>CM066999.1:110149770-114949770 GCA_033977485.1 Hydrangea macrophylla
CACATAGAGAGATAAGAGAAAGTTTGAGAGTTCAATTTGCTGAAAATTTCTAGAGAGAAGAGCTCCTCAATTTCCATAGCCAAGCTTGTATTGGGTTTCTTGATTTGGTTATCTTTCTCAACAAATCTCTTTGCACTTAATCACGGTGAGTATTACTAACTCACTCCAAATGTAACTCATTCCTTATTTACTGATTTAGGTAGTTAATTTTAACAGTAGCAGAATTTTGTTTTCAGATTTTTGTTAGGAAAACGAATGAAATTTAAGGTTCTGCCCGCGTTGTCCCAAGCAAAACTCGATTCTGCACACTTTTCGTCTAATGCAATTTTCTCAGATTTTGCACCGTTTGGGCAGAAAATGAGGATTACAGTAGCAGAAAAAGTATATTAGAAATTCAATCTAATATTTTCTCTTTTAATTTTAACAGTAGCAGAATTTTGTTTTCAGATTTTTGTTAGGAAAACGAATGAAATTTAAGGTTCTGCCCGCGTTGTCCCAAGCAAAACTCGATTCTGTACACTTTTTGTCTAATGCAATTTTCTCAGATTCTGCACCGTTTGGACAGAAAACGAGGATTTCAGTAGCAGTTTTTAGAATGCTATTAGTTATGTTTAAAATGATTAAGGCAATGAATTACGAATTTTCAATCCCCGTACGCGTATTATTTCTTTAATTCTGTGAATTCCTTTATGTTTAAAGTTTGATGACATTCATGTGGAGTCAGTTGTACATGCATGGTGAGTGTTGGTAGTGTGTAAAAGAGTAATGATAGTGTGGAAAAGAGTAATGATTGTGTGGAAGAGTATGAGTTTGAGTTGTGGTTGTGGTTGTGGTTGTGGTTGTGGTTGTGGTTGTAATTGTGGCTGTGGTTATGGTTGTGGTTGTGGATGTGATTGTGGTTGGAGTTGAAAAAGAGGATGAGGGTGTCTTTGAAATGCGAAGGTGGCAAAAATGGACACTCCCTGACGCCCATGGAAGCGTTAAAGTGTGTGAAGCCGAACTTGGACACTCACTGGCACCCATGGAAGTGCTAAAGTGTGGCCTATAGACACTCCCTGAATGACTCGAGTCTGGATACCTGTGTGGGGGTTGCCCCGGTATTTGCATGGCGGTTAGGGTATTCAAAGTGTGAGGCATTGGACACTCCCTGGTACCCCGGACCAAAGTGTGAGGCAAACTGGACACTCCCTGGCGCCCCGTTGCTAAAGTGTGGCTATCTTAGTATTTCAAAGATACCAGGAGTAGGATAGAGGGTTGTTGGGTTTTGTCGAGAGAAAAGAGTCGGTTAGATGAGATGGTGCATTGTTCTCATACACGGTCACATATGTGTGAATTTATCTTTTAATTATTGTTGTGGTTGTTTTTCTAACAAGCTCTTTATCATAAATATAAACTTGTGGTATTTAAATGGAAATGGGAAAAAGGTAAATGGGCATGTTTTTACATTCAAAGCTAAGTTTTTAATACTCACCAGCTTCTTGAAGCTGACGGCGTTGATGCGTCCTGGACATTCGTGTCCAGGCTTTGCAGGTAATAATCAGGATGAACCGTATGACTATGCTATTTGAGATCAGTTGCTGAGAAGAGAATTTATTTTTATATGCTTATTGTTTATGTGCATTTAAGATATGATTTGGTTTTGTAATAAGGATGACTGTAATAGACTTTAAGTTATTGTTTTATTTCAAGGCGGTCTGTGCCTTAGTTAACCCCGTACCATAGGATGTAATAAGTTAGAAAATTTTTATAAGCCTTGAGCCTTGATTGCCCTACTCTGATTAATGGTTTTATGTTGTTCGACGTTTGGGACGGAATCGATCCTTCAAACTGTCGCGACCTACGGGTCCATAAAGGAAATTAAACGCTTTCCATATTTATGCTACGTCGGGGCGTGACAAGAAATCACTGCTTACTTGCAGAGTGTCGATTTAATCTTTCACAAAAAATTCCTAGGCATTCTTTTGTCCTCTTCTTCCTCGTAATGTTTATTATTTGCTTTTATTCTTCAAATGGATTTTTTTTTACATGTTTATTCACATTAGCCTTCTTGAATAAAGTAAACCCATCCAAAATTGTCACGAATTCAAAGCAACATGAAACTATTTTAGACACCAAGCACAAATTAAAGCAAATGAAATGAATAGTAGTGACCCCCCCCCCCCCCCCCCCAGGCGGAGCTATTATATCATTGCACTAACCTGTAGCCAACATAGCACTCTGTTTGAGTGAAAACACTATGTTAGAGTTGTGCACTTTGTACAAATGGACTACACACAATATCAATTTCAACCAACACTGCTTCATATTCACAACTAAGCTAATTAGGAGATTATATAAAGAATGAAGAAGCAAAAAACCAATTACTTATTTGTGGCCCTTTTTGTATTCTTCCCATTTGTGACTATGTTTCCAGCCACCCATTTGGGAGTAAGCATCCACCCCAATGAAATTCAAAGTTCGTGAAACTGCAACAATGAGATAATGTAATAAATAACCAACCAACTAAACATAGACAAATCTAACTTTGGCTGAGTTTTCAGACTCCTTGCACTTACTGATTATGGGCTCGGATTTCTTACCCATGTTGTTAGAGAAAGACTGAATTCACATCACAACAACAAATGAATTAGCTTTCATTGCATATAAATCATTATAAGTACTTAAAATCTAGAAGAAAGTCAAGTATGCAATAATGTGCTCATGAACTAATATGGAAGAGACATTCACAGCAACAGAACCAATTGAACCAATTTGAAGGCAAAAAAAAAAAACAAAAGGAGGAACGATAGGATACAGATGAGTTCATTTTCTATGACCTTTCTATTAAAATACTTGTGTGACGCCCCGCAAAAATAAGCGTATTTCCATTGAAAAATTAAATAAATCACACTTGATTCTTTAAAATAAAAATACAAAATTTCTTTAAAACTCCCAGCAGGTCCATATTCTCCACGGATCTCCTATATCATCCTTAACCTTATCTCCCTTCTAGGCTTCGGTTATCGGCACTGCCTGCATCTAAAAACCATACCGGGAAGTATACAATATGACATGAATAATAAAGGCTCAAAAGGATAATGACAATCAAATACATAGAACGACATCAAATCAATTGACCAGTCTCACAACCCAACTGCTCACACTAGCCAAACGCTCATACCAATAGCATCATACCAGGTTCCTCTTGATCACATAGCAAGAGACACCTCACCTCACCTCACCCGTCTCCAGTACGTCGGTCCCTGAGGCCTGTTGGACTGTTGGTAGGTGCTCCTTGCTCATGACCCTTTAGTCCCATAGCACTTAGCAATAAACACATACTCATTGATTCCAAATGAAAACACAACATAACTGCAAAAAGAGTACAAGTAGAGATAACAAAGAAATACTCCGGAGAATTTAGAAAGCATATTGTACACAACCCGGTACCTATAAATGATGTTGAGCAACTCCCAAACACTTCTCTTCTTCTTCTTCTTCTTCTTCTAACTCGAGGTGTATGTATATCTATAATTGTGTATATATATATAAATCTCTCTCTATGTGACTCTCTCAAGCTCTCTATGCTAGAAGTGTAGAATGTGTGTGTTTGAGAGAGTATTTGAGTGTATAAATAGCTAAGCTTCCACTTGGAGACAATGGCCTAACAATCCACTTATTAACCACTAACTTCTAATTAATGGGTAGTTTATAAGGAATATGCAAGATGATGTAAACATACACTAATGCACCTATAACTCCACTTAGAGACATTGGCCTAACAATCCACTAACTTCTAATTAATGGGTAGTTCATAAGGAATATGCAAGATGATGTAAACATACACTAATGCACCTATAACTCCACTTAGAGACATTGGCCTAACAATCCACTAACTTCTAATTAATTGGTAGTTTATAAGAAATATGCAAGATGATGTAAACATACACTAATGCACCTATAACTCCACTAATATTAGTGTATAAATAACCAAACATAATGGCCTAACAATCTAATTATTAAAAGAGAAATATTAGATTTAATTTCTGATACACTAAAACTGCTACTGTAATCCTCGTTTTCTGCCCAAACAGTGCAGAATCTGAGAAAATTGCATTAGACGAAAAGTGTGCAGAATCGAGTTTTGCTTGGGACAGCGCGAGCAGAACCTTAAATTTCCTTCGTTTTCCTAATAAAAATCTGAAAACAAAATTCTGCTACTGTTAAAATTAAAAGAGAAAATATTAGATTTAATTTTAAATATGACTCGAAAAATCTTAACTTCCAACACGAATACCAAATCATTTAATCTAACGCAACTTTTCCCAAAAAATATATTTTTAGTTCATGACTTATAAAATTGAAAAAATGACCAAAATACCCCTGTGACCAATTTTCGCTAAAATTGCACACGAAGTCTAAATCGTCAATTTAAACATTAAAACACGGGTTACTACAATCTACCCTCCTTAATAGAGATTTCGTCCCGAAATCTAGAGATAAAAGCATTTGGTAAATAACTTCATAAATTTCTTAAAATAATGTTTAAAACAAATATAGCATATTTTGTTTTATAAAATAACAAATTTTTTTTTTTTTTTTTTTTTTCAACCTTCTCTGACTCCTCCCAGGCGATGTAGACTATCTAACCTTGACTTAGTCCTACATTTCCGGCTGGGGACAGGCTCTGATACCATTTGTGACGCCCCGCAAAAATAAGCGTATTTCCATTGAAAAATTAAATAAATCACACTTGATTCTTTAAAATAAAAATACAAAATTTCTTTAAAACTCCCAGCAGGTCCATATTCTCCACGGATCTCCTATATCATCCTTAACCTTATCTCCCTTCTAGGCTTCGGTTACCGGCACTGCCTGCATCTAAAAACCATACCGGGAAGTATACAATATGACATGAATAATAAAGGCTCAAAAGGATAATGACAATCAAATACATAGAACGACATCAAATCAATTGACCAGTCTCACAACCCAACTGCTCACACTAGCCAAACGCTCATACCAATAGCATCATACCAGGTTCCTCTTGATCACATAGCAAGAGACACCTCACCTCACCTCACCCGTCTCCAGTACGTCGGTCCCTGAGGCCTGTTGGACTGTTGGTAGGTGCTCCTTGCTCATGACCCTTTAGTCCCATAGCACTTAGCAATAAACACATACTCATTGATTCCAAATGAAAACACAACATAACTGCAAAAAGAGTACAAGTAGAGATAACAAAGAAATACTCCGGAGAATTTAGAAAGCATATTGTACACAACCCGGTACCTATAAATGATGTTGAGCAACTCCCAAACACTTCTCTTCTTCTTCTTCTTCTTCTTCTAACTCGAGGTGTATGTATATCTATAATTGTGTATATATATATAAATCTCTCTCTATGTGACTCTCTCAAGCTCTCTATGCTAGAAGTGTAGAATGTGTGTGTTTGAGAGAGTATTTGAGTGTATAAATAGCTAAGCTTCCACTTGGAGACAATGGCCTAACAATCCACTTATTAACCACTAACTTCTAATTAATGGGTAGTTTATAAGGAATATGCAAGATGATGTAAACATACACTAATGCACCTATAACTCCACTTAGAGACATTGGCCTAACAATCCACTAACTTCTAATTAATGGGTAGTTCATAAGGAATATGCAAGATGATGTAAACATACACTAATGCACCTATAACTCCACTTAGAGACATTGGCCTAACAATCCACTAACTTCTAATTAATTGGTAGTTTATAAGAAATATGCAAGATGATGTAAACATACACTAATGCACCTATAACTCCACTAATATTAGTGTATAAATAACCAAACATAATGGCCTAACAATCTAATTATTAAAAGAGAAATATTAGATTTAATTTCTGATACACTAAAACTGCTACTGTAATCCTCGTTTTCTGCCCAAACAGTGCAGAATCTGAGAAAATTGCATTAGACGAAAAGTGTGCAGAATCGAGTTTTGCTTGGGACAACGCGGGCAGAACCTTAAATTTCCTTCGTTTTCCTAATAAAAATCTGAAAACAAAATTCTGCTACTGTTAAAATTAAAAGAGAAAATATTAGATTTAATTTTAAATATGACTCGAAAAATCTTAACTTCCAACACGAATACCAAATCATTTAATCTAACGCAACTTTTCCCAAAAAATATATTTTTAGTTCATGACTTATAAAATTGAAAAAATGACCAAAATACCCCTGTGACCAATTTTCGCTAAAATTGCACACGAAGTCTAAATCGTCAATTTAAACATTAAAACACGGGTTACTACATTTCTTCCCTTCTTTTCATTTTAATATTTTGTTTTTGTATCCATGGTTCAGACAGGGTCAAAGTGAAAAGCGCCTGCTGCGCCTTAAGTACATGAGTATAAGTATAATTAGCTCCTTTTGAATAAAATAAATAAATAAAAATAGAGCATTTTTTATGTCCCCAAATCAGCCCCAAAACAGCTCTAAGTCCCCAAATAGCCCATAAACAGCCAGTAAATCAGCCCCTAACCAACCCCTATATTAGTTTGGTTTGACCTTTTTCAGTTTGTTAGATTAATTGATAATTCTTTTGCATTGGTTAGTGTAGTTGTGGAATAGTTAGTTGCAAGTTATTGTGAATTATAATTGTTCACGTGTACTCAATAAATAACATGGTGTGCAAAAGAAGACAGTGTGCTGCTTCTTGCTTCATCCAGATATGCACGTATCCAGTAGAAATGCCACACCTTATATTGACCCTTATGACTACTTTCCTGGAATGTTTACTGGAACTAGAATGACATTTCTTATCAACTTTTATGTGTTTTACATTATTCATTTTTTTACTGTTTGGCCCAACCTATTAACTATATAGAGTCTTCTAGCAATTAGATTTTTTTGCCAAAACAAGATTAAGTTCAACAATCAGTTTGGTGTTGCTTGAAGTTAGAATTACCAATGATCCTGTAGCTTTGGTTAGTCTTTTGTATGTGATGAATGACTAACATGGAAGTTGGGCTCTATTGGTAAGCTATCCTAGGAGGAAACAGTGTTGATATTCTATGTAGACCGATCTTGATATACGTAGAAAAAGTTGATGTTAACATGTTTCTCATACTTTTTCTATTGTATGTAAACTGTGAAAGATTTACGTTAGTATTAAGTTTTTAATTTGAATATACTTAGGTATGTGAATATGCTTGGGGGTAATTTTTAAGTTCTTTTTACCTGCAATTAGATATTTAAGGGCATTTGTCAAGTTCACTTTGTTATTAAGGTTTCAAATTCTATATTGAGATGCCAATCCTTGCATTGAAATAAAAGAGAAGAAGAAAAGATATTTTTTATATGTACATCCCAATGATATTATATAGTTACAAGGAGGAGATCCTAGATAGGAAAGAAATAGAGAAAATAAAAACTAATCATAATTGGTCAACATGACCTCTAAAATCACGGACTAAAATACGTAAGTAATGCCTAATTTAACATTTAATTCCAACACTTTCCCTCAAGTTGGGAGCGAAGACATCGACGAGCCCCAGCTTGCCAACAGACTTAGTAAACATATCAGTTGTTTGATCAGTAGAAGGAACAACTTGGAGAAATAACTCCGGTCTGAACTTTTTCCCGAATGAATTGAACATCAACCTCAATATGCTTAGTCCTATCATGAAGAACTGAGTCAGAGGACAACATAATGGCGGACTTATTGTCACAAAACAGTGTAGATGCGCTTGTAACAAGAAAACCTAACTCCTGTAGAAGAGATCGAAGCCAGAGAAGTTCACAAGTGCCTTAGGCCATGGCATGATATTCCGCTTCAGCTGAAGAACGAGAAATAACTGCTTGTTTCTTACTCTTCCAAGATATGAGATGACTACCGCTAAAAGTACAGAAACCAGATGTAGAGCGCCTATCACTTTTAGAACCTGCATAGTCGGCATCCGTAAAACAAGAGAGACCAGTCTGAACTCCTGCTGTAAAGAAAAGCCCAAGATCAGGACAAGTCTTGAGGTACCGAAGAATATGATATACAACATCCAAATGAGAGGTACGCGGTGAATGCATGAATTGGCTCACAACACTGACAGCAAATGTGAGGTCTGGACTTATGTTCGTCAGATAAATGAGACGACCCACAAGACGTTGATATACTGAGGGATCTAGTAGGAGTTCTCCCATCTCTGGAGTTAACTTAAGGTTTGGATTCATAGGGGAAGAGGCAGGCCGACACCCAAGCATGCATGTATCATGAAGAAGATCAAGAGAATACTTTTTTTGAGACAAAGAAATACCTTTGCGTGACCGAGCAACTTCAATACCCAGAAAATACCGAAGTGGAACCAAATCCTTAATATCAAACGACACTCCAAGAGACCACTTCACTTGAGTAATACCCGGTGCATCATCCCCAGTAATAATAATATCATCAACATAAACAGAATAATAATACACTTCCCCTCAGAATAATAAAACACGTGTGATCTGAATGGCACCGAATAAATCCCATGCGAAGAACCACCTCACTAAAATGGATAAACTATGCATGAGGAGGTTGTTTCAGGCCATAAAGAGATTTACGAAGGAGACAAACTTTTTTTGAATACTCCCACTGAGCCCGAAAACCAGGTGGGGGATCCATGTAAATAGTTTTAGACAAATCACCATTAAGGAAAGCATTTTTAACATCCAGTTGATGAAGCAGCCAGGAGTAAGAGGTAGCTAACGAAATAAGAAGACGAACCATCGTTAACTTAGCCACAGGAGCAGAGGTAGCACTAAAATCCTTACCAGGCACCTGAGTAAAACCCTTAGCAACCAAACGAGCCTTATAACGATCAATAGTCCCGTCAGCCAAATATTTCAAACTAAAGACCCATTTACAGCCTACCGTGCGTTCCCCTGCGGGAAGAAGAACAAGCTCCCACGCCTTATTGACCTGAAGAGCATCCATTTCCACCTTCATAGTAGCCACCCACTTAGGATTCTAGAGCCTCTTGAATAGAACGAGGGACAGAGACCGAATCAACCTAACTAATAAATGAGTAAAAAGAAGTGGACAAGCCCTGGTAAGAGATATACTTGGAAATAGGATGGTTAGTACTATCAGAAAGAAGATAACGGGCAGGGGGCGACGGACACGAGTAGGATAATAGGGTAAGACAGGAGCTAAAAAGGATGAGAGATACCTGAATCCAGAGAAGACTGAGGAAGGGTAGCAGAGGAGTGCTGACGGCGAGTGTACACCTGCATGGGATCACCAGAGACAACCGGAGGCAAAGACGTATCTGTAGAGTCAAGAATAGGAACTGGACGAGGTAGAATAGAGTCATCAGGTATGACAGACTCCATAGGAGTGGGCTCTATCGAGGAAGAACCTGGGAAAAATGAAACAGTTTCTAAGAAAGTAACATCCAAAGAGTTATAGAAATAAATGACAGGGTCCTAACACCTATACCCTTTAGACATAAAGAATAGCCCAAAAATACACAACGAATGGCTTTGTTATCAAGCTTGGTCCGGGTAGGACTCCTATTTTGGACAAAACAAGTACAGCCAAAAATGTAAGGTACAATGGGAAAAAGAGTGCAATCAGGCTTAAGAACCTGAAGAAGGGCCTTCCCTTGGAGGACACGGCTAGGAGTACGATTAATAAGATAAGTAGCATTAAGAATAGCTATATGCCAAAAATATTTAGGAACATTCATCCCACACAAAAGACATCTAACAACAACCATGAAGTGGCAGTTCTTGCGTTCTGCTACCCCATTCTGTTCTGGAGTGTAGGGACATGTAAGTTGTTGGAGAATCCCATCTTTATTAAGGGCAGCCCTAAACTCATCAGTGAGATACTCCTGACCATTATCAGACCGAATATTACGCACAACTATATTATACTGAGTTTTAATCATTTGAAGAAAATTCCTAAAGTGACTAAAAACTTTAGATTTTTTCTTCAGCAGAAACACCCAAGTGCAACGAGTGTAATCATCAATAAAAGTAACATAATAACGGTGCTGTGACAATGCAGTGACAGGAAAAGGACCCCAGGCATCAAAGTGAATAACATCAAAGGCACTAGGTGCGTGGGGTATACATGGAATATACGAAGTGCGAGTATGCTTAGACAATTCACAAACCACACAATTAAACTGAAAATCTTTGCAAGCTTTATTTAATGGAGGAAATAGCCAACACTAATACTTAAAATTGACATGACCAAGACGGGCATGCCACAAATCTAAAGTTTTAAGGGAAAAAACATATTTATTAGAATCCGATAAAATGGAGTTATTCGGAATAGAAGAAACATTAGCTTGCAAGTTGGAGGTCATCCCAGACGCTGGCGGATCCCCAAAAAAGTATAGACCATCCCACTCATACCCCCTGCCAAAAATCTTCTTCGAAGTCAGATCCTGCAAGTAGCAACCATGAGGTAAGAAGGCAACAACACAATTGTGGTCTTTAGCAAGACGGTTAACAGACAGAAGATTATAGGCAAAATTGGGAACATAATAAACAGAAGAGAGAGTAATATCGGGAGTCAAATGAATATCACCCTGACTATGAACAGGGATAGCACTTCCATTTGTAATACACACTGACTGATCACTAGGAGTGTAAGGAGAAATAAAAGCAGAACACTCACCAGTCATATGATTAGAGGCACCAGAATCCAGAATGCATGTGGGATGTGCTAACTTACCAAGAAGAGCAGTAGGTGTACCGGTGGCAATAGCAGCTATGAGGACTGAAACAGTGGAGCCCGAAGCAGAGGAGGAAGCACCTAAACCCAAATGGGACTAAAGTTGGGCAATCTAGGACTGAAGTTGACTAAAATCAGGGGAAGGTGAAACAACCACAACAACGGTACCCATACGAGGAGTACTTTTCCCGCGACTAGCGGGGGCACTTGTTCCTAGGAAATTGTTGTCGTAATTCTGGATGCAGGTCAAAACAATGATCCAAAGTATGGCCCGGCTTCCGACAATGCTGACAAAAAAATTTTGAACCCTTCAGACGAGAACCTAGCGGAGCAGCAAAAGCCATCTGATCAATAAATAGACGAAGAACTCAGCGCAGAAGAGACAGAAATAAGGCGACGATGGCGGTCATCTCCATCCACCCTAGCAAAAGCCTCAAATAAAGAGGGCAGAGGAATCATATTAAGAATTTGGGTACGAAAGGCCTCAAACTCGGGTTCAAACCCATTAAGAACTGGTAGGTATGACGGCAATCCAATCGCTTGGACTGAACAGCACCATTATTCGGAAATCACTTAGAGGTTCATACTGAGAGAGCTCCTCCCAGTGATTCTGTGAATACCCAAAGTATCACCAACAGAAAGATCGAAGGTAGATTGAGAGGCATGAGAGATATCCTGATAGAGCTCAAAAATACGAGAATCACTATGGGCGTGCGCATACATTTTATTAATTACAGTCCAAAGATCACACACATTCAGATGATACATGAACATGTTGTAGACCCGTTCTTCCATGGAATTAAACATCCAACCTAAAATAATATAGTTATCAGTATACCATTCCTCATACTTTTCATCAGATTACCCCGAGGATGTTACCTTACCAAGTAACCATCCAATCTTATGTTTTTCGCCAAGAAACAAACGAAGTGAATTAGTCCAGGCATGAATGTTCTTACCATTTAACAAAACACTAGTAACCCACTGAGCTGGTGGCGTTGTGGCAATATCTTTACCAGAAGTAGCCATGAAAGCCCACACAAACTAATGCTGAAGAGAATCACCACCGGAAGTTACAACAGACAAACACCCACAACCGGATACTCGACTGAAAAACAACGGGCAGCCGGACACTTGGCTTTACCCAACAAGAGACAGAGAGCACAAAAAAAGCTCTAGTGCATACCAATAGGGTAACCGGACACTCAGCTTCACCCAAAACAGAGACAAAGAGCACACAGAGGGCTCTAATGCATAACTAGGGTGCCCAAAAAGGGCAAAGAGGCAGTCGGCAAGGCTACTAGGACTAGGCCGAAGGGCCTGAAGGCTGGAGGGGTACGGATGAGTGTTGCTGGCTATGTAAGAGGTGCGGTTGGCCCTGGTGAGGCTCGGCTAGTGGTGGGAGGAAGGGGGGAAGAAGGGCAAGAGTCTGGGTGTGTGATGGGTGAGGTGCGGCAAAGATGGTGGTGGTGGTGGTGGTGATTTAGGGTTTGTCTTTGGCTCTGATACCAAAAAAAGAAGAAGAAAATATGTTTTTTTTTTTATATTTACATCCCAATGATATTATATAGTTACAAGGAGGAGATCCTAGATAGGAAAGAAATAAAGAGAAAATAAAAACTAATCATAACTGGTCAACATGGCCTCTAAAATCACGGACTAAAATACGTAAGTAACGCCTAATTTAACATTTAATTCCAACAGAAATTATCGATTCAGAGTTTGAATAAAAAAAATTTCCTGAGAGTTGAGGTATGTATATACTAATAGCCCCATAATGGGTCTGTAAACAGCCTCCAATCAGCCCCTAAAAAGCCCCCAAACAGCCCCTAAAAGTTTCCCAAACAACGCCTAAACAGCCCCCAATACTTCTCAGTTGTTTGTTGCACGAAAATGCTCACTCTATTTTAATTCTGACATGCCTTGGGAAGAATGAATTACCTGCTTAAAAATTTAGAGTCTAGCACGTTAAGTATTTCTAGGGGGCACTAGTAGATGTGGCTTTCTATGTAGCACCGGATACGGACACAGAAAAATGTTAAAATGTTGAATATTAAGACATGTTGTATAGTGTGTCAACACTGGGCGAGTAGTTTCAGTTCCTTCTCTTTTCTTTTCCTCTTTTCTTTTCCTCTGTTTTCTCTACAAACAAACAGCGAGTGGTTTTCAGTTTTGCCTCTTTTCTTAGATTTTGAACTTGAATTATGCATAAAAATCTGCTACATTCTGCATAAATTCTCAATTATAGCCTCTTTTTATTTCATCAAAAAATATTTTTACTACTAATGTCCAGTTGACGCAGATTAGTTAAAATACCAGTGACTCTTGAAACAAATATGAACGTTAAATAGAAAAATGAAAAACTGCAAACCAACCTAAACAAAGCTTGACAAGATTGGGTTTTTTTTAATTCATATTGGTAAGTAACAAAGGGGTTGACTGTAAGTAACATGACATATGAAGTCCCAGATGGACCATATTTTTTATAATTCCAAGGTTTCTTGCTTTCTTTAAATTTGCTTCTTCTTTTTTGTTGCTTTCTTTAAATTTGCATTTACTTCAGCTTGCTAAGGATTTTGCTAAGGATTGAATTGTTGTACTCTTTTTCCCATTTGCAGGAATCACTGAAAGCTTTACGAAGAATGAGAAGGAATTCTAAGGAGAAAGAGCTTGAGCTTTGTTATCTGGGGAGAATGACTCTTGCTCTTGTTTCATTGAGGTCACTGTGATCTATTTTGTGGTTATCTTGTATGTACATTACCCTTGCACAAATTTTCTTTGTATATTTTTTAATCCCATCTCTACAGTTTGGAGCACTTGTAATTATGGTACCACCCCAGATATATTAGCACTCTCTCCTGTTGGAAGTTATCCACAATTATCTTAAACTATATTGTTAAAAAAAATCTAAATGTTCATGATTGGTGTATGATGTAGGTTCAAGGTAGAGCTGGAGGTACGGAGAGCATGGACTGGCTGGGCTGGACTGGTAATGCACATGTATTAAATGTGGGATCTGCGTCGTGAATTTGGAGTTACTATAGTGGATGTAATGCCTGGTGATATTGCGGGAATTAAGGTTAGTTCTTTACCATCTTTTCTCATCCTTGGTTTATCATGTTAACAACACTCGTCTCAACTCAACTCAACAAAGTCTTTTGTCCCAAATTATTTGGTGTTGGCTACATGAATTTGTTTTCTCCATTCTACTTGGTCAGAGACCTTTGCTTCATTCAACCTACACAGTGTTAAGTCATTCTTTATTATCTCTGCCGATGTCAATTTTGGTGTGCCCATACGCCTAGCATTACCTTCAATGCAGTATCGTATTAACGAATCTACACAACTAAACTAATTCACCTACAAAAGGAGAGTTAATGTTTATATATTATATATTTGTATAAATATGACACACATATATTTGTGAGTATTGGAGACTAGACTTTAGAGTCATATGTGCATATCTATCTCTCTACTTGTAATAACGAGAATAAGATCATACAATTCAGAATATTCTGATTTTGAATTTTTTTTTTGGACTCACTAGTTCTAAGGTGCGAGCGATTAAAGTGTATAATTAGACCCATTCTAGAAAAAAGGACTATTATGCATTTTTTTCCTTGAAGTTGCAATTCATGATAGTAAGAGAAAATTTCACAAATTTGAAATTGGTGTTTTGTAGGGAATTGCATATATGTATTTGTCGTTGCAAATAAAGTACATCAAATCCTATGTTGATGCTTAGTATTGGACGGTGTACAACAAATTAGCTGAAGATATGAGTTTTAAGCGAGAAAAGTTTGTAAGGTTAGTCTGAATCTGCATCTTTACTTGTCACATTCATTATTATTATTTTTTTCCTTATAAAATTTATCTTTGCATCTTTGTCTGTACCAATGTACAAAGTCATCCTAGAAGTCTAAAAATCCTAACATGAAGCTCCTATCACTTTCTCTATGTTATTTACTACATGTTTCCAGAACATATTTATGTAATTTTCTTTCAAGAATGCTCTGTTTATATGTCGATATATGCGTGTATACATTTTCAATGGTAGGTGAATGCAATGTTCATTGCTTCTTTTATACTTTACTTGGCATTTGATGTAAAGCCATAGGTTTATATTACTTAAATCAAATTCATAATTCTGCAACAGTTATCACCTTTCAATTGGTTGTTAAGTCTGAATTTTTAAGTGTCAATAAGGATAATGACTTCTTCAATGTTGTACAAAATTACAAATATTAAGGTTTTGAATTTCTCCTTGGTTTTCTAACAAACTATAGACATTATTCCTTTGTGTATAAGGCTGCTGTGGTGTTTGATTATAGTAGATATGACCAGCAATGTATTGTTCATATTCAGTCTATATACATACACTACGGGGTATACGTCCATTTGAGTTTTGTAGGTTGGAGAGAAGTTACGTCATATAATGTTTCGAGTGTGTGAAACCACCTTCACCTAGAATTGAAAATTATGTTCAGGACCTGTCCAATTTGTTTTTATCATATTGTCCTTTTCCAATAGGTGAACGAAGTATGAAGGTTAGATACATCGTGAATTAGTAGTTGAAAATTAGTGATTTGACTTGATTTATAATTCTTTGTGCTCAGGTCTTTTCCGCCATAAGCTAAGGAGCATGTTTTTCAAATGTTGTACATTGATGTTCCAGTTGATGATAATTCAATGGAATAGGTGCTTGCAGATGATTCTATAAAATCTTTACCTCCTTCAGGTTTGGAGGTTCTCTCGGTTTGATGAAGTTGAAGTTCTCTCTGATGTGATTCGATTCATTCAATATGGTTATGGAAGCACCTGTATGTTTCTGGTGCTTGCTAATCCTTCTAGTAGTCTATGTTTTATGGTTTTAAGTAGTTATGACAGTAAAATAAAGTGTGGTCATAGCGATTGAATTATCCAATGTTGTAATAATTCCGACGTGCACTAAAGTTTGTTCGTAGGGGATTGAATTATCCAATGTTGTAATAATTCTGGCGTTCACTGATTATTGAACTATGTTGGCACAAAATCCAATTTCAAGCTATTCATTTTGGACTGCAATTGTACAGGTTCTAAAAGAAAATAGGCCTTTTTATATACATATATATGTAATTCTTTCAAAATTTGTAACGGTTCAAAGTAGTGACAAACTCATAAAGTTAATAGCTGTGACAAATTTGATAAATTGTCACCAACATTTGTCAACATTCAAAGAGGTGACAAATACATAAATTATCAAGCAATTTTGTCATGGTTTAGAGTAGCGGTAAAATTAAACTTATTGTCACCGCACAAACCAGTGACAAAATTAAAATTATTGTCACCACTAAAATTAGTGACCAATTATTGTGTCACCAACTTTTTCATTGCTCTAAGCGGTGACAAATTTAAAATTATTGTCACGGTTCCTAGCGGTGACAAAGGGAATGAAATTAACCCTTTAAGGGTCCTCAAATGGGCAGTGACAAACAAAATTGTCACTACTCCTAGCAGTGACAAATATTTTTTGTCACCCTCGGAATTGTCACGGTCAAGGGCAGTGACAAAGTCCCTTTGTCACCTCCCAGAGTAGTGACAAATCGGCTATTTTGGTGCAGTGTAGGACAACCAAATTTGCTGGAAGATTCCAATTCTCTAGGTGTACAGGGCAATTCTTGCATACATGTTTTAGTGTGATAATAGCCCTTAATGGTGAGACAGCATTCAATGCTATGTCTAACCTCTGAGGTAATATACGTACATTTGAAAGAATTTTGGCAACAATAAAAGAGTGTGTAGCACCCGTGTCAAATAAGACTGTCACACGATGATTATAAAGTGTTAAAGTACCTTCCATGACTTGCTGCTCTAACTATTCTTCATGTTGGGTTCCTTCATACCCAGCTTCATTATAACCACCTTCTTCATAACCTGCGGTCTCAGGAATGATTGCATTCAATCAGACTTGTCCCTGTTGACCATAGCTTCCTCCTTTGGGGGCACAACAACATTCACTGATGTGACCAGTCTTGCCACAGTTATAGCATACCACATCCTGACATCCATTGTGCCTTGGTGCCTTACAGTCTCGAGATATATGACCTGGTATACCATAATTAAAATAATTATTAGTACTCCCTCCTGCACCAGATTGTAGCTGAGTTTGATAGGGAGCTAGACAAGGTTTCTGGTTTCCATCAAAAGTCCTCTTCTGACCTTGATTGCGATATGGCTGTCTGTTCCCAAAATTACTCTTTTGCTATGGGCGGAAGTCAAACTGCATGTCTTCTTCCAGCTCGGTGGCCAATTCCATAAGAGACTCGAACATCTTGTACAAGTGCCCAATGGTCATACGACGAATAGGCGGTGCTAACCCTTGACCATATTTTTGGATTTCTTTTCCTCCAAGTCCACCATATGTAGAGAAAATCGGGATAGCCTATCGAACGAATTGGTGTATTCTTGCACAGACTTGTTTCCTTGGAACAGGTCCATGAATTCCCTTTAACGCTTGTGCCTCTCGATTGTGGGGAAATGCTTCTCCAATAACTTTTTCCTGAAAGTAATCCATGTCATAGCTTTGACAACATCTTCTCCCATAGTGGCTTTGACAGCTTCGCACCAATCCACAACAGCATATGTCAATTAGAATGTTGCCAGTCTCTTCTTCTTCTGATCAGTACAATCCATTGTTTCGAAAATATGATCCATCTGCCTCAGCCATTGTTCGACTTTCTATGGTTCAGCAGTGCGAGCAAATTGCTCTAGTCGCAAGGTACGGAACCTCTCTAATTGTTTATCCCCTGTTTGACGAACTGGGACTTCATTCCTCTAGTTGTTTCCATTTCTGTTGTTGGCGGCATTTAGGTCTCCAATACGTTTGATCCTCTGAATGAATGCCTCGAACATACCGGTCAGATCAGCCGTTGGTGGTGCTCCTTCAATCACATCGTGGTTCTTGGGACTCCTTCTTGCCATAGTTACAACTTAAATCCTGATAGTACGATAAGGTAAGCAATTAAGCAATTTGTCAAAAGGAACACAAGTATTAATACGAGGTTTCAAAAATATTCTATATATATCTTTGTAAGCAGTTACATATATCATGTCAAGTTAAATGCTTCTATCTAGCCAAAAGATGAGATTTTTGGGAATAGTCCGATGTACAAAATGTGGGAGTCATTGCCCCGTATGCATTTTAATGCTAACTTATAATATTCGATAAGACAAAAAGGTGGGACTACTTAGTCTAATATTTACAACATGCTTGCAACCATAAAGTTAAAGATGCCTCTTGGGAGCCATGGGGCAAACGATGCCAAACTCTAGAATGGTGCATCAGGTGATCGGTAATCCCAACGCTACTACTCTCAGCATCAGACACTGGAGGTGGAGCACCATCCATGTCCATGAGCTCTACGTGTAGCTCTGGGGGTGGCTCGGGCATCTCGACGTCATGAAGCTCTAGCTCAAACCCGCATATGAATACCTCAATGCCTGCCAACATCGCAGGTGCAACCACAACGACCTCGGGTGCAGCTGCTACAGGAGTTACAGCTGGTAGCAGAGTAGCCTGAAGTGCCAAGTACAACTATACCATCTCCATCTCCATCTCCATAAGTAGATAGAGGTTAGGGTAAGAATCCTTCTAATCCTCTCCTTTGCTATCAATCTATCCATCTGGGCCTGATAGAAGGCCTTTAACTGAACTCGGTGAAGGTCCACCATCCCCTCGGTGTGGACGGCCCTCCAGATACTATTCTCTACATTGACTGTAGCCTGGAACTGTATCATAGTAAGATAGATCTCTAAGTCATGCGGCTCTATACCGTCGGGGCCAATCACATGTCCTCCAAAATCATCTGGTACATGATATGGGTCCATGATGATAACCTGACAAAAGTAAACTATCTCTTATCAGGGCTAATGTTAATATATCTGGATGTCGGATCCTAAGTACGGAGGACACTCGACTATGCCTATCCTTTTGCTATCATAACATGTGTCTAGGCTTAAGCATAATTATATAACCAAGACTCTGATATCAAAATCCTATCACGGCCCAGCGTAACAAAATAAGGAAAATTTTCCATTTCCGTTTTGGACCCGTAGGTCATGACAGGTGATGGATCGCTTGTCCTGTACTTAGCTTAACATATACAAGAAAAATAGAGTATATAAAGCAACATAGAAGATATATATAAATACTATTACAACTTCAAATAATATTACATTGTCCTTAAATAAAATATCCTTAAGGCGCAACCGTCTTATTCAAATTAAAAACATTATCCATATCTTTATTACAACTTTATTAAATTAGAAAAGTAACGCTACAGACTCCTCTAGCTGGTATAATCATATTGCCCTACATAACCATTTCCTGAACATTTTGGATGTCCAGGACAAAATAAAGCCATCAACTAATGAAAGCCGAGTGAGTATAACAAACACACAAGCAATGTATATAAAAGTGCATTAACAATTATTATTAATGTTTAGTACCTTAGAGTACGATTAATCCATTATTCCAGTCATCGCATAATAACAATTAGTAACAGTTTGAGTAATGAATATTTAAAATTGTGCATGAATAATGAAACCATGTCATCTCACTGACTCTTTTATCTCGATCACAATCACTTGACTCATTCGGTTCACCTAGAACCATCCGCGCAATGCTGTTAGTTTAGAAGGTCAGTTGATATGTCTGTCGTATTTAGGACGGCATGGACGTACCTAGACATTCAAGGTTACAATAACCTGTGGAATACTTTAACTAATCTACCATATTTGAAATGGCCTAGAATAATTTAAACCTGCCACTAGACTAACCTACCGTATTAAAAGCGGCCTGGGCTCAGCCTTCTTAATTAATCCACCGTATCTGCAACGGCCTGGAATAAATAAGGCTATCACAAGACTCTGACTGGCCTACCATATCTCAAGCGGCCTGGACTCAATCCTTCCTAATTAACCTACCGTATCTCAAGCGGCTTGGGATAATTAAGGTTACTATAACCAAGACATCATCTCTTGACTTTCCCAATCTCACTATCACACACCATGCATGTTAACTTATACCAACTCGACTATGCAAATGTGTAACTTATTCTTTTTCTCGTTTATATAAAGGTATCAGAGCGGGCATATGATTTGTTCTTTCTTTATATATTTTCTTATAAAGGTATTGGAGCGATATGATTTAAATCTTTCTTTTCGCATTTTTTTTTATAGAAGGTATAAGAGCGGTTTTTACTTTTCTTTCATATGCATCAGATCTATTTATATTTTGATTACTACAAATGGTATTTAGAGCGACAGATTCCTATCCTCATATAAAAGTATCATAGCTAATAAAAATGTGATTATTACAAATTAAACAACGTAGGCCAGAAAAGACAACAGTTGACCCAAGATGGCCAAAACGGCTAAGTACAGTCAAAAATAATATTTTCGATTCAAGAGTTTAAAATTCCCGCGAATAGTTCATCTAGATCCCCATATATTAAATATGATTTTTAAGAATTTTTAAAAGGGCGTTAACTTAGTAAAAATAATGCCCCAATATCATACACTGTGCAAAATTTGGTAATTTTGCATTTAGAGAGAAAGTTGACTTTTTATCTATAAGGAATTGATTTTTAAAAGTATTTTTATTGAATCCAAATCCCCGTATTTCGTTAACTACATTAATGACTTAAGTAAAATAATAAATGGAAGGGAGAAATGATTTACCTAAATGGCATGAATGGAATTAACATGCAGTGAAGGAACTATTCAATGAAACTTGAAAAACTGCCTAGTGAAACAAACAGATCATTCTATCACACAGGGGCAGGACCGGTCCTGGTCTTTTAGCAGGACCGGTCATGCCTACGACTGATCCTGATAGTTATGCGGGACCGGTCTTGGGTATGTTTTGCGACCGGTCCTGGTCGTCTTCTTCCTCAGGACTGTACAGTTGCAAAGCATATATGATTTTTACAAACTTAAACGATACAGCAAGTACAATATACCGTTCTCTTCATTTTTCCATGTAGATTATGAATATATAAGTCTTGTTTTCCAAACCCTAATGTATCTCTACTTATTCATGAAAATCCGAGAGTCGCCGAAATAAACGGTTTCGCCGTACGTCACAACCGTTATAAATTAAGTTCTAATATTTGAAATAGACCTTAATGCAGTTGTAATCTTCCATTCCCAATTTACAGAAATCATTTTGGTTGAGTTTGGTGAGACCACCATATTTAAGCTTCCATAACTACATATATGTATATATACGTATATCTCTAAAAAAGATACCCTCGGCTTGTGCGCAATGACTAATATTACATTATAAGTGAGTTCGAGAGACTTACTGAGCGTTAGATTGAGCTATGCTAATTGCCAAAGAATTTCTGAAACCGTAATATATAAGCTTAGACCTTTGTATCAATGGCTATGGCTTCCTCTAGAGCTTGCTGTGATAATCTACTTACTGCATTCTTTTTTTATCTTTGATTTCCAGAATGTATATGTGTGCTTGTGCTTGTGATTGAGTGAGGGCGGTCAATGGAGAGCTTGAGACATATGTTTGTGTGTATATATATGTGGCTGAGAAAGAGAGAGAGCAAATGGAGGAGGAAGCCCCACTGTGAATGGAATGTAATTGCAAAATGTAAGTTTGTGTGTGTCTCAATTGGTCCACAATGTGAATGTATATGTAGGCAACAAACAGTGTTGGAAGTTGTAAATGAAATGAATGTTAGGATAGGATTACAGCCTGTGTAAGAAGTGACCGCATCAATCAGTTTGTAATAATAATTCATCCGGTTTACTTAATCAGTTTGGTTTAGTTAGTTCGTTTAACTAGTTTAGTTCGGTTAGATCAGTTAGGTTGGTCCGGGTAGTCTAGGAAAATACCCCAAATAAATATTAGGGACCAAAAATATAGATGACGTGATTAATATTTTATTTAGTGTTTTAATCTCAATTTATAGGGTAACTTAGGGGCACAGTCTTAAGCAAAATTGATGCTAATTAAAATTACTAAAGGGGTTCACAAAATAAATGTCATGTAATTATAATTAATCTACACAAGTATTTTTCATTTAATCCCAATTATAATTAATGCTACAACTAAAAATAATACATAATAGTAAAATAAAATGGCACTGTATTAACAATTAACAACACGAGCATTAATATTTATTTATTCAAATAATACCAAAACTACAATTTACATATAGTAAATAATTAAAAATCGACATCTCTTATTTAATATTAGGTTCGCGAAAATAAAGGTTGCTACACTTTCTCAATTCTTGGACTTTTGGGTGATTTTTTTTTATAATTTCCTATGTTTTTTCGAGATCTATACACTTATGGTGCCAATTTTATGAAAGGAATATTTTTTTCTTATATTTATGCAAAAAAAAAAATTTACAATTTTCCATATTTGTTTAATTTATAGTTTTTTTCCAAGTATTTAATGGTTGTGTGGGTTCTTTTGCGGTATGTGTGAGAGAGACAAAGAGATATAACACAAAAGTAAGATTAGCACACATGGAATAATATGTGGAATAGAAGTGAGGGGATGGTGGATTAATAAAATATAATAAAAAAGCACACGTGGAATAATATGTGGAATGAAAATGAGGGTATGGTGGATTAATAAAATATAATAAAAATAATGAAGACAGTGGAATCCTGAGAGTCTTTCGGGTCAGATGAGAACTGAAGTATCCCCAAATGTGAAAGAGAGAAAGCAGTAAGTATCAGGGGTTTATATATGGTCAAAGGGTAGTGAGTAAGTGTTGGAGCGGGGCAAAGGGTGGAGTGAAGTGAAGGGTAATGTGAGGCGGAGAGTAGTGTGATGCGAAGGATAATGTAAGGCGAATGGTACTTTGAGGCAGAGGGTAGTGTGAGGCGAAGGGTAATGTGAGGCGGATGGTAATGTGAGGCGGAGGGTAGTATGAGGAGGAGGATATTGTAAGGCGGACGATAGTGTAAGGCGGATGATGGTATAAAGCAGATGGTGATGTAAGGCGAATGGTGGTATAAGGCAGAGGATAATGTAAGGCAAAGGGTGGTGTAAGCCAAAGGGTCGTATAGAGCCAAGGATGGTGTAGGACGGAGAGTGGTATAGGACGGATGTTGGCGTAGGACGGAGGGTGATGTAGGGCAGAGGGTATGTATAGGATGGAGGGTATTATAAGACGGATAGCGTGGGAGACGGATGGTAGTGAGAAACGGATGGTAGTATAGGACGGATGACAATGTAAGGCAAAGGCAATAAGAATGTTTTTCTTTGAGGATGGAAAAGACTGGTAATTCAATGCTCTAGAATGAGATTGAGTTGGGTTGGTTACATGTAGTAAACGAGGTTGCTTAATTATATAGAAGGTGGATGGGGTTGCAAAGCCTTGACGTGATGGAACGGAGCTGAGTTGGTCTCCTCTTATTGGGTTGTTTGTTTAAGGTAGGCGAGGGTCTTAAATGCTCATGTTTAAGGTAGCTCGGATCATTTAATGAGATGTACACAAGGAAAAATATCATGGCTTTCCTATTGGTTTGCAGAAGGTTAAGCAAGAGTATTGTCGCTCGGAGTGACAATTCAATATTGCGTATCGATCAAATGAGAATGGTTTCTACTGGTGCAGAAGGTTAACCATTGGGGTTATCAAGATCGTGCGATTGGTTCGCAGAATACTCAGCGAGGTTGGAGTGACTGGACAGGGTGAGAGTCAAAGGTTTCAGCTGGTATTGTGGTCATAAAAGTGTGTGGGTTCTTTTGCGGTATGTGTAAGAGATACAAAGAGATATAACATTCAAACAAGATTAGAACACGTGGAATAATATGTGGAATGGAAGTGAGGGTATGGTGGATTAATAAAATATAATAAAAAAGGACACGTGGAATATATGGAATGGAAGTGAGAGTATGGTGGATTAATAAAAATAATGAAGACAGTGGGACCCGGAGAGTCTTTCGGGTTGGATGAGAACCTAAGTAGCCCTAAATGAGAGAGAGAGAAAGCAGTAAGTATCAAGGGTTATATATATGCTCAAAGGGTAGTGAGTAAGTGTTGGAGCAGGGCAAAGGGTGGTGTGAGGCGAAGGGTAATGTGAGGCGGAGAGTAGTGTGTGGCGAAGGATAACGTAAGGTGAATGGTACTTTAAGGCGAAAGGTAGTATAAGGCGAAGGGTCATGTAAGGTGGATTGTACTGTGAGGCAGGTGGTAATGTGAGGCGGAGGGTAGTGTGAGGAGTTGGGTATTATTAGGCAGACGGTAGGGTAAGGAGGATGGTGGTATAAAATGGATGGTGGTGTAAGGCGTATGGTGGTATAAGGCGGAGGGTAATGTATGGCGAAGGGTGGTGTAAGCCGGAGGGTGGTATAGAGCGGAGGATGGTGTAGGACGGAGAGTGGTATAGGACAGATGGTGGCGTAGGACGGAGGGCAATGTTGGGCAGAGGTTATGTATAGGATGGAGGGTATTATAAGACGGATGGCGTGGGAGACGGATGGTTGTGAGAAATAGATGGCAGTATAGGACGGATGACAATGTAAGACAAAGGCAATAAGAATGTTTTTCTTTGAGGATGGAAATGACTGCTAATTCAATGCTCTAGAATGAGATTGAGTTGGGTAGGTTAGATGTAGTAAATGAGGTTGCTTATTTATACAGAAGGTCGATAGGGTTGCAAAGCCTTGACGTGATGGAATGGAGCTAAGTTGGCCTCCTCTTATTGGGTCGTTTGTTTAAGGTAGACGAGGTCTTAAATGCTCATGTTTAAGGTAGCTGGGATCATTTAATGAGATGTAGACAAGGTGGTGTGTTGAGTAGGCATGGGACATGTGCGAGGGCGTATTGTCATTTGGTGGTGAACCAATACCATTGGTTGGTCAAGAGGGGGAAGGAATGCTACTGGTGCAGAGGTTTAAGCAAGGGAGGGAACTGAGGTTCTCTTCTATTGGTTCGAAGGTTTAAACGAGGAGAAATACCACTGGTTGGTCAAGAGGGGGAAGGAATACTATTCGTGAAGAGGGTTCAACGAGGGAGGGAACCAACGTTCTTTTCTATTGGTTCGGAGGTTTAAACGAGGAAAAATATCAAGGCTTTCCTACTGGTTTGCAGAATGTTAAGCAAGAGGTATTATCGCTCGGAGTGACAATTAATATTGCGTATCGATCAAAGGAGAATGGTTTCTACTGGTGCAGAAGGTTAGGCATTAAGGTTCTCAAGATCGTGCAGTTGGTTCGCAGAATACTCAGTGAGGTTGGAGTGACTGGGCAGGGTGAGAGTCAAAGGTTTCAGCTGGTATTGTGGTCATGGGCCTCTCTAATTAGATATGAGGTTGGAGGGGCAGGGCATGTGACGATGGTCACGTGTCTCTCTTTCTCTTTGGGACCAAACCTAGCCTTGCCCATGAGGCGTAGGCTATGGAGATGCCTTCGGCTCTAGCCACCTAGCCATAAGCTTCCGGAATCCTAGCAGACTTGACCACCCTTAGGTACTGCTTCCTGACCAAGGATGGGTGTCCGAGAGTATAGTTAAAGTGGCCTGTGATTGGAGCGAGTGGAGAGAGTCACGGATGAGAATGGAGACCACTTTGCTTTGGGCCTTCAGAGTGGGTTACTCTGAGGTGAGGCTTCGGAGTGGGCTCCTCCGAGGTGAGCCTTTGGACTACTTTGAGGTGAGGCCTCGAAGTGGGCTCCTTTCAAAGTGAAGCTTTTCTGAGGTGGGCTTCGGAGTGGGCTGATGGACTGGATCCATAGTCAACTAGTGCTTGTGGATGGGGCCCATAATTAGTAGTGATGTCGAATACACATGGAGTCGTAGGTGACGTGTGTTGGTCAAACTATGGGAGTTGTCAACCAATACCTACAATGGTCAATATTGATCTCGTTTGACAGGTCTCATTCTGTTGATTCCAAACCATCAAGTTTTACAAAAAAAGCAGACTTGTAGAATAGAAGTTATAGCAATTTGAAGTTTTTTAGGCACAAAAAGGACATAATGAAAAGTAGCATGAGTTTTAGCTTGGAAGGGTTTTATTTGATAGGGTTATGGCCGAAGCTCCCATTGTTTACCTGCTGATGTGTCAAATCCACATTATCTATTTTAGGTGTCTTTTTTAAGTGTATCTAATATTACAATTTTAATTAAGAAACAAGATTACCTAGACTTTCATTTATTCACATTTTCCCCCTGAATCTATAAATGGTCCTAAATTTTTTATATGTTTACCATAGTAAGGCTTAGTTTGGCCCTATGTGGCTTTTTAAAAGTGGCTTATGAAATTTATTATTGAGTAGTTTTATAATTATGCACAAGTAACACATTACTCTTTAAAAAAATCATGAAATACAAAAAGCAACCTTGAG
Source organism: Hydrangea macrophylla (assembly GCA_033977485.1). Lineage (NCBI taxonomy): Eukaryota > Viridiplantae > Streptophyta > Magnoliopsida > Cornales > Hydrangeaceae > Hydrangea > Hydrangea macrophylla. Next base: position 110,175,816 of record CM066999.1, read on the forward strand.
CTTTTAAAAACTCCATTCTAGAGCTTTTGAAAGCCCCCCCAAAAAAAGCCCTAAGTTCAATTTTTGCTAAGCTCATAAACTAATTACTAAATGAATTAACATGGATTTGTGCTTTAAAAAAGGAGAAGTAACAAAATGGGGGCCAAACTAAGCCTAAGTATTAAAATTAGCCTCACATAGGAGAGTTTAAGTGTCAAAATTAACCTCACTTATATAGGCAATTAATTCCAAAATTAGCCCCCCCAAGGGGGTAAAGTGTTAAAAGTTAGCCCCACATAGGTGGGTTAAATGGCAGAATTATCACCACATAGGGGATTAGCTCCAAAATTAACCTCATAATGGGGATTACGTGTTAATATTTTTGGCTAATTTTAGAATTTTTATCAGGTTTGAGGAAAATGTTGACAGTTTCACTTTAGTCTGAAACTACAAGATGGTTAAGTTTCCACTTTTGAACCACATGGAGTAAAGTGAAAATGGGGGGGGGGGGGGGGGGGGGGGCGGGAGGGGGTAAAATGTATTTAACCCATTATTTTATAGGGTGAATTAGTGAAAAATCCAAATTACAGAAGAGTTATCCCTGCATCTCCAGCGACCTTGCCTGACCTCCGGTGACCATCACCATGACCTCGCTTGAGCTCTGGCAACCTCGTCTGAGCTCCGGCAACCACCACGACACCTTCACTGACCTCCACCAACCACCAACACCACCAGACCAGACCTAGCGATTACCATCACAACCTCACTTGACCTCCGATGACCACCACAATTGTTTTGTACTTGATTGATAACATATGCTATGATCACAAACAATTTTCTAAAATTTAACTTCTCATACTACTGAAAAGTAAAATTCATGAAGATTCACAAAAAAAAAAAGTTGTGAAATTTCACCCAAAAAAAAAAATCACACAGAGGTTGTTTCTGCATATTCGTAAGAAGAACGGAGATAAGAGTGTTGAGGTATTCTAGTTGTAGATGGAACGATTTCTGACCACAAAGTTAATACATTTTACAAGAAGAGAGTTCAGATATTTAAATTGTAGATGCTGCAATTTTTACCACCAATATATCAAATTTCACAGAACTGATGTTGAGAAATTTCTCAAACTTTTTGTTGAGAAATTTCTCAAACTTTTTTGTGTGAAATTTCTCAAGTCTGGTCTTGGGAAAAACTAAAGGGAGAGAGAGAGAGAGAGAGAGAGAGAGAGAGAGAGAGAGAGAGAGAGAGAGAGAACTGGAGAAGAAGAAGAAGAACAACAACAACAACAACGAAGAAGATGCTCACGGGGAGGTCAGATCTACATCTAGATCTCAGATCTGGATCTAGATCTAGATCTTGACCATATCTCTCATTTTCGTCACCAGTTCTCGGCGATGATGGTGGGGTGGCGACGATAGTCTTCGGTGATGGCGATCTCATTTATGATTGTGGTGATGAAGTCCAACAAAAATGATAGAGAGAGACAGAGGTTGTCGCGAAGGTGGTCATGGTCTCGTCGGCGGTGGTTGCGAGATGGTCGTGGACAGTGGTGGTCGGTGATGGTCGTGGCTGGTAGTGGTGGTTGTGGAGAGAAATACTCAGATTGGTTGGATGGAGTCTGTTTGTGTTGGAGAAGGAGGGGTAAGGTTGTCACAAAAAATATATGGTCAATGGTCAAAGGACCATAGGCTATAATGTTTTAGCATCTAGGGACTTATCACTATAAAAGTTTTTATTTGTGTCCTATAACCAAAAATATTTGGTAAAGAGGAATTTAATACCAAATTTCTATATTTGATATAATGTATCATTAATGAAATTAATCTTATATTATTTATATTTAGAAATTATGAATTTATTCCTAATTTAATTAGAGCAATTAGCAATTAAACAAAATTAAGGAAAGTATGGTGGTTTAAGTATAACTAGCAAAAATATTTGGGACAAGGTCCCCTCCTTAGTATTTTGACAATACTACCCCAATCATTCAACAAAAATTTTAGTAAAGGGACAAAAAGAGCAGGACAAGCTCACAATAGCATGCGAGCAACGTGAGTGAAACACCTGAAAATTTTCAAAATCAATCTCAAAATTTCACTTTCTGAATTCAAAATCATCCTGAACATTCAATATTCAAGTATAAAATCTGAAGTTTGGAACTGAAGAATCGTTCAAATCTGAAGAATCGAAACCCTAGGACTCCATTACTCTCTGATACGATTTCTTCAAGCTTCCAACTGAAGAATCATCATCACCTTGATACAAAATGGGCAAAAAAGGTGAGCAAATTCATTTTAAGCACTAGCATTTGTTCGATTCAAACACATTTTACAGTTCTATTCTAGTTTTCGAAATTTTTCTTTGTCGAAAAAATCAGAACTCCTCAAATATCTATGAACACTGCTTGTAATTACTTCATTACATATCAAAAATTGTTTTAAAATCACAATATCATTGTGTCCTCGAATTATTTAGGAAATATGTTTCTTCTAGACCTAAAAATAGCGTAAAATAATAGATCTCAGTCCATTTATATGAAATTTTTACTGAAAACCACATTAGCTTGATATTATCCATATTTGTGTAGATTATGTTGTGAAATTTTAGAAGTTCATTTATGTGACAACATATAACTTATCATCTTCGCATTATTAAACTTCATGAACATCAACATCACTCTCTCTGAAAACCTAACTTGGCCGTGAAATTTCAAAAACTTATATCAACATGTTGAATAGTTGTGAAATTTCACATATTCATTTTTGTTTGAAAAGCATACTTGTTTTCGGTTTCTGTATTAAAAATTTTTCAATTTCACAAATTCAGTAATCATGTTCATATATGTCAAAATGTTGATTAGTTGTAAAATTTCACAACTAAATTTTCTGTGTAAAGCATGCTTGTCTTCATTTTTTGTATATCAACTTGTAAAACTTGAAAAATTCACTTATCACATTCAGATTAGAATCATAGTATGTCAAAATGTTGAATACTTTTGAAATTTTAACAACTAGTTTCTATAGTTGAACGTGTAAAATTGCACTAATTTCTATGATCACATTTAATGATCACATTCAAATTAAAAACATAGATTGTGAAAATGTTAAATACTTGTAAAATTTCACAACTATTGTTTGTGTCAAAAGAAGGCTTGTTTTCAGTTTCTGTAAATAAAATTGTAAATTTTGAAAAATTCAGTGATCAATTTAACATTTTAAACATGGCATCATATATGTCACAAACTGATCATATATGGTCTTATAATAAACATATATTATTAGATCTCTTTAACATGGATAGCCCTGGAGTGAAGAATGCAATTGGGAAGGCCATGCTGAGAGAATTACAAAATAACTTTGAAGCTATTAATAGAGATACTTCTGCAAACATTTTGATGGTCTGCAGTTCAGTTCCCAGGGTGTTATATTATTAGATCCTTTGACATGAATATAATATGTGAAGAACTAAATTAAGTTGGGAAATTTCACAAAAATTTTTAATCCAAACTTCAGGTTGATGAAAACAGACCAAACCACAACGTATAACTCAGTCCTTTTCATATGTATAACTCACAAATGGTTTTTTGCATATTGCAGCTATTGCAAACAAACAACAACATCCTCCAAGTCCAGAAAAGCCACTACCATCATACCGGTGCACACTTGTTGGAATGGTATTGTCACGCCCCAAAACCAAACGACACGGGGGTGAGGTCAAAGAGTTCTATACAAGGCAAAGGTCACATGTGGACCAATCAAATGAAGCGGAAGCAACAAGGAATCCTACGTGGGTTTCGAATAAGACAAAAGTGGTCAACGGACCAAAGAGTTTTAGAAATGAAACCAAGCTGCCACACTGCACGGTACTCGCTTGGGCGTCATTTCAAAGAGTTTTAAAAAAAAATAAACAATGATAGTTGTCAAAGTTTTCAAATCAAAAACCAACGTATGACCCTTATCCTTTAAAATGTCCTTTACAAAAATGGCTCATCAAGGCTTCAAAGTGACAATTTTTTTTCAAAAGGACCCCAAGTTCGTTACACATAATTTACAAAAGGCTAAACAAATGCCCGAAAGACTAATTACTCAAATAAAACATTTTACCATTTCAATCTTTCAAAAGAAAGAAATATAAATAATTGCAATTGATTGAATTAAAGAATAAATATATATTTTAGCTTTCGAAGTAGGCAACCTCATGATCAACTTCTTTAGGCTCCAAAGTCCGGTAACAGAACCTGCAAAGACTGTGTGGGGGTGAGCTAATACATACATATAGATCTCTATATACATATATTCTACAAGTGCTCACTACTGCCAATCTAGGATCGACATGCCAGTACACCTTTAACAGCACAATTTAATATACAGCTATTAACCAAATTTTAGTATCACAAGCCATAACAAATCACTTAGTATTCATATTAGCAAGAAAATGCAAATATATAAATACTAACCCAGTAATCGAAACAAAGCCGATAACAACACATAATATTATCCACTAATAGTAATGTTTAAACAAATCCCTCTGTTAATTAAAAGTTCGGGCCACCTAGCACCACATACCCCTTCCAAATTCCAAAAAAAACTCCTTCTAACGGTTCCAACACTAAAATGGTAATACTTACCATAGGAGATCTATATAATTAGTCTTTCATTCCAAAGGGGGGGGGGCTCTTACCCAACTTTAATTCTTAAAGTTAATTAACCCAATACCCTAACTCCGAGGCTATACAACTATATATATATATATATCTATATATATACACAAACATACAAGTACCAATTGTAGGTGCTAAAAATAAATATACTCAAGTGGTATAATCACAAACTAAGTACCCAACCACGTAAGGGTACAAAACAATCAAGTAATCTAAAATCACACCAAAATTACATTACCAAACAATCATGTGTAGAGATACTACACAAAATCCCAAAGACACTAAACCACCCAAAAATCACCAACTTTAACTTCTAACCTTACAAATAAATAATAATAGTATAATTCTTCCAAATATTATACTCAAATCGTATTCCCAAATAACCACTCATGCTACACCATAACTAGCCTCATGAGCATAAATATACTTACTTTTAATCTAGTTAACTACAAATAAATTAACACCTTCAACAAGTATGTATATCACATTCTTGATTTTATAGAATTTCTATAAGCCATAATTTTTGACAATAATCCAAGCTAAGGGTACTAGAAAGGAAGTAAACCCCACCTTAGTGGATTTGACGAAATCACACTACCCAAATAAACTCCAAATAAAACTCCAAGAGCACCATTAGGAAGCCCACATCGAGCTCTACAATCTGTCTCAAGCCATCCCTAGCCAAAAGTGGGTTTGGGCAACCACCACGAAAAGTCAACGGCATCCCCTCGACGATCCGAGAGTACCCAAGTGTAGATCTCGTCGAGCTCTACAATCTTCATATTGGACACTTTGAGAGTTAAGGCCCCTAAGGCTTTCAAAATGGGGAAAAAAAGAAGAAGAAAGGAAAAAAAAAATGAAAACTCTTTCTCTGTCTCCTCAGTTGACCGAAAATGGGGGAGAAAGAAGAAAAAAAAGAAAAAGAAATTGAAAGAGAGAGAGAACAATCCGTGGGAATTAATGAAAAAGGGGGGTTTTAGGTGGTGTTGTTGGGTGATTGGGGTGGGTTCCACCCATTAAATGTGAATCATATATTATATATATATATATATATTCATCTAGTTATTAAAGTACCCAATAATACACCACAATTTATTAACCAATGCCATTTTGCTACCCAAGTCATCTAAATGACTAACAATCATACCTAATTGGGTCACCACACTAAATCAATGTGTGCAACCAAATCAAACCAAACATTGTACCCAAATCAATTAAGACTAACTTAAATTAATAAGACAAACACATTACCTTACATAAAGGTATCCATTAAAGTCACATTTGGCCCCACATGAGTAACAAATATTATAAATAAATGCTAAAAATTTTCTGGGTTATTACAGGTATCATTCATGGAAACTTTAGAGCTGAAGGAAGACCATATTGAAGAGCTTAAAAAGACACCATTCTGGTTCATATTTCAAGCATTGATACAAGAAAATAAAATACCCAAGCAAAAAAGGATGGACTGTCTGAAAGAATAATTGAACAATACAGAGCATCAAATAGAACATTTTAAATAGGCCCAGCTTTCATAACAATCACTACCAAAGAAATAAAGCTCATCTTTGGCATCTTCTCAGGGGATAAAAGGATGAATCTGAAATACAACAAAAGGAAAGCCACACCATTTGTTTGAAGAAGATTCAAAACAACAACTAGAATGACTACTGACAACATCAAAGTAGCAATTACAAAGGCGATCCAAGGAAAATCAACAAATGACATTGAAGATGTTGCGAGACTCCTGTGCTTACTTCTATGTGTCCTCGTCCTCTATACAACAGCTGGCAGCACTGCCAAATGGGGGTTTATAAAATACATTAAAAACATCGAAGATATGAGCGACTACGCTTGGGCTGACTCCATTCTGTCCACATTGCTGCAGTCAATTGAATCATCATATGGAGATGCTTCTAAGGTTACAAGATGTGTGATGATCCTACAGGTATACATTCCTCCATACAAACAAATAAAAAAATAAAAATAAAAAGTGTATGACATTGTGGATACCGGGCTTCGGACCACTTCTCTCTTGTTTGAGATTGTTTTGAAATTGATTTGAATCAAGGAAAGAAAACGAAAGGTCTGTTGAAAACAGATACAGAGTCGCCACTTGGTCTTTAAGGAACCAAGAAACCTAATTTTGACTCACCCAAGCGGATAAGGGCACCGGCCCTTCATAACCAAAGAACTTGGTTCGGGGTTTTGGTACGAGAGAGGAAGGAGCCTTTGTCGCGACTAAAACACCCTCAACTCGCCCCGTCTTTCGACGGGCCTCAATTAGCATCCAAATAATCATCTTATACTATGTTTGGTTCGACAATTAATACTATTGTAGTATATTACATCACATAAGAAAACTTGAAATTGGAAGATCAAAAGATAAGATATCATTCATAAGATCTAAGCCAAATATCATGCAATGTAAAGTGAAGGACCACACAAATAAACCTAGGAAAGATCGTCTAATCATCTATCAAATAATCAAGACTTCCTAATCTAAAGGGGGACATGAATTGTTATTGAAACAAATAAGCAAAGAAATCAAAATATGCTTAGCAAGGCTAGAATGATGCATGTTATTCTTTGATAAAAGAAGACCTCTCAATCCCCGGGACGGATGAGAAAGGATGAATAGATCAAGGGGAAGCATGAACGAGTGATCGAGTTCATTCCTTATAATCTCCTTAGATTAAGAGTTACAAAAACCCCAAATCTTGCATGAATGCAATGTATGTATCTAAAAATGTGCAAAGGTTGTAGTGTGTTTTGTGTACATGGATTTCTAGAATGGCTTAGAAGTCTAAAATGGGCAAGAATGAATGAATGAAATCAACATGGGATGTATACAAATGTAGTATGAACCACTTCCTAAGATATGAACTAATTTGGAATGCATATAAGCCTCAAATCAAAGAATGAAAGTTAAAGTGTACTTGCTGTGAATAGTGGACAGAACAGTAGCATGATCTTTTGGAAATTGAAAAGAGGGGTTAGGAATGTTTTCAATGCATGATTTTTTATGGAGATGTTCCTTATTGTGTCTAGAACACAACCCAAAAGGCAAATCTTGAATAGCTATCAAAGATTGAGAGAAATTATATAAACAATAGAGGTCACTCAGAAACAGAGTTTGTACTGTCGACTGAAATGTTAGAAAATCTTAGAAAATGAAAACGAATGATCTAGAGGCCCATTTTATACAGAAAGTTTCCTAAGACATTAAATTTTAAGGGAAAAATAAGTTAGGACCACCCCTTTTGGAAAAGTTTTCTGGACAAGAGGTCGTAAGTTGACCTAGCTGCTGTGACAGCAAAAACAGAATGTTTGGAAGGAATGTTGGGACCCAAATGGACCATTTCCAAGTACTTCCAAGTCAAACCAAAAATCATAGGTGTTCTCCAATGAGTTAGGAAGACTTTCCAAGTGGCCTTGTATCCATATGTTGAGTATTGAGTTCTAGAAAAATCTTTAAACTCAACTCACTCACTGTTTTGACTCATTGTTTTGAAGATTTTGGGGAAAACAAAGTTTTGTTTCTTGAAACCAAATGAGAGGGATTGAGAGGGGTTTTGAAATAGATGTTTTGAAAACATGTTTTCAACACTCAATAAGGATCATAGCCACTTAGAATACCTACATCAAACTCATCATTTAAGAACCTCCAAGATTGTTGGAGAGATTTATTTTATTTTTGGACATAACTTCAATACATTCCAAGAATACCTTGGAAGTATTGAGGTTATGATCATCATCTATCAAACATGTTTTTGAGGTCAAGAGCTACTATCCATAAGGATTCACTCACCCCAAACTTCATGTCATCACTTAGATGATGATGAACTAGTAAGTAAATAAAGAAAAGAAAAAGAAATGAGATAAGGAGAGATGAACATATATATAATCAAAGCAAGTAAATAGCAATCAATAGATGATAATCAATGTGATTTTGGACTTGTAGCTTGGTATTTCACTCATAGATTTTGACATTTGGACATGGAAGTAGCTTCCTATCTCATGAATGCTCAAGAATGAGGGTTGGAGTGGACTTTGAATGTGAAGTATATAGAAGGATGATGGAAGAAAACAAGAATAAAACTCACTTTCTTATGGAAAATCAATGGGAGAAGCTCCCTTTCTCTCTTCTAAACCTATCTCTATCTCTCTTCTTCTCTACAAGTTTTCAAGCTTTGCACTTGGCTCCCCCAAAATGAAGAGCAATGGGGGGTTTAAATAGGCCAATTTGGGGTGGTTTTGGGGTTTTAGAAGTACTCCCATTGGTTCCAAACAACTGTGAACATAAAACTATGTCGTTTTGGCTTTCAATTAATCAAATTGGACCCCCAAAAAAATTACAAAAATGGACTCTGCGAGGTTTGAGTGCCGCGGCGGCACTGGGCCAGTGCCGCGGCGGCAGTGGGCCAGTGCCGCGGCAGCACTGCTCCTCAGACGCCCAGAAATTTACGTTTAGGCCCCCAGAGGTTCCGGTATTCGCGAAAAGGCCCTATTTTGTCCGAAATTCACAGAAAATGCATACGAACTCCAAATTAAGGTTGTGATATACCGTTGGAAAGGTAATGGAGTCTACTTTACATAAAAAATAGTTCGGGGATAGGTCACTTTGAAAAGTTTTGCGGTATTCGCGATAAAAGCTGATTTGATCGCCTTTTTCACCTTCAGAAATTCAAAATAAATTCGTTTTAAATCCAGGAATTACGTGCGATATACCGTTGGAAAGCTATTGACCTCTAGTATCCATGAAAAATATTTGAAAATTGTTTCGGTGCCCCGATTCCAAAGTCAAATCTTGGTCAAACTGGTCAAACCTGGGATTCCCGGGAAGTTCTGGGAACCTCCGGGAGCTCCCAGGAGCCGACGTTTTCGCGCGATTCTCTTTTAAAACTCATTTTAATACTTTTCTAATGATTCCGGTGAATTCGGACAATTTCGGTCAAACTTGGTCAAACTTGGTCAAACTCTGGTCAAACCTGGTCAAATCTTGGTCAAACCGGTCAATGGGGACTTTCGGGGAACTTCCGGGACTTCCGGGGGTCTCTGGGAGCTGACGATTTCATCCAGTTTTACTTAAAAACTCATTTTATCATTTTTCTTACGACATAGCATGTTTTCAGAACTTTGGGACCAAATCTGGGAGTCTTCGGGCTTTCAGGGGTATTTTGGTCATTCTGAGCATTCTGAGAGATAGAGCTGACTTCCAAGAGTCCTTTTGAGTCTTTTACGATCATTGTGAACCACCAAGCTATGGGTCTCCTAAATCTGATAGCCGACAAAATGGGGTGTCTACAGTTTGCCCCTCTTTGGCAGGAACTTGCGAGGCAACGCATGTCGCAAGCGAGTGCCAAAGTTTTGAAGAGACAGGACTTTTTGGAGGCTATAGATTTAGGATAAAAACGTTGCAAAAGATACAATGATGAAAAGATGCTGGGGTCAGTGCTGGTCGTGCTCTGCGTGAGCTGCCTACGTATCCCAAGGGGAATCAGACCAGGACGTAGTTCAGGGCACAAAGGAACAAATCACACATGCACAACAAGACATGCGGATGCTATGCTATGAGGATGATATGCAATGCATGGATGTGATATGAATTGTGTCATGAGTCCTATCATGCCTAGTGTTACGACCCTAGTATGAGCAGGTGCTGTGGGGTGTGCCACTCCGAGTGGGCTGGTGTTGTGTTAGTATTTGTGACTGTGATGTGGTGGATGACTCGGATAAGGACACCAAGGCTTAGGAGGCTCAGGGTCTGGGGGCAAAACTTTTGAAACTTGGGAAGTGCGTTTTGCAAACGAGTGAGGCAGATCAGATGTGCTTTGTTTAGCAGACGACAGCCAAAGGTGACCGAGGGATTTTGTGATAAAAATGGACAGATGAGAAAGCTCATGATGATCAGTGGACACGGATCCTTGAATTGTGAATAGATAGTGCTTGCCCTGGGAATCAGGGTGATTTGACTGTGGATGATGTTTTCAATCGTTGGCAGATCCTTATGATGACAAGCCGGAGAATCGGTCCGAACTTCTGTTATCTTCTGCAGGGGATGGTAGGGGACTCTCTGAGAATCTCTCTTCTTGATCGGGAACCAGGATCCATCTCTGAATCTCTCACGGTTGATCAAATCTTTCGGCGCTCAATCCAAGAGGGCCGGTCGGGGCCTCCGGGAGCTGAAGGATAACATACTCTACTAGGAAGAAGGAAATACGTCCGTTAAATAGGAGTGAAGGTATCATTCTTATTTGTGACAGAGATGATTTGCGGTGGTTTGACACTGATGGAATGTGATAATCAATAGCAACTTATGGACTTATGTTGCATGAATGAAGGAGGATGACCAACAGCCACTCATGGACTTATGTTGCTAGGAGAAAGGAAGATCATCAACAGCCATTTGTGGACTTATGTTGCATGAAGAAAGAGAGATCAATAGCCACTCATGGACTTATGTTGCTAGGAGAAAAGAAGATCATCAACAGCCATTCGTGGACTTATGTTGCATGAATGAAGGAGGATGACCAACAGCCACTCATGGACTTATGTTGCTAGAAGAAAGGAAGATCATCAACAGCCATTCGTGGACTTATGTTGCATGAAGAAAGAGAGATCAATAGCCACTCATAGACTTATGTTGCTTGGACGAAGGAAGATCATCAACAGCCACTCATGGACTTATGTTGCATGAACGAAGAAAGATGATGGATCAACAGCCACTCATGGACTTATGTTGCTAGGAGAAATGAAGATCATCAACAGCCACTCATAGACTTATGTTGCATGAACGAAGAAAGATAATGGTCAACAGCCACTCATGGACTTATGTTGCACAGATGAAAGAAGATCATCAACAGCCACTCATGGACTTATGTTGCATGAACGAGGAAAGATGATGAATCAACAGCCACTCATGGACTTATGTTGCTAGGAGAAATGAAGATCATCAACAGCCACTCATGGACTTATGTTGCATGAACGAAGAAAGATGATGGTCAACAGCCACTCATGGACTTATGTTGCACAGATGAAAGAAGATCATCAACAGCCACTCATGGACTTATGTTGCATGAACGAGGAAAGATGATGAATCAACAGCCACTCATGGACTTATGTTGCTAGGAGAAATGAAGATCATCAACAGCCACTCATGGACTTATGTTGCATGAACGAAGAAAGATGATGGTCAACGGTCACTCATGGACTTATGTTGCACAGATGAAAGAAGATCATCAACAGCCACTCATGGACTTATGTTGCATAAACGAGGAAAGATGATGAATCAACAGCCACTCATGGACTTATGTTGCTAGGAGAAATGAAGATCATCAACAGCCACTCATGGACTTATGTTGCATGAACGAAGAAAGATGATGGTCAACAGCCACTCATGGACTTATGTTGCACAGATGAAAGAAGATCATCAACAGCCACTCATGGACTTATGTTGCATGAACGAGGAAAGATGATGAATCAACAGCCACTCATGGACTTATGTTGCTAGGAGAAATGAAGATCATCAACAGCCACTCATGGACTTATGTTGCATGAACGAAGAAAGATGATGGTCAACTTTCGACGGTTTGGAAAGGGATGAAATTTTCCCCAAGTTTGGACGCTTCTCATGCTGACGCCTTGACCGATGTAGTAATGGTGTTTGGTACTCCTGCTTGTATTGGCATGCTCTTTATAACTTGATTTGAAAATTTTATTAGTCACTATTGACTTACACATTTGAGACTACAACAGACTCAAAAACTTGACAGACATTGACGCACGAGGACGACACATTTGACACCAAAATGAAACAAGGTCGACTTGCCAAAACTTAATGTGCTTTTGTCATAAATGATGTACCATTTCTCTTTTGTGTTTACTTCTCTCCTTAACGTGGCATCACTTTGATGGTGAATCTTATTTTTGAAAATTCCTCCCTGCTGATCTAATCAATTTCTTTGCTTCTCTCAAGATGTGCTTTGAATTAGTGCCTTAGCTTATGGAATGAAAGACGCTCCATTTCCATCTATTCAAGACAATGTTCTTGAAGGCTTACCATTGGTGTATAGGGATCAGGTGGCAAACGAAGTTTGCCCCTAGTTTGAAGGGCATGAAGTGGGATCGGTAGGCAAATGAGGCAAATGACCGAAGTTTGCCCCTAGTTTGGAGGAAGGTTCATTGGAGGTTTTGGGCAAACGAGGTAGGTGACCGAAGTTTGCCCCTTGTGTGAAGGGTAAATAGTAAAAGTCAGGAAAACGAGGCGAATAGCCGAAGTTTGCCCCTAGTGTGGAAGGTGATTTTCTGGCTTGAGGCATGGACCGTGACTTTAATCTCTCAAATGCTCATAACTTTTACCTAGGCACCAGTGAGGTGACCTAGCAAGCTCTTTTCTCTCTTTTGTTATTCCTCATCTTGGATTTAACTCTAATTTTTGCCTAGGCGTCCTTTCGGATTTTCGACCTAGCGAGCCATCCTTCTTTTTTTCTTTTTTTGAAAGTCTGCCTACGTACCCCCAAGTGGGGATCAGGTCCAACGTAGTTCGGGCATGGTTGGGAAGAGGCGGGTTGATTTTTGGGTAGGTGGGGTGACCGAACCGATGCGGTTGCCTACGTATCCCCGAGTGGGAATCAGGTCGAGCGTAGTTCAAGGCAAGGCTTGAAGGAAATTGGTTTGATTATGATGGTGTTGACCGAACCGATGTGGTTGCCTACGTATCCCCGAGTGGGAATCAGGTCGAGCGTAGTTCAAGGCAAGGCTTGAATTAAGGGGTTTGAGGTATGAGGGATTTTCAAACCAATCGTCAAAGAAGTTCAAACTTGAGCCACTTATGGTAGCTTTGAATAAAGGATTTAGTTTCAATCTCCCTTTCTTTTCTTTTTCTTTTTCTTTTTCTTTTTGTTTTGTTTTGAGGATTGATCCTTTTCACTTTCGCCTAGCCAGTCAATTTTTCTTTTTAATGTAGTCGATTCTTGTGAGATCTTTCAATCGCAATCTCAGAATTCCAGAATGTGCATGTCAGCTCTCGAAATTTTTTTGTGGTCATTCCGTGCCTTTTGAAATGTGATCTTGGCACGTTCTTAAGATGTATCTTGAAGCGTATGATTCTCTTATTTGTTTCATCAAAATTTTCTCCAACATTTTGACTGGCTAGGGTCAGATTTTGGAAATCAACACCTTTTTCAGCTCTAACTTTTGCCTAGGTGCCCTTTCGGGTTTTTAACCTAGCGAGCCTTTTCTTTTCTTTTCCCCTTTTTTTTTTTTTTTTCGAAAGTGGAGATGAAACTCACTGAAATGTTTGGCTGCCATCAAGGGCTAAGTTTGCATTGCTTTCAATTGGACAGATTTCGTGGCTCCCAATTGGATTGGGCTTAAGGCTTCGAAATGGTGGAAAAAAGGGTGTTGGGCAAGCCCCAAGTCAGTTTCAAGTATGTCTTTTCAAGATTAAGGCAAGAGCATCTTTAAATTCTTAAAGTAAGGCTATTCAATTCTCAGCTCTTCATCAGTGTCAGCGTGAAATCGACTTTAACCTTTCAGGATTCTTTTTTGTTTTGTCGTAGAAAAATTATTAGCAGAGTAATATCCATAGTAATTTGAAAAGTGACACTTCAGTTTAGTGATTCATGCATTTATGACTAGGCACGTCAGATTAAGCAAATTGAGACTTCATTCCATTCAGAAGAGAAGGATTACATTACTCGATACAGACTCACAACAACTCGATGACGGACGAACTTGACCATAAGACTAAACTTGAAATATACTCAAAACATAGAACAGACTCGACTTGGTCTCAAATGGAGTGTCTTTGTGACCCATTTATTATTATTATTATTTTAGCAGAAGTTCCAAACACTATCGCTCCACTGCACGGATTCAACATTCATGGGTGTCAATGACAGGGATCATTTGAGAGGATAGGCCATGGGCTTAGGTGATATGGGGTTGAATGGGTGGTGGCTCGATGATTCCTCGATCAATGAGGTCTTGGATATCATGGCGGAGACGTATGCACCGGTCGGTGTCATGGCCTGGGCCTTGGTGGTAGGCACATCGTTTGGACATGTTACAGTTAGGTGGTGGGGGGTCAGCACGAGGCTGAAGGAGTTGGAGGTGTCCCTTTTTTAGCAGGCGGCCTAAGGCTACGGAGGGAGAGATATCCAGCTTGGAGAATTCACGGGGTACCCTATTTTGGTAAGGGCGGCTAGGCGAGCTGGTTTGGTTTGTGAACTGGTATGATTGGGGAGAACAGGCCATGGGTTGGTTACTAAGGGCGTTGACATTAGAAGGGTTTCGGGAGTAGTCGGGCCTCTTGGACTGGCTTTGCGATTCTTCATTCTTGATTTTCCTTTCCCTGATTGCATCCTCAATTCTAGTCCCAATCTCAAACAGTTCTTCAAATGTTGAGATGGATTGGTAGAAGAGTTTCTCATGGTACAGCGGTAGTAGATTCTTGATCAACATCCGAACTTGTTCCTTTTCGATTGGTCGGTGGGTCATTTGGGCCACTTTGCTCCTCCATCTGCTCAAGAACGCAGCGAAGGACTCATTGAAGTTCTGCCGGGTAGTCTCCAGATCCCGGATGGTGACATCGAGCTCTTGGTTGTAGGAGTAATGATCAATGAAAGTTCTAGCAACATCTTCCCAAACTCGGGTCTTGGAAGTTTCAAGGGTCAGGAACCAGGATAGTGCGGCTTTCTGGAGGGTTTGAGGGAACAGCATAGCTATGTGCTCATGGCTGCAGCCCATTGATTGGAAAACACTCATGCAGAACTTTACATGGCTCTTCGGATTCCCGGTTCCATCAAAACGATCAATTTCAGGCATCTTGAAGTTTTCTGGCAGTTTCAGCTTAACAGGCTCAAAAAGGCCTTCCAGATCTAGCATGTAGTCGTCGATCCCTTTACTCTTCCTTAGTATGTTCTCGAGCTTGTCGACCTTATCCATTTTCTCTTGGAGCTTTTTCTCATATGCAGGCGGCGGGACCCCTTGAAACCATACTTCTTCTCCGTCGTTCTCATGTAGGGGTGGTTCAAACCCAGGTGGAGGCTGCGGCCGCTGCTGCTTCAATTCCTCCATGAAGGATAAAACTTGGGCCAACCGTTCAGACTGTTGGTTGATCATTTCTGTCATTCTTGCTTCCAAACCTTCTGGATCCATAAAGCTGACTTTCGGCTGAGTGATTCTGACAAGGTGACTCCCTAATCCTCTGACTCACAAATGCAGATCCTGGGTGCTCAAAACTTGTACTGACATATAGGTGTGAAAAGACTGTGTTAGACTTTTAACAGTGATGATTGAGATGACAACTATAGTGATGTTAACAGACGTGGACTGACTCGTGTACAGCCTGACTGAAACAGTGCGTGCAGACCGATAGGAATGGTGTATGCATATGGGACAAGCATGCGGATGCAAGCCCTAATCTATATGATGCCCCTACTTCTAACAGATAGCAGTCAAACAAATAAGGTCCTAGCCATACAGAGTGTGCTAACCTTACTTTCCAGTATGATCACCAAGGGATAACAGGGATTTCCAGGATACTTCGGGAGTTTTGGATAGAGTTTCTGGGAGAAACATGGATTTGGAAGATTCAGAGAAATTTCTAGAAGTCATTTGAGTTTCTAGGAGAAATAAGGATTTCTGGTTGATTTGGACTGAGCTTCTAGGAGAAACTGGTATTTTGGGCATTTATGAGAAATATGGATAGAGTTTCTAGGAGACACGAGTATATCCGGGCATTTCTAGGTGATTTGGGCAGAGCTGCTGGAATTTTTGGAGAATCTGGGAGGTTTGGGCAAAGCTCCTGAGAAAACAGGTACTTTGGGTATTTCTAGGAAATTTGGATTGAGTTTCTGGGAGAAACTGGTATATCTGGGAGATCAGAGTTTCTGGGAAAAATGGGTATATCTGGGAAATCAGGGAGATTTAGACAAGGTTTCTTGGAAAAACGGGTTAGCATGGTTATATCTGGGATATCTGGACAGAGTTTCTGGGGGAAACAGGTTATGATGATAATCATACTGTCTAGCTAGTTTTCATACTCCTATGTCCTAGGACCAACAAACAAGGTTTGCGGTGTATATCTTTGTGAACATGGAGCAGACATCCTTGTCATGGTGCCTAGGCAAGTCAACTCAATGTGATCACATGTGAGTGATTGCCTTGGGAATCATAAGAAAGAGGTTCTGTTCTATGCCACATAAGCGTCTACACCGCGCAGGTAATCCCGCTAGGGCATACAACAGTTATATCACATTGTCCTATCTGAAAAGATAAATGAACAGTCCTATGAAAGGTGCTACAGGAATCTATATGCAAAGGCTGGGTTTAGTCAAAGAGGGTCCGTTGACGAGAGTTCCAATATACCGTCAGGGAGACAGTACGGAGGTTTTACTCTTTTTGATATACCTTGGAAGGTACAGTATCAACGGTGACTTGTGCCCTGGCACAGCAAGACCTGAACAATGTCAGCGCCGCGTTTCAGACACAGTCGGAGGAGGGAAATGCAAGAGTTCAATGCGGTGAACCAGACATAGTAAAAAGATGATTTTAAGGATGCTTCTTATGAGTCAAACCTCTGTATTATTTTGTTTTGAAAATAAAAATCCCCAGCAGAGTCGCCAGATTGTGGATACCGGGCTTCGGACCACTTCTCTCTTGTTTGAGATTGTTTTGAAATTGATTTGAATCAAGGAAAGAAAACGAAAGGTCTGTTGAAAACAGATACAGAGTCGCCACTTGGTCTTTAAGGAACCAAGAAACCTAATTTTGACTCACCCAAGCGGATAAGGGCACCGGCCCTTCATAACCAAAGAACTTGGTTCGGGGTTTTGGTACGAGAGAGGAAGGAGCCTTTGTCGCGACTAAAACACCCTCAACTCGCCCCGTCTTTCGACGGGCCTCAATTAGCATCCAAATAATCATCTTATACTATGTTTGGTTCGACAATTAATACTATTGTAGTATATTACATCACATAAGAAAACTTGAAATTGGAAGATCAAAAGATAAGATATCATTCATAAGATCTAAGCCAAATATCATGCAATGTAAAGTGAAGGACCACACAAATAAACCTAGGAAAGATCGTCTAATCATCTATCAAATAATCAAGACTTCCTAATCTAAAGGGGGACATGAATTGTTATTGAAACAAATAAGCAAAGAAATCAAAATATGCTTAGCAAGGCTAGAATGATGCATGTTATTCTTTGATAAAAGAAGACCTCTCAATCCCCGGGACGGATGAGAAAGGATGAATAGATCAAGGGGAAGCATGAACGAGTGATCGAGTTCATTCCTTATAATCTCCTTAGATTAAGAGTTACAAAAACCCCAAATCTTGCATGAATGCAATGTATGTATCTAAAAATGTGCAAAGGTTGTAGTGTGTTTTGTGTACATGGATTTCTAGAATGGCTTAGAAGTCTAAAATGGGCAAGAATGAATGAATGAAATCAACATGGGATGTATACAAATGTAGTATGAACCACTTCCTAAGATATGAACTAATTTGGAATGCATATAAGCCTCAAATCAAAGAATGAAAGTTAAAGTGTACTTGCTGTGAATAGTGGACAGAACAGTAGCATGATCTTTTGGAAATTGAAAAGAGGGGTTAGGAATGTTTTCAATGCATGATTTTTTATGTAGATGTTCCTTATTGTGTCTAGAACACAACCCAAAAGGAAAATCTTGAATAGCTATCACAGATTGAGAGAAATTATATAAACAATAGAGGTCACTCAGAAACAGAGTTTGTACTGTCGACTGAAATGTTAGAAAATCTTAGAAAATGAAAAAGAATGATCTAGAGGCCCATTTTATACAGAAAGTTTCCTACGACATTGAATTTTAAGGGAAAAATAAGTTAGGACCACCCCTTTTGGAAAAGTTTTCTGGACAAGAGGTCGTAAGTTGACCTAGCTGCTGTGACAGCAAAAACAGAATGTTTGGAAGGAATGTTGGGACCCAAATGGACCATTTCCAAGTACTTCCAAGTCAAACCAAAAATCATAGGTGTTCTCCAATGAGTTAGGAAGACTTTCCAAGTGGCCTTGTATCCATATGTTGAGTATTGAGTTCTAGAAAAATCTTTAAACTCAACTCACTCACTGTTTTGACTCATTGTTTTGAAGATTTTGGGGAAAACAAAGTTTTGTTTCTTGAAACCAAATGAGAGGGATTGAGAGGGGTTTTGAAATAGATGTTTTGAAAACATGTTTTCAACACTCAATAAGGATCATAGCCACTTAGAATACCTACATCAAACTCATCATTTAAGAACCTCCAAGATTGTTGGAGAGATTTATTTTATTTTTGGACACAACTTCAATACATTCCAAGAATACCTTGGAAGTATTGAGGTTATGATCATCATCTATCAAACATGTTTTTGAGGTCAAGAGCTACTATCCATAAGGATTCACTCACCCCAAACTTCATGTCATCACTTAGATGATGATGAACTAGTAAGTAAATAAAGAAAAGAAAAAGAAATGAGATAAGGAGAGATGAACATATATATAATCAAAGCAAGTAAATAGCAATCAATAGATGATAATCAATGTGATTTTGGACTTGTAGCTTGGTGTTTCACTCATAGATTTTGACATTTGGACATGGAAGTAGCTTCCTATCTCATGAATGCTCAAGAATGAGGGTTGGAGTGGACTTTGAATGTGAAGTATATAGAAGGATGATGGAAGAAAACAAGAATAAAACTCACTTTCTTATGGAAAATCAATGGGAGAAGCTCCCTTTCTCTCTTCTAAACCTATCTCTATCTCTCTTCTTCTCTACAAGTTTTCAAGCTTTGCACTTGGCTCCCCCAAAATGAAGAGCAATGGGGGGTTTAAATAGGCCAATTTGGGGTGGTTTTGGGGTTTTAGAAGTACTCCCATTGGTCCCAAACAACTGTGAACATAAAACTATGTCGTTTTGGCTTTCAATTAATCAAATTGGACCCCCAAAAAAATTACAAAAATGGACTCTGCGAGGTTTGAGTGCCGCGGCGGCACTGGGCCAGTGCCGCGGCAGCAGTGGGCCAGTGCCGCGGCAGCACTGCTCCTCAGACGCCCAGAAATTTACGTTTAGGCCCCCAGAGGTTCCGGTATTCGCGAAAAGGCCCTATTTTGTCCGAAATTCACAGAAAATGCATACGAACTCCAAATTAAGGTTGTGATATACCGTTGGAAAGGTAATGGAGTCTACTTTACATAAAAAATAGTTCGGGGATAGGTCACTTTGAAAAGTTTTGCGGTATTCGCGATAAAAGCTGATTTGATCGCCTTTTTCACCTTCAGAAATTCAAAATAAATTCGTTTTAAATCCAGGAATTACGTGCGATATACCGTTGGAAAGCTATTGACCTCTAGTATCCATGAAAAATATTTGAAAATTGTTTCGGTGCCCCGATTCCAAAGTCAAATCTTGGTCAAACTGGTCAAACCTGGGATTCCCGGGAAGTTCTGGGAACCTCCGGGAGCTCCCAGGAGCCGACGTTTTCGCGCGATTCTCTTTTAAAACTCATTTTAATACTTTTCTAATGATTCCGGTGAATTCGGACGATTTCGGTCAAACTTGGTCAAACTTGGTCAAACTCTGGTCAAACCTGGTCAAATCTTGGTCAAACCGGTCAATGGGGACTTTCGGGGAACTTCCGGGACTTCCGGGGGTCTCTGGGAGCTGACGATTTCATCCAGTTTTACTTAAAAACTCATTTTATCATTTTTCTTACGACATAGCATGTTTTCAGAACTTTGGGACCAAATCTGGGAGTCTTCGGGCTTTCAGGGGTATTTTGGTCATTCTGAGCATTCTGAGAGATAGAGCTGACTTCCAAGAGTCCTTTTGAGTCTTTTACGATCATTGTGAACCACCAAGCTATGGGTCTCCTAAATCTGATAGCCGACAAAATGGGGTGTCTACAGACATTTTCACACTATTGTTGTTTTTTAATACAGTATTGGCTCTGTGAGCACACCAGTGTCATAAGACCATCAGGAAAGCGTAATGGACCAAGATTTCTGAGATGGAATTTGCCAAAGTTGAACAGGGCACTCAGAGAAACACACTTGTCAGATATTGATGAAAAAATGGTAAGTAAACAAAAAAACATAAGATTAGTAGCCCCAGAAATTATGATGAATTTCAAAACTTTTTGATTTGGTCACTAAATTGTCCAACATATCCTTGTAGGTTAAACAAGAAGAAATAAGGACCACAATGCATGATGTAAAGGCATATGGACACATTATGTGGGAATTTCTTCCAAGTTCGTCGGACGATAACGGCCAACACACTTATGATGAAGAGACAGAACCAGAAGAGAGTCAGGAAGACAGTGAAGATGAAGATACAGAAACAGACTCAGAAATTGAGGATCATGATGCTGTCCATTTGGGGTCCGATAAAGAAACTAAAAGAGTGGATAAATCAGTTGACATTCCTACCCCGAGGTTTTATAAAATCCACGACCAAATGACAGACAGTGATGAACATTCTATAAAGATCATAGACACAACAGAAGATGATGTTGATATGGTAGATGTATCAGACAAATCATTGGATTCAAGTACTGTACCTGAAACTCCAATTCCTGAATCAAGCATCCCGTTCTATCAAGAACGTATGACTACCTATTCCTCACCTCCAGAATTTGAGAAGAGATTTGCAAAAATAACAGCATCTATTCACCCCAGATAGACTGACACAAGATTCAAGAACTCGAGCACTGCTCAAGGAAAATGAAGATCTCTCGAAAACGATTGAATCCTATCAGAAATGAGCTGAAACAGAAGGAGCAAATAGCATTGAAAACTCAAAAAAAATGAAAGCCTCCGATTACAGATTCAAAAGCTCAACCATGAGAACAATCTGCTCAAAATTGAGATAACTACCAAGGAGTCAACAATCAACTTAATGGAACAAAGCATGGAAGTCAAAGAAAATGAGTTCAGGAAATTGGTTGAACAACTTGAAGCATATCAAGCTCGTATCAATTACCCACTATCTCCAGCAACACCTCAAAGTCAGACAACCAAAAGGAGAATACTTGAAGACAAAATGGCAACATTGAAAAGAAGGGAAATAGCTCAATCCCTATCTTTCCAAGCTAAGATTAAAGCCAAGGATGAGCAAATCATGTTGCTGCAACTGAAGATTGAAAAGCAAAGCAAGCAAATCCAAGATTTTGATTTTGAGATACTCACTGCCAGCAAGTACACACAAGAGGTACATATTTTCTAACATAATCATACAAGCTGCAGAACCATCTTAATCTCTCAATAAAAACTAAAAATTTTTGGAACACTATTCAAAACAGGACCAACAAAAAAATGAGGAGACTAAAGGGCATGCGGAAGGAGATGTAGTAGAAAAAGAAAAAAAAAAATTGAAAGGACATTTGGAAGAAGGAAATCTGCAAGCAGATATCGATATACATGATCCACAAGTACTACTCAAACCCACAAAGGTATAATTTTGACAAATTTCTAAACATGTGTAAATTTTTTATTGTGATGCCATGTTTATAATAAAAACTTATTCCTATAAACCTAAAATTTACAAAATTGCTTGTCAAAAAATCAAAAATTAAATTTTATACATGTTTATCCCTCAAATGATCACACAAAAAAAAAAAAAAAAACTTCTTATATACGGGGGTGCTGCCCCCGAACCCACATTAGGGTCCCCAACTCATTTCCAACAAAATGGTTGTCTAACAAATGAAATATGTACATGTAAACGTGTTTCCCTGAAAAAATGACTAAAGTTGATAGATTTCACAACAAAAATTTATTTTCTGAACGACAAACTTTTACGCGCAGTTTCAAAAACTTTAACTTCTAACAATCATGTTGTTGAAAAGATAGCAAACTTACAATCTTGTTGAAAAGATACAATAATGAAATTTAAGGCACAATGGATATTCAAGATAAATTCCTTGACACTCAGATGGATGTCCAAGAAGAAAAGATGAGTATAGGAACAGAAGCTAATATCATAGAAGATGTTACACAACAACTAATTCATGACAGTGCAACTGAAGAGCAGGCTGCTGCAAAGACAATCGATCCACAAGTGCAGCTCAATTCCATGGAGGTATGTCTATATAAAAACTTATTTTTATACATCTTTGTCCCTCAATTTTCACAACACTTGTCTTAAAAAAAATATGAAACAACAGGTTACATTGTCTACAAGTACTGCTCAAACCCACAGAGGTATAATTTCGATAAATTTCTGAACATGTGTAAATTTTTTATTGTGATGCCATGTTTACAATAAAAACT
This sequence comes from Hydrangea macrophylla, assembly GCA_033977485.1. Lineage (NCBI taxonomy): Eukaryota > Viridiplantae > Streptophyta > Magnoliopsida > Cornales > Hydrangeaceae > Hydrangea > Hydrangea macrophylla. The sequence continues at coordinate 110,198,764 of CM066999.1, forward strand.
TATTCATATAAACCTAAAATTTACAAAACTGCTTGTCAAAAAGTAAAAAACTAAATTTTATACATGTTTATCCCTCAAATGATCATACAAAAGAAAACATCTTATATACGGTGGCGCTGCCCCCGAACTCCCATTAGGGTCCCCAACTCATTTCCAACAAAACAGCTGTCTAACAAAAAAAAATGTACATGTAAACGTGTTTCCCTGAAAAAATGACTAAAGTTGATAAATTTCACAATAAAAATTTATTTCCTGAACAACAACTTTTACGCGTAATTTCAAAAACTTCAACTTCTAACAATCATGTTGTTGAAAGGATAGCAAACATACAATCTTGTTGAAAAGATACAATAGTGAACTTTAAGACACAATTGATATTCAAGATAAATTCCTTGACACTCAGATGGATGTCCAAGAAGGAAAGCTGAATGCAGGAACAGAAGCAAATATCATAGAAGATGTTACACAAGAAGTAATGCATGACAGTATAATTGAAGAGCAGGCTGCTGCAGAGATAATCAATCCACAAGTACAGCTCAATTCCATGGAGGTATATCTCTATAAAAACTTATTTTTATACATCTTTGTCCCTCAATTTTCACAAGCCTTATCTTACAAAAAATACGAAACAACTGTTTACATTATCTACTTGAAAAACTAAATTAACTTGATAAATTTCACAAGATAAATAAATATTCTCAACAAGCAACAATTTATACATTTGGATATTAAACATAAAGTTCTTGTAAATCAGACGGATCTTCAAGAAGTACAGAATGGCAAGCCTGAATATAAAAGTAATCCCGACAAAGATATCTTACTGAGCTCATTGGTCCGAGGAATCAAGGAAAAGATCATGAAAAAGAAGAAGAAAGAAAAGTGCTTCCTCTATGACACTTTGGAGAGACAGAACCAGCAAGCAAGGGAAGTAAAACGGATTGCAAAGAACTTAATTAGCTGAAAAGAAGCATGGCAGAGAAACATCTGAAGATACAATGAAACACCAATTGATGTGGAAGAAATCCCAGAAAAAGTGATGAAAATACCAAGAATAGAAGTCTTCAAGCTCCTCAGTGAACATGATCAAAAATTTCTGGACCTCATTGTACAGCTGCAAGGACCATTATAAGTACAATTACTACTACACAAAAAATTAATTCATAATCATGTCTATACAATATTCATCTATCTTATTGTTCTATTTCCCAACAACGCGACCGTATTTGAGTTGCCAGGATTTGTAGACTTAATCAATGTGGTAGACATAATCACAATTTTAGAAGAGACCTCTCTTTTGAATACAGTCAATCAGACTTTACACATCTCCATTCTTTTCAATTTAGAAAACAATTCATTCTATAACATGTAACTAACACATCTCCATTTTTTACAAGATAATTGAATGATATTCAAAGTTACTCATGGAGAGACAAAGTAAAGGTCAGTTTCAGCAGCATGATAATTCCCAGGTAGGAAGTTCATTTGTTTTCGGAAGCTTATGTCTGGTAAGTAGTGTACAAAACATAAAAAAAAATTCATACAAACTTCACTTATCATAGCTCCAATCAGCTTTCTTAAACAGACATGGGTTCGCGATAACGACGTTCAAGGCCTGACACAAAATTTGGATGCCCACATGAGTAGAGAAAATTCAAATTTACAATACAAAGTTTTTCCCGTACTCTCAAAAGGCAATTCTACTGTAGAAAACCACTGGACATTGGCTGTTTTAGACGAAGATGAAGTAAATTGGAAGTTCTATAACTCACAATAACCAAGAAACAAAAAAGGAAAAGGCCCTCATCTAAAAGACATGAAGCTAATGGTACACATAATACATTCAATATGTCATATATCTAAAAAACTGAACCATTGAATATTACTAACAAGTGCTACTATTATTTGTCAGAAAAACTATGTCGAGGACTACTGGAAAGGAAAAAAGTCTCATCTATCAACTTTGACAACACAGGAAGTTGTAATACCGTTGAAGCAAATCCGTAATACACTGCAACAGAAATCAGGCTCGTAAGTACAACTAATGCATAGCTCAAACCTCAACTTAACTCCTACACAAATGATTTATAATTCTCAATAAAAACCTGTCCTAACAACCCTTTATTTTTTTCCCTATTGCAGACTTGACTGTGGAGTTATCATCTGCTACCTTATGAAGAAGTTATTCTCCAATGAAAAAAATAACAAAGGAGTGTGATGCCACAAAGATGAGAGCACAAATGATTACAGAATTTATGCAACAAAAGAGATCATCTTTGTCAGAATTGCTGAAGAGAACAAACACTGAAGCACCATGTCACCAGGCAGAAACCTGAGAAATTTCTAGATACTTTTGGAAAGAAACATTACATGAACAACTTTTTTCTTAGATGATGCATAGTTAATGTAGTATGATAGCATTCTGATAATTCTCCAAATCTTATGACAATGTGGATGATATTTTATTGTGAATGTTTTTTAAGCTATTGAAAATGAATGGAACTATATTGATTATGACTATATATGTTGAGAAATTTATCTACTTGTTTACAATCATTTACCTCCTCATAAAGAATGATGACACACAGCTTAACGTTTACATAAACAAATGTCAAGCCTCATGACAATCTAAATGGCACTTTTCTGTGAATGTTGTTGAAAGCATTGATAATGAATAGATCTATATTGACTATATCAACATAAGTTGAGAAATTTATCAACATTTTGAAATAATTTACTTCTTGACAGAAAAATAATTAACTATTATCAGCCAAAATCACATGACAATAATACATATGAAATTCTCTTTTAAGAAACATTTCAACAAATTACACAACTTTTTCACAACAAAACTTGAAAAACTTTTGCCAAATCTCATGACAATATGAATGGCAATTTTCTGTGAATGTTGTTGAAAGCATTGACAATGAATAGATCTATATTGACTATATAACCATATGATGATAAACTTATCAACATTTTGAAATAATTTACTTCTTGATAGAAAAACAATAAACCACTATCAGCCAAAATCACATAACAATCATACATATGAAATTCTCTTTTAATAAACATGTCAACAAATTTCACAACTTTTCCACAACAAAGGTTGAAAAATCAATAAAAAAAAATCAATCACAACTTTTCCATAACAAAAGTTGATAAATCAATAAAAAAAAAAATCAATCACAATCAAACAAAAAACATAATGAATAAAACTATCCAAAATATCACAATTTGACATCAGAATATCACTGTTTGAACAGATCCAGAACATGTTGACACATTAAATTCCAAAAAAAAAAAGGAGTACTGTATAGAGCTTGAGAAATTTCTCAACAAATAAATGTCAACAATTCATAATTGAAAAACCAATCCAAAATACTAGTCAATAATTCCTCAGAATTATGATATCAAATCTTCACAATATAAAATCCAAAACAACAAGGAAAAAGAAAAAAACTATGTCTCCAATACTATACCCCTCCAATATGCGCTAAGCTATAAAATCTTTACAAGTCTTCCGATTATGCCTCGCTCCCAAACTTTCTCTCCTCGAGACGGGATTCTCTTACTTTTAGGCCTTCCAGGTAACTTTTTCTCAACTGGCGGAAGAATGGAACCATCAACAATAGTATCATTACCAATGCTAGATGTTGAAACAAGAAAAATAGAACCTAAGTAGCACTTCACATAATATTCATAATAAAAGTAAGGCTTAATATAATCAGTTACTGCCTTCCGAGTAACTAGAGAACTTTTCAAGAGCACCACTGCAGCATGTGAGCAAGGGAAACAATTGTGCTGCCACTGTCCACAAGAACATACCGCAATTAATTTGATGTCAACAAACACAGAAGGATAACAATGTACTTCAAATATGTCCTCATTTGCATTGCTACTATTCCAAGTCCTACCCTCATCCAATGCAGCTTGCAACTTTGTTTCCATGACTGGACAAAGAACACTGGACCATTTCTTGCACTCGATTCTCCTCTTTGCCATAACTTTCATACTGGACAATCTAATCTCATATATCATACTCGTAATAGGTAAATGTCGTGTTTCCAAAATCTTAGAATTCCACTATTTAGCTATGTTTGAACACATATCACCATACCTCTGTCCCTTAAAATAGGCATGTGCCCACTTTTCCCGTGGAAGATCAAGCAAAAAATCTTTCACCCTCTGTCCACCTTCAACCAACAATGACTCTAATTCCTTGTGAAATCTCTCAGCATCAGGTGCATATGCACATAAGTTGAACTTGAAAACAATCCGCTCTCTAAAACTTCCCCTGACACCTCTAAACTTATCAGGCAAATTAAATTTCAAATGAAACAAGCAATAACCATGGAAGTGCTCAGGAAATACTGTTTTAACTCCTTCAATCAGGCCAGCATTACGTTCAGAAATGAAAGTTATTTTCCAATTAAGATCTAAAATCTTTCGCAACTCCTATAAGAACCACGTCCAATTATTTGCATCCTCAAAGCTAACAGCAGCATACGCAAGACTAAAAACACCTGAAACAGACATCAACAAACAAAAACATCAACAAAAAATTAAAAACACAAAAGCAATACACTACGAAATAAACCATAGAATATTTGAGAAATTTCACAACATTCATTCAGCAACACATCAAACATTAATTAAACTGGAAATTAAACAACTACAAACGTAATACAAAACAAAATAAGGGTGTTACCATCCTTGCATATCGCACCAAGCAATACTCCTTTGTGCCTACCTTTCAAGAATGTCCCATCCAAAAAAATCATAGGCTTAATCCAATTAAAACCTTGAATAGACGCACCAAATGCAACAAAACACCGCTCGAAATGCCGACTATCCGGATGAACATCCAAAACTAAATGACTTCCAAGATTACAGCTCTCTGCCTCCCTAAAATACGATTTTAGCTTGTTAAAAGATAATGAGTGGTCTTCATAAATTTCTTTCCTTGCATTCTCTACACCCAACCAAACATGATAGTACGTACATGATATCAATACCATTATCCTTCTTGATATCACCAATAACCTCAATGGGCTGCGTAAGAGGCTTCGAACGAACATTCTCCATGAGCAAACTAGTAACTAGATCTGAAGAAACCCGAGGATGCTTTGAACTACGGATAACCAAACCACAAGTATGTTCATTGTGTTTATTACGTATGTAAAAAAAACCATTAATGGTCTGCCTTGCTGCATGAATACGCCAAGCACATCTCTTTATCATTCTTAATATATTTAAATCGAAACCCAATCTCAATAGAATACTTGCAAAGTGCTTTACGGAATTCTTCCGCACCACCCTCAAACTTCTGACCAACCTCACAAATTTCACGCGACCATGCCGACCCTTAACAACAATTTATCCTGATTAGAAGAAAAAGTAGGAAGCAAATCTACTTCAGACTCCATTCCTTTATAATGCTCAATAATCCCACTTTCACTATCATCATCTTTCACAAATTCTTCACCACAGCCCCCATCTAACTCAACAACATCAATTTCAACGCGATTCATATTAAAACATTTGATAGTGTACCTCATGTTACTAAAGTCTTCTTCACTGTCCAACATACAATTATCATGTCCAGGTAATCGGTAACAAATACTAACATATTCTCTAATAGCCTTACCCCACCTCCCAGAAATAAACTCAACAAATTGTAATACAACATTCTGCCACACATTCTCTTAATAGCAGTTTCACCTCTAAAACAGCACAACACCACCAACTGATAATCCGTGCTCACAATATCCATCACAGAAGTATACTGCAACATCAAATGCAAAAACAGAAAACAAGTAACATTCATTAACAACAAACATGACTACTCAACAAAAACTTGAGAAATTTACCAAAACTGTATAGACAGAACTACTCATATTTCACAACACTTTCAAAATATCATCATAAACTACACTCACCAACACATAAGAACTGCACAAAACAAAACTTGTTAAAATTTCCATACTATTTTCACAAAACAATTCCTGAAAAACTTCACAAATTTCATACCAAAAAGAACTACATTAACCAATACCTAAGAACTCGATTAGAACTTGAGAAATTTAACAAACTTTATACATAGAACAATAACTCATATTTCAATACCAACACACCTACACTTAGCACATAGATCAAAAATTGTGAAATTGCGCATACTATCATCAAACAACAAATTAAAAAAACGAAAAACTACATTCAAGTAAAATTTATTCATACAGCGGATAAATGACCTAATCAATAGTAATTTACTAAAACTTAAAATAACACAAAAGCAAAACATATTCGAACCAAAACAACACTGATTCAACCAAATCAGTGAAAGTTCAATAACATATTCATAATTCAAAAACATTGTAACAAAAAATTCAATCACGAATCAAATAGGCCGACATGCAATTCAATAGCAAAAACTTACATCGGAAACTGAAATAATGTCGAGCTGATGAAACTTCAACCAAACGTCCTTAACTGCTTCGCAATATCAAAAACTTCAATCTCAAAACTTGAATCTCAAAATATTCAATCAGAATAACTTCAATTAAGATTGAAATTTGATGAAACTTCAATCTCCATTAAAAACTTCAATCAAAGTTTGCTTAACTGCGATACTCTATAGCTGATAAAATTTTTGCAATCTACGATGATGATTCTATGATGATGAAACGTAAATATAGATAAATGACAATGATTCTATGATGATGATTCTCCAATCTTCAGAAATCGTAATATAGAAAATTAAAGATGATTGTGCAAAAATTTCTCCAATCTTCATCAATTGTAATATAGAAATACCATCCTCCTCTCGCACGACACAATCAAAAGGGCATTAATGTCCGAAAAATAAGGCTTTTAACTCAAAAGGGATCTGTTATAACAGATTCCTTGCAAGCGTGGACTGTTCATTATAAATTTCCACTTTGTGTGCTATTACCAAATAATTTCATAAACTGGGATTTAACACCAAATTTTTTATTTAATTTTAATCTTAGAGCATAGGTTGATATAGCTCAAGTGGCAAAGAGCTTGGCATAGATAAGTCCCCTCCAATGCATAGGTTCAGAGTTCGAACCTCATCCCCCTCCCCCGTATCAAATATATATATATATATATATATAATCTTAAAAGTTTTAAGTGTTAAAAAATTACAATAATACAATGTTTTTCAAATTTTGAATCTCAAATACTTCTCAAGTACAATAATACGATGAATAGTCAATATCCCAAACTTTGGGTAAGGTGGTCCCACTTTTATCTATGTGATATCGCAGACTACTACATGTGGTATAATTCTCATACCATATTGACTATTTAATATTTGGACAAAAAAAATATTACATGCTAGAAATCTTAAAAATAATTAAGTTTGCAATTTCACAAGAGTTTGCAATTTTGTTTGACAAAATAAATGAATTTTCACTTAAGAATATTAATTAGGGCTCGTTTGGTGGGCAGGAATAGACCTTGGAATAGAATTTTATATAACACCCGTGTTTGAGGCGCGAAAATTCGATTTCACCTTTGTTCTCGAAAATGCGAGTGAAAAGCAAGGTTTCAAATTTGTAACCCATCATCAACAAAATCAACCGATCGCGAGACGATACAGAAGCCGATCACTCTTTGGACAAAATTTCTCACAGAAATCGAAGCGTTTGAAGCATTGCGACAACATAACTACTGCAATGTGAGAGTTATCTTGGATGGTCTAATCTAAGATTTTTTTATCTGAAATGGTTCATGAATTTGATGCGTTTATCGACAATTGTGCCATAGATTTACTCACTTCCATGAATTTATATGCATACATATAGTGTTGATGAGGATCTTCTTATTGTATAGGCTGTAAGAAATTCCTCACTTGTTATGTAGATTATTTAGTGAGAAATTTCTCACTTATGTAGACTGTAATAAATAACTCATTTGTTATGTAGATGAAGATAGTGAGAAATTTCTCACTTTTATAGGTTGTAATAAATTGCTCATTTGTTATGTAGTGAAATTAATAAAAAAAAATTTCACTTGTATAGGCTGTAAGAAATTACTTCCACATTGTATGTAAATTAAACTAGTGAGAATTTTTTCACTTGTATAGACTGTATTCAATAGATCATTTGTTATTTAAATGAAGTTAGTGAGAATTTTTGTACAAAAATGTGAGAAATTCCCACATCACTTTGTTAAACCGAAAAACCCCTTGATTTTAGGGATATTAATTCCCTTATACATGATCTCCTACAAATATGTTTCCCAAAACTACATATAACACAATTTGGAAGTTTTTGAATATACAAAGCAGTATATACAAAAAAAAAAAAAAAAAAAAGAGGGAGAAATTCTCACATTACGCTATTAAAACCGAAATCCCTTGATTTTAGGGATATTAGTTCTTATCCATTATTTCCTAAAAATACGTGAGTGATAAATTTGTCACCATCGCAATAAATTTGGCACACTATTGAATATCAGTGACAAATTTATCACATACGTGCTTGTACAGTTATAGCGAACTAAACAATCGCTGAAATTTTTATATAAACACGAATGAAATTTTCTAGAATCCAAAATATTTTGAATTATGATTAGATCCCTATCCTATATCCACATATATTTATGTTAAAACTCCCATTTGAATTACACACAATCAACTACCTTGATTTAGGAGTTCATAACTACACACCTCCACTTCTCGTATAATATATATTAACTAAAAATAAATCAATTCAAATTAATTTCTATATAAAAAACAGTAAGGGTATAAAGGTAATAAAAAAATGAAAATTAGGGAAATGACTAATTACTGAACTACAAATCAAATAGGGGATTAATTTCAAAACTAGTACCATATTTAACTGGACTGAATATACTATTATTGCACTATAAGGGACTAAACCATATGTTTCTATCAAAAATAAGGGAATAAACCATATGTTTCTATAAAAAATATTGTACCCATATTATTCTTATTTTCACTTTTTTTTAATGGTAAAGAAATAGTTATATATTAAATAAATAAAAATAACACAAAAAGATATCTATTTTTTTTCAAGGTGCATTATATTTATTTTCTCTTTTCATTTCATCAGTAGTAAAAAAAAAAAATCAAAGAGTAAAAATACATTTTAAAAAAAAAGAAAAGAAAAACTCATACATTAGTTATTTGAAGGGGAATCATATTTATTTTCATTTCACTAATATTTTTTTGTTTTACCAATAAAAAAATTCAAAATAAACTAATATGATAAAGTCATAATTAAATAGAAATGTTATCTAAAACACGATATTATCATTCTTCTTCTCCAAAACATGAACTTCTTTCTCCGACAAATGGTTTAGACTTGGATTGGTTTGAAAAAGAGATGCATGAAAAATGAAATAAGAGAAGAGCAATGCTAGGCACACATTTTAAACCACACCCTAAACCACTTCCTTGCTTTAAATGCTTGTACTCTGTGATGTGTAAGTAGTGCACAGAAAAGTGTGAAAAATTCAAACAGCACAAAGTACATGCATTTAAAGCATGGGGTGTGGTTTGGGATGTGGTTTGGAATGTGTGCCTAACATTTTTGATAAGAGAAATGAGCATCTGATAGTGGATTCATCCTAAGAAGTTTACTCTAATTAGTGGTTGGTGGGTAATTTAATAGGACTTAATGATGGTATTGCAAACACCCTAAAAATCTAGGGTAAATTACATTTTAGTCCATCAAGCTATACACATGTTTTCAATTGGGTCCATAAATTATTATTTTTTTCAATTGGATCCTTGAACTTCAAAAATTCATTCAATCAAACCCAATTTCTGACACTGTTAGTTTCAATTATAAGAAATTGTCACGTACGTTGCTCGTAACGCTTACCTGTCACATGTTAGGTTAAGACAAGCATGGGAGATTGTGAACGCCTAAAAAATTATACGATTTTGGGCATGATTGAATGCGATTTTGGATCTAGACGAATGTGTTTTCGAATTTGACTGATCGCGATTTCGGATTTGATTGAATGCGATTTTTTGCACTGTTCACAATCTCCCGTATTTGTCTTAACCTAACATATGATAAGTAAGCATTACGCGCAACATACGTGACAATTTCTAATAAATTAAGCTAACAGTGTCAGAATTTGGGTATGAATATGATTGAATGAATTTTTGAAGTTCAAGAGCTCAATTGAAAAAAAAAATTTAAGTTTATGGACCCAATTGAAAATAGGTGTATAGTTTAATGAAGTAAAGTGTAATTTTTCCTAAATTCTATACATATTTGGGGAAGTTAACTTTAAGCCTATTATTTGTATAGAATTTAAAAGTCAGTCTATTACTTTTTCTAAATTAAAAAAAATATCAATTTTTTTTGTAAAATGAAAAAGTCATCAAATTTTACATGACATTGTAGGGCAGCTCTTTCTAACGTTGGGAGCAACTCTACGAAACGTTTGGGAGCAACTCTTCAAAACGATGGGAGCAATTCGTTTCAAAGTCGGGTGCAATACTTCAAACGTCAGGAGCAAGTCTTCCTAAGCATTGGGAGCAATCATCACAACGTTTTGGTGCAAGTTTACAATGTTGAAAATATTAAATAGACGAAAACACAAAATATCAATTCAAAAGTTGATGTTTGTTTAAATTTTGTTGATGACGTTTAAATTTTTTTAATGATTATTGATATTTTTTTAATTTAAAACAAAAAATTAGATTGATTTTTAAATTTTATGAAAAAAGTTAACTGAAATTTAATCATCCCTACATATTTTTCTATGGTACAACATTTAATACACTAGATACACATTATGTGATAGTTAGTAAATAACGTTGATAACTTGAGAGTGGAAACAACAGTTTCTTATACGTAAATAACTATCTGTTACAGAAACAATATTTGTTATACCAAATCAAAAGATAGCATTTTTAGCAAAAAAAAAAAAAAAAATCAAAAGATAGCATTAAATATCTGTCATTTGACAGCCTTAACTTAATTGGCTGTCTCTTAGCCATTTAAAATAGTCGCACCATACGGCTACTGCCACTGGGGGCCTGTCCTTCTCCCCCACGTTTTTTTCTCTGTCCTTGCAATAGACACTAAATATCTCACTTATTTACTCTAAGAGATCACCAGTCATGCAATGTTATACTCTCTCCGTCCTATTTTATATGTCAAATTTTGGGAGTTCAACTTTTTAAAAGGGCATAATAATTGTTATTCATATGCCATGAAATTAATGTAAAAGTTCCAAAATACTATTACTTTGTTTCTTCTTTCCTTTTACTTTTTGTTAGGTGTAATTTTGAAAGTAATTAAAAATTTATCATAGAATGTTCTTTATGGACAATAGTTTTGGGATAGCAAAAAAAGAAAAGATGACAGCGGGAATATAAATTTTTTGATGGTGATCGATAGATTACTCAAATGTAGGAGTCAATGTGATTTTGAATGTTTGGTTGATTTGTTGTATAATTAGGGTGAATCTAGAGATTTTAAGTTATGGGGTTTGGTAAGCGTGTAATTAGAATGTTGAACTTAGGATTGTTTGAATTTTTGAGGGTTTGGAGACAGTGCTCCCGATGAGATTTGTTTGAGACTAATTTTTGGAGGCTATTTTTCCATTTTTCAGTGTAAAATGAAACTAATGCCATAAAAACTAACACAATAACTCAAATACAAATAAAATAAGGAATTTTCTGAATTTTTTTTTTTTTTTGTATTTCGTGTATTTCTTTGAGATCTACACAATGAGCTTGGAAAATTTACAAAAATGATATGTTGCAGCCTGATTTTGAGATTTTATCTGTCTAACAATATTATCTATCTTGTCTATCTGCAGACAGATTATATTATCTGTTTGTATTAACGGCGATAACTTTCTCAATTTTTAGACCTTTTGGGTGATTTTTTTTTTCTTGTACTTTATAGAGATCTGTGCACTTATGGTGCCAATTTTACGAAATGAAATTTTTTTTTCTTATATTAATGTGAAAACACAGTTTTCCATATTTGTTTAAGTTTTAGTTTTTTTTTCTGAGTATTTCATGGTCAGTATTTATCTCGTTTGATAGGTCTCATTTTGCTAATTCTAAACAATATCAAATTTTATGAAAAAAAAAAAAGACTTGTAGAACAGAGGTTAGAGCAATTTAAAGATTTTTAGGCATAAAAAGGAACTAATGAGTTACAGAAAAATAACATAAGTTTTTAACTTAAAAGAGTTTTATTTGGAGGAGTTATGACCGAAGCTCCCATTGTTTACCTGCTGATGTTTCAAACCCACGTTATCTATTTTAGGTGTCTTTTTTCGATGTATCTATTATTACAATTTTAATTAAGATATAGGATTCCCTAGACTTTCATTTATTCCATTTTTACCCTGAATCTATAAATGGTACTAAATTTTTTTATATGGTTACCATAGTTAGTGCAATGACAAAATATATAATTATATTAGTATAACCATATACGTGATAGAGATTGAGGGATGACATGGACGATTAAGGCTTAGTTTGGTCATCATGTTGCTTTGTAAAAGTGGCTTATGAAATTTATTATTGAGTAGTTTGATAATTTTGTACAAGTGGCACATTACTTTTCAAAAAAATATTATGAAGAAAAAAAAAAGCAACCTTGAGTTTTTAAAAGCTCAATTTTAAAGCTTTTAAAAACTCCCCAAAAAATCCCTAAATTCAATTTTTGCAAAGTTCATAAACTAGTTATCAAATAAATTAATATGAACTTGTGCTTAAAAAAAAATGAGAAGCAATAAAATGGGGGCAGACTAAGCCTCAAGAATAATGCTTGGGGCACCAAAGGACACAAAGAACTTTTACAAAATGAGTGGAAAGTCTATGTGGCACACTGGGATCCGCCAGCAATTAACCATTTTTTTCATTAATTGTTGGCGGGTCCCAGTGTGTCACATAGACTTTTCACTCATTTTGTGAAAGTTCTTTGTGTCCTTTGGTGCCCCAAGCATTATTGAAGCCTCAATAGATAGGAAATTAGGAATAGACTAAATCAACAGAGATTTGCTTGGTTGAGTTGATGTAATTAGGCTAGTGCTAAACATGTACTGTAACTGTTTTTGTATAAGAGTAATGTTAGATGTACTCCCAACTGCACAATCAAATGCACAACTCTGCTAAAAAATGTTGAACTTTGTGCTGAAAGGCTTGCACACCTCTTTTTTTGTGTATAGACTTTTCAGCACAAGGTCCAATATTTTTAAGCAGAGTTATGCATTTAGTTGTGCATTTGAGAGTGCATCTAGCATTACTCTTTGTATAAATGGTGGGACAGAGAATGATCGAGAATAGAGAGAGTTAAAGATCTTTAGTCTTTAGATAACAGACAGCCTGGCTACATGTTTGGTTTAAGTTCAAATTTCATTAATTTAGCTCTTCCAAGATTCGGGTTCATAAGAAATAATAGTTATTTTGTTGACATGGTGTAATGAGCCAAAAAAAAATCTCTTGATTTGAATATTTATGTCTTTTGAAATTAGGAAAAACATCCTCATACATTACAGTTTTGATACCACATAAAAATACCAATAAGTCTGACTCACCTTAAAAAAGACACCTTATAAATAGAGAATTATCCAAACTTATAAAAGCACAGAAGAAACTATGCTCAGATAATGTGGGACAATATATCACTGTTAGAATGAATAAAACAAAATTTCATTTTCATATACGCTGCTTGTATAGTTGTGAGGGGTGGATAAGAGTTGTTTCCACAAAAAATGGCATTTTAATAATTTAATTATTAAACAAGAGTGTATTGAAATTTAATGACAATTTCAGGATAAATCTTTTTTACCAAAACTGACTCTATAGAGTCGTTTTTACGAAAATCGAGTATATATTTAAAATCGGTTTTACTAAAACCGAGTTTAATGTTGCATTTCTCCGAAAATCTTTTTTTCTGAAAAAAAGAATTTTTGTGGAAGAAAAAAAGAATTAATACAAAAAAGTCGGTTTTAGTAAAAACCGACTGTATGTAGTCGTGCGTACTAAAACCGACTTTAAATAAAGTCGGTTTTACCAAAAACGACTTTAGAGTCGGTTTTACTATAAACGACTATAGGTAAAGTCATTAAACTATATATATATATATATATATAAAATATCTTTTTCCTTTGTCATGTGTGTTATAGTAGTTCTCTGTTTGGAGATTTGGATGAAATGAAAGTCATTATTACGGCCTAAAAGCTGTTAAAAACAGCACTTTTCCCAGGTACATAGATATCCACACACACACACACACACACACATATATATATATAATTGTATATCGAACAATGTATCTGCTCTCTCATCAAACAATCTCTCCGCATATAGTTCTCTTTTAAAAAAAATGACTTTACCTATAGTCGTTTGTAGTAAAAACGAATCTAAAGTCGTTTTTGGTAAAATCGACTTTATTTAAAGTCGTTTTTAGTACGCATGACTACATACAGTCGGTTTTACTAAAATCGACTTTTTTGTATTAATTCTTTTTTTCTTCAACAAAAATTCTTTTTTCAGAAAAAATATTTTCAGAGAAATTCAACATTAAATTCGGTTTTAGTAAAACCGATTTTAAATATATACTTAGTTTTCGTAAAAATGACTCTATAGAGTCGATTTTGGTAAAAACGATTTATCCGAAAACTGTCATTAAGTTTCAATACACACTTATTTAATAATTAAGTTATTAAATGTCATTTTTTTGAAAACAACTCGGGTGGATAAGGGCCATTGGCCAAAACTAACACCTAAAGGTTCTAGAATAGCATAAAGTTCTTCATAAATAATTAAAAAAAAAATAGCATTATCTTTTAGACAATTAATGCTATGCTTTCTAATTTAAATTTTTTTTTTTAAAGTGTTTCTCAATATATGTGATAGAAGGTCCAGTTAATTTTAATTGACTGATATTAAAATGGTCCTATCATTATTAAAAAGGATCCCACTACTGCACTACCATATGTGTTAAAAAAAATATTTTTTGAAAAAAAAAATTGAAAATGCATAGCATTATTCCTTTTAGACCTACTAAATTGGAAATTTCTTTGAAAACTAAAGACTATACTGGCCAAAAGACTCATTAAATTGGGCACTGACCTGATTCCTGAAGACTGAAGTCATCGAGTACGGGCTCTTTATTAAAAAAAAATATAAATATAAGGTACATGTGCTGTTTTTGATAAGCGTGGCATGCGCTGCTGTTTTGCACGGCCCCGCTGTCATACGAGTATACGACCTAGAGGTTTTGGCCTCGCCCTCACGACCCGCACGTACGACCATAGTTGACCAAGATTGATAATTGTGAGATCAAATAATAGAAGAGTGATTCTATCTACACTCATCATATTTATTTATTATGTTCACTTATTCTCTATATCTATCATCTTTATTTCAATTAAAACGATGTACTCTTCGCACCCACTCCTTATTTTCAGAATGTCCCAACATTTTAAAATCAACAATCTTCATCCTAATTTTTATTACTCTTCTCATCTATCATCCTCCCTTCATCTTCGTCAACTTATATTCAAAATATTTCAACTAAATCTTTGATTTATCATTATTTTATGAACAATTTGCTTTAGGGCAGAGTTTAATTACTTTTATTCACTTTCTCGTATTGTTTTATTTAAAACATTGAGCTAGCTTTTTACTTTTATTCTTTCATTAATAGCTAGTGATGGAGTTGAATCCATTCCTCTGCATATATGTATGTATGGGTAATACTTGGGGCACACCCAAATACACAACTTTTGGGACACAACCTAAGAGATGTGTCTATCTCTCTCTTGTGTCACTGTGGGGTTCAGTGACATCACAGGAGAGATATAGACACATCTTTTGGGTTGTGTCCCAAAAATTGTGTCATTGGGTGTGTCTCAATCTTTACTCATGTATGTATATATATACAGAGTTTAATTACTTTTATTCGCTTTAACGTATTGTTTTATTTAAAATATTGGGCTTTTTACTTTTATTCCTTCATTAATAGTTGGTGATGGAGTTAGATCCATTTCTCTATGTATATATGTATGTGTATATATATATGAATATTTACTTCTAAAAAAAATAAATGCATATATGTATCGGTGGATGGGAAGATTCAATAAAAGAAACTTTTCTTTTTATGAGCATAAAAATGAAACCTCAACCCAAATATTTGCCTTTAAAAAAAAACCCCAACTCAAAGAAAAAAATTACAAGAAATTAACTAAAATTGAATCTAGGGTTTGTTGATGTCGGTGAATGTGTATAAAGTATAATATGTTTGATATGTTGTAGAGGTGAGTGTAGAGAGCAATCAATTTAAATTTCTTTTGGTACAATGATATATTGGGAATGTGAATATTTCATTAAAATGTGGGTGTAGTGAGTAAATGTGATAGATGTAGATAGAAACCACTCTAAAGTAGGTGGGTATAAGAGTAGGGATGGCAACGGGTCGGAGTTGGTATGGAGTCATCCTATACCAACTCTTACTCCATTTATTTTCCTCCTACTCCGACTCCGCCCCGTCCCGTTTAAGTAAAATACCAACTCCTACTCCGTTTACTATCGGATACTCCTATTATACTCCTACTCCGCTTGCTAATCACCATTCCAAAATTAAATGCTCTTTTATAATTCAAAACCCACTTATATTTTGGCTTGATTTCCTAAAAATCACTCACGCAAATGATTCTAAATTTGTTAATCACAATTTACAAATTAAATATTAATACTGAAGACAAAGAGATGTATATATATGTCCTGATTTTTATGTAAATAATTGTAACCATGAGGGTAGTTTAGTAACTTAATGATTTAATCGGGGCGGGGCGGGTTTTAAATGGTAGTATTTCATGGATACCAACTCCGCCCCGACTCCTATAGGGTTTTTGTTTTTCTATACCAAATCCACTCCTACTCCTATTATAACTCCTCCAAACCCGTTCCATTAGGAGCGGAGCGGGGCGGGGAAAATTGTCATCCCTAATAAAGAGTAATCAGTTTAGAGTTCTACTTAGTTATTTGTCCTTTCTTGTCATTTTGTACATGAGTGTATTGGGAGTTTAAAAGTTTCATTAAAAGGTGGGTGTAGAAAGTAATTGAGGTGTGTGTAGATAGAATCACTCATAATAGAATGCTTTGGACCATTGATTCAAAAGTAGGGAAAATCTACCATACACCCCCTCAAAAGGGGTAGATGTCAACCCCCAAATATGTGGTCCAAAATCTGCCACATCAGCAAAAAAATAATAAACTATTAAAATTTTGGCCAGTTCTTCCAATTGTAACTACAGAGCCATATTTCTCATAATTGAGTCATAACTACAGCAACATTACTCATAACTTGGTCATAACAGAACCACATTTCTCATAACAAAAGCCACGTTTCCCATGCATAACCAACTGAAATTATTATTGTCATAACAGAACCACGTTTCTCATAACAACTGAAGGGGTTGACATACACCCCTTTTTTAGGGGGTGTATTGTAGATTGACCTTCAAAAGTAAAGTGGTTTAATAAAATAATAATGCTAGGTGTACACATTTTTTGATATACTGTGCTTTAAATGCGTGTACTTTAAGCTGTTTGAATTTTTCACACTTTTTTTGTGCATCACTAACACAACACAGGGTACACACATTTAAAACTGTATGTAAAAAAAACTGTACTTCTAACATTAGTGTTATCAAATCCACTAAAGAACCTACAATATCCGGTTACCATTAGCCGTACGTAGTTGGTCAAAACAAACTTCTTAACTATTCAACCTGTATTGTTCGGTTGTTTGGTCGAAGTTATACTTACTTTTGAGTTAATTACACTTTATCCAATGTGGTTAGGTTCATTGTCACTTTATTCCTTCTGGTTCAACAGTAGACACTTAACCCACTTATGGTTTTGGACTAAAGTGAACCTCCTAAGATTTCTCTCAAAATAGGCCCACATAGAGATTAAGCGTTTAAATTAGCCTCACATAAGAGAGTTTAAGTGTCAAAATTAACCTCACATAAGCAGTTAATCCCAAAGTTAGCCCCCCAGTTAGGTTAAGTGTTAAAAGTTAGTCCCACATAGGTGGGTTAAATGGCAGAATTATCACAACATGGGGGATTAACTCCAAAATTAATCCCACAATGGGGATTAAGTGTTAATATTTTTAGCCAATTTTAGAATTTTTATCAAGTTTGAAGAAAATATTAACAGTTTCACTTTAGTTCGAAACTACAGGGGGGTTAAGTGTCCACTTTTGAACCACATGGAGTAAAGTAAAAATGGGCCTAACCCGAGGAGGGGGGGGGGGGGGGGGGGGGGGGGGGGGGTTAAAATGTATTTAACCCATTATTTTATAGGGTGAATTAGTGAAAAATCCAAGTTCCAGAAAATTTAGTGGTTTAAGTATAAGTAGGAAAAGTTTTTGCGATTAGGTCCACTTCTTGGTCTTTTGACAAAACTACCCCAACATACACAAGAGTTGCCACTACATCTCCGATGACCTCGCCTGATCTCCGGCGATCACCACCATGACCTCGCCTGAGCTTCCGACAACCTCGCCTGAGCACCGGCGACCACCACGACACCTTCACTGACCTCTATCAACCACCACCACCAGACCAGACCAGACCAGACCTAGCGATCACCACCACAACCTCACTTGACCTCTGACGACTACTACAATTATTTTGTACTTGATTGATAACATATTCTATGATCACAAACAATTTTCTGAAATTTAACTTCTCATACCAGTAAAAAGTAAAATTCGTGAAGATTCAAAAAAAAAAAAAAAAATTTGTGAAATTTCACAAAATAAAAAATAAAAAATCACACAGAGGTTGTTTCTGCAAATTCGTAAGAAGAGCGAAGAGAAGCGAGTTGAGGCATTCTAGTTGTAGATGGAGCAATTTCTAACCACAAAGTTAATAAATTTCACAAGAAGAGAGTTGAGATATTTAAATTGTAGATGCTGCAATTTTTTTTACCACAAATATATCAAATTTCACAGAACTAATGTTGAGAAATTTCTTAAACTTTTTGTTGAGAAATTTCTCAAACTTTTTTGCGTGAAATTTCTCAAGTTTGGTCTTGGAAAAAACTAAAGAGAGAGAGAGAGAGAGAGAGAGAGAGAGAGAGAGAGAGAGAGAGAGAGAGAACTAAAGTAGAAGAAGTAGAACAACAACAACGAAGAAAATTCTTACGGGGATAGCTGTATTTTTATATGTGTAGCATAAATAAATGCGATTCTGTGTAATTGCCTAGATAATACTGGTAAAGTATTCCTCAATCGATTGAACTTTCTCAATCGATTGACCTTGCATTTTTTTGCTTCAATTGATTGAATTTATGTCAATCGATTAACATTGTGTTTTCCTAATCGATTGAACCTTCTCAATCGCTTGAAAACTTGCTAACATCAATGCAATGATTTCGACCCATTCCAATCGATCGAAACTATCTCAATCGATTGAAAGTGTGTCACTTGTTCTCGATCGATCGAAACGACTTCAATCGAACGAGATTGCTATTATCAGAAATCCCTGGTTTGTGCAAGAAACGCCACCTTGCCCCTTCCCTTGCCTATATATATGTTAATTCATGTGTGTATGTGTGGGAGAGAGGGAGTTTTACTGAACTAAGAGTTTAGAGAGGAGAGATAACATTTATACACATACTCTCATATATATATACATACACACATATACACCATATATATTCTGTCCGAGAGAGAGAGAGAGAGAGAGAGAGAGAGAGAGAGAGAAGACAGAAGACAGAAGAAGGAGAGGAAGAGGAAGAGGAAAAGAAGAAAACATAGAGAGACCGAGACAGAGGAGAAAGAGAGGGGAAGCCATTGGAGGCCCACCAAGCTCACACAACTCAACCCCTTGAACCAATTGAGTTCTAAACTCACTCAGTAGCTTAGGTGTTAGGTTTTATAAGTTCTGGACGTAAAGAATTGGACCCAAGTCACCCCCAGCCATTTCTGGGCGTCACTGCCCAGTCTTCTAAAGAAGACAACTTTCAAGCAATTGAACTTGTTTCAATCGATTAAAATGTTGTTGTTCAATTGATCAAAATTGTTTCAATCGATCAAACTTTACTTTTATCAATCGATTGGAAGTTTCAATTGATTAAACCTATTTTTCCCAATCGATTGAAAACTTATTTTTCCCAATCGATTGAAAATGCTTTCAATCGATTGAAACTATCTTTTACCCCAATCGATTGGAACTTACAGAATGCTGTTATTACATGTTATTCATGATATAACCCTCTGAGTTGTTTAAATACTATTTTGCACTTTCAATATACTGAACTGTTGAATAGAGAGATAATACAACGTAGTAATGAGATAACTCGTAGTAACGTTATACAACGGGTAGTCATGAATTCATTTGGTATTTGTTTCATTTTAATCAAAGTAGTCAGGCCACAAAGGAATGTCATGTATCGATAGTCTTATAACAATGTAGTAGGTCTGCTAAGTATTGGGATTCTTACGGGAACAGACGTTGGTCAATCATAAGTCCTTAAAAGCGGTAGACTATTTATATGTCCTTAAAAGTGGTGGACCGGACCAATTTGCCCTAAGATAGCTGCTAATCCAATCATATGTCCTTAAAAGCGGTGGACTATTCATATGTCCTTAAAAGCGGTGGACCGGGGTTACTAGTAGATGTCGCTAAGTCGTAGCAATAGAAATGATGTGTCTTTGCTTGAAACATTATATCCCTGACATGCGGTGGACTGTGCATATGTTCTTAAGTGCGGGGGATGGATTGACGTGGTATCTATGACTTGCGGTGTGCGAATATATCGTATATGTGGTAGACGATATAAGGTCTATGACATGCGGTGCATTGCGAATATATCATATACGCGGTAGACAGAGCATTGGTGTGTCCAGGATTTTTGCAATAAACTCTTTTCATCTATGGGTCAGATGTTGTAGATTCGCGTGTACAAGTTGTGAGTAATCGATTAAATGGGAGGGTTGAATAAAGAGAAAGATATAATTAGTAGAACTATAATTGCATCCTTCCTAACGTGTAATTACTTTATACTTAAGATACTGGATTAGTTTCTACTCACTCAGCTTTCAGTAAGCTGACGATTATTGCCTGGACATTCCCCGTCTAGACTACATTGTTCCTTATACTGCAGGTGACGAGCCCTACGATGATGGCTACTACCCAGAGGGAGAGTACACAGAGGGGGCCCCACTAATGACGCTTATATTGGGGAAGACTACAACGCTGACGTTTACCCATACGCTAGTTGAAGACGAAGATAGATATTAGTTGTATGTATATTTCTTTTAAAACCTTACTATTACGTTTTTGTGATCGGGCATATGTTTCCTTAGACTTTAGTATCTTATGTTTTATCTCTGACATAATAATTGTAGTAATGTTTATATAAGCTGCAACTTTATTATCTCCTGTTTTGCTATCTAGAACTGTATGGTGTGGATAATTAAGTGACATTCACCAGTCATTGCCCAAGGACCCAAAAAGATAATTTATTTTTCCTCTATTTTTGCCATTTCGGGGCGTGAAAAGGGAGGTCGGATCTACATCTAGATCTCAAATCTGGATCTGGATCTAGATCTCGGCCATCTCTCTCATTTTCGTCGGCGGTTCTCAGCGATGGCAGTGGTGGTATGATGGTGGTGGTGGCGACGATAGTCTTCGATGATGACGATCTCATTCGTGATTGTGGTGGTGAAGTCCAACGAATATGATAGAAAGAAACAGAGGCGGTCACGAAGGTGGAAGATGATCTGATCGAAGGTGGTGTTGGTCTTGTTGGCGGTGGTTGCGAGATGGCCATGGGTAGTTGTGGTCGGTGATGGCCGTGACCGATGGTGGTGGTGGAGAGAAATACTCAGATTGGTGGGATGGAGTCTGTTGTGTTGGAAAAGAAGGAGGGGTAAGGTTGTCACAAAAATAGATGGTCAATGGTCAAAGGACCTTAGGCTATATTGTTTTAGCATTTAGGGACTTATCATTATAAAAGTTTTCTTTGTGTCCTATAATCAAATACATTTGGTAAAGTGGGATTTAATACCAAATTTCTATATTTGATATTACATTTAATTAATAAAATTAATCTTAGATTATTTATATTTAGAAATTATGAATTTATTCCTAATTTAATTATAATCTTAAAAGTTTTAAGTGTTAAAAATACAATAATACAATATTTTTCAAATTTTGAATCCCAAATGCTTTTGATCAAGTACAATAATGTTATGAATAGTCAATATCCCAAACTTTGGGAAGATGGTCCTACTTTTATCTACGTGATATCACAGACCACTACATGTGGTACAATTCGAGTTGTTTCCATAAATAATGTTTTTTTAATACTTAATTATTAAACAAGGGTGTTTTGAAACTTAATGACAGAAGTAGAGTAAATCGTTTTTATTAATAACGACTCTATAGAGTCGTTATTACTAAAAACGACTTTAAAATCAAAATCGGTTTTAGTAATACCGATTTTAAGTAAATCGTTTTTTTATTTTCTACGAAAATAATATTTTCTGGAAAAAAAGAAAAATGGCTATTAGTCGTTTTTACAAATAACGACTTTAAAAAAGTCGGTTTTGTAAAAACGACTATATAGAGTCGTTATTACCGTAAATGACTTAAAGTAAAAATCGGTATTACTAATACCGACTATTTAGAATCGTCATTACCATAAACGACTTAAAGTTAAGTCGGTGTTACTAATACCAACTTTTTTAGTCGTCTCTGTACTGATTGGACACATCTGACCAGTGATTGGATATTTACCAAAAACGACTTTAAAGTCGTTACTAGTAATCACGACTTTTTTAAAATCGTTTTTAGCAATCACGACTTTAATTTAAAGAATTTAAAGTCGGTTTTGACCAAAAACGAGTTTTATTAAAGTCGGTTTTACCAAAAACGACTTTGGGTAAAGTCTGTAATACTAATCACGACTTTTAAGTTGGTTCAAATCCTTCCATTCTAGTTTTCAGTTCACTCTCTCTCCATTTGTCTCTCTCTCTTCTCCGGCGATTTCTCCCTCTCCGGCGATTCTGTCTCTCTCCGGCGATATCTCTCTCTCTCCGACGAGGTCTCTCTGTCTCTCTGGCAATATCTCTCTCTCTCTCTCTCTCTCTCTCTCTCTCTCTCGGACGAGGTATCTATAAATATATGTATGTATATTTTGATATGTATATGTATATGTATATATCTATATACTAGTTTATGAAGCGCACGGGACATATGATTGTAGTTGATGTATCTATTAATTGTACCCAGCATATTAAAAGTTTAAGAGTAATATTTGGTACACAACCTTCATATAAATTTCATACAACCTCCCCAAAAGATGTGTCTATCTCTTTCCTGTGATGTCACTGGACCCCACAGTGACACACGAAAGAGATAGACACATATTTTGGGGAGTTTTATGAAGGTTGTGTCCCAAGTATTACCCAAAGTTTAATATGGCAATCAACCCAGTTAAATTTTTATGTTATGGTTGATGTATTTATTAATTGTACCCAGCATATTAAAAGTCTAAATATGATTTCAACAGAAAATTAATTTTGACAATCAACCCAGTTAAAAGTCTATCAATTACACGACTCTTTTGCTATGCTTTCCAAATTTTTTTTCCCAATAGAGTTTCCCTACACATGTGGCAGTGTACGCAGTTAATTTTGATTGTTTGATGTTGAAGTGGTCTTACTATTAATGAAGATAGTCTTAGTGCCACATGTGTTAGAAATACTTTTTGAGAAAAAAATTTGGGAAGCATAGCATTACTGAAAATGCAATATGTAAGAGTACATATATTCGAGGCAACTTATCAACTCTGTTTAGTCCATATTTTTATGCAATCAGTTGTTAATTTAGTAATTTCTTAATTAATTCAATCTACCTCTTGTATATCTTTTTTTCATATGAATTTATGATCATAGTAGTTTCTTAATTAATTCAATCTACCTTAATTTATGTTTTATATAAAAATTAAATACAAAATAAAATATAAAACTTTTTTAATAAGTCTTTTGTTAGATAATCATAAAATTATAATTTTTTATAAAAATTATATACAAAATATACTATTAAACAAAAGGAGCAAATTTGAGAGACGAGGATTTTTCAAACTACCTGTCAACCGTGGTCCTGAATTTAATAGCATTTTTCATAACGCGTTTTGGTTAATATCATCTACCACCCTTCAGTTAATTGAACTGTGAATGCCTCTTTTGGTTAATTTGTTGAAAAAATTAAAAATACCAAATTAATTTGTAATTGTATAATTACTGCAGTTTAGATGACGAGTCTGCGGCGGGGTCCTATAGACCCATCTGTCCTGACTTTACAGTCGACCCACGTATCGCAGGATATATGGGAGCATCCCAGGGTATGTAAACATTATATCTATATATATGTATGTTATTTTGTACCAATATACCAAAGATCATAAATCTAACATAATTTATGCAATTGTAGGATTACGAAGCGTTCGTTTCAGTGCGGAGGGCTGATTACAGGCTATGGCAGTGGGGCGTCGATTCACGACTGATGCCTTATTTTATGCGAGCTGGATTCTATGGCGTTTTCGGGTCGGCTGGATCCAGTGCGACCATGCCCTCATCAGTGCATTACTTGAGAGGTGGCGTCAAGAGACCCACACCTTTCACCTATCGATAGGTGAGGCGACCGTCACACTTGAGGACGTTGTTGTGTTGTGGGGTCTGCCTGTGGATGGTGAGCCAGTGACATGCATGGTTGAGTCACGTAGCATCGCAGATTGGCAGGCTCTCTTCTTGGAGTTACTGGGGGCAGCACCACCCCCTCAGAGGTTTGACCATGGCAGGATATATCTCTCCTGGCTAGCCGAGCATTTGGAGGCTATGCCAGCAGGTGACTTGCCAGTCCATACACTTGAGCAGTATGCTCGTGTTGCCATATTGTGGCTACTTGGAGGTCTCTTGTTATCCGATACATCGGATAACAAGAGTAAGTTGATGTACCTTCCGTTGCTACTTGATTTGGACGCATGTGGCCGCATGAGCTGGGGATCAGCCATATTGGCGTGGTTATATCGATGCTTATGTCGGTCATCCCGTATGCATGTGTGCGACGTTTGCGGCCCAGTTACATTATTGCAGGTATGTTTTAATATCTCATTAAGTAAACCCTATTTCTATAAATTAAAAAAAAGTACATATTAATTATGATGTGTGTTGTTGTTGCAGATGTGGGCATGAGAGCGTATACCGGCGATTAGGCCGGGCTTGTCCAGCATTCCTCCCATTGGTTTTCAGCCGCTCAAGGCCCATCCGGATCTTCCCATTGGACCGCGTGGGTGCAGGTATTAGTTGGTGTTTCATTCAATTATGTTAACATATATGATTTGTAGAGTACTATAACAATTTATTTTTGTTTATTTGCTTAGGTGGACGGTTCCTTTGGAGCTGCATACCGTCAGCACTCACATGCGTCGTGTACACAGGGATCAGCTGGACCTGTTGGATGAGGCCCATTTTGAGTGGCGACCATACTTAGTGGAGCCGCATGGTTACGTGCTCCCTGATGTGTACCTGGTGGGACGCGAGTTACGGAGAGCTCGCACTCCTTTGATCTGCGTAGACACTATTGAGTTCCACGTACCTGATAGGGTAGTTCGGCAGTTCGGATTCCGACAGACAGTTCCAGAGCCGGTCGACACATCACGGCGCCTACACAGTATAGATCGACGTGGACAGGCATCGCAGGATTAGACTGTGTTCCACCGGGAGTATATTCAAATGTGGGTGGCCTGGAGGATCTCTATGAAGGAAAAAGTGGTTTAAAGTTAGAGTTTAAACGCGCAGCGGAAATAGGTTAAGTTATAAAACTTTTGGTATTCCAGGATCTACTACTCGTCAATTCCATAGATGCGTACAAGGGGGTGCAAGAATTATACCTTAGTGTCTTGAACCCAATTCTGAAACTTTAACTTCCAGCAACCTCCACTAGATAATCTTCACCCTTATGACTCCTGCGGATGCCTGCCGGAAAGACTAGGGTTGGTGGGAACCCTAATAGAGAGGATAGGAAGGTTTTGGGAAGACTATGATAGTTTCTGCAGCTTCTGCGTATAAAAACGACGATCACCTACTTCCAGAACGCAGCTGCCCTATTTATAGATTTCCAGAACCGACCTAGACTTCGATCGATCGAAGTGACTTCGATCGATTGAACCTTCGATTGATCGAACCATTCTCGATCGATCGAACCTGATGACTTCAATCGATCGAACATACTTCGATCGATCGAACCTGTCTTAACAGCTTCCTCAAGTGTCTTTCCAAGCATCCTAGCGGAGCTAAGAGTGGGACCTCCTAGGCTCTTTATTGTTGGCTCAGACCAGTTTGTTAATTACCATGACCAAACTCTTTGATCAGTAAACTAACTAACTGGTCAGATAACGTTTATTCCACTATAAAACGATAACTGAACTCCAACGCAAAAGAACATATCCGAAGCGATAACTAGACTTGTATGGTGTACTAATGTCCCTCTACCGTCAGCATTCGTAATCATATTCAGGTAGTCGGATAACTGTTACTGTCAACCTGAATCATGATTACTTCTTGTATTCCTTGAGTCCCATTCACTACTCATGATTACCAAACATGTTGATAACTCTTATCAACAAGACTGTAGTACTCAGTAATCAACTTGGTGACATTCTCAAGGGAATGCTTACTCTGAATCAGAGGGTAGATTCTATCTTGACAATATATGTTCACAACCCTATGGACATGACATACCCAAGATACCCAGGTGTTGATCTTCTATAGACCTCACTGATTGGTAAGTCAAAGCAGCCATATCCATAGTCTGTGTTCATAATCATCTCAAGATTGAGAACACGTACCTTATACAAGTTATGAGTTCCTATTGACTGTTGACAGCCTTAAGCGTCAATAGGAAAGCTCAGGTCCGTCAATGCACTATAAGCACTAGCATATCAACTAAGAGATACACTCTAGTGATTGAGATTAATCACTCCATCCAATGGTAGTTAATTATGCTACAGTGTAGACCTGATGAGGTATCCAGTCTCATCATCCACTGTGACATATTCTAAGTATCAAAGAATAGTAATTCGTATCTCACTTGTGTGTATCTCATACACACATGAATTGCTTACTATGATACTTAAGGATAAAACAATCATCTCATGAAAGAAACATACACAATGAAATGTAAAGCTGATATCCATATATCATAATGCTAATGTCTCATACATAAAGTAATGGTTTGAGGGCACAAACCCAACAAACTCCCACTTGCACTCACAACCATTCAGAACTACATCTAAGACCTAGACTATCTAGATGACGATCAAAGACCTTCTGTGGTAAGGCCTTTGTAAACGGATCAGCAAGATTGTCAGCGGTGGCAATCTTGGTGACAGTCACATCTCCACGTTGAACTATATCTCGGATTAGGTGATATTTCCGCTCTACGTGCTTTCCCTTCCCGTGGTTCCTTGGCTCCTTGGACTGAGCCACTGCCCCACTATTATCGCAGTATAGCGTAATAGGTGACAGCGACGCTGGTACCACCTCGAGTTCCATAAGGAACTTCTTGAGCCAAACAGCTTCCTTTGCGGCTTCACAAGCAGCCACATACTCAGCTTCTGTAGTTGAGTCTGCAATGCATTTCTGCTTAATGCTCCTCCAACTAACATCACCACCTCCCAAGGTAAAGAGATGTCCGGATGTCGACTTTCTCGAATCTTTATCTGACATAAAGTCCGAGTCAGTGTATCCTACTAGAATTAACTCACTACTGCCGTACATAAGCATGTAATCTTTAGTTCTTCTCAAGTACTTAAGAATGTGCTTAACGGCTGTCCAGTGCTCTGGACCAGGATTCGATTGATACCTACTAACCATGCCAACGGCAAAGCAGATATCTGGTCTAGTGCATAACATCGCATACATGAGACTTCCCACTGCCGAGGCATAGGGAATTCCTGCCATGCGATTCCTCTCCTCTTGTGTCT
Source organism: Hydrangea macrophylla (assembly GCA_033977485.1). Classification (NCBI taxonomy): domain Eukaryota; kingdom Viridiplantae; phylum Streptophyta; class Magnoliopsida; order Cornales; family Hydrangeaceae; genus Hydrangea; species Hydrangea macrophylla. Next base: position 110,226,812 of record CM066999.1, read on the forward strand.
TTGGACACTGGTCCTTGGAGAACGCTAAACCATGCCTGAAAGGTAACAAACCTTTCTTCGAATTATCCATTGAAAACCTAGTTAGCACTTTCTCGATATAACCAGCTTGAGATAATCCCATTATCTTTCGCTTGCGATCCCGAAAGAGCTTTATCCCAAGAATATAGCTCGCCTCTCCTAGATCCTTCATATCGAAAGTACTAGCTAGCCAAACCTTGACCGTTGACAGCGCCGCTACATCATTCCCAATGAGTAGAATGTCGTCAACGTAAAGCACAAGAAAAGCCACTACTTTCCCTTCACATTTCTTGTATACACAAGGCTCATCCAGATTCTGTATGAAACCAAACGACTTGACCGCTTGGTCAAATCGGATGTTCCAACTTCTGGATGCATGCTTAAGCCCATAAATGGACTTTTGCAACTTGCATACCAAGTTACCTTTCCGACCAGCTATGAACCCTTCTGGTTGTTGCATATAGATGTCCTCCTCAAGATTGCCATTCAAGAATGCAGTCTTGACGTCCATCTGCCAGATTTCATAATCTAGGCATGCAGCAATGGATAAGAGTATTCTGATGGACTTGAGCATGGCTACCGGCGAGAAGGTTTCCTCATAGTCAATGCCCTCCCTCTGAGTATAGCCTTTCGCCACAAGCCTTGCCTTAAAGGTCTCAACCTTTCCATCAGATCCTCTTTTCCTCTTATAGACCCACTTGCAGCCAATGGGTTTAATATTGGCTGGAAGTTCTACAAGATCCCAGACCTGATTGGAATCCATAGATTCCAATTCAGCCTTCATAGCTTTAATCCAATGAGCTGAATCAACATCAGCCATTGCCTCTTCGTAAGTGGTAGGATCAGATTCAGATTCTATGGAGACAGCTTCAAAAACTTCTCCTAAGAACATGTATCTATCAGGCTGGCTGATAATCCTCCCACTACGACGAGGTACCGGTGCGGAAATGGGTGAAGAAGTGGTATTTTCTTGATTTTCATCGTTATCAACTGCGGGTTGGACTGAGGGCTCTCCTTCTATCTCTCTAAGATCTATCCTTCCCTTAGGTTTATGGTTCATGATATAATCATCCTCCAAGAAAATAGCATTTGTACTAACAAACACTTTCTGTTCTCTTGGATCATAAAAATACCATCCATAAGTACCCTTTGGATACCCTACAAAGTAACATACTTCCGATCTAGAATCCAACTTGCTCATCTTTCCTTTGAGCACATGTGCCGGACACCCCCATATCCGGAGATATTGCAAAGAAGGCTTGCGCCCAATCCACATCTCTCGTGGTGTCCTGGGAACAGATTTGCTTGGTACTAGATTTAGTATGTATGCAGCGGTTTCCAAAGCATAACCCCAAAGGAATAATGACAACTCTGAATAACTCATCATCGACCTAGTCATGTCTAAAAGAGTCCGATTCCTTCTCTCCGCTACACCGTTCTGCTGAGGCGTACCAGGTGCAGTCAACTGTGATAGAATCCCATTCTGTACGAGGTGATCAATAAACTCATTAGAGAGGTACTCGCCACCTCGATCAGATTGAATGGCCTTGATATGTGTGCCCGATTGCTTCTCCACTTCAGCCCTAAACTCTTTGAACTTTTCAAAGGCTTCAGACTTGTACTGCATTAGGTACACATATCCATACCTAGAGTGGTCATCGGTAAATGTTATGAAATACTCATAACCACCCCTTGCTCTAATATTTATTGGTCCACACACATCAGTATGAACTAATTCCAACAATGCATTGGTCCCTCGCAACCATCCTAGGTTGCTCCAGATATTGGGACGGCAGCAGCAGACGTCAGTTCTTCGATTCCTACCCAGGTTGATTTAGATACACAGTCGGCACCAGTTGTGGGTCAGGAGTCAGAGCCCGAGATTGTTGTAGATACACAGTTGGCACCAGTTGTGGGCCATGAGCAGCCGTCCCTGCTTCCTTCAGATACCCTTGCAGCATCAGAGCCAGCTACCTCGCAGTCAGCCCAGGTTGCACCAGACACACAGGTGCTACCAGATGAGGATGAGGGAGAGCAGAGAGATAGACCTAGGAGGACTATTATTCGACCAGCGTGACGAACATAGATATGTTCCTTTGAAAACAGGTGTTTTGTATATTTGTACTTATATTGTGGTTTGGGTATGTTGTTTTGTACATTTGTGTGTACTTATATTTTGAGTAAATCACTTTAACGTCAAAGTTTATTGTAACGTCAAAGTTTATGTGATATGATATTATTGTTATATTTTCAGTGCTCTATTACTGTGATTTTATTGTAATATGTTGCTTCAATAAAATTGCACTTACATGTTGGGATAAGTATAGAATTGAAAATTGGGGTTCGTCTTCTTACATCATAATAATTACGAAAAAAGTACTCCATTGCAGAAATAAAACAGCCCACCACACATTAATTCAAATAAGGAAAAAAAAATAAAAAATAACAAAAACAGACACGTTGACAACATCAGGACTAAGGACATCTCCGGAAAACTAAGGCCACTGGAAATTCATTCGTCATCCAATCCTATGACATTCTGAACATTGCTGAGTTTTATATCCAATTTTCCATCGCAAGGAGGTAAACGCCATACGACTACACTAGTTAGGATCAATGCGATACCTGGAACGATCTTCCCTTGCCATTTTTCATCCTCAAATATATGGCGATCCATATTACCACAGATCTTTCCCGTGTGATCCTTAATAACACAGAGGTAAGTGTCGTTAATAATATCATTACGATCTATCTTTGTCAAGCTTTCCAAAACCCCCACAACACGATCTGCCAGCCAAGGGCCATTAAGGGGTACTAACGTCTCGATGGGACACCAGTCTCCCATGTCTAAATACCCACTGTTGATGACTTTCAACCAAGGGTTCTTCCGGAATGTATTGTCCTCCGTGTGCTATTGTTGTAATGCCCTTCGGAGAAAACTGGTCGGGCCGGGGATGTGCCTCATGGGAACTCTTGATGAAATACCTCAGGATGAACCACCTCTTTCCATGTCTATGCTAGGTAGGGAGTTTGCAATAATCTCTTAGATTGGTTAGATACGTCCTTAGAGATCCATTATATATAGGGCATACACTGCATGTCTGAATGTATGTATGGAGTTAGACGACAGCGAGTTGTCAAGTCATGTGTCAGAATTCAGTGAGTTGTCTAATCATCTGTGCGACGTCAGACATAGTAAGTGTTCTGAAGTCATATGGCTTACGCCACCGAGTTGTCAAGTCAGGCGTAATTAGTCAGCGAGTTGTCTAGTCAGAGAGGTACGAAGTCGATTATTCTGCCAGTGAGTTGTCTAGTCAGTGAGTTGTCAGAATTCGGAATTTAGAATTGCGTCCTACAAACATTACTGAAGACAAAATTTTAACTAAATGAACATTCTTCAGATTTACCATTACTTTTCCAGTTTGTATAGAAAATTCTCAGCATGAACTTAATAGTAAATGGATGGGCACACAAAATTTACCAACTAAATGAAGACAATATCATTATGATTATAGATCCATACATGCATTCATGCTTTTAAGGGAAAAGAAAATCATAAAATCACAAAACTCAAGTTACATTTGAATGTTAGAATCAGCAACAACCCGTGGTCGTGCTGGACACCGGCGTCGATCATGACCAGTTACCCTACAAATACTACATTGTTTGGGCACACGAGCCCTGGGTACATCCATGTCACTGTGAATACGTGCTGATTGGGGACGACCAGGCTTTATCACACGCCGAGTGTTTTCATTCGCTAGCAAGACTGGTACGTTAATTTGTGGCCAATAGTCCTTGTGCTCCAGGGGGTGGAAATTGCTCTCCCATGTATGAATAAAAGATTCCGTGCTATACTCTTTTGCTACAAACTGGAAAGGATCTAGTCCTTGATTCGTTGTAACAGCTAATATGTGGGAGCATGGATATTTATATATATCTCTCCTCCCACAAGAGCAATAACCCAAATTGAGTCGCACCACCTGCCGGTTACCCCCACTTGTTTGACTCCTCCGTGTGATAACTTGGAACTCCCTTGTGGACCTATTAAATGAATATTTGCAAAAGTTAACTTATTAACAGTCCTTGATTAGTTTTTGCAAAAGCTAAATAAGTATGGTAAGTAAAAATTTAGTAATGAAAAATACTTGTCATACGCCTGTAACTCGTGGGTATTAGCTTTCTTTTGTTCTTTATCAAGTTCATCTATCACGTGTTTCGTGAAGATACGCCCATCTCTTAACCATTTCTGCACGAGTAACCTTCCTTCGTCAAAATATTTCACAACCCGGTAAAATATGAGTTGGACGTATGCAATTATTGGGAGAGCACGGGCCCCCTTCAGTACTGAGTTAAATCCTTCAACGTGGTTAGTGGTTATGATACCCCAACGGTGACCACCATCATTCGCTAAGCACCATTGTTCTGAGGGTACACGTTCTAACCAACACCGTGCATTGGTATCTATTTTTCCAATATTATCCATATAACGGTTAAACTTCCTAATCTGATGCTTGATCCCAGCTAACCAAAGTAGGTCCTTCAACAGGATATTCTTGAATTTCTTGTGGAAGTTGCACTGGAAGTGTCTTAAACAAAATCGATGATACGCATTGGGCTCACGCCACTCTGTTAATCTTTGAACTGCATTGATTATAGCAGAATGTCGGTCAGATATTAGGCATATGCCTTGCCTACCACGGACAACATACGTACTTAGGTTCCTTAGGAACCATGACCAACTAGGAAGGGTCTCTTCATCAATAATTGCAAATGCAAGAGGAAATATCTTGTTATCAGCGTTTATCCCCATGGCTACAAGGATCTTGCCTTTGTATTTGCCATTAATATGGGTGCCATCCACACAAATTACTGGACGGCAATGAGTAAACCCGTCAATTGAAGGTTTGAAGGCCCAAAACAAGTATTGGAACTTGACCACATCATGGGTGTCTGTAGGATTCGTTTTCCATTGAACCATTGTTCCAGGGTTGTATTTCTGAAGAGCTGACATAAATTTAGGCAATTTTCTATAAGACTTGTCCCAGTCTCCAAAAACCATCTCTAAAGCTTTTTTCCTCGCACGCCATGCCTTTTTGTACGAGATAGTGAATTTCTGGCTTTCCTTCACCCTTTCAATAATCAAAGTGATTTTCATACATGGATCATGTTGTACATAACCCATGATTCATTTTGCTATAAGATTCATATCCAGGTTAGCGTGGTCCTGGCTATTATGCGGGTACACACAGTGGTGGTCGCCGTTATACTATGTAATTTGAAAACCACCAGTCATTAATTTTTTTGTTGCCCGTAAGCGCCATGTGCACCCATTTTTGCACTGCACCACCCAAAGTTTTGGATTTGTTTCAACTACCTCGTATTGTCGATCATTCTTTGTATGATAAAACTTTACGCATTCCTGGAGATGCTGCTTATCTCTGAATGTCATTTTCTTCTTTAACTCAACTTTGTCAGAGTCCCATATTGGAAAAGTACGATTGCTGTCACGTGTAGTAACTTCATACCCCTCATACCCCTCCTCGTCAAGGTCGGTGAAGAAAGGGACTGGAGTGTGAAGCTCTTGCACATGAGGGGGAGATGGCGTTATGGAATCCTGCCCACCCACTGTTTCGCCTTCTTCATCAGAATCTGAACCACCCATCATCGCCTCTTCCTCTTCTTCCTCCTCCTCTAAGGGATATTCTGTGTGCGCACCGCCACTATCTGCAGTAATATCTTGAGCATTGTCTTCAAGTCTTACCAGCTGCTCAACAGGATTCATATACCCTTCATCAGTTGTCATCGTTTCACATAGATTCTGGCTACTGAAGTCAAAACCGCTCTCAAAGTTTGGAGTCCTAAAGTTAGGAACTGCACTTTCAAAGTTCGGAATGATACAACTAGGACCTTCATTTACATGAACTTCTGACAGATTGTTGTACCTACCGTAGGACTCCGGGTAATGTGAGCTTCTTCGATACCCATAAAAGTTGTGGGCGTAGTCTTCGTTTAAATTCAAAGGGGACAAACAAGGGGACTCAACATTAAAGTTTTCGGGCCCTTGTGTCAGCAGTCGAGTAAACGGTCCAGATTGTATCCTTTGCGGCAAGGGTCTTATAACATGATGGACCTTCTCAACATACACCTCAACACATCTTACTGCCGAAAATAATGAAGGAATATGAAGTACCTTATCAAGTATCGAATCATCCACTATGGAAAGAGCCATGTAATTCATGACAGCTCCGTATTGGTTGACTGGAAATCTACAAGTGAATTTCAAATCAGCAATTTCACCTTCACAGATTACTTTATGATATACCAATTGAACTAACTCAGAGATGGTTGTTCCGTGATTCACTTCTTGAATATCCTTGGCTGGAATATTGTATTTAACACCTCCTTCGTTGTGATCCATTATCATACTACCCCCCCCTCTCCCCAATAAAATGCAATAAATGTCGACATTGTCTAACGAAGGAAATTTTAGAGAAAAATCACAATAAGGGTATAAGGAAAATATCGAACAAGGGGAAGAAGAAGAGAAGATTAGAAGAGAGATATACACCTAAAGTCATTTTTCCTAAAACTGACTTTAGGGTGGCAGAACTTTTCTAGTCTGCCGTCTGCCATTTGATTGATAACTCTCTGATCACACAGAGTAATTAGGCTTAAAATCGGTTTTACTAAAACCGACTTTAAAATCGTTTATGGTAATGACGATTCTAAATAGTCGGTATTAGTAATACCGATTTTTACTTTAAGTCGTTTACGGTAATAATGACTCTATATAGTCGTTTTTACAAAAACTGACTTTTTTAAAGTCGTTATTTGTAAAAACGACTAATAACCATTTTTCTTTTTTTTTTTCCAGAAAAAATTATTTTCGTAGAAAATAAAAAAATGATTTACTTAAAATCGGTATTACTAAAACCGATTTTATTTTTAAATTCGTTTTTAGTAATAACGACTCTATAGAGTCGTTATTAGTAAAAACGATTTACTCTATTTCTGTCATTAAGTTTCAAAACACCCTTGTTTAATAATTAAGTATTAAAAAAAATATCATTTATGGAAACAACTCGTACAATTCCCATAACATATTGACTATTCAATATTTGGACAAAAAATATTAAAAATAATTAAGTTTGTAATTTCACAAGAGTTTGCAATTTTGTTTGACAAAATAAATGAAATCTCACTTAAAAATATTAATTAGTGCACGTTTGGTGGGCAGGAATGGACCTTGGACTAGACTTGTCATTCATGGGTTTCATGTGTTCATTCCATTCCTGTGTTTGGGTAGCTATAGTGGAATGGATATTCCTTTTGGAATAATGGTCATTCCTACTTAAGCAGGAATGGGTATTCCTTGCCAAAACCTATGGAATATACCCATTCTATTCCCACAAGATTGTTAAATTCCTGTGTCATTGTGTGTGCTTGTTTTTCTCCGTTTCTTTCTCGTCTGGATTGTTAAATTCTTTGTTTGTTTGGAACGCTTCAGCACAACAAAGTGATATCAAAGCTTGTTTGTGGGTGCTTCTACACAACAAACCCCATTTTTCAATGCATCCCGTCTGTTGAGAAATGGAAAGCATGTCTGCTGTTTTACAATATGGTACTAAAAGTATTAAAAGTACATTTGGTAGACAGGAATCAACTTTGGAATAGAATGATTATTCTTGGATTCATTCTACTCATGTATTTAGTGTGACCAAAAACAATGGTATCATGCATAGTATGCACTCGATGGAGTGCAATTAGTAATTCAAGGAGTGCGAATAGCAATTTCCAAAAAATATTGTACACTTGTTGTTCTAAGATTAAATAATGTTGTACCCAGCTTATTGTTCCAGGATAAACATAAAATATTTTGTCCATGTGTGTTAAACTACTTGTTCAATATTTCTTCAACAATATTATAGCTTTGAAATTAAAAAAATATTTAGATACTAAAAAATATTATAGCTTTTAATTGTTTCACGATTAAAAAATGTTGTACCCAAATTATTCTTATTTTCACTTTTTTTATTTTTAGTGGTAAGGAAATAGTTATATATTAAATAAAAAAATAACACAACTCATATTTTGGAAAAAGATATCTATTTTTTTCAAGGTGTATTATATTTATTCTCTCTTTTCATTTCATCAATAGTAAAAAAAATAGTAAGAAATACATTTAAAATACAAAGAAAAGAAAAACTCATACAACCTAATGTTATTTGAAGGGGAATCGTATTAATTTTCATTTCACTAACATTTTTTTTAACTAATAAAAAAATTCAAAATAAAATAATACGACATAATTAAATAGAAATGTTACCTAAAACACAATATAATCATCTCTTCTTCTCCAAAACTTGAACTTCTTTCTCTGACAAATGTTTTAGACTTGGATTGGTTTGAAAAAGAGATGCATGAAAAATAATATAAGAGAAATGAGCATCTGATTGTGGATTCATCGTAAGAATTTTCTCTAATTAGTGGTTGGTGGGTAATTTAATAAGAGTTAATGATGGTTAATGCAAACAACCTTAAATTCTATACATATTTGGGATAGTTAATTTTCAGTCTATTTTTTTTTTGTATAGAACTTAAAAGTCAGTCTATTACTTTTTCTAAATTAAAAAAATATCAATTTTTTTTTTTTTGATTTGTAAAATAAAAAAGTCATCAAATTTTACATGACATTGTGGGGCAACTCTTTCCAATGTTGGGAATAACTCTACGAAACGTTTGGGTGCAACTCTTCAAACGCCATGAGCAATTCTTTCAAAACATTTGGAGCAATTATCACAACGTTTTGGTGCAAGTTCACAACGTTGAAAATATTAAATTGACTAAAACACAAAATAACAATTCAAAAGTTGATGTTTGTTTTAATTTTGTTGATGACTTTTAAATTTTTTTTAATGATTGTTGACATTTTTTTAATTTAAAACAAAAATAGACTGACTTTTAAATTTTTTATAAAAAGTTAACCAAAATATAATTATCCTTACATATTTTCTTATAGTACAACATTTGATACACTAAGTACACATTATGTGATAGTTAATTAGTAGATAAAGTTGAGAACTTGAGAGTAGAAACAACAGTTTCTTATACGAAAACAACGTCTACTAATACAGAAACAATACTTGTTATGTCAAATTTAACGACCGCTAACTACCAGTCAAAAGATAGCATTAAATGTCTGTCATTTGACAGCCTTTATTTATGGAGAATATTTCCGTGCAGCTAGTACAGTGCTACTCACAGTTTGTATAGTAAAATTGTCCAGTTTTTAAAAACTGTTTTTACAAAAGCAATTTTACTGTATAAACTGTGAGTAGCACAATGCGAACAGTACTGTGCTAATTGCACAGAAGCATTCTCTCTTTATTTAATTGGCTGTCTCTCAGCCATTGGAATTGGCCGCACCATACGGCCACTGCCACTTGGGGCCTTCTCCAGCATAAGGATTTAGGCGTATTCAAGAAAATCGAAAAATTGGAAATCGATCAAAATTAAATTGACCAAATATCGATTGGTTGGTTTTTTAAAGTAGTGCACAAGTTAAATTTGACTGAAAACTGACCGAAACCGTCTATAACCGGCCTATCAAAACCGAATGGTCAATTTTAAAATCACTAAAAATTTGAAAAAACCGATCGCAAACACCCCTATAGGGAATGATGAAACTTTCTTTTCCCAACCCCACTTTTTTTTTTCTCTATCCTTGCAGTATAAATATCTCATTTATTTACTCTAGGGAACCACCCGTCATACCATATGATACTCTCTCTATCTCATTTTATATGTCAAATTTTGAGAGTTCAACTTTTTAAAGGGATATAATAATTGCTATTCATATGCCATGAAATTAGTATAAAAGTTCCAAAATACCATTATTTTGTTTCTTCTTTCCTTTTATTTTTTGTTAGGTAAGAGTAATTTTGAAAAGTAGTTAAAAATTCATCATAGAACATTCTTTATGGACAATAATTTTGAGACTGCAAAAAAAGAAAAGCGGACATAAGTAGTATAAATTTTTTGATGGTGTCAATAGATTACTCAAATATAGGAGTTAATATGATTGTGAGTGTTTGATTGATTTGTTGTATAACTAGGGCGAATCTAGAGATTTTAATTTATGGGGTTTGGTAAGCGTGTAATTAGAAAGTTGAACTTAGGGTTGATTGAATTTATGAGGGTTTGGGGACAGTGCTGCCAATGAGATTTGTTTGGAGTCTATTTTTCCATTTTTCAGTGTAATGAAACTAATGCAATAAAAACCAACACAACTCAAATGCAAATAAATTAAGGAGTTTTTTGAATGTTCAGTAACTAAAATATTATTTAGGGTAATTCTAAAAATTTGTTAAAATCTAGGAGGGGTTTGGGCCCCTTTTACCCTTGAGTAGATCCACCTTGTGTGCAACTGATTAAACTTAGAAATGTGAAAAACACCCTCCTAAGTAGGTTCGCCCTATGTGCAACTGATCAAACTTAGAAAAAAAGGTGAAACACATCCCACCTCGACCTCCCTTAATGCAAACACATATTTCTCCTTCCAAAATTGCAAATCTTCTATCACGATTTAGGCAAACAATCATCTGAGAATGGTGTTTGATTCCCAACTATGCAATAAATTGACCATTGAATCTCAAAGACAAACGGTTAGTTATTGGGCTTAAATGGTGGCCTGCCCATTCTCTGATTGGTCTAACTCTGATTCATACATATCCATTAAAAATTCAGCAAGGTTGCTAATTGGCCGATTAAGGCTTAGAGCATCTTGAGTAGACAAATAGTTTTCACTTTTCAAAGAAAATGCATATACTTAAAGGAAGAGTTGTTTAATATTGTTTGTGTTTTTGGTTGAAGCAACCCTCACCTGTTTAATGAGAGCACGAATTCTTCGTTCCAAAATCGCAAATCTTTTATCCCGATTGGGTAAACAAACACATGCAAACTGCGCTTGATGTCCATATTTGTAATTTTAAGCATAAATCACAAATACAAAGAAAGTCGTATCAAAGGTGATGTGTGATCCGTATCACACAATAATTTATCGTAAAATATCTAAAGCATAGTTAACATAATATATATATATACAGTCTGGATCTTAAGCAGAGCTTAAAGGGCAGGTTTGGGACGAACCGACTTTTGGCGACAAAATTTTTGTCGCTAAAACAACACAGTTATAGTGATGAAAATTTCGTCCCTAAAGGTGACTTTTTCGTCGCTAAAAGTCGATCCGTCCCAAATCCGCCCCTTGAGATCCGCTTAAGATCCTCACGTATATATATATATATATAATATAATTTTATAAAGTCCAAATGTCTAATCTTCTTAGAGCCAATCTTTGAAGTATTTAGAGTTCAAAATGATTAAATTAGCTAATAACCTTGGTTTAAGACTATATATAACTATTGGATAATATTTGTGACAGATAAGGGTCACAAAGAGATACTCACAAAAGGATTTAGCATCTCATATGACATCCATGAATTGAGTTATGTGTGGTGGTTCCTACTCCCCACATAGAATGCCATTATATCACATCATTTTGTAAGCATATCTTTGTGACCATTAAGTGTCCCTATCATTTCCCCTAACTATTTAAGTACAATTAATCTTCTTTAGATCCATCGTCCCATGCAGTATCAAGTCTTGGTCTTTATCAGAAAAAAAAAAGAAAAAAAAAAGAGAGAGATAGAAACAAGCTAATTAACAAACATGTCCTCCCAAATCCTTGCTCTGTTGATCTGAAGTCATAACCGTACTTTTAGACCTTCATGATCTCGATCCCTCCCTGTAAGTTTTAAAGCTTAACTCAATTTTTTATTTAATTTTTTTTTTTTTTGAATTAGCTTTTGAGCTGTATCTTTTATGAGTTTATCAGAAAAAGAGTAATAGCTTTAACTCATTGAATTTGCTGCAGCTTGTTGAGCTTAATTAATTACTGGCGTTGTGATCGTCCACATCCATCAAGAGTATAAAATGTGCAGTGGATTGGGAGAAGATATTGTTAACTCTGCCAACGAATCTGAGGGATATGTTTTCATTTCGGATGAGGATCCATCATACTTGCAAATATGGAATTCAATGCGTGCGAGAGTAACAGCTTAGAGCATCTTGATTAGACAAGTTACTTTCACTCTTCAAAGAAAATATACTTAAAGGTAGAGCTTTTTAATATTGTTTGTGTTTTTAGTTGAAGCAACCCTCACCTTCTTAATGAGAACACGAAATCTTAACTCCAACATTACAAATCTTCTATCTCGATTGGGTAAACAAACACATGCAAATTATGCTTGATGTCCAGATCTGCAATTTTTAACATAAATCGCAAATACAAATAGAATCATCACAAAGGTGATGTGGTGATCCCATATTATCTAAAGCAGTAGTTAATAAAAAATACATATATATATATATATATATATTATAATTTTATGAAGTCCAAATGTCTAATCTTCTTAGTTAGAGCCAGTCTTTAATTTGCATTAATTAGAGTTCAAAATTTAACCTTATTAAATTAGTTTGTAATCTTGGTTTAAGACTATATGTAACTATTTAGGGTATATTACATTTTACACCCTTATCGTTTGAGTGTAATTTCATTTTGGTCTATATAGTTTTAATTTTATTAATTTGGTCCTTATAGTTTCAGTTTAAATTCAATGTAGTCCATTCATGAAAATTTTTAATTTTTTTTTTTTACAGAAATAGATTATGTGATGCACATGTGAGATATCATTAGGGGCATAATGATAAATTTACTTAGAAAAATTACACTTTACACAGTTATATATAATGAATTTAAAACTGTCAAAAGTTGTAAAAAAAAAAAAAAAAAAAAACAATTCATGAATAGACTACATTAAACCTAAACTGAAATTGTAAAGACAAAATTGTAACTGCATGGATTAAAATGAGATCACACCAAAACTACAAGGTGTAAAGTACAATTTACCCTTAAAAGTACAATCTTCTTTAGAGCCACCGTCCCATGCAGTGCAGTATAAAGTCTCTTATCAGAAAAGAAAATAGACAAAAGAAAATGCGAGATAGAAAATAGCTTAACAAACAGGTGATCACAAGTCCTTGGTCTGTTGATCAGAACCGTACTTTTTGACCGTCATGATCTCGATCTCTCCCTCAGTAAGTTTTAAAGCTTAACTCAATGTTTTGTATCTTTTAGTATATATGAGTTTTTATCAGGAAAAGAGTAACACAGCTTTTTAACTCATTGAATTTGCTGCAGTTTGCATGTTGAGCTTAACTGGCGTTTGAATCATGTTGAGCTTAACTAGCGTTTGAATCATCCCATCAGGAGTAAAAAATGGCCACCAGTGAAATCTCCCCTCCATTCGAACAAGTTATTGTTGATTTTGAGCACGAACCTGGGGATTCATCATTCACCATCCCAGTTGAAGCTGAATTAGAATCTAAGGAATTTGACTTCATTTCGGGTGAGCTTGATGAAGATCCATCATATTTGGAAATGAAGAATTCAATGCGTGAGAGAACCCGAAAGTCATCTGACACCCTAAATCATTGGAGCATTTTGAGAGTTCCAAGCCAGCTGCGTGAGCTCAACGAAGATGCTTACACTCCTCGTATTGTATCTATTGGACCTCTCCACTCAGGCAAAGAAATTCTACAAGCTATGGAAGCCCACAAATCTCGGTACATGAATTCATTATTCAATCGTACCACAAACCACGATCTAACCTTTTCCATATGTGGTAAAGCCATCTTGAGCATGGAAAAAAGTGCTTGTTCCGATTATGATGGAGCTGAACAAATCCTTGTTTCTAATTGTAGACGTCTAGCAGAAATTTTATTAGTCGACGGTTGCTTCCTTCTTGAACTTTTCCTCCAATGGAATTTTTGGGTTAATTCCACGGAAATTAGTGGTGATCCATTATTTGGTGCCTCGACGATTTGTTCTCTTCAACGTGATCTGGCATTGCTAGAGAACCAAATACCCTTCAAAGTTCTTGAACGCTTGTTTGAGCTTATAATGGCACGCATCCCAGATCGTCACGCCCAATACGAGTACCCTTTGTCACTCAAACAGCTTTGTGCTTCCTTTTTCTATTTAGAGCTGAATTTGAGTCAATCCACTACTACTGACTACAGGCATTTGCTAGATCTCATACGTAATTGTTACATGCCTAGGAAAAATGCTGAGATCCTACAAGTTGGAGTTGGAACAGAATTAAAATTGATCAGAATTCCTAGTAGGCAACCAAATGCAATACCATGCAATTTTTGCATGATGTTAGCACCTAGGCCGCCCGGATTAATAAATAAAGCACTATGCAAATTTTGCTCCATGTTAACACCTAGGGCCAAACAAAAGCCCCAAAAGAAGAGGTGGGAATTGATACACTGTGTCACAAAACTTAGGGAGTCTGGGATCAAGTTTGAAAAGGGTACCTCTGAAAACTTGTTTGACATCAAATTTAGTTCTAAGATGGGACTGGGAGTACTTGAAATCCCCAAGTTGTTTATCGACGATACCATGGATTCACTGATGAGGAACATGATCGCGCTCGAGCAATGCTGCCATTGGACGAGTTATCACATCACTTCGTACGCGGTTCTAATGGATTGCCTCATCGACTCCCCAGCCGATGCCGAATTCCTGCAACACAGGAGGATTATTGAGAATTATTTAGGCCATGGCGAAGAGGTTTCTAATATCTTCAACAAAATCTCCAAGAAAGTATTTGTGGAAGACTTCTACTTTGATACTCTCTGCAAACAAGTCAATGAATACAGTGACAAATGTTGGCCTATGAAAAGAGAAATCTTTGTACGCGACTACTGGTTTAGTCCCTGGAAATTCATAGGAGTTGTTGCTGGCTCTATGCTTCTCTTGTTCGCCGCGTTTCAAACTGGGTACACTATTGCTACTTACTATGTTCATCATAATTAGTCCTTCAACCCTTGGTGTAATATGTCTTGTAAAATTATAAAATGGAACACGAGCTTGTTTGGTGCTTATGTAGCTACATGTTCATGTCAAGTATCTGTATAATTTTTAAATGGAATAAGAACTTGTTTGGGTGCTTATGTTCACGTAATGTCTTGAAAAATTGTAAAATGGAGTAAGATCTTGTTTGGGTGTTATGTTCAAGTAAAGTCTTGTAAAATTCTATAATAGAATAAGAGCTTGTTTGGGGTGTTTTTTTTTTTTTTAGTGGGGTGAGCCCTTGGATATGGTTAATAGGTTATGTTACTGTTAGAAGGAGTTGGGGGTTGGTACTGGCGGGGTTTGAACCCTCGCATAATGAGGGTGGGGCTCAAATGCCTTGCCTATTTCTGCTCAATTTTTAGAGTAAAGGTTGGATATTATAGTGATATTGCGTCACTAAATGTAGCATGTTAATACATTTGATAGTTATGATTAAGAGTTAAAGACATACATACCAACATAAGTGTACTCTAATGGGATTGCTATCACTCACCTGTTATTGAGTTTTTTTATTTATTTTTTCCCATTTTTGGGGTAAGAGGGAAAATTGACAAACTTGACGGGAGCTACACTCTAGTGGAGTCTTGTCCTTTGCAAAATTGCTTTTCCTCTCATCAATAATTGATGAGAAGAACACAAAAGTAGTGGCAATCATTGGTGTCTAGCCATATGAGCTATTGCTCTCTAAATCAAACCAAACCAAACCAAGCCTTGTGTCCCAATCAATTGGGGTCGGCTATATGAATCCTTTTTCTCCATTCTGCACGATCAAGAGCTATATGCTCATTTAAATTATATATATTCATATCTTGTTGCACTACATATTCCCAAGTCAGTCTAGGTCTACCTCTCCCTCTAACCATTCTAGGCACTACGATCTTATCACTCTTTCGCACAGGTGCATCTACAGGTCTTCGTTGCACATGGCCGAACCATCTAAGTCCATTCTCCCTCAACTTGTCCTCAATATGTGTCACTCCTACAGTCTCTCGGATGTACTCATTTCTAATTCTATCTTTCCTAGTCTTACCACACATCCATCTTAGCATCCTCATCTCCGCTACACTCACTTTGCTAATGTGCTGTTTCTTAGTTGCCCAACACTCTGTCCCGTAGAGCATAGCTGGCCTAATAGCTGTCCTATAAAATTTTCCTTTCAATTTTGCTGGTATTCTCCGATCACATAATACTCCAGAAGCACTCCTCCACTTAAGCCAGCCCACTTTAATTCTATGGGTCACGTCATCACCAATCTCTCCGTCTCTACTGATTATTGAACCTAGATAGCGAAAGTGTTCCCTCTTTGGGATCTCATGATCTTCGATCTTCACTGCTTCGTTGTCTCTACTTCCACTGTTGCTAAAAGTACATTCCATGTATTCTGTTTTCGTCCTACTTATCTTTAGCCTCTTAGTCTCCAGTGCTTCTCTCCAAGCTTCTAGTTTAGTGTTGAGTCCCCTTTTAGTCTCATCAACCAAGACAATATCATCTGCGAACAACATACACCATGGGACCTCATCTTGAATGTGTCTAGTCAATTCATCCATAATTAGGGCGAACAAATAAGGGCTCAAGGCCGACCCCTGGTGCAGGCCTACGGTAATTGGGAATTCGCTTGTTTCTCCGGCTGGTGATCTAATTGTAGTAACCACTTCATCATACATATCCTTCACCACGTCAATATAACCCTTAGTCACTCCTTTCTTCTCTAGCACCCACCAAATTAAATCTCTAGGCACCCTATCATAAGCTTTCTCTAAATCAATAAAAACCATATGTAGATCTTTTTTCTTCTCTCTATACTTTTCCATTAGTCTTCTAAGTAAATAAATTGCTTCCATAGTTGATCTCCCAGGCATAAATCCAAACTGATTTTCTGACACTGATGTTGCGCCTCTTAAGCGATGCTCCATCACTCTCTCCCATAGCTTCATAGTATGGCTCATCAACTTAATACCTCTATAATTGTTGCATTGTTGTACATCTCCTTTACTCTTATATATAGGCACTAGGATGCTCTTCCTCCAGTCATCAGGCATTTTTCCAGTCATTAAAATCCTATTAAAAACTTTTGTAAGCCAAGATGCCCCCACATCTCCCAAGCATTTCCAAACCTCAATGGGGATCCCATCTGGTCCTAAGGCCTTGTTGGGTTTCATCTTCTTCAAAGCAAAATCCACCTCAAACTTCCTTATTCTCCGATAGAATCTGTATTCTCTAGTTTCAGCGTAACTTCCAGTTTCTTCTTCCATTGTGTTATCCATATGTTTTTCATTCAGTAACTTCTCAAAATAGCTCTTCCACCTCTCTTTAATCTCTTCGTCGTTCACTAATACCCTAGAGTCATTTGGGTACACATGCGAAAAGAAAGATTTCCAGCACAAAGGCGTTCTAAATTGCTTCCCCGAGGCGATGGTCCTTTTCAAGTTCTTGAGCGCATCAATGACAATGCCTACAAGCTAGAGTTGCCTGGTGAGTATAATGTTAGTACTACTTTTAATGTTGCTGATTTATCTCCTTTTGATGTAGGTGATGATTTGAGGACAAATCCTTTTCAAGAGGAGGGGAATGATGAGAACATGGCGGCTAGCACAAGGTGGAATGCGGACCCGAACCACGTGCCAATTGGTCCGGTTACAAGGGCGCGAGCAAAGCGGTTTAAGGACAATCTCAATGGGCTGGTTCAACAAATTTGGGTTGAGACTAATCTGAGTGGCCCAAAGAAGGATACTAGTGATCCACAATCTCTTTAAAGAACAAATTAGCAACATGTGAAGCATCATCAGTTTTGTGACATGGAATAAAATGTGCCATCTTGGAAAATCTATCCACAACCACAAAAATTGAGTCTCGACCGTGTTTAGTCCTAGGTAAACCTAACACAAAATCCATTGAAATATCAATCCATGGTTCACTAGGAATTGGAAGAGGTGTGTATAAGCCATGGGGTTGTACTCTAGATTTCGCTCGCCTACATGTGACACATCTACCACAAATTCTCTCAACATCTTGTTTCATGCGTGGCCAATAGAAGTGTTCTTGTAAAACGGCTAATGTTTTTACTACCCCAAAATGTCCCATTAACCCTCCCCCATGTGACTCTCGCACAAGCAACTCTCTCACTGAACAAGTTGGAATGCACAATTTATTTTCTCGAAATAAAAACCCCTCATGCCTATAGAGTTTATTATGGGCTGTTTTTTCACAAGATTCAAATTCTTCACTAAAATCGAGATCTAAAGGATACAATTCCTTAATATGCTCAAAACCAAGAATCTTAGCATCAAGAGTAGAGATTAGAATGTACCTTCGAGAAAGTGCATCGGCAACGATGTTCTCCTTACCTTGTTTATATCGAATGACGTATGGAAACGTCTCAATGAATTCAACCCATCGTGCATGCCTCTTGTTCAGCTTGTGTTGGACTTTAAGGTGCTTTAAAGACTCATGATCGGTGTGAATCACGAACTCTTTAGGCCACAAGTAATGCTGCCATGTCTCCAAAGCTCGAACCAATGCATACATCTCTTTGTCATACGTGGGATAGTTTAAGGCAGCCCCACTTAACTTCTCACTAAAGTATGCAATCGGTCTTCCTTCTTGCATAAGCACGACGCCAATACCTAAACCTGAAGCATCACATTCAATTTCAAAAGTTTTTGTAAAGTTAGGTAAAGCAAGTAAAGGTGCATGAGTTAACTTCTCCTTGAGTAATTGAAATGCCTTCTCTTGCTCTTCCCCCCATTTGAACCCAACATTTTTCTTGATGACTTCGGTTATCGGTGCAGCTATATTACTGAAGTCTTTCACGAACCTCCTGTAAAAACTAGCAAGTCCATGAAAACTTCGCACATTACTTACACTAGATGGGCTTGGCCATTCTTGGATAGCACGAATCTTTTCTTCATCAACCTGTATTCCTTGTGCACACACAACAAAACCAAGAAACACAAGCTTATCGGTGCAAAAAGTGCACTTCTTTAGGTTAGCAAACAACTTTTCATTTCTAAGCACATCTAACACAAGTTTTAAATGCTTCAAATGCTCTTCCAAGTTTTTGCTATAAATCAGGATATCATCAAAATAAACAACTACAAATTTTCCAATGAAAGCACGCAAAACATGGTTCATCAATCTCATAAAAGTACTAGGAGCATTAGTTAATCCAAAAGGCATAACTAACCATTCATACAAACCATATTTTGTTTTAAATGCAGTTTTCCATTCATCACCTTCTTTCATTCTAATTTGATGATACCCACTTTTCAAATCAATCTTAGAAAATATACAAGAACCATGCAACTCATCTAACATATCATCTAAGCGAGGAATAGGGTGTCGATACTTTACCGTTATGTTGTTGACGGCTCGGCAATCAACGCACATTCTCCACGTCCCATCCTTCTTAGGAACCAAAATCACCGGAACGGCGCATGGACTCATACTTTCTCTTACGTACCCCTTTTCCATCAACTCACTAACCTGCTTTTGTAGCTCCTTTGTCTCCTCAGGATTGCTTCTATAGGCTGGTCGGTTTGGAATGGTAGCACCGGGCACGAAATCAAATTGATGTTCAATCCCTCGAATAGGGGGTAAACCATGTGGAACCTCCTCGGGAGAGATATCACCAAACTCCTGCAAAAGAGAAACAACAGAACTAGGCAAAGATGAGTCAATTTGGTTAGTGTTTAAAAATGCCTCTTTGTACAAAAGTACAATCATATGCTGATTTGAAAACAACGCTCGTTTGATCTCACTCGCTTTTGCATAAAAATTCTTTTTTTGGTTTCCCTCTAATTTTCCCTCAATGGCTGCATTTTTCTTTTCTTTTTCTCTCTCATTTTTCTCACTCTTTCTCTTTTGTTCACTCTCCCTTTGCAACCTCACTTGATCTTCATAAACTTGCTTCGGTGTCAAAGGCACTAAGGTGATTGTCCTTTGATTAAGCACGAACGAGTATTTATTTGTGAAACCATCATGCTTAACACGTCGATCAAATTGCCATGGCCTCCCTAACAACAAGTGTCCAGCTTGCATCGGAACCACATCACTCAAAACTTCATCTTCATATTTCCTAATACGAAAAGAAACTAACACCTGTTTAGTTACCCTTACTTCACCACTATCATTGAGCCATTGCAATTTATAAGGTCGTGGATGCTTGATTGTTGGCAGCCCTAATTTCTCCACCAAAGTTGTGCTAGCAACGTTAGTACAACTCCCCCCATCTATGATCACACTACACACCTTATCTTTGACATGACATCTCGTATGAAAGATGTTCTCCCGTTGTGCCTCATCATCTTCCTTAACCTGCATATTTAGAGCTCTCCTTGCCACTAACAAATCCCCTTGGGCAGCGTACTCTTCATCATCGGCATCCTCCAATGGTGGCACAGATTCGTTGTCATCTTCATCTTCGGTTTCAATCTCACCATTATCTCGTAATACCATAACTCTCTTGTTCGGACATTGGCTAGCTATATGTCCCCTACCTTGGCACTTAAAACACTTAATATCACGGTTCCGAGAAGTAGACGAATCGGATTTACCTTGATTTCCATGGCTGGCCACCTCTTGTTTTTGCTCAGTTTTTGGCTTCACCGAAGGCTGCTTCTCATCTCTTTTCCAATTATTTGGTTTCCAAGCGGATGTATTAGAATTTTGGCTTGGACGTGTGCTGCTATCCCTCCTCTTGAGTTGCTGAGACTAGAACTGTGCTCTGATACCAACTGATACGAACTCCGCCAATAATGTGACGAAACCCGTAACACGATTAATGTCTCGGACCGTTCTACTGTCAGATTCAATGGAAACCGCGACCCAACACCTATAACAGATGCGAACCTTGGTATAAAGGATGAAGACGCCACAATCAAGGATGGAAAACTCGATTGATAAGTCAAGGTATGAACGCCACAGAGTAAATCTGATAAGTTCGAATAGTTCTTCAAAGAACCAAAGAGAAAACTCTCACAATATTATTAATGATCAAAACTGAATATTACAAACCCTAAAACTGTTTAAATAGCTGAGGCTTAAAGTTGGGCCCTTTTAAGCCTACGAAATATTATGGTCCAATATAATTCATCCCAAAACTAAAATAAAAGGAAACTAATGAATATAAAAAAATCCCTAAGTTGGCATGCAAGCCTATAATTTATTCTAGAGCTTGAATCATGGACACCCAGCCTTGTGGATCACTAGTATCCTCCTTTAGGCCACTCAGATTAGTCTCAACCCAAATTTGTTGAACCAGCCCATTGAGATTGTCCTTGAACCGCTTTGCTCGCGCCCTTGTAACCGGACCAATTGGCACGTGGTTCGGGTCCGCATTCCACCTTGTGCTAGCCGCCATGTTCTCATCATTCCCCTCCTCTTGAAAAGGATTTGTCCTCAAATCATCACCTACATCAAAAGGAGATAAATCAGCAACATTAAAAGTAGTACTAACATTATACTCACCAGGCAACTCTAGCTTGTAGGCATTGTCATTGATGCGCTCAAGAACTTGAAAAGGACCATCGCCTCGGGGAAGCAATTTAGAACGCCTTTGTGCTGGAAATCTTTCTTTTCACATGTGTACCCAAACCCAATCTCCATGTTCAAAGATGATATTGCGTCGCCCTTTGTTAGCTTGCGTTGCATATTGCTCCGTTCTTCGCTCAATATTGAGCCTTGCTTTCTCATGAATCTGCTTAACAAAATCTGCTTTTTTTTTTCCATCTAAATTAACACGCTCAGTCATAGGTAAAGGAGATAAATCCAAAGGAGTTAAAGGATTAAAACCATACACAATTTCAAAGGGTGAAAATTTAGTAGCAGAATGGATAGTACGATTATAAGCAAACTCAACATGTGGTAAACATTCTTCCCATGTTTTGATGTTCTTTTTAATAATAGCCCTTAACAAAGTAGATAAAGTCCTATTTACTACTTCAGTTTGACCATCAGTTTGTGGATGACAAGTAGTAGAAAATAATAACTTAGTCCCCAACTTACACCACAAGGTCTTCCAAAAGTAACTCAAGAATCTAGCATCTCTATCCGAAACAATGGTTCTAGGCATACCATGTAATCTCACAATCTCCTTAAAGAACAAATTAGCAACATGTGAAGCATCATCAGTTTTGTGACATGGAATAAAATGTGCCATCTTGGAAAATCTATCCACAACCACAAAAATTGAGTCTCGACCGTGTTTAGTCCTAGGTAAACCTAACACAAAATCCATTGAAATATCAATCCATGGTTCACTAGGAATTGGAAGAGGTGTGTATAAGCCATGGGGTTGTACTCTAGATTTCGCTCGCCTACATGTGATACATCTACCACAAATTCTCTCAACATCTTGTTTCATGCGTGGCCAATAGAAGTGTTCTTGTAAAACGGCTAATGTTTTTACTACCCCAAAATGTCCCATTAACCCTCCCCCATGTGACTCTCGCACAAGCAACTCTCTTACTGAACAAGTTGGAATGCACAATTTATTTTCTCGAAATAAAAACCCCTCATGCCTATAGAATTTATTATGGGCTGTTTTTTCACAAGATTCAAATTCTTCACTAAAATCGAGATCTAAAGGATACAATTCCTTAATATGCTCAAAACCAAGAATCTTAGCATCAAGAGTAGAGATTAGAATGTACCTTCGAGAAAGTGCATCGGCAACGATGTTCTCCTTACCTTGTTTATATCGAATGACGTATGGAAACGTCTCAATGAATTCAACCCATCGTGCATGCCTCTTGTTCAGCTTGTGTTGGACTTTAAGGTGCTTTAAAGACTCATGATCGGTGTGAATCACGAACTCTTTAGGCCACAAGTAATGCTGCCATGTCTCCAAAGCTCGAACCAATGCATACATCTCTTTGTCATACGTGGGATAATTTAAGGCAGCCCCACTTAACTTCTCACTAAAGTATGCAATCGGTCTTCCTTCTTGCATAAGCACGGCGCCAATACCTAAACCTGAAGCATCACATTCAATTTCAAAAGTTTTTGTAAAGTTAGGTAAAGCAAGTAAAGGTGCATGAGTTAACTTCTCCTTGAGTAATTGAAATGCCTTCTCTTGCTCTTCCCCCCATTTGAACCCAACATTTTTCTTGATGACTTCGGTTATCGGTGCAGCTATATTACTGAAGTCTTTCACGAACCTCCTGTAAAAACTAGCAAGTCCATGAAAACTTCGCACATTACTTACACTAGATGGGCTTGGCCATTCTTGGATAGCACGAATCTTTTCTTCATCAACCTGTATTCCTTGTGCACACACAACAAAACCAAGAAACACAAGCTTATCGGTGCAAAAAGTGCACTTCTTTAGGTTAGCAAACAACTTTTCATTTCTAAGCACATCTAACACAAGTTTTAAATGCTTCAAATGCTCTTCCAAGTTTTTGCTATAAATCAGGATAT
Organism: Hydrangea macrophylla; assembly: GCA_033977485.1. Classification (NCBI taxonomy): domain Eukaryota; kingdom Viridiplantae; phylum Streptophyta; class Magnoliopsida; order Cornales; family Hydrangeaceae; genus Hydrangea; species Hydrangea macrophylla. The sequence continues at coordinate 110,250,231 of CM066999.1, forward strand.
CATCAAAATAAACAACTACAAATTTTCCAATGAAAGCACGCAAAACATGGTTCATCAATCTCATAAAAGTACTAGGAGCATTAGTTAATCCAAAAGGCATAACTAACCATTCATACAAACCATATTTTGTTTTAAATGCAGTTTTCCATTCATCACCTTCTTTCATTCTAATTTGATGATACCCACTTTTCAAATCAATCTTAGAAAATATACAAGAACCATGCAACTCATCTAACATATCATCTAAGCGAGGAATAGGGTGTCGATACTTTACCGTTATGTTGTTGACGGCTCGGCAATCAACGCACATTCTCCACGTCCCATCCTTCTTAGGAACCAAAATCACCGGAACGGCGCATGGACTCATACTTTCTCTTACGTACCCCTTTTCCATCAACTCACTAACCTGCTTTTGTAGCTCCTTTGTCTCCTCAGGATTGCTTCTATAGGCTGGTCGGTTTGGAATGGTAGCACCGGGCACGAAATCAATTTGATGTTCAATCCCTCGAATAGGGGGTAAACCATGTGGAACCTCCTCGGGAGAGATATCACCAAACTCCTGCAAAAGAGAAACAACAGAACTAGGCAAAGATGAGTCAATTTGGTTAGTGTTTAAAAATGCCTCTTTGTACAAAAGTACAATCATATGCTGATTTGAAAACAACGCTCGTTTGATCTCACTCGCTTTTGCATAAAAATTCTTTTTTTGGTTTCCCTCTAATTTTCCCTCAATGGCTGCATTTTTCTTTTCTTTTTCTCTCTCATTTTTCTCACTCTTTCTCTTTTGTTCACTCTCCCTTTGCAACCTCACTTGATCTTCATAAACTTGCTTCGGTGTCAAAGGCACTAAGGTGATTGTCCTTTGATTAAGCACGAACGAGTATTTATTTGTGAAACCATCATGCTTAACACGTCGATCAAATTGCCATGGCCTCCCTAACAATAAGTGTCCAGCTTGCATCGGAACCACATCACTCAAAACTTCATCTTCATATTTCCCAATACGAAAAGAAACTAACACCTGTTTAGTTACCCTTACTTCACCACTATCATTGAGCCATTGCAATTTATAAGGTCGTGGATGCTTGATTGTTGGCAGCCCTAATTTCTCCACCAAAGTTGTGCTAGCAACGTTAGTACAACTCCCCCCATCTATGATCACACTACACACCTTATCTTTGACATGACATCTCGTATGAAAGATGTTCTCCCGTTGTGCCTCATCATCTTCCTTAACCTGCATATTTAGAGCTCTCCTTGCCACTAACAAATCCCCTTGGGCAGCGTACTCTTCATCATCGGCATCCTCCAATGGTGGCACAGATTCGTTGTCATCTTCATCTTCGGTTTCAATCTCACCATTATCTCGTAACACCATAACTCTCTTGTTCGGACATTGGCTAGCTATATGTCCCCTACCTTGGCACTTAAAACACTTAATATCACGGTTCCGAGAAGTAGACGAATCGGATTTACCTTGATTTCCATGGCTGGCCACCTCTTGTTTTTGCTCAGTTTTTGGCTTCACCAAAGGCTGCTTCTCATCTCTTTTCCAATTATTTGGTTTCCAAGCGGATGTATTAGAATTTTGGCTTGGATTTTGGCTTGGACGTGTGCTGCTATCCCTCCTCTTGAATTGCTGAGACTAGAACTGTGCTCTGATACCAACTGATACGAACTCCGCCAATAATGTGACGAAACCCGTAACACGATTAATGTCTCGGACCATTCTACTGTCAGATTCAATGGAAACCGCGACCCAACACCTATAACAGATGCGAACCTTGGTATAAAGGATGAAGACGCCACAATCAAGGATGGAAAACTCGATTGATAAGTCAAGGTATGAACGCCACAGAGTAAATCTGATAAGTTCGAATAGTTCTTCAAAGAACCAAAGAGAAAACTCTCACAATATTATTAATGATCAAAACTGAATATTACAAACCCTAAAACTGTTTAAATAGCTGAGGCTTAAAGTTGGGCCCTTTTAAGCCTACGAAATATTATGGTCCAATATAATTCATCCCAAAACTAAAATAAAAGGAAACTAATGAATATAAAAAAATCCCTAAGTTGGCATGCAAGCCTATAATTTATTCTAGAGCTTGAATCATGGACACCCAGCCTTGTGGATCACTAGTATCCTCCTTTGGGCCACTCAGTTTAGTCTCAACCCAAATTTGTTGAACCAGCCCATTGAGATTGTCCTTGAACTGCTTTGCTCGCGCCCTTGTAACCGGACTAATTGGCACGTGGTTCGGGTCCGCATTCCACCTTGTGCTAGCCGCCATGTTCTCATCATTCCCCTCCTCTTGAAAAGGATTTGTCCTCAAATCATCACCTACATCAAAAGGAGATAAATCAGCAACATTAAAAGTTGTACTAACATTATACTCACCAGGCAACTCTAGCTTGTAGGCATTGTCATTGATGCGCTCAAGAACTTGAAAAGGACCATCGCCTCGGGGAAGCAATTTAGAACGCCTTTGTGCTGGAAATCTTTCTTTTCGCATGTGTACCCAAACCCAATCTCCAGGTTCAAAGATGATATTGCGTCGCCCTTTGTTAGCTTGCGTTGCATATTGCTCCGTTCTTCGCTCAATATTGAGCCTTGCTTTCTCATGAATCTGCTTAACAAAATCTGCTTTTTTTTTTCCATCTAAATTAACACGCTCAGTCATAGGTAAAGGAGATAAATCCAAAGGAGTTAAAGGATTAAAACCATACACAATTTCAAAGGGTGAAAATTTAGTAGCAGAATGGATAGTACGATTATAAGCAAACTCAACATGTGGTAAACATTCTTCTCATGTTTTGATGTTCTTTTTAATAATAGCCCTTAACAAAGTAGATAAAGTCCTATTTACTACTTCAGTTTGACCATCAGTTTGTGGATGACAAGTAGTAGAAAATAATAACTTAGTCCCCAACTTACACCACAAGGTCTTCCAAAAGTAACTCAAGAATTTAGCATCTCTATCCGAAACAATGGTTCTAGGCATACCATGTAATCTCACAATCTCCTTAAAGAACAAATTAGCAACATGTGAAGCATCATCAGTTTTGTGACATGGAATAAAATGTGCCATCTTGGAAAATCTATCCACAACCACAAAAATTGAGTCTCGACCGTGTTTAGTCCTAGGTAAACCTAACACAAAATCCATTGAAATATCAATCCATGGTTCACTAGGAATTGGAAGAGGTGTGTATAAGCCATGGGGTTGTACTCTAGATTTCACTCGCCTACATGTGACACATCTACCACAAATTCTCTCAACATCTTGTTTCATGCGTGGCCAATAGAAGTGTTCTTGTAAAACGGCTAATGTTTTTACTACCCCAAAATGTCCCATTAACCCTCCCCCATGTGACTCTCTACGAAATATTATGGTCCAATATAATTCATCCCAAAACTAAAATAAAAGGAAACTAATGAATATAAAAAAATCCCTAAGTTGGCACCCAAATTTGTTGAACCAGCCCATTGAGATTGTCCTTGAACCGCTTTGCTCGCGCCCTTGTAACCGGACCAATTGGCACTTGGTTCGGGTCCGCATTCCACCTTGTGCTAGCCGCCATGTTCTCATCATTACACTTAAATCATGGTCATTAGTGCTGCTTTTTAAATCGGAACGCTCGGTATTGATTTCCCATGAATGGTTAAAACCCATTGAAATTATACATCAATAATGGCTTTTCCTTTTCTTCTTTAATTTCTCTTGTTCTCTCGGATGACAATATAAAAAGTACATATTTTTTGGTTAATTAAATACATTTTATTCCTTTTAGCTTAGGTCTATTTTCACTTTATTCTGTTCAAAAGTTGATACTTAATTCTTTGTAGTTGTGCGTTATATGCAAACATTAATTGTGTGACCAAGTTTTGACTTGAAATAACAAATACGATATTCTTTTTTTTTTGCTAAAAGGCAAATATCATTAACTAGAAGAAACCATTACAAAGAAAAAAACCAACATTAACAAGAAACAACAACATAAAAGAGAAAACAACAACAACAAAGCACAACCAAAAAGACAAAAGGTACAAAAATGGATATTCAGACGAAGCCAGAAAAACCCCTCCGCACGCTGCACTAGAAGCCAACCACCGCGTCACAGAAACCGGCGCATGGCGAGAACGATAAACCAGAGAACAAGTAACCTGGGCAATATCAACTTGGAAAATGGGGTAGACCCACCCAAAGATGATGGTGACACAAAGTCGAGCCCAAAACAGTGAAGAAACTTCACTCGGGGGAGCAACCAAAGTTGCTTTAAAAAACTTCATGGTAGCAAAAGCTACACCATGAACGGCAACATTGCGGTAAACGAGAGGCCAAAGGCAATCAACCAAAACCCAAATGAAACCTAGAGCTGGATGGTTTGAACCATAGATTATTATAGGAGAAAGGGATAACCAAAAAACCAAAAAGGGGGAAAAAATCCCAACACAAAACTTCATGAGGGGAAGGAAAAACCCTCCCCTAAGAAGTGGAAATCTTCACCAAGGAAGAGGGAGTGAGAGACAGTGGAAGAGGAGCGGAGGAAACTGGTAGAGAGAGGGTGGGGTTGCGGCGGCTAGGGTTGGGGGGGAGACCATCGCTTCTCTCTCTCTAACTTTTAGAGAGAAGCGAGAGCGTTTCTTCACGCAGACATTGTTTTATGATATTCATTTCTTGCACAATCACATGTGAGCAAGTGTCAACTTTGAACCATATAAATAAAGTTAAAATAGGGCTAACCACATGAGTAAAACTTCAATGGTGTCAACAATCATTGCAGAGTAACTCGTAACTTTGCAGATTTGCCCTCAATATTATTTAAGTTACACCAACATCGAACTTTAATTGAACTACCCGATAACTCATGCGATGCATGGGCTGCTATTGATGCGGAAAAAATAAGAATAAAAATATTTAAGTATCAAAACATGTAGATTATGCAATGCTACTGTGTTGACATTGTTAGTAGTTAAATTCCATTTTGTATTATTAACATAGCAACACATACATGTTGAGCAGTCTAAACAATATGGCTTTCCTTCTACCTGTAGACACCCCATTTTGTCGGCTATCAGATTTAGGAGACCCATAGCTTGGTGGTTCACAATGATCGTAAAAGACTCAAAAGGACTCTTGGAAGTCAGCTCTATCTCTCAGAATGCTCAGAATGACCAAAATACCCCTGAAAGCCCGAAGACTCCCAGATTTGGTCTCAAAGTTCTGAAAACATGCTATGTCGTAAGAAAAATGATAAAATGAGTTTTTAAGTAAAACTGGATGAAATCGTCAGCTCCCAGAGACCCCCGGAAGTTCCCCGAAAGTCCCCGTTGACCGGTTTGACCAAGGTTTGACCAGGTTTGACCAGAGTTTGACCAAGTTTGACCAAGTTTGACCAAAATCGTCCGAATTCACCAGAATCATTAGAAAAGTATTAAAATGAGTTTTAAAAGAGAATCGCGCGAAAACGTCGGCTCCTGGGAGCTCCCGGAGGTTCTCAGAACTTCCCGGGAATCCCAGGTTTGACCAGTTTGACCAAGATTTGACTTTGGAATCGGGGCACCGAAATAATTTTCAAATATTTTTCATGCATACTAGAGGTCAATAGCTTTCCAACGGTATATCGCACATAATTCCTGGATTTAAAACTAATTTATTTTGAATTTCCGAAGGTGAAAAAGGCGATCAAATCAGCTTTTATCGCGAATACCACAAAACTTTTCAAAGTGACCTATCCCTGAACTATTTTTTATGTAAAGTAGACTCCATTACCTTTCCAACGGTATATCACAACCTCAATTTGGAGTTCGTATGCATTTTCTGTGAATTTCGGACAAAATAGGGCCTTTTCGCGAATACCGGAACCTCTGGGGGCCTAAACGTAAATTTCTGGGCGTCTGAGGAGCAGTGCTGCCGCGGCACTGGCCCAGTGCCGCCGCGGCACTCATCCCTCGCAGAGTCCATTTTTGTAATTTTTTTGGGGGTCCAATTTGATTAATTGAAAGTCAAAACGACATAGTTTTATGTTCACAGTTGTTTGGGACCAATGGGAGTACTTCTAAAACCCCAAAATCACCCCAAATTGGCCTATATAAACCCCCCATTGCTCTTCATTTTAGGGGGGCCAAGTGCAAAGCTTGAAAAGTTGTAGAGAAGAAGAGAGATAGAGATAGGTTTAGAAGAGAGAAAGGGAGCTTCTCCCATTGATTTTCCATAAGAAAGTGAGGTTTATTCTTGTTTTCTTCCATCATCCTTCTATATACTTCACATTCAAAGTCCACTCCAACCCTCATTCTTGAGCATTCATGAGATAGGAAGCTACTTCCATGTCCAAAATGTCAAAATCTATGAGTGAAACACCAAGCTACAAGTCCAAAATCACATTGATTATCATCTATTGATTGTTATTTACTTGCTTTGATTATATATATGTTCATCTCTCCTTATCTCATTTCTTTTTCTTTTCTTTATTTACTTACTAGTTCATCATCATCTAAGTGATGACATGAAGTTTGGGGTGAGTGAATCCTTATGGATAGTAGCTCTTGACCTCAAAAACATGTTTGATAGATGATGATCATAACCTCAATACTTCCAAGGTATTCTTGAAATGTATTGAAGTTATGTTCAAAAATAAAAATAAATCTCTCCAACAATCTTGGAGGTTCTTGATGATGAGTTTAATGTTGACATTTTAAGTGGCTATAATCCTTATTGAGTATTGAAAATGTGCTTTCAAAACATCTATTTCAAAACCCCTCTCAATCCCTCTCATTTGGTTTCAAGTAACAAAACTTTGTTTTCTCCAAAATCTTCAAAACAATGAGTCAAAACAGTGAGTGAGTTGAGTTCAAAGATTTCTCTAGAACTCAATACTCAACATATGGATGCAAGGCCACTTGGAAAGTCTTCCTAACTCATTGGAGAACACCCATGATTTTTGGTTTGACTTGGAAGTACTTGGAAATGGTCCATTTGGATCCCAATATTCCTTCCAAACATTCTGATTTTGCTGTCACAGCAGCTAGGTCCACTTCCAACCTCTTTCACAGAACACTTTTCCAAAAGGGGTGGTCCTAACTTATTTTTCCCTTAAATTTCAATGTCTTAGGGAACTTTCTGTATAAAATGGGCCCTTAGATCATTCTGTTTCATTTTCTAATATTTTCTAACATTTCAGTCGACAGTACGGACTCTGTTTCTGAGTGACCTGTGTTGTTTATATGATTTCTCTCAATCTGTGATATCTATTCAAGATTGGCCTTTTGGGTTGTGTTCTAGACACAATAAGGAACATCTCCATAAAAACTCATGCATTGAAAACATTCCTAACCCCTCTTTTCAATTTCCAAAAGATGATGCTACTGTTCTGTCCACTATTCACAGCAAGTGCATTTCAACTTTCTTTCTTTGATTTGATGCTCATATGCATTCCAAATTAGTTCGTATCTTAGGAAGTAGTTCATACTACATTTGTACATATCCCATATTGATTTCATCCATCCATTCATACACATTTTAGACTTCTAAGTCATTCTAGGAATCCATAAACACAAAGCACACTACAACCTTGGCACATTCTAGATACATACATTGCATTCATGCAAGATTTGGGGTTTTTGTAACTCTTAATCTAAGGAGATTATAAGGAATGAACTCGATCACCCGTTCATGCTTCCCCTTGATCTAATCATCCTTTCTCATTCGTCCCGGGGATTGAGAGGTCTTCTTTTATCAAAGAATAACATGCATCATACTAGTTCGCTAAGCATATTTTGATTTCTTTGTTTATTTGTTTCAAGAACAATTCATGTCCCCCTTTAGATTAGGAAAACTTGATTAATTGATATATGATTAGACGATTTTTCCTAGGTTTATTTGTGTGATCTTTCACTTTACATTGCATGATATTTGATTTAGATCTTATGAATGATATTTTATCTTTAGATCTTCCATTTTCAAGTTTCTTATGTAATGTAATATACTATCATAGTATTAATTGCCGAACCATACATAGTATAAGATGATTATTTGGATGCTAATTGAGGCCCGTCGAAAGATGGGGCAAGTTGAGGGTGTTTTAGTCGCGACAAAGGCTCCTTCCTCTCTCGTACCAAAACCCCGAACCAAGTTCTTTGGTTATGAAGGGCCGGTGCCCTTTATCCATTTGGGTGAGTCAAATTAGGTTTCTTGGTTCCTTAAAGACCAAGTGGCGACTCTGTATCTGTTTTCAACAGACCTATTTTCTTTCTTTGGTTCAATTCCTTTTCAAAACAATCTCAAACGAGAGAAGTGGTCCACTTCCGGTGTCCACAATCTGGCGACTCCACTGGGGAATTTATTTTTAAAACAAAATAATACAGAGGTTTGACTCATAAGAAGCATCCTTAAAATCATCTTTTTACTGTGTTTGGTTCACCGCATTGCACTCTTGCATTTCCCCCCTTCGACTGTGTCTGAAACGCGGCGCTGACATTGTTCAGGTCTTGCTGTGCCAGGGCACAAGTCACCGTTGATACTGTACCTTCCAAGGTATATCAAAAAGAGTAAAAACCTCCGTACTGTCTCCCCGACGGTATATTGGAACTCTCGTCAACGGACCCTCTTTGACTAAACCCAGCCTTTGCATATAGATTCCTGTAGAACCTTTCATAGGACTGTTCATTTATCTTTTCAGATAGGACAATGTGATATAACTGTTGTATGCCCTGACGGGATTACCTGCGCGGTGTAGACGCTTATGTGGCATGAGGCAGAACTTCTTTCTTATGATCCCCAAGGCAATCACTCACATGTGATCACATTGAGTTGACCTGCCTAGGCACCATGACAAGGATGTTTGCTACATGTTCACAAAGATATACACCGCAAACCTTGTTTGTTGGTCCTAGGACATAGGAGTATGAAAACTAGCTAGACAGTATGATCACCATCATAACCTGTTTCTCCCAAGAAACTCTGTCCAGATATCCCAGATATAACCATCATAACCTGTTTCTCCCAGAAACTCTGTCCAGATATCCCAGATATAACCATCATAACCTGTTTCTCCCAGAAACTCTGTCCAGATATCGCAGATATAACCATATTAACCAGTTTTTCCCAAAAACTCTGTCCAGATATCCCAAATATAACCATATTAGCCAGTTTTTCCCAGAAACTCTGTCTAGATATCCCAGATATAACCATATTAACCAATTTTTCCCAGAAGCTCTGTCCAAATCTCCCAGAATACCCAGAAACTTCAATTTTCCTTAGAAACTCCGATATACTTGTTTCTCCCAGAAACTCTGTCCGACTTACCCAGTTATACCTGTTTTCCCAGAAGCTTTGTCCAAATCTCTCAGATTACCCAGAAATCTCAATTTCTCCCAGAAATTCCGGTATACTTGTTTCTCCTGGAAACTCTGTCCAACTTACCCGAGTTTTCATGTTTTCCCATAAGCTCTATCCAAATCTCCAAGATTTCCCAAAATTTCCAACAACTCCATCCAAACTTCCCAAAAATGCCTAGATGTACCAATTTCTCCCAGAAATTCTGATTTCCCAATTTCTCCTAGAAGCTCAGTCCAAATCAACCAGAAATCCCTATTTCTCCTAAAAAAACTCAAATGACTTCTAGAAATTTCTCCAAATCTTTCAAATCCCTATTTCTCCCAGAAACTCTGTCCAAAATTTCCGAAGTATCCCGGAAATCCCTGTTATCCCTTGGTGATCATACTGGAAAGAAAGGTTAGCACACTTTGTATGATTAGGACCTTACTTGCTTAACTGCTATATGTTAGAAGTAGAGGCATCATATAGATTAGGGTTCGCATCCGCATGATTGTCTCATATGCATACACAATTCATGTCAGTTTGCACACACATATATCTCATAAGTCCACACAGTCTATCCCTTCTAATCATCACATGATCATCGATCTTCATCCTCCGAGTCTGATCCTTGTCATTTCAATTTGTAAGACATCACAGGTCCTAAACGTCGTCCTGCTACATTTTCTTCTTGGGATTAATAGCCCTCCCGGAAACAAACCTATGGATCACAAAAGCTTGGAAACTCGAGTCGCCAAGATGAGAACCACTATGACTCAGCTTTCGGATCACCTCACCCAGGTCCTAGGATTTCTTGAGAAAATGAGACCAGAAGTCCGCATTCACTCCGCTTGGACTCGTACACCGAATGATCAACTAATCAGAATAACTGTGGATGTTAGAATGAGCGCTATGGAACCTGCTGTTGAGAAGATCAGGGACGAGCTTGCGGAAATGACATATATGATACGGCATTTGGCTAACCCACCACCCTCGATTTTGCTATCTTCCCGGCCAGCACCTTGTGCTGAATGGTTTGGAAAATTAGCTGATCTTTGGATACATAGTTTGGATCAAGAAGCTCTTGACAAGCTCACCAGAATAAAGGATGCCATCAGAGAAGGAAAGTTCAGGAGTAATGAACCCCAACACCAGTCCAAGGGACCCAACTACTCCCTAGACTCCCCAGATGTCCATACACCTAACCACCAACCAATGGCCTACTCTCTCCGTCCACACCAGTCCATTCCACCAAATCGCCCTAAAGGCCCTCGCAAATTCTCTAGACTTGATATTCCCCTCTCCACAGCCTTAAACCACCTACTCAAAAAGGGCCACCTGCGACTCCTCCCTCACAAACCACTACCGGATCCCATACCCTCTCACTACAACATGAGCCTACAATGTGCTTACCACCAAAATCTAGGCCATGCCACCGATCAGTGCATCCGCCTTCGCCATGATATTCAAAATCTCATAGAGGATGCACCCCATCCTAATGCCATCTCCTATCTTGGCTTGGACCAACCGCTCGACTGATCCCCTTCGCTGAGGCCCATGAATGTGGAACCTGTGCCGGTGAAGTGATGGTGTTTGGAATTCTTGCTAGAAAACCAAATGAAGATGCTCTTTAGAAAGAAAAAAAAAGAAATAAAAAGAATAAGTGAGTCACTGTGACATTCCATTTGAGACCAGGTCGAGTCCAGTCGAGTCAGTTGTGTGTTTGTCTATTTCAAGTTTAGTCTTGTAGTCGAGTCCGTCTGTCATCGAGTTGTTAATGAGTCTGTAACCTTTCTCTTTGGATGGAATGAAGTCTCGTTTTGCCTAATCTGATGTGCCTAGTCATAGATGCATGAATCGTTGAACCGAAGTGTCACTTTTCAAATTACCATGGATATTACTGTGCTAAAAAAAAAAAATTTTTTTTTTTTACTCGAACAAAAAAATCCTGAAAGGTCAAAGTCAATTTTGCGCTGACACTGAAGAAGAGCTGAGAATTGAATAGTCTTACTTTAAGAATTTAAAAATGCTTTTGCTCAAATCTCAAAAAGACATGCTTGGAACTGACTTGGGGCTTGCCCAACACCCTTTTCCCACCATTTCGAAGCCTTAAGCCCAATCCAATTGGGAGCCACGCAATCTGTCCGATTGAAAGCAATGCAAACTTAGCCCTTGATCATAGCCAAACATTTCAGTGAGTTTCATCTCCACTTTAAAAAAAAAAAAGAAAAAAAGAAAAGAAAAGAAAAAGCTCGCTAGGTTGAAAACCCGAAAGGGCACCTAGGCAAAAGTTAGAGCTGAAAAAGGTGTTGATTTCCAAAATCTGACCCTAGGCAGTAGAAATGTTGGAGAAAATTTTGATGAAACAAATGAGAGAATCATACGCTTCAAGATACATCTTAAGAACGTGCCAAGATCACAATTCAAAAGGCACGGAATGACCACAAATAAATTCCGAAAGCTAACATGCACTTTCTGGAATTCTGAGATCGCAATTGAAAGATCTCATAAGAATCGACTACATTAAAAAGCAAAATTGACTGGCTAGGCGAAAGTGAAAAGGATCAATCCTCAAAACAAAACAAAAAGAAAAAGAAAAAGAAAAGAAAGGGAGATTGAAACTAAATCCTTTATTCAAAGCTACCATAAGTGGCTCAAGTTTGAACTTCTTTGACGATTGGTTTGAAAAACCCTCATACCTCAAACCCCTTCTTTCAAGACCTTGCCTCGAACTACGCTCGACCTGATTCCCGCTCGGGGATACGTAGGCAACCACAACGGTTCGGTCACCCCACCTACCTAAAAATCAACCCGCTTCTTTCCAACCATGCCCGAACTACGTTGGACCTGATCCCCACTTGGGGGTACGTAGGCAGACTTTCAAAAAAAAAAAAAAAAAAAAAAAAAAAAAAAAAAAAAAGAAGGATGGCTCGCTAGGTTGAAAATCCGAAAGGACGCCTAGGTAAAAATTAGAGTTAAATCCAAGGTGAGCAATAACAAAAGAGAGAAAAAGAGCTTGCTAGGTCACCTCACTGGTGCCTAGGCAAAAGTTATGAGCATTTGAGAGATTAAAGTCACGGTCCATGCCTCAAGCCAGAAAATCACCTTCCACACTAGGGGCAAACTTCGGCTACCCGCCTCGTTTGCCTGACTTTTACTATCTACCCTTCACACAAGGGGCAAACTTCGGTCACCTACCTCGTTTGCCCAAAAACCTCCAATGAACCTTCCCCCAAACTAGGGGCAAACTTCGGTCATTTGCCTCGTTTGCCTACCGATCCCACTTCATGCCCTTCAAACTAGGGGCAAACTTCGTTTGCCACCCGATCCCTATATACCAATGGTAAGCCTTCAAGTCACAAACATTGTCTTGAACAGATGGAAATGGAGCATCTTTTATTCTATAAGCTAAGGCACTAATTCAAAGCACATCTTGGGAGAAGCAAAGAAATTGATTAGATCAGTAGGGAGGAATTTTCAAAAATAAGATTCACCATCAAAGTGATGCCACGTCAAGGTGAGAAGTAAACACATAAGAGAAATGGTACATCATTTATGATGAAAGCACATCAAGTTTTGGCAAGTCGAGCTTGTTTCAAATGTGTCACCCTCGCGTGTCGGTATCTGTCAGTTTTGAGTCTGTCATAGTCTTTTTCAGGAAAAGAGTCGGTCGTAGTCTCAAATGTGTAAGTCAATAGTGACTAATAAAATTTTCAAATCAAGTTATAAAGAGCATGCCAATACAAGCATGAGTACCAAACACCATTACTACACCGGTCAAGGCGTCAGCAGGAGAAGCGTCCAAACTTAGGGCAAATGCGAATTTTATCCCTTTCCAAACCATCAAAAGTTGACCTTTTTCTCCTTGCAACATAAGTCCAAGAGTGGCTGTTGATGATCTTCCTTTCTCCTTGCAACATAAGTCCATGAGTGGCTGTTGATCTTTCTTCATGCAACATAAGTCCATGAGTGGCTGTTGATAATCTTCCTTTGTTCATGCAACATAAGTCCATGAGTGGCTGTTGATGATCTTCCTTTCTCCTTGCAACATAAGTCCATGAGTGGCTGTTGATCTTTCTTCATGCAACATAAGTCCATGAGTGGCTGTTGATGATCTTCCTTTGTTCATGCAACATAAGTCCATGAGTGGCTGTTGATGATCTTTCTTTCTCCTAGCAACATAAGTCCATGAGTGGCTGTTGATCTTTCTTCATGCAACATAAGTCCATGAGTGGCTGTTGATGATCTTCCTTTGTTCATGCAACATAAGTCCATGAGTGGCTGTTGATGATCTTCCTTTCTCCTTGCAACATAAGTCCATGAGTGGTTGTTGATCTTTCTTCATGCAACATAAGTCCATGAGTGGCTGTTGATAATCTTCCTTTGTTCATGCAACATAAGTCCATGAGTGGCTGTTGATGATCTTTCTTTCTCCTTGCAACATAAGTCCATGAGTGGCTGTTGATCTTTCTTCATGCAACATAAGTCCATGAGTGGGTGTTGATGATCTTCCTTTGTTCATGCAACATAAGTCCATGAGTGGCTGTTGATGATCTTCCTTTCTCCTTGCAACATAAGTCCATGAGTGGCTGTTGATCTTTCTTCATGCAACATAAGTCCATGAGTGGCTGTTGATAATCTACCTTTGTTCATGCAACATAAGTCCATGAGTGGCTGTTGATGATCTTCCTTTCTCCTTGCAACATAAGTCCATGAGTGGCTGTTGATCTTTCTTCATGCAACATAAGTCCATGAGTGGCTGTTGATGATCTTCCTTTGTTCATGCAACATAAGTCCATGAGTGGCTGTTGATGATCTTCCTTTCTCCTAGCAACATAAGTCCATGAGTGGCTGTTGATCTTTCATTTTTCTTCATGCAACATAAGTACATGAGTGGTTGTTGATGACCTTCTTTCATCCTAAAGCAACATAAGTCCATCACTCTCCTCTTTCAAAATCAAAACTGCCGCAGGCCATCTCCGTTTCCCTCATCACAAATAGAATGATACCTTGACTCTCATTTAAAGGACGTATTTCCTTCTTCCTAACAGAGTACATTATCCTTCAGCTCCCGGAGGCCCTGACCGGCCCCCTTGGATTGAACGCCAAAAGAGATTCTCCGAGAACCCTACATCATCCCCCGAGGACAGAAACCGATAGATACCAGCTCCCGGAGGCCCTGACCGGCCCCCTTGGATTGAGCGCCAAAAGAGATTCTCCGAGAACCCTACATCATCCCCCGAGGACAGAAACCGATAGATACCAGCTCCCGGAGGCCCTGACCGGCCCCCTTGGATTGAGCGCCAAAAGAGATTCTCCGAGAACCCTACATCATCCCCCGAGGATAGAAACCGATAGATACCAGCTCCCGGAGGCCCTGACTGGCCCTCTTGGATTGAGCGCCAAAAGAGATTCCCCGAGAACCCTACATCATCCCCCGAGGACAGAAACCGATAGATACCAGCTCCCGGAGGCCCTGACCGGCCCTCTTGGATTGAGCGCCAAAAGAGATTCCCCGAGAACCCTACATCATCCCCCGAGGACAGAAACCGATAGATACCAGCTCCCGGAGGCCCTGACTGGCCCTCTTGGATTGAGCGCCAAAAGAGATTCCCCGAGAACCCTACATCATCCCCCGAGGACAGAAACCGATAGATACCAGCTCCCGGAGGCCCTGACCGGCCCTCTTGGATTGAGCGCCAAAAGAGATTCCCCGAGAACCCTACATCATCCCCCGAGGACAGAAACCGATAGATACCAGCTCCCGGAGGCCCTGACTAGCCCTCTTGGATTGAGCGCCAAAAGAGATTCTCCGAGAACCCTACATCATCCCCCGAGGACAGAAACCGATAGATACCAGCTCCCGGAGGCCCTGACCGGCCCTCTTGGATTGAGCGCCAAAAGAGATTCCCCGAGAACCCTACAGAAACCGATAGATACCAGCTCCCAGAGGCCATGACAGGCTCTCTTGGATTGAGCACCAAAAGAGATTCCCCGTGAACCCTGCATCATCCTCCGAGGACAAAAGCAGACAGATACCAGCTCCCAGAGGCCCTGACAGGCTCTCTTGGATTGAGCACCAGATACCAGCTCCCAGAGGCCCTGACAGGCTCTCTTGGATTGAGCACCAAAAGAGATTCCCCGTGAACCCTGCATCATCCTCCGGGGACAAAAGCAGACAGATACCAGCTCCCAGAGGCCCTGACAGGCTCTCTTGGATTGAGCACCAAAAGAGATTCCCCGTGAACCCTGCATCATCCTCCGAGGACAAAAGCAGATAGATACCAGCTCCCAGAGACCCCGGCAAGCCCGAAAGTTTCGATCAAAAGGAGCAGTTGAAGAGAGATCCTAGAAAGTATCGCTTCATCCCCAGCAGATTCAGATTAATCCTCAGCGGGTTTATACACCGTCAGTAGTCCATTGTCGACTCGTCATCTCGATGCAAACATCGTCGGTCCATCGCTCTCATCACACCATTGGGGCCTCCATGTTCATCACAGGACGTCCCAGGATTTCACATTCGTCCCGTGACTTCTATGCCAGTCTCTTAATTTCCGGAGCCCCTGTGTCCGTCGGTTATTTGCCAAAAGACATCTTCGATCATAGTCCTCTGAGACCCCACACCCAATTACATTCGCTCGTAAAGCGCACTTCCAGAAGTTTGCCCCTAAACCCGGAGTCTTCTAGACTTCAATGCCCTTATCTGAGTCACCCACCACGTCACAATCACAAACACTAGCACAACACCAGTCCACTCGGAGTGGCACACCCCACAGCACCTACTCATACTAGGGTCATAACACTAGACATGATAGGACTCATGACATAATTCATATCACATCCATGCATTGCATATCATCCTCATAGCATAGCATCCGCATGTCTTATTGTGCATGTGTGATTTGTTCCTTTGTTCCCTGAACTACGTCCTGGTCTGATTCCCCTTGGGATACGTAGGCAGCTCACGCAGAGCACGACCAGCACTGACCTCAGCATCTTTTTTTCATCATTGCATCTTTTGCAACGTTTTTATCCTAAATCTATAGCCTCCAAAAAGTCCTGTCTCTTCAAAACTTTGGCACTCGCTTGCGACATGCGTTGCCTCGCAAGTTCCTGCCAAAGAGGGGCAAACTGTAGACACCCCATTTTGTCGGCTATCAAATTTAGGAGACCCATAGCTTGGTGGTTCACAATGATCGTAAAAGACTCAAAAGGACTCTTGGAAGTCAGCTCTATCTCTCAGAATGCTCAGAATGACCAAAATACCCCTGAAAGCCCGAAGACTCCCAGATTTGGTCTCAAAGTTCTGAAAACATGCTATGTCGTAAGAAAAATGATAAAATGAGTTTTTAAGTAAAACTGGATGAAATCGTCAGCTCCCAGAGACCCCCGGAAGTCCCAGAAGTTCCCCGAAAGTCCCCGTTGACCGGTTTGACCAAGGTTTGACCAGGTTTGACCAGAGTTTGACCAAGTTTGACCAAGTTTGACCGAAATCGTCCGAATTCACCGGAATCATTAGAAAAGTATTAAAATGAGTTTTAAAAGAGAATCGCACGAAGACGTCGGCTCCTGGGAGCTCCCGGAGGTTCTCAGAACTTCCCGGGAATCCCAGGTTTGACCAGTTTGACCAAGATTTGACTTTGGAATCGGGGCACCGAAACAATTTTCAAATATTTTTCATGCATACTAGAGGTCAATAGCTTTCCAACGGTATATCGCACATAATTCCTGAATTTAAAACGAATTTATTTTGAATTTCCAAAGGTGAAAAAGGCGATCAAATCAGCTTTTATCGCGAATACCACAAAACTTTTCAAAGTGACCTATCCCTGAACTATTTTTTTATGTAAAGTAGACTCCATTACCTTTCCAACGGTATATCACAACCTCAATTTGGAGTTCGTATGCATTTTCTGTGAATTTCGGACAAAATAGGGCCTTTTCGCGAATACCGGAACCTCTGGGGGCCTAAACGTAAATTTCTGGGCGTCTGAGGAGCAGTGCTGCCGCGGCACTGGCCCAGTGCCGCCGCGGCACTCATCCCTCGCAGAGTCCATTTTTGTAATTTTTTTGGGGGTCCAATTTGATTAATTGAAAGCCAAAACGACATAGTTTTATGTTCACAGTTGTTTGGGACCAATGGGAGTACTTCTAAAACCCCAAAACCACCCCAAATTGGCCTATATAAACCCCCCATTGCTCTTCATTTTAGGGGGGCCAAGTGCAAAGCTTGAAAAGTTGTAGAGAAGAAGAGAGATAGAGATAGGTTTAGAAGAGAGAAAGGGAGCTTCTCCCATTGATTTTCCATAAGAAAGTGAGTTTTATTCTTGTTTTCTTCCATCATCCTTCTATATACTTCACATTCAAAGTCCACTCCAACCCTCATTCTTGAGCATTCATGAGATAGGAAGCTACTTCCATGTCCAAAATGTCAAAATCTATGAGTGAAACACCAAGCTACAAGTCCAAAATCACATTGATTATCATCTATTGATTGTTATTTACTTGCTTTGATTAGATATATGTTCATCTCTCCTTATCTCATTTCTTTTTCTTTTCTTTATTTACTTACTAGTTCATCATCATCTAAGTGATGACATGAAGTTTGGGGTGAGTGAATCCTTATGGATAGTAGCTCTTGACCTCAAAAACATGTTTGATAGATGATGATCATAACCTCAATACTTCCAAGGTATTCTTGAAATGTATTGAAGTTATGTTCAAAAATAAAAATAAATCTCTCCAACAATCTTGGAGGTTCTTGATGATGAGTTTAATGTTGACATTTTAAGTGGCTATAATCCTTATTGAGTATTGAAAATGTGCTTTCAAAACATCTATTTCAAAACCCCTCTCAATCCCTCTCATTTGGTTTCAAGTAACAAAACTTTGTTTTCTCCAAAATCTTCAAAACAGTGAGTCAAAACAGTGAGTCAACAATGAGTTGAGTTCAAAGATTTCTCTAGAACTCAATACTCAACATATGGATGCAAGGCCACTTGGAAAGTCTTCCTAACTCATTGGAAAACACCCATGATTTTTGGTTTGACTTGGAAGTACTTGGAAATGGTCCATTTGGATCCCAATATTCCTTCCAAACATTCTGATTTTGCTGTCACAGCAGCTAGGTCCACTTCCAACCTCTTTCACAGAAAACTTTTCCAAAAGGGGTGGTCCTAACTTATTTTTCCCTTAAAATTCAATGTCTTAGGGAACTTTCTGTATAAAATGGGCCCTTAGATCATTCTGTTTCAGTTTCTAATATTTTCTAACATTTCAGTCGACAGTACGGACTCTGTTTCTGAGTGACCTGTGTTGTTTATATGATTTCTCTCAATCTGTGATATCTATTCAAGATTGGCCTTTTGGGTTGTGTTCTATACACAATAAGGAACATCTCCATAAAAAATCATGCATTGAAAACATTCCTAACCCCTCTTTTCAATTTCCAAAAGATGATGCTACTGTTCTGTCCACTATTCACAGCAAGTGCATTTCAACTTTCTTTCTTTGATTTGATGCTCATATGCATTCCAAATTAGTTCGTATCTTAGGAAGTAGTTCATACTACATTTGTACATATCCCATATTGATTTCATCCATCCATTCATACACATTTTAGACTTCTAAGTCATTCTAGGAATCCATAAACACAAAGCACACTACAACCTTGGCACATTCTAGATACATACATTGCATTCATGCAAGATTTGGGGTTTTTGTAACTCTTAATCTAAGGAGATTATAAGGAATGAACTCGATCACCCGTTCATGCTTCCCCTTGATCTAATCATCCTTTCTCATCCGTCCCGGGGATTGAGAGGTCTTCTTTTATCAAAGAATAACATGCATCATACTAGTTCGCTAAGCATATTTTGATTTCTTTGTTTATTTGTTTCAAGAACAATTCATGTCCCCCTTTAGATTAGGAAAACTTGATTAATTGATATATGATTAGACGATTTTTCCTAGGTTTATTTGTGTGATCTTTCACTTTACATTGCATGATATTTGATTTAGATCTTATGAATGATATTTTATCTTTAGATCTTCCATTTTCAAGTTTCTTATGTAATGTAATATACTATCATAGTATTAATTGCCGAACCATACATAGTATAAGATGATTATTTGGATGCTAATTGAGGCCCGTCGAAAGATGGGGCGAGTTGAGGGTGTTTTAGTCGCGACAAAGGCTCCTTCCTCTCTCGTACCAAAACCCCGAACCAAGTTCTTTGGTTATGAAGGGTCGGTGCCCTTTATCCATTTGGGTGAGTCAAATTAGGTTTCTTGGTTCCTTAAAGACCAAGTGGCGACTCTGTATCTGTTTTCTACAGACCTATTTTCTTTCTTTGGTTCAATTCCTTTTCAAAACAATCTCAAACGAGAGAAGTGGTCCACTTCCGGTGTCCACACTACCCCAAACATTATAAGCGCCAAATTGGGATACACAGTTAATAAATTCTCAAATCAAGGCACTAGGTTGAAAATGATGACACTTGTAGAAGGTTTAAGTAATCATAATTGAGCTACCAATTAGACCTTATGCTGTAGATTAGAGCAAGAATTTTCAAGCCATAAACAAAAGCTTAGATACTAAACAAAAATAAAAAAACAGCAGCCCCCCAAAACAAACCCAAAATCTGCATAAACAGCCGACAAACCTCCCTATTGATTTCCCAATTTAGATTCAGCATTATATCTGCATCACTTTATTCTGATAGCAACAATACCATGCCAGTAAGAACTTAGGCCAGTAACATACCACAATTTTAAGAAACCACGACTCGAGCTTAATCCTGCCTTTCTCAGTTGACCCCAAAGCTGTATACACAATGATACCCCAATCGCTGAAACTCCTGCATAATCAAAAGAGAAAATACTGCAGAGAGAAACCCCCAATTTGAGCAGCAAAAATAGCACAACTGATGATCACTGTTGCAAAAAACTTGCTAATCATCATCTTCCATCAGCAACATATACTTAGCTTGATAGAAGCGAGGCTAAATCATCGAGTAATTTGAAAGCAACAAAACATTAATGCTTTCTCCAGACCCGCATTGAAGCTAAGAGAAAGTTCTGTCATTCACAACTTTAAAAGCAGAGATCCATTTCATTTCAAAACATTGAATTTTTGAACTGTTATTAGATGTATCAGTTGTGGTTCAATATGTCAGTGCAGAGCATATTTATCAAATAACTAACTGAATGTGTTTGTGCAACCTATTAATGTCAAAACATTAACAAATAATAATAGGTGCAATAGCTGAGAAAGTACTTTGCTGAAGTTATTACAGTTGAGATTGAAACTCATGAACGTTCTTCAGTG
Source organism: Hydrangea macrophylla (assembly GCA_033977485.1). Lineage (NCBI taxonomy): Eukaryota > Viridiplantae > Streptophyta > Magnoliopsida > Cornales > Hydrangeaceae > Hydrangea > Hydrangea macrophylla. The sequence goes on from CM066999.1 coordinate 110,270,880, forward strand.
ATTTTATTATTTTATTGCAATGCTAACTCTTAATACCATTAGTTCGTTAAATTAACAGGTGGTCTACTACCACATATGGTACGACTCAATGCATTTGGGAACCAAATCTATGATTTAAATTTGGGAAGCATAGAATTACTCAGCACCGGATGGTATTTCATACATATTTACAACAACAAAAAAATCTTCTTCTTGGAATGTAGAAGTATAACAACCAATTGGAGATATTGCTGAAGCCAGCCAAGCTTGCACAGCTTGCCCCATCAGCCTTCCTCTCTTCTATTAAAACTCTTAGGTGGGCTCGAGAGAACTGTAACAACCTGCATTTCCATTTAATTTAAAATTCATGTCCATATTTAATTTATGTGTATTGGCATTGGTATATTTAAATTCAATTGGCATGGTCTGCTTTTACTTTAATTCCAGTCACTTGTTTGGAATATTAATTTCTTATCTAATTCACATTTAAAGTTTATTGGGGGCCAAACTGCAATTTTACAAAAGTTAGTAATACCTGTGTGGATTTCAAAATCTGTATTTCAAAACGGTGAAAGTAACTTCTATTGACTCAATCAGTATTTTTATGAAACCAGAAAATCACTTCCTACGTTAAAATGAATTTCCTGTATTTTTGTGGTGACCACCGCGCCCCGAAAATACCAGTTTATGTCCAAAACTGTCCATGTTGTGTTTAACTTCCACAGATTTTGGAAGTGACCGATTTAGACATTTACTTTATTTCCAATTATGGCAAGTATTCATTGGATAAGGCATTGTTTGGGAATGTTTAGCTTATATGTGCAAATGTTGTGTCCATAAGCTATATTGCCAAACACCTCAAGATTGACCCCTATTGATCTATACTTGCCTCTTCAAAATCTGATGGTGTATATATGTATATACGTATGATTTTATGCTGCTAATTGTGAAGAGTTAGAGAATTAGTTAAACTAATTCAAATTGTTGAGTAATCAACAAGAGGCTTGGTCCCCAAGTTCTTCCATTTGGCTCTCTATATGTACTCCATCATACACACACCTCTCACATTACACATTCTGAAAACCTGAGAGAAAAGAGAGAGTGCAGAGAGTTCATAGTTCAGATTATTTTAGAGAGAGAGAAGAGCTTCAATCCTCCATAGCTTACAAGCTTGCATTTGGAATTTCTATATTGGGTTTCTTTCTCAACAATTACTTCCATCTCTAATCTCAGTGAGTATTACTAACTCACTAAGAATGTAATTACATGTCTATTTACTTTGTGTTTGTTTAATTTTGTAATACACCATTGTTGATCCTACGTATGAAAATTCATAGCTTGAAATCAAGATTTTCAAACCTTAATCTAAATTCGTTTTTAGAGATGAATATGATAGATTATACATCCTACATGCCATGTTTGAAGTTTTAAAGCCTAATTTGTTCATATGGAAAAGTATATAAGAAAATAAATTTTGACATGTTTTGGTTTTTCATAAAATTGGAGAGTTATGGTTAGAATCATGTTAAATTAACCATAGATTCTTAATCCTTGTTGAAAAACAAAGAGATCCATATATAATAGGACATATATACTAACAGAACTGAAATGGGTCAAAAAGGACCCTTGTTTGCTGAAACAGAACAGTTCCTGCGGAGAAGATGAAGCCTCAGCTTCATCTCGCGCCACGATCGCGCGCGCGAGTATCGCGCGAGCGGCCCGCGCGAGCGACCCCTCGCGCGAGCGACCCGCGCGCGCGAGGTATGCTTTCCCAGGCAGACGTAAGAGTTTATATATTATAAATAAAAATTTGGCTGGTCGCGCGAGCGAGGGTCGCGCGAGAACCCCTTCGCGCGAGCGATCCGCGCGCGCGACCTTGCTTTCCTCAGGCAGACAGAAAAGTTTATTAATAAAAGGAAAATGGGCTTATCGCGCGAGCGGCCCGCGCGAGCGACCCTTCGCGCGAGCGGCCCGCGCGCGCGAGGTTTAGCAGTTTCTGTTTTTGTCTATTTTTTTTTTCTGTTAAGGGACTGTTTGGATGAAATTTATATACTGTTGAGGTTCTGTTTGGGAAACTTGGTTAATCAGAACTCTATTTGGTTATGTTTGAATGATTAAAACATTGTAGTATGACTCATTAATCCCCGTACGCGTGTTGTTCCTTTAATTTAGCATTTTTGTTTAAGTGCATACCATTCATGTGGGTCAGTGGTACATGCATCGGGGTGTCAGTCTGTGTGGAAAAGAGTAATGGTAGTGTGAAAAGAGTATGAGTTTGTGTTTATGGTCGTGGTTGTGGTTGTGGTTGAGTATGAGTTTGTGGTTGTGGTCGTGGTTGTGGTTGTGGTTGAGATTGTGGAAGAGGGTATCTTTGAAATGCGACGGTGGCAAATATGGACACTCCCTGACGCCCATGGAAGCGTTAAAGTGTGTGAAGCCGAACTCGGACACTCCCTGGCACCCATGGTAGTGCTAAAGTGTGGCCTACGGACACTCCCTGATAACTCGAGTCTGGATACTGTGTGAGGGGTCGCCCCGGTATTTGCATGGCGGTTAGGGTATTCAAAGTGTGAGGCATTGGACACTCCCTGGTACCCCGGACCAAAGTGTGAGGCAAACTGGACACTCCCTGGCGCCCCGTTGCTAAAGTGTGGCTATCTGAGTGTTTCAAAGATACCAGGAGTAGGATAGTGGGTTGTTGTGGCTGTCGAGAGAAAAGCGTCGGCAAGATGAGTTTGGTGCATTGTTCTCATACACGGTCCCATCTGTGTAAATTTACCCTCTTTAAATAATGTTGTGGTTGTTTTTCTAAACGAGCTCTTTAATCATAATTATAAACTTGTGGATTTAATCTTGAATTAGAAAAAGGTAAATGGGTATGTTTTACATTCAAAGTCATGTTTTTAATACTCACCAGCTTCTTGAAGCTGACGACGTTGATGCGTCCTGGACATTCGTGTTCAGGCTTTTCAGGTTATAACCAGGAGGAATCATACGACTATGCTAATTGAGAATGGCTGCTTCTGGAATAAAGAAACTGTTTATTATATGTTTTAAGTTTATCTGTTTTAAGTTATGAACTGTTTTGTTTTAAGGATGACTGTAACAGAATCTAAGATATTATTTTATTTTCAAGGCGGTCTGTGCCTTAGTTGACCCCGGTTCATAAGATGTAATAAGATAGAAAATTTTTGTAAGCCTTGATTGCTTTACTCTGATTATTATGTTTTGTTGTTTGACGTTTGGGACGGAATCGATCCTTCAAACTGTCGCGACCTACGGGTCCATAAAGGAAATTAAACGCTTTCCTTATTTATGCTACGTCGGGGCGTGACAAGAACAGTTACAGATGAAAGGGCAATTGATGATTAGCAAATCTATTATAATCAAATTTGGGTTTATCTCAAGTCATTAATCAGAATTAGTTATGAATTTACACACCCAATTAACCCAGGAAAAAAAAAACCATTATTTACATACCATCTCTATCCTTACTATACTTGGCAGAAAGGTAAATGATCCATTGGGTAGCTAAAAAAAAATTTGAGGGCAAATAAAAGAAATAACCTTTGCATCAATACATAGAGGACTTAATTTCCATTTTCTTGGCAACCAAACAAACCTTAAATTTTAAATTAAGTAATAGTGCAATGCAACAGCGAAGCTTACGACTATTTCTATACACTGGTCTCATATGACACGCTGAACTCTCTCTGTAATCGAACCTCCACCACCACATACACTGTTTCAATACATACAAGTTATGATATAAACACATCCATAAAAGTGATTCAATACAGTAACTGTGATAATTGGAATGTAAAGGCCAAAGGGACTAAAACAACACAAAAACGATGGTGTTGGCTAAAGTGTGCAGTGGGTATTAGTATTACCGAGCCAGAGAGATCAAGACATTGGGTGGTTCCATGCCGAAAAAGGCAGAAACCAAATGGAGGCAAGAAGGAACTGTGAGGCAGAGCTCTTCGCTTATGTCTGCCATGGATCTCAGTTTCAGGAGACTCTGTAGATCCAAATTATTACTCTTGCCAAAACCTCCACAAAAATTCTCCAGCAATACGAATTCTAATAGAACTGCACTAAACATATCAAATAAAAACTAAATATCCAACAAAGAAATACAAACTTATCTGTATTTAATTCAATAAAAAAAAAATTGCAAATGAGTCTCCAAGATCCATATTTCCCACACCAAGTCAATCCAAAAACTAATTTACTCCCCATTAAGCAAACTAATCAATCAAACAACACAGCCAAAGAATTTTAAAATTGTTCCAAACCCATAAAAGAAAACATTTAAAAACAAAAGAAATTGAACCCATGAGTGAGAAGATGAAGAGTACCATTCTGAGAAATGAGGTGAGAGAATAACCCAGAAGTGAAGATACTCTGCCTCATAAGATGGGACCCACTTTTCACTTGTCTGTGATGATCCATATCCATTGAGCTCACAGCTCTGTAAGAACCATCCATGGCGGTCAATTGGGTTGCTGAGCTTTGTCTCGAATAGTGAGGTGGTAACTGTGAATTTACAGAAAACCCACTTCCCATAGATTTATTACCCTCCAAATCCTCAAAAGTTTGTGAAATTGAGTTAGGGTTTGAGAAATTTTTACACGAATCGAGGCCCTTTTTCGTGTCCATTTGTGAAATTCTCAAGCAGAGAGTTTGGAGATGAGTGAAATCTCAACAACCCAGAATTTGATTGATTGTTTGGTAATTTCTATGGCTGTTCATGTCTGAATCAATGAACACTCCCATGTTTTTCTCCATTATTTTTGCCCCCTTTTGCAGCTTCGGATTTGTCAGAAAGGATAGAACTCGAGTTGGTTTCTAATCGTCGACTTTTTTTCGGAAAAATTTGACAAAGGAGGGGTGGGTTTCGGCGGAACGGATCGGAATACCCACTTTTAAAAAAAAAATCGATAATTTCAAAAATTAAATAGGTGGTCTAATTTCCGTTCCGATTTTTTCAAAATTTCATTTTCTTTTCTGATTTCGGAATTTTTGGAAATTTTCGGAATCAGAATTATTTGGAAATTTTCGGAATTTTTTTGGAATTTTCGAAATTAGAATCAGAAATTTTCATAATTTTTGGAATTTTTGGTATACAAATTATATTAAAAAGTTAAGTCATGCTTTTATAGAGAGTCTTCTACTATCTCATTTCTCTTCTTATTCGATGTGGGACAAACAAGTCCACATTCTTTTAAATTTTCGGAATATATTCAAATTTTTTCGAACATATTTTCGGAATATTCAAAATTTTCGGAATTCTTAAAACAATTCCGATTCCGTTCTGATTTTTTTCAGAATTTTCGGAATTCAGAATTTTAAAATTTAATTTTTGGTGTCAAAATCGGAATTTTTCGGATTGGAATCGGTTGGAATCAGAATTTCCATTCCAAATGACACCCGTAGACAAAACTTTTTCTCAGAAATTGCTTGATTTTTAAGCAGTTGAGTGTGAAAACTCGTAGTGGAAGCAGCAAAACCCTAGATCTAGCGGTTTTAGAGAGGTATACTCTTTTTCAAATCTCTTCCTCTGCCATGAAAGCAGCTTAGAGAGAGAGATGAGGATTTCAAGGGTAGAGATTGGAATCAAAGTGTGACCGGTATTGGTAATGGTATATAGGGAGAGGGAATAAGAGAGGGTTTGCTCTGTGAGTTCCAATGAGTCAGAGAGAGAAGATGGGAAGCTGAGAAGAGATGTTAATTTTGGGAAGATGATGAAGAGGCGTAAGTTGGAGAGAGAGAGAGAGAGAGAGAGAGAGAGAGAGAGAGAGAGAGAGGCGTTGGGGAGAGAAGCAGAGAGAGCAAGGAAATCAAGTTTAGATACCCTGTGGGATTTTTTTTAGGGGTGGCAATTTTTGACACGACAATCCATTTTTCTGAGACAACCCGAACACGACACGACATGACACGATTAATTTAAAATAGTTTATATTATAGATGAATAGCACTCGAAACTAAAAATTAAACCCAAAGCACACAACCTAATTAATGACACAATAAGACCATCTCCACTGGGCATTCAATACTTCATGCTATTGCCAAATTATAGCATGACTTTGAAAAATCTCTCTCCAATGGCATGCCAAAGCTCATGCCAAATTATAGCAATGCTATATCTTGTGCTAAATTTGGCATTATCTATGGCATTGCTATAATTTGGCATGATATTTGGCACACCATTGGAGATGTGTTTTTGAAGGGTCATGCTATAATTTGGCACGCCAGCAAGACAATATATTTACCTTTTCCAATACAAGGAAAGGAATAGCATTTCATTTAGCATGTACCATTAGAGCACATATGCTAAAACATAGCATTTTAGCACTATAACAATGCCAAAATATAGGCATGAAGAAAATAGCATTTACTATTGGAGATGCTCTTATAACACGAGAACCCGAATTGCCACCCCTAATTTTTTTAGAGGAGTTGGAAAGCTGACGTGGAAGGTTGTAGAAGCTTCATTTGCTTCGGTCTTTATATATCTACTAGTAATGTTCCCGTGCAATGCACGGGAAAGTTAGCAAGACAAAGTATCACATGACAAAAAATAGTTTTAAATTAAAAAATAGAAGTAAGATATTGTAAGTGATTTAAATTGATAAAAAATATATATATACATTTGTATATGTGTAGTCACCCAAATTTTGACCGAATCATTAAACTTAGGGGGGATTACCTCTGGAGATCAATGGTGAATATGTCTCGTTGGAATCAAGACTCTTACAAGCAATCTGATTTTCTTCCAAGAAGAATCTTGGTCCAAAATTGCCATTTTCGGCCAAAAAGACCAAAATTCTCATCTACCCGTCACCTTATAGATCATGAGTTTTGAACACGCATAGAAACAAGGCTTTGTTCTCGGAGCATTTTAAAACCATTTTCAAAAGGAGATAAATTCAGCATGAATCACGAAAAAGTCAAAAGTTGACGCAGTGAAAAGTCAACGGGTCAAAAGGGGTCAATCGTAAAATTTTTGAATTTCAAGATGAAAAGTCCCGGTAATTGTTCATTGGGTCTCCCTTATACTAGAAGTGATTTTTAAGAATTTTTAAATGAAAGGGAACATTGAGAAATCGAAAGGTTTTTAAGAAGAATTGTGCAGGAAATGGAAAATTTTGCCTTCGGATGGAGAGTTGACTTTTTTTCCTTAAGGATTTTGATTTAGATATTTTTATTGAATTCAAATGGGGGGTATTTCCTTAATTATTACTTAAATGACTTGAAATGAAATTAAGGTGCTGAATTACTGTGAATAGTGCTAAATTGCTGTGCAGCGGTAGTCAGAGTACTCGAACGGCAGTCCGTGAATGCCGCCACGGCACTCACTGAGTGCCGCATCATCTTCATTGAGTGCCGACCTTGGCTAATTTGCATTATTAAGCCAAAAATTATTTTCAAACTTAGGTCATGCAAACCATGCTCCCACCATCCCTAATTGAGTTCGTTCTTAGAGAAATATAGAGAGGGAAACTCAAAAACCCCATAGAAACCTTACCCAATTAACCCAATTCTTCAAATCATTATTGAAGGACCTTGAAGCTTCAAGGAAGAAGAAAAAGAAGAGGAAGGCTTGTAAGGGTTGAATCTCCCCAAATCAATCAAATCCTGAGAAGATCTAGAGGTTAAATCCTTATTCCTATACTTATTATACATAATTCAATCACAATTCATAGATTGAACTAGGATTTTTACACAATTTTCAAAAACTCTCTTTCCCACCTCATTTCATCACACACCACTAGAATTGTGATTGAATTCTCATTTGTATTCATTGATTTGGATCTAAATAGCTTAAAATTTGAGGCAAAACAAGTTTCTAAAAAGGATTTTAACTTGGATCATCAATTAAACTTTGATTTTATTCTCTTCTCTTTGTTTATGTTCTACTCTTGAGATCCATGGGATTTTCAATATCTCATTTAGTTCTCTAGAGTTTGACCCTTTAGTTCTCTATAATCTTGTGATTTATATGAGAATTAAGGTAGATCATAGTCATATCCATACATAAGTAGTGGATCCAATTCTTAATTTATGATTTGGGCCCTCTAATTTGAAGCCTCATGGAATCCTCTTCATAATTCCATTAAGGTTCATATGGATTAATCACATTTAGTCTCCAAGGATCATTGACTTGAGAGGAGAATTGAATAAAATAAACTCATATTCCTTAAGGATAATGTGTTTGAGAGAGGAATTATATGTAGATTTAGTTATTTTCATAGTTTGATACTTAGATTCAATTGAATCCAAGTATTCAAAGTTCATGGGATTGAGTAAGACCTTTCAAACATGAGATCTATGACGCAGATCCTCTAAGGCTAAATCCATGAATCCCTTTTGTATTTCATTAATAAGTCATAATCATACTTGATCTAGATTCTCTCTAGAATTATGGATCAAGTTTGATTCAAATCATGAACACCAATTCAACAATGGTGCAGTGAATCATTAACCAATTGTGATCAAAGATTTTTAATTAAATCATGGTTCATTGGAATTGGATAAGACTAATTAGAATGTGTTCATAACACAAAGATGTACTACTGTAATTTTTATTTTGATGGAACTTTATAGTTAACATGGTTTGATCTTAGGATTTGTGAACTGGTCACTCTCTGTCCAAATTTTCAGAACAGTAAGTCAGTTTTGATTTGAATAGATCAGAACCTTAATCAAGTATGTTTGACTTCAAATAATTTTTTCTATGAATTATAATGTGTTAATAAGATCTTCTAAAAAGATTGGAGTCATTCTGATTCGTTTACTATTTTTAGAAAATTATACAAAATCTCTGGACAGAGAGTTGTTAAATCCTGAGTGATGTCTAGTCTTGGTCCAATTCCCAGTGATTGGACTGTTTGATCCTTGATTCTCTTTTTGGGTCAGAAACTAGACTCACAGAGGCACATTATATCCAAAAATAACTAAGATCAAACCATGGAAAGTATAGTTTTCCTATTTTTGAAAGTCTGACTTATTCTGTGTAAATTCTGAAACTCTGTTACAGTTTTTATAAACTTCATAAATGATGATCCGAATGACCCCTTCTATGACATAGGACCTAAAACATGTTTTGGTTATGAATAATTGAACTCAAATCCACAGGCTAAATGATCCAAATCAATGAATAGTTCATAGCTTGTTCTTGTTCATGTTCATACATTCATCCGTGTGAATTGATTATGGTAATTAGGACACTTGTTTCTATTATGCTAAGTCATAATTGGTTGAACCTAATCATGGGTTCCTTGTAACCATGTTGGGATTGTACCACTTCTATATGGATATTACATTGGCTCCTAGTTAAGACGTATATCTATAGAGGTGTTGTAATTTCAACTAGTTAGAAGGATTTCATGATTATGTCAACTTCACCATGTTTGATAGATTTAAGTTAGGGGTTTGATATCTAGGATTCGATATTAAATTATGTTCAAAGCATGTGGACTAACCCTTTATTTTGTAGCACTATGGAGGTGCAATCTCTCTATCTTTTCTCTAGTTCATTTTGTTTTATTCCTTTGATTTTTATTGATTTTCAACTTCATGCGCGACACTTTCGATTAGGATTTGCTTGATGTGTATATGTGAATTAGAGACATTTTCCCTAGGACTTCTATGTTTGTATGCATTGCACGTTTCCTGTATCGCAGCTGAATCCCGGGTAAGTTCTCTTATTCTCTATTACATATATAGCATTCTTGCTTGTTATTTGAACTATGTGATTTTGTATGCCGTTTTATCGTTAACAATTTTACACCCTTTCTAACATGATTTTGTAATGTATATTTATATCTATGTATTAGTTGAGGGCACACTTAGATAATTAATTCTATTAAAAGGATGTCAAGTAGAGGCCTATCACGAGATAGGATGAGAGGGAGTGTTTTAGTTCACCGGGCTCCTTCCCCGCTCTTTCCATAATCCCCAGGCCTAGAAATCTCTGGTTTCCAAAAAGACCAGTTTGCTTTTTAAATGGTTTCTTAATTTTCCTTTAAAAATTAAGTGGCAACTCGTATTCGTATTTTGAATTTGAAAAAGTTTTAAAAAGCCTGGCTAGCCTGCGATATCCACAATCTGGCGACTCTACTGGGGATCGAACCCAAAATCTCTGGTTTCGCAGACTAGAATTTCTGATTTTGGGTTCACTCGAGGATGAGACTTGAAAGCATCCTTTTAGACAAATTAATTATTTTTTGTGTGCCTATTGCATTGCACTTGCATGTCTCGCCAGTCGATTGCACAGAACTATGACCATGGAGGCTCGGGGCAACCCAGTCGGTCAAGCCATCATGGGACTTATCGCAGACAGTCAAGTGAAGCTTCTTGCTATGCAACTGAGGAAGAAGCAGATGCAGCAAAAATAGAGTTGTGTCCAAACTGCAGTATCAAAGAACATCTTGAAAAGGACAAGGTTTCTTTCTTTCTCTCTCTTTGAAATCAATTTTAGGGGCTATTTGGATTTGTCGACTTCTTTTTGTGTCACTTTTTTAATGTTCGTATGATGACATAAATAGGCTTCAATTGTAAAAAATGTTCAATGGATATACTATGTCCGTACTAATACATGTTGATTTGATGCTCATATGCGAAGAAAAATAAAATGTTTTTCCATGAATTCAAGGTAGAGAGGTTTTGGATAACGAATTAATAGATATTCAATATGGATGATTGCTTTTCTCTAATGTTTTTTCTCATTTCTGGTGTGTAATGAATGTTTCATTTGCTTGGAGGTATATGAAATTTTATACAAACAGATATGAACCTGTTGAAGTATTGGAGATCTGTTACTATTAAATCTGGATCCACTAGTTACTCTGGGAAATATATATATATTTTTTATTGTTTCAAAAATTCATCTGATTAAGTGTAGTAATTTTTCAGATTGTAGTGGTCTGGAATATGATTTTCACTGAAATGGTTTATGTCCAGAAGTTCAAATGTTCTTCACTTGATTTCTTTTTGAAGGAAATCAGTATGAACCTAATTTTTTTTTCTTTCAATTTCTGTTTACTTTTTGGGTTGATTTGCAAGCTGCCTTGGCTTTGGGTGTGAAAATGGAAAGTTAGAGAATTAGGAAGAAGTCAATCTATTTATTATATTTATTATGAAGAAATATGTTTATTTAAACATTATGTCGTAAATTAGTTGTATGTTTAGGATTTCCAAGATTTTAGTGTTTCCCTAATGCACTTTGAACATTAATTTAGAAAATTTCAGAAATTTTAATGTATCATAATGAGTTTAATTGCTTCCATTTTTTGTGGTGAATCTCTCTTTATATTTGAAAGAGATTAATGGAAACTTCTCAAACATAATGTGTTAAATTTCCTTATTTGTGGTGAATCTGCATTTATATATATTTGAGAGATTAATTGAAACTTCTGATATGACATTAATTTTCTTTTTCTATTTGTTGTTTCTTGACAATATATTTTATGTAGGAGAGAAAATATTATCCCCCCCCCCCCCTAAATATTAGCTTCATTAATCAAATATTATTTTCCCCCTAAATTTTGCCTACATTTTATGGTTATTTTGCGTAAAATCATTCTTTCCCTTTTACATTCCTTTTAATATCTTCCCAATTGAATAGCAAACATTCCAAAAAAATTTCCCCATAATTTTGCCCCACATTTAATGCTTATTTTGCCTAAACTCATTCTTTCCCTTTTACTTTCCTTTTATTATCTCCTAATTAGTCAACACATTTAGTGATCATAATTTACTTCTCTTCACCACAATCAATTAATCACTTTTTGTAGTTCAAAATTTGTTATTGTTTTGGGTTTATGGGTAATGCTTAAAAAGGTGAATTTACATTGAAAATTATACTGGGAAAATTAGGTACATAGTGAAGCTGATCACTTAGACAGATGAAGGAATTAGGTAAAGAAGCGGGTTTAATGGTTTGATACCATTGGCTGTTTAATTTCATTTGCAGCTTTGACAAGGGCATGAGAATAATCCATTCTGGGGTTAACAGGTTAGGTGTTTACATTTTGATTTAGTAGTCTATATTGGTGAACAGTTTCATCTTAGCTTTCTTTCTGTTCACAATCAGGTACTTGGCCTTAATTTCAAGGGAGCATTTTTGCTCACCCAAATATTGCTCACTCATTGCTCACCCAAGGGAAATATAGGATGAAATAATTAATCTTGGGTCCCACTGCATTGGCCAATGAGAGAGTTGGGTGCAATTTTTGGGTAAGCAAAAATGCATTTTAATTTCAATCATCTTTCTTAATATATTTTTCTTACCACTTTAATGCAATCTTTGTGTGTTTCTCAACAACCAAGAACGCGGAGGTTAGAATCCTGAGATAAAAATTTATCATTGGATTGTTTTGTTAAGGTAAGAGAGATATTTTTTATTACTAGCCCCTACCCAATACCATTGCAAAGCGACCCGTTAAAGTCATAAATAAATTAAGTCCCCTATTAGTTTGGGTCCCCAAGACGAGAAGCAATTTTCAAATAAAAAAAAGGTAAAAAAAAAAAGTTGAATATTGTGGTTTAGGCTTTTATAATTTTATTTGTGTTAGTTTGTGGTCGGAACAAAACACTTGGAAAATGAATTTTCTAAAGATTAACTTCAATGCTTTGTTGTTTTCTTAAATTTAGGAGCAATGTTGGGATACCTTGGAGAAAGATTTGATTTGATTTCCAAGACAAGAAAGCGGGACAAATTAATATGGTTTCCAAGAGGTGCCTTTTTAGATCTTATATCATATGCATATTGGTATTATATTTTGCCAGGATCAAGTTAAGTTATTCAGAGGACAATTGAAGTAGCAGAGAGATATTATGGGAACTTTGACGTATTTCTCTGTGACATTATTGTCCTTTTGTAGTCTAATAGCAGAATTTCTTTTTAAGGGGCTTTCTTGGTAAGGAACTGTGTCTGTGAGTATTTTTTTTAAACCTTTTATCTCATGTTCATTGTTGATCGTATCATCTACCGAAAACTATGTTGTAAACTACTTTAGTTTTTTAGATTTGAAATGTGATACAAGAGAACAATCGAATTGTTATATTCCTCCCATTTGCTTCTACTTTCTAGCATTGAAAATAAATTCTGAATTTGCCTTAGTTTAATTAACCCTCTTTTTTTTTTCTCTGCTTCTACAATCGAATCTTACGATATGTTCGCAGGACTATGGACCTCGCCTTATGCTGTCCGCAATAGAAGCATAATTTGTGGTGTGCTTACAACTGTTCGAGAAGCTATTTTGGTTGAAGAGTTTTTGCAATGGCTAGGCTCTTCACCTCATAGTGATGAGGTTGTGCTCATCTACGGTGATAGCACGTAAGCTTGAGCATATGCAGAAGACCTCAAAACCATTCTAGCACGTGGACATTTGTTTTTGTCACATTTGAGATGTAGTTTGCGCAAAGGGAAGTTATCTTGAGGCACATCTCCGCCTGGGGATTTGATGTGCTTAGACATTTTATTGTGGTATTGACATTATTATTCAAGTTTTTATTATCAGTTAATAATAAACTAGTTGGTTTCCATGCATATATATTTATTATGGAATGAATGCACATTTCTAATATACCACCGGGCTTGAATCGACATGCTCACACATGTGATTCACCTTGGCGCCGAGATAGCGAACTAAGACATGTATTTCCATGGTGCTTAGATGGCGAGCAAGATAAGACATTTGTGTTCGTGGCGCTTAGATAGCTAGCTAGGACATGTGTGTCCATAGCGCTTAGAAAGCGAGCTTGAACACTTATATCTACGCAGTGTAAGAACAGCGAGCTAGATATAAACCCTTATTATTTCTATATGTCGCCTTAGATGGAGCTAAGATGAGACCTCTATATTTGGTCGAACATAGAGAGATCCCACGAATCGATGGAGCCTGTTTGAAGCCGAATGTGAGTTTTCAAACGGGCGCCGGGGGGGGGGGGGGGGGGGGGCGACTGTGCTGGAAAACTCAGGTTAGACGTTTTGTGTTACGTCTAGACTAAGATTCGTATAGCGTTACTTGTTTTTCCAAACACAAAGTGACATGCCCATTTTTATGGAAGAATGCCATAGCATATATTTCATACTGTATGTGCTTTTGCGATCGACTATGGAGCAGTGAATGGATTCCTCTTCATTGCTGTGTGAGCCAGTAGCATATCCAAGACATTGGTTATCCTACAGACTGGGCCTTCATGTCTTGAGACTATGTCATGAAGAGGACGCTTGATGACAGCTACTTTAGCATGCTATCCTAGGACGAAGATATAATTCCGTTCTATGGGGTGTGTCTGGGCAAGCGGTCAAGTTAGTCGGATTGACACGTGGGCTCAGGGAAGATCATTCAATAACACACCATGTTTTGTGACTCATTAGCAGGCCTGCGACAATCGTATTTTGTTACTGATGTGTCATGAGTACACTACATCGAGGTGGTACAACACTTCTTTTCACCGAGGGATTGAGAATGTTGTGTCCGGTGTGGTTGAACTGTCTAAGGCATGCACAAGAAGCTTCCGAGTGATGTGTCTTGCTGGTTATGGTGATGATTTGGCATTACACTCCTGTCGCTGTACTTTCTTTTCATAAGGTCGCACGTTCTATTTCCCTGTATGAAGAGACGAGAAGTTCTGTTTCGAGAGATTGGTTTTAGTACTAGCCCTATGTGGGTGAGTGGGAGATGTAAGAAATATGTGAGCCATACGGGCACCCACATATCATTGGATCGGGTCCAATGGGCTTTGGCTCTTAGAGCCCTAGGGTTTGGTTATTATGTGTGTGTGTATATATATATATGATATAAACACACATATACAGTGGTCCTAAGCATTCTTGGTAGCCTCTCTCTCTCTCTCCTCTCTCTCACGTCTTTTCTCTCTAGACCATCACCATGGAGCTATGGGATTTAGCGCGTGACTATCACGGGGATCGTTCTAGTAGTTTCCTCTACAACCTATGCGGAGCACAAGAGAGTACACGGATGCTTGGAGATTGCAACCATTCGTGGATGAAGTTGTCGGGCTCGTAACAACACTGTAGACGATCCGAATCGGGTATTCCGCTCAAGGTATGCCTGAACCCGACTCCATGCTTGTGTGCATGATTTTTTCTACAATTATTATTATTTTTAATTTTTTTTCCGAATAGAACTCAATTTAGCTCCTAGCCTTGGAACCTCTTCTTAGTCCCGACTTAACTAACTTGATAAATTAGCTACACAAGTGACCTTAATCTTCACCTTATGTTCTCTAATTGTTGAAGTGGATATTCTGACTGTCACGGAACATTAACATAAAGAAGTAACGGAAAATTAGTGAATTATGAGGTTTCCTTGTAAGAAGAAAGCACAGATTCTTCTAAAAGGTTGAAAAATCTGCACCAGCACTGGCGTGCATTCTTCTTGACTTTGACAGATTTTTTACTTCTAGTTTTTATCTAAGAACACGGGACTCTTAACATAATTCAAAATCTTTAGCGTCACTTTAAGAACATTAGGAGTTAAATTGCACATCAAAAGACTAGTATCATTTATAGATTTTTTTCAAACTTGATTTTGGATATTGAATAATCCTCCGTGCTTGCACTGGTACTTTCTTTTAAGAGGGTGAAGGTAACTACTAGGAACATTGTCCCTCAGGAATTAATTACTAACTAGTCGATAACCCATGTTATGCATAGGACCTATGCTACTTGAGCACAATGCAAAATAGTATAACACCTCTTGACTTAATAACTAAACTTCTCAAAAGTAATTTTATGAGTGCTTGTAATTGTATCTAAGATTTGTCAAAATATTCATTTCAAAATGTAATCAAGCAAATGTATATGTTAAGTTACTAACTACTCCAAAAGCTTAAGCTGTTAGAGAATATGCCCAACAATGTATATCAAGCTTCAACATGCATAATAAACGAAGCATAGAGTAAATTAATTTTTTTATTTTCTCAAAAATATTCAGACCCTTGCACAAACAATAATTCATGGATGCAGTATTCTTGCTAGTATAACACTACCCATCCCCCAAACTTCCTACCCCACTGAAAAAATAAATAAAGAATCACTGTCATTCCAACCAGGAGCTTTTAAAAAAAGTGTTTTAGTTTTCGAAAAGAACAACTTCCACTTCTGATGTACGGGAGCGATTTTGCTCACGGTTTGCCGCTCACGGTAATTTTACGGATGCGTTAAAATTGGACACATGTCCCTCTAAGTTGTTAGCCATTGAAGAATGTGAAGAATAAAATATCAGTGGGTCCCAGTCTCCCACGGAAATTCTTTACAATGTACCCCTTACCTACAATATTTATATTTAACTCCCTGGGAATATATTTAACTTTCAAACCACGACTATCAAGCCCCGTTTGGTTGCCACGGAAAGGAATCTAAATGGGGAAACTGATTCCTCAGCAGCACTTTTTTATGTTTGGTACATTTAAATGGTTGGAAATCTATTTTGGAATTGATTCCAAATAGAAGAAGTTTCCTATTAAACTAAGGAAACTCAATCCTTATCTGCCCCTGGTATTTAGATTACTTTCCACAGGAATTTAAGAATAAGAAACGTAAAAAAAACTTACGGGGCCAAGTTTCCTTCCTTTGTTTCACGTTTTTTTCCCAGTTCTGAACGATAGCTTCTCTGAAGAAAAAAAAAATCAAACCTGGTTGAAGTTTTTAGATCACATATCCTTGGGATCAGGTCAGTGTATACATACTGATATATATACACACACGCGATATACACATTGTATTCACATCATGTACTGATTTTTTGCGAGAATGAGTTATACATAGACTAATATATATGAACAGTCAGGCTCTAAAGAGGGCGCCCTCTTTTTATTAAAAAGAGGACCTCTGTTTTGACCGTTGGATCATGTTTTCATTAATGGCAGTATTGTCATTTCACAGTTTTTAAACACAATCTGACGGCCAAAACAAAGGCCCTCTTTTTAATAAAGAGAGGTGGCCCTCTTTAGAGAATCTTTGTATATATGAATATATATATATATATATATATAAATGTGTGTATATATATATGAACATTACACGTGTGTATAGTTTCTTTTGCTAAGAGATGTATGTATACTTTTGTAGCTGTTTTAATTTTTTCTATTCTTATTTCTTTTCCTTATTCTTATTTTATTCTATTTGTTTATAACATGCTTTCAATGTATGCTACTGGTTTGATTTCACATAAGGATCAGGTCAGTTTGCTCGTATTCTTAGTATTAGTTTGCTGCAGAGTCGTCTCCCTATCGTCGGCTTTGACTACAGTCAGGGCCGGCCCTGAGATTGTGAAATTCTCATGAGGTCCTAAGCGAAAAAAAATTTTAGACCTTTTTTGGTCCTATTTTTATATATAATACATGTATATACAAGGCCTTATTTTTTTTAGGCCCTATTTTACCCTATTTTTATATATAATATATGTATATTGGCCAAACAATGGCTTATTTTTTGTCCTCTTTTTATATATAATGCATGTATATCTAAGGTCCTATTTTTTTTAGGCCTTATTTTGGCCCTATTTTTAAATATAATACATAAATTTTGGACAAACAAAGCCTTATTCCAAGACCAAACAAATTCTGATTTTTTGAGGCCCCAAGCGGCCGCCCGGACCACTGGCCCAAGGGCCGGCCCTGACTACAGTTCTAGTTCCTATATTTCGATAATTAGTGAGAGATATCTCTAATCCCTTGATGTGTGAATGAAGTGCTTTATGATCAAATATATTGCTTCTTTCTGGCTAAAGTGTACAAAACTATTGGCTGTAGGAATAATAGATATTGGGCAATGTTCAAGATATCCGAATTTTCAAAGCATTGGTACCAAGCTTCAATTTGAATCCAATGCATATTATGCAAGCAATTGACATTACCAATTTGATGCTTACCTGAAAGTGGGGCTTAGTTTACATTAAGCATCAAATTGGTCTGTGCACAGCAAACAAATAAATAATTATTACTAAGGTTTAGTTACAAAATATGCCCTTAAAGTTAGGCCCCTGTTTCATTTTAGTCCCTGTAATTTTGATTGTGTAAATTTGATCCAAATGTTAAATTCTGTGAGAAAAGTTTACGGAATTTACTCACATACTATGGTTTGTCACATTTTTTGGTTTGTTACTTTGATTTGGGACTTGCTCTTATTCTTAGGGTGAGTTTGATAAGCCCATTAAGTGCTGATTGATACCCCCTCCGTCCCTTTTTTTGAGTCCACCTTTGGGAACTTAACTTATTAAGGGGACAAAAAGAATCTACACCTACTTTTCACAATTGACCCTAATCTTACAATGACTTTTTTTGTTTGTCTTGGTGTAGATTTCAAGGAAGTGTAGTTTTAGAAAGTAAGTAAAAATTGGATACGAATTAAGGAAAGTGGACTATAATTTTGCGACATCCCAAAATAGAATATAGGACTCAGAAAAAGGGACGGAGGGGATATTCTTTTGTTTAGTGTTCTATTTGCTCTCTATCTTTTTTTTGTTTATGACAATTACTATATTTAAATATTTGTATTTTTGAAATACTGATTATATTGGGGATTTTTTAAGTTATTTCATGGAACGATTTTGCTGTGAATGTGCTTCTACTTCATTTATATGCTCTGTTTGGTTCATGGGCAAGTTGACAAACTCTAGAAGTTACTATGCAGGTTAAGATCATATATTATTGCCAAATGAATTGATTTTTTAACTTAAAATTAGGCGCCCTAATTAACAAATGAATGTGCCCTTACCGGCACTCATAACTATATACATATTCTAGGTATTTTCATTTTTCCTAGTCTGCTTCGTTTCTTATTTGATGATAAATAAGTATGTTGTCTTTATATTAATTTCGTTTTAGGCCAATATGTAAAAATGAAATGAATCTTCAATTTTACTCTATAAACTATTAGGTGTCTATACAATAATGGATCTGCAAAATTTGGAGAGGAAGAAGCTATTTTTTATGATAATGAAGATGTCTATGGATCAACAAATGATGGTAGTCATCATATTCTACCTTGCCTGTCTTATTGTCGTACGACATCATCAAAAGCATTGCTTAAAGTCAAGATACTTTAATAGGGATTACTATCGATCAGAATATCTTGAGCGATTGATATATTCAAGTGACAAGGCATGTTTTGATCAACTTCGTATGGATAGGTATACGTTTAGAATATTATGTGGGATGCTTGGTTCTACTGGTAAATTAAAGGACACAAAAAACGTGAAGGTTGATGAGCAAGTAGCTATGTTTCTGCATATAATTGCCCATCATGTGAAGAATCGCGTAATAAATTTTCGATTCATGAGGTCAGGCGAAATAATAAGTAGACATTTTAACAAAGTAGTAAATGCAGTTAATCGCTTACAAAGATAGTTATTTAAAGTACACGAACCTGTACCTGAGAACTCTACAGATGAGAAGTGGAAATGGTTCAAGGTATGCTATATAACTAATTCAGAGTTCACAAGTAAATTATGCTATATCATAGATCACTTAAAAATTTTGATGTTGTAGAATTGCTTAGGAGCGCTAGATGGAACTTACATTCGAATGAACGTACCAGAACTTGACAAGCCTAGGTATAGGAGTAGAAAAGGAGAAATTGCTACAAATGTTTTGGGAGTGTGTGCCCAAGACATGCAATTTATTTATGTGCTTCCGGGATGGGAAGGTTCAGCTGCTGATGGGAGGGTCCTTCGAGATGCTGTGAGTAGAAGAAATGGATTAAGAGTTCCCAACGGTAAAAACTAATCCAATTAAAAATTTTATATTTAAAATTTATAATATTGACTGTGGCTTATTTTAACTATTATTAAAATAACTTAAGTGTGTCTATATTCACTAGGATATTATTATCTTGCGGATGCCGGATATACAAATGGTAATGGCTTTCTAGCCCCATACAGAGGACAGAGATATCACCTCAATGATTGGAGGGAAGGACACCAACCGACTACCCCCGCAGAGTTTTTCAACATGAAGCATTCTTCAGCTAGGAATGTTATAGAGAGGTGTTTTGGATTGCTAAAATTACGTTGGGCAATTCTTAAGAGTCCTTCTTGGTATCCAATTAAAGTGCAAGGTAGAATTATAACAGAATGTTGTCTTCTCCATAATCTTATAAGAAGAGAAATGCCTACTGATCCATTAGAAGCTGATATAGAGGAAATAGAAGATGACGCCACTGAGTTGCATGGTGAGCCAATTACTGTGATCGAAACATCAAATCAATGGACAACATGGAGAAATAATCTAGCTAATCAAATGTTCAATGAATGGATGGCAAGTAGGCAGGGTTGAGAAACTAAGATATTTTTTGGAATAATTTTGTAAGATGTGTTAAATAAGATGATTATTACTTTATGTCATGACATTATCTGTTTTCTATTTTTGTCGGTTATGCACTTTCTTTATTTTTTTAAAGAAGTTGTTCCTCTATTTTAGTTTCTAAGCATATTGTCATTTTCAAATGGTCGATTTACATGTCAATTTCAATAAAAGTGAATGTACTAAAATACTTGTTTTTGTTGAATACTAAGATTCATAATGGATTGTTATTTTCCCAGTGATGGCTTCCAATACTAATGAATCACAGAGAGATATTGGACTTGACAGAAGAAATAGGAAGAGGTCTACACATGTTTGGACTCCAAACGAAGATGCAAAATTAGTAGAAGCTATGCTAGAATTAAAGGATAAAGGTACTTTTAACAACACAGAGGGAAAAGGATTTAAGAGTGGATATCAAAAAGAACTAGAGAAAATGTTAGAAGAAAAATTACCAGGTCACGGTCTTAAGGAAAAGCCACACATTGAATCACGTTGCAAAACACTAAAAAGACAATATCATTGTATATATGATGTACGTCACTACGAAGGTGGGAGTGGATTTGGTTGGGATGATGATAAGAAATGTGTAACCGCTGATGCAGATGTTTGGGATGAATATTTGAAGGTAAAAATATTATCTTTTTTACTTGAATTTAACTATGCTACTTGCATATGATTATTATTATTGAAGAACCTTTTTATTTATTTTTCAGAGCCATCCCGATGCCTCTTTTATGAGAGGCAGATCATTTCCTTATTATGATGATCTAGCTATTATTTGGGGGAAAGATAGAGCTAATGGAAAAGCGGCCGAAGCACCAGGTGATATTCTTGAAGATTTAGACAGAGAAGAACATAATACGAGAACGAACATGAGAATGGGCGGTGGATTAGATGACATTGATGCTTCTATACATGGTACCCAACATGTGGTTGACTCAGTTGGGGAGGGGAATTCTAAACAACCTCGTCGAAAAAGGTTTAGAGCTGTTGATAATTTAGTTTCAGGGTTGGAGCAAATTGGAGATGTTATGAAAAGTCACCTAAAAGATAATAGAGAACAAATGGCTCAAATAATTGAAACTTGGACAGCTCCTGACCGACATCAAATTGGCAATAGGATCAAGCTTAATGATGAACTTAAGAAGATTGAAGGTTTGTCACGTGACGAGCGACATAGAGCCGGTTTCATTCTTGTGCGTGACTCAAATTTATTGGATTACTTTTTCACAATTGGCGATGATGAGAAGGAATTATGGGTGAAGCACTTATTGACAACTAATTGATGGGTTGCAGAAAAGTTCTTTTTTTTTTTTAGTAGTGTTAGTTGTTGCACTTTTTTTTTTTTAATTTTTAATTTTCAAGGATTGCCAATTCTTTGTTTATTTTTATTTTTTATTTTTTGTCCGTTTTCCTATTATTCAATTAAATGAATCGGAAGTTTACTCATGTTTAATGATATCTTTTTGGTTGGCAGCTCAAACGTTTAAAGAGCAAATTAATATTTATGTGAGAACAAATAAATAAGTTACATACATCATATATAAGTAGGGTCAATTTTGACAAATTAAGTAAATATTAGATTCTATTCCCAGCTATTCCAATGTTAACCAAACACATGAATGGAAATGCAATCTGATTCCATGGATTGGATCCTTGTTTACCCAAACAACATAAAGGAAAGTGAAATGGCTTCCTTTCCTAGGAATCAGATTACTTGGATTCAGTTTCCTTTCCCCTGTTCCTTTCCATGCGAACCAAACGGGGCCTAAGAGTAATGCTACTACACCCACAACCAAAACCACAACAATCATGACCCTATATTTAACTTTAAAAAATTGAAGGCTAGACAATAAAAATATGAGTGGGACCCACTCATTTTGAGTCTATATTTTGTCAAAAATATTATAGAATTGGAGCAAAGAGCTCTAGAAATGACCAATTGTATGCTTTTGTGAAATCAGAATTTACAGAATTGGAGAAAAAAGTGAATAGTCTTGCAATTATTAAACAGGAGCATTATTATAAACTTGTGGTGATATTATTTCGAAAAATGGCCTAAGAGAACCAAAAATCAAGTCAAAAAGTGGAGGGAGGGTAAAAGAAGCAAACTTTAGAAATTAGACCCCCAAAAAATAAAACACCCTCCAAAAGAAAAGGTTAGCCTATAGTAAAATTTATATTAGCATTTTTTTTTATATAATCATGATTTATATTACCATTTTTTTATTATAAATTTGAGAGATTCTAGCGAAAATAATACACGAGCAGATACTAATGCACATAGATTTATTGGAGGCTCTTCATGGGGCTCATAACTTTGGTGGTCAACATGGGTATCAGATGCCAACAATGACCTATCCCTCGTATATATATCCATAGGTTCTACATTTTTGTACTTTTCCACTTTTCATTGTATATTATTTCACCGTGTATTGAATCATTATTAAAATATTAACTTGATAGGGAGTAATTCAACCAAGCTTTCAAGGACCGGCGCGACAACTACTGTCACGACCCATCCCACTACGCGTGGAAATAGGACACGTGGCACGCCACCAAGGCTCAACCAAACAACAATATAACTTTACGCAGCGGAAAGAACTGTAAAACAACCCTGGTAGTTTAAAACTTAGGAAAACGTTCCCCTCTGTGTTTGTAAAATCTATTGAAATCAGAGTTATAAAAAGTTTTGGTCATTGAAAACACATTCAAAGAAATTAGTTTTGAAAACAGAGGCTCAGTCGACTGCCCCGTCGACTGTGCTAGGGTCCAGTCAACTGCTCCGTCGACTGTGTTAAGCAGAACCAAAAATACCTCATTCTGCAAAGAGGTCCAGTCGACTGATCTGGGGATCCAGTCGACTGCTTTTCAACCAAAGGAAGCAGTAGCTAAAATCAACAGTGTTCAGTCGACTGCCCAGTGGGTCCAGTCGACTGCTTCTCTGATATTTCCTTACAGTATCCCAAGTACACGAGATCCAGTCGACTGATCAGGGGGTTCAGTCGACTGCTCCTCTGCTGGCAGCCCTGTGTTGGAAATTAACAAGTCCTACTATTCAAAACCAACAACAATCACAACCACAACGGATTTTTAACGTATTAAAACATAACTACAGATGTTCAATTACAAGATTACAATACTATAGAACTAATCTATGGTTCTATTACAACATATTACCAATCCTTACACAAATTTCAGGATTTAAAATAAAACAACCAAAACATATACAAGTGTGAAATCCCCGGCGTTCCTCGGCCTCACTCCTCACGATTCTTCTTGTCTTTCTTCTTACCTGCAATGGAGTACATCTCCACTGCTCAGCTATATGCTGAGCGTACAATTCTAAATGTATGCTTATATGACAATTCATGGTTTAAGCATCTAAAACACATAGAAATAGTCTCTGGGGTGAGTGGTACGCATTCATCCGGTCGATGCTGTAGGAGGCCCACCTCTCCCACGCATCTCGTACACTGGTCGGGCCTTCCTCCATACCAGGTACCGTGTACTGGTTGGGCCCACCTCCAATCCAGACACACCCACAATTTCCAATTCCAACAAGATTACAATCCTCAAGGTTCAAGGAGCTTACTCCGAATGAATTTGCACCAAACTCCCCTTTGACCCAAGTAGACACATAACATGCTCACATAAACAGTTATACGTGCTTTTATCATAATTTCACGTGCATAATTAACGGGCCTAACTAATACATGAATTTCGCCCGGATCCAAGAATATCAAAAGTGATGTCCAAAACATGAAAATCCATATATTTCATAGATCTAGAATTCATACCTCGTGCGAATCTCTTCAAACTTTGAAGGATCGTCTAGGGGGCTAAATAATCGTCGGATTTCGAATTTGGTACGATTCCTACAAGTTTTACCTGATTTTTCCCAAAAGTCTAAAATTACTATTTTACAAAAGTTGGCCAAACACGGCCTAAGTGATATCAAAACGTAGATCTTACCTCCACGAGTTCAAATCTGAAATCTGAAGAAAATCTGACGGACGAACGGTCGTCGTTTGTCGTCGCAAAGCCCGAGGCAACAAAATCTCCCTTCTCTCTCCTCTCTCTAGATATTTAGGAGTTGTGGATGAGATTTCAATCTCATCCTCATCTATATATAGAAAAACTCTTTGGAAATTACATTTACCTCCCCGCAAGTTTCTCAAACTTCTAATCAGCTCTCAAAACTTCGCACACGTCCATTTTATGCCTTTACGAGTGAAAACTATAAATTCAAAAGTTTTCGACTAGTTTCGTTTGGGTCCAAAATAACGTCCGAAAACTATATTCTGTGAAATCTCTACACAACCTACCTTTTTAATTTACGTGTCTCTCACGTTCTCACCACAGTTCTCAAAATGATACTATCATATCCAAATTTACCAGAATTATACTACACAGGTATAATTACTATTCAACAATTACCAGATAAAGTCAAATAACATTTAAATCACATAAATGTCATTTACTCGATTATGCAATCTGAACTTCCATATTCCTGTGTCCTCATTGACACCTTACCGTTGACTCACAGTCAACCTCATCCCCATCCAATTATCAAATAACATTGATAACCACTACAGTCAATATGCATGATAAAACTATAAATTTTTGGAACGGGTGTGACAACTACACTTTTCAGATCAATTGACTTTGGCAGGTCGAGATATATATATTTACAATTTTTCACAAGCCACACATCTCAATTAGATCTATAGAGAGATATTCAAATATGAAGGTGCAATGGTGTGAGTATAGCATTTTTGTTATTATAATAGTAATATTTATGACAAAATATAGACTCAAAATAAGTGGGTTCCACTCATGGGTGGACCTAGTAGGCTCTCACGGGGGCAATGAGAGAGTTGGTGAGCAATTTTGGAGTGAGCAAAACTGCACTCTTATATGAAACTGAATTGATCATATCAATGAATATATACCTAAATTTTGTTTTTAACGATGGTTTAAAGTGTTGATTTCTTATTGCTAATGTTAAATAGGGAAGTTTTATTTTATTGTCAAATAGGAAGAAGTTAGTAAAATTTTTGTAGTAAAAGGTTGCCCCAGCTGGACCGATTTTATGGATCCGCCCCTGGTCCTACTCATATTTTTATTGTCCAGCCTCCAGTTTTTGAAAGTTAAATATAGGGTCATGATTTTGTGGTTGTGATTTTGGTTGTGGGTGTAGTAGCATTACTCTTACTTGATAGTTGTGGTTTGAAAGTTAAATATAAATATTATAGATTGGGCGTTAAAGAATTTCCGTGAGAGGCTGGGATCCACTGATTTTTTATTCTTTACATCCTTCAATGGCTGACAACTTAGAGGGACATGTGTCCAATTTTGATGCATTCGTAAAATTGCCCGTGAGCAAAAATCTGTCAAAGTCCCCATGCACTCCATTGCCGTGAACATGGGATCGTCATTGTTTTTTCGCAGTAGTTCTGAGCAATTTGTGCTTCGAAGCCTTTCTTAATGGTGGCCAGGACATTTGTGCATACCATTTTTTTGGTTCTAACAACTCACCATGCACTCCATTGTCTAGAAGAATGACCTATTTGACATTATTATCCAATAAGTAAAATCAAAATAAATTCTCAAATACAGCAGAATGCAGATGAAGGTGATAGGGCCGGTCCTGAACATTTGGGGTTCTTAGGCGAGTTCTTCAAATAAGGTCCCGTGTAGCAGAACTATGAGGGAGTTTGGGGCAGTGACCCCGAAGTGGATATATATATATATATATATTTTTTGTCTATTTATATATCTTTTTTGGGTAGGATTTTTTGTACAAAAAAACATTGCAGTTTTGTTTCTATGAAGCTTTGTAGGCGTTTCAAAAGTTGTGAAGTTTTGGTGTTTCTAAGAAAAATATTTTTCTTTGCGTGGTGTGTAAGTAAGGTGAAGAAAGTAGGAAAGACACGAAAATATAGTGATAAGTAAATTTGGCCAAGTGGTATCACCTCCCTTCTCTTGTGGGGAGTTGAGGGTTTCAACTCTCCTTATAGGGGAGAGTCATTACCCCTATTTGTTCTTCAATAAATGTGTGGCCATGCATTATTGGACTTTGTTATGGCACAGTACTAACCCACCCATAATCCCGAATCCCGCTTCAAGTGCCTTTCTCTTTTAGTTTTGTGGAATACGATATTTGCTTAGAAAATTCACCTCTTGTTCCATTTGGAGTACTAGTCTCATCCGACACAAACTGTCTTTTGCACCAAATACATGATGGCTAGAGATAGGAATGGTTGTAGTACTTTAAAAAAAAATTATTAAAAGCTTATGCTACTGATAACTGAAATAACAAACCTATGTACTTGAAGGGGAGAAAGGGGTAAAAATCAAGTTACTATCCCCATGGATTTTCTCCCAACACCGTCATGGCGATATATAAAATTGAGTAAAATTTGTTAGACCCACATTGTGATTAATTCATTGGGACTTAACCAAATTCACAAAATGATAACTCAAAAGTTGACAATAAAACACAAAACATCAACAGTTGCAATACAACAATGTATATGAATTCACGTTTCTTTCCCTAATCAACATGACACTTCAATGCAAAGTAGAGATGTTTTGCCAATTCAATAATTAAAGAGTAAAGCTATGCTTTTCAAATTTAATTTGTATCCAAATGTGGTTCGCAAGGCATGTGACACTATGACCATGCATCTTTAATAAAGGTAGGGCCATTTCAAAATCCTCCAATGAAAATTAAAAGGGCCTACTGCCATATGTTTTGGAAGCCACATTTAGAATACAAATTTGAGAAGCATGGAATTACTTGTAATTAAAGTAATGATGCTCAAATGAAACAAATTGGGGGTGCTATCATAGTGTAAATCTCAATCTTGAAAATAGCCTTAATGTAAGAATACGATTAGAACCTTGCCATGTAATTGATGCTCCATAAAATATGGAAAAAACACAACTTTGTGTATTTCCGCCATATGTTCCTGTGTGGGTTGTTAAGCTTTAAATCTTTTGCCTTTAAATCACAATGAAGACTTCACTGAGCAAAGAAACAGAGCCTACACATATACATTCTACACAAATCTAAGAAAAAGAGCCCACTTTAGATGATTAGCTTCTTTTGCCTCTCAATGCGTCCACTTGTCATCTCTTTCCATCGTAAAACTGAAAACATCGCAGCTATTGTTGGCCAAAAACCATAGTGGCATCAAGACATTATCGTGTGAAAAATCTATAAAGCTTCTGGTCAACGGTGTTAAAATAGAACGTGTCAGAATATTATTTCTTACTACTTGTTTCCTTTTCCCCATAAAGCTTTAGAAATTACTTTAAAAAAGAAAAGTCACGTGTAACACCTCATACACGTTGACTACATAGGGTTCATACTTGATTTATTTATTTATTTTTTTTCAAAAAACTTGATAACTGTACTAAAAAGAAGATAAGTAAAGAGTGATGCTATATACTTAATTATTAGTGACTAACAATAAAAGTAAATTTCCAATATGCATGTATAAATTAAACTAGAAAACAAAAAAAAAAACAAAAAAAAACAACAAAAAAAAAAACGATAAAAGAAATTAGCAATCCCTTATGTATGTACTTTCATGGTTGGATAATTCTTTTATATTATAATAAAAGTCCCTCTAATCCGAAATTACATTCTTAAACATCCCTTAATTATAGTGTCCTAGAAATTTACCACCGCAGTGGAAAGGTGACAAATAAGACCAGTATTCCAATAAGTACACAAAACTATTCAGAAAAGTTCACAAAAAAGAGGAACCACGTGGACATAATAAATTAATTTGTGGAATTCACAAAAGATGCACTGGATGATACAACAAGCTGTTCTTTTTTTTTTTTTTTTTTCTTTCATCTTGTGTGTGTGTTTGTGTGTGTGTGTGTGTGTGTGGAAATCGCACATAGAGTGGTTTGCAAATTTCGAAATATATTTGAAAAACCACAATATATGTCTTAGCAAAACTACATAACGTATTCCTAAATTATAGATCCAAAGACATTTTGACAGTCCTCTTTGTCGGTGAATTAGGACATGAGAATTAGTGAGGATAGTAAGAAGCAATTGTGTATGCTGTTTGAAACACGGAGAGTATGAGAAGCACAGAGGCAGCAACAACTGATAGGAATTTCCAGGGATTTGAGCAGTAATCGCGTGTTAAGACAGTTTTATTTCTAGGCCACCAGAAATTATAATGTTCAGCGACTTGTTCGTACAGGGCATGAAAGAAGAAGTCCTTAACAACCACTTCCTTGCAGATTTTGTCAAAAAGCTTCGAAACCTCTTTGCCATGGCCCAAACAATTCTCAATAATCCTTTCATTTTCGAGGATTTCAACATCGTGTGGGGACTGGATGAGCCGATTCATTAGAATGGCGTACGAAGTGATGTGATGACTAATGCCGTCGCAACATTGCTCAAAGGCAATGAGGTTTCTCAAGAGTGAATCCGTGGAATCGTGAATGAACAGTTGCGGGATTTCAAGAACTCCGTTATGACCAAATTTAATGTCTAACAAGTTCTCTGAATCACTCTTTACGAACTTTATTCCAGACTCGGTGAGTTTTGTGGCGCAGTAAAAGAATGCCAAGCTCTGCTCCTTGTGCTTTGGCTTCATCGACTTAGGATACGAGGGCACTAGGTAACAATTGTGTATCAGGTCAAGCAAGTGCCGACTGCTATATTCGTGATCATCGTTGCTGGCTCGTTTGTTAAGAGTTAGGCATGATCCGAAAATGAGAACACAAAGCTCGGTTATAGAATAGGGTGGGGGTTCTAATTGGATGCGTCCCATTATAAGTTCAAACAAGCATTCGAGAACAAAGAAAGGTATTTGGTTCTCTAGCAAAGTCAGATCGCGTTGAAGACAATCAACCATCCAAACACCACCAAATTCATCTATAGTATTGTGATGATCAACACTACTCGAGGACGACATTGTCCATCTAAGGAGAAGTTCAAGAATGAAACAACCATCGACTAGTAAAATCTCTGCAAACGTAGTTCTTCTCTTGTTTTGATCATCATGATCATATCCCGTATAGCATAAAAGAGCTCTTTCTTCGAGATTTACAACGGCTTCAGCACATTTGGAAAGGGTTACTTTCGGTTCTTGGGTACGCTGCATTAGGAATTCCATGTACCGAGTTTTGTGCACTTCCATGGCTTCGAGTTTTGGCTGGCCGGAGTGAAAAGGTCCGATGGACACAATACGAGGAGTGTAAGCATCTTCGTTGACCTCGCGCAGCCTTTGGGGAACTCTGCAAATGCTCCAGTTACAGTTGGGTTCATAAAGAATCGCAGTTCTGTCTTGGATTGATCTCATCAACTCGGAGAATTTTTTTTCCATCCTCCTCCCACTTTGATCTCTTACTTCCATTTACTCTCTCTATCTCTCTGTATATATATAGGGCCCTGGTTGGACCAAATTAAGGTCAAAGTTATACAGATTACCAATTCAACTACACTGAAGTTGGTACTTATACTGGTTCATCACCCAATTGGTTATTGATTAATACACAAACAAATTTATAGGGCTTGACCGCTTAGCTATTGATGTAAACTATAACATTCCTAAAAAGGAAAAAAAATTATGATGCAAATCTAGGGTGCCGTGCACTCTAACGAATACAAATACAATGATGCAAAAATGGTGAGTGCACTTCATGCCATTGACTCAACAATTAAGCATTATCAATGCATGTGTCACCTACCTATTAACTTTAATCCTACGGATTATATTCCACAGGTTTTAGCAGAGGAAAACGAGGCCCAGAGTCTTCGTCGCTAAACGAGGCGCACTCAAACATCTCACTCACCTCCACCTATTGCAATTTTTTTTTTTTTTTTTTTAGAGGACACCTATTGCATTTTTTAATAGCCCTATATAGTGATGGTACTTACTACTTATAGTATTAAAAAAGATTTTTAAAAATAGAAAATAATGGTAGTGGAATAGAATACATTTTTGCTCATCCAAAATTGTTTACCCATTGTTCGCTCAACTCTTCTATTGGTTAATGCAGTGGGACCCAAGATTGAATAAGGATTAATTAATAGCAAAAAAGTCATGAGTTCTACTGTATTAGCAATTGGGAGAGTTTAATGAGCAATGAGTGAACAATTTTAAGGTGAGTAAAACTACACTCAGTCAAATATTACCGTCACCACAAGCCTTGTTCCTCCTCTCCTTACAAATAAATAACAAAAAACTCCTCCTAGTGTCCTTTTCCCCCCGAAAAAGGGTGAATAAATCCAAAAAAAAAGAGGGCCAAACCCCAGGATATTACACGAAGCTCAAAGAAACCATGTTCAAAGGGAACAACAAGATGCAAAAGCACACTTGGGATGGGTGTTAATCTGCGAAGAGATACCCATCCCTCCCCTACAAACAAAAGAACGAAAAACAAAGAACAAAAAATGGAAAACTCCAAAGACCCATTCAAGATCGGTGTCGGCCCTTAGGGCGATTTCCACTAAATCTCATCTTTGCTTCCTTCTTTTTTTGCCTCGACGAAGTGGATTGCTCGGGAATAAGGAGAGATTCATCATAAACATCATCAATATTTTCGTCGATCTCTGCATCAGTCATATCCAAATTGTCATTATCATACTCTCTTTCTTGGATTTGAAAATTCCCATCTTCAGCACTAAGACCCGACCTATGATCTTCCTCAGGGTAGCCATCAATTTCATAAACATAAGGCACCAACTCGTTGAAAGAGTTGCTTATCTTAATTTCCTGAGCATAAGAAGAGGACGGCGCATGAGGAACAACCGCCTTGGTAGCATCAAGCTGCCCTTCCTTAGCAACCACACCCTTTCCCTTACTCTTTCCAACAACTTGAGTCCACTGATCTTTCTCATTCTCAACTGTATTCCCAGCAACATCTTTCATGTCGTTCGGAACCTTTTTGATAGGTATCCATTGGTGAGTAGACTTTTGATTGGCAGGATTAGAATATGTTGGCTGGGACTGAACCTTCCGTTCACAGTCATGTCCAAAGCACTTACACACATTGCAATGAGAAGGTGTCCATTGATATTCAACTTTTATCAAGACCGGGGCATTGCATAAGAGGGGATCCGCCGCAACCAGATCAAAGCTTGTAATCCATTCATCCTTCGCATCAACCTCAATGCAGACTCTAGCATAAGTAATTCGCCGACGGGATGCTGTCATCTTATCAACTCGAAGAGGTTTCCCAATCATGCTAGCAATGTAACTAATACCCCCGGGGGTCCAATATTCAAGCGGGATATTATAGAAATGCACCCAAATAGGAACTTTAGAGACTTTGTCTTTGTTGAGAGAGAAATGCGGTTCCCATTTTTGTAGGATAAGGGGCTGCCCAGCAATATTCCAAGGGCCTCCTTCCAACACCGCATCCAATGTAAAACTTGAGCTAAATTTGACCTAGTGTCCTTTTGCTAATCAGTTATTTCAAATTATTGAAAG
This sequence comes from Hydrangea macrophylla, assembly GCA_033977485.1. Lineage (NCBI taxonomy): Eukaryota > Viridiplantae > Streptophyta > Magnoliopsida > Cornales > Hydrangeaceae > Hydrangea > Hydrangea macrophylla. Next base: position 110,302,679 of record CM066999.1, read on the forward strand.
TAGTTGAGTTAGTTTGGTATAACACATTTACAATTATATAAAAAAAAATCAGAGTTTTCATAGGGCTAAGAAAAGCTAAAAAAGAATTGTACTGAAAAATCTGCTGAGAATTTTATGTAAAATATTATTTTTAGTAAGAATTATCCTTGGCCAAAAGGGTAGGAGGCAACCACGAGTACAATTTCTATATGAATAATACTTGGGGCACAATTAAAGTCACAATCTTTTGCTCATAATCTTCATTTTGTGTCTATATCTTTTTTGATGGGTCCCACAGTGCCCACTAAGAGAGAGATAGATACAAAATAAAGGTTACGAACAAAAAATTGTAACTTTTGTTGTGCCCCAAGTATTATCCATACTTTCTATATAGTCGTTCGTAGAATAGCCCATATCTTTTAGAAACCAATTGCAGAAGGCCATAAATAGAATACGAAGGAACTATTTGCGCTCTCTCCTCAAGATGGTTTGGAACCCCACTACAGTTGCTAGTGAGCACTCAAGTGGTTGTCTAGCGCTTTCCAATGCGGAATTCATATTCAAAATCTATTATTAACAAGTCAGTCACAACCTTCTTTGTTTGTCTTAATCTAATATATATAAGTAAGCATTGCGTGCAAATAAAATCTATTAGTAACAAGTCACTCAGAATTTTAGTCTGGTTGAATGAATTTTTGAAGTTTAAGAGTTTAATTGAACAAAAAAAAATATATGTATCCGATTGAAAACACGAGTATAGTATAGTGGTGCAAAATATAATAAAGCCTTGATTGTAATTTGTAAAATTTTAGCTAATGGAAAAACACTTTAGTTGGACTCTATGAAGCATGGACACGAATACACCGACATGACACAGACACATTGACATGAAAAATATACTAAAATATTGCACGTCGACACTCTAGGAAAAGTATCCACAACGTGTCGTGTACTCTAGGAAAAGTGTCCACAAAGTGTCGTATCCGTATGTCAGACATGTTACCTTCTTAGAAGTATTGGTGCTTCTTAGGTTGGACTAAACTAAGAAATGAACAGAAATGTGCTGGACAAATATTTTATAGTATGTTGGATTACAGTTGAGTCAATATACTACATGATACGCCCGAAATTGGCCCTCTTCTACGACCGAGCGGTTCCGCACATTGACCGGTCCTTATCAGGTCATAAACTGCTACCTGGATAATGACCATCGCGAGCGGTCTAGACTGCTCGGGGCGATATATACATGAGGCCCGACCAACAGGTCGGGAAGACCACGTAGGCACGACCCATCATAGAGATAGCTCACCTGGCCCCCGAGGCATGATCTTGAACGTTCTAGCCAGTTTCCTATCTCAGCTAGAATACTAATGGAAAGTGTAAATTGTTTTCTAATCCAATTAGGAAACCCCCTTGATTATTGTTAATCAATCTTAAATCAGATTGTATTCCCTTATCCCTGTACGAATAGGTCTCTTGTATCTATAAAAGAGACCACTCATCCCCATAGAAAGGGATCAACTTTTCAGTCTGCATTGCACCTCTATAGCAATCATCATTATGCCCGGCTGACCTACGGCAGCTCCAAACTATTGTTGGTTCACCACAAGTCCCCGACTTTTGATAGTATAGTGAACATGCTCAGACACAAACGTGGACGTAGGTTCCTTCATTAACAGGGCCGAACCACATACAAAAAACCAGTTTCTCACTCTATCTCTCCTTAATCTGCTCTAATTTATCTTTAACCAAATTTAGGCATCATCAGCTTGGCATCGTTTGTGGGAAACGACATTTTTCCAGAAGCAAATCACTTAGCTGATTGTCATGGCTTTGAAGAAAGGTAATAAGGCTGCACAACAGGCCAACCGGGATGTTCTGCCGGCCCCGGCGTCCTCTGCAGTAGTCCTAAAACTAGAGCAGATCGTCGCGACCCTCAAAAAGCTCTTAAAGGTCCAGCGTCAAACCCAGCAGTAGATCGAAGCCCTGCTGGCCCAACAAAATAATCCTCTAGTGGCCGGGAAATAGCCCGGGAATGTTGCGCACGATCGGGAACCGGTCTTGACCAGACAACTTGCCCTAGCCAACCCGACCGGCGTTGAGGACGCCAGCGACATCAACGGTAGGCGTGCTGCCCGAGAGTAGAGGCAGAAGCGTATGGCCCGGGAATCGGTCAAGAGCTGAGGTGGCCTTAGGCACACGATCATCCGGAGCACGATCCCAGAGGACAGCACACCGCCATGAGAAAGAAGCCTCTTCCACTAACCCGACCCATGTCCCAAATACTGGTCGGGAAAGCGTGGTAGCCCGTATTAAGAATTTGGAAAAACAGATCGACGGCATGGCCAAAGGCCTGGGCCAGGATGCTACTCATATCAATACCGTGACAGAGTCACCGTTCTCCAGCCAGATTGCAAGATTTTCCCTCCCACGCAAATTTAAACAACCTAGCTTAGATTCTTACAACAGCTCGGGAAGCCCGGTCGACCATGTCCAGACCTAGATGGCTCAGATAGCCCTGGCTGCCAACACTGACGAACTGTATTGCCTAGCCTTCGCCAACACTTTGAAAAGGCTCGACCGCTCAATGGTTCTATTCCTTGAAGCCACGATCGATAAGCAGTTTCAGGCAACTCAGCAATCGGTTCATCAACCAGTTCATCGGTATGCATGAACGGCCAAAGTCTTACATACAGTTGCTGACAGTCAGTCAAAGGAATAATGAGTCCCTCAAGGAATTTACCGATCGATTTAATTAAGAGAAGCTCGGGATCTATGACCTTGATGACACCGTCGCTATTACAGCCTCCTGCTCAGGATTTTAACACACCAAGTGTGCCACGTCGTTTAATAGAAACCGACCGGCAACCTTGGTTGAACTAGCAGAGAAGGTTAGAAAATATGTTGACAATGAAGAAGTTTTAAAGACCAAAGGCCCCAGGCACGTAAGCGACGAGCCTTCCAGAAATAAGCGGAAGTGTGAGCAGCCCGGGAAAAATAATGTAAAGGAGCCCAGTTGCTCTGACAGCTCCTCCAGTTCACAACGGTCAGAGTCCGGCAGCCCCGACCGGACCTCCAATTCACAGCGGTCTGAGTCCGGCAGCCCTGACCTGACCTCCAGTTCACAGTAGTCAAGATCCAGTGATCCCGACCTTGCCTTGAGCTCAGAGTAATCTAGAGCCTGGTGATCCCGACCCGACTTCCTGTCTCTAACAGTCTAGACAAGTCTAACTACAGTGGTACTTTCCCGATCATAGCATGAAGCTCCATAGACTTTCAAAGAGCTCCTACAAAGACCTCGGGATCACACCCGAGGCACCAAAAGACCTCGAGGTCACACCCAAGGCAAGAAAAGACCTCGGGATCATGCCTGAGGCGTTAGTTTCACTTAGGTCCATAACCTACGATGGGGGCAAACTCCCTAGGTGGCTGATGATGGAAAACTCCAAAGACCCTGGAACTACAAACGTTCTAGGTCGACTACCTACAGTAGTTGTTCCCATAGTACCCGCCTCAACAGAGCTCAGGGGACAAGAGGGGATAAAGACTACAGAACGTCACACCGAATATTTACAGGTCTTGGTTAACTAAGTGAGACTCGTAGACAACCCGGGAGCCTACAATATTCAGAGGCATAAACTCCACTTAGGCCTAAACTGACGATAGAGGTAACTAAAACTTCTTAGGTTAGCCCACGATAGAGGAGCAAAAAGACCCTAAATCCACACGCTTTAGGTTAGCTCTACCAATATGGTCAAGTTCTTCTCCCGACGGTCTTGACAAAGGCTGGCTGAACGAAAGATAACCATCCTGGAGAGTTAACATAAAGGTCCCTAAAACCATACGCTTTAGGTCGACTTTACCAACATGGTCAAGTTCTTCTACCCAACAATCATGACGAAGGCTAACTGGGCAGAAGACAACCATCCTGGGAGCTAACTTAAACAAAAGACTCCGAATTAGGCTGAGTCTTAACTCATAGCCAATTCCTAAGCACTCAGACAATGGCAAGCGACATCAAACATATTTTTCCAAATTTGCCCTGATATAGCATTCGACCAACCTTAGAAATGGGGGGCAATTGATACGCCTGAAATTGGCCCTCTTATACGACCGAGCTGTTCTGCACATTGACCGGTTCTTATCAGGTCATAAACTACTACCTGGATAATGACCATCCCGAGCAGTCTGGACTACCCGGGCGGTATATACATGAGGTCCGACCAACAGGTTGGGAAGACCACGCAGGCATGGCCCGTCACAGAGACAGCTCATTTGGGCCCCGAGGCATGATCTAGAACGTTCTAGCCAGTTTTCTATCTCAGTTAGAAGACTAATGGGAAGTACAAATTATTTCCTAATCCAATTAGGAAACCCCTTTGATTAATGCCAATTAATCCTAAATCAAATTGTATTTCCTTATCCTTGTACGAGTAGGTCTCTTGCATCTATAAAAGAAACCACTCACCCACATAGAAAGGGATCAACTTTTCAGTTTGCATTGCACCTCTATAGCAATCATCATCACGCCCGACTGACCTACGATAGCTCCAAACTATTGTTGGTTCACCACAAGTCCCTAGCTTTTTACAGTATAGTGAGCGTGCTCAGACAAACACGTGGACATAGGTTCCTTCATTGACAGGGCCGAAGCACGTACAAAAAACTAGTCTCTCACTCTCTCTCTCTCCTTAATCTGCTCTAATTTATCTTTAACCAAATTTAGGCATCATTACTACATATAATTCTTGTTTACTCTAAACCAAGATTGGTCTGTTGGGTTAACATATTAGATATATGTATGTATATCTAAATTCATTTTTGGTTAAAATTCGGGTCTCAAATTGTACCCTAATTACGATATATATATATAAATCCCGAGGGCTAGGCGATTGTCCTGATAGCCTACATCTAAGTTCAATTATAGTAGTAAGCCAAGTACCACTAAATCACTGCCTGCGACATTTATTAATTCTTTTTTCTGATTTGGAGTGAAATCTTTTTTCTTTTCTTTTTTTTTTTATGCAGAGTGAAATCTTTTGATATCTATTAGTTTTTAGATCAAATGTACTTTGGAACCTCTGTTTTTTTTAGAATCCAAGTGATGTAACGTGGGACCCACACAAAATTTTGACTAACACAAAGCATGCCAAAGTTTGTTTAACAGGATTTTTCTCTAGGGTTCAGTTGTAAAGACTATTTCAGACATTGGGCTTGGATCCAGATGATGGAGGTGGGCCTGGATCCAACGCATTTATTTCCACCGGCCCACCAAGACGGAATACCCGTCAACCATTATGGACAAAACTCACTTTGCACTTTAGGGCTGTCCACGGGTTGGGTGGGTCGGGTTTGGCCCCCACCCGATCATCCATCCGAAACATGGTCGGGTGAGGCACACCCCACCCGTAATCCACTCACTTGGTCGGGTGGACCGAACCATCGGGTGTGGGTGGTTTCGGGTCGAGTCGGGTGAAACCTGACTGGGAATTGAGCCACTGATTTTGGGTTGTTTTCCAACCAAACTTGGGCTATTTTGCCTCTTGATTTGAGCTATATATAGTTATATACACATATTATACAAAGTGAAGAACAACTCAAGTAAAAACAACAAATTATAGATCTGTAAACTCAAAAAAAAAAAAACACAAATTATATATCTGAAGAAAAACTTAAGTAAATAACAACAAAGTATAGATTTGTAAAGTGTAAAGTGTGAAGTGTAAAAAAAAAAAAAGAAGAATAAAAAAAGAGAGAAAAATTTATAGATCTGAAGACATATCTTTTAATTTTATAGCTAGTTCTGGCAGAGTGCAGTGGCGGCAAGGATCGATGGTGGCTGGCCGTGGCCTATAGTGGTGTGCGCCGTGGTGGTTCAAGTTGTCGGATATATTGACGATCTTGAGGTCTCTCCTCTCTTGGTGCTTGATCTATCCTCTTCTTCTTCTTTTGGATTTTGATCTTTTGGGGTTTTATGAATTTGAGTTTCGTTTGGGTTTTGATCTTCTTTGATCAAACAACTTTAAAATCAGGTTTTTCGTTTGGGTTTATATGATTTTGGGTTTCGTTTGGGTTTTGGGTTTCTATGATTTCTTTGATCAAACAAATTTTGTTTGGCAAAGAAATGTGTTGGGAGAAGTTTCAGTCTTTCCCAAATTGTGTAGATTGGGAATGATCACAGCCTAGAGCTGGGTTGTAGTATCCTGGAGGCGACGTGTTATTCTCCTACACCGGTGACTACCGCGAGAGGCGCGAATCGTCTTAAAGAGAGTGACCTAGTCCGCACTCAACCCAACTATGTGACTTTTTTTTTTATACGATATTCCAAGCGATGTCATAGCATTTTGAGGTAACATTATGCGATTCGTGATTCGGCAAGAAAATATATTTTTCTGTCATTATTTAATTATTATTTTATTCAATGAATTTTGTGTTTTGGAGGTAAATCTCCAACAATTTTAAGATGATTCATCTCTCTTATTTTATCAATTGTCACCAATTGAATTTGATGTTTTTTGTTGAAATGTGTGATGTGACAAATTGAGTAGTGACATTGAGATCTCACAAATTAGCGAGTATACGGTAACAAGTTTAATTTACTTCTCGCATTAACTCTCTCTATACTAGAGGTATGTTTTTTGCATTTTTGCTTTGGGGAGAGATACATGATACATATGAAGGAAATAGTGGTGGTTTATTACATAAAAAAGTTTTTGTTCTTTTGAAAAAGAATAACTTGTTGATTTCATTTTAATATGGACAAGTGTGCTTGAGAGAATTATTATTCACGTAGTTCGTAAAGTATTTCCTAAGAATGCATGTTTAGCAATTTTAATTCATATATTTTGTTGTGCCACCATTGGCCTAGCCGCACTATACCTATGCACTTGTCTATATATACATGGGCTTCTCTAGTTTATGTTTATTCAAGAAAAAGTTAGACTTGTGGAACATGTTAATTTTATTGGGTGTTGCTCCAGGTGAAATCCTCATTTTATGTTGTGATTAATTTGATGCAATAGTGGGTACTAAATATTTACTCATTAAAATATTAAATTTTTCGTTGAGCAAAATTGTTTAGAGGCCCAATGCTTGTGCATTTCTTTTCTTATGAAAAAATTGAGATAAAAGAGTTTCTCCAAATGAAGGATTTAAGGCAACAAATTGTATATTTGTTTTTGCAAAACTTATGTTCATTTGGTGTGATACATAGATCTCAATTTTGTACTTTAGGAAAATTTAAGTATTTTATGAAGGAGAGATTGATGGTGCTTCATTAAAAAATCTTGAGAATCGAGATTGTGAGATTTTTGTAAAATATGTTTTTAGAACTTTTTAGAAATTTTGAGATTGTAATTTTGCAAACTAATGTATGAGTATATGAGAAGCTTCCAGGCAACTAAAATTTCTTGAAAGAGATGGGAATTGTTTGAGAAGTAAGAGTTTGTGAATTTTGCAAAACAAGTTACAAGTTTGATTTCTCTTAATTAGATGAGCATTTACCTCGGTTATTACAATGCTAAATTATTAGAGAAATTATTTTTGTGGGTGTGCAGTGGTTTTGAGAATCTCAATGATTTCAATATTTGAGATTGTGAAAGGATCTGTTTTGGGTCCTTTTGAAATGGAAGATACATATATACTAAACTTTAAACTTTGAGCCTAAATTGATACGTGTAATGGTTGAAGAAGTTTTGAACATTTGTTGAGGCTTGATGATTAAAGCGACTTCTTCCCAAACATTTTTGGTAATGAAGCTCATCTATATTATGGGTCCTAAATTCTGAGTTGATGTGATTAAAAAATGTGCCTTGGTTTTTTATTCGAAAAAATTCATCAATGGTTCAATCACTTCAAGTGATCTTTCAATTTGTTTATCTTGAGGGTAAAGCATTATTGAGAGAATAATTTATATTCTCAATATTGATGGTGTATTTTTATTGTCAATGGTGGAGTCTTGAGTTATTGTACAATTGTTATTAAACCCACCATATGGCATGTGTAACACATTGGAGATTAAAAGTACCCAATCGTGAAAATGAATTATCTACTTGGTAGCACCTCCATTGAGGCATGGTGTTGAAATTCAAACCTTTGTTACGTGTCATACACACGTGTGAAACAGATTGAGTAAAAAGTTCTAGCTAGAGGCAAAAGTTTGATGTATACCGAGGGGGATGAGACTTAAGCCCAAATTTGTTATAAATCACTTATGAGGATACCCTACCTAGGGATTGGTGATCCAAAGAACTAGGTTTGAAAGGCCAAACAAATCATAGAGTGGTTTGAATGTGGATATGCACTCTTAAAGTCTCAATGACATTTTATCCATCCCTATGGAGTAAGTACATGTGATCCTGTAACAATCATGGAAGGTTGAGATTTATCTCTTAATGAGTTCTATATCCTTTATGGGTGGGATGTCTTAGTTAAAGGAGCATCCTTGATAGACTTGTGGAAGTGGGGCCGCTTCCTATGAGATTGGGCTAATCTCTAGAGCACACATAAAAACTAGGATAAAGCACAAGGACAAATAATGTGCTGGCTTATGAAGCTTAGAGACCACCTAGAGTGTCATGTGTGTGATGTGCTTCTACGTATCCTCAAGTAGTCATTATTTAAAGGCTAAGCCACTCTGACTCTAATACGGGAACACTGAAACACTAAGTGAAGGTTTAAAGGCTGAGTCACTTTCATGATGCATGATATTCTATATTTACCTTTATATATTATTTTTATTTTTATTAAATAAGTGGGGGATTGTTGGAATATTTTAATGAAAATATGATTTTATTTATAAGTGGGGGATTGCTCATATTATATACCAACTTTTATTGGATTAATATGTTTCAAAACTCATTATTGTGAACTCTTATTGTATTGAGAGTTACAATCATTTATATATCCTATTTAAAGGATTGTTTTATTAGCCATATGTTACATAACTGTGATTCATTGAGGCTAGTTATTTGGGTTTAAATCTCACTTATCATGAGCTCTAATGGTCACATTTTAGTCCATTCTCTGTATAACACAATATGACTATAAGTCCATGAGATGGAATTGTGCTAGTATAATATACTACTTATTTTATTATGTTTGTATATATTTTATTTTATATCTGGGCAAGGAAAGGTATTGAAAAAAGCTTCGGTCTTCCCCAAATTGTGTAGATTGGGGACGATCACATCCTAGAGCTGGGTTGTAGTATCCTGGAGGTGATGTGCTATTCTCCTACACTGGTGACTACCGTGAGAGGCGTGAATCGTCTTAAAGAGAGCGACCTAGTCCGCACTCAACCCAACTATGTGACTTTTTTGTGGTATGATATTCCAAGCGATGTCATACCATTTCGAGGTAACATTATGCGATTCGCGATTTGGTAAGAAAATCTAGTTTTTTTCGTTATTTAATGATTATTTTATTCAATGAATTTTGTATTTTCGAGGTGAATCCCCAATACTTGGTGTACTTTAAGAGTACCTCCAAGGGATATGCCAAATTTTGGTATTGACATGATTAAAAAGTTGTGCACTCTTGTACAACACCCAAGTGTAAGTGATCATGCAAGTAATACTGGATAAGTCTAGGTCGATCCCGTAGGGAAGGAATAGGGAGAATGTCTACTAAGTTACAACCTAAAGAAAGAAAAATATGAATATAGGAGTGGAGGTGTACTAATAAATCCTAATTAATTAAATTAAACTAAATAATATACTAAAGCATAGAGAAACATAATTCTGAAATAAATAAATTAAAGGTATTGGAAACATGTGAATCCATATTGATCCTAACCATCTACTATGCACATTCATTAACGTTCTATGAAGTTCATTCTTCTTTAGTATTTCGTATTTTTCTAAAGATACAGAATCAATAGTATCATCACAAGTGTTTAAAATACTTAGAAGACGGTTTAAAACAATGGTTAATGCTTGCACTCTAAATGGTGTTAACATTCAAAGAGGTTTTCAAAAGTCATTGAAGAAAATGGCCTTAAGGCTTTAAGTTCTAAAAACTGTTATGACAAACTGAACATACTGGAATAATTTGAGGACAGATTTCTAAAACAGAAAGTCTTGGAATACTTAAAAGAATTATCTCAGGAATTAACAGGTTCGATCGATCGACGCGCTTTCAATCGATCGAACTGCATCATCCTTCAATCGATCGAAATATCTTCGATCACTTGACTGTTCTCTGGTTCGATCGAGCGAGATAACTTCGATATGATACATGGCAGAGGTTGGGAATAAATGTTTCATAACATATTCCCAACTTTTATACTACGGAAACATGATAAAACTAATGCAGGAATAGCAAACTAGATCAATCATAACTTATAAACTAATAAACAATCAAATAGAGACAACGAAAAAGAAAAAACTTGAAATTATCTGAAAATAACTTGAAATCATCATCAATCTTGAGTTTAACAATGGAAAAAGAGGCAGAAAACTTCAAACTAAACTAATATATCCCTAAACTAACCCTAAAACTAACCTAAAACTGCCATTTTTTTGTTTTTTGGAGTGTCCCCCTTGCGTCTGCTATCATAGTAGCTTATTTATAGGGTTTTCGTAGACTGTACACTACTTTCTGGAAATTTTTACCTTCAACCGATTGAACTTTTTTGATCGATCGAAGTCTCAATCGATTAAACTCTCTTCAATGATTTTGATAACTCTACGCACCTATGGAAGAATGGCCATATCTCTTCACTATTAACCTCTGGTTTGCGGCCACGCTACCTTAACTCATAGATCTACATTTTATATTTCTTGAAAAATCTTCCAAATCTGAAGTCTTCAATGTCAAAAATGGCATTTTCTTAGATGTTTCTATTGTTCTCTCCACCAGAATCACTTTTCTATGCAACGATTACTTTCCGTGTCCTGTAAAATAGTGCAAATACACATGTTTGAGTCTCAACATCACAGAAAACACTTAATCATTGATATGCATCTAAATCTAGGGACTTAGGCATAACAGTATGCATAAAATACCATGTAATACAATATAAATATACACTTTTCATCTGTAATCACACGCCCAACTAGCTTGTTGCTAGTCCCTAGTAATGAAGTGAACTACAACAATGTTTATTTGAACTCTAAAAAATGAAAACCAAAGAAAGTAAAAATCCTACCTCACTTTCGCAGGAATCGCGATTGCATTTAGCGTATGCAACAAACCTTTAAACCCCTAGGTTCCCCCTAATAGATGAGTGTTGTCTCGTGAGGGTTTGCAGTGAATCTAACCACAAAATTCATGATTATTGTAATGGTTCTCTTTTAAATGTTTTTAAGAAATCTTTCCTTTCATTTAGCAATGTGGGTAAGCTCAACAATCTTATGAAACTCTCTAGCATGCCATTGTTATGCAATACACACATTACAGTTAATCTACTATCAAAGTAATTAGAGTATTTCATACCTATTAATCTTCAAGTGTGTGTGTGAACGGACAACCAAAATACAAAACTTTGATTTCAAAGCTCTCATAACCTAAGACGCTATCAAGACGTTCATTTTGACTCAACTCTTATCGGGATTACACTCAAAAGATGAAATCACTTTGATTTTAGTGTAATAATTATCGCTCATGATATGGAAGCTATAAAGAGTAAATACAAATGGAAACAAATGCTTCTCAAATCTAAATTGAAAAACGGACATTTTAGTGCAGAAAGTCTCACGATAGGATATTTTTCACTAGGAAAGCGAGATACCGTGGAGAACTTTCTCATTACCTTAACTTCATATCCAATCTACTTAAAATCATCAGGACTTTGAAAACGAGGTGTCGATTAAGAAGAAAGCAGTTCGTGATATTCGACTGGGTTAAAGGATATGATAAGAATATCTACTATAACTTTTCAAACTCCCCCACATCTCCAATCTCTCTCTTATTCTCTTTTTTCTTTTTCTTTTTTTTTTCACACTCTTATTTTTTTTTCTTTTGTAATAACCATTGGCTTTTTTTTTCTTTTTTTTTTTCATGATTTTCTCTTTTTTTTTTTGTCAACATTCCCTTATTCACACAACCAAACTTCTTGTCAAGACAACACATTCCAATCACTCCTAAATAAAGAACTGAGGCTTGAACTCCTAATTTGGAGTTAGGTATAGACTTTAGGATTGTGAAGACAAGGCGATTATGATAAGCTCAAGAGGTGAAGTAAAGAAATAGCGTAGAGGTAGGAAAGGTTGTATTATGCGTGTATGGTCAAAAGATGGCCTAAATCATATTCTAAGTCAATCGGATTATTCATTTCAGTACATTCAAGAGCTCTTGATTTGGTAAATCCTCTACGTTCTCTTCTAGTGATCAGTCAAAATGAAGAAAAAAAATGAGACTTTCAACGAATTAAAACGATTTTCAAAAAGTAAGAGTAATTGTATTAAACCCTCAAGAAAAAGAATGGCTCAAAAGCTCACTTGGGTTATTAGTTGTCACACCCGTCCCGAGAAAATACATTCTTTTTAAAGGCATATGCAAATTTCTTGAAATTATTAATGTTGATTAATAATTGAGATGGAGTTGACTGTGGGTCAACGGTGAATGTCAATTGAGGACACGGGAACATGGAAAATCATGAGGCATTGGATTGACTAAATGACATTTATATGATTTAAATGTTATTTGACTTATCTGGTAAATTGTGAATAGTAAGTATACTTGTGTAGTGTACTTTTCTGGTAGTTGGATCTTGTTAAAGATCATTTTGAATGAATTAGAGTTAACCCATGTAATACGTTACATAAAAGGTAGGTTGTCTAGAAATTCCACGAAAATAATTTTTGGAACGTAATTACGGTGACAAACGGAACTTAGATGAAAACTTCTATGATTTATAGTTTTCACTTGTGAAGTAATGAATTAGACGTGTAAGACGTTTCGATGGATAATTAGAAGTTTTGAAAAACTCGTGGGGAGGTAAACATAATTTCCGAGAGTGTTGCCTATATATAGAAGTGGCAAGATATTTTCATTTCAACTTTTCTTAAAAATCTAAATCAAGAGGTGATTTGTTGCTTTGAGCTTCTTGACGCAAATCGATGGACTTCTGCCCGTTTGTTTTTCACCAAATTTCAGATTTGAAATCCTCGAGGTAAGAGCTATATTTTGACACCTCTTAAGCCACGCTTGGCTAAGTTTTACAGAAATTCTAATTCTAAAAATTTAGGAAAAAGGCATTTAAACTTTTAGGTAGGTTTTGCGTAGGATCGGAGATTCGACGTTATAGGACGATAGCTCGAGGTATGAATTCTTGACTTATGACATATAAGAAATTTTGGATGTTTTAGGCATTGTGTATGAAATTGTGATCCGGGCAAAACTCATGTGGTAACTTAGGCCCGTTAAATTTAGCGAGTATGTATGAAAATCATGTTTGTATGACTATGTGAGCATGCTATGTCTCTATGTGGGTCAAAGGGGAGTTTGATACAAGTTCATGCCGGGGTACGCCTCTCAATGTTTGAGAGTTATAGTAGCGATGACTACTTGCTTGGTTTGGGAACCAGCCCTGCCAAAGCTCGGATGAATGAGTGTCTCTCTCCCTAGAGACTAATTATATGATTTAGATATTTAAAGCATGAATTGTCTCATATGCATATGTTTAGAATTATACACTCAGCATATTGCTAAGCAATGGAGATTTACTCCATTGCAAGTATGAAGAAAGGAAAGAAGAAGCGTTAGGAGTGAGGCCGATGAGATGCCGGGGATCACCTTTTGGTTATACTTTTGTTTACCAATCTAATGTTGTAATAACGAGTTTTGCGAAGTTGGAGTTATGTCCTAAACTTAGAACCTTTGTAATGGATTTGTAATGATGTAATATGTCATTAAACTTTTTTTGGTTATGTTGGAATGTATCCGAACTCTTGAGTTCGTGTTTTGAATGTTTTACTTATCAAATTCAGATTTTTGGAGGTATGTAATAGTGCTTTTGTATTTTAATTCAAACAAGCCTTAACTTGTTTTGTTATCGTTTCTTTTCAAGGATTAGTAATATGTTTATATGTTCTTGCAACCTTGATAGACTTGGGGAGTATTGGATTAAAGAGTGGGAGTCTTGGAAAGTTTTAAAGTGTGAGGTTGAATGGTTTCATAAGCAAAATTCTGCAGCATTGGGGAGAATTCTGCTAAAGGGTCATTCGACTGATCGAAGGGGGTCGTTCGACCGGTCGAAATGACCCTTGCATGAAAATTATTTAAATGTTTTGGTCGGTTCTTAGGGTACCTTTGGGACCTCTTTTAGCATAAATTTATCTGAATCGAAATATAATTACGCTTTCAATTTTATACGAATTTTACAACTCAGAAGGAATCGTTTCCAAAAGTTTTAAATCCTCAATGTTATTTTTTAAGTTATTTTTTGCCGCTAGAGTTATATAATGAGCCTTGGTGGCGTGCCACGTGTCATATTTCCGCCCGTAGCGGGATGGGTTGTGACATTTATTGGTATCAGAGCTATAGGTAACAAAATTTTGGGAACGTTCGTCTTCGAGTGGAGTGTCGAGTGAATTGACCCATATTCTAGAATGCATCCACATATTGTAGAGATGTTTAATGCATATGGTATGTTGTTATACATACATGATTATGTTATTGTTATACATGCATAGTACTTATGCATTTACGAATCGATGGAGTCATACAGATGTAGAGTTGTATGATGAGATGAGGTTACCGTGCATTATCATAGACTTGGTGTGGTGACACGAGGGGGAGATGATATCTTGGTAGTAATGAGCAGTTGCGTTTTTCAACGAAAACCAAATGATTTTCGATCGAATCGTTAATTATTTAAAGTGATAGTAATGAGTGCTCTCTGAGGGCTTTGACGAACGAAGTTCGAGTAGTGAATGATGGAAGGGATTTTATTGGTGTTCACATGGAGGGCGACAAGTGATTGCTCATAGTCGAGCATTGGGATTGATTGATAAGGGTTCTATTCCGGTCGATCCCGCAGGGAAAGAATAGAGAGAATGTCTACTAAGTTATAACCTAAAGAAAGAAAAATATGAAAATAGGAGTGGAGATGTACTAATAAATCCTAATTATTTAAAATAAACTAAATAATTAACCTAAGCATAGAGAAACATAATTATGAAAATAAATAAATTAAAGGTTTTGGAAACACGTGAATCCACATTGATCCTAACCATCTACCATGCATATTCATTAACGTTCTATGGAGTTCATTCCTCTTTAGTATTCCGTATTTTTCTAAAGATACAGAATCAATAGTCCTTACATAACCGGGACTATATCATCACAAGTGTTTAAAATACTTAGAAGACGGTTTAAAATAATGGTTAATACTTGCACTTTAAATGGTGTTAGCATTCAAAGTGATTTTCAAAAGTCATTGAAGAAAATACCCTTAAGGTTTTAAGTTCTAAAAACTATTGTGACAAACTGAACTTACTGGAACAATTTGATGACAGATTTCTAAAACAGAAAGTCTTGGAATACTTAAAAGAATAATCTCAAGAATTAACAGGTTCGATCGATTAATGCGATTTTGATCGATCGAATTGCACCATCCTTTAGTTGATCGAAATATCTTCGATCACTTGACTATTCTCTGGTTCGATTGATCGAGATAACTGCGATCGATCGAACACATGTTTTCTATATAATACATGGAAGAGGTTGGGAATTAATGTTTCATCACATATTCCCAATTTCTGTACTACGGAAACATGATAAAACTAATGCAGGAATATCAAACTAGAGCAATATAACTTATAAACTAATAAACAATCAAATAAAGACAAATAAAAAGAAAAATCTGGAAATAATCTGAAAATGACTTGAAATCATCATCAATCTTGAGTTTAACAAAAAGGAGGAAGAAAACATCAAACTAAACTAATCTACCCCTAAACTAACCCTAAAATTGCTATTTTTCGTGTTTTGAAGTGTCCCCCTTGCGTTTGCCCGCAGGCTGTACACAACTTTTTGGAAATTTTCACCCTCAACCGATAGAACTTTTTCGATCGATCAAAGTCTCAATCGATTGAACTCTCTTCAAGGACTTGAACTTCTCTGATTTTGACAGCTTGGTGCACTGATTGGAGAATGACCATATCTCTTCATTCTGACCTCGAATTGACCTCCGGTTTGCGGCCACGCGACCGTAACTCATAGATCTATATTTTATATTTCTTGGAAAAACTTCCAAATCTGAAGTCTTCAATGTCAAAAATGGCGTTTTCTCAACTGCTTCTATTGTTCTCTCCACCAGAATTACTTTTCTATGCGATGATTGCTTTCCATGACCTGTAACATAGTGTAAATACACATGTTTGAGTCTCAACATCATAGAAAACACTTAATCATTGATATGCATCTAAATCTAGGGACTTGGGCACAAAAGTATGCATAAAATACCATGTAATACGCTATAAATATGTGCTTTTTCTGTAATCAGGTATGCCAAATAAATTTGAGGGTTTATGTGGCAATTTGACATATTAGAATTTTGCATTTCGGTTGGAGTAAATGATACCCAATATGTCAACTTTATTATTTTTATAATTTATATATTTTTTAATCATTTAACAAATTAAGTGATTCATTTAACAAATAAATGTAATAAATTTTTAATGAAAAAGTGGAAATGGCATGCCAACTTTTGGTCTGTCATTTTTGACATATGAACAAGCATGACATTTGCCACATGGGCTTTTAGGATTTTGGTTGGAGGAGAACAAGATGTCAAATTTTGCCATTTGGCACGCCACATTGGAAATGGCATGTCTCTTGGTACGTCCCTTGGAGATAAGTAGTGAGTTTTGTATACTAGTTTTATTGGAACAAGTGTAAGAGTTAAATTGTAGCATGAATCGAAAAGAAAACATTTCCACTGCACCTCCTATCACTCCTTTTCTTCCTTTTTTTTTTTTTTTGGGGGGGGGGGGGGGGGGGGGGGGGGTGGTTGGGGGGTTTAGTGGGAGGTACGCCAAATATGAAGCCAAATACTAATTTCGTATTTCTGTACAAAAATGCACCTGCATTAATTCTCGCACAACAATTAAAAGACAATTAAGAAAAAATCGTTTCAAAATTTAAAGCCCAAATAAACTAAAAATCCTCCACAATCTTAGGGGGTCAAAGTAGTATCTTATTCTCTTCATCATATCATTTTGACTTTTATTGTGATTCATCTCTGAGAAATCTCCTATTTTCTTTTGCTGAATCTAAATTTCACAAAAACTCAAAACTGTTAAATGTTTTATAATTTTTAGAAAACATATCAAGACATTAAAATATTCACAACATGCATGTGTGCTTTGAACTTTGAATATACTGTGAAATTCATAGAACTCAGGCTGAGTGTATTTTGGTTATGAACTTGGAAAATTATTGCTTATGAGAGTTTTTAAAAATTATAAAAAGCCTACTAGTGGAATTAGGGGTGAAATCAGTTCGGTTCGGTTCGGTCGGTTTTGAAGGTGAAAAATGCACCGAATTGACCTATCGATTTTCTGGAGAGTGGAAACTGAAACAGACCCGATTATGTGTTGATACCGAACCAAACCGACTGAGGTTACTTCGGTTTGGTTCGGTTCGGTTTCGATTTTCCCAGGTGAAAGAAAAGAGCACAGAGATCTGGAAAGCTCAAATTCAAACTCAAAACACACCAACACATATCCGAAAAAAAATTCAAATTTAAAACTCAAACAAGATAGATCTATAGAAGAAGAAAAAATCCTAGGTTAGAAAATGTCACGTCCCGGAGCAGCATAAATAGAGAAAAATAAATTTCCTTTATGGGTCCATAAGGAATGACAGGTGAAAGTCACTAATAATCCACACCACGCAGTACTAGTCCAAAAGAACAGCAACTGTAAACAACTGAGAATAACACACAGTGCTAACTATTACAAAAATATCAGAGTATGGTCCACAGGATCACAACAGGTCTGAAGACAACAAATGCCCAAGTACCCGTTAACAAAAGGTTTAACAGAACAACCGAAATGTAATCTAACTATAACATCTTCAGTCTTCAACTGGCATAAGGATAATCCTCCCTGGCGTAACCATCATCGGTGGGGCCTTCCTCTGGATAATAGTCATCAGTGTACTGGTCATTACCTGCAGAATAAGGGGCAGGATATTCTGGACGGGGAAAGTCCAGGCAATAAAAGGCCGTCAACTTACTGAGAGCTGAGTGAGCATAAACTAACGAGGTACCGATTATTTGAAGAAAACACAAGCTTATGAAAATACGAGTTAACATCTTATTATATCCATATCTTGTTCCTTTATTCATCCTTATAAACCAACCCTTAACGTCTTGTTAATCGAATACCGAACTCAACATATTCTGATTTCATGAACAGACTCAATCGTTTAACTCTAGGGATACACCCTTATTCTGTCCATCGCTTTTAAGAGCAATATATCCTGCTCACCGCATGTCATGGACTCCACGTCAGTCTGTCCCCAGCTTTTAAGAACAATGGTCCTGTTCACCGCATTTCAGGGATATAACATTTCGAACAAGGCATATCAATCTATTGCTACGACTCAAAGTCATCTACTAGTGATCCCAGCTCACCGCTTTTAAGAACAATGGTCCTGTTCACCGCTTTTAAGAGCATCTCATAGATCATCTAGTCTATCTTAGGACTATTTGGTCCAGCTCACTGCTTTTAAGAACCATATATTCGGTTCACCGCTTTTAAGAGCATATCATGACCAATCGTCCATCCACGTACCATTCCTAGAACTTACCAAACCTACTTACGTTCCATTCTACATCGACACATAACAACACCCTATGTGGCCTGACTACTCGGATTAAAAGAACACGGATATCAAACTCATATCAGAAACAACACGTCACCCACGTCTTTATATTCCTTTTTATTTATCCATTATCCATAAATCTTTGGTGTCACATTACTCCTGTCTAATCCATAGTCGCATAATGGAATTCCGAATCAGAAATCGAACAACTAAACCTCTTATATAATAAACAGGCAAAAGAATCCATGTTCTGATCATGCCAATCGATTGGTACATAGGTTCAATCGATTGGGACAAAAAGTTATACCAATCGATTGAGAAACATGGCAATCGATTGGAATGTCAATCGATTGGAATCCTATCCAATCGATTGGGATACGACTGATGTCAATCGATTGATATCAAAATTTATCAAAAGGAAGAGAAAGTTTATACGAGTATAGAAATGAAATACCAGGTCTTATTAATATACCAAAATACAGGGTATTACAAAAAAATTTACACAAATTTGAAAAAACCCTAAATATTCTTAACTTTAATCCTTTGATTTCCAGTCTTTAATCTTCGACTTCGAGTCTTCAATCTTCAAGACTTCCATATCATCGATTGAGAGAGGGATCAAACCAGCGGTAGATGAGAGGATGACGACGAGGGGTGGGCTACCGGTGAGGCTCAGGTGGGGGCGACTGGAGTTAGAGAGAGTGGTAGTGGCAGCGGCGTCTAGGGTTAGGGAGGTTGTTGTTGGTGGTGGCTAGGGTTAGGATGGTGTGGAATGGCTAGCATTGGGGTTACAAAATGTAGAGAGAGAGAGAGAGAGGAGGGGGGGGGGGGGATCTCAGCAAGAATGAAGAGAGAGAGGGGTGGGTTTCCTAGGATGAAGAGAGAGAGTAGGGGTGGGTTTCAAAGATTGATGAGAGGAAGCTGAGTTTACCAAAGAATGAAAAGAGATGGTGGGGTTTGATTTTACCGAGATGACAGGTTGTATAGTGTAGAGAGAGATATGTTTATACATATTATTTACTTTTTAGTTTCTTGGGAAAAGTAAGTCAGCTTTTTTCTTGGGTTAGGTAAAAATTTGAATTTACTTTTTCTCTTTCTTCAGTATTATATCTCATGGTCTTCAAGATATGTTTATAAATATTATTTTAATTACGTACTCTATTATAATATCGGTTCGGTTCGGTCGGTTATGGTTCGAAATTAACAAGAGCCGAAACCGAACTGAATGTCAATTTTTTAACTGATTACAAACCAAAACCGAACGCTTTGTTAGATAAACCGACCAAAATCACTCGGTTCGGTTGGTCAGTTCGATTTTTTCGGTTTGACTTATACCCCTAAGTGGAATATGTCGTTAGACACAATAAAGATGTTGTATTATATTATCCGGACATTCAACGAATAACGATTCTACAAAGGTATTTGTATTTTCATGTATTGTGAAATTCATGAAACTTCACTCGAGTGTAATTGTTGACCATGGCTTGGGTTTTTAACAAAACTTTGGCAAAAATTTCTTTGTTACGTTTTTGAACTTTACAAAATCTTAGCCAAATGATTTGTTAGAATACAAAACATATGAAATATATCATCTAGGCATTCCAAAATCGATCACAAGAAAGTGTTTTTGCATTTTAAATGGATTGTGAAATCCACAGAAACAGTAAGCTGTCCATTTAACACGAGTTTTCCTCAATATCTAGTACTAATTAAAGATTCAAAAGCAATTGTAATGAAAAATTGACTTTGTTGAGATGATGTTATAGTCAAATCAACACGTGTACTTATAGAAACGATTAAAACACACACTAAACACCACCATTGATCCAATTTCGACGAAAGAATTTTCATGCATGTGTACTTGTTATGAGGGATATATGCTACATGCATTTCCTGGTGTAGAATTAGAGGTGTCAAACGGGCCGGGCCGGGACCGGTCAAAGCGGGCCCTGAGCGGGCTTCGGGCCAGGCCAAACGGGGCTTCACCAAACATCAGGCGGGGCCGGGCTTGGGAGTGGAGGGGGTGTGTCCGCCCCGGACCGGTGGCCCGGGCCTAGCGGGCCAGACATCGGGCCTGGCCGGACGAGCTAGCGGGCTTTCTTCAATTTTTGGAGTGGGCCGTGGTGGGCTTCGGGCCGGGCCAGGGGTTTTCACCATTTCGGGCCGGACCGGGCCATGGACGGAAGGATGGGTATCCACCCCGGCCCGGGGTATGTGAACCAGGCCTAGCGGGCCGGGCTTTTAGCCCGAAAAAAGAGGGTCGGGCTCGGGCCGGGCCAACCCGACCCGACCCGACCCGACCCGATTGACACCACTATGTAGAATGATTTTATTGCAATCCTGGTGATCATGATGGAAATGGAGGTGGAAATAGATAGAAAAAGAAGAATAAAATATATATAGGGTAGCTTATACGAATGTTATTTATATTTAGTATATAATCCCACATCGAAAATTTAAAGTCTTGTTACATTATATAAGATCATGAGGCTACTCCATTCATTGCCAATTGATTTTGGGTTGGATGCTCAAATTCAACACGTTTTCAGACCATGTTATTGTCAGGCCCAGTTTGGCCACATGTGCTCCAAGTTACCCTATCTTAGTAACTCATGTGTTTGACTCTTAGTTATGCTACATGTGTGGGGGCGTGTTGGGAATATAATCACACATTGAAAATTTAAAGCCTTGCTACTCAATATATAAGATCGTGAGGCTACTCTACTCATTGTCAATTGGTTTTGAGTTGGATACTCCAATTCAACATATATGTTGCAGAATTATGAATGTATGAATAACAAGATATTATCTTATATTTCAAATTCAATGTGGAAGACATGGGGGGTAATTAAGGGACATGCTTATTATTTTCTTTTTTGATGTGCATTAGGAGATTTAATCCGAATATTGGCCCGACACTTTATGAAAGTAGCGACTTCATCAAAAAAAGTTTCGTCAGATTTCGGGTGTTATTTCTCTGATCGATCACATTTTCATCTTATTTCTCAAACCCGTCACTTTTTGAAAGTAGTGACTTCATCAAAAAAGTTTCAAAGAAAAGTTGCTACTTGAAGTATCGACTTTTAGAAAGCGAGGGTGCTGCTGAAATGGAATGGCTACTAGGGCAGTTTTCTGCTAAAGTCGCAACTTCAAGTAATGAGTTTTTGAAGTCACGACTGCAAATAGTGACTTCTCTCTGATTTTTTTTTATTTTATTATTTTTTTTTTAATGAAGTCACTACTTTCATAAAGTAATGGGTTTGAAAAATAAGTTGAAAATGTGATTGGTCAAGGAAATAGCACCCGAAATCCAATGCGTCGGGTCAAAAATTCAAGTAGCAACTTTTCAAAAAGTGATGCATTTGGAAAAAAAGTTGAAAACACGATAGATCGGGTCAGAAATTTGATAGAACCTTATATTTCAAATTGAATGAAGAAGATATGGGGGAAATAATAAAGGGAAGTGTTTATTCCTTTCCTTTTATTTATTTCAAGGGAAAATAGTCTTTAACATTGTCCATAAAATCTGGTTTAGGGATGCTTAAGAGTATATTCTTAGATTTGAGGGATCTTATACGAAAATGGATTTATGGTGTACTTTATCAATGAATGTAAATGGATCAGGTTTTTTTTTTTTTTTGCTGTTCATTGAACATTAAAGATTCTAGTAAAGCTAGCCTTGGGTTTCATGTGTCTTATTTCGGTAATTATGTTGATAGTATTGGAAATGGGCTCACAATCACAATAAGAAAAACCACACCCACAAAGATGAACATAAACAGAATAAGAACGACACAATCACGTAAGAAAAATCAAGCAAAACTAACACAACAAGATTTAAATATGGTTCGGCCCAACAATGCAAAGGCAATCACCTCGATTAGTATGAAGATTACAAGCACTCAAGACCTCACGTGTATAACTCTCCAACCAAATTGTATGACACACACATTTGCTATAAACTAATCTCTCCCTCACTAGTTTGCAGCCCTCTGTTGTGTATGTAGAAGATTTCTTTATCAATCACTTGAGTAAGCCCTATATTTATATAGATTGTAGAGTCTCAATCCTAGTTGTGGTAGGATTTACCCCCATGGTAAGTCTTGTACAATAAGGAATACTATCACAAACATTCCTACATAAACTAGGTAACTTACACCATCAAAGAAATCCTTATTTGATAAGGAAACCACCAATAATTCTACTAATGAAATTTTAGGCACAATCATAACAGATAGTACATGGGTATAATAGGAATGAAATAGGACATGTATCACACAATAAAGCTTGTGTGAACAAAGGTGGACAAAAAATGAGTGAGTAAAAATGCTTTCATTAAGAAATACTCATTAATTCTCATTTTCTTCCAAATTTGAAATGAAATAGATTGGAGAAAAAGTAGAAATTAATTTTCACTTCTTTTCTATAACTCCTAACGAGAAAACGAAAGAGGAAACGAGATTGTAAATTCTCTAGCAATGTAAGTTATTTTATTTTATTTTATATTTTTTTCTAATCAAAACAATAAAGCAAGCAATGTAAGTTATTGGATTGTCTTCTGGTGATCAATTGGTGATCCAATTTACTTGTAATACAATATTTTGCTCATGGCAGAGATATAGTGCTTGGTTGAACTGGGGAGTGGATTTCTGTTAAACATTGACTTCGTAGGCTGTAATTACTTGTACTTACTCGAACAAACAGAGCACATAATATATATATATATATATACACACTCTCACACACACGAATCATTAGATGGGGAATACATTTGTCGAAGTAAAGCTGTTCGGCTGGTCATAATTACAATAAAGAATCATATTTACAAATGTCAGTCCTGCCGCCCGGAAGGGATTCTTACTACGAGATATATGAAATATATATATAAATAATTTTTTTTTTTCTTCATAAAGCTTCATACTCCTATATAGCAATTCTTATGAAGAAAAAAATCAGCTGGGGTTTCTAGAAATGAATTTGAAGGTGTCTCCAAAGGTTTTCTGTCAAGTTGTTCTTCTAACATGCATGAACTTGTTGCATTGGGTTCCCTCAACTGTGTGTGAAGTCACTAAAGCTGGAAATGAGTCAGATAGGGTTGCCTTGCTGGCATTCAAGGCTCAAATAAAACATGACCCTCTTCAGATTTTGAGTTCCTGGAACGACTCTAGCGAAATCTGTTCCTGGCGAGGAATCACCTGTGCGCCTCGGTCACAAAGGGTAATAATTTTAGATCTAAGTTCGGGGGCCTTGACGGGTTTCATATCTCCTTACATTGGTAACTTTAGCTTTATCAGGGAGATATGGCTCACAAACAACAGCTTTCAAGGAGAAATTCCTCGGGAAATCAGTTACTTGTCTGAGTTGGAATATTTAGAACTGAGCAACAACTCTCTAACTGGAGAAATCCCAACGAGTCTTTCGAACTGCTCGAACCTCATAGGACTTGGTTTTGGTAAGAATGAGCTCACAGGCACAACTCCAAAAGAGCTTGGCTTGTTATCGAATCTAAAACAACTCGTGTTTCACTTGAACAATTTGCGAGGAGAATTTCCTCCATCTTATGGGAACTTGTCGTCATTGGAACTTTTATCCGGTACAGGGTGTGGATTGGAGGGAAGTATTCCAGACATTTTTGGGCAACTCAAAAGCCTATCATTTCTCGCATTAAGTGAAAACAACCTATCTGGTATGATTCCTTCTTCCATTTATAATGTTTCATCCATTACTCTCATTGCACTAGTAGTCAATAAACTCCAAGGAAGCCTTCCACCCGACTTGGGCCTTAAACTTCCAAACCTCCAAACTTTCCTTGTTGACGGAAATCAATTATCTGGAACCATTCCAATTTCCCTATCAAATGCTTCAATGCTTACAAATCTTGGATTTTCACAGAACAGGTTTACGGGTCAAGTATCTATTGATTTTGGACACTTGCTTGACTTCCAAAAGCTAGGTATGGGCTCTAATAATTTGGGCAGTGGATATACAGGCGATTTAAATTTTCTTTCCAGTTTATCCAATTGTACCAATTTTAGATATATGTCTCTACAAAACAATCAATTTGGTGGCGAACTGCCAAAATCCATAGCCAACCTCTCAACCCAACTCCAAACATTACTAGTAGGAGGAAATCATTTTTATGGGAGTCTACCAAGAGGAATAGGAAACCTTGCCAATTTGGGAGTAATAGGTTTGGAGAAAAACAGTTTCTCAGGCAGTATCTCCTCATATTTTTGCAAGCTTCAGAAGCTCCAACTCGTGTTTCTATTTGAAAATAGATTTTCTGGGCAAATTCCATCATGTCTGGGAAATCTCACATTAATGAACAAACTTCGGTTAGATGGGAACAATCTAGAAGGAAGCATACCTTTGGGAATCGGAGAATGTACGAATTTGAATCTACTAGACCTTTCCCGCAACAATCTCAGTGGATACATTCCTGAAGTTATAGGTATTGCCTCTCTATCTGTACTCCTAAACTTATCCAACAACCACTTCGCTGGTCCTCTTCCATTCAGTGTGGGTAACTTGATAAATCTTGCAGCATTAGATGTCTCCCGAAACGAACTTTATGGTAAAATTCCCAGCAGCCTTGGTCATTGTATCACCTTGGTACAACTTTCTTTGGCAGGCAATTCATTTGAAGGAAACATTCCATCATCTTTGAGTTCTTTGAAAGGATTGGATTCTTTAGATTTTTCGCACAATGGCTTGTCTGGGCTTATTCCGGCGTTCTTGGAGACATTTTCGGTTTTGCAGAGCTTAAATCTTTCTTTCAACAATTTTGAGGGTGAAGTACCATTCAATGGCATTTTCAAAAACTTAACTGCACTATCAATAGCTGGGAATAGCAAACTTTGTGGAGGAACACCGGAATTAATATTGCCAAAATGCAGAAAAGTATATCCATCCCAAGGATTGTCTCCCGCGCTCAAAATAATTATTTTCTTCGCGGTTGGATTAGTTTTAATCCTGTCAGTACTAAAGATGCACCATTTGATGAAGAAGAGAAATATACTTTCTTCAGGATCTATTTCGAAAGAATTTCTGCCAAAGGTCAGTTATCAAATGCTTTCTAAAGCAACTAACGGGTTCTCCCAGGATAATATGATCGGAGAAGGCAGCTTTGGCTCTGTATATAAAGGGATTCTAAGCGAGAAGTCAAATGTTGTCGCTGTGAAGGTGCTAAAACTTAGGAACCAAGCATCCTATAAAAGTTTCTTGGCAGAGTGCAGTGCCTTGAGAAACATAAGGCATCGAAACTTTGTCAAAATCATTACGGCTTGTTCAAGTCTTGATTCCCAAGGTAACGAATTTAAAGCTCTAGTTTACGAATTCATGCCGAATGGGAGTCTAGATAGGTGGCTACATGAAGATCCAAAAATAGAGAATGTAGAGGACATATCAAGAAGTTTAAATCTATTTCAGAGATTAAACATAGCTATTGATGTTTCTTCTGCATTGGAGTATCTTCACTACTGCTGCCTAAAACCGATAGTTCATTGTGACCTCAAACCAAGCAACGTTCTTCTTGACAGTAACATGACAGCACATGTGGGTGATTTTGGTTTGACAAGGTTTCTTACAAGTGATGCAGGAAGTGATTCTGTGCACCAAAGCAGCTCTCTTGGAATTAAGGGAACAATTGGATATGCAGCTCCAGGTAAAGTTACTTCTATTGCTTCTTCTTTATAAGCTATACTTGTTGCTCGTACAAATTCAGATAAGTGCAATGTTCCTTCATTCGAAATGTATGATATTATTCAGATCAGGCATCTTACGCTGGATCTTAGAGCTTTGTTGAGTTTGAGATTTACGTTCGAAAGAAAAGGGGATGGAAATAGTGAAGCAAACTAGAATTCCTAGTGTTTTTTTTTTACCCTATGCTGAAATAATTTTAGAAACTAAAAGATTCGCAAGAATAGTTGACAATCAGAAAAAAGGAAAACAAATTGATTTGTAAACTGAAAACAATTTCTTGTACTTTTCATTCTAACTATATTTTACTTCCTATTTTCCTCACCATTTCCTTGGTAAAAAACAAGGAAAAGTGCTTTCCCTTAATTTTCTTGCCTAAAGCCATGAACCAAATGGAGCCCTAGTGTATCTTCCAATCTAGAAGCCAGGTTGACATCAAGTCAGGTGGCATCATGGTTGAAGATTAACCTATTTTTAAACCCAAAATTTGAACCCTAACAAATTTTGCACATTCTTTAAAGAAACTATAATATTCAAAAGTTGCAAGTCCTAGCAATTCCTCATTCACTTTCAAATCAGTTTCTTTCCACTTCTATGACATCTCACTGATCTCAGAATGGGAAGAGCTAGACATGACCAAAACTGTGGTCATATTTTCTTTTCCTCATGCTTTGTTAACACTTCTGTTGGAGTGTTTAATGCAGAGTATGGCATGGGAAGTGAGGTTTCAAGAAATGGTGACGTGTACAGCTTTGGCATACTGTTATTGGAAATGTTCACTGCAAAGAGACCAACAGACAGTATCTTCGCAGAAGGCCTGACTCTTCGGAGCTTTGCAAAAATGGCTATCCCTGAAAGAGTGATAGATATACTGGATCCATTTCTACTTTCCATCATTACAGAGAGTTCAAGAGGTGCGAGCAGTAGTGAACTTATAGAAGAGTGTTTGGCTTCAATAATCAGAATTGGCATAGCTTGCTCAGCGGAAGAGCCAAAAGAGCGAATGGACATCACAAATGTTTCCAAGGAATTGCACATTATCAAGGACGTTCTTGTCAAGAATTTTAAGACAATTTATATCTAAGCAATGACAGTGAATTGTACGTCAGCATTTTCTCACAAGCTATGGTGTGCAAGTTTTCTCATTATTAATTGACTTCGCGAATAATAAAAATGTATATGTGACAACTATTTTGTGGGTGGGCCTTGTTCTGATCTCTCCTTCGCTCCATATCTATTATCTTGATTATTGTCTATTTCTCTTGCAATCATTTCAAAAGCTATAATTGATTATAAACCTAAACATGTAGGCTAAATCCAAGAGCTGGTCACAATTCGTTTGGAAACCTTTGTTCTCTTATTTAGCCTTATTAACGGAGAAACATTTTAGAGGGTTCCATTGCAAATAAATTAGGTTGAATGGCCACTACATATCAGCACTCAACGAACCACGCCCACCTCTCTCAATGCTCCAAACAATCTCTTTAGATTCATTCGAATGCAAATTCACACTTTAATTTGTGCAAAAAATCTCTTTAAATTTATTTCATTTCGATGGGTTTAATTTGTTTTACTGATGGCTGTAATGTTGCTTAATGATGAAGCGCTTCATCTGTGGTGGCAATGTCAAGTAATCAGAAATTTTCCGTGTTTTTTGTTTTTATTCTTTTTCATTCAGGTAACACAATGGTTGTTTAGGGATGTTGAATTTGCGGTATCTTGCGTTATATTTGATCTTGATGAGGTACTTATTGTTGCTTAAGAGGTTGGATTACACGAGAAACTGACCCAACCTACCTGAGGTTCGAAGACAATGTTAGAAAGTGCTCGAAGTCAAACACTTGTTGGCCCATTCCCTAACAAACTCACTTTTGGAGCAATTGGAGACTTAACAATTACACTATTGAATTTCCTTCCTAATTATCTTTCATGTGGATGCGCCGACTATAAACAAACAATTTTAGTTGTGACTATGAATTACAGGCCACGTAACTAACAACGCGTTTACATCGGGAAAAAGGGAGGGCTAAAGAAAAAAAAAAAAAAATCAAAGAATCATCAAGTTATTCAACAAAAGCTTCAAACTATTTGAATTTTGATAATAGTATAGATCCTTTTTAGTGTGGTATTCTCATCATCTCATTAACCATATATATTTTGCAAATGATACAGTGTTTCGATATTAGTCTATGTACGATGCTCCCTTCTTTGACTCATGAATTTGCAACTTCTATTGATGATGCCAAAATTTGGTAAGAGTAAAGTAATGCAATTTTAGGAGAGAGAAAGAGTGAGAGACTGTTTTTTTGTATGTGGTTCGACCCTGTTAATGAAGGTACCTACGTCCATGGGTGTGTCTGAGCACGTTCACTAGCAGATCACCGGCGGGCCTGGTGAGCCAACAAAGAGGGGCGGCACTACCAGTAATACCGGCTGGGTGTATGCGTATGATGGTGAATTTTATAGAGGTGCTGTGTAGACTAAAGAATTGGCGGCCCCTTCAATGGGGGGTGAGAGGTCTCTTTTATAGATGTAAGAGACCTACTCATACATGGATAAGGAAATATAATCCTATTGATATAGATTGGCATTAATTATGGGGATTTCCTAATTGGATTAGGAAATAGTGTGCACTTTCCATTAGTCTTCTAGCTTGAGTAGGAAACTGTCCGTAATGCTCGGGATGACGCCTGTGGGCCCAGATGAGCTGTTCCCGCAGTGGGATGTGTATGTGCGGTTTTCCCGACCTGTTGGCCGGGTCGTGAATGAACCGCTCGGGATGATAAGTGGAATAAACCGCTCGGACTGATGCTTCTGAGGAGTTGTGCATGATTTTCCCGGGGCATGGACTAGCTGCTGATTTGAACTGCTCGGTCATAAAATAGAGCCAATTTTGGGCGTATCAGCTGCCCCCCATTTCCAAGATTGGCCAGATGCTATATCGAGGCAAGTTTGGAAATCAGTTTGATGTTACTTGCCGCTGTCTGAGTACTTGTGGAAGCTGCCTCGGGGCTTCTGAGCCTGGTGAGTCCTCAGGAACTGACTGAGAGTTGAGACCCAGCCTAGCTCGGGACTTTTAGGTGCTCGGGAACTGACCGGGAGTTGAGACCCGGCCTAATTCGGAGTCTTTGAATGCTCGGGAAGTGACCGAGAGTTGAGACTCGGCCTACTTCGGAGTCTTTTTACTTGAGTTAGCTCCCAGGATGGTTATCTTCTGCCCGTAAACCTTCGTCAAGGCTGTGGGTAGAAGGATTTTACCATGTTGGAAAATCCGACCTAAAGCGTATTGCTCTAGTGTCCTTTTTTATGTTAACTCCCCAGGATGATTGTCTTCGGCCCGGCCAGCCTTCGTCAAGACTGTTGGGAGAAGAGCTCGACCATGTTGGTGGAGCCGACCTAAATCACGTAGCTTTAGGGTCCTTTTGCTCCTCTATCGTCGGCCAACCTAAGAGATTTTAGTCACCTCTATCGTCGGTCTGGACCTAAGTGGAGTTAATGCCTCTGAGTACTGTAGGTGCTCGGGTTGTCCAAGATTTTGACTTGGTTATCCGTGAGGCCTATAAATACCCGGTGTGATTACCTGTTTAGTTCACTACACCATCTTGCCCCCAAGCTTTCGCTAAGACGAGGGTCTTACAGAGGCTATGATCTGTAGGTAACCGACCTGGAACATGGTGGTTACAGGGTCTTTTGAAGCTTGCCATCGTCGACCACCTAGGGGGTTTGCCCCCATCGTCAGTTGGACCTAAGCGAAGTCGGTGCCTCGGGCGTGACCCCGAGGTCTTTGGTGCCTGGGTTCGGAGCCCGAGGTCTTTTTAGTGCCTGAGTTCAAAGATCAAGGCCTTCTTCATGCCTCAGGGTTAGGTCCGAGGTCTTTGTATGCCTCGGGGTTAGGCCCGAGGTCTTTGTATGAGTTTTTTGACAATCGATGGAGCCTCATGTGGTGATCAAGTAAGTACCACTGTAGTCGGGCTCTTCTAGACCGATGGAGATAGGAGGTCGGATCAGGATCGTCGGGCTTCTGACTTCTCTGTGCTGGAGGCAAAGTCAGAACTGTTTGATCTTGACCGATGTGAACTAGAGATTGGGCCGGGGCTGCCGGACTCAGATCGCTGTGAACTGGAGGTCGGGTCGGGACTGCCGGACCCTGCTTGCTGTGAGCTGAAGGAACTGTCAGAACTCTCGGGCTGATCTCGCTTTCGCTTACTTCTGGAAGACTCGTTGCTTTCTTGCCCGGTGTCTTTGGTCTTTACAAACTCTTCAGTGTCAATGTATTTTCCAACCCTCTCTGCGAGTTCAACCAAGGTTACCGGTCGGTTTCTGTGAAACGACGTGGCGCACTTGGTGTGTTGAACTCCTGAGCAGAAGGCTATAATGGCGACTGTCTCGTTCTGTTAGCCTTAAGGTATATTAAGGCATGTTTAATTATGTTTTGATGATGTCAAATATGCTATGATAATTACATGATTCATATTGATTCATTCCTTGTTATTATCATAGTCATTTTTATGCTCATATATAATCTCATGTATTAATTTTGTATCAATGTTTTAACATCTTTGTGTGCATGAGATTTAATTGATGTAGATCAAGATTACAAAGAGCTCAACAAGGATCATGCTTGAAGACTTGAAGATAAATCATCCTTTGTTGAAGTCTAGGACCATCATTGTAAGGCATCTTGATCTCACACTCATAGGGGCTCAAACAAACTCTAAAAGTTAAAGTTTTGGAAACAAATTTTAAATGGGTCATCTTTAAAGCAATGCCCCAACCAATTGGAAAATAATTAAATTTTGAATCTTATATGGTTGGAAAGGTATTTGAATCTAGTTTCCAAAACATCAAACGGATCGCAAATCCGATTTTTGTAGAGGGAGTTATGGCCATTTTAGTGGAGATGTGTCAGTCTGCCAAACAGGGAGGGGCAGTCGACTGAAGGCCCGATGCAGTCGACCGAACTGAGCAGAATGCAAATAAAACCCTCTGTAAACACGTCTCAGTCGACTGCTTTAAGGGGCAGTCGACTGCTTCATGTTCCAGTCGACTGAATCGACTTGGAAAGGCATAGCGGCTAGTTTTTAAAGGGGCTTTTATTTACCAAACTTGCCACCAACGGCTATAATCTTTCTTGGCCTATAAATATATGTTTTCCCACACCTTTTTATGTTGGTTAATCAATTGGAAAACATCTATTTCAATCACACAACTTGTTAATTCTTAATCATTCACAATTGAGCCCTAGTTGTGTGAGTTTATCAATTTGCTCTAGCTTTCAATTGTAATCTTTGAGAGAGTGAATTGTAATGAGCTTTAAATTGTATTATCCACTCTATAAAGAGAGTTCAATTTGTATCAAATCAATTGTAAAGGTTGAGGGTTAGTAACCCTTGTGTGCAAAGAAGAGGCGTTCTTCTTTGGGAGAGATCATAGGCTCTTGTAACGGTTTGGTGCACACCCGTAAGTGCTCCGGGAAACGGTTTGGTCTACACCCGTAAGTAGATCGGATTAAGGAATCCTCAAGAGGTGTTCTTGAGGGGTGGACGTAGGCCGCGGGGTGCGATTGCCGAACCACTTGAAAAATCGGTTTGCAAGTTTCTCTTCCCTTCTCTCTTTACTTAATTACTTGTGATTGTGTTTTAATTTGCAATTTGTTTTAAAAGGTTAATTTCCGCTAAAACCTTATTCACCCCCCCTCTAAGGTTTCCACTTTTGGGCCAACAATTGGTATCAGAGCTTCGGCTCTTCTATTTTCAAAAGTTTTTGAAAAATTTGAGTTAAGATCCAAATGGAAACCGACTCTTCTTACATTTATTATTATGAGGGTCAATCGACATTAAGACCACCATGTTTTAATGGCTCAAACTATGCCTATTGAAAAAATAGAATGAGAATCTATATGATTTCTCAAGATTTTGATTTATGGCAAATCGTGGTCAAAGGGCCTCATCTACCTACAAAAATTGAAAATGGTTTTTCTATTCCAAAGACGGTAGATGAATATAATAATGCCGATAAGAAACTCATAAAAATAAATGCTATGGCAATGAATTTATTATATTGTGGTTTAGAACCAAATGAATACAATAGAATTTCATCTTGCGAATCCGCAAAAGAAATTTGGGATAAACTTGAAAATGCTCATGAGGGAACAAGCCAAGTTAAAAAGTCTAAAATCAATTTGCTTGTTCAAACTTATGAAATGTTTAAAATGTTGCCATATGAATCTATTAGAGATATGTTTTCTCGTTTTACCATTCTTATTAATAACTTGAAAAACCTTGGTAAAGTTTATACTAATGAAGAAATGATTGAGAAAGTGCTTAGGTCTTTACCAAAGGATTGGCAACCAAAGGTCACGGCGGTTCGTGAAGCAAAGGAGCTTTCAACACTCTCCTTGGAACAACTCATGGGTTCTCTCATAACTCATGAAATGGAATTGGCCGTCTTCGAAAGTGAAGACAATAAATTGGAAGTGAAAGAGGCCAAAAGGGGAGACATGGCTTTAAAATCCTCAAGCTCAAAGAAAAAGAGGAAAGATGTTGAGAGTGATGAGGATGAGGAAATGACAAAGCTCACCCGAAAATTTGCAAAGTTTCTAAGGAAAGAAAAATCGGGGAAGAAGTCACCCAAGGAGGAAAAACACAAAAAGAAGACAATCAAGGCCACAAATAGTAGTTCCGAGAGCGAATCATCGGACGACGACTCAAATGGTGAAGAGATTGTCAATCTTTGCCTCATGACATTGGAAAGGGCCTTTCCTACTACCTCGGCAAATGGAGCATCCAAGAAATGCTTGGACAAAGGTTAAGTATTGATTTGGTAATGGTAGGTTAGTAGGTAATTTTGCTTTGATTTGTTTTCATCATCCTACTTAAATTTTTTTTTTTTTTTTTGATTTCATATCATACACTTATTTGTTTCAAATCATCATGCTCTTGATATTGCTTATTTGAAAAATGATGATATGCTTTTGTTTGATTAAACAAAGTTTTTAGAATGGTTAGACAAAAAAAATGATGTTTTGTGAATCATTCAAATTTTTGCTGTTGAACTGTCATTTTTATGAACTGCTGAACAAAGCAGTCGACTGGCATCCCGTAACAGTCGACTGGTTCCATTCCTTCTCCTTTGATTCTTTGTTTCTGCTTATATCAGTCGACTGAGGCGTCGACCGTGGCGTCGACTGGTTTTGCACATTTAATCCCTGCCTACTTCCGTCGACTGAGGCGTCGACTGATCCGACTGAATGTTTGTTTTTCTTTGATTTTGAGTTCCCCAACTTTATTATTGGTATCTTTTGGGAGAATATGCTCTCTATTCATATCATTTGGTATATTTTATCATTGCACATACTTAGGGGGAGCACTTTTATGTATTCTTTTTCTCACATGTGGTTATATTTGTTGATTTTTGGTATCATTTTGGCCTTTTGATTTGTATGCCTATTGTGAGGGGGAGCTTTGTGTTTTATCCCCAAATCTTTTTGATAATGTCAAAGGGGGAGAAATATGAGAAGTATTAGGGAGAAGTTTTTGGGTAGTTATCATACATGTTCTTCAACATTTGATATCCATTATGAATGATAATATGAAAATGACCAAATGTGCTTATATTTGCATATCCTTCATTGGTTGTTTGCCATCATCAAAAAGGGGGAGATTGTTAGCCTTAAGGTATATTAAGGCATGTTTAATTATATTTTGATGATGTCAAATATGCTATGATAATTACATGATTCATATTGATTCATTCCTTGTTATTATCATAGTCATTTTTATGCTCATATATAATCTCATGTATTAATTTTGTATCAATGTTTTAACATCTTTGTGTGCATGAGATTTAATTGATGTAGATCAAGATTACAAAGAGCTCAACAAGGATCATGCTTGAAGACTTGAAGATAAATCATCCTTTGTTGAAGTCTAGGACCATCATTGTAAGGCATCTTGATCTCACACTCATAGGGGCTCAAACAAACTCTAAAAGTTAAAGTTTTGGAAACAAATTTTAAATGGGTCATCTTTAAAGCAATGCCCCAACCAATTGGAAAATAATTAAATTTTGAATCTTATATGGTTGGAAAGGTATTTGAATCTAGTTTCCAAAACATCAAACGGATCGCAAATCCGATTTTTGTAGAGGGAGTTATGACCATTTTAGTGGAGATGTGTCAGTCTGCCAAACAGGGAGGGGCAGTCGACTGAAGGCCCGATGCAGTCGACCGAACTGAGCAGAATGCAAATAAAACCCTCTGTAAACACGTCTCAGTCGACTGCTTTAAGGGGCAGTCGACTGCTTCATGTTCCAGTCGACTGAATCGACCTGGAAAGGCATAACGGCTAGTTTTTAAAGGGGCTTTTATTTACCAAACTTGCCACCAACGGCTATAATCTTTCTTGGCCTATAAATATATGTTTTCCCACACCTTTTTATGTTGGTTAATCAATTGGAAAACATCTATTTCAATCACACAACTTGTTAATTCTTAATCATTCACAATTGAGCCCTAGTTGTGTGAGTTTATCAATTTGCTCTAGCTTTCAATTGTAATCTTTGAGAGAGTGAATTATAGTGAGCTTTAAATTGTATTATCCACTCTATAAAGAGAGTTCAATTTGTATCAAATCAATAGTAAAGGTTGAGGGTTAGTAACCCTTGTGTGCAAAGAAGAGGCGTTCTTCTTTGGGAGAGATCATAGGCTCTTGTAACGGTTTGGTGCACACCCGTAAGTGCTCCGGGAAACGGTTTGGTCTACACCCGTAAGTAGATCGGATTAAGGAATCCTCAAGAGGTGTTCTTGAGGGGTGGACGTAGGCCGCGGGGTGCGATTGCCGAACCACTTGAAAAATCGGTTTGCAAGTTTCTCTTCCCTTCTCTCTTTACTTAATTACTTGTGATTGTGTTTTAATTTGCAATTTGTTTTAAAAGGTTAATTTCCGCTAAAACCTTATTCACCTCCCCTCTAAGGTTTCCACTTTTGGGCCAACAATGTTCAAATTGCGGATTTGAAGCTTCTGTTGGTTGAACCGGTCGGTGAACTCCTTGAGGGACTCATCATTCCGTTGTCTGACCGTCAGTAGCTGCATGTCTGGCTTTGGCCATTCATGCACGCCGGCGAACTGGTTGATGAACTGCTTGCTGAGTTGCGTGAAACTGCGGACCGATCGAGGCTCCAAACAGTAGAACCATTGGGCGGCCAGGCCTTTCAAAGTGCTGGGGAAGGCTAGGCAATGTAGTTCATCGGAGTTGGTGGCTAAGGCCATCCGAGCCTTGTAGGTCCGGACGTGGTCGACCGGGCTTCCCAAGCCGTTATAGGGATCTAGGCGAGGCTGCTTGAATTTGTGCGGGATGGTAAACCCCGTGATCTGGCTGGAGAACGGTGACTCTGTCTCGGTATTGACCTGATTTTGAGCGCGGTTTTAACCAAGCTTCTTGGCCACTCCGTCGATCTGCTTCTGCAAGTCCTGGATTCGGGCTTCCACTCCTTCCCGACCGGTATCTGAGGGGTTGGTCGGGTCGGTGGAAGAGTCTTCTTAATGGCGGTGTGCTGTCTTCTGGGATTGGACTCGGCTATGACTCTGGGTAACCGTGTCCCCAGGGACGACTCGGCTCTTGACCGAGTGACCCTGGACTGATTCCCGGGTCATATGCTCCTGCCTTTCCTCTCGGGCAGCACTCCCACTATTGATGTCTCTGGCATCCTCAACACGGGACGGGTTGGCTCGGGCACGTTGTCTGGTCCAGATTGGTTCCCGACCGTACGCAACGTTCCCGGGTCGTTTCCCGGCCCCTGGAGGACGGCTTTGCTGGGCCAGCAAGGCTTCGATCTATTGTTGGATTTGACGCTGTCCTTCCAAGAGTTGTGTGAGGGTCGCGGTGATCTGCTCAGATGTCATGGCTGCCGCAGCCGGTGTCGGGGTAGGAGGAACATCCCGGTCGGACTACTGGTCAGCCTTCTTACTCTTCTTCGGTGGCATGACGATCAGTTGAGAAATTTGTTGATGAGAAGACTTGTCGTTTCCCACAAACGGCGCCAAACTGATGATGCCAAAATTTGGTAAGAGTAAAGTAATGCAATTTTAGGAGAGAGAAAGAGATACGCCCAAAATTGGCTCTATTTTATGACCGAGCAGTTCAAATCAGCAGCTAGTCCATGCCCCGGGAAAATCATGCACAACTCCTCAGAAGCATCAGCCCGAGCGGTTCATTCACGACCCGGCCAGCAGGTCAGGAAAACCGCACATGCATATCCCACCGCGGGAACAGCTCATCCAGACCCACAGGCGTCATCCCGAGCATTACGGGCAGTTTCCTACTCAAGCTAGAAGACTAATGGAAAGTGCACACTATTTCCTAATCCAATTAGGAAATCCCCATAATTAATGCCAATCTATATCAATAGGATTATATTTCCTTATCCATGTATGAGTAGATCTCTTACATCTATAAAAGAGACCTCTCACCCCCCCCCCCCCCCCCATTGAAGGGGTTGCCAATTCTTTAGTCTACACAGCACCTCTATAAAATTCACCATCATACGCATACACCCGGCCGGTATTACTAGTAGTGGCGCCCCTCTTTGTTGGCTCACCAGGCCCGCCGGTGATCTGCTAGTGAACGTGCTCAGACACACCCGTGGACGTAGGTACCTTCATTAACAGGGCCGAACCACATACAAAAAAACAGTCTCTCACTCTTTCTCTCTCCTAAAATTGCATTACTTTACTCTTACCAAATTTTGGCATCATCGTCTATTGTTCTGATGTTGTCAATATCAAGATATAAAAGTATACTTTACTTTTCTAAAGATTTGCAATAGTGAAAGTAAAGGTCGAACCCACAGAGATTGAAATACTACAGTGCTTTAATTTCAAAACCTAAATTCAATTAATTAAGAAAAATAGATTTTGATTTGATTTTATTTAAACTAAGAAAAATAAAAGTAAGTCTAAATTACGAAAGCAATTAAAGTTGTTTTAAAGATATTTGAAGGGAACCTAGGATTGCAAATCCACCACTAGCTTCATAATAAGGGTATTTACGAATTACTTTAGCTTATTAAGTTGGATGATAATGGGAAATTGTAGCTACAAGCCCAATTCCTCCGTCAAGAAAATAACTATGGTTCAAGCACCAACATAATCCATCTTCGGTTAGCACGAATTATCCCACACTAAACTAGGATTGTGGTATAATCCATCTAATCTAGGCATGGACTATTCGGATACTTGATAGCACAATTCAATTTAAGCACCATTACATGTAAATAATCTAAACAAGCACAGCAAGCATAGATCATTGAGCACATCACAGTCAAAATAGATCTAAGACAAGAATAAACTTTGAAAGTAATGATTTAATTCATAGAAGCACGATTTATTTATAAAAATCCTCGGAACATGTAACTGTCATCCATACATAATAAAACTAAAATAAAAACATAAAATACATCCTATTACTTGGCTAGGGTTTCATTGAAACCCTAGATCTAGAGTTTAGTTGTCCATAGAATTGATGAACAGCAAGAGGTTGATGGAGGAGGCCATGGGAATCCTTGGTCTTCTTCTTCTTCTCCTTGCTTTCCTCTCTTCAATGGCTGGAGTTTTTGTGTATATGGCTGTGTATAATGTTGTGTAATAATGTGTAACTACAAAATTGATTTAGAATAGGATTTATATAGAGTTTGGAAGGATTTAGGAAGCTTTCCTAAGCCAAATCGCACTAAAATAGCTATATTTACGTTTCTGGACGTCATATGCACAAGCCACCTTCGCTGGGCACTTTAATTTAAAAAAATACGCGTTTTTGGTTTTTTCAAAGGTCGCTCGCGCAGTCCGCTCGCGCGAGGTCCTTTTCGCTGCACTGCGCGACTTTCGTAGAATTGCGATAACTTTTTGCTCGGAACTCGGATTGACTCGCCGTTTAAAGCCACGCGTCCGTAACTCGAAGATATACATTTTATATCTCTAGAGAAATTTCTCAAATCCAAAGTATTCTTTATAGAAAATGCAATGTTCCGAGACTGCTACTACATTCAGCTTTCACCGGAATCACCGTTTGAGCCCAGAATGACTTCCAAAGTCACTAATCATTGGATTTTTGTGCATTATCAAGTTAAAGCTCCAAATCCTACAAAATTTAGAATACTTATTAAAAAATAACTAATAACTACATGAAATGGGCTAACAAAGCGTATTTTTAGAACTATAAACGGCAACTATTCGTCGCCGATCATGTTCCACAGGAGCAACCCATAACTTGACATGTTTATCTGAAGCAGCTGGTTTCCATCCAATCTGCTAGAAAACTGATTGTTCGATTTCAATAAAAGCCATCCAACCGGATAAAAGGCCGTATGGCCAAGACCATGAAGTTGAACTCGGGTCCTTTTTTGTCCCTCTGAATCACGCACTCTGGAAATTAGGTCCGTTCCCATGTGTCCCTATATGCTTCCATTGAAAGTGAATGCAAATTCCTCCATAAACTGGTACAGAAGTGGATGATTCTTGTCAAAAACCAACACTGCATTGTTCAATGATCTCCAGTTCCCATAGTGTGGATACCGGGATTCCACCGCTTCGTTTTGAAACTTGTTTTGGATCAAAAGAGAGACAAAAGGTCCGTTGAAAACAGATACAGAGTCGCCACTTGGTTTTTAAGGAACCAAGAAACCTAATTTTGACTCACCCAAATGGATAAAGGGCACCGGCCCTACATAACCAAAGAACTTGGTTCGGGGTTTTGGTACGAGAGAGGAAGGAGCCTTTGTCACGACTAAAACACCCTCAACTCGCCCCGTCTTTCGACGGGCCTCAATTAGCATCCAAATAATCATCTTATACTATGAATGGTTCGACAATTAATACTATGATAGTATATTACATCACATAAGAATCTTGAAATTGAAAATCAAAAGATAAGATATCATTCATAAAGTCTAAGTCACATATCATACAATGTAAAGTGAAAATCACACAAATAAACCTAGGAAGAACCGTCTAATCATATATCAATTAATCAAGTTTCCTAATCTAAAGGGGGCATGAATTGTTCTTGAAACAAATAAATCAAAGAAAATAAAATATGCTTAACAAGCTAAAATGATGCATATTATTCTTTGAAAGGAGAAGATCTCTCAATCCCCGGGACGGATGAGAAAGGATGATTAGATCAAAGGGGAAGCATGAACGTGTGTAATCGTGATCATTCCTAATAATCTTCTCAGATTAAGAGTTACAAAAACCCCAAATCTTGCATGAATGCAATGTATGTATCTAAAATGTACAAAGGTTGTAGTGTGTTTTGGGTACATGGATTTCTAGAATGACTTAGAAGTCTAAAATGTGTATGAATGAATGAATTAAATCAACATGGGATGTGTACAAATGTAGTATGAACTACTCCCTAAGATATGAACTAATTTGGAATGCATACAAGCATCAAATCAAAGAATGAAAGTTGAAATGTGCTTGCTGTGAATAGTGGACAGAACAGTAGCATGATCATTTGGAATTTGAAAAGAGGGGTTAGGAATGTTTTCAATGCATGATATTTTATGGAGATGTTCCTCATTGTGTCTAGAACATAACACAAAAGGCCAATCTTGAATAGCTATCACATATTGAGAGAAATCATATAAACAATGAAGGTCACTCAGAAACAGAGTCCGTACCGTCGACTGAAATGTTAAAAAATCTTAGAAAATGAAAACTAATGATCTAGAGGCCTATTTTATACCGAAAGTTTCCTACGACATTGAAGTTTAAGGGAAAAATAAGTTAGGACCACCCCTTTTGGAAACGTTTTCTGAAAAAAGAGGTTGGAAGTGGACCTAGCTGCTGTGACAGCAAAAACAGAATGTCTGGAAGGAATGTTTGGGTCCAAATGGACCATTTCCATGTACTTCCAAGTCAAACCAAAAATCATGGGTGTTCTCCAATGGGTTAGGAAGACTTTCCAAGTGGCCTTGCATCCATATGTTGAGTATTGAGTTCTAGAGAAATCTTTGAACTCAACTCACTCACTGTTTTGACTCATTATTTTGAAGATTTTGGGGAAAACAAGGTTTTGTTTCTTGAAACCAAAATGAGAAGGATTGAGAGGGGTTTTGAAATAGATATTTTGAAAACATATTTTTAATACTCAATGAGGATTATAGCCACTTAAAATGCCAACATCAAACTCATCATCAAGAACCTCCAAGATTGTTGGAGAGATATATTTTTATTTTTTTGAACATAACTTCAATACATTTGAAGAATACCTTGGAAGTATTGAGGTTATGATCATCATCTATCAAACATGTTTTTGAGGTCAAGAGCTACTATCCATAAGGATTCACTCACCCCAAATAAAATGAGGGCGATCAGTAGGGAAACCACGAAAAGTACAAAAACAGAGCCGAGTCAGAGACTTACCAAAGACGCCATCTGATTAGCGGCAAATTGCCGCATGCCATCCATCTGCCAAGGGTAAAATCTAGGGTTAGAACCTCATAACCTTAAGAAAGCACAAAATTAGAGACATACCCGATGGTCTCGTTAAGGACCAAGGACCGTAGGCTAGCCGCCAGGGCGTGACCCTCCTCAGCGTAACTCCAAGAAACATTGAGGACGCCCGCTGGTTGAGTAGGGTACCCGCATGTGACTCGTGGCACCTCCATCGCTTGGGGAGTGCCATCAGCGCCTAGAACATTGACGGTCCAATCCCAAGGAGGGATAGGGTCAGGAGCCTGTCTCCTGTACATCTCGCGAAGCTGTAGGCACAGAATAAGTTAGGAAAGGATGAATAAAAGACATAGGCAATTAATAAAGACAAAAATGTAAAAAGAAACTCACCTCCAGGAGTGGGAAGTTAGGCATCAAGAAGCGGCCGCGGTAAGCCTCATAGCCAGTCTCAGAGAGAAAATGATCCCAAACATCGGTGCCGGCTAAGGCTGCCAGCAGAGCATCACCAGAGAGGTCACTAGCATCCATCGCAGGGGGATTATGAGGGACACGATACCTGGAACCACCAACCACCTGCCGAGACACCCGCTCACCAAGGAACTACTGCCTGCACTCGGTACTCTCCATCAGAAGGCGATAAGAGGTAAGAGATTTGACCGCTTGTATCTCCTCTGGGGCGGCATAAGCGACGCCTTCCCAAGGCGTCCAATCAACACTAGAGGCCGTCAGTTCGGTTAAGAAGTTTCTAAGCAAAACAATCCGGTGGGCCCCACTCTTCACCCCGACAACGTCCCTCCGCCATCTCAAGCCTCGTGGGAACAGAGGCACTGGAGCCATGCCATCCTCGTCCTCGCCTGACTCATCTGCAGGGGAGGGAGCCAACATCTTCAGGTATTCAAAACTCCAGAGCTGCACAGACAGAGAAGAAAGTCAGAACAAGTATAAGAGTCAGAAGAATAAGAAATAAAAAGAAGATGCAATACATACCTCCCAAGCTCGCCAAAACCCCCCCTGTCGATTTAACATCGCCCCGAGAGACCTCGCCCATATGCTTGTAAAGATGGGCCAGGGCGGCACCGCCCCAGTTGTAGGAGGGGATCTCATCAATGGTCGTCAGGCAAGAAAGGATCCTCAAGCTCACCCGGTCATTCCGCGTTGCAAAGATTGAGCAACCAAGGACATACAGAAGATATACTCTCAAGAGCTGGGAATTGTTCAGATTATGATTCCCTCTGCCATAGGCCCGGTAAAGCCAGCCGCAAGGAAACCAATGCCTCTCCAGGTTAGGGGAAACAGCCCCAATCAGCATCTCCACAGCCTCCGGGTCAATCTCATAGAAATAGTCCAGAACCAGGCGCTTCCCGCCAACCCTCAAGCCCGTGATCATGGAGAAATCAAAGGGCGTCATAGTCATCTCACCAAACGGCAGGTGAAAAGTGTTGGTGGTGTCCCACCACCTCTCAGCCAGTGCATAGAAGTGAGCCAAATCATTGCTGCTTTTCGAAACCAAACTGACGAAGCCTCCGAATCCGGCATCGTCAACCATCCTCTTGACGGTAGGCGAGAGTTGAGTATACCACAAGAAAGCATGGGCAAGGCTACCATGGCCCTTCAAAGCCACTTCCGGCACCTGCACACAATAAAAACAACAAAAAGATGCACAAAATCACTATTCACAACCCGAGAGCCGAAATCACGGAATCAACATTTAAGCACAAATCGGACTTCTAACGATCTCTAGATGCACACTACAGCTCACAAAACTAGCACAATACATGAAAAAGTCCTGAACTGTCGAAAGTTTCACATACCAAGCTCGCTAGAGCCGCGGCCGAAAGATGGTGTTGGGGATCCTGTAAAATCAAGTCCGGGGTTTGCATCTCGGTCTTCATTCGTCTCTTGGCCTTCTTAGACGGTCTCCTTGAGCTCGAAGCCATGGATCTACAAGAAAAATGGAAGTCACAGTTAAACTTTCTTCTTGAAAATTTGGGCTAACCAAAACACCAATCGAAAATCCAATTACGGGGATAGATTACTCACCTGAGCGCGCACATGCTGCGTTTTGATGAATTTTGGCTCCGAAAACACCCCGAAATGGCCAAGAATGAGCTTGAAAAGCTCAAAAACCCGAGATATACAAAGTTGAAGTCTGGCCACCCAGTGCCGCCGCGGCACTGGCCAACTGCCGCCGCGGCATTGGCCCAGTGCCGCCGCGGCACTGCTCCTCGCGGGCCCCGCTTCGCCCCGTTTTGACCCGTTTTGGCCTTTTTCGGCCCATTTTTGGCCCCGATCAGCCCCGATGGCCCATTCCAGTCAAGATTTATGAGGTTTTACCCCAAGCAGACTAAAAGTTGTCAGAACTACCTCCAGCAGGCAAAAACTAGGAAAAATTGGCTCCCGAAGACCCGAATCGGCCGTTTCAGGACAACCGTCGCAAATTTCGATCAAACACAGGAATTCTAGTAACGGATCCTAGTTTTGAGCTAATGCACCAAATAATTAAGAAAAGAGATTCCCCGAGAACCCTGCATTATCCCCCAGGGACCAAAGCAGACAGATACTAGCTCCCGGAGGCCCTGACCGGCTCTCTTGGATTGAGCGCCGAAAGATTTGATCAACCGTGGGAGGTTCAGAGATGGATCCTGGTTCCCGATCAAGAAGAGAGATTCCCCGAGAACCCTGCATTATCCCCCGAGGACCGAATCAGACAGATACCAGCTCCCGGAGGCCTTGACCGGCTATCTTGGATTGAGCGCCGAAAGATTTGATCAACCGTGGGAGGTTCAGAGATGGATCCTGGTTCCCGATCAAGAAAAGAGATTCTCCGAGAACACTACATCATCCCCAAGGGTAAATACAAAAGATACTACCACTAGCCAGAACCGATTCCCGAAAGTCGGCCGTCAGGAACAATCAGAACATCGCCTGCATCCAGATCTCCTGATTATCAAGAATTTTCTCACAAGATCCCTCGGTCGCCTTTGGCTATCGTCTTCTAAACAAAGCACATGTCTCACTCGTTCCAGAAGTTTACCCCTGGACCCGGAGTCTTCTAAACCTCGATGTCCTT
Source organism: Hydrangea macrophylla (assembly GCA_033977485.1). NCBI lineage: Eukaryota > Viridiplantae > Streptophyta > Magnoliopsida > Cornales > Hydrangeaceae > Hydrangea > Hydrangea macrophylla. The sequence goes on from CM066999.1 coordinate 110,346,656, forward strand.
ATCCAAGTCATCCACCACATCACAGTCGCAAACACTAGCACAACACCAGCCCACTCGGAGTGGCACACCGCACAGCACTTGCTCATACTAGGGTCATAACACTAGACATGATAGGACGCATGACACAATTCATGTCACATCCACGCATTGCATATCACTCTCATAGCATGGCATCCGCGTATCTTATTGAGCATGAGTGATTTATTTCTTTGTGCCCCGAACTACGTCCTGGTCTGATTCCCCTTGGGATACGTAGGCAACTCACGCAGAGCACGACCAGCACTAACCTCATTATCCTTGCATCTTTTGCAATATTTTTATCCTAAATCTATAGCCTCTAAAAAGTACTGTCTCTTCAGAACTTTGGCACTCGCTTGCGACATACGTTGCCTCGCAAGTTCATGCCAAAGAGGGGCAAACAAACTTGTTTTGGATCAAAAGAGAGAGAAAAGGTCCGTTGAAAATAGATACAGAGTCGCCACTTGGTTTTTAAGGAACCAAGAAACCTAATTTTGACTCACCCAAATGGATAAAGGGCACCGGCCCTTCATAACCAAAGAACGACTTCTAAGTCATTCTAGAAATCCATGTACCCAAAACACACTACAACCTTTGCACATTTTAGATACATACATTGCATTCATGCCTGGCTCATCGAGGACTGGTCCAAGGTGCAGGGGTGGTAGGAGGAGGCCGTCGCCGACGTACACTCCGGGCGGTCCGACGGAGGACGAAGAAGAGGAGGACTGAGGGCCCCTCCCCCCAAGCGGGAATTCTATTCTTCTTTTTATTATTATTTTTTTTTTCGATCGGGTTGTATTGGGAATATGACTATTTGGACAGTGTAGGATGATGTGTAGAACGATTTGTGACCTTTGACAGACTATTATGATGTTTCACCTTTTAGGCCGGATAGCTTCCGGTTTGGGGGCGCAGTTGTGTGCTTGTTTTAGTTGATGATGATATATGTGCACCGTGATTGTTGGGTGTTACTGCGATGGGAAGTTTTGTAATAGTGAGTGTTTTTACCTTACAGGTGGGATAGTCCGTGAAACGGGGAGGTGCTGCCGAAATTTTGAATTTCTCTAGAACCGCGACCGAAAACATGGCTTTGTATGATCCCGCTCAGCTCACAGCTTGGCTAAACATCACGGATGGTGTGGAACGAATCAACCTCTTTAGCTACGGCCTAACCGAGCTATTCTCTCTTTGCCAGATGACCCTGAACACTGAGTTTTTGCGTGCTGCCATCGCTCACTGGGACCTGGTAAACCATGTCTTCAATTTCAATGGCCTGGAGATATGCCCCTTGTTCGAGGAGTTCTGCGCCATCCTCGACTATGATTCTGGTTTGGACCTGATTCTTCCTTCCGTTGATACCCTCAGTCCTACGCGGGGCCTGGCTGAGTATCTGAATTGTTCCATCACTATTTCCCGCCGGCTGCTTCAAGGTGAGGTTCTCGACATTGCTTCCATAATTGCTCGATATGCCAGTCCTGGGAATCCCGGCGTATATGATGCTACTCGTGGGGCTGCTCTGATTCTTTGCATGACTTTACACTTCTTGTTTTCGAGCACTTCTAACGATTTAGTGCATGTATGTCTCGAGCTGAAGGCAGGTAAGAACCCCATGGCCATGGTTTTGGCCGAGACTCTGAATGGTTTAGATCGTGCTTCAAACCAGGGAATGCTTCTGCCTTTTGGGGCGCCTTTGGTGTTACAGGCTTGGCTCTACGAGCGTCTTCAGTTATGGACCGGTAATGTGCCGCCAGTTTATTTTCGCAGAGCTGTGCTTCATACTCACTTTACTTTTGCTGATTGGGTGGGTATGATGGGCGCCTTATCTGAGGCTGACATTTGCTGGATTGTGAGGCATTGGGGCCTTTATGCTGTGACCACCAGTCTTGGGGACTTTCAGAGGGTGTGGCTGATGGGACTGAGAGAGACCTCCTTCTATCATCCTCGTCGATTGGCCAGACAGTACGGACAAGTTCAAGAGGTCCCCCGGGGGTTTACTGAGAGGGTCTTTGCTTCCAGAGTCAGAGCCACTACCATTGCTGCTTTCATCAGGGGCTGGGCTAGCCGAGCAAGGGCCTATTTCTAAAGACCTTTGAAGAAATAAAAGACATAAAGATAAAACTAGACCTGACTGATTCTGCTTATTCCTCCCAGTGTCTTTGAACGTGTGTGATTGCTTTTCGAAAGACTTTTATTTTTCTGATTTTTCCTGCTTATGTAATATTCAAAGTTTGTTTACCGGTGAACATTGGTTACCTTGGGAATCTCATTTTATGCATTTTAGCTTTAAAAACATTTTTTAATCGAGATTTCAATTAGATGCTGTATTTGGTACTTGCTTGGGCATGCTAGGACGATTGGAGGCAAGCGAGGCGGGTGGCCGAAGTTTGCCCCTAGTTTGGGACATGTATGGTTGTAAGGCAAACGAGGTAGATGACCGATGTTTGCCCCTAGTTTAGGAGAGGTTCAGGCAAACGAGGCGAGTGGCCGAAGTTTGCCCCTAGTGTGGAAGGTTATTTCGGGGTTATGGTAAGGACCGCAACTTTATTCTCTCAAATGCTCATGATTTTTGCCTAGGCGCCAGTGGGGCGACCTAGCGAGCTCTTTTATCTCTTTTGTTATTGCTCACTTTGGATTTTAGCTATAATTTTTGCCTAGGCGTCCTTTCGGATTTTTGACCTAGCGAGCCATCCTTCTTTTTTTTAAAGTCTGCCTACGTGCCCCCGAGCGGGGATCAGGTCCAACGTAGTTCGGGCCAAGGTTGGAAAGAAATGGGGCCGATGAGGTTGCCTACGTATTCCCAAGTGGGAATCAGGTCGAGCGTAGTTCGGGCCAAGGTTGGAAAGAAATGGGGCTATTTTTGTGGGTGGAATGACCGAACCGATGTGGTTGCCTACGTATCCCCGAGTGGGATCGGGCCAAGGTTGGAAAGAAATTGGTTATGGAAAAGTCAAGCATAATACTTTTTGAGGCGGTCCATGTTGATTGGTTCTTTGAATTCGACACCATCGAGGTCCATGAGATAAGTTGCTCCTCCGGAAAGAACAGTCTTGACGATGTAAGGGCCGACCCATTTAGGTTTAAACTTCCCACGAGGATCAAAGATCGGAGCTCGCAACTCTTTAAGGACAAGATCACCCTTGACAATCTTCCTCGGACGAACCTTTTTGTTGAAAGCACGGGCTATCCTCTTTTGATAGATTCGAACATGGTCGACTGCCGCTAGGCGCTTTTCATCTATGAGGGCCAATTCTTCATACCTCTCCCTCAACCAATCTGATTCTGAAATTTCACACTCTGCCATTGCGTGTAGGGACGGTAATTCTATCTCGACCGGAAGTACCGCTTCCATCCCATACACTAGTGAGTAAGGAGTTGCTCCTGTGGACGTCCTTATCGAGGTTCGGTATCCCCAAAGTGCGAACGGTAGCTTTTCATGCCAGTCTTTGTAAGTATTGGTTGATTTCTGCAGTATGGCTTTAATATTCTTGTTTGCAGCTTCAACTGCCCCATTAGTTTGTGGTCTGTACGGTGATGACTTATGATAAGTGATTTTGTATTCTTCGAACAGATCCCTGACTTCTGCCTTGAAATGACTTCCATTATCCGAAATAATCTCATGGGGAACTCCATAAAGGCAGATGAGATTTCTTTTGATGAATTTGGCCACTTCCTTGGCTCCCAACTTAGTGTAGGATGCAGCTTCTACTCATTTTGTGAAGTAGTCTATGGCCACCAGAATGTACCGATTTTCATTTGAAGCTTTCGGAATGATTTCACCGATAATATCGATTCCCCAGGTGGAGAATGGCCAAGGTGAGGTCATGCTATATAGAAGGGATGGTGGTACATGCATCATGTTTGCATGGATCTGGCATTTGTGACACTTTCTCACGTATTCGCAACAATCTTTCTCCAATGTTGTCCAGTAGTACCCTTGTCTTACGATTTTCTTGGCCAGCATATGACCGTTCATGTGCGGGCCGCATACCCCCTCGTGTATTTCCTCCATCATTCTTCTAGAGCTTTTCCCAAACAAGCAAGTCAGGTTGTGACCGTTGTATCCTTTCTTCAGCAGTTTCCCACCGCAAATGATGAATTGCACTGCGAATCTTTGAATGGCCCTTTTGTCTTTTTCGGTAGATTCTTGGGGGTACGCTCCACTTTCTATGAAGTTCCAGATATCCTGATACCACGGTGTTTCATTCTCTTCTGCTTCGATTATGGTGATCATGTTGAAGGAAGGCTCGTACCTTTGCTCGATCACTAAAGGCATCATCCTGACTCCCACAGGAATTTTGATCATGGAGGCTAGGGTAGCCAACGAATCTGCTAGCTGATTCTCCTCCCTGGGCAAGTAGAGGAATGTGATGTTCTTGAACTGCTTCTTGAGTCCATCGAGATGGTCATAGTAGGGCTTCAACCTCTCTTCCTTCACCTTCCATTCCCCTCTGGCTTGTGACACGATGAGGTTCGAATTTCCGAAGACATCTAGCTTCTGAATTCTCAATTCTATGGTCGCTTCCATCCCCAGAATGCACGCTTCATATTCAGCAGTGTTGTTGGTGGAGTTATAATTGAGCTTGACTGCCAGTGGGGTGTGGTCCCCGTTTGGTGATACTAGGATTATTCCCACTCCGTAGCCTTTCATGTTGGCTGCTCCATCAAAGTACAACTTCCATTGTTCTTCCTTGATTTCCATGATACTTTCGTCTGGGAATGGAAAGTCCCCACTTTCTTCGGAGTCAATGGCGTGTTTCGCAAGATGCTCAGCCACGGTTCTCCCTTTTACCGATTTGCTTGTAACATACTTGATATCGAATTCGGATAGTAGAAGTAACCAACGGGATATACGACCGGTCAGGGCGGGTTTTTCGAGGAGGTATTTTAGAGAATCCATGCGGGATATAAGCACAACCGGGAAGGCTAGCATGTAGTGTCTCAGTCGGCGGGTGCACCAAACCAAGGCCCAACACGTTTTTTCGAGGGTAGAGTAGTTGAGCTCATACCCAGTTATCCTCTTGCTGAGGTAGTATATGGCTTTTTCGGAGTGGCTTTCTTCTCCTTCTTGGGCTAGCATGCAACCCATGGCATTTTCGGAGACAGATAGGTAAAGGAACAAGGGCTTATGAGGCGTAGGTGGTGAGAGGACAGGTGGGTTTTGAAGGTAAGCTTTTATTTTGTCGAAAGCGGCTTGGCATTGGTCATCCCATTGGAACTTCTCCCCTTTTCTCAACAGTCGGAATAGAGGATCGCACGTGGTTGTGAGCTTGGAAATGAAGCGGCTGATGAATTGGATTCTTCCGAGGAACCCCCTTACCTCTTTTTCATTCCGTGGTGGTGTCATTTCTAGGATTGCCTTGATCTTGGAGGGATCCACCTCTATCCCCCTTTGCGTGATGAGGAAACCCAGGAGTTTACCGGAGGTCACACCGAAAGTGCATTTCTTTGGATTCAACCTCATCTTGTACTTGCGCAACCTTTCAAAAAACTTTTCCAGTGCCACTAGGTGTCCTTCTCTATCCTTGGACTTCACAATCATGTCGTCCACGTACACCTCTACTTCCTTGTGAATCATGTCATGCAGCAGAGTGGTGGCAGCTCTTTGGTAGGTTGCCCCAGCATTCTTGAGTCCGAAAGGTATTACTTTATAACAGTAGGTCCCCTAAGGGGTGGTGAATGTCATCTTTTCCCGATCTTCTGGCGCTATAAGAATTTGATTATACCCTGAGAAACCGTCCATGAATGATAGTAGCTCATGACCTGCGGTGTTATCTACCAAGACGTCAATGTGGGAAAGCGGGAAATCATCCTTAGGACTGGCTTTGTTTAGATCACGGAAGTCGACGCACACGCAAACTTTTCCATCCTTCTTTGGGACTGGCACGATATTGGCAACCCATTCCGGATATTCGGTGACAATGATGAATCCTGCCTTGAATTGCTTCTCCACTTCTTCCTTAACCTTGAGTGCCCACTCCGGCCTCATGCGCCTCAGTTTCTGCTTGACAGGTTTAGAATTAGGGAGGAGGGGGATATGATGTTGGACAATGTCGGGATCGACCCCAGGCATGTCTTCGTAAGACCAAGCGAAAACATCTTTGAATTCTTTTAGCAAGAGGGTTAATTTTTCTTTTTCTTCTTTATTAAGAGTCGAGCCAATTTGCACAATTTGGGGATTATCTGTTTCACCTAGGTTAACTGATAAAGTATCTTCGATTATTTCATAAGCAGGTGGTTTTTCAATTAGTTGCTTAAGTTCAATTGGGAGATCCTCAGAGGGATCTGTGCATTCACAAGTATTAGACACAGAGGAGTAAGCAGAATCGTCTTTCATTTTATTCATGATAGGTGAAGTGACTACATCGGACAGTGGTGGGTTTACAGCAGCCGACTCTGGTACAGACTCGATAATTGGAAGTACAGACTCTGGGAGAACAGGGGATAGGGAGACACAGATAGATGACTCTACAGCCTGGTTGCTCAGACCCTCCTCAGTTGGCTTGATCTGATCATCTTGGCTCTTGGCCCTCTTTTCTTCCTTCTTCTCAGCGGATTCCTCCCACATTTTCTCGATGGCTTCAGTGTCAAGGTATTTCAGCCAGTCTTCTTCCGGGGTTTTCTCAATTTCTTTGGGATAGAACGGATCTTGATATGGAGGCCTCTCGCAGTCAGTGAATATTTCAAGCCCGGGGTGCCTTTTCCTAGTGATTTGATGGATCCAGGGTTCGGGGAACCCGAAGTAAGGGAAGTCATCCCCCTCTTTGATGAATTGTCCATTTAAGGTCTTTCGGTATGGTGGGAGACCTCTTACCCTTTTCTTCCATGGCCTCTGTAGCTCGATGTCTTCTTCAGTGGGCTTGTGCCCCAGCCCAAAAGTACCTTGCTGTCCTTTGATCTGAGGGAACTCTCGAATTCCTTGCTGGCGTCGGCCCAATCCCATTCCAGGGAAGTAGTTCATTTTGCGAACGATGTTGACAACCGCAGAGTGGACCTCAGGGAACCTGTCTTCATCATTGATCATGTGGACTTCCTCCATGAAGAATCCCCCAATTTCTCCTTCTTCTAACTCAGGTATTTGGATTTCAAAGACGGGAGCGTAGTTCGGGAAAGCTTCACTACCCCAACTATTATCGAGGATGATTTTCACTTCCTTCTCATGGATGTACTTGATCATTTGATGCATGGTGGACGATACGGCTTTGTTGATATGCAACCAGGGTCTTCCGATCAGCAAGTTGAAAGAGGCAGGTATGTCCATGACCTGAAAGACTTCGGTGCTTACCAAAGATCCTACCCGGATTTGGAGAGAAACGGTTCCCATCACATTTCTCCTGGTGTTGTCATAGGCCCTCACGGATTGCACAGATGGTGTGATGTCAAGAACAATGACCCCCAAGGCGGTGGCAGTCCTCAGGGCACAGACATTTAAGGCCGAGCCCGTATCGACTAGACAGAACGGCACCTGTTGTCCTTTACATCCCACGGTGATATACAATGCCTTGTTATGTGCGGATCCTTCTGGCGGCAGGTCCTCATCGGAAAAGGTAGTGATTGGGTCGGGGGCAAGTGCGCCCAAGAAGGCCACCATATCCTCCGGTGCAGTGTCGATAGGGATTTCAATTCCAGCCAAAGCATTCAACACGGCTTGCCTATGCTTATAGGACGTCACCATGATGTCCCACATTGAGAGATGTGCTTGAGTCTTCTTTAGCTTCTTTATCAATTCGTTATCCTCTTCGATGACCTCATCCATCTTACCCTTCCCCTTGTCTTTAACTGGACCCTTCTCGACGGCTTCAGTAATAGGTTGTAGAGGCTGGTAGTGACGGCCTGACCTGGTCAGATGATCAATTTCAGCAGGAGTAGGCCCTTCTACAGTCCCATCCTTTTTGAACCAATCACAATCTGTTCCCACATATGGTTTCTCCGGCTCGTCCCAGATAGAGGCATCACTTTCATCATTGGGGTCATACCATTTGAGATCTATCGTCCCCAGATCGTGCTCTTCCAAAAAGAATAAGTCTTGCTCATCGTCTAGCTGTTGCTGCCACTCGTCACTCTCCCCTTCAATCAGATAGATACCCACAGAATCCGGGATGTCAATGAAAGGCAAGGGTTGTCCTAAGGGGGTGATATAAGTCGTAGGGTTGAAGGGTACGGGGTTGGACTCAACGAGGTTGACATTTTGGTGGTTTGGTAGAGGATTTTGGGTGACATGGGGCTGCTTTGGTGGCGGCTCGATGATGGCGGTTCGATGATGTTCTGGTCAATAAGGTCTTGAATGTCATGGCGAAGGCGCACGCAATCATCAGTATTATGGCCCGGGGCTTGGTGGTAGGTACACCGCTTGGACATATCGCAGTTTGGCGGGAGGGGGGTGTTTTGGGGTTAAAGTAGTTGGAGATGGCCTTTTTTGAGGAGGCGTTCTAAAGCTGAGGAGAGAGAGATTTCTAACTTGGAGAAGTTGCGAGGGGGCTTTTTCTGGAAGGGGCGATTGGAGGGGTTTGCCTGGCTGGAGGGTTGGTACGGCCTAAGAGGGTATGCCATGGGTTGGCTGCTAAGGGCATTGACATCCGGGGGACTCCGGGAATAGTTGGGCCTTCTTGACTGGCTCGGAGGCTTTTCCTTTTTGATCTTTCCTTCTCTGATAGCGTCTTCAATCCGGGTTCCGACTTCAAACAACTCCTCAAAGGTGGAGATGGACTGGTAGAATAATTTCTCATGGTAGAGGAGCTGCAGATTCCGAATGAGCATCCTTACCTGTTCTTTTTCGATTGGCCGGTGGGTCATTTGGGCTACCTTGTTCCTCCATCTGCTCATAAATGCAGCGAAGGATTCATTGTTGTTTTGCCGGGTTGTTTCCAAGTCCCTGATGGTGACATCCAGCTCTTGATTGTAGGAGTAATGATCGACGAAGACTCGAACGATGTCTTCCCAGGCCCGGGTTTTGGAGGCTTCCAAGGTTAGGAACCACGATAGTGCAGACTTTGCAAGAGTTTGCGGGAACAACATCGCAATGTGTTCGTGGGTACAACCCATGGACTGGAAGATACTCATACATAGCTTCACATGACTTTTCGGATTCCCAGTTCCGTCAAATCGGTCGATGGCAGGCATCTTGAAATTCTCTGGCAGTTTCATCTTGACAGGCTCGAAGAGGCCTTCCAGGTCTAGCATGTAGTCATCGACCCCCTTGCTTTTTCTCAGTACGCTTTCTAGCTTGTCGACCTTGTCCATTTTCTCTTGGAGCTTTTTCTCGTACGCGAACAGTGGAACCCATTGAAACCAGTTTTCTTCCCCATTATTCTCAGGGGGTGGTTCAAACTCCGGTGGTGGAAACCCGGGCGGAGGTTGCGGCCGCCGTTGCTTTAGTTCTTCCATGAACTTCAGAACTTGGGCTAGGCTGTCGGACTGCTGGCTTATGGTTGCTCCCAATTCAGTAACCTTGTTTTCCAACTCTTTCCTATTCATGCTGAAGTAAGCTGTCGAGCTGATTCAGATCAATCGATTATCCGAACTCCTGACCCACGAAGAGGACCCTGACTGCTGACCTTGGGAATCTATGCTGACCTGACAGATTTCGAGAGGACTAGATTAGATCTTGACAGTGGTGACTTTAGATAGACAAAGACAGTGATGTGGACTGACTCGAAACAGTGCGTGCAGATTGATGGGGAATGGTGCATGCAAATGGGACAAGCATGCGGATGTAAGTCCTAATCTATATGATGCCTCTATTTCTAACAGATAGCAGCTAAACAAATAAGGCCCTAGCCATACAAAGTGTGCTAACCTTACTTTCCAGTGTGATCACCAAGGGATAACAGGGATAACAGGGATACTTCAGGTAATATCTGGACAGAGTTTCTGGGGGAAACTGGTCAATATGGTTATATCTGGGATATCTGGACAGAGTTTCCGGGGGAAACTGGTCAATATGGTTATATCTGGGATATCTGGATAGAGTTTCTGGGGGAAACTGGTCAATATGGTTACATCTGGGATATCTGGACAGAGTTTTTGGGGGAAACTGGTCAATATGGTTATATCTGGGATATCTGGACAGAGTTTCTGGGATATCTGGACAGAGTTTTTGGGGGAAACTGGTTGATATGGTTATATCTGGGATATCTGGACAGAGTTTCTGGGGGAAACTGGTCAATATGGTTATATTTGGGATATCTGGACAGAGTTTCTGGGGGAAACTGGTCAATATGGTTATATCTGGGATATCTGGACAGAGTTTCTGGGGGAAACTGGTCAATATGGTTATATCTGGGATATCTAGACAGAGTTTCTGGGAGAAACTGGTCAATATGGTTATATCTGGGATATCTGGACAAAGTTTCTGGGGGAAACTGGTTGATATGTGGTGACAGTGATCAAACTATCTAGCAGGTTTTCATACTCCTACGTCTTAGGACCGATAAATAAGGTTTGCGGTGTATATCTTTGTGAACATGGAGCAGACATCCTTGTCATGGTGCCTAGGCAGGTCAACTCAATGTAATCACATGTGAGTGATTGCCTTGGGAATAATGAGAAAGAGGTTCTGTTCTATGCCACATAAGCGTCTACACCGCTCAGGTAATCCCATCAGGGCATACAGCAGTTATATCACGTTGTCCTATCTAAAAAGATAAATGAACAGTCCTATGAAAGGTTTTACAGGAATCTATATGCAAAGGCTGGGTTTAGTCAAAAAGGGTCCGTTGACGAGAGTTCCAATATACCGTCAGGGAGACAGTACGGAGGTTTTTACTCTTTTTGATATACCTTGGAAGGTACAGTATCAACGGTGACTTGTGCCCTAGCACAGCAAGACCTGAACAATGTCAGCGCCGCGTTTCAGACACAGTCGGAGGGGAAAATGCAAGAGTGCAATGCGGTGAACCAAACACAGTAAAAAGATGATTTTAAGGATGCTTCTTATGAGTCAAACCTCTGTATTATTTTGTTTTAAAATAAAAAATCCCCAGTAGAGTCGCCAGATTGTGGATACCGGGATTCCACCGCTTCGTTTTGAAACTTGTTTTGGATCAAAAGAGAGAGAAAAGGTCCGTTGAAAACAGATACAGAGTCGCCACTTGATTTTTAAGGAACCAAGAAACCTAATTTTGACTCACCCAAATGGATAAAGGGCACCGGCCCTTCATAACCAAAGAACTTGGTTCGGGGTTTTGGTACGAGAGAGGAAGGAGCCTTTGTCACGACTAAAACACCCTCTACTCGCCCCGCCTTTCGACGGGCCTCAATTAGCATCCAAATAATCATCTTATACTATGAATGGTTCGACAATTAATACTATGATAGTATATTACATCACATAAGAATCTTGAAATTGAAAATCAAAAGATAAGATATCATTCATAAAGTCTAAGTCACATATCATACAATGTAAAGTGAAAATCACACAAATAAACCTAGGAAGAACCGTCTAATCATATATCAATTAATCAAGTTTCCTAATCTAAAGGGGGCATGAATTGTTCTTGAAACAAATAAATCAAAGAAAATAAAATATGCTTAACAAGCTAAAATGATGCATGTTATTCTTTGAAAGGAGAAGATCTCTCAATCCCCGGGACGGATGAGAAAGGATGATTAGATCAAAGGGGAAGCATGAACGTGTAATCGTGATCATTCCTTATAATCTTCTCAGATTAAGAGTTACAAAAACCCCAAATCTTGCATGAATGCAATGTATGTATCTAAAATGTGCAAAGGTTGTAGTGTGTTTTGGGTACATGGATTTCTAGAATGACTTAGAAGTCTAAAATGTGTATGAATGAATGAATGAAATCAACATGGGATGTATACAAATGTAGTATGAACTACTCCCTAAGATATGAACTAATTTGGAATGCATACAAGCATCAAATCAAAGAATGAAAGTTGAAATGTGCTTGCTGTGAATAGTGGACAGAACAGTAGCATGATCTTTTGGAATTTGAAACGAGGGGTTAGGAATGTTTTCAATGCATGATTTTTTATGGAGATGTTCCTCATTGCGTCTAGAACACAACCCAAAAGGACAATCTTGGATAGCTATCACAGATTGAGAGAAATCATATAAAAAATGAAGGTCACTCAGAAACAGAGTCCGTACCGTCGACTGAAATGTTGAAAAATCTTAGAAAATGAAAACTAATGATCTAGAGGCCTATTTTATACCGAAAGTTTCCTACGACATTGAAGTTTAAGGAAAAAATAAGTTAGGACCACCCCTTTTGGAAACGTTTTCTGAAAAAAGAGGTTGGAAGTGGACCTAGCTGCTGTGACAGCAAAAACAGAATGTCTGGAAGGAATGTTTGGGTCCAAATGGACCATTTCCATGTACTTCCAAGTCAAACCAAAAATCATGGGTGTTCTCCAATGGGTTAGGAAGACTTTCCAAGTGGCCTTGCATCCATATGTTGAGTATTGAGTTCTAGAGAAATCTTTGAACTCAACTCACTCACTGTTTTGACTCATTATTTTGAAGATTTTGGGGAAAACAAGGTTTTGTTTCTTGAAACCAAAATGAGAAGGATTGAGAGAGGTTTTGAAATAGATGTTTTGAAAACATATTTTTAATACTCAATGAGGATTATAGCCACTTAAAATGCCAACATCAAACTCATCATCAAGAACCTCCAAGATTGTTGGAGAGATTTATTTTTATTTTTTTGAACATAACTTCAATACATTTCAAGAATACCTTGGAAGTATTGAGGTTATGATCATCATCTATTAAACATGTTTTTGAGGTCAAGAGCTACTATCCATAAAGATTCACTCACCCCAAACTTCATGTCATCACTTAGATGATGATGAACTAGTAAGTAAATAAAGAAAATAAAAAAGAAATGAGATAAGAAGAGATGAACAATAAATAAACAAGCAAGTAGATGATGATCAATAGATGATATTCATGAAGCATGAGACTTGTAGATTGGTGTTTCACTCATATGTAATGACACTAGACATGGAAGAAGCTTCCACTCTCTTGAATGCTCACTAAAATGGTGGTTGGGAGTATTGAATGTTGAAGTAAATGAGAGTAATGAAGTAAAAACAAAGTTTAGAACTCACTTTTGTTTTGAAAAATCAAAGAAGGAAGCTTCTTCTTCTCTATTCTAACCTTATCTCTACAACTTTCTCTCCCAAACTTTCTCTAAACTTCCATTTGACTCCCCCAAAATGAAGAGTAATGGGGTGTTTATATAGGCCAACTTGGGGTGGTTTTGGGATTTAGAAAGTATTCTCATTGGCTCCAAATATCTGAAATCATAAAACTATGTCGTTTTGGCTTTTAATTAATCAAAATGGGACCACAAAACAAATTACAAAAACACACTGCTCTGGAGGGGAGTGCCGCGGCGGCAGTGGGCCAGTACCGCGGCGGCACTGCTCCTCCCCCGTCCAGATAATGCTGTTTAGGCCCCCTGATGTTCCGGTATTCGCGAAAATGCCCTATTTCGTCCAAAATTCACAGAAAATGCATACGAACTCCAAATTGAGGTTGTGATATACCGTTGGAAAGGTAATGGAGTCTACTTTACATAAAAAATAGTTCGGGGATAGGTCACTTTGAAAAGTTTTGCGGTATTCGCGATAAAAGCCGATTTGATCGCCTTTTTTGCCTTTGGAAATTCATAATAAATATGTTTTAAATCCAGAAATTATGTGCGATATACCGTTGGAAAGCTATTGACCTCTAGTATCCATGAAAAATATTTAAAAATTGTTTCGGCGCCCCGGTTCCAAAGTCAAATTTTGGTCAAACTGGTCAAACCTGGGATTCCCGGGAAGTTCTGGAAACCTCCGGGAGTTCCCGGGAGCTGATGTTTTCGCTCGATTTTCTTTTGGAACTTGTTTTAACACCTTTTTATGATTTAAAATGATTCTGGTGAATTTGGATGATTTCGGTCAAACTTGGTCAAACCTGGTCAAACCTAGTCAAACCTAGTCAAACCGGTCAACGGGGACTTTCCGGGAGCTTCCGGGACTTCCGGGGGTCTCTGGGAGCTGACGATTTCACCCGATTTCTCTTAAAAACTCATTTTATCGCTTTTCTCACGACATAGCATGCTTTCAGAACTTTGGGACCAAATCTGGGAGTTTTTGGGCTTCTAGGGGCATTTTGGTCATTCTGAGCATTCTGAGAGATAGAACTGACTTCCGAGAATCCTTTTGAGTCTATTTACGATCATTGTGAACCCCCAAACTATGGGTCTCCTAAATCTGATAGCCGACAAAATGGGGTGTCTACACATAGTTATCAACGGTCTGTGCTCCAATTGAATTCCTCAAAACCCAAAATATCTAAGTACAATGTAAACGATATTAAATAAGCACCTCCGTATTTGTAGTAGAGAATCGCGAGCCTGATCAAGTTTGACAGGTTCTGGTCTTTTTTCCCACTCTTGATATCATCTAACCAAGATTTAGCTGCCACATTATTGATTAGAAATGACAAGTCAGGTGTCATGAATGCAACAGAAAGCCCGTTTCAAGATTATGAACTCGTATTCGGAATCCATGGTTCTCGATAAATTGATCAAACACCCTTGTGGGTGAGCTTTGAATAAGTTCTCCAATGCCAGAAACTGTCTTGGCCCGAATGACAATGCCGGAGATAACCACGTCATATGAACTGAATCCGACAGCCACAACCAAGAAATTCTTGAACCCAGCTGTTAAATTACCTTGTTAATTTAGTTGACTTGAATATCTCGAACTCGGGCAAGTTCCTCTTGAATCAAGCAATTCTTTCTTTGACAGTGACATTGAAGGAAGGCATAAGTTTGATTATTGTTAACTTCACTACATACTTCTTCAACCTCTTCTTTCACCAAAAATGGCAGGGTGCTGTTTTGAAGTTGATTTGACCTTATCTGATGATTGTTATGTGTTTTGGCTCTGAAGGTGGTTGAATGAAGTGAAAGGTAGCAGAGGACACCGTCAGAGAATAAAATAACTAAGAAACCAGGGCAAAAGAGATGGTGGAGAAGATTGGCCAGTTTCACAGCTAAGTGCTCGCATGATCATGATTTTCAGTGTTCAGTTATCCAGATTCTGGAATTGGAAACTAGTTTTTCTTTTCTTTTTTATAAAAATGGAACCTGAAACCACAAATAATTTTTTTTTTTGGGTTTACTGTGCTAATTTCTTTATCGTTTTCTAAACAAACATTTGATTACTAAATACTTTTTCAGTAGTCGATTTCAAAATAGATGAATACAAAAACAGAAAATTGAAATGCGCAACGTAACCAAACAGGTCCTGACAAGATATCTAACGTTTTTACACGAGTGATATGAGAAGTTGAAGAGACAGAGAAGGCATGAGATTAGAACTGGGAAGTCTTCCTTGTGTGTTTCACACCAAGTGACACAAAAAGAGAGAAAGCTCTGTGGTCTTTATTAAACACATGAACGAGAGACTCAATTTATACATTTCTGTCAGAAATCGCTGAGAGCAAAAGAACTATGATTACTCAATAGTGTAGAAATTTGAGTATAGAATGAGTCATATGATGTTTGGTTGACTGAGATAACATGGACGTGTATATATGTTTACTCCAAAAATTAAATTAGTTGTTGGCTATTAAAAAAAAAAAAAACAAGTTATTATGTTCTTTTGATTGGCAAATGATCGATTTAGATTATATGATATGTACATCGGCAGGTAGGTTGTCTATTAACTCTAGGTTGATGAACTAGTCCAGCGTTGAAAAGAACAGGTGATCTTGGGATTTATAATACATTAGGCTCGTTTGGAATTGTGGCTCGAATACTCAAACCTGGAAAATCACCGTGGCGTCTGGATTAGTGGTTCATAGGTGCCAAGGCAATAGCTGCCATTCGATAATTTCGATAGCCATTCGGACAGTTGTCGTGCTGTATGATGTAATTATGAAGATTGTTTTCTTATTGTATGTTGAGTCTTCTTTGGGAGGTGATTTCCTTATTGTAGAAGATTGATCATGGTAATTCCAATATAATTGGGGATGGGAATGAGCTTTAATTATATGCAAATAGGGGTGCAGTAATTGTGTTTTAACATTCACAAAAGAGAGAACTACACGTTGTGAGAGTATGTTGCAGTAAATGTGAGTGCATACACAAAGATGATGCTGTCGAGTTCCTTGTGAGAGTTTTGTAATCTTTATCAATAAAGCAGAATAGTCGTTTTTAGCCTCTGGACGTAGCCCAATTTGGATGAGTCACCTTAAATATTGTATTCTTGTTTGATTAATTTTCACTATCTTAATTAAATATGAGTAACTATTTGACTGTTTTTTGGTCTTGTGGAAACATGCTCATGATAAGAAGTTCTATAGCCTTGAAAAAGTGGAGTAAAAGAGACTTGGTTTTGTACTATATTATGAAATGCTTTAGAGTGGGACATCAGCAAGCATAATTTTTCCTTCTCCTTTACATTTCTCTTTACTCTTTTTCTTCTTCTTTTTTTTTTTAGATCTCTTTTTTTTCCCCCTTTTCATATCTAAAATCCACCTATGGATGGAGTATTATGAAGTGGCTGTTATAAAACTAATAATAAACATGCATGCAAATAAGCAATTAATGACACCAATATTTTCAGGTGGTTCGGCAATTTGCCTACGTCCACTGCGGAGGGGGATCACCTTTGATTATTGATTGAACCTTTACAACCCAAGCACTAATTTCTCAAATACACAAGTGATATTTGTAACTCTCTTTTCTCTCTTTCTTTCCTTCTTCTTTCTTTCTCACTCTATGGATCTCTAAGTCTTCTCACTCTCATTCTTCATTGAGTTGATGCTCAATTTATAGATACATGACTTAGTGGCCATTAACCCCATTACAATCACCAAGCATTAAATGACTTAGTGGCCATTCACCCCATTACAATCACCAAGCATTAAATGACTTAGTGGCCATTAACCCCATTACAATCACCAAGCATTAAATGACTTAGTGGCCATTCACTTATTTTACAACACTCCCCCTTGAATGTCCATCTAAGAATAATACCATTACCCATCAATTACTCCCCCTCATTGTAATATGAGAAAATTCACAAGGAAACTTCTTTGAGTTTGCGCATTCCAATGTTGTGTACTAGCTTCTTGAATGTTGCAGTTGGTAGTGCTTTTGTGAATAAATCTGCGAGATTATCAATAGAACGTATTTGTTGAACATTGATTTCACCTTTCTTTTGGAGTTCATGTGTATAGAAGAATTTTGGTGAGATGTGCTTGGTTCTGTCTCCTTTGATGAATCCCCCTCTGATTTGTGCAATGCATGCAGCATTATCTTCATATAACGTTGTCGGTTTATCTTTGATCGAAGATAAGGCATAAGATTCCTGAATATGCTGGATCATTGATCTCAACCAAATGCATTCACGACTGGTTTCATGTAGTGCAAGAATTTCAGAATGATTTGAAGAAGTGGCAGTCAATGTTTGCTTTACAGATCTCCATGAGATTGCAGTATCTCCACAAGTAAATACATAACCAGTTTGAGATCGACCTTTGTGCGGATCAGAAAGGTATCCAGCATCAGCATATCCAATTAATGGTGACTTGGATCCTTTAGGATAAAATAACCCAAGATCAATTGTGCCAGAGAGATAGCGAAATATGTGCTTAATACCATTCCAATGCCTTTGAGTTGGGGCTGAGCTAAATCTTGCTAGCAGGTTAACAGCAAATGCAATATCTGGTCTTGTACAGTTTGCAAGATACATAAGAGCACCAATTGCGCTCAAATATGGTACTTCAGGACCGAGAAGTTCCTCATCTTCATCACAAGGACGATAGGGATCCTTCTTTACATCAAGGGATCGGACTACCATTGGAGTACTCAATGGATGAGCCTTATCCATGTAGAAACGTTTCAAAACTTTCTCCGTATATGAGGATTGATGTAAGAGAATTCCTTCAGGGAAATGCTCGAGTTGCAACCCAAGACAAAATTTTGTCTTTCCGAGATCTTTCATCTCAAATTCCCTTTTCAAATAATCAGCAGTTATTGTGAGCTCTTTGGGAGTGCCAACAAGATTAAGATCATCAACATATACTGCAATGATTGCAAAATCGGAGTCTGATCTCTTAATGAAAACGCATGGACATATAGCATTATTTATATATCCTTCTTTCAATAGATATTCGCTCAAGCGATTGTACCACATGCGTCCGGATTGCTTTAATCCATATAGAGATCTTTGCAATTTAATAGAGTACATATCTCGTGGTTTTGACTTACATGCTTCGGGCATGTTGAATCCTTTAGGGATTTTCATATGTATATCACTATCTAGTGATCCATATAAATATGCTGTAACCACATCCATTAAGCGCATATCAAGTCCTTCAGACATTGATAGGCTTATCAAAAATCGAAACGTAATTGCATCCATTACCGGGGAATATGTTTCATCGTAATCGATGCCAGGTCTCTGTGAGAAACCTTGTGCTACAAGTCGAGCCTTGTATCGCACAATCTCATTTTGCTCATTACGTTTCCGTACAAATACCCATTTGTACCCAACGGGACTTACATCTTCAGGTGTAGGGACTACAGGCCCAAACACTTCCCGTTTTTCTAATGAGTTTAACTCAGTTTGTATGGCTTCTTCCCACTTTGGCCAATCAATTCTATGTCGACATTCTTCCACATTTTGTGGTTCAGGATCCTCATCACTTTGGGTGATGTCTAGTGCTACCGTAAAGGCAAATATGTGATCAATGACCGTGCCATTACGATCCCACATATTTCCAGTGGACATATCATTTATCGAGATCTCTTTATTCTCAAATACTTGTGCCTCTTCATGGGCTACTTGTTCCTCTCCAGGGGAACCCTGTTGACCAACGTTGGATTTATCAAGTATTTCTATAGCGCTCTTTGAGATCTCTGTATGAGTTTCCACTTTGTTAATATGTCCTTTTATTTTCCTCTTCCGAGGAACCTTATCCTTTGCACCACTAGGTCTACCACGTTTTAATCGTGCCGTAGACTCATCTACCGCTGCACTACCAGATTGTCCTCTTGGGACTTCAATTCTTGCTGGAGTGTTTACAGCTGGTATATGTGATCTTATCACTTTCTTTGTATCAGTGAATGCATCAGGTATTTGATTTGCAACTTCTTGCAAATGGATGATCCTTTGAACCTCAAGTTCACATTGATTAGTACGAGGATCAAGATGAGACATTGTTGATGTATGCCAGGAAATTACATTCTGAGTTTTGGGCTCCAGCTTTTCTCCCCCTAATGGTGGGAATATTGTCTCATCAAAGTGGCAGTCTGCAAGCCTTGCCTTAAAAAGATCTCCTGTCAAGGGTTCAAGATATCTTATAATAGATGGAGAATCAAAACCAACATAAATCCCAAGGCGTCGCTGAGGACCCATTTTTGTTCGTTGGGGGGGTGCAATGGGAACTTGCACAGCACAACCAAATATCCTTAAATGTGAAACATTGGGTGGTTGCCCAAAAACAAGTTGTAAAGGAGAGTATTCATGATAAGCAGTGGGTCTAATTCGGATTAATGATGCAGCATGTAATATGGCATGTCCCCAAGCAGAAATAGGCAGTTTTGTTCTCATAAGTAAAGGTCTAGCAATCAACTTGAGACGTTTGATGAAAGACTCAGCTAACCCATTCTGTGTATGTACATGAGCGACAGGATGTTCAACATTAATGCCAATAGACATACAATAGTCATCAAATGCCCTAGATGTGAATTCACCAGCATTATCAAGACGTATAGCCTTGATAGGATAATCAGGAAATTGTGCCCTTAATCGAATGATTTGGGCAAGAAGTTTAGCAAAAGCGGTGTTACGAGATGACAGTAAACAAACATGTGACCATCTAGTAGAAGCATCAATTAAGACCATGAAGTATGAAAATGGTCCGGATGATGGATGGATAGGTCCACATATATCTCCTTGGATGCGTTTCAAAAAGGCTAGGGATTCAAAGTTTACTTTTGTAGGAGATGGTCTTACAATCAATTTTCCTTGTGAACAAGCAGCACAAGGATTCTCACTAGGTAAAAGAATTTTATGGTTCTTTAAAGGATGCCCATGTGAGGTTTCTATGATCCTACGCATCATAATAGCTCCAGGGTGACCAAGACGGTCATGCCAAAGTCCAAAAATCTTTGGGTCAGAAAACCTTTTGTTTATCACCACATGTGATTCAATAGACCTTATCGTTGTTTGATACAACCCGGATGAGTGAGCATGGAGTTTTTCCAAAATATGTTTTTTGTTTGAAACAACTTTGGTGATGCAAATGTATTCAGAATCACCTTCATTAACTGTTTCAACATGGTATCCATTACGGCGGATATCCTTAAAACTGAGCAAATTTCTTCGAGATTTGCTAGAGTATAAAGCATTTTCTAAATGAATTGTTGTTCCTTTTGACAAGGTAATGCTCGCTCGTCCAGAACCTTCAATGAGACTTGATGTACCAGATATAGTGTTCACATTAGCTCTTGCTAATTTTAAGTCTAAGAAATATCTCGGTTCTCGGAGAATTGTGTGTGTAGTTGCGCTATCAACCAGACATATGTCTTCTCGTTTCATCGTGTAATCTATCAATTAACAAAAGTCATATATTATTGTAGACAAAAGATGTTTATACATTATTTAGGAAATTACAAGCATAGTACGAGATAAAGACTGAGACATAGTACAGATGTTCTAAACATATTTATTGTTGTTAGAGGGATCAGGGTATGCATCAGAGTCGATCAAGAAGTCAGCCACATCAAGATGAGTGAAATCTAATGGGTCATTGTGGTCGGCAAAATGTGTCTCTATCTCCTTTCCTTTTCCTTTTATAGAGGCCTGATAGAGATCCACAAAATATTGTCGCGTATGACAATTACGTGCCCAATGCCCTTTCATGCCACATTTGTGACAGTTATCTTCATTTTTCTTCACAGCCTTTTGTACACCCTTGCCTTTGTCATTTTTATTCCATTTTGGGTAAAAAGGTGTATTATTTTTGCTATATGGATGATAACCACCATTATTCCCATAATTATTCCTTCCTTGGCCACGTCCATGGCTACCACGATTATAACCATGACCACGACCATGACCACGACCACGACCATGACCACGACCACGACCACGACTCTGATCATTCCTACGACCATATCCATGTCCTCCCTCCTTTTCATACCCTTGTCTATTGCGGGGAGGCACATTCTCTTCAAGGAATGTGGTGCCATTTGCTTCAGGTAATGGTGCCGAGCCAGTGGGACGAAGGTGATGATTTTTCATCAGAATTTCATCATTTTGCTCTTCCACAAGAAGGCATGAAATTAACTCGGAGTATTTCGTGAATTTTGCCGCTCGGTATTGCTTCTGCAAGAGTGTACACGAGGGATGAAATGTTGATACTGTTTTTTCAATCATTTCAGAATCAGTGACACCTTCTCCACAAAATGACATTTGAGAAGTAATTTTATGTAAAGCCGAATTATATTCTGCAACTGTTTTAAAATCTTGAAATCGTAGTTGGATCCAGTTATATTTAGCTTTTGGTAAAATGATCATTTTCATATGTTCAAATCTTTCCTTTAAATTTTTCCAAAGAACGAAGGGGTTCTTGACTGTAAGATATTCTATTTGTAAATCTTCATGGATATGGCTATGAAGGAAAGCCAGTGCCTTGGCCTGCTTTTCCTCTAATTGATTTTTGCCTGATTGATCCAGCTCTGATGCATCAGTCTCTTCAACGACAATCTTCCAAACATTCTTTGCTTTTAGTTGGGTTTCAGCTAGATTGACCCACAATAGGTAATTCTTCCCCGTAATGTCCAAGGCCGTAATATCAAGCTTAGTAAGGTTTGACATTTTCAGAATACTACATGTAAGACGAGATTTTAGAATTTATCAAAAGAAATAGATATATAGATAAACATGTTAATATCAAGTAAAGAAATGAATACTGTTAGATAAAGATAAAATTTCCTCTTTGGTAGGACTATTATTTATCTTCTACAAGAGATAGGATTATTATTTATCTTCTACAAGAGATAGTCCACCACTCTTTTATCAGGTATTCTACCATTTTCAAGAGATAAGTATAACTATATTTTTTTTTTTCTCTACAACTTCTTCAAGAGTTGTTTTTAATTTATTCACTACTTTCTTCAAGAAGCTGATTTATTGTCTTTACAAGAACTATTCACTTTCATTAATGATGAATACAAATTATAATTTCTTCAAGGGTGTATAATTATTGTAATAAATTCCTCTCATCAGGAGGAGTTTAAATTATAACCTCTTCAAGGGTGTATTATTATAATAAATTCCTCTCATCAGGAGGAGTTTGAATTATAACCTCTTCAAGGGTGTATAATTATTATAATAAATTCCTCTCATCAGGAGGAGTTTGAATTATAACCTCTTCAAGGGTGTATAATTATTATAATAAATTCCTCTCATCAGAAGGAGTTTAAATTATAACCTCTTCAAGGGTTGTTTAATAAATTCCTCTCAATAGAAGGAGTTTGAAGTATCACCTCTTCAAGGGTGCACATATATATTTATATAAATATATATATATATAAAGAAAACTAAACAGATATATATTATCTATATTAATATCTATACCATTTGATATGAGGAGCCCAGTTGGTATAGGCTCGTGCTGATAACGTGTTATAAAACTAATAATAAACATGCATGCAAATAAGCAATTAATGACACCAATATTTTCAGGTGGTTCGGCAATTTGCCTACGTCCACTGCGGAGGGGGATCACCTTTGATTATTGATTGAACCTTTACAACCCAAGCACTAATTTCTCAAATACACAAGTGATATTTGTAACTCTCTTTTCTCTCTTTCTTTCCTTCTTCTTTCTTTCTCACTCTATGGATCTCTAAGTCTTCTCACTCTCATTCTTCATTGAGTTGATGCTCAATTTATAGATACATGACTTAGTGGCCATTAACCCCATTACAATCACCAAGCATTAAATGACTTAGTGGCCATTCACCCCATTACAATCACCAAGCATTAAATGACTTAGTGGCCATTAACCCCATTACAATCACCAAGCATTAAATGACTTAGTGGCCATTCACTTATTTTACAACAGTGGCTGCATATCTATGTACCCAAAAAAAGGGAGGGAGATGGAAAAAAATAAGGAAAATTTCAAGTACATTTAAAAAAGACACTTACATTGTTGGGATATTAGGTGATAGACCCCTCAATATTAGGAGTATTAGCTAAAAACCTACACGATTTGACCATTTTTAAAAAGCCCTTCGCTACTTTTTTACTTTGGTGAAAAGCCCCTCACTACACATAGATGATATTTATGTGTCAACATTAAACCACCATAACTTACTCGTTTTTTTAGCCTTTTTGGGTGTTTTTTTTTCTTTGATTTCATGTATTTGTTTGAAATCTATGCATTGAAGTTGAAAATTATACCCAAAAAAAAGTAATTTGGAACTCCGTTTTTCGATTTCATATATCAAAATAGACAATATTATCTATTAACACACATAGTATTGAGTTAAACAAACATAATTTTATTATTTTTTGGCCTTTTTGGATGACATGTTTTTTTGTTTTTTTTTTGTTTTTTGTTTTTTTTTTTTGTATTTCATGTATTTCTTCGAGATCTACGCAATGAGCTTGAAATTTTTACAAAAAGATACTCTACAACCTGATTTTGAGATTTTATCTATCTAACAGATAATATTATCTATCTTATCTGTCCGTAGACAGATAATATTATCTATTTGTATTAACGGCGATAACTTTCTGTCACGCCCCAGCGTAGCAAAATAAGGAAAATTTTCCATTTCTGTTTTGGACCCGTTGGTCATGACAGGTGATGGATCGCTTGTCCTGTACTTAGCTTAACATGTGATGATGCCGAAAACTGGTGAGGGCAATTCTAAGAAGAAAATGAAATCACAGAAGGTTTGTGTGTGGTTCGGCCCCGTTAATGAGGTGACCTACGTCCACTGTTGCGTCTATGCGCGTTCACTAGCAGATCACCGGCGGCCTGGTGAGCCAACAAAGTGGGGCGGCACTACCAGTAATACCAGCCGGGTGTATGTGTGTATGTTGGTGATTTATCTAAGGTGTATTCCGCTTAGGGAGTTTATCTTCGGATCCCTTTTGAGTGGGTAGGTGGGCTCTTTTATAAGTGTAAGAGTCCACCTTTACATGGTAAGCTTCACTAGATTAGGAAGCCTAATCTAATCACAATAGATTTGCCCAATATTTGGTGAGTTTCCTAAGCAGTTAAGGAAACCACTAATTCTCTTGATCGAGCGACAGCTGTGTAACGATTTGAGGGGAAACGTGATTGATGCCGTGATCCTCGGGGCCCCACTACGACCGCCCGAGTACCTCGGGTGGCAACTGCAGCATCCCTCGGGGGCGTGGGCTCCATGCCTCAAATCTGTCTTCCCCGGGTCATTAGCTGAATCACGTGGCGGTTAGGTAGTTACAAGATATTTCTGGACATATCAGCTGCCCCCCATTTTCAGAGCTGAGATGACGCTTTATCAGATGAGGTCGGAAAATTAAGAACGCCCTTCATAGACCGCCCGGGAAAATACCGGGTCCCCCACCGGACCACGGCTAACACGGGATGACCCGGCGGCTTAAGGACCGAGCGGTAGCTGTACAGGCCTGAGATCCCCGACGCCACGTGCCTACTGGTTACAAGCATAGTTCGGGCTTAAAGCATCTAGTTTAAGAGGTAACTGAATCGTCCAGCTGGCAACCAGACTATCACATCCCACATTTAATGCTCACGCCTTCTGAGGCGACGCCCCACGTGCCCGAAACGACAGTTTCGGCGGGAGAGTACATGAACCGTTCGATCAGATTGGATCCCATCCGTTCGTTCTGCTTATATAATGAGCACTATTTATCCTGGCTTCTTCACTACTCAACACTAGCTGAATCGCCTGAGCAAACTCTCCGAGCCTCCTATCCTTTGCTGTCTTTGCCTTTCCAAACTTTTATCTTCACCAAATGGCCTCACACGTTGACCTAACATCAGACGAGGGGCTTAAGGCCTTCCGGGAAGATTGCCAAATTCCCGAGGACGTGGTGATCCGTCCGTTCGTTGAAGGAGAAGAAGTAACCCCTCCTTTCTTCCTCATCAGCAGCTATCTGCTGCTGATCGTGGGATTACGCTTTCCTCTGCCGGTCTCCTTCTGCGACCTTCTTCAGGGTTTGCAGATTCCACTACACAAATGCCGACCAAACGTTGCCCGCCTCTTATGGGGAATTTCGGCGCTGAACGAGCGACTGGGGTTGTTTCTCCGGGCTGCCGACGTTGCGAGGTGTTACATACTGGGCATTGACAGCAGAGGCCCCTACTTTCGCCCTAAGACCGAGGGGAAAGACCTTGTCCGAGGTCTAGACTTCCCAAACAAGAACTGGCAACGGTACCCTTGGGTGCTGGTTGCTGGTAACTGGTTGGAGTATGACGGTCTCTGCCCTCCTGCGGGTTATAATCCCGATCATTGCAAACAGGCCTTCATCGCCCTCCGTGGAGTCGTCCCGTCCGAAGATGACATGGAGGCTTTCGACCAAGCCATCGAGGCCGGTATGTCGTTCTCCTACTTGAAAGGGAGACCTGCGGAGAATTCGGGCGTCAGATCGTCTTCTGCAACCGCTGCCGCTGCGGCATCTGGATCGCGCCGCTATACCCGGTCGATGGCGACCGGGGCGCGCCCGGCCAGCAGGACGGGCCAACCCGAGGGGCCGGTCACCTTGTCCACCAGCAATGACTCCTCCTCACCTGAAGATGTAAGCCCGCCTCCGGGCCCGTCCAGAAAGGGCAAGGAGAGAGAGGTCGAAGAAGAGCCTCAGCCCCCACCGAAGAGGAGCCGACCGGAAATATTCACCGACCCCCGCATGCCGGGCTCATGGTCGGATTTCTCTCTCGCGAACATGGAGGAACGCTTGCAGGCGGTGGAGAAGATGGGCGCCGAGCTGCAGATGGACTCCGCCCTGCGGGGGGTGGATGTCCACGCCTTGGAGCTGGCCGTAGAGGGGCTGACGGCGAAGGTGGCTGCCCTGGAAGAGGAGGTCAAGGCTTTGAAGGGCCAAAGACCTTAAGGGCATTTTTGTTTACACACATATGTACATTTTTCCTTCTTCTTCTTTTTATTTTCTTCCGGGAAGGCTACTGTAATTGCTCCCGTCTTTGTATAGTTTCCCTTTTATAGCAATAAAAAGGTCCCTGAGGCCATCTTTTTCCTTCATTAAGTCCCTTGAACTGTGTATCAATTCTGTACAACTCTGTGAGGTTAATTCCCGACCGGCTCGCAAATGCGCCCGGGCTATGGTTGCTCGGGCCTGGACCGCTGCTTCCACGCGTCAACCAATCGTTGGTCAGGTTAGATCCTAACGAATGGAGGCGTGGGCGTAACCAAACCGTTCAGAAGCCAACGGAAACGTCTTTTACGTGTACTTAATGCGCGCGCCTTTTGAGGCGACCCCCCACGTGACCGAAGCGACGGTTTTGGGCGGGATATTTTCTGGACCGCTGGATCTGTTCTGATCTGGGCCGTTCGAGGTCTTTTATATAAGGAGCACTCGCCCCACCTCCTGCGCACCCTCCTGATTCTCTTGTCTCTGATCTTTCTTTTTTCTCTTCCCTGTTCCTTTTTCCTTTCGAAGCGAAACTGGAGAGAACGAATCTTGTGGGGTTTGAGCGGGAGTGGGATTTCTTCCTTCTCAGATTCATAGCGTTTTTCGAGTCAGGTGGAACCCTAACTCACTTGAACCGGACGGGTGTTCTTTGCGTGGTTCTGAGAGAGTGCTACCTGGTGTTGCGGAGCATCTACTTGCTACCATTCAGGTTAGTAACCCTGCCCCCCCTGTATATCAGGCTCGGGGTTTTCGATCCCTTCGCGAGTCGTCCTTTGTGTCGGTTCCTTCCTGCCGGAGGGCCAGAGATGGAGCACTCCGGCTTCAATTCCGCGTCGAGATCGGAGAGTGAGCAATACCAGTCGGGGTCCCCGGGTGCTAGCCAAGGCCAGCTCCCGGAATCCCCGTCCGACCACCAAAGCGGGGCCTGGATCCCCATTCGCTTGTCCAGTAGTCAGTCTTCCGAGGAGGCCCCTGTCGCCTCCGTTTCGAGGGGATTAGGCGACGAGCTACCGGAGGAGACCGACCGCATGGTCTTCGCTTGTGAGTCCACCTCTTCCGTTCTTCATTCTGGAGACTTTCACCGGATTAGGGAGAGGTACTCCCTTCCTGACGGTTGCGCCCTAGCCGTGAATTCCGGCGGCGCGCACCTATATCAGTCAGGGTTTGTCACCCTGTTTGAGGACGCTATGATGGCGGGCCTCCGACTTCTGCTTCACCCGGTGGCTCGGGACATATTGATTTTTCTTGACATCGCTCCCGGCCAGTTGGCTCCCAATGGGTGGAGGTTCTTGATGGGGTGTATATCATTGTGGCCCCAGGCATTCGGGTATGATCTTACCCTACAGGAGTTCCTTTGGGCTTACCGGCCATTCCCTGTGCATAATGAGTTGGGGTTTTTCTCGTTCTCCGCCCGTCCGGGCAGGAAAATCATTGACAACTACCCTAGTAACAATAAAGGGTGGAAGGGAAAATTCTTCCAGGTATCTACCCTTCATCTCTGTGACATGGCTCCGGGGAGCCAGCTGAAGACATCCTGGGCCAGGGAGTTGAAGGGTAAGACCGCCCTTCCGTCCTTATCTGCTATTCCGAACTATCCGGAACACAGTGGATTGTTGACCAGTTTTCTTCTCTCTTTTTTTTTTTTTTTTTTACAGCGGGCTCACCTAAACCCCCAGAAATTTCTGAGGCGTGCCAGGCCAGGATCTTGAAGCTAGCGAAGTCGCCCGTCAGCATCTGGAACGTGCTGTCCCGGTCGGGAGGGCTCATCGCTAAATACTCCCCTGAGCCGCCTATTCCGGCCCCCAGCTCTACACCCATCATCCCTGGTAAGTGTGCCAGTAACATGTACTTGTACTATTTCTGCCCCTTGCACCTTTGATCGTACGATCTTTGTTTCTACAGAAATGGCTCCCAAACGCAACTTGGATCAGCTGCGGGAGAGACAGGTCGTCGCTACCGCCACTGCTGCCGCTCGGGTGGCAATCGCCCAAGGAAAGAGGCCGGCCACCGAGGTTCCAGGCGGCGACCGCCCACTCAGGCGCATTCGCCACGGGACCAATACCCGTCCAAGTCCCGTAGGGACATCGATTCCTCCCAGGCCGGCTGTTGAAGAGCCCGTGCCCATGGCTGATGTTCCATCGGGTTTGCCCCCGGGCGGGCATGATGAGGCCCGGGAGAGACTCAGGCCCTGCCTCGCGCCAAGCCAGGTGACGGCGTGTGCTGAGCTAACCCCCCAAGGGATCCAAGGATGGCTATACAGCGTCTCCCACCTGGTGAGTGTTCCGCTTCTTTTTGTTTAAACGCGGACTTGCCCTGCACTTGTTACTTGTTTAACCGATGTGTGTTCTCCTGCCGTAGGTTGGCTGCATAGCTGCGGGGTCCGAATCCGTCCACTCATCCCTGGCCGCGAAGGTGGGCGCCGCTGAAGCCGCCCTTTCGGAGGAACGGAAAGAGCTGCAGGTAGCAAAAGCTGCCCTGGCCGTGGAGACGAGCAAGACGAAGTCGCTGGCCTTGAGCTTAGGGGCGGCTCAGGCGAACCTGGCAGCGGCTTTGGCAGAACTGGAAACTTCCCGGGCCCTTATCGCGGCAGCCGAGGCCCAGACTAAAGCGGTGACCGAGGCGCCTTCCGCAGAGGCCTTGGAAGGAGCTTTTGACGATGGCTTCTTCCAAGGTTATGAGGATCTGAAGCGGCGGGTAGCTCGGGACCACCCCGAGTGGGTTCTCTCGGCCTACGCGGGGATTGACTCGGATTACTGGGACATCGGTGAGGATCCCGGACTCGGTGAAGCTCCAGCCGCTGGCGAGGGGCTTGCGGCCGTTGGAGATCCTGAGGTCGTTGCTGAGGCCACCGAGCTTACCCCGGAGGGAGGCTTAGCGGAGGGGGGACTTACCATTCCGGGGGAACAGGCCGGGGAGACCGAGAACGTGCTTAATGCGGAACTCCTGCCTTCCATGTTATTTGCTTTTGTCGTTTGTAGACTTTTATTTTTCGGGGAGGCTACTACAATTGCCCCCCAAGCTCTGTACACTCATTTTAATTAATGAAAAGGCCCTTGAGGTTATCCTTCCGTTAACTTTGTTGTACTGTGCTTTTATCTTTTGCTAGTATCCGTACGGCCTTGGCCAACCTAACATCTGCCTTAGCAAATGCTTTAGGACCGTAACCCACAGAACACCTAGTCGAATGATATAATTCCCTGTTTTGGCCTTAGCGTTACCCTTTTGTCCTCCTGTCCCCTGCCCCCCAAGCATTTTGCAAAGGCAGGAGTGCGGGTGTACGGGACTGAATGGCCGTAGGGAATCGACCTGGAACATGGGTGGTTGCAGGAGCATTTGAAGCTTGCCATCGTTGGCCACCTAGGGGTTTTGGCCCCATCGCTGGCTGGACCTAGGCGAAACTTTAGTTAATTTCCTATTTAGGTATGGGACCCTCTTGCTCCCAGGAAAATTGTCTTGACATCATATTTTAATGATATTTACATGCAAACAAATCATAATTCTTTTCCTTAAGTTTTAGTAGATGGTAAGTAGCTCAGTGCTCAGCTCTTTTACTGACTAACTTGTGGAAAGTTAGGCAGTCAAGTCAATACCAATCACTCACACTCATATCAGGCATGAGATAATTTAAAGCATATGCGGCCAGCAAAAGTAGGCAACTGGAAACTCTTTGCACCAAATATATTTCTACCAAAATGCTAAAACAAATTCATTAACTATAGTGATACTCCTCCATTACGAATTACTGTACACGTTGTGCAACATTTATCAGAATTTTGCAATTAAACCCATGAAAACTCCAATGGACAAAATGTGTTTAAATATATATATATATATATACAAATTTAGCCAATACTCCATTAGCTAGGTTTCTGAGAATAGGATAATCAAATAGAAAAAAGATTTAAATGGTAAATACCCAAATTCAATCCTTAAATCCTCAAAACCCTAACTATGTAATCTGTACTGTCTATGTATATATATATATGTATTTATTGCCTTACCTAGAGTAGTGGTTACTGGCATCGTGGCAGCTTGATGATGGTGGTGGCAGCGTGGTGGTGCGGCGTGGTGGTGACAATGGCGACGTGGTGGTGGCGACTTGATGTTGATGGTTGCGGCGTGGTGTGGAGGCGTGGTGATGATGGTCCTCTTTCTCTCTCTCTGTCTCTCTCTCTCTCGCGTGGTGATGATGGTCCTCTCTCAATCTCTATATCTCTCTGTTTCACAAATGGGCGCTGTGGTATGAAGATATTGGGGGAAATTTTGAGAGGGTGTTTTGTTGGAGGAAATTTTGAGAGGGAAATTTTGTTTTAGCAAGGAAAATATTTCATTGCAAAAAGTTTTCCCAAATTTTAGGCAAGGAATAAATAATTCATTGCTAAATATATACTTTTGGCAAGGGAAAAAAGTTTCCTTGCTATAAATAAGCATTAGCAAGGAAAAATTTTCCTTGCCAAAAAGTATTTTCATGAATATTTACTTAACTTTAGGCAAGGAATAACAATTTCCTTGCCAAAATATACTTTTAGCAAAGAATTTAATTTTTTGTTGCCAAATAATTCACTATAGGCAAGAAAAATGATATTTCCTTGCCAAATACTCCACTTTTGGCAAGGAATTATCATTTTCCTTGCCTAACGTGTATGTCTTTCAGCCTTTTGGCAACAAAATTAAATTTCCTTGCAAATACTATACTTTTAACAAGGAAATTTAACTTTCCTTGCCAAGCTTCCTTGCAAAAACCCGTTTTTGTTGTAGTGTTCAAATATGCAATCTTTTGATGTCCAATATAACCATAGTCTATAAACATGTTAAATGGTCATAAACTATAGATACATAGATATTTTTGGCCATAAATGGAAAAACAACCCATCTAGATAAATTTGCCCATTTAAGATTAGTGCACAGAAGCTGTGGTTTCTATATTTTTATTGCATATCCCCAATTAAAGTTTTAGCCTACCATTTTAGATTTGAAACTGTCTTCCAAATAACCTTTTAAAGAAAGATTAAATAGATAAACACAGTGACTGTCCAATTAAATTTAAAGTAATTATAAAACCAAGATAAGGGTGAAATATAATATTAATATGCTTTTTTCTTCACTTAACATGAGTTGGGGTTGAATTTGTGGAATCTGCAAAATAATAAAGTTTAGTACAACTAGGCTAATAAAACATACATAAATGGAAATACTGAACCAAAAATAAAATACTAAACCTTTGACTTTGAATTCTTGTGGGGTCACAGTGGTTGAACTTCAAGAACACAAACAAGGCCAAACCAAATCCTAATCTAATTTGGGAGTGAGATATGGATAGGGTGTGCTTAGGGCTTTAGTAGGTGATTATAGCAACTACGTGGATAAGAAATCTGGCATTTACTTGCAAAATCTGTCTTCTAATGAATGGAAATATTGCTATAAAAACTGAAATTTGGGGTTTCAAACTATTTTAGGGGACAACTAGAACTACTACTAGACTAAAAATATTAAATCTAAATTTTAATAGAAATATTTTACTACTACAAATTGGCAAAGGTCATACAAGAAAACAAATATTTTAATTTGAGAAATACAGTACACAAAGTTTTGTTACATATTTTTTAACATGAAATCATCAATTACATAAAAAGCAAATTTTTACAACTACTAGAACTAGAAAAGACAAAGAAAAACTAAAGTTTCCTACTCCTAGGGACAATATGAAGTGCTCACATGATAACCTTCCTAAACTACTCTCTCTATTTGATGGTGAACTGTTTCATAATTTCTGTGTGTGCTGTGTTTGGCTGTGCCTCTTCTTCTTTCTCTTGTCTGCTACTTATAGACGAGGGATTGATAAAAATTCGTCACTGAGATCGTCATTTTGAACAGGAGATGAGTGCTTTGGCTCATTTTTTCTTCAGTTTTCGCCCAACTTTGTCAAAGTTTTTCTGACATTAGTTGAAATTATCCCTGCAGATGCTGAAAGAGAGAGAGAGAGAAGAAAGAAAAAAAATCGCATCAAAGAAACATCATAATCAACAATTCAATGAATGGTTGATTTTTTTGGCTGTTGGTTTTTTTATTTTATTATTATTATTTTTTTTGTTTTAGTTTTTTCAATTTCGTTTTGGTTTCTTCTTCTCAAGTTTACAGAAATTTTTTGACCAACAAGATATATGAGAAATGCTTCGCTGTGGTTGCTATTTTTTTCCTTCCCTTTCACTTCATTTTTACCTAAACATATAAAATATGTAAAAACACATAATTACACGCATTTGAGTGACATCACCATTAAATTATATTAATTCAAATAAGCATGTAAAACTAGGGATTTGGGAGATTAAATGAGCACTATGTCCATTATATCGGCACATGAATGTGCAATATTCAGTGTTTGTCAATGGTTCTGGTGAACCGACTGAGTCAAGAGATTGTAGTCGAGATAAAAGAGTCAGTAAGATGATATAGTTCATTGTTCATGCACGGTATTAAACATTCGTTACTTATATTGTTCATCGAATTGTTATTATGCGATAACTGAAATAATGGATTTACTATACTCTAAGGTACTAAGTAATAATAACTATTAATGAACTTTTATATACATTGTGTGTGTTGTTCATTATGCTCACTCAGCTTTCATTAGCTGATGACTTTATTTTGTCCTGGACACCCAAAATGTCCAGGGGATGGCTATGCCGGGCAGTACGACTATGCCAGCTAGAGAAGCCTGCAGAGATACTTTTATTCTAAACAAAGTTATAATAAGTTTAAGGATAATGTTTTAATTCTGAATAAGGCGGTATGTGCCTTAGAGAGATTGGTTTAAAAGACAAAGTAATATTATTTAAGCCTTATTTGAGATGTAATGATAATTAATATTTATCTTCCCTGTTGCTTGATATACTCTGTTTACTAGTACATGTTAAGCTAAGTACAGGACAAGCGATCTATCACCTTTTAAGACCTACTGGTCCAAAACAGAAATTAAAAATTTTCCTTATTTTGCTATGCTGGGGCATGACAGAAGAAAGAGAATGAAGAAAGAGGAGAGATAAAGTTTGAGACCATAGCCTACACACACGTACACACACACTTCAGTGAGTCCCAAACTCACCTGGTCTCATTTATATGATGTTTTATATGTTTAAAAAAAGGAAAGGCGCTCAAAGACGCGTTCCCCGAACGTTTAAGTTCTGGACTGCTCTTTTTGTGAAGAAGATAAAGTCCTAATTGACTGCGACTTTTCCCAATCGAATGCCAAAGACCCAATCGATTGGCACTTTGACTAATCGATGACTTATTTGACCCCCAAACGATTGCCAAAGTTTGTAATCAATTGACATTGATTGTGATCCAATCGATTCGACATTTTCCTAATCAATTGTTACTATTTTTATACTAATCGATTGGACCTCTGTCTCAATCGATCGGAAGTTATAGAATGTTGATGATTCCTGTTTAATTATATTATAATTGTTCGATTGCTTAATTACTATTCCATAACTCCTTTGTGCAATATGTTAATGTAGAAGAGATAATGTGACGCTATAACATAGTAATGTTTAGAATAACAGATTAATATTCTAAGACGTTAGACATTATGTCAGTCATGAATTTGTTTGATATCCGTTAATTTCAATCAGAGTAGTCAGGCCACAAGGGAATGTCATGCATGTATCAGTACTAGTGTAATGTGAAGTAGGTTTGTTAAGTTTTGGGTTTCTTATTGAAATAAGTGTTGGTCGATCATATGTCCTTAAAAGCGGTGGGTTGTTCATATGTCCTTAAAATCAGTGGACCAGCCCTAAGATAACTGGTAATCCAATCATATGTCCTTAAAAGCAGTGGGCTATTCATATGTCCTTAAAAGCAGTGGACCAGCCCTAAGATAGCTGGTAATCCAATCATATGTCCTTAAAAGCAGTGGGCTATTCATATGTCCTAAAAGCGGTGGACCGGGGTTACTAGTAGATGTCGTTAAGTCATGGCAATAAAACTGATGTGTCTTTGATCGAAGCATTATATCCCTGACATGCGGTGGACTGTGCAGATGTTCTTAATATTAGAATTAGTTTTATTAGCTTTAGGGTAGTTTAGTCTTTTCTTTTATATTAGGGTAATACTGTATACCTAGATATACTATTATTGTCTCTTCTTTTCTATTGTATTCATTCATTCATTCAGTTTTTTTTTGTGTTATGAGAAACTCTAGCTCTCAATTCTCTTTTCCCTTTGTTGTTTTCTTGATTATTTAATATATATTCACATGGTATCAGAGCAGGTTCGAATCTGATCCAAAATTTTTTTCGAATGATTCTGGTTCATTTTTGGATTTCTCGCTGATTCAAATTCGTATTTGGATCGATCTCGCCCTGATTCGCGTTCGTTTTTAGATCTGTCACTAATTATTGTTCATTTGTTTTGTGTTTTTGGATCTGTCTTTGATTTTGGTTCGTTTGTTTTTGTGTTATTTACTTGCTTCGTTTTCGTAATGGTTGCTGAATGCGATGATTCGCTTCAAGCGATTAGTGTTAATCTCGATGGAAAGAATTTTGCATATTGGAACTATGTGATGAAAAATTTTCTGAAGGGGAAGAAGATGTGGGGTTATATCAATGGGGATTTTAGTAAACCTACGAATGAAAATGCTGATAAATTTGCAGAATTGCTAGATGTTTGGGACACAAATAATTCAAAAATCATTACTTGGATCAACAACTCCGTTGCTCCCTCGATAGGTATGCAATTGGAAAAGTTTGAATATGCAAAGGAGGTGCGGGATCATTTTGCAGCAGGCTATGGCAGAGGAACTCTCTGCATTGTATAAGACAGACACTTGGAGTTTGGTTCATTTACCTTCTGGTAAGAGCGTTATGGGCTCGTTGGGCTTATAAAATCAAAACCAAGTCAG
The DNA here is from genome assembly GCA_033977485.1 of Hydrangea macrophylla. Classification (NCBI taxonomy): domain Eukaryota; kingdom Viridiplantae; phylum Streptophyta; class Magnoliopsida; order Cornales; family Hydrangeaceae; genus Hydrangea; species Hydrangea macrophylla. Next base: position 110,381,721 of record CM066999.1, read on the forward strand.
ATGGGTCTGTTGAGCGGTATAAAGCAAGATTGGTTGCCAAGGATTTTTCCCAGCAATATGGTATGGATTAAGAGAAGACTTTTGCTCCTGTTGCTAAAATGACTAATGTTCGTACTCTTATTGCAGTTGCTTCTATTTGTCAGTGGCATACAACTCAGATGGATGTTAAAAATGCTTTCTTGAATGGAGACCTCCAAGAGGAGGTTTATATGGTTCCTCCTCCAGGTGTTCCTCATGGTCCTGGTGAAGTTTGCAGGCTTAAGAAAGCCTTATATGGTCTTAAACAAGCCCCTCGAGCTTGGTTTTAGAAGTTTTCCACAGTGATTACCTCATTTGGGTTTTCCCCGAGTAAGTATGATTCAGCTCTCTTTATCAGGTGTACCACTGCTGGTCGTATTATGCTTTCTTTGTATGTTGATGACATGATTATTATTGGTGATGATGTTGATGGGATTGTAGTGTTGAAGTCTCTATTAGCTCGTTATTTTGAAATGAATGACTTAGGTCCACTACGTTATTTTTTTGGGGATTGAAGTAGCCTTTTCTCCAAAAGGCTATCTTCTTTCTCAGTCTAAGTATATAGGTGACATTCTTGAGCGTGCTCGCCTCACTGATAATAAGATTGTTGATACCCCTTCGGAGCTTAATGTTCATCTTTCCCCTTCTGATAGCGTTCATTTGCCTAATCCTACCTTATATCGCACTATTGTTGGTAGCTTGGTTTATCTTACTATTACTCGTCCGGATATTGCTCATGATGTTCATGTTGTTAGTCAGTTTGTTACTTCCCCTACTACAGTTCATTGGGCTGCTGTTCATCGTATTTTGAGGTACTTGAGGGGCACTTGGTTTCAAAGTCTGCTACTTTCATCATCTTCTTCCTTAGAGCTGCGTGCATACTCTGATGCTGATTGGGCCGGTGATCCTACAGATCGTAAATTTGTTACTGGGTTTTGTATATTTTTGGGTGATTCTCTCATTTCTTGGAAGAGCAAGAAGCAATATGTTGTTGTTGTGTCTTTCACAGAAGCTGAGTATCGTGCTATGGCTTCGACTACCTATGAGGTTATTTGGTTACGCCGACTACCTACAGATATGGGTGTCTCCTTTCCTCGCCCTTCACCTTTATATTGTGATAATAAGAGTGCTATTCAGATTGCTCACAATTCAGTTTTCCATGAGAGGACCAAGCATATAGAGATTGATTGTCACATTACTCGTCATCACCTTAAACATGGAGCTATCACTTTGCCTTTTGTTTATTCTTCCGCGCAGATTGCTGATTTGTTTACAAAGTCACATCCGATTCAACGTTTTCGTTTTTTAGTTGGCAAACTCTCTATGCTTCTAGCTGTAGCATCGTGAGTTTGAAAGAGGGGGGGGGGGGGGGGGTATTAGAATTAGTTTTATTAGCTTTAGTGTAGTTTAGTCTTTTCCTTTATATTAGGGTAATACTGCATACCTAAATATACTATTATTGTCTCTTCTTTTCTATTGTATTTATTCATTCAGTTTTTTTGTGTTATGAGAAACTCTAGCTCTCTTTTCTCTTTTCCCTTTGTTGTTTTCTTGATTATTTAATATATATTCACACTTAAAAGTGGGGGATGGACTGACGTGGTGTCCATGACATGCGGTAGACCATGAATATGTTCTTAAAAGTGGTGAACAGAGCATTGGTGTGTCCAGGAGTAATACTATCGAGTCTGTTCATCAATTAGTAGGAGGTTGTTGGTTCTTGTATATGAAGACGTTGATAATCAATAATGCCGAGTGGTGAAATACTAAAGGTACTATTGTAGAACTATACCTGATATCCTTTCATAAACATGTAATTACTTCATATTTATGATACTGCGTTAGTTTTCTACTCACTCAGTTTTTCATAGCTAACGGCCTTTTATGCTTGGACATTCCCCGTCCAGACTATCCTGTTCCTGACAATACAGGTAACGAACCCTATGACGAAGGCTTTTACCAGGAGGGTGGTTGTGCAGAGGGTGGCCCCACTGATGATGGATATGATGGCGAAGACTACTACTACGCTGGTGATTACAAATACGCCAGCAGAAGATTAGGATAGTTCGTAGACTTTCGGTTTCTATTTATTCAGACTTTATTACTATGTTTCTTAATTAGGCATATATTGCCCTAAGACTTTAGTGTTTCTATTGCAGACTCGGATGTAATAACTTAATTAATGTTATATTATGATCATCTTGGTTTCCATTACTGTTCTCTTATTTATGTTTAGTGACTTCACCAGTCATGGCCTATGGACCCAAAGAGAAATTTTATTTTTCGTATTTTGCTGTTCTGGGGCGTGACAACTTTTGAATCACAAGTGGTAAAGTGAAAATGAGCGCAATTAACCACACGGGTAAAATATAATCAACACTAACTGAAATAAATTAAAGACTAGTAATTAGATGTAGGTTTTTATGGTATATATAAAGAACTTGGTTGAACCTTTAGAGGAGGACAGTGGTTTTCTGTTTAAACAGACCTTCCTTGGCAGTGGATGATTGCCAGATTGGTGGTGACATTATATCATTCCTAAATTTGAATTTCAAATTTGGTTCCCAATTGCTTTAACAATTGTACTACATGCTATTTGAGTGGTCGGCGTAATCACATACTATTGCATGCGGTACAACTGACAAAGCATTCGAATTAAATTTGGGAAGCATAGCATTATCTGTATATAGGAATGCCATTGCTATTAGAATGATGTTATGCTTCCCAAATTTGAATCACAAATTGCTTAACAGCTGTACTACATTGAACGAGTGTACTACATGCTATTACATGTGATACAATTGACAAAGCATATTTGGGAACCAAAATTGACATTCAAACTTAGAAAGTACAATATTACTCTTGCTTTAGTTCTTCTAGTCGACTAATTTTCTATTCGTTTGTAATTTTTCTCTGCCTCATGGATGGTGGCCCAAGAAACATTGGAATGATATGGTTGGGAATATGTGGTGGTGGTGGTGGTGTTGTCTAATAAAGCTGTTTGACTGGTGAAATTTACAACGAAAAATTCATGTTTTACATGGGAAATAATTTATTTACAATTGTTAATATTTATTGTCGGAAGGAAATTTCTACCACCATTTATATTATTTTCTCCATAAACTTTTGATATGATGCTATCTAGTGGATTTGAAGGTGTTTCTGAAGGTTGTCAGTCAAGTTGTTTTTCTAACATGCACGAATTTGTTGCATTGGATTCCCTCAACTATGGCCGATAAAGCTGGACATGAGACAGATAGACCTGCCTTGCTTTCATTCGATCAAGGCTCAAATAAAACATGACCCTCTCCAGATTTTAAGTTCCTGGAGCTAGCCACTTCTATAACTGGATAGGAATCACATGTGCTCCTGGGGCTCAAAAGGGTAGAAATTCTAAAGAGAACTTCTGGGGCTTTGACTGGTTTCATAACTACCAAACCTTAGCTCGATTAAGGCGCTATGGCTCAGAAAATAGCTTCTATGGAGAAATTTCTCGAGCAATCAATTACTTGTCTAAGTTGCAATATTTAGAACTTAGTTACAACTCTCTAACTGGGGAAATCCCAGCAAGTCTATCCAACTGCTCTAATCGCATTAGGCTTGGTTTTGATAGAAATAAGCTCACATGAAAAATTTCAGCTGAGTTTAGCGTGTTAACGAATTTAGAACGACTTGTATTTCACTTTAACAATCTAAGGGGAGAAATTCCGGCATCTTTTGGGAACTTTTCATCTTTGCTTAGTTTGTTCGATTCAGTAAGTGGATTGGAGGGGTTATCCTAAACATTTTTGGGCAATTCAAAAGCCTATCATTTCTTGGATTAAGGCTAAATAACCTATATAACTGGTATGATTCCTTCTTCCATTTATAATGTTTCATCCATTACAGTAATTTCACTTATAGTAGATAAACTTCTAGGAAGTCTTCCACCTGACTTAGGGCTTAAACTTCCAAACCTCAAAACATTTGAAGTTGATGATGTTGGGTTTGTGAAGTCTGATCCACTCTGATACTGGGGGTTCAGGGGACGGGCCCCCCGAGTTTTCAGTGTAACCCTAGTGGGATATATTATCCCTTCTATGTGCAGCCACAGTATGTTGAGAGCTGCGTTCTTTGAGAGAAAAAACTCTGTAACTCGTTTTCTTGATTATAGTGAACTGGTATGAAAGGGTATGGACGTAGGCAATTTGGCCAAACCACAGGGTATATCTTGTGTCGTGTTTTGTATGTTAATTGTTTTTGTGTGCGTTTGCATTGTGTGTGTTATAGGTCATATTCACAACAAGTGGTATCAGAGCTATGGTTGTCAGATCATGGTGACAGAGGCGCACAGTGACAGTGGAGATTAGCAGCACGGTGGTTAAAAGATAACACAGGATGAAGAAGAAAAAAAATAATAATAATTTTGATGTTACTATGATTGTAGCAGGTTGTGTATGGTGGAGAGGTTTTAACATTCCACTCATACGGCCATTTCTCTTGGGTTGTTAGATTCCTGGTACGGTAAGTATATGCTTCTGGAGAAAATAATTTGATGGGTTCCAAGAAGACAGGGGCAGACACAGGCGCAATTATCCGACAGAGGTAATTGTTAGGATACTGCACGTAGGAACGTTGATCAAATATTTTTGGAGCATGTTCGCTATTTGGGTGGTGTGATATTGATCCCAAAGTTGCGGAGGAATCTAATATTGTTGCTGAAATCACACACGGCAGTTGAGAGAAGTGTGGATGGTTTGTGTCGTCTGGTTGGTAGAGTTGTACTCCCAAGTCTTCGATGAAAAATTCTTATATAAGTGAGTGCATGGATGGTTTGTTCACGATTCAGACGATGGTGAGGGGAAATCCTGCTTTGGGGGAAAGAGAGGTCGAGACTCTTCTCTGGTGGAGTTAATGGGTATAATCAACTCGGCGCAGTTGCACATGTATTGGTCGCGGTATGACGAATCGGAGGTGTTGGGACCATTTTGATTCGAGGTGTGCACGCTGGTACGAAAGATGGTCAATGGCAAACGGTTACAAAGTCGTCAGCTTTGTGGGTGCTCCGATTGAGGGGGTGCTGATCATGTGTGATAAATTGATTGGACAGTTTCTCCACAAGTGATAGAGGAGGTGATTGTTGGGATTATATCACATGTGGGATAATCCCATTAATTTAGGGATTGTGATTTGGCTAGATTCCTATTGTGATTTGGTTTCCTTTATGATAGAGTTGTATTACTTGTCCAATAAGTAATGGGTTTCAAACTCTATATATATGGATGTTGTATAGGAATTTAGGAGAGCCCTTGGTGTAGCAAGTTGGGGGTCTCCCCTCATGGGGGTGCATGGTCTAGGGTGAGAGAGATTAATCATTGGGGTTTTCTGTGAAGGGTGTTCACAGCGTTATAGGGATGTGAGGTACGGATGGGTATTTCTTTATCTCTGTGATTTCTCTATGTTACAGTGATTAATTGTGTCAGGTTCTTTGCGGTATTGAGTGGGGAGAGTACAAGGGTTTTGTATTTGGGTTATGGGATTTAATTCATGTAACTTGTACCATGTTTTACTCAATAGTGAAGAATGGATCTCTCAGGTGTGGACGTAGGCAGGTGTTTGGCTGAACCACGTAGAAATCTGTGTGTCTTTTCTTTGGTGTGCATGTTTAATTACTGCTCATGTGTATGTGTTTATTTGGGGGAATTTGGTTCCGCCTGTTAAATTCCCAACAAGTGGTTCCAGACGACACCACTAATATGCTACTGTAGGTACCTGAGGAGACATAGAGGGTGCCTTCTTTCTTACCACGAGCCAAAACCATGGCCCCTTTGCTCATCTTCCAAGAATCTGCAGTGAATGACGTAACCACTCCACGACAGAGGCAGAGTATGTGGCAGCCACTGAGGCTTGCAAAGAAATGGTATGGTTGAGGAATTTCATGAAAGAAATTGGTAAGGAACAAGAGGGGGGTTCTCAGTTGTTCAGTGATAGTCAAAGTGCAATTCATCTTGCAAAAAATTTAGCTTTTCACTCGAGAACCAAGCACATCGACCTCAAGTACCATTTCATTCGCTCACTTTTGGAGGATGGGCAGTTCACTTTGGAGAAAATTCATACAAACGATAATCCTGCAGATATGTTTACCAAGGTGGTCACTGTGGAGAAGCTGAAGAAATGTTCAGCTTCTATTTGTCTTCAAGACTAGAAGACAATGATTTCTCACACCGGCACTATTTGTTTTCGATGGAGGTGACAACAGTTTCTTTCTCACTCAGATCAGTCTTCAAGTGGGAGATTGTTGGGTTTGTGAAGTCTGATCCACTCTGATACCGGGGGTTCGGGGGGCGGGCCCCCCGGTTTGTATTTTAGTAATTTTTAGTGTAACCCTAGTGGGATATATTATCCCTTCTATGTGCAGCCGCAGTATGTTGAGAGCTGCGTTCTTTGAGAGAAAAAACTCTGTAACCCTTTTTCTTGATTATAGTGAACTGGTGTGAGAGGCTGTGGACGTAGGCAATTTGGCCGAACCACAGGGTATATCTTGTGTCGTGTTTTGTCTGTTTATTGTTTCTGTGTGCGTTTGCATTGTGTGTGTTACAGGTCATATTCACAACAGATGAAAATCAGTTGACTGGGCCCGTTCCAATGTCATTTTCCGATGCTTCAATTCATAACGCACTTGGAATCATCCAGAACGGCTTTACTGGACAAGTTTCTATTGATTTTGGAAACATGTTTGCCCTCAATAAGCTAAGTATGGGCTTAAATAATTTGGGCAGCGGGAAGCAAATGATTGAAGTTTTCTAAACAGTTTATCCAACTGTACGAGATTGAGACATTTTTTACTCTGGAGGCGAATTGCCAAAATCCATAACAAACCTCTCAACCCAGCTCCAAAAACTCCTAGTAGGAAGCAATCAAATCTTTGGGAGTATACCAATTGGAATAAGAAACTTTGCCAATTTGGGAGTAATAGGCTTTGAGAATAATCATTTCACTGGAAACATTCCCTTGGATTTTCGTAAGCTGCAACAGATTCAGTCATAGATCTAACTGAAAATAGAATTTTTGGGCAAATTCTTCCGTGTTTGGGAAATCTCACTCATGAACATCCTTCTGCTATATGGAAACAATCTAGAGGGAAGCATACCTATGGGCATTGGAGAATGTAGAAGTTTGAATCTACTGGACCTTTCACATGATAATCTTAGTGGATGTATCACTGAAGTTATATGTATTGCCTCAATATCTATTTTTCTAAATTTCAAACAACCACTTCACTAAGTCCAATGCCATTCAATGTGGGTAACTTGAATAATTTTGCAGCACTAGATGTCTCCCAAAATGAACTTTCTGGTGAAATACCAAGCAGTCTTGGTAAAGTGCCATTGAAAGGTGTTTTCAAAATTTTAAGTACAATATCAATAGCTGGAAACAAAAAACTTTGTGGAGGAACACCTCAATTAAAATTACCAGAATGCAGTAAAACACAAGGTCAAAAGGATTGTTTCGTAGACTCAAAGTAATCATTTTCATAACTCTTTGATTAGTTTTAGTGCTGGCAATTCCACAATTGATGAAGAAGAGAAATGTGCTTACTTCAAAATCTATTTCGATAGAATTTCTTCCAATGGTTAGTCATGAAATGCTTTCCAAAGCAACTGGCGCGTTCTCACAAGAAAATGTGATTGGAGAAGGCAGCTTGGTTCTGTAGTGAAGGTGCTAAAACTTGGAAACCGAGCAGCTTATAAGAGTAATGCCTTTTATTTGCAGATGTAATGCCTTGAGAAACATCAGGCATCAAAATCCTATCAAAATCATAGCAGCCTTTTCCTGTTTTGATTCCCAAGGCAACAAATTTAAAGCTCTAGTGTATGAATTCATGCCCAATGGGAGTCTAGAGAGGTGGCTACACGAAGATCCAAAAACATAATGCAGGGGACAAATCAAGCAGTTTAAGCCTACTTCAGAGAGTGAACATTGCAATTGATGTTGCTTCTGCATTGGAGTATCTTCATTACTGCTGTCCAAACCCGATTGTTCATTGTGATCTTAAACCGGGAAACGCTCTTCATGATAATCACATGACAGCGCATGTAGGTGATTATGGTTTGACGAGGTTTCTTCCCAGTGATGAAGTCAGTCATTTATGCACATGAATAGCTCTCCTGTACGTGTTTAAGGGAACTATTGGTTATGCCGCTCGAGGTAAAATTTCTTCTACTATTTCTGCTTTGCAAGCCACACATTCTATTTATATAAGCTTTCTACTGCTTCTTTACTAAAATTTGACTTCCAAGGATTTTTCGTTGCTACACTTTATGAAATTATTTAAATCAAGCTTTTTACCTTGGATCTTAATGTTTTCTATTTCTACTAGCAGATTCAGTGAAGCAAAATAAAAAGGAAAGGAAAGCAATATTTTGTAATTTTTTTCTTCCATGCTCAAATAATATTAGAAGCTAAATAAACACTAAATAATACGAGAAAATCAAGAAAAAACAGATCGAAATGAAATGTAACCAAACAAGCAAAAGTGTACTAAACATCGTGTAGTGCAACTGTTAAAGCATTTGGAATTCAAATTTGGGAAACATGACATCATTCGTCACTTTCAAATCAAATTTCTTCTAGTTTTATGCCATTTGAAATGGGGGAGAGCTTAGGAATATGTACTAGAGTAGATGAAAATTATGATCTAATTGAATTTTTTTTTTTTTTTTTCTTTTAGATCATGTTTTACTAAGACATTTATAATGAGACCTGTGTTTTGTACAGAGTATGGCTGGGGAGTGAGGTTTCAAGAAATGGTGACATGTCCTGCTTTGGAAATGTTTTCAGCAAAGAGACCGACAGACAATATATTTAAATGACTATACAGAGCTTTGCAACGATCGATGACTATCCGCGAAAAGGTGATAGTTATAATGGATCCAACACTGCTTTCCATCATCACAGAAAACTCAAGAAGTGGAAGTAGTGAAATTATAGAAGAATGTTTGGCTTCAATAATTAGAATTGGAGTGGTTTGCTCGGTGGAAGTGCCAAGAGAACAGATGAGCAAAATCAGACACGGTGTCCAAGGAATTGCACTTTGTCAAGGCTGTTCTTGTCAAGAATTTCTAGACAATGGATATCTAAGCAAATAATTTTGAAATTTGTCAACAGTTCAATTCTTAAACTCTCTTTTCTGGTCAGCCAAGGTGTGTAGGTTTTCCAATTACTAACTGGTTATATGTTATTTACCTAGATAATTGTTTGCGTTAGAGTAAAATTAATTGCGCGCAGGGTAAGATTTTCCAAAGAGCCATTCCTTCTTCTTTAAAGTCTTACTAGTAATTATTGATGATAAAACTCAAAATTTGGGAACCCTTCCCTTTCCCTTTATATATGTATATAGATGAAAGCGATTAAATTTGTAGATATTAACTGCAATAGTCTATCTGGTGTTTCACATTCCGCATGATCAAGGTTCAGAGAGGAGTTCAAATTCTTATGTTTTCGTATGCTTCCATAAAAAAAATTTCCTTGCTCTTAAAAACAGCATGTAAGTAAACCCACCTTATCATGTCTCCGGACCTTCTCTGAACAGGGCTTAATTAAACTATAGCAAATAACCCATTGGCTGAGCTTTGCTCTATGCTGGCTTAACTGTTCCTAACGGGAAATTCCAAAAGTCATACAGAATTTTATTTTTTTTCATATATTTGTACCATTTTTGAATGATAATTGAGGCATAATCAGAAGTGAGAACAAGACAAAAGTGTTTGGTTAGAGTAACACTTTATACACAATTTTTATACAATTTTTTGTGCACAATTCAGAAAAGTGTGTCTATCTCTCTCCTGTATCACTGTGGGAGTCCACTGACATCACAGGATGCCACAGAAGAAAGATAGACACACTTTTATAAGTTGTACACAAAAGATTATGTGAAAGTTGTGTGTGAAGTTTTATCCATTCCGTTATTGGAAAAAAATCAATACACTTCTAATGTCGAATCAGTCCATTTTCGATTTTCCACACTTTTTTTTGTAAAGGCCCCAGTTTTCCGTTTTTTAGCTTTTGGGGGAAACTTTGATCAAGATGAATCATGTGTTGCCGTGGAAGTGTGGAAGTATCTAGTGCTGTCCAAACACAATTATCATTTGGTATTTCTAAGGTGTGGGTACTTTAATTTGTGGTGTGAAATATTTAATGTGGGGGCATTTATGCTATTTGATATAAACTTGCGAGTTTATTTTGGTCAATTAGTCACTAATAAGGATAACAATGTCAGTTCACCTTTAAAATTTGCATACATCACAAGATTTCATCCACTCTGTCGTCTGCCGTTAATAATAGGGAGGAGGATAGTGGTACAAAATTTTGAAATAAGGGAGGTTGATGATAGTATTTAAAACTCAGGGGAGGTTTCTGATATTAGGCCAAACCTTAAGGGAGAGCAATAAAATGTACCCAAGAATCCATTGCTAAAATAATGAGAACAAATTTACTCACTCATTCATAACCCAAGCATCACACTGGGTGAGAAACTAGGGTCCATCACTTTCCGTCATAATTTATCCATCCCCATTTTGCCATGAAAAGTAGTAGGTCTCACATGTTCACTCTATAAAATATTTGGGTGAGCAATGAATTAACAAATTTGTTCTCTAAAACAAATATAGTTGATAAAAAATGATCATCATACTTGTAACAATACAATACCCTAAATAGGGGGTTACGTTGAACAAATTTGTTCTCAAAAACAATTATGGTTGATAAAAAATGATCATCATACTTGTAACAATACAATACCCAAAATAGGGGGTTGCCAGATAGTCGTTAAATTATAACCGCTGGCTGCTATAACTGATAGAAATATTATCGTTGAAAATGTATTAGTCAAAACATCCTTTAAATCCAAAAAAAAAAAAAAGAATGATAAAATATTGTACAAAGCGTGATTAGATTGGTTATGCAAATTTTATTGTGCAAAGTTAATATTTAGGCCACGTTATAATTATACATAGCCAGGATTTATAACATGGTTGAAGTTACTCTTGGCACAATAAGTGATGTTTTTGTCCAAAAATTTACAAATTTTGAAAATGAAACAAATAAAATTTCAGAGGGAGTAATGCTATGTTTTTTAAATTTTTTTTCTCAAAAGTGCGTCTCAAATGATGTGGCAGTGGGGTCAGATCTATTATAATGGAACCAGTTGAATTTTGATTAGGACTTGTTTTTGATTAGAAGTTGTTTATCTGACCTCACTGTCACATCATTTGAGATACACTTTTGAAAAAAAAAATTTTAAAAACATAGCATTAATCTTTCAGAGGACATAAAAAGTAGTACACAACATAAATTGCATTTATATTCATGAACATATGCCCTTTTCTTAGTGCTCCAGAAAACTCAATAATTTCTCCTTCGGCAGGGACCCCTAAAACGAGTAAGAGACAAAATAAAGGAAACAATATTGCTACGTACACTCTCAAAAACACATTATAATATATAATCTTATTTAAAAAGGCCGGTTAGATCTTGTGCTAAAAAGCATGCACCCACAAAACACTCACTTTTGTGTGTGCAATTTTTTTCTTTTTCTTTTTTTGTGAGAGAATGTGTGCAGATTTTTTAATACAAGATCCAACTTTTTGAAGTAATATTGTACATTTTAGTATACTTTTGATAATGTGAAGCATTACTCTAAGGCCACGTTTGGATGGCAGAGGTGGGATTGGACAATTAGTCATTTTTAAAAAATAGTCCTGGGATTACTAATACCATCTCCCCATGGTATAACTTAGTCCCCATATAGGGGACTATTCTTTTAAAATGGACAATTAATTCCGTGCTCCATAGCAATGCCAAACGCCGGACTATTTGATTAAAAAGGATTATCAGTTCAATCCTCCTCTATCGCCCTTAGTCCTGCGAAACAAACGAGGCCTAAAGAAAAAGAGCACATACCACTGTTTGGGAAGCCTGTGGTCGACGGTTTTAATTCAAGTCAATGCCACTCAATAATTAACCTGCTGACATGACAATTGAGATGTCATCAAGCGCGTCTTCATTTTGTCAATTAATGAATACGGTTAAATACATTTTATACTCTTGTAGTTTATTACGTGTGTTAATTTGGTCTCTGTAATTTAGAAAGTGGCACTTTAGTCCCTGTAGTTTCGTAAGTGTGTGTCAAATAAGTTCTTTAATAACGAGTAATTTTGTCATTGAAAGTAAATAATTTGTCACAAAAAGTGTTTGAGGGGCTAAAATGATACACTTATAAAATTACAGGAACTAAAATGACACTTTCTAAACTACAGAGACTGAATTGACACGAAAGACAAACTAGGAGGGCGTAAAATATAGTTAAGCCTAATGAATATAACCATGTAAGAAAAAATCATTGCCCTACGAGGGACAACTAGCATCGTCTGAATTAGCATTAAACCATCTCCAAAGGCAAAAATAAGGCAAATGGGTGGTTTGATGGGTCTTAGGCAAAGTTGTTGTGTTGATTTTGATGAGTCACTCCAACTCTTACATCAAACCTTTGTTATTTGATATATTTTTATTCTTTTATCGATTATTTGTATTCTACCCATGTTTTTGTACTTTGTGATTTTATAGTATTGTTTATTGGCAATATATGACATTTTCTAATTAAAGAACTAAAATATTACTGTAAATGTAACAACCCTAATTTTTTAAGTGCTTTTAATAATTTTTATAATATTATTTTCGAGTATTAGACATTAACTGTGTGTATGTATCTTAGTGACACCTAATAAAAAATGTTCAAATAGCGTGTACGGGTAGTTAGTATGTTAAGTAGTGTGCTTAACATAGAAATTTAGTACCTAGGGTCATGGGTACCCATTGGGCTAATCATTTGTCACATTAGAATGCATTTTCGGGTCCATATAAAGCCTTTTTGTGAGGTCGGCCTTAGATAAAAAACGGGATTCACATGTTTGTGGTTGCTTTATTTATAAGTGTTGTGTGTGAAATATATATACACATATATTAAACCCTAGCCCCCATTTAAAAAAAAAAAAAAAAAAAAAGAAGAGGAGAGAAGAAACTAGAGAACAGACGTATGTGAGAGAGAGAGAGATAGAGAGAGGGAGAGAGAAGAAGAAGAAGAAGAAGAAGAAGAAGAAGAAAGGAAGGAAGGGTAGGGCGCGGGGTATTCGGATCCGGAATCGCAATCATAGTCCATTTAACACCATATTTTTCAAGTGCTTAATCGCGACCTAGGTGACTTAAATGGGTGTATCCGTGTATATATATACACGTATATATATATGTGTATGCGAGTAAACCAAATATTTATATGTTTAAGTTAATTGTTGGAATTCAATTTTGTATTGGATGCACAATATTGTTGTTTTCGAATTAACTTAGATATTTTTTTGGTGACCTTGTGATCACGACTTTGGTATATTAGTGATTGTTATGCGTATAGATAGTTTGACGAACACATACGTGGAATACCCTTGATAAATATCGAAAAGCTATGTAAAAATTCGTTTTTATTATTTTAACAATTGCTGAAAACTTCCGAAAAATATTGTGCAATCGTGACTTTGAATTTTAACATTCTGTCCGCTAGTCCTGTGTAAAACGCGATTCTGCACACTTTTCGTGTTTTGAGTTTTCCCTGATTCTGCACCGTTTGGGCTGTAGATTTAAATTCCAGTAGCAGTTTTTAGAAGGTTAAAAACGTGTTGATTGTTTAAGTTGATTTATGTGTCGGGATGAACTTGTGTTTCGTTATTATGATATAACGTGAAATTTTGTTGAGATGTAAGTATTCTCATCTAATGTTGGGTTTCATAAACTTGTGAATGTGAGACCATATGTGTGAAGATTTGTTTTATAGAAATTAATAATAGGAAATCCTTGAATGTTCACCACTGCTCCTTATGAGTTTAGGCAGCGACTTCGTGGATGACCCGTCTTGTGTGATTAGACGGCGACTACGTGGATGACCCGTCTCTTCATTTTTAAGCCTTATGTCCGGCTTGTTGGTCTATTTCATGTGTATTTAGACATTGTTTTATTGACGTCAAAAACGTAAGAACTAGCCTTTCGGTGTAGACTCAAATCCCGGTGATACCCCATGGGAGTTGGGACCGGAGTGGGAGTTAGTATTACGTTAGGAGGAACATGGGATATATGTGTAGGCTGAACCATGGATGGGTGGCCAAGGTGGTGAACATAGGGTGTAATAAATAAAATACTTGTGGTGTTTAAATTTGCGGCTATACGTTGTATTGTAATTAGTTATAGCTTGTGGTAGTTCAATCCTAGAAATTCATAGATGATTAGTAATCGTTTTATTAAGCAACTTTTGTGTGTATCCGTTAGTTTAAAATATAGCCTTGTATGTGTAACATAATACTTTCGGGAACGTTATGATTTATTAATAAACATGGCCAGATTAGTAAATTGGATAATTTGGTCACTTAACGTCACAATTGAAGCAGTTTCGCGTAAACTGAAGTAAAATGACAATCCGAGCAACTTTCGTGATTTACACTTTTCCTAAAAACGTTGTCTTGACACTGTTTTAACCTATTTTCCAAATCTGCTGAATAGTACATGTTTAATAGCTGATGTTTAATAATTGATTTCTGACTTACGGGATTAGAATTAATGAATGGGGACGCGTGTCTTTCCTTGGAAATTTTATTCTGGACATTTTTTTGTGTTTTATGTTTTGTCAAATTCCAGCTCTTTGTTGGAGATAAATTCATTTTAATTAATAGCACCTTGTTATTGGTTTATATTATTACGTTAAGTTCTATTTGTACATGATGGTAGGTCTACTAATGGTTTGCAGGTATCGGCCTACCATAGTTAAGAAAGGTAAGTATTTAATTGTTTTTTTCGGGCAAGAAACTACTTGCCACCACATAAATGGAAACTACTCTATTGTCTAGATATGTGTGTGGAACTACCTGTCACTACACCATATGGCCTCATTACTAACGGATATATCCGTTAGTAATATTTATTCTAACGGATATATCCGTTAGTAAAATTAATATCCGTTAGTAAAATTAATTTTACTAACGGATATATCCGTTAGAAAGCTGCTTACTAACGGTTAATTTTTGAACTCTTTTTAGAAAATTTGTATTGAATACTAACGGTTTGTGAAATGATTACTAACGGATATATCCGTTAGTAATTTCCAGAAAAACAAAAAAAATACTAACGGATTTCTAACAATTATATCCGTTAGAAATATTAATAAAATTTCTTTAAAAAATTATTTAAATTATATGCTCCAATTTTTATTTGAACCTGGCTAATTTACAAGTATAATTAATTGAATTGCAACATTAAAATTTTACATGACAAAAACTAAAGAAGAAAACAGAAAGAAACGCTATATATTTCTCAACTTTTCATTCCAATTTGACTTTTTGCAGAAATGCTCATACAATCAATTTATGGTATTCCATTCCAATTTATAGACATTTAACTGAATCTAACAAACACACACAAACACAAAAAAAAAACTCTCCACTTCAATAAATGCTTGGAAGTGGCTCTTCAAAATCATCCGTTTTGTCCAAACGCTTCCTGGCTTTATCTACCTGGACATCCAATAAAACATCAAGAAACTGGTTAATTGTTTACCACACTATATTACTTTAAGTGATATCCCACTCACTGGTGAACACCAAATTTGTCATCAATCAATATCCTAATCCTAAGTATTCCTAAGTCACCATGGGTTAAATCCCCAAACCAATCCTTTGTCATACTAGACTTATTTGGTTTCCTCTTTTTCTTGGAAGGGAAAGAAAATTTCAATTAAGCCCCTACATCCTACGAGTCGGTGAGGACTTACTCCTCTTTCAAAGTTAAAAGAGCCCAGGATTCCACATATGGATTGGAAGTTCCATTGCTTACACAATTCAAAGTATGGGGGTCCACTACGTTGTACCTCTACAACCTTAAGGCTCCAATTAGTTTGTGGATTAGAGAAGGAAAAGGAAGGAAAACTATTTCCCTAGAATTTTCCCTAGTGATATCCTCCATGCTTAAATTAAATTAAAAGTCCCAAAATTTTAAAATATATGAAGAACTTGAGGAAATATAAAGCGAAGTGACACACAGTTCAGAAACTTTAAATTGATTTTTTACAATATTTTCTTTTCCTGCCTATTTTCCACGCTCTTTTCAGTACTAACCAAACATAGAAAAGTGTTTCCTCGATGGTTCTTTTCTTTCCCATCAGCAAATCCATGTACCAAACAATGCCTAAGAGGGATATTTATGTTGGTAACACCTTTCTATAATTTTAGAAGCTTATCTTAGACCAAGTAGGGGTATTCATCAAAAATATAAAATACCTTCGGATTTGTACGAATGAAAATTTTGAGAGATTCCACCGACTCTTCACAAAATGGCCTCAGCGGGTGATTCCATGGACCAGGCTGCAAATGGGTCTCGATAACTGAGCGGAGGGTTGTGTTTTCGTGTACTCTGCAGCAAAATCAGTTGAAAGGGGACTTTGAGCATAAATCCAAGCTACTGCAGGATATGAAATATTGAACAAGTGTTCAACAGAAGAGAAAATGCTAGAACACAAGATTTCCTCGATGTTCAAATAGGTTTGAGAGCTCACCCATGGTCAATCAATACAACATCTGTCGAATGAAACCGCCACTCAATCGTCCAAGACATGAATTTCTTCCTTGTTTAAGAAAATAGAGAATATCTTGAATCAAAATTGGATTTAGGAAATCAAGGAAAGCAAATGTTTATGATCTTTATGAGCCAATCATGTCTTCACCCCAAGGATCCACCTCGGGTTTTCCAATTTCTACAGAAAGTGGAACTGAAAAAATTCAAAATTTCAGAGAGGAAAAAAAATAAGAAACGAGCAAAAAGCATATCATATGCCAAAAATTCAGGAAAGGAGAAAGAGACGATTGTGCTTTAATAATCAATTAAGGTTTTAACAGATTTAATACGGGATAATTACAAAAAATATAATAGATTTAATAATCTCTGTGTGTGTGTACATGTACTATTCTTAATTTCTTATTGATGCATCAGTGTGTTGACACAAACACGGTTGAACTCTTTTTCAATCTGCCAAGCATGCATCAAAAGCACTATTACCTTATCTTCAAACCATTTGTTCACAGTATCGATGTAATCATAGAGTCCCTGTAAAGAATGTCCAATAGAAGCAAGGTGGCGCATGAACACTCAGAGTTCCAAAATATAACAATATTAATATTAAATGATTAAGCAAGTTATCACTCTCACTTCAAAAAAATTGACCATCTTTCCCAACTACATACGATATAAAAATAGAGGGTAGGCACTAGGCAGGTATAATATAATATGATAGGCTTTATTATAACTAAAATAACTATGAATCATATACGCATTACAAAATTTGAGGATAATCCAAGTGGGAAAAAGGAAAAAAAAAATGGGGTGATAGAATGAATTGAGAAGGGTGGTTGCCTGATTGGGAAGAGAGGGGGGATAGAATGAATTGATGACCAAAAAAAAAATTCAATTACAAGATTGAAAAATAAAAAATAAAAGAAATCAGTTTTGATCAGGAATAGCAAATTAAAAGAAATACAAAAAAGGATTTCAAAGTCTTAAGAAGTAATTAATATACATCATGTAGTGATACCTATAGCACAAGAAGCGAGGAGCAGTGAGCAATTATTTACATCAAAACGCTAATCAACTATTCTATCATGTACACAAGAGAAGAATATATTAAATAATGGGAAGTTCTCCAATTTCAAGACACTGTTTATTAAAGGACTTTTGTAATGCAAAGAGTAGAAAAACAGTGAACTCTAAGTTTGTCCCACAGGAGATTACTAAGCTCTTATAGGTAGGACTATGAGAGCATATGCAATTAGAATCAACAAGCCATAACCCAACAATTTACAAGTGTTGGGTATGCTTAAATAGATTGCATATATATACTAAAGCAGGCACAAAGTATGCTTAAATAGATTGCATATAATCCAAGTGGCAATACTTGGATATTTGAGGCCTTGAGAGAAGGGGAGAGAGAGATATTTGAGGCCTAACCAGGATGATTATAATCTGCAGTACTTTCTCTTTTTAATTCTTCTTCAATAGAGCTTTCCGATGAAAAGGTAAGCGTCAAGTTTCTAGATTGCAACATTGGTAAAATCTCATTCTGCAACAAAATAAAAGGTTCAGATTCTGAAGCAAAAATTAAGAATTGGTACATACAATTGTTGCCAGAAACACACACACACACACACATGCAGAGGCAATAAACTGGAGATACCAACAAATTGTTAGTGCAAATGGATGACACGCGAATGCAAAGGTATCAAACAGCTCCACAATCAATGCATTATCAGAAACAATAGGAGCCAACCCCCATAATTTGGGCCAAGGCTTATTTGAGCTGAGTTTTATCAGAAACAAAAGGAGAATTTTTTCCATACTCTTTTTATTTTGTCTCGGTTAGGAAAAGAGAGAAATTTGCAAACTTGTGCAATATGACCCCCAAGATTAGGTTACAAAATTGTCTTAGTGTCCACCAAATAATAAACCATATTTTTTAGAAGGAATTTCAGAAACTTTACCCTAATTTAATTTAGTTTGACAACTTGGAATTGATTTCCTGTTCCACAAATTTTGTTAGGCTGTTACCTTTCTCTAGAAGAATAGAAAGACCCGTAGAATTCTAGTAAAGTTTCTCATTATTTTCAAAGGGCAGTCTCTGGTGGTCATGTGAATATAGACTCAAATCAGCAACCCAGCTCTCCGTTACAGCAGCACCATATTCGGAGCAGTGATTTCCTATATCCAAACCTTTCTTTTATCTATAATGGTTCCAAACTACTTACCTGTAGTGAGCCTAAAGCTCCACATCTATGTTAACTAACTATTTTCTGATAGTCCATCACATTAACAAAGTATCTTATATTAGCATCACAACCAGAAAATTGGGTAATATAAAAAAAAAAAACTCCTTTAAATGCACGACGCTTGAACGGGCAAGACCATAAATAAAATGAAGAAAAGAAAATGGCAAATAGAAAAACTACCTTTACTAACTAAATGAAGGCGTTCTCCCAGGCAACCGCCTTCTTAGTTTCATTACCTTCTTTATCAATTGCACTATTTACAGAATATGTCACAGTAAATGCAGAAGCTTGTCTTGGAAACATCAAGATCTCTTACTGTATAATTACTCATAGTTGCAACTCACAATAGAACAAAGAATTACCTCGGAATAATTAATTCCAGAGAAACCTCCCAATGCAGTGCTTGGATCAAGGGGGGCTTTAAATGCACTTGCACATGTGGTCGCAGTGCTGTAATGCTTAAAGAACGAAGCATTATAGGATAGTTAATAGGCTTTCAGTTTTATCATTAAGGGATGTGAAAATTCAGTGTTTAACAAAATATAGAAACCATAACAAAGGACAAACATCAAACCAGAAATTTGCAAATTCGTCAAATAAATTTTTTAACATAATTAGATCAAGCCAAATGAATCAACAGGAGAGACAAGCAAGCATACTTAGATACCAATATAGGAACCAGGGATTTGAAAATGATTGGATTTATTAAAAAGACATACTGCCTGATGATTTGAAGAAATAGCACAACTGATTTTTATTTGGACACACCCAATCCACAAACTCTTACATGTAGTGAAGTTGCTAGTAATTTTGTTCTTTGTCCCCTTTTGGAACAATAGTTTGAAAACAAACATAAGTCAAAACAACTGAGAAGTCAACTTAGAGGCAATTACAGTGGGTGAGGAGGGGTAGAGGGGGAGGTTGGAGTTACAAAAATTAAAGTTAGTACACTTTCTAACGACTTAAGATTCTTTGAAACTCAAACATAGATTGTCATTGTCCCCATATCATAAATTGTTCGTATCTGTGCTTCTAAGAGTTAATACATAGTTAAATAAAAGAAATTGATGTGATCGACGAAAAGCACTTGCAAAACATGAGCAATTATGAGTTCTTCAAGAATTTAATGCAAGAAACACGATCCTTGTCAATATCTAGCACCTCTATAATCAATTGTAATTGACGTGAAGGTTGTAGACAAACGCTAGCAAATTGCTAACTAACATTCCAGTACGGTATATAAGTTAGAACAATCTAAGACAATTGAGCAAAAGAAAAGAAGGTATAGATTGCCAAAGATAATCAAATCGTAATATTAGAAGGAAACTCAAAAGGTTATATATTTTTCGTTAGAAAAAAAGAAAAAGTGGAAAGATGAGTGCATTCTTGACAATTGGACTTGGACCACTTTGCTGTCAAGCAATGGAAAAAAAAATCTAATGGGTGAGAATAGGATCCTGAAAAGCAAGTTGTTAAAGGATATGTGTGTCTGCAATGTGATTTACACTTAACAATTCGTGACCGTGATGCGTGTTAGTTACAAAGAGTCTAATCATGGGGACAAAACCCATTTCCTGCACATAAGGATGTCCTCTTTATACTGGAAAACAAGAAAATAAAAAATCCTATCAGTAAGGATTGAAGTAGAGTTCCAATCAGTTCGTTAATCACATAATTCATAATGTTGAAACAAATAAATGAAGCACATAGCTTGTATTATAAAATTTCAACCAACATTATTACTAATCAACTTTTGTTTTTGCATTTACTCATTTCGTGTGCTAAAGTTGAAGCAGATACACTTACTCTAAAGGATCCCTACACTCATTTTTCAATTTTTAGTTCCCTGTTTTGATATACTAAACGTTACCGTTGTGCGTAAACACTATCTAGACTAGTCTTAGGGATTAGTTAGAATAAATAATATCTGATGGCTTTAACTACAAATGCAACACTATGCAATAAGCTACATGTTGAAGGATGAAGAGTATCATCAGTACCAAAGAAAACCTACTTCCTAGGAGACCAATTATATTAGTTAATTCTAAACTTAACTTTTTTTTAACCTCTACAATATTAAGAACAAAAAGTCAATATTTGTTTCCATTCTCATTTATCAATTATTTTGATAGCTAACAACTCTAAAGCATTGGTGAATGTTCAAATGCTGGAAATTGTCATATTTTTTCATCGATGTCTTCGCAAGGCTTCCATCAAAATCAAATGCTGCAAATTTTTTTGAATCATGGAGACTAAAATCCTACAAAAAGTGAAGCATTTAACACTTCGATAAGAATCATAAGATTACCCAAGAAACAACTATACGATGAAGCAGTTCCAAAATCAAATCAATGTAGGGAAATAAGAAAAAAAATTACAGAATCTGCCTTTCAGCACTAATGGAACATTGGCTTTCATTGCCTCCTTAATCCTTAGTCAGAGCATATTCCATGTACACCTCCAATAAAAAAAAGGGGGGGTGGGGTGGGGGGCAAAAATACTATAACAATATTTGACGAATACAATGGTTTTAAGTTTTCATAAATCAAACATAAACTAATCATCAGGTTCAAATACTACACATTCCTTAAACAGATCAGGTCACACATTTCTCACCAAACTCAAACATCAAAAGCTAACTCAAAAGATCATCATCTCAAAATAATTGATATCAAATTTGGATGAAAACTAGAAATCGAAGAGTGAGAAATGATAATCAGTAAAAGCGCTAGAGATCAAAGTAGCTTTTTGAATGAGACTTGTTCTAGGGTTTTTAGAGATCAAAATTACCAGAGAGAGAAGAGCAGCAGTGAGTAGCAGAAAGACGGAGTTGTAGTGAACGAGATTGTTGAGGAGCTCGGATTGCTGTTGATTTCAATCGGAGAGTGAGTGAGTTTGATTTCGTACGAGTCATAACCTAGATCTAATTTTCTGATAATCCGACGGTTCGTGGCGGCGGCGAGCAGTGGTGGTGGCATTGGAGAGGGGCGATGGGGGCGATGGAGTGGGGCAGTGGTGGCGAGGGTGAGGGGCTGTTTTTATGATCTTACACAAATGATAAGCCCTAGAATTAGAGAGACTGAGAGAGAGAGAGACTGAGAGAGAGAGAGAGAGGGGAGTAGATAGTTTTAGAATTGAGAGAGAGATATGTCGATAGAGTGGGGAGGATAGAGCGGTAGATAGTTTGGGGGGAAAATTTGGGGGGAGGGGGGGGAATTTTTGGGGAAATTTTTTTTGTACAGCTTATTTACAAAAATGCCACCGAATTTTAATTTTTTTTTGCAGCTTTTCACCTTTAAAAAAATACTAACGGATATATCAAATTACTAACGGATTTTTTTGATTTCTAACGGATATATCCGTTACTAATTACTAACGGATATATCCGTTAGAAAGCTTAAAATCTGTCTGTTAGAAATTGGTCCATATGGTGTAGTGTGTCTTGGCCCAGGAATGTTGTAGTATGATTTGTAGTCTACGGGTTCAAGTTGAATCCCTAAGACTTGTGTTTTGTTTAACTCATACCAGTCATGTGACTGACCCGAGTGTTATGCATTCGGGTGCGTTTCTGTTTGAAACGTAGTCGGATGACATGTGCAGGATAGTATAGTTGGAGTTCATTGTGGAGCAACCGATCTGTTCGTGAAGTTGAAGATACCTTCTTTTTATTCTTTAATTACTATATTTTACCCTTTTATTTAGTTGGCATTGTGAGCCATGGTTGAGAACTTGTATTAGAGGTAGTTATATTTCAGTTGTATTATTGGACTTTTGGGGACGTTTATAGCAGATCTGACCTGAGATAGTGTAGTGTTGTAATTATTCCGTTTATTATTATAACCAGATAATTTTATTGTGATTCGATGGAGAAAATTATATTATTTCTATGTAAAGGGAAACGTTTGGTTTTCATTTTGTAATAAATGAGAATGGAGAAAATTTGAAACGTGGATTTTTCTTGTAATGTTTTTGGGAATGAGTTTGATAATAAATGAGTTTTGTTTAAATTGAAATCATGTGGTTTATGAAAGCAATTAAATTCAGTTTATCTTAAAATGGTCTTTTAAAATTGGGTATAGGTTGTCACCCTTGGATTTTTGGGTGGTTGAATATTGATTAGGGTATGCACTTGATTGAATATTTGTCTTTCCAAAAATCGGGGTGTGACAGTAAATATTTTACAATTTAAAATATTTTTTTGATTTTTTACAATTTTAGTTTTCCAATTAAATTTCAAACTTAAATTTCCCCCTACAAAGGGATTTTAAAATTTACTTTCGCTTAAAAATTTAAAAATCCTGCTTAAATTTCAAGTTCTAAATTTAAAATTTAAGTTCCCGCTAAAATTGAATTTAAAGTTTCTGCTTCTACTCAACTTTCTGGCCCAACTTTAAATTCAAATGACAATCAATTTCTCTATAAATTCCACTTTTGTTACTCACATTTTCACACACTTTTGAAAAGATATACTAAATCCTCTCTTTCACATTCCTCTATTTGTTATTGTTGCTAATGGATGGCGAATGTTTTGCCGAGTTATTTTTATCTGTCTCAGACTTCGAGATAGAAATCCCCCCCCCCCCCCCCCCCCCCAAAACTATACTCCCCAAATATTGATGTTAGCTACTTTGCATCAAGAACAAACTAATACAGAACAACGAAGGAGACGTCGTGATTCTGTTCAAGGCCACGCAACGATCCGACGTGGTCGACTAGAAGGACATGAAAGACTATATAATGACTATTTTGCTGAGAATCCAGTGTACTCTCTCCTAGTCGATTTCGACAAAGGTTTCGCATGAGCCATCCTTTGTTTCTTCAAATCTAGTCTGCAGTGGAGGCTCATGATGCTTACTTTGTCCAAAGAAGAGATGCAATTGGACGTCTTGGTTTGTCATCTCTCCAAAAGGTAACTGCTGCAATGAGAATGCTTGCTTATGGGGTGGCAGTCGATGCTATTAATGATTATGTTAGGATTGGTGAAAGTACTTCAATTGAAAGTCTTAAAAGGTTTGTTAGGGCAGTGGTCGAAGTGCATGTTTGGTGATGAGTACTTGAGATCACCAAACCAGGAGGACATTACTCGTCTACTAGCTGAAGGTGGATCCCGTGGATTTCCAGGCATGTTGGGAAGCATCGACTGTATGCATTGGAAATGGAAAAATTGTCCAGCTGCATGGAAAGGTCAGTATGAAAGGGGAGGGCACCATGATCCGTCGATTATACTTGAAGTTGTCGCTTCATATGATCTTTGGATATGGCATGCTTTTTTTGGAGTAGCCGGATCCCACAATGATATTAATGTGTTGGAGCGATCTAATTTATTAACCAATCTCATCCAAGGAAGAACTCCTCCAGTAAATTACACAATAAATGGTCATGTGTACATGAGGGGATATTACCTGGCTGATGGCATCTATCCCAAATGGTCAACTTTTGTGAAAACAATTTCTGAACCACGGGAAATGAAGGACAAAAATTAGTACAAAATACATAGCATATTCAAACACCACGAAAGCTTCCTTGCATAATTTTCATCTTAAGTCAATTATAATATTGTTAGAGATCAGGAGCCAGTCCACTGGTATCCATTAGCATGATCCCCTCTTCATAAGCTATCCGTTCAAGAAGTATCTTATCTTCCTCCATACATTGTTTGTTTGCTTGCATCTGCATTTGTCTTTCCATCATCTCCATTTTTCTTTTAGTTGTTTGCTTTTTTCCATCCACCAATTCTTTAATAAAATTAAGGTACGCAGTACCAGCTTCCTTTTTCCCTTCAACCATATCTTTGATGATATCAACCATAATAGGTTGTTCAGCACTATTCTTCTTGCGGTCTTTTTGCTTTCTCTTCTCAGTATTCCATCCTGGTGGCCTTCGCAAAGATCCTGTTATCGGGGAGTCATCTGCCGAAATGTCTATTGAAGTACCAGGAGTAGATGGTGATGACATGCTAGGTGATGAATTCGTATTCGTTCCTCGATTTGATTGGTTCGTCTTGCTATATTTATCCAACCATTTTGGCTCCTGTCGCAACTTAGTCCAACAATGGTGGAACACGAATTTTTACCTTTATTTTTTTCTTTATACAAAGCTCTAGCTAGTGCAATCTGAAAAAGTAAATTGAAAGTATCATTGTTGGACATAAAAAATAGCTACTTAGGTCAATTAATGAGGAAAAAATAATTGAAAAAATGAAATAGGAAAAAATGAATTTACCTTGTCTTGCTCATTCTTCCCACTAGGATTCAGATTCTCAATTGTTGAATAGCAGCCACAGAACTTGTTAGTAGCATGTAGAATATTCGACCACCTTTGTACATTGTAGTGACCTCGAGCTCGATCGCTAGCAAAATCCTTGTGTCAGTGAATATACTGTAGGACTCGACCCCATAATGTGTTCCTATTTTGATCATTCCTGTGCACGCTATCCATACTGATATTGAGCCATCCTGACACTAGAAGGTGGTCTTCTTGTTCAGTAAAACTTGAACCTCGCTTTTTTCTACTTGTTGACCCTGGTTGGAGATTAGATTGTGAGGAATGGTCTGGAAATTGTGAAAATTGAGTGCCTAACTCATCTGTGAAAAAAAAATGGGATCCATTGAAAGTAAAATATGGACACAAAGTGCAGAGATGGGTACAAAACTTTTAGTGTAAAAGTATCTAATTTATAGGCAGTTCATTTTTATATCATTGCTTCATCAAAGAAATATATATATATATATTTTATACTGTTGCAACTTATTATAGCCATTGTATCTAGGGGTTTGCTTGGATCGATTTGGAGGTGCAGTGATCATAGATCATGTGTATGTAATTTAATTTTTTTTTTTTTGGTCTCCATCTTTGTTTCAACTTCTTCTTTTTTTCCCTTTTTTTTTTGTTGTTGTTGTTGTTGTTGTTGTTGAAGATGATTACAGATTCATGTGAAATTTTGGGTTTTCAACTTCTTTTTTTTTTTTTTTCTTTGTTGTTGAAGATGATTGCAGATTCATGAGAAATACATGACAGATTTGTGAAGGTGAGACATGGACAATTTTCTTCTTCATTTTTCTTAATTTTCTTCTTAATTTTTTTTCTTCATTTTTTTTCAACAGGTTGTGGAACAATTTTCTTCTTAATTTTTTTTTACAAGTTACAAAATCTGAGTTTGTGAGGTTTGAGTTTCCTGACCGTTGGGGCTTTGATTAAAATATTGAAAGATAACATTTGATGGCATGTTTGTATCGCAGCATTGTTGCTGCCATTTGGGCAACCCAACAACTTTGCTGCAAGAGTTATTGTGCCGGTTGTAGCAGTGTTTTATCACATTTTGCAGCAACTTTGCTTTTGCTGCAATGGTTGCCTCAGATTTGGAGATGGTCTTAGCAATATGTGTTTTTTTACATGAAAAGATTCCAATGGTAATAGCCGGGCAGTGTAGGGGTGTTTTCTACCATGAGAGAGATGAGAGTATTGATGGCGGGAGGAACGAGGTGGAGATGGTGGTTTTTAGTGCCACACTTGTCTCGGTCGAGTAGGAGAGAGATGTTGGGATATAATGGTGATCAAACAATATACCCGCCTAAGACCTCTCATCCTGTGGTTCAAGACAATCACAATACAATCACACGAACAAGGCAATAGAAAAGCAAACAAAAGAATTAAGGCAAAGACGACTTCTATTTATTGATAATAAACCCAAGACAACCAATACATCACCTCTCTCTCTATTGTTTTTCCTCACTTTTTTTTTTATAGATCCTCTATCTTCTCTCTAGGAAAATACAATGTGTGGGATTCTCTCTCCTCTACAGATTAATGATACCATCTCCTATGGATTTGATCCAATATTTATAGTGATACAAATCCTAGTCCTTGTTGGATTATTTGTGGGTTATTGTTTTGGGTAATAACATTTGTTGTTTGTGCCTTTTAATATAAAACCAAGCAAAGCTTATTTTATGCCATGAGCCTCTTTATTTCAAAAACTCAAACCCAAACCCAAGCCTAAAGCATGATGTGACATCTTTCCCACATTGTTTAAGCACAAGATTTCTTTACTCCTTATATATGATATCCTTTCATAAGCTTGTAAGCATTGGGGAAAGGCTCCCTCACACGCGCTCAAGGGGGTGTAATTCTTGAATTCGGGCCATCCGATTTAGCTTGAAATCGTGACTTGCACGTGTGCGTCCTGCGAAAAAAATGCATCTCAATTTGTACTCTCGCGCATATGGGAGGTACTGTCACGTTTATTATTTTTCATTTAAATTTTTTGGTTGTTAGACTAACATCATTCTGCACCATGTTTATTACAAAAACTGTTTAAACACATGTTAACAATGTTGTTTTAAAATTGCTTTTAACTATTTGTGATTATTGGGAATTCAATAGAGTCTAACCTCCTATTTTAATTAGTGATTGTTAGGTAGTTTTTGTTCCATAAAAATTGATTTTCCTCATTCATTCTAAATATACAAAAAATTCTTTGCTCTATGTTTTTTCCTAAACTTTTTGAAAATTTCATTCTCTGATATGGAGCAATTCTGAGCACTCATATATCTTCCAATTCGAGTGCACGTTTGGAAGACTTGAATGTTGCATCGAGTCACTGACTTCGAGGGGGCAGAATTGTTCTTAAGGACAGTGCAAATCATTGTACGCCTGTAGACACCCCAATTTTGACCGGACGTCGAATTTAGGAGAGTGTCACCTCCAAGTCCGATGATGATAAGGACCGAAAGATTTGAACTATTCCAAGCTCTTCAGAAAGTTCTCCAAACGCGATAAAATTTTACAGAAAGAAGAGAATACCAGGTATTTAGGAGAATTCAGGTATAAGACATGATTTTTGGAAATGATCTTCAAGAATAATTTGTTTCAAAAAGAGGGAAGACCTAAAAGGGGGAATCTCAGCTAAAAACGGCACACGGCAGACTGCCGCGGCACTCACTGAGTGCCGCACGGCAGTCAGAGAGTGCCGTTCCGGCATTCACCAAGTGCCGCCACAAATTTATGACTTCCGTTCACTTTTAAAGTCTGTATTTTGCAGTGCAATACGTATGCGTATGCGAATAAGAACAAAAAAAACTGATAAAGTAAGACTGACAAAAATGCGGCAATCCATTAATTGCCGCGGCATTTGATGAATGCCGCGCGGCAGTCATACAGTGCCGCGACGGCAGTCATGAATTGCCGCGGCGGCATTCACGGACTGCCGCGACAGTTTCTGGACTGCCGCGCTGGGCAGCAGTCTGCCTAATTTTAGAAAGTACACATTGTACCACCAAATGAGATGTTTACACATGTCTTTTACTCCAAATTTACTGAAATTACCTAGGTATTTTTGTCTATAAAAGAAGAGGTATATTCATTGTAAATAGGGGGAACCAACAAAGAGAAAAATATTGGGGGAATTTGAGAAGGGGAGAACAACACATACAAAAAAAATACTTCCATTACATCAACATTTTAGAGAGAAAAGAGAGAGTTTAGAGAACTAGAGAGAAGAGCTTAGAAGATCTTCAAAGAAGAGAAATTTTGAGGATAGTTGGAAGTGATCCTCTAACCATAAGTTGTTTTATTTGCATTATTTCCTTTGAATCCTCAAACTATTTTGTTTTCTTTGCTTCATTTCTTTTTATTTTTTTTATACTTCCTTCTTGAGACTCTTGGAGATCCTCAATATCTATCTTGAAATCTCTTGAATGTGATCTTTTAAATCCCATGTAAGCTTATGCTTCACATGGGAGTCAAAGTTTGATCATCACTTCACTTTGTAAATAAATAGGTGGATCCAAGTCCATATTCATGACTTGGATTCTCTAACTTGGAATTTCATGGGGTCTTCTCTATATCCTCTTGAAGTCCATAAGCTAGTTCTTTGATTCTTCTTCTCTTTTTTTTTTGTTTATGTTCTTCTCTTGAGACTCTTGGGGATCTTCCATATCTCACTTGAATCTCATGAGTTTGATCTTTTAGTCTCATGTAAGCTTATGCTTCATATGAGATTTAAAGTTGATCATCATTTTAGTAAGAACAAGTAGATGAATCCAAACCCCTACCATGGTTTGGGTATTCTAAGCTTGAGTTTTCATGGAGTCTCCTTATATTCCTTGAAGACTCATGAGTTTTAGTCATGTCTTGATCTCCAATGACCATCAAATGGTAAGAGAAATGGTTTGGTTTAAACCCAATTTCATGGTTTAATAGTTGGGGTTAACAACTGAAAGTTGAACTTGACAAATGAAAACAGTGAGTTCACAAACTGTTTTTGATCAAAGAATTTTAGTTCGAAATCTAACCGTTGAAATCAAGTCAAACTAACGGAAAAGTGTCAATAACACAATATTGTACCACTGTAATTTTTGTTTTAAGGTAGTTTTATGTTTAGAATGGTTTGGTCATGAGTTTTGTGAAGTAACAACAATCTGTCCAGAGTTTCAGAATAGTTTCAGAACAGTGACACTCTTTTGAAACAATTAAATCAGAGTTCTAATAAAGTGTTTGTGACCCAAACTAATTTTTTCTATAAGGTTTAATGTGTTAGGAAGATACCCTAAAAAGAACTAAGCATTTCGGAGCTTTTTGCTATTTTTAAAAAATCAAACAATATCTCTGGACAGAGAGTTGTACTTCTCTGAGTGATGTCTGGTGTTTGTCCTTTTCCCAGAGATCCGACCGTTGAAACTTTGATTTTCTTTTTGATTCGGAAACTAGACTCAGAGAGGTATCTTGTGTCCAAAATTCACAGACATCAAACCATGAGAGAAGTGCTTTTTATTTGTTTAAAGTTCTGGTCTGCTCTCTGCAATTTTCAGAATTTTTATGACACATTTGACCAACCTTGTAAATAATGGTCCAAATGACTCTTCTATGATATAATGCTCAAGCCATGTTTTTAATAATGATTAGTTAAGCTTGGATTCAAAGTTTAAGAGTATTTCATAGTTTATTCTTGCCCATGTACATATTCATCCATATGGTTTGACACTTGTAATTAGGACTTATTGGCTTTGGATTTAACACTAGATAGATTTAAGCTAGAAATTTAGGATTGTTATTTCTAACATCATATTTTTTGCATATCATGTGAACTAACCCTTTGTTTTGTAGCGCTATTAAGGTACGATTTCTCAATCCCTCTCTAGTTTATTGAATTCTTTGATTTTATTTGATTTTCGACCTTATGCGCGACACCTTAGAGTTAAGATTTGCCTTATGTGTATATATGGATTAGAGACTCTTTTCCTAGGTTTTATTTAATCGCATGCATTGCACGTTTAATATTCGCAGCTGGATCCCGGGTAAGCTCTCTTGTTCTCTATTGCATATCATATTGCTTGCTACTTGACATATGTGGCTTATGAATGATATTTTCGTCATTGGCAATTTTACACCCTTTGGACATGCTTTTGTAATGTATATATATATGTATTAGTTGAGGGCACACTTAAATTAATAATTCGATTAAAAAAAAGGGATGTTGTGTAGAGGCCTATCGCAAGATAGGATGAGAGAGGGTGTTTTAGTCCGACGGGCTCCTTCCTCTCTCATTCCATAATCCCCGGACCTAGTTAATCTTTGGTTTCGCAAAAGATCAGTTTCCTTTTAAATGGTTTCTTAATTTTCCTTTTAAAAAATTAAGTGGCGACTCATTTGTTTTTTAAATTGAAATTTAGAAAAGACTTTAAGAAAAGCTGTGGGTAAGTCAACCTGCGATATCCACAATGCCTCAATCAATCTCATAGCATTATCCTCTTATTTTTCCAAGAGTCCTATAATAATAGGAAACTCTTCTTCCACAAGAAACCATATAAGAATAGGAAACTCGCTCTCTTTGGTAACCTAAACCTAATAGGAAACAACAGAAACTGCTGCTGCTTCCCCATACTGCTCGAGGGGCCCGCTTGCACGGCTCCTCCTGTGGGCGACATTCCAGAATGTCCAGCAAAGCTCCTCGTCCCCCTGCCCACTCGAGCGGTCCGCTCAAGAGGTCATCTTCTCCCATGGCTTCTTGTCTTTGTCTTCGTCTTCATCTTCTTATGAGTTTTTGTCACAAACCCAACGTTCTTCACCTTGACGAAAATCTCATCATCATCATAATCGCATTCGTTGTCTTCGGGTTATTTATCAATCTTCATCTCCTTGTCATCTTTGCCACCTCTCCACATGTTAGGAAACTGCATTCCCAGAATCCGTTGACAGTGCGTATAAGTTGGTACTGCAAAAAATTTCGTGAAATCAATAATAACCATACAAGGGCGGAACTAGGGTTACCTTGAACTGCAAAAACGGATTGCTGTAGTAGATGAATCGAGAACACGGGCTCGATAACAGCTCACGATCTTCTACCGTATTCCTCTGTTGCCAGAATATTGAACTGGGTGTGGGCTCTTTCGAAATCCTTTGTGTTTCTGCTCTCTCTTTTTACGCTCTCTTTTGTATTCCGAGTTATAATACTCTTGATGGAAAAACGCAAACTGAGGAGAGAGCCAAAGCAGCATATATATAGGCTACGATAGGGATCATAAGAAGTCAATAAGGAATAGGCTTCCTTATGGAATTAGGAAACCCTAATTCGAATTGAATCAGATTTCTATTTCCATAAATTATAATTCATACCACTAAAGAATTATAATTGCACTCCTACCCTTATCTCAAAAATATATTTCGAGCTCCATGTTATTAAATGCTTATTATCTCCCCACGTTAAGATTACAGATATCCATTAATTAAATATAATTACTGACAATCATATTTAATTAATTTCTTAAAATTCCTTGAGATCATCTGCTTAACTTATCTGATATGTCGGATACAAAATCCACCTGCAGGGTTTGACATAATCAAAACTTATAAGCTTTCTTAAGGGGATATCATCAATCCCAAAATTGAGACATGAATTCCATCATTAATTAATATCTACCACACAATTAATATTGTCACCCAATCCAATGAGATATTGACCCATTTAAGGATCTCACCTTTTTAGGGATCAAAGTGTAAATATCAAATGTACGTGTCTACAAATTAACTTAGGATTTAGAGCATAAGCACTCATAATAGTCATGAGGTATTAATTATCTTATAAGTTAGTATAAAGATAATTACCCCAAGTCGGTCCCGTTTAATACACAAAATGTACCAACATGGTGAGTTGAAACTATACCGTTCCTGCAGTCAAGACAAACCTACTACAACACCATGCTGCAGTCCTACCGATGGTCTATCCAATCCATCTAAGACTGTAAACCAAAATCTTACATTCTACAAGATCCGACGGTCTGATCTTCTTTGTGTAAGCCGAACTCTACACACCAAACCACCTACTATGTAGAGTGAAAGACACACATGCATAATATTAAATAAACAATATAATACAAATATTGCCCACTTAGATTCTCATAAAAAATGGATTAACTGATTTTATTAAATGAATAGTAAATCAACTACATAAAGCATGACTTTTAGTATATATCCCTAACACCACCATCATCTATGTAGACTTGTCGTTTCTCAAATCCCCATCATCTATGGATTCAATCAACTTTGAAGCTACATCAAGGCTATCGCCAACATCATCATCTTCATCATGGTAGTCGTCACTACTTTGGGCTTGGACTTTATCCCAACATCTCTTGTCACCATCGCCATGGGAGCAACGTAGAATTGCCCAACATCTCTTCTCATCATTTTCTTCGGAACATTACACGATTGCCCAACTCTTCTTCTCGCCATCTTCATGGGAATGATGCACAAACTTGGCCTCATTGCTATGACCCACACCTTTCACCTCTTGTAGATACGATTGGTGTCACTAAGGTTGTTGTTGGAACCTTTTTCACCGGCTCCCACATCTTTTTCACCTCCTTTGTGACCACATCGCTCACCTCTGTATTTCCCAAAAAGGATATACAAACTCTCAACCTTTCTACCCATCAACATGACCCTTGAATTCCTCTTCACCTTCATCAGACCTTTACCCACTGCAATGGAGCATCCCTTTGAGTCCAACACACCAAAGAGATTACATTCCTATTCAAGCCCAGAACATAGCGGACATCGTTTAGCAACCTCGTCAAACCGTTGGTGGTCTTGATCACGACAGTGCCAATTCCCTTCACTTCCTCAACTGTGTTGTTTCCCATAAAGACTTTTCCCTCCATCGGTTGATAGGACGAGAACCATTCTTTATGTGAACAAATATGATATAAGCACGCTGAATCAAGCAACAATTCGTTCACCCTCTTCTCTTCACTTGCGATTGACATGGCATCATCATAAACGACATCACAGTAACTTGTTGAAAGTACTGATGTGACTGTTAAGGTCATCCTCCTCCTTCTTGAACAAGTACAACTGCTGCTTCAGTACTAGATGGTAGGTGAAGTTCTTTCCCATGTAAAGATCCGCAAGCTTCTTCCATATCGTTTCCGCCGAGGTCTCTTCAATCACGTCATACACCACATCATCAACCAAACTCAAGCATATGGTGCTTATGGCACTTGAGTTTCTCCAATCCCAATCTGCGTCGGTCATCTCGGCAGGTTTATTAGCTTTTCCATACAAAGCCTCTACAACACCTTGTTGAACCAAGGCATCCTTCATCCGCACCTTCTAGAGGTTGAAATTCTTTTTGCCGCCAAACTTTTCTATCGTGATCTGTGCATCACCCATCGAATTGCTTATAGTTGCCATGAAGACTATGGAACCACAAACCGCAGCTCTTAAACGACTTTTTGGGATATAATGGTGATCAAACAATGTACCCGCCCAAGACCTCTCCTCCGGTGGTTCAAGACAATCACGAAATCACACAAACAAGGCAATAGAAAAACAAGACAACCAATCCCTCACATCTCTCTCTCTATTGTTTTTCATCACTCATTTTATAGAGCCTTTCTCTTCTCTCTAAGAAAATACAATATGTGGGATTCTCTTTCCTCTGCAGATTGATGATACCATCTCCTATGGATTTGATCTTATATTTATAGTTATACAAATCCTAATCCTATAATAATAGGAAACTCTTCTTCCATAAGAAAACATATAGGAATAGGAAACTCTATCTCTTTGGTAGCCTAAACCTAATAGGAAATAAGAAAAACTGTTGCTGCTCTCCGATACCGCTCGAGCGGCCCCCTCACGCAGCTCCTCATGTAGGCCAAATTCCAAAATGTCCAGCAGAGCTCCTTGTCCTGGTATTAGGGAAATACACAAATTTTATCAGTAAAAGTTTGTAATACAATTAAGGGTAAAATAGTAACTTTGACATCTCGGTTAAACACTTAAACAATTAAGAGGCACAATCTAACTGGTGAGGCCAATGGAAGGGAGGTCTCTATATTTATCACATACCTCAAAGGAGATCAGCGTTATCTACACCCCTAAAAAATAAAAACAAAAATAAAAACAAATAAAAAAGGAACCTTTTTTGGCCGAATAACTAACCATTTGCCTTCGAGATTTATGGGTCAAAATAGCAGTTTTGAGCACCAAAAGCAGTTCGCAGGTGTTTGCTTGTCCAAATAAAGATACAAGATCTGCGATTTTGGAGGGGCAAATCTATGTCTGCATTAACTAGGGGAGGATGTTTTTCACGATTCTCTCTATGTTGATCAGTTGCACAAATGGGTGGACCTACTCAAGGGCAAAAGGGGGGATCAAGCTCCTAGATTTTAACAAATTTTTTAAATTACTCTAAAGCAAATTTTTTTTTTCCACTTAATCATCTCAAGAATTCAAAAAACTTCCTATTTTATTAGTATTAGAGTTATTGTGTTAGTTTTATACCATTTATTTATATCATTTACATTGAAAATGAATAAATACTCCAAAATAAAATGCCTCAGGGGCTCTGATTCTAAATCTCCATAAGTTCGGTCAACCCTAGGTTTAACTTTTTTATTCCATCCTCACCAACCCCCCAACTTACTATTCTAGATTCATTCGTGGTTGCACAATACATCAAATACGCAAAATCATATTAAGCAGTTCTACTTTTAAGGAAATTCTCCAATGATGATTAAATAAAAAATAAAAAAATCCATATCATCTATGAGTATGATTAGGTGGTCCGCTACAGTACAATAATTTATCCTAAGTGAGGATATTCATAAGGCGAGAGAAAAATGTGGGGAAAATGACAGAGAAAAAGACGGGGAAAGAAAGTTTTATCATTACTGCCTCGCCCGGCTCAAAACAGCGAATGACATGGCCCACAATACGTACAGTACTAGATGACTTCCAATTCAATGCCCACGTGGTCGATGGTTTTAATTCAAGTCAATGCCACTCAATAATTAACCTGCTCCGGACCATAACAATTGAGATGTCATCTTCAAGCACGTCTTCATTTTTGTCAATAAATGAATATAACGTCGTAAGAAAAAATCGCCTAAGAATCCTCGGCCCTACCATTGGGTGCTGTTGTGTGGGCAATAATTATGTGGTACTGACGGACCACAAAATTTTTTAATTTTTTTAGAGGTAAAAAAAAATATATGGTCCTACAAGTGCCACATGAATATTGTCCACCCAGCAGCACCCATGGTGCGATCGAAGATCCTTGCCCGAAATAATCATCGCCTTAAGAGGGAGAAGAGCGAGGATCCTTGGCTCCCTTTTGGGGTAGTCACTTTGGGCAGCACTCACGTGGCATTTGCAAGACCACATTTTTATTTTTATATTTTGAAAAAATACTAAAAAACAAATTGTGTGATCCTACAAGTACCACATGGGTGTTGCCCACATTGGCTGCCTAGGATCCTTGGGCGAGGGAGAACTAGCATCGTCTCAATTAGCATTAGCAAAATTGTAGGGTGTTTTCTACTATGAGAGAGAGAGAGAGTGTGTGTGTGTGTGTGTGTGTATTGATGGGAGAGGAGCAAGGTGGCGATGGTGGTTGCCAGTGTTGACACACTAGCCTCGGTCGAGTAGGAGAGAGAGTGGCAAATACACAAATTTTGTCGTAAAAAATTTCTAGGGTTAAATATATTTTACCCCCTGTGGTTAGGCACGTTTTCACTTTACTCCCTGTGGTTCCAAAGTGGACAATTATCCCCCTTGTGGTTTCGGACTAAACTAAAACTGTTAAGATTTTTCTCAAAACTGATAAAAATTCTAAAATTGGCCAAAAAAATTGACACTTAACACCTATTGTGAAGTTAACTTTGGGGTTAATCCCCTATGTGAAGATAATTCTGCCATTTAACCCACCTATGTGAGGCTTATTTTTAACACTCAATTACTTTGGGGGGCTTATTTTGGGGTTAACTACTTATGTGGGATTAATTTTGACACTTAAAACTCTTCTATGTAGGGTTAATTTTAACACTTAATCCCTATGCGGGGCTATTTTGAGAGAAATCTTAGTAGTTCTATTTTAGTCCAAAACTACAAGGGGACTATGTGTCAACTCTTGAACCACAGGGAAATAAAATAGAAATAGGACGTCTGACCACAGAAGGTAAAATGTATTTAATCCAAGTTTCTAGTGCAAGTGGTGATAAAATAGTAACTTTGACATCTTAGTTAAACAATAAGGAGACAAACTCTACTAAGTGAGGTCAAGGAAGGCAGGTCTGTGTATTTATGACATACCTCAAAGGGCCCATCCCCTGAAACAAAGCCCCCCGCCCCCCCTCCTTTTTTTTTAAATAAAAAATAAATAAAGGAACCTTTTTTAGCTCAGTAACTCGTTTGTCTTTGAGAATTATATGGGTCAAAATAGTAGGGCACCAAACTCAGTTCATAAGTGTTTGTTTATCCAAATCACGATAAAAGATCTACGATATTGGATGGGCAAATCTATGTTTGCATTAACTAGAGAGAGAATGTTTTTTTACGATTCTCTCTATATTGATCAGTTGCACAAAGAGCGAACCTACATATGGGCAAAAAGGGTCTCAAGCCCCCTTGAATTAACAAATTTTCAAAAATATTCTAAAATAATATTGTAAGGTCAATCTCATTCAATTCCTTAAAACTCATGTGTTAAGGAGAGGGGAGCCAAAGCC
Organism: Hydrangea macrophylla; assembly: GCA_033977485.1. Classification (NCBI taxonomy): domain Eukaryota; kingdom Viridiplantae; phylum Streptophyta; class Magnoliopsida; order Cornales; family Hydrangeaceae; genus Hydrangea; species Hydrangea macrophylla. The sequence continues at coordinate 110,418,628 of CM066999.1, forward strand.
TTATAAACTGTACACGCAGCAACACTTCTAAGCAACGTGGGACGACAACACGCCCCCCGCACGTGTGGCAAAGGCACACATGTGGATTACAGAGATAGGGGACAAACAAGGCTCTAATACCACTTGTTAGGCACAGCCCATTCAACTCCTTATAACCCAGGTGTTAAGGAGAGGGGAACCAAAGCCTTATAAACTGCACAGACAACAACACATCTAAGTATTTTTTCACTTAAGCCTCTCAAGAATTAAGAAAAACTCCCTATTTTATTAGTATTTGAATTATTTTGTTAGTTTTTATAACATTGGTTTATATCATGTACATTAAAAAATGAATAAATAACCCAAAATAAAGTGCCCCAGAGGCACTAACCCCATATCACCATAAGTTCGGTCTACCCTAAGTTTAACTTTCTGATTCCACCCTTACCAAATCCCCCAAGTTATTATTTCTAGATTCATCCCTGTTTGCACAATATATCAACCAAATTAATACACAGTTCTACTTTTAAGCAAATCTATCACTCAAAATTTAAAAAAAAATAAAAAATTTCCATATCATATTTGACTAGGTGGTCCGCTACAATACAATAATTTCTCCTTAGTGAGAGATACTCATATGGCAATGACAGAGAGAAAAACGTGGGAAAACAAAGTTTTTATCATTATCCTCTGGCCCTGCACAAAACAGTCGCATGCCACTGGCCCACTGTATGTAAACAAACAGTACAATGCTAGTTTCATACAGAATTTTACATAAAATAATTTTAGTCTCTAATTTTGACGAGTCCCGTGTGAACCCATGTATTTCCACTAGACATGAAAGTCTGAGAGAGAGAGAGAGTACACAAGAAGTGAAAGCCTGAAACAAACATTTCATCGACTAGTTTCTCGATCTAACAAGTTTTTGTTTTTAAAAATTTTGAAAACCATTTTTCTTGTTTTCTTTTTTACTCTAAATTTTAAAAACGTTTTTTTTTTCTTGTGAAAAAAATAGAAATGTTAGAAAACTGAGTTTTTTCAGTTATAAAATTTTTTTTAAAAATAAAATGAATAAATAAAAAAAAAAACACCATAACATTATGGTTTTGGATATTAATATGGTGCCATTTATGTCCTAAAAGTGAAACTAAATTCCAAAATATGGTAATTTTAAAAACTAGGGGTTTTTTTTTTTGTTTATAAATCGAAGTTGTTTTCGATGCTACCATACTTTGTGATCGAGTTACAAATTTTCATACATCAGTTACATCATATCAGCAACAAATTTTATTGTACGATACAAACCATACGGAAAATATTGAGTATGCAAAGAGTTTTCACACCGTCACCAATGTTTCTGTGTGTGAATAGGGTAATACTTGGGGCACAATTAAAGTCACACATTTTGCTCACAACCTCCATTTTGTGTCTATCTCTCTCTCTTGATGGGTTCCACAGTGCCAGTGACCCCACAGTGCCCACTAGGAGAGAGATAGACACAAAATAGAGGAATTGTGAGCAAAAGGTTGTGGTTTTGGTTGTGCCCCAAGTATTACTCGTGTGAATATGTGTGTGTATATATATATATAGGGGCTGTTAACTTACAACACAATGGTTGTAGGTTAGCAGCATACAATAGCATCTTTAGCGACAAAAAATAGGTTTTTAGCGACGAAAATTTTATCGTTAAAAGGTTCCAACTTTTAGCGAAGAAAAATTTCGTCGCTAAAAACCTGTTTTTTGCTGCTAAAAGCCTCATATACTGTAAGTTAGCAAATCCCATATATACTTGTAGAGTCTTGCTGGGGCACAAACAAATTCCACCCGTTGCGGACCCCACAGTGCCACTAGGAGAGAGATAGAGTGTGTTAGTAAGTGTTAGTGGAATTTGTTAGTACCCCAAATATTACTCATACTTATATGACAAATGTATGCAAAGAGTTTTACAATTTACACACAATTTGTACAATTTCCAGTGTAGTTTTTTCACTTACTTTTTAATTGATTATTGACTAATTTTTTAATTAAGTGGTAAATTATCAAACGTATTGAACAAAAAATAAGTGCTCAACACACCCTAGTTTTGTGAGAATTTTTCAGTGAGCCCTTCACATAGCGTCATCATGTTAACATGTTGTGACGTCCCGATAATATGGGACTATGTGGCTACTTAAACTAGAAGGTTATGACAAGTGGGGAAGGTTTGCCTTTGGAAATAGAGGACCATGATTTATTGTTATTGTCACTTCATTTTAGTGGCCGCATGACCACACATTCTTGGAGCGTCACACCACGCCAAAATGATAACGTGGTGTGACAGTGTCACTGAATAATTTCTACTTATTTGGGCTCTATCTATTTTACTATTTATAACCTTTTTGTTCCAAGTCGGTTGATGGAACCAGTGGAAGTGTCGGGTGGTCTTGGGCCTTCTTAACCTCAAAAGCTAGTTTATGAGGTGAGGCTTTTCCTCACACTTATAAATCAACCACATGCCCCTTCCACATCCGATGTGAGAAACCCCAACAATCTCGCCTCACACATCGGGCCTTTGGTCGGCAAACTATCGACCAGTCTCTCCCTTGTGACTGTTGGACCGAGATATTGTAACTTGGACTCTGATACCAGTGTTGAGAAGTTTTGGACCTTCTCAATCCCAAAAATTAGCTTATGAGGTGAAGACTTTCTCCACACTTATAAATCCACCACATGTCCCTTCTACATCGGATGTGAGAAACCCCAAAACAGAGTACCAGCTTTAGTGTAGCTTGGTAATCTGTATATATAGCTTTGGCCTTAATATGATCTAACCAAGGCGATATATATAATATACAGATACAGAGAGAGAGAGAGAGAGAGAGAGAGAGACGCACACGGCACACACTAGCTATTTTGAAGTAAGAGATCGAAGTAGGTAGGTGGAAAATGGATACGAAAGTCTCTGAGTTGATAATATCTATCAGACAGAGAACTGCGAATCGGTATCGACCCTGCCGTGACTGGAGCATTTGCAGAGTTCCCAGTCGACTGCGCGAGGTTAACAAAGATGCTTACACTCCTCAGGTTGTATCCATCGGACCTCTTCACTCCGGGCAACTGAAACTGGAAGCTATGGAAGTGCACAAAAATCGGTACCTGGATTCCTTAATGCAGCGAACCACAGATCCGAGTGTAACCTTTTCCGAATGTGTTGAAGCCATTGTGAATCTGGAAGAAATGGCTCTTTGGTGCTATGCCGAATATGAAGACGATCAAAACATGGGTGGTGGTGATCCCGACCAGAGAAGAAGGCTTGCAGACATTTTACTAGTAGATGGCTGTTTCATTCTCGAACTTCTCCTGAGATGGACAACCAGCGGGGGGCCTGGTCATCATGATAGCTATACTAATGATGAAGTTGGTTTTGTTTGGATGGTTGATTGTCTTCAACGAGATCTGATGTTGCTAGAGAACCAGATACCTTTCATCGTTCTCCAACGCTTGTTTGAACTAATAGTGAGACGCATCCCAAAATGCCCATACTCATCTATCAGTGATCTTTGTGTTCTCACTTTCGGATCCTGTCTAAATCATAACAAGAGACCCAATTACGATAACGAATATAAGTGCAGGCATTTGCTTGACCTGATACACAATTGTTATGTACTACCCTCGAATACTAAGACGGAGGAGCCAGAGAACAAGGAGGAGGAGGAGGAGGAGGAGCCAGAGAACAAGGAGAAGAGCTCTACATACCTTTTTTGTGCAACAAAACTCACTGAGTGTGGAATCAAGTTTGTAACGAGTCGGTCAGAGAACTTGTTGGACATGAAACTCAGTGATAATGGAGTTCTTCAAATCCCGCAGCTGTTCATTCACGATTCCACTGAATCACTCTTGAGAAACCTCATTGCCTTTGAGCAATGCTGCAAGGGCATTCCTCACCACATCAGCTCGTATGCCATTCTAATGAATCGCCTCATTCAGTCCCCACGGGATGTGGAAATCCTAGAACATGAACGGATCATCAACAATTGTTTGGGCCGCGGCAAAGACGTTGTGAATCTCTTCAACAAAATATGCAATGAAGTGTTTGTGGAGCACTTCTTTTTTGATGCTCTGTACCAAAAAGTCACTGAACGCTCTAAAGTCTGGTGGCATAGAAACAAAACTGTCTTGAAACGCGATTACTGCTCGAATCCCTGGAAATTACTATCAATTGTTGCTGCCTCTCTGCTTCTCATTCTCGCTGTGATTCAAACAGGGTACACTATGGCTTCTTACTATCCTCACTAATCCTCCTGCATATTCTAATTTACTCCTTCAATTATTCCTCTTTCATCCATTAGGAATTGTACTATGAAGCTTTTTAAAAACCCTTTATAACTCAAACTAAATAAGCCTAGCTTGTGTTTCTTTTTTTCGTTTGTCCAAGATTGCTATGTTGTAGGAAGGGTATGGAATATGTTCCACCGGAAGGAAGAAATTACTAACTTTTTTGTATTGAAAAAAAAGCTATGGTTGTCTATTTCGTTTCTCAAATTAATTTGACTAGCAAGACTTTAGCGAATACGACCACATAAAACAATTCCCAAGAAAATTTCAAACGATCCTACTAATTGAATACTACAATTTCACTTCTCATTTTGTATGTAATCCTTGCTAGCTTAGGGGTCATGCTAATCCTCTATGTATCATTCTAATTGGACAATGCTAGGGGCACTAACAACTTCCACTAACATTTACTAACACACTCTATCTCTCTCCTAGTGGTACTGCGGGGCCCACTGCGGACCCCACAGTACCACTAGGAGAGAGATAGAGTGTGTTAGTAAGTGTTAGTGGAAGTTGTTAGTGCCCCAAATATTACTCATTCTAATTTTACTGAGTGTACTCCACTAAACTACTTTCTTTTTCGAAATATACTCGTATGATTTAGTCCCTTACCATGCATTTTAATAGGATTTAGTCCAGACTAGGAACTTAATTAGTGCAGAAAAATTGATCCATAATTACCTATGTTAATTAGAAATTAGTAATTTTTTTTCCAAATTATTAGATATTTTGTAGACTAAAATACCCCTTATTAAATAGATATGCGTGTATATATATACAGAATAATGATTACGGTAACTGAATTTGATGCATGAAAGGATAGGGAATAATGATCTCTATATTCAAGGCATTTTCCTTATTTTACTAAAGGGTAAATATCACTTAGACCTCTTGAGGTTTGCTCTAATAACACTCCTCACCCTCACGTTTCAGTAATATCACCTAGACCCCGTGAGGTTTGAAACGCGTATCAAATGCCCCCTTCCATTAAACAACCGTTAAAAAAGTGATGGATTATCCATGTTGTCATCAAATTTTTTTTATACCTAATGCCTTAACTACCCTTGAGATGTAGACGTTTGTTTTGTGGGAGTTAAATATGTTTTTTGTAAAGGAACTATTATACCAACATTTTGGATAACTTTGTCTTTTTGTAATTGCATGTATACTATGGCAAAGTGGTGTATTTTTTTAGAGAATTTTTGCTCACCCCATTTTGTCCACCCATTGCTCATCCCCTCATTGACCATTGGGTGAGATGTATCCCATTCTAGTAATTATATTAATAATACAGGGGCAAAATGGGAATAGAATATGTAAGATACATGACACCTAGTAGACGCCTGGGTGAGCAAAAATGCTCTCATTTTGTTTTTGCTGTGAAATGTAAACAAGGGTAGTTAAGGCATTAGGTGTAAAAAAATTGATGACATCATGGTTATTTTTCTCTTCGAAATGTAAACAAGGGTAGTTAAGGCATCAGCGCTGTAAAAAAATTTGTTCTATGAGCATAAACTTTTGTTCTAGATTTCTAAATTTTGTGCCGCGACCATAAAGTTTTGTTCTATCATCATAAATATTTCTTTCCATGATCAGAAAGTTTTTGTTCTATAGTCACTAAGTTTTGTTTCTTCATCCAAAATATTTGTTTCATGATTGGAGAGTTTTGTTCCATGGTCACTAAATTTTGTTCTTATAGTATGCAAGTCTAGTTCTTTCATCTCAAATGTTTGTTCTATGCTAGAAACTGTTGTTCTATGATCCCTTAGTTTAGTTCTTTCATCCCAGATATTTGTTTCATAGTCAATTAATTATGTTCCTTCATCATAAATATTTATGACAACTCCTTCATGATCCGATAACTCTCCATATTCCTTATGACCAATAACTCTCCAAATTCCTTATGACCTTTGTTCTTCTGCATCAATGTTGTTTTCAACTCCACCTACAGAGTAATGAAACCCACCAAATGAGTCTAAATTTACAAAATTATTTCATAACCATAAAGGATTGTTTCGTAATCATAAAATATTTGTTTCATAATCTAAGAGAACCTACAATTTTTGCAACAAAACTTGTATGGTCGGGGAACAACTTATAATGATGAAGGAACAAAGTTTCAGAAGTAAGTTTTGAATTTACAAATTTGTTTCATAACCATAAATGATTGTTTCATAATCATAAAATGTTTGTTTCAGAATCTAAGAGAACCTACAATTTGTGGAACAACCTTGTATGGTCAGGAAACAACTTATGATGATGAAGGAACAAAGTTTCAGAAGTAAGTTCTAAATTTACAAATTTGTTTCATAACCACAAAGGATTGTTTCGTAATCATAAATTATTTGTTTCAGAATCTAAGAGAATCTATAATTTTTGGAACAAACTTGTATGGTCAGGGAACAACTTATGATGATGAAGGAACAAAGTTTCAGAAGTAAGTTCTTAATTTTAAATTTTGTAAGTTTATGGTCATTGAACAACTTATGATAATAAAGGAACAAAGTTTTAGAAGTAAGTTCTAATTTATAAATTTATTTCATAACCATAAATGGTTGTTTTGTAATCATAAACTATTTGTTTCAGAATCTAAGAGAACTTACAATTTTTTGAACAAACTTGTGTGGTCAGAGAACAACTTATGGCGATGAAGGAATTTGTTTCATAAGTAAATTCCGAATTTACAAATTTGTTTCATAACCATAAAGCATTGTTTCGTAATCATAAAATATTTTTTTTAGAATCTAAGAGAACCTACAATTTTTGGAACAAACTTGTATAGTCAGGGAAGACCTGTAGATGCACCTGTGTAAAAGAGTGATAAGATCGTAGTGCTTGGAATGGTTAGAGAGGGAGGCAGACCTAGACTGATCTGGGAGTATGTAGTGCAACAAGATATGAATATAAATAATTTAGATGAGCTTATTGCTCTTGATTGTGCATAATGGAGAAAAATGATTCATACAGACAATTGATTTGAAGTTGTTTAGACATAAAAATGATCTAATGAGTTTAAAAAAATGTAGCATGAGTTTTAGCTTGGAAGAGTTTTATTTGTCATGCAGTGGTTGAATCTCGAAGCAAAGCCTTGGATATGTATATTTGTCACAACATTTCGTTGTATATGCCATTGACATAAACGATGGTGTGATAAAGGGAGAATCTGCTGAATTGCTCTACGCATTACCTTGTCTCCATCTGTTACAACAGACATAGGCCTCTTACCTTTCATTACTTGAATGAATGTCTCCAAAACCCAACGACTCAGTTACCAGGTTATCCCATGTTACCACCTGATACGGCCAAAATTGGCTCTATCCTATGACCGAGCGGTTCTACTCAGTGGCCGACCTCTATCTCAACCAAATCATGCACAGTTCCTTGGACAAACATCAGTCCGAGCGGTTTGGTCTACCCGAGACATCCCAAGCGTTATATGCCCGAAGCCCGACCAACAGGTCGGTAAGACTGCGCAGGGATAGCTCACCTAGGACCCGGGACATGATCCAGAATACTCCAGACAGTTTCCTACTCAAGCTATAAGACTACTGGAAAGTGCAAACTAATCCAATTAGGAAACCCCCACAATTAATGCCAATCAACTCTTAATTGGATTATATTTTCTTATCCATGTACGAGTAGGTCTCTTGCATCTATAAAAGAGACCACTCACCCCCATAATGGGGGATGGATCAACTTCTAGTCTGCATAGCACCCCTATAGCAATCTCATTGTGCCCGGCCGACCTACGGTAGCTCCAAACTGTTGTTGGTTCACTACATGTCCCCGGCTTTTTACAGTATAGTGAACGTGCTCAGACACACCCGTGGAGTAAAGGAGTAATGAGTAATGAGTCCCTCAAGGAATTCACCGACCGGTTTAATCAAGAGAAGCTCGGGATCTATGATCTTGATGAAACCGTTGCCATTACAGCCTTCTGTTCAGGTGTTCAACACACCAAGTGCGCCGTGTCATTCCACAGATGGAGACGTGTTCAGGATCTATGATCTTGATGAAACTTTCTGTCACTAATTTTTTTGGGTGAAACCAACATTCTTATACACGCCCGACTGGCCTACCATTAAGTCCATAATCTTGCTTGGTTTGATTCCAACGGCACACATCGAACTCACTTACGCTTTATCTGGAAAATTTACTTTGCGATGTGACCACAGGAAGGGTACGCAAGGCGGTGCTGCTAGAAAACGATTATGATTTTTAACAAAATCTACCACCTCATATTTTGATCCATTCTTCATCAATCGGATACGGAGCGGGGTAGTACATCCAATCTCTAGTAAGTGCCCGTGGCTCTCTCAGTCTGTCTTTAAATGATGTTGTTGTCTAAAACCCACTTTAGAACAGTACCATCTTCTAGAGAGAACCATACCTTCATTGTTAAAACTTCTATCTTTTATGATACTGAAACCCTGGACTTTTCCATATAAATTATACCCAATCTTTGCTTCATTTTCGGAATTGAATTTCAACGCGAACACATCTGGTTCCGTCAACTTTGACATGGCTTTATCCGTCCTATCCGTTGCACAAAAGTCACTTTCAACTCCACCTAAAGACCACTGAAACCCACCAAACGAGTCTTCTATGTTATTAGTGTTACTCGTTGTACCAATGTTGTTTTCAACTCCACCTACAGAGTAATGAAACCCACCAAATGAGTCTTCTGTGTTATTAGTGTTACTCGTTGCACCAATGTTGTTTTCAACTCCACCTACAGAGTAATGAAACCCACCAAATGAGTCTTCTGAGTTATTATTATTACTCATTGCACAACTGAATATCGTAGACTGCCAATGATTATTGATGCCTACCAAAATCACAAATGGTTTCCTATATGCATTTGTTTTGTAGGTTGTGTCAAAGACGAGAACGTCTCCAAATCTTGCATAATCCAATTGCGATCCTCCATCGCTCCAAAATAATTTGGACAAGAAACCTTCATCATCGACATCGTACTTGTAAAAGAAGGATGGATCCTTGTCTTTGAAAGCATGTAACAAACACAAAGCGGCATTGGCATCACCATCACTAACTTCTTCCCTTCATGCAACATTAACATGATTGTATAGGTCCTTTTGGGTGAAACCAACATTTTCATACCCGCCTGACTGGCATACCATTAAGTCCATAATCTTGCTTGGTTTGATTCCAACGGCACGCATCGAACTCACTTGCGCTTTATCGGGAGAATTTACTTTGCGATGTGACCACATGAAGGGCACGCAAGGCGGTGCTGCTAGAGAATGATTATGCTTTTTAACAAAATCTACCACCTCATATTCTGACCCATTCTTCATCAATCGGATACGGAACGTGGCAGTCCATCCAACTCTAGTAAGTGCCCGTGGCTCTCTCAGTCTGTCTTGCCTCTGTAAATGAATTTCAGCCTCGGAATTGAATTTCAACGCGAACACATCCGCTTCGGTCAACTTTGACATGGCTTTATCCGTCCCGTCCATCGCACAAAAGTCGCTTTCAACTCCACCTAAGGACCATTGAAACCCACCAAATGAGTCTTCTGTGTTATTAGTGTTACTCGTTGCACCAATGTTGTTTTCAACTCCACCTACAGAGTAATGAAACCCACCAAATGAGTCTTCTATGTTATTAGTGTTACTCATTGCACCAATGTTGTGTTCAACTCCACCTACAGAGTAATGAAACCCACCAAATGAGTCTTCTGTGTTTTTCGTGTTACTCGTTGCACCAATGTTGTTTTCAACTCCGCTTATAGAGCATTGAAACCCACCAATTGAGTTTTCTATTTCTTCATCTATAGTTGTATAGATTCCACCATTAATATCGAAGTCCTCATCATTCGTCAAATCAACATACACACCCTTGCCTTTGGAACATGAACCACCCGCCATTGTCCCCTGCAAATAAGAAATTTCATGTAATTAAAATTTTGTTTCGTAATCATAAATGATTATTTCATAATCGTGAAATATTTGTTTTAGAATCTAAGAGAACCTACAATTTTTGGAACAAACATTTATGGTCCGAAAACAACTTATACTGATGAAGAAACAAAAATTCAGAAGTAAGTACTTAATTTAAAATTTTGTTTCATAACCATAAATATTTGTTTCATGATCATAAAATATTTGTTTCAGAATCTAAGAGTACCTATAATTTATGGAACAAACATTTATGGTCCGGAAACAACTTATACTGATGAAGAAACAAAAATTCAGAAGTAAGTACTTAATTTAAAATTTTGGTTCATAACCATAAATATTTGTTTCATGATCATAAAATATTTGTTTCAGAATCTAAGAGTACCTATAATTTATGGAACAAACATTTATATATGGTCCGAAAACAACTTATACTGATGAAGAAACAAAAATTCAGAAGTAAGTACTTAATTTAAAATTTTGTTTCATAACCATAAATATTTGTTTCATGATCATAAAATATTTGTTTCAGAATCTAAGAGTACCTATAATTTATGGAACAAACATTTATGGTCCGAAAACAACTTATACTGATGAAGAAACAAAAATTCAAAAGTAAGTACTTAATTTAAAATTTTGTCTCATAACCATAAATATTTGTTTCATGACCATAAAATATTTGTTTCAGAATCTAAGAGTACCTATAATTTATGGAACAAACATTTATGGTCCGGAAACAATTTATACTGATGAAGAAACAAAAACTCAGAAGTAAGTACTTAATTTAAAATTTTGTTTCATAACCATAAATATTTGTTTCATGATCGTAAATTATTTGTTTCAGAATCTAAGAGTACCTATAATTTATGGAACAAACATTTATGGTCCGGAAACAACTTATACTGATGCAGAAACAAAAATTCAGAAGTAAGTACTTAATTTTAAATTTTGCTTCATAACCATAAATATTTGTTTCATGATCATAAAATATTTGTTTCAGAATCTAAGAGTACCTATAATTTATGGAACAAACATTTATGGTCCGGAAACAACTTATACTGATGAAGAAACAAAAATTCAGAAGTAAGTACTTAATTTAAGCTTGTTCATTCACCATGAATATTTGCTCTATGATCACTAAGTTTTGTTCATTCATCAAAAATATTTGTTCCATGATCACACTAAGTTTTTTTCATTCATCAAAAGTATTTGTTGATGATTACTAAGTTTTGTTCTGTAGTAGAAAAGTTTTGTTTTTTCATCTTAAAACATCTGTTTCATAACCATAAACTTTTCTTTCAGATTTCTAAGTTTTGTTCATAAGGTAAGCAAGTCTAGTTCTTTCATCATAAAAATTTGTTCTATGATTAGAAAGTTTTGTTCCATGATCACTAAGTTCTTTCTTTTTCCTCCTAAATATTTGTTCCACGATCATTAAGTGTTGTTCTAAGGTAGAAAAGTTTTGTTTCTTTGTCATAAAATATCTGTTTCATTACCATAAACTTTTGTTCTAGATTTCTAAGTTTTGTTTATTACCAAACTCGATTATTGGGTTATTAAGTATAATTGAATGGTGATTAATGCAAACCTTAATAGGAGTAAACTATTAATTAATCAAAACTGTACAAAAATATTAGACATTATCTTTAAATTGTACAACATTTTATAATAAATTACAATCTTGATAATGCTTAGCACCAAAAAAAAAAAAAAATTCAATGGAACAAAGCTTAAGGCATAGAATAAACATTATTGAGCAAAGAATAATAATTCGTGGTCAAGGAACAAACATAAGCTACAGGGAACAAAAGTTAGTCAGAAAGGAACAATTATTTATTTATTAAGTCTAGTTCTTTTATTATAAATGTTTGTTCCTTCTTACCATAAACTTTTGTTCCAGATTTTTATGTTTTGTTTCTAAATATTTGTTGCATTGCGTACAAAACTTGGTTGGGTTATTAAATATAATTGAATGTTGATTAATGAAAACCTTAGTGGGAGTAAACAATTAATCCATCATAATTGTACAAAATTATTAGACAAGGTTAAAAAATAAATAAATAAATAAAAATCCACTAGAACAAACTCTTAAGTTATAGAACAAATTTTATTGACCAAGGAACAATAATCCATGACTTTGAAGACATAAAACAAATATTGCTGACCAAGGAACAATAATCTGTGGTCAAGGAACAAATACATTGTATACATGACCAACCGGTTATCACAGGTTGCTGCACATTTAATGCATCTCAGAAAACATTAAATGCACAACATCTTTTGACTTTACTCCACTTATCCTCCAATCAATGATTGACAAGTGTTATAGTGGTATGTTGTATATACAACAAAACCACCTTGTGGTACCGAAGTGATCTCCTAAGTGAAAATAATGAATAAATATAATGAGTGTAGATAGAATCACTCTTCTATTATTTGATCCCACAATTATCAATCTTGGTCAACTATGGTCGTACGTGCGGGTCGTGAGGGCGAGGCCAAAACCTCTAGGTCGTATACTCGTATGACAGCCTTGTCGGGGCCTTGCAGAACAGCAGCACATGCCACGCTTATCAAAAACAGCACATGTACCTTACATTTATATATTTTTTTTAATAAAGAGCCCGTACTCGATGACTTCAGTCTTCAGGTCAGTGCCCAATTAAATGAGTCTTTGGCCAGTATAGTCTTAGTTTTCAAAGAAATTTCCAATTTAGTAGGTCTAAAAGGAATAATGCTATGCATTTTCAAATTTTTTTTTTCAAAAAATATTTTTTAACACATATGGTAGTGTTGTAGTGGGATTCTTTTCAATAATGATAGGATCATTTTAATATCAGTTAATTAAAATTAACTGGACCTTCTACCACATATATTGCGAATCACTTTAAAAAAAAATTTAAATTAGAAAACATAGCATTAATTGTCTAAAAGATAATGCTATTCTTTTTTTTTTTTTTAATTATTTATGAAGAACTTTATGCTATTCTAGAACCTTTAGGTGTTAGTTTTGGCCAATGGCCCTTATCCACCCGAGTTGTTTTAAAAAAAATGGCGTTTTAATAACTTAATTATTAAATAAGTAATAACAGTTTCCGAATAAATCGTTTTTACCAAAATCGACTCTATAGAGTCGTTTTTACGAAAACTGAGTATATATTTAAAATCGATTTTTCTAAAACCGAGTTTAATGTTGAATTTCTCTGAAAATATTTTTTCTGAAAAAAGAATTTTTGTTGAAGAAAAAAAGAATTAATACAAAAAAGTCGATTTTAGTAAAACCGACTGTATGTAGTTGTGCGTACTAAAAACAACTTTAAATAAAGTCGATTTTACCAAAAATGACTTTAGATTCGTTTTTACTACAACGACTATAGGTAAAGTCATTTTTTTTTAAAGAGAACTATATGAGAGAGATTGTTTGATGAGAGAGCAGATACATTGTTCGATATACAATTATATATATATATATATATATGTGTGTGTGTGTGTGTGTGGATATCTATGTACCTGGGAAAAGTGCTGTTTTTAACAACTTTTAGGCTGTAATAATGACTTTCATTTCATCCAAGTCTCCAAACAGAGAACTACTGTAACACACATGACAAAGGAAAAAGATATTATATATATATAGTTTAATGACTTTACCTATAGTCGTTTGTAGTAAAACCGACTCTAAAGTCGTTTTTGATAAAACCGACTTTATTTAAAGTCGTTTTTAGTACGTACGACTACATACAGTCGGTTTTTACTAAAACCGACCTTTTTGTATTGATTCTTTTTTTTTCAGAAAAAAGATTTTCGGAGAAATGCAACATTAAACTCGGTTTTAGTAAAACCGATTTTAAATATATACTCGGTTTTCGTCAGTTTTGGTAAAAACGACTCTATAGAGTCAGTTTTGGTAAAAACGATTTATCCTGAAACTGTCATTAAGTTTCAATACACTCTTGTTTAATAATTAAATTATTAAAATGCCATTTTTGTGGAAACAACTCTTATCCACCCCTCACAACTATACAAGCAGCGTATATGAAAATGAAATTTTGTTTTATTCATTTTAACAGTGATAGATTGTCCCACATTATCTAGGCATAGTTTCTTCTGTGCTTTTATAAGTTTGGATAATTCTCTATTTATAAGGTGTCTTTTTTAAGGTGAGTCAGACTTATTGGTATTTTTATGTGGTATCAAAACTGTAATGTATGAGGATGTTTTTCCTAATTTTAAAAGACATAAATATTCAAATCAAGAGATTTTTTTTGAGCTCATTACACCATATCATCAAAATAACTACTCCTATCTATGAACCCGAATCTTGGAAGAGCTAAATTAATGAAATTTGAACTTAAACCAAACATGTAGCCAGGCTGTCTGTTATCTAAAGACTAAGGATCTTTAACTCTCTCTATTCTCGATCATTCTCTGTCCCACCATTTATACAAAAACAGTTACAGTACATGTTTAGCACTAGCCTAATTACATCAACTCAACCAAGCAAATCTCTGTTGATTTAGTCTATTCCTATCTATTGAGGCTTAGTCTGCCTCATTTTATTGCTTCTTTTTTTTTTTCATAATATTTTTTTGAAAAGTAATGTATCACTTGTATAAAATTATCAAACTACTTAATAATAAATTTCATAAGCCACTAAATCGTCCATGTCATCCCTCAATCTCTATCACGTATATAGTTTTACTAATATATTTATATATTTTGTCATAGCACTAACTATGGTAACCATATAAAAAATTTAGTACCACTTATAGATTCAGGGTAAAAATGTGAATAAATGAAAGTCTAGGGAATCCTATATCTTAATTAAAATTGTAATAATAGATACACGGAAAAAAGACACCTAAAATAGATAACGTGGGTTTGACACATCAAAGGTAAACAATGGGAGCTTCGGTCATAACTCTCTTAAATAAAACTCTTTCAAGTTAAAAATTTATGCTATTTTTCTTTAACTCATTAGTTCATTTTTATGCCTAAACATCTTTAAATTGCTCTAACCTCTGTTCTACAAGTTTTTTTTTTTCCCCATAAAATTTGATATTTTTTAGAATTAGCAAAATAAGACCTATCAAAGGAGATAAATACTAACCATGAAATACTCAGAAAAAAAAACTAAAACTTAAACAAATATGGAAAACTGTGTTTTCACATTAATATAAGAAAAAAAAATTTCATTTCGTAAAATTGGCACCATAAGTGCACAGATCTCTAAAAAATACAAGAAAAAAAAATTACCCAAAAGATCTAAAAACTGAGAAAGTTATCGTCGTTAATACAAACAAATAATATAATCTGTTTGCAGATAGACAAGATGGATAATATTATTTGTTCGACAGATAAAATCTCAAAATCAGGCTGCAACATATCATTTTTGTAAAATTTCCAAGCTCATTGTGTAGATCTCAAAGAAATACATGAAATACAAAAAAAAAAAAAAAAAAAAAAAATTCAGAAAATTCCTTATTTTATTTGTATTTGAGTTATTGTGTTAGTTTCGATGGCATTAGTTTCATTTTACACTGAAAAATGGAAAAATAGCCTCCAAACAAATCTCATCAGGAGCACTGTCTCCAAACCCTCAAAAATTCGAACAACCCTAAGTTCAACATTCTAATTACACGCTTACCAAATCCCATAACTTAAAATCTCTAGATTCACCCTAATTATACAACAAATCAACCAAACACTCAAAATCATATTGACTCCTACATTTGAGTAATCTATCGATCACCATCAAAAAATTTATATTCCCTCTGTCATCTTTTCTTTTTTTGCTATTCCAAAATTATTGTCCACAAAGAAAATTCTATGATAAATTTTTAATTACTTTCAAAATTACCCTTATTAATTTTGAAATTACCTAACAAAAAGTAAAAGGAAAGAAGAAACAAAGTAATAGTATTTTGGAACTTTGACACTAATTTCATGGCATATGAATAACAATTATTATGCCATTTTAAAAAGTTGAACTCTCAAAATTTGACATATAAAGTATAATATTGTATGACTGGTGATCTCCTAGAGTAAATAAGTGAGATATTTAGTGTCTATTGCAAGGACAGAGAAAAAAAAACGTGGGTAGAAGGACAGGCCCCCAGTGGCAGTAGCCGTATGGTGCGACTATTTTAAATGGCTAAGAGACAGCCAATTAAGTTAAGGCTGTCAAATGACAGATATTTAATGCTATCTTTTGAGTACTGGTAGTTGACTTGTTGCTGGTCGGTTAATTTGGTACTCCCTCTGTTCCATTTTGAGAGTCCATTTTTGGGAACTCAATTTATTAAGGGGACAAAAAGAATTTACACATACTTTCCACAATTGCCCCTAATCATTACAATAACTTTTTTAGTTTTGTCTTGGTGTAGATTTCAAGGAGGGATAATTTTGGAAAGTAAGTAAAAATTGTACATCAATTTCAGGAAAGTGGACACTATTTTGAGACATCCCAAAATGGAATAATAGACTCTCAAAATGGGACGGAGGGAGTATAACAAATATTGTTTCTGTATAACAGATAGTTATTTACGTATAAGAAAGAAACTGTTGTTTCTGCTCTCAAGTTATCAACGTTATTTACTACGGAGTATCACATAATGTGTATCTACTGTATTAAATGTTGTACCATAGAAAAATATGTAGGGATGATTAAATTTCAGTTAACTTTTTTCATAAAATTTAAAAGTCAATCTAATTGAATTTAGGCATTTTTTGGAGAGCTTTTAAAAGCTTTAAAATGGAGTTTTTAAAAGCTCAAGGTTGCTTTTTTTTTTTCATAATATTTTTTTGAAAAATAATGTGCCACTTGTATAAAATTATCAAACTACTCAATAATAAATTTCATAAGCCACTAAATCGTCCATGTCATCCCTCAATCTCTATCACGTATATGGTTTTACAAATATATTTATATATTTTGTCATAGCACTAACTATGGTAACCATATAAAAAAAATTAGTACCACTTATAGATTCAGGGTAAAAATGTGAATAAATGAAAGTCTAGGGAATCCTATATCTTAATTAAAATTGTAATAATAGATACACGGAAAAAAGACACCTAAAATAGATAGCGTGGGTTTGACACATCAGCAGGTAAACAATGGGAGCTTCGGTCATAACTCTCTCAAATAAAACTCTTTCAAGTTAAAAATTTGTGCTATTTTTCTTTAACTCATTAGTTCCTTTTTATGCCTAAACATCTTTAAATTGCTCTAACCTCTGTTCTACAAGTCTTTTTTTTTTCCCCATAAAATTTGATATTTTTTAGAATTAGCAAAATAAGACCTATCAAACGAGATAAATACTAACCATGAAATACTCAGAAAAAAAAACTAAAACTTAAACAAATATGGAAAACTGTGTTTTCACATTAATATAAGAAAAAAAAAATTTCATTTCGTAAAATTGGCACCATAAGTGCACAGATCTCTAAAAAATACAAGAAAAAAAATTACCCAAAAGATCTAAAAACTGAGAAAGTTATCGTCGTTAATACAAACAGATAATATAATCTGTTTGCAGATAGACAAGATGGATAATATTTTCTGTTAGACAGATAAAATCTCAAAATCAGGCTGCAACATATCATTTTTGTAAAATTTCCAAGCTCATTGTGTAGATCTCAAAGAAATACATGAAATACAAAAAAAAAAAAAAAAAATCAGAAAATTCTTTATTTTATTTGTATTTGAGTTATTGTGTTAGTTTCGATGGCATTAGTTTCATTTTACACTGAAAAATGGAAAAATAGCCTCCAAACAAATCTCATCAGGAGCACTGTCTCCAAACCCTCAAAAATTCGAACAACCCTAAGTTCAACATTCTAATTACATGCTTACCAAATCCCATAACTTAAAATCTCTAGATTCACCCTAATTATACAACAAATCAACCAAACACTCAAAATCATATTGACTCCTACATTTGAGTAATCTATCGATCACCAACAAAAAATTTATATTCCCTCTGTCATCTTTTCTTTTTTTGCTATCCCAAAATTATTGTCCACAAAGAACACTCTATGATAAATTTTTAATTACTTTCAAAATTACCCTTATTGATTTTGAAATTACCTAACAAAAAGTAAAAGGAAAGAAGAAACAAAGTAAGGGAAATGCTATTATGAGCAGCTTCTTATGTGAGAAGGCGGGTTTTAACCGTTAGATGAGCATCTAGCCTTAAGATTCTCTCCAGATTCCTGGGAATCTTAAGGCTAGATGCTCATCCTACGGTTAAAACCCGCCTTCTCATGTGAGAAACTTCTCACAATAGCATTGCCCACAAAGTAATAGTATTTTGGAACTTTGACACTAATTTCATGGCATATGAATAACAATTATTATGCCATTTTAAAAAGTTGAACTCTCAAAATTTGACATATAAAGTATAATATTGTATGACTGGTGATCTCCTAGAGTAAATAAGTGAGATATTTAGTGTCTATTGCAAGGACAGAGAAAAAAAAACGTGGGTAGAAGGACAGGCCCGCAGTGGCAGTAGCCGTATGGTGCGACTATTTTAAATGGCTAAGAGACAACCAATTAAGTTAAGGCTGTCAAATGACAGATATTTAATGCTATCTTTTGAGTACTGGTAGTTGACTAGTTGCTGGTCAGTTAATTTGGTACTCCTTCTGTTCCATTTTGAGAGTCCGTCTTTGGGAACTCAACTTATTAAGGAGAAAAAAAGAATCTACACCTACTTTACACAATTGCCCTTAATCATTACAATAACTTTTTTAGTTTTGTCTTGGTGTAGATTTCAAGGAGGGATAATTTTGGAAAGTAAGTAAAAATTGTACATCAATTTTAGGAAAGTGGACACTATTTTGGGACATCCCAAATTAGAATAATAGACTCTCAAAATGGGACGGAGGGAGTATAACAAATATTGTTTCTGTATAACAGATAGTTATTTACGTATAAGAAAGAAACTGTTGTTTCTACTCTCAAGTTATCAACGTTATTTACTACGGAGTATCACATAATGTGTATCTACTGTATTAAATGTTGTACCATAGAAAAATATGTAGGGATGATTAAATTTCAGTTAACTTTTTTCATAAAATTTAAAAGTCAATCTAATTTTTTTGTTTTAAATTAAAAAAATATCAATAATCATTAAAAAAATATAAAAGTCATTAACAAAATTTAAACAAACATCAACTTTTGAATTGATATTTTGTGTTTTCGTCTATTTAATATTTTCAACATTGTAAACTTGCACTAAAACGTTGTGATGATTGCTCCCAATGCTTAGGAAGACTTGCTCCTGGCGTTTGAAGTATTGCACCCGACTTTGAAACGAATTGCTCCCATCGTTTTGAAGAGTTGCTCCCAAACGTTTCGTAGAGTTGCTCCCAACGTTAGAAAGAGCTGCCCCACAATGTCATGTAAAATTTGATAAATTTTTCATTTTACAAAAAAAGTTGATATTTTTTTTAATTTAGAAAAAGTAATAGACTGACTTTTAAATTATATACAAATAATAGGCTGAAAGTTAACTTCCCCAAATATGTATAGAATTTAGAAAAAATTACACTTTACTTCATTAAACTATACACCTATTTTCAATTGGGTCCATAAACTTAAATTTTTTTTTTCAATTGAGTTCTATAACTTCAAAAATTCATTCAATCGTATTCATACCAAAATTCTGACACTGTTAGCTTAATTTATTAGAAATTGTCACGTATGTTGCGCGTAATGCTTACTTATCATAAGTTAGGTTAAGACAAATACGGGAGATTGTGAACAGTGCAAAAAATCGCATTCAATCAAATCCTAAATCACGATCAGTCAAATTCGAAAACACATTCGTCTAGATCCAAAATCGCATTCAATCATACCCAAAATCGCATAATTTTTTAGGCGTTCACAATCTCCCATGCTTGTCTTAACCTAACATGTGACAGGTAAGCATTACGAGCAACGTACGTGACAATTTCTAATAATTGAAGCTAACAGTGTCAGAATTTGGGTCTGATTGAATGAATTTTTGAAGTTCAAGGATCCAATTGAAAAAAAAAATAATTTATGGACCCAATTGAAAACATGTGTATAGTTTGATGGACTAAAATGTAATTTACCCTAGATTTTTAAGTTGTTTGAATTACCATCATTAAGTCCTATTAAATTACCCACCAACCACAAATTAGAGTAAACTTCTTAGGATGAATCCACTATCAGATGCTCATTTCTCTTATTTCATTTTTCATGCATCTCTTTTTCAAACCAATCCAAGTCTAAACCATTTGTCGGAGAAAGAAGTTCATGTTTTGGAGAAGAAGAATGATAATACTATTGTGTTTTAGATAACATTTCTATTTAATTATGACTTTATCATATTAGTTTATTTTGAATTTTTTTATTGGTAAAACAAAAAAAATATTAGTGAAATGAAAATAAATATGATTCCCCTTCAAATAACTAATGTATGAGTTTTTCTTTTCTTTTCTTTTTTAAAATGTATTTTTACTCTTTGATTTTTTTTTTTTTTTTTTTTTACTATTGATGAAATGAAAAGAGAAAATAAATGTAATGCACCTAGCTTGAAAAAAATAGATATCTTTTTGTGTTATTTTTTTATTTAATATATAACTATTTCCTTACCACTAAAAAAAAAGTGAAAATATTTTTTTATAGAAACACATGGTTTATTCCCTTATTTTTGATAGAAACATATGGTTTAGTCCCTTATAGTGCATTAATAGTATATTCAGTCCAGTTAAATATGGTACTAGTTTTGAAATTAATCCCCTATTTGATTTGTAGTTCAGTAATTAGTCATTTCCCTAATTTTCATTTTTTTATTACCTTTATACCCTTACTATTTTTTATATAGAAATTAACTTGAATTGATTTATTTTTAGTTAATATATATTATACGAGAAGTGGAGGTGTGTAGTTATGAACTCCTAAAATCAAGGTAGTTGATTGTGTGTGATTCAAATGGGAGTTTTAACAGAAATATATGTGGATAAAGGATAGGGATCTAATCATAATTCAAAATATTTTGGATTCTAGAAAATTTCATTCGTGTTTATATAAAAATATCAGCGATTGTTTAGTTCGCTATAACTGTACAAGCACGTATGTGATAAATTTGTCACTGATATTCAATAGTGTGCCAAATTTATTGCGATGGTGACAAATTTATCACTCACTTATTTTTAGGAAATAATGGATAAGAGAACTAATATCCCTAAAATCAAGGGATTTCGGTTTTAATAGCGTAATGTGAGAATTCTCCCCTTTTTTTTTTTGTATATACTGCTTTGTATATTCAAAAAACTTCCAAATTGTGTTATATGTAGTTTTGGGAAACATATTTGTAGGAGATCATGTATAAGGGAATTAATATCCCTAAAATCAAGGGGTTTTTCGGTTTAACAAAGTGATGTGGGAATTTCTCACTTTTTTGTACAAAATTTCTCACTAACTTCATTTAAATAACAAATGATCTATTGATTACAGTCTATACAAGTGAAAAAATTCTCACTAGTTTAATCTACATACAATGTGGAAGTAATTTCTTACAGCCTATACAAGTGAATTTTTTTTTATTAATTTCACTACATAACAAATGAGCAATTTATTACAACCTATAAGAGTGAGAAATTTCTCACTATCTTCATCTACCTAACAAATGAGTTATTTATTACAGTCTACATAAGTGAGAAATTTCTCACTAAATAATCTACATAACAAGTGAGAAATTTCTTACAGCCTATACAATAAGAAGATCCTCATCAACACTATATGTTTGCATATAAATTCATGGAAGTGAGTAAATTTATGGCACAATTGTCGATAAACGCATCAAATTCATTAACCATTTCAGATAAAAAAAATCTTAGATTAGACCATCCAAGATAACTCTCACATTGCAGTAGTTATGTTGTCGCAATGCTTCAAACGCTTCGATTTCTGTGAGAAATTTTGATTTTGAACAAAAATGGGTGAGAAATTTTGTCCAAAGAGTGATCGGCTTCTGTATCGTCTCGCGATCGGTTGATTTTGTTGATGATGGGTTACAAATTTGAAACCTTGCTTTTCACTCGCATTTTCGAGAACAAAGGTGAAATTGAATTTTCGCGCCTCAAACACGGGTGTTATAGAAAATTCTATTCCAAGGTCCATTCCTACCCACCAAACAAGCCCTAATTAATATTTTAAAGTGAAAATTCATTTATTTTGTCAAACAAAATTGCAAACTCTTGTGAAATTGCAAGCTTAATTATTTTTAAGATTTCTAGCATGTAATATTTTTTTGTCCAAATATTAAATAGTCAATATGTTATGAGAATTATACCACATGTAGTAGTCTGCGATATCACGTAGATAAAAGTGGGACCACCTTACCCAAAGTTTGGGATATTGACTATTCATAGTATTATTGTACTTGAGAAGTATTTGAGATTCAAAATTTGAAAAACATTGTATTATTGTAATTTTTTAACACATAAAACTTTTAAGATTATATATATATTTGATACGGGGGAGGGGGATGAGGTTCGAACTCTGAACCTATGCATTGGAGGGGACTTATATATGCCAAGATCTTTGCCACTTGAGCTATATCAACCTATGCTCTAAGATTAAAATTAAATCGAAAATTTGGTGTTAAATCCCAGTTTATGAAATTATTTGGTAATAGCACACAAAGTGGAAATTTATAATGAACAGTCCACGCTTGCAAGGAATCTGTTATAACAGATCCCTTTTGAGTTAAAAGCCTTATTTTTCGGACATTAATGCCCTTTTGATTGTGTCGTGCGAGAGGAGGATGGTATTTCTATATTACAATTGATGAAGATTGGAGAAATTTTTGCACAATCATCTTTAATTTTCTATATTACGATTTCTGAAGATTGGAGAATCAGCATCATAGAATCATTGTCATTTTTCTATATTTACGTTTCATCATCATAGAATCATCATCGTAGATTGCAAAAAATTTTATCAGCTATAGAGTATCGCAGTTAAGCAAACTTTGATTGAAGTTTTGAATGTAGATTGAAGTTTCATCAAATTTCAATCTTAATTGAAGTTTTTCTGATTGAATATTTCAGATTCAAGTTTTGAGATTGAAGTTTTTGATATTGCGAAGCAGTTAAGGACGTTTGGTTGAAGTTTCATCAGCTCGACATTATTTCAGTTTCCAATGTAAGTTTTTGCTATTGAATTGCATGTCGGCCTATTTGATTCGTGATTGAATTTTTTGTTACAATGTTTTCGAATTCTGAATATGTTATTGAACTTTCACTGATTTGGTTGAATCAGTGTTGTTTTGGTTCGAATATGTTTTGCTTTTGTGTTATTTTAAGTTTTAGTAAATTACGATTGATTAGGTCATTTATCCGCTGTATGAATTTTTGTAAATTTTACTTGAATATAGTTTTTCGTTTTTTTAATTTGTTGTTTGATGATAGTATGCGAAATTTCACAATTTTTGATCTATGTGCTAAGTGTAGGTGTGTTGGTATTGAAATATGAGTTATTGTTCTGTGTATAAAGTTTGTTAAATTTCTCAAGTTCTAATCGAGTTCTTAGGTATTGGTTAATGTAGTTCTTTTTGGTATGAAATTTGTAAAGTTTTTCAGGAATTGTTTTGTGAAAATAGTAGGGGAATTTTAACAAGTTTTGTTTTGTGCAGTTCTTATGTGTTGGTGAGTGTAGTTTATGATGATATTTTGAAAGTGTTGTGAAATATGAGTAGTTTTGTCTATACAGTTTTGGTAAATTTCTCAAGTTTTTGTTGAGTAGTCATGTTTGTTGTTAATGAATGTTATTTGTTTTCTGTTTTTGCATTTGATGTTGCAGTATACTTTTGTGATGGATATTGTGAGCACGGATTATCAGTTGGTGGTGTTATGCTGTTTTAGAGGTGAAACTGCTATTAAGAGAATGTGTGACGGAGTGTTGTATTACAATTTGTTGAGTTTATTTCTGGGAGGTGGGGTAAGGCTATTAGAGAATATGTTAGTATTTGTTACCGATTACCTGAACATGATAACTTGAAATTTTAATTAAGGGTAAAACTGTAATTAAATGACTATGTGCTAACCTATTAATTATTTTGGGGCAGTATTTGAATTTATCTGAACTTGTGTCACTATATTTAATTATTTATTCATTTATTTATTTTATTTTCTTAATTGGTATTATTTTATTTTATTACAATATTTTTTTTTTTACTTGGGTTAAAGTGGGTACATATTTTAAATTGGGTGTGTAGGGGTAGACCACACATACACACATATACTACATATATCTACTTACATTTTAAAATGCAAGACAAACAAAACTTAAAGTGGGCCCCACCCTCCCCAATATGGCCGGCCACTTCCCTCTCTCTCCTCATTTCATTTTTTTTTCTTTTCCTTTCTCTCTCTCTCTCTCTCTTCTTCTTCTTCTTCCTTTATATCTACATATGGGTATATGGAAAATCCTCCATGAACCTCTTCCTTCAAGCTCCAAATAGACCATTAAAAAGTCATTTTTGTGAGTTTTGTTATTTCACAAAATAGTCTTAGATTTTCAAGAGCTACCTAGGGGTACCCTCAAAAATCTATTTTGTGGTCATTTACATAGTTAATCCGAATTTCATAGAGTTGAAAACCTAGCTTTCATCCATGGAAAATCTTGAGGGGTTTTTGCCTTGAAGGTGTCCTTGGGCTATCTTGGACTTCCCTCTTCCACTACTTGGAGCCATTGAAGCTTCTTTGGATTTTCTTGCATGTTGGGGTGATTTCCATTTATTTTGGAAAACCTTCTTTGAGGTAGTTTTACATTGTGCAATTTTATATATTATACATGTCTAAGATGTCTTGAGTTTACTTTTAGACTAGGAGAGAACTTAGACATATGTAATAGGATTTTCCCCTAAGTTGTAATGTTGGAATTATTTTTGGGGTGCTAAATATAATTAGAGAAATATTAGAATAGTAATTTAGACACATGCATTAGAATTTCCCAAAGTTGTAATGTTGGAATTATTTTTGGGGTGCTAAATATAATTAGAGAAATATATGCCAAATTGTAAATTACATGTATGGATTTTACCAAACTTGATTATGTGGTGCTAGATATGTTTAGGATGCTCCCTTTATGTGCAAACATATGTTAGGACGTTAGTTTAGAATTTCTAGTTAGAAATGTTAAATTATGGAATTTAGTTACATTCTTTGAAGTTCTTGATATCATGTCTAATAGACTAGAATTATGGCTTAATATATTATAGTGGATCCATTTTAAAATCATTATCAACATCATATGCATTGAGGCCTAATCGGCAAGCATTACATGAACACGACATAAATGTTTTGTTTTGAAAATAGAAAAACTCAATGCGAGGGAATTTTATTTAAGAAATCCGGACGTGGGTTGTGATGTGAGACAGGGAGAATGACCCTTAGAAACATTCAAACTCCAGCTATATTCGGTTGGCCCCCGGAAGTTGGTATGCTACACTCCATGCGTGGGTGGCTCATGGTCCGGTAATGAGAGAGGTGTGCACATATCATGCATAGCCTTGTGGCTTTAATCATTTCATTGTAGCCGTGGTGGCGACCCATTGCATCTCATTTCATTTTAGTCATGGATAGCATATAGAATTGTTACAATGTATTCTACGAGCCGTCGTTTTCATAAAAATGACAAAACATTTTTCAGGTGAGCTTGATAAGGGTAAAGGGCACATGTGACCCGACGCGTGGGTCTTGACATCTTTTGTTCTATTTTGAAGACCCGTGCTCAACTATGTCTATGGATAGTTCTTTTGTAAATTTTAACTAGTTGGGGAAGTTTGTAATAGTCTAGTACTCTTAAAGAAAATGGTTGTATTATATTTATTACAAAACTTCTAATGCTTGGACTTCCATATTTTGTCATTTTGGGAAGCCTTGTTGTAATCGATGGACAAATGTTAGTCCTTGTCTTTTTACTTGTTAAACTTAATTATATTATGTAAATTAAGTTTTCGAGACCGTAGAATCTCTTTTAAAGTTTTATGTATGTATGTTGATTTGAATCCTTGCCGGATTCGTTTATGATTGGTTTTGTCCTTGCCGGACTCATTGTAATCGTATGGAATCCTTACCGGATTCGTTTAGGTTTGGTTTTGTCCCTACCGGACTCATTATATTTGTATGAAATCCTTGCCGGATTTGTCCATTTGGTTTTTAAAGAAAATGTTCTAAGATCTCTCTCTCATAATCTCTCCCTTTCCTATTCTTCCTCTCTTCATCTCTTTCACTCCTCGTTTTTAATAAATTTCGAGTAGATGAAGTTCCGTTTGGTCTAGACACGTGTTATATGTTGTTTAGGACTTGTTTAGTCTTGTACCAATGTTTAAACTTGAAAATTTGGCATAGTTAGTAATGTTTCAAAATGTTGTCAAGTTGCTGTCAAAAAGGGAAAAACTACTACTGTTATTTCAGTTTTCTGCCCAAACGGTGAGGAATTGGACAAAATGTCATTAGACAAAAGTTGTGCAGAATTAAATTTTACATGGACTAACGTGAACAGAATGTGAAATTTCTAAAGATATAACCACATACAGGTGTTTTAAAATTCAGCAACTATCAAAAATGCCCTTTTTCAAAGTTATTGTATTTTTCCTTCTCTCCTTGAAACTAGTGCTTGTCCGGATAGTTTCTTGATTAAATTTTCTAGTACTTCTATCTTTGTTGGGATCATTAACATGCAAGTCCATATTGGATTTATGTATTAGTGAGTCATCCTTGTAGGAATCCCCGTGGGTTTCCAAAGTCGCTTCCGCATTTCGCATAAAGATTTTAATTTTATTTTCTCTATTTCTCTATCTTTTCTCTTTCCTCACGCTTCGGCTTTCGGGGCGTGACAGATTGATATCAGAGCTAACCGGGTTTGAATACCTAGGGGCTATGGGAGTTTAATTTGGGCTTACTTGCAAATCGTTTTTATTTACTACATGCCTAAGTTTTATTTGTACTTCCATTGTTCTCTTTAGAGATTGCATTGAGTATTGAGTGGCCTAGTGAGCATGCCAATATGTTGAATGCCTTCGGGACTATATGACTACATGTTAAATTTTCATGTTCTATGTGTTTACATTGGTCATGGTAATATAATCTTGATTCGATAAATGATTGAATTAGAGGTATAGTAGGATGTTAAAAATCTAATCCCTTGTTACCTCGTAGTTGTTTTCTACCTAGCTATGCCGCCACGCGTTAGAGGCCGTGCTAGAGGCCGACCTCCTAGCCGTGCTAGAGGTCGTGCTAGGGGCCGAGGTGGAGCCGCAGGTCGAGGAGCCCAGTCTTCCTCATCCGCTTCTGCTCCAGTTCCTACTACTGAATCTACTGCAACTTCTATACCTGAATCTACTCCAGGAGTTCCCGATGGAGCTCAGTTCTTTCGTGAGATGGCCGCTGCCATGAGGGATTTCACTCAAGCTGCCCAAGTAGCAAAGAATGATATACCACCACCACCGGTAGCTTCTGCCGGCGTGGCTCCTGTAGTGCCAGTTGTTCAGGGGGAACCGAGGGCACAATCGGCTATGAGAGAATTTGGTAGAAAGAATCCTCCAGTTTTCTCGGGAGAAACGGACCCTGTTCAAGCCGAGCTTTGGATAAAGAGGATTACCCGGATCTTTGAACATCTCAGTATTATTGAAGATAACCTCCGCATAGATGCTGCTACATTTCAATTGGCGGATCAAGCCCAGATTTGGTGGGAACTAGTTCTTACTACGCAAACTTTGGAGGGTATGTCTTGGAACACCTTTACCCAGCTATTCCTCGATAAGTATTTTCCACCAGTTGCTCGTAATGCCAAGAGAATCGAATTTCTCAATCTTCGTCAGGGTGAGATGTCTGTTACAGATTATGAAGCTCGTTTTGGGGACTTGGCTCGTTTTGCACCCGATATCACCGCCGACGATAAGATTAAGGCTAGGACTTTCGAGAATGGACTTTGTCAGGGACTTCGCGCGAAAGTTGTTGGGTTTTAATTGGACTCTTATAGTAAAGTGGTTCAGAAAGCACTTGTGTTCGAGGAAGAGTATTTGAGTTCGAATCAAGATAAGGAAATCCGTGCTCCATCGAAGGGTAATCAGTCGGGTTCATCAAGTGGGCACCAATTTAAGAAGCAGAAACAAGAGTATAACTCTCAATCTTCTACATATTCTTCTCCGATACCTATTCAGGCTCAACCGGTTTCTCAGCTCCCGCCTAAATCTCAGTCACATCAATCTCAGTCCCGTGGTTCTCATCATTCTAGTCGTTCCCGTGGAGGGGGTAACTTCGGTCCGAGGAATTGTTATGGTTGTGGTGACCCAAACCATATATTTAGAGAGTGTCCATTTAATCAGACAGCATCCCAGGCAGTCGTACCACCACAAGTTCGTCCACCTTTTCCGGACCTTATCAGCAGAACTATAGGCCACCTCTTTTATCACCACCGTCAGTTCCTTCTGCTCAGAGCTTCAAGCCTAATGCTCCTAAAGGCCAGTACCATCATGTGGGACATCGTGGAGGAGGACAGCAAGCCCCAAGGCCACCTCCTACTGTGTTCAACCTTGTTGCCGCCGCACCTTCCGTAGCTAACTCAGATGCTTCAGTTATTCGAGGTACGTTATTAGTGTTCAGTTCTAGAGCTTCTGTGCTTATTGATACCGGTGCATCATGTTCATTTATATCTTCATCTTGTGCATCGTCCTTGGATTTAGAAGTGAGCCATTTAGCTTCTATACTTTTAGTCGATACTCCCGTTGGAGGTTTAGTTCCCTTGGATCGGGTATGTCGTGGTTGTGAACTTGTTCTTGCCGACAAGAACATCATTGTTGATTTAATCGTTATAGACATGCTTAGTTTTGATGTAATTTTGGGTATGGACTGGTTAACTACCTACCGAGCTTTTATTGATTGTTTCAAGAGAAGAGTCACTTTTGTGTTACCTTCCGGGGACCTTGGTCGTTTTGAGGGTGACCGCTTAGACTTTCCGATGCGCTCACTTCACAGTTTGTGTAAGGGAAAGAATCAGAATGACTACCTTGCTAGTTTGTTTTCCGATGAAGATGAGCCAACTTTGATTGAATTTCCTCCGATTGTTAGTGAGTATTCTGATGTTTTTCCTGAGGACTTACCTGGTTTGCCACCTATCCGTGAGATTGAATTCGCGATAGATTTAGTCCCCGGTACGTCACCAATTTCAATCCCACCGTATCGTATGGCACCCACTGAATTGAAAGAATTAAAGACACAGTTAGAGGATTTACAACTTAAAGGTTTTATTCGCCCTAGTACTTCTCCTTGGGGAGCACCCGTCCTTTTCGCAAAGAAGAAAGATGGATCACTCCGATTGTGTATTGATTATCGTAAGCTAAACCATGTTACCATAAAGAATAAATATCCGCTTCCCAGAATTGATGATCTTTTTGACCAACTCTGTGGTTCAACTTGTTTTTCTAAGATTGACTTGAGGTCGGGTTATCATCAATTGCGCGTTCGCGATTGTGACATTCCTAAGAGAGCTTTCCGTTCACGTTATGGTCATTTCGAGTTTCTTGTTATGCCATTCGGTTTAACGAATGCACCCGCCGCTTTCATGGATTTGATGAACCGCATCTTTAGCCCATTCTTAGATAAGTTTGTGATTGTGTTTATAGATGACATATTAATCTATTCACCTTCTAGAGAAAAATATGAGGAACATCTCCGAATTGTATTAGAAGTCTTGAGAGGGCACCGTTTGTATGCAAAATTTTCTAAGTGTGAATTTTGGTTACCGGAAGTGAAGTTTCTTGGTCATGTTGTTTCGGGTGATGGGGTATCCGTTGATCCTTCTAAGATCGAAGCCGTCATGGATTGGCAATCACCAAAGAACGTATTTGAAGTTCGTAGTTTCTTGGGACTAGCGGGTTATTACCGTCGCTTCATGGAGAACTTTTCTCGTTTAGCTATGCCTATGACTAAGCTTACTAGGAAGGGAGTGAAATTCATTTGGGACGATTCTTGTGAATATGCTTTCCAACAATTGAAAACCCGTTTGACTTCAGCACCTATCCTTGTTATCCCCGAGCGTGGATTGAACTATACCGTTTATTGTGATGCTTCACTTGAAGGTTTGGGTTGTGTATTAATGCAAGAGGGTAAAGATGTAGCTTATGGTTCGAGACAGTTGAAACCTCACGAGAAAAATTACCCTACTCACGACTTAGAACTTGCCGCTGTTGTGTTTGCTTTAAAGAGTTGGAGACACTACTTGTATGGTGAAAAATTTGAGGTATTTTCCGATCACAAGAGCCTTAAATATATTTTTACTCAACGAGACCTTAACTTGAGGCAACGCCGTTGGATGGAGTATTTAGGAGATTATGAATTTGACTTGCAATACCATCCGGGTAAGGCTAATGTCGTGGCCGATGCCCTTAGTCGTAAACCCCGTGGCACCTTAGCCTATTTACCAATCCAAGAGTGGTGGATGTTTGAACCCCTCGATGACTTTGAGATTTATTGCGCAGAAAATCCCGACCGAGCTACTTTGTTTACTTTGACCGTTCAACCGTCACTTTTGAATCGAATTTTGGAGTTACAGAAATCCGATGATGAGACTATGTCCTTAAAGTCCCGTATGCTTAATGGAGATTTGGAGAAGGGTTGGACTTTCGATGATAATAGAGGTTTGAGGTTTCGAAACCGAGTCTTTGTTCCCGTAGCTTGTCGAGAGGATGTTTTGAAAGAGTTTCATCATTCCCATTTCGCCGTTCATCCGAGGGGTACGAAAATGTACCATGATTTACGTCATCAGTATTGGTGGAAAGGCTTGAAAAGAGCAGTTGTCGAGTTCGTCGCAAGTTGTCCAGTTTGTCAACAAGTAAAGGCCGAGCATCAAAGACCCGCAGGTTTGTTACAACCTCTCCCTATCCCCGAGTGGAAGTGGGAGCATGTAATACCCGCAAAATTTCCTACATATATAAAATGGAACTCCAAATACATGTCTGTACTTCCGAGTTTATATCCGTAATGATTTCTGTAGCCTGTATTAATATACATATATATATATATTTGATGACGTTCAAGACTTATGGTACTCAAAGAATCCGTATCGCTTTATTAATGTGATTTTAATTTCTATGCCCGACCCCCATATATTAATATCGTATTTTAATAATTGCTATCATATAGCTATAGATATTTAATTAATCGTAGTCTTTAAGGTTTATAACAGTAAGACAGTATATATTCGTTGTAGCGTAATATTATAATAATAAGTTATATTATATTTTCATTGTCCCTTAATTTTTATAACTATAGATTATTTTAATATATTCGTGTCGTTAATTTTTATAACTATAAGTTATATCGTGTATTAATATTATGTTGATATTTTTGTCGTCACTTAATATTTTAATATTATAGGTTATACTATTATTCGGACCCGATGTCGTTTAATTTTGTAAGTTGTAATCATTATTTATATTTTGATTTTATTATCGACGTATTTTATTTTAACCACGCATGATCATTAAACCAGGACTGTAAGTTTCTACCCGGACTGACATATCACTTAAACACGTACACAGCCCGTTCGTAGACACAATTGCAGTTGTGCACGTATTTCGAGACGTGCACGCAACCCCATGTTATTGCACGCAAACCAAGATGTGGGCCCACACATAGCCATGTGGCAGCCATGCATGTCCCCACCAACACTTGGCACAAACCACACCCTCACGTGGCCAACATGCACCTCACCCTGCCACCTCCCTCTCACATCATCACACCACTGCCACACGCCACCTCTCCACCTCACCACTGCCACGCCAAAACACAGCACACACACTGATATTGTATATATGTATGTATGTTTACTGTTGGGTATTACCATATGTGTATGCATGTGTGTGTACAGTGTATAATATGTGTGTACTGTGTGTATATATATATTATATGTGGTGTGGGTGTGTCATATATTTTATATATAGAGAGTGAGAAGGAGACGCATGGGAGAAAGAGGAGCCGGAGCAAGCTAGAGAGAGAGAGAGCCGCGGGAGACCCGAGACGGACCGGAACCGAGGAAGGTAACGTCTCACACCCCCTTCTATATTCTGTACATACACAGACCCACACATAACACATAGACTCACACTCACCCTCACGCAGCCCCCAAAATAGAGCCGAGAGCCAAACAATGGACGGACCACCAATAAAGCTCCGGCGAGCTCGGTTTTTTCGACCGTCACCAAAACACACAAACCCTATGCCAAAATGACCCTAACGACTCCCTCAACACTCTCGATGAACGGCTCGAAGCTTGGGTCGCGTTTGGACGGCCTACGGTTCGATTATTCTTTTTGGGTCGTGACTGTTTTTGCCCCCGTACGGACATACCGTTAAGAGTTAGCCTTCAAGACCTATACCGTTAGATCCGGCTCGTCGAGACACTCGATTTCGACATAAAGTTTGCATATTTTCGTTAAGATTTGAGAGAGTTATGGTCGATTAAAGCTTTGTATAAATAAATGTATATATATATGCGTATTATGTATATCACGAACAAATCGTGAACGAAAAAGATGAACTGAGCACGAGATTTCCTATGGTGTTTTTTAATTGGTTCATATGTACGGTACGAATTAGTCATTTTTATATGTTTATAAATTTTGTTAAAATAAGATTAGTATCTAATAAATATGTTTATTTTCTAAAACTACTATTAAATAATTTTTCCTTATTCCAAAAATTATTTTAGCAAATTATATCATATATTCATTATTTATTTTTGTTTTATATAAATAATAAATATTACGTCGCATGATTGTATTAATATTAATCCATTTTAATTAGTAAATTAGTATATGTATATTTAAAATATCCACTTGTTATTTGGTTAATTATTTTAGTAAATAATTAACTGATATTAATATTTCTTGATTATTAGTTATTCCACAATTAATAATCAAGCATGATTGTAAATATTTAAAGTATAGGATGGTTATGATTTATGATTAACTAGCATTAATCTGACTTATATTGTAAATTGGTACATTTGATATTATAAAATATTAGTTATTATTCGGTTATTTATTTTTGTAAATAATTAACCATTATTAATATTTCCTGATTAGTAATTATTCCATAATTAATAATTAAGGTCTTTTATTAATACATAAACCCAGTTTATGTCTTTATTTATTGATTAATTAAGTAGTCTAATATTTTTATATACTAATTAAAGAATACTTAACTTATTTATTTATTGTAGTTAATATATATTTAGTATTCGATAAATACTAAATAAGTTTACTCTTTTTAAAATAGATAATAAATATCTATTAAAGTGTTTTAAATTCTAAAAATTAGGAATACGTTCCTAATATTATTTTACCATGTTTTATAATTATCAAATTATAAAACTATACTTTATTACTTATCAAAGAGTAACTTATTTAATGTTTATATCAACGAGCTCCGAAAATTTATGAGAAAAATGTCACTAGCCTGTTTTAAGGTCTAGTATTTAATGAAAATATTTATAAGAGTCATATATCTCCCTAAATCATATTTTATAATTATGGGACCCCGCAGTCTATTATTAGACATTTTAAACTTCAGAAATTCATAATAAATAAACCGTAGCTCAGAAATATACGCGGTCAGTTCCTAGAGTATTAGAATAATGTTTAAAACATCCCCTTAAAGTTTGGTGACCTTTCGACACGGTCAAAAATACAGCTTAACGTTAGGGCCCAAACTGGTATAGAAAACCCAGCCTTTTATGCGACGGACTCCGATTTGAGCCTAGTCAATGGCGTTGGACTCAGAATGATGTCTAGATCACCATGTTGAGATTTACGAACCCACACGGCACAATTACCATTATGCCCCTGATTTTAGTAAGCTTATTAATCAACGTTCTATGTATTTATATACTTTGTAGGAACCGCTACGCTTGTTTTTACGCAACCGCTTCGAGGTGAGTCGTCCTAACTCACTTGGTATATTATAGAATTATTCTTTGATCGTATGTGTATGTCCAGTACGTCCTGTGTGGACAATACTGCTAAATATTAGTATTGTAAATGTTGAGATTATTTCTTATATAATGAACGCATGTTAGTTAACTATACTTCCTGCTTAGTTAATATTCGTTGATATTTTTGCTTATCATGATTTCACGTTTATATAATCATACGGACATTCATATGAACATAGTCGATTCTTGATGTCAATATTGACGTCTGCATGGTTAGTCACGGGGACTAACCCAGTCATATCATTACACACATTGAGTGGACCGCAGTGGTCCGAATGGTACAGTCAAGTAAATGGGAACAACAATGAAACTGCTATAGGGCCCTGCTAGGCGACGATAGCCAGAGTTTCCATTGAAATTATTGAAGTTATGCATGGATTGATGATTGATACGCTATAGGGCCCTGTTAGGCGACGATAGCAATGTATCCATCAGAATACAATAGTTACCTTTCAAATGATATAGGGCCCTGTTAGGCGACGATAGCGCTGTAACTATTCTATTCTCCCGGCAAGGTCACGAGGACCTAAGAGTACAATGATTACACTCTTTCTTTTTAAAACCAAAAACTGCTATAGGGCCCTGCTAGGCGACGATAGCAACGTAATCATTCTACTCTGAGCTAACGGCGTTACACTGGTAATGTAACAAGTCACATGAGTCAGCTGTGGTGTCTGTGGTCGAGTAAAGTCGAACATATCGATGGTGCATCGTGTCTTATCTCATTCATATTATCATGTCATAAATCATACGTATTGAGATAATGCTTATCAAATATTCAAGTTCGAGATATTTGTTGTACTTGTATATTATTGATTGTATTAGGAGTGATCGGTTAGGTCAACTCACTTAGCTTCAAAAGCTAACGGCTCTCCTTCCTGCCCTGGACATATCACGTCTAGATTTCACAGGTGACGACCATCAAGATGAGGTCTACCCAAAGGGACGCGACAGATGTACAAGTTGAAGCGAAGGACTCCGACATAGTCTTATTTAGAATTACTTAATTTGCTTTATTATCTTCTATCTGAGGTAATGATTTAGAGATGTATTGTGTATAGATCGCCCTAGACTGCCTTATAGATCTTTTATTTATACTCATGATGTAATAATTAGATCCCAGACCTTTGAGTTCTATTAAAGAATACCAATAGATGTTTTTATGCTTCCGCTTACTCTGTTAACCATGTGTAGAATGTAGAAAAGACAATCAGTTAATGTAACTCGTCATTCCCTATGGGTCCAGAAAGAAAATTTTAAATTTTCCCTATTTTTGGCTACTCCGGGGCGTGACAGGATTTTTGGTATCAGAGCACTAGGTTTAGGAGTGCTCGCTGATTGTCCTACACATTAAGTTATAAACATTAGTATATCTCTGACTAGTACCGATATTAGGATAGCTTATGTTCAACAGTTGAACATGGACGCCTTGTCAAATAAACGAGAAGTATGACAGTTACTAAGTACACCTAGTTGACCCTACTTGAGATTAGAAATAATAAGAACCAATTAGGGTGACCAATTAGAATAGTTTCATAGAAACTTAGAAAGCTGGAAAGGTGGATTCCATAACATCTGTAAGTAGTAGTAACCTTAACAGTATATCCCCAGAGCCATACACCAAAGCCTGATTTGTACGGGTAGATGCGCCGAAGCCGTAGTACCCTAGAATCAGTAGCCGTGTTAGGATACATCGAGACTTGGAACCCTCGATTTGAACTCATGAATTAGTACTAATGTAAGATAGCTAATTTAATCAAGTTAGTACGAATATTCTATTACATAGACAACCATATGTAGACTATCTAGTACCCTTAGACAAATCTCCTAGAAGCTGAAACGAACTAGCAAGGACCCGTTATAGATAATAAGAAAAGTCTAGCTAAGGATTAGAGGCAAACCTTACCATAGTAATGGTAAAATGAGTACCATAGTGAGTAAACATATCCCTCCTACTCATTCGACTCCCTTTGAGTAAATCTTTGCCTTCTCTTTTCTTCTGAAGAGGTACCTATGTATTTTGTCAAGTGGCCCTGATTTCCATCAATAATTAGTGTGATACACTCCTTGGTGAGTAATTCAATTCCTTGAATTTTCAGAAATTCCCTAGTCAACGATTCCTGAGTATATACTCCGATCATTCGGATTATTGATAAATCCCTTTGGGAATACATTTGATTTCTAATACTGTAAAGTCATTCTTTTTGACTTAATATTCTACGAACTAATTCTTGCAAATTCACTATCCTTGAAATAATCCTGAATAAGTTTGATTACTAATGCCATACAGTCATTCTTTTTTACTTTTCATTTTTTTTACTAAATCTTGAAAGTTCATTATCTTTAAAATAAAACTTCCACAGTCATTAAACTCTCGAGTATGTAACTTTGATCATCCTGATTCTTGACAAATCTGTTTGGAAACGAGTATGATTACTAGTATTGTAAAGTCAGTCTTTTGACTTACTATTCTTTGAACTAAATCGTGCAAGTTCATTATCCTTGAAATTATTCTAAATGAATTTGATTACTAGTAATGAAAAGTCATTCTTTTTGACTTATAATCCTTTGAATAAATTATTGCAAGTTCATCATCTTTGAAAAAAATTCTAAATGAGTTCTCTGCCTTTGTTCATGCTACGAACTCAGAAACGTTGTACTCTCTATGCGTTTTGACCTCTTATTATTTTCTCTCATTTGTTACCTTATTCTTTATCAATGAGGTTTCGTTTGAACTATTTCACTTATGCAATACTTAGTTATTCTCTCATAAGTTGAAGGCCTTATGCTATCAATTACGTACTTTCATCACCTATGAATCTTGCGATACTATAATTACTCCTATAGTAGTCAGTCATTCAATCATTGTTAGATCTACATTCTATTCTTGAATGGATCACGCCCTTTCTACTATTGTACTTCTGTTTATGAGAGTTCATATGCCTTTTTGGATTCAACTTCATTCTAGATCAATCTGTTCAATCATTTCAATCATCACATTCTAGTTACTATGATTTCGTTGAATACTATCATGTGAGAGGTAATAAGTTGTAATTGTTTTGCACAAGATAAGATAGAAGCCTTATAGATACAAACTCTTATGTAGGAACGCGAGAATCTCCTCAACCTCTGCAATGGCTCAATCATCTCAAGCAACAGAGAACCAGTCAGAAAGACTCAGCAACATGATACCTAAGGAGATCGATCCCACCGGTGTACTTGGAAGACTAATACAAAGCTTGTGGAAGACCGGTGACAGCGCCAACGCGGGTGACTACGGAGACATGTTATTCAAACAACTCCATATCGCCCATTCTGAATCGCTTCTGAGATCACTCAAGCCACGACCAGCTGCACTACCAGGGTCAACCCTATTGCAAGGACAACTCGGAACAACGAACAACGATCATAGTGCGTGTTTGAACTGTGGAAACCCTGGACATCTGGCCCAGAATTGTCAAGTTCCCAAGACCTGTAACCAACCAAACGTTATCTGTTATAACTGTAGCCAGAGAGGACAATTGAGCAAGGACTGCAAAGCACCACGAGACGGACACTACGGAGCACCTGCTAAAGGACAGCCTAGACAAGCCCAGCTCAATACCACCATCCCTAATATGGCTGGATTAGGCAACGAAGAACAACGAAGAGTGCAAGAACGCATGAAGCACAAGAGGAAGTCCGACACAATGACAGAATCGGTCCGACGCAAAACACGCCAACGTTGTTTCAACTGCGGAACTCGCGGACATCACTTCAACGAATGCCCAGCACCGAAACAAATCGGAGGATATGGATCACAATGTTACAAGTGTGGTGGAACTGACCACATCCGTAAGGATTGCGCGACCATGAAGTACATCAATGAAGTCCCGCTGATGAACTTGGAAGAAGAAAGAAAGGATAACCATCACAAACGTCAAGAGGACGAGACTGTGTCAGACAACCAGTTCAACATATAACAAGATGAAGAACCACAGATTCGGAGGAGGCTTTTCCCTTATGACTCGGACTAAGAAGATTTTTGTACTAGATATCTTAGGATCTAGTATATCTTATATGTTGATCGGGCTAGTAGTCCCGTTTCGTTTGTGTTTTATGTATGCTAGTAGAAGTTGATAAAATTTATGCAATCGACTGTGTAATATTTTGACTTATTAATGAATCTACTGTTGCGTATCTAGTATTATTGAGATGATTAGTGTCATAATATAGATATATATATATATATATATTATACTAGAGGTACGACCAATCGACAGATATTACATATAAGAACACAACGAGCACCACATTTTCACCTTTAAACGGACGATCAAATCAGACGCTCTAACCTAACGATAAAAGACGTCTTACAAGCTCACGTCATCAACACATCTTCAACAACATAAAATAAAAAATAAAAAAAAAAAAAAAAAACACGTGGGAGAGTTTACACCATCAACTATGAAAGCTCGTGGCGCAATAGGAACGAAAACACGAAGAGACTCAACTGGTCGCTGGTCAATGTTCGCTAACTACGACAAAGTCAAGTATGGTCATGATGTTCAAGGCCCTATACGGAAGGCCATGTCAATTGTCATCACGTCAGACAGATCAAAAATGCAGAAAGGATACAAGCAACCCTAGAGTCGACACAAGAAACAACGCAGGCCCATGAAGAACAGACCAACAGTTTGAAAGCGGAGATAAAGTACCATTGAAAATATCGATCGCTCGAGGCAACGTGCTGTTGGACCAAAAGGAAGGAAGTCAGCACCACGATGCCGCAGACTTCTTACGATCGAATCACCTATCGACTTGGGACACCGTCAACGATGCTAGAAGATCACAACACTTTTTCGAGTGGATACGCTAATCCACAATGTTCTTCGTACCGACATGCTGAGGGATATGTTCAGCCAGAACTTCGTTAACAAGAACGACGCAAACTCAACCAACAACGCTGACAAAAGAGTCAACAAGCCCATCGTATGAAACAAGAGGCCAACAAGAAATTTTCAACATCGTGTCAAGAAGACTGAAAGATGAAGAGAGATCGCTTTAACAAAGAGCAAGTGGAGACACCACAAGAAGGACGGATCGCCCTTGGAGTAAGAGTAAACAACGACACCCCGCCGCGATTAGGACAAGCCTAGTGCACTTGACTAATATGTTACCTCTTAGAACCCATCACATGAGATTTGAACTTATATGTTTTAGAACTACCTGCTTCAGATTTCGAGGACGAAATCTTTAATAGGAGGTGGATGATGTAATACCCGCAAAATTTCCTACATATATAAAATGGAACTCCAAATACATGTCTGTACTTCCGAGTTTATATCCGTAATGATTTCTGTAGCCTGTATTAATATATATATATATTTGATGGCGTTCAAGACTTATGGTACTCAAAGAATCCGTATCGCTTTATTAATGTGATTTTAATTGCTATGCCCGACCCCCATATATTAATATCGTATTTTAATAATTGCTATCATATAGCTATAGATATTTAATTAATCGTAGTCTTTAAGGTTTATAACAGTAAGACAGTATATATTCGTTGTAGCGTAATATTATAATAATAAGTTATATTATATTTTCATTGTCCCTTAATTTTTATAACTATAGATTATTTTAATATATTCGTGTCGTTAATTTTTATAACTATAAGTTATATCGTGTATTAATATTATGTTGATATTTTTGTCGTCACTTAATATTTTAATATTATAGGTTATACTATTATTCGGACCCGATGTCGTTTAATTTTGTAAGTTGTAATCATTATTTATATTTTGATTTTATTATCGACGTATTTTATTTTAACCACGCATGATCATTAAACCAGGACTGTAAGTTTCTACCCGGACTGACATATCACTTAAACCCGTACACAGCCCGTACGTAGACACAATTGCAGTTGTGCACGTATTTCGAGACGTGCACGCAACCCCATGTTATTGCACGCAAACCAAGATGTGGGTCCACACATAGCCATGTGGCAGCCATGCATGTCCCCACCAACACTTGGCACAAAACCACACCCTCACGTGGCCAACATGCACCTCACCCTGCCACCTCCCTCTCACATCATCACACCACTGCCACACGCCACCTCTCCACCTCACCACTGCCACGCCAAAACACAGCACACACACTGATATTGTATGTATGTATGTATGTTTACTGTTGGGTATTACCATATGTGTATGCATGTGTGTGTACAGTGTATAATATGTGTGTACTGTGTGTATATATATATTATATGTGGTGTGGGTGTGTCATATATTTTATATATAGAGAGTGAGAAGGAGACGCATGGGAGAAAGAGGAGCCGGAGCAAGCTAGAGAGAGAGAGAGCCGCGGGAGACCCGAGACGGACCGGAACCGAGGAAGGTAACGTCTCACACCCCCTTCTATATTCTGTACATACACAGACCCACACATAACACATAGACTCACACTCACCCTCACGCAGCCCCCAAAATAGAGCCGAGAGCCAAACAATGGACGGACCACCATTAAAGCTCCGGCGAGCTCGGTTTTTTCGACCGTCACCAAAACACACAAACCCTATGCCAAAATGACCCTAACGACTCCCTCAACACTCTCGATGAACGGCTCGAAGCTTGGGTCGCGTTTGGACGGCCTACGGTTCGATTATTCTTTTTGGGTCGTGACTGTTTTTGCCCCCGTACGGACAGACCGTTAAGAGTTAGCCTTCAAGACCTATACCGTTAGATCCGGCTCGTCGAGACACTCGATTTCGACATAAAGTTTGCATATTTTCGTTAAGATTTGAGAGAGTTATGGTCGATTAAAGCTTTGTATAAATAAATGTATATATATATGCGTATTATGTATATCACGAACAAATCGTGAACGAAAAAGATGGAACTGAGCACGAGATTTCCTATGGTGTTTTTTAATTGGTTCATATGTACGGTACGAATTAGTCATTTTTATATTTTTATAAATTTTGTTAAAATAAGATTAGTATCTAATAAATATGTTTATTTTCTGAAACTACTATTAAATAATTTTTCCTTATTCCAAAAATTATTTTAGCAAATTATATCATATATTCATTATTTATTTTTGTTTTATATAAATAATAAATATTACGTCGCATGATTGTATTAATATTAATCCATTTTAATTAGTAAATTAGTATATGTATATTTAAAATATCCACTTGTTATTTGGTTAATTATTTTAGTAAATAATTAACTGATATTAATATTTCTTGATTATTAGTTATTCCACAATTAATAATCAAGCATGATTGTAAATATTTAAAGTATAGGATGGTTATGATTTATGATTAACTAGCATTAATCTGACTTATATTGTAAATTGGTACATTTGATATTATAAAATATTAGTTATTATTCGGTTATTTATTTTTGTAAATAATTAACCATTATTAATATTTCCTGATTAGTAATTATTCCATAATTAATAATTAAGGTCTTTTATTAATACATAAACCCAGTTTATGTCTTTATTTATTGATTAATTAAGTAGTCTAATATTTTTATATACTAATTAAAGAATACTTAATTTATTTATTTATTGTAGTTAATATATATTTAGTATTCGATAAATACTAAATAAGTTTACTCTTTTTAAAATAGATAATAAATATCTATTAAAGTGTTTTAAATTCTAAAAATTAGGAATACGTTCCTAATATTATTTTACCATGTTTTATAATGAGAGCATTTTTGCTCACCCCAAATTTGGTACACCAATGCTCACCCAAGCATCCCATTGGCCAATGCAGTGGGGCCCAGGATTAAACAAATGTTGTTTAATATTGTTTAATCCTGGGCCCCGCTGCATTGGCCAATGGGATGCTTGGGTGAGCATTGGTGTACCAAATTTGGGGTGAGCAAAAGTATTTTCTTTTATAATTATCAAATTATAAAACTATACTTTATTACTTATCAAAGAGTAACTTATTTAATGTTTATATCAACGAGCTCCGAAAATTTATGAGAAAAATGTCACTAGCCTGTTTTAAGGTCTAGTATTTAATGAAAATATTTATAAGAGTCATATATCTCCCTAAATCATATTTTATAATTATGGGACCCCGCAGTCTATTATTAGACATTTTAAACTTCAGAAATTCATAATAAATAAACCGTAGCTCAGAAATATACGCGGTCAGTTCCTAGAGTATTAGAATAATGTTTAAAACATCCCCTTAAAGTTTGGTGACCTTTCGACACGGTCAAAAATACAGCTTAACGTTAGGGCCCAAACTGGTATAGAAAACCCAGCCTTTTATGCGACGGACTCCGATTTGAGCCTAGTCAATGGCGTTGGACTCAGAATGATGTCTAGATCACCATGTTGAGATTTACGAACCCACACGGCACAATTACCATTATGCCCCTGATTTTAGTAAGCTTATTAATCAACGTTCTATGTATTTATATACTTTGTAGGAACCGCTACGCTTGTTTTTACGCAACCGCTTCGAGGTGAGTCGTCCTAACTCACTTGGTATATTATAGAATTATTCTTTGATCGTATGTGTATGTCCAGTACGTCCTGTGTGGACAATACTGCTAAATATTAGTATTGTAAATGTTGAGATTATTTCTTATATAATGAACGCATGTTAGTTAACTATACTTCCTGCTTAGTTAATATTCGTTGATATTTTTGCTTATCATGATTTCACGTTTATATAATCATACGGACATTCATATGAACATAGTCGATTCTTGATGTCAATATTGACGTCTGCATGGTTAGTCACGGGGACTAACCCAGTCATATCATTACACACATTGAGTGGACCGCAGTGGTCCGAATGGTACAGTCAAGTAAATGGGAACAACAATGAAACTGCTATAGGGCCCTGCTAGGCGACGATAGCCAGAGTTTCCATTGAAATTATTGAAGTTATGCATGGATTGATGATTGATACGCTATAGGGCCCTGTTAGGCGACGATAGCAATGTATCCATCAGAATACAATAGTTACCTTTCAAATGATATAGGGCCCTGTTAGGCGACGATAGCGCTGTAACTATTCTATTCTCCCGGCAAGGTCACGAGGACCTAAGAGTACAATGATTACACTCTTTCTTTTTAAAACCAAAAACTGCTATAGGGCCCTGCTAGGCGACGATAGCAACGTAATCATTCTACTCTGAGCTAACGGCGTTACACTGGTAATGTAACAAGTCACATGAGTCAGCTGTGGTGTCTGTGGTCGAGTAAAGTCGAACATATCGATGGTGCATCGTGTCTTATCTCATTCATATTATCATGTCATAAATCATACGTATTGAGATAATGCTTATCAAATATTCAAGTTCGAGATATTTGTTGTACTTGTATATTATTGATTGTATTAGGAGTGATCGGTTAGGTCAACTCACTTAGCTTCAAAAGCTAACGGCTCTCCTTCCTGCCCTGGACATATCACGTCTAGATTTCACAGGTGACGACCATCAAGATGAGGTCTACCCAAAGGGACGCGACAGATGTACAAGTTGAAGCGAAGGACTCCGACATAGTCTTATTTAGAATTACTTAATTTGCTTTATTATCTTCTATCTGAGGTAATGATTTAGAGATGTATTGTGTATAGATCGCCCTAGACTGCCTTATAGATCTTTTATTTATACTCATGATGTAATAATTAGATCCCAGACCTTTGAGTTCTATTAAAGAATACCAATAGATGTTTTTATGCTTCCGCTTACTCTGTTAACCATGTGTAGAATGTAGAAAAGACAATCAG
This sequence comes from Hydrangea macrophylla, assembly GCA_033977485.1. NCBI lineage: Eukaryota > Viridiplantae > Streptophyta > Magnoliopsida > Cornales > Hydrangeaceae > Hydrangea > Hydrangea macrophylla. Next base: position 110,462,633 of record CM066999.1, read on the forward strand.
TTAATGTAACTCGTCATTCCCTATGGGTCCAGAAAGAAAATTTTAAATTTTCCCTATTTTTGGCTACTCCGGGGCGTGACAGGATTTTTGGTATCAGAGCACTAGGTTTAGGAGTGCTCGCTGATTGTCCTACACATTAAGTTATAAACATTAGTATATCTCTGACTAGTACCGATATTAGGATAGCTTATGTTCAACAGTTGAACATGGACGCCTTGTCAAATAAACGAGAAGTATGACAGTTACTAAGTACACCTAGTTGACCCTACTTGAGATTAGAAATAATAAGAACCAATTAGGGTGACCAATTAGAATAGTTTCATAGAAACTTAGAAAGCTGGAAAGGTGGATTCCATAACATCTGTAAGTAGTAGTAACCTTAACAGTATATCCCCAGAGCCATACACCAAAGCCTGATTTGTACGGGTAGATGCGCCGAAGCCGTAGTACCCTAGAATCAGTAGCCGTGTTAGGATACATCGAGACTTGGAACCCTCGATTTGAACTCATGAATTAGTACTAATGTAAGATAGCTAATTTAATCAAGTTAGTACGAATATTCTATTACATAGACAACCATATGTAGACTATCTAGTACCCTTAGACAAATCTCCTAGAAGCTGAAACGAACTAGCAAGGACCCGTTATAGATAATAAGAAAAGTCTAGCTAAGGATTAGAGGCAAACCTTACCATAGTAATGGTAAAATGAGTACCATAGTGAGTAAACATATCCCTCCTACTCATTCGACTCCCTTTGAGTAAATCTTTGCCTTCTCTTTTCTTCTGAAGAGGTACCTATGTATTTTGTCAAGTGGCCCTGATTTCCATCAATAATTAGTGTGATACACTCCTTGGTGAGTAATTCAATTCCTTGAATTTTCAGAAATTCCCTAGTCAACGATTCCTGAGTATATACTCCGATCATTCGGATTATTGATAAATCCCTTTGGGAATACATTTGATTTCTAATACTGTAAAGTCATTCTTTTTGACTTAATATTCTACGAACTAATTCTTGCAAATTCACTATCCTTGAAATAATCCTGAATAAGTTTGATTACTAATGCCATACAGTCATTCTTTTTGACTTTTCATTTTTTTTTACTAAATCTTGAAAGTTCATTATCTTTAAAATAAAACTTCCACAGTCATTAAACTCTCGAGTATGTAACTTTGATCATCCTGATTCTTGACAAATCTGTTTGGAAACGAGTATGATTACTAGTATTGTAAAGTCAGTCTTTTGACTTACTATTCTTTGAACTAAATCGTGCAAGTTCATTATCCTTGAAATTATTCTAAATGAATTTGATTACTAGTAATGAAAAGTCATTCTTTTTGACTTATAATCCTTTGAATAAATTATTGCAAGTTCATCATCTTTGAAAAAAATTCTAAATGAGTTCTCTGCCTTTGTTCATGCTACGAACTCAGAAACGTTGTACTCTCTATGCGTTTTGACCTCTTATTATTTTCTCTCATTTGTTACCTTATTCTTTATCAATGAGGTTTCGTTTGAACTATTTCACTTATGCAATACTTAGTTATTCTCTCATAAGTTGAAGGCCTTATGCTATCAATTACGTACTTTCATCACCTATGAATCTTGCGATACTATAATTACTCCTATAGTAGTCAGTCATTCAATCATTGTTAGATCTACATTCTATTCTTGAATGGATCACGCCCTTTCTACTATTGTACTTCTGTTTATGAGAGTTCATATGCCTTTTTGGATTCAACTTCATTCTAGATCAATCTGTTCAATCATTTCAATCATCACATTCTAGTTACTATGATTTCGTTGAATACTATCATGTGAGAGGTAATAAGTTGTAATTGTTTTGCACAAGATAAGATAGAAGCCTTATAGATACAAACTCTTATGTAGGAACGCGAGAATCTCCTCAACCTCTGCAATGGCTCAATCATCTCAAGCAACAGAGAACCAGTCAGAAAGACTCAGCAACATGATACCTAAGGAGATCGATCCCACCGGTGTACTTGGAAGACTAATACAAAACTTGTGGAAGACCGGTGACAGCGCCAACGCGGGTGACTACGGAGACATGTTATTCAAACAACTCCATATCGCCCATTCTGAATCGCTTCTGAGATCACTCAAGCCACGACCAGCTGCACTACCAGGGTCAACCCTATTGCAAGGACAACTCGGAACAACGAACAACGATCATAGTGCGTGTTTGAACTGTGGAAACCCTGGACATCTGGCCCAGAATTGTCAAGTTCCCAAGACCTGTAACCAACCAAACGTTATCTGTTATAACTGTAGCCAGAGAGGACAATTGAACAAGGACTGCAAAGCACCACGAGACGGACACTACGGAGCACCTGCTAAAGGACAGCCTAGACAAGCCCAGCTCAATACCACCATCCCTAATATGGCTGGGTTAGGCAACGAAGAACAACGAAGAGTGCAAGAACGCATAAAGCACAAGAGGAAGTCCGACACAATGACAGAATCGGTCCGACGCAAAACACGCCAACGTTGTTTCAACTGCGGAACTCGCGGACATCACTTCAACGAATGCCCAGCACCGAAACAAATCGGAGGATATGGATCACAATGTTACAAGTGTGGTGGAACTGACCACATCCGTAAGGATTGCGCGACCATGAAGTACATCAATGAAGTCCCGCTGATGAACTTGGAAGAAGAAAGAAAGGATAACCATCACAAACGTCAAGAGGACGAGACTGTGTCAGACAACCAGTTCAACATATAACAAGATGAAGAACCACAGATTCGGAGGAGGCTTTTCCCTTATGACTCGGACTTAGAAGATTTTTGTACTAGATATCTTAGGATCTAGTATATCTTATATGTTGATCGGGCTAGTAGTCCCGTTTCGTTTGTGTTTTATGTATGCTAGTAGAAGTTGATAAAATTTATGCAATCGACTGTGTAATATTTTGACTTATTAATGAATCTACTGTTGCGTATCTAGTATTATTGAGATGATTAGTGTCATAATATAGATATATATATATATATATATATTATACTAGAGGTACGACCAATCGACAGATATTACCTATAAGAACACAACGAGCACCACATTTTCACCTTTAAACGGACGATCAAATCAGACGCTCTAACCTAACGATAAAAGACGTCTTACAAGCTCACGTCATCAACACATCTTCAATAACATAAAATAAAAAATAAAAAAATAAAAAAAAACACGTGGGAGAGTTTACACCATCAACTATGAAAGCTCGTGGCGCAATAGGAACGAAAACACGAAGAGACTCAACTGGTCGCTGGTCAATGTTCGCTAACTACGACAAAGTCAAGTATGGTCATGATGTTCAAGGCCCTATACGGAAGGCCATGTCAATTGTCATCACGTCAGACAGATCAAAAATGCAGAAAGGATACAAGCAACCCTAGAGTCGACACAAGAAACAACGCAGGCCCATGAAGAACAGACCAACAGTTTGAAAGCGGAGATAAAGTACCATTGAAAATATCGATCGCTCGAGGCAACGTGCTGTTGGACCAAAAGGAAGGAAGTCAGCACCACGATGCCGCAGACTTCTTACGATCGAATCATCTATCGACTTGGGACACCGTCAACGATGCTAGAAGATCACAACACTTTTTCGAGTGGATACGCTAATCCACAATGTTCTTCGTACCGACATGCTGAGGGATATGTTCACGAACTCTACGAATTATGGATGACGATAATACAGGAGTCAGCCAGAACTTCGTTAACAAGAACGACGCAAACTCAACCAACAACGCTGACAAAAGAGTCAACAAGCCCATCGTATGAAACAAGAGGCCAACAAGAAATTTTCAACATCGTGTCAAGAAGACTGAAAGATGAAGAGAGATCGCTTTAACAAAGAGCAAGTGGAGACACCACAAGAAGGACGGATCGCCCTTGGAGTAAGAGTAAACAACGACACCCCGCCGCGATTAGGACAAGCCTAGTGCACTTGACTAATATGTTACCTCTTAGAACCCATCACATGAGATTTGAACTTATATGTTTTAGAACTACCTGCTTCAGATTTCGAGGACGAAATCTTTAATAGGAGGTGGATGATGTAATACCCGCAAAATTTCCTACATATATAAAATGGAACTCCAAATACATGTCTGTACTTCCGAGTTTATATCCGTAATGATTTCTGTAGCCTGTATTAATATATATATATATTTGATGGCGTTCAAGACTTATGGTACTCAAAGAATCCGTATCGCTTTATTAATGTGATTTTAATTGATATGCCCGACCCCCATATATTAATATCGTATTTTAATAATTGCTATCATATAGCTATAGATATTTAATTAATCGTAGTCTTTAAGGTTTATAACAGTAAGACAGTATATATTCGTTGTAGCGTAATATTATAATAATAAGTTATATTATATTTTCATTGTCCCTTAATTTTTATAACTATAGATTATTTTAATATATTCGTTGTAGACACCCCATTTTGACTTGCCAAAAAAAAGAAATAACTGTCATAGGGGGCCCACCAGGCCCACAAATCGAGGAAAGAGCTCCAGAATCCAAACAGGGACCCCAGAGGTCAAATCAAAGTCAAATACGGAGACGGCAGCTCATCCACCAGAGTTCCAGAATTCGGGATCGTCTGATTACGAAAATCGACGACATTTTTAACCGGAATCAAAGTTCAGCACAAAATTCAAGACTGGAATCAAGTCCGGGACAACCGAAGGTTGAATTTGATTACATCAGGGCAAAACAGGAATCAATTCCAGCCTTTAGGACTTCAAATCATCAAAATCTTGATAACCGACAGAGAATCGGGCTCCGATTTGAGTTTCGACGCCCTAAACTCAAGGAAAAGGGACACGATTGTCAATCCAGAAACATCGAAAGTCCGACTGGGCACACCTGGATGGAAATACGGGGGAAAACAGAGGTTCAACGACTTGAATCAGTCCAATCGGACAATCAGAGAAGAAACGACGTCCAACCAAAGTTTCAAGACTCAATCGGGAAAGACAGGGGCAAAACGGTCATTTTTAAATCAGAGATTCTCAATCGAACCATATCGATTCAAAGAGAACGTCAATACGATTTCAAATCATCTTGAATCAGGAAGATCGGACGGTTAGATCAAAAGATATCGATAGCCGGAGTTTAGACGGTCTAGATCAGACGTCGACGGTCTGAAGAAAACGGAGTCGTTTTCGGGTTTCAAACGAATTCCGATCCAACCATACGGATTCGAGGAGGACGTTAAACCAAGCCCAGAACTTTTCGAATCATCCGAATCGGACGCCCGGATTGAAAAATATCAAGGAACAAAGCTCGGAATCGATCAAAGGTCCCGATCGAAAGTTGCACCGATCAACCGGTGTCTCACCTACATGGGATCAGAGCCCATGTAGGTTTTGCCTATATAAACAACATCTTCATACATCTTCAAGGGGCTGGAAAAAAAAAGGCAGCCTCTCTTTAAGGCTTTGTTTGGCTCAAACAAAGTCCTCCCAAAACCCTTAGGCTATGTTTGGTTGCTAACCAAACACAGCCATATCACCACCACCACAGCACCACCGACTCCACCACCAAAAACCCACTGTCAACACCCCCTTACCCAACTCCCCTCATAAACCCAGTCTCAAAGGACCCTCGGATAGCCCAGAAAAGCAGTTTAACCAAACAAAGCCTTAGCCACTGCACAGATTCTGAAAACTCATCCAAACGGGCCCTTACTGAGATCTCTGAGCCTCACCTCCCCATCCAGTGGGTCCGTCAGGCCAAGACGAAGCCACCGCCGCTGGTCCCGTCACCAAATCATCTCTACAGACGCCTCACGCGCCGCCCAAACGCAACACGCGCCGCCGCTACACAGAAGCTGCTCCGGCAGACTTTCCGGCAACTCCCACCGGAAACCACTACGACCAACCTCATCGTCTGGCCCAGACGACGCCGTCTCCAGAAGCCCAGCCTCCGATTCCCAACGGAAACGCCGCACGCGCTACACGCGCCACCACCCCTCCGTTTCGCCTCCCCACGCGCAGCCAACAGTCAGCGCTGAGTCAGCGCTGACTCATCGGTTGACCCTCCAATCACAAGCGGACACGTGGCAACGACTACTGAGTCAGCAGTACAGTCAGCTGCCACGCGTACCACCACGTCATTGCTGAGTCATCATTGACCACCCAATCAATAACTGACACGTGTCACAGAGTGCCCACGTGTCATGATACGTGTCATGCCACGTCAGTGCCTGGTCAAAGTTAAGTGACCATTCACTGACTGACACGTGGCATACTTGCCACGTGTCACTGCCACGTGTCTCTGCCACGTCATCACCCACCAACGAATCAGCGGTGGACACGTGGCATTGACTGCCACGTCACCACGTTGACTTACCACGTTGACTTGCCACGTGTCACTGCTGCGTCAGCTTTGACCAGTCAACCAGAAGGCGCCGCGTGTCGTTGACTGACACGTGGCCTGCTGACGTGGCACTTGGGCCCACTTTTGGTTTTTCCCAATTTTCTCTGCTCTGGGTCCGGATTTCAACGAACGGACACTTGTTCCTAGCTAATTTGGCCGTTCCGGACGCACCGGTGACCTCAGAATTGGTCAAATCCAACTCTTAAGGACTGTTTGGCATTTTATATGTCTATTTCAGGCTATACCGGCCAGTTCTGACCCCGCGGGTCCCGCTCAACTCAGCCCGGACCCATTCCGGCCCGCCTTATGGCTATTCTGGCTCTTCCGGCCCTTCCGGACCCAATTGTGACGTCCATTCAAGTCGATTTCGCATCGAAGTACGACTTTGGTCTTATTGGGTTATTTCTGATACGTTTTCTCGGTTTTGTTTCATTCTTTCTCAACAAAACACCGACTGGGCCTCAAATTGCCCCCCCTTCTTCACAGGTAACTGTTGGAAAAACAGGTTTAAAATTAAATCTAAACTCGCAGCGGAAAACAAAGTTCAAAACTTTTATTGGTAGCCTTGGATCTACTACTTATTTATTCTATAGATGCGCATAACAAGATGGAGAAGATTCTATACCTTAGGTCTTGAACCCAATTCTGATTTTTGTCCTTCTCCTTGTGTGTGCAGCAGCAACCTCTAGGAAATCTTCACCCTTATGTCTCCTCGAATGCTCCCAGAGTGGCTAGGGTTGGTGGGAACCCTAATAGTGAGAATAGGGAAGGTTTGGGAACTCTAAACAGGTTCTGCAGCAACTGGTACGTTAAAAACGATGAACTTTTATTTCTGGACGAAGCTGCCCTATTTATAGATTCCCAGAACCGACCTTACTTTCAATCGATCGAAGTGACTTCGATCGATCGAACTGTCGATCGATCGAACCTCGTTCGATCGATCGAACCTCGTTCGATCGATCGATCGAACCTGTCTAGACTTCAATCGATCGAAACAACTTCGATCGATCGAACCAGTCTTGACAGCATTCTCATTTGCCTATCCAAGCATTCTGGCGGAGCTAAGAGTGGGACCTCCTAGGTTCTTAATTACTGGCTCCGATTAATTATTATTCCATCTAGTCAGTACTCTTGACTAAGGAATCAATAATTAATCAATTATCATTAATGCCACTATAAAATGATAATTGCACTCCAGTGCATAAGAACATAATCACACATACATAAGTGATTACTAGACTTGTATAATATGATACGCATGTCCCTCTACCAGGCAGTATTCGTATCTATCATTGGGATGTATGTCTTAAGATACTGTCGACCCAATAGATAGTACATCTTATATTCCTCAAGTATCATTCACTACTCTTGGATTACTAAACATGTCAACAATAACACTTTGTTGACAAGGCTGGCCAGCTCTCAGTAATCACTCCTAGTGACATTCTCGAGGGAATACTTACTCTTCGTTTTATTGAAGAGGGTAGAATTCCATCTTGACAATATATGTTCCCAACGTTGCATACTTGATTTACCCAAGATACCCAGGTGTTGATCTTGCAAGACCTCACTGATTGGTAAGTCAAAGCAACCAAGCATACAACTTGCGTCCATAACTGTCTCAGGATTAAGGACATGTATCCCTATACAAGTTTTGAGTTCCTATTGACGGTGACAGCGTTTAGGTGTCAATAGGTTTAACTCAGGTCCGTCAATGCACCGAGTGCACTAGCATATTAACCAAGAGTCAAAGACTCTTATGAATGAGATTCATCATTCTACCCCGTAGACGTTAATCATGCTACAGTGTATACCTGATAAGTTATCCAGACTTATCATCCACTGTGACTTATTTGAAATAACAAGGATTTGTGATTCATATCTCACATGTGTAATCACATACACAAATGAACCACATACAATGTTGTTTAAGGATTCCAGTCTAATATTCATCTCATGAACTAACATGCATAAATACATTATGATTTTCCATTGTCCAACTAACTGGTTTGAGGGCATATTCCCAACAGTAACTCCCTCAAACTCTTACACTTAGTGGTCTGGGGCTCCCTATAAATCCACATGGCCGGATATTCCGCCTTTTTCTTTTCTTTTATTTACTTATACACTTAGTGGTGTGGGCTCCCTATAAATCCACATGGCCGGATATTCCGCCTTTTTTCTTTTCTTTTATTTACTTATATGCTTTAGTGGTGTGGACTCCCTATAAATCCACTGGTCGGATATTCCGCCTTTTCTTGCGCCAGTCGGAAGGAGGCTTCGAACTCCACCCGATTTGGACTTTATACCCTGCGTCAGCCGGAAGGAGATCTTATGACCCACCCGGCTGAACTTTATCAAACTGTTATATCTTGCGCCAGTCGGAAGGAGGCTTCGAACTCCACCCGATTTGGACTTTATATCCTGTGTCAGCCAGAAGGAGATCTTATGACCCACCTGGCTGAACTTTATCAAACTGTTATATCTTGCGCCAGTCGGAAGGAGGCTTCGAACTCCACCCGATTTGGACTTTATACCCTGCGTCAGCCGGAAGGAGATCTTATGACCCACCCGGCTGAACTTTATCAAACTGTTATATCTTGCGCCAGTCGGAAGGAGGCCTCGAACTCCACCCGATTTGGACTTTATATCCTGCGTCAGCCGGAAGGAGATCTAATGACCCATCCGGCTGCACTTTATCTCTTGTTACAGATCTTCATTGATAAAAATCAGGAAACACAAAATGATGATACTTCTTTCCCAAACTTAATGGGCACCGACCCGTACTTCCGGCATACTTTTTCAAATCACAGGGCACCGACCCGTACTTCCGGTAAAACTTTCACATCACCTTTTTTACATCATCGGGCACCGACCCATACTTCCGGTACACTCTTTTTTTACTGGGCACCGACCCATACCTCCGGTAAAAACTTTTTTCAAAACTACTGGGCACCGACCCGTACTTCCGGCACCTTTTCAAAGCACTGGGCACCGACCCGTACTTCCGGCATACTTTTTTCAAATCACAGGGCACCGACCCGTACTTCTGATAAAACTTTCACATCATCATTTTACATAATCGGGCACCGACCCATACTTCCGGTACACTCTTTTTTCACTGGGCACCGACCCATACTTCCGGTAAAATCTTTTTCAAAACTTCATGGGCACCGACCCGTACTTCCGGTACTTTGCTTGGAGTCTGCAAACAGCACAGGTAAGTCTTCACACCCTTAATGGGCACCGACCCTTACTTCCGGCACATAAAACAAAAAAATACAAAAAACTCATCGCACGGTTGATCTACTCCGACTTTAACTCAAAAACACTTTCTCAAAAACTCACTACTTTCTCAAGGTTAAAGTCTAGGACTACACCGTACAGGTTAAAGTTCCTAGCTACGCCGACTTTACTCAAAACACTATTTTACACACTCACGGTCTAGATCGACCAAAATATTTACACACATACACAGCACAGAACTACGTACGGCCTGATTCTCGTGTCGAGATACGTATGCAACCCATACTTGGGTGCGGCCATAACCATACTTTCAAACTATCTCGTATTGAGATACGTATATATAATTTCAAACTATCTCGTGGCGAGATAGGTATACATACTTTCAAAACTATCTCGTGTCGAGATATATAAATCGGCAACCGCGTGTCACGGATGCTCGCATTTCAATTTCTTATATATGTATTCTACTACCCCTTACTTATGCCCCGTTACTGTGAAAACCACTAAAACGGCAACCGTGTGTCATGGATGTTCGAGGGTGCCTAACACCTTCCCTCGACATAATCGAGTCCCCGAACCCACTTTGAGAACTCTGGTTTCGCATGACTATCAAGAGTCACACTTTTTTAAAGGGCCCCACTCTTCTCAGACTGTTTTCTCAAAAGTCAAAGATGATCACTCTAATCGCCTTTGCAGGGATCCTAACTCCCGATAAACGTTAGGTGGCGACTCTGAAACTTTTACTGGCCCTACTCCCCGTACTCCCACTTGTACGTACTTTCACACATTTCCTTTCCCGCCTTGGTTCGCTTCTTTGAGCCTTTTATCCTATTTTATTTCATTTCCTTTTAAAACGGTCGCGACCCACGAGGGGAACGCCCCCCACCTTCGGGGCAGGCGCGACATTCGTGTCGTTAATTTTTATAACTATAAGTTATATCGTGTATTAATATTATGTTGATATTTTTGTCGTCACTTAATATTTTAATATTATAGGTTATACTATTATTCGGACCCGATGTCGTTTAATTTTGTAAGTTGTAATCATTATTTATATTTTGATTTTATTATCGACGTATTTTATTTTAACCACGCATGATCATTAAACCAGGACTGTAAGTTTCTACCCGGACTGACATATCACTTAAACCCGTACACAGCCCGTACGTAGACACAATTGCAGTTGTGCACGTATTTCGAGACGTGCACGCAACCCCATGTTATTGCACGCAAACCAAGATGTGGGCCCACACATAGCCATGTGGCAGCCATGCATGTCCCCACCAACACTTGGCACAAACCACACCCTCACGTGGCCAACATGCACCTCACCCTGCCACCTCCCTCTCACATCATCACACCACTGCCACACGCCACCTCTCCACCTCACCACTGCCACGCCAAAACACAGCACACACACTGATATTGTATGTATGTATGTATGTTTACTGTTGGGTATTACCATATGTGTATGCATGTGTGTGTACAGTGTATAATATGTGTGTACTGTGTGTATATATATATTATATGTGGTGTGGGTGTGTCATATATTTTATATATAGAGAGTGAGAAGGAGACGCATGGGAGAAAGAGGAGCCGGAGCAAGCTAGAGAGAGAGAGAGCCGCGGGAGACCCGAGACGGACCGGAACCGAGGAAGGTAACGTCTCACACCCCCTTCTATATTCTGTACATACACAGACCCACACATAACACATAGACTCACACTCACCCTCACGCAGCCCCCAAAATAGACCCGAGAGCCAAACAATGGACGGACCACCATTAAAGCTCCGGCGAGCTCGGTTTTTTCGACCGTCACCAAAACACACAAACCCTATGCCAAAATGACCCTAACGACTCCCTCAACACTCTCGATGAACGGCTCGAAGCTTGGGTCGCGTTTGGACGGCCTACGGTTCGATTATTCTTTTTGGGTCGTGACTGTTTTTGCCCCCGTACGGACATACCGTTAAGAGTTAGCCTTCAAGACCTATACCGTTAGATCCGGCTCGTCGAGACACTCGATTTCGACATAAAGTTTGCATATTTTCGTTAAGATTTGAGAGAGTTATGGTCGATTAAAGCTTTGTATAAATAAATGTATATATATATGCGTATTATGTATATCACGAACAAATCGTGAACGAAAAAGATGAACTGAGCACGAGATTTCCTATGGTGTTTTTTAATTGGTTCATATGTACGGTACGAATTAGTCATTTTTATATGTTTATAAATTTTGTTAAAATAAGATTAGTATCTAATAAATATGTTTATTTTCTGAAACTACTATTAAATAATTTTTCCTTATTCCAAAAATTATTTTAGCAAATTATATCATATATTCATTATTTATTTTTGTTTTATATAAATAATAAATATTACGTCGCATGATTGTATTAATATTAATCCATTTTAATTAGTAAATTAGTATATGTATATTTAAAATATCCACTTGTTATTTGGTTAATTATTTTAGTAAATAATTAAATGATATTAATATTTCTTGATTATTAGTTATTCCACAATTAATAATCAAGCATGATTGTAAATATTTAAAGTATAGGATGGTTATGATTTATGATTAACTAGCATTAATCTGACTTATATTGTAAATTGGTACATTTGATATTATAAAATATTAGTTATTATTCGGTTATTTATTTTTGTAAATAATTAACCATTATTAATATTTCCTGATTAGTAATTATTCCATAATTAATAATTAAGGTCTTTTATTAATACATAAACCCAGTTTATGTCTTTATTTATTGATTAATTAAGTAGTCTAATATTTTTATATACTAATTAAAGAATACTTAACTTATTTATTTATTGTAGTTAATATATATTTAGTATTCGATAAATACTAAATAAGTTTACTCTTTTTAAAATAGATAATAAATATCTATTAAAGTGTTTTAAATTCTAAAAATTAGGAATACGTTCCTAATATTATTTTACCATGTTTTATAATTATCAAATTATAAAACTATACTTTATTACTTATCAAAGAGTAACTTATTTAATGTTTATATCAACGAGCTCCGAAAATTTATGAGAAAAATGTCACTAGCCTGTTTTAAGGTCTAGTATTTAATGAAAATATTTATAAGAGTCATATATCTCCCTAAATCATATTTTATAATTATGGGACCCCGCAGTCTATTATTAGACATTTTAAACTTCAGAAATTCATAATAAATAAACCGTAGCTCAGAAATATACGCGGTCAGTTCCTAGAGTATTAGAATAATGTCTAAAACATCCCCTTAAAGTTTGGTGACCTTTCGACACGGTCAAAAATACAGCTTAACGTTAGGGCCCAAACTGGTATAGAAAACCCAGCCTTTTATGCGACGGACTCCGATTTGAGCCTAGTCAATGGCGTTGGACTCAGAATGATGTCTAGATCACCATGTTGAGATTTACGAACCCACACGGCACAATTACCATTATGCCCCTGATTTTAGTAAGCTTATTAATCAACGTTCTATGTATTTATATACTTTGTAGGAACCGCTACGCTTGTTTTTACGCAACCGCTTCGAGGTGAGTCGTCCTAACTCACTTGGTATATTATAGAATTATTCTTTGATCGTATGTGTATGTCCAGTACGTCCTGTGTGGACAATACTGCTAAATATTAGTATTGTAAATGTTGAGATTATTTCTTATATAATGAACGCATGTTAGTTAACTATACTTCCTGCTTAGTTAATATTCGTTGATATTTTTGCTTATCATGATTTCACGTTTATATAATCATACGGACATTCATATGAACATAGTCGATTCTTGATGTCAATATTGACGTCTGCATGGTTAGTCACGGGGACTAACCCAGTCATATCATTACACACATTGAGTGGACCGCAGTGGTCCGAATGGTACAGTCAAGTAAATGGGAACAACAATGAAACTGCTATAGGGCCCTGCTAGGCGACGATAGCCAGAGTTTCCATTGAAATTATTGAAGTTATGCATGGATTGATGATTGATACGCTATAGGGCCCTGTTAGGCGACGATAGCAATGTATCCATCAGAATACAATAGTTACCTTTCAAATGATATAGGGCCCTGTTAGGCGACGATAGCGCTGTAACTATTCTATTCTCCCGGCAAGGTCACGAGGACCTAAGAGTACAATGATTACACTCTTTCTTTTTAAAACCAAAAACTGCTATAGGGCCCTGCTAGGCGACGATAGCAACGTAATCATTCTACTCTGAGCTAACGGCGTTACACTGGTAATGTAACAAGTCACATGAGTCAGCTGTGGTGTCTGTGGTCGAGTAAAGTCGAACATATCGATGGTGCATCGTGTCTTATCTCATTCATATTATCATGTCATAAATCATACGTATTGAGATAATGCTTATCAAATATTCAAGTTCGAGATATTTGTTGTACTTGTATATTATTGATTGTATTAGGAGTGATCGGTTAGGTCAACTCACTTAGCTTCAAAAGCTAACGGCTCTCCTTCCTGCCCTGGACATATCACGTCTAGATTTCACAGGTGACGACCATCAAGATGAGGTCTACCCAAAGGGACGCGACAGATGTACAAGTTGAAGCGAAGGACTCCGACATAGTCTTATTTAGAATTACTTAATTTGCTTTATTATCTTCTATCTGAGGTAATGATTTAGAGATGTATTGTGTATAGATCGCCCTAGACTGCCTTATAGATCTTTTATTTATACTCATGATGTAATAATTAGATCCCAGACCTTTGAGTTCTATTAAAGAATACCAATAGATGTTTTTATGCTTCCGCTTACTCTGTTAACCATGTGTAGAATGTAGAAAAGACAATCAGTTAATGTAACTCGTCATTCCCTATGGGTCCAGAAAGAAAATTTTAAATTTTCCCTATTTTTGGCTACTCCGGGGCGTGACAGGATTTTTGGTATCAGAGCACTAGGTTTAGGAGTGCTCGCTGATTGTCCTACACATTAAGTTATAAACATTAGTATATCTCTGACTAGTACCGATATTAGGATAGCTTATGTTCAACAGTTGAACATGGACGCCTTGTCAAATAAACGAGAAGTATGACAGTTACTAAGTACACCTAGTTGACCCTACTTGAGATTAGAAATAATAAGAACCAATTAGGGTGACCAATTAGAATAGTTTCATAGAAACTTAGAAAGCTGGAAAGGTGGATTCCATAACATCTGTAAGTAGTAGTAACCTTAACAGTATATCCCCAGAGCCATACACCAAAGCCTGATTTGTACGGGTAGATGCGCCGAAGCCGTAGTACCCTAGAATCAGTAGCCGTGTTAGGATACATCGAGACTTGGAACCCTCGATTTGAACTCATGAATTAGTACTAATGTAAGATAGCTAATTTAATCAAGTTAGTACGAATATTCTATTACATAGACAACCATATGTAGACTATCTAGTACCCTTAGACAAATCTCCTAGAAGCTGAAACGAACTAGCAAGGACCCGTTATAGATAATAAGAAAAGTCTAGCTAAGGATTAGAGGCAAACCTTACCATAGTAATGGTAAAATGAGTACCATAGTGAGTAAACATATCCCTCCTACTCATTCGACTCCCTTTGAGTAAATCTTTGCCTTCTCTTTTCTTCTGAAGAGGTACCTATGTATTTTGTCAAGTGGCCCTGATTTCCATCAATAATTAGTGTGATACACTCCTTGGTGAGTAATTCAATTCCTTGAATTTTCAGAAATTCCCTAGTCAACGATTCCTGAGTATATACTCCGATCATTCGGATTATTGATAAATCCCTTTGGGAATACATTTGATTTCTAATACTGTAAAGTCATTCTTTTTGACTTAATATTCTACGAACTAATTCTTGCAAATTCACTATCCTTGAAATAATCCTGAATAAGTTTGATTACTAATGCCATACAGTCATTCTTTTTGACTTTTCATTTTTTTTTACTAAATCTTGAAAGTTCATTATCTTTAAAATAAAACTTCCACAGTCATTAAACTCTCGAGTATGTAACTTTGATCATCCTGATTCTTGACAAATCTGTTTGGAAACGAGTATGATTACTAGTATTGTAAAGTCAGTCTTTTGACTTACTATTCTTTGAACTAAATCGTGCAAGTTCATTATCCTTGAAATTATTCTAAATGAATTTGATTACTAGTAATGAAAAGTCATTCTTTTTGACTTATAATCCTTTGAATAAATTATTGCAAGTTCATCATCTTTGAAAAAAATTCTAAATGAGTTCTCTGCCTTTGTTCATGCTACGAACTCAGAAACGTTGTACTCTCTATGCGTTTTGACCTCTTATTATTTTCTCTCATTTGTTACCTTATTCTTTATCAATGAGGTTTCGTTTGAACTATTTCACTTATGCAATACTTAGCTATTCTCTCATAAGTTGAAGGCCTTATGCTATCAATTACGTACTTTCATCACCTATGAATCTTGCGATACTATAATTACTCCTATAGTAGTCAGTCATTCAATCATTGTTAGATCTACATTCTATTCTTGAATGGATCACGCCCTTTCTACTATTGTACTTCTGTTTATGAGAGTTCATATGCCTTTTTGGATTCAACTTCATTCTAGATCAATCTGTTCAATCATTTCAATCATCACATTCTAGTTACTATGATTTCGTTGAATACTATCATGTGAGAGGTAATAAGTTGTAATTGTTTTGCACAAGATAAGATAGAAGCCTTATAGATACAAACTCTTATGTAGGAACGCGAGAATCTCCTCAACCTCTGCAATGGCTCAATCATCTCAAGCAACAGAGAACCAGTCAGAAAGACTCAGCAACATGATACCTAAGGAGATCGATCCCACCGGTGTACTTGGAAGACTAATACAAAGCTTGTGGAAGACCGGTGACAGCGCCAACGCGGGTGACTACGGAGACATGTTATTCAAACAACTCCATATCGCCCATTCTGAATCGCTTCTGAGATCACTCAAGCCACGACCAGCTGCACTACCAGGGTCAACCCTATTGCAAGGACAACTCGGAACAACGAACAACGATCATAGTGCGTGTTTGAACTGTGGAAACCCTGGACATTTGGCCCAGAATTGTCAAGTTCCCAAGACCTGTAACCAACCAAACGTTATCTGTTATAACTGTAGCCAGAGAGGACAATTGAGCAAGGACTGCAAAGCACCACGAGACGGACACTACGGAGCACCTGCTAAAGGACAGCCTAGACAAGCCCAGCTCAATACCACCATCCCTAATATGGCTGGATTAGGCAACGAAGAACAACGAAGAGTGCAAGAACGCATGAAGCAC
This sequence comes from Hydrangea macrophylla, assembly GCA_033977485.1. NCBI lineage: Eukaryota > Viridiplantae > Streptophyta > Magnoliopsida > Cornales > Hydrangeaceae > Hydrangea > Hydrangea macrophylla. The sequence goes on from CM066999.1 coordinate 110,479,582, forward strand.
AAGAGGAAGTCCGACACAATGACAGAATCGGTCCGACGCAAAACACGCCAACGTTGTTTCAACTGCGGAACTCGCGGACATCACTTCAACGAATGCCCAGCACCGAAACAAATCGGAGGATATGGATCACAATGTTACAAGTGTGGTGGAACTGACCACATCCGTAAGGATTGCGCGACCATGAAGTACATCAATGAAGTCCCGCTGATGAACTTGGAAGAAGAAAGAAAGGATAACCATCACAAACGTCAAGAGGACGAGACTGTGTCAGACAACCAGTTCAACATATAACAAGATGAAGAACCACAGATTCGGAGGAGGCTTTTCCCTTATGACTCGGACTTAGAAGATTTTTGTACTAGATATCTTAGGATCTAGTATATCTTATATGTTGATCGGGCTAGTAGTCCCGTTTCGTTTGTGTTTTATGTATGCTAGTAGAAGTTGATAAAATTTATGCAATCGACTGTGTAATATTTTGACTTATTAATGAATCTACTGTTGCGTATCTAGTATTATTGAGATGATTAGTGTCATAATATAGATATATATATATATTATACTAGAGGTACGACCAATCGACAGATATTACCTATAAGAACACAACGAGCACCACATTTTCACCTTTAAACGGACGATCAAATCAGACGCTCTAACCTAACGATAAAAGACGTCTTACAAGCTCACGTCATCAACACATCTTCAACAACATAAAATAAAAAAAATAAAATAAAAAAAAAAAAAACACGTGGGAGAGTTTACACCATCAACTATGAAAGCTCGTGGCGCAATAGGAACGAAAACACGAAGAGACTCAACTGGTCGCTGGTCAATGTTCGCTAACTACGACAAAGTCAAGTATGGTCATGATGTTCAAGGCCCTATACGGAAGGCCATGTCAATTGTCATCACGTCAGACAGATCAAAAATGCAGAAAGGATACAAGCAACCCTAGAGTCGACACAAGAAACAACGCAGGCCCATGAAGAACAGACCAACAGTTTGAAAGCGGAGATAAAGTACCATTGAAAATATCGATCGCTCGAGGCAACGTGCTGTTGGACCAAAAGGAAGGAAGTCAGCACCACGATGCCGCAGACTTCTTACGATCGAATCATCTATCGACTTGGGACACCGTCAACGATGCTAGAAGATCACAACACTTTTTCGAGTGGATACGCTAATCCACAATGTTCTTCGTACCGACATGCTGAGGGATATGTTCACGAACTCTACGAATTATGGATGACGATAATACAGGAGTCAGCCAGAACTTCGTTAACAAGAACGACGCAAACTCAACCAACAACGCTGACAAAAGAGTCAACAAGCCCATCGTATGAAACAAGAGGCCAACAAGAAATTTTCAACATCGTGTCAAGAAGACTGAAAGATGAAGAGAGATCGCTTTAACAAAGAGCAAGTGGAGACACCACAAGAAGGACGGATCGCCCTTGGAGTAAGAGTAAACAACGACACCCCGCCGCGATTAGGACAAGCCTAGTGCACTTGACTAATATGTTACCTCTTAGAACCCATCACATGAGATTTGAACTTATATGTTTTAGAACTACCTGCTTCAGATTTCGAGGACGAAATCTTTAATAGGAGGTGGATGATGTAATACCCGCAAAATTTCCTACATATATAAAATGGAACTCCAAATACATGTCTGTACTTCCGAGTTTATATCCGTAATGATTTCTGTAGCCTGTATTAATATATATATATATATATATTTGATGGCGTTCAAGACTTATGGTACTCAAAGAATCCGTATCGCTTTATTAATGTGATTTTAATTGCTATGCCCGACCCCCATATATTAATATCGTATTTTAATAATTGCTATCATATAGCTATAGATATTTAATTAATCGTAGTCTTTAAGGTTTATAACAGTAAGACAGTATATATTCGTTGTAGCGTAATATTATAATAATAAGTTATATTATATTTTCATTGTCCCTTAATTTTTATAACTATAGATTATTTTAATATATTCGTGTCGTTAATTTTTATAACTATAATTTATATCGTGTATTAATATTATGTTGATATTTTTGTCGTCACTTAATATTTTAATATTATAGGTTATACTATTATTCGGACCCGATGTCGTTTAATTTTGTAAGTTGTAATCATTATTTATATTTTGATTTTATTATCGACGTACTTTATTTTAACCACGCATGATCATTAAACCAGGACTGTAAGTTTCTACCCGGACTGACATATCACTTAAACCCGTACACAGCCCGTACGTAGACACAATTGCAGTTGTGCACGTATTTCGAGACGTGCACGCAACCCCATGTTATTGCACGCAAACCAAGATGTGGGCCCACACATAGCCATGTGGCAGCCATGCATGTCCCCACCAACACTTGGCACAAACCACACCCTCACGTGGCCAACATGCACCTCACCCTGCCACCTCCCTCTCACATCATCACACCACTGCCACACGCCACCTCTCCACCTCACCACTGCCACGCCAAAACACAGCACACACACTGATATCGTATGTATGTATGTATGTTTACTGTTGGGTATTACCATATGTGTATGCATGTGTGTGTACAGTGTATAATATGTGTGTACTGTGTGTATATATATATATTATATGTGGTGTGGGTGTGTCATATATTTTATATATAGAGAGTGAGAAGGAGACGCATGGGAGAAAGAGGAGCCGGAGCAAGCTAGAGAGAGAGAGAGCCGCGGGAGACCCGAGACGGACCGGAACCGAGGAAGGTAACGTCTCACACCCCCTTCTATATTCTGTACATACACAGACCCACACATAACACATAGACTCACACTCACCCTCACGCAGCCCCCAAAATAGACCCGAGAGCCAAACAATGGACGGACCACCATTAAAGCTCCGGCGAGCTCGGTTTTTTCGACCGTCACCAAAACACACAAACCCTATGCCAAAATGACCCTAACGACTCCCTCAACACTCTCGATGAACGGCTCGAAGCTTGGGTCGCGTTTGGACGGCCTACGGTTCGATTATTCTTTTTGGGTCGTGACTGTTTTTGCCCCCGTACGGACATACCGTTAAGAGTTAGCCTTCAAGACCTATACCGTTAGATCCGGCTCGTCGAGACACTCGATTTCGACATAAAGTTTACATATTTTCGTTAAGATTTGAGAGAGTTATGGTCGATTAAAGCTTTGTATAAATAAATGTATATATATATATGCGTATTATGTATATCACGAACAAATCGTGAACGAAAAAGATGAACTGAGCTCGAGATTTCCTATGGTGTTTTTTAATTGGTTCATATGTACGGTACGAATTAGTCATTTTTATATGTTTATAAATTTTGTTAAAATAAGATTAGTATCTAATAAATATGTTTATTTTCTGAAACTACTATTAAATAATTTTTCCTTATTCCAAAAATTATTTTAGCAAATTATATCATATATTCATTATTTATTTTTGTTTTATATAAATAATAAATATTACGTCGCATGATTGTATTAATATTAATCCATTTTAATTAGTAAATTAGTATATGTATATTTAAAATATCCACTTGTTATTTGGTTAATTATTTTAGTAAATAATTAACTGATATTAATATTTCTTGATTATTAGTTATTCCACAATTAATAATCAAGCATGATTGTAAATATTTAAAGTATAGGATGGTTATGATTTATGATTAACTAGCATTAATCTGACTTATATTGTAAATTGGTACATTTGATATTATAAAATATTAGTTATTATTCGGTTATTTATTTTTGTAAATAATTAACCATTATTAATATTTCCTGATTAGTAATTATTCCATAATTAATAATTAAGGTCTTTTATTAATACATAAACCCAGTTTATGTCTTTATTTATTGATTAATTAAGTAGTCTAATATTTTTATATACTAATTAAAGAATACTTAACTTATTTATTTATTGTAGTTAATATATATTTAGTATTCGATAAATACTAAATAAGTTTACTCCTTTTAAAATAGATAATAAATATCTATTAAAGTGTTTTAAATTCTAAAAATTAGGAATACGTTCCTAATATTATTTTACCATGTTTTATAATTATCAAATTATAAAACTATACTTTATTACTTATCAAAGAGTAACTTATTTAATGTTTATATCAACGAGCTCCGAAAATTTATGAGAAAAATGTCACTAGCCTGTTTTAAGGTCTAGTATTTAATGAAAATATTTATAAGAGTCATATATCTCCCTAAATCATATTTTATAATTATGGGACCCCGCAGTCTATTATTAGACATTTTAAACTTCAGAAATTCATAATAAATAATCCGTAGCTCAGAAATATACGCGGTCAGTTCCTAGAGTATTAGAATAATGTCTAAAACATCCCCTTAAAGTTTGGTGACCTTTCGACACGGTCAAAAATACAGCTTAACGTTAGGGCCCAAACTGGTATAGAAAACCCAGCCTTTTATGCGACGGACTCCGATTTGAGCCTAGTCAATGGCGTTGGACTCAGAATGATGTCTAGATCACCATGTTGAGATTTACGAACCCACACGGCACAATTACCATTATGCCCCTGATTTTAGTAAGCTTATTAATCAACGTTCTATGTATTTATATACTTTGTAGGAACCGCTACGCTTGTTTTTACGCAACCGCTTCGAGGTGAGTCGTCCTAACTCACTTGGTATATTATAGAATTATTCTTTGATCGTATGTGTATGTCCAGTACGTCCTGTGTGGACAATACTGCTAAATATTAGTATTGTAAATGTTGAGATTATTTCTTATATAATGAACGCATGTTAGTTAACTATACTTCCTGCTTAGTTAATATTCGTTGATATTTTTGCTTATCATGATTTCACGTTTATATAATCATACGGACATTCATATGAACATAGTCGATTCTTGATGTCAATATTGACGTCTGCATGGTTAGTCACGGGACTAACCCAGTCATATCATTACACACATTGAGTGGACCGCAGTGGTCTGAATGGTACAGTCAAGTAAATGGGAACAACAATGAAACTGCTATAGGGCCCTGCTAGGCGACGATAGCCAGAGTTTCCATTGAAATTATTGAAGTTATGCATGGATTGATGATTGATACGCTATAGGGCCCTGTTAGGCGACGATAGCAATGTATCCATCAGAATACAATAGTTACCTTTCAAATGCTATAGGGCCCTGTTAGGCGACGATAGCGCTGTAACTATTCTATTCTCCCGGCAAGGTCACGAGGACCTAAGAGTACAATGATTACACTCTTTCTTTTTAAAACCAAAAACTGCTATAGGGCCCTGCTAGGCGACGATAGCAACGTAATCATTCTACTCTGAGCTAACGGCGTTACACTGGTAATGTAACAAGTCACATGAGTCAGCTGTGGTGTCTGTGGTCGAGTAAAGTCGAACATATCGATGGTGCATCGTGTCTTATCTCATTCATATTATCATGTCATAAATCATACGTATTGAGATAATGCTTATCAAATATTCAAGTTCGAGATATTTGTTGTACTTGTATATTATTGATTGTATTAGGAGTGATCGGTTAGGTCAACTCACTTAGCTTCAAAAGCTAACGGCTCTCCTTCCTGCCCTGGACATATCACGTCTAGATTTCACAGGTGACGACCATCAAGATGAGGTCTACCCAAAGGGACGCGACAGATGTACAAGTTGAAGCGAAGGACTCCGACATAGTCTTATTTAGAATTACTTAATTTGCTTTATTATCTTCTATCTGAGGTAATGATTTAGAGATGTATTGTGTATAGATCGCCCTAGACTGCCTTATAGATCTTTTATTTATACTCATGATGTAATAATTAGATCCCAGACCTTTGAGTTCTATTAAAGAATACCAATAGATGTTTTTATGCTTCCGCTTACTCTGTTAACCATGTGTAGAATGTAGAAAAGACAATCAGTTAATGTAACTCGTCATTCCCTATGGGTCCAGAAAGGAAATTTTAAATTTTCCCTATTTTTGGCTACTCCGGGGCGTGACAGAGCATATCACTATGGACTTTGTTACGGCACTTCCTAGGACCTTGCGTAAGCATAATGCTATTTGGGTCATTGTAGACCGTTTGACTAAATCGGCACATTTCTTACCAATTAAGGTAACCGACACCGCAGACACTCTTAGTATGATCTACATCCGAGAGATTGTGAGACTGCATGGTATCCCCGTTTCGATTGTATCAGATCGTGATTCAAAATTTGTATCTCACTTTTGGCAGAGTTTGTAGAAAGCTTTGGGTACTCAACTTCTTCTTAGCACAACGTTCCATCCTCAGACAGATGGGCAGTCCGAGCGTACTATTCAAATCTTAGAGGACATGTTGAGAGCTAGTATTATGGAACTTGGTGGTAATTGGGAAGAACATTTACCATTGGCCGAGTTTGCGTATAATAACAGTTATCAAGCTAGTATTCAGATGGCACCATTTGAGGCCTTGTATGGCCGCCCGTGTCGATCTCCTTTATGTTGGGGCGAGGTAGGTGAGACTATTCTTCATGGACCCGATATGGTTAGAGAGACGTCAGAAAAGATTAAAGTGATTCGTGAAAAATTGATTTCAGCTCAGAGTCGCAGAAATCTTATGCCGACCGTCACCGCCGGCCTTTGGAATTTGAAGTTGGTAATCACGTGTTTCTAAAGGTTTCGCCACGTCGTGGATTACAACGTTTTGGACAAAGCGGGAAATTAGCACCGCGGTTTGTGGGACCGTTTGAGATTCTTGAAAGGATTGGTGAAGTCGAGTATCGCTTAGCTCTTCCGCCTCAACTCTCGAGTGTTCACAATGTATTTCATGTTTCAATGCTACGTAGGTGTAACTCCGATCCACTTCGTCAGCATTACCCCGATCCATCGCATATCATAGATTGGACCGAGTTGCCTCTTGGAGAAGATGCGTCGTATGAAGAGCAACCCATCCGTATCATTGAGAAGCAAGACCGAGTGTTATGAGGAAGGGTTATCCCGTTGGTAAGAAATCAGTGGAACCATCATGGTATTTTCGAGTCGACTTGGGAGGACGAGGATGAAGCTAGGAAGAGTTACCCTCACCTTTTCCCCGAGTAGAGTAAGTCTTTTTCATTTGTTAATATTAGTTAGTCAAGGTTTGAGCGAGTCGTTGCTCCTTTTTTTTTTTCGCTTATTTGCTCCGAATTTCGGGACAGAATTCTTTTAAGGGGGGTAGACTGTCATAACTTGAAATTTTAATTAAGGGTAAAACTGTAATTAAATGACTATGTGCTAACCTATTAATTATTTTGGGGCAGTATTTGAATTTATCTGAACTTGTGTCACTATATTTAATTATTTATTCATTTATTTATTTTCTTTTCTTAATTGGTATTATTTTATTTTATTACAATATATTTTTTTTTACTTGGGTTAAAGTGGGTACATATTTTAAATTGGGTGTGTAGGGGTAGACCACACATACACACACATATACTACATATATCTACTTACATTTTAAAATGCAAGACAAACAAAACTTAAAGTGGGCCCCACCCTCCCCAATATGGCCGGCCACTTCCCTCTCTCTCCTCATTTCATTTTTTTTTCTTTTCTTTTCTCTCTCTCTCTTCTTCTTCTTCTTCTTCCTTTATATCTACATAGGGGTATATGGAAAATCCTCCATGAACCTCTTCCTTCAAGCTCCAAATAGACCATTAAAAAGTCATTTTTGTGAGTTTTGTTATTTCACAAAATAGTCTTAGATTTTCAAGAGCTACCTAGGGGTACCCTCAAAAATCTATTTTGTGGTCATTTACATAGTTAATCCGAATTTCATAGAGTTGAAAACCTAGCTTTCATCCATGGAAAATCTTGAGGGGTTTTTGCCTTGAAGGTGTCCTTGGGCTATCTTGGACTTCCCTCTTCCACTACTTGGAGCCATTGAAGCTTCTTTGGATTTTCTTGCATGTTGGGGTGATTTCCATTTATTTTGGAAAACCTTCTTTGAGGTAGTTTTACATTGTGCAATTTTATATATTATACATGTCTAAGATGTCTTGAGTTTACTTTTAGACTAGGAGAGAACTTAGACATATGTAATAGGATTTTCCCCTAAGTTGTAATGTTAGGATTAATTTGTATAAATATGAATTACATGCATTGATTGTGTTAGTTGTAAATTTGGGGTGCTAAATGTAATTAGGATGATGATAGGAGAACAAATTGGATACATGCACTAAGTTTCTCCCAAAGTTGTAATGTTGGAATTATTTTTGGGGTGCTAAATATAATTAGAGAAATATTAGAATAGTAATTTAGACACATGCATTAGAATTTCCCAAAGTTGTAATGTTGGAATTATTTTTGGGGTGCTAAATATAATTAGAGAAATATATGCCAAATTGTAAATTACATGTATGGATTTTACCAAACTTGATTATGTGGTGCTAGATATGTTTAGGATGCTCCCTTTATGTGCAAACATATGTTAGGACGTTAGTTTAGAATTTCTAGTTAGGAATGTTAAATTATGGAATTTAGTTACATTCTTTGAAGTTCTTGATATCATGTCTAATAGACTAGAATTATGGCTTAATATATTATAGTGGATCCATTTTAAAATCATTATCAACATCATATGCATTGGGGCCTAATCGGCAAGCATTACATGAACACGACATAAATGTTTTGTTTTGAAAATAGAAAAACCCAATGCGAGGGAATTTTATTTAAGAAATCCGGACGTGGGTTGTGATGTGAGACAGGGAGAATGACCCTTAGAAACATTCAAACTCCAGCTATATTCGGTTGGCTCCCGGAAGTTGGTATGCTACACTCCATGCGTGGGTGGCTCATGGTCCGGTAATGAGAGAGGTGTGCACATATCATGCATAGCCTTGCGGCTTTAATCATTTCATTGTAGCCGTGGTGGCGACCCATTGCATCTCATTTCATTTTAGTCATGGATAGCATATAGAATTGTTACAATGTATTCTACGAGCCGTCGTTCTCATAAAAACGACAAAACATTTTTCAGGTGAGCTTGATAAGGGTAAAGGGCACATGTGACCCGACGCGTGGGTCTTGACATCTTTTGTTCTATTTTGAAGACCCGTGCTCAACTATGTATATGGATAGTTCTTTTGTAAATTTTAACTAGTTGGGGAAGTTTGTAATAGTCTAGTACTCTTAAAGAGAATGGTTGTATTATATTTATTACAAAACTTCTAATGCTTGGACTTCCATATTTTGTCATTTTGGGAAGCCTTGTTGTAATCGATGGACAAATGTTAGTCCTTGTCTTTCTACTTGTTAAACTTAATTATGTTATGTAAATTAAGTTTTCGAGACCGTAGAATCTCTTTTAAAGTTTATGTATGTATGTTGATTTGAATCCTTGCCGGATTCGTTTATGATTGGTTTTGTCCTTGCCGGACTCATTGTAATCGTATGGAATCCTTACCGGATTCGTTTAGGTTTGGTTTTGTCCCTACCGGACTCATTATATTTGTATGAAATCCTTGCCGGATTTGTCCATTTGGTTTTTAAAGAAAATGTTCTAAGATCTCTCTCTCCTAATCTCTCCCTCTCCCATTCTTCCTCTCTTCATCTCTTTCACTCCTCGTTTTTAATAAATTTCGAGTAGATGAAGTTCCGTTTGGTCTAGACACGTGTTATATGTTGTTTAGGACTTGTTTAGTCTTGTACCAATGTTTAAACTTGAAAATTTGGCATAGTTAGTAATGTTTCAAAATGCTGTCAAGTTGCTGTCAAAAAGGGAAAAACTGCTACTGTTATTTCAGTTTTCTGCCCAAACGGTGAGGAATTGGACAAAATGTCATTAGACAAAAGTTGTGCAGAATTAAATTTTACATGGACTTTTTGCGGACAGAATGTGAAATTTTTAAAGATATAACCACATACAGGTGTTTTAAAATTCAGCAACTATCAAAAATGCCCTTTTTCAAAGTTATTGTATTTTTCCTTCTCTCCTTGAAACTAGTGCTTGTCCGGATAGTTTCTTGATTAAATTTTCTAGTACTTCTATCTTTGTTGGGATCATTAACATGCAAGTCCATATTGGATTTATGTATTAGTGAGTCATCCTTGTAGGAATCCCCGTGGGTTTCCAAAGTCGCTTCCGCATTTCGCATAAAGATTTTAATTTTATTTTCTCTATTTCTCTATCTTTTCTCTTTCCTCACGCTTTGGCTTTCGGGGCGTGACAAGAACTTCCAATTTGCTTCATCTTCGTCTGAAACAGCCAATGTCCAGTGGTTTGCTACAGTAGAATTGCCTTTTGAGAGTATGGGAAAAACTTTGTATCGTAAATTTGAATTTTCTCTACTCATGTGGGCATCCAGATTTTGTGTCAGGCCTTGAACGTCGTTATCGCGAACCCATGTCTGTTTAAGTAAGTTGATTGGAGCTATGATAAGTGAAGTTTGTATGAATTTTTATTTTATTTTATTTTTATTTTTATTTTATTTTTATGTTTTGTACACTACTTACCAGACATAAGCTTCCGAAAACAAATGAAGTTCCTACCTGGGAATTATCATGCTGCTGAAACTGACCTTTACTTTGTTTGTCCATGAGTAACTTTGAATATCATTCAATTATCTTGTAAAAAATGGAGATGTGTTAGTTATATGTTGTAGAATGAATTGTTTTCTAAATTGAAAAGAATGGAGATGTGTAAAGTCTGATTTACTGTATTCAAAAGAGAGGTCTCTTCTAAAATTGTGATTATGTCTGCCACATTGATTAAGTCTACAAATCCTGGCAACTCAAATACGGTCGTGTTGTTGGTTAATAGAACAATAAGATAGATGAATATTGTATAGACATGATTATGAATTAATTTTTCGTGTAGTAGTAATTGTACTTATAATGGTCCTTGCAGCTGTAAAATGAGGTCCAGAAGTTTTTGATCATGTTCACTGAGGAGCTTGAAGACTTCTATTCTTGGTATTTTCATCACTTTTTTTGGAATTTCTTCCACATCAATTGGTGTTTCATTATATCTTCAGATGTTTCTCTGCCATGCTTCTTTTCAGCCAAATTCTTTGCAATCCATTTTTCTTCCCTTGCTTGCTGTTTCTTTCTCTCCAAAGTGTCATAGAGGCAGCACTTTTCTTTCTTCTTCTTTTTCGTGATCTTTTTCTTGATTCCTCGGACCAATGAGCTCAACAAGATATCTTTGTCGGGATTACTTTTATATTTAGGCTTGCCATTCTGTTCTTCTTGAAGATCCGTCTGATTTACAAGAACTTTATGTTTAATATCCATATGTATAAATTGTTGCTTGTTGAGAATATTTATTTATCTTGTGAAATTTATCAAGTTAATTTAGTTTTTTAAGTAGATAATGTAAACTGTAGTTTCGTATTTTTTGTAAGATAAGGCTTGTGAAAATTGAGGGACAAAGATGTATAAAAATAAGTTTTTATAGAGATATACCTCCATGGAATTGAGTTGTACTTGTGGATTGATTGTCTCTGCAGCAGCCTGCTCTTCAGTTATACTGTCATGCATTACTTCTTGTGTAACATCTTCTATGATATTTGCTTCTGTTCCTGTATTCAGCTTTCCTTCTTGGACATCCATCTGAGTGTCAAGGAATTTATCTTGAATATCAATTGCGTCTTAAAGTTCACTATTGTATCTTTTCAACAAGATTGTATGTTTGCTATCCTTTCAACATCATGATTGTTAGAAGTTGAAGTTTTTGAAATTACGAGTAAAAGTTGTTCAGGAAATAAATTTTTATTGTGAAATTTATCAACTTTAGTCATTTTTTTTAGGGAAACACGTTTACATGTACATTTTTTTTTTGTTAGACAACTGTTTTGTTGGAAATGAGTTGGGGACCCTAATGGGAGTTCGGGGGCAGCGCCCCCGTAGATAAGATGTTTTCTTTTGTATGATCATTTGAGGGATAGACATGTATAAAATTTAGTTTTTTACTTTTTGACAAGCAGTTTTGTAAATTTTAGGTTTGTATGAATAAGTTTTTATTGTAAACATGGCATCACAATAAAAAATTTACACATGTTCAGAAATTTATCGAAATTATACCTCTGTGGGTTTGAGTAGTACTTGTAGACAATGTAAACTGTTGTTTCATATTTTTTTTAAGATAAGTGTTGTGAAAATTGAGGGACAAAGATGTATAAAAATAAGTTTTTATATAGACATACCTCCATGGAATTGAGCTGCACTTGTGGATCGATTGTCTTTACAGCAGCCTGCTCTTCAGTTGTACTGTCATGAATTAGTTGTTGTGTAACATCTTCTATGATATTAGCTTCTGTTCCTATACTCATCTTTTCTTCTTGGACATCCATCTGAGTGTCAAGAAATTTATCTTGAATATCCATTGTGCCTTAAATTTCATTATTGTATCTTGTCAACAAGATTGTAAGTTTGCTATCTTTTCAACATCATGATTGTTAGAAGTTGAAGTTTTTGAAACTGCGCGTAAAAGTTTGTCGTTCAAAAAATAAATTTTTGTTGTGAAATTTATCAACTTTAGTCATTTTTTCAGGGAAACACATTTACATGTACATATTTCATTTGTTAGACAACTATTTTGTTGGAAATGAGTTGGGGACCCTAATGGGGGTTCGGGGGCAGCACCCCCATATATAAGACGTTTTTTTTTGTGTGTGTGTGATCATTTGAGGGATAAACATGTATAAAATTTAATTTTTTATTTTTTGACAAGCAGTTTTGTAAATTTTAGGTTTATAGGAATAAGTTTTTATTGTAAACATGGCATCACAATAAAAACTTTACACATGTTTAGAAATTTGTCAAAATTATACCTCTGTGGGTTTGAGTAGTACTTGTGGATCATGCATATCGATATCTGCTTGCAGATTTCCTTCTTCCAAATGTCCTTTCAAATTTCTTTCTTTTTATGGTACATCTCCTTCCGCATGCCCTTTAGTCTCCTCATTTTTTTGTTGGCCTGTTTTGAATAGTGTTCCAAAATTTTTTAGTTTTTATTAAGAGATTAAGATGGTTCTGCAGCTTGTATGATTATGTTAGAAAATATGTACCTCTTGTGTGTACTTGCTGACAGTGAGTATCTTAAAATCAAAATCTTGGATTTGCTTGCTTTGCTGTTCAATCTTCAGTTGCAGCAACATGATTTGCTCATCCTTGGCTTTCATCTTAGCCTGGAAAGATAGGGATTGAGCTATTTCCCTTCTTTTCAATGTTGCCATTTTGTCTTCAAGTATCCTCCTTTTGGTTGTCTGACTTTGAGGTGTTGCTGGAGATGGTGGGTAATTGATACGAGCTTGATATACTTCAAGTTGTTCAACCAATTTCCTAAACTCATTTTCTTGACTTCCATGCTTTGTTCCATTAAGTTGATTGTTGACTCCTTGGTAGTTATCTCAATTTTGAGCAGATTGTTCTCATGGTTGAGCTTTTGAATTTGTAATCGGAGGCTTTCATTTTTTTTTTGAGTTTTCAATGCTATTTGCTCCTTTTGTTTCAGCTCATTTCTGATAGGATTCATTCGTTTTCGAGAGATCTTCATTTTCCTTGAGCAGTGCTCGAGTTCTTGAATCTTGTGTCAGTCTATCTGGGTGAATAGATGCTGTTATTTTTTAAAATCTCTTCTCAAATTTTGGAGGTGAGGAATAGGTAGTCATACGTTCTTGATAGAAAGGGATGCTTGATAGAACGGGATGCTTGATTCAGGAATTGGAGTTTCAGGTACAGTACTTGAATCCAATGATTTGTCTGATACATCTACCATATCAACATCATATTCCGTTGTGTCTATGATCTTTATAGAATGTTCATCACTGTCTGTCATTTGGTCGTGGATTTTATAAAACCTCGGGGTAGGAATGTCAACTGATTTATCCATTCTTTTAGTTTCTTTGTCGGACCCCAAATGGACAGCATCATGATCCTCAATTTCTGAGTCTGTTTCTGTATCTTCATCTTCACTGTCTTCCTGACTCTCTTCTGGTTCTGTCTCTTCATCAGAAGTGTGTTGGCCGTTATCGTCCGACGAACTTGGAAGAAATTCCCACATAATGTGTCCATAAGCCTTTACATCATGCATTGTGGTCCTTATTTCTTCTTGTTTAACCTACAAGGATATGTTGGACAATTTAGTGACCAAATAAAAAAGTTATGAAATTTATCATCATTTCTGGGGCTGCTAATCTTATGTTTTTTGTTTACTTACCATTTTTTCATCAATATTTGACAAGTGTGTTTCTCTGAGTGCCCTGTTCAACTTTGGCAAATTCCATCTCAGAAATCTTGGTCCATTACGCTTTCCTGATGGTCTTACGACACTGGTGTGCTCACAGAGCCAATACTGTATTAAAAAACAACAATAGTGTGAAAATGTCATACACTTTTATTTTTATTTTTTTATTTGTTTGTATGGAGGAATGTATACCTGTAGAATCTTCACACATCTTGTAACTTTAGAAGCATCTCCATATGATGATTCAATTGACTGCAGCAATGTGGACAGAATGGAGTCAGCCCATGCGTAGTCGCTCATTTCTTCGATGTTTTCAATGTATTTTTTAAACCCCCATTTGGCAGTGCTGCCAGTTGTTGTATAGAGGACGAGGACACATAGAAGTAGGCACAGGAGTCTCGCAACATCTTCAATGTCATTTGTTGATTTTCCTTGGATCGCCTTTGTAATTGCTGCTTTGATGTTGTCAGTAGTCATTCTAGTTGTTGTTTTGAATCTTCTTCAAATAAATGGTGTGGCTTTCCTTTTGTTGTATTTCAGATTCATCCTTTTATCCCCTGAGAAGATGCCAAAGATGAGCTTTATTTCTTTGGTAGTGATTGGTATGAAAGCTGGGCCTATTTAAAATGTTCTATTTGATGCTCTGTATTGTTCAATTATTCTTTCAGACAGTCCATCCTTTTTTGCTTGGGTATTTTATTTTCTTGTATCAATGCTTGAAATATGAACCAGAATGGTGTCTTTTTAAGCTCTTCAATATGGTCTTCCTTCAGTTCTAAAGTTTCCATGAATGATACCATTCCAACAAGTGTGCACCGATATGATGGTAGTGGCTTTTCTGGACTTGGAGGATGTTGTCGTTTGTTTGCAATAGCTGCAATATGCAAAAAGCCATTTGTGAGTTATACATATGAAAAGGACTGAGTTATACGTTGTGGTTTGGTCTGTTTTCATCAACCTGAAGTTTGGATTAAAAATTTTTGTGAAATTTCCCAACTTAATTTAGTTCTTCACATATTATATTCATGTCAAAGGATCTAATAATATAACACCCTGGGAACTGAACTGCAGACCATCAAAATGTTTGCAGAAGTATCTCTATTAATAGCTTCAAAGTTATTTTGTAATTCTCTCAGCATGGCCTTCCCAATTGCATTCTTCACTCCAGGGCTATCCATGTTAAAGAGATCTAATAATATATGTTTATTATAAGACCATGATCAGTTTGTGACATATATGATGCCATGTTTAAAATGTTAAATTGATCACTGAGTTTTTCAAATTTTACAATTTTATTTACAGAAACTGAAAACAAGCCTTCTTTTGACACAAACAATAGTTGTAAAATTTTACAAGTATTTAACATTTTCACAATCTATGTTTATAATTTGAATGTGATCATTGAATGTGATCATAGAAATTAGTGCAATTTTACACGTTCAACTATAGAAACTAGTTGTTAAATTTCAAAAGTATTCAACATTTTGACATACTATGATTCTAATCTGAATGTGATAAGTGAATTTTTCAAGTTTTACAAGTTGATATACAAAAAATGAAGACAAGCATGCTTTACACAAAAAATTTAGTTGTGAAATTTCACAACTAATCAACATTTTGACATATGTGAACATGATTACTGAATTTGTGAAATTGAAAATTTTTTAATACAGAAACCGAAAACAAGTATGCTTTTCAAACAAAGACGAATATGTGAAATTTCACAACTATTCAACATGTTGATATAAGTTTTTGAAATTTCACGGCCAAGTTAGGTTTTCAGAGAGAGTGATGTTGATGTTCATGAAGTTTAATAATGCGAAGATGATAAGTTATATGTTGTCACATAAATGAACTTCTAAAATTTCACAACATAATCTACACAAATATGGACAATATCAAGCTAATGTGGTTTTCAGTAAAAATTTCATATAAATGGACTGAGATCTATTATTTTACGCTATTTTTAGGTCTAGAAGAAACATATTTCCTAAACAATTCGAGGACAGCAATGATATTGTGATTTTACAACAATTTTTGATATGTAATGAAGTAATTGCAAGCAGTGTTCATAGATATTTGAGGAGTTCTGATTTTTTTGACAAAGAAAAATTTTGAAAACTAGAATAGAACCGTAAATTGTGTTTGAATCGAACAAATGCTAGTGCTTAAAATGAATTTGCTCACCTTTTTTGCCCATTTTGTATCAAGGTGATGATGATTCTTCAGTTGGAAGCTTGAAGAAATCGTATCAGAGAGTAATGGAGTCCTAGGGTTTCGATTCTTCAGATTTGAACGATTCTTCAGTTCCAAAGTTCAGATTTTGTACTTGAATATTGAATGTTCAGGATGATTTTGAATTCAGAAAGTGAAATTTTGAGATTGATTTTGAAAATTTTCAGGTGTTTCACTCACATTGCTCGCATGCTATTGTGAGCTTGTCCCGCTCTTTTTGTCCCTTTACTGAAATTTTTGTTGAATGGTTGGGGTAGTATTGTCAAAATACTAAGGAGGGGACCTTGTCCCAAATATTTTTGCTAGTTATACTTAAACCACCATACTTTCCTTAATTTTGTTTAATTGCTAATTGCCCTAATTAAATTAGGAATAAATTCATAATTTCTCAATATAAATAATATAAGATTAATTTCATTAATGATACATAATATCAAATATAGAAATTTGGTATTAAATTCCTCTTTACCAAATGTTTTTGGTTATAGGACACAAAGAAAAACTTTTATAGTGATAAGTCCCTAGATGCTAAAACATTATAGCCTATGGCCCTTTGACCATTGACCATATATTTTTTGTCACAACCTTACCCCTCCTTCTCCAACACAAACAGACTCCATCCCACCAATCTGAGTACTTCTCTCCACAACCACCACTACCGGCCACGACCATCACCGACCACCACTGTCCACGACCATCTCGCAACCACCGCCGACGAGACCATGACCACCTTCAG
This sequence comes from Hydrangea macrophylla, assembly GCA_033977485.1. Lineage (NCBI taxonomy): Eukaryota > Viridiplantae > Streptophyta > Magnoliopsida > Cornales > Hydrangeaceae > Hydrangea > Hydrangea macrophylla. The sequence continues at coordinate 110,496,769 of CM066999.1, forward strand.
TCAGATCATCTTTCACCTTCGCGACCACCTCTATCTCTCTCTATCATTTTCGTTGGACTTCATCACCACAATCATAAATGAGATCGCCATCACCAAAGACTATCGTCGCCACCACCACCATCATCGCTGAGAACCGGTGACGAAAATGAGAGATATGGTCAAGATCTAGATCTAGATCCAGATCTGAGATCTAGATGTAGATCTGACCTCCCAGTGATCATCTTCTTCGTTGTTGTTGTTGTTGTTCTTCTTCTTCTTCAGTTCTCTCTCTCTCTCTCTCTCTCTCTCTCTCTCTCCCTTTAGTTTTTCCCAAGACCAGACTTGAGAAATTTCACACAAAAAAGTTTGAGAAATTTCTCAACAAAAAGTTTGAGAAATTTCTCAACATCAGTTCTGTGAAATTTGATATATTGGTGGTAAAAATTGCAGCATCTACAATTTAAATATCTGAACTCTCTTCTTGTAAAATGTATTAACTTTGTGGTCAGAAATCGTTCCATCTACAACTAGAATACCTCAACACTCTTATATCCGTTCTTCTTACGAATTTGCAGAAACAACCTCTGTGTGATTTTTTTTGGGGTGAAATTTCACAACTTTTTTTTTGTGAATCTTCATGAATTTTACTTTTCAGTAGTATGAGAAGTTAAATTTTAGAAAATTGTTTGTGATCATAGCATATGTTATCAATCAAGTACAAAACAATTGTGGTGGTCGTCGAAGGTCAAGTGAGGTTGTGGTGGTAATCGCTAGGTCTGGTCTGGTGGTGTTGGTGGTTGGTGGAGGTCAGTGAAGGTGTCGTGGTGGTTGCCGGAGCTCAGGCGAGGTTGTTGGAGCTCAAGCGAGGTCATGGTGATGGTCGCCGGAGGTCAAGCAAGGTCGCTGGAGATGCAGGGATAACTCTTCTGTAATTTGGATTTTTCACTAATTCACCCTATAAAATAATGGGTTAAATACATTTTACCCCCTCCCCCATTTTCACTTTACTCCATGTGGTTCAAAAGTGGACACTTAACCATCTTGTAGTTTCGGACTAAAGTGAAACTGTCAATATTTTCCTCAAACCTGATAAAAATTCTAAAATTAGCCAAAAATATTAACACGTAATCCCCATTATGAGGTTAATTTTGGAGCTAATCCCCTATGTGGTGATAATTCTGCCATTTGACCCACCTATGTGGGGCTAACTTTTAACACTTTACCCCCTTGGGGGGCTAATTTTGGAATTAATTGCCTATATATGTGAGGTTAATTTTGACACTTAAACTCTCCTATGTGAGGCTAATTTTAACACTTAGGCTTAGTTTGGCCCCCATTTTGTTACTTCTCCTTTTTTAAAGCACAAATCCATGTTAATTCATTTAGTAATTAGTTTATGAGCTCAGCAAAAATTGAACTTAGGGGTTTTTTTTTTTTTTGGGGGGGGGGGGGGAGGGGCTTTTAAAAGCTCTAGAATGGAGTTTTTAAAAGCTCAAGGTTGCTTTTTGTATTTCATGATTTTTTTTGAAGAGTAATGTGTTACTTGTGCATAATTATAAAACTACTCAATAATAAATTTCATAAGCCACTTTTAAAAATCCACATAGGGCCAAACTAAGCCTTACTATGGTAACCATATAAAAAATTTAGGACCATTTATAGATTCAGGGGAAAAATGTGAATAAATGAAAGTCTAGGTAATCTATTTCTTAATTAAAATTGTAATATTAGATACACTTAAAAAAGACACCTAAAATAGATAATGTGGATTTGACACATCAGCAGGTAAATAATGGGAGCTTCGGCCATAACCCTCTCAAATAAAACCCTTCCAAGGTAAAACTCATGCTACTTTTCATTATGTCCTTTTTGTGCCTAAAAAACTTCAAATTGCTATAACTTCTATTCTACAAGTCGGCTTTTTTGTAAAATTTGATGTTTTGGAATCAACAGAATGAGACCTATCAAACGAGATCAACATTGACCATTGTAGGTATTGGTTGACAACTCCAATAGTTTGACCAACACACGTCACCTACGACTCCATGTGTATTCGACATCATTACTAATTATGGGCCCCATCCACAAGCACTAGTTGACTATGGACCCAGTTCATCAGCCCACTCCGAAGCCCACCTCAGAAAAGCTTCACTTTGAAGGAACCCACTTCGAGGCCTCACCTCAATGTAGCCCAAAGGCTCACCTCGGAGGAGCCCACTCCGAAGCCTCACCTCAGAGTAACCCACTCTGAAGGCCCAAAGCAAAGTGGTCTCCATTCTCATCCGTGACTCTCTCCACTCGCTCCAATCACAGGCCACTTTAACTATACTCTCGGACACCCATCCTTGGTCGGGAAGCAGTACCTAAGGGTGGTCAAGTCCGCTAGGATTCCGGAAGCTCATGGCTAGGTAGCTAGAGCCGAAGGCATCTCCATAGCCTGCGCCTCCTGGGCAAGGCTAGGGTTGGTCCCAAAGAGAAACAGAGACACGTGACCATCGTCACGTGCCCTGCCCCTCCAACCTCATATCCAATTAGAGAGGCCCATGACCACAATACCAGCTGAAACCTTTGACTCTCACCCTGCCCAGTCACTCCAACCTCGCTGAGTATTCTGCGAACCAACTGCACAATCTTGAGAATCCCATTGTTTAACCTTCTGCACCAGTAGAAACCATTCTCCTTTAATCGATACGCAATATTGAATTGTCACTCCAAGCGATAATACCTCTTGCTTAACATTCTGCAAACCAGTAGGAAAGCCTTGATATTTTCCCTGGTTTAAACCTCCGAACAATTAGAAGAGAACGTTGGTTCCCTCCCTCGTTGAACCCTCTTCATCAATAGTATTCCTTCCCCCTTTTGACCAACCAATGGTATTTCTCCTCGTTTAAACCTTCGAACCAATAGAAGAGAACCTCAGTTCCCTCCCTTGCTTAAACCTCTGCACCAGTAGCATTCCTTCCCCCTCTTGACCAACCAATGGTATTGGTTCACCACCAAATGACAATACGCCCTCGCACATGTCCCATGCCTTCTCAACACATGGCCTTGTCTACATCTCATTAAATGATCCCAGCTACCTTAAACATGAGCATTTAAGACCTTGCCTACCTTAAACAAACGACCCAATAAGAGGAGGCCAACTCAGCTCCATTCCATCACGTCAAGGCTTTGCAACCCTATCGACCTTCTGTATAAATAAGCAACCACATTTACTACATCTAACCTACCCAACTCAATCTCATTCTAGAGCATTGAATTAGCAGTCATTTCCATCCTCAAAGAAAAACATTCTTATTGCCTTTGTCTTACATTGTCATCCGTCCTATACTATCATCTGTTTCTCACCACCATCCGTCTCCCACGCCATCCGTCTTATAATACCCTCCATCCTATACATACCCTCTGCCCAACATCACCCTCCGTCCTACGCCACCATCTGTCCTCTACCACTCTCCGTCCTACACCATCTTCTGCTCTATACCACCCTCCGGCTTACACCACCCTTCTCCATACATTACCCTCCGCTTTATACCACCATCCGCCTTACACCACCATCTGTTTTATACCACCATCCTACTTACCCTACCGTCTGCCTTACAATACCCTACTCCTCACACTACCCTCCGCTTCACATTACCATCCGCCTCACAGTACAATCCACCTTACATTACCCTTCGCCTTACACTACCCTTCGCCTTAAAGTACCATTCACCTTACATTATCCTTCGCCACACACTACTCTCCGCCTCACATTACCCTTCGCCTCACACCACCCTTTGCCCTGCTCCAACACTTACTCACTACCCTTTGAGCATATATAACCCTTACTTACTACTTTCTCTCTCTCTCTCTCTCTCATTTAGGGCTACTTAGGTTCTCATCCGACCCGAAAGACTCTCCGGGTCCCACTGTCTTCATTATTTTTATTAATCCACCATACTCTCACTTCCATTCCACATATTCCACGTGTACTTTTTTTATTATATTTTATTAATCCATCATACCCTCACTTCCATTCCACATATTATTCCACGTGTGCTAATCTTGTTTGAATGTTATATCTCTTTGTACATCTTACACATACCGTAAAAGAACCCACACACTTTTATGACCACAATACCAGCTGAAACCTTTGACTCTCACCCTATCCAGTCACTCCAACCTCGCTGAATATTCTGTGAACCAATCGCACGATCTTGAGAACCCCAATGGTTAACCTTCTGTACCAGTAGAAACCATTCTCATTTGATCGATACGCAATATTGAATTGTCACTCCGAGCGACAATACTTCTTGCTTAACCTTCTGCAAACCAATAGGAAAGCCATGATATTTTTCCTTGTGTACATCTCATTAAACGATTCGAGCTACCTTAAACATGAGCATTTAAGACCCTCGCTTACCTTAAACAAACAACCCAATAAGAGGAGGCCAACTCAGCTCCGTTCCATCACGTCAAGGCTTTGCAACCCCATCGACCTTCTATATAATTAAGCAACCTTGTTTACTACATGTAACCAACCCAACTCAATCTCATTCTAGAGCATTGAATTAGCAATCTTTTCCATCCTCAAAGAAAAACATTCTTATTGCCTTTGCCTTACATTGTCATCCGTCCTATACTACCATCCATCTCCCACGCTATCCGTCTTATAATACCCTCCATCCTATACATACCCTCTGCCCTACAACACCCTCCGTCCTACGCCAGCATCCGTCCTATACCACTCTCCGTCCTACACCATCCTCGGCTCTATACGACCCTCTGGCTTACACCACCCTTTGCCTTACATTATCCTCTGCCTTATACCACCATCCGCCTTACACCACCTTCTGCTTTATACCATCATCCACCTTACACTATCGTCCGCCTTACAATATCCTCCTCCTCACACTACCCTCCGCCTCACATTACCATCCGCCTCACATTACCCTTCGCCTCACACTACCCTCTGCCTCAAAGTACCATTCGCCTTACATTATCCTTTGCATCACACTACTCTCCGCCTCACATTACCCTTCGCTTCACACCACCCTTTGCCCCGCTCCAACACTTACTCACTTCCCTTTGACCATATATAAACCCCTGATACTTACTGCTTTCCCTCTTTCTTATTTGGGGCTACTTCAGTTCTCATCCGATCCGAAAGACTCTCAGGATCCCACTGTCTTCATTATTTTTATTATATTTTATTAATCCACCATACCCTCACTTCCATTCCACATATTATTCCACTTGTGCTTTTTTATTATATTTTATTAATCCACCATCCCCTCACTTCTATTCCACATATTACTCCATGTGTGCTAATCTTACTTTCGTGTTATATCTCTTTGTCTCTCTCACACATACCACAAAAGCACACAACCATTAAATACTTGGAAAAAAACTATAAATTAAACAAATATGGAAAATTGTATTTTTTTTTTTTTTTGCATAAATATAAGAAAAAAATATTCCTTTCATAAAATTGGCACCATAAGTGTATAGATCTCCAAAAAACATAGGAAATTATAAAAAAAAAATCACCCAAAAGTCAAAGAATTGAGAAAGTGTAGCAACCTGTATTTTCGCGAACCTAATATTAAATAAGAGATGTCGATTTTTAATTATTTACTATAGGTAAATTGTAGTTTTGGTATTATTTGAATAAATAAATATTAATGCTCGTGTTGTTAATTGTTAACACAGTGCCATTTTATTTTACTATTATGTATTATTTTTAGTTGTAGCATTAATTATAATTGGAATTAAATGAAAAATAGTTGTGTAGATTAATTATAATTACATGGCATTTATTTTGTGAACCCCTTTAGTAATTTTAATTAGCATCAATTTTGCTTAAGACTATGCCCCTAAGTTACCCTATAAATTGAGATTAAAGCACTTAATAAAATATTAATCACGTCATCTATATTTTTGGTCCCTAATATTTATTTGGGGTATTTTCCTAGACTACCCGGACCAACCTAACTGATCTAACCGAACTAAACTAGTTAAACGAACTAACTAAACCAAACTGATTAAGTAAACCGGATGAATTATTATTACGAACTGATTGATGCGGTCACTTCTTACACAGGCTGTAATCCTATCCTAACACTCATTTCATTTACAACTTCCTACACTGATTGTTGCCTACATATACATTCACATTGTGAACCAATTGAGACACACACAGACTTACATTTTGCAACCACATTCCATTCACAGTGGGGCTTTCTCCTCCATTTGCTCTCTCTCTCTCTCTCTCTCTCTCTCTCTCTCTCTCTCTCGGCCACATATATATACACACAAACATATGTCTCAAGCTCTCCATTGACCGCCCTCACTCAATCACAAACACAAACACACACATACATTCTAGAAATCAAAGACAAAAGAAGAATGCAGTAAGTATATTATCACAGCAAGCTCTAGAGGAAGCCATAGCCATTGATACAAAGGTCTAAGCTTATATATTACAGTTTCAGAAATTCTACGACAATTAGCATAGCTCAATCTAACGCTCGGTAAGTCTCTCGAACTCACTTATAATGTAATATTAGTCATTGCGCACAAGCCGGGGGTATCACTTTTAGAGATATACATATATATACATATATGTAGTTATGGAAGCTTAAAAATGGTGGTCTCACCAAACTCAACCAAAATGATTTCTGTAAATTGGGAATGGAAGATTACAACCGCAGTAAGGTCTATTTCAAATATTAGAACTTAATTTGTAACGGTTGTGACGTACGGCGAAACCGTTTATTTCGGCGACTCTCAAAGTTTCATGAATAAGTAGAGATACATTAGGATTTGGAAAACAAGACTTATATATTCATAATCTACGCGAAAAAATGAAGAGAACGGTATATTGTACTTGCTGTATCGTTTAAATTTGTAAAAATCATATATGCTCTGCAACTGTACAGTCCTGAGGAAGAAGACGACCAGGACCGGTCGCGAAACATACCCAAGACCGGTCCCGCATAACTATCAGGACCAGTCGTAGCCATGATCGGTCCTATTAAAAGACCAGGACCGGTCCTGCCCCTGTGTGACAAAATGATTTGTTTGTTTCACTAGGCAGTTTTTCAAGTTTAACTGAATAGTTCCTTCACTGCATGTTAATTCCATTCATGTCATTTAGGTAAATCATTTCTCCCTTCCATTTATTATTTTACTTAAGTCATTAATGTAGTTAACGAAATACCCCCCATTTGGATTCAATAAAAATATTTTTAAAAATCAATTCCTTATAGATAAAAAGTCAACTTTCTCTCTAAATGCAAAATTACCAAATTTTGCACAGTGTACGATATTGGGGCATTATTTTTTACTAAGTTAACGTCCTTTTAAAAATTCTTAAAAATCATATTTAATATATGGGGATCTAGATGAACTATTCGCGGGACTTTTAAACTCTTGGATCGAAAATATTATTTTTGACTGTACTTAGCCGTTTTGGCCATCCTGGGTCAACTGTTGTCTTTTCTGGCCTAAGTTGTTTAATTTGTAATAATCACATTTTTATTAGCTATGATACTTTTATATGAGGATAGGAATCTGTCGCTCTAAATACCATTTGTAGTAATCAAAATATAAATAGATCTGATACATATGAAAGAAAAGTAAAAACCGCTCTGATACCTTCTATAAAAAAATGCGAAAAGAAAGATTTAAATCATATCGCTCCAATACCTTTATAAGAAAATATATAAAGAAAGAACAAATCATACGCCCGCACTGATACCTTTATATAAACGAGAAAAAGAATAAGTTACACATTTGCATAGTCGAGTTGGTATAAGTTAACATGCATGGTGTGTGATGGTAAGATTAGGAAAGTCAAGAGATGATGTCTTGGTTATAGTAACCTTAATTATCCCAGGCCGCTTGAGATATGGTAGGCCAGTCAGAGTCTTGTGATAGCCTTATTTATTCCAGGCCGCTGCAGATACGATGGATTAATTAGGGTAAATTGCATTTTGCACCCTCAAACTATACCATGTTTTGCACTTTGGTCCCTAAACTATCATTTTTCGCATTTTGGTCCCTCAACTATCATTTTGTGGCAGTTTGCCCCCTCCCTCACTTTTAGCGTCACTTTTGGTGTCACTAAAAAGTGACTTTTTTCGTCACTGAAAGTGAAGGAGGGGGCAAACTGCCACAAAATGATAGTTGAAGGACCAAAATGCGAAAAATGATAGTTTAGGGACCAAAGTACAAAACATGGTATAGTTTGAGGGTGCAAAATGCAATTTACCCGATTAATTAAGAGGGCTGAGCCCAGACCGCTTTTGATACGGTAGGTCAATCTGGTGGTAGGTTTAAATTATTCCAGGCCACTTCAAATATGGTAGATTAGCTAAAGTATTCCACAGGTTATTGTAACCTTGAATGTCTACGTACGTCCATGCCATCTTAAATACGACAGACATATCAATTGACCTTCTAAACTAACGGCATTGCGCGGATGGTTCTAGGTGAACCAAATGAGTCAAGTGATTGTGATCGAGATAAAAGAGTCAGTGAGATGAGATGGCTTCATTGTTCATGCACAGTCTTAAATATTCATTACTCAAACTATTACTAATTGTTATTATGCGATGACTGGAATAATGGATTAATCGTACTCTAAGGTACTAAACATTAATAATAACTGTTAATGCATTTTTATATACATTGCTTGTGTGTTTGTTATACTCACTCGGCTTTCATTAGCTGATGGCTTTATTTTGTCCTGGACATCCAAAATGTTCAGGAAATGGTTATGTAGGGCAATATGATTATACCAGCTAGAGGAGTTTGTAGCGTTACTATATGGCGGTTGCGCCTTAAGGATATTTTATTTAAGGACAATGTAATATTATTTGAAGTTGTAATAGTATATATATATCTTCTATGTTGCTTTTTATACTCTATTTTTCTTGTATATGTTAAGCTAAGTACAGGACAAGCGATCCATCACCTGTCATGACCTACGGGTCCAAAATGGAAATGGAAAATTTTCCTTATTTTGTTACGCTTGGCCGTGATAGGAATTTTGGTATCAGAGCCTTGGTTATATAATTATGCTTAAGCCTAGACACAAGTTATGATAGCGAAAGGATAGGCGTAGTCGAGTGTCCTCCGTACTTAGGATCTGACATCCAGATATATTAACATTAGCCCTGATATAAGATAGTTTACTTTTGTCAGGTTATCATCATGGACCCATATCATGTACCAGATGATTTTGGAGGACATGTGATTGGCCCCGACGGTATAGAGCCGCACGACTTAGAGATCTATCTTACTATGATACAGTTCCAGGCTACGGTCAGTGTAGAGAATAGTATCAGGAGGGCCATCCACACCGAGGGGATGGTGGACCTTCACCGAGTTTAGTTAAAGGCCTTCTATCAGGCCCAAATGGATAGATTGATAGCAAATGAGAGGATTAGAAGGATTCTTACCCCCGACCTCTATCTACTTATGGAGATGGAGATGGTACAGTTGTACTTGGCACTTCAGGCTACTCTGCTACCAACTGTAGCTACTGTAGCAGCTGCACCCGAGGTCGTTGTGGTTGCACCTGCGATGTTGGCAGGCATTGAGGTATTCATAGGCGGGTTTGAGCAAGAGCTTCATGACGTCGAGATGCCCAAGCCACCCCCAGAGCTACACGTAGAGCTCATGGACATGGATGGTGCTCCACCTCTAGTGTTTGATGCTGAGAGTAGTAGCGTTGGGATTACCGATCACCTGATGCACCGTTCTAGAGTTTGGCATTGTTTGCCCCGTGGCTCCCAATAGGCATCTTTAACTTTATGGTTGCAAGCATGTTGTAAATATTGGACTAAATAGTCCCACCTTTTTGTCTTATCGAATATTATAAGTTAGCATTAAACTGCATACGGGGCAATGACTCCCACATTTTGTACATCGAACTATTAGTCCCAAAAAATCTCATCTTTTGGCTAGATAGAAGCATTTAACTTGACATGATATATGTAACTGCTTACAAAGATATATATAGAATATTTTTGAAACCTTGTATTGATACTTGTGTTCCTTTTGATAAATTGCTTAATTGCTTACCTTATCGTACGGCAAGAAGGAGTCCCAAGAACCACGATGCGATTGAAGGAGCACCACCAATGGCTGATCTGACCGGTATGTTCGAGGCATTCATTCAGAGGATCAAACATATTGGAGACCTAAATGCTGCCAACAACAGAAATGGAAACAACTAGAGGAATGAAGTCCCAGTTCGTCAAACGGGGGATAAACAATTAGAGTGGTTCCGTGCCTTGCGACTAGAGCAATTTGCTCACACTGCTGAACCATAGAAAGCCGAACAATGGCTGAGGCAGATGGATTATATCTTCGAAACAATGGATTGTATTGATCAGGAGAAGAAGAGACTAGCAACATTCTAATTGACATATGCTGTTGTGGATTAGTGCGAAGCTGTCAAAGCCACCATGGGAGAAGATGCTGTCAAAGCTATGATATGGATTACTTTCAGGAAAAAATTATTCGAGAAGCATTTCCCCACAATCGAGAGGCACAAGCATGAAAGGGAATTCATGGACCTGTTCCAAGGAAACAAGTCTGTGCAAGAATACACCAATTCGTTCGAGAGGCTATCCCGATTTGCTCTATACATGGTGGACTTGGAGGAAAAGAAATCCAAAAATATGGTCAAGGGTTAGCACCGCCTATTCGTCGTATGACTATTGGGCACTTGGACAAGATGTTCGAGTCTCTTGTGGAATTGGCCACCGAGCTGGAAGAAGACATGCAGTTTGACTTCTGCCCACAACAAAAGAGTAATTTTGGGAATAGACAGCCATGTCGCAATCAAGGTCAGAAGAGGACTTTTGATGGAAACCGAAAACCTTGTCCAGCTCCCTATCAAACTCAGCTACAATCTTGTGCAGGAGGGAGTACCAATAATTATTTTAATTATGGTATACCCGGTCATATTTCTTGAGACTGTAAGACACCAAGGAACAATGGATGTCAGGATGTGGTATGCTATAACTGTGGCAAGACTGGTCACGTCAACCAACGTTGTTGTGCCCCCAAAGGAGGAAGCTATGGTCAACAGGGACAAGCCCGACTGAACGCAATCATTCCTGAGACCGCAGGTTATGAAGAAGGTGGTTATAATGAAGCTGGGTATGAAGGAACCCAACATGAAGAATAGTCAGAGCAGCAAGTCATGGAAGGTACTTTAACACTTTATAATCGTCGTGTGACAGTCTTATTTGACATGGGTGCCACACACTTTTTTATTGTTGCTAAAATTCTTCCAAATGTACGTATATTACCTCAGAGGTTAGACGTAGCATTGAATGCTGTCTCACCATTAGGGGCTATTGTCACACTAAAACATGTATGCAAGAATTGCCCTGTACACCTAGAGAATTGGAATCTTCCAGCTAATTTGGATGTCCACTACACCAAAATAGCCTATTTGTCACTACTCTGGGAAGTGACAAAGGGCCTTTGTCACTGCCCTTGACCGTGACAATTCCGAGGGTGACAAAAAATATTTGTCACTGCTAGGAGTGCTGAAAATTTTGTTTGTCACTGCCCATTTGAGGACCCTTAAAGGGTTAATTTCATTCCCTTTGTCACCGCTAGGAACCGTGACAATAATTTTAAATTTGTCACCGCTTAGAGCAGTGACAAAGTTGGTGACACAATAATTATAATTGTCACTAATTTAGTGGTGACAATAATTTTAATTTTGTCACTGGTTTGTGCGGTGACAATAAGTTTAATTTTACCACTACTCTAAACCATGACAAAATTGCTTGACAATTTATGTATTTGTCACCTCTTTGAATGTTGACAAATGGTGGTGACAATTTATCAAATTTGTCACAGCTATTAACTTTATGGGTTTGTCACTACTTTGAACCGTTACAAATTTTGAAAGAATTACATATATATATGTATATAAAAAGGCCTATTTTCTTTTAGAACCTGTACAATTGCAGTCCAAAATGAATAGCTTGAAATTGGATTTTGTGCCAACATAGTTCAACAATCCCCTATGAACAAACTTTAGTGCACGCCGGAATTATTACAAAATTGGATAATTCAATCGCTATGAACACGCTTTATATATTTTACTGTCATAACTACTTAAAACCATAAAACATAGACTACTAGAAGGATTAGCAAGCACCAGAAACATACAGGTGCTCCATAACCATATCGAATGAATCGAATCACATCAGAGAGAACTTTAACTTCATCAAACCGAGAGAACCTCCAAACCTGAAGGAGGTAAAGATTTTAGAGAATCATCTGCAAGCACCCACTCTTCCATTGAATTAGCATCAACTGGAACATCAATGTACAACATTTGAAAAACATGCTCCTTAGCTTATGGCGGAAAAGACCTGAGCACAAAGAATTATAAATCAAGTCAAATCACTAATTTTCAACTACCAATTCACGATGTATCTAACCTTCATACTTCGTTCACCTATTGGAAAAGGACAATATGATAAAAACAAATTGGACAGGTCCTGAACAGAATTTTCAATACTAGGTGAAGGTGGTTTCACACACTCGAAACATTATATGACATAACTTCTCTCCAACCTACAAAACTCAAATGGACGTATACCCCGTAGTGTATGTATATAGACTGAATGTGAACAATACATTGCTGGTCATATCTACTATAATCAAACACCACAGCAGCCTTATACACAAAGGAATAATGTTTATAGTTTGTTAGAAGACCAAGGAGAAATTCAAAATGTTTATATTTGTAATTTTGTACAACATTGAAGAAGTCATTATCTTTATGGACACTTAAAAATTCAGACTTAACAACCAATTGAAAGGTGATAACTGTTGCAGAATTATGAATTTGAATTAAGTAATATAAACCTATGGCTTTACATCAAATGCCAAGTAAAGTATAAAAGAAGCAATGAACATTGCATTCACCTACCATTGAAAATGTACACACGCATATATCGACATATAAACAGAGCATTCTTGAAAGAAAATTACATACATATGTTCTAGAAACATGTAGTAAATAGCATAGAGAAAGTGATAGGAGCTTCATGTTAGGATTTTTAGACTTCTAGGATGACTTTGTACATTGGTACAGACAAAGATGCAAAGATAAATTTTATAAGGAAAAAAATAATAATAATGAATGTGACAAGTAAAGATGCAGATTCAGACTAACCTTACAAACTTTTCTTGCTTGAAACTCATATCTTCAGCTAATTTGTTGTACAACGTCCAATACTAAGCATCAACATGGGATTTGATGTACTTTATTTGCAACGACAAATACATATATGCAATTCCCTACAAAACACCAATTTCAAATTTGTGAAATTTTCTCTTACTATCATGAATTGCAACTTCAAGGAAAAAAATGCATAATAGTCCTTTTTTCTAGAATGGGTCTAATTATACACTTTGATCGCTCGTACCTTAGAACTAGTGAATCCAAAAAAAAAATCAAAATCAGAATATTTTGAATTGTATGATCTTATACTCGTTATTACAAGTAGAGAGAGATAGATATACACATATGACTCTAAAGTCTAGTCTCCAATACTCACCAGGCATTACATCCACTATAGTAACTCCAAATTCACGACGCTGATCCCACATTTAATACATTTGCATTACCATTCCAGCCCAACCAGTCCATGCTCTCCGTACCTCCAGCTCCACCTTGAACCTACATCATACACCAATCATGAACATTTAGATTTTTTTTAACAATATAGTTTAAGATAATTGTGGATAACTTCCAACAGGAGAGAGTGCTAATATATCTGGGGTGGTACCATAATTACAAGTGTTCCAAACTGTAGAGATGGTATTAAAAAATATACAAAGAAAATTTGTGCAGGAGTAATGTACATACAAGATAACCACACGAATAGTGATTGGAAATGCATATTTCAGAAAATTACCAAGATGTTTTTAAACTGAACTGGCACGTAGCTCCTAGTTCCTAGGTTTGTGATCACCACCTTGCCTTTTACAAATGAACTTTTGTTTTTTTTTTTTTGTTATGAAATGAAGGGCTGAGATTGCAATATCGTAAAAGTAAAATTATTGAAGCCAGTAAGATTCATCAGCAGCGTTAAGTCCGAGAATAAAAAGGAGAAACCGCGGCGATAAACACGTTGGTCAGACAAATATATATTTTGGTTGGATAAGCATTAATCCAACCAAGCACACACCAGCCCATTGTCGGTCTCGTATTATGTGTAGGAATGGTTACGGCCCTACGGGGATAGTTTGATATGAAATTCTTAAGAGCATCTCTAATGCAGTTTTTATTTTTATTTTTATTTTTTATGTTATAGTCAAATTCTAGTATAGATGATCAAAAACACCTTTCTAATGTACTTTTATCCTCCTCTCAAAAAATAGATCATAGTGACCTCAATGAAACAAGAGCAAGAGTCATTCTCCCCAGATAACAAAGCTCAAGCTCTTTCTCCTTAGAATTCCTTCTCATTCTTCGTAAAGCTTTCAGTGATTCCTGCAAATGGGAAAAAGAGTACAACAATTCAATCCTTAGCAAAATCCTTAGCAAGCTGAAGTAAAAGCAAATTTAAAGAAAGCAACAAAAAAGAAGAAGCAAATTTAAAGAAAGCAAGAAACCTTGGAATTATAAAAAATATGGTCCATCTGGGACTTCATATGCCATGTTACTTACAGTCAACCCCTTTGTTACTTGCCAATATGAATAAAAAAAAACCCAATCTTGTTAAGCTTTGTTTAGGTTGGTTTGCAGTTTTTTCATTTTTCTATTTAACGTTCATATTTGTTTCAGGAGTCACTGGTATTTTAACTAATCTGCGTCAACTGGACATTAGTAGTAAAATTTTTTTTGATGAAACAAAAAGAGGCTATAATTGAGAATTTATGCAAAATGTAGCATATTTTTATGCATAATTCAAGTTCAAAATCTAAGAAAAGAGGCAAAACTGAAAACCACTCGCTGTTTGTTTGTAGAGAAAATAGAGGAAAAGAAAAGAGGAAAAGAAAAGAGAAGGAACTGAAACTACTCGCCCAGTGTTGACACACTATACAACATGTCTTAATATTCAACATTTTAACATTTTTCTGTGTCCGTATCCGGTGCTACATAGAAAGCCACATCTACTAGTGCCCCCCTAGAAATACTTAACGTGCTAGACTCTAAAATTTTAAGCAGGTAATTCATTCTTCCCAAGGCATGTCAGAATTAAAACAGAGTGAGCATTTTCGTGCAACAAACAACTGAGAAATATTGGGGG
This sequence comes from Hydrangea macrophylla, assembly GCA_033977485.1. Classification (NCBI taxonomy): domain Eukaryota; kingdom Viridiplantae; phylum Streptophyta; class Magnoliopsida; order Cornales; family Hydrangeaceae; genus Hydrangea; species Hydrangea macrophylla. Next base: position 110,512,035 of record CM066999.1, read on the forward strand.
CTGTTTAGGCGTTGTTTGGGAAACTTTTAGGGGCTGTTTGGGGGCTTTTTAGGGGCTGATTGGAGGTTGTTTACAGACCCATTATGGGGCTATTAGTATATACACACCTCAACTCTCAGGAAAAAAAATCTATTCAAACTCTGAATCGATAATTTCTGTTGGAATTAAATGTTAAATTAGGTGTTACTTACGTATTTTAGTCCGTGATTTTAGAGGCCATGTTGACCAGTTATGATTAGTTTTTATTTTCTCTTTATTTCTTTCCTATCTAGGATCTCCTCCTTGTAACTATATAATATCATTGGGATGTAAATATAAAAAAAAACATCTTTTCTTCTTCTTTTTTTGGTATCAGATCCAAAGACAAACCCTAAATCACCACCACTACCACCACCATCTCTGCCGCACCTCACCCATCACACACCCAGACTCTCGCCCTTCTCCCTCCTTCCTTCTACCACTAACCAAGCCTCACTAGGGCCAGCCGTACCTCTCACACAGCCAGCAACACTCATCCGCACCCCTCCAGCCTTCAGGCCCTTCGGCCTGGTCCTAGCAGCCTTGCCGGCTACCTCTTTGCCCTTTTTGGGCACCCTAGTTATGCATTAGAACCCTCTGTGTGCTCTTTGTCTCTGTTTTGGGTGAAGCCGAGTGTCCAGTTGCCCTATTGGTATGCACTAGAGCTGTCTTTGTGCTCTCTGTCTCTTGTTGGGTGAAGCCAAGTGTGCGGTTGCCCGTTGTTTTTCAGTCGAGTATCTGATTGTGGGTGTTTGTCTATTGTAACTTCCGCTGGTGATTCTCTTCAGCATTCGTTTGTGTGGGCTTTCATGGCTACTTCTGGTAAAGATATTGCCACAACACCACCGGCTCAGTGGGTTACTAGTGTTTTGTTAAATGGTAAGAACATTCATGCCTGGACTAATTCACTTCGTTTGTTTCTTGGCGGAAAACATAAGATTGGATGGTTACTTGGTAAGATAACATCCCCGGGGGAATATGATGAAAAGTATGAGGAATGGTATACTAATAATTATAGTATTTTAGGTTGGATGTTTAATTCCATGGAAGAACGGGTCTACAACATGTTCATGTATCATTGGAATGTGTGTGATCTTTGGACTGCACTTAATAAAATGTATGCGCACGCCCATAGTGATTATCGTATTTTTGAGCTCTATCAGGATATCTCTCATGCCTCTCAATCTGCCTTCGGTCTTTCTGTTGGTGATACTTTGGGTATCTACAGACTCACTGGGAGGAGCTCTCTCAGTATGAACCTCTAATTGATTTCTGAATAATGGTGTTGTTCAGTCCAAGCGATTGGATCGCCGTCATACCTACCAGTTCTTAATGGGTTTGAACCCGAGTTTGAGGCCTTTCGTACCTAAATTCTTAATACGATTCCTCTGCCCTCTTTATTTGAGGCTTTTGCTACGGTGGATGGAGATGACCGCCATCGTCGCCTTATTTCTGTCTCTTCTGCGCTGAGTTCTTCTCCGTCTGTTTATTGATCAGATGGCTTTTGCTGCTCCCCCAGGCTCTCATCTGAAGGGTTCAAAATTTTTTTATCAGCATTGTCGGAAGCCGGGCCATACTTTGGATCGTTGTTTTGACCTGCATCCAGAATTACGACAATAATTTGCTAGGAACAAGTCCCCCCGCTAGTCGCGGGAAAAGTACTCCTTGTATGGGTACCGTTGTTGAGGTTGTTTCACCTTCCCCTGATTTTAGTCAACTTCAGTCCTAGATTGCCCAGCTTTAGTCCCATTTGGGTTTAGGTGCTTCCTCCTCTGCTTCGGGCTCCACCGTTTCAGTCCTCATAGCTGCTGTTGCTACCGGTACACCTACTGCTCTTCTTGGTAAGTTAGCACATCCCACATGGATTCTAGATTCTGGTGCCTCTAATCATATGACTGGTGAGTGTTCTGCTTTTATTTCTCCTTACACTCCTAGTGATCAGTCAGTGTGTATTGCAAATGGAAGTGCTATCCCTGTTCATAGTCAGGGTGATATTCATTTGACTCCCGATATTACTCTCTCTTCTGTTTATTATGTTCCCAATTTTGCTTATAATTTTCTGTCTGTTAACCGTCTTGCTAAAGACCACAATTGTGTTGTTACCTTCTTACCTCATGGTTGCTACTTGCAGGACCTGACTTCGAAGAAGATTTTTGGCAGGGGGTATGAGTGGGATGGTCTATACTTTTTTGGGGATCCGCCAGCGTCTGGGATGACCTCCAACTTGTAAGCTAATGTTTCTTCTATTCTGAATAACTCCATTTTATCAGATTCTAATAAATATGTTTTTTCCCTTAAAACTTTGGATTTGTGGCATGCCCGTCTTGGTCATGTCAATTTTAAGTATTAGTGTTGGCTATTTCCTCCATTAAATAAAGCTTGCAAAGATTTTCAGTTTAATTGTGTGGTTTGTGAATTGTCTAAGCATACTCGCACTTCGTATATTCCACGTATGCCCCGCACACCTAGTGCCTTTGATGTTATTCACTTTGATGTCTGGAGTCCTTCTCCTGTCACTGCATTGTCACATCACCGTTATTATGTTACTTTTATTGATGATTACACTCGTTGCACTTGGGTGTTTCTACTGAAGAAAAAAATCTGAAGTTTTTAGCCACATTAGGAATTTTCTTCAAATGATTAAAACTCAGTATAATATAGTTGTGCGTAATATTCGGTCTGATAATGGTCAGGAGTATCTCACTGATGAGTTTAGGGTTGCCCTTAATAAAGATGGGATTCTCCAACAACTTACATGTCCCTACACTCCAGAACAGAATGGGGTAGCAGAACGCAAGAATTGTCACTTCATGGTTGTTGTTAGATGTCTTTTGTGTGGGATGAATGTTCCTAAATATTTTTGGCATACAGCTGTTCTTACTGCTACTTATCTTATTAATCGTACTCCTAGCCGTGTCCTCCAAGGGAAGGCCCTTCTTCAGGTTCTTAGGCCTGATTGCACTCTTTTTCCCATTGTACCTCACATTTTTTGCTGTACTTGTTTTGTCCAAAATAGGAGTCCTACCCGGACCAAGCTTGATAACAAAGCTATTCGTTGTGTATTTTTGGGCTATTCTTTATGTCTAAAGGGTATAGGTGTTATGACCCTGTCACTCATTCCTGTAACTCTTTGGATGTTACTTTCTTAGAAACTGTTTCATTTTTCCCAGGTTCTTCCTTGATAGAGCCCACTCCTATGGAACCTGTCATACCTGATGACTCTATTCTACCTCGTCCAGTTCCTATTCTTGACTCTACATATACGTCTTTGCCTCCGGTTGTCTCTGGTAATCCCATGAAGGTGTACACTCGCCGTCAGCGCTCATCTGCTACCCTGCCTCAGTCTTCTCTGGATTCAGGTATCTTTCCTCCTTTTTAGCTCCTGTCTTACCCGGTTATCCTACTCGTGTTCGTCGCCCCCTGCTTGTTATCTTCTTTCTGATAGTACTAACCATCCTATTTCCAAGTATATCTCTTACCAGGGCTTGTCCACTTCTTTTTACTCATTTATTAGTTAGGTTGATTTGGTTTCTGTCCCTCGTTCTATTCACGAGGCTCTCTAGAATCCTAAGTGGGTGGCTACTATGAAGGTGGAAATGGATGCTCTTCAGGTCAATAAGGCGTGGGAGCTTGTTCTTCTTCCCGCAGGGGAACGCACGGTAGGCTGTAAATGGGTCTTTAGTTTGAAATATTTGGCTGACTGGACTATTGATCGTTATAAGGCTCATTTGGTTGCTAAGGGTTTTACTCAGGTGCCTGGTAAGGATTTTAGTGCTACCTTTGCTCCTGTGGCTAAGTTAACGATGGTTCGTCTTCTTATCTCGTTAGCTACCTCTTACTCCTAGCTGCTTCATCAACTGGATGTTAAAAATACTTTCCTTAATGGTGATTTGTCTAAAACTATTTACATGGATCCCCCACCTGGTTTTCGGGCTCAGGGGGAGTACTCAGAAAAAAGTTTGTCTCCTTCACAAATCTCTCTATGGCCTGAAACAGCCTCCTCGTGCATGGTTTATCCATTTTAGTGAGGTGGTTCTTCGCATGGGATTTATTCGGTGCCATTCAGATCACACATGTTTTATTCGTCGTCAGTCTGAGGGGAAGTGTATTATTATTTCTGTTTATGTTGATGATATTATTATTACCGGGGATGATGCACCGGGTATTACTCAAGTGAAGCGGTCTCTTGGAGTGTCGTTTGATATTATGGATTTGGTTCCACTTTGGTATTTTCTGGGTATTGAAGTTGCTTGGTCACGTAAAGGTATTTCTTTGTCTCAAAGAAAGTATTCTCTTGATCTTCTTTATGATACAGGCATGCTTGGGTGTCGACCTGCCTCTTCCCCTATGAATCCGAACCTTAAGTTAACTCCAGAGATGGGAGAACTCCTACCAGATCCCTCAGTATATCAACGTCTTGTGGGTCATCTCATTTATCTGACGAACATAAGTCCAAACCTCACATTTGCTGTCAGTGTTGTGAGCCAGTTCATGCATTCACCGCGTACCTCTCATTTGGATGTTGTATATCATATTCTTCGGTACCTCAAGACTTGTCCTGATCTTGGGCTTTTCTTTACAGTAGGAGTTCAGACTGGACTCTCTTGTTTTACGGATGCTGACTATGCAGGTTCTAAAAGTGATAGGCGTTCTACATCTGGTTTATGTACTTTTCGCGGTAGTCATCTGATATCTTGGAAGAGTAAGAAACAAGCAGTTGTTTCTCGTTCTTCAGCTGAAGCGGAATATCATGCCATGGCCTAAGGCACTTGTGAACTTCTCTGGCTTCGATCTCTTCTACAGGAGTTAGGTTTTCTTATTACAAGCGCATCTACACTGTTTTGTGACAATTAGTCCGCCATTATGTTGTCCTCTAACTCAATTCTTCATGATAGGACTAAGCATATTGAGGTTGATGTTCACTTCATTTGGGAAAAAGCTCAGACCAGAATTATTTCTCCAAGTTTTGTTCCTTCTACTGATCAAACAGCTGATATGTTTACTAAGTCTGTTGGCAAGCTGGGGCTCGTCGATGTCTTCGCTCCCAGCTTGAGGGAAAGTGTTGGAATTAAATGTTAAATTAGGCATTACTTACGTATTTTAGTCCGTGATTTTAGAGGTCATGTTGACCAGTTATGATTAGTTTTTATTTTCTCTCTATTTCTTTCCTATCTAGGATCCCCTCCTTGTAACTATATAATATCATTGGGATGTACATATAAAAATATCTTTTCATCTTCTCTTTTATTTCAATGCAAGGATTGGCATCTCAATATAGAGTTTGAAACCTTAATAACAAAGTGAACTTGACAAATGCCCTTAAATATCTAATTGCAGGTAAAAAGAACTTAAAAATTACCCCCAAGCATATTCACATACCTAAGTGTATTCAAATTAAAAACTTAATACTAACGTAAATCTTTCACAGTTTACATACAATAGAAAAAGTATGAGAAACATGTTAACATCAACTTTTTCTACGTATATTCAAGATCGGTCTATATAGAATATCAACACCGTTTCCTCCTAGGATAGCTTACCAATAGAGCCCAACTTCCATGTTAGTCATTCATCACATACAAAAGACTAACCAAAGCTACAGGATCATTGGTAATTCTAATTTCAAGCAACACCAAACTGATTGTTGAACTTAATCTTGTTTTGGCAAAAAATCCAATTGCTAGAAGACTCTATATAGTTAATGGGTTAGGCCAAACAGTAAAAAATGAATAATGTAAAACACATAAAAGTTGATAAGAAATTTCATTCTAGTTCCAGTAAACATTCCAGGAAAGTAGTCATAAGGGTCAATATAAGGTGTGGCATTTCTACTGGATACGTGCATATCTGGATGAAGCAAGAAGCAGCACACTGTCTTCTTATTCACACCATGTTATTTATTGAGTACACGTGAACAATTATAATTCACAATAACTTGCAACTAACTATTCCACAACTACACTAACCAATGCAAAAAAAATTATCAATTAATCTAACAAACTGAAAAAGGTCCAACCAAACTAATATAGGGGTTGGTTAGGGGCTGATTTACTGGCTGTTTATGGGCTATTTGGGGACTTAGAGCTGTTTTGGGGCTGATTTGGGGACATTGAAAACGCTTTATTTTTATTTATTTATTTTTTTAAAAAGGAGCTAATTATACTTATACTCATGTACTTAAGGCGCAGCAGGCGCTTTTCACTTTGACCCTGTCTGAACCATGGATACAAAAACAAAATATTAAAATGAAAAGAAGGGAAGAAATCACTGCTTACTTGCAGAGTGTCGATTTAATCTTTCACAAAAAATTCCTAGGCATTCTTTTGTCCTTTTCTTCCTCGTAATGTTTATTCTTTGCTTTTATTCTTCAAATGGATTTTTTTTACATGTTTATTCAGATTAGCCTTCTTGAACAAAGTAAACCCATCCAAAATTGTCACGAAATTCAAAGCAACATGAAACTATTTTAGACACCAAGCACAAATTAAAGCAAATAAAATGAATAGTAGTGACCCCCCCAGGCGGAGCTATTATATCATTGAACTAACCTGTACCCAACATAGCACTCTGTTTGAGTGAAAACACTATGTTAGAGTTGTGCACTTTGTACAAATGGACTACACACAATATCAATTTCAACCAACACTGCTTCATATTCACAACTAAGCTAATTAGGAGATTATATAAAGAATGAAGAAGCAAAAAACCAATTACTTATTTGTGGCCCTTTTTGTATTCTTCCCATTTGTGACTATGTTTCCAGCCACCCATTTGGGAGTAAACATCCACCCCAATGAAATTCAAAGTTCGTGAAACTGCAACAATGAGATAATGTAATAAATAACCAACCAACTAAACATAGACAAATCTAACTTTGGCTGAGTTTTCAGACTCCTTGCACTTACTGATAATGGGCTCGGATTTCTTACCCATGTTGTTAGAGAAAGACTGAATTCACATCACAACAAATGAATTAGCTTTCATTGCATATAAATCATTATAAGTACTTAAAATCTAGAAGAAAGTCAAGTATGCAATAATGTGCTCATGAACTAATATGGAAGAGACATTCACAGCAGCAGAACCAATTGCACCAATTTGAAGGCAAAAAAAAAAAAAAAAAAAGGAGGAACGATAGGATATAGATGAGTTCATTTTCTATGACCTTTCTATTAAAATACTTGATAGAGAAATAGAGGGTATTTATTTTCAAGAATACAAGTATGTGCTCATTTCAGAATCAAGAAAACCCGAAAACAAGAAACTTTTGAAACATATATGAAACAAGGAAACATAGCAAATTTAAGTCTAAGTCGTTGAAAAATGCAAACCAAAAAATTCTAAGTCCTTATTTACCAAAATTTTGTAAGCCCTAAAAAGTAAATGAGCAAAAATGGGTGATATGTTAGCAGAAGCTCAAACTATTACTCATCTATAAGTAAAAAACCAAAATTCCTAATTAAGACAGTAAAGCCTATCTGCCCAACCCAATATGCATTTGCCCAATGGACATCAACAAATAAACCCAATATCAACAATGTTTCATCATAATCACGCATCATATAAACACTAAATCTAACAAATACTTGCAATAAAGAGCCAAAAAGCTAGAAAGAAAAAAAGAAAAAAAAAACCCAAAGAAAAAAAATCAAAAATCATAAACAAGAGATTCAATAACAATAACCAAAAATCAAACCCTAAATCAATAAATCCATGAAAAGTTCAAGGAGATCCAAATCAACAATCAAAAATCAATATCCTCATAAAGAAATCAATGAAAGAGAACAAGAAACCCTAAAAATCAGAAAACATAAACAGTGGTTCAATAATCAATAACCAAAAATGAAACCCCAAATCCATCTATCTGCAAAGTCATAGTAGACCAAAATCAACAATCAAAATAAAAAAACAACAAACCCTAAATCTATACCTGCTTATACTTCTTCTGGAGCTTTCCACTGGCAGTCTCGATCACAAACTCTGTTGAGAAGATATTCATAAGCTTCGCACCATGCCCATTCCTCCCACCAGTCATCAACAGGTGCCCGAATATCATCTTAGGCACATAAACACCCTCTTCTTGATGAATCTCCATAGGAAAACCATCACCATTGTCGTAAACACCAATACAGTTCTGCTCCGAGAGTCGATATAGACCTTCACGGCGTCCGGCGTCCATTGATGGGTCTCTCTTCTTGTTGTTGGCCGCATTTAAGAGGATTTCGGCAAAGAACTTATAGAGACCGCGCACATAGGAGACAAATTAGTGGACCATTTCGTTGGTGTCGTAGATCTAGAAGGTTTGGGTATGGTTTTCGATTGAGCCAATGTAGGTGTCGAGTCGGAAGAGGATGTACACGAGCTAGGATTTCTTCTAGTGGGTCTCGAATAGTTTTGGCAGCGGCCACATTGGATTTGTTGCGAGGAGTTTATTTTCTGTAGGCATAGTGGTGGTGGGTTGAAGAGAGAGAGAGAGAAAGAGGGGAAGAGTGGTTGGGGGGATCTAGAGAAAGAGAGGGAAAAGAAGGGGTTGGGGGGAAACCAAATGTTGGGGGGTTTGGGAAGATCTCACCTCAGTGATAATTTTAGAGTGAGGAGGGATATGAAAAAAATTGGGAGGGAAATAAAAGTGCCTATAAAATATTTCATTGAGGCTACATTTGTCACTATTGAAGATAGTGACTATAGTACCATAACATTTGTCACTGTTAGAAGCAGTGACAAATTACTACTTTTATCACCAATAGCAATTTGTCACTGTCTTGGACAGTGACAATTTTGTCACTGCTCAGTACAGTGATAAAGCTAGCAAAAAAAAGGGTGACAAATCGGCAGTTTTGGTGCAGTGCTAACAATGAAGGAATTTGATGTGATATTAGGAATCGATTGGCTCACTAAGTATCATGTTAAGTTGGACTGTGTTAAGAAGAGTATTACTTTTTTGGTACCTGGAGGTCAACCTTTTGAATTCCAGTATAACCCTATGAGTGATACGTTCCTCACCAACTGTTTAGCTAACATCAAGGCTGTCAGTACAGAGTGGTTATCTCATCAATACCCATAGTAAGAGACTTTGAGGATGTTTTTCAAGATATCTCTGGGTTACCACCTTAGAGAAAGATCGATTTCTGCATTGATCTAGTACCTAACACTATCCTAATATCCAAAGCACCTTACAGAATGGATCCTACAAAAATGCTAGAACAAAATAAACAAGTTCAAGAACTTGAAGATCTAGGATTTATACGTCCAAGTACATCACCCTGGAGAGCACTAGTGTTATTCGTAAAGAAGAAGGACGACTACAAGGAGTTGAATAAAGTCACCATAAAGAACAAGTATCCTCTACCACGAATAGACGATCTATTTGATCAATTACAAGGAGCTACAATCTTTTCTAAGATAGATTTACGATCAGGATACCATCAGTTACTCGTACGACCCGAGGACGTACCAAAGACAGCTTTCAGAACAAGGTACGGTCACTATGAGTTTTTGGTAATGTCATTTGGATTAACTAATGCCCAAGTAGTGTTCATGGATCTAATGAACATATTGTTCAGGCCTTACTTGGATCAATTCATCATAGTCTTCATTGATGATATCTTGATCTACTCAAAGACCAAGGAAGAACATGAACAACACTTGCAAATCACAATGCAGAGTCTTCACTTATATGCGAAGTTCAGTAAGTGCGAGTTTTGGCCATAAGAGGTGAATTTCTAGGGCATGTGGTTTCACAACAAGGAATCGTAGTGGATTCATCAAAGACTAATGCTGTTTCAAATTGGACTCGACCAACAACCTACGAAAGTCAGAAGTTTTCTTGGACTCGCGGGTTATTATCGGAGATTCGTAGAAGGATTTTCAAAAATAGCAACCTTTTTGACTGGTTTGACTAAGAAGGATGTGAAGTTTGAATGGAATGATAAGCATGAGAAAGCTTTTCAGGAATTAAAAGAAAGATTCACCACAGCACCAATATTAGCAATACCAAGAGATGGCAAGAAGTTCTCTATTTTCAGTGATGCATCGTATCAAGGGTTTGGATGTGTACTTGTGCAAGACAGCAATGTTATTGCTTATGGTTCTAGGCAGCTGAAGCCGAATGAATGAACTACCCAACTCATGATCTAGAATTGGCAGCAGTAGTATTTGCTCTCAAGATCTGGAGACACTATAGCTGAATTCGATATTCAGGTTTCTACAGAGACCGAAGGCCAACACTTTGGATGTCTTTTAGTGTAGCCGACAGTCATAAATTGTATTTTAAAATCGCAACAGAAAGACGCAGATCTTCAACTATGGTTTCAGAAAATGTCGGCAAAGGACCCAGAGGAATGGAAAATTGGGACCGATGGAGCACTCCGGTGCAGAAATAGATTATGTGTGACCAACACAGATGGTCTAAGGGAAGATATTCTCAAAGAAGCACACAGGTCGAGATTGACAGTTCATCTAGGAGGAACTAAAATGTATAAGGATATGAAGAGAAATTTCTAGTGGAAAGGAATAAAAAGGGATGTAGCCGAGTTTGTGTCTAAGTGTCTGACTTGTCAACAAGTGAAAGCCGAACATCAAAGACCCTTAGGACTTCTGCAACCCCTACCTGTTCCAGGTTGGAAGTGGGAACACATCACAATGGATTTTGTAGTTGGATTGCCCCGAACGCAATACCACGATGATGCTATTTGGGTAATTGTGGATCGTTTGACGAAGTCCACCCACTTCATCGCTTACAGCATAACTTATCCAATGGAGAAGATGAGTAGAATGTATATTCAATAAGTTGTACGACTACGTGGAGTACAAGTGTCTATCTTATCAAATCGCGATTCAGAGTTTACTTCAGGAATCTGGGAAAGTCTTCAAGAAGCTTTGGGAACTTCATTGAGTTTGAGTATTGCTTTTCATCCACAGACCGATGGACAGACTGAACACACCAATCAGGTTATGGAGGATATGCTCAGGCATGTGCTATAGACTTTGAAAGTTCATGGGAAACACATTTTCCATTAATCAAATTTGCTTACAACAACAGTTACCATTCAAGTATAGGGATGGCTCCATTCAAAGCATTGTATGGACGACCGTGTCGATCCCCACTTTGTTGGGCAGAGATTGGAGATAAAGAACTGTTAGGGCCAGACTTGGTTAGAGAAACTAACGAGAAGATAACCACTGTGAAAGAGATGATGCATGCCACACAGAGTAGACAGAAGAGCTACACAAATAAACATAGAAAGGATAAAGAGTTCACTATCAGAGATCATGTTCTCTTTAAGGTATCACCGATTCACGGAGTAGTTCGCTTTGGACAGAAGAGAGGTAAGTTGTCACTTCGATTCATTGGACTATTTGAGATTCTGGAATGCGTTGGAAAAGTAGCTTATCGACTTGCGTTGCCACCAAAGATGTCTGGAGTACACAATGTCTTCCACATCGGCAAGTTCAGGGAATACAAGGGAGTTCCTTTACACGCTATTGATTTTAATGACATAGAGACCCACGAGAATGTTACCTATAGAGCGAGACCTGTACGTAGTTTGGATCACAGTATGAAGACGCTGCGGAACAAAGATATTCCTCTAGTGAAAGTTCAGTGGAAGTATCACGATGAGAATGAAGCGTCTTGGGAGTTAGAATCAGAAATGAGAACTAAGTACCTGGAGTTGTTTCAAGACTAGTCACCTTAGATTTCGGGACAAAATCTCTATTAAGGGGGGAGTGATGTAGCAACCTGTATTTTTGCGCCCCTAATATTAAATAAGAGATGTTGGTTTTTAATTATTTACTATATGTAAATTGTAGTTGTAGTATTATTTGAATAAATAAATAATAATGCTCGTGTTGTTAATTGTTAATACAATGTCATTTTGTTTTACTATTATGTATTATTTTTAGTTGTAGCATTATTTCCATAAATGAAAAATACTTGTGTAGATTAATTATAATTACATGACATTTATTTTGTGACCCCCTTTAGTAATTTTAATTAGTATTAATTTTGCTTAAGACTGCGCCCCTAAGTTATCCTATAAATTGGGATTAAAACTCTTAATAAAATATTAATCACGTCATCTATATTTTTGGTCCCTAGTATTTATTTGGGGTATTTTTCTAGACTACCTGGACCAACCTAACTGATCTAACCGAACTAAACTAGTTAAACGAACTAACTAAACCAAACTGATTAACTAAACCGGATGAACTATTATTACGAACTGATTGATGCAGTCACTTCTCACACAGGCTGTAATCCTATCCTAACACTCATTTCATTTACAACTCGCAACACTGATTGTTGCCTACATATGCATTCACATTTGTGAACCAATTGAGACACACACACAGACTTACATTTTGCAACCACACTCCATTCACAGTGGGGCTTCCTCCTCCATTTGATCTCTCTCTCGGCCACATATATATATATATATACACACACAAACATATGTCTCAATCTCTCCATTGATCTCCCTCACTCAATCACAAGCACAAGCACACATGTACATTCTGGAAATCAAAGATAAAAGAAGAATGCAGTAAGTATATTATCACAGCAAGCTCTAGAGGAAGCCATAGCCATTGATACAAAGCTATAAGCTTATATATTACGATTTTGGAAATTCTTCGGCAATTAGCACAGCTCAATCTAATGCTTAGTGAGTCTTTCAAACTCACTTATAATATAATATTAGTCATTGTGCACAAGCCGGGGGTATCAATTTTTGAGATATACGTATATATACATATATGTAGTTCTGGAAGCTTAAAAATGGTGGTCTCACCAAACTCAACCAACATAATTTCTGTAAATTGGGAATGGAACATTACAACCCCAGTAAGCTCTGTTTCAAATATTAGAACTTAATTTTTATCGGTTGCGACGTACAGCGAAACCGTAGTTCGGCGACTCTCGGATTTTCATCAATAAGTAGATATACATTAGGATTTGGAAAACAAGACTTACATATTCATAATCTACGCGGAAAAACAAAGAGAATGTTATATTATACTTGCTGTATCGTTTAAGTTTGTAAAAATTGTATATGCTCTGCAACTGTACAGTCCTCAGGAAGAAGACGACCAGGACCGGTCGAGAAACATACCCAGGACCGATCCCAACCATGACCGGTCCCACATAACTATCAGGACCAGTCCCATCCATGACTGGTCTCACTAAAAGACCAGGACCGGTCCCGCTAAAAGACCAGGATCGGTCCCGCTAAAAGACAAGGACCAGTCTTGCCCCTCTGTGACAGAATGATCTATTTCACTAAGCAGTTTTCCTTCACTGCATGCTAATTCCATTCATGTAATTAATTCCATTTAAGTAAATCATTTCTCCCTTCCATTTATTATTATATTTAATTCATTAATGTAATTAACGAAATAACCCCCATTTGGATTCAATAAAAATACTTATAAAAATCAATTCCTTATAGATAAAAAGTCAACTTTTCCCTTTGAAGGAAAAATTACCAAATTTTGCATAGTGTATGATATTGGGTATTATTTTTACTAAGTTCCTGTCCTTTTAAAAATTCTTAAGAATCATATTTGATATATGAGGATCTAGATGAATTATTCGCGGGAATTTTAAACTCTTGAATCGAAAATATTATTTTTGACTATACTTAGCCGTTTTGGCCATCCTGGATCAATGGATGACTTTTCTGGACTTAGTTGTTTAATTCGTAATTATCACATTTTTATTAGCTATGATACTTTTATACGAGGATAGGAATCCGTCGCTCTAAATACCATTTGTAGTAATCAAAATATAAATAGATCTGATACATATTAAAGAAAAGTAGAAACCGCTCTGATACCTTCTATAAAGAAAATGCGAAAAGACAAATTTAAGTCATATCGCTCCAATACCTTTATAAGAAAATATATAAAGAAAGAACAAGTCCTACGCCTGCTCTGATACCTTTATAGCCCGCTCTGATACCTTTATATAAACGAGAAAAAGAATAAGTTACACATTTGCATAGTCGAGTTGATATAAGTTAAAATGCATGATGTGTGATGGTGAGATTGGAAAAGTCAAGAGAGGATGTCTTGGTTATGATAATTAACCTTAATTATCACAGGCCGCTTAAGACACGGTAAGTTAATTAGGAAGGATTGAGCCCAGGCCGCTTGAGATACGGTAGGCCAGTCAGAGTTTTGTGATAGCCTTAATTATTTCAGACTGCTGCAGATATGGTAGATTAATTAAGAGGGCTGAGCCTAGGCTGCTTTCGATACGATAGGTCAGTCTGATAGTAGCTTTAAATTATTCCAGGCGCTTCAGATACGGTAGATTAATTAAAGGGTAAATTGCATTTTGCACCCTCAAACTATACCATGTTTTGCACTTTGGTCCCTAAACTATCATTTTTCGCATTTTGGTCCCTCAACTATCATTTTGTGGCAGTTTGCCCCCTCAGTCACTTTTAGCGTCACTTTTGGTGTCACTAAAAAGTGACTTTTTTCGTCACTAAAAGTGAGGGAGGGGGTAAACTGCCACAAAATGATAGTTGAGGGACCAAAATGCGAAAAATGATAGTTTAGGGACCAAAGTACAAAACATGGTATAGTTTGAGGGTGCAAAATGCAATTTACCCTTAATTAAAATATTCCATAGGTTATTGTAACCTTGAATGTCTAGGTACGTCCAGGCCGCCCTAAATACGACAGACATATCGACAGACCTTCTAAACTAGCGGCATTGCACTGGATGATTCTAGGTGAACCGAATGAGTCAAGAGATTGTAATCGATATAAAAGAGTCACTGAGATAAGATGGTTTCATTGTTCATGCACGGTCTTACATATTCATTACTCAAATTGTTACTAATTGTTATTATGCGATGACTGGAATAATGGATTAACCGTACTCTAAGGTACTAAACATTAATAATAACTGTTAATGCACTTTTATATACATTGCTTGTGTATTCGTTATACTCACTCGGCTTTCATTAGCTGATGACTTTATTTTGTCCTGGACATCCAAAATGTTCAGGAAATGGTTATGCAAGGCAATATGATTATGTCAACTAGAGGAGACTACAACGCTACTTTTCTAATTTAATAAGTTGTAATAAAGAAATGGATAATGTTTTCAATTTGAATGAGGCGGTTGTGCCTTAAGGATATTTTATTTAAGGACAATGTAATATTATTTGAAGTTATAATAGTATTTATATATATATATATCTTCTCTGTTACTTTATATACTCTGTTTTTCTGGTACATGTTGATATGTCCAGAAATATCTTGTAACTACCTAACCGCCACGTGATTCAGCTAATGACCCGGGGAAGACAGATTTGAGGCATGGAGCCCACGCCCCCGAGGGATGCTGCAGTTGCCACCCGAGGTACTCGGGCGGTCGTAGTGGGGCCCCGAGGATCACGGCATCAATCACGTTTCCCCTCAAATCGTTACACAGCTGTCGCTCGATCAAGAGAATTAGTGGTTTCCTTAACTGCTTAGGAAACTCACCAAATATTGGGCAAATCTATTGTGATTAGATTAGGCTTCCTAATCTAGTGAAGCTTACCATGTAAAGGTGGACTCTTACACTTATAAAAGAGCCCACCTACCCACTCAAAGGGGATCCGAAGATAAACTCCCTAAGCGGAATACACCTTAGATAAATCACCAACATACACGCATACACCCGGCTGGTATTACTGGTAGTGCCGCCCCACTTTGTTGGCTCACCAGGCCGCCGGTGATCTGCTAGTGAACGCGCATAGACGCAACAGTGGACGTAGGTCACCTCATTAACGGGGCCGAACCACACACAAACCTTCTGTGATTTCATTTTCTTCTTAGAATTGCCCTCACCAGTTTTCGGCATCATCAGTTTGGCGCCGTCTGTGGGAACCGACACGATTTCCTTGTTAACAAAAATCTTTGACTGATCAACATGCCAAAGAAGAAGGGCAAGAAGACCGCCGATTTAACCGGTCAGGAGGACCTACAGATCGAGACGCGGGCGACCTCCATGACCTCCGACCAGGTCGCAGTAGCGCTGGAGCGGCTCTTGGAAGGCCAGCTCCGGACACAACAGCAAATAGATGCGCTCATAGCCCATAATGAAAAAGTGGTCGAGGACTACGAGAAAAGCCCTTCGTCGGAGAAGCGGCCTGAAAAGAGCACTCCCAGTCAGAGGCCCGAAAGGAGCGCTCCCAGCAAGAAGCCTGCCCGGACGCACGGAAAGACCAGGTCCGCCCCAGGGTCCCAACTAAACCGGGAAAGCCGGGCAGAGGGGGAG
Source organism: Hydrangea macrophylla (assembly GCA_033977485.1). Lineage (NCBI taxonomy): Eukaryota > Viridiplantae > Streptophyta > Magnoliopsida > Cornales > Hydrangeaceae > Hydrangea > Hydrangea macrophylla. Next base: position 110,528,332 of record CM066999.1, read on the forward strand.
CGCAGCCAGCCTGCCAAGCGCCCACAGGAAGGACCTCGGTATGTCCCTCGCCGAGCGCGACGAGTAGAGGATGCCCGGATCCTCATCGAGCGGCGGCGAGCTGCAAGGGGAGAAGCACCCGGACGAAAGGTCAGGGAACCGGTCGACGATCCGCCCGCCCTAAGCCGGGATGATCTCAGGCACAAGCTATCCCGGACTCGTAGCCGAGTGCTATCCCCAAGATCGACGCGCTTCGAGGACGAGGCATCATCGTCCGATCCAACCTACTACTCAGGTGCAGAGAGAAGGATCGGGCGTACTGATGTCAAGGCCCAGGTCGAGGAGCTGCAGCAGCAGATTGAGAGGCTGAACCGCAAGTCCGGCCACGACCTCACTAATACAGAAACGGAGTCACCCTACACAGCCCGGGTGACACAGTTCCCGATTCCGCGGAAGTTCAAACCCCCTCATCTCAGCTCATACGACGGCAAGGGGAGTCCAGTGGACCACATCCGCACCTATAAGGCGCAGATGGCACTGGTCACTACCACGGACGAGTTGCTATGCCTGGCATTCCCCAGTACTTTAAAGGGATCAGCCGCGCAATGGTTCCATGCTCTGAAACCGCGGACGGTTGACGATTTCAAGACCCTCGGCAAACTCTTCATTAGTCAGTTTGTCGGGATGCTGGACCGGTCGCAGCCAGACACCCAGCTGCTGGCTGTCAAGCAGCAAAGGGGGGAATCTTTGAGGGAGTACGTAGATCGTTTCAACCAGCAGAGGCTTTTGATTCGCAACCTCAATGAGACCGCCGCTATCATGGCTTTCTGCTCAGGAGTTCAGCACACCAAGGTGGCCACGTCCTTTCATCGCAATCGACCGGCAACCCTGGTGGAACTCTCGGAAAGAGTAGGGAAGTACATAGACACCGAAGAATTCCTGAAGGCGAAGCGCGCCAACCAGACGGGAGACGAGTCCCCGAAGGTAAAGCGCAAACGCGAGGGATTTGAGAAAGGCCCGGGAAAGAAGCCAAAGCAAGACCAAAGAGAGGCTAGGGGTCAGCCCCCAACAGCTTTTACACCTCTTTCCCGACCCATACATGAGGTGATGGCCGCCGCAGAGGCGCAGAGGTTGCTTCCGCAGCCTACCAAGCTCAGAGCCCCTCCCGGCAAGAGGAATCGGGAGAAGTTCTGCCGTTATCACAAGGATCACGGCCATGAAACGGAGGATTGCTTCAAGCTGAAAATAGCAATCGAAAAGTTGATCGAGCAGGGCCATCTTGCCGAGTTTGTCACAGTGGACAGACAGCCCCGACAGGATGCCCGGGCTCCCGGTCAGCCTCCTCCACTGCTCGGCCACATCAACGTGATCTCCGGAGGAACATCTGGCGGAGGTGATTCACAGTCGGCACGGAAGAGGCATGCCCGAGCATCCTGAGCGGATGTATGGCAGGTCCAATCCACAGGCCCCTCACCAACTGACGTCCTGACGTTCTCATCCGATGATATACGTGGCCTCCACTGCCCCCATGACGACCCGCTGGTAGTGACACTGTCTATAGCAAACTACATGGTCCAGAGGGTACTAGTCGACACGGGCAGTTCGTCGGATATAATGTTCGCAGCGGCATTCGACCAACTCGGGGTCGATAGAGATCGGCTCCGGCCAGTCGCTACTCCCCTGGTTGGATTCAACGGCTCTAGCACCCAACCGCTCGGCACGATCGAACTCCCGGTACTCATGGGGACCTATCCACAACAGGTTTCCCTGCTCACCAATTTCGTGATAGTGGATGCCCCATCGGCCTACAACGTCATCCTTGGGAGGCCGACCCTCAACAGAGCACGAGCAGTTGTCTCCACATACAGCCTAACCGTAAAATTCCCGACTCCTCAGGGACCGGGATGCTTGCGAGGAGACCAGACCACGGCTCGGAGTTGTTATGTTAGCTCGTTGCGACGGGGGGCAATCACCGAGACTCTGAATGTCCAAGAAATGGATCCCCGAGACCCGAGAGACATGATAGGGCCGATGGAAGAATTGGAGCAAGTTGTGCTGGACCCGGAGCACCCGGATCGGACGATCAACGTAGGCGCGCTGCTGGAGCCTGCCTTGAAAGAAAAATTGGTCCAGTTCCTGAAGCAAAACCAGGATGTCTTTGCGTGGAGCCATGAGGACATGCCCGGGATTGATCCCCGGGTGATGTCCCATCACCTCAATGTTAGCCCAGACTGCCATCCGGTAAAGCAGAAGAGAAGGGGCATGGCGTCCGAAAGGCGAAAAGCTGTAAGTGAGGAGGTAGAGAAGCTATTAAAAGCTGGCTCCATCCGGGAGGTCCACTACCCCGACTGGCTAGCCAACGTTGTTCTGGTCAAGAAGAGTAATGGTAAATGGAGGATGTGTGTGGACTTCACTGACCTCAACAAGGCCTGCCCCAAGGACTGTTATCCGCTGCCCAGGATAGACCTCCTCGTCGATTCGACGGCAGGCCACTCACTCCTCTCGTTCATGGACGCCTACTCCGGGTACAATCAGATCAGCATGTACCCCGAAGACGAAGAGAAGACGGCGTTCATCACCGACCAAGGCACGTACTGTTACAGGGTCATGCCCTTCGGCCTTAAGAACGCCGGGGCTACATACCAGCGCTTGGTCAACTTCATGTTCAAAGATCTTATCGGAACGTCCATGGAGGTATACGTGGACGATCTCCTGGTCAAGAGCCGAGATGAACCCGATCACCTGGAGCATCTGGCCGGGGCCTTCAGCATTTTGAGAAAATTCAGGATGAGGTTGAACCCGGCCAAGTGCACCTTTGGGGTCTCATCCGGGAAGTTCCTCGGTCATCTGGTCAGCAGACGGGGGATAGAGGCAAACCCTGACAAAATCCAGGCCATCATCAACATGCGGTCACCCAAGTCAACCAAGGAAGTTCAGAGCTTAGCCGGACGGGTGGCCGCACTGAATAGATTCATTTCCAGAGCAACTGACCGTTGCCTACCGTTCTTCAAAATTCTCCGTAAAGCTTTTCAATGGTCAGAGGAGTGTGAGGAGGCGTTCCAGGAACTCAAGAGATACCTGACCTCTCCGCCTCTATTGTCGACACCTACAGTCGGAGAAGAACTGTTCCTCTACTTGGCGGTGTCGCCGTCGGCAGTCAGCTCAGCGCTTGTCTGGGAAGAGCACGGGATACAGTTCCCAGTGTATTACACCAGCCGAGCACTGCAAGGCGCGGAAAGCCGGTACTCCCGCATCGAGAAACTGGCCTTCGCCCTCGTTACATCGGCCCGAAGGCTCCGCCCGTACTTCCAGGCCCATGCCATCGTAGTACTGACAGACCAACCCCTCCGCAGAATCCTCTCTCGACCGGACACATCCGGAAGGCTCGTCAAGTGGGCTTTGGAACTAGAGGAGTTTGAGGTAACTTATAGACCGCGGACGGCCATCAAGGGACAAGCCGTCGCAGATTTCTTGGTCGAGTTTACGTATCCAGAAGACCCGATAGAAGAACTCGAGCCTCCAGCCTTACCGCCCGGATTGCTCGCCGGCATCCCCACATGGATACTGCATGTCGATGGCTCTTCCAACCGGCAGGGCAGTGGGGCCGGAATTATCCTGACCACCCCCGAGGGCATCCAGCTTGAATATGCTTTGAGATTCGGGTTTCGTGCCTCCAACAACGAGGCCGAGTACGAAGCCCTCCTGGTTGGGCTGCAATTAGCCGTTTCGATGAGCGCACAACAGGTCGAGAGCTACAGCGACTCCCAGCTCGTGGTCAATCAAGTAAACCAAGAGTATGAAGCACGGGAAGATAGCATGATGGCCTACCTAGCACTCGTCCGAACAGCGTCCAAACAACTCCAAGGCTTTTCCATCACTCGAATACCCAGAGAAGAGAACACCAGGGCTGACCGGCTCGCCCGCCTCGCATCGTCGGCTGAGTCAGACTTGCCCGGGATAAGGATACAATTCCTGCCCGAGCCAAGTGTGATCAACTCAGAAGGCATGGAGGTCGACCCGGTCACTCTGGGACCCAGCTGGATGGATCCGATCATGACTTTCTTGACGACAGGAAGGCTACCGGACGAGAAAGAGGAAGCAAGACGGGTCAAGTACCGAGCAGCACGATATCATGTCCTAGACGGTGTCCTTTATAAAAGGGGGTTCACCATCCCGTACCTTCGTTGTGTCCATCCCACGCAAGTTCAAGCAATACTGTACGAAATTCACGAAGGCGTGTGCGGGAACCACGTAGGGAGTCGGACACTCTCAAGAAAGGCCCTGCTACAGGGGTACTACTGGCCAACCATGGCTCGGGATTCGCAGGAGTACGTTCGAAGGTGTGACAAGTGCCAACGGTACTCTCCCATGATAAACCAACCAGGAGAACTTCAGACACCGGTCCTAAGCCCTTGGCCATTCGCCCAATGGGGAATTGACATCGTTGGTCCCTTGCCAACGGGGAAGGGACAGGTCAAGTTTGCTGTGATAGCCGTGGACTACTTCACAAAGTGGGCGGAGGCCGAGCCCCTAGCAACAATAACCGAGAGAAAGATGGAACATTTTGTGGAAAGAAATATCCTTAGCAGGTTCGGTATTTCGCGAGTCCTGATTAGCGACAATGGGAGACAGTTTGATACACCCGTCTTTAGACAGTTCTGCTCGGACTATGGAATATTGAACCACTACTCTTCTCCTGAGCACCCACAAGCTAATGGTCAGGCCGAAGTAACCAACCGTACGATTTTGCAGTCGATTAAGACGAGGCTCGAAGGTGCTAAAGGCCTGTGGGCCGACGAACTCCCAGCCCTTCTGTGGGCCTACCGTACCACACCCCGGGCGGCAACGGGCGAAACCCCCTTTTCCTTGACTTATGGTTTTGAGGCGGTAGTCCCCACGGAGCTCGGGCTACCCACATACCGGGTGGCCACCTTCACTGACCCAGATAATGGAGAGGCCCTCAGGACGGAACTAGACCTGGTCGAGGAGAAAAGAGACCAAGCCTATCTCAAGGTGGCAGCTTACAAGCAAAGGGTCTCAAGGTATTACAACAGTAAGGTGAAGCATCGTAGTTTCCAGGTTGGGGACCTTGTTCTTAAAGCAGTGAACCAGTCAACCCGAGTCCCAAGCCATGGGAAGTTGGGAGCAAACTGGGAAGGACCATATACAGTCACTCGGGTCAACTGACCAGGAACCTATTGGCTACAAAGTATGGATGGGCACGACCTCAGCCACCCCTGGAACGTGCAACATCTCCGCAAGTACTACCAGTAGCACATAGCTACGGGAAACTAGTGTTATGAGGAGAATTCTTTTTCTACGTAGCCTTGATAGGACAATTGTTACAGATTGTTATTTTTTGAATAAAATGGAAAGTTTGCTTTGAAACATTATTCCCTTCGGTACATCAGGCTAACCCAAAAGACCTCGGGCCTAACCCCGAGGCACCAAAAGACCTCGGGCCTAACCCCGAGGCACCAAAAGACCTCGGGCCTACCCCCGAGGCACCAAAAGACCTCGGGCCTAACCCCGAGGCACCAAAAGACCTCGGGCCTAACCCCGAGGCACCAAGAGACCTCGGGCCTAACCCCGAGGCACCAAAAGGACCCTGCAACCACCCATGTTCCAGGTCGGTTTCCTATGGTGGATCCCCAACACGCCCCCTCCTTAACAGGAGCCCTGGGGGCAAAAGGGTCCTCCAACTAAACAGGAAATTAACTCAAGCTATGCTTAGGTCCAGCCGACGATGGGGCCAAACCCCTAGGTGGGCAGCGATGGCAAGCTTCAAAAGGACCCTGCAACCACCCATGTTCCAGGTCGGTTTCCTATGGTGGATCCCCAACACGCCCCCTCCTTAACAGGACCATTGGATTTTGATTGGATGATGTTGAAATGGTCCAATCATTAATAAAGGTGCTCCCACTATGCCCACTAAATTTTGATTAGATGATGTTGAAGTGGTCCCATCATTAATAAAGGTGGGCCCATACATTGATGCCACATCATTTGGGAAAAGAATTTGGGATTAGAATTTCGGATCCACAACATTATTCAATCCCTACACTTCTATCCTAAAGTTGTTTTTAGTGTTCCCATTGCTATAATCCCTAATTTTTGGGGTTATTTAAGGTGGAGCTCTAACAAGAAGCACATGAATGCCTAGACATATCTCATATCAGATTTCCTAAAATTCGACAATCATTTGAACATCTGGTAGGTCATCAGGAAATACATCTGGATATTCTTGCACTATCGGAATGTCTTCTACTTTTAATTCGGTCACTGAGACATTAGTCACTGAACATAGGAATCCTTGACATCCCTTTTTCAATAACTTCCCGTTCGGATAGCTGAAATCAAATACGGCGACGGTATAACCCCACTCCCTTGGAAAAAAAAGTTCCCATGTACCGGTGATCGAAAATTAACCTCTTTTGGTTCACAGTCTATTGTGGCTTGGTTAAGAGCTAACCAATCCATTCCCAGTATCACATTGAAATGGTTTACCACAATCGGTATAAGGTCTACGGTAATCAACTTCTCACCTAATTTGATCTCACAGTTCTTATATATAGTAGACATCATTATTGATTTACTAAGTGGCACAGCAATAGACAATTCATATCCTAACGGTGTCGATTCAACATTCAAATGTTCAACAAAAGCATGCGATACAAATGAATGCGTAGATCCCGAGTCGACAAGTATGCGTGCTAAGTGTGAACATACAAGCACCATACCTGAGACTACTATCTATGAAGCAGTCATATCTCCTGGTTTCATATGATATGCTCTTCATTGACGTTGTTCCGTCCTTTGTCCCCCATCATTGGATTGTCTAGGCTTCGACCCACTGGAAGCCATAGAACTAGCTCCTTGCTGAGGATACTTCCTCAGGCAATCCTTGGCTTGGTGCCCAAATACTCCACAATCATAACACTTGCCCCTTATGTTGGGTGTTGAATTAGTACTACCCCTGCCTTGGTTCCTGTTCTGGGGTTTGGTTATGAAACATCGGCCTGAGTGTGGTCGATTGCAAAGTGAACACAATGGTATGTTACTTGGCGTTCTCCTGAAATCAGCGAAACTAGAACCAAAGCCTCTTTAAAATGGCCTCTTAAAGAATCCGCCTTGGTTCCTATCACCACCCTCATTGCTTCGTTTACCGTGCTGATTCTGCCTCGACCTTTCCATTCCGCCCTCGGCCACTAGTGCCGTTTGTTGTACTGCTGCCACAGTCGAATGTTCGTAGGTTTCCACCCTTAGACGAATATTTTCCCTTAAACCCTCTTCGAATTTCCTTGCCCTATCTTCCTCCTCTGGCACGGAACTCTTTCCAAATCTCAACAAAGCATTGTACTTGGAAGTATATTCGGTTACAGTCATATCTCCCTACTTCAGGTTATCAAATTCTCGCTTCTTTGCATTATAGGTGGCTCGCGGAAAGAACTGGCCATTGAATTCCGCTTTGAACCCCTCCCAAGTAATTGGTGCCCCTTGATCTAGAACATTTACCCACCAGTTCTGGGCTTCACCCTTCAGCACATCACTTGCATTTTCCATTTTCTCCCTGTCGTTCATCGGAATAGATCGAAAAATCCTCTCCATGTCCATAATCCAATGTTCTGCGAATGTTGGATCAGGTGTCCCATGAAATTCCATTGGTTTCTTTCGAGCGAATTGTTCGGATACGGACCTTATGCCTCTAGTTTTGGGTGCATGTACTACAGTTATTGGTTCCACTTCTATTTGAGGCGTGGGAGGCAGTCGCTCCGCTATATTCTGTATCATTTCCCCCATATTCTCCATCATTTCTGCCATTTCATTCATACGTCGAGTGTGTGGCGATAGATTTCGCTCTTCATCACTCATGATTACAATCCTGTAGTTCTCAATGCATAAACACTATGCATGTACAACAATAACAATATCATGTATATAAAACAACATACATATGCATCAAACATCTCTAATATGTATGAATGCAATTGAGAACACGTGACAATTCACTCAACACTCCTCTCGTCGTCAAACATTTCCCAAAGTTTTGTTACCTATAGCTCTGATACCACTAAATGTCACGACCCATCCCACTACGCGTGGAAATAGGACACGTGGCACGCCATCAAGGCTTATCCAGTTCCATTAAAGTAAAATAGCAGCGGAAAACATTATTAAAATCCATTAAAATTAGAGTTATAAAAAGTTTTGTCCATAGAACCAGTTCCAAAAGAATTCAGTTTTGAAAACAGAGGTCCAGTCGACTGATCGAGGATCCGGTCGACTGGTGATCTCAAACAGAAAGGTTTCAAAATATAACAGCCCATCCAGTTGACTGTGTCGGGGACCCAGTCGACTGGTGCCTAAAATTATCAATCGACTGAAAAAGTCCAGTCGACTGGTACCCTAATCCAGTAGAATGTCCTGGCTTGGGGCCACATCTAGTTGACTGTTTTCTCAACCCAGTCGACTGAATCTCAGACGAAACAAAGCAGTAACCAATTCAACACAGTGATCCAGTCGGCTGGATCAAAAACCAGTCGACTGGTTTCTGTCAGCAAAATCCAAAGCTGCAGTTTTCCCACTCAAGGTTCTCCCAACTCCAAACCAACATATAACCGCTCTATTCCATCATTCAAAACATAAATACAAGAGCGTTTACTAGGGATTACAAGTACTAAATCTAAGTTCCGATTATAATACAATATGCTACGAATTCGAGGTTATTATTACAAGTTCGGAGTAGAACAAAAGTATAAACAATTGATTCCCTAGCATTCCACGGCCTCACTCCTCATGCTTCTTCTTGTCCTTCTTTTTACCTGCAATGGAGTACATCTCCACTGCTCAGCTATATGCTGAGTGCACAAGATCTAACATATGCAATATAAGGGAAAACATGCTTTAATCTCATAAATCATATCAATAGTCTCTAGGGAGAAAAATACGCCTTCATCCGGTAGCGGCAAGTCCAAGCCTTAAACCATGCACAGTAGCCGTCGCTACTAAAATTCTCAAACAACGAGAATCTTACTCCGGCATGAATTTGTATAAGACCCCCCTTTGACCCACATAGACAACTTAACGTGCTCGCGTATTTGGGATATGAATTTGGGATTAGGATTTGGAAAATATAGCATTACTCTTAGGTTCTCTTTGGTTCGCATGGAATGGAGCCTAGGAAAGGAATTTCTTTCCTCGGAACTATATTTTTGTGTTTGGTACACTTAATGAGTTTGGAAACTAAGTTGGAATTAATTCCAATAGAGAATGAATTCTTAAAAAAATAAGGAAACCAATTCCTTATTTAGAGGTGGTAATGAGTTTCCTTCCCATAAGAATGTAGTAAAAAAACTAAAATTTAAATATCTTCTACTATATCTTTTTGACCTTATCCGTGCAAATCAATCTTATCAATATATATTTTTTTAACTTTACCTTTACTCTATGTATATTCAATTTAATTAGTTTTGTTTTTATTTATTTATAGTTTATCATCTCTTCAAGAATTAATAATTAAAATAAACCAAACATTTGAACATTAATCCATCTTGTTAATTTCAAATATTCGATTCTTAATTTATCGAAACAAAGTAATGAAAAGTAATGCAGTTTCCTTTTCGGAGAATTTGATTACTTGGAATCAATTTCCCCTTTATTTTACTTTCCAAGAGAACCAAATGGAGCCTTAGGGATTATAGCATTAGTCAACTTGGCAATCAATATCTTACAACTATTTAACACCAGGCCATATTTTTGGTGACATGGATTTTCAACTTAGATATTGGGTGGGCCAATCTTTTTTGTATTAGAAATAGGGTTATTGAAGTGTATTGAATTATGTATATCTAGCTGGAATGTTGAAGTGTATTGAATTATGTGCTATATCTTATGCCTTTAAATTTGGAAGTGAAATAAAGCCATGAATGTATGCTTGGTATTGAAGAAAGATTGGAAGTGTATGGGAAAGGGTGCAACTTAGAACAATTGAACTTAGGGATTTTTTTGGGAGCCTTTTAAAAGCTCTAGAATGGAGTTTTTATTTCATGATTTTTTTTTTGAAGAGTAATGTGTCACTTGAACAAAAATATCAAACTAGTCAATAGTAAATTTCATAAGCCACTTTTAAAAAGCCACATGGGGGCCAAACTAAGCCCAAGTTCTTTTCTCTTCTTTTTTCTATTATTTTTTTCCTTTTAAACCAAATCTCAGGTAGTTCATTCATCCATTGTATTTTTTGTTTCAGTCCTTGAACAAGATTGGTTTTACTTCAAATGTTTAGGATTTATTTTTAAAAATTGGTTCAACTTATCAAAAGAATTTTACTTTATGTCTCTTAATTGGATTATAGTGATAGTATGGTATATCAATACGAGACCACATTTGTAGTTTTCTTTTTTCCTTCATTATTTAGCTCTTTATTAATCATGCTCAAAATTAGGTTTTCTAATTATTTTCCTTTTTGTCAACATTTGGCAGTGGTGAAACCGTGATCTCTGAAGACAATAGGAATTGAAGCAAAACGTGAGAACTAAAGTTCAGGCTTAAGGGGTTGGCATTTCTAATTACAAGTGTGTTTTTTTATCCAGGATTTATTTACTTGCAGTGGATCAAAGACTTAATCTTTATTCCAAAAGCTTGTTTTTTTGCATTATTGCTTCAACTTCAACTTTTTGTGTTTAATAAGAAACTTAAAAAAAAGATCTTTGAAATGGAAAGTAGGGCAAACTGAGATTAATTTGTACTCCCCCTACAAATTAAAATAAGCTACAAGTTAGCTAGAGCTTGTAGCTCTTGAAATTATATATATACAAGTTAGCTAGAGCTTGTAGCTCTTCAAATTAGACGTTGCTTGCAATAAATATACAACAGTGTATGTATATATGATATTAACACAATCGTATTGCCATTGAACTTTCATGTGTTATTAGATATGGACAAGAGTTGGATACCATTGACTATTACAGGAATGGGTAGATTGAGTAAGCAATATACAAATGGGGTAAAATCATTCATCGAGTTTGCACGTGCAGTTAAGGACCGTGAAGGCAATATTCGGTGTCCTTGTACAAGCTGTGTGAACTTTCTAATGCAGCCGGTTCCAACTGTTCACGTTCATTTGATCACGAACGGGATTATGAAATCATATGTTCACTGGGTGGAACATGGGGAACCTCAAGTCTCGCCTAGTAGTGCCGAGAGTCAGGGTTATGATTATCAAATGGAAGATAATGATAGTGAGGGTCCGGATGGCATGGATGAAATGGTAGAGGATCGAGTAAGGGGTGAGCCGACCGATACGACCCAGAGGGAGGGGGTGTGGAATTTTGATAAACTAATAGATGATGCAAAACGTGATCTCTACCCGGGTTGCAAGGACTTTACTCTATTAAAGTTCGTCGTTAGTATACTTGATGTAAAGGTATTGAACAATTGGAGTAATAAGTCACTTGACATGCTTCTCGGGTTACTTATAAAAGTTTAATAGAGGATAATTTGGTTCCAAAATCGACATATGAAGCAAAGAAGATACTACGTGACCTAGGCATGTCATATGAGCACATCGATGCATGCAAAAATGATTGCGTCCTCTTTTGGAAGGAGAATAAAGGCCTCGATAAGTGTCCAGAATGTGAAGAGTCCAGATACAAGATACATTATGGCAAGGGTAAGAAGATCCCCCATAAGATTCTGCGTTACTTCCCGGTGACGCCGAGGTTGCAAAGATTGTACATGTCTAGGAAAAGAGTGTCAGATATGAGATGGCACAAAGATAAACGTGTGGATGACGGGGTATTGAGACATCCGGTGTAACGCCCTGTATTTTATTATCATTAATAAATAAATATTGCATTTTATTTCCATGAGTATTTTAATTTAATTTCTCTTTGTAATAATTATCTGGGGTCAAACCGTAATTTTTAAAACATTTTCTATGGTTTCAAAATCGATGTCTATATTTTTGTATAACCGGGAATTGAATTCCTACATTAATATAATTTTCTGTATTTTTATTTCAACCGTAAAATACCAGTTTTGGGAATGGGCAGTATATTTTTTACCTGTGTGTGTGTATCATTGCGTGAGCTCAACACACACAAGGGTATCTTGTGTACACATTAGTGCAGTGTGTGCTGTGTTTAGTGGAATGTGTGTGTAGTGCTTTGTGAGTGTGTGTGGAGTGTCATGTGTGTTTTATATGCATAGTGCTAAGCACTTTACATATCATTTATACACCCACTTATTCCCCATTTGATTCATCTCTCTCTCGGCAGCTCTCTCTCTCAATCACTCACTCACAGTCTCTCATCTCTCACTCCCAAACTCTCTCAAATTCTCTCAATCACTCTCTTGCTCTCTCAAGATCACACAACACACACATACAGTTTATATATATAATCAGTCACATACTTAGACACACATATATATACACATATTGGGTTACCAAAATCAAGAACGGAGGAGGAAATTCTCAACGACGGATTATTACGGCGGAAGTTCTCGGCCTTTAAATTTCTGTATAATCGTCTCTGTGAGTATTATAAACTCACTCCCAAAGTTTATATATGTATATTTCAGTGTATATATGTGTGTATATGTGTATATATATAGATACACCATTAAAGCTTAAAAATTGGAGTTTTACAAAAGTTAACCAAAATCAATTCTGTGAATTGGGAATGAAAGATCTTAGTCCCAATAAGCTGTGTTTCGAATACTACGGCTTAATTCATCCGTATCGCGACGTACCATTGATTCAAAGTTTTGTCACCTCTCGGTTTTACGTGAAATCCGAGAGCTACGATTGAAATTAGTTAAAACCGATCGCGTATTCTTAATCTACGCGGAAAAACGAAGAAATCCATATATTACATGTCTTGGTTGGAACAGAATTGAGAAATGGGTCAAAAACAGGCTTCAAATTCGTAACAGGGGAGAAACTGCTGATACCAATCGATTGGAAACATATTCAATCGATTGACATGTTATTCAATCGATTGACATGTGTTCCAATCGATTGACATGTCATTCAATCGATTGACACTTTTGTCAATCGATTGACATTTTTCAGCATTGACGGCTTTTACTAAAACGACCATATCTTCCTCTAGGAAACTCGAAAACGCGCACGGTTTGAAGCGTTGGAAACTAGACTCAAAGAGCTTTCTGTTGATATGTAATTCATGTATACAAATTATAACTCATTTTTAATGGCATTACTTCAAAGTATATTAGAAATTCAATCTAATATTTTCTCTTTTAATTTTAACAGTAGCAGAATTTTGTTTTCAGACTTTTGTTAGGAAAACGAATGAAATTTAAGGTTCTGCCCGCGTTGTCCCAAGTAAAACTCGATTCTGCACACTTTTCGTCTAATGCAATTTTCTCAGATTCTGCACCGTTTGGACAGAAAACGAGGATTTCAGTAGCAGTTTTTTTTTTAATGCTATTAGTTATGTTTAAAATGATTAAGGCAATGAATTACGAATTTTCAATCCCCGTACGCGTATTATTTCTTTAATTCTGTGAATTCCTTTATGTTTAAAGTTTGATGACATTCATGTGATTTATTAATGGTGTTATTTATGAAACATTGACATACATATTAGGGTTGAGGTTGTGTGAAAAGAGTAAAGAGTGGCGTTCTAGTTGTGCGACCTCAATATCGATCGGATATTATTCCTGGTATTGGAGGCGACAGTGTTGTGTACGACTTAGATATCGATCGGATAGTATTCCTGGTATCTAAGGCGCGCGTTTCGGATATTGATCGGATAGTATTCCTGATATCCGAAGCGATGGTGGTAGTGTTGTGTACGGCTTAGATATCGATCGGATATTATTCCTGGTATCTAAGGCGCTTGTTTCGGATATTGATCGGATATTATTCCTGGTATCTGAAGCGATGGTTTGGTGTGCTCTTTTGGATATCGATCGGATAGTATTCCTGGTATCTAAGATAATGGTTTGGTTGTGTTGAGTTTTGTTGAGAGAAAAGAGTCAGAAAGATGAGGTGTTACATTATTCACGCATGGTCACATATTTATTGCTTTCTTTATTCCCCCGTAGCTTATGTTGGAATTGGAACCTTGAAGTTATTGCTTTTAAAAGTTAAATTGCACCGTTGTTTATATGCTTATATATACATTGCGAGCACTTGTTTATTTTGCTCACCAGCTTTCATAAGCTGACGGCGTTGATGCGTCCTGGACTGTATGTCCAGATTTTCAGGGTCAGGAGAAGCCAGGGTATTTTGACTATGCTACTTAGAGTCAGGAGACTTTCCAGGAGGCTGCTTTATATTTCCTAAGTCTTTTAATTTGGGTTTTGTAATAAACTAGTTTGGACTTTTGAATAAGGCGTTTTGTGCCTAAGACTATGACTGTTGTAATAGTTTAGTAAGTTTTTTTTTTTTTCAGAGCTTATGTTTTTTTTTTTTTTGTTAGTATCCTTTGCTCTAGAATTGTTTGTTAAGTTATTTGTTGCAGGGACAATTGGTCATACTCACTTGTCACGACCTACGAGTCCATAAAGGAAATTAAATGCTTTCCTGAATTATGCTACGTCGGGGCGTGACAGGCTTTTTGGTATCAGAGCCAGGTTATGGCTCGACCAATTGTCCAGAACACATAGGATCTCCCGTTAAGATAGAATTAGTTCGACTTTATTCCGTGTCTAGTCGCTTTCTATCGTTTAGAATTTTCTTTCTTCTCGAGAGGTTGACCGAATTCTGTTGATTGATGGATAGGTACCGTTCTCTCGATCAGATGGCTAGAAGAAATCTCAGGAATCGTCCCGCTATTGAAGATGCACCGCCAGTAATAGATCCAACCGGGATGTTCGAAGCTTTTGTAAGGAGGTTGGAGAGGGTTAGTGATCAGAACGCAAGAAACAATAATCAGAATGGGGATTACAATGGGAATGGGAGGCAAGCCCACCAGACTGGAGACAAGCTTCTCAAGGAGTTTCGCGCTCTACGACCTGAGTATTTTGCTGGAACTGATGAACCCTGGCAAGCGGAACAGTGGCTACGTCAGATGGAGCGTATCTTTGAGACCATAGAGTGCACTGATCTGGAAAAGAAGCGTCTGGCTATCTTTCAGTTGTCTTATGCAGCGGCTGATTGGTGGGATGCAGAAAAGGCGACCATAGGGGAAGAAGCTGCAAGGAGAATGCCGTGGGTGGTGTTCAAGGAAAGGTTTCTCGAGAAGTATTTCCCCGAAGAAGAGAAGGACAAGAGGGAGAAAGAGTTTATGGAGTTGACTCAAGGGAATCTGACTGTCCGAGAGTACACTACTCGATTTGAGCGTCTGTCTCGCTTTGCTCCACATATGGTGGACACACCCCAGAGGAAAATCAAGAAGTATCACCGAGGTCTCAACCTGTCTCTCAGACATTTGACTATGGGGCATCTGGGCCAGTCATTTGAAGCTCTGGTGAGATTGGCTACGGGGTTAGAGAATGATGGGTGTCAGAATTCGAAGCCGCTTGGAAATCGACCTCCGCAGAAGGGTTATCCCGGACAGAAACCAGGGTACCCTCAAGGACAGAAAAGGACCTGGGATGGAGGGAAGAAACCTCAACAGACACAAGCAGTTCAGCAGTATCAGCCTCTAGCAATAGAAGGGGCCAAAAACAACAACTGCTTCAATTGTGGAGTTCCCGGTCATCGAGCTAAAGATTGCAGAGCACCTAGGCGTACGAATCGTTCAGGAGTTGTGTGCTATAATTGTGGCATGCCAGGTCACATAAGTCCAGAATGCAAGGCTCCTAGGAAAGGTAACTATGGTCAACAAGGACAAGCCCGTCTGAATGCTGTCATTCCCGAGGCTGCTGGCTATGAGGAGACAGGGTATGAAGAAGGTACCAATGAGGAGGGACCGCCCGAGCAACGAGCAGTGGAAGGTACTCTAACTTTGTTTAACTCTCATGTTAAAGTTTTATTCGACACGGGTGCTACACATTCTTTTATATCTGTTAAGATCGTTCAGAAGTTGGGTATCATACTGCATCGTTTAGAGGAAGCTTTGAGTGCTGTCTCACCCTTAGGGACCACAGTCAAGTTATTACATGTGTGTAAGGATTGTCCTCTTCGGTTTGGAGACCGCGAACTTTTGGCGAGATTGGTGGTTCTGTCGATGAAGGAGTTCGATATAATCCTGGGAATGGATTGGCTCGAGAAGAATCATGCGAAGTTGGATTGTGCAAAGAAAAAGATCACATTTACGGACAAGGGGAATCAACTCTTCGATTTCCAATGTAACCCTTCGGGTGATATGTTCCTCACTAGATGCCTAGCAAACATTGAGGTTGTCAGTGCAGAGGTGACAGTATCATCTATACCGGTAATCAAAGAGTTCGAGGAAGTATTCCGAGATATTTCAGGATTACCGCCGGAAAGGGACATAGAATTCTGTGTGGAATTAGTGCCAGGTACTCGACCTATAACCAAGGTTCCCTACAGGATGGCCCCTACAGAGTTGTTGGAGCTGAAGGAACAAGTTCAAGAACTTGAGAAGTTGGGTTTTGTTCGTCCAAGTACTTCACCCTGGGGAGCACCAGTGTTGTTTGTGAAGAAGAAGGATGGGTCAATGCGGCTGTGTATTGACTACCGAGAACTGAATAAGGTTACTATCAAGAATAAGTATCCTTTACCTCGGATAGACGATCTGTTTGATCAGTTGCAAGGAGCCACGACCTTTTCTAAGATTGATCTACGGTCAGGGTATCACCAGTTGAGGGTGCGGAAGGAAGACATACCTAAGACTGCTTTCAGGACGAGATACGGACACTATGAGTTCTTAGTAATGCCGTTTGGGATGACAAATGCTCCAGCTGTGTTTATGGACTTGATGAACAGAGTATTCAAGCCATACTTAGATCAGTTCGTTATTGTCTTTATTGATGATATTTTGATCTATTCCAAGTCAGAGGAAGAGCATGAACAACATCTGAAGATCGTGTTGCAGACTCTCAAGGATCACCGCCTGTATGCTAAATTCAGCAAGTGTGAATTCTGGCTTCAGGAAGTTAAGTTTCTCGGGCATGTGATCTCTCAACAAGGAATCGCGGTTGACTCATCAAAGACCGATGCAGTGGCGAATTGGACTCGGCCGACCAATGCTACAGAAGTCAGAAGTTTTCTGGGACTAGCTGGTTACTATCGGAGATTTGTGGAAGGTTTCTCAAAGATAGCAGCCCCGTTAACTGGTTTGACTAAGAAAGATTTGAAGTTTGAATGGACTGATAAGCATGAACGCGCTTTTCTGAAATTGAAAGAGAAATTGACAACAGCGCCAGTGCTTGCGATACCAAGGGATGGTGAGAAGTTCACTATTTTTAGTGACGCCTCGTATCAAGGATTGGGATGTGTCCTTATGCAAGACGGAAAGGTTATCGCCTATGGTTCAAGACAGTTGAAGCCGAATGAATTGAACTACCCAACTCATGATTTAGAGCTGGCAGCAGTAGTGTTCGCGCTTAAGATCTGGAGACACTACCTCTATGGGGAGAAATTTGATTTGTTCTCAGACCACAAAAGCCTTAAGTATTTGTTTACTCAGAAGGAGTTGAACATGAGGCAACGTCGGTGGATGGAACTGATCAAGGACTACGACTTCACATTAGAGTACCACCCCGGTAAGGCAAACGTAGTCGCTGACGCCCTAAGCCGGAAACCTCAAGGAATGATTGCTTCATTGATGTTGAGGGAATGGAAAGCCTTGGAGACAATAACAGAATTTGATGTGCAGATTTCTGAGGAAAGTATCGGGCAACACTTTGGATGCTTGGTAGTACAACCAACACTTGTGAGTCGAATCATCGAAGCCCAGAAGGAAGATGAGAAGTTTCAAGCATGGTTCGCCAAGATGTTAGAGAAGGACCCGACAGAATGGAAGGTTGGGGCCGATGGAGGATACCGATGTCGAGACAGATTGTGTGTGCCAGATTCAGGAGGTTTGAGAAAAGAAATTCTCGAAGAAGCACATAAATCAAGACTGACAGTACACCCAGGAGGAACAAAGATGTATAAAGACCTGAAGAGAAACTTCTGGTGGGAAGGGATGAAACGAGAAGTAGCCGAATTTGTGTCTAAATGTTTGACTTGTCAACAAGTGAAGGCCGAACATCAGAGACCCTCGGGATTGTTACAACCCTTACCTGTCCCAGGATGGAAATGGGAGCACATAACTATGGATTTCGTGGTTGGATTACCCCGGTCACAACAGAATCATGACGCGATTTGGGTAATCGTGGATCGTTTGACGAAGTCTGCACACTTTATCGCGTACAATATGACTTACCCAGTAGAAAGGATGAGTCGAATGTACCTACAACAAGTGGTGCGACTGCACGGTGCGCCTGTGTCAATTGTATCAGACCGCGATGCACGTTTTACCTCGGGATTTTGGGAAAGTCTGCAGAAGGCTATGGGAACTTCGCTCAAGATGAGTACTGCATTCCATCCTCAGACCGATGGGCAGACCGAGCGTGTTAATCAGATTATGGAAGATATGCTCAGAGCTTGTGCAATTGACTTTGAAGAATCTTGGGAGACGCACTTACCTTTGGTTGAATTTGCGTATAACAACAGTTATCATTCGAGTATTGGAATGGCGCCGTTCGAAGCTTTGTACGGACGGCCATGTCGATCTCCATTGTGTTGGGCTGAAGTGGGAGATACAGAACTGTTAGGACCAGATTTGGTGAGAGAGACCAATGAGAAGATTTCACTGGTCAAGGAAAGGATGAAAACTGCACAAAGTAGACACAAGAGTTATGCGGATCGACGTCGAAAGGACTTGGAGTTCAGTATTGGAGATCACGTACTCCTTAAGGTTTCACCTGTTCGTGGAATAATACGTTTTGGTCAGAAGAGAGGGAAATTGGCACCTCGTTTCATCGGACCGTTCGAGATTTTGGAGCGTGTTGGGAAAGTGGCTTATCGGCTCGCGTTGCCACCAAAGATGTCTGGTGTTCATAATGTGTTCCATGTCAGTATGTTAAGGAAATACATACGGGATCCTTCACATGTGGTTAATTTTGATGATATTGAGACAAGTCAGAATGTTGTCTACAAGGATAGACCTGTGAGAATTCTTGACCAGAGTATCAAGAGGCTGAGAAGAAGAGACGTTCCTTTGGTTAAAGTTCAGTGGAGGCATCATGACGAAGGAGAGGCGTCGTGGGAGTTAGAGTCAGACATGAGGACTAGATACCCCGAGTTGTTTCAGGATTAGTTAGCTCAGATTTCGGGGCGAAATCTCTGTTAAGGAGGGTAAGGTGTAACGCCCTGTATTTTATTATCATTAATAAATAAATATTGCATTTTATTTCCATGAGTATTTTAATTTAATTTCTCTTTGTAATAATTATCTGGGGTCAAACCGTAATTTTTAAAACATTTTCTATGGTTTCAAAATCGATGTCTATATTTTTGTATAACCGGGAATTGAATTCCTACATTAATATAATTTTCTGTATTTTTATTTCAACCGTAAAATACCAGTTTTGGGAATGGGCAGTATATTTTTTACCTGTGTGTGTGTATCATTGCGTGAGCTCAACACACACAAGGGTATCTTGTGTACACATTAGTGCAGTGTGTGCTGTGTTTAGTGGAATGTGTGTGTAGTGCTTTGTGAGTGTGTGTGGAGTGTCATGTGTGTTTTATATGCATAGTGCTAAGCACTTTACATATCATTTATACACCCACTTATTCCCCATTTGATTCATCTCTCTCTCGGCAGCTCTCTCTCTCAATCACTCACTCACAGTCTCTCATCTCTCACTCCCAAACTCTCTCAAATTCTCTCAATCACTCTCTTGCTCTCTCAAGATCACACAACACACACATACAGTTTATATATATAATCAGTCACATACTTAGACACACATATATATACACATATTGGGTTACCAAAATCAAGAACGGAGGAGGAAATTCTCAACGACGGATTATTACGGTGGAAGTTCTCGGCCTTTAAATTTCTGTATAATCGTCTCTGTGAGTATTATAAACTCACTCCCAAAGTTTATATATGTATATTTCAGTGTATATATGTGTGTATATGTGTATATATATAGATACACCATTAAAGCTTAAAAATTGGAGTTTTACAAAAGTTAACCAAAATCAATTCTGTGAATTGGGAATGAAAGATCTTAGTCCCAATAAGCTGTGTTTCGAATACTACGGCTTAATTCATCCGTATCGCGACGTACCATTGATTCAAAGTTTTGTCACCTCTCGGTTTTACGTGAAATCCGAGAGCTACGATTGAAATTAGTTAAAACCGATCGCGTATTCTTAATCTACGCGGAAAAACGAAGAAATCCATATATTACATGTCTTGGTTGGAACAGAATTGAGAAATGGGTCAAAAACAGGCTTCAAATTCGTAACAGGGGAGAAACTGCTGATACCAATCGATTGGAAACATATTCAATCGATTGACATGTTATTCAATCGATTGACATGTGTTCCAATCGATTGACATGTCATTCAATCGATTGACACTTTTGTCAATCGATTGACATTTTTCAGCATTGACGGCTTTTACTAAAACGACCATATCTTCCTCTAGGAAACTCGAAAACGCGCACGGTTTGAAGCGTTGGAAACTAGACTCAAAGAGCTTTCTGTTGATATGTAATTCATGTATACAAATTATAACTCATTTTTAATGGCATTACTTCAAAGTATATTAGAAATTCAATCTAATATTTTCTCTTTTAATTTTAACAGTAGCAGAATTTTGTTTTCAGACTTTTGTTAGGAAAACGAATGAAATTTAAGGTTCTGCCCGCGTTGTCCCAAGTAAAACTCGATTCTGCACACTTTTCGTCTAATGCAATTTTCTCAGATTCTGCACCGTTTGGACAGAAAACGAGGATTTCAGTAGCAGTTTTTTTTTTAATGCTATTAGTTATGTTTAAAATGATTAAGGCAATGAATTACGAATTTTCAATCCCCGTACGCGTATTATTTCTTTAATTCTGTGAATTCCTTTATGTTTAAAGTTTGATGACATTCATGTGATTTATTAATGGTGTTATTTATGAAACATTGACATACATATTAGGGTTGAGGTTGTGTGAAAAGAGTAAAGAGTGGCGTTCTAGTTGTGCGACCTCAATATCGATCGGATATTATTCCTGGTATTGGAGGCGACAGTGTTGTGTACGACTTAGATATCGATCGGATAGTATTCCTGGTATCTAAGGCGCGCGTTTCGGATATTGATCGGATAGTATTCCTGATATCCGAAGCGATGGTGGTAGTGTTGTGTACGGCTTAGATATCGATCGGATATTATTCCTGGTATCTAAGGCGCTTGTTTCGGATATTGATCGGATATTATTCCTGGTATCTGAAGCGATGGTTTGGTGTGCTCTTTTGGATATCGATCGGATAGTATTCCTGGTATCTAAGATAATGGTTTGGTTGTGTTGAGTTTTGTTGAGAGAAAAGAGTCAGAAAGATGAGGTGTTACATTATTCACGCATGGTCACATATTTATTGCTTTCTTTATTCCCCCGTAGCTTATGTTGGAATTGGAACCTTGAAGTTATTGCTTTTAAAAGTTAAATTGCACCGTTGTTTATATGCTTATATATACATTGCGAGCACTTGTTTATTTTGCTCACCAGCTTTCATAAGCTGACGGCGTTGATGCGTCCTGGACTGTATGTCCAGATTTTCAGGGTCAGGAGAAGCCAGGGTATTTTGACTATGCTACTTAGAGTCAGGAGACTTTCCAGGAGGCTGCTTTATATTTCCTAAGTCTTTTAATTTGGGTTTTGTAATAAACTAGTTTGGACTTTTGAATAAGGCGTTTTGTGCCTAAGACTATGACTGTTGTAATAGTTTAGTAAGTTTTTTTTTTTTTCAGAGCTTATGTTTTTTTTTTTTTTGTTAGTATCCTTTGCTCTAGAATTGTTTGTTAAGTTATTTGTTGCAGGGACAATTGGTCATACTCACTTGTCACGACCTACGAGTCCATAAAGGAAATTAAATGCTTTCCTGAATTATGCTACGTCGGGGCGTGACATCCGGCCGATAGTGCTGAGTGGAAAGAGTTGGATCGGCAGTATCCGGAGTTCGCCCGAGAGCCGAGGAATGTGAGGCTAGGGCTAGCCACTGATGGGTTCAACCCTTTCGGGAATATGAGTACCTCTTATAGTATGTGGCCTGTGATCCTCACACCCTATAACCTGCCACCTTGGATGTGTATGAAAGAGCCATTTTTTATGATGTCGTTACTTATTCCTGGGCCGTCACAACCAGGGAAAGCAATTGACGTTTACATGAGACCGTTGGTGGATGAATTGAAGGAATTGTGGGAAAATGGTGTATTGACTTATGATGCCTCAACTGGTCAGAATTTTCAGATGCGGGCATCTATATTGTGGAAAATACATGACTTTCCTGCATATGGTAACATATCTGGCTGGAGTACAAAGGGTTATATGGCTTGTCCCATTTGCAATGATGAACCATATTCAGAACGCTTGAGAAGTAAGATTGGGTACACTAACCATCGCTGTTACTTGCCCAAGGATCACCCTTGGCGAAAGAGTAAGGCCTATAATGGCAAGCGTGAAACAAGGACTAGATCCCTCGAGTTACCGATTGAAAAGGTACAAGCTCAATTGGATCGGATACCGGTTGCAAACTTGGGAAAGTTTTCGAGCAATCATAAAGAAGTAAACTGGAACAAGGTAAGCATCTTATTTGAGCTTCCGTACTGGAAGGATCGGAAGCTTCGATATAACATTGATGTGATGCATGTGGAGAAGAATATTGGTGAAAGTATCGTCGGAACTATGTTGGCCATTGATGGGAAGAATAAGGACACAGACAAGGCACGGTTGGACTTGCAAGATTGGTGCATTAGAAAAGAGTTGCACTTGCAACAACGTCCCGATGGATCTTATGTCAAGCCTCGTGCAATATTTTCACTGACCCCAAAGGATAAAGAAGGTTTTTGTGAATTTTTGAAATCCGTTAAATATCCAGATGGATATGCGGCGAACATATCGAGGTCAGTGAGCACAAGAAATGGTAGATTAGCGGGCCTTAAAAGTCACGACTACCATGTACTCCTACAGCGGATTCTGCCAATCGGGATGCGTGGTTACATTGACAATAATTTTAGTACAACACTATTTGAGTTGGGCAACTTCTTCCAAGACATGTGCGCTAAAACATTGAGGATGGGAGATTTAGAGAAGCTTGAGGAAAGGATAGTCCTTATACTCTTCAAGCTTGAGAAATTTTTGCCTCCAGCTTTCTTTGATGTGATGGTTCATTTGGCTGTTCACCTACCTCGAGAGGCCAAGCTTGCAGGACCTGTGCATTATCGGTGGATGTACGTAATTGAAAGGTATATGTTATTGTGATATACATGTGGTTTCAACTCTACTTTCTCAATTGTCTTAACTAATACCCATTTTTCGAGGTATCTCGGAACTTTAAAAGGATACGTTACCAACCGAGCTCGTCCAGAAGGTTCGATCGCAGAGGCTTATATTGTCAAAGAGTGTATTACTTTTCGCTCAATGTATTTAGATGAGATCAAAACCGTGTTTGATAGACCAGAACGAAACGTAGATCGTGGTGAACGTGGCCCGGGCATGATGGTATTCACTAACCCAGCCCGTCCTTTTGGTTTGGTATCGAGGTCTCGCAATATTTCACAGGAATTCAAAGATAATGTTCACTGGTTCTTGCTTTTCAATAGCCCCGAGGTGGAGCCATATTTTGAGTAAGAGGCTAATTGAGTGTAGATGTTATTATTGTTAGCCATGCTTATGGTAACTATTTTTAATCTATTCCACATGTTGTTTTGAGTAGGGAACACAAGAATCAGATCCCAACTGGACACGATATCACACAGATACAGCGACGAGCATTCCCTAACTGGTTTCGTGATTGTGTAAGACATTAATAATTTTTGTGACACACCAAACGCTATGTCACTTGCACAAAACTTGAACTTTACGGGTATAATTGCTTAACTTTATTCTAATGCATTTGTATGTAGGTCAATACATTGAAAGTCACCGGCTCTTTAGAACAAAATGACCAACTGTGGGCCTTGGCAAATGGCCCAAATGTGATAGTGAAACAATATTCAGGATGCATAATCAATGGCATAAGATTTCATACTAAAGACCTTGACAATCGCCATAAGAGCCAAAATAGTGGTGTACATGTACAAGGGGAGCACGACAACCAGATACATGATTATTTTGGTCATCTGTGCTGTGTTTGGGAATTCGAGTACATGTGCGGCAATAAAGTTGTTTTGTTTGAGTGTGAATGGTACAACACCAGTACCACTGGTAGGAGAACAATCCGAACTGATTCACATTGTACAAGCATTGATGTCACAACTCGGTGGTATAAAAATGATCCTTTTATCTTACCTAGCCAAGCGAAACAAGTGTTCTACCTCGATGATACTAAGTTTGGAAAACCTTGGAAAGTCGTGCAACGGGTTGAGCATAGGGGAGTGTATGATATACCGGTGGTATCAGAAGAACACGGAGATTTACCGAAACAGAATGATGCATTCTAACTGGATGAAACCACAAAATTTGTCCCAATTGTCGATGATAATATTGCTCAATATTGTAGGGATGATGTTGAACCGGAGGTCATTCCTAACGTCGATAATGACGTAAATATAGATATGGATTATAATGAAAATGTTGAAGCTGAAGGTGAAGCTAATCGGCATAGTGACTTCGATGATGATATAGATAATGACATGGATTATATTACAGATTATGATATAGACAATGATATGGATTATAATTCAGATGCGTACTTTTGCTTTAATTATGATGTGTAACTTTTGCTTTATGATATGTAACATTTATTTTCTTCCCTTGATGACTAAATGCGCTTAATGAAATTATGATTTAACTTTTTTTGTTACTTTACTTGTTTATATCTCATTTATAGCTCTTAATTTTCTTGATATATGTTCTAAAGTGTAATTACATGAATTACCGTTTGATAGTTTCATGAAATGCCCAAAGGCGGGAAAAACTGGGTCAAACCGAGTTATTTAGCCTCAAATAGCCTAGCATATGAGAAGGAAAGGGAATAAAATATCAATGCGAACAAACTGAGATTAGAGGCCTTAGGGTTGAAGCGTTTTCCAACTTCTTTTAATGGGTCAGATCATCCAAAACGCACGAATAAGAAGGGTCAGACAAATTTGAGGGATACTCATTCTGATGATGACTATATTCTGTCAGAAGATGGAGATGATGAGTCGGTTGACTCTTTAGAACATGAGGTATTATGCTCGTGTTTTCTTCAAGGGTAGAGTTTGATTTTGATATAATGTCATTTATCTCGAACTCTTTACATATTAAAGTCTTTACATATTCCATTGTATCCTTTTTTTAGGTAAGTGTGATGCCGCCAGCACGTCGCCTTACATTTTCTGAGCCTTCGGTCTCCCGACCAGTTCATGGGAGGGATGCACCACTTGAGGAGAATATTATGGCCACTGATATGGGTGTTCAGGACATTGTTGGGGGGGCTCTCCTTCAAGTCGGGCCCATCCTCAGTGAGCCACGAGCTAGTAGTGAGGCACGAGCTAGCAGCGTCGGTATAATCTCAAAATTACTTAGATTTATCATTTCTCAATATGATTTACTTGATCTCTTCATTATCTAATTGAATAACAATTATGTGTTAAACAGGATCATCGACCAATAGACGGGGGCTTTCAAGATGCATTGGGACTGACCGCCGCATTGAGAGAGAAGGAAAGCTTTCAGTGCTCATCCCTCCAGAGTTTAGGCAGCCGGTGGGGCCTTATGCTACTTCTTTTGCTTCCGCTACAGGCATGCAGATTAGACAGAATCTACAGCGCCCGGGCGTCCGTAGATGGTCAAAAGTCCCAGAAATATCAGTCGGCCCGATAATTCAACGTGTCAACGTAGTAAAAACAACTCTAAATTTATAGATATACTTCAAAGGATACGCTATATGATACGTAATCATCTATAATGTTATTTTCAGGATAAGTTCAACGTACAAGGCGATGACGTGGTTGTCCAGAAAGCGATGAATGCAAAATGTGGTGCACTACTTAGTCTTTGGAGTCACAGATTGTACAAGCAGTACAAACGTCTAAGAGACACTGAGGGTGAGGAATATACCAGGAACAACCACCCAAAGAATTGCAACCTTGATCAATGGCTAGATTTAATTGATAATAAATGGAGTGACCCAAAGTTTCTGGTAAGCAAATCATTTGTAAACAAAATCCATACATAAGTTTGAAGATTATGAACAAAATTATTTATGTTTATATGTTGTTTAATGTTCCACGCAGCACCAATCCGCCGTGAACTCGGCCAATCGAGCGCGTTCAAGGACAAATCACTCATGTGGCTCAAGTTCATTTGCTACTAGGGCTCATAAGATGGTGCACATTATTTACTTGTTCAAATTATACTACTGCTATACATTATTAATTACTAACTTTATACTTAATATATCAGTTAAAAGATGGAGATATCGATTTTCCGGAGTTCTACCACTCTTGTCACTTCAGTAAAGCGAAGAACGATTGGGTGTCTTCGGACTGCGGGACTTACCATGTAAATATACTCTCTTTACTAGTAATAAGTAGTTGATTGATTCAAATTTATATATTAGAATTGATTGATTAAATGTATTTTTTTTAAATGACAGGAAGGGATGAAAAAGCTACAACAAGAACGTAACTTGCAACCCAATTCAAAACCGTTAAGTGCCGAGGAGCTATCTGTTCAATGTTTGGGTGCAAGATCTGGTTTATTGAAGGGACTCGGCATGAGACCTTCCACTTCATCTCATTCCACGACCACATCTGTTGAGGCTCGTGAGCATGTTAAGCATCTTGAGCAAAAGATAGAGGAGATGGCTGCTCAGATGACAAGCATGTATCAATGGATTCAGCGACATGGTTATGACGGCCCCGGGGGCTCATCTGCAGCTAATGGAACTTCTTGGTAAGTAGCACTCTCTCTCTCTCTCTCTCCCTCTTTCCCTCCCCCCTCCCCCTCCCCCTCCACCCCTCTCTCTCTCTTTCTCTCTCTCTCCCCCCTCTTCCTTCCTTCCCTCCCTCTCTCTCTCGCTTCTTCTTTCTTCCCCCTCTCTCTCTCAGACTCTCTCCCTCTTCTGTCCCTTTCTCTCTATCTATCTATCTCTCCCTTTCCTTCCCTCTCTCTCTCTCTCCCTCTTCCTTCCCTCCCTCTCTCTCTCAGACTCTCTCCCTCTTCCGTCCCTCCCCCTCTCTATCTCTCTATCTCCCTCTCTTCCTTCCCTCCCTCTCACTCTATCTCTCTCTCTCTCTCTCTTCCTTCCCCCTCTCTCTCCCTCTCTCCCTCTTCCTTCCCTCCCTCTCTCCCTTTCTATCTCTCTCCCTCTTTTGTCTCTCTCTCTCTCTCTCTCTCTCTCTCTTCCTTCCCTCTCTCCCTCTCTCAAACTCACTCTCTCTCTCTCTCTCTCTCTCCCCCCCCTCGTTTTGAATATTTCTAATTTTCTTTCTTTTTTAAATTTCTTGAAGTTTCCCATTCATAGTTTACGTATAGAGAACTCAAACTATAATTACCTAGATGTTGTCCTGAAAGTTAGGAGAAATATCTTTCTCAAGATGAGTTTGAAAATATACATTTCTTATAAAGCATACATTTCTAGAGTCCTAGATGCTTTGAAAATATGCTGTCCTAGATGCTTTGAAAATATGCTGTCCTAGATGCTTTGAAAATATACATTTTTTATAAGCATGATGATGTTTCATACTATTAACACAACCTTCATTTGGTAATACTCTTAAGAGATGAACTGAGGAAGCCAAAATCGAGAGGGAGAGAGGGAGAGAAAAAGAGAAAGAGAGAAAGAGAGAGAGGGAGAGAGAACAAAGAAGTAGGGTAGGGAGAGAACTGAATTTGGATAGTGTAAGAAAATCAAAGACGACTTAGGAAGGATGTCTAAGAAGAGGTAATTGACTTCATAAATCTTTTGTACTTATACTACTGTAAATGCCACATACTGTGGGTTTGCTTATAGATAAATTCAATACCAATTAGTTATGGTTGTTTTGTGCTTCTCAATAAAATACAACAAAAACTAACTTAGAATTTATTAACTTGAACAATTTGTTACGGGAATTGTTTGTGTTAGCATACAAATCTGGAACAATTTGCACGTGTTGTAAAAGATCTAAGTGCAAAGTGTTGATCTACTCGAACTCTGTAAACTAGATGCTCAAATTGATGTTACATAGGATAATTCCGTGTTTTTTTTTTTCTTCTTTTATTAATTTATAAGATGTTAACGTTCTTCTTTTATTGTTTTTTATGCAGATGTCGCGTAGAGTTGGTGGATTGCTCGTTAGAGTGTTCAACAGTTCATTATTGTCTTTATGTTGTGGGACTTTTATTGTTTTTACTAAACATGTGTTGTAGGACTTATTTAGGGTTTAGGATGTCGGATATATAAAAATTTATATTATGTAGGATTATTTTGTGACCAATTATGTATTTTTCCGATATATCAAACTTGTGTAATGTTGGATGTGATGTTTAATATTATTTTATGTTGGACAAGTTTGGATTATTCTATATTTATAAATTGAACAGGTTTTGAAATATTACAGGAATAAAAATTAATATTGGATTGCACAGGTATTGTTGCGATTACTTTTAAGAGAACAAAATAGCAAGGAACTATATTTTCGTTGTTAAAAATAACCTTCAGCAAGGAAATTATTTCCTTGTCTTAGGGTTATTTAATTGGCAAGGAACAAATTTTGCCTTGCTAAAAGTCTCCTTTCGCAAGGAAATTACTTTTAGCAAGGAACATATTTCCTTGCCTTAGACTTGGATATTTAGCAACGAAATTTTTTCCTTGCCAATTGTCCAAATTACAGCACAAAGGTAGGTTTTTTGCAAGGAAATTAGGCATTTAGCAACGAAAAACCTGAGCACTAGCAAGGAAAAAAATTCCTTGCCAAATATAAGAATTTGCAAGGAAATTTGTTTTCGTTGCTAGAAGCTTTAGAGAGGAAGCTTCTGCAAGGAATACAATTTTCCTTGCAAAAAGGTTTTGCAACGAAATTGTGGCCTTTAGCAAGGAACTTTTTCTTTGCAAAAACCCATTTTTGTTGTAGTGGAAAATAAGAATCTAATTATGTGGATTGTCAAACTATACCTTCTGTCATAAAAAAACACCTAGCATACTCAAACAATTCATTTGACAAAGTTTATATTTCAAATATCTGTATATATATTTCTATCTATTAATGGACAGGCAATTGTGTAGTGGCAAAGTGGTGGGGACTGGGCGACGAATAACCCACGTCCGCGGCGGGTCACGGTTCAAATTTGGCTACTGCCCAATTGCCTCTTTATTTTTCTTTAAACTAAACGACGTCGTTTCATATCAAACCTGACACACTTGATATGACCTCAACTAGTACAAGTTTATTTTCAAATAAAGAATGATTCTGTGGTCTTAAATGCCAAATCCTTTTCAAAAGCATAGAAGTTGTGTGATCTAGTGTTGGTTTGTATATTCCCAATTCCTTTAAATCATTTCTTCCAAATTAATTAATATTCCCTGCTTGTAGATAACTTAGATTAAATGATTGTTTTATTTCAATCTTTCACCATAATAAAATCCAAAAAGTTTATCTCATGAAAATCTAGCTTTTATTCATTTTTTCTTCCTTTTCTTACTAGTATATTAATTAGTTTATTTTGCACTGTTAAAATCTTTACCATAAACTGTTACAAAAAAAATTAGCTTTTAATTAGTTTTATTGCAAAAATATAAAAACTAGTAGTTTAGTAAAAACCCCAAAAATCCATCATCTTTTATTTTCTTTTTAGGGACAAAATACTTACTACCTATCTTTAGAAAATTATTTTCCGTTCCCTGTGGGTTCGACCTGGTCTTCCAGAACTTTATTACTTGTACGATCACCTACACTTGGGTGTTGATAAGAAAACGCGTCAATTGGATGTCGTCAAGTTTTTGGCGTCGTTGCCGGGGAACGATTAAAAATTAATAAATTAATAAAGTTAGGTCTATGAATATTTCTCCCACTATATCTATATCTATATCTATATATATATACTTATTCTACCTTATAAATAATTTAGTTTTCTTTTTAAGAAAATGATAACATAAGAAAAATTAGAAAAAAAAAACTATACATAATTTTTATTTGATAAAGATATATAAATATATATTCATACGTATGTATGTGTCTATCTTCTAAAAAAAAAACAGCATATATATACATATATAAACCTATCTTCTAAGAAAATATAAAAACATATATATAAAAAAGAAGTTTTTTTTACTTAGCTATAAATAATAATAATAATAATAATAATAATAATAATAATAATAATAATAATAATAATTTTATCATTTTGTTTTTCTTTTACTTCATATGTCCTTAGATACTACTGAAGCTTTATATCAAGTACCACATAATTATAACATTTCTAGTGATTCATCTAGGATACAATTTCTTAGAATCATGACTGAAATTGAAGGCATAGAAGGAATAGCTGATGATGCTCATAGTGAACATGGGAAAAATATACCACAATTTGTTTTACCAGAACGTGAACAACGTTCTTTACGTGATTTATTTACCCCAGAACGAAATATCACTCCTTCTTGCATTAATTTACCTAGACATACAGGAAATTTTCACTTTAGACAATGTATGATTCCACTCTTACCAACTTTTCATGGAATGAGGTTAGAACGTGCTTATCTACATATTTGTGAATTTGAAGAAGTCTGTTGTACGTTCTCTGATCAAAGCTGTCCTATTGAAATAATCCGTCATAAGCTTTTTCCTTTTTCTTTAAAAGATAAAGCTAAAGCCTAGCTTTTATCTCTCCGTCCTGGATCTATAACTTCATTGCATGATATGAATGAAGCCTTTCTAAAAAAAATTTATCCTAAAAATTTAACTAATAGCATGATGCATCAAATTAAACTTTTTATTCAAAAAGAAAGGAACCATTCCCTGAAGTTTGGGAAAGTTTTAAAGATCTCCTGGTAGCTTGTCCATATCATGGATTTGAAAAATGGCGTCCAATAAATTTCTTTTATGAAGGATTAGAACCAAAATCAAATAAATTAGTTGAAACTACGTGTCAAGGAGAATTTTTGAGTAAAACTATCGACGAGGCTGAATCATACTTTGATTGACTTGGAGAAAATGCTTCCTAGTGGGAAACAGAAGAAATTGGTAGGACGGAAAAAGCTAATAGTGTATACCAATTACAATCAGAAGATGATTTAACATTGAAATATGAAGAATTAGCGCGTAAAGTGGAAGCTATAATAGTAGAAAAATAATCCATCTAAGAAGAAAAGAGACCTTTGTGATAATTATCATACGTTAGGACATCCTACTAATGAATGTCCTAACAGTTCAAATTTTCAAGAAATTGCTCCAGTAGAGATAAATGCTGTGAATAATTATAGGGGTCCCCAAAACTCCTATGGTAATTCATACCAGTCTAACTGGAGGAATCCTCCAAATCATATGTATACCAAAGAAGGTATTTTACAATTTCAAACTCAATAGTATCCTTCTCAAAATAATCAGCCGTATTTACCTCCTCCACCTCAATTTCAACAAACACAAAATACATATCCTAATACACAGCAAAATTCTAATGTTTATGTGCCTCTGCACAAGAAAGTACAAGACGAACATTTACAGTCTATGATGCAACAATTAATACAAATCATGGGAAAACAACAAACATCTATGGATAGGATTAACAATCAACACAATTCTAAACGAAAAGGCATTTTTCCTGCCCAACCACAACCTAATCCAAGGGGACAACCACAAGGTGATCCCTCAACTTCTGGTAATAGTCAACATGAACAAGTAAAAGCTATAATTGTACTAAGAAGTGGTAAGACTGTTGGACAAGAAATTTCACTTTCTTTAGAAGAAATTGAGCATACAAATAAGGATGATAATATGATAGAAATTGAGGAAGAAATAGATGAAGATAAAAGTGCTAATGGAGTTGAAATTGAAACCTTTGAAAAACAACAAATTTCTCAAAAAAAATGAAACATCTGATTTACCAGTGGAAAAAGAAACAGAGGAAACTCCTAAATATTCTCCTCAAATTCCTTATCCACAACGTTTAAGAAAACACCAAAATGCTAAGAATCAGGAATATTTAGAATTATTTAAACAAGTGCATATTAATATTCCTCTCTTAGATGCGATTAATCAAGTACCTGCTTATGCAAAATTTTTAAAAGATTTATGTACTATCAAACGTAAGCAAAATGTAAAAAATGATGCGTATTCTGCTGACTTCATAGAAGAAATTAATTATATCGTACAATATAATTTACCAACAAAATTTAAAGACCCAGGTACACCAACAATATCATGTATTATTGGAAATCACAAAATCAATCACGCACTCCTTGACTTAGGAGCTAGTGTGAACTTTCTTCCTTATTCTGTTTATCAACAGCTTGGATTAGGTGAGCTAAAGCCTACTTGCATGGTATTACAACTTGCAGATAGATCTACAAAATACCCATGAGGAATTTTGGAAGATGTTCTTGTCAAAGTTGACAAATTTATTTTTCCAATAGATTTTGTCATCCTTGATGCAGAACCAGTATTAGATGCTAATGTGCAAATACCAGTCATTTTTGGAAGGCCCTTCTTGGCTACCATTGATGCCACTATTCGAATCCGCAGTGGTATGATGACTGTAGTATTTGAAAATATGACTTTAAATATTACAATTTTTTCTAATCCACAACACCAAGAAGAAGATGAGAATATTGAAGAAGTTCATGCTACTGAATCTATATCACGAGAATATTTTAACTTAACTTGTTATAATGATCCAGTAGAATCTGTTATTAATAACTCTATTCAGAAACTAGACAATAATAATCTGCAAGAACATACTATAAGTCAAGTATGTTTTAATGAAGATTCAACAGAAGAAATAATTCAAGAAGCAATGTGGATCACACATTTTGAACATTTACCACCAAAGACTACATTAACACTTCCATCTAATTTATAACCTCCACAGTTGGAATTAAAATAACTCCCTAAAGAGCTTAAATATGCTTTCCTTGGTAGTATTAATACTTATCCCGTAATAATATCATCTCTTCTAGACTCCAATCAAGAAAATAAACTCATTAGTATGCTTCAGAAGCATAAAAGTGCCGTTGGTTGGAGATAGCATATTTAAAAGGAAGAAGCCCTTCAATATGCACTCACAATATATATCTTGAAGATAATGCTAAAACCTCAAGAGAAATGCAAAGAAGACTTAATCCTATTATGCAGGAAGTAGTTAAGAAGGAAGTTCTCAAGCTACTCGACATGGGCATTATATATTCAATATCCCACAGTAAATGGGTAAGTCCAACACAAGTTGTGCCGAAGAAAGCAGGAATTACAGTTGTTCCGAATTCAAAGGAAGAATTAATTCCCACTCGTATCACTACTGGATGGCTTGTATGCATAGACTACAGAAAACTCAATGTTGTAACTCGTAAGGATCACTTTCCTTTATCTTTTATGGATCAAATATTAGAAAGAATAGCGGGCCATAAGTATTACTATTTTCTATATGGTTATAGTGGTTACTATCAAATAGGGATCACACCAGAAGATCATGAAAAAACTATTTTCACATGTCCATTTGGAACTTTCACCTATCGCCGAATGCCCTTTGGTCTTTGCAACGCACCTGCGACCTTTCAAAGGTGTATGCTAAGTATTTTTAGTGATATGGGAGATAAGAATTTAGAAGTTTTTATAGATGATTTTTTAATTTTTGGCAAATCCTATGATGATTGCCTTAGCAATCTTCAGAAAGTTCTCCAGAGATGTGAAGAAAAAAGTTTAGTTTTAAATTGGGAAAAATGTCATTTTATGGTCACTAAAGGAATTGTCTTAGGACACATTATTTCTGAAAATGGGATACAGGTAGACAAAGCCAAAATAGATCTTATAGCTAATTTACCTATTCCCAAGACTGTAAAAGACATCCGTTCATTCTTAGGACATGCAGGTTTTTATTGCCGATTTATAAAAAAATTTAGTACTATTTCTAGGCCTTTATGTCAATTATTGGCCAAAGACACACCTTTTGAATGGACTAAAGAACGTTAAAACTCCTTTGAACAATTAAAAGAGCACCTCACTACTGCACCTATTATGCAATCTCCTGATTGGAGGTAACCATTTGAATTGATGTGTGATGCAAGCGACTTTATCATTGGAGCTGCCCTAGGGCAGAGAAAGGATAAAAAGGCATCAGTTATATACTACGCCAGTAGATTTTTGGATAGTACTCAAATTGTCACGCCCCGACGTAGCATAAATATGGAAAGCGTTTAATTTCCTTTATGGACCCGTAGGTCGCGACAGTTTGAAGGATCGATTCCGTCCCAAAAACTTCTAACAACATAAAACTATTAATCAGAGTAGGGCAAACAGGGCTCATAAAAATTTTTCTAACTTATTACAACTTATGGTACGGGGTTAACTAAGGCACAGACCGCCTTAAAATAAAACAATAACTTAAAGTCTATTACAGTCATCCTTATTACAAAACCCAATCATATCTTAAAGCACATAAACATAAAGCATATAAAAGTAAATTCTCTTCTCAGCAGTTGATCTCAATTAGCATAGTCATATGGTTCATCCTGATTATAACCTGTAAAGCCTGAACACGAATGTCCAGGACGCATCAACGCCGTCAGCTTCAAGAAGCTGGTGAGTATTAAAAACATAACTCTGAATGTAAAACATACTCATTTACCTTTTTCCCATTTCCATTTAAATACCACAAGTTTATATTTATGATAAAAAACTCGTTTTAGAAAACAACCACAACATTATTTAAAAGATAATTTCACACATATGTGACCGTGTATGAGAACAATGCACCATCTCATCTATCCGACTCTTTTCTCTCGACAACACCCAACAACCCTCTATCCTACTCCTGGTATCTTTGAAATACTAAGATAGCCACACTTTAGCAACGGGGCGCCAGGGAGTGTCCAGTTTGCCTCACACTTTGGTCCGGGGTACCAGGGAGTGTCCAATGCCTCACACTTTGAATACCCTAACCGCCATGCAAATACCGGGGCAACCCCCACACAGGTATCCAGACTCGAGTCATTCAGGGAGTGTCTATAGGCCACACTTTAGCACTTCCATGGGTGCCAGTGAGTGTCCAAGTTCGGCTTCACACACTTTAACGCTTCCATGGGCGTCAGGGAGTGTCCATTTTTGCCACCTTCGCATTTCAAAGACACCCTCATCCTCTTTTTCAACTCCAACCACAATCACATCCACAACCACAACCATAACCACAGCCATAATTACAACCACAACCACAACCACAACCACAACTCAAACTCATACTCTTTCCACACAATCATTACTCTTTTCCACACTATCATTACTCTTTTACACACTACCAACACTCACCATGCATGTACAACTGACTCCACATGAATGTCATCAAACTTTAAACATAAAGGAATTCACAGAATTAAAGAAATAATACGCGTACGGGGATTGAAAATTCGTAATTCATTGCCTTAATCATTTTAAACATAACTAATAGCATTCTAAAAACTGCTACTGAAATCCTCGTTTTCTGTCCAAACGGTGCAGAATCTGAGAAAATTGCATTTGACGAAAAGTGTGCAGAATCGAGTTTTGCTTGGGACAACGCAGGCAGAACCTTAAATTTCATTCGTTTTCCTAACAAAAATCTGAAAACAAAATTCTGCTACTGTTAAAATTAAAAGAGAAAATATTAGATTGAATTTCTAATATACTTTTTCTGCTACTGTAATCCTCATTTTCTGCCCAAACGGTGCAAAATCTGAGAAAATTGCATTAGACGAAAAGTGTGCAGAATCGAGTTTTACTTGGGACAACGCGGGCAGAACCTTAAATTGCATTCGTTTTCCTAACAAAAATCTGAAAACAAAATTCTGCTACTGTTAAAATTAACTACCTAAATCAGTAAATAAGGAATGAGTTACATTTGGAGTGAGTTAGTAATACTCACCGTGATATAGATTTGAAGAAATTGTTGAGAAAGAAATATAATTACGAAATTCCCAAAATCCAAGCTTTGGCTATGGAGGATTGAGCTCTTCTCTCTCTCTTCGAAATTGAAGAACTTCTCTGCACTCTCTAAACTCTCTGTGTATACTGAATTATGCTGTGATGAATGTGCAGAAAGTGTAGTGTGGTTGGGTGTATAAATAACCAAATTCCTACCAAGAAAACATTGGCCTAACTTCCCACTCAATCTCCATTAACCCCCATATAATACCATGAATGTGCAGCAATGAGGTGTATGCACTGCCCTTTATTCTCCACTACTGAAAGTAAGAGGTAGGTGGAGATGAGGTGGGTCAATGTGTGTTTGGGTAATCTAGCTTATGGCATAAGGACAATACACATACAACAACATTTGCCAAACAAGACCTAAGGAAAAGCATCAGCATAATAATTTGGGTATAAATATATTTGTTCAATCATTTACTTCCAAAATTCTGTGGAAGTTTAACACTGCGCGGACAGTTTTAAACTTACACTGGTATTTTCGTGATACGGTGTTTATCACAAAAATACAGAGAATTCATTTTAACGTTAGAAATAGTTTTCTGATTTTATAAAAATACAGTTTTGAGTTTAAAAGAAATAATTCCACCGTCTTGAAATACAGTTTTGAAATTTAACACAGGTATTGCAAGTTTTTATGAAAATTGCATTTTGACCCCAAAAGAAATTTCAATTATGAAATTAGTCAAGAATTAAACTTTTCACATAAGAATTAACATATAAACAGACAATATATATTAAATTTTAAATATGATAATGCAAATGATAATGAAAATTTTAAATATAATAATGCATGAAAATGCAGGTTATTACACCCTTCCCCCCTTAAACAGGATTTCGTCCCCGAAATCAAGACTAACTAGTCATGAAACAACTCCGGGTACTTCTTCCTCATATCAGCTTCAACTTCCCACGAGGCTTCATTCTCGTCATGGTGATTCCACTGAACCTTCACCAACGGGATATCCTTATTCCTCAGCTTCTTGATACTCTGATCCAAAATCTTCACAGGTCTCTCCTTGTAAGAAACGTTATGACTCGTCTCAATGTCGTCATAACTAACCACGTGCGAGGGATCTCGTATGTATTTCCTCAACATACTCACGTGAAACACGTTGTGAACCCCAGACATCTTCGGTGGTAGCGCCAGCTGATAGGCCACTTTCCCGATACGTTCCAAAATCTCAAACGGTCCAATAAAACGCGGAGCTAACTTCCCTCTCTTGAGACCAAAGCGTACTACTCCTCGTGTTGGTGAAACCTTAAGAAGTACGTGATCTCCAACACTAAACTCCAGATCTTTCCGGCGCCGATCAGCATAACTCTTATACCTGCTCTGAGCGGTTCTCATCCTTTCCTTGACCGAGGAAATCTTCTCGTTGGTTTCTCTAACCAAATCCGGTCCCAACAACTCTGTATCACCAACTTCTGCCCAACACAATGGAGAACGACACGGTCGTCCGTACAGTGCCTCGAACGGAGCCATACCGATACTCGCGTGATAACTATTGTTATAGGCAAATTCAACCAAAGGCAAGTGTGTCTCCCAAGATTCTTCAAAATCGATCACACAAGCCCTAAGCATATCCTCCATGATCTGATTAACACGCTCAGTTTGCCCATCTGTCTGAGGGTGAAAAGCAGTACTCATCTTGAGTGAAGTTCCCATAGCTTCTTGCAGACTTTCCCAAAATCCAGAAGTAAAACGTGCGTCACGGTCTGACACAATCGATACAGGTGCACCGTGAAGTCGCACAACTTGTTGTATGTACATCCGGCTCATCTTTTCCACCGGGTATGTCATACTGTAAGCAATAAAATGAGCTGACTTCGTCAATCGATCCACAATTACCCAAATAGCGTCATGATTCTGTTGCGACCGGGGCAATCCTACTACAAAATCCATCGTAATGTGCTCCCACTTCCAACCAGGAATAGGTAGCGGTTGCAACAATCCTGACGGTCTCTGATGTTCGGCCTTGACTTGCTGACACGTCAAACACTTGGATACAAACTCGGCCACATCCTTCTTCATGCCTTCCCACCAGAAATTTCTCTTCAAATCTTTATACATCTTAGTTCCTCCCGGGTGAACTGTATACCTTGATTTATGTGCTTCTTCCAGAATATCTTTTCTCAAATTCCCACAATCTGGTACACATAATCTGTCTCTGCATCGATACCCTCCGTCACTCCCCACCTTCCATTCGGTCGGGTCTTTTTCTGATATTTTTACAAACCATGTCTGAAACTTCTCATCTTCTTTCTGAGCTTCAATAACGCGGTCGATAAGAACAGGCTGTAGGATAAGACATCCAAAAAGTTGTCCTTCTCCTCTTTCAGCACTCTGTACATCGAACTCCACCAACGTCTCCAAAGCTCGCCACTCTCTAACCATTAAGGAGGCGATCGTCTCCCGAGTCTGCCTACTCAAAGCATCAGCGACCACATTAGCTTTACCAGGGTGGTATTCCAACGTGAAGTCGTAATCTTTGATCAACTCCATCCATCTGCGCTGCCTCATGTTCAACTCTTTCTGTGTGAACAAATACTTCAGACTCTTGTGATCGGAGAACAAATCAAACTTCTCACCGTAGAGATAATGTCTCCAAATCTTGAGTGCAAAAACCACTGCTGCCAACTCCAAATCATGAATAGGATAGTTCAACTCATTCGGCTTCAGCTGCCTGGATCCATAGGCTATAACTCTGTCATCTTGCATAAGTACACACCCTAGTCCTTGATATGATGCGTCACTAAAGATAGTGAACTTCTCACCAGGCTTGGGTATTGCTAGTACTGGTGCGGTAGTGAGTCTCTCTTTCAACTCTAGAAAGGCTCGCTCATGCTTCTCTGTCCATTCGAATTTCAAATTCTTCTTTGTCAACCCAGTCAATGGTGCAGCTATCTTGGAGAATCCCTCAACAAATCTCCTGTAATAGCCTGCGAGTCCAAGAAAACTCCGAACTTCTGTAGGGTTGCTTGGCCTAACCCAGTTGGATACAGCATCGGTCTTGGACGAATCCACAGAAATTCCTTGAGATGACACCTTGTGTCCCAAAAATTTCACTTCTTGCAACCAGAACTCACACTTACTGAACTTGGCATACAAGTGGTGGTCCTTAAGCGTCTGCATCGTAATCCGAAGATGTTGCTCGTGTTCTTCTCTTGACTTAGAATAGATCAAAATATCATCAATAAAGACGATGACAAACTGATCTAAATAAGGCTTGAATACTCTGTTCATCAGATCCATAAACACTGCCGGGGCGTTCGTTAATCCAAACGGCATCACCAGAAATTCATAATGACCATATCGGGTTCTGAAAGCAGTCTTAGGTATGTCTTCCTTCCGTACCCTCAACTGATGATACCCCGACCTTAGGTCTATCTTGGAAAATATCGTAGCTCCTTGTAGTTGATCAAATAAATCGTCGATCCGAGGCAAAGGATACTTGTTCTTGATTGTCACTCGATTCAATTCTCTGTAGTCGATACACAGCCTGAGCGTCCCGTCCTTCTTCTTCACAAATAACACCGGTGCTCCCCAAGGCGATGTACTTGGACGTACAAAACCTAGGTTCTCGAGCTCTTGTACTTGTCCCTTTAATTCTAGCAGTTCTGTGGGGGCCATTCTGTAGGGAACCTTGGTAATTGGTACGGTACCCGGTATAAGCTCAATACAGAACTCTATACTTCTCTCGGGCGGTAATCCAGAAATGTCTTGAAATACTTCTTCGAAGTCCTTGACTACAGGTATAGATGATGCTGTCACCTCTGTACTGGCGACTTCGATGTTGGCTAAACATCTTGTGAGGAACATATCTCCCGAAGGGTTACATTGAAAATCAAAGGGTTGATTCTCATTGTCGGAGAATATAATTCTCTTCCTCGCGCAATCCAACTTCACTTGATTCTGAGACAGCCAATCCATTCCTAGGATTATGTCGAACTCCTTCATCGATAGGACGATCAACCTTGCAGGGATTTCTCGGTCTCCAATCCGTAGAGGACAATCCTTGCATACATGTCCTAAACTGACCGCAGCTCCTATTGGTGATGTAGCCTTCAAAGCTTTCTCTAAGCGATGAGGTAAGATACCCAATCTCCGAATTGTATTAATGGATATGAATGAAAGAGCAGCACCCGTATCAAATAATACTCTAACATGGGAGTTAAATAGAGTCAATGTACCTTCCACTGCTTGCTGATCAGGTTGAACTTCTCCAAGATCTCCATCTTCATATGCAGCTCCATCATCACCCGCGGCATAACAGCATTCAAGCGGGTCTGACCCTGTTGTCCATAAGTCGCTTGCTTAGGAGCAGTGCAGAACCTGCTGATGTGACCTGGTTCACCACAGTTGAAGCAGACTATTCCTGGCTGAGCAGCACGCCTTGGTGCCCTGCAGTCCCGAGCCACATGTCCAGGATTGCCACAGTTGAAGCACTTTACTCCACTACTTCCTTCTCCTACTCGGGGTTGAGTCGGATGGGTAATAGCTTGTGCCTTCTTGCTCCCATCAAAGTTCCTCTTCTGCCCTTGGGTACGATTCATTGGTGGTCTATTCCCAAAATTACCCCTCTGAGGCGGTCGGAATTCGAATTGTTTACGGTATACTCTTGCATCTTCTTCCAGGTCGGTAGCCAGGCCGACTAGTCCTTCAAACGATTTGTCTAGGTGGCCGAGAGTCAGGCGACGAATCTGCGGTGCCAACCCTTGGTTATACTTCCGGATCTTCTTCTCCTCAGTATCAACCATGTGCGGGGCAAACCGTGACAGCCTCTCGAACTGTGTGGTATACTCTTGCACCGTCTTGGTTCCTTGCGTCAGATCCATAAACTCCTTCTCTCTTCTGTGCCTCTCCGTAGCCGGAAAGTACTTCTCCAGGAATCTCCCTTTGAACGCCGTCCATGTCATCCCCATAGCAGCGGTGTTTCCGATAGTGGCTATGACCGAGTCCCACCAATCTGCAGCGGCGTCGGTTAGTTGAAAAGTAGCCAATCTCCTTTTGTCCATCTCGTTGCATTGGACAGCTTCAAACATGCGGTCCATCTGTCTTAACCATTGTTCTGCCTTCCAGGGATCCGTGGTACCCGCAAATTGCTCGGGTCTGAGCGCACGGAATCTCTCCAGCAGCTTATCTCCCGTCTGGCGGTCTCGTTGGTTTTCATTCGCATTACTAACCCTCTCGAGACGTCTGATAAAAGCTTCAAATATTCCCGTGGGGTCGGCAGCCTCGGGCGCTCCTTCAATCAGATTTCTGTTCCTCCTTGGTCTTCCAGCCATTCTATGCATGATAGGGGTAGTAGAATGAGAAACATGCATGCAACAGTACTATGACGAAAATTTTCAAAGGAGTATTTATCACTATATCACATACTCGTATTATCACATAAGCATACAATAAAATATATATTAAGTACATATAATACTCGTATTCGAACTAGGGCTGTCTAATAGCAAAGAGGTCGTATTCTTATCCTCTAGACTCTGGGTTGTGGGCCATACTGACTATTCTGAGATTTGACTCAGGAAGTTGGTCAGTGCCTAAGCTATTAATGAGGGCTATGGTATGCTTTAACTCCTTAGAAA
The DNA here is from genome assembly GCA_033977485.1 of Hydrangea macrophylla. Lineage (NCBI taxonomy): Eukaryota > Viridiplantae > Streptophyta > Magnoliopsida > Cornales > Hydrangeaceae > Hydrangea > Hydrangea macrophylla. Next base: position 110,570,124 of record CM066999.1, read on the forward strand.
CTCGGCTACTATATGTCTGTAGGGGCATCATAAGTTATGGTTATCTCGACTAATCCTAAATGGATATGTCTGAAGGTATATGGAAATTGCTATCATTCTTGTCGATGTGACAAGACAAACGGGTAATCATTTCTATGATAAAACCAACTTAGAATTTTAGTTTCTGAACTAAGGGTAATCCGTACTAAACTAACACTAGAACTTGGTTGTATAGCTTAGTAAAACTTAAGGGTAACCTATGTCACTAATCTATGGCGTGAATAACTGAGCCTGGTCAATCTAGAAAACCTATGGCTCTGATACCACTAAATCCTGTCACGCCCCGACGTAGCATAAATATGGAAAGCGTTTAATTTCCTTTATGGACCCGTAGGTCGCGACAGTTTGAAGGATCGATTCCGTCCCAAAAACTTCTAACAACATAAAACTATTAATCAGAGTAGGGCAAACAGGGCTCATAAAAATTTTTCTAACTTATTACAACTTATGGTACGGGGTTAACTAAGGCACAGACCGCCTTAAAATAAAACAATAACTTAAAGTCTATTACAGTCATCCTTATTACAAAACCCAATCATATCTTAAAGCACATAAACATAAAGCATATAAAAGTAAATTCTCTTCTCAGCAGTTGATCTCAATTAGCATAGTCATATGGTTCATCCTGATTATAACCTGCAAAGCCTGAACACGAATGTCCAGAGCTGGCGGCGTTGATGCGTCCTGGACATTCGTGTTCAGGCTTTGCAGGTTATAATCAGGATGAACCATATGACTATGCTAATTGAGATCAACTGCTGAGAAGAGAATTTACTTTTATATGCTTTATGTTTATGTGCTTTAAGATATGATTGGGTTTTGTAATAAGGATGACTGTAATAGACTTTAAGTTATTGTTTTATTTTAAGGCGGTCTGTGCCTTAGTTAACCCCGTACCATAAGTTGTAATAAGTTAGAAAAATTTTTATGAGCCCTGTTTGCCCTACTCTGATTAATAGTTTTATGTTGTTAGAAGTTTTTGGGACGGAATCGATCCTTCAAACTGTCGCGACCTACGGGTCCATAAAGGAAATTAAACGCTTTCCATATTTATGCTACGTCGGGGCGTGACACAAATGAACTACTCAACTACTGAAAAAGAATTACTAGCCGTGGTATTCGCCCTTAATAAATTTAGGCAATACTTGATTGGTTCCCCTATTGTCTGTTTTACGGACCATTTAGCTCTGAAATGCCTACTTTAAAAAAAAGACTAAGCCTACACTTATTAGGTGAATACTCCTACTATAAGAATTTAATTTAATAATTAAAGACAAAAAAGGAGTAGAAAATGTGGTAGCTGATCACTTATCCCGCCTCACTTTTGAATACATGTACAATACTAGTGAACCCTTACCTATTCAAGACTCTTTTTCTGATGAACTGTTATTTTCTGTGACTTCCCTGCCATGGTATGCTGATCTTGTTAATTATTTAGTAACTGGAAAAATACCAAGCAATTGGTCATCATTAGATTAAAAGAGATTCTTAGCTATTGCTAGGCACTTCTACTTTGATGATCCATATCTGTTTAAATATTGTGCTGATCAGGTAATTAGAAAATGTGTTCCTAATGAAGAAATCAAAAATGTACTTTTCATGTGTCATTCGTCCTTTTGTGGAGGACATTTTTCATCTCGAGTAACTGCCATAAAAATTTTACAAAGCGGTTTTTATTGGCCCACTAGATTTAAAGATCCATATTTATACTGTAAGACTTGTAACCGCTGCCAAATGTTGGGCAGTATTACGAAAAGAAATCAAATGCCAATGACCTTTATAATTACAATTGAAATATTTGATTGTTGGGGGCATTGACTTTATGGGACTTTTTCCTCAATCTTACCAATATGAATATATTTTATTAGCAGTCAAATATGTTCAAAATGGGTAGAAGCTATTCCTACAAGAAAGAATGATCACCGTACAGTTATTGCATTTTTAAAAGATAATATACTTTCTCGATTTGGAACTCCAAAAGCAATAATAAGTGATCAAGGAACTCATTTCTGTAACAAGCTATTTGAAAAGTTAATGAAAAGATATGGAGTGACCCATAAGGTGTCAACCGCATACCATCCACAAACAAATGGACAAGATGAATTAGCTAATAGGCAAATCAAGCATATTCTCGAAAAAAACTGTGAATTTTAATCGTAAAGACTAGTCTTCAAAATTAACAGATGCTTTATGGGCATATAGAACTGCTTATAAGACCCATTTGGGGATGTCTCCATATAGACTTGTTAATGAAAAAGCTTGTCACCTACCAGTAGAACTAGAACATAAGGCATATTAGGGTATTAGGACTTTAAATTATAATATTGAAGAGGGAGGAATTTTAAGAAAATTACAATTAAGAGAACTTGAAGAAATTCGAAAAGATGCATATCATAACGCTCGAATTCATCAAGCAAGAGCAAAAATGTATCATAATAAGAATCTTTTGCGTAAAAGATTTACCCCCGCGCAAAAAGTTCTATTATATGACTCAAGACTACATCTTCTTAGAGGAAAAATGAAATCTCGATGGACTGGTCCATATATAGTCAAAAATGTTTATCCTTATGGAACTGTCGAGATTTAAGACCCTAAAGATGGAAATACATTTAAAGTTAATGGGCATAGATTAATACCATTTTTAAAAGGATTTGAACTTGTGTTGGAGCCAATCCTTTGGAGAACCCCAACTATAATGCTCATTAATATCTTAAAACATAGTTGGTATAGGACATAGTGTATCAGAGTATTTATGTTTTCATAGTCCTATACTCTTAATTTGATCACTTTTTATATATAGAAATTAATTTTGTCATTATTATTCTATCTTTTCTTTGTCTGTTTCTTTTTATTACAGGTGTTATCCTTGGCTTCTTTTTCTCATCTCACTCATTGAGGACAATGTCAGACTCAGTTGGGAGGGGAGGGGGGGGGGGGGGGGGGGGGGGGGGGGGGGAGGACGGCTTCGTGATTAACACCTGTTTGTTTGTTTTATCTTTATTTCTTAAAAAATAAATAAATAATTAGTCTTTTTAGAGAGAGCTACACTGAAAAAGAGAAAATGACTATATAGGGCTTAAACCCTAAAAATTTTCCCATCTCTCTTTTTCTTTCTTTTTCTTTCTTTTTCTTCTTCCTCTCTTTTCTCTTCCCTCTCCCACCGCGATCTCTCTCTCTCTTCTCAGCAACTCTCTCACTTTCCCCCGATCTCTCATTCTCTCATTTTCTTTCCATTTTTCTTTAATTTTCTCGATCCAAAATCAAGATTCACTCTATCGATCACTAAAGGTAAGATCTACAATCCAGAGAAAAGCTTGATTTTGATTTTATTCTCTATTTTTCCAATTTCGGCTTAAATATTTAATTTTTAGTTTTTTTTAGATATTAATTTTCTCTCTTTTCCATTATTTAACAAAAAAATAATGCATAAGTTGTAGGTACCCACTCACCAAAGAATCTTGGAAATACCACTTGATCCACGACCGTACCAGGTTCTTAGATTTCCAAGAGATAGGTGATATTTCCATTTCTTTACAAAAAAAAAAAAAAAAAACAAATGGACGACGCACTAATTGTCGGTCTTATGAATTTTGAACTTTATCTTGTTATTCTCCTAGTTCTTGCTATGTTAGTGCTGCGTTGCCCTTGTTAAAAATAAAACAAAAAAAAAACAAAAAAGAAAAAGAAAAATATAATTATTTTTCCTAGTTTTCTGTTAAAAAAAAATGAATGACGCACAAGTCACCGCCCTTATAATTTATGAAGTTTATACCATAATTCTTCTTATTATTATTGTTATAATGATACATTGTCTTAAACTTTGTTAAAAAAAAAGGAAAGAGAGAAAAATGTAGTTTTCTAGTATTTTGTTAAAAAAAAAGTCGTTCTTAGAATTGAAAAAAAAATTAAATTTTTTTTTAGTTTTTGAATATATATATATATATTTCTTAATATAAATATTTTTGTTTTTAAATAAAATTCCCACCCATTCCCTATAAGCTCTCTTTAATTAGATCTTAGTTGATAGTTGGAAGGAGTGGATGGTTGAGTCTAGCCTCTTTTGTTGGCTGAGAGTATAAAAAATGGTTCCGACAGTCGATGACCAGACGTTAATGGGTCGCTCACTTATTTCTGAGCAGAAGAAATCCTTTGCTGGCACTAGCCTTTATGCCATTAAAAGGAAAGCTAAAAGGTTAGGATGGTGTTTGAATTGTTATATAGGAAAATGTATTGGTTTAATTGCTCATAATGGCACATCTTTTAAAGTTTACTACTATTACAAAAGACAATTCAAATCAAAACAAAAGAAAATTTTAGTTGAGAAAGAGGACTGGATCCTTTGATACCCAAATAAATTTTGTTTTCCCATCCCTCATTTCTTTTTATTTTTATTGTTTGTTTTTAAATTTATTTTCAGTACGTTTCATAATTTTCAGTCAGGTCAAACTTTAAAATGATCTTATGTGTACATCTGGCTTTCATTAGCTGGTTCGATAGGAGTAATTTGCATGATCCCAACATCACTAGATATGTCTAGTGCGGTGAATGACTCTAGAGGTAGTGAAAAACTAGGTAAAGCCAGAGTTATCTCCTAGCCTCTTACTGATGTTTTAGCTTGCTAGTGGTTCTAGACCTATCTCTTTTACTAGAGGTGAATGGACGATCGTGACAACTTGGACGCTCCGGATTGCGTAGCCTCTTTTATATAGGTGCAGAGGATACTAGTCGCACCATATATGTACCCAACCTAGTGGATGCGCTTAGGATTTTTAAGAAAATTTTCTTTTACTCTATATAGGATAAATTTGACACGTTGATGTTATTTTGCATATATTAATAGCATACAACACATTGTCACATGTTTAACCATTTTCAAATGCTAAAATCTCTTTAAGCTTTAAATATTTTGAAACAGTGTGAAAATATTTACTGAATCTAAATGGATGAGTAAACATAAACTATGCAGTTTAAAGACAAGTAGTGGAAACTAATTAACCCATGTGAGCTTTTGTGCCAATCTTCCTTTATGAGAGTTACTGTTCTTTTCAGTCTCATTTTTTAATTCTCTTTACCATATCACTCGTTGAAAGTCTCGTTATTTTTATTTTTCTTTGACTGATCATTAGAAAAGAACGTTCAGGATTTATCATTAGAACTTCTAAATTACTTGAATGAACAAAGTCAATCTATTTTAAAAATAATTTAGGCTATCTTTTCTTTCAAATGCACCCCCCTTCACCTAATATTGCCTTATTCTCAGTTCTCTCCAAATCATGCCTTGCTCTACTTGGGAGTACAAACCTCACTTCTATATCCAGGTATGTGATTGGACTGTAATGATATTGCAAGAAGTGGTAAAGAAAGAAATGAGTTCATTTCAAAAAAAAAATTTTTTTTTTTAGAATTTAGATATTGCCTTATTCTCAGTTCTCTCCAAATCATGCCTTGCTCCACCTGGGAGTACAAACCTCACTTCTATATCCAGGTATGCGATTAGACTGTAATGATATTGCAAAAAGTGGTAAAGAAAGAAAGGAGTTTATTTAAAAAAAAGAAGAAGAAGAAGAAGAAGAAGAAGAAGAAGAAGAAGAAGAAGAAGACGATACAAATGATAAAAAGGCGAAGAAATAAGAGGTTGTAATGAATTGCGCAAATACTCCAATCACATGCTTAAAACAAATACACCCCAAATCTCCTACTCATCTTAATTTCTAACCTACCAGTTAAAGTCTTAATGATTTGAAAGAAATTGATTTTTAAATTTAAGTGATAAGGATGTTCTCTACGGTAGATCGCTCTTCTCATACTAAGTATCCTTTCATGAGACTTATTGTACTCCAAATGCCTATATATTAAGTCATCAAAAAAATGAAAGCAATTTCTATATCTTTGGTTTCCTACCCAGTGAGATATTCTCTACACCGATTTGTGAGAGTTTCTCATTAAAAGAGTGAAATCCTAGTGAGATTTGAGTTAAAATTACAAATTTTATGACGATTAATAGTTATGTAAACTTTGAAATTAAGATTAGTTGCTTGACTTTTCAAGTACACACTGTAAGTTTAAAGAGTTTAAAAAATGCTACCATTGACAAACTGTGATTATATGTGTTGTATTGTTATTACATACTTGGAAATTTCATTTTATTGTCAAATTTAATCTTATCTGTTGTAAAATGAGAAAATCTATCTTTATTTTTATTTAACTTTATTTTTACATTTAAAAAATAAAATAAAATTAAAATTGAATTTTGTGGGTATATTCACTGCAAACCCTCACGAGACAACACTCGTCGGCTTGTTGCATATGCTAAATGCAATCGCGATTACTGCGATAGTGAGTTAGGTTTTATTTTCCTTAGTTTATTCCTACTTTTAGTAAAAACTTTTAGAACACTTTCTCTTTCACTTCATTGCTAGGGACTAGCAATAAGCTAGTTGAGGGGTGTGCCAAATACTGAATATTGCACATGCATGTACCGATATAATAGATATAGTGCTCATTTATTCCTCCAAATCCCTAGTTTTATATGCATATTTGAATTAATATAATTTAATAGTGATGCCACTCAAATGCGTGTAATTATGTGTTTTTACATATTTTATATGTTTAGGTAAAAATGAAGTGAGATAAAGGGAATGAAAGAATTAGTAACCACACCGAAACATTTCTCATATATCTTGTTAGTAAAAAAGTTTCTGTAAACTTGAGAAGAAGAAACCAAAACGAAATAAAAAAAAACTAAAAAAAATAATAATAAACCAACAGCCAAAAAAATCAACCATTCATTGAATGGTTTATTATGATGTTTCTTTGATACGATTTTTTTTCTTTCTTCTTTCTCTCTCTCTCTCTCTCTCTCTCTCTCTCTCTCTCTCTCTCTCAGCATCTGCAGGGATAATTTCAACTAATGTCAGAAAAACTTTGACAAAGTTGGGCCAAAACTGAAGAAAAAAAATGAGCCAAAGCACTCGTCTCCTGTTCAAAATGACGATCTCAGTGATGAATTTTTACCAATCCCTCGTCTATAAATAGCAGACAAGAGAAAGAAGAAGAGGCACAGGCAAACACAGCACACAGAGAAATTATGCAGTTCACCATCGAATAGAGAGAATAGTTTAGGGTGGTTATCATGTGAGCACTTCATATTGTCCCTAGGAGTAGGAAACTTTAGTTTTTCTTTGTCTTTCTAGTTCTAGTAGTTGTAAAAATTTGCTTTTTTATGTAATTGATGATTTCATGTTCAAAAATATGTAACAAACCTTTGTGTACTATATTTCTTAAATTAAAATATTTGTTTCTTGTACAACCTTTGCCAATTTGTAGTAGTAAAATATTTCTATTAAAATTTAGATTTAATATTTTTAGTCTAGTAGTAGTAGTAGTTGTAGTTGTCCCCTAAAATAGTCTGAAACCCCAAATTTCAGTTTTTATAGCAATATTTCCATTCACTAGAAGACAGATTTTGCAAGTAAATGCCAGATTTCTTATCCACGTAGTTGTTATAATCACCTACTAAAGCCCCAAGCACACCCTATCCATATCTCACTCTCAAATTAGATTAGGATTTGGTTTGGCCTTATTTGTGTTCTTGAAATTCAACCACTGTGACCCCACAAGAATTCAAAGTCAAAGGTTTAGTATTTTATTTTTGGTTCAGTATTTCCATTTATGTATGTTTTATTAGCCTAGTTGTACTAAACTTTATTATTTTGCAGATTCCACAAATTCAACCCCAACTCATGTTAAGTGAAGAAAAAAGTATATTAATATTACATTTCACCCTTACCTTGGTTTTATAATTACTTTAAATTTAATTGGACAGTTTGGAAGACAGTTTCAAATCTAAAATGGTAGGCTAAAACTTTAATTGGGGATATACAATAAAAACATAGAAACCACACCTTCTGTGCACTAATCTTAAATGGGCAAATTTATCTAGATGGGTTGTTTTTCCAATTGCGGCCAAAAATATCTATGTATCTATGGTTTATGACCATTTAACATGTTTATAGACTATGGCTATATTGGACATCAAAAGATTACATATTTGAAAAATCTAATTATGTGGATTGTCAAACTATGCCTTTTGTCATTAAAAACACCTAGCATACTCAAACAATTCATTTGACAAAGTTTATATTTCAAATAAGTGTGTATATATATATATTTCTATCCATTAATGTTCAGGCAATTGTGTAGTGGCAAAGTGATGGGGACTGGGCACCGAATAACCCACGTCCGCGATGGGTCATGGTTCGAATCTGGCTACTGTCCAATTGCCTCTTTATTTTTCTTTCAGAAAATTGGTATTAAATCCCCAATTCGGAGAATTATTTGGTTTAAAGACACAAAGGAAACCCTTTTGGTAATAAGGACATTATTCAATAAGTTAATTTGGAATAGGTCATTTGACTAGTTGACCACATATTTTTGGGACATATTTACCCTTATTTGTATTTGTCATTTTCATTTCTCTCTCTTCATCTCTCTCTCTCTCTCTCTCTCTCTCTCTCTCTCTCTTAGCAACATCACCGACCACCACCAACCGAGACCACTACCGTCGCTGGGGACCACCATCGTTGCCACCACCACTATCGTCGACGTCTCATCTCCATCGCCGATCAACAGCGATGTTGTCCTCATCACCAGCAGCACCATTGCTTACCACCACCATTGCGCACCATCGCGGTCACACACCACTACCATCGCGAGCCAAACACCGCCATCTCTGAGCCAACCACTACCATCTCGTGAGCCAACCACCACCATCTCTGAGCTAACCACCACCACCATCTCGCGAGCCAACCACCACCATCTCGTGAGCCAACCACCACCATATCCGAGCTAGTGGCACCATCACTCACCGCCACCAAAGAGAGCATTTTCACGAGCAGATCTGGCCACTAGTGCACCGATCCACCACAGATCTGACATAGATCTCTTTTTTTTTTTTTTTAAACACATTTTTTTGTGAAATTTATCAAAAAAAGTCGGTAACTTTCACAACATTTTTTCCCAGAGTTTGATATCAACAATAGTACTTGTTTGATAGATCTCGTTGAATAGGCTGTAAACATATAGATTTTAAGCAAAAAGAAGCAAGTTGCAGATCGATATGAATGCTCAAATTTGTAAAAAGTTTTTGCAATATTTGGTAGAACACTTTTTTGTGAAATTTCACAATCTTTGTGAAATTTCGCAACATTTTTTTTTTTTGTGAAAATTTCATAACTTTTTCGGTGCTGGTATGAGAAATTAAATTTCAAAAACTTGTTTTGTGATCATTTCATATTGATGTGGTGGTTTGGTTGTGAAGAGATCGTCAGGTGAGGTCGTGGTGGTGATCAGCAGAGGTTTGGTATGGCGATGGTGGTTTCGTGAAATTTCACGAACTCTGTGAAATTTCACAATTTTTGTTGATAAATTTCATAACCTTTTTTTTTTTTAAATTTCACAAGTTTTTTTGGTGGTATAAGAAATTAACTTTCAAAAAGTTGTTTTTTGATCATTGTATGTTGATCTGGTGTTTTGGTTGTGAATGAGGTCAATCAAGTGAGGTCATGGTGGTCGTTGGAAATAAGGTTAGGTGGTGGTGGTTTGTGGAGGCTTAAGGTCGTGATGGTAGTCGTCGGAGCTCAGGCGAGGTCGCTGGAGCTCAGGCAAGGTCGTCGGAGGTCAGGCGAGGTAATGGTAGTGGTTGCTGGAGGTCAGGCGAGGTCACCAGAGATGCAGGGGGTGAAACTCTCTTGGTGTAGACCAATATTGGGGTAGATTTGTCAAAACATCAAGGAGTGTACCTACTCCCAAATATTTTTACTAGTTATACCTAAACCACTAAACTTTCCTTAATTTGGATTAATTGCCAATTGCCCCTTTTTCTTTAAACTAAACGACGTCGTTTCATATCAAACCTGACACACTTGATATGACCTTAACTAGTACAAGTTTATTTTCAAATAAAGAATGATTCTACGGTCTTAAATGCCAATTCCTTTTCAAAAGCATAGAAGTTATGTCACGCCCCAAAACCCAATTGGTGGATTTAAGGTGCGTGACTGGCCACCAAGGCCTCATAACTTGTTCAGAGACTCGCGGAAGCAACATAATTAAATTTTATTACAAATATAGGTCATGAAGACCATAATATTACAAGTCATTCTAAATTTATTACATAATATTTTGATTTGGCTAACTTCAGCCTTTAAATATTGCCTTTGAGAATTCCATTGGAATTACTCATGTTATTTAACTGGGTAGCTAGTATTTTAAGTTCTTCTTCTTCTATAGGTCTTCCTCAACCAGGTTATCTCCCACCTTCTTATACTTTTCATCACCTGAAAGGGGTTAGAAAGATTTGGAGAGTGTGAGTAGAAGACTCAGTGAAATAATCATAATCCTGGATGATGAACATAAAGAGAAATCTATAGATCAACGGTAAATAAGATAAACATAACAATCGATATATCAAGAGAGTAGAATATCATCAGGACAGGTATAACGAATACATTTTTAGAAGGTCAGATTACCAACCACCCATTTACGTACTCATACATATACATATACTGCAATAGCTAACTGATCAGAAGCACTCGTAGACCCAACAAGGAGGGTCGGCCAACTTTGGGCCACTCGTAGATCCAATATGGATCATCCCACATAGGGGCTCGTAAGTTCTTAATAGAACTAATATATAATTCAAGTAGAATGGTGGTAATTGACACTGGAATCAAAGAAATATGGAACTTACAATAACATCAAATAAGATAACCTCTTTCAATGGAACGAATCGAAGTGTTCCAGAATAAATGTAAGAACGATCTCATAATTGAAATAAAACTTGTTCAAGTAATAGGACAAGATTCACCCGTGAGGAGTTGAATCAGTAAAAAGGAAATACGATCACTCACCTTGGTAGTTTGTGTGATTATAGTACTTCTTACCCTCAAGTCCTACACAATGTATTTAATAAAACTTGTCATTTAGTCTAACTTCAAAGCGTAGGGCAAAACTGTAATTATGCCTTCTTAGGGGTATTTTTGTAATTCTACCAAAATTAAATTTTCCCTTACTAAAATAATCTTTATATTATTACAAAACTAACGCCATTAGCTTCAGTGGATTCGGAGTTCGTTACATTAGTATATGAAAAATTTTATAGCTTTTTTTTTTTTTATATCAACTTTGCTCAAAATAAGTGATACAAATTTTTATCCCCAAACTCTAGAAAAATAGTGTCTAAATATTATTTTGGTCACAACGATATTGACCATTTATTTTTCAGAGTTTTACAAAATTTTAAAAGTAATTTTAATGTTAAAAACTCATATTCTATAGCCATTTTACAAACTGAAAATTTCAGATATATACCAGTTGGTATCCGGAACTCACCAAATTTTGGAAAATTCTTGAAAATGATTTGTGATGAATTGAAAATTTTAAAATGACCAAAATACCCTTAGTGTTGTTAATGAATGATTGAAAATATGAACAAGAGATACAAGATACAGAAAGGAGTAAAAGATATAATTTACTCACTAATTGACGATAGAGTTTGAAGCTTGTAGTTTTAGCTCAACTTCTTTCACCACTGGAACTATGCACCACCACTAGTCTGATATTTTAACCCCCAAACGAACCACCTTGAGAGTTCACAAGAACTTCTCACAAACTCTCTGTTTCTCTCTTTCTTTCGGCTTATTCTCTCTCTCTCTCTCTCTCTCTCTCTCTCTCACACACACACACACACACACACACACACACACACACAGTATATACTCTTGTTTTGAATGAATTAGGCATATGTAAGCCTCTGTATTTATAATAGGAAGTGTTGGGTGGGTTTTACATAACATTAACTACGTACTTTATTTAATGAACCCGTTATTGAAGAAGTAAATAACATGCATAAGTAGAAGTATAACTACGGAGATCTTAACTCATTAAGTAACCTTCTACTTTAATTCTTTGGCAACTAACTTTTTTTGTAACATTTTGTAATGTGTATGTGTACATGTATGTTCTATATTGATGTGAATTTTAACATGTATATTTTGTGTGAGTTGATAATTGTATTTAATTGCAATAGTCTTAAATGGGGGTGTTAGAGACTAAAAGAAAGTAAAAACCTAGCTACATGCACGTGATAGAGAGAGAATAGAGTTTTGCGTGGGAATTTTCATCGGAAAAGAAGTAATGAGAGTGAATATGGTAACTCTCAAGTGTATTTATTTATGTATGTGTATTTACTGTGTTTGAAACATTTGTATCCAAAGGAAGAAATGTTTATGTTAACAGGTAGTAATTGTATATCATATTAACTTAGTTTATTATGCAAGTGTGTGTTAACACGTTATAAGTACTTCTCAAAACACGTTATAAGTTATATGTAAAATGGGTAGGTTCAACAATATTCTTGGGGTGATAAATTTGGTACATTTGTGTTAGGTAGACAATGTCATTTCCTAGGATCACATGTAGGTTAGTTAGTTAGGTGAAAGACCAATGGAATTTAACACGTGTCTAAGGTTGGTTGGTTAATGCATAAAAATATGATGATATTTTACGAATTTTTAATAATGAAAATTTGGGTCCTGACAAGTTGTGTGATCTAGTGTTGGTTTGCATATTCCCAATTTCTTTAAATTATTTCTTCCAAATTAATTAATATTCCCTGCTTGTAGATAACTTAGATTAAATGTTTGTATTATTTCAATCTTTCGCCATAATAAAATCCAAAAAGTTTATCTCATGAAAAATCTAGCTTTTATTCTTTTTTTCTTTCTTTTCTTACTAGTATCTTAGTTAATTTATTTTGCACTGTTAAAATCTTTACCATAAACTGTTACAAAAAAAAATAGCTTTTAATTAGTTTTATTGCAAAAATAAAAAAAGTAGTAGTTTAGTAAAAATCCCAAAAATCCATCATCTTTTATTTTCTTTTTAGGGACAAAATACCTACTGCCTATCTTTATAAAATTATTTTCCATTCCCTGTGGGTTCGACCTGGTCTTCCAGAACTTTATTACTTGTACGATCACCTACACTTGGGTGTTGATAAGAAAACGCGTCAATAGGATGTCGTCAGCCATCCAGCTCAATGCCGTTAATTTAGAACATCACCGCCCATAAAGCCGCTTGATAGGATTACCGGACCGATGAGGCATAAGTAAAACCCATCAAGATATTCAAGGTTACAATAACCTAGTTATCCTGTTTGATATACCATCATCGCCCATAAAAGCCGCTTGGCCAAACTCTGTTTGACCAAGATAGTATCACTGCCCGTAAAAGCCGATCAATACAGATATTCATATTCATAATGTCGCAACCACATCTCTTTACTTATTTCTCACAAACATACATGCTGGACCACTTGACCCCTTACCAAAATATGCCATCTCTACTATGAATGTATATGATTTATTCTTTCTTTTCACACTTTCTTATAAATGCATCAGAGCGATTCATACTTCTCATTTTCACATTTTCTCATAATACTATCAGAGCTATTTATTCCTTGGATTATTACCCATTTTAGATCAGGTTATCCAAATTCCATTTTCACATATGTTTTCCTTTTCTTTATAAAAACAGTGAGGTATAACTATTTAAAACCAAAGGTACAATAGTTTAAAGTAGGAAGTAAAAGTTCTTAAATCCTTTCTTAGTGACAAGACTATCACTTACAGACCCCTAACATTTTATTCCAACATATAAGCAGTTAAGCACATGATACAACTCATAATAGCAAGGAAAATATAATTATGAAAAACAGCTTAAAGGATCGATCCTTGAAGGATTGATCTTCATAGGATCGATCTTGCAAGGATCAATCTTAGCAAGGATCGATCTTGCAAGGATCAATCTTAGCAAGGATCGATCTTAGCAAGGATCAATCTATGGTAGGATCGATCTTCATAGGATTGATCCTGCTTCATCTTCTTCGCAGGTTCTGCAGAAAACGGGAAAAGTTCTGGGTTTTTCAAACTGATCTTAAAACAGTGCTTATAATATAGGATAACACTTGGGGCACATAAGAATCTCACAAAAATAAGATACATAAACCACAATGTGTCTATCTCTCTCCTGGTGGGGTCTACTGATACCTTAGGGGTCCACAGTGTCTATGGGATCCACAGAGGAGAGAGATAGACACATAAAGTTTATGTATATTGTTTTTGTGAGATTCTTATGTGCCCCAAGAGTTATCCTATAATATATCATTCTCTTCGTTTTACCGCATAGATTACAAATATATAAGTCTTGTTTGCCAACTATTAACGTAGCTCAACTTATAGATGAAAATTCGAGAGTCGGTAAAATTTCGTTTTAACCGCACGTCGCAACCGTTATAAATTAAGGTCTAAGATTCAAAACAGAAGCTACTGGGGTTGTAATCTTTCATTCATAATTTACAAAATCGATTTTCATTGAGATTTGTAAGACCACCATTTTTGAAGCTCTAAAACTATATGTATCTATACGTATATACCTACGTTGATACCTCTGGATTGCGCATAATGACTAATAGTACATTATGAGTGAGTTTAAGAGACTCACCAATTGCTAGTTTGGGCGCCTCATCTTGCCGAAGAAAATCGAGAATTCTGAAATACAAGCTTTTAAGCTTTAATGGCTATGAAGCTTCCTCTTGAGCTTACTGTGACGATTTCTTTTTTGTCTTTATTCTTCAAACTCAGACTCCCAGAATGTATGTGTGACTGTATATGTGTGCTTGTGTGATTGAGAGGAGAAGGAGCAAATGAAGTTTGAAATCAATGGAGGCTTAAGAGAGTTTTGAGAGTTTACTGTGAGAGTTTGTTTTGCCAAAATGTGAATTGTGTTTTGTGTTGTTTGCATGTAAACACATATAAGCAAGGGTTTGGGGTTTGCAAGTTGCAAGCTAGTGATTGCCTTTGCATTATTGAACGAATATAACAATTGTGAAGTGAATGGTAGCAATCAGTTCACATCAATGATGCAAACTAGTTCGTTTAGTTCAGTTAGTTCAGTTCGGTCTGGTTTGGTCAGTTAAGTTAGTTAGTTGGCCTGAGTAGTTTAGGAAAATACATCAACACAATTATTAGGGACAAAAAATGTAAGTGACGAGACACTATGGGGCCATTTGATAAAACTAAAAATTAAGTGCTGAATTTTAAGTACAGAATATAGTAAGCGATTGCATTCACAATACTGAAATTAGTGTTTCAAGTACTGAAATAGACTGCATTCAATGAATCTTTTCAGTAGAAATTTTTCATTAAAAGTTTTCAGTGAATTTTTGGCTATTTTTTCAATTAAGTAGTACATTATCAAACACAGTGAAAAGAAATAAGTGCTTAAACGTTTCATTTTCAATACTTAATTGGGTTGTCAAACACACCCTATATGTTATTAATGGTTCTTATCCCAATTCGTAGGGTAACTTAGGGGGGCAGTCTTTAAGCAATAATACAATCAAAATTACTAAGTGGTTATAAAATCAAAAGGCATTGGGTTAACAACTACCAATATAAGTACAAATTATTAATTGAAATAATATCACAACTAAAAATAATACACATTAATAAAATAACAATGGCATTTTATTTATTATTAGGGAAGTGAAAATACAGGTTGCTACATCACTCACTCCTTAATATAGATTTCGTCCTAAAATCTAAGCTGACTAGTCTTGAAACAACTCTGGGAACTTAGTTCTCATTTCTGATTCCAACTTCCAAGATGTTTCCTTCTCATCATGATACTTCCACTGAACATTCACTAGAGGAATATCTTTGTTCCGCAACTACTTCATACCGTGATCTAGAATATGTACATTTGTCTCCCTGTAAGTGGCATTCTCGTGGAAATCTATGTCATTGAAATCAATTTCGTGTGAAGGGTCGCCCTTGTATACCCTCAACATCCTGATATGGAATACATTATGTACTCCAGACATCTTCGGTGGCAACGTGAGTAGATAAGCTACTTCCCAATGCATTCCAGTATCTCAAATGGTCCAATGAAACAAGGTGACAACTTACCTCTCTTTTGTCCAAAGCGTAATACTCTTCGAATCGGTGAAACTTTCAAGAGTATGTGATCTTCGACAACGAAATATCTGTCCTTTCCATGTTTATTTGTGTAGCTCTTCTGCCTGCTTTGTGAAACCTGCATCATTTCCTTCACCACTATTATCTTCTCGTTGGTTTCTCTAACCAAGTCCGGTCCCAACAGTTCTTTATCTTCAATCTCTGCCCAACAAATCGGGGATCAACATGGTCGTCCATATAATGCTTCAAAAGGAGCCATCCCTATACTTGAATGGTAACTGTTATTGTAAGCAAATTCAATCAATGGAAGATGTGTTTCCCATGAACTCTCAAAGTCTATAATACATGCTTTGAGCATTCCTCCATAACTTAATTGGTGCGCTCAGTCTATCCATCTGTTTGTAGATGAAAGGTAGTACTTAAACTCAGTGAAGTTGCCAACGCTTCTTGAAAACTTTCCCAGAATCCCGAAATAAACCGTGAATCATGGTCCGATACGATAAACACTAGTACTCCGTGTAGTCGTACTACTTGCTAAATATACATTCTAATCATCTTATCTACTGGATAGGTCGTACTGTAAGTAATGAAGTGAGTGGACTTCGTCAAACGATCTACAATTACAGAAAAAGCATCGTGGTGCTATTGTGTTCTGGATAATCCATATACAAAATACATCGTGATATGTTCCCATTTCCATCCTGGGACAAATAGGGGTTGAAAAAGTCCTAAGGGTCTCTGATGTTCGGCTTTCACTTGTTGACAATTCAAATACTTAGACACGAACTCGGTTACATCCCTTTCATTTCATCCCACCAGAAATTCTGCTTCAGATCCTTATACATTTTAGTTCCTCCTGGATAAACTGTCAATCTTGGCATGTGTGCTTCTTCGAGAATATCTTTCCTTAGACTATCCGTGTTGGTCACACATAATCTATCCCTACACCGGAATGCTCCATCAGTTCCAATTTCCATTCCTCTAGGTCTTTTGCTGACTTCTTCTGAAACCATAGTTAAAGATAGGCGTCTTTCTGTTGCGCTTCCAAAATACTACTGATAAGTGTCGGTTGCACTGCAAGACATCCAAAGTGTTGTCCTTCACTTGCTGTAGAAACCTGAATATCAAATTCTACAATGGTTTCCAAAACTTTCAATTCTCTTACCATTAGAGATGCAACTATACTTCGAGGTTTTTGACTTAAGGCGTCTGCGACTACAGTAGCTTTACAAGGGTCGTATTCTAGCATGAAGTCATAGTTCTTAATCAATTCCATCCATCGGCGGTGCCTCATATTCAATTCTTTCTAAGTGAACAAATACTTTAAACTCTTGTGCTCGGAGAACAATCAAACTTCTCTCCATAAAGATAGTGTCTCCAGATCTTGAGAGCAAACACTACTACTGCCAATTCCAAATCATGAGTCAGGTAGTTCAATTCATCTGGCTTCAACTGCCATGAACCTTAAGCAATAACCTTGCCATCTTGCATAAGTACACATCCCAATCCTTGATACGATGCGTCACTGAAGATAGAGAACTTCCCACCATGTCTTGCGGTATCATAACACGATTTGAAATATAGGGGGCAAAGTGAAAAACATGCTAAGGATAGGGGTGTATCCATAACTAACCCTAATTTATATTTGGCGTTTGTCCGTGTGTTTATCATTGGAGTCCAAAGAATTTGAAGGATTTTGTACGAGAGAACTCTATAAATTCCAAATACTCCTATTAAAGAGATCAAGCGGGCTATTGCCCAATTGGCATAGCCTCTCTCTTCCCAGTAGGGAGGGAGAAGGTTCAAATCCCCATAGGAAATTCAAGTGGCTTGCCCCCTAGTTATTGTCACACCCCGACCCGCCCTAGCAGATTAGGACATGTGTAACAAGAATATACGCACCAAAAATACACTAACAAACACTAAACCTTGTTAGTTATTAAGGAAAACATGAATTAAACCATCAGAAAAGAGCTTGCTGGGACAAAAATAGACCCAAGGGTAAAATGGTCATTAATAAAGTATATCAAATTTTATACCAAAAGATAGATTTATGAGTCCCGGTTCCAATGCAAAAAACGGCGCGCGAATCTGAATTTTCTAGAAAGAGTTATGTACATTTCCGTAAAAGCGGATGTGCTGTGAAAATACAAGCGGATCGATCCCTTCATAAAATCCGGATCGATCCATTTCTTGTGTTTACTAGAAGAATGTCCCTCGGAAAAGCCGGATCGATCCCTTCATAAACCCTGATCGATCCGTGACCTACAGAACAGGTTCTGCTGCTAAATTTTGCCGTCAAACAAGTTTTAAACTTACCAAAACACAACCAAATCACATGGAAACCTTATGAAACTTTGGGAAAACATATCCAACACATTTCCAAACACTTTTAAACTTAAGTCAAGCTTGGATCACACAAACACATTCACAATTTGATCAAATCAATCATGAACACATTTCATTTGATCCAAAACAAACTTTTCAAACTTTAACACTCAATTCTTATCCAAAATACATAAAACTTGTTGGGGATTAACTCAATGTTACAACTAGCATTATGAGCACTAAAGAAACATGTCCAAGACACTAGCGACACATCCGGACTTGCCAAGATGGTTAAACCCATTACTTGCACCACACTTGAGCAAAACAAAGAGAGATTATACATTGGTCCTCAAATTTACTTCCAACCACCAAAATACAAATTTAGGATTCAAACTCTTTTCCTACAACCCAAATATGAACATTAACATAAAAGAAATCATAATTTACATCATTTTACAAGTTCAAAGTAAGTTCATATACTCAATATCCAAATCTCTCCCATCTCTCCCATCGCGCGTCATTTCCTCTCCGGATAAGACTCCGAACCTGCGGTGGTTGTTATGTACCACAACAGAAATAGGAAAACGGTTTTCTTAAGCAATTTGCTTAGTGAGCATTCTAAACATGATTGTATGTTTAACACATGCAATGCTATAATTAACACATAAAACACAACTGTAGTCACCAAGTCACCGGTTATATGGTACATTTAGACTCGAAAACCTCCCTTGGTCCCGTGGCCACTTCTATTCCTTGGACTTTCGTATTTATTGGATTCTTCCTCTACACCACCCTTATTACTCCCAACAATGAACCATTTCCCCGGTGCTCATTGACTACCACATAGATATATAAGCACATAAACACGTTTTCATGTATCAACATATAATCTTCATAGAATTGACATGGAATTCACATGATTAACATCTTTATAATTCCTAATCATGAATTATCATCTCTAGCATCACATATAGCTTTGAATCCATTAAACACAATCAGTTTAAGTGTAGAAAACTCACCTTAAGCAGGATCTACCCAAAATTAAGCTAGGAAAATGCTGAATTTTACCAAATTGAACCTCAATTTCTACTCCAACAAGAATCCTACAAGAATTCAATAAACGACGTCTCACCGTTTAATACGAGATACCAAAATCCGACAATATAAACATAAATTAAAGGTATCGGAACGATCGTCTCATCTCCACGAGTCCGAAAATAGCTTCGATTTGTGAATCCGACGAACGGCGGCGACGGAACGGCGAGATTTCGACATCGGCGTCTCGAGCTCGTCTTCTATCCCGGTGAACTCTCTTTTTCTTTTGTTAAATTCAGTGAATATGAGAGTCTCTCACTCCCTCTTGACACATACACACACATGCAAGTGTGTTGGCAATGTTTTTGTTCTTTTCCCATTTACACCCCCAGAATTTCTTAAGTTCTTATTATGAAACCCCCCAAACATTCCATTAACTACCCAATTATTTTTATGAGTGTCTGTCTAAGTTTAGTATGGGTCCCAATGTGGGTCCTACATATTTTGTGAAATTGCTATCGCACCTACTAATTTTAAATCTTTTTCAATTATACTCTTATTTGGGTGTTCAACTAATTCCAAAATGCTACACTTATATCAACATATAATATGAAGGCATTTAGACAAATATTCATGTAGTCACGTAAAAATGCATTTGATCATTTAAAAATACAAATTACCAATTTGCCCTTTGTTGGGTTCCATTTCAATACGTGTCCCACTTCACTGGGGACTTTCCCAACTAGTGTCCCTCTCTGAACACTTTTTACATGGGCGAGTCCAAGCGACCCCTTAATCCATTTATACACTAATTATATCAATTAATGCGTATTAACACAATAATTAACCCGTTTCTCCGGGTACGGATGTTACATTTCTCCCTCCCTAAAAAGGAGTTTGGTCCCCAAACTTACTCTTACCACAAGAATTGAAGAGATGTGGTTACTTGGCTCGGATTTCATCCTCTAGTTCCCAAGTAGCCTCTTCCACTGAATGGCTCCGCCATTGAACCATCACCAAGGGAATCACTTTGGTCCTCAACACTTGATCCTTCCTATTAAGGATTTGTACTGGATGTTCCACGTAAGTCAAATCTTCTCGAATCTCCAATGGTTCCAGAATGATAACATGTTTCGAATCCGACACATAACGTCGAAGCATTGACACATGGAACACATTATGAACATTCTCTAACTCTTGTGGCAGCTCTAATCGATAAGCTAACGGCCCAACTCGGTTACGAATCAAATATGGTCCAACATATCTCGAACTGAGCTTACCTCGCTTTCCAAAATGTGATATGCCTTTCGAAGAGGATACCTTCAAAAACACATAGTCACCCACTTCAAACTCCAACGGTCTTCTACCCGTATCCGCGTAGCTTTTATAATGACTCTGAGCCATTTGTAACCGCTGTTTGATCAATCGAATCTTGCCGGTAGTAATTTGCACTATTTCTGGTCCCAAAAGCTGTTTTTCACCAACTTCTGTCCAACAAATCGGCGATCTGCACTTCCTTCTATACAATGCCTCATAAGGCGCCATTCTAATGCTGGTTTGGAAACTATTATTGTAGGAAAACTCTATTAACGGCAAATGAGTTTCCCAATCAGCTTTGAAGTCCATAATATATACTCTCAACATATCTTCCAGAATTTGAATCACCCTTTCGGACTAACCATCGGTCTGGGGATGAAAAGCAGTGCTAAAATGTAAAGCTGTCCCCATAGCCCTCTGCAAACTCTCCTAAAATCTAGACACGAACCGAGTGTCACGATCCGACACTATCGACACTAGTGCCCCATGAAGCCGAATAATTTCTCTGATATAAATCTCTGCAAGTTTCGATGGATCTTTGGTTTTGATAGGTAAGAAATGGGCTGACTTGGTCAACTAGTCAACAATGACCCAAATACTATCGTTCGACTTTTGAGATTTTGGAAATCCCGATACAAAATCCATCATGATATGCTTCCACTTCCACTCCGGTATCTCTAGCACGTATAGTTCTCCTCCGGGACGTTGATGTTCTAGTTTCACTTTTTGGCATGTCATACATTTGGACACAAATTCTGCGACTTCTCTCTTCATATCAATCCACCAGTAAATTTCTCACAAGTCTCGATACATTTTGGTACTACCTGGGTGTATCGAATATCTGGTATTATGAGCTTCCTCCATAACTTTATTTCTCAAATCTCCAACGTTAGGAACACACAATCGGTTGATATACCTCAAAACACCGTCTTGGAAACTGAACTCTGGCCTTTTACCCTCAGGTAACTCATCCACAATCCTCTTGAATTCTGGGTCTAGAAGTTGATTTGACTTTATTTCACCAATTAAACTCGGCTGTGCAACAATCGCAGCCATTAAACCACCTTTGACTCTAGGAATTACTTCAAGTTCTAATTGCTCAAATTCTTTTAATAGTTCCTCTTGTGCTCTTAAGGCATAAGCTAAGTTTCCCGATGACTTTCGGCTCAAGGCATCAGCCACTACATTGGCTTTCCTCGGGTGATATTGAATCTTCAAGTCATAGTCTTTCATAAGTTCCAACCACCTTTATTGTCGCATGTTAAGGTCCCTCTGAGTGAACAAATACTTCAAACTTTTGTGATCGGTGAAGATTTTACATGTCTCCCCGTATAGATACTGCCTCCAAATCTTCAAGGCAAAAATAACCGCTGCTAACTCCAAGTCATGTGTTGGGTAACTCTTCTCGTGAGATCTCAACTGTCGTGAAGCATAAGCTATTACCTTGTCATCTTGTGTCAAAACACATCCCAAGCCTTGGTGAGAAGCATCACTGTAAATTCTAAAATTCCCAGTGTAGTTAATTTCTTTTTCAATGCTAAGAAACATTCATCACATCCCTTGTTCCATTCGAACGGTACGTCTTTTCTCATTAACTTTGTCATTGGAGTCGTAATTCTAGAAAAGTCTTTAACAAACCTTCTGTAGTATCCAGCTAATCCCAAGAAACTTTGAATCTCTGATATATTTGTCGGCTTTGACCAATTCATAACAGCTTCAATTTTCTGTGGGTCCACGGAAATACCATCCTTAGAGATTATATGCCCTAAGAACATGACACTTGTCAACCAGAACTCACTTTTCTTTAATTTTTCAAACAACTGTTTTTCTCGTAGTCGCTGCAAAACTAGTCTCAAGTGTCATTCGTGCTCCTCCAGACTCTTGGAATAAATAAGAATGTCATGAAAAAAATTATCACAAACTCATCCAAATTTGATTTGAACACCCGGTTCATTAAATCCATGAAGGCGGCAGGCACATTAGTAACCCCAAACGGCATCACTAGAAATTCATAGTACCCGTAGCGGGTCCTAAAGGCTGTCTTCTCTACATCCTCCGAAGCTGATCAAATAGATCGTCGATACGTGGCAACGGGTACTTGTTCTTGATTGTTACTTTGTTGATTTCCCAGTAATCAATGCACATCCGCATTGTACCATCCTTCTTCTTCATAAATAATACCGGTGCACCCCACAGAGACACACTTGACCGAATAAAACCCTTGTCTAACAATTCTAGCAATTGAATCTTTAACTCCTTCAACTCAACTGGCGCCATTTGGTACGGTGCTCGTGAAATTGGTTGAGTTCCTGGCATAACATCAATACCGAACTCAATCTCTCGATCAATCAATACACTAGGTAACTCCTCTGAAAATACATCCGAAAATTCTTTAACTACCAGAATATCCTCAAGTTTTAAATTGGGACCTTTAGTATCAAGAATACTACACAGAAACCCCCGACAGCCCTTCTTTAATAAACGACAAGCTTCAATAGCTGACACGATATACGGCGGTGATACAACACCCTTACCTTGAAAATAAAACTCATCTTGATTCGGAATACGGAATGCTACTCCTTCAGTGTTACAATCAATATTAGCATGATTAGCCGCTAACCAATCCATACCCAGTATAACATCGAAGTGCTGGATAACTAATGGTACTAAATCAACAGTTAACTCTTTACCATTCACATTAATCTCACACTTTCTAAACACACCCGAATTAACCAACGGAGCCCCCAATGGTATCGTGACAGATAAATCATAGTTTAGGAATTCTAATGGTTTATCTAGATGTTTAGCAAAGTGATGCAATACGAACGAATGTGTGGATCCCAAATCTATAAGTACATTTGCCAGGTGTGAGCAAATGGGAACCATACTTGAGACAACAGTGTCGGCAGAAGCGGTATCTCCCGGCCTGAGTTGAAATGATCTTGCCTCTCATTGCTCCCTCCTCGGAGGTTGAGTAGTTCTCAGTGTAATGGCACTAGCTGCGTATGAACCGGAACCAGAAGCTCCTTGACGTTTGGTAGGACAATCTTTCGCTTGGTGTCCCAACTCCTTGCAAGTAAAGCATATGTCCCTCATGTCCATATTCCGATTCGAACAATTCCTAGCGATGTGGCCTAGTTGTCGGCATATGTTACAAGTGATCGGATTTGGAAGTTGATTGCATCGTCTCCAATGAAACTTCTGACAAATCTGACACCTCGGCTTGTTTCCACTAGAACCACTGCCACTACTGGCCAATGAACCTCCCGGACTCTGCCTCTTTGCACTACCTTGACCACTAAACTTATTTGATCCTGGTCATTTACTTTGTTGACTCGGTGGTGGTGGCATGCTTGAAGTATACCCAAGGTCTCTCTCAACAATAGAAGCAATGTCCAATGCCTTAGCATAGGTCTCTGGCCGGAATACAGTTACTCGTCCTCGGATGTCGTTTCGAAGCCCTACCACAAATTTCCTTGCTTTCACTTTTTCAGTTGTTATCACATCTCCCGCAAATCTTCCCAAATTCGTAAATTGTGTTGAGTACTCTCGGACTGACTTCCCCCCTTGCACCAACTCTATAAACTCTTGAGCCTTTTGATCCCCAAACGATTCTGGAAAGTATTGTTCATTAAATATCTCTAGAAAATGATCCCATTTAGTCGGTTGACCCAGACCCAGCTTGGTACGCCACCAATATTGTGCTTCATCCTTTAACGTATCAGTGGCAAATAGAACTTTCTGCTCCTCCGTACACGGTAACACCCTAAAGATTTTCTCCATATCAGAAACCCAAAAGTTTTCCTTCATTGGATCGGCTTCCCCACGGAATATGGTTGGCTTTTGTTTGTAGAATTTTGAAATGGTAACAATGTCTTCCCTCGGATTCGGATTCGGATTCGGTTGTACCGGTCTCTCTTCAACTACATGAGTTTCAGTGACTCGTACCAACCCATCACATATAGCTTTGAACCCATTAAACACAATCAGTTTAAGTGTAGAAAACTCACCTTAAGCAGGATCTACCCAAAATTAAGCTAGGAAAATGCTGAATTTCACCAAATTGAACCTCAATTTCTACTCCAACAAGAATTCTACAAGAATTCGGTAGACGACGTCTCACCGTTTAATACGAGATACCAAAATCCGACAATATCAACGTAAATTAAAGGTATAGGAACGATCGTCTCACCTCCAAGAGTCCGAAAATAGCGTCGATTCATGAATCCGACGAACGGCGGCGACGGAACGGCGAGATTTCGACATCGGCGTCTCGAGCTCGTCTTCTCTCCTGGTGAACTCTCTTTTTCTTTTGTTAAATTCAGTGAATATGAGAGTCTCTCACTCCCTCTTGACACATACACACACATGCAAGTGTGTAGGCAATATTTTTGTTCTTTTCCCATTTACATCCCCAGAATTTCTTAAGTTCTTATTATGAAACCCCCCAAACATTCCATTAACTACCCAATTATTTTTATGAGTGTCTGTCTAAGTTTCGTATGGGTCCCAATGTTGGTCCCACATATTTTGTGAAATTGCTATCGCACCTACTAATTTTAAATCTTTTTCATTTATACCCTTATTTGGGTGCCCAACTAATTCCAAATGCTACACATATATCAATATATAATATGAAGGCATTTAAACAAATATTCATGTAGTCACGTAAAAATGCATTTGATCATTTAAAAATACAAATTACCAATTTACCCTTTGTTGGGTTCCATTCAATACCTATCCCACCTCACTGGGGACTTTTCGAACTAGTGTCCCTCTCTGGACACTTTTTACATGGGCGAGTCCAAGCCTCCCTTTAATCCGTTTATACACTAATTATATCAATTAATGCGTATTAACACAATAATCAACCCGTTTTTCCCGATACGGGTGTTACAATTACTCTTCTATGGGGCTTTGGGGTTGGGTTTGGTAGGAGCTGGTGTGTGTGTGGAGTGTGTGTATCCAGTTCGGAATCCAGGTAGTATAAGGAAACATATGAAGTGGTAGAAACCTTGATACTTTTAAGTACATTTCTCAAGTTTACTCTTTTGATCCAATTAGGAACCTATATTCCATACCTGTATGAGTATGACTATTTAACAGTTTTGAAAGTTTTTTTTTTTTTTTGTCATTACAATCTTAACTACATGTATTTATCCAAGGTAAAATGTCTAACATTGAATTACATCACATGAAAGGACTGTTTTTTTTTTTTAAAGACTGAATTTTTGGTCTGGACACTATGTATGGGGTATTTGCTACATGTGACTTTTCTTCTTTGGCATTAATTTCAAGAGTAATGCTATGTTTCTTAAATTTTTATATCAAAAGTGCTTTTAAAAGACGTGATATCGAGGTCAAATCTAATACAGTGAGACCAGTTGAATTTTAATTGAAAGTTGTTTACATGACCCTACTGCTACATCATATGAAAAACGCTTTTACATAAAAATTTGGGAAACATAACATTACACTAATTTCAATACATAAGCTCATGGGGAAAGGAACCATTTATTTTTTTACAACATTGACTAAAAGTTTGAGAAATCTAAAGCTTAGTTAATTCATGAGGTACAATGTTGTTAGACGTCGTCTTCATCCGGTTGTTACAAGACCGCCTGTCCCACTTCATAATTCGTGAAATGTGCTAATACCTTTTTCTTTGATTTTATGTTCTTGAGAGTCAGAATATTAAGTCTCTTCAACAACTAAAGAAAGGTAAATTATACTTTACACCCTCTTATTTTGCATCCGGTTTTACTTTGATCCATATATTTTAAAGAGTGGTGCATAGAACCCTTGAGATTTGTTTAAGTGTCAATTCGGTCCACTCTTCACATTCGGTCTAAAAAATGGATGGGAAAGTACTATAAATAAACAAAAAAACATCCTTTTCCGTCAATTTTTAAGGAAGTATTATAAAGATTGGACTAACTTGACACTTAAATAAAAGCTCAGGATTCTATGTATCACTTTTTAAAATACAGTTACCAAAGTGAAACTTGGTTCAGAAGGTAAAATGAAAATTTATCCATGAAAGAAAGTAATGTGAAGATTAATGACACTTGTGTGACTACTTTATCAAAGTTTTGGAGAATCCCGGACTCTTTTTTTTGGTCTTGGTATTCTAATATTCTCTTGAATTTAATTAGGGGATTTTCTTTAATATAAAATGGTGCTTTTAAAATTTTCATATGACATATATAGGTCTACGGGCTGGTTGGACACTGCAATTTGGAGTCCAATGGCACGATTGGGCTGACCATCGGAATTGCTGGGCTATTTGGCTCAGTCCCAATTGCAAATGCCAACGTGAGTTCAACTTGTTTTTTCATATGTTTTATAAATACCCACTTCAAAACCCTTGCCCGAAAGTGCAAGATTTAAGGATATTATACAATTTGAGTATTCGTGTTGGATGGCAAAGAAGGAAATGATGGGAAGAGTTATTCGGATATCCTACCAAACTACCCAACTTCAAATTTTTGCCATCACCCCCATTCAGATGGATCTGATTTTTTGTAAACTTTATTAATATACGGAAAAGTTGAAGTCCAAGTGGATTTTATTTACTTCAGAATTGAAATAAAAACAGATCTGGAATATCTAGTACTAGAAATTGCCCGTGCCCGAGGGCACTACCAAAAATACTAAGTTGTGCTTTTTTTTTTTCTTCTTCAAATTAAGCAAGTTTTACTATAAAAAATTGATATTTTTTTTTTTTTTTTTTTTTTTTTTTTTTTGTTTTTGTTTTGAACGGTTGGAATGAAAGTTTTCATAGGGCATAAGAGATGAAATAAGTGGTAGATCTCCATAATAACCCTAGGTCTAGTGTTTTTGCTAAAATTTCACATATAGCTATTATTGAAATGTGACGGGTGGCGAATATGATTGGAGCAAACTTCACTAAAATAAAAATAATGCTATGATTGCCAAATTTTAATCACAAACTTGGTTCCTTCATGCTTAAAAATTTTATCACGTCGGTTGTAAAGCATTTGAGAATCAATTTAGATTCAGTTTTGGAAATCATAACATATTTAGATTTGGAAAGTACAACATTACATTTTCGGTATGTTTAGAAAATTCTCAAAATGACCTTAATAAAAAGAAAAATGGACAGAAACATAAAATTTGGTAACTAATATTACCAGGGCAATAATTTTAGGCCTAACCCGTGCCTAAAGACACTGTCAGCAATTTTAACCATATATGCGTTCAGCTAGTAACAAACTTTACGTGGAGTCCAAATTGTACATGTTATAATGTTTGAGAGCTTGTGTCACCTATTACCATACTAACATTATTCTATCCAAAAAAAAAAAAGCTCTAAAATGTCGTAATTTGTAGTCTTTATTTGCAGGATTAAGGCATTGACTTAAATATATCACCCAATTACAAATTATCACCAACTTAACATAATGAGATTGTAATCTTTCCAATCATAAATGACTTTCAATTTAAATGATACCAAAACAGTAATTACATAAACGGTTTTCAATTTGTCATAATTTACAATCATGATTGAGATTTAAACAAATTTAATTAAATTAAACACACAATTTAGGAAATAGAATAGAGAACAAGGAAACATCGTAGTAGGATGCCAAAAGAGTAATTACTTAAATGGCCATAATTTACAAATTTACAATCAAATTTAAGAAACAAACTTGACTAATTTAAACACACAATTTAAGAAATGATCTTAGACTAAATTAAACACACAATTCAGAAAATAAAATCGGAAATACCAATAATATGATGGGAGACTTGGTGTAAGGCCCCTAAGGTTGGGCTAAGTTGGACTAAAGGACAAGTCAAAATCAAACACCCATACAAGGACACACTCTAAAAAAATTTTCCCTCCTAAAGTCTTCTAAAATTTAAACTATCCCTCTTAGTCCTATAAAATTTTAAATTTCATTCTAAATGGCAAAATTGCCCATAGAATCCTAAGAGACCACCACCACCATCTCTCTTCTCTCTCTAACTTTCTCTCTCCTCCATAGCCACCACCACCAACATCTCTCTCTCCTCCCTCTCCATAGCCACCACCATCACAACCACCACCACCACCATAGCCACCATCTTCTCTCCTCCTCCCTCCACCATCTTCTCTCTCCTCCCCCACCATAGCCACCACCACCACCTTCTCTCCCCTTCCCTCCATAGCCACCACCATCACAACTACCACCACCGGAGCCACCACCGAAGCTGTCGCCGTCGTCGCCGGAGCTGGAACCGTCGCCGTCGTCGTCGCCACTACCACCAACTCTCTTCTCTCTCTAACTTTCTCTCTCCTCACCCTCCATAGCCACCACCACCACCATCTCTCTTATCTCTCTAACTTTCTCTCCTCCTCCCTCCATAGCCACCACCAACACAACCACCACCACCGGAACCACTACCGGAGCAGTCCTCGTCGTCGCCGGAGTCGTCGCCACTACCCTAACTCTCTTCTCTCTCTAACTTTCTCCCTCCTCCCCCTCCATAGCCACCACCACCACCATCTCTCTGTCTTCTCCCTCCATTGCCACCACCACTGTCGGCCGCCACCACCACCGCTGGCCATACAAAAATCATGGCCAAACTGATCTCAGTCATCCTAAGAGAAATTTCTCTTACGATGACTGATCTCAGTCCACCTCCACCACCACCACTACCAGTCTCTACCGCCACCGTCCCTAATCCACCACCACCACCAGTCTCCACCGCCACCACCACCACCACCACCATCACCACCGTCCCATTTGAATAGAGAAATTTGTAAGACAAATTTCACTTAGGATATATCCTAAGTCAAATTTGACTTACTGAGTGCTCGTCGGAGATTGAGAGGGTGGTAGTCGCCGGAGATGGCGAGGGTGGTGGCTGGAGGTCAATCGAGTGGTAGGGAGTGGTCACTAGTGGTTAGGAGTGGCGTTGTGGTGGTCAAAAAGTGCAATGGAGGTGGTCGCCGGAGATGGCCATGTGGTGGTCGCCGGAGATGAGGGTGGTGGTGGCCGGAGATGGCGAGGGTGGTGGCCGGAGGTGGCAGGGGTGGTGGTCGGAGGTGGTGTGGAGTAGTGGTAATGGTGGCTAGGGTTTGTTTAGGGTTAGAGGTTGAAGGTGGGGGTATTTTTGTCTATGTACATTGGGAGGACTCATATCCAATGTGTATTTTAAGTTGTCCTTGATCCCAATAAAGCCCTTCTTAATGACCTTTTAGCCAATTTTCCCTAATATGATTGGGATTGTGATCTTCCTAATCATAAATGTCTAACAATTAATACAATACCAAAACCAATCAAGACCCATTTGGAAAGAAAAAGTCCCAGTAAGAGAAAAATATAACCTCAGCAGGAAAAAAAAAATACCATTTTTTTTCTGAGTCATTTGAATGTGGGTAGTCTCTGAATTGGATTTCCTCTTTATATAGATATGTATATAACACAAACTTACTCATTTCTCTAAAACCAAATCATCATGGAAAGAATCAAAGATACAAAATAATAATAATAATAATAATAATAATAATAATAATAATAATAATAATAATAATAATAATAAAGAATAAAGAATAAAGAGCTCTTCAACCCCTTTGTTGATATCCTTTCAAACAAACAAAAATACATGTATTTCAGGCAAAGCACTTATCTTATAGAACAACCTAAAATATTCTGCAAATGAATGAAATCTAAACAGCCACAACACAATATAGCAAGAGAATTATAAATTTAAACATGTGGCTTTAGCATTCCCATTTCAGTAACATGTGGCTTAGACTTCCAGGTTTGTGCGGAATACTGTTTTAGGATTCAAGATTTAATTTCTCATGCTCACCCAGGGAATTCTGAATACATCAAGAATGCACAGTTGCTGAAAACTATAGTACTTTTGCTTCTTATCTAAATTATATAAAACAAAAAATAGAAAAACTAATGAAGATTTAATCAAGCTAAATTCACGCATACCTGTGCTTACACAGATAGGTTAGAGAGATACATAGGGCACGCCTGTGGTTTGCAGATATATAGAACAAAAAGGAAAACCATTTTTCTATCATTTTTTCTCCATGTTTTCATTCATGCTTAAATAACATTGAAGATGAAAAAAAAATTGAAAATACAATAGGTATCAATGAAAAGAGGAAGCAAGGGGAGTGACTTACAATATTTGGTTTGTATGCACACAACACACGTACGCCAATCTGTCAAAACTAAAGAGAATAAGTCCTCAATTAATGCACACAAAAAAAGAAGTAAAACCCACATTTGTTATCATTCGAATCCAATATAGATAAATGAACTAGCTCAAGAACAAATGAATAAACACGACAATGATCAAAATGAAGTACTCTTGGTTTATTAGGTTCAACCTCAAGTTTGAACAACCCATCCCAATTCGTAAGAAAGAGAAACAAAAATCAAAATTGAATTTAATTAAATAAATGCCCAAACTTGAATCTCTAGGGAGATTCTAGAATAAATTAAAAATTAGTATGTTGAGGATATCAAATTAGTATAATGGCATACACAACATAGATGGGAAAAAAAATCAAATTGGAGGTTAGCAAAATGAGATGTTGAAGCAAAAGGAAGAGGAACTGATCAATCGATCGAGGAAAGTGAAAGAATAGAGAGAGAGGAAATATTGTATTGTATATTGATTGATATATCAAACTATACATAGTCCAGCCTTTATATAGGCTTAAGAGAGATAGTACAAGGGTGAAGTACAAGGGTGTAGTACAGGGTAGTACAAAGTGAACCTAGACTAAAAAATGGTAAGATACAGAATAAACATAAATAAGGCAATAGATTATTCTAACAGCTCCCCTCAAACTCAAGGTGGTAAAATCGTGATCATCTTGAGTTTGGAAACTAAATCCTGAAGACGTCCTGGATGATGAGTTTTGGTGAAGATATCAGCAGTCTGATCAGCAGAAGAAACCGAGACAAGTCGAAAGGTGCCACTAGTGAGATGATGGTGCACAAAATTACAGTCGATCTCAATGTGTTTAGTGCGTTCGTGAAAAACATCGTTGTGCGCAATCTGAATAGCACTCTGATTGTCATAGTGGATAATAGTGGCATTGGAATGAGTAACACCCAAGTCTTCAAGTAACCAACGGAGCCAGAGTAGTTCTTGAGTAGCATCGGCTAGGGCTCGATACTCTGCTTCTGTACTTGAATGAGCAACAACCATTTGCTTTTTACTTCGCCAGGAGATAAGAGAATCTCCAAGAAAGAAGCAATAGCCTGTAGTGGATCGTCGATCAGTGGGGTCTCCTGCCCAATCTGCATCAGAATAAGCACGGAGCTCGAGGGAGGAATGAGCAGAAAAGTGTAAGCCGTGAAACAATGTTTCTTTAATATAGCGAAGAATGCGAAGAACTGCAGCATAGTGAGATGATCGAGGGCAGAGAGAAATTGGCTGACAATATGAACTGTATAGGCAATATCAGGTCGAATAACTGTGAGATAGACAAGACTCCCAACTATCTGACGATAAAGAGTGGGATCCTCTAAAAGAGTACCATCCATAGGAGTGAGCTTAGAATTGAGCTCAAGAGGGGTAGGACTGGTCTTGTTGTCTGTGAGTCCTGTACGAGTAAGAAGATCAGAGGAGTACTTGGCCTGAGAAAGGTAGTAACCTTCAGAATTAGAAGTGATCTCAAGTCTCAGAAAATAGTTTAGCTTGCCGAGATCTTTCATTTCAACATGTTGGCTTAGGTGAGTTTTGAGACCCAAGATTCCTGATGTATCATCTCTACTGATAATCATGTCATCCACGTAGACGAGAAGAAGTATGATGCCCTGGTCAGTTCGGCGAATGAATAGAGCCGAATCATAAGAGCTGGCTGTGAAACTGAAGCATTCAATAATTGTGCTGAATTTTGCAAACCATGCTCGTGGAGCTTGTTTGAGGCCATATAGAGCCTTGCGAAGTTTGCAGACTTGATGGGAATGATGAGGATAACCAGGAGGAGGACGTATATAGACTTCTTCAGTAAGATCACCATTTAGGAAAGCATTTTTGACGTCCATTTGAAATAAATCCCAACGGCGGACTGCGGCAACAGCAATGAGGCTGTGCACAGAAGTAAGACGAGCAACTGAGGCAAATGTTTCCTCATAATCAATCCCATACTCCTGGGTAAAACCTTTGGCTACAAGACGAGATTTGTAGCGATCAATGGATCCGTCTGAGTGAGTTTTGATTTTGTAAACCCATTTGTATCCCATAGCATTTTTGCCACTTGGTAAATCTACCAAATCCCATGTGTGATTTTGCTCAAGTGCCTGCAATTCATCATCCATTGCTTTCTGCTAAAGAGGATTAGAGCTTGCCTCACGGTAAGACTGAGGTTCATGATGAAAAAGTATTGTAGAAAAAGCAGCATAATCACAAAGATGAATAGAAGGAGTTTTTACCCGGTCACTTCGACGGAGAGGTGGAGCAAGTGTAGGAGCAGGACCAACAGTCGGGGCAGGTAGCTCAGGAGAGGGTAAGGTGGATAACTCAGGAGCATCATCAGCGGGGACATGTAACTCAGGGGATGTGGATATAGTAGAAGGCTGATCTGTAGCTATACTTTCTGGAAACAAGTCTACCGAAGGATTAGTGAAGAGAAGAGGAGTAGTATCGGGTGAGAGGTGAAACTTAGACATGGAGGAGAACATCTTGTGTTCCTAGAAGATAACGTGCCTGGACACACGGAGACGTTTGGAGTAAAGATCCCAACACCTGTATCCCTTGTGATCAATACCATATCCAAGGAAGTAACAAAGGCGGGAACGGGACTCTAACTTGGTACGTTCATGAGGTTGAAGGAGAACAAAACAAGCACTGCCAAAAACTTTGAGTGTACTGTAATCAAGTGAATGACCATAGAGTCGCTCATATGGAGATTGATTGTCAATGATTGGGGATGGAACTCGATTCTTGGTGTAGACAACTGTAAGAGCAGCTTCCCCCCAAAAACGTTCGGGATAGGAGGCAGATGTAAGTAGGGTACGAACAGTGTTTAAAATATCTCAGTGTTTCCACTCAGCAGGACCATTTTGTTGGGAGGTGCCTGGGCAAGAACGATGTGGAAGAGAACCATGCTGGCGTAAGAAATTAAGAACTCCACTATCAGTGTACTCAGCAGCATTGTCTGCATGAAAAACTTTGATATTGCAAGAAAATTGAGTTTTAACCATAGTAGCAAAATCAAAATATAGTTGTGGCAGCTCAGACCGACTACGCATGAGAAAAATCCAAGTATAACGAGAATAGTCATCAATAAAAATAACAAAATATCTTTATCCTCCCATAGTAACAGTGGGAGAGGGGCCCCAAACGTCCAAATGAATAAGGTCAAAAGGAGCAGAAGAAAAAGAATTACTTTTATTGAATTGCAATGCAGTTTGTTTTGAAAGTTGACATGGAAGACAATCAAATATGTCTTTATTAACAAGTCCTAATTGACCACTAGAAACTAAAGGTTGCAGACGTCCAACAGAGGCATGGCCAAGACGAGAGTGCCAGAGACTAAGAGGAGAATTGGAGGAGGCTCGAGCAGCTGTCTGAATAGAGGGAGTTGGGATATGGAGATTGATAAGCTCAAAGAGTCGTCCAACTTTACGGCCTATCCCAAGGGTCCGTCCCTTCTATGGATCCTGCACACAATAACCAGAGGAGGAGAAAAGAACATTAAGACCAAGATCACATAGTTGCCCAACAGATATAAGATTCAGAGTGAGTTTGGGAATGCAATAGGTGTGAGGAAGTGAAGTATTAGAGGTGGAAACCATACCTATATGACTAACCGACATCGGAGTATAATCAGCAGTTTGAATGATTGGTGTGTGGGTTGCAAAAATTGTGGTAGTGAAAATAGTGGGATCCGGTGTCATATGATTACAACATCCAGAGTCAAAAAACCAGGATCAATTACCTGAAGTGACGGATAAAGCAGTAGGAGTGGGATTACCATATTGAGCGAGGATTCGTTTGACAATGTCTTCCACGTGAGAAGCAGTAAGCCCTTCGGAAAAAGCATTAGATGATGAGTGGTCGACTATAGTAGCAGCAGATTTTGAGGAACCACCCCGAGGAATGGAATTCTGTTTAGCTGGGTGTTGTGAGCAGTCATACTGAAGATGGCCTGGACCTTGCTTTTGACAATATTTACAGGTGCGGACACGACAATCCAAGAGAGTATGTCCACCTATTTTGCAGTAGTTGCACCAAGATTTGGAGGGGTCAGAGGTAGGGGGTAGTGATTTTTGGGCTGAAAATGATTCTTGGATTGGTAATTGGATGGTTAAGAACGATTCTTGGATGTATACCCCTGATGAGTAGCAAGGATCGTGTCAGAAGAAGGTCCTTTGGGAGTAGCAAGAACATTGTCGGTAGCCGAAGTTTTGCGATGGCCAAGGCGAGTTTCCTCGGAGAGAAGTTCAGTGACTGCTTGATCGAGAGTCGGTAAAGGACTCTGATGGAGGAGAGATGCGCGAACATGCTCAAAATCATCAGTAAGAGCCATCAAGAAGAGAACTAGGTGCTGACGATCGCGATATGAAGAGAATATCTCGGTATTGGTGGCATCGGTAAAATCTGGTTCAGAAGAGGTGAGTTGATCCCAGACATAGTGTATCTCGGAGAAAAAGTTGTTGAATGTTTGCCCGGGTTGTTGTTTCATGCGGTGAAGAGCGCTTAAGAGCTGAAATTGATGAGCCAAATCAGCTGTGGTGTAATGCGTGGCCAAAAAATCCCAGAGGGATTTGGCAATGGTGAATCTGCCAAATTGGAGACTGATAGAATTAGCACAGGTATTGCGAATCCAAGTGATAATTTGATGATTCTTGCTATCCCAATCTTCAAGACGGTCTGCAAATTTGGTTTTATCCTCTCCTACTATCTGGGTAGGTTCAGTAATGTCACCAGTGGTAATACGCCAAAGCTTGCATCCCCGCAGAAAACTAGACATGGCTTGGGCCCAAGCGATATAGTTTGATCCATCCATAGTGATGGAAATGGGTTGGGAAGTGTCGTTGCGCTCCATAGGAAATCCGAAGAGGTGGAACCGGGCTTCTAATGGTCCCAAACCAGGCAAGGAGTGCAAAAGAGGGATTTAGGGCTAATTCTGTATGGGTCAAGTCTGTATGGGTCAGGTCGGGTTGGGTCGGGTTTATTATTAGGGTTGAAAGGTTTTGCGGGCGGGTCTGTTATTGGAGTTGAAAGGGGGTTTGAGAGAGCAGCGGTGATGGGGGGTTAGAGACGGTGGTGATGGGAGGGCAGTGGTGATGGTGTATTGGGGTTGGTGATAGGAGGGCAGTGGTGATGGTGTATTGGGGTTTTAAGGAATTGGGGCAGTGGTTATGTGCAGAGAGATGGTGATAATTCTGTGATGGGGATGTTATTCTAGGCAAGTGTTTGGTTGCTGGGTGTGGAAGATTACGTGTTGATGGGCGGTGGTTTGTTGTGGCCGGCAATGGTAGTAAGGACAATGGTGTAGGAGATTGTTGGGGATCTGTGATTTGTGGTCGGTGATTTGGTAGATTGGTGATTAGTTGTGGCAGATTTAAGAGTGATAGTGTTAAGGAGGATTGGTGATGATGGTTTGGATATCTAAGGGTCTTTGGCAGATTGATGATTATGATTGATGAGGCAGAATGATGGTGCTGGTTGGTGGCAAAGAAAGTAACGGATTGTTTGGTTGGTTTATTGATGAGGGCTTGTTTGTTAGAGAAAAAAAATGTGGTGGTGTGGATGGTGGAGAAAAGATAACCAAGAGCTTATGGCTCTGATACCATGAAAGAATAGAGAGAGAGGAAATATTGTATTGTATATTGATTGATATATCAAACTATACATAGTCCAGCCTTTAT
The DNA here is from genome assembly GCA_033977485.1 of Hydrangea macrophylla. NCBI lineage: Eukaryota > Viridiplantae > Streptophyta > Magnoliopsida > Cornales > Hydrangeaceae > Hydrangea > Hydrangea macrophylla. Next base: position 110,606,743 of record CM066999.1, read on the forward strand.
ATAGGCTTAAGAGAGATAGTGCAAGGGGGAAGTACAAGGGTGTAGTACAAGGTAGTACAAAGTGAACCTAGACTAAAAAATGGTAAGATGCAGAATAAACATAAATAAGGCAATAGATTATTCTAACAGAAAGATTGGAGAGAGGAAGAAAAAAAATAGCTTTAGAAAATACCATTGGGAAGAGCTGCAACATTAATCTCTCGCATTCTCTGAATGAAGCACCCAATAACACACACACTCTCTCTCTCTCTCTCTCTCTCTCTCTATCTCTCTCTCTCAGTTGTAATTATACCTAGTACGCAATAAACTCAGAGCATGAACAATAAAATCACTCCCAAAATAATGAATTTAGAATAAAAGATGGTCTCACTACAAGAAAAAACCCTTTTTATGACTTTTTTTTTTTTATTTTGAGCTAATGACTATTTAAAAAAAAGAGTCATAACAAATACTTTTTTCTAACATATATGACTCTTTTTGCAAATATAGTCATAAGATTGGTGAGAGGTGTTTTATTTACGACCATTTTTTTTATTAGTCATAAATAATAAGATTGTTATGACAGTTTTTTTAAAATGGTCATAAATAATAAGATTTTTTATGACAGTTTTTTTGAAAATGGTCATAAATAATAAGATGGTCATAAATAATAAGAGTTTTTATGACAGATTTTTGAAAATTGTCATAAATAATAAGAGTTTTTATGACAGTTTTTTGAAAATGGTCATAAATAATAAGATTTTTTATGACAGTTTTTTTGAAAATGGTCATAAATAATAAGATGGTCATAAATAATAAGAGTTTTTATGACAGTTTTTGAAAATGGTCATAAATAATTATAAGACTTTTATGACTTCATTTTTGGTAGTCATAAATATTCTTTATTTTTATGACTCTTTTTCTTTGAATTCTAGAATCAAACGTAAGTACTGTTTTGGGAAAAATAGTGAAAAAAAGACAATATGCTAAGATTTTTAAAGTTAAGATTCTTGATTAGGGAAAGCTCCTCTGTACAAAAAATATTTTGTGAAATTTTACTTGGCATACACGAATATTATGTGAAATTTCATTAAATCTTTACATGAATATTAAGTGAATTTTCACTTAAATCGACCTTTGAGAGACTAGTTTTTAAGAAATTACTTTTTGAAATTGGACTATTAACGCTTGATAGTTACTTTTAGTGTCACAAATTTAGATTTTATTAAGAATCATATTAAATTTTTTATGACAGATTTTTGAAAATTATCATAAAAAATAAGATTTTTTATGACATGTTTGTGAAAAGTGTCATATATAATAAGTATTTAGAAAAGTGTCATAAATAACAAGACTTTTATGACTTCATTTTTGGGTAGTCATAAATATTCTTTATTTTTATGACTCTTTTTCTTTGAATTCTAGAATCAAAGTACTGTTTTTTGGGAAAAATAGTGAAAAAGACAATATGTTAAGATTTTTAAAGTTAAGATTCTTGATTAGGAAAATGTGCGCTGTATAAAAATTTTAAATGAAATTTCACTTGGTATACATGTAACACCCCGTATTTTCTTTATATAAATATTCATTTAAAAAAAACAAAATAATGAGACAACCTAAATTTTTGTGTATACAACCATGGTTATTTATTTATATGTGTGTATTTATTTTATTCATTAATTATTGTGTGAAATTTTATAGAGCTAAGTGGTGGAGTTAAGTTGTAAAAACTTAAGTTGAACAAGTCATTGAAGAATTGATGTTTATTTTTTTGTAGTGATTATAGGCCCGTGAATGTGTTAATTTGTGTTTTTAACATTTAAATTAAGTACCCGGGTTATGTACACCCATTGGGTCACTCATTTTAGAACTTTAGAATGTATTTCGGACCCATATAAAGCCTTTTTGTGAGGTCCCTAGACAAAAAACGGGATTTTTAGCCTTTTGTGTGTTTGTGTTATAATATATGTAGGTGTATCATATATACATACATAATATACCTCCTAGGGTTTTGATAACAAAAAGAAAAGAAAAGAGAGACATGAGAAAAATAGAGCAGTCAAGAGAGAGAGAGAGAAGAAGAAGAAGAAGAAGAAGAAGAAGAAAAGAGGAACCCCAAATATGGTTTTGCGAATCTTCATCAACATTAAAGTTCTAAATCTGTGAGTTAACTTGTTATTTTCTTTCAATCTCGTTTGATTGAAATTTAAATGAATAGATTATTAAATTAGTATGGTTATGGGTTATGAGATTTAGGTTTTTATTTACAATGATTGAAGTTATGATTGGAGATTTATAGATGAGCCTTGGATATACATTTGAGCAATTATTCAATTTTTGGATTTGGGATTTTCACGGATTAGATTTTAGTAGAAAATTCCTAATAAATCATACATTACAGTTTTCGTGATTCTGTACGCCTAGGCCTGTAGGAAACGCAATTCTGGACAACTTTCGTCTAATGGTATTTTTTCCGATTCTGCACCGTTTAGACAGAAAATTCATATTACAGTAGCAGTTTTATGAATGTTAAAATAAGCGTATTTGCTATATCATATTTTTGTGTGATTTCGTGTTCGTTAATATAAATTAATTTATTTGTACATAGAAAGATATGAGTTCTCATGTATAGTTGAGCTTTGTGAAATTATGACTGTGTGATTTTGTGTGGGTTATGAATCTGTGTGACCATGTAGCTGTTAATATAATTTTAACGGAAATTTGAGTTGAGATATATGAATCTCTTATGAAGTAGAGTTTTGTGAAAAACGTGGATGTATGAACGATAGAAAATCCTTAGAGTTCACCACTGCTCCTTATGATTTTAGGCGGCGACTTCGTGGATGACCCGTCCTTGTGTGATTAGACGGCGACTACGTGGATGACCCGTCTCTTCATTATTTTAAGCCTTATGCCCGGCTTGTTGGTCTATTTCATGTGTATCTAGACATTGTTTTATTGACGTCAAGAACGTAAGGACTAGCCTTTCGGTGTATACTCAAATCCCAGTGATACCCCATGGGAGTTGGGACCGGAGTGGGAGTTAGTATTACGTTAGGAGACACATGGGATATATGTGTAGGCTTGACCATGGATGGGTGGCCGAGGTGGTGAACATAAGGTGTAATAAAATAAAATACTTTGTGGTGTTTTATTCTTGCGTTTAGAAGTTGAATTATAATTAATTACCTCTTATTGTGGTTGCATCGTAGAAAGTTGTGGACGCTTAGTCATCGAATTTTCTAATAATTTTTCGTGTTGTAATCGTTGTGTGTGAGAATATTGTCTTGAAGTGACGTTTTATTATCTAATTTTAACTTTTAATATTCTCTTGAAGTGAACTCAAGGCTTTAAATTTCAAAGGGAAAAGAAGGCCAAAACCAATTTGGCAATTCGTAAAGGTAATTTAGTCTGAATAAAAACATGGTAGATATAATGGTAGCTGTTTAAATTATACTTAGTATGTTATGGTTAATGTATTGATGTAATGTATGTTGCGGTTATTCAATTGTTGCTGGGTATGTTTTCATTGTTTGAAATTTTTGGGAGGTTCTATTTATAGAGGAGACTCTGTCGAAAGTTTTAGAAATTCTAGGTCAACATTCATTCCAAGATAAGTTAGTTGTACCACGACTTGTGATTGCAGTAATTTATTGTTTGTCTAATATTTGTTATACATTTATTCATAGGGACCAAAGCAACCAGAAAATTATGAATGTGGATACTATATGTTACTTTTCATGAAAGTGATAATGGAGAATCCATCCAAATCTATCAAGATAAAGGTATTATCATAGTATTCTTTGTAAATGTGTCGCCAAATTTTCTCTTCTTCTTGTTTTACTTTGATTCATAAATTGTGGAATTTTTTTTTTCATATGTGTTGGAGGTGGTGGTGGTGTTGTTGTGGGGAGGGAATACATCCTTAACATCTCATTCTTTCCTGAACTTTTTCAGATGAAAGAGTTGTCTCAAAAAGTGAAATATGAAAGCCACGAGCTAAATGTACTTCAACTTGAGTTCATTGAGTTCATTCAAGAATACATTTAAGTATTGAAAATTTCAACATTATTTCCTTTTTCCAGGTAATCTGTATTTTTACAATTTAAGAAAAGTATATACTCGTATATAGAATCTAATACATTGATTTCATTTTTGTTTCAGTGTTACACAGTTAGACTACATGGAACAGATATTGCAAATAAGTTGATGTACTAGCGGAGATTGAAGAGTTTAAATAGACACTAATCTTGTTTTTATTTATTTATTATTATTATTTTTTAACAATGTAACATATACATTATTGGTTTGTTGGTTTAATACATACTTAGTGGTTACTGTTACATTTTTCTTGTACATAACTAATTATTAGATTGATTATTGAAAAATTGTGGTTGAAAGGAAGATAATATCTGAATATGGTTCTTGAGTTGTTTTGTAACATGCATGTTTTGATGATGTATTTGAATTGTGTAATCTTGATTGTTGGATTATCAATAAATTTTTTTTTCTTTAAATGTGTTTTATAATATATATGACTGTTTCATAAAAAACAATCATAAATTAGCAATAGTTCTACTAAAGTCATAAATAGTGTCATTATTTATGACTTTTAAAATGTTATTTATGACTGTTTTGAAGATTATTTATGACTATAAAAAGATTATTTATGACTTTTTGAAAGATATTTATGACTATTTTAAATATTATTTATGACTATTTAAAGGTTATTTATGACTTTTTTGAAGATTGTTTATGACTTTTTAAATGGTTATTTATGACTAATTTGAAGATTATTTACGACTTTTTAAAGGGTTATTTATGACTTTTTTGAAGATTATTTATGACTTTTTTAAAAGGCTATTTATGACTTTTTTTAAAGATTATTTATGACTTTTTTAAAAGGCTATTATGACTTTTTTGAAGATTATTTATGACTGTATCAATTAAAAAATAGTCATAAACAATTTGAAAGCACTCATTTTTTATGACTATTTTTTTAGAACTGTTGTAAAAGTAATAATTATTTATGACTTTTTTAACAAACTCGAACTTATTTATGACTGCAATGTTATGACTTATTTTAAAAGCTTAAAAAAGAGTCATAAATATACATTTATGACTCTTTTTTAAAGTCATAATAAGGGTTTTTTGTTGTAGTGTCTACCTTGTTTCGAAAGGGCAAAGAGCACTTCAACGGTAAGAATGCATTTTGTAGTCTGTACAATGCATTCTGCATGAGAACCATAGCATTACCCATCAAAACTGCCCAATACAATGATTCAAATAACTACAAATCTTGAAATAGAAAGTCAAGTAATCATCAATAGGATAGAGTCAATAGCATCAAAAAGATTCTAGGAAAACAATTTTCATTACAATGAATCCACCATTAAATTCATGTAGTAAAATATGCAGTAAGGATGCTTCTTCTTGAAGTGCTTCCAAAATTGAACATCAAAGCATAAGATCCAAAGTTTAAGAAAAGGTTTTTTTTTTTAAAAGGCCAATAGTAGTATTCCCCCATCTTTAGTTGTATGGAAAACTAAATTAACTCAAGTAGGACCTCATTAAAATAGTCCAGCCCAAGATAATTCCTAACCCAAGAAAACCTGATTGCAAGCATGTAAGATAAAAATCAATTGCCAAGAAAACATGCAAGACAAAAATCAAATTCAAGAATCTCTGCAATTATGTATTTATGTATGGACACCTTTGGTGACATAGAGTTCAACTGATTTGGACCCATTTGACAAAAATAACCCTTGATCGGAGTACCTAAGTAGCAAAAAACAAAATTAAATCTCACAAAATTTAATCAAAATTGAGAGAGGCCAAAGAGTGGTGGGGAGACTAAGATTAGAGAGAGAGAGATTATTACCGATGGTGAGTCACGGGACGGTGACGACGACTGCATTTGAAGGTACCTGCAGCGACGACGGCGACGGCGAAGACCCTCCTAGCAGCTCGCCGTCCCTGGAAGAGAGAGGTCCAGCATGGTGATGGTGGAGAGAGAGAGAGAGAGAGAGAGAGAGAGAGAGAGAGAGAGAGAGGGGGAAAGGGGAATAATGTAATCCAAAAGGGGAAGAAGAGGGGTTTAAGGGGAAAAAAATTGGCTAAAGTAGATTGAAAAGTTAATTTTGAATCCAACAAAAAAAGGGAACCATTAGCGATTGGCTGCTCCACAATCTCGATCTTTTCATGCGCAATTCATTGGCAGAAAGGGGAAAGTATGTCTATGGGGATGGGAGGGATATGGAGGGATCTTGGAGAGGGGCTGAGTCAGCAAAAGCTATCCAATCACAGCAAGGTAAGCTTCCTAGTCATAAGTTTCTTTGTCCTAGTCATAAGTCGGATGCTATCTACTGAGCTCTAATATTATATAGATGTGTTGGAGAATAACATTCATGTGATGTTGTATATGTTATATAGTATGTGTAACATTTGTTACGTACATTGTTAAATATTTTCAATTTCCATATATGCAATTTCATCAGGGCCGGCCCTGAGATTCTAAAAATTGTCCGAGGTTTCAAACGAACTTTCAAAGACGGGCCTCTCAATACTAAGTTTTATAGAAATTAGAAAGATAAAAATACTAAGTTTCATAGAAATTAGGAAGAAATTAGAAGAAATAAGGAATAAATTAGAAAAAAGATGCCCCATGCAGTTGCTTGACTGCATGGCCCCATGGCCGGTCCTGAATTTCATATATATATATATGTATATATTTTTTATTTCTTTACTACGTTAAGTCAGTTAAAAGTTAACTACACTATGCTTTTCTAGTTCTATTTTGTTTTAAAGTTTAATTTAGGAAAAATTAAAAATCAGTCAACAATTAGTTGATAATTTATAAATCAATCATGTGCTTTTTAGAAATTGAATAAGCATCAACTCTGGTGTAAAATGACATTTTTGCCCTCATCTTCACCAAAGAAACCCTAATTAATCTAAGCTAACCCTAAATAAACACCACCACCAACCAACCCCCCACCACCACCACCACCAACCGACCACCACCACCACCGGTCATGACCAACACCATCACTGCCTCCACCAACCGACCACCACCACCACCACCACCACCGGCCACAACTACCACCACCACCACAACTAGCACCACCACTGCCTCTACTAACCAACCACCACCACCACGAAACAACACCATCACGACCAACGCCTTCATCAGTACCGCCAACACCATGTACATAGTTGTGATATATGTTGGTGAGTTTCGTTAGTTTTGATTTGGGGCTTGAACATTTTTGCATGCACACACACTAATCCATATATACCCACACGTTGTGAGAGTTGCTCCAAAAGTTTTGAAAAGTTGCTCCAAACGTCTGTTGAGTTGCTTCAAACTTCTAGAGAGTTGCTTCGATTCATGAATTGCCCAGTTTTGGAGCAACTTGTAAAACGTAGAAAGTAACTCACCAATCATGGGGAGTAACTGTCCAAACATGAGGAGCAACTGTCCAAATGAGCAGTCTGTTGACTGTTCCCTTTTAATTTATACTTGCATATTGGAAATTAATACCACTCATAATTATTCTGCAACTCGATGCTACTTTTAACAAAGGTGTCGATGTCCAGTTATACATTCGTTCCAACCCTCAACATACCCTCTTTGAAAATAATTCGCTCCTTTTGTTTAATTTATATGGTTAATTATAGATACACCCCCTGTACTTAGATCGTTTTTCACTTTGCTCATGTGCTTCAAATCGTGTCACCAGTACCCCTGTACTTTGAACTAAAGTGAAATAGTTATTAATTTCATTAAAATTAAGGGAACTGAAGCTTGTTTAGTAGAGTATTTGTCACTTTGACCCCCTATTGTAAGCACATTTTTCAATTAATTACCCCCTTGTAGTCACAAACTTGTCACTAAGACCCCTTGTGGACCGTTTGGTAGATTCTTTTTCTAATACTATAAACTCACAAAAAAATAGCGGTTCGTATAAATTGTACAAGATAGCTTTTGGCCATTGCAATTGTGGAGGCTATTTTGTTAAATAAATTATTTTAGCTTTTGGCGTTCATAATTATTTAAAAATTCCAAAAGTTATTGCCAAACATAGCTTATATTCGTTAAATTAAACTGACTTAATAACAGTTTCTCTTTAGTCCGAAGTACAGGGGTATTAGTGACACGATTTGAGGTATTAGGGGGCAAAGTAAAAAATGGGCCAAGTGCAAGGGTGTATCTGTAATTAACCCTAATTTATATTGGGCGTTTGTCCTTGTCTGTCATTAATTAAAGGGTAAAGTATGGGACACACCCAAAACCCACACACCTAAGTACACACTCTTCTTTTACCAAAAAAAAAAAAAAAGTACACACTCTAAGGTGGACCAATGGAAAGACAGAAAGAGACTGTGGAATCCACTGTCAATGTGGGATCCATCAGAGTGATGTGAGTGGGGTGTATACTTGGATGTGTAATTTGGATGTGTCCATAGCATTGCCCTTAATTAATTGGCATCCATAGAATTTGAAGGATTTTGTACGGAAGAACTCTACAAATTCCAAATACTTCTATTAAAGGTGTAGATCAAGGATTTGAAGTTCAATTATTCGTGGAAATATGTTAAGTGGTAGAAACGTCCTTGATTCTTGTAAGGACATTTCTCAAGTTTAATCTATTAGTCCAAATTTTTTTTAATTTATTTTTGGGGTCGAAGTATTAATCCAATTAGGTTACTATATTACATACCTGTATGATTATTATACAGTCTTACATGTTTTTTTTTTGTCACTACAATGTTAACTACATGTATTTATCACAGGTTTTTTTTTTTTTACAATATTTATCACAGGTTTTTAATTACATGTATTTGTCGCAGGTAAAATGTAGTATAACATTGAATTACGTCACATGAAAGGACTGTGTTTTTTAACAGATTGAATTTGTAGTCTGAACACTATGTATGGGTGTTTGTTACATATGACTTTTCTTCTTTTGCATTAATTTTAAGAGTAATGCTATGTTTCTCGAATTTCTATATCAAAAGTGAGATCGTGTCTATTAGAGTGGGACTAATTAAATTATGATTGAAAGTTGTTTACCTGTCTTATTGTTATATCATTTGAAAAGCACTTTTGGATAGAAATTTGAGAAGCATAACATTACTCTAATTTTAGTGCATATGTTTTATGGGAAAAGGAAACAGTAGATACATGCACGTCATAATTTCTGGCCATATAATTTTGGGATGTTAGGTCATAGACCCCTAAAATTAAGTGTATTAGCCAAAAACTCACATGATTTGGCCATATTTTCAAAAAGTCCATCGCTACTTTTTTTTCAGCGAAAAGATCCCATGACAGAGAAAAAAAAAAAAAAAACAGATAACATTATCTGTTGAGATTTTTTGTCACACCCCAACCCGCCCCGGCGGATTAGGACACGTGTAACAATGCCACAAGCGATCATTTATACTAATTAGCAAAGAAAATAAGCGAATTACTAAGAAACACATGCTTAAAACGACATACAAGAATCTTACTGTGACAAAACAGCCCCCAAGGGTAAAATGGTAATTAATAAGATATATCAAATTTTATACCAAAAGATAGGTCTTCGAGTCCCGGTTCCAACGCAAAAAACGGCGCGCGAATCCGAATTTTCTAGAGAGAGTTATGCATGTTTCCGTAAAAGCTGACGGGCTGAAAACAGAAAAGCGGATCGATCCGCCCCAAAACCGGATCGATCCGGATTTAGCAGAATCTCATTTTCTGCTCTCCTGGATGCCCCGGATCGATTCGCACGAGACCCGGATCGACCCGGATTCTACAGAAGTGTTTTCCCTACTGCTAAAACCCCTGTTTTCAAGTCTAAACTTACCAAAACTCAAACCAAACATCTTGGAACTTTGGAAACACATTCCAAACACCTACTAAAACTCCTCCAACATTACCCAAACAAGTGAAAACACCATTAACCTCTTATAGATTATAAATTCAACCTCATTTGGACAAACCAAGCAACCAAATTCTTACTTTTGTCAAAAACTAGTATGAGCATAAAAACTAATTAGAAATGAGTTCAAAACCTTTTCAAAACACTAGTTCAAACCAACCTAAAACTCTTTAGCAACTCAAGTTGAAAACAAGTCCCATTTTTCAAGCACAACATTTCCCAACATGACTCCCAACTCAATCTCAAGTTCATATCATACAATATGAGTTCAAGAGCTCAACACTTACACTCAATGAAAGAACACCCAACATATTAACAAGTTCCCATACCACATTCTAAAGTATTAAAAGTTGGTGCTTGACATTTTTACAACTTACAAAAGAAGTTTAAACTCAAGTACAACTTGTGTCCTCCAACCAAAACCATTTATAACTATAATATTACAAACATGAGTTCCATCTCCACCAAGACTAACATATTCACAACTTATGAACAAATAAGCAACATAACTCTTTTCCCGAATTCCCGATCACTTCCTTTCCTCGTCGCGATCCGTACCTGCGGTGGTTATTCAATAACCACACAGAAAACAGTTTTGGTTTTTAAGCTTACGCTTAGTGAATACTTTAACCGTGCCATGGAGTATGAAATGTGCATATGCCATGTTAAGCAACACAAAAATAATAGTAGTCGCCGGTATGTCAAGTACTTAATCACCATCGCATCGGACCCAATATTCCGGGGCTTTTCTCACTTCAACGTCGCATATAGCGAAACACACACTCTCACGTGACCGTAGTCAAATCGTTGTGGTCGTCACCACCGTCCCCTTTTTCTTGAGGAAAAACATCGTCCCGTTACTACGGGCTAAATAATGGTGATTAACACTTGACATCCATTGACCCAATTAAGCACATAAGTACATCAAATATATCATATAACAATTTCTACAAAATTTGTCATGTTAAGCTCTAATTAACACATGCTTTAACTACAACTTCAAGAACTAAGCATTTTAACCATACTCAATATCACATAAGCACCATTTAACACCCAATTTAAGATTAGAGTACTCACCTCACAAATTGCTCCAATTAAAGCCTAGAACCCCAAATTCCTTGCTAATTTTAGCTCTAATTAACTCCAATGATATTCCTACATATCAATTTCACATATATATATATATATCGGCACGTCAAAGACGGTCGTGGAAAAACGTTAACGAAACTAAAAATGAAAGGTATAGAGACGATCCTCTCACCTCCACGAGTCCGAATACGGTCTCGGTTCGCGAAACGGTGTACCGACGGCGACGGAACGGCAAAGAAACGACGTAGTCGGCGGAAACGGTGGAGCTTCTCTCTAATGGCCGAAATTTCTCTTCTTCTAGATCTATATCTCATGTTTTGTATATAAGAGATGATGAGTCACTCAAGAGGTGTCAACCTCTTGAGCTCCTAACCACTTTTGGCTTAATTGCATTTGCACCCCCAACATTTCTTTAAACTTTATTATAACATTCCCTAAACAATTGCATTAGCTACCCAATATCTAAGTGGGTATTTGTCTATATCACGCGTGGGTCCCAAACGGGGTCCCACATATTTTGTAAAAGTTGCTAGTTAACCTACTAGTTATGAATTTGATTCCTATTTATTCTCACACAGGTACTCAAACTAGCACCATAAAAATTACAGATAACAGTAAGGTATTAAAGCAATTAAACAAATATTTATATAATCAACTAAATGTAACTAAATGCAATTTACTTAATCCGGACCTCCCGTGGGTCCCACTTCATATTCGTCCAACTGTGCCATTTTATTAAGCACTTAACACGTCGGGGTAACCGGAACTTACCCAAATTATCATACGCTATTAATTCTACTAATTAATACATATAATGCAGATATTATATTATTTCTCCGGGTACGGGTATTACATTTCTCCCTCCCTTTTGGAAGTTTGTCCTCAAACTTTTCTTACCTTAAAAATCGAATAAGTGAGGATACTTTCCTCGGATCTCGTCTTCACGTTCCCAAGTCGCCTCCTCTATTGAGTGATTACGCCATAACACCATAACTAGAGGAATAACTTTGGTTCTCAATACCTGATCTTTTTTTATCTAGTATTCGAACTGGATGTTCAACATAAGTCAAGTCTTCTCGAATCATCAACGGTTCTGGAGTAATACAGTGACTCGAATCTGATAAGCAACGTCATAACATAGAAACGTGAAATATATTATGAACGTTAACCAACTCTTGTGGCAATTCTAACCGATATGCAACAGGACCAACTCTATCCAAAATCAAATAAGGTCCTACAAACCTCGGATTCAACTTGCCCCGCTTTCCAAATCGTGTTATGCCCTTCAAAGGCGATACTTTCAAGAAAACATAATCACCTACCTCGAATTCCAACGGTCTTATTCTAGTATCCGCGTAACTTTTATATCGACTCTGAGCTACTTGTAGCTATTGTTTAACTAACTTGATTTTGTCGGCAGTGATTTGCACGATTTCGGGTCCTAAAAGTTGTTTTTCCCCAACTTCTATCCAATACACCGGTGATCTACATTTCCGACCATACAATGCCTCATAAGGCGCCATCCCAATACTCGTTTGGAAGCTATTATTATAAGAGAATTCCACCAATGGTAAATGGGTTTCCCAATCTAACTTGAAATCCATTACACATCCTCGAAGCATATCTTCCAGAATCTGAATAACTTATTCGGATTGACCGTCTGTCTGAGGATGAAAAGCTGTGCTAAAGTGCAAGGCTGTCCCCATTGCCTTTTGTAAACTTTCCCAAAATCTAGACACAAATCGTGTATCCCGATCTGACACAATGGATACCGGTGCTCCGTGTAACCTGATAACTTCTCTGATATAAAGCTCTGCCAACTTGTCCTTCAACCTTTGGAAACATTCTTCACATTCCTTATTCCACACAAAAGCCATATCCTTTTTCATTAACTGGGTCATTGGAGTCGCGATTCTAGAAAAATTTTGAACGAACTTTCTATAGTAACCGGCTAACCCCAAGAAGCATCGAACTTCTGAAACATTTATCGGTCTTGGCCAATTCTTTACAGCTTCTATCTTTTGTGGGTCTACGGAAACACCATCCTTAGAAATTACGTGTTCAAGAAATGTAACACTTGTTAACCAGAATTCACTTTTCTTTAACTTTCCAAATAACTGCTTTTCTCTAAGTCGTTGCAAAACCAACCTTAAGTGTCGGTCGTGATCTTCCCGACTTCTAGAATATATCAAAATATCATCAATAAATACAATCACAAATTCGTCGTGATATGTATTGAACACCCGATTCATCAAATCCATAAAAGCGGCTGGTGCATTTGTGACCCCAAACGGCATAACAAGAAATTCATAGTGCCCGTACCGAGTTCTAAAAGCAGTCTTCTCAACATCTTCAGCTTTAACCTTTAACTGGTGATACCCGGATCTCAAGTCAATCTTAGAAAAGACTTCTACCCCTTTTAACTGATCAAATAAATCATCAATACGCGGCAACGGATACTTATTCTTTATGGTTACCTTGTTGATCTCCCGGTAGTCGATGCACATTCGCATTGTTCCGTCTTTCTTCTTCACAAATAAAACCGGTGCACCCCACGACGATACACTTGGCCGAATAAACCCCTTATCAAGTAACTCTTGCAACTGAGTCTTCAACTCCTTTAACTCTACCGGAGCCATTCTATACGGTGCCCGTGAAATCGGTTGAGTCCCTGGCATAACATCTATCCCAAACTCAATTTCCCTCTCAATCAACACACTCGACAACTCTTCTGGAAAAACATCTGGAAATTCCTTGACCACAGGTATATCTTCTAACTTTAATTCAGTACTTCTAACATCAAGTGTGCTACACAAAAACCCTTGACATCCCTTTTTCAATAAACGACAAGCTTTGACAACTGACACCAAATAAGGCGGTGATACTACACCTATCCCTTGGAAACAGAATTCATCTTGATTTGTCAATCGAAATGTTACTCTCTTGTTCTCACAATCAATAATAGCATGATTTTCAGATAACCAGTCCATCCCTAAAATAACGTTGAAGTGTTGAATGATCAACAGTACTAAATCAACAAACAACCTTCTATCACTCACGTCAATCCCACAAGCTTTAAAGACACCCGAACTCACTAGTGGCGCTCCCGATGGAAGTGCAATAGATAAGTCAAAATCTAGTAATTCTAAGGGTTTGTCTAAATTCTTAGCAAATTGATGTTATACGAAAGAGTGAGTTGACCCCAAATCTAACAACACATTGGCAGGTTGCAAGCAAATAGAAAGTATACCTGAAACCACCGTGTCAGCAGTAGTGATCTCCCCAGGCTTGAGCTGAAAATACCTTCCTTGTCGTTGCTCTCTCCCTTGGGATTGCTATTGAGATGGTCTCTGTCTTGGTGCGCTACCGATGGATGAGCTGGAACCTCCTTGTCTTCTCTTGGGACAATTACGTTCTCGATGCCCCAGATCACCACATGAATAACACCTTATTCCACTGTCATCTGTACTTTGCCTCGGAGTAATACTTTGTCTTGGAGGATTCGGACAATCCCTTGCCATGTGCCCCGGTCGTCGACAGATGTTGCAAATGATAGGAGACATATTACATACTCCCCAGTGATATTTACCACAAGTCTGACACTTGAGTTTGTTACCCCCACTTCCCAATGAACTGCCAGAACTTTGTCTTTTTGAATTGCCCTGTCCCTGGAATTGAATACCTCCCGGTCTCTTGAATGTTTGACCTTGCCCCGTTGGTAACACACCTCGTTCAGCAATCAAGGCTACATCTAGCACTTCTGAATATGTTGCTAGTCGATGTGTATCCACTTTTCCCCTGATTTCATCACGGAGTCCTTCCTCAAATCTTCTTGCCCGAGTGAACTCGTTCGGAACCAAATCCATTGCAAATCTGGCCAAACTTGTGAATTTAGCGGCATAGTCTCTAACGGTCATATTACCTTGACTTAGATGAGAAAATTCTCGGGACTTTGATTCACTGAAAGACCGAGGAATGTATTATTTTGAGAACTCTTCGATAAATCCATTCCTGGTAGTCGGCGCTCCTTGCCTTAATATTGACGTCCACCAATTCTGTGCTCCTCTTTCAAGGTATCGGAGGCAAACAAGACTTTCTGTTCTTCCGTACATGGCAAAACACGGAAAATTCTTTTCATATCGGTCAACCAATGGTCAGCCTTCATTGAATCGGATTCCCCTTTGAATTGCCCTGGCTTTTGCTTGTAGAACTTGACAATGGTTATTGGTTCCACCCTCTGTCCTGGATTTGATGAACCCGCTCCTTCCTCAACAACTTGAGTTTTGGCCACTCTTACCAATTTTTCCATAACTACCTCTATTCTATCCATACGAGCTGCAGACGGGGTTTCACCTCCAGACATCCTTGCCTGGCACCCACCACAAGATATATATACATGCACGTTACTTTTAAATAAATCACGGTGCATGCTAAATAACATTTAAAGCATGCTAAGTAAACGTGTATGCATGCTCGTGTCACTATGTATCATTTTATTCAATTTGCACGTCGTATTCGTCGTCTCTCGTCCCCAAAGGCTCTAACCTATTGCTCTGATACCAAAATTTGTCACACCCCAACCTTCCCCGGCGGATTAGGACACGTGTAACAATGCCACAAGCGATCATTTATACTAATTAGCAAAGAAAATAAGCGAATTACTAAGAAACACATGCTTAAAACGACATACAAGAATCTTACTGTGACAAAACAGTCCCCCAAGGGTAAAATGGTAATTAATAAAATATATCAAAATTTATACCAAAAGATAGGTCTTTGAGTCCCAGTTCCAACGCAAAAAATGGCGCGCGAATCCAAATTTTCTAGAGAGAGTTATGCCTGTTTCCGTAAAAGCTGACGGGCTGAAAACAGAAAAGCGGATCGATCCGCCCCAAAACCGGATCGATCCGGATTTAGCAGAATCTCATTTTCTGCTCCCCTGGATGCCCCGGATCGATCCGCACGAGACCCAGATCGATCCGGATTCTGCAGAAGTGTTTTCCCTGCTGCTAAAACCCCTATTTTAAAGTCTAAACTTACCAAAACTCAAACCAAACATCTTGGAACTTTGGAAACACATTTCAATCACCTACTAAAACTCCTCCAACATTACCCAAACAAGTGAAAACACCATTAACCTCTTATAGATTATAAATTCAACCTCATTTGGACAAACCAAGCAACCAAATTCTTACTTTTGTCAAAAACTAGTATGAGCATAAAAACTAGTTAGAAATGAGTTCAAAACCTTTTCAAGACACTTGTTCAAACCAACCTAAAACTCTTTAGCAACTCAAGTTGAAAACAAGTCCCATTTTTCAAGCACAACATTTCCCAACATGACTCCCAACTCAATCTCAAGTTCATATCATACAATATGAGTTCAAGAGCTCAACACTTACACTCAATGAAAGAACACCCAACATATTAACAAGTTCCCATACCACATTCTAAAGCATTAAAAGTTGGTGCTTGACATTTTTACAACTTACAAAAGAAGTTTAAACTCAAGTACAACTTGTGTCCTCCAACCAAAACCATTTATAACTATAATATTACAAACATGAGTTCCATCTCCACCAAGACTAACATATTCACAACTTATGAACAAATAAGCAACATAACTCTTTTCCCGAATTCCCGATCACTTCCTTTCCTCGTCGCGATCCGTACCTGCGGTGGTTATTCAATAACCACACAGAAAACAGTTTTGGTTTTTAAGCTTACGCTTAGTGAATACTTTAACCGTGCCATGGAGTATGAAATGTGCATATGCCATGTTAAGCAACACAAAAATAATAGTAGTCGCCGGTATGTCAAGTACTTAATCACCATCGCATCGGACCCAATATTCCGGGCCTTTTCTCACTTCAACGTCGCATATAGCGAAACACACACTCTCACGTGACCGTAGTCAAATCGTTGTGGTCGTCACCACCGTCCCCTTTTTCTTGAGGAAAAACATCGTCCCGTTACTACGGGCTAAATAATGGTGATTAACACTTGACATCCATTGACCCAATTAAGCACATAAGCACATCAAATATATCACATAACAATTTCTACAAAATTTGTCATGTTAAGCTCTAATTAACACATGCTTTAACTACAACTTCAAGAACTAAGCATTTTAACTATACTCAATATCGCATAAGCACCATTTAACACCCAATTTAAGATTAGAGTACTCACCTCACAAATTGCTCCAATTAAAGCCTAGAACCCCAAATTCCTTGCTAATTTTAGCTCTAATTAACTCCAATGATATTCCTACATATCAATTTCACATATATATATATCGGCACGTCAAAGACGGTCGTGGAAAAACATTAACGAAACTAAAAATGAAAGGTATAGAGACGATCCTCTCACTTCCACGAGTCCGAATACGGTCTCGGTTCGCGAAACGGTGTACCGACGGCGACGGAACGGCAAAGAAACGACGTAGTCGGCGGAAACGGTGGAGCTTCTCTCTAATGGCCGAAATTTCTCTTCTTCTACATCTATATCTCATGTTTTGTATATAAGAGATGATGAGTCACTCAAGAGGTGTCAACCTCTTGAGCTCCTAACCACTTTTGGCTTAATTGCATTTGCACCCCCAACATTTCTTTAAACTTTATTATAACATTCCCTAAACAATTGTATTAGCTACCCAATATCTAAGTGGGTATTTGTCTATATCATGCGTGGGTCCCAAACGGGGTCCCACATATTTTGTAAAAGTTGCTAGTTAACCTACTAGTTATGAATTTGATTCCTATTTATTCTCACACGGGTACTCAAACTAGCACCATAAAAATTACAGATAACAGTAAGGTATTAAAGCAATTAAACAAATATTCATATAATCAACTAAATGTAACTAAATGCAATTTACTTAATCCGGACCTCTCGTGGGTCCCACTTCATATTCGTCCAACTGTGCCCTTTTATTAAGCACTTAACACATCGGGGTAACCGAAACTTACCCAAATTATCATACGCTATTAATTCTACTAATTAATACATATAATGCAGATATTATATTATTTCTCCGGGTACGGGTATTACAATTTTGCTATCACCCATTACCCATATTCACATGGATATGATATTTTGTAAACTCTATTATACAGAATAGTTGAAGTCAAAGGGGATTTTATTTACTTCAGAAGTTAAAACAGATCTATCTAGAATTTGTTGGAGAACAACATCCATGTGATATATATGCTATGTACCTTGTATATATGTGTTATATATTTGTGTAATATATGCTATGTACCTTGTTTAATTTTTTCAATTTCCATATGTATTTAATATTACTAATGCATTTTCATTGTTATTATTATTTATTTCTTTGCCCCTCATTTCTTTGTAGAACGTCCGTGTGTTTTTGTCGGACTTATCTCTTGGGTTTCTACTACTTGGATTGTGTGTGTGCGTGTGTGTGTGGCGTGTGTCATTCATATAAGTAATAAAAAAAAAAAAGTTAACTACACTATGCTTTTTAGTTTTTTTTTTTTTTTAAAGCTAGTTTTATTTATACTTGCATATTGGAAATTAATGCCACTCATAATTATTCTGCAACCTTATGCTACTTTTAACACAAAGGTCGATGTCCAGTTATACATTTACCCTCTTTGAAAATAATTCGCTCCTTCTGTTTAATTTATTGGGTCAATTACAAGAATAATGTTATGCTTTCTATTTTTTTTTTTTTTAGAACTACTAGATCTACACAGTGAACCACATTTTTCTACATACAGCTTTAAATGCTTGTACCCTATGATGTATAAGTAGGGCACAAAAAAGTGTAAAAAATTCTAACAGTACAAGGTACAAGTATTTAAAGCTATGTGTGAAAAAGTGTGTGGTTCACTGTGTAGGTCTAGCATTTTCCTTCTTTTTTTTTTTTTCAAAAAGTGTTTTCCAACACACGTGGTAGTAGGTCCCTTTTCATTAATAGTAGGACCACTTCAACATCAACCAATCAAAATCAACTGGACCCACTGCCACATGTGTTCGGAAACACTTTTGAAAAATAAATTTTGGGAAGGATAGCATTACTCTAATTACAAATACACCCCTTGTACTTAGACCGCTTTTCACTTTGCCCCCTGTGCTTCAAATTGTGTCACTAATACCACACGTACTTCGAACAAAGTGAAATAGTTACAAAATCGGTTAACACTAATGGAACTGGAGCTTATTTAGTAGAGTATTTGCCAATTTGACCCCTATGGTAAGCACATTTTTCAATTTGCCCCCTTGAAGTCTCAAACTTGTCACGAATACCCCTTAAGGACCATTTGGTAGCTTCTTTTTCTTATATTATAAACTCACAAAAATTTTCCAAGATAGCTCTTTGGCCATTGCAATTGCAGAACCTATCTTATTAAATAATTTAGGGTTAATTACACTCACATCCCTTGTCCCTTGTGTTTTACCATAATTATACGGACCTCCCTCACATTTTGGTAAAAGTACACGGACCCACGTTTTACTCTCTGTCCTTGCCATATAAATCTCTCACTTAGGAGATTTTACTGTACTGTAGCGGATCACCCCCCTCCTCTATTATATGAATTTTTTTTATTGTGATTGGTCGATGACAAAGGAAGGAATCAGGATTTTGTCTCCAAGAGTGCCAAAATTTGAAAAACAATCCATAAAGATACGTATATAATTGTTACCTGCTTATCTTTCTTCTTCTTCTTCTTCTTTATTTTATTTTTCCCTGTAATTAAGTTTGGTTACCTTGCTTTGTTCCGTCACTAAACAGAATCACATATTTTAATTATTTTGGGCTGTCAGTAGAGACCAAAAATAAATTTGGACATTCAACTGTATACATTATTATGTAGGAAAATTTTAGGATACATCATACATGGTAGTGGTTTTGGATATATTATACACTGTAATGATTTTGGTGCTAAAATATTGTAGTTTTGTTGCCAAAGTGTAATAACACTTGGAAAAAAAAAGTTTTAAAAGTAAGGTGATTTTTTCAAAAACAAAATGATTATTAAAGTTGCCACATTTGACACAGTTTGGTTACCTTGCTTTGTGCCAAGGTTTTGATGTATCTGAATCGGGCAATTCAATTCTTAATTATTAGATTATCAACAAAATATTTTTTTCAAAATGTGTTTTACATTATATCTGATTGTTTCATAAAAACAATCATAAATTAGCGACAATTGTAGTAAAGTCATAAATAATGAGATTATTTAGGACTTTTTTTTTACAGATTATTTATGACTTTTTAAAAGATTGTTTATGACTTTTTTAAATGTTATTTATGATTTTTTTTTAAAGATTATTTATGATTGTATGAGTTTAAAAAATAGTCATAAATAATTTGAAAGCATTCATATTTTATCACTACTTTTTTAGAACTGTTGTAAATGTAACAATTATTTATGATTTTTTTAATAAACTCGAACTTATTTATGACTGTAATGTTATGACTTATTTTAAAAGTTAAAAAAAAAGTTCATAAATATACATTTATAACTTTTGTTTAAAGTCATAACAAAGATTTTTTGTTGTAGTGTTTTCACACTTGTTGGTGGGCCACGTCAGCATCATCCTTGTTCTTCCTATACATTTCCTCCGCTTTGGAACTTAAGAGTTTGGTAATTGATCTACCAAAGTGTGCAGAAATTCTACGGAATCCGCTTTTGAACTTAAGATATATTGGTCCCCTAAATCTCCCTAGTCTGTTAGTCCTTGAGTGCATTTTCATTCACTCAAAATTTGTTCACCCATTGCTCACTCAAACATCTCATTGAGTGAGCATGTAAAAATAAATAAAAGATACAAAGTGGTGAGTCCACATAGTCACCCAATAAAGTGCTTGGGTCATGAGCAACGAGTAAGCAAATTTTGGGTTATAAGTTACCATAATTCCGATGTACGAAATACATGAAAATTATTGGTTGTTTAGCTTCACATATCAAGGTCAAAATTAGCATAAATCCAAAGTGAAAATGTAGTTTTTTGGAAGAGAAAACCATTAATTACGAAAAGACAATTTTGCCACCAAATCATAGGTCGTCTATTTATGCAATTAATCCCACACAATAAAACACCAAATTATATCATAGTCAGCACATAATTGATTTATTTTATAGGAGAAATGTTTGGTACACACCTAAACAGGACACCCAAATAATACAACTACTAATATGAATTTCCAAAATTATTCATCAAATAGCAAACAAAGTTCGAATTAATTTCAAAACTGGCACAACACATGAGCAGTTGGATAATTTAGGCATTTGAAATTTTGTTTTTTTACCAGCTATGGACATACGTTTTGTAGTGGGTTTTACAAAAAAAAAAAAAAAATGAACCACTTTACTTTTGAATCAATGGCCCAAATCCTCCCATCATTCGATCCCACGGTTGCGAATCATGGTCAACCATAGTAGTATGATATGACCAAGACAATCAGGCCGTATCATACATTTTCTTAAGTCTTGGTCTTATAACAGAAAGGAAAAAAGAAAAAAAGAAAACTGCTAACAAACAGGTCCTTCCAAGTCCTTGCTATATGTTTATCTGAATCATACTTGTGGACCATCATAATCTCGGTCCCTCCCAATAATTTCTAAAGCTTCACTGATCAAAATTATTTATTTATTTATTTTTTTGAATTAACTATATATTGGTCTGCATCTTTTGTATACGAGTTTTCTCAGAAAAAGAGTACCTAACAAAATTTTAATTCATTGAATTTGCTGCAGGTTATTGAGCTTAATTGGCGTTTTGATCATCAATCAAGAGAATAAAATGGCCAATGGCCGGAATCTCCCATGAGTTGGGGGGAGACATTTTTAACTCAGCCACACAACCTGAGGCTGAGGATCCAACATACTCGAGCATGATGAATTCAATGCGTCAAAGAGTCGAAGGGCACTCTACTACCCAAAATGAGTGGAGCATTTGCGGAGTTCCAAGCCGGCTACGTGAGCTCAACGAAGATGCTTGCACTCCTCGTATTGTATCTATTGGACCTATTCACTATGGCCAAGAAAATCTGCAAGCTATGGAAGTCCACAAAACTCGGTATATGCTATCAATATTCCAGCGTAGCGCAGATCCAAAACTGACCAGTTCGAAATTTGTTAAAGCAATCCTGAGGATGGAAGAAAGAGCTCGCTCCTGTTATAATGAATATCAAACCCTGGTTTCCAATTCCAAGGATAGAAAAAGTCTACCAGAAATTTTACTAGTCGATAGTTGCTTCGTTCTTGAACTTTTCCTCAGATCGGATTTCAATGACTATAGTGGTGATCCAGTATTTGGGGCCGCCACAATTTGTTGTCTTCAACGCGATTTGGCATTGCTAGAGAATCAATTACCCTTCTTTGTTCTCAGATACTTGTTTGACCTTATAATGGGACGCTACTGCGATCTGGAGTCGCAAGAGGACCAAAAAAATCCACTACCCTTGCCACTCACTCAGATTTGTGCTTCCTTTTTCCACTTAAAGCTGAATTCGAAACGATCTAGTAGTGGCTGCAGGCATTTGCTAGAACTCATACATAATTGTTACCTGCCTAGGGAATATGTTAAGGGCCACCATTTAACACTCTTCAATTGTTGTTGCAAGGTTTCAATAATACTTGGTGACATCAAACAAAAGCGCAAACAGCAGAGCGAGGAATTGATACACTGTGTCACAAAACTCAGAGAGTCTGGGATCAAGTTTGTAAAGAGTAGCTCTGAAGACTTGTTTGACATTAAATTTAGTTCAAAGGGAGTACTTGAAATCCCCAAGTTGCGCATGAATGATACCATGGATTCACTCTTGAGGAACTTGATCGTGTTCGAGCAATGCTGCGATGGGACTAGTTATCACATCACTTCATATGCTGTTCTAATGGATTATCTCATCGACTCCCCAGCCGATGTTGAATTCCTGCAACACAAGAGGATTATTGAGAATTATTTAGGCCATGGCGAAGAGGTTTCTAATATCTTCAACAAAATCTCCAAGAAAGTATTTGTGGAAGACTTCTTCTTTGCGGATCTGTGTAATCAAGTCAATGAATACTGTAACTTATGTTGGCCTAAGAAAAGAGAAATTTTTGTACGGGACTACATCTCGAGTCCTTGGAAATTAATCGAAGTTGTTGCTGCCTCTATACTTCTCTTGTTAGTCGGGTTACAAACAGGGTACACTATGGCTTCTTACCATCATCCGCCTAAATAGCCATTCAACCCTTTGGAATAAGAGCCTGTTTTCATGTAATGTCTTGAAAAACTTTAAAATGAATAAGAGCTTGTTTGGGTTCTTATGTCCATGTAATGTTTTGAAAAATTATACAACAGAGAAGAGCTTGTTTAGGTGCTTGTGTTCATGTAATGTCTTGTACTCCCTCCGTCCCCTATTTTGGGAAAATAATTCTGTGTGATGGATCATTGTGAACCATTAGATCAACGTGGGGCTGTCACACCCCGATTTTTGGACAACCAAATATTTAATCCAGAGCATGTATCCGGACTAATATCTAATTGCCGAATTCCCAAGAGTGACACCCTCATACAGGCTAACAGATAATTTATTTGAAAATAGAATTTAATACTCATTAAATAAGGACATGTGATCCTGTGTTAATATAAAAACTCTGTATTATTAAACTTATATTCCCAATCCTCCATTTCATTATAAAAGAAATAATATTCAATTACAAATATAATCCTATTTTAATTTACAAAAGGAATACAAAGTTCATTAAATAAAATTTCCTACAAAGTTCAGAAAAAAAATAAAAAAAATAAAGTCTATATATTCGATGGTTTGATTGGCGACGAATAGTTGCCATTTATAGTCCTAAAAATACGTTTTGTTAGCCCATTTCATGTAGTTATTAAGTGATTTTTAATAAGTATTCTATATTGTATAGGTTTTGGAGCTTTAATATGAAAATGCACAAAAATCCAATGATTAGTGGCTTTGGAAGTCATTCTGGGCTCAAACGGTGATTCCGGTGAAAGATGAATACATTAGCAGTCTCGAAACATTGCATTTTTTGACAAGGAATACTTCAGATTTGAGAAATTTCTCCAGAGATATAAAATGTAGATCTTCGAGTTACGGACGCGTCGCTTCAAACGGCGAGTCAATCCGAGTTCTGAGCAAACAGTTATCGCAATTCTACGAAAGTCGCGCAGTGCAGCGAAAAGGACCTCGCGCGAGCGACCTTTGAAAAAACCAAAAACGCGTATTTTATTAAATTAAAGTGCCCAGCGAAGGTGGTTTGTGCATATGACGTCCAGAAACGTAAATATAGCTGTTTTAGTGCGATTTGGCTTAGGAAAGCTTCCTAAATCCTTCCAAACTCTATATAAATCCTATTCTAACTCAAATTTAAGATTACACATCATTACACAACATTAGATATAGCCATATACAACTAAAATTTCAGCAATTGAAGAGAGGAAAGCAAGGAGAAGAAGAAGAAGACCAAGGATTCTCATGGCCTCCTCCATCAACCTCTTGCCGTTCATCAATTCTATGGACAACTAAACTCTAGATCTAGAGTTTCAATGAAACCCTAGCCAAGTAATAGGGTGTATTCTATGCTTTTCTTTTAGATTTATTATGTATGGATGATGATTACATGTTTAGAGGATTTTTATAAATAAATCGTACTTTTATTGATTAAATCATTACTTTCAAAGTTTATTCTTGTCTTAGATCTATTTTGACTGTGATGTGCTCAATGATCTATATTTGATGTGCTTGTATGGATTGTTTACATGTAATGGTGCTTAAATTGAATTGTGCTATCAAGTATCCGAATAGTCCATGCCTAGATTAGATGGATTATACCACAACCCTAGTTTAGTGTGGGATAATTCGTGCTAACCGAAGATGGATTATGTTGGTGCTTGAACTATAGTTATTTTCTTGATGGAGGAATTGGACTTGTAGCTACAATTCCCCATTATCATCCAACTTAATAATCTAATTGAATGCATAAATATTCCTATTATGAAGCTAGTGGTGGATTTGTAATCCTAGGTTCCTTTAAACATATTTATAAAAACACTTTTAAATCGCTTTCATAATTTAGATTTAATTTCATTAGTTTCATTAATTTAATTAAAATTCAAATCAAAATCTCGTTTTCATAATTAATTAGATTTAGGTTTTAAAATTAAGAGTCGTAGTAATTCAATCTCTGTGGGTTCGACCTTTACTTTCACTACTACAAATCCTTAGAAAAGTAAAGTACATTTTTTATATCTTGATTCTGACAAGATCAATTTTTGGCGCCGTTGCCGGGGATTGCAATTCACTACCTTTAGTTTTAGAATCTTAGTTTAGTTAATTCGTAAATATTATATTAGGTTTTTTTTTATTTTTCGCTTTTGTTTTGAGTTACTAACTTTTTATTTTATTTTGTAGTTTCTCGAATCGTCAAAATTCTAACGTTTCCGAGTGGATTAGCTAGGCACACCAAAGGAGCTTATGCAAATCAATAAAATAAAGAAAAAAAATTTAAGTAAATTGCTTCTTGTGAAACTCGCTTTAAACCACTGTAAGTCAGGGCGCTGTGACGCACTATTTGCATTAGTTTAGGGTTAATTGCACTGCATTAGCTAGAAAACCCGGGGCGCTAGGCTTGACGCGGTCATTGCATTACAGGATAATATTCATGCATCACAGTAGTTGAGTGCTTGTTATCTTAGTTGCGTGATTGCTATTTGTTTTTTTATTTTTTATTTTTTCTTATTATTATTTTTTAGAGTCAGTTTTTGTTTTTAGTTTATTTTCTTTTAGTTTATGTTTGGTACACGCTCAAGTAAACCGGAATTACAACCTTTCGATCTTGAACTTGAACGTACATTAAGAGTTAACAAGTATTCAAACATAACTTCTAGGGCTAGGTTAAACATAGACGACGAATTAACTCCGAAACCATCGTCGTTATTTGAGTCCGAAATACGTAGTACCCTTAAAAAGCTAAAGAAACCACGCTTTATTAACATAGAACCTATTCCAATGCCCGACATTGGAAATAATCAAAACAACGTAAATAACGGAAATAATCCTAATATACCTCCACCTCCTCCGCTTAAAGATTACTTTATTCCAACGACTTACACACCACAAACATGTATTGATTTACCGGTGGTGTCGGCATCTCACTTTGAGATAAAGTCATCTACCATCTCGCTACTTCCTTTTTTTCACGGCCGCATTAATGAAGACCCTTATCAACACTTGGGAGATTTTCAAGATATTTGCTCTACATTAAAAATCCAAAATTTCACTGATGATGAATTAAAATTGCGGCTCTTTCCATTCTCTTTAAAAGATAAAGCTAAATACTGGCTCCAATCTTTGGAACCAAACACAATTAGAACATGGGAAGCCTTACACACCGCATTTTTACAAAAGTTTTTTCCTATTATGCGTATGAATCAGATAAGGAAATCTATAACAAATTTTGTGATGCAAGATGGGGAAACACTTTATGATACGTGGGAAAAATTTAAAGAATTATTACGTTCGTGTCCACATCATCAGGTTCCTAAGTGGCAATTGGTACAGGTCTTTTACGAGGGACTTATTCCCTCCGTGCGTAATACCGTCGATGCCGTTTGTGCGGGTACCTTCCTACACAAAAGCGCCGACGAGGCCTGGAAATTTTTTGAAACATTAAGCGAGAATTCGATGCATGAGGCTGTGTCAGTACGTTCCGAGGGATATCATTCACAACCTAAGAGAGAGGTAAAGTTCGAGTCAAGTCATTCAATTGAAATAAAAGAACTATCTAAAAAACTTGACCGACTTTTAACAATGAACCAAACGACAGCCCCACCCGCTCATGAAATTTGTGCATTATGTTCTGATCCTTCACATTCTATACTTGCATGTCCATCGGCGAGTCAATTCCCGGAATTTGTGGAGCAACACATTAATTCTATTCAACAATTCTCACAGAATAACTATAATCCTATGACAAATAATCCGGATGCGCCATGGAGATGTCACCCAAATTTTTTATGGAAAAATAATAATAATAATAACAGTAATAGTGAGATGAGTACTTTCTCTAACGCTTATAGACCTCAACAATGTCAATACCAACAACCTCCTCCTCCACGTCCACGTAATAATGTATTTGAGGAGAAGGTGTTGGCCTCACTTGAAAGTTTTGGTCCGGTGATCCAGTTAGTACATGCCCACACCCAGTCCATTGCAAAACTGGAGTCTCAAGTGGGACAAATAGTTAACACGCTAAATCGTTTAACCGAGAGTAAGTTGCCAAGTCAGCCTATTCCGAACCCTAAGGGACAATACGAGGTGGGTGGTACGAGTGAGCAAGTGAACGCTGTGTCAACTAGGACGACTACTCGAGAGGAAGAAGTTGTTGAGATTCCGAGGGAGGTTATGAGGGATGCAAACGTTAACTCGAATAAAGAGAGGGGTGAGGATGTGAATCAAAGTAGAAAAGAAAAAGAATCGGTCACAACTAATATTATTCCAAAACTACCTTTTCCACCTAATGTTGAGGGACCGTCACATTTGTCTAAGAAAGGGTCAAAAGCTAAAGATATACTCGAGGTGTTTAAACAAGTTAAAATTAATATTCCATTCCTCGATGCTATAAAACAAATTCCCGCTTACGCTAAATGTCTAAAAGACCTTTGCACTCAAAAACGTAAATTGCGTAGTCATACTCCGAAAAAGGTCTTTCTCACGGAAAAAGTAAGTCCTATTTTCCAACATGCTACTCCAAAGTATAAGGATCCTGGTACGCCTACGATTTCATATGTCATAGGTGACACGGTCATTCATAGGGCTCTCCTTGACTTAGGAGCTAGTGTTAATCTTTTACCTTACCACGTCTACAAACAACTAGGTTTAGGTGAACTTAAACCTACGGCCGCTACTATTCAATTAGCGGATCGTTCTATTAAAATACCTAGAGGAATCGTCGAGGACGTCTTAGTTAAAGTTGACAAATGCTATTATCCTGTTGATTTCATGGTCTTTGATACTGAACCCGTACTAGATTATAAGAAACACACTCCTGTCATCTTAGGTCGTCCATTCTTAGCGACTGCTAATGCTTGTGTCAACTGTCGAATGGTGGTAATGAAGGTGTCGTTTGGGAATATGAATTTAAAATTGAACGTTTTTAACGCTATTGATCAACCTCCTAAAGATGACGATTACCTATGTGAGGCGGAGAGTGAGGTAAGACAAACTAGTGAATCCAATTACGTAATACCCGTGAGTAACGACAATAATATATTGGAAAATAAGCGGACGAATTTGAATAATTTAGATCCTAATGACGAAGTTACTCAAAAGGTGAAGAATCGATTTGCAACCGAAAAGGATGAACCATTGAATGAGTTAATACATAGCAAAATGGTTTCTGCTTACCACCGGGCTTTTCCTGATACCCTCAGTGGTACAAAATCTGAGTTACGACCTCCATAAATCTTGAGCTAGAACGGTCTAGCTGAAGACGTAAAAGATAGCTCTTCTTGGGAGGCAACCCAAGCTTTAATTTGTTCGTTTCTTTGATTTTTGCATGTTTTTGGGTCGTTTTGGTCAGTTTTTGAGTTTTCTGAACAGGTTTGGGGGTCGGGGATAATTCATTTTGAACTTATATGCATTTTTATACTAAAAAAGAGGAAACGACCACAGTCGCGCGCGCGACCCGCTCGCGCGAGATTTTCCCATAGACAAAAATTTTCAAGTTTTTTTTTTATATATAGCCTCAGTATCTACTCGAGCCTGAATTCGCGCGCGAGGGATCCGCTCGCGCGGTCCGCTCACGCGAGCTTGTGTCTTAGAAACTTTGCTAAACATAATAAAAAAGAGGCCTCAGGTTTACCTCGCGGAGGGATTCGCGAGCGCGAGGCTCGCTCGCGTGGCCCGCTCGCGCGAGGTGGGGTTTTTCCACTTTTTCTTGTTGTTCTTTTACCTTCTGTTTCCCACACCTGGTTAGTTATTTTCTTTTCTGTTTGTTCTTTTCTGTTCTTTTCATTTATGTTTGTCTTTGTTTAGATAGTTTTGTTTCTATTGTTTTCTTTTCATTACGTTCTTTTACTTATAATTTGGTTTCTAATATTATAAAAAAAAAACTTATATATTAGCTTTTATTAGTTTTTTGTTTATTTATTTTCTTTTGTTAAGTATTAACAGGTGAAATAGTGCTCCCTTTGGAGTAATTGAACTTTGATTTCATATTATTGTATGTTCACCTGGTTTATGCTTGTCAAGATCGAGGTATTATCGTTTCTTTCTTACCTACTCTCCCTTCTTTCGTTTTATTGTTTCATTGGGGACAATGAAAGGTTTAGGTTTAGGGGTATGCACACACAGGCACATTATTATGCACTACTTTTTTTAAAAAAATTTCGATTCTTGTGCTTAAATAAACGATGATTACCGACGTTTTTACAATCTTCATTCGATACTTCTTGTTTGGTAACTATGATTGTTATAGAATGATAAACAAGAGAAGATGTGATTAAATATTTGCTGAAGTCATGTTGAGATGTTTTAGGTCATGTATCGTTTGAATCGTAGTTTTATATAATAGTTTTGCACATAAACTTATGCACTGCACGTAGTCGCTTGAATACATGTCTGATGTGAACTATAATATGATTCGGATTTCTAGATAACACAAGGTGGAGACTAAACCCGGTGAGTTTTTGAGCCTATCTTTTCTTTTTAGAGGGTTATAAATACATCTTGTGTTTGTCGAATTTCATTGAAATAGCGCATTAACTTGTTATTTAGTCTCATTATTCTTGTTTTGGTTGATAGTCAAGTTAAAATCTTTGTTACCCTGCTAAACAATCTTCCGTCGTAAAAGTTGAAGAATCATATAACCATAGGACATGATAATAGGCCCTCTTTGTTTACCACTATCCAGAAAAATGATAAAAATTTCCTTAGTTCGCCCTTTGAGCCGTTAAAATGCCCTTTTCCCTTATTCACCATTATCCTTGTTTTTGCTCCAACTTGACCAACTTGGAATTTACCACTGAGAGATTCGTCAACTTTTAATGGTATTAAGGCGATGTGTCGATTAAGAAGAAAAAGAAAATAAGATGATGTTTGGAGTGGTTGCCTTGTTATTTATTGATTGATTATTCAAAAAGCAACGAAAAGAAAAAGAAAAAAAAAGAATAAGGTTGAAAAAAAAAACAAAAGAAAAAGAAAGGTGATGAAAAGAAGATAATGAAAAGATGAAAGTTGGTAGAAGAGATGAATGAAAGAAATCGAACATGCCTTATAATGCCATTCTGAAAACTACCTAATGAATCCTTTTTATCCTTTTTCATTGCCTGAGCCACGTTATAACCTTTGAAAAGTCTTATTTGATCCTAGGAGACATGGTTTGGATATAAAAATGATGGGAGGGGGATTAAAACATGGTAATGATTAATTTTTGTTGACTATTGGCGTCCCATCCATGAGACTACCGTTCTTTCGTGTCATGCGTCTTTTTCGAGTCATATGTGAGCATTTCTCGTTTTGAAAATATATTTCTTTGCTCCATATATTAGAAAAATTACACCTGTTTTTGAGTGTTTCATTTTAGAGTGTAATTGACATTGTGAGATTCGTAGTCGAAGCATAGTTAGATGGTCATCCGAGTTATATTCCAAGTTCATGACATACGCGTGTTCATTTGACTACCATATCACACACGTGCAATTTGATGAGAAACTCTACTGATTTATACGATGCATGTGCTTGGGATTTTTTTTCATGACGTAGGTAGACGTTTGATTCCGTTTCTTCTTGTTCGTTATTCTATTTCAAATCATTGTTTTATAATAAGGAGTATTGACTATTAGTTTTTGTTCTTAATGAAATTTGTTTTAAAATTTACAAGTTAATAAAGATGGTTGTGGGTGACTTATTGACGAGAACCCTCACGAGACTTCACTCGTCCGACTAGGGACACCTAGAGGTTTAAAAGGCTTGTTGCATATGCTAAATGCAATCGTGATCCATGCGAAAATGGAGTAGTATTTGTAGTAGTAGTTTTATTTTTCTGTTCTTTTTGCTCGAGGACTAGCAAAGAGTAGGTTTGGGGGTGTGATCGACGACGAATAGTTGCCGTTTATAGTCCTAAAAATACGCTTTGTTAGCCCATTTCATGTAGTTATTAGTTATTTTTTAATAAGTATTCTAAATTTTGTAGGATTTGGAGCTTTAACTTGATAATGCACAAAAATCCAATGATTAGTGGCTTTGGAAGTCATTCTGGGCTCAAACGGTGATTCCGGTGAAAGCTAAATGCAGTAGCAGTCTCGGAAAATTGCATTTTTGATAAAGAATACTTTGGATTTGAGAAATTTCTCCAGAGATATAAAATGTAGATCTTCGAGTTACGGACGCGTGGCTTCAAACAGCGAGTTAATCCGAGTTCCGAGCAAACAGTTATCGCAATTCTACGAAAGTCGCGCAGTGCAGCGAAAAGGACCTCGCGCGAGCGACCTTTGAAAAAACCAAAAACGCGTATTTTATTAAATTAAAGTGCCCAGCGAAGGTGGTTTGTGCATATGACGTCCAGAAACGTAAATATAGCTGTTTTAGTGCGATTTGGCTTAGGAAAACTTCCTAAATCCTTCCAAACTCTATATAAATCATATTCTAACTCAAATTTAAGGTTACACATCATTACACAACATTAGATACAGCCATATACAACTAAAATTTTAGCCATTGAAGAGAGGAAAGCAAGGAGAAGAAGAAGAAGACCAAGGATTCCCATGGCCTCCTTCATCAACCTCTTGCCGTTCATCAATTCTATGGACAACTAAACTCTAGATCTAGGGTTTCAATGAAACCCTAGCCAAGTAATAGGGTGTATTCTACTTTTCTTTTAGATTTATTATGTATGGATGATGATTACATGTTTAGAGGATTTTTATAAATAAATCGTACTTTTATTGATTAAATCATTACTTTCAAAGTTTATTCTTGTCTTATATCTATTTTGACTGTGATGTGCTCAATGATCTATATTTGCTGTGCTTGTATGGATTGTTTACATGTAATGGTGCTTAAATTGAATTGTGCTATCAAGTATCCGAATAGTCCATGCCTAGATTAGATGGATTATACCACAACCCTAGTTTAGTGTGGGATAATTCGTGCTAACCGAAGATGGATTATGTTGGTGCTTGAACCATAGTTATTTTCTTGACGGAGGAATTGAGCTTGTAGCTACAATTCTCCATTATCATCCAACTTAATAGGCTAAAGTAATTCATAAATATTCCTATTATGAAGCTAGTGGTGGATTTGCAATCCTAGGTTCTCTTAAACATATTTATAACAACACTTTTAAATCGCTTTCATAATTTAGATTTAATTTTATTGTTCTTAGTTTAATTAAATTCAAAATCAAAATCTCGTTTTTCTTAATCAACTAAATTTAGGTTTTAAAATTAAAGCGCGGTAGTTAATCAATCTCTGTGGGTTCGACCTTTACTTCCACACTACAAATCTTTAGAAAAGTAAAAAATACTTTTATATCTTGATATTGACAGAATCAAGATATAAAAAAGTGTAGTTTACTTTTCTAAGGATTTGTAGTAGTGAAAGTAAAGGTCGAACCCACAGAGATTGAATTACTACGACTCTTAATTTTAAAACCTAAATCTAATTAATTATGAAAACGAGATTTTGATTTGAATTTTAATTAAATTAATGAAACTAATGAAATTAAATCTAAATTATGAAAGCGATTTAAAAGTGTTTTTATAAATATGTTTAAAGGAACCTAGGATTACAAATCCACCACTAGCTTCATAATAGGAATATTTATGCATTCAATTAGATTATTAAGTTGGATGATAATGGGGAATTGTAGCTACAAGCCCAATTCCTCCATCAAGAAAATAACTATAGTTCAAGCACCAACATAATCCATCTTCGGTTAGCACGTATTATCCCACACTAAACTAGGGTTGTGGTATAATCCATCTAATCTAGGCATGGACTATTCGGATACTTGATAGCACAATTCAATTTAAGCACCATTACATGTAAACAATCCATACAAGCACAGCAAATATAGATCATTGAGCACATCACAGTCAAAATAGATCTAAGACAAGAATAAACTTTGAAAGTAATGATTTAATCAATAAAAGTACGATTTATTTATAAAAATCCTCTAAACATGTAATCATCATCCATACATAATAAATCTAAAAGAAAAGTATAGAATACACCCTATTACTTGGCTAGGGTTTCATTGAAACCCTAGATCTAGAGTTTAGTTGTCCATAGAATTGATGAACGGCAAGAGGTTGATGGAGGAGGCCATGGAAATCCTTGGTCTTCTTCTTCTTCTCCTTACTTTCCTCTCTTCAATTGCTGAAATTTTAGTTGTATATGGCTATATCTAATGTTGTGTAATGATGTGTAACCTTAAATTTGAGTTAGAATAGGATTTATATAGAGTTTGGAAGGATTTAGGAAGCTTTCCTAAGCCAAATCGCACTAAAACAGCTATATTTACGTTTCTGGACGTCATATGCACAAACCACCTTCGCTGGGCACTTTAATTTAATAAAATACGCGTTTTTGGTTTTTTCAAAGGTCGCTCGCGCGAGGTCCTTTTCGCTGCACTGCGCGACTTTCGTAGAATTGCGATAACTGTTTGCTCGGAACTCGGATTAACTCGCTGTTTGAAGCCACGCGTCCGTAACTCGAAGATCTACATTTTATATCTCTGGAGAAATTACTCAAATCCAAAGTATTCTTTATCAAAAATGCAATTTTCCGAGACTGCTACTGCATTTAGCTTTCACCGGAATCACCGTTTGAGCCCAGAATGACTTCCAAAGCCACTAATCATTGGATTTTTGTGCATTATCAAGTTAAAGCTCCAAATCCTACAAAATTTAGAATACTTATTAAAAAATAACTAATAACTACATGAAATGGGCTAACAAAGCGTATTTTTAGAACTATAAACGGCAACTATTCGTCGCCGATCACACCCCCAAACCTACTCTTTGCTAGTCCTCGAGCAAAAAGAATAGAAAAATAAAACTACTACTACTACAAATACTACTCCATTTTCGCATGGATCACGATTGCATTTAGCATTTGCAACAAGCCTTTTAAACCTCTAGGTGTCCCTAGTCGGACGAGTGAAATCTCGTGAGGGTTCTCGTGAGCAACTACAACATTCCAATGCCCAAAGACTCTACAGCCAAACACATCGGTCACATCATCAAAAGCAATATCCTGTACATATCATCCAACTACGTTTCAAACAGAAACGCACCTGAATGCATAACACACTCAGGTCAGTCAAATGACTGGTATGAGTTAAACAAAACAAGTCTTAGGGATCCAACTTGAACCCGTAGACTACAAACCACACTACAACACTCTCGGGCCAAGACAGGTAGTTCCACGCACAT
This sequence comes from Hydrangea macrophylla, assembly GCA_033977485.1. Lineage (NCBI taxonomy): Eukaryota > Viridiplantae > Streptophyta > Magnoliopsida > Cornales > Hydrangeaceae > Hydrangea > Hydrangea macrophylla. The sequence continues at coordinate 110,641,173 of CM066999.1, forward strand.
ATCTGGACAATAGAGTAGTTTCCATTTATGTGGTGGCAAGTAGTTTCTTGCCCGAAACCCAAAGCTACTACGATTTCATATTTACCCATTTACTTATGGTGAGCCAAACCTATAAAACGTTAGTGGGCCCACCATCCTGCAAATTGAATGATCACAAACCAAGCAAACAATTCCGTATACAAACCATCCACATTCTAATTCAAACGTAGCATTCATTATTCCACGCTTATCAGTCTTATGAAATAATCCATGTTCATTACTTATTAGCCTGAAATTTATCTTTGCATTCCCTAACTTCACCACTTGGCCACCCTTCATGGTACAGCCCACACATATATTCCATGTATGCCCGGACATACTACCAACATTCACTCCGGTGCCAGTTTGGTTGGGGTATCAACCAAACCAGGTATACACAACGAAATGCCGGTTAATATGCCTAGACGTCTATACAATATAAGTCGAGCATAAGGCTTAGACCAGCTTGATCACGAAGCCACTGGCAAAAGGGTACACTCAGAAAGTCGAGCTACCAAAAAAAAAAAAAAACATATCACACAACGGGGAGCGGTGAACACTAAGGAATTATGTTGCAATTATCGTTTATCGTTCGTATTATCCCAATAATTGTGAATTTCACGTTTATCACCTAGTTCCGTCTCATCATAGTCCAATCATATCTCTATCCTTTAGATACATTCCAATTTCTCACAATATAGGGTTTTTTTTTTATCAATTTAGCCATAACAATCATTCTACAATATTTTCTGATCGAATCACAAGATCACCAATATATTTTTCAATGTATCTAGTTTACCTTTTATAAAAATATCTGCAATATACTACCAATTATTTCAAGTACAGATACCTCAACCAAACATTCAATATTAGCATACATAAAGCACATAATAAGAAATTATATTCTCCAATTTTGCACGTTTAACTATATTGAAAACTGCTACTGTAATCTTAAATTTCTGCCCAAATGGTGCAGAATCAGGAAAAACTTAAAACACGAAAAGTGTGCAGAATTACGTTTTACATAGGTTACGCAGATAGAATGTTCAAATTCAAAGTCACGATTTTCTAATATTTTTTTGAAGTTTCTTCAACTGTGTGAATTACAAAAGAACGAATTTCAAACAAAAGTTCTTAATCATCATGTGTATTTCACATATGGTTTCATCAAACTAACTATTCACCTAACCCTTTCGAATACACTAATGTCATAATCACAAAGTCACGCGAAGGGGAAAGAGATATCTATATTAATTCGACAATAACGACGTGCAATCCAATATAAAAATTTAATCCCAATAATTAACTTAAACATGTAAGAGTTTGGTTAACTCGTGTACACATATATACATACGTGTGTATATATATATACTCGGATATACAAATTTAACTCACCTAATTGATCAAAAATCGACAACCACGAACGCCCAGCGATTCCACACGTGCCCACGAACCCGAGACCCTTCTTCTTTCTTCTTCTTCTTCTTCTTCTTCTTCTTCTTCTTCTTCTTCTCTCTCTCTCTCTCTCTCTCTCTCTCTCACACACACACACACACACACACACACACACATACACATACACGTATGTTCTCTCTTTGGGTGGCTAGGGTTAATGATATATGGATATCATACTCTCCTAACTAGGTTTATAAAACTACTAACACTTGACTACACAAGAATCCTGTTTTTCTTCTTGTGGGCTCACAAAAGAGACCTATATGAGCACAGAATGCAATCCAAACCACTAAAATAGCTAACCCAAATGGTACTCGCACCCCGGGTACTTAATTTTCATGTTAAATTCACTAATTAACTTACTTGTGGGCCCCGAAACACTACCCGACACTGAACTCGTCATTCTACAAAAATAGTAACTTAGTCATACAAATAATCTATCATACAATTTAATTAAAACTCAAAATGTCATGTCATAATAATAATGAAATATTAGAAATTTTAATACAAAAACAATCGGGGAAATATTACTGGTATTACTAACAAATTAAATATGCTTACTAGCAATTTAATTCATGGGTTCTCCAAACTTAAAATTTTTAAACATGTGTCTTACATAGGCATACTGATATAATATTGCTAACTGAAAATAATTATTAAAATAATTATTTACACACTTAGAAATTTTAGGGTTGTTACATTCTATCCTCCTTAAAGAAGTTTCGTCCCGAAATTTGGGAGCGAGTACATATAAAATATATACATACCTACATAATTACAAAAATTGCGTCTTTTAAAATAAATGTAATTGTTTTTTTTTTTTTTAAATAATGGGTGTTACATTGTACAACTCTCAAAAGAAATCTAGTCCCGAGATTTAGAGAAAGATGAACACAAAAAGAAATAAACACCGATACGAGTAAGCACACAATTTCATTTAAGCACATAGGTACTACCAAAAACATGTTTATCGCATAGAAGTGCAATTTACTTAAATGCAACTAAATGCTCCTGTTCACCTCTTACCGTGTCCCGTTCTACTACTCCTCGGGATATCAATACTTACTGCTCTAGAAGGTAGCTTCAAGATATTTTCCAGAACTTGCAGTGAGAATGAGATTTGAGAAGATAATACTTGTCGCTAAAGATAGTGGATACTTGTCCTGGTCCATAATAGTTGTTGTGGAATAAAGTATACCGTTGATCCAATATGTACTCCAGCAAATAATAGTAATAGAATGTCCGCACCAAAATATAATAGATGGTGAAATGAAAGAATCCCCTTAAATATTATCCTCTTTATAATAAGAAATCCAGATAGCTAATAATAATAGAGCTTCCGCAAAAATATCCGAGATAAACAATAGAATATAAGATTCAGAATTCCAGAATAATATAGATTTCGTCTCGAGTGATTAGAAAATAGTAAAAGTACTGAAGATTCGCTTCACAGTAATAGAAATCCACTGGAAAAGAGCTCCATGCTTGATCCAACCTCCAACTCCCTTTACTACTCCATCACATAAATAATAAATGCATGCACTATTTATGCAACTAGAGCGTACCATGTCAAATTTTTTTTTTTCTTTCTAATCTAACATGCAAAGATGCATATATATCAATATACACTCAAGCTGATGACTATTAACTAAAAGCAAATAAATGCCACATAAACAACAATTAACTAACACAAAGTTAAAAATATAAGCACACATAACCCAACCCTAATAAACCCGCAAACCTATTGCTCTGACCAACTCCTCGCCACATCCGAGGATCACCTAGTCACACACAGTCTAGGTTAACCTGACTCTGATACCAAACTGTCACACCCCGATTTTTGGACAACCAAATATTTAATCCAGAGCATGTATCCGGACTAATATCCAATTGCCAAAATCCCAAAAGTGACACCCTCACACAGGCTAACAGATAATTTATTTGAAAATAGAATTTAATACTCATTAAATAAGGACATGTGATCCTGTGTTAATATAAAAACTCTGTATTATTAAACTTATATTCCCAATCCTCCATTTCATTATAAAAGAAATAATATTCGATTACAAATATAATACCATTTTATCACATATACTGGTCAGCAGTCAAGGGTTAGTCAATTAAGGGGGTGGGGTGGAGTGGGGTCAAGGCATGAGCCCAGGATCCAAGGAGTGTGGGGGCACTAGCCAGTCGCCCTACACAGACAGTATAAATCACACCCCACACCTTGTAAATTGCAGGTTTCCAATCCTGCACCTCTCCAAAGGGGAAAGGGAAGGCATATACCACTAGACTACAAGGGCCCATGTATTGAATTTGTAGTTAGAACACTATGAATTCCGGATTCAGATCCTCAACCGCTACACTGGTGCAGCAATTCCAGCCGCACCCTTCAAAGGGTGACACGTGTGTTTTTGCCTTTGGAGAAATTGTTCCGTGTTCCTGTAATAGAACATCATCGTATTAGGGTCCGTTTGATAAAATTAAAAATTAAGCATTGAACTTTTAGTGGTAAAACTTTAAGCATATGAATATACATAATATTTTTTTTTTCAAATACTGAAATAAACTGCATTCAGTAATTTTTTATCTGTAGAAATTTGCAACTTAAGATTTTAGTAGATTTTAGGCTTTATTTTTATTTTTTTTTATTTTAAGTGGTATGTTATCTAACACACTGAAAATAAATAAATGTGTAAATAACGACATATTAATAATATATTACATCCTATCATCAAATGAAATTGTGTCATAACCACACCAAATGATTTCTCTGGGTGCTGAACACAGCAGCCACTGCTGAGGATCGTCAGCCATGAAGTCATCATGCCTGAAGTGATTACATAGTGAGTCAGTGACTTTTCTTGTTTTGCTGCTTTTGCTTTTAATGCAAACGCATAGTGTGAAGAAGGAAACAAGTAGGTAGATAGCATAATATCTAGCCGTTTAATTTGAACAAAGCTAAATCTTAATTAATTCCTAAGTTACAATATTGTCAATCCTCATCTTCATCGTGTTGTTAAAGTAGGGAAAATTACATTTTAAACTTTTGTATTTTGCACTGATCCATGTGTTTTAAAAATGAGCCATAGAATTCTGAGATTTTGTTCAAGTGTTAATTCATCAATACAATCTTCACTGTCCGACAAAAAAATTGATGGAAAAAGTGCGAAGAGTTAAACATTAAAACCGACCTTTTCAATCAATTTTTTTGAAATAACAAAAAATAAGTTGACTTGACTCTTTACATACGAAAAGTCTTTTGGCACTTAGAGCATCCGCATGTATCACAAACTTAGCAAAAAATAGTCTTGCGCATATACAGTGGTGTAGTCTGTAGTATAGAAAACAATAGCTAAACTTACTGGAATTTAAACTTTGTGTTCGGCTAAGTTCAACTAATGTACACCACAAACAGTAAACACTAAGCTGCGAGAAAGGAGACTGTTGCGAATATGACCTGTAACACACAATGCAAACACATACCGAAAGCAAGAAACAATCAAACCACGACACATGATATACCCTGTGGTTCGGCCAAATTGCCTTCGTCCACAGTCTCTCACACCAGTTCACTATATTCAACGAACAGAAAATATAACAAGTTTTCTCTCTAAAAAATATCACTCAACTCACTGCGGTTGCACATAGCAGGGATAATATATCCCACTAGGGTTACACTGAAAATTACTATAATACCCTTTACACTGAAAATTACTGCTCGTCCAACTCGGGGGGCCCGCCCACCGAACCGCCGGTATCGGAGTGGATCAGACTTCACAAACCCAACAGAGACGACATACACTAAGCCGCATGGGAGGAAGGCGGCACACTGTGAGCCACGTGGAAGGTAGGCGGCACACACTAAGCCGCACGACTCATAGTATGCTGTCACAAAACAAATAAAAAAAAAAAAGCAAGTTAACTCAAACCCTTCATATGTATATATATGAAGCACTTGCATCTACATATATAATTGAAACAGTGTTGGGACCACACGGCTCAAACGTAGCCGCCTAGTTCCATGCGGCACACACTGTGCCGCCTAATTTCACACGGTTCAGTGTGTGCCGTTTGGCTTACAGGCGGCCTACTTTTTGCCGTGTATTCTTATATCCCACTGCAAGAACACTTGGGCTTAGTTTGGCCCCTTTTTTGGTGCTTCTCCTTTTTTAAAGCACAATTTCATGTTAATTCATTTGGTAACTAGTTTATGCGCTTTGTAAAAATTGAACTTAGGGCTTTTTTGGGGGAGCTTTTAAAAGCACTAGAATGGAGCTTTTAAAAGCTCAAGGTGACTTTTTGGTTTCATGATGTATTTTTGAAGAGTAGTGTGTCACTTATACAAAATTATCAAACAACTTAGTAGTAAATTTCATAAGCTCTTTTTAAAAAGTCACATGGGGACCAAACTAAGCCTTGGTCTGTACATTAAACTTAAACTACTATTACCCTTAAATTTACTATACCGACTACAGATGCTCTTAAAACACACTCTTAAGAGCCAAAAGACCTAATAAAAAAATATTTTTTCCAAAGTGTGAGTCGTGTGACATAGCTTTTCAAAGTACTTACTTTAAATAAAAATTGCAAAGGTCATTTTGGAGATGCCATCGATCTAAACCCCAAATAGTATATTTGAGATAGTAAAAATGTATTTTGTTAACTCAGGAGAGTATTTTTGTTCACTTAAAATTTGTTCACTCATTGCTCACCCAAACACCTTATTGGATGAGCAAGTGAGATCCACCATTTTTATCATTAATTCATTCTCATATTACACAAAAAAAAAAAAAAAAAAAAAGTGGTGTGTCCCATATGATCACTCAATGAGGTACTTGGGGTGAGCAAAAATTTTCTCTTAACTTAAAGTGTTGGACTCCAATCCAAGGTCCTCGCAATTTGCAACCCTTAAAGACTGTTGGGAAGCCAAAGAACTAATTTTGTAATTTATAAGTGAACCAGTTCTAAAATTCAAGTGTTTGGAGAATGTCAATTTCTTGCATATATAGATTCGGTGCCCCCATCCTAACACATATCTTAAAACTAGTTGATTGTCAAACCAACATTACTTTGGTCTTTATTAAGAGTCATATAGAAAGTAAGACTGATATTGAACCCTGTTTTAAGCACTTTCCAGACAGGCCCTTTAAGAATGATCCATAAAGTCTTGGTCTTGTGGAAACGTTCGTGTTCACAAACAGGTCCCCCACAAGTTCTTGCCCTACTTATATGAACCATACATAATTTTAGACCATCACAAAATTGAATTTGCTCTACTTATCTTAACAAATAGGTCCTCACATTGAATTCTTTGCTGCAGGTTCTGGAGCTTAAATCAATGGCGTCTAATCAAGAGATTACAATGGACGACGATGGAAGCTTGGTCTCTAAGTTGATAGAAGAATATCGCAAATCTGCCACTCAACTTGAGGATCTAAACAGGTTGATGAATTCAATGAAAGACAGGATGGGAAGCCTCTCTTATTACAACCTTAATGACTGGAGCATTTACAGAGTTCCAAGCCGGCTGCGCGAGCTCAACAAAGATGCTTACATTCCTCGTATTGTATCTATTGGACCTTTTCACTATGGCCAAGAAAAACTTCAAGATATGGAAGCCCACAAAACTTGGTACATGATGTCCTTAATCCAGCGTACCACGGATCCAAATCTGACCTTTTCCGAATGTTGTAAAGCCATTCTGAGCGTGGAAGAAAGTGCTCGTGACTGTTATTATTGTGAAGATGATCAAAACCTTGGTCCTCTAGCCGAAATTTTACTAGTCGACGGTTGCTTCATTCTTGAACTTTTTCTCCGATGTTGGGATTCCACTGAGAATAGTACTCATGATCCGATATTCGGTGGTGTGTCGAAGACTTATTGTCTACAACGTGATCTGGCATTGCTTGAAAACCAAATACCCTTCTTTGTTCTCGAACGTTTGTTTGAAGTTGTAATGGCACGCATAAAACGCCAGCCTTTGTCGTATTTTTTGCAAAGAGAACCCCATGATCAGTACCCTTTGTCACTCAATCTGCTTTGTTCTTCCTTTTTCAGTTCAGCGCTGAATCCCAAACAAGATGTGGCCCCAGAGAATAGCAAATGGTGTCATGGCAGGCAACATTACCATTTGCTAGATGTCATGCGCAGTTATTACTTACCCTCCTATTCGAAGGCCAAACCAAAATATAAGCCCAAATCAAAGCACAAGCAGAGCGGGGAATTCATACACTGCGTCACACAACTCAGAGAGTGTGGGATCAAGTTTGTAAAGGGTACCTCTGAAAACTTGTTTGACATTAAATTCAGTTCTAAGGGTGTACTTGAAATCCCATGGTTGTACATTCACGATAACACGGATTCGCTCTTGAGGAACCTAATTGCCTTTGAGCAATGCTGTGGTAGGACTACTAGTTATGAAATCTCTTCGTACGCTTGTCTAATGGATCGCCTCATTGACTCCCCAAGCGATGCTGAATTACTACAACGGAAAGAGATCATCACAAATCATTTGGGCAGCGGCGAAGATGTTTCTGAACTCTTCAACAAAATCTGCAAGGAAGTAATTGTTGAAGACTTCTTCTTTGCAGCTTTGTGCCAACAAATCAATGAATTCTCTAACTTATGGTGGCCTAAAAGAAGAGAAATCTTTGTACGCGATTACTGCTCCAGTCCCTGGAAATTCATCGGAATTATTGTTGGCTCTGCGCTTCTCTTGCTCACTGTCTTTCAAACTGGGTACACTATTGCTTCTTACTATCATCATTAATCCTCATCCTAATTACGATCTTCAACCCTTAAGTATAAGGTCTTGTATATTTTTTAATTGAATAAATAAGTGTTGTAGATTTTAAAATTCAATAATATAGTTTGTAATATTAAATTATGTATAAATAATTATTATTGTTTATTTAGAGAAATGTTATAGACAGCATTCAAGGGTGCCTTTAAGAGGTGTCTACAATACGGTTAATACCTATTATGAAATGAGTAATGCTACACACACAACCAAATGCACAACCAATTGCACAACACTGCTTAAAAATGTTGGACTTTGTGCTAAAAAATCTGTACACGCACTGCACATCATTTTGCGTGTACAGGCTTTTTAGCACAAAGTCCAATATTTTTAAGCAGTGTTGTGCAATTGGTTGTGCATTTGGTTGTGTGTGTAGCATTATTGATTATGAAAAGATATCTAATGAAATGATATAATCAAATGGTGCCATCTTTTGGAAGATGTACCAAGTGGTTTATATAAGAAAAGTAGGTTATTCATTTTTAGTGTGGAGATTACCACTGGCGGAAGCAGTAAGGGTCGAGGGGGGCCCAACCCCCCCCTCCTCCTGAGATTTTGAGAATTAAAATTTTATCCTAATTTTTTTTAGTATTTTACATTTAGGCCCCCCAAAGGAGTCCAATGGCCAATTTAGTGTCATCAACTACATATATATTGATATACATGTATATACAACTCAAAAGGAAAGACGCCTAGAATTTTGATATTTATACTTTTAGCGTGAGAATTTTATGCGTTTTAGAAATATGCCCCCTAGAATTTTGAAAGACACTAAACAATATTTATTTTCCACCAAATAGACTCATATTATTAGCATATATATCCCAAAAAAGTTGCAATTATATTCAAGTAGACACTAAAAAAATTGCTAATTATGTATAAATAGACCCCAAAAAAATCGCCTCGGGGGCAACCCCCGTACCCGTATAGCCTAGGCCCCGCCTGACCAAAATTCTTGACTCTTTAGAGGCTTTCCTGAAAATCTTTAGAATTGCTATCTAGTAGATTTTTCAGGCTTTGTTGTATTCTGAAGTGGATTTGCTACGAACCCTATGTTGAAACTAAAGTAGGGAGTATAGAACAAAGTTACCGTGAAGTAGAATCTGAAAAAAATTCCTTTGGGTTGAGTCGCGGGTCTCGCTCTCTTTAAGACGTTTCGCGGCTCTGCCCAAATTGTGCAAGCAGTTCGTCAAGTTGCCACGCCGTCCCCAGGATAAAACAGCCCAGAAATCACCTCTGTCTCAATTTATTTTTGCACGAAAATAAATTGGAAAACCAAACACCTTTTCGGATTGATTGCTCAAAAACAGGAAATGAAGATAATATTGAATTTCTCAAAGGAAATAAGAACACTGAAATAAAGCTCACTCAATATTTTATTGTTTAAACAAAAGGAAAAGAAAAGCACTTGCTGGAAGTAACCCTTTTCGCTGGAAAGTATATAACTCACTTTTTGATTACTTGTTAATTTTTGTTGTGTTTTTGTTCCAACAAGATGCAGCCTTATATAGGCATAAAACAGAACGTTGGGCCTTAAAGGCCTGTAGAGAAATTAATAGCTATAGGCCCGTTGGGGCTTAAATGATAAGTGACTGTTGCCCATTAATTTGCCAAGGAAAAAACGTGGGGAATTTTAAAAAGTTACTGTTGCAAAAATGTTACTGTTGCTCATTTAGTTCCCAAAGGGAAAACGTGGAGAATATAATATTTTTTTTTTAAAACTGTTTTAGCTAAATGACAATCTCTCAAATTAAATAAATTAAATAAAAAACATGCTTTTTCCTAATACACCCTTATGTATATTATATATTAATACACATAACAATCCCCCACTTGTATTTGGAAAAAGTTTTAAGTTCGTCGAGCAATCGATCATAGAATTGTGCATAAATAAAGGTGTTTTTCAACTTGAACCTTTACATAGTGGTAGTGCTTCCGATTATACTAGAGTAACCGTAGTTTTGAACTCTATCTCAGACAACACCACACACACAACCCTACTAAGATGAAGTTTAAAGCCAGCACTTTTATGGCCATGTGCTTATATCCCAGTATAGCGAATGCTCTAGAGAATTTGCCCAAATTCCATAGGAAGCGGCCCCACTTCCACATCCGCATAGGTGAGTCTAACAAGGATACTCTTGTACCTAGGTATCCCACTCATTATAGAGTTTAGATCTCATTAAGAGTTACAAATAACCCATCCGTGTATCGCTTCAGGATATCATGCTTCTTAAGAGATGGACTCGGAGAGTGAACCCCGTATATATATGTACAATAGCATGATTCTACCCAAATCACTTTGTGACTTGTTATTACCCTTTGAACCTATTTCTTGGGATCTCCAGTCTATAGGTTGGGTTACCATCACAAGTGACTCAACTACCAATGGGCTTTAGTCCCATCCCTTTCGAGGTTTTCCAAACCTTCTCACGAGCTAACCCTTTCGTCAAAGGATCAGCAATATTATCCTCAGACCGTATATGATCCACTCTTACAGCCCCGGTAGAGAGAAACTCTCTAACCGTGCTGTGCTTACGACGTATTTGTCGCCTCTTACCGTTATAAAATCGGTTTTCTACTTTTGCAATAGCCGCGGTACTATCACAGTGGATCAAAACAGCTGGTATCGGTCTCTCCCATAAAGGGGTATCTGACAGAAGGCTTCTCAGCCAACCTGCCTCCTCACTAGCAGTAGCTAGCGCTATCATCTCTGATTCCATAGTGGACTGAGCCAAAATAGTCTGTTTCTTAGACTTCCATGAAACTGCGCCCCCAGCAATACTAAAAACGTATCCACTGGTGGCCTTGGAATCATCTGAAAGGGTATTCCAATCAGCATCGCTATATCCTTCAAGGACAGCGGGAAACCTCTCATAGTGTAATCCATAGTCCATGGTCTTTTTTAGATAACGCATGACTCTTTCAACAGCATGCCAATGCTCAATACCAGGTCTGCTAGTAAACCTACATAGTACTCCCACAACATAAGCTATGTCAGGTCTAGTGCAATCAGTAGCATATCGAAGGCTACCAATGATGCTCGCATACTCAGTCTGTCTAACACTGTCACCAGTGTTCTTGAACAACTTTACACTAGGGTCATATGGAGTACAAGCAGGTTTACAATCAAAGTAATTATATTTCTTAAGGATCTTTTCAATATAGTGAGACTGATCCAAAGAAAGTCCCTTTTCGGATCTAGTTATTTTTATTCCAAGGATTACACTAGCTTCACCCAAATCTTTCATGTCAAAGTTTGCGCGTAAAAATTTTTTAACATCATTTACAACATGAATATTTGAGCCAAAAATAAGCAAGTCATCAACATACAGGCATATGATAGTGCAAAGATTATTGTCAATTTTATAATAAACACACTTGTCACTTTCATTAATCTTAAATCCGTTAGAAATGACTAAATTGTCAAATTTTTCGTGCCACTGTTTAGGAGCCTGCTTAAGCCCATAAAGAGACTTATCTAACTTGCAAACTTTATTCTCTTGACCCGGAACTATAAATCCTTCGGGTTGATCCATGTAAATTTCTTCGTCTAAATCACCATTCAAGAAAGCAGTTTTAACATCCATTTGGTGTACTACTAAGTTATGCACAGAAGCTAAAGCAACTAGTACTCTAATAGAAGTTATTCTCGTGACAGGTGAATAAGTATCAAAGAAATCTATATTCTCTCGTTGCCTATAACCCTTGGCCACAAGGCGGGCCTTATATTTTTCAATAGTACCATCGGGTTTCAATTTCTTCTTAAGAATCCACTTACAACCAATTGGTTTACAGCCAGGTGGTAAGTCAACTAGGTGCCAAGTACCATTGGACTCAAGGGAGTCCATCTCATCATTTATGGCTTCTTGCCAAAAGTCGGCATCTAAAGAAGATAAAGCCTGTTGGAGGGTGTTCGGATCCTCCTCAACATTATAAGTATAAAAATCAGGTCCAAAGTCCTTAGCTATTCGGGCCCTTTTACTCTTTCTAGGCTCTATTTCATACTCGTTAGATTCTACTGGTTTAGGCACATTACTAGATGTCGAACCCCCACTATTTCTCGATTTAAACGGAAATTTATTTTCGAAAAAATCAGCATCGATTGATTCTATTATAACTTGATTTTTCAAATCATAAAATCTATATGCTTTACTATTAATAGCATACCCAATAAAGACACACTCATATGCTCTACTAGATAATTTAGACCTTTTAGGGTCTGGAATACGCACATAAGCTAAACACCCCCAAGTACGAAAATAAGACACATTCGGTTTCTTATTCTTCCAAAGCTCATAAGGGGAAATTTTAGTTTTAGAGTTAGGAACTCTATTTAGAACATAACAAACAGTTAAGAGAATTTCCCCCCACCAGTATGATGATGCACCCGAACTAAGTAATACGGCCACTATAAGTTCGGTGTAAGTCCTATTTTTTCTTTCAGCTTTTCCATTCATTTCGGGGGAATAGGGAGCTGTTCTCTCGTGAATAATACCATGAGACCCATATAACGCTATAAATTCATTAGTGTCATATTCACTACCTCTGTCACTACGGAACCTTTTAATCTTTCGATTAAATTGATTTTCAACTTCAGTTAAGAAAACTTTGAAAAAATCAATTGCTTCACTTTTATTTTTCATAAGATAAATAAAAGAATAATTTGAACAATCATCAATAAAAGTAATAAAATATCTTTTACCATTTCTGGTTAAAGTTCCTTCAAATTCACATATATCAGAATGGATTAAATCTAGAGGTTCTGATTCCCTAATGACAGATTTATGAGGAGTTTTGGTAATTTTCGCTTGACTACAATATTCACATTTATCGAAGTCAATCATAGATAATTCAGGAATAAAACCTAAACTACTCATATTTTTAATCAAGCGTTTGTTAATATGACAAAATCGACCATGCCAAACATTAAAAGAAGAAAGCATATAAGCAGAAGTAGAAACTTTATTCATCTCAACATTAAGCTTAAACATTCTATCAGTGGCATAACCTTTGCCCACAAAAATACCATTTTTAGTAAGGGTAAACAAATCTGCCCCTATAGTTTGGGTAAACCCAGCCTTATTAAGGAGATAGCCAGAAACCAAATTCTTTCTCATCTCTGGAGTATGCAGCACATCCCTAAGGACGACAGTTTTTCCAGAGGTAAACTTCAGCTCTACCTCACCAGTACCAGCAACAACTGTGGAGTGGGAGTCACCCAACAACACTCTCTTATCCTCAGCCTCAGAATAAGTCTTGAACACAGAACGATCATAGCAGACATGGCGAGAAGCACCAGTGTCTACCCACCACCCCTCGGATCCACCAATCATATTGATCTCAGAGATCATAGCAATTAATTGCTCTTCGGCTAGGTTCGCCTGAGGAGCAGGACGACGCCTATTCCGGCAGTTCCGGGACATATGACCAGGTTTCCCACAGTCAAAGCAAATCATCCGTCCGGAACTGTCATATCTTGAGGGGGGTATATTCTTATTCTGATATTGTTGAGGAATCTGATTCTGAACATTGTTGTTGCGATTCTGAGCAATATTGTTGTTGCGATTCTGAGCTCGGTTGTGGTTCCGCTTTTGAAATTTCATATTTTTGCGATTTGGCTTCAAAACAACAGAGGTTTTATTTTTGTTAAAATTTGGAGTGTTCTTGTTGTCGTTAACAACTAGAACCTCTTCTTTCAAATCATTTTTCCTTGCTTCTTCCTCAATTCGAAGGCGAGTAATTAAACTTTCTAAAGAAAATTCTTTAGTCTTGTGACGAAGTGTATTTTTAAAATCCTTCCAACTAGGGGGCAGCTTGTCAATAATAACGGCTACTTGAAATTGATCATCTAATTTCATGCCCTCGGAGACAATATCATGAGCAATTTGTTGGAGCTCGTGGGATTGTACTTCAACGGATTTGTCATCCGTCATCTGGAATTTTAAATAGCGACTAATAGCAAACTTCTTGGCCCCGGCTTCCTCCGTGTCATATTTCTTTTGTAGGGCGTCCCAAAGATCTTTGGCGGTTTTACTACTAGAGTAGTAATCATAGAGAGCATCGGACAACCCATTTAAAATATAATTTTTACAAAGGAAATCATTTTCAACCCAAGTTTCAGCAGCTCGAATTTGAACCAAAGTGGGGTTTTCGGGTTCAACAGGTTTTTCTGAAGTAGTAAAAGAAGCGACTTTTTTCGTAGTTAAAAAGAAAAGCATTTTTTGTCTCCATCTTTTAAAATGCAGCCCTTCAAACTTAAAAGGTTTGTTAAGGTCGGGGGACTTGGAAGAAGATGAACCAGAATCCATGGCAGATGTTACGTCTTAAAATTGTTGAAACTAAAGTAGGGAGTATAGAACAAAGTTACCGTGAAGTAGAATCTGAAAAAAATTCCTTTGGGTTGAGTCGCGGGTCTCGCTCTCTTTAAGACGTTTCGCGGCTCTGCCCAAATTGTGCAAGCAGTTCGTCAAGTTGCCACGCCGTCCCCAGGATAAAACAGCCCAGAAATCACCTCTGTCTCAATTTATTTTTGCACGAAAATAAATTGGAAAACCAAACACCTTTTCGGATTGATTGCTCAAAAACAGGAAATGAAGATAATATTGAATTTCTCAAAGGAAATAAGAACACTGAAATAAAGCTCACTCAATATTTTATTGTTTAAACAAAAGGAAAAGAAAAGCACTTGCTGGAAGTAACCCTTTTCGCTGGAAAGTATATAACTCACTTTTTGATTACTTGTTAATTTTTGTTGTGTTTTTGTTCCAACAAGATGCAGCCTTATATAGGCATAAAATAGAACGTTGGGCCTTAAAGGCCTGTAGAGAAATTAATAGCTATAGGCCCGTTGGGGCTTAAATGATAAGTGACTGTTGCCCATTAATTTGCCAAGGAAAAAACGTGGGGAATTTTAAAAAGTTACTGTTGCAAAAATGTTACTGTTGCTCATTTAGTTCCCAAAGGGAAAACGTGGAGAATATAATATATTTTTTTTAAAACTGTTTTAGCTAAATGACAATCTCTCAAATTAAATAAATTAAATAAAAAACATGCTTTTTCCTAATACACCCTTATGTATATTATATATTAATACACATAACACCCTATAGCAAACTCTTTGTGAGTGGGGGCAAATAACTCAACGACTACGCACCTCAAAGCCTTACAGATGTAATATATGTTTATTTTATGATTCTTTTTTCCAAGTCAACCAAAACCCCAACAATTTTAATGAGTTACATATTTGTATGGAGGACGAATCCAACAATTAGAGAAAACCCAATTTTTTGACTCGATTTTAGAGTATTATGTGTTTATCTCTGTACTGTAAGTTTTTTATTTTCCAGTTTTTTGGTTAATACTATTTTAAATTTATACATGATTTTGCAATATCCAAAATTACAATCTTGAGTCGATTTTGTTCTAGTATCAATTTGAGAGTTGTACTTTGTAGATCTGCGTTTTTGGCTTTGATTCGTATATGCAAAACAGTTTGTTTAAATCTGACTGAATTTTAAATGTGCATGTGTCAATTCAACAAAACTGTTTTGCCATTTAAATTGGAATATCATCGAATCGGGATAAATTACATACTCTATTACACTGTTGAAATCGTATTATATTCGAACTTTTGGGATACTGTTTGATACTAACTTGTATGTTCACTGATACCCGAATAGAAAAAATTGTTGACTATATCAGTTAATTACTCGTTTGATACATATCATAGTATTTGGTTTTGAGTAATGATTGGTGTACATAAATTGTGCACATTTTATGTGCACATAGCATTACCCTTTGGTTTTTCATTTTGGTGAATATGCAAATATTGTTAAGACATTTTTGTAATCATAATGTTTCTAGGTAATAATATATATATATATATTGCAAGGATATATACAATATCAGAACCCTTCTCATGAGGGAGTCCTCATTTTAACAAAATGAGGACTTCTATTTGCAGCC
Organism: Hydrangea macrophylla; assembly: GCA_033977485.1. Classification (NCBI taxonomy): domain Eukaryota; kingdom Viridiplantae; phylum Streptophyta; class Magnoliopsida; order Cornales; family Hydrangeaceae; genus Hydrangea; species Hydrangea macrophylla. The sequence continues at coordinate 110,657,416 of CM066999.1, forward strand.
GTTGAATCCAATTTTCAGTCTATGAAATTTACTTTAATATCTTTAATGAAAACTAGATCCAACAATTGCAACATAAGTTGTTAAAATGAGGACTCCCACATGATAATGGTTACGCATGTATACAATATTATACAAAGCATGCCTGGTTTGTTAATTTGTAAAAGATAAGGGGCAAATGTTAATTGGTATACTACAAGATCCAAACGGCCCTTAATGTGAGGCAGTGCAATCCATTGAATAATTGGTTGCCTAAGTGTTATTTATTCTGGGATAACTGTTGGGGTACATAAGAATCTCACATAAACAAGATACATAAATTTAATGTGACTATCTCTCTACTCTGTGGACCCCATCAAGAGAGATATACATATTATGGTTTATATATCTTATTTATGTGAGATTTTTATGTGCCCCAAGATTTATCATTTATTCTGCATCATATCCAAACGGCCCGTTAGTGGAGTGGTGCCTTGTTTTGAACCAACACTACTCTATTCATGCATTTTAACCATACGCACGTTGGATCAGTTGCAATGGGTTCGTAAACCGGGCTCTAACATTGAAGTTGGAAATAAATTTTGGTGGTTGAAGTTTATTACTCAAAACTTAGAAATGAAGGTTTTAAGAATTAAAAATAAATAAATAAATAAATGATGACTTAACAATTACATTTGGAGCTCATACTTTTGGAGCGATTGATGACTTAACAATTACATTGTTGAATTTCCTTCCTAATTATGATCACCAAGAAATTGTTGATGTTGGCCAAGTTAAACGTATAGTAGCATCTAATTAAGCTTCACAATGTAAAACTGAATCTGAAGTTGAACTTTTACTTATGAGTTTAAACAAATCAGAAACATTCCCAGGACATTAAGAATGATGTCTCTACTGATTCCCACGCATCTCCAGCCTCTTTTAGGAAAAATGGAAAGATTCCATGGGCTGATGAAATTTCTAGAGAGGTTGTTAAGTTGGAAGAGATGGCTCCCCCCTGGTTAAATGTGTGAACTCAACATATTTCTGATCTTTTTTTTTTTTTTTGGCTCTGGATTAGACTTGTGACCAAGACCCAGTGGCTCTTGTTGCACCAATATCCCTTGGTGATATTTCGGCAAGCAATGTTGACCGTGAGGCAAAACTCGCAGCCGGCGGTTAAAGCTCGGTTCACAGTCACTCCCATGGACAGCCATTCTCAAACCTCAGGTACAGCTAAGGAGGATGGAGGTGGAAAACCTAATGTTGTTCTGCAAGTGTCTTTGAGTTCTTCTGCGGTCTGTAATGATGGTAGACGCTAACCCGGGAAGAAGGTCATATTTTTTCATTGCCTCTGCGTGGGACTGGTTATGCTGGAGACCTTCCCTTTCCTGCTGTGCACACCCACCTAGTACCCTAGATTATTTTATTCAACCTTATGTGCAGGCATGCAACAGTAAAGATGCTTCCCATTAGGCAGGTCACACCCATATTGGCTAATACTCAGCCTGGGGACTCGGTGGACTGTGGACAATACCTAGCGTAAACTTTTTAATAATCCTTTCAATGAGCTGTTTGGCCCATGGTGTGCCACTTGTCACTTCGGATACCTCCCCTGTGTCAAAGGCTAGTCCTCAGAAGGACAACCCTTGCGGTTTGACCCTAGATGATGTTCTGGACAATAATTGCTGCATAACTTCATGGTTCGGTTCTCTTGAGCAGTCTAGCTCTGGCTCTGAATTTAAATTGAAGTATATTGATCTTAGAACAAAATTTGAAGCTCAATGTGCCCAATTCATGCAGTTACTCAACAAGGTTGCTTAGAGTGGAATAACACACTCGTGGGTTTCTTCTTGGACCGCAAATTGCCTTATTCTCTTGAGTCAGTTCTTGAGGGTGGTCCTAATTGTTGACAAACCAATCATCCTCCGAAAATGGGAGCCTCTTCTATCTATTGAGAAGGATAAAGTGACCAGGGTCCCTATTTGGGTCCATTTTTATAATGTTACATTGGAATATTGGACCTCTGAGGGTCTGAGCTACATTGCTAGCATGGTTGGCAAGCCCCTTCATGTGGGTAAAATGACTGTTAGTCGTAGAAGAATCACCTATACTAGAATATGTGTGAAAATTGATGCCAAAGATGAGTGGATCAAGAGTTTTGAGTTAGAAGCCGATGATCCTATTGGCAGTAAATTGATAACGGTCCATGTTGAGTACCAATGGACTCCTACTAAGTGTAATAAATGCCAATATTTTTAGCATGATTGCAGTAGAAAGAGGCAGTGGCGGATGCACACAAGGGCAAGGGGGGAGAAGTTATTTAGTGAACCCGTCACGCCGCGTCAGCATGCTGACGTGGTGTGACCATTTAATCTCAACCATCCATTTGTCCCTTCTTTCTAGGGAGATCATGACAAATGGTTAGTAAAATTTCAAATTTTAAATGCGATAAACACTTATCATGATCCCGTGGAATGAGGAGGCAAGTGGGTGGTTGGGATTAAATGGTCACACCATGTCAGCATGCTGACCAGGTGTGACGGGCTCACTGAATAATTTCTCGCAAGTGGAGCTCAAGCCCCCCAAGTTTTCAAAAAATTCTACACTAGCACTAAAAAAAATAAATTACAATTAGCTCCCCCTGAAAATTTCAATAGCCCGCCTGTCGACATTATAAAATTGTCATAGCCCCCCATTCTCTTATTTTGTTGTGCTAATTATAAAAGCCCTCTTCCTCTTATGTTTTTGGGATAATTTTTTTAGCATTAGTTTATTATTTACACAAAATATATACGAAATATGTATAAATAGGTCCAAAATATTGCTAACCCTTTTCTCTTCTTATGTTATGCTCTGCTGCTAATCTGTTGATATGGGCTGATTAGTGTCAATTCAATTAATTGGCTGAAGGTCTGTCTTCCAAGTCTCTGCGAATTTGATCACTATTCGGTTTGGGGTGCGTTTCGCGAGTGGGTCTCTTACTGATACATTCATTGTCTCGGGGTGTTTTCCAGACTTGATGGTCATTCTATGGGGGTTGTTTGATTTGGTTCTCCGCTTCATTACTTAATCCTAAAATGGAGGAGCTTAGTCTAATTCTCTGGATTGCCTCATATGTTATATGGTGTTTGTACTTTGTTTTGTGGTTTGCCTCTGCGATTTTTTGTGCTAGGGGTTTTTGAACACCATATGTTTGTTGATTTGCCCAAGAAAGTTGGTAGAGTTCTTTGGGGGTGGTTTTGTTTTTGTATCACTGCACATATTAATGGTTGTCACGTTACATTCCTAACTTTGAATATTTGTCACGTGCAGCAAATTTGAGTCCACTATGAGTTTTCAACAAGGGACTACATCTAGGGCCGGCCCTGAGTTGTTTCGGGGATTCACCATTCTCGAAAGCTCCAATAAGAGGGAAAAAAAGGAGTGGAAATGGGATTTATTTCAAGACCTGCACAACTTTGTCATGTCCATGCCTTTTAAAGGAACAGCATTTCATTTGGAGATAATCTTCTCGAGCCTGATCTTTATGGATGTCTATGATGCCTAGAAATTCTGTATGTATAATATTTAGGAAATCATCAATGGATGGCATCTGTACAATTTGGAGTTGTCTATATTCTCCAAGACTAATGTACCATTGTCGCAGGTGGCCATGGAATCTTGACAGACATTTGGTGATGACAAAACATGTCGTGGATCCTGGTTATAAGAGTTCTGCAGTACACCAAGCATGTAGTTCATAAATTTTGTCAAGCCATTTAGAAGGAGGAATGGTGTCAAAGGAAAAGCCTTGGCTTGGTGGATTAGAAAACGGAGAGTCTGTGGAAGTTTGTGGATTTGGTACTTGCTGCGGATTGGCTGGGTCAGAAGGATGGTTTGGGTCAGGGGGGTCTTTGACCATTTCCTCAACAATTGGAGATCCTGGGTTTACCATGTGGACTTCTGTATGAATTTCTTTTTGGAAATCCTTGAGTATATGGTCAAACAGGTCTTGTTCGGTAGTAGAGAGAGTTGTCCATGATTCATCATCACTGGAAGAATGAGGGTAGGGGGTAATGGAATCTAGGTTAGAAGGTGTGTTTGTGGCAATGGTGCGAAGAAGGGTGGAGATTGGGTTAGGGGTAGAACAAGATTCGACAATCATGGTGGTAGTTGGGTGTGTGCCCGCAGAGCTTTGGGTAATTGTGGTGGTAGTTGGGTGTATGTCCGCAGGGCTTTGGGTAATTTTTTTTTAGGGTGGTTTTCTTTTTGGGTGGGCAGGTTTGGGAAGGAAGGCAGCTGTATTGAACATTCCACCAGAGGAATCATGGATGGGAGAGAAGGGTAGAGGCTGTTGTTGGGGCAACATAGGAGGAGAATAAGGGTATCCGAGTAAAGAGAGCTGTGGGTCAAAGGAGTACGGGTAGTGATCTTTGTAAGTGGAATGGGAACGACTTTGGGCTTGCAATGAATGCAACTGATTTTTCAAGTGTTTCATCTCGGCCTCTTTCTGGGCAAAGGCTGAAGAATACATGGTTGTTGATTGTGCCATGTGCAAGAGTTCTTGGTGTAATCCTTGTATTCTTTGTTGAAGATCATAGATCAGGTTTTGAAGGTAATACATCTTTTGGTCTAGATTTGCTTGAGTGTGAACAAGATGTTGGAGACAACGATTTTGGGCCAAAGCATTGGCAGATTGCTAATTTAGAGTTACTTCAGCAGCTGAAATGGGCTTCTTTGTACCATCTGCATTGATAATAGTAGGAGGAGCAATCTTGTGTTCATGTTTGATCTGGTCTTCTGGAGTTGTGAATTGGAGGGGAGGGAAGTTTTCTTCGAAGGTTTTGGATGATGAGGCAAACATGTAACAGGGTATTGGAGAAGCAGGGATTGGTGGTATAGGGATGGGTGAGTATAGAGGCCTGCATGGGGAAAGGGTCTTGATTTTTGGTTGGGCAGGCGTATTTGATTTATCGGAATATAGGACATGAAAATCAAACTTTCCAGAAGATTCTCCAAGTAATCCAACACTTGGATCGCCGGATTCATATCTTGCCTGAAGATCGTGTTGAGAAGACTTTTGCTTTGATTTTTTGGGGGCATCATCATCATAGAGATCGTCAAAGTAACAGTCATCACAATCATAAGAATCAAAGTATTTGTGTCCCGTGGTTGGATTTCAAAAGTGAAAAATTGGCTGGCCAGATGCATCAAATGAGTGGATAGGAATTTTCCCTGTACCAGAAAAGAGATCCGCTGGCTGTATCATGTTGACCGGTGTAGGAAAGATCTCTGGTTGATTTACATCTGGTTTAGCAAATGAGATCTCAACAGTACCATCTTGTTGTGTGATGAAAGTCGGATCCGTAAGTTGTACTGGATGAGATGGACGCTTGTGTTGTTCATAAGAAGTTACCCAGGATGTTGGTAACAACTTAATCAGTTTGTCTCGAGAAATTTGCCTAGGAATATGGACACATGAAGCTTGTGTGGCAGAATCAATGCTAACGAAGAGGGCTTCATCACAAGTTGAAGGTTGGCTTATGTCAAAAGCATGATTTTGCAGTCTGTATGCCATTTGGTAATGTAAAGTGGCAGCATAAGTGTCACTGACAGAGGAAGCGCCACCAATTTGGAGTTGTACCTTCAAAGCTGAGAGAAGGTAAGGATCTTTTAATGGCATATTAAAATTCGGGAAAAATGACAGAATCACTGTTCCTGAATTTAATGTTGTTTGGACTGTCGCAATACAAGCATGTTCATATTTGAGGAACCTTGTATCTAATAAAGCAATTCGGGAGACAACTGGAAGTCCCTTTTTTCCATAAAAGTTTAGAGCAAGCCGGATTGCCCCAAAATGAAGATGGGTATAACCATGTTGTTTCCAGAGTGGGACTAGAGTAGCTGGGATATCAAGGCTGATCATTTGTTCAGATTCTGTGGCTGGTATATAGCATTGGTCAAATTTAGAGGCTTGGATATATTCTTTCAAAGAGGAGGGGCGAGGTGTAGAAAAGATCTTTTTGACTGTGGTGGATAATGAAGTGGATGGTTTGGCGAAGGTGGAATATGGGTTTAAGAAAGGGAGATCAGTAAGAGGGACCTTATGGTCTTCTGGGAGATAGTCAAATTCATAGAGGTATTTGAGTTTGGAAGTTGATCGCCTGGAAGAAGAGGAAGAACTTCTGGAAATAGAGGAGGAAGCCATGTGCATAGTGAATAGTAAAAATGAACAGTGACTTTTTGCTACAGTGAAAAGGTGGGTGATTAACCATATACGTGACACAGCCTGAGACTCAAATAATCCACAAAGGATCAAGCATCTGACTAAGAAGAAGATGATGGTATGTAAAGGAAGGTAAACCGAGACAAACAACTGAGGAGGCTCAAGGTACGTTATCTTTTACAAACCAGATCAAAACCTTAGACAAGAGAACTTCACATAGAAGTTGAACTTCACATAGAAGTTGAACTTCACATAGAAGTTTTGAAACCTTAAGGAATTTCTGATATGGAGGATCCTCATAAGAGGCAACCATAGAGCATACATTCCCAATAACGGAGGAAGCTGTGCAATAAAGCCTATTCACCCTGATAAGGACTTAGAAAACCATGGCTCTGATACCAATAATAAGATCACACAGAAACAGAACAGAAACAGAACAGAAATAGAAATAAATTATAAAAATAATGGATACAAAGGATCACAACTAGGATCACACAGAAACAAAGTAGTTTTATAAACAAAGACAAACTTCTCAGAACTTCCAAACCTCTGCCTCTAATGGATACAAGGGCCTCCCTTATATAGAGAAAGGAAAAGAGTATCCAAGAGAAACATCATTATTACAAACCAGACAAGAGACACTATTATATCCTATTTTACACTGTGCCTCAAAAGTAAAAGCAGGAGTCACGAGGATACTGTGGCTCAATAAAAGGTACAACATATTACACGCTATTACACACTATTACAAAAGAGACAAGAGACACTATTATATCCTATTTTACATTGTGCCTCAAAAGTAAAAGCAGGAGTCACGGGGAGACACTGTATACTTTCAATCAGTGTCGCTGTCAGATGTGTCTAGTTCCCAAGGTGTTGATGTCCTGTTTTTGAGCGAATAGACCAGCAAGTGGACGCGGTACATTAGATGATCTTTGTGAGACGTGTCCCAGCCGTATTGGTCATGAAAATCTGCTAAAATGCGCTGGAAAAGTTGGCAATAGTTAAGTGGATAAAGACCAACATTATGCCATGTGCTGGTTTCTTTATGTAACAGGTCTGGCGGGACACTTGACGGTTCAATTTGGTTGGCAAGGCAAAGCTGGATTTGGAAATAGGTGCAATTTGTTTCGTCTTCAAAGGAAAGAGGATTCTCAAAACTAGTGAGCATACCAGAAGTGGGGATTCTTTGAAGAACAATTTCGCCTTAGGGGGATATATCAAGATGTTCCCTGAATGAGAAAAGAATGACACAATATTTGCCTGGGGATTGTCGTAAGAGATGTTGCGAATAAGAAAAATCTCCAAACATCAGAAACCATTTTGCAATACGAAAGGTGGTTTTTGTGACTTCTGGATATAGCAATTGGCACTGAGCAAAATACTAAAGCAGGAGGCATTTATTGAACACTATTCCAATGGTATAGAGACTGGCTGAATACCATAGGAGAAGGTATGCCTCTATGGGGAAACTATGCTGAAAAACATGGTTAAAATGTAATAAGGTTAGAAAAGGGTAAACTAGGTGAAAGGGAAGTGAAAGGAGTGGTCCTGCATCAAGGCCATATCTGGAAACATATAGTTTGAGGAAAGAGTGTAGAGCCTCTGTGTTGCGGGAAATGAGGGTAATTTCTAAAAGTATGTGCTGGATGTGGGGGGGCATGGATAGGACAAAGTTGTGCAGGTCTTGGGTAGAGGAGGAAGCTGATGAGGATTCACCATGCTCGAAAGCTCCAATAAGAGGGAAAAAAGGAGTGGAAATGGGATTTATTTCTTTTTTGAGCCTGGAAAAGAAGTCAGAAAGAACATTGGTTTTTCCTTTGATATGAACAGCATCAAAACTCCATTGGGAGAACCAATTTGCCCATCGAAGTAGTTGAGGTGGAGGTATTGCCCTCTGCTTGAATTTGAGCATGTGGGGAAAACTTATCAGATCTGTCTCAATGAGAAAATGGTGACCAATCAGATGGAATTTGAACTTTTCAATTGCTCTCATGATGGCCCTGATTTCTTTGTAAGTGGAGTGGTAATGTATTTCTGCTGGAGAAAAAGTGCCGCTTTTATACCCACAAATTTTTCTGGTACCATCGTCTCCTTGTTCAAGCAAAACGGCTCCCCAGTACTGGTCAGAAGCATCTGTTTGGAGAACACGTTTTCCTGTGGAAGGAATGTGTAATGGGGGAGAGTTTTTGCTGCTTTCTTGAGTTCTCTAATGGCTTGAGTCCTATGGGAGGTCCAAGGAGGAGCATCCTTTTTGAGCATTTTTTAAAGCGTTTGTCTGTGCTTGGCAAGATGTGGGATGAAGTCTACCATGTAATTGACAATGCCAAGGAACTGTTGGACCTGTTTTATGGATAAATTTGAATCTGGGAAATTTTCAAGTTGACTGGCAATGTGGGGCTGTAGGGTATATTGTCCTTGAGATATATGCAACCCTAGGAAGTCAACTAAGGGAACGCCAATGATCAACTTCTTTTGTGATAACATTATGCCATGTTGCTTGACCAAAGAATGGAATTTTTTCAGAAGCAGGGCATAGGAATCTGGATCGGGGGAGAAGAGTAAGATGTCATCAATATATATTAAGGAAGAGGAGAGAATTGGTTCAAAAATTCTAATCATGGCCTTTTGAAAGAGTGATGGAGCAGTTTTAAGACCAAAAGGCATAACGGTCCAGTGAAAGTGGTGGTCAGGAAGACAGAACCTTGTTTTGGGTCTTTCTTCTGGATGGATTCCAAGTTGCCAAAAACCTGCTTTAAGATCAAATTTTGAAAAAACTTTGTACTGGGTTAAGTATGCTAGGAGATTGATGCGGCGAGGAAGAGGGAATTTGTCATCATGAAGGAAATGGTTAAGGGGTTGGTAGTTGATGACCAAGCGGAGTTTGCCTCGAACTTGTTCTGCCCTTTTATTTACATAGAAGGCTTCATATGCCCATTGGGAGGTGGTGTGTTCAATTAGCCCTTCCTTTTGCAGTTAGGTTATTTCGGCCAGAGCAAGCTGGTAATGTTCTGGATTCATCCCTTGATGGCTGGCTTTGGTGGGGTTGATATCTTCATTTTTCTTAAAAGGAAGAGATATGAAGAAATCTGGGTTAGTCCACAATGGCTTAGAGCATTTGGTGAGGAACTCAGAATGGGTGTCTGCGCAGGAGGTTGTGATGATTTCTTGCTGTATGGGGAGAAAAGGCTCAAGTGAAAATAGGTTGGGTTGGGAAGTCCATGGTAAAAAGTAATTTTTAAACCTAAGACCTTTGGGAACCCATGTCACTTTTGTGAGAGACTGGAGAATGTCGAAACCAATTAAAAGATCTTTACCAGGGAGATCAGAGCCGTAAACTTTGTGTGTAATGGAGTACCCTAGAAAGAGTTGAATGGTAATTGGTTTGCTGAGGAGAGTGATGACAAAATTTTCACCATTTGCAACTTTGAAGGGTTTGAAGCAAGTCTGCCAATGTGATCTGGGAAGGATTGAAAGATTGATGATGGAGGCAGCTGCTCCTATGTCGAAGAAGGCTATGACAGAAATAGGCTTGTCATATTTTGTAGGGACGAAAGTGACCCTAGCAAGTGGCTGGATGAGAATAACACAATCTGGAGAAAGATAGTGAATGTCTTGGTGATCATCACTATCAAAAATTTCTTCGTCTGAAGAATATTCTGGAAAGGCAAGGGCAAGGACAGTATTATTATGAGGCTCATCGTCCATAGAGTATATGGATTCAATGTCAGCATCATCTTGTTCTGGGGCTAACTGGACAAGGGCCTGAACCGTATTGGTTTTTTGAGGACACTGTTTTGCATAATGTTCAGTTTTTCGGCATATAAAGTATCGATCTGACTTCTTTTGTCCACGCTGTGGTTTTTTGCGAAAATATCTCCACTTTTTCCTCTTGGGGATGAAAGGAGAAGTTGACTGAGAATGTTTACTGAAATGTGTGGATTTTTTGGAGGAGACCAAGCAATCACAATTTTTGTCCTTGCATTTGATGAAAAGATCTGGACGGGCGCATGCATTTCCAAGAATTTTGCCCTGATCATGGAATTGCTAAAAAAAACTGTTGTTGGTTACAGAGCTTGTCTAGGGCAAGTAGGACATGTTGATACATTTCACCAAGTGATGCTTGTGCTATTGTCTTGCCTTTTGTTTGAAGAAGGCGAGCAGTCTCTGTTCCGAGAGGATCTGGCAGAGAGGTGAGAAAAGCTTGCTTTAAATTGGCATCATCTATTCCACCAAGATAGTAGAATAATTTGGTCATTTTCTCATAATGTGTCTCCAAGTCCTGCCTTTTAAAGGAACAGCATTTCATTCGGAGATAATCTTCTCGAGCCTGATCTTTATGGATGTCTATGATGCCTAGAAATTCTGTATGTATAATGCCCTTTTCACTGTAGCAAAAAGTCACTGTTCATTTTTACTATTCACTACGCACATGGCTTCCTCCTCTATTTCCATAACTTCTTTTTCTTCATCTAGGCGATCAACTTCCAAACTCTAATACCTCTATGAATTTGACTATCTCCCAGAAGACCATAAGGTCCCTCTTACTGATCTCTCTTTCTTAAACCCATATTCCACCTTCGCCAAACCATCCACTTCATTATCCACCACAGTAAAAAAGATCTTTTCTACACCTCGCCCCTCCTCTTTGAAAGAATATATCCAAGCCTCTAAATTTGACCAATGCTATATACCAGCCACAGAATCTGAACAAATGATCAGCCTTGATATCCCAGCTACTCTAGTCTCACTCTGGAAACAACATGGTTATACCCATCTTCATTTTGGGGCAATCCGGCTTGCTCTAAACTTTCATGGAAAAAAAGGGACTTCCAGTTGTCTCCCAAATTGCTTTATTAGATACAAGGTTCCTCAAATATGAACATGCTTGTATTGCAACAGTCCAAACAACATTAAATTCAGGAACAGTGATTCTGACATTTTTCCCGAATTTTAATATGCCATTACAAGATCCTTACCTTCTATCAGCTTTGAAGGTACAACTCCAAATTGGTGGCGCTTCCTCTGTCAGTGACACTTATGCTACCACTTTACATTACCAAATGGCATACAGACTGCAAAATAATGCTTTTGACATAAGCCAAACTTCAACTTGTGATGAAGCCCTCTTCGTTAGCATTGATTCTGCCACACAAGCTTCATGTGTCCATATTCCTAGGCAAATTTCTCGAGACGAACTGATTAAGTTGTTCCAACATCCTGGGTAACTTCTTATGAACAACACAAGCGTCCATCTCATCCAGTACAACTTACAGATCCGACTTTCATCACACAACAAGATGGTACTGTTGAGATCTCATTTGCTAAACCAGATGTAAATCAACCAGACATCTTTCCTACACCGGTCAACATGATACAACCAGCGGATCTCTTTTCTGGTACAGGAAAAATTCTTATCCACTCATTTGATGCATCTGGCCAGCCAATTTTTTACTTTCGAATCCAACCACGGGACACAAATACTTTGATTCTTGTGATTGTGGTGACTGTTACTTTGACGATCTCTGTGATGATGATGCCCCCAAAAAATCAAAGCAAAAGTCTTCTCAACATGATCTTCAGGCAAGATATGAATCCGAAGATCCAAGTGTTGGATTACTTGGAGAACCTTCTGGAAAGTTTGATTTTTATGTCCTATATTCCGATAAATCAAATACGCCTGCCCAACCAAAAATCAAGACCCTCTCCCCATGCAGGCCTCCATACTCACCCATCCCTATACCACCAATCCCTGCTTCTCCAATACCCTGTTACATGTTTGCCTCATCATCCAAAACCTTCGAAGAAGACTTCCCTCCCCTCCAATTCACAACTCCAGAAGACCAGATCAAACATGAACACAAGATTGCTCCTCCTACTATTATCAATACAGATGGTACAAAGAAGCCCATTTCAGCTGCTGAAGCAACTCTAAATTGGCAATCTGCCAATGCTTTGGCCCAAAATCATTGTCTCCAACATCTTGTTCACACTCAAGCAAATCTAGACAAAAAGATGTCTTCCCTTCAAAACCTGATCTATGACCTTCAGCAAAGAATACAAGGATTACACTAAGAGCTCTTGCACATGGCACAATCAACAACCATGTATTCTTCAGCCTTTGCCCAGAAAGAGGCCGAAATGAAACACTTGAAAAATCAGTTGCATTCATTGCAAGCCCAAAGTCGTTCCCATTCCACTTACAAAGATCACTACCCTTACTCCTTTGACCCACATATCTCCTTGCCCGGATACCCTTATTCTCCTCCTATGCTGCCCCAACAACAGTCTCTACCCTTCTCTCCCATCCATGATTCCTCTGGTGGAATGTTCAATACAACTGCCTTCCTTCCCAAACCTGCCCGCCCAAAAAGAAAACCACCCTCAGAAAAAATTACCCAAAGCCCTGTGGACATACACCCAACTACCACCACAATTACCCAAAGCTCTGCGGACACACACCCAACTACCACCATGATTGTCGAATCTTGTTCTACCCCTAACCCAATCTCCACCCTTCTTCGCACCATTGCCACAAACACACCTTCTAACCTAGATTCCATTACCCCTTACCCTCATTCTTCCAGTGATGATGAATCATGGACAACTCTCTCTACTACCGAACAAGACCTGTTTGACCATATACTCAAGGATTTCCAAAAAGAAATTCATACAGAAGTCTACATGGTAAACCCAGGATCTCCAATTGTTGAGGAAATGGTCGAAGACCCTCCTGACCCAAACCATCCTTCTGACCCAGTCAATCTGCAGCAAGTACCAAATCCACAAACTTCCACAGACTCTCCGTTTTCTAATCCACCAAGCCAAGGCTTTTCCTTTGACACCATTCCTCCTTCTAAATGGCTTGACAAAATTTATGAACTACATGCTTGGTGTACTGCAGAACTCTTACAACCAGGATCCACGACATGTTCTGTCATCACCAAATGTCTGTCAAGATTCCATGGCCGCCTGCGACAATGGTACATTAGTCTTGGAGAATACAGACAACTCCAACTTGTACAGATGCCCTCCATTGATGATTTCTTGCTTAGGCGAGCTTCCCGAAATGGGCCCTCTCTATATCCGTTCAAAGTTTCAAACAAGGAAGAATTTGACTAACATGCGATACAAAAAAAAAAACCTTACATTTATAATTAGCTTAGAACAATTGACTTTACAACAAGGCTAAAATACTGTACTCTTCTACCCACAAAAAAATATGTATTGAACTCTATCATTGAAACATCACTGTCCTCACGTTTTTAGCTGCAAAATCACTAATTAAGCTTGTATAATCAAGCTTTTCTATCATATCTTTTTCAATAGATAACATGGCTAGTCCATTCAATCTTTCTTGTGACATGGTTGATCGAAGATAGGATTTGATCAACTTCAACTTTGAAAAGCTTCTTTCTGCAGATGCAATTGTAACTGGAAATCCATGCATTTGGAAAACAACATTCCAAATATGAGAATGCATTTGGAAAACAACATTCCATTGCTTTCAAATAATTAAGCACTTCGATGGACCTTTTTCTTTCTTTTGGTAAAACTTCTTTCAAGACCTTCAATTCTGAATAAATCTCTCCCATCAATATGAGAATGCATGTCATGTTTTAGAAACTTTTCAAGACTGTCACAACAAGTCTTCAAACTACTATCATCCATAGATTTCAACTTCTCCAAATCAAACAAAAAGCCAAAAGTTTCTTTGTATGCTTGAAATTGTTCAAACCTACTCTTAAGTGAAGAAAGAGCTTGATCAACTATATATATGAAGTAATTAACTCGAAAGGATTCTTTAGGTGGCTGTACCCTCTTCACTAACACTTTCATCAAATTGTCTTTTCCTACGAATTGTTCTTTTCTCACGAAATATAGGTTCAATTTCCATTGTAGTAGCAATTTCTCTAGCTTCGGTCATGGCATCTTGAAACCCGGCTTCTCTATAACTTTCTAAAAAGAAATGAGTCCTTTTAATTTATCAAGAGCAACATTAATTTATCAAGAGCAACATCCATATGGATATCCTCAGTTTGAAGGGTCTTGCTAACAAGATTAGCCACAAATAATAGATTATGCCATATTACCATGCCAAGTAAGAATTCAAAATTCTCAATTTCATGTGTTGCAAGAGACTCGGCTTCACTTTTGTTTTGGGATCCTCGCTTGTTTTTTCCACATGAACCAAAGCATCTCTTATTTGTGGAGTTTGATACCTTAATGCTTTCACTCTTTCAACCTGACGTTCCCAATGTGTTTGGGACAATGGCTTAAGAGTGAGACCATCGACATGATCTTTGAAAACTTTCCATCGCTTTGTAGAAGATGTAAACATGGAATATATTCGTTGAACCACTCTGAAAAAAGATATAGCTTTTGGACAAGAGTTGGCCATATCAAAAAGTGCAAGGTTAAGACTATGGCAACCACATGGCGTATAGAATGCTCTAGGGTTGATTTCTAGTAGCCTACTTTGTACACCCTTGTTTTTTTTCCTTTCATATTAGATCCATTGTCATATCCTTGCCCCCTCACGTCACCTATTTCAAGTTGAAGTGTGTTCAATACATCTTTAAGCTCGCTAAAAAGTCCAAGCCCCGATGTATCATCCACTTTTAAGAACCCTAAAAAGAACTCTTCCACCTTTATTGGACTCTTCAAAACATCAACACACCGAACTACAAGAGACATTTGTTCTTCATGGCTTACATCTGGAGTACAATCAAGAATAATTGAAAAGTACTTTGCTCCTTTGATCCGTTTAACAATGGTGCATTTAATCTCACTAGCCAACAATATGATAAATTAATTTTGGATTTTATGGCCAAGATACTGATATTCAATCTCAGGCATTTCAATACGTCGAAGATGGTCTTGCATTACAGTATCAAATTCGACAATCAATTCAATGAGGCCTAAAAAGTTTCCATTGCTTTCTTGATAAACCTTCTCATTGTCTCCATGAAATGCTAAATTAGTCTTAGCAAGCATTGTTACCACAGCAAGTATCCATAGTAATTCTTGTCTCCAATGTTCTCTCTCTTTGTTCATTTGTTCTTGTGCACTTTTATCGATGGTTTTATTCTTTTGCATTCTCATCTCCAATTCAATCCACATGCTCATGCAAGTAATGTGTTCATTACTAGTTTCGTGATGTCTAAGACTTTGAGCAATATTATGCCAATCATTAATTCCTTTGGTAGCCAAATGTGTTGTATTTCCCTATTTCTTGAACAACTTACAACAAAAGCAAAATACCTTATCCCCAATAATTGAGTAAACTAGCCATTTCCTTTCATTATTCTCTTTGTTTGGTAAATGCCGAGTGTAATGAACAGAAGAGAAATGTCTACCACCTTCATCTTTCGGATATTGAAAATGAACATCTTCATCTCTTGTAGGACCTTTTTCTACTAATAAGTCTCTCATCTTTTGATCAATAATGCTCCAATTTATTAGATCATATAAATTTGAAGATGTATATCCTTCATCCAATACTTCACCCGATTGAGTCCCCAACAAATCTTCATGTTCTTCATTGTAATTCTCATCCTGATGTTCATTTTCCTCATTGTCCAATTCCAAGTCTTTAAGTTCTTCATTATAATTCTCATTCTGATGCTCACTTTCGACATTATCCAAATCTTCATGTTGTTCACTATAAATCCCATCTTGATGTTCATTTTCTTCATTCACCAAATCTTCAATTGAAACTTCATTCTCTACTTTTTTTTAGTTACCAAAAAACTTATCAAGTGCTCCCACTTGAGATTGAATTAGTGCTTCTATTTTTTATTTTTTCTTTCTTTTCTCGTAATCAGAAATATACTTCCTTGGAGGCATGAAAATAAGAATAGAAATAAACCCTATACAATAATGTCAATAAACCACTCATCAATATTGTTGTTCCTAGTTTCATAACAAAAAATGAATAGAATACCATAACACAAATTCCATAGAATAAATTCTAAAACATAAAATTCCATTTCTTTCCACAACACATAATTTACGTAAATTCTATATAACACAAAATTCCACACAAAATTCTACAACACATATTCCATTACACAAAATGAAAAATTCATCATAAAATAACTAACAATAAATTAATAACAGAGAGAGATTGATGTTTGATGATTACCTCGGTGACATAGTTAGTCGTCATCGCACGTTCGAGGTCTGAATTCCGATCATCGTCGTCACTTGTCCGATCATCGTATTCGTGGTTGTGGATGCCGGCATTTGGGCCCCACTTTTGATTTTAAAATATTTTTCAAATTCAAATTCAATTACGAGTCGCCACTTAATTTTTTAAAGGAAAATTAAGAAACCATTTTAAAAGCAAACTGATCGTTTGCGAAACCAAAGATAATCTGGGTCCGGGGATTATGGAATGAAAGGGGAAGGAGCCCGGCGGACTAAAACACCCCCTTTCATCCTATCTCGTGATAGGCCTCTACTCATCATCCTTTTGAATCGAATTATTAATCTAAGCATGCCCTCGACTAATACATATATATAAATAATACATTATACAAGCATGTTGAAAAGGGTGCAAAATAGCTAACGACAAAATATCATTCATAAGTCACGTAATTCAAATAGCAAGCAAAGTGATGTACAAATAGGGAACTAGGAAATTTACCCGGGATCCAGCTGCGAATTTAAACGTGCAATGCATACATATAAAATAAACCTAAGAAAAGATCTCTAACGCATATAAACACATAAGGCAAGACCTAGTCTAAGGTGTCGCGCATGGAGTCAAAAATCAATAAAATCAAAGAATAGAACAAACTAGAGAAATTGTTCCTCAAATGCGCTACAAAACAAAGAGTTAGTCCACACGCTTCACATAATAATATGATATCAAATAATCAATCCTAAATCTCTAGCTTAGATCTATCAAGCATGAAATCCATCTTTATCCAATAACTAGTTCTAATCATAAGCATTAATGTACATGAATGAATGAATGAATATGAACAAGAATAAGACATGGATTTATTCAATAATTTGGATCACTTAGCCTCTGGATTTAAGCTAAATTATCATTATTCAAAATATGATTTGGGTCCTAAGACATTAGGAAACCATTTAAGTTAAAATCAATGAGAATAGACAAAAACAGTGACTATTTTTCCCAAATTACAGAGAGTAGACCAGATTTTAAAAAGTAGAAAAAAACGGTTGGATCTTAATGATTTTTGGATATGATATGCCTCTATGAGTTTAGTTTATAACCCAAAAAGAAAATCAAGATTTGAATGGTTAGATCTCTGGGAATATGGTAAACACTAGACATCACTCAGGAATCTGCAACTCTCTGTCCAGAGATCTTGTACGATTTTCTAAAAATAGTAAAAAAATGATAAACACTTAGATCTTTTTAGGGTATCTTCCTAACATATTAAGGTACTTAGAAAATATTATTAGAGACCCGGGAAACTCTATTAAGGTTCTGATTTATTAATTTCAAAACGAACTTACTGTTCTGAAATTTTGGACAGAGAGTTGCTTGTTTTGAAATCATAAGACCAAACCATCTTAGGCATGGAATTTCATCAAAACAAAAATCACAGAGGTACTTAAATGGGTTATGAACATCCTCCAATTGGTCTCATACATTTCCAATGAATCATGACTCTATAAAAAATCTTTGATCACAATTGGTTTATGGATTCACTGCACCTTTGTTAAGTTGATGTTCATAGTTTAAAACCAACTTGATCCATGATCCTAGAAAGGACTAGAATCAAGCTTGATTATGATTAATGGGACTAATAATGAAATAGGGAGAAACCCCTAGATTTAACCTTGATGGATTCCTATCATAGATCACATAATTGGAGATCTAGCAAGAGAATCCTAAGGTCTTACTTGATCTCATGAATTTTGAATATAAATTATGAAAACCTACATCTACTTCCTCTCTCAAATGTATGATCCTTGAAGAATATAGAGTCATCTTATTATTTCTCCTACCAAGTTAATGGTCCTCGGAGACAAAATGAAATCCCAACTACATAAACCTCTATGGGATAGAGCATGAATTCCATAAGATTTTTAGTGAGGAGATTTCAAGTCATGAGTTAAGACTTGAATTCAACCAACCACATGTAGAAATGATCATGATCCATTTTAATCCCCATATAAATCATAGGATCATAGGGGACTATAGGATCTAACTCAAAGAAATCTAATGAAATATTGAAAATCTCATAGATCTCTTCAGAAGAATATAAACAAAAGAAAGGAAATCAAAGGTTATTTGAAAGTTTCAAGTCAAAGACTCTTTTATTCATAAATCCAAAGCTCTATTTTGGATCCAAATTAATGAAACATTATGAAATTCAATCACAAGCTCTAAGTGGTGTGTGATGAAATGGGGTAGGAAGAGAGGTTTTGAAAATGTGTACAGTTCCTAGAACTATGAACTTGTGATTGAATTCACCTAATTCTACCAAGGATTGAGAGGTTACCTCTATGACCTCAAAGAATTCTTCTATCTTTTGTGGAATTCTTCCAAAAAAATCTTCAAGTTCTTCTTTAATTCTTCATGTTCTTCAAGAAAAACTCTATATTCTTCCTCTAATGTATGTATATAACTCTTGTATTTCTCTCCCTTGATTCAAGTCTCTCTATTATATCTATCTCTAGTGAAAATTTTTGAAAAGTAAGAGTAAAAGTCCCCATGAAGAAGATGAAGGCCAGTTTATATAGACCAACACATCAAGGTTAAATGGGTAAATTCTGGTGAAAACCCATGTACAAAGTTTTCTTCTAGAACATGTGAGAAAAGCAGTCTGTTACAGCTAGCGGCACTCGATGACTGCCGGCGGCATTCACTGAATGTCGGGCGGCACTCAGTGAGTGCCGCCAGATTTCCCGCGTGCCGGGGCTAACAGAATTTTGCCCTCTTTTTAATTTTCAAAACATATATTACCACAATCTTAATTATCAGCAAAGTATATACTAATGTACTTATATATGTGGTGTACTTTATTAAGATACACTTATATACATGGTATATTTTTATTTCTTTCCCTTTTTTTTCTCTTTTTTTCTCTTTTCTTTTGAAAACTTCTTTTCTTCTTTTTCTTTTGAAAACATTTTTTTCTCTTTTTCTTTTGAAAACTTTTTTCATATTATATCTCTTTTTCTTTTCTCACATGTTCTTCAACGTCCGAGTTTCCCCCGATTACCCAGTTTTCCTCTCTCTCTCTCTCTCTCTCTCTCTCTCTCTCTCTCTCTCTCTCTCTTATTTTGATTTTTTTTTAATTTTATTCTGAAGAATCTTTGAAGAATTTAAATTTTCTGGAAAACCTTCCAATTTTACCGATCTTTGTCATCATCGATCTTCTAGAGGTAACCAATCCCTGGGCTTGACGTTTGATCAAAATCGGGGTGTCTACAGTGGTCCATCAGTGATGAGTGATCAGTCCATGATGGATGATAGATGAGATCATGAGAGAATTTAGAGAGAATCGATAGAAGAGAGATCATAGAGATATAAGAGATGAGAGAATCGAGTGTGAGAGATTTTGTTTTTCAAATATCAGTGAGTAAAAAGCTTATGAGTTAGGGCTATGTATATAAATTGTATACAGACTAATACAGTCATACTGATACAGATTGTGAGTGGGAATTGGGAGGTCTAGTTGAGGTTTTGGGCTTAAAATTAGTTGGGCCTTTTTACACATAATTAGACTTGGGAGTTAGGGTGTGTTTGGGGCCTTAGTTTGGGCTTAATAATAAGACTACTACTATAGAAGTGTATAGGATTTGGGGGCCCCTAAAATTTTATCACTTTTGTGGGCCTTAGGCAGTAGCCTAGTCTGCCTATAGGTAGGGTCGGGCCTGATCATCAATGCATAGAGTTGATGATTTCATCCCTAATTGATTAAGAGTTGAGGCAAGTATTTACTTATACTTGTTTTTTAATCATAATATTACTTTAATTATTATATAAAAACTGTTTATTTCCTTGTAGGTCTTAGGAGCCGAGGACATGGGCATTTTGCCATATGCAGATGGCCAGCTCCACAGGGTCATAAGCTATAACAAATTCCAATATAATGGTTATACTTTTTCCACTTTCACACATGAAGAGAATTGCACTGTTCAGAGTAGAGGTGTATCCATGAAAGCCATTAATAAGAAAGGCACTACAATAAACCAGCTCATTCATCTCAAAAACTAAAAGTTGGTCCCAAAAAGTATTTTGGGACAACTTTTTTTCTTGTCTAATTCATCCCTACAAGCTCGATGCTAAATGTAAGTTGGGACGAAATTAAAATTCGTCCCCAAATATTATCGAAAGGGGACAAATAAGTTAGGACGAAATTAAAATTCGTCCCAAAATATTATCGAAAGGGGACGAAATTTATTTCATCCCAAAAGATCAATCTTTTGCACGATTAAGATGTCCCAATAAAGAAGTCATAGAAATAATTGAACATAGGACAATTTGGTGGCAAGTTTGTACAAAAAAAATAATAAATTGAAGGAAGGTGGGGATTCATGGTATTGGTCGGCCCGGTGCAAGTTGCAAAATTTTAATTATTTTCTTTGAAAGGTTAGTTCACTTACCGCTTGGTATATATCAAACAAGAGTATAAAAGGGAAACAAAATAAAATTTAATTACATTTTGTTTTAGTTTTTTTGATAACAAGTTAATTACATCTTAACTTCATATTGTTGTTTCCGCTTTCACTCTACACTATAGTTTCAACGTTGAGGAAGCATATGCTCTTCGAGAGGTTGCATCAAAGATTCCATTTCTCAAATTTGGAGATTATACAATGCACTAATTTTAGCATGAATTTGGGAAGCATTAATTGCATTACTAATTTTCAAATTCATCACTTTGGTCCCTCAAATTCCTTTGTGTTTGAAAAGAAATCCATCATTATGAATGAGTTCACTTGGAGGAAAAATAGACTTCACCATATTCTTCTTTCATGGCAATTTCTAATTTTCCTCGGATCCTTGTCAGTTTGTTATTGGTAGCCTTTAAGCAAAGTGGGAGCAACTGTTGAACTTGAGAAGGATTCTAGTAACTTCTATTTATGCATTTTAGTAAAAAAAAAAAAATTGGTAAACTAAGAGGAGGTTGTAGAGCAATTCTGCATCGCAACAAGGCTAGACGGTTCCATAAGAGATTGGGCACTACTTCTGAGGTATGCACACATGCCTGATTGCTTATGTAATTTTTGAAATCGAAAATGTATGGTTCATTTACAGTAGTTGAATGAATTGGGTCTTCACGTTGATTTTTTAGTCTCTTGTTCTTCACATTCACACATAAGCAAGGCCCAATTCTCTTGATTTTCTTGTTAATTAATGGATTAGGATGATATTTGGGTCTTCACGTTAAGAGTTAGTGTCTTGTTCTTCACATTCACACACAAGCAAAGCCCAGTTCTTTTGAGTTTGTTGTTAAAGAATGGATTAGAGATGATAGTTGATGTTATTTTTTATGATGGGTTATTATTGGGTTGCATCTGCTTCTTGTGTAAACTTTTTTGAATTTATGTGACCATATGCGCCGTCGAGAACTTGGGAGATATTTAGCACGGTCATTCTGTCAAAATTTTATCATATTACTACTTTTGTGTCACACGTCCATAGCATATTATAGAAACATCACTTCTCTTTTTTGTGTCGAGTATCTTTTGTTTTCCATTTCCTTTTTAGCAATAGTTGCTTATTGAACCATGTGTCATGCAACTTTATGTAGTATGTCATCAACGATCAACAAAGATTTGATAAAGGAGAACAACTTTCAGTCCGATACTTGTAGGAATGGGGTCCTAAAGTTTTTGCATAAAAATATGTTTGGGTGTAAACATTCATGTCCGTGTAGGCGTTTTTGAAATGCGACTGGGCATATCGATGTGGGTGATATCTTTGTTCATTTGATGAAATATGGGTGGTTCAAAACTACACCTTATCGTATTTCCATGGGGAGGTGACAAACATTGAATATTGCACATTTATGTGCCAATATAATAGACATAATGCTCATTTAATCCCCCAAATCCCTAGTTTTACATGCATATTTGAATTAATATAATTTAACAGTGATGTCACTCAAATGCATGTAATTATTTATTTTTACACATTTTACATGTTCAGGTAACAATGAAGTGAAATAAAGAGAAAGAAAGGAGTAACAACCACATGGGATTAATTCCCATGTGCCTATTGTAGTTTTTCGTAGTCAAAACTTTCAACTAACAATCCAAAACAAGATAAAAAAAAAATAAAAAAAAAAAAAAATAAAAAAAAAAGAAAACAAAAGCAAACCAAGACAAAGATCTGCATTGAAAAAAATAAACTTTGATAGTGATGGTCATGATACAGATATATGTATTTTGTTTAGCTCTCTGTCTCGCTTTTCTCATTCTGTAGCGCAATTTCAACAATTGTCAGAAAGCTTTGACAAAGTTGAACGAACGTGTGAAGAAAAATGGGCAGAGTGATGGGGTGAATGACGAAGTGTATCATAAACTTCGCCTATAATTACAAACTGCAACAAAGGACAACACCACAACTCACAAGCACCACAAGCTACAACAGTTTATAATCACTGTTAGGGAGAGAATAGTATAGGGAGGTTATTATGTGAGCACTTCATATTGTCCCTAGAAATAGGAAACTTTAGTTTTTCTTTGCCTTTTCTAGTTCTAGTAGTTGTAAAAATTTACTTTTATGTAATTGATGATTTCATGTTAAAAAATATGTAGCAAAACTTTGTGTACTGTATTTCTTAAAATAAAAAATTTGTTTTCTTGTATGACCTTTGTCACTTTGTAGTAGTAAAAATAGTCCTATTTAAATTTAGATTTAATATTTTTAGCCTAGTAGTACTTATAGTTGTCCCCTAAAATAGTTTGAAAACCCAAATTTTCAGTTTTTATAGCAATATTTTCATTCACTAGAATACAGATTTTGCAAGTAAATATCATATTTCTTAGCCACGTAGTTGTTGTAATCACCTACCAAAGCCCCAAGCACACCATATTCATATCTCACTCCAAATTAGATTTGGATTTGGTTTGACCTTATTTGTGTTCTTGGAGTTCAACCACTGTGACCCCACAAGAATCCAAAGTTAAAGGTTTAGTATTTTATTATTAATTCAATATTTTCATTTATGTATATTTTATTAGCCTAGTTGTACTAAACTTTGCTATTTTGCAGATTCCACAAATTCAATCCCAGCTCATGTTAAGCAAAGAAAATAATATATAATATTAGTTTTCACCCTTACCTTGGTTTTACAACTTTAATTTTAATTGGACGGTGATTGCGTGCATCTATTTAATTTATCGTTTATTTTTATTTTGAAGACAGTTTCAATTCCAAAATGGTAGGCTAAAACTTTAATTGGGGATATGCAATAAAAACTTAGAGACCACAGCTTCTGTGCACTAATTTTAAATGGGCAAATTTATCTAGATGAGTTGTTTTTTCCATTTATGGCCAAAAATATCTATGTATCTATAGTTTATGACCATTTAACATGTTTTTATACTATGGCTATATTGAGCTCAAAAGATTACATATTTGAAATAAAAAGTCTAATTATGTGGATTGTCAAACTATGCCTTTTGTCATAAAAAAACACCTAGCATACTCAAACAACTCGATGACAAAGTTAATATTTCAAATATGTGTTTATATATATTTCTATTCAATAATGGATAGGCAATTGTGTAGTGGCAGAGTGGTGGGGACTGGACGCCGAATAACCCACGTCCGCGACGGGGCACGGTTCGAACCTGGCTACTGCCCAATTGCCTTTTTATTTTTCTTTAAACCAAACGACGTCGTTTCATATCAAACCTGACACACTTGATATGACCCTGACTAGTGAAAGTTTATTTTTAAATAAAGAATGACTCTGTGGTCTTAAATGCCAAATCCTTTTCAAATGCACGAAAGTTGTGGGATCTAGTGTTGGTTTGCATATTCCCAATTTCTTTAAATCATTTCTTCCAACTTAATTAATATTTCCTGTTTTTAATAGTTTTGCTTAAATATCTGTATTATTTCCATCTTTCGCTATTAATAAATCTAAAAAGTTTATCTCACAAAAATTTAGCTTTTATTTATTTTTCTTCATTTTCTTACTAGTATCTTAGTTAATTTATTTTGCACTGTTAAAATCTTTACCGTAAACTACTTAGAAAAAAAATATAGATTTTAAACAGTTTATTGCAAAAAAAAATATAAAAATTAGTAGTTTAGTAAAACCCCACAAAAATCCATCATCTTTTAAATTTTTTTTTGTGACAAAAATAGTTATTTGCCTATCTTTTTATTTCCGTTCCTTGTGGGTTCGACCTGGACTTCCAGAATTTTATTACTTGTACGATCACCTACACTTGGGTGTGATAAGAAAACGCGTCAATAGGATGTCGTCAGGAGGGACCACTTGGAAATCAAGTCCATCAACCACCACAATCTAGGATAGTAATTGATAATATAGAACCCATTGACGAATCAAATTTTCCCAGATTGGATGAACTTGTAAATGATGCTTTTGAGATGTTCACGAGGGAAGCTGCTGACTCCTAATTTTGAAAGAAGTGATGGAGGTCATGCAGCTTCTGAGGTTCCGAATGATCCTCAAACACATAAAGGTAAGAAGTACGAACTACATTGACTTGTAATGGAACCCCTGCACCCTCGTAGTGGTGAATCACGTCATATGACAATGTATGCTCTTGTGAAGTTGAATGATTTGAAGACACAATTTTGTTTGTTTGATGGTGCCACAGGCACAGTTCTCGGATTATTGAATGAGTTACTTCCTGAAGGGAATAACTTGACAACTAGTTTTCCTAAATCGAAGAACACGATATGAGATTTTGGTATAGACTACATCAAATATGATGTGTGCATTAACAACTGCATGTTATTTTTGGAAAGAGCATGAACACAATCATAATTATCTTAATTGTGGTGCTGTGCGATACGTGTTCAGTTCACGAGACGATAATGGGGAAAAGATACTAGACGCTAAGGGATTGCCAAAGTTTCATAAAGTGGCTGGAAAGGTAATGAGACACTTCCCTTTAATTCCTAGGTTGAAGCAGTTGTACACTATAAAATGGATAGCAGAAAAAATGACTTGGCATTCTCGGGCAAAGTCTTGTTTCGAAGTTTTGAGACATCCTCGAGATTCTTCAGATTTGACAAATGCGAACATCGTGTGGAAGTATTTTGCTAAGGAGCCGCAAAATGTTCACCTTGCAATATCCACTAACGGTTTTAGCCCGAACAATTTATATGGCTGTAGTTACAGTCGTTGGCCAATCATCATTCAACCTCTTAACCTTCCCCCTTCGTTATGCATGAAGAGTGAGTTCTTAATGTTGACAGTGTTAATTCCTGGGCCAAGGTCGCCTAAAAGTTGTATTGATGTGTTCCCCTAACAATCAATCGACGAGTTGAAGGTCTTATGGTCTGGAGTGGAAGCTTGGGATGCAGACAAGAAGGAATGCTTTTTTCAATTAAGAGTCATGCTGATGTGGGGTATTCATGATTTTTCTGCCTATGGGATGTTAGCACAAGTTGTGCAACACAAGGTCATTATGCATGTCTGATTTTCTCCATGAACACACCTTCTGAATAGCTCACAACTTCTAAGAAATGTTGTTATCTACGATCTCACATGTTCTTCCCTCGAGACCACCGTTTTAGGTTCGACACATCTAAGCAAACTTTAATGCTAAAAGAGAGGATGCTATAGCTCCACGCAAGCTAACTAGTGTAGAGGTTAAGCAACTTGTGTCGGCTGTCGATCGACAAAGTGCTAAAGAAAAGGGGAAGGGGAAGGGGAAGGGGAAAGGGAAGGCGGTAAGGGACGAAGGCAAATTTGATGGTGATTCCCAGAGTGAAGGCGATGAAGAGGATCCCATGGTTATCGAGGGTTTCTCGAGAAGATCTATCTTGTTTGATTTAGAGTATTGGAAGGATCATGATACTCGCCATAACCTTGATGTGATGCATATTGAGAAGAACATCACAGAGACTCTTTTAGGCACCATTTTTTCAGTGAAGGGATCGTCGAATAAGGATACCATTAAAGCACGGGAAGAGTTAGAGAATCCGTTGAATTTGAAGAGAAAATCGTGGATGCAAGAGTTTGAAGGTAGTGTTAATAGACGAATGCCTCAAGCGCTTTTTTTTTTCTAGGCAAAGAAGAGAAAATAACCTTTTATCGTTCCTTGAAAACATTGAAGGTCCCGATTGGGTTTTCGCCAAATTTCAATAATAACATTAGCCTTGAACCTTTTGTTATTATGCAACACTTGCTTCCAGCATTGCTTATGCCCTCATTCCCAGAGAACAAGGTTTTTTTAAAGCTATTCAACAAAATAGCATATTCTTCAACGTGTTGTGTGCGAAAGTGATTTTTAAGGAACATTTGATCAAGGAAAAGCAAGCATTGATAGAGGCACTTTATGTCTTGGAAATGTACTTTTCACCCTCATTCTTTTTTATCATGATCCATCTCATGCACCATTTAGCCGATGAAGCATTGGAAGCCGGACCCCCTAGATATCGGGCGATGCGGTCGATTGAAAGGGAAATGAAAAAAATTCAAAAAGTGGCTGCGGAACAAAAGGTACATTGGAGGGAGCATTGCCGATGCATATCTACAATATGAAGCATCTTTGTACGCCATGGAGTACGTATCAAAGAAAGGTGAAGGAACTCATAAATGGAACCTTGAAGTCTATCTTGACGACGAGTTTGATGAGTCTACTGGTCAACGGACTTTGGGTAAAGGCAAGGAATTGAGCCTAAATCAAGTGCAGTATGAGCAAGCATGCAAATGGGTTTTATTCTAATACTAGGGTGTCCATGAGTGGAAAAGGTATGCATATAATCATGCATCACTGCATATGTTAATGGTTGTCACGTTACATTCCTAACTTTGAATATTTGTCACATGCAACATATTTGAGTCAAATACGAGTTTCCAACAAGGGACTACATCATCAATGCATAGAGTTGATGATTTCATCCCTTGGTTAAGAGTTGAGGCAAGTATTTACATATACTTATTTTTTAATCGTAATATTACTTTAATTTTTATATAAAAACTGCTTATTTCCTTGTATGCCTTAAGAGCCAAGGACATGGGCATTTTGCCAAATGCAGATGGCCCGCTACAAAGGGTCATAAGCTATAACAAGTTCCAATGTAATGGTTATACTTTTTCCACTTTCGCACATGAAGAGAATCGCACTACTTAGAGTAGTAGTGTATCCATGAAAGCCAATAATAAGAAAGGCACTACAACAAACCAACTCATTTGGGATGAAAAAATTAGTCTCAAAAACTAAAATTTGTCCCCAAAAAGTATTGTGGGAAAACTTTTTTTTTCGTGTCTAATTCATCCCTACAAGCTTGACGCTAAAGGTAAGTTGGGACGAAATTAAAATTCGTCCCCAAATATTATCGAAAGGGGACGAAATTTTATTTTCGTCCCAAAAGACCAATCTTTTGCCATGATTAATATGTCCCAATAAAGAAGTCCTAGAAATAATTGAACATAGGACAAGCTGGTGGCAAGTTTGTCCAAAAAAAATAAAAAATTAAAGGCAGGTGGGGATTCATGGTATTGGTCGGCCCGGTGCAAGTTGCAATTTTTAAATTGTTTTCTTTGAGAGGTTAGTTCACTTACCGCTTGGTATATACCAAACACGAGTATAAAAGGGAAAAAAAATAAATTTAATTACATTTTGTTTTAGTTTTTTTAATAACAAGTTAATTACATCTTAACTTCATATTGTTCTTTCCGCTTTCACTCTACACTATAGTTTAAATGTTGAGGAAGCATATGCTCTTCGAGAGGTTGGATCAAAGATTCCATTTCTCAAATTTGGAGATTATACAATGCACTATTTAGCATGAATTTGGGAAGCATTGCATTACTAATTTTCAAATTCATCACTTTGGTCCCTCAAATTCCTTTGTGTTTGAAAAGAAATCCATCATTATGAATGAGTTCACTTAGAGGAAAAATATACTTCACCATATTCTTATTTTATGGCAATTTCTATATTTCCTCGGATCCTTGTTAGTTTATTATTGGTAGCCTTTAAGCAAAGTGGGAGCAACTGTTGAACTTGAGAAGGATTCTAGTAACTTCTATTTATGCATTTCAGGAAAAAAAATTGGTAAACGAAGAGGAGGTTGTAGAACAATTCTACATCGCAACAAGGCTAGACGGTTCCAAAAGAGATTGGGCACTACTTCTGAGGTATGCACACATGCTTGATTGCTTATGTAATTTCTGAAATAAAAAATGTATGCTTCATTTACCGTAGTTGAATGAATTGGGTCTTCACGTTGATTTTTTAGTCTCTTGTTCTTCACATTCACACACAAGCAAGGCCCAATTCTCTTGATTTTCTTGTTAACAAATGGATTAGGATGATATTTGGGTCTTCGCGTTAAGAGTTAGTCTCTTGTTCTTCACATTCTCACACAAGCAAGGCCCATTTCTTTTGAGTTTGTTGTTAAAGAATGGATTAGAGATGATAGTTGATGTTATTTTTGATGATGGGTTATTATTGGGTTGCATCTGCTTCTTGTGTAAACTGTTTTGAGTGGTTGCTTTGAACTTTTTTGTGTTGACCATATGCACCGTCGAGAATTTGGGAGATATTTAGCGCGGTCATTCTTTCAAAATTTTATCAAATTAGTACTTTTGTATCACACGTCCATAGCATATTATATATATAAACATCACTCTATTTTTTCATGTCGAGTATCTTTTGTTTTCCATTTCCTTTTTAGCAAAAGTTGCGTATTGAACTATGTGTCATGCAACTTTATGTAGTATGTTGTCAAGATTCAACAAAGATTGGATAAAGGAGAACAACTTTCAGTCCGATACTTATAGGAATGGGGTCCTAAAGTTTTTAAAGTGTTTGCATGAAAATATGTTTGGGTGTAAACATTCATGTCCGTGTAGGTGTTTTCGAAATGGGACTGGGCATATCGATGTGGGTGATATCTTTGTTCATTTGATGAAATATGGGATGGTTCAAGACTACACCTTATCGTATTTCCATGGGGAGGGACCACTTGGAAATCAAGTCCATCAACCACCACAATCTAGGATAGTAATTGATAATATAGAACCCATAGACGAATCAAATTTTCCCAGATTGAATGAACTTGTAAATGCTGCTTTTGAGATGTTCACGAGGGAAGCTGCTGACTCCTAATTTTGAAAGAAGTGATGGAGGCCATGCAGCTTCTGAGGTTTCGAATGATCCTCAAACACATAAAGGTAAGAAGTACGAACGTCTACATTGACTTGCAATGGAACCCCTGCACCCTCGTAGTGGTGAATCATGTCATATGACAATGTATGCTCTTGTGAAGTTGAATGATTTGAAGACACAATTTAGTTTGTCTGATGGTGCCACATGCACAGTTCTCGGATTATTGAATGAGTTACTTCCTGAAGGGAATAAATTGACAACTAGTTTTCCTGAATCGAAGAACACGAATAAGAGATTTTGGTATGGACTGCGTCAAATATGATGTGTGCATTAACAACTGCATGTTATTTTGGAAAGAGCATGAACATAATCATAATTGTCTAAATTATGGTACTGAGTGATACGTGTTCAGTTCATGAGACGATAATGGGGAAAAGATAGTAGACACTAAGGGATTGCTAAAGTTTCGTAAAGTGGCTCGAAAGGTAATGAGACACTTCCCTTTAATTCCTAGGTTGAAGCGGTTGTACACTATAAAATGGATAGCAGAAAAAATGACTTGGCATTCTCGGGCAAAGTCTTGTTTCAAATTTTTGAGACATCGTTGAGATTCTTCAGATTAGGCAAATGCAAACATCATGTGGAAGCATTTTGCTAAGGAGCCACGAAATGTTTTCCTTACAATATCCACTGACGGTTTTAGCCCAAACAATTTGTATGGCTGTAGTTACAGCTGTTGGTCAGTCATCATTCAACCTCTTAACCTTCCCCCTTTGTTATGCATGAAGAGTGAGTTCTCAATGTTGACAGTGTTGATCCCTGGGGCCAAGGTCGCCTAAAAGTTGTATTGATGTTTTTCCCCAACCATTAATCGACGAGTTAGAGGTCTTATGGTCTGGAGTGAAAGCTTGGGATGCAGACAAGAAGGAATGCTTTTTTTAATTAAGAGTCATGCTGATGTGGGGTATTCATGATTTTCCTGCCTATGGGATGTTAGTAGGTTGTGCAATGCAAGGTCATTATGCATGTCCGATTTGCTCCACGAACATACCTTCTGAATATCTCAAAACTTCTAAGAAATGTTGCTATCTACATCTCGCATGTTCCTCCCTCGTGACCACCGTTTTAGGTTTGACACATCTAAGCAAACATTTAATAGTAAAAGGGAGGACGCTATGGCTCCACGCAAGATAACTTATGTAGAGGTTGAGCAACTTGTGTCGGCCGTCGATCGGCAAGTACTAAAGAAAAGGGGAGGGGAAAGAGAAAGGGAAAGGCAAAGGGAAATGGGAAGGGAAAGCCGGTAAGGGACGTAGGCAAATTTGATGGTGATTCGCAGAGCGAAGGCGATGAAGAGGATCCCATGGTTATCGAGGGTTTCTCGAGAAGATCTATCTTGTTTGATTTAGAATATTGGAAGGATCATGATACTCGCCATAACATTGAAGTCATGCATATTGAGAAGAACGTCACAGAGACTCTTTTAGGCACCATTTTTTCAGTGAAGGGATCGTCGAATAAGGATACCATTAAAGCATGGGAAGAGTTAGAGAATCCGTTGAATCTGAAGAAAAAATTATGGATGCAAGATGTTGAAGGTAGTGTTAAAAGACGATTGCCTCAAGCGCCCTTTGCTCTAGGCAAAGAAGAGAAGGTAACCTATTATCGTTCCTTGAAAACATTGAAGGTCCCCGATTGGGTTTTCGTCTAATTTCAATAATAACGTTAGCCTTGACCCCTTGGGATTTGTCAATCTCAAGTCTAGTGACTATCATGTTATTATGCAACACTTGCTTCCAACATTGCTTATGCATTCATTCCCAGAGGACAAGGCTTTGTTTAAAGCTATTCAACGGATTAGCATATTCTTCAACGTGTTGTCTGCGAAAGTGATTTTCAGGGAACATTTGATCAAGGCAAAACAAGCATTGATAGAGGCACTTTATGTCTTGGAAATGTACTTTCCACCCTCATTCTTTGTGATCATGATCCATCTCATGCACCATTTATCCAATGAAGCATTGGCAGTCGGACCCCCTAGATATCGGGCGATGTGGTCGATTGAAAGGGAATTGAAAAAAATACAAAAAGTGGCCGCAGAATAAAAGGTACATTGAAGGGAGCATTGCCAATGCATATCTACAATATGAAGCTTCTTTGTATGCCATGGTGTACGTATCAAAGAAAGGTGAAAGAACTCATAAACGGAACCTTGATGCTTATCTTGACGACGAGTTTGATGACTCTACTGGTCAACGAGCTTTGGGTAAAGGCAAGGAATTGAGCTTAAATCAAGTGCAGTATGAGCAAGCACGCAGATGGGTTTTATTCTAATACCAGGGTGTCCATGAGTGGAAAAGGTATGCATATAATCGTGCATCACTTCACATTTTAATGGTTTTCACGTCACATTCCTAACTTTGAATATTTGTGACGAGCAGCAAATTTGAGTCAACTATGAGTTTTCAACAAGGGACTGCATCATCAATGCATAGAGTTGATGATTCATCCCTTGGTTAAGAGTTGAGGCGAGTATTTACTTATACTTGTTTTTTAATCGTAGTGTTACTTTAATTATTATATAAAAATTGTTTATTTCCTTGTAGGCCTTAAGAGCCAAGGACATGGGCATTTTTGCCATATGCAGATGGCCCGCTCCACAGGGTCATAAGCTATAACAAGTTCCAATGTAATGGTTATACTTTTTCCACTTTTGCATATGAAGAGAATCGC
This sequence comes from Hydrangea macrophylla, assembly GCA_033977485.1. Classification (NCBI taxonomy): domain Eukaryota; kingdom Viridiplantae; phylum Streptophyta; class Magnoliopsida; order Cornales; family Hydrangeaceae; genus Hydrangea; species Hydrangea macrophylla. The sequence goes on from CM066999.1 coordinate 110,689,601, forward strand.
ACTTTTCAGAGTAGTGGTGTATCCATGAAAGCTATTAATCAGAAAGGCCAGGGTCCTCACGACTTATTACGAAGTTATTAGACAATTTCTCGATTTAAATTACAACAATTTTTCGCATGCGTTATTCTACTGTGATTGGGTGGATTTGGATGAAAAGAATGCTTGCAAAATTGACCCTACCTAACAATTAGTGATGGTAAACTTGAGCAAGCTCATGAGTAAAGCTACAATGCATGATGAACCATTCATTCTTGCATCTCAAGCAAGTCAAGTGTTTTATTTTAAGGATATCAAGCTCAATGGGTGGTCAGTCGTTTTACATACTCCTAAGAGATTGACCAAAGCAATTGATGCACTTGAGATTGATCGTACAATGTATGACTTCGTTCTGTAAGAAAATAAGAAGTTGTGTGAACTTTTGGATAGTGACTTTATTTAGGAAATGGGAAGGCCCTTTTTGTGAGTTGTTGGTTGGTCTTTTGTTTTAAGTTGTACTTGAAAGTGTAAGGTTGTATTTCTTAATTAAAGGTTATTGATCTTTAAGAATATGTAATCTTGATCTTTCATGAAATCATATATTATAATATATTATGTTGATTGGGCTATATGTCCTAAAGATACATATAGGGGGAGATGTCTCATGTAGCTGATACTTCAAATCCGACATCAGAGGATGTGACTCCTAACCATGGATCAACCTCTCGATCGAGGCTTGCTACAGGTTCTTCAGTGGTTGGTGGGTCTTCTATGAAGAAATTAAAATTTAATGTCCGTGGACTTCCAACAGGGGGAAAGAGTCGGTAAAATCCTCTTCTAGGCTAGGACACCTTACGAGAACACACGTCCCAATTTGCTTCATTTCATGGAACAAGGTCCCAATACAATATAAAAATCAATTATGGAGAGCGTATAAGGTTGTGGTTAGATATTGTTTCTTTATATTGTTTCCGTTTTTGGATTTTTACTTTGATTATTTCATCTTCGGCTATAGACTATGTTAGTATTCTTTCAAATTCAAAATCTTACTCTTATAACCATTGGTATGGTGAATTTCCTGATGTATTTGAAAGTCAAAAGGACATATTCTTAAAAAAAAAGTCAATAATGCTTGGAAGAAGTTTAAAGTAATGCTACGAGCAAACTTGGTCGGTAATGATGTTACCAAGTGGAAGGAGCAAGTCTGACTAAATACTAAAAGTGAGTACTAGGAGCAATTTTGTAATAATGAGGCTACAGAATCCCAAAAAGATCTAAGAAAGCGGAACAAAACTATAAAAGTAAGTTGTCCGACAAAGACCACTCATAATACGGGTCGTGATGGTTACGCCCGACGTGCAGAAAAGTGGAAAGCGGAGCATGGATGTTACCCGAATCGTGCTGAATTGTGGTTGGATACCCATAAACAGAAAGATGGGAGTTATGCGCCTCATGACAAATAATTTGTAGTAAGCACAATTTTAAATGTATTTGTTTTTCCTTTTACCCCAAACATGATAGAATGATCATTAAAATTTACATGTATGATAAGGTTGAAATGCTTCTGAAGTTGTTTAAATAGAGCGGTGAGGAGGAGACATTGGACCGTGGTCCCATCTTTGAGACATTTTGGCAAGAGACGAGAGGGCGGGTGCGTTGTGTTGGGTCTACAATTTTGAGGAAGGCTAAGATGGCTTCAACATTTGCGCGAGATATGCTTCTAGAAGTCAACACGGATCACAATGATTGAAGGGAGAAGGTAGAGAGCCTCAAAGAAGAGATGGAGGAGGTGAAGTCCATGGTCATAGAATTTGTTAAAGATTTCAGGAGCGGAAAATTTATGCGTGGTAGTCACGAAATTCACACAACTTGTACAACAACTGTTGCAAGTCCCACAAGTGCCACGTCTACTTCTACACCTCAATTTTCTAGTCCCAATGATTTGATTTTATGCAAAAATTATCTTATTCAGGTAAGATTTCTGGTTATGGTAGGAAAACGCAACTCAACGTTGTCCCTTTAGTTCATGGCCATCACTTGAAACGTAGAGAAGTGCGTATTATTCTTGACAAAATTATAGTGCACGACTGTCCGCTTTGGGGTGGTGAACAAGCCTCTCGTAGCACATTGGGAGATGTGGGTATTAGTGAATTTTTGTATTGGCACGACGACCTACTCCTCCCCCCCCCCCCCCTCCCACACGATGACACTAATGAAGAATGAAGATTTGGGTATTGGTGGCTACATGCTAGATTTTTGTATTACCCCAAACACCGATGTGGGTATTGGTGGTTACATGCTAGATTTGCATGTTTTTTTTTTTTTTTTTATGTTGATAACTTTATTTTCGATGATATGATTTGTATGATTATGTTTCATGTATACACTATCAAGGATTGTTATGGTTTTTTTTATTTGCTATTGGAGATTTTTATTTGCTAGGTGCTATTTGTGATACAGGTGCTTTTGGTATTTTTCTATTGGTGGCGTGATGCTGCTGCCAAAATTTTAATTTTTTTGCCTTGCAAATTATCTGGCACGGTTCAAAATCGTTCCAAAGCAGTGCCAAAAGCATGCCAAACTGAATATTTTTTTTCAATTTAAGACCACTCTGGCACGGTTTTTAGCAGTGCCAAGAGCATGCCAGATTAGCGTGCCAAAATTGGGACCATGTCGTGCACAGAATTGGCCACGTGTCACCAACACTTTTGAAAATTTGGCTCGATTTTAAACAGTGCCAAAAAAGTGTGCCAGATTCCCAAATCTGGCACCCTTTAACCAAAAACTAGTGCCAGAAAATTTGGCTCCCCGATATTTGTTACGGTTTAAAACCGTTCTAGATTGGATCATGGTGTCGTGATAATTTTTATGCAATGTTTGGTGCATACCGAATTGTACTGGGTATAAAATCGAAATAGTGCAATCCTGCGTTTGGATAACTACAGTATAAACACGGATAGATTTGCGATTTCTAAAATGCCCATTTTGTTCAAGAATAACCAAATATTCATTAAGAAATCAAAATGCCTCTCCAATCTCTACTAAGCAAAGAACAGAAAAATGTAAACTAAAAAAAAAAAAAAGTTAAAGGACATCACATATTCAAACTCATAAATTAAAAACAACACTAAAACATAAATAGAACCCAGATGCCTTCTTCTCTACCATTTCCTCATGTTTCTTTATCTACTGAGCTATTGCAGAACCATATCATACATTTGCTGACTTGGTTTTAATGCCCTCCTCAATCATCTCTCTGACAAAAATACACCTAATGATTGGATAAAAAAATATATGCATTAGGAGCACACCCTTTCTTAGCCATCACGTATATTAAAGAAAATTACAAGGAAAATTAAGAAATTATCAAAATTAGAGAAGTTGTGGATTTTTGCAAAAACAACAAATTTACAGCAACAATCAAATTAAAAAGAAGCAACAGAGGTCAAGCACAACCAGAGGTCCAATTGTTTAGGTTTAGGGTTAGTGTAAATTTTTGACAACATTAACTTAAAAACCTATAGATCTAAGGAGAAAACCCATATCTACTACAGATCTGCCATTTTGAAACCCTAAACTTCATAGATCTCAGAAAAGAAGAAGAAGATGATGGAGATGTCACCAAACATTGATTTTCAGTGACCGACAACCGGGATGATGACCGGTGAAGGAAGGGATCGCCGACCGGGATGACGACTGGTGAAGGAAGGGAAGCATGTTGACGGAGGGAAAGCTCGGCGACGGCAGGAGATCGTGAAGAATCACTGAATCGCCTCTGCGCTCTCTCTCTCTCTCTCTCTCTCTCTCTCTCTCTCTCCTCAGCTTTGACTTGTGATGAAAGAATTGAACTTGCTGGTTGGGTGCTTTAAATACCAAGGGTAAGCTTGTCATTTCCTTCCACAATCCCACTTAACATTATCCCCGTGTTTTTAATACCTCCTCCCCCGGCATTATTTAGTACCTCTTAGACAGCACTATTTTTTACTACACATAATAATACCTTGAGTTAACTTATACTAAAAAAGTCCAAACAAATACAGTATTAAACAAACGAGGCCTTAGTTTATTATTTACACAAAATATGTATAAATAGGTCCAAAATGTTGCTCACCCTTTTCTCTTTTTATGTTATGCTCTGCTATTAATTTGTTGATATGGCTGATTAGTGTCAATTCCATTAATTGGTTGAAGGTCTATATTCCAAGTTTCTGCAAATTTGATCACTATCCGATTTGGGGTGCGTTTCGCGAGTGGTTCTCTTACTGATACATTCATTGTCTCGGGGTGTTTTCTAGAGTTGATGGTCATTCTATGGGGGTTGATTGATTTGGTTCTCCGCTTCATTGCTTAATCCTAAAATGGAGCAGCTTAGTCTAATTCTCTGAATTGCCTCATATGTTACATGGTGTTTGTACTTTGTTTTGTGGTTTGCCTCTGCAATTTTTTGTTTTGTGTGATGTGCTAGTTGTGCTAGGGGTTTTTGAACACCATATGTTTGTTGATTTTCCCAAGAAAGTTGGTAGAGTTCTTTGCGGGTGGTTTTGTTTTTGTATCACTTGTGACTCAGGTTTCCTTTGTTCTCTGTTTGAGGGATGTATGTAATTTGTTGACCATGCGGCTAATTTATTAAAATTATCCTTTATTGTTAAAAAAACATATTTCAAATGTTGATTGTAGAATTACATATTAGTTTTTTGTGTAATGGTACAGGGAATAGGAGTTTATTTATTTATTTATATTTTTTTGTTCTTCATTCGGAAAAGGGTTGCAGTATTTTTATTATTAGTTAGTTACAATTATGACAAAGCAGTTTTGGTGTATCATACAATCATTACCACATAGGTACCAATGGGTAGTAATTGTAAATCGACCATAGCAAAACCACTTTCGTGGTTACTCTCCATTGGCACACTGTTACTCCTCATTGACACTATAGTGGTTTTCTTAAGTTTTCACGATTACTCTCATTGGCATGTTACCCCCCATTAGCACCCTAATAACCATCTATTGGCACATTGAGGTGCCATTTGGGATAAAGGATGTACCTACGTCTAAAACCACTCCAACGTATTGTGTTGGAATCAGGATACAATATCACTGTATTTATTGGTCATGTTGACCATTTTTATTTCTTTCCTTATTTTCTTTATTCTCCTTTATTTCTGATTTATTCTCTTTCTAGTTTTAGTTCTTTGTTAGGTTATATATACTGGAGATGTACATGAATAAAAATAATCTCTTTCTCTAATTCTTTTTGGTATCAGAGCCAACACCAATTCCCTAACCCTAACTCACCACCACCACCCTTGCGCCGACTCCTTTCACCACCTCCACTCCTTGAGCCGACCACCACCAAGCCTCGCCACAGCTGAGCCGAACCCCAACTCCCCTCCTTTGTGCCACCGCTGCCTTACCCAACCACCGGCGCCACCACTGAGCCCCTCGGCTCTGTTTAGTAGCCTTCGGGCTACTCGTCTTGCCCATGTTGGACCTGTTTGTGATGTGCTAGAGCAATTTTAGTGCTCCTTGTTCTATGTTTGGGTGACCGAGTGTCTGGTTGCCCCCGTCTTTTTTTTCGCCGAGTGTCCGGCTGTGATCGTTGCCATTGTGTTTTCCGGCTGTGCTTGTTGATTCCTTCCAGGACCGTGTATTTCGGATTTCTTCCTGGTTATCTGTTCTGGCATAGCTTCATGGCTAATACAGAATAAGAAGTTGCTCTTTCTTCACCCAAATATGGGCAACTGTAGTCCCCAATTACCCAACTTCAGTCACATTTGGGTTTGGATGCCTATTGCTCGTCTTCTGGCCCCACGACCGCTATTACTGTAGGTACTCCTACCGCCCTTCATGGTAAGTCAAATCATCCTCTCTGGATTCTGGATTCGGGTGCCAATAATCACATGACTAGTGAGCCTTCCACGTTTACATCTCCTTTTACCTCCATTGATGAGTATGTTTATATTGCAGATGGGTCTTCCATCCCCATTCATAGTCAGGGTGATGCTTGCTTGTCTCCTGACATCACTCTTTCCTCGGTTTACTATGTCCCTAATTTTGCCTATAATCTTCTTTCTGTTAATCGTCTTGTAAAAAACCATAATTGTGTTGTTGTGTTCTTACCCAATTGTTGTTATTTACAGGACCTGACTTCGAAGAAGATTTTTGGCAGGGAGTATGAGCGTGACAGTCTCTACTATTTCGGTGATCATCCGTCTTCCGGGGTGTCCTCATCCAGTCGACAAGCTTCTGTCTTGCCAGTCTCGAATAATGTTTTGCCAATCTCGAATAACTATGTCTTTTCTCTTCACACATTAGAGTTGTGGCATGCTCATCTAGGACATACGAATTTTCAGTATTTGTGTTTGTTATTTCCTTCTTTGAATAAAGCTTGCAAGGATTCTAATTTTAAATGTGTTGTGTGTGAACTGTCAAAGCATCCTCGCACTACCTATATATCCCGTATACAACGGGCACCTAGTGCCTTTGATCTTATCCATTCTAATGTGTAGGGGCCTTCACCTTTCATGGCCCTATCTCAACACCGGTATTATGTCACATTTATTGATGATTATACTTGTTGTACTTGTGTTTATCTCGTGAAGAAAAAATCTGAAGTTTTCACTCACTTTAAAAATTTTCTGCAAATGATTAAAACCTAATTTCATACTGTTGTGCGTAATATTCGGTCTGATAATGGTAGAGAGTATATAACGGATGAGTTTAGTTCTGAACTTAATAAAAGTGGGATTCTCCAACAACTTACTTGTCCTTACACCCCTGAGCAGAATGGTGTGGGGGAACGTAAAAATCGTCATATTATGTCTGTGATTAGGTGTCTTTTAATTGGTATGGGTGTTCCCAAGTATTTCTGGCACATGGCTGTTCTCACTACCACTTACCTTATAAATCAAACTACCATTAGTGTCCTACAAGGCAAGGCCCTCTTCATATCCTTAAGCCTGATAGTACCCTCTTTCCTATTGTCTCACGTGCATTTGGGTGTACCTGTTTTGTTCAAAATAAAAGTCCTACCCGTACTAAACTTAACGCTAAGGTTGTTCGATGTGTCTTTTTAGGGTATTCCTCCATGTCCAATGGGTATAGGTGCTATGATCCTATCACTCGTCACTTTTATCACTCTTTGGATGTCACTTTTCTAGAAACGGTTCCTTTTTTTATATATATAAAGATTCTTCTCCCACTCCTGAAGCTACCATGGAAACTGTTATGGAAGATATTTCTGTCCTTCCACGCCCAGTTCCTATACTTGAGTCCTCTTATACATGAGTCCTCCAGTGTAACTTTGCCTCCGATTATCACGACTGATCCCTCACACGTGTATGCTCGTCGTCCATGCTCTCCGGACCCTCCGCCAGCTTCTTCTTTGGAATTAGGTATCTCGCCTCCTCATTTAGTTTCAGATGTTGCTCCTCCCCGTTATCCTATCCTTGTTCGTCGCCCCCCATCTCGTTTTCTTTTTTAGAGTAGTACTAATCATCCTATTGCCAAGTATATTTCTTATCAGGAATTGTCAGATTCCTACCAGTCTTTTCTTACTCAGGTTGATTCAGTCTCTATTCCTTGTTCCGTCCATGAAGCTCTCCAGAATACTAAATGCGTGACAGCTATGAAGGCAGAAATGGATGCCCTTGAGCATAATCAAACTTGGGAGCTAGTTTCACTCCCTTCTAGTGAACGTACAGTTGGGTGTAAGTGGGTTTTCAGTGTGAAATATTTGGCGGATGGTACTATCGATCGATATAAAGCTCGTCTTGTTGCTAGAGGCTTCACCCAGGTTTCGAGTAAAGATTTTGGTGCTACCTTTGCCCCCGTGGCTAAATTAACTACGGTTCGCCTTTTTCGTTTCTCTGGCTGCTTCCTATTCCTGGCCCCTCCATCAGCTGGATGTTAAGAATGCATTCCTTAATGGTGACCTGTCCGAGACTATCTACATGAATCCACCTCCAGGTTTTCGGTCTAAGGGGGAGTATTCGAGAAAAATTTGTCGCCTTCGAAAATCCTTCTATGGCCTTAAACAATCTCCCCGAGCATGGTTTAGCCGTTTTAGTGATGTTATTTTGACTATGGGGTTTGTTCGGCGTCACTCCGACCACACATGCTTTATTCGATGCCAGTCTGGGGGACAATGCATTATCGTCTCTGTTTATGTTGATGACATCATAATTACTAGAGATGATGCTCCAGGTATTGTCCAGGTGAAATATGATCTTGGGATGTCGTTAGACATTAAGGATTTGGTCCTCTCCGATATTTTCTAGGTATTGAAGTTGCTTGATCTCGTCAGGGTATTTCCCTATCTCACCGAAAGTATACTCTTGATCTCCTTCAGGATACAGGTATGCTTGGGTGTAGGCCTGCCTCTACTCCTATGGATCTGAATCTTAAGTTAGCAGAATCAAGGGAATTGTTACCCGATCCATTAGTGTATCAACGTCTTATGGGTCGACTCATTTATTTGACGAACACAAGGCCAGATCTTACATTCGTTGTTAGTGTTGTGAGCCAATTTATGCACTCACTGCGTACATCCCACTTAGATGCTGTTTATCATACTCTCAGTTATCTTAATTAAGACATGTCCTGGTCTGGGCTTTTCTTTAAGACTGGAGCACAGTCAGGCCTCTCATGCTTTACAGATGCGGATTATGCGGGGTCAAAGAGTGATAGACGCTCCACTTCTGGGTTTTGTATTTTTTGTGGAAGTCATCTCATATAATGGAAAAATAAGAAGCAAGTGGTTGTCTCCCAGTCTTCAACCAAGGCCGAGTATCGTGCCATGGCTCAGGGTAAATGTGAACTTCTTTGGCTTCGTTCTCTTCTAACTCAGTTGGGCATTTCAGTAATGGACTCATCTGCATTATTCTGTGATAATAAGTCAGCTATCATGCTATCTTCTGACTCTGTCCTTCATGAGAGAACGAAACACATAGAGGTTGATATTCACTTCATTCGGAAAAAAGTTCGTTCAGATCTTATCACACCAAGCTTTATTCGTTCATCTGATCAAACTGCCGATATGTTCACAAAATCAGTTGGTCCTACACTGCTATAGTCATTTCTTGTCAAGCTGGGACTCGTCGATATCTTTGCTCTAGCTTGAGGGGGAGTGTTAGAATTATGATATAATATCGCTGTATTTATTGGTCATATTGACCATTTTTATTTCTTTCCTTATTTTTTTATTCTCCTTTATTTATGATTTATTCTCTTTCTAATTTTAGTTCTTTGTTAGATTATATATACCGGAGAGATGTACATGAATAAAAATAATATCTTTTTTCAATTCTTTTTATTGTTAAATTTTACTACAATTACATGGCCTTACCTTTTTCAAATGGTTAGACTATTTGGGAGTTCTCTTAGGTTCAAGAAAGGTGACCCTTTTATAGACTGGTTACTATTAAGGTGGGGGCTGAATCACTCATACAATATTGGAGGTTCAAGAAAGGTGCTCCTTTTGTAGACTGGTTACTATCCATAACCTATATTCATCCAATTGTCGCATGATTTATGTTCCTGGAGTGTCATAGTGGCAACAATTCAAATAGGTTTTGAATTGCGGCAATAATTCTTCATGTAAGAAAAGGAAAATTAAAATAATAATGCTTGGGGCACCAAAGGACACAAAGAACTTCCACAAAATGAGTGAAAAGTCTATGTGGCACACTGGCGGAGTCAAATTAATTGCTGGCGTGTCCCAATGTGTCGCATAGACTTTTCACTCATTTTGTGGAAGTTTTTTATGTCCTTTGATGCCCCAAGCATGATTCAAATTAAAAACATCTAAAAGAATAGATTACAATGAAGAAATGTAAATAGCACATAGATGAATAGATAACGTGCTGAAAACAATGTTAACATAAAAGGAGTTTTTATGTTCTTTTTTCCGACTCTCTATTGTTTTGTTTTTTTTAATTTATTTGATAAGTGCGTAAAGGGAAAGAAATGAAAATATCTCCTTATTTAGTAAAAAACATAAGTTTCGTTTTATTGTAGTCTTGATTCTTTCATTTGTTAAGTGAAAATATTTGCCTTGATTAGTGGAAACCATAATTTTGGTGTAAATTGTAGTCTTGATTTTTCTTATTTAACAAGTGTGTAAAGGGAAGAAAAAATAGGAAAAAAGAAAAAAGGAAGAGTGTGCCATGTAGGATTAAGGATTAAAATACATTGCTTTAAGAAGACAATATAGATATACACATTATTTAAACGGCGGCAAATAGCCCATTGTCACCATGCATACACTTTTTTTTTTTTGGGAAGTAGTTTGCGGAGAAAGGAGTAATTAATTTTTTGATTTAGATTAATCATAGTGGATACAATTTCTTTTCTTTTCTTTAAAATGTGCAAATTTAGATCTTGGGTGAAAGCACTTCCTTTCTTTAAAAAGCTGTGCTATTTTGTTCAGGAGAGCATTTTTGTTCACCCATTTTTGGTCTTCTATTGCTCACCCAGCTCACGGGTCCCACTTCATTCCTATTTAACCCATGTGCTATCAATATTATTATTTTTGACCAAAAAAAAAAATCAACATAATTATTGGAATTGAGCACATGTCATCCAGTGAAGACCTGAGTGAACAATGATGGATCAAAAATGGGTGAACAAATATGCTCTCGTTGTTTGTATGCTATCTTTCATGCTATGTTAGGTCAGAATTGTGAGCTCTAGGCATATTTGTTCTCCCAATTGTTTACTAGGCTATGCTGGTATATACAAGAACATATATTGCAGATCTGATGCTTGAGATGTGATTTTACTTTACCAAGTTGGACTTTCATTGTTGTTTAATGGGAATTCTTGACTGAAGTCATGTATTGAAATGGCCATCCTATAAGCCGAGTCAAGAGGACTTTTCAAGATGTTCTTCACTCTGGTAGAACATCGGTAATAACCTTCTAATCTTTCCCTCTCCCTCATCACTACACGCACACACACAAACACACAGACATACAGAGCATCCCACAGTCGCTAATTAACCTTTTGCAGGATCCAAGAGGATTCAGTGCCATTTTTTTCAAATTGATGCATGGGTTTTTTGGACACACACACAGGACCCATGTTAGTAGAAAAAATTATTATACCAACTGGTTTTAGTGATTGTTCGAAGCCAGGGTTGATGAAAACAAGTAATTTTTCTCTCACTACAAGAAAAATGACCTTTAGTGACGAAATATTTTGTCACTAAAAGTCCAATTTTCGTCACTAAAGGTCTTTACCGACGAAAAAAATTTCGTCACACGTTCGTTACTAATTCCTCGACGGGAAAGGTTTTAGTGACGAAACATAATTTCGTCGCTAAAAATAACCTTTAGTGACGAAATATTTCGTCGCTAAAAGTACCATTTAGTGACGAAACCATGTTTCATCACTAAAGATCACCTACTTTTAGCGACGAACTTTCGTCACTAAAAGTTCCATTTAGTGACGAAATATTTCATCAACAAAAAGAATATTTTCCGACGAAATATATTTCGTCAAGAAAGGTCACCTACTTCTAGTGACGAACTTTCGTCGGGAAATAGAACTATTAATGATGAATTAGTTCGTTGCTAAAGGTATACTATTAGTGACGAAATACATTCGTCGATAAAGAATAACTATTACCGACAAATTATTTCGTCACTAAAGATGATTATTTGTCTACGAATTCGTTTCGTAGTTAAAAGATAACTATTACCGACGAAATATTTCGTCACTAATAGTATATTATTATCGACGAAATAATAATTCGTCACCAATTAGTATACTATTGCCGACGAAATCATTTCGCAGGTAAAAGTTCACTATTAGTGACGAAAATTTTCGTCACTAAATGTTAGAAGAAAAATGATATGTGAACCATTAGTGACGAAATATGAACAATTAGTGACGAAAATTTCATCACTAAAAAAGTATTCTCTTTTTGGGAATATATTGCATTTTCAGTCTAGTTTTTTTTTGTTCACATGCTAATTGAATAATCTAAAAATATTCATGATACACCCAAAATTATGGGCAGTTTCCTACTCAAGCTAGAAGACTAATGGAAAGTGCATCTATTTCCTAATCCAATTAGGAAACCCCCACAATTAATGTCAACCAATCCTAATACAATTAGGAAGCTTACTTGATTGATGTCAATCTATATCAATAGGATTATATTTCCTTATTCATGTATGAGTAGGTCTCTTACATCTATAAAAGAGACCTCTCACCCCTCATGAAGGGGACGGCCGATAATTCTGTAGTCTACACAGTGCCTCCATAAAATTCACCATTATACGCATACACCCGGCCGGTATTACTGGGAGTGCTGTGTACTTTGTCAGCTCACCAGGCCCGCCGGTGATCTGCTAGTGAGAAGCGCCCATGCGCACCCGTGGACGTAGGTCACCTCATTAACGGGGCCGAACCACATACAAATCCTTTGTGATCTTATTTTCTTCCCAAGTTGTTCTTACCAATTTTCGGCATCATCAGTTTGGCGCCGTCTGTGGGAAACGACAATTCTTCTCATCAACAAATTCTTGACTGATCAATATGCCACCAAAGAAGGGAAAGAAGGCTGCGCAGCGGTCCGACCGGGATGTTCCTTCGGCCCCGGCGTCGACTGCAGCAATCCTGACATCTGAGCAAATCACCGCAACCCTCACACAACTCTTGGAGGGCCAGCGTCAAATCCAGCAACAGATCGAAGCACTGCTAGCCCAGCAAAGCAATCCTCCAGTGGCCGGGAAACGACCCGGGAACGTTGCGTACGGTCGAGAACCGATCTTGACCAGACAACGGGCCCGAGCCAACCCGTCCCGTGTTGAGGATGTCAAAGACGTCAGCAGTGGGCCTGCTGCCCGAGGGAAAAGGCAGGAGCATATGGCCCGGGAATCAGTCTTGGGTCACTCGGTCAAGAGCCGAGTCGTCCTTAAGCGAACGGTTACCCGGGGTCATAGCCGAGCCCGATCCCAGAGTACAGCACCCCGCCATGAAGAAGAAGCCTCTTCCACCAACCCGACCAGCTCCTCAGATACCGGTCGGGAAGGAGTAGAAGCCCGAATCAAGTACTTACAGAAGCAGATCGACGGAGTGGCCAAAAAGCTTGGTCAAAACCGTGTTCCAAATCAAGTCAATACCGAGACAGAGTCACCGTTCTCCAGCCAAATCACGAGGTTCTCTATCCCGCGCAAATTCAAGCAACCTCAGATAGATTCATACCACGGCTCGGGAAGCCCGGTCGACCACGTCCGGACCTATAAGGCTCAGATGGCCCTAGCCACCAACTCCGATGAATTACACTGCCTAGCCTTCCCCAGCACTTTGACAGGCCCGGCCATGCAGTGGTTCTACTCCTTGGAGCCCCGATCGGTCTGCAGTTTCAAACAACTCAGCAAGCAGTTCATCAACCAGTTCGCCGGTATGCATGAGCGGCCAAAGCCAGACATGCAGCTACTGACAGTCAGACAACGGAATAATGAGTCCCTCAAGGAGTTCACCGACCGGTTCAACCAACAGAAGCTTCAAATCCGCAATCTGAACGAGACAGTTGCCATCCTAGCCTTCTGCTCGGGAGTTCAACACACCAAGTGCGCCGCGTCGTTCCACAAAAACCGACCGGAAACTGTGGTTGAGCTCTCTGAGAGGGTTGGAAAATACATCGACACTGAAGAGTTTCTGAAGACCAAATGCACCGGGCGAGAAAGCAACGAGTCTTCCAGAAGTAAACGAAAGCGAGATCAGCCCGGGAATTCTTACAGTTCTTCCAGTTCACAGAGATCTGAGTCTGGCAATCCAAACCCGACCACCGGTTCACAGCAGTCCGGGTCAGACAGCCCCGACCGGACCTCCAGCTCACAACAGGCATGGTTCGACAGTCCTGACCCGACCTCCAGTTCACATCGGTCAGGATCAAGCAGCTCCGACTTCGCCTCCAGCACAGAGAAATCTGGAGCTTGACGATCCTGATCCGACCTCCTGTCTCCATCGGTCTAGATGAGCCCGACTACAGTGGTACTTGCCTGATCACCGCGTAAAGCTCCACCGATTGTCAGAGTTTATACAAAGACCTCGGGCCTACCCCCGAGGCATCTCAAAAGACCTCGGGCCTAACCCCGAGGCATACAAAGACCTCGGGCCTAACCCCGAGGCATCTCAAAAGACCTCGGGCTCCGAACCCAGGCACTAAAAAGACCTCGAGCTCCGAACTCAGGCACTCAAAAGACCTCGGGCTCCGAACCCAGGCACCAAAGACCTCGGGGTCACGCCCGAGGCACCGGCTTCGCTTAGGTCCAACCGACGATGGAGGAAAACCTCTTAGGTGGCTGATGATGGCAAGCTTCAAAAGACCCTGCAACCACCATGTTCCAGGTCGGTTACCTACAGATCATAGCCTCTTTAAGACCCTCGTCTTAGCGAAAGCTTGGGGGGCAAGATGGCGTAGTGAACTAAACAGGTAATCACACCGGGTATTTACAGGCCTCGCGGATAACCAAGTCAAAATTTTGGACAACCCGAGCACCTACAGTACTCAGAGGCATTAACTCCTCTTAGGTCCAGACCGACGATAGAGGTGACTAAAATCTCTTAGGTTGGCCGACGATAGAGGAGCAAAAGGACCCTAAAGCAACGTGATTTAGGTCGGCTCCACCAACATGGTCAAGCTCTTCTCCCAACAGTCTTGACGAAGGCTAACTGGGCGGAAGACAACCATCCTGGGGAGCTAACAGTAAAAAGGACCCTAGAGCAATACGCTTTAGGTCAGCTTTTCCAACATGGTAAAATCTTTCTACCCACAGCCTTGACGAAGGTTTACGGGCAGAAGATAACCATCCTGGGAGCTAACTCAAGCAAAAAAGACTCCGAAGTAGGCCGAGTCTCAACTCTCGGTCACTTCCCGAGCATTCAAAGACTTCGAATTAGGCCGGGTCTCAACTACCGGTCAGTTCCCGAGCACCTAAAGGTCCCGAGCTAGGCAGGGTCTCAACTCTCAACCAGTTCCCGAGGACTCACCAGGCTCAGAAGCCCGAGGCAGCTTCCTCAAGTACTCAGACAGTGGCAAGTGACATCAACTAATTTCCAAACTTGCCCCGATATAGCATCTGGCCAATCTTGGAAATGGGGGGCAGCTGATACACCCAAAACTATGGGCAGTTTCCTACTCAAGCTAGAAGACTAATGGAAAGTGCATCTATTTCCTAATCCAATTAGGAAACCCCCACAATTAATGTCAACCAATCCTAATACAATTAGGAAGCTTACTTGATTGATGTCAATCTATATCAATAGGATTATATTTCCTTATTCATGTATGAGTAGGTCTCTTACATCTATAAAAGAGACCTCTCACCCCTCATGAAGGGGACGGCCGATAATTCTGTAGTCTACACAGTGCCTCCATAAAATTCACCATTATACGCATACACCCGGTCGGTATTACTGGGAGTGCTGTGTACTTTGTCAGCTCACCAGGCCCGCCGGTGATCTGCTAGTGAGAAGCGCCCAGGCGCACCTGTGGACGTAGGTCACCTCATTAACGGGGCCGAACCACATACAAATCCTTTGTGATCTTATTTTCTTCCCAAGTTGTTCTTACCAATTTTCGGCATCATCAATTCATAACATCCACAACATTCATATTGAATAATCAAATGTTCATTAATTACTAAAATCATCTACTCAATCCAACATAACAAAATAGTATATTGAAAATCCAAAATACAAATTCAAAACGAAAAATCAAACGTCAATCCCGTAATACAAATATTACTTCAGTCCAAAAAGATCAAAACACGGCGTTGAATTCAGTCCTCGAGATGCCCGTAAATCTGCAATACAAAAATTTAAACATCAATGTCAAGAAAAAAAAAACCTAAGTTTGGAACATTGTTTTTTATGTCCTTTAATGAAAGAGTTAAGGTTTCAAAAGAGTTTAGAGTAACTTTTTAAACTTAAAATTAACGAACCATGTAGAAGCGGGAGATGGTTGCGGATTCTGCCTCATCAGTTGGTCTAGCAATTGTTTCATTTGCGTTTGTTCTTGTGCCATCTGACTTATCATATCTTGCTAGCTCTCAACAATACCACGCAAGGAAATAACCTCTGGATCGGGTTCGCTACATACTGTCTGAGATGAGCACGACATTGGCCTAGGCCCATGACCAAGACCTTTAACATAACCTGGCTTCTTTCCCAACACACAATCAGCAACCTCATCCTGTGTCGGGCGGGTTCCTCCCTCAGATACAGGCTGGTTCAACCTCTCCTCCATTTCCTCCTACAAAGCATGTGGAAACTTATAAGCACTCATTGTGAGTAGTCATTACTACTTTTGACCAACTTTAATAAGATATAACTAGTAACTTACATGTATCACCCTAGCCTGGTCACAACACCAACCATTGGCTTCCGTGTGATGTGAGCATTTCCACCATTCACAACGGCCAAGAGGCCTCCCACGGGTCTTTTCCTACAATTGAAAAAAAAATGACTTTTAGAATCGCAAAGAAATATTATTAATTTGAAGACTTGTATAAACAATATTTACCTCTTTTGCTTTGGCTGCCACAAATGATCGTGATCCCATACAATGAGTGACAGTCTGGCTAGCTCTGTTATTCTTATTTGTCTCAGACCGTTTCTTCGAGAGTAAATAATTTGAAGTAAGTGAAAAATATAAATGTCGTTCTCAAATCTTAAGATTAAACTTGTAATTGTACCTTAAAGGCTTCTGACGAGAAATAGTCGCATTTTTTATCCCAATCAGGCTGACTCAACTCAATGGGGCAATGGGCACGTGCCTCATCCACTGAGCTGTACTTCTGAAATAACTTGTGAAACTTGTAGTTGCTGCCCCTCCTGCATGCCATTGCGAGCTCAGTGCAGGTTCTCTTAGCATGAGGTGTAGATGTATCCACATCAATCCTCATCTGCAAGTTAAAAAAAAATCAAACATGTAAAATAAAAAAATAAAAAAGCATATTATTGTCAAATATCTATATGTAAAGTTTTAATAACAAACACTATTTAATATACTTTCAAGCGGGTGAACAACTCCTCTTGATCTATTTCAGGCACTTCACTCTATTTATTGTATTTCTTTGCAAGTTAAGTTTCGTGGTTACCGGATCGACGGTATGCATTTTGACCCCCCAAACCCCAAAAACTTAGTCTACGAGGTGAAAAAGTTGTTTTTTAGTGTATCTTGATAACCGGGAGTCTGATTTCCGTTCCATTTCTACCTGCAACTTTCTTTACATGTGTGGGAGGTGCGTGTTAAATTTCGTGGTTACCGGATCGACGGTTTGCATTTTGACCCCCTAAACCCCAAAAACTTAGTTTTTCAGAGTCTACGAGGCGAAAAAGGTATTTTGTATTGTATCTTGATAACCGGGAGTCCGATTGTTGTTCCGTTTCTTCCTGAAACTTTCTTTAGATATGAAGGAAGTACGAGTAAAGATTCGTGGTTACCGGATCGACGGTTTGCATTTTGACCCCCCAAACCCCAAAAACTTAGTCTACGAGGTGAAAAAGTTGTTTTTTAGTGTATCTTGATAACCGGGAGTCTGATTCCCGTTCCGTTTCTTCCTGCAACTTTCTTTACATGTGTAGGACGTACGAGTTATGTTTCGTGATTACCGGATCGACGGTTTGCATTTTGACCACCCAAACCCCAAAAACTTAGTCTACGAGGTGAAAAAGTTATTTTTTAGTGTATCTTGATAACCGGGAGTCTGATTCCCGTTCCATTTCTTCCTGCAACTCTTTTTACATGTGTGGGAGGTGCGAGTAAAATTTCTTGGTTATCGGATCGACGGTTTGCATTTTGCCCCCCCCAAACCCCAAAAATTTAGTTTTTTAGAGTTTACGAGGCGAAAAATGTGTTTTGTATTGTATCTTGATAACCGGGAGTCCGATTGCTGTTCTGTTTCTTCCTGCAAATTTATATGGACGTGTTGGAGGTGTGAGTTCAGTTTTGTGGTTACCGGATCGACGGTTTGCATTTTGATCCCCCAAACCCCAAAAACTTAGTTTTTTAGAGTTTACGAGGTGAAAAAGTTATTTTGTATTGTATCTTTATAACCGGGAGTCCGATTCCTATTCTGTTTCTTCCTGCAACTTTCTATGGATGTGTGGAGGTGCGAGTTAAATTTCATGGTTACCGGATCGACGGTTTGCATTTTGACCCCCCTAACCCCAAAAACATAGTTTTTCAGAGTTTACGAGGTGAAAAAGGTGTTTTGTACTGTATCTTGATAACCGGGAGTCCGATTGCTGTTCCGTTTCTTCCTGCAACTTTATTTAGATATGTATGAGGTACGATTAAAGATTCGTGGTTACCGGATCGACGTTTTTCATTTTGACCCCCCAAACCCCAAAAACTTAGTTTTTGAGAGTTTACTAGGTAAAAAAGTTGTTTTGTAGTGTATCTTGATAATCGGGAGTCCGATTCTCGTTCTGTTTCTTCCAAAAACTTTCTTTAGATATATAGGAGGTACGAGTAAAGTTTCGTGGTTACCGGATCGACGGTTTGCATTTTGTCCCCTCAGACCCCAAAAACTTAGTTTTTTAGAGTTTACGAAGTGAAAAAGTGTTTTTGTATTGTATCTTGATAACCGGGAGTCCGATTTCTATTCTATTTCTTCCTGCAACTTTCTATAGACGTGTGGGAGGTGCGAGTTATGTTTCGTGGTTACCAGATCGACGGTTTGCATTTTGACCCCCCAAACCCAAAAAATATAGTTTTTTAGAGTTTACGAATAAAAAAGTTATTTTGTATTGTATCTTGATAACCGGGAGTCCGATTCCTGTTCTGTTTCTTCCTACAACTTTCTATGGACGCGTGGGAGGTACGAGTAAAGATTCGTGGTTACCGGATCGACGGTTTGTATTTTGACCCCCCAAACCCCAAAATCTTAGTCTACGAGGTGAAAAAGTTGTTTTTTAGTGTATCTTGATAACTGGGAGTCTGATTCCCGTTCCGTTTCTTCCTGCAACTTTATTTACATGTGTGGGAGGTACGAGTTATGTTTTGTGGTTACCGGATCGACGATTTGCATTTTGACCACCCAAACCCCAAAAACTTAGTCTACGAGGTGAAAAAATTGTTTTTTAGTGTATCTTGATAACCAGGAGTCTGATTCCCGTTCTGTTTCTTTCGGCAACTTTCTTTACATGTGTGGGAGGTGCGAGTTAAATTTCGTGATTACCGGATCGACGGTTTGCATTTTGACCCCCCAAACCCCAAAAATTTAGTTTTTCAGAGTTTACGAGGCAAAAAAGGTGTTTTGTATTGTATCTTGATAACCGGGAGTCCGATTGCTGTTCTGCTTCTTCCTGTAACTTTATATGGACGTGTTGGAGGTGCGAGTTACGTTTCGTGGTTACCGGATCGACGGTTTGCATTTTTACCCCCCAAACCCCAAAAACTTAGTTTTTTAAAGTTTACGAGGTGAAAAAGTTGTTTTGTATTGTATCTTTATAACCGGGAGTCTGATTCCTGTTCCGTTTCTTCCTGAAATTTTCTATGGATGTGTGGGAGGTGCGAGTTAAATTTTATGGTTACCGGATCGACGGTTTGCATTTTGACCCCCCAAACCCCAAAAACATAGTTTTTTAGAGTTTACGAGGTGAAAAAGGTGTTTTGTATTGTATCTTGATAACCGGGAGTCCGATTGCTGTTCCGTTTCTTCCTGCAACTTTCTTTAGACGTGTGGGAGGTACGAGTTACGTGTCGTGGTTACCGGACCGACGGTTTGCATTTTGACCCCCCAAACCCCAAAAACATCGTTTTTCAGAGTTTACGAGGTGAAAAAGGTGTTTTGTATTGTATCTTGATAACCAGGAGTCCGATTGCTGTTCCGTTTCTTCCTGCAACTTTCTTTAGATATGTAGGAGGTACGAGTAAAGATTCGTGGTTACCGGATCGATGTTTTGCATTTTGACCCCCCAAACCCCAAAAACTTAGTTTTTCAGAGTTTACTAGGTAAAAAAGTTGTTTTGTAGTGTATCTTAATAATCGGGAGTCCGATTCTCGTTCTGTTTCTTCCAACAACTTTCTTTAGATATGTGGGAGGTACGAGTAAAGTTTCCTGATTACCGGATCTACGGTTTGCATTTTGACCCCTCAGACCCCAAAAACTTAGTTTTTCAGAGTTTACGAGGTGAAAAAGTGTTTTTGTATTGTATCTTGATAACCGGGAGTCCGATTTCTATTCTGTTTCTTCCTACAACTTTCTATGGACGTGTGGGAGGTGCGAGTTTTGTTTCGTGGTTACCAGATCGACGGTTTACATTTTGACCCCCCAAACCCCAAAACATAGTTTTTTCAGAGTTTACAAGATGAAAAAATTATTTTGTATTGTATCTTGATAACCGGGAGTCCGATTCTTGTTCTGTTTCTTCCAACAACTTTCTATGGACGTGTGGGAGGTGCGAGTTATGTTTCGTAGTTACCAGATCGACGGTTTGCATTTTAACCCCCCAAACCCCAAAAACATAGTTTTTTCAGAGTTTACGAGGTGAAAAAGTTGTTTTGTATTGTATCCTTATAATCGGGAGTCCGATTCCTGTTCCGTTTCTTCCTACAACTTTCTATGGATGTGTGGGAGGTACGAGTTAAATTTTGTGGTTACCGGATCGACGGTTTGCATTTTGACCCTCCAAACCCCAAAAACTTAGTTTTTCAGAGCTTACGAGGCAAAAAAGGTATTTTGTATTGTATCTTGATTACTGGGAGTCTGATTGCTGTTCTGTTTCTTCTTGCAACTTTCTTCAGATATGTAGGAGGTACGAGTAAAGATTTGTGGATACCGGATCGACGTTTTGCATTTTGACCCCCCAAACCCCAAAAACTTAGTTTTTTAGAGTTTACTAGGTGAAAAAGTTGTTTTGTAGTGTATCTTGATAACCGGCAGTCCGATTCTCGTTCTGTTTCTTCTAACAACTTTCTTTAGATATGTGGGTGGTACGAGTAAAATTTCATGGTTACCGGATCAACGGTTTGCATTTTGACCCCTCAAACCCCAAAAACTTAGTTTTTCAAAGTATTCGAGATGAAAAAGTTGTTTTGTAGTGTATCTTGATAACCGGGAGTCCGATTCCGGTTCCGTTTCTTCCTGCAACTTTCTTTAGACGTGTGGGAGATACGAGTTACGTGTCGTGATTACTGGATCGACGGTTTGCATTTTGACCCCCCAAACCCCAAAAACTTAGTCTACGAGGTGAAAAAGATATTTTTTAGTGTATCTTGATAACCGGGAGTCTGATTCCTGTTCTGTTTCTTCCTGCAACTTTCTTTACACGTGTGGGAGGTACGTGTTACGTTTTGTGGTTACCAGATCGACGATTTTCATTTTGACCCCCCAAACCCCAAAAACTTAGTTTTTCATAGTTTACGAGGTGAAAAAGTTATTTTATAGTGTATCTTGATAACCGGGAGTCCGATTCTGTTTCCGTTTCTTCCTGCAACTTTTTTTAGACGTGTGGGAGGTACGAGTTACGTTTCGTGGTTACCGGATCGACGTTTTGCATTTTGACCCCCAAACCCCAAAAACTTAGTATACGAGGTAAAAAAGTTATTTTTTAGTGTATCTTGATAACCGGGAGTCCGATTCCTGTTCCGTTTCTTCCTGCAACTTTCTATGGATGTGTGGGAGGTGCGAGTTAAATTTTGTGGTTACCGGATCTACGGTTTTCATTTTGACCCCCCAAACCCCAAAAACATAATTTTTCCGAGTTTACGAGGTGAAAAAGGTGTTTTGTATTGTATCTTGATAACCGGGAGTCCGATTGCTATTCCGTTTCTTCCTAGAACTTTCTTTAGATATGTATGAGGTACGAGTAAAGATTCGTGGTTACCGGATCGATGTTTTTCATTTTGACCCCCCAAACCCCAAAAACTTAGTTATTCAGAGTTTACTAGGTAAAAAAGATGTTTTGTAGTGTATCTTGATAATCGGGAGTCCGATTCTCATTCTGTTTCTTCCAACAACTTTCTTTAGATATGTAGGAGGTACGAGTAAAGTTTCGTGGTTACCGGATCGACGGTTTGCATTTTGTCCCCTCAGACCCCCAAAAACTTAGTTTTTTAGAGTTTACGAGGTGAAAAAAGTGTTTTTGTATTGTATCTTGATAACCGGGAGTCTGATTTCTATTCTATTTCTTCCTGAAACTTTCTATAGACGTGTGGGAGGTGCGAGTTATGTTTCGTGGTTACCAGATTGACGGTTTGCATTTTGACCCCCCAAACCCCAAAAATATATTTTTTTAGAGTTTACGAGATAAAAAAGTTATTTTGTATTGTATCTTGATAACCGAGAGTCCGATTCCTGTTCTGTTTTTTCCTAAAACTTTCTATGGACGTGTGGGAGGTACGAGTTAAGTTTCGTTGTTACCGGATCGACGGTTTGCATTTTGACCCCCCAAACCCCAAAAACTTAGTTTTTCAGAGTTTACGAGGTGAAAAAGTTGTTTTGTATTGTATCTTGATAACCGGGAGTCCGATTCCTGTTCCGTTTCTTCCTATAACTTTCTATGGACGTGTGGGATGTGCGAGTTAAATTTCGTGATTACCGGATCGACGGTTTGCATTTTGACCCCCCCAAATCCCAAAATCATAGTTTTTCAGAGTTTACGAGGTGAAAAAGTTATTTTGTAGTGTATCTTGATAACCGGGAGTCTGATTCCCGTTCTGTTTCTTCTTGCAACTTTCATTATTACCGGATCGACGGTTTGCATTTTGATCCCCCAAGCCCCCAAAACTTAGTTTTTTCATAGTCTACGAGGTAAAAAAGATATTTCGTAATGTATCTTGATAAGTGGGAGCCCAATTCTCATTCTATTTCTTCCTGCGACTCTTTTTAGATGTGTGGGGGGTGTGTGTTAAGTTTCGTGGTTAGCGGATCGACGGTTTGCATTTTAAAGTTAAGGACAATTCTTTAGACGGTTTCCCGATGAAATATTTCGTCACTAAAGGTAAAACAATTACCGACGAAACAATTTCATCACCAATTGTAACAATTCCTGACGAAAGTTTTTGGTCACGAAAGCTTAAACAATTCCCGACGAAATATTTCGTCACTAAAAGTAAAACAATTACCGACGAAAAAATTTCGTCACCAATTGTAATAATTCCCGACGAAAGTTTTTCGTCACGAAAGGGTAAACAATTCCCGACGAAATATTTTGTCACTAAAAGTAAAACAATTGTCGACGAAACAAATTCGTCACCAATTGTAACAATTCCTGACGAAATTTTTTCGTCACGAAAGGGTAAACAATTCCTGACGAAATATTTCGTCACTAAAAGTAAAACAATTACTGACGAAATATTTCGTCACTAAAAGTAAAACAATTACTGACGAAAGTATTTCGTCATTAATTGTTACAATTACCGACGAAAATATTTCGTCACGAAAAGGTAAACAATTCCCGACGAAATATTTCGTCACTAAAAGTAAAACAATTACCGACGAAAATATTTCGTCACCAATTGATAACGTTTCGTCGCAAAAAATTTTCCCATCAAACTTTTGGCGGAGAAAATTTCCCGCCAACTATTAGCGACGAACTTTAGTGACGAAATGAAATTTCTTCAGTAATTGTTTGACTTTTACCCGCAAAAATTGGTTTCGTCGAGAAAGATAAACACTTTTGCTGACGAACGTTGATTTCGTCACTAATAGTATACTATTAGTGACGATATTAGTGACGAAAATTATTTCGCGGGTAAAAGTTTCGTCACTAAAGGTCAGATTTGTTGTAGTCGATCACTCAATCTGTTTTGGAGTCCTTTTTAATTTTATGATTTCTTAATTTTTGCTTGTTTCTTTTTTTTTTTTTTTGTAGATTTTTCTCTGTTTTTTTTTTGTTTCTTTGTTTCAGCTGATGAATCTCCCGTCAAACTCAGAGATGTTTCAACAGCCCCACTAGCATTGATCAGATCATCACCTCCATCTGCGGTACATGTAGTATATTTTCTGGGACCTTCGTTCTTTGTGATATTGTATCAGGAGGATTTACATAACCGGAAGTAGTTTAATTGGCTGCCAAATAGAAATTTATATGTTTTTTGTGATACATTATATGTACATTCTTTCTCAACGGCCAAACAAAAATTTCTGTGTTGATCTACGTAGTTTTTAATTTTATTTTTTTAAAATAGGCTTTGGCATCTCAATATGGGCAGCAATTAAGCAGAGTGAGTTTGAATAACTTCTTTCATTATTTATGTAAACTTAGGTCTAGATCTTGTTCCCCTTTTTCTATGAAAATAGCTGCAAGTGTTTTAATTAGTTTTTAGTTGGAAAAATAAAGTTTCTTCTAATTTCCCCCAATATTTGATCTCTGTCTACTACCTTAGATTTTTTCCCACTTAAAAACTAATGGTCAGCCCTAGGCACCACCACGAGTATGGGAGTTTTTGTATGTTAGAAGGTAGGTATATTGTAATTTACTCTCTTTCTTTTACAAATATGTTATGCTTATAGTTTTTGGATCTTACTAGCTTTGAGTTTATATTCTATTTTTCTGTACAATTTTGTTGTGTACAATGACATCTTTTTGTTGTATAACATTTTTTTTCTCATTAATTCAAGTTTTATTCAACAGCAAGAAACAATAAATTCTTAAACGTAGATACTTACACCGAGGAATCAAGCTTGATATGTCTTGAATGTATATCCTTTAATGTTGGAATTTGAAGAACTGTTGACTGAGGGTGTATATGTAGTCTGTGCATTTTCTATCGTTCTGTCTCCCCCCCCCCCCCCACCCCCACCCCCAATCCAATGTTGCTAGAAATCGTTCACACCCTAATGATCCCCATTGAATGATCGTTGCAGATCATGGTATGGTAGCAAACTCGAATGCCACTTTTGGCGTTCCAATTTTAAATCATGTGATATGGTAATAACACCACCAAAATCTCGTGAAATTGTAAAGACACACCTATCCATTTAGGCTTTGACTTTAAATGTGTATATACATATACATGGGAGCATGCATGAAAATGGTCTCAAATACTTTTACTGTATCAATCTATTATACTATGTTTCGTCTTTGCAATCCGGAGAATTGTAGCCCCACCGTACCACACTCCATAGAGAGTAGCGATCCATGTTCCCGTTCTTGTTCCTCCTACAAACTCGATCTACGATTTGGGTAACCTTGGTTCCCCCACCCTCCACCCATTGTGCGATGGATTTAAGTGGTCCTTTTACAATATGGTAAAAAATGAGGTTGAGGATAACATCAACCACGTACCACCATTCTACAGTTTCTTTTTATTTCTTGTGTCTATTTCAATGAAGATCTGTGGGTTTTTGGGATGTCTTTTGTTTTTGCACATAACATGTTCAAGCAAATGTCGCGCTGCGGTAATATTCGTATGTTCTTCTTGGGGTTTTTTCCTTGTCTGTGTTCATGGTTTATTAATGGAAATAGTGCTATTAGAAACAAAAATGTGTAAGCAAAGCATGTGAATCATTTTTGCGTATCGGGGTCTTGAAGATGATTATAAGGTGAAAAGCTACAAAACTAAGGCAAGAAAAAAGTGTGCTTTAGCCCAAAAAAAAAAGTGCTAAAGGAACATTCAATCTTTCAAATTCCATGTCCTGAAAATATTGGCCAAGCTCATGTTTTGTCACGCCCCGCAGTAGCAAAAATAGAGAAAATAAATTCCTTTTTGGACCCGTAGGCCATGACAGTTGAAAGTCACTACATTGTCCATAACCAAAGTCTAATCATCAGAGTATTGATTGAAACTACGCATTGGAAAGTTCTAAGGTCGATATATACAATCAAAGTTCAATACTAACTATTACAAAACCATGAGTGTTTATAGAAATATAAATAAAGTATTACGGCAACATATGCCGATTACAAACTTAACTATTATAACCATCCCTAAAAACATAAGCATACACTATCTATGGCAAAGCTTCAGCTCGCGTAGTAGTCATCTCCAGCGTAGCCTCTATCATAGTAGGCCTCGTCCTCATAGCCCCTAGCCATGTATGCTTCACCTGTAATCTCATAACCTAGTGTCACGCCCCGACGTAGCATAAATATGGAAAGCATTTAATTTCCTTTATGGACCCGTAGGTCGCGACAGTTTGAAGGATCGATTCCGTCCCAAAACGTCGAACAACATAAAAACTATTAATCAGAGTAGGGCAATCAGGGCTTATAAAAATTTTTCTAACTTATTACATCCTATAGTACGGGGTTAACTAAGGCACAGACCGCCTTGGAATAAAACAATAACTTAAAGTCTATTACAGTCATCCTTATTACAAAACCAAATCATATCTTAAAGCACATAAACATAAAGCATATAAAAGTAAATTCTCTTCTCAGCAGTTGATCTCAATTAGCATAGTCATAAGGTTCATCCTGATTATAACCTGCAAAGCCTGAACACGAATGTCCAGGACGCATCAACGCCGTCAGCTTCAAGAAGCTGGTGAGTATTAAAAACATAACTTTGAATGTAAAACATACTCATTTACCTTTTTCCCATTTCCATTTAAAACCACAAGTTTATATTTAAGATAAAGAGCTCGTTTAGAAAACAACCACAACATTATTTAAAAGATAAATTCACACATATGTGACCGTGTATGAGAACGATGCACCATCTCATCTGACCGACTCTTTTCTCTCGACAAAACCCAACAACCCACTATCCTACTCCTGGTATCTTTGAAACACTAAGATAGCCATACTTTAGCAACGGGGCGCCAGGGAGTGTCCAGTTTGCCTCACACTTTGGTCCGGGGTACCAGGGAGTGTCCATTGCCTCACACTTTGAATACCCTAACCGCCATGCAAATACCGGGGCAACCCCTCACACAGTATCCAGACTCGAGTATCAGGGAGTGTCCGTAGGCCACACTTTAGCACTTCCATGGGTGCCAGTGAGTGTCCAAGTTCGGCGTCACACACTTTAACGCTTCCATGGGCGTCAGGGAGTGTCCATATTTGCCACCTTCGCATTTCAAAGATACCCTCGCCGTAACCTCAACCATAACCACAACCACAACTGTAAATCTCAATCTCAATCTCAATCTCATACTCTTTTCACACTGACCATTACTCTTTCCACACTGACTGACACCCACATGCATGCACAACAGACTCCATATGAATGTCATCAAACTTTAAACATAAAGGAATTCACAGAATTATAGAAATAACGCGCGTACGGGGATTGAAAATTCGTAATTCATTGCCTTAATCATTTTAAACATAACTAATAGCATTCTGTATTAATAAATTCCCAAACAGAACCTTAACAGTACTTTAAATTTCATCCCAAACAGTCCCTGACCACAAAACAAGCAAAACTAGAAACTGCCGGAAATCGCGCACGCGGGCCGCTCACGCGAGTCGCTCGCGCGGTGGTGGCGCGAGTTTGTGCAGTAGTTTCGTCTTATTAATTAGTTGTAATCAATGTATTTTTTTTTATTTTTTTTTTCAACAATCTTAAAACAGATTCTATATATATTTTACAAAACAAAAACAGATTCGTTTCTGGAAAAACAGTAATCATATTTTGGAAAACAGTTTTTTTTTTTTTTTTTTTTCGTTTTACAAAAAAAAACTGCTACTGTAATTCTCGTTTTCTGCCCAAACGGTGCAGAATCTGAGAAAATTGCATTAGAGGAAAAGTGTGCAGAATCGAGTTTTGCTTGGGACAACGCGGGCAGAATCTTAAATTTCCTTCGTTTTCCTAACAAAAATCTGAAAACAAAATTCTGCTACTGTTAAAATTAAAAGAGAAAATATTAGATTTAATTTCTAATATACTTTCTCTGCTACTGTAATCCTCATTTTCTGCCCAAACGGTGCAGAATCTGAGAAAATTGCATTAGACGAAAAGTGTGCAGAATCGAGTTTTGCTTGGGATAGGGCGGGCAGAATCTTAAATTTCCTTCGTTTTCCTAACAAAAATCTGAAAACAAAATTCTGCTACTGTTAAAATTAACTACCTAAATCAGTAAATAAGGAATGAGTTACATTTTGAGTGAGTTAGTAATACTCACCGTGATGTAGATTGAAGAAGTTGTTGAGAAAGAAATACAAGAATTAAGAATCTCCAATTTCAAGCTTTGGCTATGGAGGATTGAGCTCTTCAAATTCTGAAATTATGAACTCTCTGCACTCTCTTATCTCTCTATGTGACTCTCTCAAGCTCTCTATGCTAGAAGTGTAGAATGTGTGTGTTTGAGAGAGTATGTGAGTGTATAAATAGCCAAGCTTCCACTTGGAGACAATGGCCTAACAATCCACTTATTAACCACTAACTTCTAATTAATGGGTAGTTTATAAGGAATATGCAAGATGATGTAAACATACACTAATGCACATATAACTCCACTAATATTAGTGTATAAATAACCAAACATAATGGCCTAACAATCCACTAACTTCTAATTAATTGGTAGTTTATAAGGAATATGCAAGATGATGTAAACATACACTAATGCACATATAACTCCACTAATATTAGTGTATAAATAACCAAACATAATGGCCTAACAATCCACTAACTTCTAATTAGTTGGTAGTTTATAAGGAATATGCAAGATGATGTAAACATACACTAATGCACATATAACTCCACTAATATTAGTATATAAATAACCAAACATAATGGCATAACAATCCACTAACTTCTAATTAATTGGTAGTTTATGCAAGATGATGTAAACATACACTAATGCACATATAGTTTCACTAATATTGAAAGGGTAGTGTAGATCGATAGGGGTCAAGGTGTGTTTGGGATTTTAAGCTTATGGCATTAGGAAAACACACATACTACAAGCATTGCCAAACAAGGCCTAAGGAAAATCATTAGCAACATTAATTGTATATAAAGTAATTGTCCAATCAGTCACTTCCAAAATCTGTGGAAGTTTAGCACTGCGCGGACAGTTTTAAACCTAAACTGGTATTTTCGTGACACAGTGTTCATCACAAAAATACAGAGAGTTCATTTTATTGAAAGAAACAATTTTCCGGTTTTATAAAACTTCAGTTTGAGTTAAAAGAATTTATTTTCACCGTTTTGGAAATACAGATTTGAAATTCAACACAAGTATTGCCAAATTGCATTTTGACCCCAAAAGTAATTTCAATTATGAGATCAGTCAAGAAATAAATCTTACACATAAGAATTGAAATTTAAATAAAGGCAGACAATGTATATTTAATTTTAAATATGACAATGCAAGAAAATGCAGGTTATTACACCTAGGCCAGCTGGACATAGAATATCCAATGGCATAAAACGCCGTCAGTTACGGATGCTGAGTGAATGCAAACACTAACAGAGTATTTATAGATATGCAGTATATTAAACAACATTATCATTAATGATCATCGCGTCGTTCACGTTCATGAATGCACTAACTCAACATATACATTGACGGACATCGTTCCCATTGCTCCCAACATAATATGGACTCTTGGGTCAATGTCTCACACGTAGCTTCACATCCCATAATTTCTCATCTCACATCTCGATCCATACCTTACTAACTTTAGTAACCTCGACACGAAGTCCCACGCTCTGGCTAGAATGCCCCGATACTTTTCGGCCAACACGTCAATTCACACTTCCTTTCACAACGTATACCTCTTAGTCTCGGTCATGGATTAAAGTGACATATCCCTTAGCCTCCGTCGGATCTCCCGTCTCGGTCTTGGACTAAATGATATCCATTTAATCTCTATCGGACTAAGTTCATGATGTATCCCTCTTAGTCTCAGTCTTGGACTAAAGTGACATATTTCTTAGCCTCCATCGGATCTCCAGTCTCAGTCTTGGACTAAGATAATATTCATTTTGTCTCTATTGGATTAATATGATAGCACCGGCATATATAACCCTCAGTCTCGGTATTGGACTAACGTGACCATGTCCTTAGCCTCTATCAGATCTCTCTTGTCTCAGTCTTAGGCTAAGGCGACATTCAGTTAGCCTCTATTGGACTAGGGTGCTAGCCACATTACCATTCCCACAATTATGTATCCCTTAGTCTCTCTCGTGGACTAAGGGGATACCACCGGTATAACTCTTAGCCTCTTTCATGGACTAAGGCGATACCACCAGTATAAACCTTAGCCTCTCTCATGGACTAAGGCGATACCACCAGTATAACCCTTAGCCTTTCTCATGGACTAAGGCGATATAGGTCGTCTACAAACCACATCTGTTTCCACAATATGTTTCCCTTAGTCTCTCCCATGGACTAAGGTGATGTACCACCAATATATCCCTTAGTCTTTCCCGTAGACTAAGGCAATACCTACTAATATATCCCTTAGTCTCTCCCGTGGACTAAGGCAATATACGCATACCACAACCCATATTGTACGATCTTCGCGATCGTATTTCCCACGCACCAATCATAAATAGTATCGACCTCTATGGTCGATAGACCCACTACTATGCACGTCACCTTCTCAACTCCCTTAACAATATTATATCATCGTTTATACAATTGGTTCCACTGTTCAATGCATTAAGCCCATTATTCAACGTGTGTATTATTCTAATACAGCTTCTACCAATTCATCGCATGATAATATACAGCTTAACAGTTCATCGGATATAAACAAACTAAACATTTAACATTCTATCAAGTTCAATCGATTGAACTCACTTCAATTGATTGAGGTAAAGCTAGGTTCGATTGATCAAAGTCATTTCGATCGATTGACAAAAGCAATGTTCGATCGATTGAGATTGGTCTGTGTTCAATCGATCGAAAGCAATTCGATCAATTGAGACTGCATCTTCTTCTAGAATTTGATCTGGAACTTCCTCGTACATTCGGGGTTCGTTCTTTCTTGCCAAAACACGTATATACATACGTACCTATGCTACTAAGTGAGTATAGGCACTCACCGTGAAGTTTGGCGATGCCGGTGACGTGTGGGGTGGCCGCGATTCCTCGGGGTGGTCTCTTCCTCTCTCCTTCTTTCTCTTTCTCTTTCTCTTTTTCTTTCTCTTCTCTCTATCCTTCTTTCCTCTCTATCCTCCTCCTTCTTTTCCTTCTTCTCCTCTTGCTGACCGAGAGTGTATGTGAGGGAGTGTTTGTGTATATATATATAACTAGGTGTGTATGTATATATATATATGAGGGTGTATATATATTCTCTCTCTCTCTAAACTCTCTGGATTTAGCCAGCATATGTGTGTGTGTGTATATGCTACCTATATATAGGGGAGGTGAGTGAAAGAGAGCCATGGAAATAAAATTGGAATTCAAGTTCAGTCAAGTTCGATTGATCGAAGTGGGATCGATCGATTAACAGTGAGTCCAAATATGGATTCAGGTTGGCAGAGTTTCGATTGCTCGAAAAGGTTTCGATCGATTGAAGAAACAAAAGTTTGATCGCTCGAAAGACGTTCGATTGATCGAAAGAGAAATTATGGGAAATTTTGATATCAACATATTGAATCTTATTAATATTAAAAGTATAAAATTACAACGAAAATACAGGATATTACATGTTTCATGTCCTATGTTCAAACGGATCTGCATATTGATTGACCCATTGCATTTGGTTCAACCTATTCGTTACTGCAAAGCTTGTGCAAATTTAGTTTTCGGTTGTTGGATCGATGTTTATATGCATTTTATATCTTAAGTACCTATTTTGAACGTTAAGACTCCTGTGTATGTTCACATAAAGGTACAAACGCTTTTTTTTTCAACCCAAATGTCGGTACTGCCAGAACTCAGTTGCCCCTGCAGTACTAGCCTTTCATTTCATTTTTTTTTTGGCTCCGTGTGGGCTCGGATGTAGGCATTTACTCGTACTGATATATTTTCCATTTGTTTCATTTGCATGTTTGGAGATACTCGAGAAAGAACCTCCATTGATTTCATTTGCAGGTTGGAAATACTTGAAGTTTACTTTGAATGTCATTGATAATCGCTTTTTTTGTGAATTCTAAGGCGTCTAAAGATTATTCCTATTGTAAAAGTGTTTTGAGACATACTATTGCGCACGTTTGTTTTTGTTTTTTGTTTTGTTTTTTTTTTTTTTTTTTTTTTTGGGGGGGGGGGGGGGGGGGGGGGGGGGGGGGGGGATAGAAGTGTACAGGTGTTTCTGTGACTTTTAATGAACATGTATTATGTTATATATTGAATTTTATGTAAATTGCATTAGTTTTGTTGGTGATGATATAATAGACATTTGTTTTTGTGCACCTACAAACACACCCCCATATATGTATGTAGATATTACATTGTTGTTTCATGACAAATAAGACAAATAAAATATTTTAAACATTTTTTATGAAGGAAACCCACAATTAGTGACAAGATAAGTAGTCACAAAAATACTGAATTATCAGTTAGTGATAATTATTGATTGTCACTAAATCTTTAAAATAGTTTTTAGTGGGGGCTTATAATTTTCGTAGTTGCCATTAAATCGTTAGGGTAAAAACCTCAAGTATTATTACTCGCAATATTTTTGTGACTAAAGAGTTATTTAGTGTCAATTTTTTTGAGCCACCAAAACTCTCAGTTTCTAGTGGCAATACTTATTGTGACTAAATGTTCATTTTTATTGTAAATAAAATTTTTGCCACAAAAATTTGACATCTATGGACGACATACTTTTGTCATTAAAAGTTTGTTTTTGTCATGACTTTTAGCTGCAACTAAAATTGACTGTTTAGTGGCGTTGTTTATCTTGCCACAAAAACATTTAGTCACAGTACCATTTGTAGCAACTAGTTTTATCGTCAATAAAGTTTTTAGTGACAACTTTTTAACTTTTAGTGGCAACATTTTGTGCCACTAATTGTCATTTTTCTTGTATAGCTACACTGACTCTTCCTTAAAATACTACTTCACACTCACACGGTCTAGATCGACCAACATTTTTCAAATCATTTGCATACACACATATACGAAGTCAGAACTACGTTTGGTTTGACTCCCGTCTCCGGATACCTAAGCAACTCTCGAAGAGTGCGGCCATACCCATCACCATTTTTTTTTATCTCCTTTACTTCTAAAACTCGTTTTCAATCAATAGGCCTCATTCTAATGAAAATAACTAAAAACCGGCAATCGTGTGTTTAACGGATGTTCGAGGGTTCCTAACACCTTTCCTCGACATAACAAAGTCCCCGGACCCATTTTTTTAAGATCTCTGGTTTTCGCAAGGCTTATTCAGAGTCGTTATTTTCAAAAAGGCCCCACTTTAATTTCAAAACCAAAAGTAAAAAAGTCAAAGACAACTTTGTCGTTTTCGCTGGGATCCTAATGCCCAAAGATTAGTTGGCGACTCTAAGCACTTTAAATGGCCCTACCACATTCTTTTCACATTTTTCAACGAAATCCGTCGCATTTTACCTACATTTGAAAGAGTCAGGCTTTAAAAATAGACAGCTGGCCTGCGTCCGAGAGCCTGGGCACGACAGATGGTTCTCTCGGGTGTGGACATAGGCAATGTTGGCCAAACGATGTAGAAAACTGTGTTTTCTTTGGTGTGCTTGTTAATTACTGTTGATGTGTTTCTGTGTGTTTATTAGGAGAATTTGGTTCCGTGTTTCAAAATTACCAACTAGTGGTATAAGAGCCATGGTGGTGAGATCATGGTGGACAGAACACATGGTAGCAGTTGGAATAGCAACACGGAGGTAAAAAGAAGAGTAGAAGTAAAGGAAAAAAAAATGATTAGTGAAATAGTGTGACTATGCAATCGATAGTCTTGGGTTATGTGTATCAAGTGACTACGTAACAGTGTGGAATCAATGTGAATTGGTTGGATGCAAAGTTTGGATATGGGTAGTTATCCAGTGTGCTATGGTGTACCAAATCAAAGGCTCTAATTGGTTAGAATTTCAAAGAGCTTGTGGGACAAGCTATGTTACTTGGAATTCGGGTCAGAGATGTTTCTTAAGGATTTTAGGCATTGCGGATTCACTGGTGGGGGTAGATTTGCAAGATTCTGCATGGTTTGATGTCCCTTTTTTTTTGCGATAGATTGGATGAGGCAGGAGGTCATAGTCTAGGGTAGAAGACTATTTCAATGCTACTGCGATTGTGGCAGGTTGCATATAGGGGTCCTCATACTCCACTTGTACGGACACTTCTGTTGGATTGGTAGGTTCTGGATACGATACGTATGTGTCCATAATAAAAATATTTTGATGGGTACCATAAAGGCTGTCGATTATCCTTGGGTGATTGGTATTGTCGCGGGGTGAACAGTGATTTCAAAATATTTTGTTAGACTATTTCGCTATTTGGGTAGTGTGACTTTGGTCCCAAATTGGCGGAGGAATCTATAATTAATTTGTGTTGTCAGATGATCTCTACAGGTGCATGCTTGGTGTTGGAGATGAGGGTAGAGTCATGAAAATCACACATAGTAGATGTTCTCTACGGAGAGAGAAGTATGTATGGTTTTATCATCTGGTTGGTCCTCGATGGATGAGTTCTTACAAGTGTGTGAATGGTTATATTCACGGTTCAGACGATGGTGAGGGAAATCCTGCTAGAGAGAAAGAGGGGTTGAGTCTCTTCTCTGGAGTTAATGGGTATAATTAACTCAGGTCTGCACATGTATTGGCCGTGTTGATCGAATCGGAGGTGTCGAGACCATGTTGATTCGAGAGTATTGAGACCGTGTTGATTCAAGGGCCAGAATTATTGGATGTGGAATTTGGTATGTGTGTAACATTACTCTTCAGATAAATAGTTTGTATTGGTTTAGGATACCATATGTCATCCCAATAACTGGGATGATGTATATTTTTCCCACATAGGAGAGTTGGAATTAAGTTGTTTGAGTAATATAATAGTCAATATATTATGTTGTTAAAAAAAGAACTGATTTTAAACAGTTATTTATCAAATCAGTACAATAACAAAAACGAAATGAAAGTTACAGTAAGTGTGAATTTAACTGTAATGCTCGTAAATTCTATGTTAATAAAATATGATTTTTGTATTTCGACTCGTAATTTCTGGGACCCCGTATTATATGTATACATAATTATCAGTTGCCAACTTAGACTGTAAATTTTGAACCCGGACTGACAAATCACGCAAACTCGTAAAATCTGTATTAATTCAGGCTGTATGGCACATAGTCCTAAGTGACAACCAAACTTCACATTTTGGTAATAAGGAATCTTACCCAAAGAGGCAAATTGTACTACCTAACATATCTATATCTTTTGGGTAATAAACCTACCCAAACAATCCCTTTAACCCTTGGACATCACCACCTTACCCCCCTTAAACCCCCCCAGACACCCACACACACCCCCTGCCGTCGCACATTCCCCCACCCCCCTCTCAAATCCATTTCCCCTCATGTCTCCTCCTTGTCCCTTCAACTAAGATACCCAAAATCTGTTGATATACATGGGCATATGTATGTGTGTTAGTGTATATATATGGGTTACTATTGAGAGAGAGAGATATTGTCGAGAGAGGTTGAGAACAAACCAAACTCACACCATTATCTCTCTGCCTCACCTCCTATACCACTTGTACCCACACACACTCACACTAAGGTCTAGAAGAAGGAGAAGAAGAGTGAAGGAGAAAAAGACGCAAAGAGAAGGAGGAGAGAGAGAGAGCTTACCGGAGACGGGAAGCAGAAAAGAGAGAAACCGAGACTCCCATAGGTAAACCCCACCCCTATGTTGTCTCTATATTATTTTACACATCACACACACTCCCAGACCCCATTAAAATAACCCAAACAGAGCCTAAGGCTCTTACTTCTCCAGAATCACCATTAAAGCTCCTTGTCGGAGCTTGAAATTTTAAATCTAACCAAACAACTTCTAACCAGTACCTAACTGACCGGAATGACCTACTTAGTACCCCCCTTGAATAGTTTTCCGTTTGGTACACGTTTGGTTCACCATGCAAGCCATTATCCTAAAAATTGGCCAAAAGAATAATCCTTTCGTAGGACCTTAAAACGAATGAACCCGGTCCAAAGCTCACACTATGTTGTAGAGGGGGCCAAACCAGTCAATTTGGCGTTAATTAGAGCAATTTACATGGAAAGACGAGAGAGATATGAACGTTAGAAGTTTTTCGGCGAGATACGCGTCGGCGGCGGCGGCGTGAAATGTTGAAGAAGCTACAACCCGTGGGTTTTCGGGTTATATCGTTTACCCGTATTAATTCATTCGGGTCGGGTTATGGGTACGGGTACGGGTTAGGGTTAGTTTGTTTGTATAAATGGTAGTGGGTTGGGTTATATTAAAGTGTATTATGGTTTCCGGTCGGATCTTTTAAGTTGGATCGTGCCTAGAGTATAAATGGATAACCCGTGGGTATGGGGCGGGTCAAGTCTGTGTATTATTATTATTATTATTATTATTATTATTATTATTATTGTCTTGTTTAATTAATAAGTGTTATATGTTTAATTGTTTTAAATATATAAAATTAGTTTTAATATTATTATAAAATCCAGAATATTACAATTTAATAAACCTTTAGTATTTTTAATAATTATTAATTATATATAAAGGATCCGTTTGGTTATGTTTTAATTAATTTAAATACCAAACGAACTCCGAAAATTACGAGAAAAATACTACTAGCCTATTTTAAGGCCTAGTATTTAATAAAAATATTTATAAGGATCTAATGTCTTCCTAAATTATATTTTATAATTAGAGTGTTCCTAAGTCTATTAATTAGACGACTAGAACTTCGATAATTCGTAGAAAATAAACCGTAGCTCAGAAAAATACGCGGTCAGTTCCCAGAGTTTTAGAATAATGTCTAAAATACCTCCTTTAAAGTTTGGTGACCTTTCGACACGGTCAAAAATACAGCCTATCTTTAGGGCCCACACGGGTATAGAAAATCCAGCCTTTTATGCAATGGATTCTGATTTGAGTCTAGTTAATGGCGTTAGACTCAAAATGATGTCTAGATCATCATGTTGAGGTTTAGGAACCCATCCGGCACAATTACCATTATGCCCCCGATTTTAGTACACATATTAATCAAGATTCTATGAATTTATATACTTTGTAGGAACCACCGCTACGCTCGTTTCTACGCACCCGCATCGAGGTGAGTCGTCCTAACTCACTTGGTATATTATATAATTATTCTATGTGTATGATGTGATTATCCATTTGTGTCCTGTGTGGACATATTTGATGAATATTATATATGCGTACGTTCAGATTTACTGTTTACATGATGGATGCATGTCTAATTATCTGAACTCTATGCTTAGGTATTAATTGTCGTTATACACGCTTATTATGCTTCACCATTATACAATCACATAGACATTCACATGAACGTAATCAAGTCATGAGGTCAATGTTGATGTCTACATGGTTAGTCAAGGGGACTAACCCAGTCATATGGTCATGCATGTTGAGTGGATCGTGGAGGTCCGTATGGTACAGTCGAATCAATGGGTACAACGATGATATGCTATAGGCCCTGCTAGGCGACGATAGCCAAGTACCCATTGAAATCATTGAAGTGGAACATGAGTTGATGGTTGATACGCTATAGGGCCATGTTAGCGACGATAGTAAAGTATCCATCTGAACTTGAATACAATAGTTACCTTTCTAATGCTATAGGGCCCTGCTAGGCGACGATAGCGCTGTAACTATTCTATTCTCCCAGCAAGGTCACGAGGAACTAAGAGTATAATGATTACATTCTTTTTAAAATCAAAACTGCTATAGGGCCCTGCTAGGCGACGATAGCAACGTAATCATTCTACTCTAAGCCAACGGTGTTACACTGGTAATGTAACAAGTCACATGAGTCAGCATCAGTGGTTGAGTAAAGTCGAAAATATCGATATTGCACTGTGTCATCATGCTACCATGTCATATGCTCATTTACTATTTACTTTCAAGATATTCGTTGTACTTGTATATTCTTAATTGTATTAGGAGTGATCGGTTAAGACGAACTCACTTAGCTTCAAAAGCTAACGGCTCTTCCCTCTGCCCTGGACATATCACGTCTAGGTTATAATGAGGAGAATTTTCAAGGTGACTATGAAGATGGATATCACTATCCTCAGGAGTGGAACCATCAGGAAGGTGATCCTGAGGCAGACTATCAGGAAGAGTATGATAACGAAGGTTATGGGTTTGCCAGCTAGAAGAAGGACTTTGGCCTACTTCCGTATTAAGACTTCCTTTATGTTTTAAATAATTATCTTTTGTTAATGTAATAATTTAAGTGGAGTCGATCGCCCAAACTTATCTTTTGTGGTTTTCATTTGGAGCTTCTGTAATAGCCTAAGTAGCAAACACTTAAAGTTCCCCCATGAATACCATTAGACTTTATGAAGTTTCTTACTCTGATATATCTGTGTTAGAATGTTGCACGGACATGTCAATTTCATGTAACTCGTCATTCCCTACGGGTCCAGAAAGGAAATTTTAAAATTTTCCTATTTTTGGCTACTCCGGGGCGTGACATTAACCATGTTTCAAATAATCCCAAAGGCGAGTGCAAGGGGATTTAATAATTAGTACATGGTCAGTCCCACTAATCACAAAATCTAATAGCAAAATAAAAAATATCTATATCACACTTAGACATTAATTGACTATCAAACACATTATTATTATTATTATTATTATTATTATGGTCATAGAATTAACACAAGCACCCAAACAAGCCCTTATTCAATTAAATAATATACAAGACATTGCCCTTATTCGATTAAAAAATATACAAGACAGTTACACTTAAGGGTTGAAGAAGTAATTAGGATGAGGATTTAATGAGGATAGCGAAGAAGCAATAGTTTACACAATTTGAAGACGGTGAGTAAGAGAAGCATTGCGCCAGCAACAATTCCAATGAATTTCCAGGGACTGGTGCAGTAATTGTGTACAAAGATTTCTCTTCTTTTAGGCCAACATAAGTTAGAGAATTCATTGATTTGTTGGCACAAAGCTGCAAAGAAGAAGTCTTCCACAATTCCTTCCTTGCATATATTGTTAAAGATTCAATTAATTAGCTTTGTAAAACTTTAGTCAATGTTGACGGCTAGATATTATAATTAATATCTACCTACTTTTTTTTTTTTTTTTTTTTGCTCAAATTAATATCTACCTACTTGTTTGCTTTTTCCACTAATCTTTTGAAATAATTGCAAACGAAGAAAAGTCACATGAAAGCACTCCATAGTCCCCAGCCCCCCAGAAAAAGATAATAAAAATAATAATAATAATAATAATAAGAAATAGAAAACAAGTCATCGCAAGCCCTTGCTCTGTTGATCTTTTTTTTTATTGAACAACAAGCAAGTTTTATAAAAAGTCAACAAGGCCAAGAATAAGAGAAAACCCTAAGAACAAACCAACCCTAGAAAACAATAAAAAACCAGCTGGAAAACACCCCAAAAACAAAAAACACAATTAACAGAACAACAAACAAAACATCATGCTCGCAAATCTGTCAACCAAGCCTAAAAAACAAAATCAGCCCCTTAAAAGACCAAAACAAAATAAAACCAGCCCGAAAAGAGCAAAGGAAAAGATCCCTCTAACAAGAGAGCAAGCAGCCCCTCAAGAAAAGTAGCCCCTCGGTACCAGTCCACTTTTGACAGCTTCAAACACTTCTCAAACAGAACACCCTCTCAGCACAGCCAACGGATCAGCCAACAAAAACTCAAATCGAATTGAACATCCAACTGCAGGAGCAGAAAATGATTCCAACAGCAAAATGCCCAGCTTATCAGAATCCAGCAGCACAAAAATAGTCAGAAAAAGAAAAGGACCCAAGGAACACAAGCAGAGACAGAACCTTACTACTCAGAACCTTGCTCTGTTGATCTAAACCGTTAGTAAGTTTATATTGGGTTTGTATCACAAGCCCATAAGAGATAGAAATTCAGTCCCAATAAGTTTTAAAGCTTAACTCAATTCTTTTGAATTAACTATTGGGTTTGTATCTTCTATAAGTTTATCATAAAAAGAGTAACAATTTTTAACTCATTCAATTTGCTGCAGGTTGTTGAGCTAATTAATTAGCGTTTTGATCATGAATCAAGAGTATAAAATGGAAAGTGGAAGCTCCCCTAAGTTGGGAGGAGAAAATGTGTACTCTGCCAACGAACCTGGGGATTCATCACTCTCTGTGAGGATTTCTATCGGTGAGAGAGTTGATTCCATGCTGGGTGCAGATGAGGATCAATCATACTTGATGATGGTGGATTCAATGCTAGAGAGAGTCGGAAAGCTCTCTGATATCCATAATGAGTGGAGCATTTACAAAGTTCCAAGCCGGCTGTGTGAGCTTAACGAAGATGCTTATGCTCCTCGTATTGTATCTATTGGACCTCTTCACTTTGGCAAAGAAAACCTACGAGCTATGGACGTCCACAAAACTCGATACATGAAGTCAATATTCCAACGTACCATAGATGAGGATATAACCTTTTATTCATGTGTTAGAGCCATCTTGAGCATGGAAGAAAGAGCTCGTTCCTGTTATAATGGATATGATTCTTTTTTTCCCGACAGTAGACGTCTATCAGAAATTTTACTAGTTGATGGTTGCTTCATTCTTGAACTTTTCCTCCGATGGACATTTTCAAGTAATTCCACAGAAATTAGTGGTGATCCAATATTTGGTGCTGCGACGATTTGTTCTCTTCAACGTGACCTGGCATTGCTAGAGAACCAAATACCCTTCTTTGTTCTCGAAGGCTTGTTTGAAATTGTAATGGGACGCTATGGGGATCATGAACTGCGAGTGGACCAAATACCACTCAATCAGCTTTGTGCTTCCTTTTTCTATTTGGAGCAGAATTTGACTAAACCGAGTAGTGGCTATAGGCATTTTCTAGATCTCATACGTAACTGTTACCTGCCTAGAAAATATCCTGAGATCGAACAAGTGGAAATAGAATTAACATTTGAAAAAATCTTCTCGTAAGACCAAATCAAATGCAGTACCATGCAGTTGTTGCGGGATGTCAATACCTATGACCAAACAAAGGCGCAAGCAGAGTTGGGAATTGATACACTGTGTCACAAAACTCAGAGAGTCTGGGATCAAGTTTGCCAAGGGTAACTCTGAAAACTTGTTTGACATCAAATTTAGTTCTAAGGGAGTACTTGAAATTCCCAAATTGTGCATCGACGATACAATGGATTCACTGTTGAGGAACATGATCGCGTTCGAGCAATGCTGCCATGGGACTACTCATGACATCACTTCGTACGCCGTTCTAATGGATTGCCTCATTGACTCCCCAGGCGATGCTGAATTCTTACAACAGAAGAGGATTATTGCAAATTATTTAGGTCATGGCGAAGAGGTTTCTAATATCTTCAACAAAATCTCCAAGAAAGTATTTGTGGAAGACTTCTACTTTGATGCTCTGTGCAAACAAGTGAATGAATACAGTGACAAATGTTGGCCTATGAAAAGAGAAATCTTTGTACGCGACTACTGGTTGAGTCCCTGGAAATTCATAGGAGTTGTTGCTGGCTCTATGCTTCTCTTGTTCACCGCGTTTCAAACTGGGTACACTATTGCTTCTTACTATGCTCATCATACTTAGTCCTTCAACCCTTGGTGTAATATATTTTGTAAAATTATAAAATGGAACAAGAGCTTGTTTGGGTGCTATGTAGTTATGTTCAAGTGAGGTCTGTAAAATTTTAAAATGGAATAAGAGCTTGTTTGGGTGCTTATGTTCACGTTATGTCTTGAAAAATTGTAAAAGGGAATAAGATCTTGTTTGGGTGCTATGTTCAAGTAATGTCTTGTAAAATTCTATAATGGAATAAGAGCACTTTTTTTTTCCTGATATGGTTAATAGGTTATGTTAGAAGGGGAGCCTTGGCGCAACGGTTTGAGTTGCCGCCGTGTGACCAAAAGGTCACGGGTTCGAGTCGTGGAAACAGCCTCTTGCAAATAAGCAGGGTAAGGCTGCGTACATTTGACCCAATGTGGTCCGACCCTTCCCCGGACCCCGCACTGCGGGAGCTTCGTGCACCGGGCTGCCCTTTTTATGGTTAATAGGTTATGTTACTGTTAGAAGGGGTTGCGGGTTGGTGCTGGCGGGGTTTGAAATAGTGAGAGTGGGGCTCAAATGCCTCGCCCATTTCTGCTCACTAAATAGGGAAAATTAAAGACTAGTTACCAATTTATTGATAATTTAAAAGTCAGTCATGTATTTTTTAAAAAATGAAAAGAAGTCTATATAAAGTATATAAATTAGAAATCAGTCAACTTTTTTTCTTAAATATCTAAATTGTCCCTCTCTCTCTTTGGTCTCTTCTCTCTCACATGGCTACCAACATCACCACTACCTACCACCGTCGTTGCCACCACCACCACCTGCCACCCCTACCACCTACCACTGGCACCACCACCACCACCACCACCACCTGCCGCCACTGCCACCGCCACCACCACCCCCACCCCCCTCAAAGGGCCATTACCACCACCCCCACCCCCATGACCACAACTTTTCTCTCTCTCTCTCTCTCTATATATATATATATATA
Organism: Hydrangea macrophylla; assembly: GCA_033977485.1. Taxonomy (NCBI): domain Eukaryota; kingdom Viridiplantae; phylum Streptophyta; class Magnoliopsida; order Cornales; family Hydrangeaceae; genus Hydrangea; species Hydrangea macrophylla. Next base: position 110,732,103 of record CM066999.1, read on the forward strand.
TATGAGTATAAATATATATATACATGAGTATATTTATATCTAATATATGGCCACCACCACCCCAAACTCTCTCTATCTCTTCACCCTCTTCTCACCACCACCACCAACACCACGGGCCTCCTCCCTCATCCAAACGTATCGGGAGCAACTCACCAAACGTAAGGAGTAACTCACCAAACGGAAAGAGCAACGTTGTTCCTTACTTTTGGTTGGTGAGTTGCTCTTGCTCCCGATACGTTTGGTGAGTTACTCCTTCTATTTGGATAATTGCTTCAAAAACCTACACTTGTTTTTTGTAGAGGCGATGGTGGATGAGGGAGCTAATGGCCCATGGTGGTGAGAAGAGAGAGAAGAGATAGAGAGAGAGGTTGGGATGGCGATGACCATGTATTAGATGTGTATATATATATATACATATATATATATAGAGAGAGAGAGAGAGAGAGGGGAGTTGGTGTTTGGGTTTAGGTTTGTGTTGGTGGTGGCACCACCACCCCCACCCCAACCTCTTTATCTCTTTGATCTCTTCTCATAGCCACTACTAGGAGCCACCTTGCTCATCCACACACCATTGCCTCTAAAAAAAAAAAAAGTTACAAGTTAGAGCAACCGTCTAAACAGCAGAAGTAACCCACCAAACGAATCGGGAGCAACGTTAACTCACCAAACGTAAAGAGCAGCGTTGCTCTTTCCATTTGGTGAGTTGTTCCAAACGTTTGGTGAGTTGCTCTCGATACGTTTGGTGAGATGCTCCTGCCGTTTGGACAGTTGCTCCAACCAGCAACTTTTTTTTTTCCGATCTGTAGTGGCAGGGGTGGATGAGGGAGGAGGCCCATGGTGGTGGTGGTGGTGGTGAGAAGATAGAGAATAGATAGAGAGAGTTTGGGATGGTGGTGGCCAAATATTAGATATATTTATACTCATCAGTAAAGATTGGGTGACCGAAAATGTGCCCATAAATTGTTTACCGAAAAATCGGGGCCATTCATTTTGGTGGCCCTCACGCCAAAGTGTATGGGGCTCACTAAAATGAATGGCCCCGATTTTTCGATGCACAATTTTGGTGCATATTTTCGGTGCCTCTAGCATTACTGTATACTCATATATATATATATATATACATAGAGAGAGAGAGAGAGAGAGAGAGAAGTTGTGGTGGGGTGATGGTGGTGGTGGTGGTGGCGAGAAGAGAGAGAAGGGATAGAGTGAGATTGGGGTGGTGGTGGCCATATATTAGGTATACATACTCATGTATATATGTATATATATAAAGAGAGAGGTTGGGGTTTGGGTTGGATTTGGTAGTGGTGGTGGTGGTGGTAGTGGTGGTGGCGGCGGCAAGTGGTGGTAGCTAGTGAGAAGAGACCAAAGAGAGGGAGACATTTTTGACATTTTACACAAGAATTTATGTATATTTAATTTCCAAAAAACACATGACTAATTTTTAAATTGACTGCAAATTATTAACTGATTTTTAATTCTCCCCACTAAATATAACCTGTTAATACATTCAATAATTATTGCTTAGGATATATATACCAACATAAGTGTCTTAGAGCAACTCCAAGGGTAGTCATCAAATTTGGGTATCTAAAATGCTATTTGGTTACTTGAATAGTATTTTACATACTAAATAAATCTCATGTACTCCAACCATAGTACCCAAAACTAGTCTCCATTTTATTGCTTAATACATTTTGATGTATCTCAACCATGGATACACTAAAAATATTATTTTATTCACAAACCAATGGCTAGAATCATCCCACCAAATATGCAACCCCTCACTTTCTCTCTCCAAAGACTATAAGTTTGGAGACTCAAACCATGAGTGTGCATAATGGATACCCTTTTGGATCCCCCATTGGAGTATATTTTTTGGGATGAAAAGATCTATTTTAGCATCTTTTGAATTTAAATGCTCATTTAAATCCCCATTGGAATTGCTCTTATGGGATTGTTATCACTCAGGAGTCATTGATTTTTTTCCCCCCCATTTTTGGGTCAAATCGCAAGTAGGAAAATTGAAAAAGCTTGACGGGAGCTACACTCTAGTGGAGTCTTTGTCATTTGCAAATTTGTTTTTTATATCACATCAATAATTGATGAGGATATCAAAAGGGGCACTCATCCCCCTCGCCCAATAAAAATAAAAAATAAAAAATAATTGACGAGGATAACACAAAAAGTAGTGGCAATCATTGGTGTCATATGAGCTAGTCTAAAGAATTGCTCCCTCGTACAGTCAAATCACCGCCATTAGTGCTGCTTTTTCCACCGGAACGCTCAGCATTGGATGCCCGGTAGGGGTGTAAAGTGGACCAAATTGGTCCAGCCCAGCCCGCTCTGCTCCGCCCTATCATATGGTGGTCCACAACTCACTTTATTCCGTGAACGAGCTCAATTTGTGTCACAACTCTGGTATGAGGTTGGGTTAATTTTTCTTTTATGACTCATAATTCACTCTGTGACCCAGCTTGTCTAATCTGTCAACTTGTCACCAACCCGTCTTGCCTGGTGACCCGCCCCGTCCCGCCTTACTAACCCGGGAGTAAAATGCTTTTTTTTTTTAATTACTTTTAAATAAACTAATTGTTATTAAATTATTTTATTAAACTTTTAAGTAGAAAACAGATAATTTAAAAAAAAAAAAAAAAAAAACAACTTTCAAATACTTTTTTAACAATATGTTTTTACTTACTATTTTTAAATATCGTGTTTTATTGAACCTTTTTTTAGAAAATATGGGTAAAAAGCATTTTGTCCCCTTCAACTTTACATACTTTTGCAATTCACACCCCAAGCTTTAAAAAGTTGCAATGTCTCCCCTGAACTATATCTAGGATTGCAATGTCCCCCATGAACTTCAAAAAGTTGAAAGTCTCCCCTGAAGTATCGTCTGTGTTGCAACGTTCCTCTTAAACTATCTTTCGTGTTGCAATGTCAACCCTAATGGAATTTGCTCATGTGGGACGCACATGCCAAACTTCAACGACATTTATGACATTTGACCTTTCGCTTCTTAATTAACAATCATAAATATCATAAAAATCATAAAAACACAGTTAATTTCACTGAGTTGCTCTTTTCTTTAATCTATTAATTTGTTGTGTAGCAAGAAAACATTAGAGTTTTTATGAAATTTATGATTGTTAAGTTGGAAGGGGATGGTGAAATATCACAAATGTCTTTGAAATTTAGCATGTGCGTCCTATACTAGCAAATTCCATCACATTTTTTACGGAATGTGATGGTAGGGTTGACATTGCAACACGAAAGATAGTTCAGGGGGAACATTACAACACAATCGATAGTTCAAGGGGGACATTTCAACTTTTTGAAATTCAGAGAGGACATTGCAACCCTAAATTCAGAGAGGACATTAATACTAGTAGATCTAGATTGTTTCTTAATTAAAAGTGGATACTAAATTACTATTATTTCTTTCTTTGTTAATTTCTGACCAATCTAGTATTTTAGTCATTTCTTACCATTTTTTTTTCGATACTACGATAATTCTTTCTTGGTTTATTATAGCCTCAATACTATACTTGTTTATTTGTTAATTAATATGAGATCTAGATTGTTTTAGTTTTGAAATTAGATACTTTGTTAATTAATAGTAGATCTAAAGTGAATACTTTCAATGTTTTCAACTTTTCAGGATGGATGATACGGTAAACCAAACCCCAAATGATGCGGCCGATTGCAATGAACGTCAAGGTCTCCCGCCACTTCCCCCCAAGGTTAGCGGTAAGAAAAGATCGTATGTTTGGGACCATTTCACCGAGGTTAAGAGTGAGGACCCTAATGCTAAGCGTAGGGCTAAATGTAATTATTGTGGGACGGGTTACGCATGCGAGTCTAAAGCTAATGGTACAACGTCAATGAAAACTCATTTAGAAACACAATGTAAAAAAAATCCTCATAGGAAGGTGGATACAACCCAAACCACTTTGGGTTTTACACCGTATAACACCCGTAATTGTGTTATTGCTTTTGCATTTCATTGTCATGCATGATAATGTGTTGTGGCGTGTCTTATGACACATGTTTTGGTGAGTTTTGACTCACCAGTTGATTCGGGTGTCTGTATTAGAGAACCCTTTGAAACTGTGGTGATTGAGGATTTATTGTTGTAAAGTCTCTCCGAGTATGAGACGGTCACTGTGGAACATTTTAAATGTTTATCTGAAAATAAATGTTTACCTGTGTATCTCAATATCTGTATTATTTCCTGTTTTAGAATTTATATCTGTTGTTAGTTTTACTATCCTGGTGAGAACGAATTAACACGCTATTAATTTGGTAGGCTAATTAGCAACTTCGGAAACGTCATGTAGAAATTCACGTTTTAGCGACCAAACGAAACTTAGTCGAAAACTTTTATAATTTTGAGTTTTCATTCGTAAAGCTATGAATAAGCTGTATAGAAAGTTTCAGAGACTGATTAGGAGTTTTGGAAAACTCGTGGGGAGGTAAACGTAATTCCCGAGAGTTTTGCCTATATCTAGATAGAGATGAGTTATATATTTTCATTAGCTTACAACCTAAGTTTCCAAAAAGAGGCCAAAGGGGGATTTTATTGCTTCGAGCTTTGCGACACCAAACGACGACCTTCCGTCAGTTTGTTTTCTCCCAGATTTCATATTCGAGCTCCTCGAGGTAAGAGCTTCGTTTTGATATATGTTAGGACTTGTTTGGCCAAGTTTTCCGAAAAGTATTTTTCTATAATTTTTCATAAAAGTTTATAAATGGAATTTTGATTCATAGGAATTGTACTAGACAGACTCCTACACGTTCTTTGTACACGGGTTTTCTTTGAATCGAAGTTTAAGAGCGTAAATCGGAGGTGAGTGATTCAACTATGTTTTTGGAATGATTTCTTGACATGTATTCATGTTTTGTGTTAATAGCATGTATTAATTCATAGAGATATCTTGTGTAGTTCATATTGGGCATTTATATTGATAAGTAGGCCCAATAGCACGATGAAATGTTTTGATTACCGCTAGTACGGTGATATGTATTTGAGCATGTTAAGTTGTTTAATTGGGTCAGAAGGAGCACGTGGTCACCGTGCCATTTTGTGGAGCCGATATAGGCATTAAGGTCGCACGATTGAAGAAAAGAATCGTGGGTCTTACCCTTTCGCGTGGACTTATTGGCGAGGAGTCGCGGATTGGGAGGATGGATGGGCACGTGAGTCTCCGGCGACTAGTATGAAATGTAGAGATGTGAATGCGGACATGTTTATCATTCATGTGCATATGTTGTTTTATTCACTAAGCGTTAGCTTAAACAAATCGAATATCTGTGGTTATTCAAATAACCATTTCAGGTGTTAATGCTGGCGAGGAATCGCAGAAGTGAGCACGTGGGTTGGGAGTTCTTTTAGAAGGCAACTTGAATGTTAATCTTGTAGTTTTGGGATAATAGGAATGTTGTAATAAGAATTTGGTTGTTTTAATCCATGTTTAAATTGGTATGTTAGAACGAATCTAAAATGTTGTAATAGTTGGTAACATGTTTAACTGTGCTTCGGTAATATGTTAATACAGTTAGGATTGTTTTGGAGTACTTTTGGAAGTGTGTGTTTGATCCCCATTTGAATTCAAAAGCTTTTAAACTTGAAATTGCTGCAGAATGTGCTGCTGCCAGGGGATCAGTCGACTGGTTTATTGAACAGTCGACTGGAGCCTCCTTTTCAGCAACTCTCTGCATCGTTTCCTGGAGGATCAGTCGACTGGGTCCCCGACACAGTCGACTGGATCATGATTTTCAAAACTGATATTTTGGCCAGGCTGGACTTCAGTCGACCGGACTTTACCAGTCGACTGAAAATTTGAAGCCCCAGTCGACTGGGTGTAGAAAACAGTCGACTGGATGGTGTTTTAAAACCCAACTTTCTGCTGGACCAGGATCAGTCGACTGGATCCGAGGATCAGTCGACTGGACAGATGGTTTTCAAAATGACTTATTTTATTCCGCTGCGTATGTTCTTCAAACCTAATTTTGGGAACGTTAATGGATTGGTTTAGCCTCGGTAGCGTGCCACGGGCTCTGGTTCCGCTATTGTGGGACCGGGTTGTGACACACCGAGTCCGGAAGGATCTAGCAGTGGTGGCTCACTTGTACCGGTTTCTTTTTGTGCGGAGGACATTAAGGAATCTTTAGCAGAAATGTTAGTAATTGATGAATTGCCTTTTAAATTTGTAGAGAATTAGGGTTTTAGGAGTTTCATGTTAAAAGCATGTCCCAGATTTTCCAAAATCCCATCTCGAATAACCATGGCTAAAGAATGTAAGAAAGTATTCTTAAGAGAGAAGAATAAGCTGAAAAATGCACTTAGAGGGCAACGGGTTTGTCTTACCACTGACACGTGGACATCATTACAAAATTTAAACTATTTGTCTTTAATTGCACACTATATAAATAGTGATTGGCAAATACAGAAAAGAGTTATGAACTTTTGTATGGTGGAAAGTCATAAGGGTGATACACTTGGTACGGTTATTGAAATGTGTTTACTTGAGTGGGGAATAGATAAGTTGCTTATAGTCACTGTCGATAATGCAAGTTCAAATAATGGGTTAATAAATTTTTTGAAAAGGAAGATGAAGAGTAGGAATGACACAATACTAGAACACGAGTACATGCATATGAGATGTTGTGCTCATATCTTGAATGTCATAGTTCGTGATGGATTGAAAGATATTGATGACTCAATTTTGAAAGTTAGAAATGCTGTAAGATACGTGAAATCCTCTCCACAAAGGCGGAAAACATTTCAATTGTGTGCTGAGAAGGAAAAGATTGCATCTAAAGGTGGTGTTTCTTTAGATATGGCAACTAGGTGGAATTCCACTTACATGATGTTGGATAAGGCGGAAAAGTTTCAAAAAAAATTTCAAAGGCTAGAGGAGGAAGACAACAACTTTGTTATTGGGGGGGAGAGTGTTAATGTTGGTGAGGATGACGGTAGTGGTAAGAGAGGAACTGTTCGACATTTAGAGCAAAATTTTTGAAAATTTTTTACGATGATACTTTACGTTTTTTGGGGTCTAACCATGTCACGTGCAATTCATTTGCTATGGACTTAGTAACAATTCAAGATACCATTGAAATGGAGTGTAGCAAAGGGGATGTATCTTTGAGAACCATGGCGGTCAATATGAAAAGAAAGTTTGACAAGTATTGGGGCAACTTTGACACCATGAATCCGTTGTTGTATGTTGGATTAGTTCTTACCTCGTTATAAATTACGCTATGTTGAGTATATCTTTGAGTCATTCTATGATGCAAAAATGACTATTGAATTGACACAAAAAGTTAAGGATGTACTTACATCTTTGCATCAATTTCATGAAAGGGAGGTGGGAGGTGGTGGAGCACAAGAGACAAGTGGTTGTTAAATAGTAGAGGGTGGATTTAATAAGGAGGATACGGATTTGAGGACATTAAGGAAAATAGAGTTTAAGAGACGCTTAATGGAAGCGAAAACTCTAGAAAACAAATCGGAGGTGGAAAGGTATCTAATAGAGAGTTGCGAAGATGATTCAAATGGATTTGATATATTAAATTGGTGGAAAGTTAACTCTATTAGATATAAACTGCTATCTAGGGTTCCCTGAGATGTGCTTGCAATTCCTGTTTCAACTGTAGCTTCTGAATCTGTGTTTAGCACAGCGAGTCGTGTTATTGATTCATACCGTACTTCATTGGCTCCAAAGGTGACTGAGGCCCTTATTTGTACACAAAATTGGCTTCGTTCTTCATCCTCTCTTATTAAACTTAATTCGGCAATCGATGATATCGATGAGTTTGAGAAGTTCGCCTCAGGTATAAGTTTTAGTTTTTTAATATTTATGCATTCCATTTTTTGAATAAGATATCATATTCTTTGTAATGTGGTTTCTTTTTTTTCTTTTACTTTTTTTTTTGTAGAATTTATGGATGAACCAAGCACATTGGACTCCACACCCACAGTTATTGAAGACGATGATTGACAATGGAAATAGTAGGACGAATGGACAATTGAAGCATGTTGTTAGTTTGAAGATTTGAACTATTAATTTGGAGCATTTTTATGTACTGTTATGTTTGTGTTTACTGCCCTTAGCTTGGTTGTGTGAATATTGGATTGTTGTTTGAATTGCTGTTTTTTTAAGAAGCTAGTTTGGGTATTTGAACAATATTAATGTGCCTTATTGCACAGGTCCATGCTATTGCTTTGGTTAATATTGTTATCGCTTATTATTGCTCAGGTTATTGCCATTAGCTTGGTTGTATGAATATTGGATTGCTAATTTTTTTAGAAGCTAGTTTGAGTATTTGAACAATATTAATTTGCCTTATTGGACAGGTCTAGTACTTTGGTTGTTAAGGTTGTTACTTGCTATTATAGCTTAATGCTATATTTTGTGGTTCATTTCAATTGCTTAGCTTGGTAATGCATTTTCAAATAGCCCAAAAATGTCAAAATATTGGCCCAATCAAAGCTTAAAAAAGAGAGTAAAATTTAGCCCAATCAAAGTTTAACATTAGCCCAATCAAAGCTTAAAGAGAGAAAAAATTGGCCCAAAACCTTTAAACTAGTGAATACATTAAATGTCAGCTAGCACAACAAAAATATATAAGACCTTACAAGAAGCCTCGGACAAATCGAAACCGACCGAAACCGCACCCAATGGTTCGGTTCGGTTTGGTTTGGTTCGGTTCGGTTCGGTCCTTTGTTCGGTTCGATTTTGGTGTTGTTCCTCTGGAAAACCGAATAATCGGTTCGGTCTACAAAATGCTCTCAAAACCAACCGAACCGAACCGATTTCACCCCTATTCAGGACGGATATTATAACTTTTTAAAGTTCGGGGTATGAATTACAAAAGCGTGTATAGTTTGAGGGGACAAAACGCTTTTTACCCAGAAATAAAGACTTTTTGAAACTATTTTATAATGAAATGGGTAAAAAGCATTTTGCCCCCTCAAACTATATACGCTTTTGTAATTCATATTCCGAACTTTAAAAAGTTGCAATGTCCCTCCTGAACCATCTTATATAGGGTTGCATTGTCCCCCCTGAACTAATATCGTCTGTGTTAAAATGTCACTCCTGAACTATCTTTCATGTTACAATATCAACCTCGAATTTTTTTATTTTTTTTTATTTTTTGGTGGGGGGAGGGGTGCGGGAGAGGGCGGAGGTGGTCTGAGATATGATTTTGTTACTATTAGAGCGAGTTGGGAGTTGGTACTGGCAGGTTTGAACCCTCGCGTAATGAGAGTGGGGCTCAAATGCCTCGCCCATTTTTGCTCACATTTTAGAGTAAAGATTGGATGTTACAGTGATATCATGTCACTAAATGTAACCTATTAATACATTCGATAATTATGCTTAGGATATATATACCAACATGCTTATGGGCTTGTTATCACTCACTTGTCATTGATCCCCCCCCCCCCCCCCACCCCAATTTTTGGGTCTAACCGCAGGAGGGAACCATTGATGAGGAGCTACAGCCTACACTCTAGTCTTAGGCTTAGTTTGGCCTTCAGTTTGGTGTTTCTCTTTTTTTAAAGCATAATTTTATTTTAATTTATTTGATAACTAGTTTATAAGCTTTGTAAAATTTAATCTTGAGGCTTTTTCGGGGGAGCTTTTAAAAGCTCTAGTATGATATTTTTTTGAAGACTAATGTGTCACTTGTATAAAATTATCAAACAATTTAGGGTTAAAAACAACTTACATCCCCTGTGGTTTGGCCGATTTGCACTTACCCCCCTGTGGTTTAAATTTTGATTGGCATTAATACCCCCTGTGGTTCAGACTAAAGTGCAACTGTTAAAATTGTTAATGGAGTAAGCTAAAATGACCATACTATCCCCAAGTCTTCATAACAATGTTAAGAACAAAATCTGTTTACCTCAATTCGTTTAGGGAGAAAATAATGGTTTTGAATTGGTGAGAAAGAGTCTTTGACATTTTTACAATTTTCTTGGTATAGGTCATGCGCTTGACCGAACGAAAATTATTTATCACTTATTTTCCAATTAATATGACTTCCAGGGGCAAAATAGTCATTTTACCCTTCAAATTAGGGCTCCTAAGTTTAAAACTGTTAATTTGGATGGAAAAAGTCACGGTTGCCCCTGTCCCTATGCTTCAAAAGTGGACACTTAACCCCCTGTGATTGTGGACTAAAATAGAACTGTTATGATTTCACTCAAAGAGCGTTAACCCCAAAATTAACATCACAAAATGGGTTAAGTGTTTATATTTTTAACCAATTTTAGAATTTTTGTCAGTTTTGAGTGAAATCATAACAATTCCATTTTAGTCCACAATCACAGGGGGTTAAGTGTCCACTTTTGAAGCATAGGGACAGGGGCAGATCTAGAAAATTAATACATGGGGGGCTTGATAGAGGTTTGTTTGGGGAAAAAAATATTTTGGACCTATTTATATGTATTTTGTGTAGATGATATAAATTAATGCTAAAAAAATTAACCCAAAAACATAGGAGGGAGAAGGGATTTTATAATTAGAACAAAAATATAAGAGAAAGGGAGCTTAGTATGACAATTTTATAATATTAGGGGGGCTAATTGTAATTTTCAGGGGAGGCTAATGTAAAAAAAACTAACGGACCGTTAGGGGAGGGGGCGTTTTGTTACCTAATTACAAACCTCGAGGGAGGTCTGTGTAATTTTTGAAACAAGAGGGGAGGTCCGTGTAATTAAGGCAAACCTCAGGGGAGGTTTGTGTAATTTACCCTAAGTATTTTTTTGTTAATTAAATACTTTTTATTCCTTTTAGCTTAGGCCTATTTTTATTTTATTCTTTTAAGAAATATTGTGGGTCATTGGTACACCCACATACATTGGACTGGATTCAATGGGCCTTGCTTAGGCACCAAGCAATTCTGAGTGGGTTAAACTTGGGAGTCCTAAGGCAACTGCACGTGTGTGCCTATATATATGTATATTGCACACACATATAAGGGTTACACACGATACAACCCTAAGGGGTTCGGCCCGGCCCTCTCTCTATCCTTCCCCTCTCTATCACGCTTTCTCTCTCTAGGCCATCACCAAGAGCCTTGGGATTTAGCACGTGAATGCAATGAAGATTGCTCTAGTAGTATCTTCTACGACCAACACGAAGCATAAGAGAGTACACAGAAGTGAGGAAGGAACAACAGTTCGTGGGGTTTCTTGTCGGGTTCGTAATAACGCCAAATATCGATCCGTCGGGCTATATTATGCTAGGTAAGATCTAAACCGGACTCCATGCTTGGGTGCTGATCGGGAGAGAACAATTCCTAATTATACGCCTTAATTCACATTTGTTAAAATTTTTATCTTGTTTTAGTGTAATTTTACTTTGTTTTCTATTTTATGTCAGGATTGAAAGAAAACAAGAATCCATGTAAAAAAGGTGTAAAAACAAAAGAAAAGAAGCAGAAAAAGCCACCTCGCTCGCGCGGCCTGCTCGCGCGACATTCCAGTACCTCGCTCGCACGGCTCGCTCGCGCGATCTCCCATAAACGCGCTCACGCGACCTATGTAAAAAGTGAAGTTGCATATTTCAGTGTAATGAAGATCCCCACGGGAATGAAACTGCCAAAATACGTCCAGAAACATAAAATATAGTAGTTTTAGTGCGATTAGGTTTAGCAAAGCCTCCAAACTTGCTCCAAATCTATATATACCCTATTCTAATTCAATATTGGGATTGCATACCTTTATATACAACGAAAACTTCAGCCATTGAAGAGAGGAAAGCAAGGAGAAGAAGAAGAAGACCAAGAATTCCTATGACCTCCTCCATCAACCTCTTGTTGTTCACCGCTTCTATGGCCAACTAAACCTAGATCTAGGGTTTCAATAAAACCCTAGCCAAGTAATAGGGTATTATTTATGTTTTTCTTTTAGTTTTATTATGTATGGATGATGATTATATGTTTTGAGGATTTTTATAATAAAATCGAACTTCTATTGATTAAATCATTACTTTCAAAGTTTATTTTTGTCTTAGATCTATTTTGGATGTGATGTGCTCAATGATCTATATTTGATGTGCTTGTATGGATTATTTATATGTGATGGTGCTTATTTGAATTGTGATATCGAGTAGCCGAATAGTTCATGCCTAGGAAAAATGGATTGTGTCACAACCCTAGTTTAGTGTGAGACAATCCGTGCCAACCGAAGATGAATTATGTTGGTGCTTGAAGCGTAGTTATCTTCTTGACGGAGGAATTGGGCTTGTAGCTATAATTCCCCATTATCATCCAACGAAATAAGCTAATTGAAGGCATAAATACCCTTATTATGAAGCTAATGGTGGATTTGCAATCCTAGGTTCACTTTAAATATCGTTTAAACAACTTTTAATTGCTTTCATAATTTAGATTTACTTTCATTGTTCTTAGGTTAATAAAAATCAAAAATCAAAAATCAAAATTCCGTTTTCTTAATTAACTAGGGTTAGGTTTTAAAATTAAAGTGCTTTAGTAATTCAATCTCTGTGAGTTCGACCTCTACTTCCACACTACAAATCTTTTAAAAGTAGAGTATACTTTTATATCTTGATTTTGACAAGATCAGGTGCATGATTTATCTGCATTGGTATCAGAGCCTCTAGGTTGTTGATTCGCCCATATGTCGCCCAAACATAATCTGCCATGGAAGCTTTGCAAGCTTTTATGGCCTAAACCCTATTTTCATTTTTCTAAGTGGGTCTAATACAAAACTCTAATATAACTCTGAATTTTTTATATGGTTGTGTCCCATATAGTCCCTAGAGTCCCTCCATAAAGTTTCATGGCTTGATTATCTCAAACAAGTGAGATATATATAGCAAAACCCAATTTTCTGGGTTTACAAAACCGGAATTTTTTCTCAAGTTTGAGCCCATATTCTGGATGATTTAGACGTCCAATGAATCTATATTTTGCCTTCACTGCAAGAAAAAGGGACTTCAGCTATGGGAAAAAACGACGGTTTTTAAAATTGTCGTTAATTTCCCACGATGTTAAGAACAACCGTGGTTAATTAACGATGGTTGTAACATGAGACTAATTAACCATGGTTTGTACGACTGTCATTAATTCACCACGGATTTAAACCAACTGTGGTAAATTAACCACGGTTTTAAAACTGTGGCTAATGTGGAGTATAAGTACTAAATGAAAAATAGGGGTCAATTGTATGGCCATTCATATCAGTCACAAAACACAATGAACTATACTGTGCGATTGAAGTGTGTACTCTCTCAGGTCATTGTTGTCTCTCTCTCTCTCTCTCTGGTCATCATCTCTCTCCGGCCATCAACTCAAAAAATCAACACAGTTTTGCCATTGAAGTGTGCGATTGAAGTGTGTGTTCTCTCTCTCCGGTCATTGTCATCTCTCTCTCTCTCTCTCCGTCATCATCTCTCTCTCTCACTTGCCGTCGAAGTGTGTGCTCTCTCTCACAGATAAAACTTAAACCCTAACTTTGTATATTTGTATGTGTTCTTATGAGTTTGTGTTGGGGATACAGATGAAACTTCAAGTGGTCATTCACATCTTCAATAGGTGTTCTTTGAGGCTTAGAACCCTAGTTTCAAATCCCTCAAGAAACCCCCAAATGTTTCATCCCAAGAAGCCAAGTCTAGACCTTCTACAATCACAAAAACAGTGAGTTCTGAACTTTAAAAAATCATTTCGCTCTTTGTGTTTATGATATGAAAATGAAACCACTTGGAAAGGTTCCTAAAACCATTCATTATGTCTCCAAATTTTGGTTTAGCCCTTGGTATCTTGGAAATCCATTTTTGAGACTCAAACACCCAAGAATACTGTTCTGTTTTTCTATGACAACATTCTGGTCTAAATTTGAACATTATTTCGGGAACATTTTTCAGAGTAAGAACCTCTTTTATTTTCATGATGTTGTAATATGATGTGTTGGACACCTTCTCACCAAATATTACAATTTTCTCATTAATGTAACTATTTTTAGTGTATTTTTAGATTTCTGTCAACGTTGCAGATTTTGTTTGTGAGTTATGCCTCTTGTTTGCTTCATTTCTCTCATTCTGTGATAGATAAGGTATAAGGTTTTTTGATTTGGAAACTAGACACATTAAGGATAGTCACCCTAAAATTTCAGCTTCATGTCATTTAACCATGATTTATGCTTTAATTTCAAAGTTGACCATTTCTCCCAATGTCGTTCATGAAAAAGTTCAGTTTTGGATTTACTTTGTTATAATTTTGTCTCGAATTCCTTTTTCGCAACTGTGAGGATTCACTCGTTCATCGCAACACGTTAACTGATTGATGTAAAGCAGATGCTTTGTTCATTTCTATCCTGCTAAAAAATATTTATGATTCTAATCTTTGTTCTTTTCTATTTCCTTGTTACCTACTGCTGTACCGTCCCCATTTCATCTAGGATGATCCTTATTGTACGTGTAACAAATCACACATTTGGTTAATCACATGCTCCAGATATGATTTTTTTTGGGTTTGTATCAGTGGAAAAAGATGAAGGAGAATTTTTCGATATTCCTTATTCATTCTATATAGTCCATTATATACACATCCAAGATAACAATAAAAGGAAAGAAAATAGAAGAAAGGAAATAAAATCAATCTAATCCTAGAATCCTGAGATAGAATTTTGACTGAAATTCTATCCACAGAAATCTTATCTCCAACACTCCCCCGCAAGTTGAGTCACTGAAACTTGATGACGTGAGCAACTTGAACTTGGACTTTGGATGATCCTACCATATGTCGAACAGCCATAACCAAAAAGCGTGAAAGTTCCAGTAGAAGCGAAACAATCCCTTGACAAATTGCTTGGATATCACAGTGCAATAAAACGAACAAGGCCGCCGGAAACCACGACAGAGCTAATCAACTTGAACCGATGAACAGAAGATTGCCCGGACACTCGGTGCAATAAAGGGTCATGGCTGCAAGAAAATATGGCTGAGCAAATCAACCGGCGAGCACATACATGTTCAAGCCCATCAAGAGAGCCCACAATGGGGCTGCACACTTCAACTCCCCCACAAATGGCTGGCCAAGGGCT
Organism: Hydrangea macrophylla; assembly: GCA_033977485.1. Taxonomy (NCBI): domain Eukaryota; kingdom Viridiplantae; phylum Streptophyta; class Magnoliopsida; order Cornales; family Hydrangeaceae; genus Hydrangea; species Hydrangea macrophylla. Next base: position 110,747,188 of record CM066999.1, read on the forward strand.
GGACAAGGCTCGAAAGGGTCGGCCAATGGCTTGATGATGTTTGATGGGGGTTGAATCTGAAAGTAGCAGAAGGAGTGTGGGTTTATTTGAAAAAAAAAATGGGAACAAACGAAGTGCACACAACAGCAACCTAATAAATTTAATGAAGAAAAGAAGATTATAAGAGTCCATCGGGCGGCGAACCGCCACCTGCCGGTGGAGCTTGAAGATATCTACCAAGTGGAAAAAGATGAAGGAGAATTTTCTGACATTCTTTATTCATTCTATGCAGTCCATTGTATACACATCCAAGATAACAATAAAAGGAAAGAAAATAGAAGAAAGGAAATAAAATCAATCTAATCCTAGAATCCTGAGATAGAATTTTGACTAAAATTCTATCCACGAAATCTTATCTCCGATAGTATCTAATATTTTAGATATTTAACCGGCTTCTTTGTGACTAGTATGGCAATGATGTTAGTGTATAAAAAATGATACTTTTGTCCGAGCATCTGGGAAGCCTAGCATTATTCTATTCAAATCAGTACTCAAATCTTCATTTAAAACAAGTCACTCAATCAACCAAAAGATAATGCACATCACTGTGTGTTTATTGTTCGTACTTAAAACTACTACTCTTCCATTAAGGAAATTGAAGTTGCAACAAAGGTTTTCACCCAAAACAAAAAGGTTGCAGAAACCAAACTACATTTCGAGGAGTTAAGTGACACAAATTGGCCTTAATTAATGTGCTGAGTTCTGGTGTCTCATACAAGGTGCATCAATTAATTTCCAAGGCAAATACTAGCTCCATTGCCTTTTTCGTCCCCATTCTCTTCATTTGATTCATTTAATTTTAGGTCTAGCTCAGTCCACTCTCAGGGAAGCAACAACAAATTCTCTGTTCCTCATCAGAAGCTCCTCTGTCAAGGTATATAAGCTTAGTTTAATTACATTTTCAAAACTTATAGTATATAGTTAGTAATAAATTAATTTTGGATTAATGTATATGAACATACATGGAGACAAGAGAGAGAATCTCTGGTATTGCTCAACGACTACTACTACTACCTTTTCTGTGTTGTTATCACTTTGTGTCGGGTCCTCTCCGATTCACTTTGTTATCACTTTGTGTAGTGTAATCTTTAATTTCATGAATGATCAATTTTTTTCTCTTGAAAAATCTAAGCCTATGCTCATGCTAGCAACTCGATCTCATTCCTCTCTTTCATCCACTCTTCAGTTCTTTCTTGAATGTTCTTTCTAGTTGTTTTCTCTCGAAAAATTAACACTAGCTAGTTGTTCTTCAAAACTTTGGGGGGTATAGTCTAATTTCTAACATAGTTCTTGTGAGTTTGTGTTGGGGATGATGGATGAAACTTGGATGATGGATGAAACTTCAAGTGGTCATTCACATCTTCAATAGGTGTTCTTTGAGGCTTAGAACCTTAGTTTCAAAGCTCTCAAGAAACCCCTAAATGTTTCATCCCAAGAATCCAAGTTTAGACCTTCTAAAATCACAAAAACAATGAGTTCTAAACTTTAAAAAATCATTTGGCTTTTTGTGTTTATGATATGAAGATGAAACCACTTCGAAATGTTCCTAAACTCATCCATTATGTCCCCAAATTTTGTCTTAGCCCTTGGTATCTTGAAATCCATTTTTGAGACTCAAACACCCAAGAACTGTGTTCTGTTTTTCTGTGACAGCATTCTGGTCTAAATTTTAACATTTATTTCGTGAATATTTTTCATACTAAGAACCTCTTTTATTTTCATGATGTTGTAATATGATGTGTTGGACACCTTCTCACCAAATTTTAGAATTTTCTCATCAATATAACTATTTTTAGTGTATTTTTACATTTCTGTCAGCATTGCAGATTCTATTTCTGAGTTATGCCTCTTGTTTGCTTCATTTCTCTCATTCTGTGATAGATGGTTTTCTGATTTGGAAACCAGACGCATTAAGAATAATCACCTTAAATTTCAGCTTCATGTCATTTAAGCATGATTTATGCTCTAATTTCAAGTTGACCATTTTGCACAGTGCACTATTCATAGCATAGTTCTTTTTGTCTTTCTCCTTTGGTAGCCACTTGTAATGCATGCCACTTTAGATAATATACTATAGATATGTCATATACCATATGTAAGTCACCCTAGCACAACATTCTTCTTGCATACTCCACTTTACTACCCAAAAGGTTTAATTTTTCCAAAAACACATTCACTCTCATTGGCACTATAATGTTGACTCGTTGCTTGTATATAATATAGCAAATGCATGCTATGAGTAAAAAGTTTGAATGAAAAGCATTAATGATTTTGGATTAGCCATTAATTTAGATTGATTTGTCCCATTTTGTTTGGTCTTTTTTTTTATTGATTACTATCCAAAAGGTTCAATTTGTCCAAAAACACATGGTGAGATAGTTGATGGAGTATTTATTGCTGCACGCACAAGGGAAAATAGTGAGATAGTTGATGAAGCATCAACAGAGGCAATTGTATGTCACCTTAATGTGATTCAAACTTTGTTTTCTTTTTCATCATCCCTTTGTTTTTCTGCATCTATGTTAATTACCATAATTACTTCTTACAGACTCGCATAAATGATCGACTATCTGAGGTGCCCGAGTCTTTACAGACATCATCATTTCGGGAGTAAGTTTTCACTGAGATCATGGGACCTGATGGACATGGTCGTGTGAGAACTTATGGTATAGGCCCTTCTTCGTCAGATATTTTTCCAAAACCGTCGAGAGAACAATATGATGAACTGAAGAGAATAAATGAAGGCCTAACTACAAACGTTGAGATGAGGAAGGAAGAGACGAGAATTTGGAAGGAAAGAAATGAGTTAATAAAGAAAGTTCAAATGTTGGAAAATCATATATTAAATCAGGCCAACATAACAGATTTACCTTCAGATGCACATACAAATTCTAGACAGGTTACTTGCTCTAGTTTGACGTAGATAATTTACAAAATTGTTCGGTCAACTTCACAGTCTTTTATTAATCATAATAGGTCCCAGATGCATCTAGTGCTCATGCTCACCAGCCACACCTAGTAGCACTAAGGAATCAAGAGTTATCATCTTCAAATGGAACTCCATCCATATCCCAAGAGGTATACATTCAAATTTAGTTACTTTTATATTGCTTAAATTCGTCTATCCAAACTTAAATTTTTTTAATTTTGGAAGTAATTTTAAAATAGTAGGTCCAAACTCATGCAAAAGCAAGAAAGAAACATCACAACATTGCTGTCATTGCTAAGGTAATCTTTGTACTAACATTGTGCATGAGACTTTTATACAATTATTTTTTCTTGTCTTCAATGCATTATTATTCATTCTTCTAGGTTTCGAAGAAAGTAACTCTTCAAGGATTTCAAATACCCTAGAGGTCTGTGGCAAAGGGTTTTCTTATTAGCAATGACCCATCAAAGATAGTAGGAGGAGAACCACTTAGACAAGATTTTTGCGAAGTTTTTGTGGCATATGTTTCAAACTGTCGTGAAAAGCTATTGAGGCCATTTGGAGACATCCTTACACTTGGAGAAGCAGAAAATGAATACATAGCATGGCCATCTGCAAATGTAATACATCCATTACCGAACATAGTTTTTTCACGTTTTATATGAACTTATCCATTGTAACAAATTTGTACTTATGGTTTCTTTTGTACTCTTGTTTTACAGGTTCACGAGGAATAAGGAGCACAGAATTTCTACATCAGTTATCTTTTGTTTTACTCTATTCCCAATTAGTAGGAAACACTTCTAGACTTTTTATGACTTTCCATGTATCAAGATATTGTGGAGATTTTAATGTTTTGATGTTAGGATGTAGATTATTACTTATTACTATTGTGGTTATAATTTTATTTGGGTGTTGTGTTTTTTTTGCATTTACTTGCCAAATAAATTCGAGAAACAAGTTTAATTAGGTACTATGCAAGAAATAATTACAAATTATTTCATTCATCACAACTATAACTTTTAATCACAGTTGTAACGTTTGTTGAAATAGGTAAAATATTAAAAAATGCATTTAGCGACGGTTAGCAAACTGTGACTATTCCTCCCGTGTGTTATTTAAATGAAGCAATAGCCACGGTTTTGAGACTGTTGCAAATACATCATGCAATACCCACGGTTTCCTCAACTGTCGCCCCAACGGTCGCATAAAATACAAGAATCCAACACTTTTGGTCAATTATTTACGACGGGTGTAACCGTGGCAAAAATCGTGGGTTAAAATATTCGCCATGGTTTACAAACCGTGGCAAACCAATAACCACAGCCACAGAGTCCACAGGTGGTAAAACCGTCGCGAAAGATTTGACCCACGGTTTCTGCTACCTTTGGTGACGGTTTTTGAACCGTCGCGAAAGGTCATTTTTCTTGTAGTGCTTGATCGTGATCTACTCCAGAAGAGCTTTCCAACGATATATTATACTCAAGTTTTGAATCAAAATTGAAGGAGATACGAACTTGCAAAGTGAGGGGGTCGCACAGCCCCAAGGCTGCATTTTGGGGTTTATAATGTAGAAGATGAACCAGAGATTGGCCACGCCCACTCTCGTTGAGGAGAATGGTGCCCACTCGCCATCCGGCGTTGGTCCTGTGACCAGGGGTCCGGCGAGTGGAGGTTCGTCTCTTGGCCTCGGTCCATAACATATATTATACATTTTTATTGGAAAAGTATATAATTAGTTTATAATTAAAAATAGTTTCTGTTATTAAAATAAATTGTTTTAATGTTTTATGTCTGTTTTAATTGCTTTAAAATTTTGGAAAAATATGAAAAATTCAAATTTTATCTTTCCTATATTATGGACATTGAGTGGGACCAGAGATAATTTTATAATAAATTATTTCATTTGTTTTTGATGTTTTAGAGCATAAACGATATGTTTTATGTGTTTTTAATTGCTTAAAATATCCAAAATTCATATTAATTTTTTAAATTAATCTGTAGTGTTTAGAACACTATAAGGGACTCTACGATTAATTTTTTTTTTGTAAATTATCATGTATTTATGGTATTTTAGAGCAAATAATTTATGCTTTTGGGCATTCATTTAATTGCTTAAATTAGTCAAAACACTTCATTAATTTTTTTTAATTAATTAGGGAAATAAGGGACACTATTTTGAGACCATGTATAATTTTGTGGGATCCATAGATAATTTTTTATAAGTTATCTAAATCATATGAATATTTTAGAGCATATAACTATGTGTTTTAGTGCACATATTAAATTGCTTAAAATGTTTTTATTGATTTTAAGTTCAAGGAATTAACATAATATGTTTAGCACACTGATGATAGCTTGAGGAATTTTTTTTTTGAATTTTCTCGCTCGTTGGGACATATTTTAGAGCATATATATTGTGTTGAGTACGCAATATTAATTGCTTAAAATATAACCAATAAAGTTTTTAATTCTTGAAATTAATAAATGATATTTTTGGACACTGTTTGGAGACTTGAGAAAATTTTTATGAATTATCTCATTTTTGTTTTGGTATTTTAGAGCATAAAATTTATGCTTATGGGCATTTTTTTTATTGCTTACAATAGCCAAAATAGATTGTTAATTTTGAAATTAATATGGGGTGTTTAGAACACCATATTAGACCACTGAAAATCGTTGGAGAACATATTCCTTAAATTTTTGTATTTTTAGGAATTTAGTTGCTCATAGTTAATTTTGTTTAACTAGATCAATTTATTTTGTTAAATTGATTCAAAATATTTTAGGGCCTTAATAAAATTCTAAAAAAAATTATTTAATGAAAAATTAGTCTTTTCAGTTATTTAAATTTTTCCATGAGCTTTTAAATTATTTTGTTAATTTAAAAACCCTTGACTAATTGGTTTTAAAATGAGTTTTAAAACCTAAAATTGTTTCTAAAATTAGTGAAAGATGAAGGATTTTTCATTGAATTTTTCCCTTAGCTTATGGGAGCTATCCGGGCTTAGCAATGAATTAGTTCATTGCATGTTATTATTTTTAGAGGCTCACTGCATAGTTGGTCATGTTTAAATTACTGCTGTTTGTGATTGATTGACACGAGACCTCTAATCCCTCTCCTTAAATGGAGTGATGGATTAGTCCATTCATTTTTTTTTTAAATAGGATGCATGAGTGCTTGGTGTATTTGATTAATGGATTAATCTGAATAAAAAGAATGGGAAATTAATTGACAATTTGTTGAGTTTGTGTCCTCACGATGTATGTTTAAGGTTGTTTCTGCGTATGTATATGAACAAAGCGTTTCTTTTTTTTTTTTGGCTATAAATGTAATGTGAGGATGAGCGTTTATATTTCTTGTATTGGAAAATCCTATTTGTAAAAGGATGGTTTTCTTTGTTCATACATCATGCACATGAATTACCTTAGCATAAGCTCTAAGTTGTCAATTCGGACCCTCGGGGGGGGGGGGGGGGGGGGGGGGGGGGGTTCATGCGCACTTTTGATATATGGCGCACTTTATATCTTGTGGATGATCTTAGATAGGTTTTTTACCATCTTATTGATGTTTGTTTTGAAAAATCAATCATAAAAGGTTTTTCTTGATTTACAAAATTAAGATTTGATTAATGAGCAATAGCAAATTTTTTGGTCTTAAATTATAAAAGGGGGAAAATGCATTTGTGATTGGATTTTAAAACAAACTTTATAAAATGTGCAAACAATAATGTCAATCCCTTGCGCAAGTTCTGAAATGTTTTTTTATACCACACTTTGTTGATCTTTACAAAAGTAACGAGTTTAAAATGGACTAATTTTTTAATATGGCACTACAAAGTAACATACCTACAGAATGAGTAACAACTTATGGGCTTTAGACTTATTCTATGGTCCAACCTATTCAACCGAATATGGGTCTCCGATCCAACATCGTTATAACCTTGAAAGCCTATAACACTTGGCTCGAGAAGGATCATAGCACACACTTTGTGATAAGCAGCATGTATCATGATCTTGTTGAGAAATATAAGTACTACCCATTAGCCAAAGAATTGTAGGATTAGCTCGAATTTGTTTTTGATGCCACATTCACTACTAGATTAAGCATGTAGTTATGAAGTTCGGGAAAGTAAAGGAAACCTTCCAAGTACACGATGACTGGACTCTAAGGTCGATGTCAGGTATGATTCATGATATCATATTAATAGGAAAATCTTTACTAGCGAACTGCAGTTTCATGCTATGATTAGTTCCTTGCCTGATTTGTGGGTCCACAGAAAACAAATCATGATCACAAAGGAAATGTTAAATTTTTGTTTATGACATTGAGTACCTATTCTACAACTGCACATCATGGCCATTGATTTTGATGGGCTCCATGAAGGTCTCACATACGGGACCCACCGAAATCAATGGTCAGGATGTGCATTGTGGAATAGGTTTGGGCATAAGTTATGTATGTAGCATTTTTGTTTGGTATTTCCCGACATATTGAGCTAAATATGGAGCGCCAACAGGTAAGGCGAACCGTATAGCTACACTCTTGACCACGACTTCCATAAGTGGAAGTAAACGCAAGGCTAGCGGGCCTAAACGCAATGGTAACGAAAACTTGCCAAAAGGCAGGGTGGGGCTAACGAGCACCCAAGGCTAATAAGGTGGAAGAGCGCAATCGAAGGCGTTTTTCAATTCGGTGGTAATAGGATGGATATTTTTGGGTGGTAGTGTTACTAGGACATGGTCATCTAGGGATAACTACTTAAGAGTTGTTTTTAATAAATTCTAGTTTCCTCCGTTATTCATTTCTTTTGAGAAAGTGCATGCTGGACTTGAACACATATGATGTGATAAGATGACTTGACTAGCTTGAGAAGGCCTTTTGGGCCTACTCACTGAGGTTGTCCTACCAATGTATGAGTCTTGCCTAGTTGGCAAAGCATGCTGAAAGCCTTTTAGAGAGGCTATTGGAGTTATCAAGCATTAAAGCTAGTTCACTCAGATATCTGTGGACCTATGGTAGTAATACCCGCAATATGAGGAACGCGAGTACTTATCTAATCAGTTTAGGGAACTGTGTGAGGAAAAGAGGATACTGTAACACACATAATTTTTTATTATTAATAATGTAATTTCTGAATATGTAATATTGATATTTTCTATATAATGAATAGTATTTTGAGAGTGTTTGATATCTCATGAGTGTTCATACATTTCATATCATGAATCTTTTAAAACAAAACAAACTTTTCTTATTTCTATAAACCCGAGTAGTCAAGAGGAGTGAGCTCTCGAGGCTGGAGCACTCGAGCTCAAAAATAAGTGAAAAGACCTTTTTGCCCTGGGGTCCTAAAGTTCTATAAATACACAGCCATTTCTGCATTTTTGGGCTACGAAAATAGAGAGTTCTAGAGAGAGTGTTTGTGAGGGAGAGTTCTTGTGTTTCATACACAAACACACACATTTTGCTTTGCATGTCTTTGGATTCATGATCCAATCATTCTATAAACACACACACACACCTGCATTTCATCATCCTTGAAGTTTTGGAGCATAGTCTTGGAGAATCAAAGGAGGTTTAGAACTTGCATGTGTGGTATTTGGAGCTCTAAGTTCAAGTTCATCATCATCACCATCCTCTTTCTCAACATTTTCATATATTTGAGCTTTGATCATCTTGCGAGTACTATAACTCACCTACTCTATGTATATGTACTTAAATAAGTTGTAAAATGTATTGCATGTGCATGATCTAGCTTTAGATCATCTTGATCATCATGTATTTCAAAGTTTCCATGCAATTTCATCATCTATTGGTTGTTGATCATTATTTTAAGTGATAAGATTCATATATGAGTTGTATATGAGCACGTTTTATATGTTTAACATGTTGCATGTGAGCTTTGGTGAAAGATCTTAAAGTTATATGTTGATTTCGTAGTTGTTTTAAAGCTGCTAAAACATACACTGTTCTGATCTGCTGAGTGTCAGCGCTCGAGCAAGCGCGAGCACTCGAGCCTAGAGCGCTCGAGTGGAGCGAGCGCTCAAGCTTAACAGATTTTGTAATCCTTGCTTATTTATGTTTAATTTAATATGGACCTGCTATGGCTTGTGCTATGGATTTATTAACTGAACCTGGTATTGTACGTGTTATATATGAACAAGGTTTTCAATGCCGTAGTTGTTCTTTATGCTTATTCAGTAGCACCATGTCGTATGTTGATTTCATAACTTGTTGAATTCCATATCATAGTTAGTACATGATTATGATCAGTTTTGAGACGAATAATGATAAAGCGCCGGGTCGAATCACTAATGATGTAATGAGGAATAATATGTGAATAATGTATCTAAATGGATAAGTGTATTGACGAACACATGAGAGCATGGTTGTGTTGCATGGTTGTGTCAGATAACCTTGTCGGTTGTTCCGTGGATGCTTGCATTAATCGTATAACCTCATGGCGTTGATGTCAGTTCTGTTGTTTTGTGTTTCATGAGGTGTTGTCATCAGTATGTTGTGGTCGGTCGTATTGTGTTGGTGTCATGTTAGGGCCAATTGTGGGCTAAGACGATTGAGTTAGGGCCAATTCTGGGCTAGGTAATGAATGTGGGCCATGTGTGGCCATATTTTGCATATGAGGGTCATGTGTGGCTGTGTGGAAGTATGCAATTGTGTTAGGGCCAATTATGGGCTAGGACGATTGAGTTAGGGCCAATTATGGGCTAGGAGTTGTGTTGAGGCCAAATTGGGCTTGTTAATGATTGAGGCCAATGTGGGCTTGTGTTGTGGTCATGTATGACGGAAGCTAGTACCGTCAGTTCAGTGTTATTGTGTTCGTGGGCAGAAGCTAGTACTGCTGGTGTTGCGAGTTTTGGCACGGTGAATTCATGCACGTTGTTTTGCATTGTTATGGTTGCATAGTTGGGAAATACGTTGGTGTTGGGGCGAGAACTTGCGTAACATCGCGATAACTTCTCAGTGATAATTTAAATGTTGTATATGTTCATATTGTTTGTACATTGTAGTATCTCACTCAGCTTTCAACTGATGGGCGTATGGTCCATGGACATCCGTGTCCAGCTACTTTAGTTCCAGGTGCTTGATATGCCATTTCGCAGGGCGAGTATCGTGGACAGGAGAACGTTGATCAGGAAGGATGGGGTTTTGCCAGCTGAAGGGGTCGTACGGCTGGAGCTATTTGTTCCGCTGGGAAATTTCATCTCTTTTATTATGTGTTGTTGTTATTCTTGTTATCAGCCGCCCAAACTTCTGTATCTTTTGATTTTGGATGACAGTAATATTCTAGTATGTATAATGAAGTTATAAGACACTATTATTGTTTCCGCTAAACTTAGAATCATTTCCGTTGCTGTTATTACTCTGATATTTTATTATTAGTTGGATTTTGGATAATCACGCGATCTGTAACTTGTTATGAGACTACGGGTTCGATAAGGAAGCTTACTTCCCTTAATTATCGTAATACCGGGGCGTGACAGGGATTATTTGGTATCAGAGCACTAGGTTTAGTTGTGCTCATGATTGTCCTGCGTTAAGTTGTGAACCATAAGATTACCTCGCTAGAATGACGTTAAGATAGTTGCGACACCGACCCAATGAGGATTTTTGGAGCCGCCTTTACGTCTTAAGTTGCGTACCATGACTTTTATACTCTTTCCTTTCATCATTCCATGTCGTTGCATTTGGCATTTTGTCTGTTGGCATTCTACATGCGATTGCATCCCATAAGTATAAATAGTAGGTATGTACATAAGTATATTTGATTTTGGGTAGTGAACACCTCTAGACTATCTTCTAAAGGTAGTACTCTAAGCTGAGAAATAATTGTGTCCATGTATACTCGTTCACAGAGTCAAGATGGTTATAAAGACTCACAACAACAGTAATGGAGCCGGACTATCTGAACCGGTACCGGAAGGATTAGACCCTACCGGAGTTTTGAAAGATTTCTCCGAAGGTTGGAGTATATTGGCGATCAGCAAGGTGCACCTCATTATCTGCTACCACCTCCACCACCTTCACCAAGACCTACCGGAGACAAGCTATTAGAGAGATTCAGAGCTGTACTCCCAAAGAAGTTTGATGGCGTGTTTGGAGTGTTAAAAGTCGAACAATGGATTATGGAGATGGAGTCGTGTTTCAAGGCTTCGGTTTGCTCAAATGCTGACAAGATGAGGTTTACGGAGTTTCAGCTCACTTACTCTACCGCGGAATGGTGGGTAGTTCAGCAGGCTACTTTGGGAGAAGAAGCTATCAAACATTTGAGTTGGGAAGAATTCAAGGCCATGTTCCTTAAAAAGTATTTCCTTGCATCTGAAAGAGATAAGAAGGAGAAAGAATTCATGAATTTGGTCCAAGGAACCAAACTGTTCAAGAATATATAGTCGCTTTTGAAAGGCTATCCCGTTTTTCTGTACATCTGCGTGGGCTAGGGATCACTATTCAAGGCCATGCTATGAGTTTTGTGATGCAGCCATTTGAAAATTTAGTAGAGTTGGCCTCTAATCTAGAGACTATGTATGGGAGCCAGCAGCAGAAGCAGTTTGCATTCAGGGCAGCTAGTCGTCCTACTCATGGCCGCCCAAACTCGTACTGTAATGCTGGAGTGAAGAGACAATGTAATGGTCCGAGAGGACAAGTGCCCAATCCTCCGCCGGCACAAGCTCAATTGCCTGGCGTGGCACCTACATAAGGATTTAATTCTGGTGTATGCTTCAATTGCGGGACACGGGGACATTTATCAAGGGAATGCACAGCACCCAGGAGCAACAAGCGACAAGATTTTGTCTATTACTTCAGTGGCAAGAAAGGCCATGTTAGCAAAGATTGCTTTCTCCACCAGCGAGCAGAGACTGGACTTGTAGCCCCAGTCAATCAAGCTCATGTCAATGCTATTATTCCAAGAGGAGCAAGATTCGATGTCGTCGAGTAGCAAAACCTCGAAGGTACGCTTACCCTTTTATAACAGTCGCGTATCAATCTTATTTGATACTGGAACCACGAATTCGTTCATCGCACATAGAGTCGTACGGGAATTAGGCTTAGAACCTCAGGACATCGCGTAGCTTTGAACGTGGTTTCACCCTTAGGCATCACTATAAAATTGGGTAAAGTATGCAAGGAGTGTGCACTGATTTTAGACGATCGAGAGTTACCTACATATCTGATTGTTTTATCGATGAAAGAGTTCTATGTGATCTTAGGAATCGATTGGTTGACAAAGTTCAGTGCCAAATTGGACTACGTTAGTAAGATGATTTCCTTTGCATTATCGGGAGTACAGTCATTCATTTTCCAGTGTAATCCGTTGAGCGATGTGTTTCTCACAACCTGTTTGGCTGTGATAGAAGGCACCAACCATGGAGATTACTATCGCTCAGATTCCAGTATTACGAGAGTTTGAGGACGTATTCCGAGACATCTCTGGATTACCTCCGAAGTGTGAGATTGACTTTAACATTCAACTAATGCCAATAATGGCACCAATATCAAAAACCCCGTATCGTATGGCACCGATAGAGATGCAAGAGCTGAGTAAGCAGATTCAAGAGCTAGAGAACCTTGGATTCATTTGACCTAGCACATCACCGTGGAGAGCACCGGTGTTGTTTGCTAAGAAGAAGGATGAATCAATGCGACTCTGTATAGACTATAGAGAGTTGAACAAGGTTACGATCAAGAACAAGTACCCACTACTACGGATAGACGATCTGTTTGATCAATTGCAAGGAGCCACAGTGTTTTCAAAAATTGATCTGCTATGAGGGTATCATCAGTTACTTGTTTAAGAAGAGGACGTGTCAAAGACAGCTTTCCGCTCGAGGTATGGGCATTATGAGGTCCTGGTTATGCCTTTTGGTTTGACCAATGCCCCAGTGGTGTTTATGGATTTGATGAACCGGGTGTTCAGAGCCTATCTAGATCAGTTTGTTATTGTCTTTATCGATGACATCTTGATCTACTCGAAGACTATGGGGGTGCACGAGAAGCATTTGGGGATTGCCTTGTAGACCCTTAAAGACAACCAGCTTGTCGCCAAGTTCAGCAAATGCGAGTTTTGGCTTAATGAAGTCAAGTTCTTGGGACATGTTGTTTCTCGGGAAGGTATTTCTGTGGATTCTGCGAAAACCAATGCGGTATTGAATTAGAGCCAACCTAGAAACGCTTCCGAGATTAGAAGTTTTCTTGGGATAGCTGGGTATTATCGTTATTTTCTTAAAGGATTTTCAAAGATTGCAGCCCCACTCACTGGTTTGACGAAGAAGGAGACCAAGTTCGAATGGCAGGATAAGCACGAATGCGTTTTTCAGGAGTTAAAGAAATTGACTTCTACGCCTGTGCTAGCTATTCCGAGAAGTGGAGAGAGATTTGTAATCTATAGCGATGCTTCTTATCGAGGTTTAGGGTATGAGCTCATGCAAGACGAAAGAGTGATTGCTTATGGATCTAGGCAGCTGAAGCCACATGAGAAGACCTACCCGACACATGATTTGGAGTTTGTAGCCATTGTGTTCGCATTCATGATATAGAGACACTATTTGTTCGGAGAGAAATTTGACTTATTTTCCGATCATAAGAGCCTGAAGTATCTATTCTCGCAGAAGGAGCTTAACACGAGGCAAGAGACGGTGGATGGAGTTGTTAAAAGATTATGACTTCACGTTGCAGTACCACCTTGGTAAGGCAAACGTAGTCACAGATGCTCTAAGTCGAAAGCCTCACAGTACTATTGCTTCACTAATGATTAGAGAGTGGCAAGCTCTTGAGACAATGGCCAAGTTTAGAGTTCAGCCTGTCGAAGTAAAAGAAGGGAAGATTATGGGATGCTTGCTAGTTCAAGCTACACTCGTCAACCGGATCATAGAGGCTCAACAGAAGGATGTAGAACTACGCCAGTGGTTCGACAAAATGACAGCCAAGGATCCAACCAATTGGAGTATTGGGAATGACGGAGGTTTCAGATTTAAGAACAGACTTGTGGTGCCAGCCACAGATGATCTCAGGAAGGATATTTTGGAAGAAGCACACGGATCGAGATTAACTGTACATCCTGGAGGGACAAAAATGTACAAAGATTTGAAGAGGACGTTTTGGTGGGAAGGAATGAAGAAGGAAGTTGCCAAGTATGTTTTAGAATGCTTGACTTGTCAACAAGTTAAGGCAGAACATCGAAAGCCGATGGGACTGCTGCAACCGTTACCGATTCTGCAGTAGAAGTGGGAACACATCACAATGGATTTTATGGTAGTATTGCCTCGATCCCAGTAGAATCATGATTCCATATGGGTGATTGTGGATAGACTCACTAAGTCAACTCATTTCATCACCTACAATATGACCTATTCAGTGGAGAAATTAAGCCGATTGTATCTATAGCAGATTGTGCATCTGCATGGTGTGCCAGTCACTATCGTGTCAGATCGAGATTCTTGATTCACAGCAGAGTTTTGGGAGAGTCTTTAGACAGCTATGGGGACTTCGTTGAGACTGAGTTCTGCTTTTCATCCTCAGACTGATGGGCAGACGGAGCGAACGAACCAAGTAATGGAAGATATACTCCAAGCTTGTGTGATAGACATCTAAAGCTCGTGGGAGACTCATTTGCCGCTGATAAAGTTCGCATACAACAACAGCTACCATTCAAGCATAGGGATGGCACCTTTCGAAGCGTTGTATGGGAGACCTTGCAGATCACCGTTGTGTGGGCAGAAGTTGGAGATGGTAAGCTTCTAGGCCCAGATTTGGTTTGGGAAACCAATGAAAATATTGTAGTTGTCATAGAGAAGATGAAGGCAGCACAAGATAGACATAAGAGCTATGCAGACTTACACCGTCGAGGCAAGGAGTTCAATGTGGGAGAGCATGTCTTGCTCAAAGTATCTCCGATTCAAGGAGTGGTGAGGTTTGGACAGAAGAAAGGAAAGTTGTCGTCTCGCTATGTTGGACCGTTTGAGATCTTGGAGCGCGTAGGCATAGTTGCTTACAGATTAGCATTACCACCAAAGATGTCGGGAGTCCATAATGTCACTCATGTCAGTATACTAAAGGAGTATTACCAGGGCGCTACGCCACATGTGATCGATTTCAGAGACATAGAAGTAAATGACAGCGCATCGTATCAAGAGAGGCCAGTACAGATTCTAGACAGAGAGATCAAGAAGCTGAGGAACAAGGAGATCCCGTTGGTAAAGGTTTTATGGAATCACCACAACATAGAGGAAGCTTCTTGGGAGTTGGAATTTGAGATGCGCATTGAGTATCTGGAGTTGTTTGACACGAGTTAGCTCAGATTTAAGGGACGAAATCCTTTTATTAGTGGTGGAGAGGTGTAACACCCGTAATTTTCTATTATTAATAATGTAATTTATGAATATGTAATATTGACATTTTCTATATAATGAATAGTATTTTGAGAGTGCTTGACATCTCGTGAGTGTTCATACATTTCATATCATGAATCTTTTAAAATAAAACAAACCTTCCTTATTTCTGTAAACTTTATCTCTCAAGAGGAGTGAGCGCTAGAGGCCTGAGCGCTCGAGCTTAAAAATAAGTGAAAAAACCTTTTTGCCCCTGGGGTCCTAAAGTTCTATAAATACACAACCATTTCTGCATTTTTGGGCTACGAAAACAAAGAGTTCCAGAGAGAGTGTTTATGAGTGAGAGTTCTTGTGTTTCATACACAAACACACACATTTTGCTTTGCATGTCTTTGGATTCATGATCCAATCATTCTATAAACATACACACACCTGTATTTCAACATCCTTGAAGTTTTGGAGCATAGTCTTGGAGAATCAAAGGAGCTTTAGACCTTGCATGTGTGGTATTTGGAGCTTTAAGTTCAAGTTCATCATCATCACCATCCTCTTTCTCAACATTTTCATACATTTGAGCTTTGATCATCTTGTGAGCACTATAACTCACCTACTCTATGTATATGTACTTAAATAAGTTGTAAAATGTATTTCATGTGAATGATCTAGCTTTAGATCATCTTGATCATCATGTATTTCAAAGTTTCCATGCAATTTCATCATCTATTGGCTGTTGATCATCATTTTAAGTGATAAGATTCATATATGAGTTGTATATGAGCACGTTTTATATGTTTAACATGTTGCATGTGAGCTTTGGTGAAAGATCTTGAAGTTATATATTGATTTTGTAGTTGTTTTAAAGCTGCTAAAACATACATTGTTCTGATATGTTGAGTGCGAGTGCTCGAGCTTGGAGTGCTCGAGCTTAACATATTTTGTAATCCTTGATTGTTTATGTTAAAGTTAATATAGACCTGCTATGGCTTGTGCTATGGATTTGTTAACTGAACTTGGAATTGTATATGTTATATATGAACGAGATTTTAAATGTCGTTGTTGTTTTTTATGCTTATTCAGTAGCACAATGTCGTATGTTGATTTCATAACTTGTTGAATTCCATATCATTGTTAGTATATGATTATGATAAGTTTTGAGACGATTAATGATAACGCATCGGGTTGAATCACTAATGATGTAATGAGGAATAATATGTGAATAATGTATCTAAGTGGATAAGGGTATTGACGGATACGTGAGAGCATGGTTGTGTTGCATGGTTGTGTTGTTCCGTGGATGTTCCGTGGATGTTTGTATTAGTTGTATGACCTCATGGTGTTGATGTCAGTTTTGTTGTGTTGTGTTTCATGAGGTGTTGTCATTGGTATGTTGTGGTCGGTCGTGTTGTGTTGGTGTTGTGTTAGGGCCAATTGTGGGCTAAGATGATTGAGTTTGGGCCAATTCTAGGCTAGGTGATGAATGTGGGCCATGTGTGGCCGTATTTTGCATATGAGGGTCATGTGTGGCCGTGTGGAAGTATGCAATTGTGTTAGGGCCAATTGTGGGTTAGGATGATTGAGTTCGGGCCAATTATGGGCTAAGAGTTGTGTTGTGGCCAAATTGGGCTTATTAATGATTGAGGCCAATGTGGGCTTGTGTTGTGGTCGTGTATGACCGAAGCTAGTATCGTTGATTCAGTGTTTTTGTATTCGTGGGCAGAAGCTAGTACTGCCGGTGTTGTGAGTTTTGGCATAGTGGATTCGTGCGCGTTGTTTTGCATTATTGTGGTTGCACAGTCAGTAAGTATGTTGGTGTTGGGGCGAGAACTTGCATAACGTCGTGATAACTTCTCAGTGATAATTTAAATGTTGTATATGTTCATATTGTTCGTGCGTTGTAGTATCTCACTCAACTTTCAGTTGATGGGCATATGGTCCTTGGACATCCGTGTCTAGTTGCTTTAGTTCCAGGTGCTGGAGATGTCGTTCCGTAGGGCGAGTATCGTGGAGAAGGAGAACGTTGATCAGGAAGGATAGGGTTTTGCTAGCTGAAGGGGTTGTGCGGCTGGAGCTGTTTGTTCTGTTGGGAAATTTCATTCTTTTATTATGTGTTGTTGTTATCGGCCGTTTATCCCAGACTTCTGTATCTTTTGGTTTTGGATGACTTAATAGTCTAGTATGTATAATGAAGTTGTAAGACACTGTTATTGCTTCCGCTGAACTTAGAATCATTTTCGCTACTGTCATTACTCTGATTTTTTATTATTAGTTGGATTTTGGACAATCATGCAATCTATAACTTGTTACGAGCCTACGGGTCCGATAAGGAAGCTTACTTCCCTTAACTTTTGCAACGCCGGGGCGTGACAGATACATAGACAACTTCATATTTCTGAAACTCCACAACAATATGGTATTTATAGAAAGAAGAAATAGGACACTCCTAGATATGGCTAAGCCTACAAACTAGAGTTCTTTTCTTAGTCAGTTCCTTTTACCCCCCTTTTGAGCTATAGAAAGGTGAAAAGCTCATTTTGGAGCATTTTGCGCCCATGGGGCTCAGAAGGTTGTGTTCACTATATCTAGCATAAGTGTGAGAAACTATGCCCAAGAGCTAAAAAGCATATCTTTATAAGGTATTCTAATAACTCGAAAGGCTATGTTACGTATAATGAACAACCGGGTATAGGAATGACAGAAATGGTGTCACATGATTTTGAGAATGACTTCCCCAGGATTGGTAATACTAAGATATATCTTAACCTCTATGATTTGAGGATGTTGAAGACAACATGCCATCTTTAAGCGAGGGTGGGGAGATTGAGTTCCACATCCAGTAATCGCTGAAATGGTACTACTCTCTAGTCTAGTGGGAGTACACCGTTAGACGCTAGTGGGAGTAAACAACTAGGCACTCAAGATTCTCAGGTAGTACACCATAAGTGATGTGGAAAATGTTCCATGTCTCCATTTTGAAAAATGAGGGAGACATTTTCATGTGTGCAAATGTGTGCACAAGTGGATGAAGATGAGCCTACTTCTTCCGCTGAGGTGGTTTTCTTCGTCTGCTGAAGCTGAGTGGATAGTTGTTATGCCAGATGAGATGAGCTCTATAGACGCGAATAAGGTCTGGGAGTTAGTTGAAATTTTGCCTGTGCGCAAGACTATTAGAGACAAGTGTGTTTTCAAAATCTAACGCAAGGCAGATGGTTCAATTGACAAGTATAAGGTGCACCTTGTGGCGATAGTTTGTATCCAGAGAGGGTATAGACCATGGAAACATATTCTCCCAAAGGGTGAGATCTGACTCCATTCGCTTTATCCTAGAGATTGTCACACGTTTAGTTTTAGAACTTTTTCAGTTGGATGTTTAAACTGTTTTTCTTAATGGAGAACTAGATGAAGAGATCAATATAGACCAGCCCATTGGTTTTGTGACCAAAGGGAATGAGCACAAAAGTATGCCGTCTCAAATGTTCTATTTATTATCTAAAGCTAGCAATCGTCTAGGCAGTGGTACAATGCGTGTACATTAAACGGTCTAAGAAAAGTGTTCTAATTCTTTGTATGTATAAGACATCCTTCTAGTTGGGAATGAGATGTTCCATTGTCGCCACTTGAGAATGGTTGTCCTTTCAGTTTGTGATTGAGGACATGGGTGATGCCAACTATATGTTAGGAGTTTAGATTGTGAGATATTGTTCTCAAAAGCTTCCCTATTTGTCTCGGGGGTTTTTTGAATGTTCTTACATGAAAAATTGAAAACCCATTGACATCCCAATTTTTAAAGGGACTCACATTGACCTTAGATCAATGTCTTAAGAATAATGAGAAGAGGAAACTAATGTCCAGTTGCCATATACGTCGACAATAGGGAATCTGAAGTATGCTATGTTGTATACTCGGTCAGATGTCTGCTATGCAGTTGGTTTAATTAGTCGTTGTCGTAGCAACCATGGTCCTATCACTACTGAGTAGTGAAGAGTATCTTGAGATATGTTCGTAGGACTGTGGACCTTGCTTTATGTTGTCCACGATGGAAGCATAATATGTGGTGTGCTCTGTAGCTATTCAAAGAGCTATTTTGGTTGAAGAGTTTTTGCAGTGGCTAGGCCCTTTACCTAATAGCAATGAGGTTGTGCTCATCTACGGTGATAGCACATAAGCCTGAGCATATGCAAAAGATCTTAAAAACCATTCTAGCACATAGACATTCATTTTGTCACATTTGAGATTTGAGATGTAGTTTGCGCGAAGGGAAGTTGTCTTGAGGCACATCTCTACCTGCGTATTTGATATGCTTAGACATTTTATTGTGGTATTGACATTATTATTCAAGTTTTTATTATCAGTTAATAATAAACTAGTTAGTTTTCATACATATATATATTTGTTATATGAATGGAATGAATGCACATTTCAAGTATATCACAGGGCTTGAATCGACCTGCTCACATGGGTGATTCACCTTAGCGCCGAGATAGCGAACTAGGAGGTGTGTGTCCATGGCGCTTAGATGACGAGCAAGATGAGACATTTGTGTTCATGGCGCTTAGATAGCTAGCTAGGATATGTGTGTCCATAGCGCTTAGAAAGCGAGCTAGAACACTTATATCTACACTGTGTATATAAGAACAACGAGCTAGATATAAACACTTATTTTTCCTATATGTCGCCTTAGATGGAGCTAAGATGAAACCTTTATATTTGGTCCAACATAGAGAGATCCCACGACTCTATGTAGCCGGTTTATAACCGAATGTGAGTTTTCAGACGAGCGCCAAGAAGGGTGACTGTGCTGGAAACTCAGGTAAGACGTTTTGTGTAACGTCTAAACTAAGATTCGTATGGCGTTACATGTTTTTCAAAACACAGAGTGACATGCCCATTTTTATGGAAGAACGCCATAGCATACATTTCATACTGTATGTGCTTTTGCGATCGACTGTGGAGCAGTGAATGGCTTCCTCTTCATTGCTGTGTGAGTCACATAGCATATCTAAGACATTGGTTATCCTACAAACTGGTTGCCTTCACGACTTGAGACTATTTCTCGAAGAGGACGGTTGATGACAACTACTTTAGCATGCTATCCTAGGACGTAAAGAATATTCTGTTCTATGGGATGTGTCTAGACAAGTGGTCAAGTTAGTCGGATTGACATGTGAGCTCAGGGAAGACCATTCAATAATACACCATGTTTTGTGACTGTGGATACCGCATATTTTCTTACCCACAGCTTTTTTTCAAACCTTTTCATGTTTCAAATTCAAATACGAGTCGCCACTTAATTTTTAAAGGAAAATTAAGAAACCATCTTAAAAGCAAATTGATTTTTTGAAAACTAGAGATTTCTAGGTACAGGGATTATGGAATGAGAGGGGAAGGAGCCCAGCACGCTAAAACACCCCCTCTCATCCTATCTCATGATAGGACTCTACTCAACATCCTTTTAATCGAATTATTAATCTAAACATGCCCTCAACTAATACATATATATACATTACAAAAGCATGTTGAAAAGGTATAAGATTGCTAACGATAAAAGGTACACAAAACCACATAGGTCAAATAGCAAGCAAAATGATATGCAATAAGGAATTAGGAAACTTACCCGAGATCCAGCCGCGAATATTGAAACGTGCAATGCATACAAATAAATAAAGCCTAAGAAAAGGTCTCTAACGCATATATATACATAAGGCAAAACCTAGTTCTAAGGTGTCGCACATGGAGTCAAAAATCACTAAAATCAAGAAAATAATTAAACTAGAGAGGGTTTGGGAAATTATACCTCGAGAGTGCTACAAAACAGAGGGTTAGTCCATATGCCTTAATCAAGATATAATATGAAATTCTAATAACATCTTTAAACTTCTAACTCAAAGCTATTAACTATGAAAGGATTGACATAACTATGAATTTCTTCTAATTAGTTGGAAATGCATCATTTCTACAGATATACAAGTCTCAACGAGGAGCCAATGTAATGTCCATATAGAAATGACATAGTCCCAACATGATCACAAGGAATTCACAATTAGGTTCCATCAAGTGCAACTTAATCCTAACACAAAATAAATTCTAATTACGAGTATCAATCTACATGGATGAATGTATATGAATACATGAATATGAACAAGAGTAAGCTATAAACTATTCATTGTTTTGGATCATTTAACCTCTGGATTTAAGCTTAACTAATCATTATTACAACATGGTTTAAGCCCTAGGTCATAAAAAAGTTATTTGGACCATTATTTACAAAGTTTATCAAATCTGTCACAAAATTCTGAAAATTACAGAGAGCAAACCAGAACTTCAAAAATGGGAAAAACATACTTCCCATGGTTTGATGTCAATGAATTTTGGACACAAGATGCCTCTATGAGTCTAGTTGCCAACCCAAAAAGAAAAATCAAAGATCGACGGTTCAATCTCTAGGAATTAAACAAAAACTAGACATCACTCAGGAATTTACAACTCTCTGTTCAACGTTTTTGTATGATTTTCTAAAAATAGAAAATAAATCCGAATGACTCTAATCTTTTTAGGGGATCTCATTTACACATTTAACTTCATAGAAAAATTTATTTGATGTCAAGAATGCTAGATTAAGGCTCTGATTTACTCATTTAAAGAAAGTGTTACTGTTCTGAAACTCTGGACAGATTATGGTTGCTTCACAAAACTCATGACAAAACCATCTTAAACATGAAATCCCATAAAAGCAAAAATTACACTGGTAAAACTTTGTATTATTGACACTCTTCAATTGGTTTTATTCAATTTCAATGATCCATTATTTAACTAAAAGCTTTGATCAAAGGTGGCTTATGAATTCACTGCACCATTGTCAAATTCATCTTCTACTTGTTAACTCTAACTACCAAGCCATGGAGTTTGGCCTAATCTAAACAACTACTCCTCCCACACTACACCAAAACAGCAAAAATGTCACAATGATTTTTGCTCAGTTTGTCACTGCTCAGGCAGTGACAAATATGTCACTGTTATCCACGGTGACAATGATGAATTGATGACAAATTCATAAATTGTCACTGTAGTTGACGGTGACAAATTTTATGCTATGTTTGTCCCCGCAAGGTACCGTGACAAGTTCTCCCATAACCCCTAATTTTTTGGGGCACCATTACTCCCCTCCAAACATTTCATCCTCCCCTCCAAACATTTCATCCTCCCTCCAAAATCCTATCGAGTAGAAAAAGAAAGAAAGAAAGAGTCCCCATTACTCATTAGATCTCTCCATTTCTCTGAAATCATATCCCAAACCCTAACATTAGCTGAGAATAAGATTATCTTCTTCAACTCTCCACAATCTCATCGATCACATCGTTTCAGATTCAGTAAAGTTTAGGGTTTCAGATCACGGGGCCAATCTCAAAAAGTAAGAAAGGAAGAAAGAGAAGAGTCTGAAGCCCTAGCTTGTTGCCCGCCTTCGTGTGAAGAGTCTAAATCCCTAAATTGCTGCAATCGTTGCCACTGCCCACCTTCGCTTGATGTCGTCCTCTCTCACTATCACAAGCCCTCTCTCTCATTCTCCCTATCACAGTCGTCGCCGCCTCCACCACTACCACTGGTAGTCGTCGCCATCACTTCCCAGTACCACGATGGCCTCCTCTCCTCCGTACAGCACCAGAGACCCACTAACAAGGAAGAAAGGTAATTGTTTTCAGGTTTCCTCTGTGTGTGTGTGTCTCTCTCTCTCTCAAAATTTTCAACCTAATCAACCCTCAATACTTGGCTAGATCTGGGATGAGTAGATAAAAATTGCCCTTGATATCTTATTTCTTTATATCTGATATGTGTTGGGTTGTCGAGAGATCAAGAGTTCTCTAGATCTGCGATTTGTTGATCAAATTTTTAACTCTGGATAAAATGGGTTTAGTGTAGTGTTATGATTCATCCAGTCCATGAACTTGTATTTTTTTCCTATTTCAGATAGTTTGTCACTAACCAGGTTGATAAACTATAGATTTAAGGATTAATCCAGAGTGATTACTGGAACCATATATAGGGATTAAAGTGAAAACGGACCTAACCACATTGGGTAAAATGTATTTAATCCTTAATAATAAGTCAGGAATTCACCATTTTCTGAAAATTACCTTGTTTTCTTCTTCTTTCTTGTTTCTACATATGCATGTGTTCTCCTCCTTTATGCAAATTACTATATCCCCACAATAAAAGTTCTGCATTTGTTTCCTCTCTTGCTCAAAAAATTAAACAAAAAAAAATTCAAAAATTAAAGCAAAGGGTGAATATTACTGTGTAGATATAAAGGTTAACTGTGCTTCTTCAGTTCATCTCATGGTCATGAGATGACCTTCTAAGTATTTCTTTTGATATGCGATATATATTTATGCAAATCTTAAATAAGTATGCTTTGATTCTATACTTGGCTAGAGTTACTTCTCTTACCAAACACATCAGTGAAAATGAGCAAATTATGACTGCGACTCTTCATTCAAACAACCTGAAAGCCTTTGATCCCACACTTGGATTGGGATTAAGGTTCAACGGCTTGGAAAGTCTATTGTTATGTCAACGTGGAAAGTGTTAATTTTTTTTTTCATTGTACGTGTTTTTAGTAAGAAATGCATTGGGAAACTAGAGTTCTTGTGATTGTATTATTTCTGTTGAATATAGCTCGTGGTAGCGTGGAAAATAATCTATTTACAATCACCTCTGGACCATGGAGATGGAATCAGAGGATGAAAAAACAATTCAAACTTTACACTAACATTTTACTTCGAATTAATCCAGAGTGATTACTGGAACAAGTTGAGAAATGGGGACTTGGATTTGGGGGCTAGAAATGAGGTTGTTGATTGGATGCCCAAGGTTGGTTCATGACTCATCTGTGATGAGTTTCTTAATTATGGATTTAAAGATTTTCTAAAATGAGTATTCTATTTTTCTTCAAGCTCTCTGATCTGTTACCTTGTCATTATAGTTGCTTGCTATAAGTTCCCATCAAGAAATGTGTTGAAATATGTTAGAATTGTTGAATATGTCATGCATGACTGGGCTAAGTTTCAGTTTCTCACAACTATGGGACTTGGATATTTGCCTTGTAGTTTGGATATTTATACATCCATATCGGTTGACTTGTGTTTTGAGATTTTATACCACTTTAGCAAACTCATTTGGCGTGTGAAAGATGCTCAAAATCAGCTCCTAACAGTGACCAAATCAGCTCAAAGAGAAAGGGAAGGGGAAAGGGCTCAATCTACTTAAATGGTAAGAGTAATGCTATGCTTCCCAAATTCTTTCACAAAAAGTGTTCCAACACATGTGGTAGTGGGCCCATATGGGACCACTTCAACATCAACTAATCAAAATCAATTTCATTTCACTTATTTTTTCACTTGCAGTAATTAGTAGATATTATGTCTCTATTGTACAATGCATTTAATTATTGCTACTTTATGTTTCTTTATTTGTTATATATGTTTTGGTGCAATCATCAGTTTTTAACTCTTCTCCTTGGTTTTTATGACTTTGTTCTGCATATTGTTCTATTTTATAAGGACTTAGTTGAGAGATGAGGTTAGAAGAACTTAATATATATTTGTCCTAGCTTTGGTATCTGGAAATTTGTTATTCTAATTAGATTAATAAAACTCAAGTCCAAGTTCTGGTACGTGTCA
Organism: Hydrangea macrophylla; assembly: GCA_033977485.1. Lineage (NCBI taxonomy): Eukaryota > Viridiplantae > Streptophyta > Magnoliopsida > Cornales > Hydrangeaceae > Hydrangea > Hydrangea macrophylla. The sequence continues at coordinate 110,772,172 of CM066999.1, forward strand.
TTCATATATATACATATATACATATATATATATATATTAGATATAATATGAACATGTGTCTACATATCTAGTATACCTATGTATGTATGTGTTTATAGCTGATAATTTGATGAGTTTGATTGTATTGGATTTGGTGTTCCATTTTCACTTTATAATGATTCAATTTACTTTTGAAGAGGAAGCTTAAGAAGGTGACGAAGAGCAATGGCCAAACGCTCGCAATAAATGAGGTGTGTGTGGTTCATATTGTTTTAGTTACTGTTTTTAGTTGCAAAATGATATCTGAAGGTTTTGTAATAAATCATTTTTTTTCATGCTTATTGATGACATTGGCTAATGGAGCTTCATACTATGTAGAAATTGTTATCGTGTAACATGTGTTAATCATTTTATGGTTTATTTGACTGTTGCTACAGGCCACTGATGCCCAAAACACATTTGGTTATAGACCTTTTGGTATCTTGAAATGATTGTTTTTCACAATTTTGGTTTAAACTTGAAGCAAAAAGTCTAGATGTCAATTCCATTATGTGTGCTACAACCTCTATGATATATCCCATTCCAACTAGAATGGTGAGAGCTCACACTCTTTCCTAGTAACTAACTAACTATCAGTCCTAGGCTTAGTTTGGCCCCTATTTTGTTGCTTCTCCTTTTTTAAAGCACAATCCATGTTAATCCATTTGGTAACTAGTTTATGAGCTTTGCAAAAATTGAACTTAGGGCTTTTTTTGGCGGGACTTTTTAAAGCTCTAGAATGGAGCTTTTAAATGGTCAAGGTTGCTTTTTTATTTCATGATGTTTTTTTGAAGAGTAATGTATCACTTGTACAAAATTATTAAACAACTCAGTAATAAATTTCATAAGCCACTTTTAAAAAGCCACATGGGGGCCAAACTAAACCCTAGTCTCCTAGAGTTATAAAAGTCCATGTAGGGATTGAATTTTAACAGTACATTGTCGCTGTTATCATCCTAGTAGTTACATTCATTGAGTGAGTTACATTATTCTTTTTCTTTCTTAGTCTTAGTTTGGGTATAATTGCTCACCATTAGGAAATTTGGATACATTCTTCCAAATTAATTGGTTGGAGAACTAAACAATCAGGTCAGATCATACCTTCAGAAATAATTTGCCTTCATATTCAGTAATCTGAGGATAGGCCCCTCACACGCTCTCTTTGGTATTTCTGCAGTGGTTGCCATCTCTCATGCTGCTGCTATACACTGCTATAAGCTTCTTTAGAGGTGAGTCAGCTACTTACCTACCAATCTTAATATTTGGTACCTATGTGAGCTGGATCTACCTCAGATACCTACAGAGAAATCCAGACACAAAACTCAGGGGTGATCCAAGTGATGAATTTGCTTTCTCTACGTTTTTCCCTGGATTTTTAAGGTATGTAACTTTGATCTATTCTGTAAATTTCGCTTCCAAAATAAGAGTTGGCAAGTGCTGCTGCTGCTCTCTCTCTCTCTCTCTCTCTCTCTCTCTCTCTCTCAACTGTGCCTCTCTTGCTTGATGCATGCAGGCCAATCATTGATCCTATTGCTTAAATATTTGATCGGTTGCTATGTGGAAGATCTGAAACTTCTAGTGACTCCATGGGTTATACCTTGGGTGGTACCCCATTGCCTGGTTCCGACTCTATCGAGGAATCTCAAAGGAGGTAATTTTTCTTTGTAAATAATTTTTTTATCAGAACCACATGAGATTTTTTTTTACACCCATCCCATTCTTTTTCCTGCACATCCTTTACTTTCTCCAATGCAAGTACACACCCAAATGAAATGGTCCTCATTAACTTATGTCACTCTTTGTACGTAGTTTTCCAACCAGGACCCATGTAAAGGAGCCATTTGTCGACATCCTCGCCATCTTCAGTTTTCAGTCAGTTTTCTTTTTTTTTTTTTTTTTTTTTTTAATTTTAATGAATGTTGACATGGAGAGAGAGGGTCACATGGGGGAGAGAGAAAGTTGGGTTTAATTTATTTTCCATTAGAGAATCCTCATGTGGTGCTCCGTCTATTGATGTTGCTTGGGTTAGGATTGCCATTATTTGGTCCTAAAGGAGTCATCACCAGGATATATAGAGAATATATGGCACCTTATCCATCAGATTTGTTGAATTATTTTTGGTTTGGTAACTGAGATATTTATTTACCTTTTTTTTTTTTTTAAACTTTGAATTAGCATACACTGAAAAAGAATTAAAATGAGGTACATAAATCGTTTAGAGAGTTTCTAAATTGCGTGATTGTTGGAAATGAGCATGGTGCCCAATATGCCACTGAAATATTTGTCTAACCTATGCTTGCTCTTAAATTTAGCAACAAGGTTCTTCACTTCTTCTACAGCCGCTGAAATGGAAATGGCAAGACTAAAGCTGGATTGCAATAGATACATGGAAATGGCCAGCTGTGGAAGAAAATGTATGAAAGCTTATCCTCAACTATGCATGTAGCATCTGGTTTAGCTTTTCACAACCATCATCTACAAATGTTCTATACCTCTGCATGCATTTTTGGATTTTTTTTGGCAACTCGAGTAGGAATCTTTTGCAAATTGTATGAAATGTTCTTTTGAATTGCAAAATCTGGTTATATATTGGTTTTTCTGTTATTTAAATCAATTGCTATTCGGTATTTGTCTTGTATTTCCAGCGACTAACTCATATTCGATATTGTTACATTGAATATTACATTGTAATGCTAATTGCAATCTAGTAATGCTAATTGAATATTACATTATAATAGCTCTAATGGATGTGATTATCAATACCAAGTTGGAAAGTCTATTGATAGGGATCTAATCTGCTTTGCAATATTTCTCCAGATATCATAAAGCGATTGAGATTTACGAAGAGATAGCACGACAGTCTCAGAACAATAACTTGCTGAAGTATGGAGTTACAGGTCATCTCCTTAATGCTGGCATTTGCCAAGTTTGTAAAGGCGATGTTGCAATTACCAATGCGTTAGGACGATATCAGGTTTATTTTTGACTCATTCAGAGCATCTTACACTTACACTTTCACTTTATGGATTATTGTAACACTGGGCTTGGATTTGCTGGAACTTGATCCAAATTTTTCTGGGACGCGTGAATACAGATTACTGTCGGTATGTTGCAGCTTTGAATTTTTGTCCCTATTTTTTTTTTTGGAAACTTGTTTACAATTTTTAAAAACTTGTTTACAATGCATGTATATGCTAATTGTTGCTAGGTAGAGGATATTGAAATTTAGTTGTAGCTTTTAAGTTTTACAAGTTCTACGCCTATTTCGTGCATTCGTTAGTCTTCCTACACAGGTTACTCATCCAATGTACCTGGAAACATACCATGACCGCGCACCTTACGCGTACCTTCTCCTAGCGTGTGTGTGTATATATATATATAAGATGTATATGAAAAATAATGTGTTATATGCTTTGTTTTGTGATAATTGAATTACATCTATTTTATGAGCTCTGAATGTATCTTTGTTTGGAATCGTTAACTGCATTTCTTGGACTTTTTTTTTGTTTGAAATCACATATGAAATTTGATTGAGATGAAATAATCACGTATCATGTTAGAATTCAAATTCCATCATGTTTATGTGGTCGTTGTTAGCAAGGCTGAATAATTGGATTCCTTCAAAGCTGCCATGATTGGTGTTGTCCAAAGTCACCAACTTGATATTCCAGTTACTAGTTGAATAATAGTTCCTTTTTATTCAAAGAACAATTGTTCACTAGAATGGAAAATCACAACTTTTTTGGGGGGGGGGGGGGGGGGAAGTATATGCTATTGCCACTAGAAACTCCTTTTGTGGAAATTAATTGTCAAAATATGTGAACTGTTCTATTTAATCACATGATCTGATTTTTTGTTGTATTAGCAATTGAACTCTCTCATATGCTATGTTTTCCTTTAATTGATTTACATTTACCAGGGTGTGGTACCCTTCCTGGATATAACAATGAGTCTTGGTGCCAAGTTAGTATGAAAAAAATTGAATGAAGAGGAAATCCCTCTTAGTCAATGGTACGAGTTCATCAAACGTGAAGCAACGGAGGCCAAAATGAAGCAAAGAGACAAAGGCAAAGCCATCATGGCTACTTTCGTTGGTCTGACCGTAATTTGTTGCAATTTATTTTCAAATTTGAATGGATTGTAATTATGTGTTTTTTTTTTAATTTGAACAAATGGTGTTTAATTAGTGCACTCGTATTTGATTGTAATTTGCAACTTGTTTTGTTTGTAGTTAAATTGTTTTGGATTACAATTGTACAGGTACCAAAAGAAATATGATTTTTTTTTTTGAAATTTTTTTCAAAATTTGTCACGGTTCATAGCAGTGACAAACCCATGAAGTTGAAAGTTGTGAGTACAAATTTGATAATTTGTCACTACTATTTTTTTTTTTGCTCAGCAAAAGAAGCTTATTAAAGGGACAAAGCCATGAACCAAGGAAAACATCAAAGGTATAACAAATATTGTTGCTCAAAGAGCCCAAAACATCAAACCTACCTATTCTGCTGTAGTTAATTGAGGCAATTATAGTCACCATAGCAAAGCCAAATCACAACAAAATAGCACCATAGCAGCCCACATCCAAAAAAGCAGCCAAAGCAAAAACATAGCAGCGCATATCAGCCCCCTACCAGACTCTGAGGAGCAAAAGAAAGATGATCCTGACGACCCCGTAATTGAGTTTTAGTTCCATTCCTTATGCAGCAGAAAAACTCCACAAACTCTTAACCATTTTGAGCACCAGAAAAGTTGAGATCCCCAATAGCCACAGAAACTTCATTGCTAATCGATGGAGCCGGATCGTAAGAGCAAAGCTTAATGAGCTCTTTTTTCCTCGGCAATGAATTGTATGAAATGGACAAAGTCCAAACGTAAGGGGCAAGCCATTAAGATTGCCCAAAACCAAGGGCTCCCACAAAAACCAAACATCCAACAAGACATGAAAGAAAATCTCCAGACAGCCCAAGTCTGCAACACAAAACAGACCAAGGCCAAACAAGATTCTGCAGCAGCGGCCTCTCATTTTCTAGCCATTAGCAATGTGGCTCATCTCATGAGATGTACACCCATTTGGAAGTAAGAACCCAGCTAAAACCTGATATAGTCTTCGATCCACACCACAGAACACCATTGAAGGCAGACCCATGAAAAGACAAATGACAATTCAATACCATCGAATAATCCCACCTTTCAAAAAGTCCAAAAATTCAGCATCAAACTAGAAAGGAGAATCCTTTAAATCCCTCAAGTTCAAGTATTAACAACACAAATTCTGCAGCGGGCAGCCCCCATTGAGCAAAATCTGTCTCACACCATAACAAAAGTAAAAGCCCAGGCATCCAAAATATTGATAGCAACTTCAACTCCATGACAGCACACCATCGGCCAGCAGCAACACTTAACAAGTCCAATCCGTTATCTACTCTTGTAATCATGAGGGACAAAACATAGAAAAATAGGAATGTCCAACACCGTCTTCCACCGAATCATTTTGTCACCTATCCGAGTCAGCCTAAGCAGCAACATACCTGGAGATCCATTGAGGTGACCTAAACTGCTAAAACCACAACCAAGCTCAGAATCCTCCTACACATAACAAAGGCAGCCACCCAAAACTCAGCATTCTGACATTGCACTCAATTTGCGTTCACCACCATGCTTAAAAAAAATCATCTCTTGAAACCCCTTTCTTTGCTAACTGATCCGCAAAGTTATTCGCTTCTCGAAAGACATTGAGGAAGGCCACACTCTCGATTGAACAAATACTCTTATCAATATCATTGAAGCAATTCCATAGTCTCCATGGTCTAGCCGAACTGTTAGTGACCCATGAGACTGCAATACGAGAGTCTGATTCGACAATTAAGCTTTTCGAAACCACTCCAAATTTAATAAAGAAGTTCAAAGCGTGTCTGATAGCCTCAAGTTTTGCTTCATTGGAATGCATAATTCCCAAGGGTCCATAAAAGATACCCAAAATATGACCTTTCTCGTTGCGTAAAACTCCACCACATCCAGTTATTCCAGGCTTCCCCCAAGCAGATCCATTGTCGTTTATCTTAACAAACCCCGAAGGCGGAGCCGACCAGTTTGCCATAGCTCTTCCATTAGAAATAAATTTTGGTTTCCATCTATGAAGTTTTCTTAGATCCTCCGACCAATCGTGATATGAGTAAGCAAACAATGGGTCCAGCGCTTTGATCCAATGGAATGAACGTATTTTTACCAACTCGAAAATTTCCTCCATATTCCACATTTTCTTATTAAAAACCGATTCATTTCTGGCCAACCATTTCAACCACACGACTGCTAATCCCACTATTCTCCACCATTGCAATTGATCCACAGATAAGAGAGCACCATCCCATTGTAAAATCCAATTTTCCATGCTTGCCGCTGATACCCAAGAGACATTCCACCATTGCCAAACAAGACCCCAAAGATTCCAGACCCATGAACAAAAAAGAAGAAGATGATCAGCATCCTCAATCACACTTTTGCACCACGGGCAAACACTATCTTCATGACTAAGGACCATCCCCAGAGAAGCTAAGAACTTTTTAGAGGGAATTCTACCCAAGATTGCAAGCCATTAAAAACAAAGGACCTTTGCTGGAGCTTTTGACCTCCAAACCAAATCAGCCCAAGGAACATCATTTAAGCCTTTTGCTTGTTCTATCAAATCCCGACACTTTTTAACCGAGAAAGTTCCATCTTTATGCGCTTTCCAAACAATTTTATCAGGTCTTCCTTCATAAAGGATGACGGTGCTGAGCCTTGCATATAGCCTGTTGACGTCTTGAATTTCCCATTGAAATAAAGCCCTCCTGAATTGAAAAGAGAAGTTGACTGCTTGTTGAACAACCTCAAAAACATTAATATCCTTGTTAACTGAAAGAGAAAACAATCTTGGGAATTCTCTGCTCAAGGGCTGATCCCCATACCATGATTCTTTCCAGAATTTAATAGATTGCCCATCTCCGATAATCCATCTACAATTCTTTAACCCAATAATATTAGAAACTACATCAATTTTCCTTAGGTCCAAGATGTCTCTCCACACTCTTGATACATTAGCACGACGGAGGCACTTCAGATCCCTTCCGTCAAAATTCCAATTGTATTTTTCACATGCCACTTTTTTCCAAAGTGCGTCCTTTTCCACTCTAAACCTCCACCACCATTTTCCTAACAAAGCAAGGTTAAGCTCTCTCAAAAATCTCAGACCCAACCCACCCTTTTGTTTCGACTTGCATACCACGTCCCACCCAACTTTGCATAGTTTCCTCCTATTTGAAGAGCTTCCCCAAAGGAACTGTCGTCTGATTTTTTCAAGTTCCTCAATCACCCCTTTTGGAACTTTGAACAGCGACATAAAATACACTGGAAGATTAGACAGCGCTGCCTTTACTAGAGTCAACCTTCCACCAAATGATAAACAATTATGTTTCCAAGATGACAGTCGAAGTTTAAATTTCCTGGTAATTGGATCCCACATAGATTTCCTATCTTGCCTGGATCCAATAGGGAAACCCAGAAAAGTGAAGGGCATAGATCCTTTGTTGCAGCCCAATATTGATGCACAATGGCTCAAATCGAAAGGACTTAATTCGGGAGCATGAACATAACTCTTTGAAAAGTTGATTTTGAGACCCGCAGATAGTTCAAAGCACCTCAGTAGCCTTCTAAAATTAACCAGTCCCTTATCCTCTCCTGAGCAAAAAATAATTGTATCGTCCGTGAATTGAAGATGAGAAATAGAGAACCTATTCCTTCCTATTTCAACTCCTTTCACCAGACCCTTTTGTTCTGCGCTTACAATTGAAATGTGCAAAGCCTCGGCAACGATCAAAAAAAGGAAAGGAGACAACCGGTCACCTTGACTGAGGCCTCGTTGGGTAGCAACTTCCTCTGTAGGAGATCCGTTGACCAAGACTGAAATTTTAGCTGTTGAGCCACAAGCCATAATCCAAGCCTGCCATTTTTCCCCAAAGCCCATGCTTGACATAACTTGATTTAAAAATTCCCACTCCACGCAGTCAAAAGCTTTCTCGAAGTCGAGTTTTAAAATAATACCCTTTCACCGTTTAAGGAGGTGACAAATACATAAATTGTCACCCAATCTTGTCACGGTTTACAAAGGTGACAAAATTAAAATAATTGTCACCAACATTGTCACTGCTCTAAGCGGTGATAAATTTAAAATTATTGTCACGGTTTATGACGGTGACAAAGGGAAGGAAATTAACCCTTTAAGGGGTTCTAAAATGGGCAGTGACAAACAAAATTGTCACTGCTCAAAGATTTTTTGTCATCCCCGGAATTATCACGGTATAGAGCAGTGACAAAGGTCCTTTGTCACCTCCCATAGCAGTGACAAATCGGCCAGTCTGGTGCAGTGCCATTTGATGGTCATTGGAGACTAAGGACACCCATACTTATAGATTTCAATGGAGTATGAAGAAACTTCATGAAATCTCAAAAGAATGAACCTAAACCATGGAGATATGTTTAGACTCATTAACCAAACATACTAATATCAACCTCAATCCTCTTATAAATTATAAGGTTAACAAGAAGGTTAAAGGATTTCAAGTCAAGGGACTCAAGTAAGACATTGAAGGTCTCATGAATCCCAAGAGATGAATATATTCAAAAGTAAAGGAAATCAAGGTTCAAATAATATTCAAATTAACTTTTACTTCATGACTTGTTTAATCTTAAACCTTAGGCCATTTTAATCCAAACCAATAAAATAGAAGTTCAATCACAATATTAGTGGTGTGTGATGAAATGAGGTGGGAAGAGAGTTTTTGAAAATGTGTAAAAGTCCTAAAGAATTCTATACATTGTGATTGAACTTGAGTTAAAGACTAATTAACTTAGAGGTTACCTCCTATTATCCTCAACTTGTAGGTTTTTGAAAGTCTTTCAAAGATGGTTCAAGCTCTTCTTCTTTTAACTCATGCAATTTCTTTCTTAAGCTCCTCTAAAGCTTTCTCTTAATTAGCAAAGTCATTTCCTGATTCAATTCCTTTTTAGGGAAGAATACTAGGTGAAAGGCCCTATGGAGTAAAAGGAAGAGGGGAGAGATTTGGACTCTTTATCGGTAGGCCAGATAGCTATCAGAAAAAGAGATTCCTTATTCAATATTCAATTCACGCTCTTGTTGAAGGGCTAGGCTTAGGCTATAAGGGATCGATACCAGATCTGGCACAAGCGAAGCAAAAGCAAGAGGGACTGGTATCTTATCTTGACTATGCCCTAGAAGGAAGAAAATCCATCTTAACGATGCAAGGAATATTAAAGAAAACGACTACCTTAAAAAGGTGTATGTACAGACTTCAAGTTGTCATTCTTCCGTCTGTCCCGATATTGATTCCGGTACCCCCGTGTTACTCCTTCTGTTGTCGAAGAACAATCAATTAGTTTCACTAAATTGGTTGTATTTGTATTAGTACAAGAAAGGCTCTCTCACCGAGTGAATCCACAAGAGAAGTCAAGATAGGGAGATTCCTCTGGCTACCTTCTCGTTTTTAGCGCATGGAAGTCGCTGCTATCTGCGACCGAGGAAAGAAAGCGCCTTTCAAGTAATAAATAAGAAAATGGGCGTGGGTTTGGTTTTATTATTCGATTGCCTTTCGCTTTGTGTTAGAGAATTTGAAGAGATTCAAAAAACAAGGAGAGAATCAAGATGAGATTCAAGTTTCTAAAGAAAACGAGAGAGGTATCCTTTGTAATGGGATATTCATCCCCTATATATAGGCAAATTTTGGAGGGTTATTTTGGTAAATTTATAGTGAAAACCCTAATTTTGGATGTCCTTTTGAAGGTACAAAACGTACTATATTAAAGCAGACTGCTAAAAAAATGCGACACTCAACGAAGATGGAAGTGGCACTCAATGAATGCCGCAACGGCATTCACTGATAGCCGTTACGGCACTCACTGAATGTCGATGCGGCACTCATTGAATGTCGCGGACAACTCTGCGGATTACCGTCTTTTTATTTTCACGGTGTTTAGAGATTTTTATGACATTTAGTGGTTACCGTTGTGGTTCTCACTGACTGTTGGTACGACAGTCTGTGAGTGCCGCAGCGGCATTGCATAACTACCGTGGGCCTCTTTGTGTGCCGTTCTCATCCTTTCCATGTTCTTTTTTTCCTCTACTTTCTTTCATTTTCTTTAAAATCGAAGAGCCTTTTGAAGAGCTTGAATCACCTTGGAAGCCTTAGGTTTGTTCGGACATTGTCATCATCAGACTTGGAGGTAACACTTCCCTTTATCCGATGTTTGGTCAAAATCGGGGTGTCTACAGTGACTCATTAGAAGGCTTGCGACAATCGTATTTTGTTACTGATATGTCATGAGTACATTACATTGAGGTGGTGCAGCACTTCTTTTCACTGAGGGATTGAGAATGTTGTATCCAGTGTGGTTGAATCGTCTAAGGCATACACGAGAAGCTTCCGAGTGATATGTTTTGCTGGTTATGGTGATGACTTGGCATTACACTCCTATCGCTGTACTTTCTTTTCGTAAGGTCACACATTCTCTTTCCCTATATGAAGAGTTGAGAATTGTTCTGTTTCGAGAGATTATTTTAGTAACAAGCCCTATGTGGGTGAGTGAGAGATGTAAGAAATATTGTGGGTCATTGATGCACCCACATACATTGGAACGGGCCCAATGGGCCTTGCTTAGGCACCAAGCAATCCTAAGTGGGTTAGGCTCGGGAGTCCTAGAGTAACTACATGTGTGTGCCTATATATACATGTATATTGCACACACATATAGAGGTTACACACAATACAACCCTACGGGGTTCGGCCTTCTCTCTCTTCTCCCTCTCTCTCTCATGCTTTCTCTCTCTAGGCCATCATCAAGAGCCTTAGGATTTAGCACGTGGATGCAATGGAGATTGCTCTAGTAGTGTCTTCTACGACCAACACGAAGCATAAGAGAGCACACAGAAGTGAGGAAGGAACAACAGTTTGTGGGGTTTCTTGTCGGGCTCGTAACAACGCCGAATATCGATCCGTCGGGCTATATTCCGCTAGGTAAGACATAAACCCGACTCCATGCTTGACTGCATGATTTATCTATAATTCTATTCAAAAGTTGATACTTTATTCTTCTATGTGCAAACACTAATGGTGTGATTAAGTTTTGACTTGAAATAATAAATATACCATTCATTTCTTCCGCAATCACATTAAGTAAGTGTTAACTTTGAACAATAATAAGTAAAATCAAAATAGGACCAACCACATGAGTAAAACCTCAATGGAGTCAACAATAGTTGCAGAGTAACTCGTAACTTTGCAGATTTGCACTCCAACAGTATTTAAGTTGCACCAAAATCGAACTTCATTTGAATCTTACACATTTCGTGAATGAAGTAGTGGCTATGTGCCGTATGGGTGACGTAGGTCATTCTCTCCGTATACTAGTGGGTGGGGCACTGCCTACAATAATGCATGAGTTGGGGGAGAAAGTAGGAAAAGTGGAGTAAATTAAAGATATGGTTTCAATGAGTGTTCAATTTCCACAGCATGTGTCACACAATCAAACCACTTTGATGTATTGAAGCATGCTCCTAAATGCAATCTTCTTTAGAGCTATCTTCCCATGCAGTATAAAGTCTTGGTCTTATCAAAACAGAAAGAAAGGAAAAAAAAAAAAGGAAGAGAGAGAGAAAGAAAGATAAAAGAGAAACTAACAAACAAGACCTCGCAAGTCCCTTTTTGTCTGAACCGTACTTTTAGACCATCATACTTGAGCATGAATGCATGAATAAAAAGATTTTATTTTTTACTTTTATAAATAGTCGGACTTAATAACATGATATGTAGTCCAAAAGAAATTAGGAATCCATAATTAAGTTTTAGTCTACTTTTTGTATAAAATTTAAAAGTTAGTTTATTATTTTTTAAAATTTAAAAAAATTTCAAATTTTTTTTGTAAAATAAAAAGTCATCAAATTTATATGGCATTTTGGAGTAACTATTTAAACAATTAGGAGCAACTCTTTGAAATGTTGGGAGCAACTCTTCAGAATGTAGGGAGCAACTTGTTTCAAATACGGGTGCAACTCTTCACAAGGTTAGGAGCAAGTCTTCATAACGTTAGAAGCAATCATCACAACGTTTTAGTGTAAGTTTATAACATTGAAAACATAAAATAGACTAAAATATAATATAACTATTTAAAAGTTGATGCTTTTTCAATTTTGTTGATGACTTTTAAATTTTTTAAATTTTAAAAACTTTTAAATTTTCACAAAAAAAAAAAATTGACTGAAATTTATGTGTCCCGAAAAATTATGCCTTCTCTTGTTAAGAATACCAGTTGGAAAACACAGTAAGGTAATTCAAAGAGTTTGGGAAGCAGTTTGGTAATTCAAAGAATAGCAATTTCCACAAAAATTATTCTCATGTTTAGGGTACTACTTTAGGGGACTTATAGTTGATAATTATGAGTAAAGTTATAATGCTTTCTAAATTACGTATACCAAATGTAGTTTTCAGCGTTGAAATCACATAGGCTGGTGGAATACAAAATTAAATGAGTCTACAGCCGTATGTTAGAAACCATATTTGACACACAAAGTTGGAATGCATAACATGCATGACTCGTTAATTATATACAGGGGTGGATCTACCTGATGACAAATGGGGTTCAAGCCCCCCCAAGTTTTGAGAAATTTTGAATATTCCCTAGAGAAAAAAAAAAGGTACTATTTAGCCTCCCTAAAATTGTAGAAATCCCCATGTTCTGTGAGTTTATGTTTTAATTTTTATAGCATGACCTTATGTATTGGACCAAATGTAATCTTAAGCCTACCATACTTTGAAAAATATGTATATTGGTTTGGATAGCAGTGATAATTGCAATTCAATCTATCCTATACCATACGGTAAGTCATAGATTCATATAAAGAGTAATTGGAGGAATATTAATGTAATTGCAATCTAACCTATCTAAGTGTTGAATCTAATATTTTCTTTTCCTTTATTAACTTAACCTAAACAAGTTGATTTCGTACCGTTTCAAGCTTTTCAGAGTATTCTATTATATATATACTAGTTTAAACACACGTGCATTGCACGCAGGACCGGTCCCGAGTATTTGGAGGCCCGGGACGAACTACCAAAAGAGAGGCCCCATTTACATTTAAATTTTTTTTAAGCACATTGAAGTTCATTTTTGACAACTTATCAAGATAAAATCATTTTTTATTATTATTCCTTGCTAATAAGTGTTGCATCCAAGTAACTTTAGGATTGCCTATATACCAAGGACGGGCTATACCTAACCCCAAGGATCAAGCACAATGTAGTTCTCCCAAACTACCCACCCTGGCCAAAGGCCTACAAATCACACTGTAACACCCCCCTTCCCAAAAAAGGCCAATGAACAAACGGCAGGATAATTTCACTTAAAGTGCAATCTTCTCGCATTTTTTGAAGCAAAATCACTAATCAAATTTGTATAATCAAGCTCCTCCACCATACCATTTTTCAATCGATTACATGGCTAATCCATTCAAAAAGGGTTTAATTGAATTAGTCATCACATCTTTAAATCTATCATCAACGTATGTATGCATAAAAGGGTTTGTTTAATGTTCTAAATATGGAAATAAACAAGGGGTATAGTCAAGATTTCAGTGTTCGATATAAGGTTCAGTGTTTGTCTCCTTGTTTATTTTTACTCTTGAAACCTAAACATATGCCCCTAAGGGAACATGTCAACAAAACCCCACATAAAAAGATACTGAAGGCTTGGAGTCTTGAGGATACCAAATACTCTAATACAATCTTGATTCTTTATATTATCATTATTATTATTATTATCATATATGATAACCTCATAAGTTAAAAAGTCAAAGATTAAAGTTTTTAAGTTACCTTGATCAGAATCTTGATCAGTTAATTCTGCAACTCTGCTGCCTGCGAAGTGCATTGCCACGTGAGAGGAACTAAGGAGAGGAAGAACCGAAGCATGAGGCCACAAAAAGGCTTAAACTATAATACCTATTCTCTATATATATATATCGCACGAGCCCTCAACTTTTCTAATTTTCAAACTTTACTTTATACCATTATATATATATATATATATATATCGTATAGCCAGCAATAGCCTATATAATATTAATATAACATAGAAGTAGTCTAGGACTATTAGATATGTAGGCCCTTAAATTGTTAAGTCTCTTTGTGGCCCTGGGCAATTGCCCCTCTGGCCCCCCCCACGGGCCGGCACTGGTTGCACGTGAATGGTGCTTGTTTAAAAACTAATTAGGAACATATAGCCAAATTTTTTTAAAAACACTTAAATTAGGTAAAAAAAAAAAAAGAAGAAGAAGAAGAAGAAGAAGAGAAGAATTCATACAACTTCCATAATAATAAAGATACACAAAACACATACAACAATCAATTCATAGGGTAAAAAATAATAAATTTTGTTGAATTATTCTTCTTAGGCCACTTTATACTTGTTCAATAATAATTTTTCTATGTTGCTATTTAATTGTTACCACATGTTCTAGCTATAATTCTTTCTTACATCTCTAATATTTTGAATATACTATTTTCTTTGCCTATTACTTAATAATGACTATTTACTTATTGTATGACCATATATGTTAGTATTTCATTTACCGTGAAGTTTGTATAGTAATTTATTGGACTATACAATTATTTCATATGTACTAATTAGAAATAAGTTACAAATCGATCATGATCTATATCTAGCTTTCTTATATATATATATATATATTAAACTTTGATTCCTACAAAAATGATTTAGGGAGGCCTTTACATTCAAGATGGTCAAACTCTTTGTGCTTTATGGCTTAAAAATTCTTAAATCTTCAACCGAAATTTTTTATAAAGTCTCTACGTACTGCCAATATTATTGAAAGGATCACATAAGAAAAAAATTATAACGCGAATTGATATAAGAAAGTAATTGCTTATCTATGGAGTTCACCTAAAGAAAGAGAAAAGATATTGAAACATGACTGAAGAAGGAAAAAAAAAATAGAATTCACCGAGACCAAAATAGAAAGGAAAAAAAAAAACCAATAGGATGGTAGTTTTAGTTTAATTTAATTTAAAGTTCTAAAATTATGAAAATATATTGATAATCTATATTGAAAGAGACTTTTAGGCTCTATTTGGTGCACGCATTGAGGGATAGAAAAGAAACGAAAACACTAAGGAAAATATTTTCCTTTGTTCATGAGCTAAAAGTACTAAAAATTAAGTACTGAAAATTTTAAGCAGGTGAATTTGCTGTACATAACACATGAGTGTTTCATGTATTGAAATAGAGTGCAATTAGCGATTATTTCCAGTCGAATTTTTTCAATTAAGATTTTCAATGGATTTTTGGCTGCATTTCAATTAAGTGGTACATTATAAAAAATACTGTAAAAAAAATGTGCTTAAAATTTTTATTTTCACCACTTAATTGGTTATTATCACAAGCTAAATCTGTCTAACCTCCTGTCTTTCTTGTAGAACTTAAACAATGATAACAATTATACGAATTATTGTTAATAAAGATAAAAATAGCAACTTTTCATGAAGAAAAATACTCAATTAAGTTTTACATTCAATAATTGTGTTGCTAAACGCATGAACAAAATGGGAATGGAATATGACACATGTCAGCATGGTAGTGGTGGATAAGCAAGAGTGAGAAAAATGCACTCTATGTTAAATGGGTAACCAAATCATCAAGTGGTTGAAATTGACTCCTAAATTTTTTTGAATGCATATCTAACCTAGAATAGGTCTGATAGAAGTAACCTATATTATTGTTGGTATGGAATAATCAAATCGTGAGTGACCCATCATAGAGCTCCAAAAAAAAAAAGAAAAAAAAAAAAAAAAAAAGAAGAAGAAGAAGAAAACAAATCAAGAGTCTTTAAAAAGAGTCATGTAATACTAAGAATTGATATCAGGAGTTGTTGCGTACAGTTTTTTGTCTGTGAAATTACTTCAGTACTATTAATAAAAATCGGATCCAATGCCTATAAATGGAAGTCTTCACTTTAACAAAGTGAGGATTCCCTCATGAGAAGGGGATTGATGTTACTATATATAACTCATATTTTTTTGTTTTCATTTTGACCATTAGATTATTGGAAACATTACATTAATAGTAATTAGAATGAAATTCATAAGTAAGTTGATTGAATGAATAGACGAGTAAGGCATTATAATTACCTTCAATACAAAGCTTGAAAGTGCACACTTATGTAAAGATCAATCGTGTTTAGTTCACCATAGCACGTTATGAAGAGAACACGAAGAGTAGACTGATTTGTTAATCTTAAAATGTAGAAAAAGCATCCAAGGATATGAAGAACTTAGGAAGTGGAGACGTATAATAGAAATTAGATAATACATGCAGGTTCTTTAATACTATCATTAGTCTTCTAGTCCAAAATTAATACAAACCATTAACATGTAAAACTTTATTTAAAAAAGGAAAAAAAAAATGTACTCAAAATCTTTATCTTTACCACTTAATTGGTTACCATCACAAGCTAAATCGGTCTAACATCCTATCTTTCTTGTGAAACTTAAACAATGATAACAATTATATGAATTATTGCTAATAAAGATAACAATAGTAACTTTTTATAAAGAAAAATACTCAATTAAGTTTTACATTCAATAATAGTGTTGCTAAATGCATGGGTAAAATGGGAATGGAATAGGACATATGTCAGCATGGTAGTAGTGGATAAGCAAGAGTGAGAAAAATGCACTCTATGTTAAATGGGTAACCAAATATTCAAGTGGTTGAAATTGACTCCTAATTTTTTTGAATGCATGTCTTACCCAGAATAGATCTGATAGAAGTTACCTATATTATTGTTGGTATGGAATAAACAAAATCGTGAGTGGCTCATCATAGAGCTCCGAAAAAGAAAAAAGAAGAAGAAGAAGAAGAAGAAGAAAACAAATCAAGAGTCTTTAAAAAGTGTCATGTAATACTAAGAATTGATGTCAGGAGTTGTTGGGTACAGTTTCTGTCTATGAAATAACTTCAGTATCCTTAATGAAAACTGGATCCAATTACTGTAAATAAAAGTCCCTCATGAGAAGGGGACTGATGTTACTATAACTCATAGTTTTTTGTTTTCATTTTGACCATTAAGTTATTGAAAATATTACATTGATAGTAATGAGAATGAATTTATAAGTAAGTTGAATGAATGAATAGAAGAGTAAGGAATAATAATTACCTTCAATACAAAGCTTGAAAGAAGAGTAAGCAATAATAATTACCTACAATACAAATCTTGAAAGTGCACACTTCTGTAAAGATCAATCGTGTTTAGTTCATCATAGCACGTTATTAAGAGAGCACGAATAGAGTAGATTGTTTTGTGAATCTTAAAGTGCAAAAAAAGCGTCCAAGGATATGGAGAACTTGGGAAGTGGAGACGTATAATAGAAATTAGATAATACCAGTAGGTTCTTTAATACTATCATTAGTCTTCTAGTCCAAAATTAATACAAACCATTAACATGTAAAACTTTATTTAAAAAAAGGAAAAAAAAAAAAGAAAAAAAGAAAAAAAGAAAAAGAGGGAAAGAACTAAAATATTGTCTAATAAATTGGGCCAAAAGTAAACCTGGGACTGGGAGGCTTGTGAATTCATGTTATTCTTCAACACGATTAATTTCTAGTACGCAAATTCCTTTATTTATTCCTAATACACGATTTTCTTATTTATCCTAATTTAGATTGGACTTTAGTCCATCCAATGATCCAATACTCAATTAATCCATTCTGGTCCACTTTAATTAAAGAAGCAAAAAATTGTTACACAATTACTAAAGGAACATACTTGGGTAACGTTCCTTAGGTGTGGTTCGTTAGGTTCCCTCTAACAACAGTGGGTCCCAGGATTTTAAAAAAATAATGTTTAAAATTTATTTATTTATTTATTTTCAGTTAGGATCACACAATTATGAGAGGAATCTAACAAACCACAACTAAGGAACTTTACTCAAATGTGTTCAATTACTAAAATTCTACTATTAATTAACAAATTATTAAATGCAAGTTTTTAGATTGTTTAGCTCTCAAATATTTGTATTAATTGGAGGCTGAATGCCAGAATTCTAATTGGAAGGTGAAATTTTTAACTTCGCGAGTGTAAAAAGAATCCTATACTACTAAGAAATTGGTAATAGGAGTATAGTTATGAGTCCTAAAATTCCTCACAGACATTTATTATAACTCTTTAAGAGATATATGTTACTAATCCATCATTCACGTAATCCACCATGGAGCCCAAAAATAAAGAGGGGTAGTTACACTAACACCCCTTCACCTATGACCTTTTTCAATTACCATCCTCAACTATAAAACTCAATAAATTGATGGGTATTGTAGCTTTTCACTAACACCCCTTCTGTTAGGTTGTAGTAAAAAAAAATGATTACATTTGTATCATGTTATCAATGGAAAAGTGTTAACAACACAACATTTTTGTCTCTTCTTTGAGTCGTTGAAATTTTAAGAACAAAATTGCCTAAAATTTGGTGTACAACAAAGGGCAATTATTTATGCCACAAAGGATAATTTTGTCCTAAAATTTCCAATGGCTCGAAGGAGGGACAAATAGATATCATATTGTTAATAGTTTGTATCATATGTTGCTCACGTGATTAAAAAAAAACGTTCTTGTTTGGGACGGAATTCTAATGGAAGGGTTTTAGAGAAAAATGCAATAGTTGAGGAGAGTTAGTTTGTCAAGTTTTATAGTTTAGGGACGTATTTGAAAAAGAGTCATATTTGAGAAGGTGTTATTGTAATTCATCCCCCCAAGAAAAAAGAAAAGGAAACCAAACGTTTGCCCAAAAAAAAAAAAACAACCTTGGTCAAAAGTAGGGGGAGTAAAAAAAAAAAAAACCGTGAGTCTCAACTATTTTTTTTTTAACCCAATCATGAACTAAAGTGTGATTGACTTCTTCTTTTATTTTTTTATTTTTATTTATTTTTTATTTTTTTATTCCAATGGGAACATGAAGTGTTTGGAAGGAGTTGTAACACAATAGGATTAATGTGGAATGTCATTAATGTAAAGGAGTTGTAAAATAATAAGGATTGTATATATCGTATATAACATGATATATCCAAAGTAGAAAAATAAAAAGTTAGGACTCTCATGGACGGATCCAAAAAAAAAAAAAAGTGGTACACTAAAGTTGTTAAAACTCTAAGAAGATTACTTAAGTGAAAGTCCACCGATTGATAAAAGTGTAAAACACTTATGGGCATCGGTAATTACCAGTTGTTTTATATCCAAAATACTGAAACGGTCCAACAAATGAATTTACCAAAATAACCATTATAATCTAGATTTGTAATGTTTGTTGATCTATCCCTACACATAAACATACACATAACTAACAAGTATACATACGTAAATGATATATATACAAAAAGAGGTTATAAAAAAAAAAAAAAAGGATTCCTAACAAAAAGAAAAAAAATCAACCAACCAAAACACACAAAATTTGAAACGTGAATGCATAACAATAGGACTCATAGTGTCAGAAAAAATAGGAATTGTCATTCTCTCTAAAATAGCAATTGTGAAGAAAAAAAAAATTCATAGGTGTTGTTATTAAGTTGTAGGACTCTTATGATATGGACACACTACAAATAAAAAAGTGGTATACTAAACTTTTAAAACTCTAAATTCTAAGGAAAATAGATAAATAAAAGTGCACCAATTGATAAAAGTGTAAAACACTTATGCACATTGATATATTTATATATATTATAGATATAGATATAGATTATAGATATATATATATAAATAGATCCAAAAAATTATAACTGGAGGCGTTGTCGTGAATCCCGTGAACTCGAACCATCTGTTACAACTTCCTACTTTCGCTCATGATATGGTGTCCTACTTCATTTTTCTTTATCCGCCCCTATTATGCATGAAGTAAGGTGGTATTTACATTCCTATAAAATTAGTCATTGACTTGGAAGTCATAGAGTTCAAATTGATTTCATATAGGAATTCGGATTTGCAGTCACGAGCTGTCCGAGGTAGCGTTGGCAGCACTGTATGGTGAGTTTTTTTTTTTTTTTTTAATTATTTTTAAAATTGTAAAAAAAAACCATCATATAATCTTGTTAGTGCGTGCTACTAAAATGTTGCCCAAACAGCGCGCTGCCGAGATCCTTGGACTTACATACAGTGGGCCAGTGGCATGTTCTGTAATGATCAAACTTTATTTTCCAACCTTTTTCGCTGTGTTTTTTTCCCACGTTTTTCTCTGTTCCTGCCATATAAATTCTCACTTTAGGAGAAATTATTGTCCTGTAGCGGACCCACCTATGTGATATGATTTTTTTTTATTTTTTATCTTTGATTGATAGTCTGCTTAAAATGAGTAATATTTGGGGAACTAACAACTTCCACTAACACTTACTAACACATTCTATCTCTCTCCTAGTGGTACTGTGGAGTCCGCAGTGGGCCTCGCAGTACCAGTAGGAGAGAGATAGAGTGTGTTAGTAAGTGTTAGTGAAAGTTGTTAGTGCCCCTAGCATTGCCCGCTTAAAATAGTACTGATTAATGCAATTTGTGTAAATAGGATATGTATTTCGGTGAAAGTTAGAGAAGTTTGAATACCAAAGAGTAATTTTTGAGTTTAGAATTGATAAATTAAAATTTAGTGGAAGTATAAATGCTTAAAATGTAAAATACATATGAAAAAAAATGGTCATAGAAAATTGAGGGAGAGCACGTACCCCCACTGACTTACTTGTGAAGTCCCACTATAATTAGGGGTGGCTGACAATGCTTGGACTATAATAGGGGTAGATTCCCAATTTTTTTTTTTTTTTTTTTTTTTTTTTTTTTTTTTTTTGTGTGTGTGTGTCAAAAGTCTCTGTGATTTTTAGCGGACAAAAATGTTCATTTTCCTTATGTTCAACAATTACACTACATATATACCACCTTAGCCCATAATTTAAGGAAGTTATTTTTTATTTTTTAAACTTTAAATTGTCATAACTTCTAAACTAAAAATTATTTTTTCACAAAAATTATAGGGTTAATTACAGAAGCGCCCTCTGTGGTTAGGACTATAAAGTGAAACTATTACCTTTTTGGTTAAAATTAACGGAAAATGGATAAAAATACGAAATTACCCCTGTTAGATGCTAATGAGAATTTCTTATATGCTTAAATGTTTATACATGCATATGTGGTACATTATTATATTATTTTGATATTATATTTGTTGCTAGAGATCACTCTGTTGTCAATTTGAGGTACCTTCGTGAGAGCGAATTTATTGAATTATTTATTTTTATTTTTGATCTACCATTGGGCACACACACACACACAACACAACACATACAATCTTGGTGATATATTATTATTTTTTTTAATCTACCCTTCGACACACACAATCTTGATGATATATTAGCCTTTTTTTTGTTGGGGGGGGGGGGGGGGGGGGGGGGGGAGGGGGATGGGGATTTATCCTTGGCCACACAGTGAAATACAATGTAAGGGATGTAGTAAGATCTAAAAAACAAAAATTATCACCAATTAAAACTCTGTGTATGTGTGTGTGTGTGCGCGCGCACATCAAATTCACTCTCACAAAGGTACTCCAAAGTGAATATAATAACAAAAATAATATAATAATGTACCACATATGCCTAAATAAACATTTAAGCATATAAGGGTATTCTCATTAACATGTAAGAGGGATAATTTTGTACTTTTACCCATTTCCATTAACTTTAACGGAGAAAGTGCTTGTTACACTTTAGTCCAGACCACAAGGTGTATTAGTGATAAAATTTATAGTAAAAGGGGGTAACTGATAAAAGGCCTAACCACAAGGGGTATTTCTGTAATTAACCTAAAATTATATATTCATAATCTACAAAACAAGATCTATCAAACAAGATCCATAGTGCCTATAAAATTATTCAAAAAAAAAAAAAATCAATTTTGCAGCTCACAAATGGATATCGACAAATTAATTTTTTTTGTAAAACCCGGCACTTCCATTACGTAAATGTCGAAAAATTACCCAAAAAAAAAAAAATCATCCAAATCGGCCATAGAATCTCAAAGTTGTGGTCATTTTAGAACATGTTAGTGTCTTTAAGTGCTGCCCAGGTATAGACAGTAACATGAGACTGTAACATGATACTGTCGACAATAATATTTCTTCAAATTGACCAAATAATTGTAAAATTGTGGTCATTTTATCAGATGATACTGCCTTTACAATACTTTTCAATTAAATACAATATCATATTATCAAAAACTAAACTTTTTTACAAAGATAGTAACATTATTGTTGCAAAAAGTTGTAAAATTAGGGGCATTTAGTCGATGTTATTGTCTTTAAAATCTATCCTCATGCAAAAAACTTGAACATACCATTAAAGATTAGCAACATGGTATTGAACAAAGAAACAGTAACATGTTGTCGACAATAACATTTCTTCAAATTGACCTTATAATCGCAAAATTATGGCCAATTTTCAGATGTTACTGTCCAGTTAAAGACAGTAACATATCATCAAATGCAAAAAAAAAAATTAATAATAAATCAAAGATAGTATCATGTTACTATCACAAAAGAGACAGTGACATTACGTTGCGTTATAGTGGTCCGACAATAATATGAATTTTTTTATACGTTTTTTCATAGTCACTATAGATCTAGTTTGATAGACGTTTCCTTCTAGGTTACAAATATATAAATTTTATTCATAGTGGAGTTGTGGTTTGAAAGTTATAGCATTTTAAGTTTGAAAAATAAACCATAAAAAAAAAAAAAAACACTTACTTGAATAATGTGCTGAGGTGGCAAAACAGAATCATCAACTTTTGTATGTGTGATGGGGTAACTTTGTCAATAAGCCTTATCTTTAGTTTAAAAGTGGAGTTAAGGCCATAAAATTAAAAAAACGTTGTCTTTTCCTCCTTAAAAAAAAAAGGGGCTAGGCCAATCACCATTAACAGTAATGGACTGTTAATTATTTTTTCCTATAATTTATAAGAATAATTACATTTCTGTCTACTTTATGCATCATAAAAAGTTGGAAAGTTGTTAACAAATTTATAATTAAAAAAAAAAAAGAAGTCAACTTTTCAAGAGGTTTCGGTCTTTTTTTTTTCTTTTAATTTCTTTCCTTTTCTTTTCTTTTTTATTTTATTTTTTATTTTATTTTTTTGCTTGTAGTGTTGTGAATCTGCACTAAAACGTTGTCAAGAGTACTCCTAAGTCCTAACGTTGTGAAGATTTGCTCTCAATGTAGTGTAAAATTTAATAATTTTAAATTTTTACACCAAAAATTTATAATTTTTAAATTTGAAAAACAAGTAATAGACTGTGTCAATATGAATGAAATCTTAATTATCCCTAAATCTTAAACAAAAGTCAGATGAAATCTTAATTATCCCAAATTCAATTCATACAGTCTTGGTTTTATTCATCATGGAGAACCCATGGAAAAAGTGAACAATCCTTGCACCAAATCCCGAACGGCACCAAGAGAAAAAGAAAAGGCATTAGACAATGTCAATATGAATGATCCTCCCAACCTTAAAGACCAATAGAGAACATCAAAGCAGCCACAGCTCTGATGATAACTAACAGAAAGAAGACAAGCCTAGAAACTGCCACTGCTCTGAACTAGCCTAAACCAGTCACCAATCTTAAAATTCATTTATACTTAGCAGCAAAAGCAAAAATTCTGCCCATTAAAAGCCTTCCATCATCTCCCATCGAGATCAAACAAATAGGTCTTCTAGCGCAAGTCCTAGTTCTGTTCATATCTAAACCATACTTTTAGACCGTGCACCATCTCGATCCCTCCCAGTAAGTTGTAAAGCTTCACTCAAATTTATTAATTTTTTTTTTTTTGAATTAACTACTATATATTTGGCTGTATCTTTTATACATGAGTTGATCAGAAAAAATGAGTACGCAACAGTTTTTTAATTTATTAAATTTGCTGCTGCTGCTAGGTTGTTGAGCTTAATTGGGCGTTTTGATCATTAATCAAGAGTATAAAATGTCCACTAGCAACTCCGCTGAGTGGGGAGGAGATAGTGTTTGCCCTGATTCCCAACAACCTGATCAGGGTGAGGATCCAACATACTTGAGAGTCAGGAATTCAATCAGCGAGGAAGTCGAAAAGCTCTCTACTCATACCCAAAATGAGTGTAGCATTTACAAAGTTCCAAAAAGGCTGCGTGAGCTCAACGAAGATGCTTACAGTCCTCGTATTGTATCTATTGGACCTCTTCACTATGGCCATGAAAACCTGCAAGCCATGGAAGTCCACAAAACTCGGTACATGAATTCATTATTCCAGCGTACCACAGATCACGATCTAACCTTGTCTGAATGTCTTAAAGAAATGCTGAAAATGGAAAAAAGTGATTGTTCCTATTATTCCGAAGATTTATCCACTGATGGAACTGTAGCAAAAATTTTACTAGTTGACAGTTGCTTCCTTGTTGAACTTTTCCTCCGATGCTCATATCCAGTTGATGACGCAGAAATTAGTGGTGATCCAATATTTGTTGCCTCGATGATTTGTTCTCTTCAACGCGATCTGGCATTGCTAGAGAACCAAATACCCTTCGAAGTTCTCCAACGCTTGTTTGACCTTATAATGAAACGCTGCAGCAAGCCAGTAGAGGAGCCAAAAGAGACAAAAACACTTGATGAACTTTGTGCTTCTTTTTTCCATTTAGAGCTGAATTCGCCCGCCCTCCATAGTGGCTACAGGCACTTGCTAGATCTCATACGTAATTGTTACCTACCTAGGCAACCAAATGGGAACAAGCAGGCGCGAACGCCCCCCTTAGAATCAAAAAAAGGTTCTTTTAAGACCAAATCAAATGTAGTATCATTCAGTTGTTGGGGGCTGTCAAAACATAGGACCAAACAAAGGCGCAAAAAGAAGAGCTGGGAATTGATACACTGTGTCTCCAAACTCAGAGAATGTGGGATCAAGTTTGTAAGGGGTAACTCTGAAAACTTGTTTGACATCGAATTTAGTATTCCTAAGGGAGAACTTGAAATCCCTGAGTTGTGCATCACCGATACCATGGATTCACTCTTGAGGAACATGATTGCGTTCGAGCAATGCTTCGAGGGGACTAGTCATGACATCACTTCATACGCCGTTCTAATGGATTACCTCATCGACTCCCCAGCCGATGCTGAATTCCTACAACACAAGAGGATTATTGCAAATTTTTTAGGCCATGGAGAAGAGGTTTCTAATATCTTCAACAAAATCTCCAAGAAAGTGTTTGTGAAAAACTTCTACTTTGCTACTCTATGCCATCAAGTCAATGAATACAGTGACAAATGGTGGCCTAGAAGAAGGGAAAGTTTGGTGCGCGGCTATTGCTTCAGTCCCTGGAAATTCATCGGAGTTTTTGCTGGCTCTATACTTCTCTTGTTCGCCGGGTTACAAACAGGGTACACTATGGCTTCTTACCATCATCCGCCTAAATAGTCCTTCAACCCTTGTTGTAATGTCTTGTAAAATTATAAAATGGAATAACAGCTTGTGGGTGTGCTTATGTTCATGTAATGTCTCTTGAAAATTTAAAAATCGAATAAGAGCTGCTTGTGTTCATGTAATGTCTTGTAATAAAATTTTAAATGGAATAATAACTTGTATGGGTGCTTATGTTTATGTAATATCTATCTTGTAAAATTTTATTGCAGAATAAGAGCTTGATTGTTTGTGCGGGGGGGGGGGGGGGGGGGGGGGGGGGTTGGTGTGTTTCTCATATATGGTTCATGTATGTTAGGTTACCTTCGTCTAATAAGAGTGGGGCTTCAAATGCCTCGCTCATTTCTACTCATTTTTGGGAGTTAATATTGGATATCACAATGCTATATACCACGTACACTTATTTAAATATGTGGTAGTTTTGCTCAGTGTGAAAGGATTCTAAAAAAATAATAATAGGGGCAACATAGGTGTCTTATTGACTATTGTATAACTCAAATAACCATGTCATTTAACTTTTTTTTTTTTGCCCATCTTTGGGCTTAACCAAGAGTGAAAATTGACAAGCTTAACGTGAGCTACATGCTCTACTGCTCTAGCGAAGTCTTGTCATTTGCAAAATTGCTTTTGTCTCACATCTACAATCAGGGGCGAAATCAGGATTTTGGAATCAAGGGTGTCAAAACTTGAAAAAATACTACATTCAAATATGTATATAACTCTCATCTATATACCATGCTCTTTTTAAAAATAAAAAATAAAAATTTGAATTTGGTTACCTTGCTTTGTTCGGCCACAGGAGAATAAAAAAATTAACATATCTTATTTCTTTTGAGGGTATCAATAGAAACCAAAATAAAATTTGGCCACATTCACATTAATATATAGAAAATTGTGGAGTTGGATGTACCATACATCCTAATGATTTTGGTGCAAAAATGTTTTAATTTTGGTGCCAAAGCGTAATAACATTTGAAAAAAATGGTTTTTAAAAGTAAAATGATTTTTCCAAAAACAAAGATGGTTTTTGAAGTTACTATATTTGACACAAAGTTACAACATTTTTGACACCAAGAGTGGTGCTAAAGTGTAGTAATTTGGTTGTATAATACAACCAAGCAGGCCACTAGAATGTATCATAGAAGGTCCCTAATATATATGCATGAAAGTTATTAGAAAATGTGAGGGGTGCCATGGAACCCCCCATGCTAGCTGTAGTTCTGCCCCTGTCTATAATTGGAGGCTCACCTCGGTACAAGCAAGTGGTATTGGTGTATATACACCAAACCACCTACCACATGTCAAGAGATGATTGGTTGGGAGGTGGGCATTAAATGGGTTCTGACTTGCTTTTGACTTACATTAAATGACTTATGACTTGCAGTAATGTTAGGGACTCCAGTGATATCCGGTTTTCTTATACTGTAGCACATGTTTGTTCCTTGATGGGGAATGATTGTCCTGTTGATACTAACGTTCGTTCCCTATCTTTTAGGCAAATCACATGTTTGTTCCTTGATTGGTAACGATTGATCCATTGAAACTAATGTTTTTTCTCTGTCTTTTTAGGCTTGTTCCAATGGAGTGATTTTTGTGGCAAGCATTAAAAATACTGAAATTTATGCCTAAAATGTTGTACAATTTTATTTTTTAAGGCCTCGTTCAGTGGTCAAGATAACCTATCCTGTATTAGAAGTTTGGGATGACTTCTAGGGACAAAAAATACTTTTTTTTTTTCATTTTCAGATCTCTCTCATTTTTTCTTCTTTTTTTACCAGATTTGTTTTCTTTTTTATTTTTCAGAACTTTTTTTTTTTTTCACTTTTTCATTTTTAGGTCTGCTTTTTTTTTAGGATATTTATATTTTAGAACTTTTGCATGAAATTTAAAAGTCAGTCTACTACTTTTTAAAATTTTAAAAAAAATATCAACAATAATTATCAAGGTTTAAATAGCTATTTTGTGTTTTAGTCTGTTTTATGTTTTGTAAACTTGCACTAAAATATTGTGATGACTTGCTCCCAAACTTGTGAAGAGCTGTACCCGACTTCGAAACGAGTTGCTCCGTACACTCTGAAGACTTTCTCAAATGTTATAAAGAGCTGCTCCAAAACGTCATGTAAATTTAATGACTTTATTTTTACAAAAAAAAAAATTTGAATTTTTTAAATTTTGAAAAAGCAATTGACTGAATTTTAAATTCTATAAATAAAAAAGAAGACTCGCAGTTAATTATCGCCTCTCTCTCTCTCTCTCTCTCTCTCTCTCTTTCTCATTTTTAGATCTACTATCTTTTTTTTTCGGACCAAATTTTTTGGGTGATAAAAAGCAACAAATTAGTTATTATTCGGAATTTAAATTCAGGCACGATCAAATACAGGATTAGGATAAAACAGTTTATCCTACAATTTTATCTAGCACATTCCCAAACACAGGACATCATAACAACTTATCCAACATGATTGCTATCCTTCCGATCCTGCATTATCCTGTCCTATCGGACAGTTTTATCTGGCCTATAAAACGAGGCTTAAATGTTGTATCCAATCGACATAGTCTGGAAAAGGACAGGGACTTAAGTTTACTCTTACTAACATTTTTAATTACCATCATTAATTCAATTAAATAACCCAACAATAATCTATGGTAAGGAATGAAGAAGTGTACTCATCGTGATCATATATATTGGTTCGCAATTTAAAAGATGTTTCTACTAGGCCTGACACTGGGATGGTTATGGGTGGATATAGGTTTGGCCAAAATGGCATCAAACCCATTTATACCCATGAAAACGTGAGTCAAATATGAATTGACCCGGTTTGACCCATTAACCCAACCCAACGGCTGAAATAATAACAATTTTTTTCCAGTCGTGTGTTGGATTCTTCTACATATGCACGTGCAATTGTGGGCTCGTATGAGTCAAGGCCAACATTCAACATCAAGTGGAACAGAACTTAGAAATCATAGAACAAACATCCTATATTTCTCGTCTTCGCTTTTTCGACGTATTTCATGTGAGACAGGATGGAAATAGAGTGGCTCATGATCTCGCTCGCTTTGCCAAGATTCATAGAACTAATGTTTGTTCTTTGATGTTTATCTCATTGTATCCAGTCTCAGGTTTCTGCTGAGATGGTGACTTGTTTGGATTCATGAATGAAATTTCCCAATTTTTATCAAAAAATGGATAGGACTAGTTTTTCATCTTGTTTTCCATTCCCCTCTTTTTTTCCTCACAAAATCTATGAACAAAACAAAGCCTTTGTAAAAAAATTCTATTGAAAAAATATCAGTGGATACTATCTATTTCAAAAACTTGAAACACTGATTTCAGATCTGCAAATTCAATAGCTTAACATTTTCAGTACTTAATTTTTAATGTTAACAAACAGAAAATTAATATGTTTAAACTACTGGTAAACATGTAATTTTTTTAAATATAACTAGTGGCACAAAGCATGATGGAGAAAGATCAATATCGAAAGATATAAGGATCTTTAGACAATAGACAGTCTGGTTATATGTTTGGTTAAGTTCAAACCTCAGTTCCAAAGTTGTGTTTCTTTTTTTCTTTTTCTTTTTTGGTCGGCTTCCAAGGTTCTGTTACAAATATTTAATAAATAAAAGAAAAGAAAACTCATATCTAGTGCCTGCATTGGTTACCTTCCATTGGATCTCCCTCCTTTTGGAGTTGATTCTCAATTGTTTGTAATCCAATTTATTATTAATCACTGAAATTTATTACCGTTTAAAAAAAAATCTACAGCCTATATGGTTATGAGGTTGATCTGTACAAGGGGATTTGAATAACGAGCTTCTTGGCCAAAACAACTACATCCAATGCGGTTGCAATTGTAATCGCAAAAATGACTGAATTTCGCCCAAGATTCCTAATCATTCAAAAAGGACTGAATTTCACCCTATTTCATGCTGTAATTTGCTCTATGATGCCATTAATTTCTACGATTTTGTCCAATAGATTGAAACAGCTCCTTCCAAGTCTGATCAGTCTAAACAACTCTGCCTTTTGTGCCTCGTAGAAAGATAGCTGATGATATTTGTAGGTAATGGTTGACAACTCACATAGTTTGACCATCACATGTCACCAATGACTCCAACTGTATCAATATCGCCACCAATTATGGGTTCTACCTATATGATCACCATGGGTCTAGTCCAAGACTGTGCACGTTTACCTACCTCAGAAGCCCACCTCGGAGGAACCTACTCTGAAGCCCACCATAGAGTTCCCATTTCGAAGCCCACCTCAGAGTCACCACCCCAAAGCCCAATACGAATAAGCCCACCTCAAAGCAGAGCAAAGCGACGACGTTTCACCTACTGCCATCTCTACTCGCTCCATCACCACCTATTGGACACGTGGATATTATCTCTAACTTTAACCTCATGCAGTCAAGCCATCGACCACCAATCAAAACTTCTCATCGCTTGGAATAACCATCCTTGCAAGCCATCGACCACCAATCAAAGCTGGTCATCGCTTGGAATGACCATCCTTGCCATCGCTTCGCTTGGAATGACTATTCGCTATCAAACGCATCGCTCACAGTTCTCACGTGCCTCTCCTTGATACTCCCCACAAACACTGTACTATACACAAACACACACTTACACGTGGACTCTCCACCCTTGGTCATGAAGCAGTACTAAGGGTGGCCATGTCCACTGGGAACTCGAGAGCTTATGGATCGGTGGCTAGAACCAAGGGAACCTCCCTACCTAAACGCCTCGCGGGCAAGGCTAGGATTGGTCCCAAAGAGAAAGAGAGACACGTGACCGTCAATCACGTGCCCTGCCCCTCCGGCCTCACAGCCAATCAGACCAGCTGTAACCTTTGACTCTCCAGTCACTTCAACCCCACTCTGCAAGCCAATAGCATGGCCTCGAATAACCCAATGCTTAACCTCGCTGAGTATTCTGCACCTCGGGTAACCCCAACGCTTAACCTTCTGCACCAATAGGAAACCGGCACTGCATAATGCCGAACCATCGCTCTAAGTGACAACGCATCTCGCCAGACCAATAGAAAAGTCTTAATATTTCCCCTCGCTTAAACCCCTGCACCAATAACATTCATCTCCCTTTGTCTCCCTTTGACCAACCAATGGCATTGGTTCTGGTTCACCATCAAACGACAATACCTCGTCTCTCGCCTTCTTAAAACACTGCCTTGTCCACATCCTTCATTTAATGACCTCAACTACCTCAAACATACGAACCACTCTGAAGACTCGAACTCAGCTACCTCCAGCTGTACCAAGAACCTCACAAACCCTATATAAGTACCCACCTCATTCAATACATCCAACAGGCTGGTTCAACCTAGATCTTAAGCTCTAACCCAGTCTTAAGCTTCAACTCTAGCACTTAAGACATTCATCGTCTTCTCCAAAATCCCCAAGTAGTCCAACCCAGTTCAACTCAGTCTAACTAAGCGATACCCCAGTCTGAATCGACACTTTAGACATTTTCTCCCGTCCTTAAACTCTCCAAAAAGACCCCTGGTCATCGTTTGGTCTCCACTAGCTACCTTTAGACCTTCCACCATCTACTTAAACTCTCCAAGACTCACTAAAGACTTACCACATACTACCACCTCCATCTAAGAGTTCGCTGCTTACTGCTTTCTCGCTCTCTCATTTGGGGCTACCTTGGTTCTCACTCGAGCCATGTTCTCTCCGACTCCCATTTATCTACTGTATTTTTATACATTATTATTGTACCACACTTTCTGCATTATTTTATCGTATTTTATCTATTATTCCACATGTACTAACCTGCTTACGTGTTATACCCATCCACATACCTCATACACATCACTAAAGAACTCACACAATATTCTTCTAGTGTAAGAGATTTGAAGAAACTATCACAAAAATGAGGGAGTTCCCAAGTGTGCTATTAAAGTTGATCTAATGAAAGATTATCACTCTATGGACTGGGGTTTTGTTATTATGGCTTTGAAAGCTTTTGGGTTCCTAGAAAAATTTGTGAATTGGGTGTATATGTGCAATTACCACTCCCCAGTTCTCGGTTTTCTTGAATGGTGAGTTGGTAAGGTACGCCTGAGCCAGCTAGGGAGACCCAATCTCCCCGTATCTGTTTGTTCTGGCTGTGGAGGTACTGAATCTATTTCATAGAGATATTCAGAGAAATCCATAATTTAAATTTCATTAGAGGTGCGATAATGTGAAAATTTCTCAAGTCTGTTTTACAGATGATCCGATTATGGTTTACCATGGTGATGTGGGGTTTGCTAATACTCTGAAAAATTCTTTGGAAGATTTCTATTTTCTTTTTGGATTGAAGAATAGCCCAGGAAAGAGTAATATTTATACTGCAGGGATTGATTAAGCAAATAATAAACAACTAATTAATCTATTTGGATATGAAGAGAGGGTAAGTTGCCATTTAAATACTTGGGGGTTCCTTTGATTTCCACTAAGCTCAAAATTCAGGACTGTAACTAGTTGTTGGATAAACTCTAATCTAATGCTAAGTCCTAGGTAAACAAATTGCTTTCTTTTGCTGGCAGATTACAATTGATTAAGTCTGTTTTACAAAGTTTTGTTATGTACTGGGAAATTTTTTATCCTTTCTAAGAAAGTGAAAGCTGAACAAAATTATGAGAAGGTTTTTATGGTCTGGGGTTGATCTTAAGGGTTTTTCATCCAAAGTAACTTGGGACATTGTCTGTAGACTTGCGAAGAAGGGAGTTTAGGTATAAAGAACCTGGTTATTTGGATAAAGCCCTTATGATGAAGCATATCTTGTTTATGTTTGCTGAAAAAGATAGTTCTTTCTGGACTAGATGGGTTCATAAACAATACTTGAAGGATCAAGTACAACAAATATGATCTTTAGTGAACGGGTCCTATGATCTTTAGGACAACAAATATGATCTTTGTGAGTCGGTTTCTCCCTACTAGATGGATGGATGACGGGTCCTATATCCTTAACTCGATGAGATTCGGGTGGATGAACGGGTGGGGGTCAAACCCGACTCACCCGACCCATGGCCACCCCTAGTACATATACTTCATATACAACATATATATAGATATATATTTCATCAAAATCTATAGTAGAAGAAATTAAAACTACACACATCAAAATTTGTTTCTGTTTTGAGCAATTTTACAATCATAAAAATGATCCAAAACTTTGATTCCTTATTTCAAACATCGATTGTAAAATAGTTCTTGAGCAACTTTTATATGAACTGTAATTATAAACAGTTCTTGGCATTGTGTACTCTGTGAAAGTCGAAGAAGAGTTCTCCTTTTGTTCTAACCTTTTGAGATGAGAATCAATGGGACCCAAACATACACGATGAGAGAAATAGAAACTGCAACGACAACGCTTCGTTTTTCTCTATTTTTAGAGATCGACTCGCAACCAACCCGCAAATATGAGTTTCAATTGCCAGGTCTAATTTAGATTTAGAGATCTCTATCTGTACTATCAACAAAGTATAGATAGAGATTTTATTTGTGGCGCATCATGTGCGTCAGAAAATTTATTTGTGGCGCACTATATGTGTCACAAATAGTAGGGATTTAATTGTGGATTTTATTTGTGGCGCACAATATACTTCACAAACAGTAGGGATTTTATTTGTGACGCATCAAATTCGTCACAAATAGTAAGAATTTTATTTGTGATGCACCAGATGCATCACAAATAGTAGGGATTTTATTTGTGGCGCACTAAATACGACACAAATAGTAAGGATTTAATTGTGGATTTTATTTGTGGCGTACAATATGCGACGTCACAAATAGTAGGGATTTTATTTGTGACGCATTATACGCGTCACAAATAGTAGGAGTTTTATTTGTGGCGCATCCGATGCGCCACAAATAGTAGGGATTTTATCTGTGACGCACTAGATGCGTCACAAATAAGGTCCAACAATTGGTCAACCTAATTTTTTTGTGACATCTATAAGTGCGTCACAAATACTAAATACGCGTCACAAATAATGATCTTTTGTGACGCATTTGCGCGTCACAAAGAGTGCACGTCACAAAAAACTAGTTTTGTTGTAGTGATTACTCCAATTAGCCTAAATCTATTTGGTTTAATGGATTTTGTAGCTTAAAATATGTTTGGCTTAATGTTGTTCCCAATATATGTGGTGGGCCCACTTAATGAGTCTCTCTTTCGTGCTATTTTTTTTTGTCTCATGAGGTCACTTCTATTCTCAATATTCATATTCGTAGCTCTGTGACTTCGGACACTTTAATTTAGCATTGGGATAAAAAGGGCTCGCTCGACTTATCATGTGGGTATGGATTCGAAGAGTTTCGAACAAGGGGATGGTGTGTCGTCTAGGCATGGTGCTTGTTTTCATTGGCAGCGTCTTTGGGATTTTCCAGTTCCTACAAAAATCAAATCTTTTGGTTCGGAAGGGCCTGAACTTGTTCAATTGGTGTGTTCGGTGTGGAAACTATGAAACCGTGTCCCATGCTCTGTGTCATAGCCATTTTGATAGATCTGTGCAGTCTCGACACTTTCTGTAGAGCCTCCATTTATTTGGTCTCAATAGCAACATAGGTGACTAGTTGTATTTTATGTTAGGTTCTAAACCTATTGACCGAGCCTCAAGGTTCTTAATCACAGTATGGGCCTTTTGGGGAGATAGGAATAAGGTTGTATTTGATGGAAGTGGAGCCTTACCAGCTGCTATTGGTGTCTTTACAGATTGTTACTGGGAAGAGCTTGCTCGACTTCGCAAGTGTCCTACCAGCCCGAGTAATGTCTGTCAAGTCTCTTGGAAGGCCCGTCCAAATTGAAAGCTAAAGCTTAATGTAGACGGGGCTATTTTCGAGTATCTCAATGGATAAGGTGTTGGAGCTATAGTTCGCAACCACTTTGGACATGTCATTCTTGGGTTATCTTTTTTTGGTACTTGTTGTTTTGACCTTACAACGTGTGGGGCTATGGCGGTTCTTCGGGCTTGTGTGGCGGTGGACGAGGCTGGTTTTGAAGGCGGTATTCTTGAGTTAGATGCTTTAAGGATTGTGAGCCTTCTAAAGTAGTTGGCCCATGCCTTGCTCCTTTTGGACACCTTATCGATGCAGCAAAACGTCATATTTCTTGGCTTCGCTTTTCGACGTATTTCATTTGAGACGGGATGGAAATAGAGTGGCCCACGAGCTCGCTCGCTTTGCCAAGATTCATAGATCTAATGTATTATTCTTCCATGTTTTACCTCATTGTATTCAGTCTCACGTTTCTGCTGATGGTGATTTGTTTGGATTCATGAATGAAATTTTCCACTTTTCATCAAAAAAATGGATGAGACTAGTTTTTCATCTTCTTTTTCATTCCCATCTCTTTTCCCTTACAAAATCCATGAACCAAACAAAGCCTATGTAAAAAATTTCGAATGAAAAAAAATTCAGCGGATACTACTTATTTCAAAAACTTGGAACATTGATTCAGATCTGTAATTCAATAGCTTAACATTTTTAGTACTTAATTTTTAATGCTATAAACAGAAAATTAATATATTTAAACTAGTGGTAAACATGCAATTATTTATATGTAACTGGTGGCACAGAGCATGATGGAGAAAGATCGATATCGAAAGATATAAGGATCTTTAGACAATAGACAGTCTGGTTATATGTTTGGTTAAGTTCAAACCTCAGTTCCCAAGTTCTATTTCTTTTTTTCTTTTTCTTTTTTGGTCGGCTTCCTAGGTTCTGTTGCAAATATTGAATAAATAAAAGAAAAGAAAACTCATATCTAGTGCCTGCATTGGTTACCTTCCATTGGATCTCCCTCCTTTTGGAGTTGATTCTCAATTGTTTGTGATCCAATTTATCATTAACCACTGAAATTTATTACCGTTAAAAAAAAGATCTGCAGCCTATATAGTTATGAGGTTGATCTGTACAAGGGGATTTGAATAACGAGCTTCTTGGCCAAAACAACTACATCAAATGCGGTTGCAACTGTAATCGCAAAAGGACTGAATTTCGCCCAAGATTCCTGACATTCAAAAAGGACTGAATTTCGCCCTATTTCATGTTGTAATTTGCTCTACAAAGCCATTAATTTCAACGATTTTGACTAAAGATTGTAGCAGCTCCAACCAAGTCTGATCAGTCTAAACAACTCTGGCTTTTGTGCCTTGTAGAAAGATAGCTGATAATATTCTTCTAGTGCAAGAGATTTCAAGGAACTATCACAAAAATGAGGGAGTTCCAGAGTGTGCTATTAAAGTTGATCTAATGAAAGATTATCACTCTATGGAGTACGGACTGAGGTTTTGTTATTATGGCTTTGAAAGCTTTTGGGTTCGTAGAAAAATTTATGAATTGGGTGCATATGTGCAATTATCACTCCCTAGTTCTCAGTTTGCTTGAATGTTGAGTTGGTAAGGTACGCCGCGCCTGAGCCAGGGAGACCCAATCTCCCCATATATGTTTGTTCTGGCTATGGAGGTGCTGAGTCTATTGGTTCATAGAGATATTCAGAGAAATCCACAATTTAAATAGCATTAGAGGTGCAATAATGCGAAAATTTCTCAAGTCTGTTTTACAAATGATCTGATTATGGTTTGCCATGGTGATGTGGGGTTTGCTAATACTCTGAAAAATTCTTTGAAAGATTTCTATTTTCTTTCTGGATTGAAGAATAGCCCAGGCAAGAGTAACATTTATACTGTAGGGATTGATTAAGCAAATAAAAAAAAACTAATTAATCTATTTGGGTATGAAGAGAGGGTAAGTTGCCGTTTAAATACTTGGGGGTTCCTTTGATTCCCACTAAGCTCAAAATTCAGGACTGTAACTAGTTGGATAAACTCTAATCTAAAGCTAACTCCTAGGTAAACAGATTGCTTTCTTATGCTGGCAGATTACAGTTCACTATGTCAGTTTTACAAAGTTTTGTTATGTACTTGGCAAATATTTTTATCCTTTCTAACAAAGTGAAAGCTGAGCAAAATTTTGAGAAGGTTTTTATGGTCTGGGGTTGATCTTAAGGGTTTTTCATCCAAAGTAGCTTGGGACATTGTCTGTAGACTTGCGAAGGAGGGAGTTTGGGTATAAAGAACCTGGTTATTTGGACAAAGCCCTTATGATGAAGCATATCTTGTTTATGTTTGTTGAAAAAGATAGTTCTCTCTGGACTAGATGGGTTCATAAGCAATACTTGAAGGATCAAGTACAACAAATATGACCTTTAGTGACAAAACTTTTACCCGCAAAATTAATTTCGTCGCTAATAATATATTACTAGTGATGAAATTATTATTCGTCGACAAAAGTGTTTACCTCTTCCGATGAAACCAATTTCGCGGGTAAAAGGTGAACAATTGCCGACGAAATTTCTTTTCGTCACTAAAGTTCGTCGCTAATAGTTGGCGGGAAATATAATCCGCCAAAAATTTGGGGGAAAAATTTTAGGCAACGAAATGTTATCAAGTGGTGACGAAATACTGTGACGAAATATTTTCGTCGGGAATTATTTTACTTTTAGTGATGAGCTATTTCTTCGTCGATAATTATTATAATTATTGACGAAATAATTTCATCGGGAATCGTTTTACTTTTAGTGACGAAATATTACATCAGGAATTGTGTAGCATTTCGTGGCGAAGTATTCTCGTTTTTTGGTGACGAAATAGATTTGTCATGAATTGTTTTTACTTTTAGTGATGAAAATGTTATTTTTAGCAATGAAATATTTCATCGCAAATACCCATTTTTTCTTGGGTTAATTACAGAAACACCCCCTGCGGTCAGGTATTTTTTCAGTTACCCCCCTATACAACAAATTGTGTCACTTATACCCCGTGTGGTCTGGACTGAAGTGCATAGTCACTTTTTCCGTTAAAGTTAATGAAAAATGGGTAAAAATACAAAATTACCCATATTACATGCTAATGAAAACACCCTTATATACTTAAATATTTATGGGAAAATTACACTGACCTCCCCTAACGTATCTGACAATTACAGGGACCTCCCCTATGTTTTCAAAAATTACACTCACCTCCCTTCTCTTTTAAAAATGACTGTTATACCCTTGGACAAATTATCAATAAAAAATATCCACTACCTTTAAAAATGAAAAAAATATATATTAACAATCATGAAAAAAAAATTAAAATTTGTTGACGAAATTTCAGTATATACCAACCAATTCAAGCTTTTACTAAATTTTTTTGTTAAAAAATATCAACAGTAAATTTAAAAATCATCAACAAAATTATCTACTATCACTTTAAAATGAAATGAATAATAACAATAATGAAAAAAAATATCAACAATTGTTTTAAAAAAAAAATGAATAGTTCTATTGTATTTTTGTCTGCTTTATATTTTTTAAATTGTGAACTTGCTCCCAACATTATGAATGAGATGCTCCAATGAAACTTAATTAGTGCACACCTTGCACGGGCATTGCCTAGTATATATATATATATATATATATGAGACTCCACTAAGCATGTTATTTTTTTAAAAAAAAAATAAAGCTAACAAAAATACAATATAACTATTCATTTTTAAAAAAAAATTGTTGATGTTTTTTTTTTCATTATTGTTATTATTAATTTCATTTTAAAGTGGTCGTAGATAATTTTGTTGATGGTTTTTTTTTATATTTTTAAATTTTTGTTGAAATTTATAAATAAAAGGGTAATGCTACGCTTCCCAAATTTCTTTCCAAAAAGTGTTTCCCAACACATGTGGCAGTGGACTCAGTTGATTTTGATTGGTTGTGATTTTAAAGTGATTCAACTATGGTCCCACTTCAACATCAATGGGATTAAAATTTGAGAAGCATAATATTACTCTAAATAAATGTTCTAATATATTTCACCTACTACTTGGACAAAAAATGTTAATGGCTTAATATTTAAAAACTAAATATGTAAACTATTGTAAGTTCGGCTAAAGATTATAAAACCTAAATTTGAAATTTTTATAAATTCTGTTTTTTCGAGCTGCAAATTTTTATAAAGTTAGGACTAAATACTAGAAATCTAAATCTGTAAAATTTGTTAATGTATGTATAATTTTAGCTAATGTGCGCGCGCACACACACACTCACACAAATACACACACGTACATACATATATAATGAGATAAGGGGTAAATTGGTAATCTTATACTCAAAAAGTAGGTAGAGGGGAGGTGAGTGTTATTTTCCAAACTAGAGGGAAGGTCCCTGTAATCGTCATATACCTCAAGGGAGGTCAGTGTAATTTGCCCAATGTTTATTTAGGCATATGTGACATACGTATCATTATATTATTTTTATTTTTATATTGTTTTGATATTATATTTGTTGCTAGAGACCATTATGTGGTCACTTTGGAGTACTTTTGTGAGAGTGAATTGGACACACACATACACACACAATGTCACGCCCCAACCTGCCACTGCAGATCATGACACGTGACAATGCCACCAAGGCACGCTCCCAAAGATTAATGCTCAAAATAAGTTTAAAACCCCCTTTTACATGTCCACTCGTAAGTAATTAACCCCGAGGGTAAAATGGTCATTTTAAAATTTTAGTCAAACTAAATGTCAAAATACAATATTTTTCATTTAAAAACCAATGGTGAAAATGGTTTGCGAATCCGAGCTTCCTAGCCTAAGTTATGACGACAAAGCATGGTTATTTGGCAAACACACCAGTCCGGCTGACCGGACAGAGACCTTAAAAATATCCGGTCAACCGGACAGAGAGTCCTGCTGCAGAAAATTCTGCAGCAACATCTCTCAACCTGTTTTTTCAAGTTTAAACTTCACCAAAACATGCCCAAATCACTTGGAAACACTTCCAAAACTTCCACAACATGTCCACAAACATAATTAAACATTCCCACACATTTTTAAACATGATCTAAGGCTCATATAAATGAAAACAAGTCATAGAAACTCTAATTTTAGCAAAGTAGTAAAGAGATGGAAATTTGCCAAGATGAATTCAAAAGCTTTACAAACAACTTGTTTACAACTAAAACCCACCCAAAATGATTGCAACACCAATCCGAACTAGCCAGAATGGTCTCATGCCACAACCTTCACAAAACCAATCATAGCAAGGAAGTTTACATAAGGTTCCCAAGTTAACTCCAAATTCACATACATTACCTGTTGGAGAATTTTTTAAAATAAGGGAAAATGAAAATGGAATTGGAAACTTGTTTTGTACAACTGAGTTTATCTTATGTGAGGGAGTATGTTCCATAATAGAAATCATGATAATACGATCGAGATCGTAAAGGGGTGAATTATTTATTTATTATATGCCAGAAGCACCATATAATTTCTCTTATATAGTCATATATATATATACATATACATATACAGTTATATGTTAAAGCACCCGTTCAAATTGGTGCTGATCAATTCTACTAAAGCACCCATTTGGTAAATCACCAAAAGGCACTTACCATTTGTTGCTTAGTGTATGTATATGACATATGTATATAAGTATTGATTACTTACAAGGCACCTGTTAATTCACTCAACAATGCTACACACACACCCATTTGCACAACCATTTGCACAACACTACTTAAAAATGTTGGACTTTGTGCTAAAAACTCTGCACACACACTGCACACCATTTTGTGTGTACAGACTTTTCAGCACAAAGTCCAACATTTTTAAGCAGTGTTGTGCAAATGGTTGTGCAAATGGGTGTGTGTGTAGCATTATTCTAATTCACTAGATGCCTATAGTCAGTCTTGAGATTGATTCGGCACCATTGATACGGTATGGATGTATCGTTTCATCCCTATATAATGACATGTGCACAACCAGACAAAAAGCAGAATATATAAAATAGAGATATACTACTACTCCCATCAGTTTTTTTGGTCTGTAAAAAACGCAAATTCCTTCTACAATTTCTCTCTGTCTTTCAGTTTTGTAAAAGTCTAGCTTATTGTGTTCTATTAAACTGCAGTAATAGAATATAATATTGGTTGAAAAGTATCAGCGATAATACTAGGGCTATCTTCAATAGTGCATTTTGCAGACAGTATTTGCTTCATAGTATTTTGAATACAAACTCGCGGAATACCCAGTTGCACACCGATATCAATATCTGGTGGGGGCAAATATTGTATTTAGGAAAGTGTCTCGTACACGCTTTGAAGATTTACTTGGTTTCTTTTTGAAGAATTTCCTTCAACCGGAGGACGCAAACATTATTTTTAACATTACCAACATAAGCTCCACTCCCAACTTATATTACAGCCACAAGTCAAGGATACTAAGCCACAAGTAATATTGTACTGCAAGTTTAAGAAACATAGAAACAGGTTCCCAATCTCCCCCGTTCCCAAGCGCACATCACTTCCTCTCCGAATATTCCTCCGTACCTGCGGTGGTTGTTATTTACCAAAACAGAAAAAGAAAAACGGTTTCTTAGGCATTACGCTTAGTGAATAATCTAAACGATTGAATGTTTAACATGTGCAATGCTACAATTAACACATAAATCATATCTGTAATCGCCGAACCACCGGTTCAATGATTCATTCAGACCTGAAGACCCTTGCTTGGTCCTGTGGTCACCTCTGTTCCTTGGACTTCCGTATTTATCGGATTCTTCCTCTTCACCTCCCTTATTACTCCCAACAATGAATCATTTTCCCGGTGCTCATTGATTACCACATAACCATATAAGCATATAAACATGTAAACACATAATTTTCATAAGATTGACATGCAATTCATATTTAAAACTTCTCCATGACTTCTAAGCATGAATAATCAATACAATAAGACATCCTCATGGCTCCTAAGCATAAATTGTAATTTCTAACATCATTGAAGCCTTGAACACATTTAAACACAATCATTCTTTAGTGTAGAAAACTCACCTTAGCAAGATCTACCCAGATTCAAGCTAGAGAAATGCTAAATTTACCAAATCCTAGCCCAAATCTTACTCTAAAGTAGTTCCTGCACCTTTCGGCAAGCCGCACGTCACCGATTAGCGTAAGCTACCAAAATTACAACAATCAAAACATAAATTAAAGGTATAGAAAGAATCGTCTCACCTCCACGAGTCCGAATACGACTTCGGTTCGCGAGTTGGACGAACGGCGGTGACGGAACGGCGAAAAGATGACGTCAATGAGAGTTTCTCCGTACTCTCTCTCCGAGCTCTTTCTTTTCTTTCTTAGAGAGTCTCCCCTTCTCTTGACACCTCCATATGCATGTATATGAGGTGTCTTAACCTCATTATTTTCTTCTTTTTCATTTACACCCCCAGAATTTCTAAAGTTCTTATTATGAAATCCCCCAAACATTCCATTAACTACCCAATTATCTAATGAGTGTTTGTCTAAATCCCGTATGGGTCCCGACGTGGGTCTCAAATATTTTGTGAAGTTGCTATCACACCTACTAATTTTGAATCTTTTCAGCTATACCCTTATATGGTACCAAATACGAACACATATATCATCATATAATATGAAAGCATTTAAACAAATATTCATTTAATCATATAAAATGCATTTAGTCATTTAAAATGCAAATTATTACTTAAACCTTCATTGGGTCCCACTACAATGCATATCAATATGATTATTAACCCTTTTTTCGGGAACGGGTGTTACACACAGTCTTGGTGATAATTTTTATTTTGATTTTTAGATCTTAGTATATCACTACACTGGGTTTCATCATTTTGTGTGTGTCCAAGGGTAGATAAAAAATAATAATAATAAGCTAATATATCACCAAGATTGTGTGTGTGTGCGCGCGCGCGCGTATGTGTGTGTGTCCAAGGGTTGAGCCAAAAGAGCAATGGATATCAGAGATGTTTCCAAGAAATTGCACATTATCAAGGACGTTCTTGTCAAGAATTTCAAGACAATGAATATCCAAGCAATGAGAGTGAATCGTCAGCATTTTCGCACAAGCTATGGTGTGCAAGTTTTCTCATTATTAATTGACTTCGCGAATAATAAAAATGTATATGTGAC
Source organism: Hydrangea macrophylla (assembly GCA_033977485.1). NCBI lineage: Eukaryota > Viridiplantae > Streptophyta > Magnoliopsida > Cornales > Hydrangeaceae > Hydrangea > Hydrangea macrophylla. Next base: position 110,814,776 of record CM066999.1, read on the forward strand.
AAAACTATTTTGTGGGTGGGATTGTTCTGATCTCCCCTTCGCTCCATATTTATTATCTTGATTATTGTCTATATCTCTTGCAATCATTTCAAGAGCTATAATTGATTATAAACCTAAACATGCAGGCTAAATCCAAGAGCTTGTCACAAATCGTTTGGAAGCCTTTGTTCTCTTATTTATCGTTATTAATGGAGAAACATTTTAGAGGGTTCCATTGCAAATAAATTAGGCTGAATGGCCACTACATATATATCAGCACTCAGCGAACCAGGCCCACCTCTCTCAATGCTCCAAACAATCTCTTCAGATACATTCGAATGCAAACAGTCTCAGTTGATTAATCTTCACACTTTAATTTGTGCAAAAAATCTCTTTAAATTTATTTCATTTCGATGGGTTTAATTTGTTTTACTGATGGCTGTAATGTTGCTTAGTGATGAAGCACTTCATCTGTGGTGGCAATGTTGAGTAATCAGAAATTTTCCGTGTTTAATTTTGATTTTATTCTTTTTCAGTCAGGTAACACAATGCTTGTTTAGGGATGTTGAATTTGCAGTAACTTGCGTTATATTTGATCTTGATGAGGTACTTATTGTTGCTTAAGAGGTTGGATTACACGAGAAACTGACCCAACCTATCTGAGGTCTGAAGACAATGTTAGAAAGTGCTCGAAGTCAAACACTTGTTGGCCCATTCCCTAACAAACTCACTTTTGGAGCAATTGGTGACTTAAAAATTACATTGTTGAATTTCCTTCCTAATTATCTTTCATTTGGATGCGCTGACTATAAACAAACAATTTTAGTTGTGACTATGAATTACAGGCCACGTAACTAACAATGCTTTTACTTCGGGAAAAAGGGTGGGGCTAAAGAAAAACGAGAAAAATCAAAGAATCATCAAGTTATTCAACAAAAGCTTCAAACTATTTGACTCGTGAATCTGTAACCTCTATTGTTCCACAGGTGCAACCCATAACTTGACATGTTTATCTGAAGCAGCTGGTTTTCCATCCAATCTGATAGAAAACTGATTATTCGATTTCAAGAAAAAAGCCAGCCAACCGGATAAAAGGCTGCATGGGACAAGACCATGAAGTTGAACTCGGGTCCTTTTTCTTCCCTCTGAATCACGCACTCTGGAAATTAGGTCCGGTCCATTGTGTCCCTATATGCTGCCATTGAAAGTGAATGAAAATTCCTCCATAAACTGGTACAGAAGTGGATGATTCTTGTCGAAAACCAACACTTCATTGTTCAACGATCTCCAGCTCCCATAGTTAATTATCAACGGTCTATGCTCCAATTGAATTCCTCAAACCCGAAAAATCAAAGTACAATGTAAACGATATCTAAATAAACACCTCCGTATTTGTAGAGAATCGCGAGCGTGATCAGGTTTGACAGGTTCTTGTCTCTTTTCCCACTCTTGATATCATCTAACCAAGTTTTAGCTGCCATGTTATTGACTAGAAACGACAAGTCAGGTGTCACTGCAAGAGCCCGAAAGCCTGTTTCAAGAAGGAGTTTCAGGATTCTGAACCCGTATTTGGAATCCATGGTTCTCGATAAATTGATCAAACACCCTTGTGGGTGAGCTTTGAAGAGGTTCTCCAATGCCAGAAATTGTCTTGGCCCGAATGACCTTGCTGGAGATAACCACGTCATAAGAACTGAATCCGACAGCCACGACCAAGAAATTCTTGAACCCAGCTGTTAAATTACCTTGTCAATTTAGTCGACATGAATATCTCGAACACGGGCAAGTTCCTCTTGAACCAAGCAATTCTTTCTTTGATAATGACATTGAAGGGAGGCATAAGTTGACTATTGTTTCCTTCACTATATGCTTCTTCAACCTCTTCTTTCACCAAAAATTGTGGGGGTGCTATTTTGAAGTTGATTTGAACTTATCTGATGATTGTTATGTGTTTTGGTTCTGAAGGTGGTTGAATGGAGTGAAAGGTAGCAGAGGACATCGTCAGGGAATGAAATAACTAAGAAAACCAGGGCAAAAGAGATGGTGGAGAAGATTGGCCAGTTTCACAGCTAAGGGCTCGCATGGTCATGATTTTCAGTTTTCAGTTATCCAGATTCTGGAATTGGAAACTAGTTTTTGTTTTCTTTTTATAAAAATGGAACCTGAAACCACATTTTTTGTTTTTTTTTTGTTTACTGTGCTAATTCCTTTGTCGTTTTCTAAACGAACATTTGATCACTAAATACTTATTCAGTTATCAATTTCAAAAGAGATGAAAACAAAAACAGAAAATTGAAAAGCGCAACATAAACAAACAGGTTCTAACAAGAGATCTAACGTTTTTACACGAATGATATGAGAAGTTGGAGAGATAGAGAAGGCATGAGATTAGAACTGGGAAGTCTTCCTGGTGCATGTGTTTCACACCAAGTGACACAAAAGAGAGAAAGCTCTGTGGTCTTTATTAAACATGAACACATGAATGAGAGACTCAATTTATACCTTTCTGTCAGAAATCTCATCCTGAGAGCAAAAGAACTATGATTACCCAATATTGTAGAAATTTGATTATAGAATGAGTCATATGATGTTTGGTTGACTGAGATAACGTGGACTTGTATATATGTTTACTCCAAAAATTAAATATTCTTTTGATTGGCAAATGATTTAGTTTATATGATATGTAGATCTGCAGGTCGGTTGTCTATTCACTCTAGGTTGATGAACTAGTCCAGCGTTGAAAAGAACATGTGATCTTGGGATATATAATACATTAGGCTCTTTTGGAATTGTGGCTCGAATACTCGGACCTGGAAAATCACCATGGCATCTGGACTAGTGGTTCATAGATGCCAAGGCAATAGCTGCCATTTGATAATTTCGATAGCCATTCGGACAGTTGTTATGACGTAATTATGAAGATTGTTTTCTTATTGTATGTTGAGTCTTCTTTGGGAGGTGATTTCCTTATTATAGAATATTGATCATGTGGGTAATTCCAATATAATTGGGGATGGGAACGAGGTTTATATGTAAATAGGGGTGCTGTAAAGGTGTTTTAACATCCACAACAGAGAGAACTACACGTTGTGAGAGTAATGTTGAAGTATATGTAAGTGCATATACAAAGATGATGCTGTTTTGTATTCTTCATCAATAAAGCAGAATAGTCGTTTTTAGCCTCTGGACGTAGCCCAATTTGGATGAGTCACCTTAAATATTGTATTCTTGTTTGATTAATTTTCACTATCTTAATTAAATATATATGTGTAACTATTTGACTGTTTTTTGGTCTTGTGCCAACATGCTCATGATAAGAAGTTCTATAAAAGTGGAGTAAAAGAGGCTTGCTTTTGTACTATATTATGAAATGCTTTAGAGTGGGACATCAGCAAGCATAATTTTTCCTTCTCCTTTACATTTCTCTTTACTCTTTTTTTTTTTTTTTTTTTAAGATCTTTTTGTTTTTGTTTTCCCTTTCATATCTAAAATCCACCCATCGATGGAGTATTATGAAGTGGCTGCAAATCTATGTACCCAAAAAAAGGGAGGGAGATGGAAAAAAATAAGGAAAATTTCAAGTACATTTAGAAAAGACACTTAAATTGTTGGGATGTTAGGTGATAGACCCCTCAATATTAGGTGTACTAGCCAAAAACCTACAAGATTTGGCCATTTTTAAAAAGTCCCTCGCTACATTTTCAATTTGGTGAAAAGTCCCTCACTACACATAGATAATATTTATCTGTCAACTTTAAACCACCATAACTTACTCGTTTTTTTAGCTTTTTTGGGTGATTTTTTTTTTTTTTTTTTGATTTCATGTATTTGTTTGAAATCTATACATTGAAGTTGAAAATTATACCCAAAATAAGTAATTTTGGAACCCCATTTTTCGAATTTATCTATCAAAATAGACAATATTATATGTTGACAGACATATAGTATTGAGTTAAACAAACATAATTTTCTTAGGCCCCGTTTGATAACCATTTCATTTTTTTGTTTTCATTTTTTAGTTTGTGTTAGAAATTTTTGTGTTCATTTAAAAAAAAAAAGAAAATAAGAAATGCGTTTGGTAACTTTGTTTTGTTTTTTAAAATGACAGAACAAAAACAAAAAAATGTGTTTGGTAAACTATATTTTTGTGTTAAAATTTTATAACTACTTAGTAAAATGACTATTTTGTCCTTAAAACTTCAAAATGATATGACTTGGTAAAAAAAATTAGAATTTAATATCGTCAAAGTCTATAAGCTCATATTATTATAAAAACCATTTTAGAACCTAAAAATAAAAATACGTTGTAAAATGACCAAATTGCCCTTGCGGCTTACATATAGGAAGTTAACATTGTTAAAATCTTCAAATAATACGGATTGACCTACCCCAATGTTTTTCGACGTTCTAGATCCAATGGTAGGGTCCATTTGACCTGAATATATTTGTAAAATGACTATTTTGCCCTTCAAATTTCAAAATGCCATAACTTGTTAAGAGTAAACTAGAATTGAACGTCGTCAGAGCATGTGAGCGCATGTTTAAGATAAGAACATTTGGGACCTAAAAAGTACATATATGGTAAAATGACCAAATTGCCCTTGGGGTTTAAATATACGAAGTTAACAATATTAAAGTCTTCAAATAATACAGAGTGACCAACCCTGAGATTTTTTGGCGTTCTGGATCCAATGGTAGGGTCCACTTGGCCTGAATATGTAATAACCTGCATTTTTATTTAATTACTTGTGCTTGCTTTTGACATATTTAAATTCAATTTGAATTACCATGATTAATCTGTATTGTTAATCTCATTTTTATTTACGATTCTTATATGTTGAAACTGATTTCTTGTTTTATTTCATGATTAAAATTCTTTTGGGGTCAAACTGCAATTTTATAAAATTTAGCCATACCTGTGTTGGATTTCAAAACCTGTATTTCAAAACGGTGGAAAGGTTTACTTTTGACTCAAACAGTATTTTTATAGAACCAGAAAATCAATTCTTAAGTTAAAATAAATTTTCTGTATTTTTGTGGTGACCACCGCGCCCCGAAAATACCAGTTTAATTTCAAAATTGTCCACGCTGTGTTGAACTTCCACAGATTTTGGAAGTGACTGATTGGACAATTGCTTTATTTCTAATTATGGAAACTCATCATTGGATAAGGCCTTGTTTGGATATTACATTTGGGCATGTATGATTGTTATGCCATAAGCTTGCTTTCCCAAACAACATCAAGTTGCCCCCTAGTACTCTACTTGACCTTTCAATCTATTTGGGAGACAATTGCAGTGTATAATATGTGTATATGTATATACGTATATACATATGTGCTGTGCATAATTGATAATTGTGATATTATAAAATTTTAATCCAATTTGTAGAGTGTAGGAGACACAACTTGGGCTCCAAGGCCTTCAATTGGCTCTCTCTATATATATATATATATATATATGTTCACTACACCACACATTCACCATACATACACATTCTCCTTCTGCATTCTAAATCACAGAGAGAGAGATAGAGAGTGCAGAGAGTTCATACAGAATTCACTTTAGAGAGAAAGCTTATTCCTCCATAGCTTAAAGCTTCAAGGAATTCTTATATTGCTAAATTCTTTCTCAACATATTCTCATCTCTTCATCTATATCACAGTGAGTATTCTAAACTCACTCTAGAATGTAAATTCATGCTTAGTTACTGAGTTTGTGTATGTATTAATGATCCTCCATTGCTAAATTCATCCATGGAAGCTTGAGCTTCAAAATCACAATTTTCTAAACTCAACCAAAATCCGTTTTTAGAATGAAATATGAAAGATTATACATCCTACATGCCATGTTTACAGTATTAGAGTCTAATTTGATCACATGAAAAAGTATGTAAGAAAATTAGTTTTGACATGTTTTAGTTTTTCATAAAATTGGAGAGCTATGGATCAAATGGTATTAAATTGATAATGGATTCTTAATCCTTGTGGAAAAATGAAGAAAACCATATATTATATGCCCTATATACTTTCAATATCGAAAATGGGTCAAAATGGACCCTTAAAATCGAAACAGGGGAATTCTGGGGGAAGAAGAAGGAGCCTCAGCAATTAATCGCGCCACGATCACGCGCGCGAGAATCGCGCAAGCGGCCCGTGCGAGCGGCCCCTCGCGCGAGCGGCCCGCGCGCGCGAGGCATGCGTCTCCAAGCAGATAGGAAAGTTTTTATATATAAATGGAATTTAGGCAGATCGCGCGAGCGAGGGTCGCGCGAGGAACCCTTCGCGCGAGCGATCCGCGCGCGCGACCTTGGCTTTTTCAGGCAGACAGAAAAGTTTATATATAAAATGAAAATTGGGCATATCGCGCGAGCGGCCCGCGCAAGCGACCCGTCGCGCGAGCGGCCCGCGCGCGCGACCTCTGGCAGATTCTGGTTTTTGTCTGTTTTGTATTTAGGGACTGTTTGGTTCAATTTTTAAGTACTGTTAAGGTTCTGTTTGAAAATTTTATCAATACAGAATACTATTGGTTATGTTTGAATTGATTAAGGTAATGAATTACAAGTTATCAATCCATGTACGTGCATTATTCCTTTAATTCAGTGATTTACTTTATGTTTAAGTTCATACCATTCATATGGGGTCAAGTGGTACATGCATATGGGTGTTGGTCAGTGTGGAAAGAGTAATGGTAGTGTGGAAAGAGTATGAGTTTGAGTTTGTGGTTGTGGTTGTGGTTGTGGTTGTGGTTGTGGTTGAGATTGTGGTTGTGGTTGTGGTTGTGGTTGAGATTGCGGTGAGGGTATCTTTGAAATGCGACGGTGGCAAATTTGGACACTCCCTGACGCCCATGGAAGCGTTAAAGTGTGTGACGCCGAACTTGGACATTCCCTGTCACCCATGGTAGTGCTAAAGTGTGGCCTACGGACACTCCCTGATACTCGAGTCTGGATACTGCGTGAGGGGTTGCCCCGGTATTTGCATGGCGGTTAGGGTATTCAAAGTGTGAGGCATTGGACACTCCCTGGTACCCCGGACCAAAGTGTGAGGCAAACTGGACACTCCCTGGCGCTCCGTTGCTAAAGTGTGGCTATCTTAGTGTTTCAAAGATACCAGGAGTAAGATAGTGGGTTGTTGGGTTTTGTCAAGAGAAAAGAGTCCGTCAGATGAGATGGTGCATCGTTCTCATACACGGTCACATATATGTGAACTTATCTTTTGAATAATGTTGTGGTTGTTTTCTAAACGAGCTCTTTATCTTAAATATAAACCTGTGGAATTAAATGGGAATTGGAAAATGGTAAATGAGTATGTTTTACATTTAAAGTTATGTTTTTAATACTCACCAGCTTCTTGAAGTTGACGACGTTGATGCGTCCTGGACATTCGTGTTCAGGCTTTTCAGGTTATGATCAGGAAGGACCTTATGACTACGCTAACTGAGAATGGCTGCCTTTGGAATGAGAAAACTGTTTATTGATTATCTGCTTTAAGTTATATGTTTTAAGTTTTAAACTGTTTGTTTTATAAGGATGACTATAACAGACATTAAGTTATTGTTTTATTCGAAGGCGGTCTGTGCCTTTAGATGACCCCGTGCTGTAATATGTAATAAGTTAGAAAATTTTTATAAGCCTTGATTGCTCTACTCTGATTATTGTTTATTGTTGTTCGACGTTTGGGACGGAATCGATCCTTCAAACTGTCGCGACCTACGGGTCCATAAAGGAAATTAAACGCTTTCCTTATTTATGCTACGTCGGGGCATGACAGGATTTAGTGGTATCAGAGCCAGGTTATTATTTATCTCAAGATAGTTTAGCCAGGTTAGGGTTTACCAGTATAGACCCGATTCCACATTCCATTAAGTATTACACACCCGATGATACGACAGGAAGGATAGACTCAGAACCCAAACGCCTAAGATTATTCTGTTCTGACTTAAGTAGTACCTTTTCAGGTATGGATCCAGCTCAGCCCCTGTTTATACCTGATGCTTTTGGAGGGCATTGGGTTACGGTGGGAGCGATAGTGCCGGCTTCGGCGACCCTTTACTTCACTGCTATTGGGCAGCGTGTAGCTGCTACCGTCGAGCTAGATCTCTGGCATCAGATTCACATATTAGGACTGGTCGACCTGCCCCGTGCTCGCCTTGAGATTCTTTACTTTATAGAAATCCAGCGCCTAGTACTCGTTGAGATGGTTCGCTTGGTTAACAGCGATGCCTTCTATTTTCCCCTTGAGGTTCAGGTTGTGCAGGCCCACCTTGCACAGCTGGAGGTACCTCCACCGGTCGTCCCCGCTGTTGAGGATGACGGTGACGTTGACGTTGTGTTCGCTCCTATCTCCGAGGACGCCGAGGAGGATGGCTTAGGATGGGACGACTTTGCAGTCGACCTTGAGGAGGCACTTGCACTTGAGCCAGTCTTGCCTGAGGCAGATGCCCCTGGACCTGCTTCACTGATGACCTCTCATAGCTGTAACTTTGGGGCAGGCCCCTCCCATGTTCAGCGACATCATCGGACCGACTCGCTTGACCTGTTGATGGCTACCTATGGCGACGACTGACCGTTTAGATATCGCCTTGTACATATTGACTATTTTTTTTTATTAGTAGCTCTATCTCTTTTTGCAATTGTAATTACATGCATTAGAGTGTAGGGCAATGACCCATTTTTGTAACATTAACTCTTGCATGCGTCCTAACCCATACAGATAGGGTAGGCATTGATCTGACCATACATGCTTTTTGTATCAACTTGACAAGAAGTTATATATATAATATACTCTTTTGGATATTGTCGTCATTTGAATTGCTTCATAGTACTGTTGCATGCATGTTTCTCATTATACTACCACTATCATGCATAGAATGGCTGGGGGACTAAGGAGGAACATGAATTTGATCGAGGGAGCACCCGAGGCTGCCGATCCTACGGGGATGTTCGAAGCGTTTATCAGACGGTTGGAAAGAATCAGTAATACGAATGACAACCGACGAGACCGTCAAACTGGAGACAAATTGCAGGAGAGATTCCGTGCACTAAGGCCCGAGCAGTTTGCGGGTACCGCGGAACCCTGGAAAGCGGAACAGTGGTTAAGGCAGATGGACCGCATGTTCGAGGCTGTCCAGTGCAATGAGATGGACAAGAGGAGGTTGGCTACGTTTCAATTGACCGATGCTGCCGCAGATTGGTGGGATTCGATTATAGCTACTATCGGGAATGGAGCTGCAATGGGGATGACGTGGACTGCGTTCAAGGGGAGATTTCTAGAAAAGTACTTCCCGGCTACGGAGAGGCATAGAAGAGAGAAGGAATTCATGGATCTGACGTAAGGAACCAAGTCGGTGCAAGAGTACACCACACAGTTCGAGAGACTGTCTAGGTTCACTCCACACCTGGTTGATACTGAGGAGAAGAAGATCCGTAAGTATAACCAAGGGCTGACACCACAGATTCGTCGCCTGACTCTCGGACATTTAGATAAATCGTTTGAAGGACTTGTTGGTTTGGCTACCGATCTGGAAGAGGATGCTCGAGTGAACCGCAAGCAATTTGATTTCCGACCGCCTCAGAGGGGTAATTTTGGGAATAGACCACCAATGAATCGTACCCAAGGGCAGAAGAGGAATTTTGACGGAAGCAAGAAGACCCAGGCTATTACCTATCCGACTCAACCCCGAGTAGGAGAAGGAAGTAGTAGTGGAAAGTGCTTCAACTGTGGCAACCCTGGTCATCTGGCTCGTGATTGCAAGGCACCAAGGCGTGCTGCTCAGCAAGGGATAGTCTGCTTCAACTGTGGTGAACCAGGTCACATCAGTAGGTTCTGCACCGCTCCTAAGTAGGTGACTTATGGTCAACAGGGTCAGACTCGCTTGAATGTTGTCATCCCTGATGCCGCTGGATATGATGGAACTGTGTACGAAGAAGGAGATTATGGAGAAGTTCAACCTGATCAGCAAGCAGTGGAAGGTACATTAACTCTGTTTAACTCCCATGTTAAAGTGTTATTTGATACAGGTGCTGCTCTTTCGTTCATATCTGTTAATACGATTCGGAGATTGGGTATCTTACCTCATCGCTTAGAGAAAGCCTTGAAGGCTACATCACCATTAGGAGCTGCAGTCATATTAGGACACGTGTGCAAGGATTGTCCTCTACGGCTAGGAGACCGTGAAATCCCTGCAAGGTTGATCGTCCTATCGATGAAGGAGTTCGACATAATCCTCGGAATGGATTGGCTCTCACAGAATCAAGTGAAGTTGGATTATGTGAGGAAGAGAATCACATTCCCCGACTATGAGAATCAACCCTTTAATATTCAATGTAACCCTACGGGAGATATGTTCCTCATGAGATGTTTAGCCAACATCGAAGTCGTCAGTACAGAGGTGACAGTTTCATCTATACCTGTAGTCAAGGATTTCTAAGAAGTATTTCAAGACGTTTTTGGTTTGCCGCCCGAGAGAAGTATAGAGTTCTGCATTGAGCTTATACCGGGTACCGTACCGATCACCAAGGTTCTCTACAGAATGGCCCCCACAGAACTATTGGAATTGAAGGAACAAGTTCAAGAGCTCGAGAACCTAGGTTTTGTACGCCCAAGTACATCACCTTGGGGAGCACTAGTGTTATTTGTGAAGAAGAAGGATGGGACGCTACGGTTGTGTATCGATTACAGAGAATTAAACCGGGTGACTATCAAGAACAAGTATCCCTTACCTCGGATTGACGATTTGTTTGATCAACTACAAGGAGCTACGACATTTTCCAAGATAGACCTAAGGTCGGGATATCATCAGTTGAGGGTACGAAAAGAAGACATACCTAAGACTGCATTCAAAACCCGATATGGTCATTATGAATTTCTGGTGATGCCGTTTGGAATGACGAATGCCCCGGCAGTGTTTATGGATTTGATGAACAGAGTGTTCAAGCCTTATTTGGATCAGTTTGTCATCGTCTTTATAGATGATATTTTGATCTATTCTAAGTCAGGAGAAGAACAGAGCAACACCTACGGATTACGATGCAGACGCTCAAGGACCATCAGTTGTATGCCAAATTCAGTAAGTGTGAGTTCTGGTTACAAGAAGTGAAATTTTTGGGACACAAGGTGTCATCTTTAGGAATTTCAGTGGATTCGTCCAAGACCGATGTTGTGTCCAACTGGGTTAGACTGAGCAACCCTACAGAAGTTCGGAGTTTTCTTGGACTCGCAGGCTACTATCGGAGATTTGTTGAAGGATTCTCCAAGATAGCGGCACCTTTGACTGGGTTGACGAAGAAGAATTTGAAGTTCGAGTGGACAGAGAAGCATGAGCGAGCCTTTCTAGAATTGAAAGAGAGACTCACTACCGCACCAGTATTAGCCATACCCAAGCCTGATGAGAAGTTCACTATCTTTAGTGACGCATCATACCAGGGGTTAGGGTGTGTACTTATGCAAGATGGCAGAGTTATAGCCTATGGATCCAGACAGCTGAAGCCGAATGAATTGAACTATCCCATTCATGATTTGGAGTTGGCAGCAGTGGTATTTGCACTCAAGATTTGGAGACACTATCTCTATGGTGAGAAGTTTGATTTATTCTCCGATCACAAGAGCCTGAAATACTTGTTCACACAGAAAGAGTTGAACATGAGGCAACGCAGATGGATGGAGCTGATCAAAGATTACGACTTCACGTTAGAATACCACCCCGGTAAAGCTAATGTGGTCACCGATGCTTTGAGTCGACAGACTCGTGAGACGATCGCCACCTTAATGGTTATAGAATGGCGAGCATTGGAGACCTTGGCGGAGTTCGATGTACAGAGTGCTGAAGAAGGAGAAGGACAATTGTTCAGATGTCTTATCCTACAGCCTGTTCTTATCGATCGCATTATTGGAGCTCAGAAAGAAGATGAGAAGTTTCAAGCCTGGTTCGTAAAGATGTCAGAAAAAGACCCGACAGAATGGAAAGTGGGAATCGATGGAGGGTATCATTGCAGGAATAGATTATGTGTGCCAAATGTTGGAGAACTTAGGAAGGATATTCTGGAAGAAGCACATAAGTCAAGATATACAGTTCACCCGGGAGGAACAAAAATGTACAAGGATTTGAAGAGAAATTTTTGGTGGGAAGGTATGAAGAAGGACGTGGCCGAATTTGTATCCAGGTGTTTGACATGTCAGCAAGTCAAAGTCGATCATCAGAGGCCGTCAGGATTGTTGCAACCGCTACCTGTTCCTGGTTGGAAATGGGAGCACATAACCATGGATTTTGTAGTGGGATTGCCTCGATCTCAGCAGAATCATGACGCTATTTGGGTAATAGTGGATCGATTGACGAAATCGGCACACTTCATTGCTTATAGTATGACATACCCGGTAGAGAAGATGAGTCGGATGTACATACAACAAGTTGTGCGACTTCACGGTGTACCTGTGTCGATTGTGTCAGACCGTGACGCGCGTTTTACCTCTGGATTTTGGGAAAGTCTGCAAGAAGCTATGGGAACCTCGCTCAAGATGAGTACTGCGTTTCACCCTCAGACAGATGGACAAACTGAGCGTGTTAATCAGATCATGGAAGATATGCTTAGGGCTTGTGTGATCGATTTTGAGGAATCTTGGGAGACACACTTGCCGTTGGTTGAATTTGCCTATAACAACAGTTATCACACGAGTATCAGGATGGCTCCGTTCGAAGCATTGTACGGACGACCATGCCGCTCTCCTTTGTGTTGGGCAGAGGTTGGTGACACGGAGTTGTTGGAACCAGATTTGGTTAGAGAAACCAACGAGAAAATTTCTTTGGTCAAGGAGAGGATGAGAACTGCTCAGAACCGGTATAAGTGTTATGTTGATCGACGCCGGAAAGATTTGGAATTTAGTGTTGGAGATCACGTACTCCTTAAAGTTTCACCAACCCGAGGAGTAGTACGCTTCGGCCTCAAGAGAGGAAAGTTAGCTCCGCGTTTCATCGGACCGTTCGAGATTTTGGAACGTGTCGGGAAAGTAGCCTATCGGCTGGCGCTACCACCAAAGATGTCTGGGGTTCACAATGTATTCCATGTGAGTATGCTGAGGAAGTACATACGAGACCCCTCACATGTGGTTAGTTATGACGACATTGAGACGAGTCATAACATATCTTACAAGGAGAGACCTGTGAAGATTCTGGATCAGAGTATCAAGAAGTTGAGGAATAAGGATATCCCGTTGGTGAAGGTTCAGTGGAATCACCATGACGAGAACGAAGCCTCGTGGGAAGTTGAAGCTGATATGCGGAAGAAGTACCCGGAGTTGTTTCAGGACTAGTTATTCTTGATTTCGGGGGCGAAATCCTGTTTAAGGAAGGAAGGGTGTAATAACCTGCATTTTTATTTATTCACTTGTGCTTGCTTTTGACATATTTAAATTCAATTTGAATTACCATGATTAATCTGTATTGTTAATCTCATTTTTATTTACGATTCTTATATGTTAAAACTGATTTCTTGTTTTATTTCATGATTAAAATTCTTTTGGGGTCAAACTGCAATTTTATAAAATTTAGCCATACCTGTGTTGGATTTCAAAACCTGTATTTCAAAACGGTGGAAAGGTTTACTTTTGACTCAAACAGTATTTTAATAGAACTAGAAAATCAATTCTTAAGTTAAAATGAATTTTCTGTATTTTTTTGGTGACCACCGTGCCCCAAAAATACCAGTTTAATTTCAAAACTGTCCACGCTGTGTTGAACTTCCACAGATTTTGGAAGTGACTGATTGGACAATTGCTTTATTTCTAATTATGGAAACTCATCATTGGATAAGGCCTTGTTTGGATATTACATTTGGGCATGTATGATTGTTATGCCATAAGCTTGTTTTCCCAAACAACATCAAGTTGCCCCCTAGTACTCTACTTGACCTTTCAATCTATTTGGGAGACAATTGCAGTGTATAATCTGTGTATATGTGTATACGTATATACATATGTGCTGTGTATAATTGATAATTGTGATATTATCAAATTTTAATCCAATTTGTAGAGTGTAGGAGACACAACTTGGGCTCCAAGTCTTTCAATTGGCTCTCTCTCTCTATATATATATATGTTCACTACACCACACATTCACCATACATACACCTTTTCCTTCTGCATTCTAAATCACAGAGAGAGAGAGAGAGTACAGAGAGTTCATACAGAATTCACTTTAGAGAGAAAGCTTATTCCTCCATAGCTTAAAGCTTCAAGGAATTCTTATATTGCTAAATTCTTTCTCAACATATTCTCATCTCTTCATCTATATCACAGTGAGTATTCTAAACTCACTCTAGAATGTAAATTCATGCTTAGTTACTGAGTTTGTGTATGTATTAATGATCCTCCATTGCTAAATTCATCCATGGAAGCTTGAGCTTCAAAATCACAATTTTCCAAACTCAACCAAAATCCATTTTTAGAATGAAATATCAAAGATTATACATCCTACATGCCATGTTTACAGTATTAGAGTCTAATTTGATCACATGAAAAAGTATGTAAGAAAATTAATTTTGACATGTTTTAGTTTTTCATAAAATTGGAGAGCTATGGATCAAATGGTATTAAATTGATAATGGATTCTTAATCCTTGTGGAAAAACGAAGAAAACCATATATTATATGCCCTATATACTTTCAATTTCGAAAATGGGTCAAAATGGAGCCTTAAAACCGAAACAGGGGAATTCTGGGGGAAGAAGAAGGAGCCTCAGCAATTAATCGCGGCACGATCGCGCGCGCGAGAATCGCGCGAGCGGCCAGCGCGAGCGACCCCTCGCGCGAGATACCCGCGCGCGCGAGGCATGCGTCTCCAGGCAGATAGGAAAGTTTTTATATATAAATGGAATTTAGGCAGATCGCGCGAGCGAGGGTCGCGCGAGGAACCATTCGTGCGAGCGATCCGCGCGCGCGACCTTGGCTTTTTCAGGCAGACAGAAAAGTTTATATATAAAATGAAAATTGGGCATATCGCGCGAGCGGCCCGCGCGAGCGACCTGTCGCACGAGCGGCCCGCGCGCGCGACCTCTGGCAGATTCTGGTTTTTGTCTGTTTTGTATTTAGGGACTGTTTGGTTCAATTTTTAAGTACTGTTAAGGTTCTTTTTGGAAATTTTATTAATACAGAATACTATTGGTTATGTTTGAATTGATTAATGTAATGAATTACAAGTTATCAATCCATGTACGTGCGTTATTCCTTTAATTCAGCGATTTACTTTATGTTTAAGTTCATACCATTCATATGGGGTCAAGTGGTACATGCATATGGGTGTTGGTCAGTGTGGAAAGATTAATGGTAGTGTGGAAAGAGTATGAGTTTGAGTTTGTGGTTGTGGTTGTGGTTGTGGTTGTGGTTGAGATTGTGGTTGTGGTTGTGGTTGTGGTTGAGATTGCGGTGAGGGTATCTTTGAAATGCGACGGTGGCAAATTTGGACACTCCCTGACGCCCATGGAAGCGTTAAAGTGTGTGACGCCGAACTTGGACATTCCCTGGCACCCATGGTAGTGCTAAAGTGTGGCCTACGGACACTCCCTGATACTTGAGTCTGGATACTGCATGAGGGGTTGCCTCGGTATTTGCATGGCGGTTAGGGTATTCAAAGTGTAAGGCATTGGACACTCCCTGATACCCCGGACCAAAGTGTGAGGCAAACTGGACACTCCCTGGCGCCCCGTTGCTAAAGTGTGGCTATCTTAGTGTTTCAAAGATACCAGGAGTAAGATAGTGGGTTGTTGGGTGTTGTCGAGAGAAAAGAGTCGGTCAGATGAGATGGTGCATCGTTTTCATACACGGTCACATATGTGTGAACTCATCTTTTGAATAATGTTGTGGTTGTTTTCTAAACGAGCTCTTTATCTTAAATATAAACTTGTGGATTTAAATGGGAATTGGAAAATGGTAAATGAGTATGTTTTACATTTAAAGTTATGTTTTTAATACTCACCAGCTTCTTGAAGTTGACGACGTTGATGCGTCCTGGACATTCGTGTTCAGGCTTTTCAGGTTATGATCAGGAAGGACCTTATGACTACGCTAACTGAGAATGGCTGCCTTTGGAATGAGAAAACTGTTTATTGATTATCTGCTTTAAGTTATATGTTTTAAGTTTTAAACTGTTTGTTTTATAAGGATGACTATAACAGACATTAAGTTATTGTTTTATTCGAAGGCGGTCTGTGCCTCTAGATGACCCCGTGCTGTAATATGTAATAAGTTAGAAAATTTTAATAAGCCTTGATTGCTCTGCTCTGATTATTGTTTATTGTTTTTCGACGTTTGGGACGGAATCGATCCTTCAAACTGTCGCGACCTACGGGTCCATAAAGGAAATTTAACGTTTTCCTTATTTATGCTACGTCGGGGCGTGACAGAATATATTTGTAAAATGACTATTTTGCCCTTAAAACTTTAAAATGCCATAACTTGTTAAAATAAAATCAGAATTTAACGTCGTCAAAACTTATGAACTCATATTATTATGAAGAACATTTAAGAACCTAAAAAGTACATATATGGTAAAATGACCAAATTGCCCATGTGGCTTACATATAAGAAGTTAACTTTGTTAAATTCATCAAATAATACGGAGTGACCTAACCTTAGGTTTTTTTAGGTTCTGGATCCAATAGTAGGGTCCATTTGGCCTGAATATATTTGTAAAATTACTATTTTGCCCTTCAAACTTCAAAATATCATAACGTATTAAGACTAAACTAGAATTCAAAATACCATAACGTCGTCAGAGCTTGTGAGCTCATATTAAGATGAACATTTGGGAACGTACACGCACGTATATATGGTAAAATGACCAAATTACCCTTGGAGTTTACTTGTAATAAGTTAACATTTTTAAAGTATTAAAATAATGTGGGGTAACTTACACAGTTACACTAAGGTTATTCGACATTCTAAATCCAATGGAGGGGTCTATTTCGCCTGAATACATAAAGGCAAAATGATTATTTTACTCTTAAAAATTCAAAATGCCATAACTTGTTAATTATAGTTTAGTCTTAACAAGTTATGGCATTTTAAAGTTTAAAGGTCAAAATAGTCATTTTACAAATATATTTAGACCAAATGGACCTTACCATTGGATCTAGAATGTCGAAAAACCTTAAGGTAGGCCATTCTGTATTATTTGACGACTTTAACAATGTTAACTTCTTATATGTAAGCCCCAAGGGTAATTTGGTCATTTTACGATCTATATACTTTTTAGGTTTCAAAATGTTCTTCATAATAATATGAGTTCACAGGCTTTGACGACGTTAAATTCTGAATTTATTTTATCAAGTTATGGCATTTTAAATTTTAAGGGCAAAATAGTCATTTTACAAATATATTCGGGCCAAATGGACCATACCATTGGATTCAGAACGTCGAAAAACTTCGGGGTAGGCCACTCTGTATTATTTGAAGACTTTAACAATGTTAACTTCGTATATGTAAATCCCAAGGGCAATTTGGTCATTTTACCATATATGTACTTTTTAGGTCCCAAATATTCTTTATCTTAAATATGAGCTCACAGGCTTTGACGGAGTTCAATTCTAGCTTAGTCTTAACAAGTTATGGCATTTTGAAATTTGAAGAGCAAAATCGTCATTTTACAAATATATTCAGGTCAAATGGACCCTACCATTGGATCCAGAACGTCGAAAAACTTAGGGTGTAACACCTGTAATTTTCTGTATTGGACCCACTATATTATTATATTATTTTAATTACGTGACGATATGGACGTGTTGTATTATTACCATATAGCCTATAGTAACCATACCGACTCGACCATAATAACATTTAACTTAGTCCCGTACCCGGACCTGGACATTAGAAATAATACCAGTTTGCACGTACTTCGAGACTGACACGCATACCGAGGAACTTTTGCACGTAAACCGAGGAAGTGGCACATAACCCGAGGTGGGCCCACATGGCCGGCCATGTGGCAACCACATGCCACCCTCTTGGACACATGTCCACTTAATGGACACATGTCCTAAGCATGCAACATGCAAAGGACACCTAGCACATGGAAATTCTATATAAACAAGCATATGCACACACTACACTCTCTTAGTTAGATCACAATCTGAATTTTTGGAGAGAAAATTAGGACTTGGGTGGTTCATGAGAAAAAGAGAGAAGAAATAGAAAGTTAGAAGGAGAAGAAGTTCATTAGTGAAGTTGAGTTCAAGCTCCATCAAGCTCAATTCAACAATCCAAGCTTAGTTTCAAGTTGTTGTGAGTAATCTAACTCAATTTAGAACCCATATAATATGTACTAATGTTTAGTAGAAGATTGATGTTGTTGTGTTGAAGTTTTCATGACATGCAAAACAAATCCATAAATATGAGAAACTGAAACTCTCAGCAGAACATAGTTTGGTAAAATGAATGTTTTGTGCAGCTCAAAATTTGAATTAAGCTAGATTTTTTTGTGGTAAGAGCTAACTCATTTATCTACAAATAACTCTTCTATAGCTCAGTCTAGAAATCCCTCCTTCATGGGTAAAATGCATGTACAACGCAATGTTATAAACCTGGGAAAACAGAAACTTTCAGCAGAATGTAGTTTAGTAAAATGGATGTTTTGAGGAGCTCAAAAATCCGAATTAAGCTAGGTTTTTTGTGGTAAAAGCAAACTTTATTATCTACAAATAAATCTTCTATAGCTTAGTCTGTAAATCATTCCTTCAGGGGTGAAATGCATGTACAACGCAGTGTTATAAATCTGAGAAACTGAAACTTTCAGCAGAACATAATTTAGTAAAATGAATGTTTTGTGCAGCTTAAAAATGAGAATTAAGCTAGGTTTTTTTGTGAAGAAAGCTAACTCATTTATCTACAAATAACTCTTCTATAGCGTAGTCTAAAAACCCTTCCTTCATAGGTGAAACTCACGTACAATGAAGTACTATTAATCTGGGACAGAATAGTCCGAGATATAAGAAATTTATTGTAAAATAAATAGTTTGAGTAGCTCAAAAATGTAATTGAAGCTAGATTTTTTTTGTACATGAAGATATTCCTATTATCTATAATGTTTTAGTTTTAAGTTTGATCTACAAAGTAAATTATCATGCCCAAATAAATCATGTTAATTCAGTCAACACATTGAAAATGTATCTTGGCAGATTGTACAACTTTTTGTATAATGTTTTGTTTATGCATGGTGTTGATTGTTGATGCTAGTTTTCCGGTACATGTGTTGTTATGAAAGCCTCGTGCTATGGTAGTGCTATCGCGTAGAAGAGTATGTTAAGGGTTTCGTCTATGTGTTTATTGGTATTAAATTCACGTTATAAATCCATGAGCTACGTGCTATGTTTTCTATTGCTATGAATATAGTTTATAACCGTTGAAAAGTTCATACCCAAACTATAAGTATATTGTATGGCACGATTATTGCATTGATAAATGATCGGGAAAGTTTCCATCGTAAGTATATTGAGAGGAAAACGGAATGTCGGACGTATAGAGAAATATTAACGGTTATAAATGGATGACATTAATGAACTAAACTACGGAACGTGCGAACGCGTAAAATAATGATAAAACCTTCAATAACAGATTTAATGCGAATAAGGGACATTGGGCCTCGTTTCTAGTCGTGTGACTACCGGTCAAAGTTGATTCGTGAACTCTCTTGTCGTGTTTGGATATTTCTTGCAAAATTGGCCTTTCGGTAATTCCATGGTGTCGATTGGTGAGTTATGTTTTGTTCCTTGATCTGAGGATCGGCATGACGTGTTCGGTCAAGTGCGGATGACCTGAGGATCGTCGTGACGTGTTCGATCAAGTGGTTGATTATTTTTCCGCACCCTTGGACTGAGGTTCGGCATGACGTGTTCGGTTATGTACGGGTGACCTGAGGATCGGCATGACGTGTTCGTCCAAGTGATTATTAATTTCCCGTCCCCTTGGTCTGAGGATCGGCATGACGTGTTCGGTAACGTGCGGGCGACCTGAGGATCGGCATGACGTGTTCGACCAAGAGATTGTTAATGTCCCGTACACTTATGCCATTTGGGCGACAGTTTGAGTGCCAGTTGGGCGACAGTTAACTATTCATTGTTGAGTGTTGTTCTTTCTTGACCAGTAAATGCGTTTGGAGTTAAGTCTTCTTTCAGTCAATGTCATTGGTCAGTTCAGTTCTGGATTAAGTTTCAAAGGGAATGATTGGGTTTAAATAAGACATGGTTTTGAGAATGAGAAAAGACGAACAAGGCATAGTATTGAGAATAAGAAATGATGAACGAGATATGGTTTCGAGAAATTAGAAGAGATGAAGAATAACTTACCTTAAGTGGTGGTAACCTTAAGGGGACCCTCACTTAGCTTAACCGCTAACGGCTTTTTATGCCGCTGAACCTTCCACGTCCAGCCTTTGCAGGTCCAGACGGAGCCGAATGCTATCAAGATGCGGACTATACTACTGAAGACTATGCTGGTGAAGATTACTACGAGGAAGGCTACGGTTTCGCCAGCTGAAGACTTTGGAGCTTGTCTTTTGTTATAGTTCTGTTACTATTATGTTAGTGATGTAATAGTTTAGTTGGTCTTGTAATATGTATCTTTTGGATATCTTTTTGGCCTGTAATATACTACTGTTGTAAGACTTGGATGTTTTAAATTTCTGCTTCCGCTGAACTTAGTCACTTTCCCATATCACATTATTGTTATAAGCATGTTTGGACAATCAGGTGACACTCACAACCAGTCACGTGTCTACGAACCCATAAAGGAAATTTATTTTTCCCTATTTTTGGTACTTCGGGGCGTGACAGGGATTTTTGGTATCAGAGCTTTAGGTTTAGACGCGCTCACTGATTGTCCTACACCTTAAGTTATGAGCCTAAGATTTACCTTTTATTAGTACTGACACTAAGTTAGCTCCTCTTGAATGACTATGGAGTCGAGATTCGTTTATGATGATTTCGGAGGTCACTATAATCGCGACGGTCGTATCCAGCCTGTCGACCCTGTACTATATCGACAACGGAACTGCTAGAGGGCGAGGCATATCTTAGAGGAGGACATATGGAGAGTTGTACTTACCGATACATTGTAGTATCCGGATCAAGTTCAGCCCAAGTCGATCCATGCTTCAGAGACTACCGTACTTATTCGCCAGGAGCCTATCAGCATGACTCAAGACGAGGCACTATATGACGATATACTCTTCCTGATTATCATGGCCGCACCAACACTTCCATTCTCACCCGAGCCCATACCAGAGCCAAATGCCGATTCAGATCCAATGGATACAGATAGCGACAACGACATAGCGAGTGGAGAGGATTCTGCAGGCAGTGACCACTCAGCAGACGACCCATCTAATGGTGACGACACAGATGACGACGATGACCTGACAATTGAGGATAATCCGGCAAGTAGCAATGACGATCCGATCGAGGAGGTTGACCCAGTAGACGATCTTCAGAGAGTAGGAGATGATGTACACGACCATCCAGCACCACCAATTGATTTGGACAAGATGATACCGATGCCTGAGCAGAACCACGAAGCAGATCCAGTTGCCATCGAGGAGGAGGAGGAGGACCCTAAGGAGTTCTTAGAGGGCCTTAATAGATAATAAGAGAGGTAGACTTTACCTTAGATATGGTAAGGGAGTACTATAGTAAGCAGTTACATCCTTTCTGCTCATTCCACTC
The DNA here is from genome assembly GCA_033977485.1 of Hydrangea macrophylla. Classification (NCBI taxonomy): domain Eukaryota; kingdom Viridiplantae; phylum Streptophyta; class Magnoliopsida; order Cornales; family Hydrangeaceae; genus Hydrangea; species Hydrangea macrophylla. The sequence continues at coordinate 110,836,456 of CM066999.1, forward strand.
CTTTTGAGTAAATCGATGCCTTCTATTCTAATGGTCATTTCTTCTGAAAATGGTACCTATATATTTTGTAAAGTGGCTCCGATTACCGTCAATAATTATTGTGATACACTCCTTGATAAGTAATTCATTTCCTTGATTTTTTTTATGCCCCAGTCAATAATTCTTGAGTATGTACCTTGATCATCCGATTTTTGACAAATTCTTTTGAGAACAAGTTCGATCACTAGTACTGGAAAGTCATTCTTTTGACTTCTTATTCTTTGAACTTAAATCTTGAAAGCTCACTGTCTTTGAAATTATTCTAAATAAATTTGATCACTAGTACTGTAAAGTCATTCTTTTTGACTTATTATTCCTTGAACAAATTCTTACAAGTTCATTTCATTTGAAATAATTCTAAATGAGTTCTCTGTCCTTGTTCTCGCCATGAACTCAAAAACATTGTACTCTCTGTACATCTTGACCTCTTATTGTCTCTCTCAGTTACTACCATATTCTTTATCAGTGGGGTTTTGTTTGGACTATTTCACTTATGAAATACCTAATTCTTATTTCATTCGTTGAAGGCCTTATGTCAGTTACTTTCATTTCCTACAAATCTTGAGATACTACGATTAATTCCATAGTAAATAGTCATTCATTCCTTGTTAGATTTACATCTTATTCTTGAATGGATCACATCATTCTACTATTGTACTTCTATCTGTGAGAATTCATATACCTTTTCGGACTCGGCTTCATTTTGGGTCAATCTGTTCAATCGTTTCAATCATTGTATTCTAGCTACCGGGATTATAATGATAACTATAATGTGAAATATAACAGGTTATGATTGCTTCACATAAGGTATGATAGAAACCTTATAGACACGAACTCATACGTAGGAATAGAAGAATCGTCTCGATCTCTGCAATGGATGAATCATCTAAAAAAAAAAAACTGAGGACCAGTCCAGAAGGCTAAGCAACATAATACCTAAGGAGATCGATCCCACTGGTATATTTGGAAGACTGATACAAGGCTTATGGAAGACCGCTGACGACACTAGCATAAGTGACTATGTAAACGAGTTGTTTAGACACCTCCATATCGCCCATTCAGAATCGCTTTTGAGACCACTCAAGCCACAACCTGCTACACTACCAAGGTCAACCCTACTACAAGGAGCACATGAGATATTGACTTAACCCGAGGCGATGGAAGATGCAAGAATAGAACATACCTTCAACAGATCGAACGACCTCATAGACTGCTGACATCGACCATGTTTAATCACAACGAACGACTCGCACCGCGAGCATTAATGAAGATGAGTACTGCATTCCACCTTTAAGCCAATGATCAGATCGCATAGGGCCTACCAAGAGAAGACACGTTTCGGGTTTACAACATCGATGTTCCATCAACACGCTGAAGAAATGCATCTCTGACCCTGCGCACGTTATAAATTAAAACCATGTAAGGCTGATCTTTCTAATTTAACTCCTTTTGAGTAAACCTACTATTTTCTACCATTGGTTGCGTTAGATCAATTATCCTTATGATGAACCATGGGATGTCCTTTATTGTTTCACTAATTGACAGTTATTCGTTGTCCTCTCTGATTTCACTTAACAAGATTTTGGATCATTCTGATCATTGATAAATCCAATTGTGAATTCATTTGCTTTCTAATGCTATAAGTCACCTCTTTGGACTTATCACCATGAAAATCGATTCCAATAATTCATTTATAAACCAATCATTGTAAGTCATTTGGACTTATGATCTGTTAAATTAATCTTTGTAAATCGTTTGGACTGTCAACCGTTTGACCAACTTTCGCAAGTGCGTATCCCTTAACATTATTGCAAAGGATCTCTTTGTATTTGTTCACCTAAGGAACCTAAGTATATTGCACCCCTTTGTAAATTAGTCTTCATTTCCTTTCATTTCACAAAATTCTTCTTATTGGTAACCTTGACTTTTATCATTAAGGCTTCACCTAAATTATTGGCTCATGAAACAAGGAATTCTTATGTCCTACCTGGGAGGCCTTGCGCTAACAGTCATTGCATTACTATGATTGTCCTAGAGTAATCATCTAATGGTTATTCTCAGATACTCATTCTATACATTGTGATCCTACAAGTGATTGATCACGTACCTCTTCGTTTCTAACTCAGAATATAATGAGTATTCATTTTGTTATGAATTCAACTCCTTACAAGTGAATTCAATCCTACTCCAATTACCAGTAACAACTTATTTGCTTGGTATTAATTAATGCATGGAGAAATTGCTTAACGACTTGTGTCATCACCTACAATGCCAAAACTCCACGACGATTTCATGTTGACACGCAAAGGAACTAAATCACAATAACACGCATAAAAGGACGCCACGACCCCTACAAGTTATAGAAGACAATCGTGAGACCAACTAGACATCTCAACCATCGCATCAAGAAGCTGAGATGTAAGAATCTTGCTCGATTAACGACGTAGAAAAAACAAACCAGTATCCCGAACAACTACTCGAATGCAGTCCACAATCATTGAGGAAAACTCTGGATACATCAAAATTCATCACAAGAGGCAAAAGAAATAATGAAAGTAAAGTTAATCAGACTGCTATTTAGACACATCCAAAGCAACGTGATATTTGCGACAGCTGCGGAATATCTGGACATCACTTCAAAGAATGCAAAGCACCGAAACAGTTCACAAGTTGATAGGCGCAGTGCTTCAATTATGGAAAGACTGGACGTGTGCGCAAAGATTGTCCGAAACGAGAAACTCAGAACAAGGTTCCACCACAAAGAAGATCCCGAAAGAGAACTCGCAGATCACCAAATCAATCTCAGCAATGAACAAGACGAAAGACCAAAGGTGCCATATTCAATGTCAGAACTATGAATTTCACTTGGCATTGTTTTAGCAAAGAAGTTTGGACATTTGAAAAAAATTATTAAGAAGGTCTGATTAGTTAGCTAGTGGGAACCTCATAACCTTAAAATCTGAGATATTATTAGTACCTTGTAATTTCTAAGACCTAGCAAAATCTAGATTTCGAGGACAAAATCCTTTAATAGGTGGTGGAAGATGTAACACCTGTAATTTTCTGTATTGGACCCACTATATTATTATATTATTTTAATTACGTGACGATATGGACGTGTTGTATTATTACCATATAGCCTGTAGTAACCATACCGACTCGACCACAATAAGATTTAACTTAGTCCCGTACCCGGACCTGGACATTAGAAATAATACCAGTTTGCACGTACTTCAAGACCGACACACATACTGAGGAACTTTTGCACATAAACCGAGGAAGTGGCACACAACCCGAGGTGGGCCCACATGGCCGGCCATGTGGCAACCACATGCAACCCTCTTGGACACATGTCCACTTAATGGACACATGTCCTAAGCATGCAACATGCAAAGGACACCTAGCACATGGAAATTCTATATAAACAAGCATATGCACACACTACACTCTCTTAGTTAGATCACAATCTGAATTTTTGGAGAGAAAATTAGGACTTGGGTGGTTCATGAGAAAAAGAGAGAAGAAATAGAAAGTTAGAAGGAGAAGAAGTTCACTAGTGAAGTTGAGTTCAAGCTCCATCAAACTCAAATCAACAATCCAAGCTTAGTTTCAAGTTATTGTGAGTAATCTAACTCAATTTAGAACCCATATAATATGTACTAATGTTTAGTAGAAGTTTGATGTTGTTGTGTTGAAGTTTTCATGACATGCAAAACAAATCCATAAATATGAGAAACTGAAACTCTCAGCAGAACATAGTTTGGTAAAATGAATGTTTTGTGTAGCTCAAAAATTCGAATTAAGCTAGATTTTGTTGTGGTAAGAGCTAACTCATTTATCTACAAATAACTCTTCTATAGCTCAGTCTAGAAATCCCTCCTTCATGGGTAAAATGCATGTACAACGCAATGTTATAAACCTAGGAAAACAGAAACTTCCAACAGAATGTAGTTTAGTAAAATTGATGTTTTGAGGAGCTCAAAAATCCGAATTAAGCTAGGTTTTTTGTGGTAAAAGCAAACTTATTTATCTACAAATAAATCTTCTATAGCTTAGTCTGGAAATCATTCCTTCAGGGGTGAAATGCATGTACAACGCAGTGTTATAAATCTGAGAAACTGAAACTTTCAGCAGAACATAATTTAGTAAAATGAATGTTTTGTGCAGCTTAAAAATGAGAATTAAGCTAGGTTTTTTTGTGAAGAAAGCTAACTCATTTATCTACAAATAACTCTTCTATAGCGTAGTCTAAAAACCCTTCCTTCATAGGTGAAACTCACGTACAATGCAGTACTATAAATCTGGGACAGAATAGTCCGAGATATAAGAAATTTCTTGTAAAATAAATAGTTTGAGTAGCTCAAAAATGTAATTGAAGCTAGATTTTTTTTGTACATGAAGATATTCCTATTATCTATAATGTTTTAGTTTTAAGTTTGATCTACAAAGTAAATTATCATGCCCAAATAAATCATGTTAATTCAGTCAACACAGTGAAAATGTATCTTGACAGATTGTACAACTTTTTGTATAATGTTTTGTTTATGCATGGTGTTGATTGTTGATGCTAGTTTCCGGTACATGTGTTGTTATGAAAGCCTCGTGCTATGGTAGTGCTATCGCGTAGAAGAGTATGTTAAGGGTTTCGTCTATGTGTTTATTGGTATTAAATTCACGTTATAAATCCATGAGCTACGTGCTATGTTTTCTATTGCTATGAATATAGTTTAATGACCGTTGAAAAGTTCATACCCAAACTATAAGTATATTGTATGGCACGATTATTGCATTGATAAATGATCGGGAAAGTTTCCATCGTAAGTATATTGAGAGGAAAACGGAATGTCGGACGTATAGAGAAATATTAACGGTTATAAATGGATGACATTAATGAACTAAACTACGAAACGTGCGAACACGTAAAATAATGATAAAACCTTCAATAACAGATTTAATGGGAATAAGGGACATTGGGCCTCGTTTCTAGTCGTGTGACTACCGGTCAAAGTTGATTCGTGAACTTTCTTGTTGTGTTTGGATATTTCTTGCAAAATTGGTCTTTCGGTAATTCCATGGTGTCGATTGGTGAGTTATGTTTTGTTCCTTGATCTGAGGATCGGCATGACGTGTTCGGTCAAGTGCGGATGACCTGAGGATCATCGTGACGTGTTCGATCAAGTGGTTGATTATTTTTCCGCACCCTTGGACTGAGGATCGGCATGACGTGTTCGGTTATGTACGGGTGACCTAAGGATCGGCATGACGTGTTCGTCCAAGTGATTATTAATTTCCTGTACCCTTGGTCTGAGGATCGGCATGACGTGTTCGATAACGTGCGGGCGACCTGAGGATCGACATGACGTGTTCGACCAAGAGATTGTTAATGTCCCGTACACTTATGCCATTTGGGCGACAGTTTGAGTGCCAGTTGGGCGACAGTTAACTATTCATTGTTGAGTGTTGTTCTTTCTTGACCAGTAAATGCGTTTGGAGTTAAGTCTTCTTTCAGTCAATGTCATTGGTCAGTTCAGTTCTAGATTAAGTTTCAAAGGGAATGATTGGGTTTAAATAAGACATGGTTTTGAGAATGAGAAAAGACGAACAAGGCATAGTATCGAGAATAAGAAATGATGAACGAGATATGGTTTCGAGAAATAAGAAGAGATGAAGAATAACTTACCTTAAGTGATGGTAACCTTAAGGGGACCCTCACTTAGCTTAACCGCTAACGGCTTTTCATGCCGCTGGACCTTCCATGTCCAGCCTTTGCAGGTCCAGACGGAGCCGAATGCTATCAAGATGCGGACTATACTACTGAAGACTATGCTGGTGAAGATTACTACGAGGAAGGCTACGGTTTCGCCAGCTGAAGACTTTGGAGCTTGTCTTTTGTTATAGTTCTGTTACTATTATGTTAGAGATGTAATAGTTTAGCTGGTCTTGTAATATGTATCTTTTGGATATCTTTTTGGCCTGTAATATACTACTGATGTAAGACTTGGATGTTTTAAATTTATGCTTCCGCTAAACTTAGTCACTTTCCCATATCACATTATTGTTATAAGCATGTTTGGACAATCAGGTGACACTCACAACCAGTCACGTGTCTACGAACCCATAAAGGAAATTTATTTTTCCCTATTTTTGGTACTTCGGGGCGTGACATAGGGGTAGGTCATTCTATATTAATTGAAGATTTTAACAATGTTAACTTCTTAAATGTAAGCTCCAAGGGCAATTTGGTCATTTTATAATATATATGCTTTTTAGATCTCCAAATGGTCTTAATATTAGAATGAGTTCATAGACTCTGACGATGTTCAATTCTAGTTTAGTCTTAAGTAGTTATGGCATTTTGAAGTATAAAGGGCAAAATAGTCATTTTACAATTATATTCAGACCAAATGGACTCCGCCATTAAATCCAAAACCTCGAATAACTTTTGAGTATGTCACCTTGTGTTATTTGAAGACTTGATTTTTTAAATTTATTAAATGTAATATTTAAGGGCAATTTGGTCATTTTGTGATTATATACTTTTTTGGTTCCAACAAAAAAAAAATGTATGAGTCTAACGACGTTTAATTTTGATTTAATGTTAAATAGTTATGGCTTTTAAAATTGGTAAGGGCAAAATAGTAATCTTGGATACCAAAATCAATTTTGCTTTTTTTGGAAGCTACTAATTTTTGTTTTCATTTTTTGTCCCTTTTTTGAAATTGATTTTGAAAAAAAAAAAATAAATTAAGTTTACCAAACGCTTTTTTTATTGCCATTTTAAAAAAAAATTGAAAACAAAAACAAAAAAAAAAACAAAACGAAATGGTTATCAAACGGACCCTAATTTTTTGACCTTTTTGGATGACACGTTTTTTTTGTTTTTTTTTTGTTTTTTTTTTGTTTTGTTTTGTTTTGTTTTTTTTTTTTTTTTTCTATTTCATACATTTCTTCGAGATTTACGTAATGAGCTTGAAATTTTACAAAAAAGATACGCTACAGCCTGATTTTGAGATTTTATCTGTCTAACAGATAATGTTATCTATCTTATCTATCCGCAGAAAGATAATATTATCTATTTGTATTAATGACGATAACTTTCTCAATTCTTGGACTTTTGGGTGATTTTTTTTTTTTTAATTTCCTATGTTTTTTCGAAATCTATGCACTTATGGTGCCAATTTTACGAAATGAAGATATTTTTCTTATATTTATGCGAAAAAAAATACAATTTTTCATATTTGTTTAATTTTTAATTTATTTTCCAGTATTAATGGTTGTGTGGGTTCCTTTGTGGTATGTGTGAGAGATACAAAGAGATATAACACGAAAGCAAGATTAGCACAAATGGAATAATATGTGGAATGGAAGTGAGGGTATGATGGATTAATAAAATATAATAAAAAAGCACACGTGTAATATGTTAATGGAAGTGAGGGTATGGTGGATTAATAAAATATAATATAAAAAAAAAGTGAAGACAGTGGGATCCGGAGAGTCTTTTGGGTCGGATGAGAATCAAAGTAGCCCCAAATGAGAGAGAGAGAGAAAGAGAGAGAGAGAGAGAGAGAAAGTAGTAAGTATCAGGGTTATATATGCTCAAAGGGTAGTGAGTAAGTGTTGGGGCGGGGTAAAGGGTGGTGTGAGGCAAAGGGTTATGAGAGGCGGAGAGTAGTGTGATACGAAGGATAATGTAAGGCGAATGGTACTTTGAGGCAGAGGGTAGTGTCACGCGAAGGGTAATGTAAGATGGATGGTATTGTGAGGTAGGGGTGGCAATTTTTTACACGACAACCCGTTTTACTGAGATAACCCGATTATGACACGACACGACACGACACGATAAAATAAAAAAAGGTAATATTTTTTATTGAATAGTACTCCAAACTAAAAATTAACCCAAAACCACGCCTAACCCGAATTGCCACCCCTACTGTGAGACGGATGGTAATGTGAGGCGGAGGGTAGTGTGAGGAGGAAGATATTGTAAGGCGGATGGTAGTGTAAGGCGGATGGTGGTATAAAACGGATGGTGGTATAAGGCGGATGGTGGTATAAAGCAGATGGTGATGTAAGGCGGATGGTGGTATAAGGCGGAGGATAATGCAAGGCGAAGGGTGGTGTAAGCCGGAGGGTGGTATAGAGCGGAGGATGGTGTAGGACGGATGGTGGTGTGGGATGGAGGGTAATGTAGGGCGGAGGCTTTGTGTAGGATGGAGGGTATTATAAGACGGATGGCGTGGGAGACGGGTGGTAGTGAGAAATGGATGGGAGTATAAGACAGATGACAATGTAAGGCAAAGGCAATAAGAATGTTTTTCTTTGAGGATGGAAATGACTGCTAATTCAATGCTCTAGAGTGAGATTGAGTTGGGTTGGTTACATGTAGTAAACGAGGTTGCTTATTTATATAGAAGGTCAATGGGGTTGCAAAGCCTTGACGTGATGGAACGGAGCTGAGTTGGCCTCCTCTTATTGGGTCGTTTGTTTAAGGTAGGCGAGGGTCTTAAATGCTCATGTTTAAGGTAGCTAGGATAATTTAATGAGATGTAGACACGGTTGTGTGTTGAGAAGGCGTGGGACATGTAAGAGGATGTATTGTCGTTTGGTGGTGAACTAATACCATTGGTTGGTCAAGAGGAGGAAGGAATGCTACTGGTGTAGAGATTTAAGCGAGGAAGGGAACCGAGGTTCTCTTCTATTGGTTCGGAGAATTAAACGAGGGGAAATACCATTGGTTGGTCAAGAGGGGGAAGGAATACTATTGGTGCAGAGGGTTCAGCGAAGGAGGGAACCAAGGTTCTCTTCTATTGGTTCGGATGTTTAAACGAGGGAAAATATCATGGCTTTCCTATTGGTTTGTAGAATGTTAAGCAAGACGTATTGTCGCTCAGAGTGACAATTCTATATTGCATATCGATCAAAGGAGAATGGTTTCTACTGGTGCAGAAGGTTAAGTATTGGGGTTCTCAAGATCGTGTGATTGGTTTGCAGAATACTTAGCAAGGTTGGAGTGACTAGGAAGGGTGAGAGTCAAAGGTTTCAGATGGTATTGTGGTCATAAAAATGTGTGGGTTCTTTTGCGGTATGTGTAAGAGATACAAAGAGATATAACATGCAAGCATGATTAGCACACGTGGAATAATATGTGGAATGGAAGTTCGGGTATGGTGGATTAATAAAATATAATAATAAAGCACGTGTGGAATAATATGTGGAATGGAAGTGAAGGTATGGTGGATTAATAAAATATAATAAAAATAATGAAGACAGTGGGATCCGAAGAGTCTTTTGGGTCCGATGAGAATCGAAGTAGCCCCAAATGAGAGAGAGAGAGAGAGAGAGAGAGAGAGAGAGTAAGTATCAAGGGTTATTTATGATCAAAGGGTAGTGAGTAAGTGTTGGAACGGGGCAAAGGGTGGTGTGAGGCGAAGGTTAATGTGAGGCGGAGAGTAGTGTGAGGCAAAGGATAATGTAAGGTGAATGGTACTTTGAGGCGGAGGTAGTGTGAGGCGAAGGGTAATGTAAGGCGGATGGTACTGTGAGGCAGAGGGTAGTGTGAGGAGGAGGGTTTTGTAAGGCGAACGGTAGAGTAAGGCGGATGGTGGTACAAAGCGGATGGTGGTGTAAGTCGGATGGTGGTATAAGGCGGAGGGTAATGTAAGGTGAAGGGTGGTGTAAGCCGGAGGGTGGTATAGAGCGGAGGATGGACTAGGACGGAGAGTGGTATAGGACGGATGGTGACGTAGGACGGAGGGTGATGTAGGGCGGAAGGTATGTATAGGACGGAGGGTATTATAAGACGGATGGCGTGGGAGACAGATGGTAGTGAAAAACGGATGGTAGTATAGGACGGATGACAATGTAAGGCAAATGCAATAAGAATGTTTTTCTTTGAGGATGGAAATGACTGCTAATTCAATGCTCTAGAATGAGATTGAGTTAGGTAGGTTAGATGTAGTAAATGAGGTTGCTTATTTATACAGAAGGTCGATGGGGTTGCAAAGCCTTGACGTGATGAAATGGAACTGAGTTAGCCTCCTCTTATTGGGTCGTTTGTTTAAGGTAGGCGAGGTTCTTAAATGCTCATGTTTAAGGTAGTTGGGATCATTTAATGAGATGTAGACAAGGCGGTGTATTGAGAAGGCGTGGGACATGTGTGAGGGGGTATTGTCGTTTGGTGGTGAACCAATACCATTGGTTGGTCAACAGGGGGAAGGAATGCTACAGGTGCAGAGGTTTAAGTGAGGAAGGGAACCGAGGTTCTCTTCTATTGGTTCGGAGGTTTAAACGAGGAGAAATACCATTGGTTGGTCAACAAGGGGAAGGAATACTATTGGTGCAGAGGGTTCAGCGAGGGTGGGAACCAAGGTTCTCTTCTATTGGTTTGAAGGATTAAACTAGGGAAAATATCAAGGCTTTCCTATTGGTTTGCAAAATGTTAAGCAAGAGGTATTGTCGCTCGGAGTGACAATTCAATATTGCGTATCAATCAAAGGAGAATGGTTTCTACTGGTGCAGAAGGTTAAGTATTGGGGTTCGCAAGATCGTGCGATTGGTTCGCAGAACATTCAGCGAGGTTGGAGTGACTGGGCAGGGTGAGAGTCAAAGGTTTCAGCTGGTATTGTGATCATGGGTCTCTCTAATTGGCTATGAGGTTGGAGGGGCAGGGCACGTGACGATGGTCACGTGTCTCTCTTTCTCTTTGGGACCAACCCTAGCCTTGCCCATGAGGCACAGACTAGGGAGATGCCTTCGGCTCTAGCCACCTAGCCATGAGCTTCCAGAATCCCAGCGGACTTGACCACCCTTAGGTACTGCTTCCTGACCAAGGGTGGGTGTCCGAGAGTATTGTTAAAGTGGCCTGTGATTGGAGCGAGTGGAGAGAGTAGCGGATGAGAATGGAGATTACTTTGCTTTGGGCGTTCAGAGTGGGTTACTCTGAGGTGAGGCTTCAAGAAACTGGTGAGTATTAAAAACATAACTTTGAATGTAAAACATACTCATTTACCATTTTCAAATTCCCATTTAATTCAACAAGTTTACATTAGAGTAAAGAGTTCATTTTAGAAAACAACCACAATATCATTGGAAAGCTATAATTCACATATATGTGACCGTGTATGAAAACAATGCACCATCTCATCTTACCGACTCTTTTCTCTCGACAAACACAACAACCCACCATCTCTCACCAGTACTTTGAAATACTCCGATAGCCACACTTTAGCACAGGGGTGCCAGGGAATGTCCAGTTTGCCTCACACTTTAGCACGGGGTGCCAGGGAATGTCCAATGCCTCACACTTTAGTACCTAATCCGCCTCGCAAATACATCACACAGTATCCAGACTCGGGTACCAGAGAGTGTCTGTAGGCCACACTTTAGCACTACCATGGGTGCCAGGGAATGTCCAAGTTCGGCGTCACACACTTTGACGCTACCATGGTCGTCAGGGAGTGTCCAGTTTTGCTACCGTCGCATTTCAAAGACACTCTGTCACGACCCATCCCGCTATGCGCGGAAATAGGGCACGTGGCACACCATCAAGGCTTATCCAGTTCCATTAAAGTCAAATAGCAGCGGAAAACATTATTAAAATTCATTAAAAATCAGGGTTATAAAAAAGTTTTGTTCAATTGAAACCTGTCCAAAGGAACACAATTTTGAAAACAGAGGTTCAGTCGACTGTGCTAGGGTCCAGTCGACTGTGCCTGGCAGAAACCAAAACTCACATTTCTCATCAGGTGTTCAGTCGACTGATCAGGGAACCCAGTCGACTGCATTGGTTACTATTTGGATCAGTAGCTAAAATCTACAGTGGTCCAGTCGACTGAAGGATGGTCCAGTCGATTGATCTTGACACTATTCACTTTCAGTGTCTAAACCCTACGGGATCCAGTTGACTGATCCATGGTCCAGTCGACTGCTCCCCTACTGGGCAGCCCTGTGTGAAATATTACAACTCATACTTCTCCACATCAACAATAATCACAACTACCACTGAATTGCAACATTTAAAAACACAACTACAGGAGTTCAATTACAAGATTACCATACTACGGAACTAAACCATGATTCTATTACAACGTTTTACAATTAACCAATCCTTACACAAGATTAGGATTTAAAACAAAAATATATACAATTGTGGTTCCCCGGCGTTCCTCGGCCTCACTCATCACGTTTTTTCTTGTCTTTCTTCTTACCTGCAATGGAGTAAATCTCCACTGCTCAGCTATATGCTAAGTGCACAAGTCTAACATATGCAATATATGACAAAACATGCTTTAATCTCATAAATCATATCAATAGTCTCTAGGGAGAAAATACGCCTTCATCTGGTAGCGGCAAGTCCAAGCCTTAAACCGCGATGTCAATGGCTAGTCCAAGCCTACAACCATTACATCCCCCAAGTGCCCTGGCAAGTCCAAGCCTTAAAGCATGCACAGTAGCCGTCGCTACTAAAATTCTCAAGCAACGAGAAGCTTACTCCGGCATGAATTTGTATAAGACCCCCCTTTGACCCACATAGACAACTCAACGTGCTCGCGTAAATTTAGACATGCTTTTCACAATTTAGCGCGTGCATAATTAACGGCCCTACAATTAACACATGGATTTTGCCTGGATCTCAATTTCGTCGTCGAAATATAAAACATGTATTTCTCTATATTTCACAAGTTAGAACTTCATACCTCGTGCAATTTTCCCCAAACTTTGAAAGATCGACTAGGAGGCTAATCAATCGCCGAATTTCGAATTTGAGACAATTCCTACAAGTTTATACCTGTTTTCCCCAAAAGTCTAGAATTAAGATTTTTACAAAAATTGGCCAAACACGGCCTAAATAGTATCAAAACGTAGATCTTACATCCACGAGTTCAAATCTTGAATTTGGTGAAAAACTGACGGACGAAAGGTCGCCGATCGTCGTCGCAAAGCCCGTGGCAACAATCTCCCTTTCTCTCTCCTCTCTCTAGATATTTTCCAACTTTTTGGAGAAATGAAATCTTATCCTCCACTATTTATAGAAAAACTTCTCGAAAATTGTGTTTACCTCCCCGCAAGTTTCTCAAACTTCTAGTTAACTCGTGAAACGTGGCACACGTCCATTTTATCACTTTACGAGTGAAAATTATAATTTACAAAAGTTTTCGACTAAGCCTCGTTTGGGTCCAAAATAACGTCCGAAAACTCAATTAAGTAGAATCTCTACACAACCTACCTTTTTATTTAACGTGTCACTCACGTTCTCACCACAGTTCTCAAAATGATATATAACAATATCGAGATTACCAGAAATTATACTACACAGGTATAATTCACTATTCACGAAATACCATATATTTTAAATAACATTTAAATCATGTAAATGTCATTTAACCATGCCAATGCAACATGAAATACCATGTTCCTGTGTCCTCTCTGACACCTCACCGTTGACCCACAGTCAACCTCATTCAAATTTTCAAATGACATTGAAAACCCTTGAAATTAAATTTATGCATTAAAAACCAATGATTTTCCGGAACGGGTGTGACAACTCTCCCCTCCAAAAAAGAAGTTTGTCCCCAAACTTATATCTCATACGTCGAACAGGTACGGATACTCATTCATCATGTCTTCCTCATTTTCCCACGTAGCCTCTTCAACAGTGTGACTACGCCATAATACCTTCACCATCGGAATCGTTTTAGTTCTCAAGACTTGTTCCTTTCGATCTAGAATCTCTATCGGTTGTTCCACATAAGTCAAGTCTCTCTGAATCTGTAGCGGTTCAGGTACAATGATCTTACTCGTATCAGTCATACAACGTCTCAACATTGATATGTGAAATACATTGTGTACATGTTCCAACTTTGACGACAATGCCAATCGGTAAGCTACTGGACCTACCCTCTCTAAGATCTCAAAAGGTCCTATAAATCTTGGATTGAGCTTTTCCCTCTTTCCAAATCGTACAATGCCTTTCGAAGGCGATGCTCGCAAGTATACGAAATCTCCAACTTCAAAATTCATCGGTCGTCGTTTAGAGTCCGCATAGCTCTTATAACGGCTCTGAGCTACCTTAAGTCGCTCCTGAATCAACTTCACCTTCTCAGTAGTCACCTGTACTAACTCAGGTCCTAGTAACTTCATTTCTCCAACCTCAGTCCAACAAACCGGCGATCGACATTTACGCCCATACAAAGCTTCATATGGTGCCATACCAATACTTGACTGAAATCCGTTGTTATACGCAAATTCAATCAATGGTAGGTGTTTCTCCCAATCACTCCCAAAATCCAATACACACAATCGTAACATATCCTCTAATGTCTAAATCATACGCTCCGACTGTCCATCGGTCTGAGGATGAAATGCAGTACTGAAACTCAACTTCGTACCCATAGCTGTCTGTAGACTTCCCCAAAACCTTGACGTAAAACTACTATCACGGTCCGATATGATCACGGCTGGTACCAAACACATGGAACTTAAGTACTTGGTTGTTAGAGAAAGAGTCCAGAAACAACAAGTGTCAATTGAGAATTTAAGTACCACTCTTATGGTTGCTGATCCATTGACTAAAGGATTACCTCCAAAGACATATAAGGAACATGTTATTAGGATGGGTCTTTTGAGTAATCCTTGATATGTATAATGATGGATATTTCAGTTGTTGTGTACTTGACGCTTTTGCGCAATGATAGTTTGTTTCTGTTTGTTTTCTGTTTTCAATTATGTGTGCACACATTATATTTTGTTATTTGATAAACAGGAAATGTCTTAACAAGACAAATTACAGGGGCATTTTGTATAATAGACTAGGTTAGCAAAGGTAATTAATGGCGTGGTACATAGAAGGGAGTATGACATAAATGTTGTACAACCGCTATGACTCACATTGATAGTCTAAGCTAATCATAGTATTAAAGTTTCTTGTTAATTTGGGTTGTTGGCTACACTTAATCGAATTCGCGATCTCAAGTTAAAGTCTTTTAGCATGAAGTTCAATTTAGTCAAGAGTTTTCACATAAACCTGCATATTTTACTAAAGTCATGTTTTGCATCATAATTAGCTTAGTGGACCAAGTGGGAGAATGTTATCTCACGTTAAGATTGTGGGCCACTAAGCTATTGCACAGTTTTTTATTAATTGGACTCCTTTATAAGATGTTAGCCAATAGGAAAATTTCCCAAATATTAATAAGAATATTAATTGTATAAATAATCAGTTTAGAGAGATTATAGTAAAAACCCATGATGAAACAGTTACTCTCTAGGCAGTTATTCACATGGCCCTTCTCTCCTCTATTAAAGGCACAAAACTTCCCCTTGGAAGTAACGCTCATCATATACAGTTTTTGTTTTGTGCATATGGAGAGACAGAGAGAAGAAGAAGCCATTTGAAGGATTGATTAATTAAGGGGTTTCCAATCATCGTCTTTATCAATCGACAATGGAAAACAACGGTACGTATTAATTTTAGTATTTGATCAATCTTGAGATGTATTAGGTTCAAGATCCATTATTTTCCGCATGATAGTATGATTATTTTATCAATTATAGTCTTACAATCTCTCTCACATACAATTCTGCTAACTTGGACGGTTTAGTTGTCTTGATCGGTAGAAAATGAGCTGACTTGGTTAATCGGTCAACTATAACCCAAATCTTATCAATATTCTTATTGAATGATTGTGGAATGTCACGACCCATCCCACTACGCGTGGAAATAGGACACGTGGCACGCCATCAAGGCCTATCCAGTTCCATTAAAGTAAAATAGCAGCGGAAAACATTATTAAAATTTATTAAATTCGAAGTTTTTTTAAAAAAAAGTTTTGGCCCTTTGAATCCTTTCAAAAGAAAACAGTTTTGAAAACAGAGGTCCAGTCGACTGATCGCAGGTCCGGTCGACTGGTGATCTCAAATAGAGAGGTTTCAAAACATAACAGCCCATCCAGTCGACTGTGTCGGGGACCCAGTCAACTGGTGCCTAGAATTATCAGTCGACTGAAAATGTCCAGTCGACTGGTGCCTTATCCAGCAGAATGTCATGGTCTGGGGCCCCATCCAGTCGACTGTTTTCTCAACCCAGTCGACTGAACCTCAGACGAAGACAAAGCAGTAACCAATCCAACCCAGCGGTCCAGTCGACTGAATCAAAAACCAGTCGACTGATTTCTATCAGCAACACCCAAAACTGCAGCTTTCCCATTCCAGGTTCTTCCAATTCCAAACCAACATATAACCACTCTATTCCATCATTCAAAACATAAATACAAGAGCGTTTACTAGGGATTACAAGTACTAAATCTAAGTTCAGATTATGTTACAACATACTACGAATTCAAGGTTTTTATTACAAGTCCGGAGTAGAACAAAATATAAACCATTGATTCCCTGGCATTCCACGGCCTCACTCCTCATGCTTTCTCTTGTCTTTCTTTTTACCTGCAATGGAGTACATCTCCACTGCTCAGCTATATGTTGAGTGCACAAGTCTAACATATGCAATATAAGATAAAACATGCTTTAATTTCATAAATCATATCAATAGTCTCTAGGGATAAAAATACGCATTCATCCGGTAACGGCAAGTCCAAGCCTTAAACCGCGATGTCAATGGCAAGTCCAAGCCTACAACCATGCACAGTAGCCGTCGCTACTAAAATTCTCAAACAACGAGAAGTTTACTCCGGCATGAATTTGTATAAAACTCCCCTTTGACCCACATAGACAACTCAGCGTGCTCGCATAAATTTAGACATGCTTTTCACAATTTAACACGTGCATAATTAACGGGCCTACAATTAACACATGGATTTCGCCCGGATCTCAATTTCGTCGTCGAAATATAAAACATGTATTTCTCCATATTTCACAAGTTAGAACTTCATACCTCGTGCGATTTCCCCCAAACTTTGAAGGATCGACTAGGAGGCTAAATAATCGTCGGATTTCAAATTTGAGAAAATTCCTACAAGTTTATACATGTTTTTCCCAAAAGTCTAGAATTAAGATTTTTACAAAAATTGGCCAAACACGGCCTAAGTAGTATCAAAACGTAGGTCTTACCTCCACGAGTTCAAATCTTGAATCTGGAGAAAATCTGACGGACGAACGGTCGTCGTATGTCGCCGGCAAGCTCGTGGCAACCAAATCTCTCTCTCTCTCTCTCTCTCTCTCTCTCTCTCTCTCTCTCCTCTCTCTAGATATTTTGGAAAGTTTGGATGAGATTGAAATCTCATCCTCATCTATATATAGACAAACGTTCTGGAAATTACGTTCACCTCCCCGCAAGTTTCTCAAACTTCTAATTAACCCATGAAACTTCGCACACGTCCATTTTATAACTTTTCGAGTGAAAACTATAAATTTCAAAAGTTTTCGACTAGGTTTCGTTTGGATCCAAAATAACGTCCGAAAACTATATTCTGTGGAATCTCTACACAACTTACCTTTTTAATCAACGTGACACTCACGTTCTCACCACAGTTCTCAAAATGATATACTAAAGTATCCAAATACCAGAATTATACTACACAGGTATAATTACTATTAACAGAAATACCAGATAAAGTCAAATAACATTTAAATCATATAAATGCCATTTACTCATGCCCATGCAATATGAACTGCCATGTTCCCGTGTCCTCACTGACACCTTCCCTTTGACTCACAGTCAATCCTCAACTCAAATTATTAATAACATTAATAATTTCAAAAATCTCAAATGATGCATTTTCAAAATCATAAATTTCTGAAACGGGTGTGACAACTCTCCCCTCCAAAAATGAAGTTTGTCCCCAAACTTTACCTCATGCGTCGAATAAGTACGGATACTCATTCTTCATGTCTTCCTCACTTTCTCACGTAGCCTCTTCCACCGTGTGACTACGCCACAATACTTTCACCATTGGAATCGTCTTGGTTCTCAAGACTTGTTCCTTTCGATCTAGAATCTCGACCGGTTGTTCCACATAAGTCAAGTCTCCCTGAATTTGTAGCGGTTCAGGTACAATGATCTTACTCGTATCAGTCATACATCGTCTCAACATTGACACGTGAAATACGTTATGCACATGTTCCAACTCTAATGACAAGGCCAATCGATAAGCCACTGGACCTACTCTCTCTAGGATCTCAAAAGGTCCTATAAATCTCAGATTGAGCTTTCCTCTCTTTCTGAATCGTACAATGCCCTTCGAAGGCGATATTCTCAAATACACAAAGTCCCCTACCTCAAAAGTCATCGGTCGTTGCTTAGAATCTGCATAGCTCTTATATCGACTCTGAGCTACCTTAAGACGTTCCTGAATCAATTTTACCTTCTCAGTAGTCACCTGTATTAACTCAGGTCCTAACAACTTTCTTTCTTCCACCTCGGTCCAACAAACTGGCGATCGACACTTACGTCCATACAAAGCTTCATACGGTGCCATTCCGATACTTGACTGGAACCCATTGTTATACGCAAATTCAATTAATGGCAAGTGGTGTTCCCAATCATTCCCAAAATCTAGAACACACAGTCTCAACATATCTTCCAAGGTCTGAATCGTCCTTCTGACTGTCCATCGGTCTGAGGATGAAATGCGGTACTGAAACTAAACTTCGTACCCATAGCTGTCTATAGACTTCCCCAAAACCTCGATGTAAAACTACTATCGCGATCTGATACAATCACTGCTGGAACCCCATGTAGTCTTACAATCTCTTTCACATACAACTCTGCTAACCTCGAAGGCTTAGTCGTCTTGATTGGTAAAAAATGAGCTGACTTGGTTAATCGGTCAACTATAACCCAAATCTTATCATTCTTGTTACGCGATCGTGGAAATCCAGAAACAAAGTCCATCGTGATCTCGTCCCACTTCCATTCCGACACTGGCAATGGCTGTAGTAACCCCGCGGGTACTTGTCTCTCTGCTTTAACCTGTTGACATGCCGAACATTCAGATACAAATTTAGCGACTTCACGCTTCATACCCTTCCACCAGAAGTTTTCTCTCAAGTTTCTGTACATCTTATTACTTCCCGGGTGCACTGAATATTTCGTACTATGAGCTTCTTCTAAAATCCTCTCTTTCAAGTCTTTCACATTCAGTACACATAATCGATTTTTCAGTTTCAACGTCCCTCGTTCCAACACAAAACCAGGTCGTCTTCCCAAAGGTATCTCGTCCCTTATTTTGCACAAATAGACATCGTTAAATTGTTCTTTCTTGATCTCATCAATGATATTTGGGTATGCTACAATCGCCATCATCAAGACATCATTGGTCCCTGGAATCACATCTAATTCTAAGCGTTTTATCTCGTTTATCAACTCCTTTTGTTGTGTTAGCTCGTCGGCTAAATATTCCTCGGCGTCTTCCGGCTTAATGCATCGGCTACTACATTAGCCTTTCCCGAATGGTACTCAATCGAAAGATCGTAATCCTTCATCAACTCCAACCATCTTCGTTGTCTCATATTCAAGTCCCGTTGGGTAAAAATGTATTTTAACTCTTGTGGTCCGTGAATATCTCACACTTTTCGCCGTACAAGTAGTGTCTCCAAATCTTCAACGCATGAATTACCGCGGCCAATTCGAGATCATGAGTCGGATAATTAATCTCATGTGTCTTCAACTGTCTAGAAGCATAAGCAATCACTTTACCACCTTGTATCAACACGCATCCCAACCCTTGATGCGAAGCGTCACTATAGATTACAAATCCTTCAGTTCCAGAAGGTATTGTCAATATCGGTGCTTTCGTCAAACGTGACTTCAACTCTTGGAAACTGTCTTCACATTTCTGACTCCATTCAAAAATAACACCCTTTCTCATTAACTTTGTCATTGGCAATGAAATCTTTGAGAATTGTTCAATAAAACGGCGGTAGTATCCCGCTAATCCCAAGAAACTTCGAATTTCATATACGGAAGTCGGCCTCTGCCAATTAGATACAGCTTCTACTTTGTGAGGATCAACTGAGACTCCATTCTTGTCAATCACATGACCAAGAAAGGTAATACTAGGTAACCAAAATTCACATTTCTTAAGTTTTCCAAATAGTTGTTTCTCTCGCAATCTCTGAAGTATTAATCTTAAGTGGTTCTCGTGTTCTATCTCACTCGGTGAATAGATAAGAATGTCGTCGATGAACACTATTACAAAGTCATCAAGATAATCATTAAAGACTCGATTCATAAGATCCATGAACGCGGCTGGTACATTGGTAACTCCAAATGGCATAACTAAGAACTCATAGTGTCCATAACGCGTTCTGAAAGCTATTTTCTCAACATCTTCGGCCTTCACTTTCAACTGATGGTAACCTGATCTCAAATCTATCTTCGAAAATACTTGTGCCCCACGAAGTTGATCAAATAGGTCATCGATTCTCGGCAGTGGATACTTGTTCTTAATCGTTAACTTGTTCAGTTCCCGGTAATCAACACACATACGCATGTAGCCATCTTTCTTCTTTACAAACAATACTGGAGCTCCCCATGGTGAAATACTTGGTCGGATGAAACCCTTGTCAAGTAACTCTTGTAATTGGATTTTCAGCTCTTTCAATTCTACGGGTGCCATTCTATACGGTGCCTTTGATACAGGTCTTGCGTCTGGTATAACCTCAATGGTGAACTCAACCTCTCTTTCAATAAGAATATAGGGTAGATCATCAGGAAATACATCTGGATATTCTCGCACTATCGGAATGTCTTCTACTTTGAATTCAGTCGCTGAGACATCGGTTACCGAACATAGGAATCCTTGACATCCCTTTTTCAATAACTTTCCCGCTCGGATAGCTGAAATCAAATACGGTGGCGGTATAACTCCACTCCCTTGGAAACAAAAGTTCCCATCCACCGGTGATCGAAAATTAACCTCTTTCCGTTCACAGTCTATTGTGGCTTGGTTAAAAGCTAACCAATCCATTCCTAGTATCACATCAAAATGGTTCACCGCAATCGGTATAAGGTCTATGGTCATCACCTTCTCGCCTAGTTTGATCTCGCAGTTCTTATATACAGTAGATGTCATTATCGATTTACTAAGTGGCACAGAAATAGACAATTCATATCCTAACGGTACCGATTTAACATTCAAATGTTTAACAAAGGCATGCGATACAAATGAATGCGTAGATCCCGAGTCAACAAGTATGCGTGCTAAGTGTGAACATACAAGCACCATACCTGAGACTACTGTCTCTGAAGCAATCATGTCCCCTGGGTTCATCTGATATGATCTTCCTTGACGTTGTTCCGTCCTTTGTCCCCCGTCGTTGGATTGTCTAGGCTTCGACCCACTGGAAGCCATAGAACTAGCTCCTTGTTGCGGATACTTCCTCGGACAATCCTTGGCTTGGTGCCCAAACACTCCACAATCATAACACTTGCCTCTCATATCAGGTGTAGAATTAGCACTACCCCCTCCTTGATTTCTGTTATGGGGTTTGGTCATGAAACATCGGCCTGACTGTGGTCGGTTGCAAAGTGAACACAATGGTATGTTACTTGGCGTTCTCCTGAAATCATTAAAACTAAAACCAGAGCCTCTCTGAAACGGCCTCTTAAAAGATCCGCCTTGGTTCCTATTTCCACTCTCATTGCCTCGTTTACCATGCTAATTCTGCCTTGACCTTTCCATTCCACTCTCGGCCACAAGTGCCGTTTGTTGTACTGCTGTCACAGTCGAATGTTCGTAGGTTTCTACCCTCAAACGGATATTTTCCCTTAAACCCTCTTCAAATTTCCTTGCCCTATCTTCCTCCTCTGGCACTGAACCCTTGCCAAACCTCAACAAAGCGTTGTACTTGGAAGTATATTCGGTTACAGTCATATCTCCCTGCTTTAAGTTATCAAATTCTCGCTTCTTTGTGTTGTAGGCGGCTCGCGGAAAGAATCGGCGATTGAATTCTGCCTTGAATCCTTCCCAAGTAATCGGTGCCCCTTGATCTAGTACATTTACCCACCAGTTCTGAGCTTCACCCCGTAATACGTCACTCGCATTCTCAATCTTCTCCCTTTCTGACATCGGAATAGATCGAAAAATTCGTTCCATATCCATGACCCAATGTTCTGCCAATGTTGTATCAGGTTTTCTATGAAATTCCATTGGTTTCTTTCGAGCGAATTGTTCGGATGCGGATCTTATACCTCTAGTTTCGGGTACATGCACTACGGTTATTGGCTCCACTTCGATTTGGGGTGTGGGAGGCAGTCGCTCCGCTATATTCCGTATCATTTCCCCCATATTCCCCATCATCTCTGCCATTTCATTCATACGTCGGGTATGTGGTGATAACTCTCGGTCATCCATGATTACAATCCTGTAGTTCTCAATGCATAAACACTATGCATGTACAACAATAACAATAGCATGTATGTAAAATAACATATATATGCATCAAACATCTCTAATATGTATGGATGCAATTGAGAACATGTGACAATTCACTCAACACTCCTCTCGTCGTCGAACGTTCCCAAAGTTTTGTTACATATTGCTCTGATACCAATAAATGTCACGACCTATCCCACTACGCGTAGAAATAGGACACGTGGCATGCCATCAAGGCTTATCCAGTTCCATTAAAGTAAAATAGCAGCGGAAAACATTATTAAAATTTATTAAATTCGGAGTTTTTTTTAAAAAAAGTTTTGGCCCTTTGAATCCTTTCAAAAGAAAACAGTTTTGAAAACATAGGTCCAGTCGACTGATAGCAGGTCCGGTCGACTGGTGATCTCAAATAGAGAGGTTTCAAAACATAACAGCCCATCCAGTCGACTGTGTTGGGGACCCAGTTGAATGGTTCCTAGAATTATCAGTCGACTGAAAATGTCCAGTCGACTGGTGCCTTATCTAGCAGAATGTCATGGTCTGGGGCCCCATCCAGTCGACTGCTTTCTCAATCCAGTCGACTGAACCTCAGACGAAGACAAAGCAGTAACCAATCCAACCCAGCGGTCCAGTCGACTGAATCAAAAACCAGTCGACTGATTTCTATCAGCAACACCCAAAACTGCAGCTTTCCCACTCCAGGTCCTTCCAATTCCAAACCAACATATAACCACTCTATTCCATCATTCAAAACATAAATACAAGAGCGTTTACTAGGGATTACAAGTACTAAATCTAAGTTCAGATTATGTTACAACATACTACGAATTCAAGGTTTTTATTACAAGTCCGGAGTAGAACAAAATATAAACCATTGATTCCCCAGCATTCCACGGCCTCACTCCTCATGCTTTCTCTTGTCTTTCTTTTTACCTGCAATGGAGTACATCTCCACTGCTCAGCTATATGCTGAGTGCACAAGTCTAACATATGCAATATATGATAAAATATGCTTTAATTTCATAAATCATATCAATAGTCTCTAGGGAGAAAAATACGCATTCATCCGGTAGCGGCAAGTCCAAGCCTTAAACCGCGATGTCAATGGCAAGTCCAAGCCTACAACCATTACATCTCCACAAGTGCCATGGCAAGTCCAAGCCTACAACCATGCACAGTAGCCGTCGCTACTAAAATTCTCAAACAACGAGAAGCTTACTCCGGCATGAATTTGTATAAAACTCCCCTTTGACCCACATAGACAACTCAACGTGCTCGCGTAAATTTAGACATGCTTTTCACAATTTAGCACGTGCATAATTAATGGGCCTACAATTAACACATGAATTTCGCCCGGATCTCAATTTCGTCGTCAAAATATAAAACATGTATTTCTCCATATTTCACAAGTTAGAACTTCATACCTTGTGCGATTTCCCCCAAACTTTGAAGGATCGACTAGGAGGCTAAATAATCGTCGGATTTCAAATTTGAGAAAATTCCTACAAGTTTATACCTGTTTTTCCCAAAAGTCTAGAATTAAGATTTTTACAAAAATTGGCCAAACACGGCCTAAGTAGTATCAAAACGTAGGTCTTACCTCCACAAGTTCAAATCTTGAATCTGGAGAAAATCTGACGGACGAACGATCGTCGTATGTCGCCGGCAAGCTCGTGGCAACCAAATCTCTCTCTCTCTCCTCTCTCTAAATATTTTGGAAAGTTTGGATGAGATTGAAATCTCATCCTCATCTATATATAGACAAACGTTCTGGAAATTACGTTCACCTCCCCGCAAGTTTCTCAAACTTCTAATTAACCCATGAAACTTCGCACTCGTCCATTTTATAACTTTTTGAGTGAAAACTATAAATTTCAAAAGTTTTCGACTAGGTTTCGTTTGGGTCCAAAATAACGTCCGAAAACTATATTCTGTGGAATCTCTACACAACTTACCTTTTTAATTAACGTGACACTCACGTTCTCACCACAGTTCTCAAAATGATATACTAAAGTATCCAAATACCAGAATTATACTACACAGGTATAATTACTATTCACACAAATACCAGATAAAGTCAAATAACATTTAAATCATATAAATACCATTTACTCATGCCCATGCAATATGAACTGCCATGTTCCCGTGTCCTCACTGACACCTTCCCGTTGACTCACAGTCAATCCTAAACTCAAATTATTAATAACATTAATAATTTCAAAAATCTCAAATGATGCATTTTCAAAATCATAAATTTCTGGAACGGGTGTGACAGAAATCTTGAAACAAAGTCCATTGTAATCTCATCCCATTTCCATTCTGACACCGGTAATGGTTGTAATAACCCCATAGATACTTGTCTCTCTGCTTTGATCTATTGATATGCCGAACATTCAGATACAAACTTAGCGACTTCACGCTTCATACCCTTCAACCAGAAGTTTTCTCTCAAGTTTCGATACATTTTGTTGCTTCCCGAATGTACTGAATATCGAGAACTATGTGATTCTTCTAAAATCCTCTCTTACAAGCCTTTCACATTCTGTACACATAATCGATTTTCCAATTTCAATATTCCTTGTTCTAATACGAAATCAGGTCATTTTCCCAAAGGTATCCGTCTCTCATTCTGCATAAGTAGACATCGTTAAATTGCTCTTTCTTAATCTCATCAATAATATCTGAGTGTGCTATGATCGCCATCATTAAACCACCACTAGTCTCTGGAATTACATCCAATTCTAATCGTTCCATCTCCTTTACCAATTCTTTTTGTTGAGTTAGTTCATTGGCTAAGTTCCTTGTCGTTTTCCGGCTTAGGGCATCAGTCACCACATTAGCCTTTCCCGGGTGATACTCTATCAAAAGATCGTAATCCTTCATCAATTCTAACCATCTTCTCTGTCTCATATTCAAATCCCGTTGGGTGAAAATGTATTTCAAACTCTTGTGGTCTGTGAATACCTCACACTTATCCCCGTACAAGTAATGTGTCCAAATTTTCAAAGCATGAATTATTGCAGCCAATTCAAGATCATGGGTCGGATAATTTACCTCGTGTGTCTTTAGCTGTCTAGAAGCATAAGCAATCACCTTGCCACTCACTTGGAAATAAAAGTTCCCATAAACCGGTGATAGAAAATTAACCTCTTTCCGTTCACAGTCTATTGTGGCTTGGTTAAGAGCTAACCAATCCATTCCCAGTATCACATCGAAATGGTTCACCACAATCGGTATAAGGTCTACGGTCATCAACTTCTCGCCTAGTTTGATCTCACAGTTCTTATATATAGTAGATGTCATTATTGATTTACTAAGTGGCACAGCAATAGACAATTCATATCCTAACGGTGCTGATTCAACATACAAATGTTCAACAAAAGCATGCGATACAAATGAATGCGTAGATCCCGAGTCGACAAGTATGCGTGCTAATTGTGAACATACAAGCACCATACCTGAGACTACTGTCTCTGAAGCAGTCATATCCCCTGGGTTCATCTGATATGCTCTTCCTTGACGTTATTCCATCCTTTGTCCCCCGTCATTGGATTGTCTAGGCTTCGACCCACTGGAAGCCATAGAACTAGCTCCTTGCTGAGGATACTTCCTCGGGCAATCCTTGGCTTGGTGCCCAAATACTCCACAATCATAACACTTGCCTCTCATGTCGGGTGTTGAATTAGTACTAGCCCCGCCTTGGTTTCTATTCTGGGGTTTGGTCATGAAACATCAGCCTGAGTGTGGTCGGTTGCAAAGTAAACACAACAGTATGTTACTTGGCGTTCTCCTGAAATCACTGAAACTAGAACCAGAGCCTCTTTGAAACAGCCTCTTGAAAGATCTGCCTTGGTTCCTATCCCCACTCTCATTGCTTCGTTTATCGTGTTGATTCTGCCTCGACCTTTCCATTCCACTCTCGGCCACTAGTGCCGTTTGTTGTACTGCTGCCACAGTCGAATGTTCATAGGTTTCCACCCTTAGACGAATATTTTCCCTTAAACCCTCTTCGAATTTCCTTGCCCTATCTTCCTCCTCTGGTACGGAACCCTTTCCAAATCTCAACAAAGCGTTGTACTTGGAAGTGTATTCGGTTACAGTCATATCTCCCTACTTCAAGTTATCAAATTCTCTCTTCTTTGCATTGTAGGCGGCTCGCGGAAAGAACCCGCGATTGAATTCCGCCTTGAACCCCTCCCAAGTAATTGGTGCCCTTTGATCTAGAACATTTACCCACCAGTTATGGGCTTCACCCTTCAGCACATCACTTGCATTTTCCATTTTCTCCATGTCGTTCATCGGAATAGATTGGAAAATCCTCTCCATATCCATAATCCAATGTTCTGCGAGCGTTGGATAAGGTGTCCCATGAAATTCCATTGGTTTCTTTCGAGCGAATTGTTCGGATACGGATCTTATGCCTCTAGTTTCGGGTGCATGCACTACAATTATTGGTTCCACTTCGATTTGGGGCATGGGAGGCAGTCGCACCGCTATATTCCGTATCATTTCCCCCATGTTCCCCATCATTTCTGCCATTTCATTCATACGTCGAGTGTGTGGCGATAGATTTCGCTCTTCGTCACTCATGATTACAATCCTGTAGTTCTCAATGCATAAACACTATGCATGTACAACAATAACAATAGCATGTATGTAAAACAACATACATATGCATAAAACATCTCTAATATGTATGGATGCAATCTAGAACATGTGTTAAATCACTCAACACTCCACTCGTCGTCGAACGTTCCCAAAGTTTTGTTACCTATAGCTCTGATACCACTAAATGTCACAACCCATCCCGCTACGTGCGGAAATAGGACATGTGGCACGCCATCAAGGCTTATCCAGTTCCATTAAAGTCAAATAGCAGCGGAAAACATTATTAAAATTCATTAAAATCAGAGTTATAAAAAGTTTTGTTCAATTGAAACCTGTTCAAAGGAACACAGTTTTGAAAACAGAGGTTCAGTCGACTGTGCTAAGGTCCAGTCGACTGTGCCTGGAAGAAACCAAAACTCACATTTCTCATCAGGTGTTCAGTCGACTGATCAGGGAACCCAGTCGACTGCATTGGTTACTATTTGGATCAGTAGCTAAAATCTACAGTGGTCCAGTCGACTGAAGGATGGTCCAGTCGATTGATCTTGACACTATTCACTTTTAGTGTCTAAACCCTACGGGATCCAGTCGACTGATCCATGGTCCAGTCGACTGCTCCCCTACTGGGCAGCCCTGTGTGAAATATTACAACTCATACTTCTCCACATCAACAATAATCACAACTACCACTGAATTGCAACATTTAAAAACACAACTACAGGAGTTCAATTACAAGATTACCATACTACGGAACTAAAGCATGATTCTATTACAACGTTTTACAATTAACCAATCCTTACACAAGATTAGGATTTAAAACAAAAACATATACAATTGTGGTTCCCTGGCGTTCCTCGGCCTCACTCATCACGTTTCTTCTTGTCTTTCTTCTTACCTGCAATAGAGTAAATCTCCACTGCTCAGCTATATGCTGAGTGCACAAGTCTAACATATGCAATATATGACAAAACATGCTTTAATCTAATAAATCATATCAATAGTCTCTAGGGAGAAAAATACGCCTTCATCCGGTAGCGGTAAGTCCAAGCCTTAAACCGCGATGTCAATGGCTAGTCCAAGCCTACAACCATTACATCCCCCAAGTGCCCTGGCAAGTCCAAGCCTTAAAGCATGCACAGTAGCCGTCACTACTAAAATTCTCAAGCAACGAGAAGCTTACTCCGGCATGAATTTGTATAAGACCCCCCTTTGATCCACATAGACAACTCAACGTGCTCGCGTAAATTTAGACATACTCTTCACAATTTAGCGCGTGCATAATTAACGGGCCTACAATTAACACATGGATTTTGCCTGGATCTCAATTTCGTCGTCGAAATATAAAAATATGTATTTCTCTATATTTCACAAGTTAGAACTTCATACCTCGTGCGATTTCCCCCAAACTTTGAAGGATCGACTAGGAGGCTAATTAATCGTCAGATTTTGAATTTGAGACAATTCCTACAAGTTTATACCTGTTTTTTCCAAAAGTCTAAAATTAAGATTTTTACAAAAATTGGCCAAACACGGCCTAAGTAGTATCAAAACGTAGATCTTACCTCCACGAGTTCAAATCTTGAATTTGGTAAAAAACTGACGGACGAAAGGTCGCCGATCGTCGTCGCAAAGCCCGTGGCAACAATCTCCCTTTCTCTCTCCTCTCTCTAGATATTTTCCAACTTTTTGGAGATATAAAATCTTATCCTCCACTATTTATAGAAAAACTTCTCGAAAATCGTGTTTACCTCCCCGCAAGTTTCTCAAACTTCTAGTTAACTCGTGAAACGTCGCACACGTCCATTTTATCACTTTACGAGTGAAAATTATAATTTACAAAAGTTTTCGACTAAGCCTCGTTTGAGTCCAAAATAACGTCTGAAAACTCAATTAAGTGGAATCTCTACACAACCTACCTTTTTATTTAACGTGTCACTCACGTTCTCACCACAGTTCTCAAAATGATATATAACAATATCAAGATTACCAGAAATTATACTACACAGGTATAATTCACTATTCACGAAATACCAGATATTTCAAATAACATTTAAATCATGTAAATGTCATTAAACCATGCCAATGCAACATGAAATACCATGTTCCTGTGTCCTCTCTGACACCTCACCGTTGACCCACAGTTAACCTCATTCAAAATTTCAAATGACATTAAAAACCCTTAAAATTAAATTTATGCATTAAAAACCAATGATTTTCCCGAACGAGTGTGACACACTCTAGCCGCAATTTCAACCACAGCACACTTTGGTACTCACTTACCAGGGAGTGTCCACAACACAATCTCAACCACACACTCTATACACTGACCATTACTCTTTTTCACACTGACCAAGACTCAAACTCACCATGCATGTACAATTGACACCATATGAATGTCGTGCAACAGAACATATGAAATGTCGGGATCGATAACCATGTATATTTGAAAAGAATCGAAATCAAAATCGTCCTTTAACAACCAAATTGAAATCTGTTTTAACATAACTTCCAAACAGAGCCTTAAAAACCTATAAAATATCATCTAAACAGTCCCTTAGCAGAAAACAGACAAAAACCAAAAACTGTCAGAAGTCGCGCGCGCGGGCCGCTCGCGCGATATGCCCCTTTTCTTTTCTTTTTTTCTTTTTTTATTATAAAAATTTCCTTACTGCCTAGGAACGGACAAATCGCGTGCGCGTACCGTTGGCGCGATTTGCCCAATTTTTGTTTTTCTTTTTAAAACATTTTCTGTCTGCTTGAAACCAGCCACCTCGCGCGCACGGGTCGCTCGCGCGCACGAGTTTCAGTAGTGTCTTCGTCTTCTTCACTGGAACTCCCCTGTTTCAGAATTTCAAGGTCTTTTTGACCCATTTTGCAATCCATGACTATATATATCATACAATATATGAATCTCTTCATTTTTCGACGAGGATTAAGAATCTACAACCAATTTTACATTAATCAATCTATAACTTTAGAATTTTATGAAAAATTACAAGATGACAAAACTTAATTTCTTATATACTTTCTCCTATGAACAAATTAAGCTCTAAAACTTTAAACATAGCATCTACAACATGTAATCTTTCATAATTATCTAAGAAAATGGATTTTGGTTGAGTTTGAAAAATCTTGATTTCAAGCTATGGAGTTTCAAACGTAAATTCAACAATAGAGATTTTTAAATTAGGCAAATACACACAGTAAACAAGCATGGATTTCATTCAGAGTGAGTTTAGAATACTCACTGAGATTAAGAGTGTAGAGATTGTTGAGAAAGTATAGCAAGCTAAGAATTTCAAACCAAGCTTTGGCTATGGGGATTGAGCTTCTCTCTCTAAAATTTCAATAATAAGGAACTCTCAAACTCTCTCTTTTCTCTCTGGATTATGTGAGTGCAGAATGTGAGTTATGAGATGAGAGGATGTGAGTTATAAATAAAACTCCTTGCTTGGAGGCCAAGAACATTCTCATACACTCAACAAAATGGTTTTGCTTTTACCAAATATCTAAACACCTATAATACACAGCTGAAATTATATACCTATATACATATTACACAGATTATGAGTCCCAAGCTTAAGCCAAGGGTCAAGAATAGGTTTATAGGGGCCAAAGTGGAGGTGTTTGGCAATGTAGTCTTTAGGCAAGAGATAAATACATATCAACCCATGTAGCCAAACAAGGCATAAACCAATGATCACTTGCCATAAATGGAAAGTAAAGCATAAGTCAAATCTTGCTTTACATCACTTCAAAATCTGTGGAAGTTTAACATAGAGCGGACAGTTTTAAACACAAACTGGTATTTTCGTGGCGCGGTGTTCACCACAAAATACAGAAAATTCATTTTAACGTAAGAAATGATTTCCCGGTTTTATAAAAATACTGCTTGAGTTAAAAGAAAATATTTCCACCGTTTTGAAATACAGTTTTAAAATCCAACACAGGTATTGCTAAATTTTATAAAATCGCAGTTTGACTCCAACAAGAATTTTAAATATGAAATAAAGCAAGTCACAAGATTTTAACACATGAGAATTGCAAATTTGAGATAACATCAGGAACATTAATTAAATATGAAATGCAAATTTAAAATTAAATGAAATGCATGTTGTTACATCATATGGTCAATGGTCAAAAAACCTTAGGCTATAATGTTTTAGCATCTAGGGACTTATCACTATAAAAGTTTTTCTTTGTGTCCTATAACCAAATACATTTGGTAAAGAGGAATTTAATATCAAATTTCTATATTTGATATTATATATCATTAATAAAATTACTCTTATATTATTTATATTTAGAAATTATGAATTTATTCCTAATTTAATTATAATCTTAGAGCATAGGTTGGTATAGTTCAAGTGGCAAAGAGCTTGGCATATATAAGTCCCATCCAATGCATAGGTTCAGAGTTCGAATCTCATCCCCCTCCCCCATATCAAAAAAAAAATTATAATCTTAAAAGTTTTAAATGTTAAAAAAAATATAATAATACAATGTTTTCCAAATTTTGAATCTCAAATACTTCCCAAGTACAATAATGCTATGAATAGTCAATATCCCACACTTTGGGGAAGGTGGTCCCACTTTTATTTACGTGATATCGCAGACCACTACCTATGGTACAATTCCCATAACATATTGACTATTCAAATTTGGACCAAAAATATTAAAAATATCACATGTTAGAAATCTTAAAAATAATTAAGTTTGCAATTTTGTTTGACAAAATAAATGAAATTTCACATAAAAATATTAATTAGGGCTTGTTTGGTGGGCATGAATGGACCTTGGAATAGAATTGTCTATAACACCCTTGTTTGAGGCGCGAAAATTCAATTTCACCTTTGTTCTCGAAAGAATAATGCTATGTGCACCGAAAAGTGCACCGAAATAATCAAGGCTATTGATTTCGGCGGATCCCATGCGCGCAGGCGTGGAGCCCATCAAAATCAATGGCCTTGATCATTTCAGTGCACATTTTCGGTGCACTTTTCGGTGCACATAGCATTACTGTTCTCGAAAATGCGTGTGAAAAGCAAGGTTTCAAATTTGTAACCCATCATCAACAAAATCAACCGATCCCGAGACGATACAGAAGCTGATCACTCTTTGGACAAAATTTCTCACCCATTTGTGTTCAAAAATCAAAATTTCTCACAGAAATTGAAGCGTTTGAAGCATCGCGACAACATAACTACTGCAATGTAAGAGTTATCTTGGATGGTCTAATCTAAGAATTTATGATCTCAAATAGTTCACGAATTTGATGCGTTCATCAATGGTTGTGCCATAGATTTACTCACTTCCATGAATTTGTATGCATACATATAGTGTTGATGAGGATCTTCTTATTGTATAGGCTGTAAGAAATTCCTCACTTGTTATGTAGATTATTTAGTGAGAAATTTTTCACTTGTATAGACTGTAATAAATAACTCATTTGTTATGTGGATGAAGATAGTGAGAAATTTCTCACTTTTATAGGTTGTAATAAATTGCTCATTTGTTATGTAGTGAAATTAGTGATAAATTTTTCACTTGTATAGGTTGTAAGAGATTACTTCCACATTGTATGTAGAATAAATTAGTGAGAATTTTTTCACTTGTATAGACTGTAATCAATAGAACATTTGTTATGTAAATGAAGATCATTTCCCAAAACTACATATAACACAATTTTTGGAATTTTTTGAATATACTATTACTGCACTATAAGGGATTAAACAATATGTTTCTATAAAAAATATTATACCCATATTATTCTTATTTTCACTTTTTTTTATTTTTAGTGGTAAAGAAATAGTTATATATTAAATAAAAAGATAACACAAAAAGATATCTGTTTTTTTTCAAGGTGTAATATATTTATTTTCTCTTTTCATCTCATCATTAGTAAAAAAAAAAAAAGAAAGAAAAGAAAAACTCATACAACCTAATGTTATTTGAAGGGGAATTGTATTTATTTTCATTTCACTAATATTAATTTTTTTTTACCAATAAAAAAACTCAAAAAAAACTAATATGATAAAGTCATAATTAAATAGAAATACTATCTAAAACACAATATTATCATCTCTTCTTCTCCAAAACATGAACTTCTTTCTCCGACAAATGATTTAGACTTGAATTGGTTTGAAAAAGAGATGCATGAAAAATGAAATAAGCGAAATGAGCATCTGATGGTGGATTCATCCTAAGAAGTTTTCTCTAATTAGTGGTTGATGGGTAATTTAATAGGAGTTAATGATGGTTAATGCAAACAACCTAAAATTCTAGGGTAAATTATATTTTAGTCCATCAAACTATACACATGTTTTTAATTGGGTCCAAAAATTATTATTATTTTTCAATTGGATCCTTGAACTTCAAAAATTCTTTCAATTAGACCCAAATTCTGACACTGTTAGCTTCAATTATTAGAAATTGTCACGTACGTTGCTCGTAATGCTTACTCGTCACATGTTAGGTTAAGACAAGCACGGGAGATTGTGAATGGCTAAAAAATTATGCGATTTTGGGTATGATTGAATGCGATTTTGGGTCTACTCGAATGTGTTTTTGAATTTGATTGATCGCGATTTTGGATATGATTGAATGCGATTTTTTGCACCATTCACAATCTCCCGTTTTTGTCTTAACCTATAACATATGACAGGTAAGCATTACGCGCAACATACGTGACAATTTCTAATAATTTAAGCTAACAGTGTCAGAATTTGGGTATGAATATGATTGAATGAATTTTCGAAGTTCAAGAACCCAATTGATAAAAAAAAAAAAAAAAAAAAAAAAAAAATTTATGGACCCAATTGAAAACAGGTGTATATTTTAATGGACTAAAGTGTAATTTGCCCTAAATTCTATACATATTTGGGATAGTTAACTTTCAGTCTATTTTTTGTATAGAATTTAAATGTCAGTCTATTACTTTTTTTAAATTAAAAAATTATCAAATTTTTTTTTGTAAAATGAAAAAGTCATCAGAAATTTACATGACATTGTGGGGCAACTCTTTCCAATGTTGGGAGCAACTCTACGAAACATTTGGGAGCAACTCTTTAAAATGAAGGGAGCAATTCGTTTCAAAGTCAGGTGCAACACTTCAAACGTCAGGAGCAAGTCTTCCAAAACATTGGGAGCAATCATCACAACGTTTTGGTGCTAGTTTACAATGTTGAAAATATTAAATAGACGAAAACACAAAATATCAATTCAAAAGTTGATGTTTGTTTTAATTTTGTTGATGACTTTTTAAATTTTTTTTTAATGATTATTGATATTTTTTAAATTTAAAACAAAAAAATAAATTGACTTTTAAATTTTATATAAAAAGTTAAACTGAAATTTAATTTTCCCTACATATTTTTCTACGTACAACATTTAATACACTAGGTACACATTATGTGCTAGTTAGAGCATCCACAGTGGGTGGATTTATACAACAAACTTAAGGATAGTTTGGATTGGGATGCTTGCAATGGGTTGTTGGTACAATAGTATACAACAATTGAACTTAAGGAAACTTAAGTTTAGTGTACAGCTAATGTGAGACACAGAACAGTAAAACCAATTAAATTGCTGTCATTAAATTATTTAGCTGAGTTATTTATATTATTATTCTGCTGAGTTATAAAATGCTTAGTTCATATAATGATGAGCGGCTAATATAATGTTGAGATGTGAATTATTTACTTTAAATGCTGAGCTGTTAAAATTTAAACGCTGAGCTGTTAATTAAAATTTTATATTATGCTGTAAATCGTTATATTGCTGAGCTGTGAATATTAAAGTTGATTTGGGTTATTTGATAGGTAAATAACTCATTTGGAGGTGTAGGAGATATATATGTGAAGTAGAAAGTTAAAGAAGTTGTAATTAAAAACAATTGGGGAGTTTATTAGAATTTAGGAAAAGTTAAAGTTTTATCTAAATATACATATATCTATCGTTCTTTTCCTGAGAGAGAAATAAGAGACAGTAGAGAGAAAGAAGAGAAACAGAGAGAAAAAGAAAAAGAGAGAAAGAAAGAGATCAAGAAGAAGGATTCAAGAGAAGCCTTAGGAGGTTCATCTTCTTCCCTAGGAATTGGGGTTTTACCCAAGAGCAACAAGGAGGTAAGGTTTTGGTTAAAAGCTTGAATTGGGGTTTTGTGTTCATGGGTTAAAATCTGAAATTAAAGTTGTAATTGATGTTGTAGAACTTGTTTACATGATCCTTGATATGTATATATGATGTGGTATGAAGATTTTTATGTAAAACTTGAGTTTTGGGCAAATTTGGAACATGTATTTTTAGGGTTTGGTATAAATTCGAAAATTGAATATTTTAGATTCAAATTTGAAGTTTGATTTGGTTGATTTTGATAGTGAATATGTGTTCTATATGCCTTAGGTGATATGTATATCATGTATGGCAATTTTTGCTTGAATATAGTTGATTTTGGAATTGTTGGGGTATTGAAATTTAAGGGTTTTCAATAAATCCGAAAATTGCATTTTATTTTGGGTTTTGATTTTAATGTTGTTGGTGTTGGGAGTATATTATTAATGTCTTGAAATATTACTAGTTCAAGTCTTGAAAAGATTGATTTGGGTTTGACTATGGATGAAATTTGGATTTGGGTTTGAGGTGGTAGCCACCATTGATGAACTTTGAAGCTTTTGGGTGTTATTGGTTCTTGAAAATTGTTGCTTCAAATCTATATGTTGGTTGATTTTTGTTGTTATAATGACATTTTTAATGCTTTGGATTACTCTTACAAGAAACTTTGAAAGAGTTGAGTTGGGAAGAGAAGTAAAGATTGGTATGTGTTCTTGGTGTAGTGTGTGTTCTTGGTGTAGTGTGTGTTTTTAAAATACTCTAACTTATGGGTATTACTTGATTTGAAAATATTGTTGATTATGAATTGATATTTATATTTGATAGTTGCAACAACAATATATATATATATATATATATTGGAGAAGTATATAGAAAATATTAGAGTTGGGTTATGATTTAGGTAAAACACCATTGAAGATGTTCTTGAGCCTTTAAAATGGGTTCTTGATTTTTATTTGATGGTTGTAGTGAACAATATTAGATGTGGATTTTTTTTTTAATACATTATGAATATTATTGGAACTTGAAAGCCTTCATGAAAGAGTTGTTAGTTTTTTTTACAAACCTTGATTGGGGTAGAGAGAGAGAGACAGTTAGAAATTAGCTATTTGGGTATGATTTTAGGAATTTGGGTTGTTTCAAATGAAAACTTGAACTTCTTACATTTTTATTTCTTATAAAAGTTGTTTCTCCTTAAATATTTCTTATAGAAGATGCTTATTTTTACATTGTTATTTATAATAGAAGTTGTTTATTTTTACTTACTAGTTATGAAATTGAAGATTGAGAAATATGATTTTTTATTAATTGGAAAGCCTAAGTTGTTAACTTTTTGCTATTATAAGATTTGTTTTGTTATGAAATCTAATTTTTAAGATTTCAAGGACCGAGGCTAGTACTAGTGGACCCAAGGAGGTGACCGAGAAGCAAGCAGAAAGGTGATTTTTATTCACTTACCGGATTTGAGGTGGGTCTTCTAGATATAATTTTATTGCTGTTTATGTTATATACATAGCTGGCATAACATGAATGTTATGCAATATTGCTGAGCTGTATGCTGTATGATTTTAACTTCATTACTAGCAGGACATAAACTGTATGTTGTGCACTTGCATTGCTGAGCTGTTAAACCAAGTAGCTGAAAACTTGGTAAATTAGCCAAAAGAGGCTAAAGCTGATGGGCCCGGGTGTGTGAGTCATGGCATGTATGAGATTGCATTGTAGGTATGCGTTAAGCTGTGTTTGTGCTGTGCTGAGCTGTATATATGCTTAAATTAGCATATCTTTATATCTAGTTGTTCGTGAGCCGTGGTTTGCTCACGCCCACACAAATTTTCTTGTGCAGGTACAATGATCTCTTGGGCTACAGGATTGCACTGCCATGGGTCTAGGTTCGCTGTGGATGGCCATATAAAAGTGGTATTTTGCCGAAAGTGTAAAATACAGTCTAGATTATAACTTTTGTTAGACGTTGTAAAAATTTAAACTTTTAAGTTCAGTAGTGTGGATTAGTTTAATGTATAATAGTTTGAATTGTGGATGACAGAAAAACTTTGAATATGTGTAAACACTTTAAATTTTGTGACATAATGTTATGTGGGTTTTAATGTAAATCCTGCTAAATAGATGTGGTTATAATATTAAATCTATTAGTCACAAGTGGAATTAGTTTGTTTGGGCTAGGTTAGTCGTTGTAAATTATTTGTAATATATTTGGATTTTCAAAATAATTGAGCATGTTTTATAAAGCTATTCAATACAAGTTAGATTATCCAAATTTGAGCCGTTCTATAGCTGATTTGTTTTAAAACTATTAGTTTCAAGATTAATTAATTGTCTTTGCTGTTAGCTGAGCTGTTAAGTAGGCGTTCTGACCACGCCGGGTCGGGGCGCCACAGATTGGTATCAGAGCCTAGGTTATAGGTTCTGTATAGATGGTGCAGGGGTGTCTAGACTATGGAAGTGCTTTAGGAGCTGAGCTGAGTTGTGTGGTTATATCTATTAGGGAATTAATCAATATATTATTATTGTGTTTGCATTGCAAACGTGGAATGTTGCAGATATTAGATTAAATGGACCCGGAAAGACGAACCGGACAGGAGGAAGGGGAAGGAACACACCAACCCCCGGGAAATCAAGAAGTTGAGCAAGCAAGGCCAGTGGAACATGGACAAGCATCCCATCCTGAGCAGATGTTTGAATCAATGGCCCGATATTTTGATACAAAAATTGAGACAGCTGTAGCCGGGTCAAGTAAAGCCAAGGAAAAAGATGAACCTGGGAAACTTTATGAGAAATTTCTGAAATATCATCCACCAGCATATTCAGGAATTGGAACACCAATAGAAGCTGAACAGTTGTTTAAAGGAATGGAAGATATATTCGAAGTAATACAAATTAGGGGTGATCAACGGGTAATGTTGGCAGCCTTCAAATTTACTGATCGAGCTAAGGATTGGTGGAGGGACACCAAAGCCCATTTAACGACGCCGGTTGTGGGGAACACATAACTAAATACGATTACATGGGAGAAGTTTAGAAATGTGTTTTATGAGAAGTATTTTACGGAAGCTTTTCGAAACGAGAAACGACGAGAGTTCATAAGCTTAGAGCAAGGAAGAAATACCGTGGAGGAATATGAGGCGCAATTCACTTCTTTATCTCGCTTCGCAGTAAATCTTGTGGAGAATGAATACGACAAATGCAGAAAGTTTCAAGATGGGTTACGATTTCCTATTCGATCGAAGCTGTCCGCCTTAAATGTTCGTAATTATATGGAATTGGTGGAAAGAGCTAAATTGGTTGAGAAAGATGTACAAGAAAGTCGAGCCTTTCAAAGCCAACAAAAGCGAGGGAGAATGGAAACGGGTGGTTTTAGCCGGGGAGGACCAAGACCGAGAATCCAAGATGCTCCAAGTAGAGGTCGGGGTTCGTTTACACCAAGAAGGGGTGGAGGAACTAGCAGTGTAAGTGGGTCAAGGTCTAGTGCAATACGACCACCACTGAGCCGAAGTTTTTCTGGAGGGGTGACTTGTTACCGATGTGGAACTCCGGGTCACGTAGTTAAAGATTGTACTATACCTGATCAGAGGGAGTGTTATAAGTGTGGCCAGCTGGGTCACCTTTCTAGAGATTGTCCAACTGGGACTGAAGCAGCATCATCGGCTACAGTGATATCAGGTAGAGGCTGGGGCCAGGGCAGAGGACAACAGCGAGGTGGTTCAAGCTCTAGTGGAACTGGAGGTCAAGCAAGGGTCTTTGCACTAACAAAGAAAGATGCCAAAGCAGCACCTCAAGTTGTGACCGGTATGTTCTTGATTTCAAATTATGTTGCTTACGCATTATTTGATTCGGGATCTACGCGCTCGTTTATTTCTAGCACTTTTGCGAAAAAATTTGATGATTATTTAGTTGAATTGAAAGATAAGTTAGTTGTATCTACGCCCTTAGGAGATAAAATTACAATTGATTGGGTTTATAAGGGGTGTGCGGTACAAATTGAAAATCGTGAAATGAGGGTTAATCTCTTACCTTTGGACATAGAAGATTTTGATATTATTTTAGGTATGGATTGGCTGTCGACCTTTCACGCGTCAATTAATTGCTTTAATAACGAAGTTAACTTTCGGTTTCCGAATGGAATTGAATTCACATTTTGTGGTGAACGACGGGTAATGCCAACAAGTTTAATTTCTGTTATAGCTGCTAGACAGAAATTACTTAAGGGCTGTGGTTGTTTAATTGCATATGTAATTGGTGAGACAAGAGAAACGATTCAGTAAGAAACAATAGTGGTGGTGAAAGAATTTGTTGATGTGTTTCCCGACGAATTACCTGGAGATGTACCGGATAGGGAGATAGAGTTTGGTATTGATTTAGTACCTGGTACTAGGCCTATTTCAATTCCACCATATCGAATGACACCTGCTGAATTGAAGGAGTTAAAAATCCAGTTAGATGATTTACTTAAGAAGGGTTTTATCCAGCCGAGTGTGTCACCGTGGGGTGCACCAGTCCTGTTTGTTAAGAAGAAAGATGGAACTTTACGCCTTTGCATTGACTACCGTCAATTGAATAAGATTACAATACGAAACAAGTATCCGTTGCCAAGGATAGATGATCTCTTTGATCAGCTACAAGGGGCAAAAGTATTCTCAAAAATTGATTTGCGGTCTGGCTACCATCAGTTAAAGATTCGAAAGAGTGATGTTGAGAAAACAGTTTTTCGTGTTCGTTATGGGCATTTCGAATTTTTAGTGATGCCTTTTGGGCTAACTAATGCGCCTGCTGTGTTTATGGATTTGATGAATAGAATCTTTAAACCATTTCTAGATCTTTTTGTCATTGTATTCATTGACGACATACTTGTCTATTCACGTAGTATGGAAGAGCATAAGATTCATTTAAGATTAGTTTTGCAAAAGCTGAGAGAAGAACAATTATATGCAAAATTTAGTAAATGTGAATTCTGGCTGACTGAGGTGGCTTTTCTGGGCCATATGATTACGGGAGAGGGTATTGCGATAGACCCAAAGAAAGTTGAAGCTGTGTCTTTATGGCCAAGGCCAGTGAATGTAACTGAAATTCAAAGTTTTCTGGGGTTAGCTGGTTATTACCGTCGATTCATTCAAAACTTTTCAAATATTGCCTTGCCACTAACTAAGCTGACTAGAAAAGGGGTGAGATTTGATTGGAACTTAGATTGTGAAAACAGTTTTCAGGAACTGAAAGATTGTCTGACGAGAGCCCCAGTGCTCATTTTGCCGTCAAGTGATGAAAACTTTGTGGTTTATACCGATGCGTCACATCAGGGATTAGGTGGTGTTCTAATGCAGAATGGAAGGGTTGTAGCTTATGCTTCAAGACAGTTGAAACCACACGAGTTGAACTACCCAGTACATGATTTGGAGCTGGCTGCGATTGTTTTTGCATTGAAGTTGTGGCGTCATTACTTGTATGGGGTGAGTTGTGAAATCTACACTGATCATCAAAGTTTGAAATAATTGTTTACACAGAAGGAGTTGAATTTGAGACAGCGACGATGGTTAAAATTAATCAAAGAATACGATTGTTCTATTCACTATCATCCGGGAAAAGCGAATGTAGTAGTAGATGCTTTAAGCCAAAAATCATTGGGAAAACTATCATGTATGCAGTGTAAGAGAGTTGATTTTATTCGGGACATAAAGGCGGTACGAGCAGAATTATCAGTGTCAGAAACAGAAGTCTTTGTGGCACGATTTGAGGTGAGACCGATCTTGGTGGATCGAATCCGAGATTTATAAGCTGCGGATACAAGGCTAGTTCAGTA
Organism: Hydrangea macrophylla; assembly: GCA_033977485.1. Classification (NCBI taxonomy): domain Eukaryota; kingdom Viridiplantae; phylum Streptophyta; class Magnoliopsida; order Cornales; family Hydrangeaceae; genus Hydrangea; species Hydrangea macrophylla. The sequence continues at coordinate 110,877,355 of CM066999.1, forward strand.
TAGGGATGATGTGATAAAGGGAAAGGCAAGTGACTTCATTATTCGAGATGATGGGGTATTATGCTATGGATCACGGATGTGTGTACCTCGAGATCCAGAGTTGGGAAAAGATATTTTAGAGGAAGCTCATAGTTCTGCCTACGCTATGCATCCAGGGAGTACGAAGCTGTTTAAGACGATTAAAGAGTTTTATTGGTGGCCTGCAATGAAAAGAGAAGTAGCTGAATTTGTGAGCCGATGCTTAGTATGTCAATAGGTAAAGGCTGAACATCAACGACCGGGAGGCTTATTGCAACCTTTACCAATTCCTGAATGGAAGTTGGAGCATGTAACGATGGATTTCGTACGGGGATTACCTCAGTCACAAAGGAGTAATGATTCTATTTGGGTGATTGTTGACATACTGACAAAATCAGCGCATTTCTTAGCCGTTAGAGCTAGTACTACACTTGAGCAGTATGCTAGGTTGTATGTAAATGAAATCATGAGATTACACGGAGCACCGGTATCGATTGTATCAGATCGAGATCCAAATTTTACTTCAAGTTTGTGGGGACACGTGCAAGATGTTCTAGGTACTAAACTGAAGTTTAGTACAGCTTTTCACCCGCAGACAGACGGGCAGTCAGAAAGAACGATTCAAACATTAGAAGATATGTTAAGAGCTTGTGTTGTAGAATTTACGGGTGGCTGGGAGAAACATTTACCGTTGATTGAATTTGCTTACAAAAATAGCTATCATAGTAGCATTGGGATGGCACCATTTGAGGCACTTTATGGAAGAAAGTGTAGAACACCAATATGCTGGGGTGAAGTGGGAGAAAGTAGGGTAGAGAGTAGAGTTTTTGGACCGGAGATTATTCAAGATACAACAGGTAAAATTGAGATCATTCGAGAGAAACTTAAGGTTTCACAAAGTCGTCAGAAGAGTTATGCAGACACTCGCCGCAGAGAGCTAGAGTTTGTTGTTAGTGATTTCGTTTTCTTGAAAGTTTCTCCGTGGAAAGGGGTAATGAGATTTGGTAAGAAAGGGAAGTTAGCGCCGAGTTATATCGGACCTTATGAAATTCTAGAAAGAATTGGAGACGCTGCATACAAGTTGAAGTTGCCACAGGAATTAGCACGACTACATGAAGTTTTTCACGTATCGATTCTGAGAAAGTATGTGAAAGATCCTTCACACGTTCTCACGACACCACCGGTTGAGCTGGATGAAAATCTAACTTATGAAATTAGCTATTTGGGTATGATTTTAGGAATTTGGGTTGTTTCAAATGAAAACTTGAACTTCTTACATTTTTATTTCTTATAAAAGTTGTTTCTCCTTAAATATTTCTTATAGAAGATGCTTATTTTTACATTGTTATTTATAATAGAAGTTGTTTATTTTTACTTACTAGTTATGAAATTGAAGATTGAGAAATATGATTTTTTATTAATTGGAAAGCCTAAGTTGTTAACTTTTTGCTATTATAAGATTTGTTTTGTTATGAAATCTAATTTTTAAGATTTCAGGGACCGAGGCTAGTACTAGTGGACCCAAGGAGGTGACCGAGAAGCAAGCAGAAAGGTGAATTTATTCACTTACCGGATTTGAGGTGGGTCTTCTAGATATAATTTTATAGCTGTTTATGTTATATACATAGCTGGCATAACATGAATGTTATGCAATATTGTTGAGCTGTATGCTGTATGATTTTAACTTCATTACTAGCAGGACATAAACTGTATGTTGTGCACTTGCATTGCTGAGCTGTTAAACCAAGTAGCTGAAAACTTGGTAAATTAGCCAAAAGAGGCTAAAGTTGATGGGCCCGGGTGTGTGAGTCATGGCATGTATGAGATTGTATTGTAGGTATGCGTTAAGCTGTGTTTGTGCTGTGCTGAGCTGTATATATGCTTAAATTCGCATATCTTTATATCTAGTTGTTCGTGAGCCGTGGTTTGCTCACGCCCACATAGATTTTCTTGTGCAGGTACAATGATCTCTTGGCCGGGTTATAGGATTGCACTGCCATGGGTTTAGGTTCGCTGTGGATGGCCATATAAAAGTGGTATTTTGCCGGAAGTGTAAAATACAGTCTAGTTTATAACTTTTGTTAGACGTTGTAAAAATTTAAACTTTTAAGTTCAGTAGTGTGGATTAGTTTAATGTATAATAGTTTGAATTGTGGATGACAGAAAAACTTTGAATATGTGTAAACACTTTAAATTTTGTGACATAATGTTATGTGGGTTTTAATGTAAATCCTGCTAAATAGATGTGGTTATAATATTAAATCTATTAGTCACAAGTGAAATTAGTTTGTTTGGGCTAGGTTAGTCGTTGTAAATTATTTGTAATATATTTGGATTTTCAAAATAATTGAGCATGTTTTATAAAGCTGTTCAATACAGGTTGGATTATCCAAATTTGAGCTGTTATATAGCTGATTTGTTTTAAAATTATTAGTTTCAAGATTAATTAATTGTCTTTGCTGTTAGCTGAGCTGTTAAGTAGGCGTTCTGACCACGCCGGGTCGGGGCGCCATAGCTAAGTTCAGCTATTGTACAAGCGTCATGGCATAGGGAGAGCCGTGAGGCTCCAAACGGCATACATTGTGCCGTATGATTTCCAAACGGCACACATTGTGCCGTGTGAAGTTGGCTACTTTTCTATCAGGCGGCACACATTGTGCTGCCTACTCCCACACGACACACTGTGTACCGTTTGAAATCACACACGACATTCTCATTGCCGTTTGAACAAGAGTAATATTTGGGGCACTAACAACTTCCACTAACACTTACTAACACAGTCTATCTCTCTCCTAGTGGTACTGCGGGGTCCACTACGGACCCCGCAGTACCACTAGGAGAGAGATAGACTGTGTTAGTAAGTGTTAGTGGAAGTTGTTAGTGCCCCTAGCATTGCCCTTTGAACAAATACCCATTACAAATCTATTTCATCTATACACTAAACTTACCAAACATCAGACTTAAATTTGCCATACGCGTTGTGGATGATCTCAGTAAGACTTAAATTTGCCATACGCGTTGTGGATGATCTCAGTAAACAAAGTTGAGAACTTGAGAGTAGAAACAACAGTTTCTTATACAGAAACAACATCTGTTATACAGAAACAATATTAAGTAATGCTAGATGCACTCTCAAATGCACAACCAAATGTACAACCCTGCTTAAAAATGTTAGACTTTATGCTGAAGAGTTTGCACACCCTGCACACCCATTTTTTTGTGTAAAGACTTTTCAACACGAAATCCAACATTTTTAAAAAAGGTTATACATTTAATTGTGCATTTAGAGTGCATCTAACATCACTCAACAATATTTGGTATACCAAATTAAATGACTGCCAACTACCAGTACTCAAAAGATCGCATTAAATTGTCTGTCATTTGACATCCTTTACTTAATTGGCTGTCTCTTAGCAATTCGAATTGGTCGCACCATACGGCCATGCCACTAGGCGCCTTCTCCACGTAAGGAATGATGAAACTTTCTTTTCCCAACCTTTTCCTACTTGTCCTTTTTCCCACGTTTTTTTTTTCTCTATCCTTGCAATAGACAGTAAATATCTCACTTATTTACTCTAGAAGACCCCAGTCATACTATATCATATTCTTTTCATCCTATTTTATATGTCAAATTTTGGGAGTTCAATTTTAAAAAGGGATATAATAATTATTATTCATATGCCATGAAATTATTGTTAAAGTTCCAAAATACCATTATTTTGTTTCTTCTTTCCTTTTACTTTTTGTTAGGTAATTTCAAAATCAATAAAGGTAATTTTAAAAAGTAGTTAAACACATATCATGGAATATTCTTTGTAAACAATAGTTTTGAGATGGCAAAAAACAGAAAAGATGACGAAGGGAGTATAAATTTTTTGATGGTGATCGATAGATTTCTCAATTGTAGGAGTTAATATGATTTTGAGTGTTTGATTGATTTGTTGTATAATTAGGGTGAATCTAGAGATTTTAAGTTATGGGGTTTGGTAAGCGTGTAATTAGAAAGTTGAACTTAGGGCTGATCGAATTTATGAGAGTTTGGCGACAGTGCTCCCGATGAGATTTGTTTGGAGGCTGTTTTTCCATTTTTCTATGTAAAATGAAACTAATGCCTTAAAAACTAACACAATAACTCAAATACAAATAAAATAAGAATTTTCTGAAATGTGTTTTTTTTTGTATTTTATGTATTTCTTCGAGATCTACGCAATGAGCTTGAAAATTTTACAAAAAAAGATACATTACAGATAATATGAACTTAAGAATTTTCATTTTTTTTTTTGAAGCATAAATTCATATTGACAATTTCTAATAATTTAAGCCTGATTTTGAGATTTCATCTGTCTCACAGATAATATTATCTGTCTTGTCTATCTCCAGACAGATTATATTATCTGTTTGTATTAATGGCGATAACTTTCTCAATTCTTGGACTTTTTGTGTGATTCTTTTTATTTTTCCTGTATTTTTCAGAGATCTAGACACGTATGGTGCTAGTTTTACGAAATGAAAATATATTTTTTTTCTTATAGTAATGCGAAAACACAATTTTCATATTTATTTAATTTTTAGTTTTTTTTTCCAGTTTTTTATGGTCAATATTTATCTCGTTTGATAGGTCTCATTTTGCTGATTCCAAAATATCAAATTTTACGGAAGAAAAAAAAAAAAACAGATATGTAGAACAGAGGTTAGAGCAATTTAAAGTTTTTTAGCATAAAAAAGAACTATTGAATTAAAGAAAAGTAGCATGAGTTTTTGGCTTGAAAGAGTTTTATTTGAGGAGATTATAGTCGAAGCTCCCATTATTTACGTGCTGATGTGTCAAACCCACGTTATCTATTTTAGGTGTCTTTTTCCGTGTATCTATTATTACAATTTTAATTAAGAAATAGGATTCCCTAAACTTTCATTTATTCACATTTTTACCCTGAATCTATAAATGGTCCTAAATTTTTTATATGGTTACCATAGTAAGTGCAATGACAAAATATATAAATATATTAGTATAACCATATACGTGATAGAGATTGAGGGATGACATGTACGATTAAGGCTTAGGCTTTGTTTGGCCTCCATTGTTGTGTTTCTCTTTTTTTAAAGCACAATTTCATGTTAATTCATTTGGTAATTAGTTTATGAGCTTTGCAAAAATTGAACTTAGAGCTTTTTTTATGGGAGCTTTTAACAGCTCTAGAATGCTCTAGAATGGAGCTTTTAAAAGCTCAATATTGCTTTTTGGTTTCATGATGTCTTTTTGAATAGTAGTGTGTCACTTGTATAAAATTATCAAATAACTTACTAATAAATTTCATAAGCTCCTTTTAAAAAGCCAGGTGGGGGCCAAACTAAGCCTTAGTTTGGTCTTTATGTGGCTTTTTAAAAAGGGCTTATGAAATTTATTATGAGTAATAGAGTAATGATACACCCACACTCTCATCCACACCCCCAATCACATTCAGCACATCCTGACCCTTGATTGCCCTTAACTCTGGTGGATTTCACATGAGTTTCATATAGAACCGACTAAAATCAAAGGGCAAGATGTGTTGAATGTGATTGGGGGTGTTGTTGAGGGAGTGAGTATATCATTATTGATTTATTATTGAGTATTTTGATAATTTTGTACAAGTGGCACATACTATTCAAAAAAACATCATTTAAAAAAAAAAAAAAGGCAACCTTGGAGCTTTTAAAAGCTCTCCAAAAAATCCCTAAATTCAATTTTTACAAAGTTCATAAACTTGTCATCAAATGAATTAATATGAACTTGTGCTTCAAAAAAAAAAAAAAAAATTGAGAAGCAATAATATGGGGGCTAACTAAGCCTCAATAGATAGGAATAGACTAAATCAACAGAGATTTGCTTGGTTGAGTTGATGTAATTAGACTAGTGCTAAACATGTACTGTAACTGTTTTTGTATAAATGGGGGGACAGAGAAATAGAATGATCCAGAATAGAGAGAGAGATAAAGATCTTTAGTCTTTAGATAACAGACAGCCTAGCTACATTTTTGGTTTAAGTTCAAATTTCATTAATTTAGCTTTTCCAAGATTCGGGTCCATGAGAAATAATAGTTATTTTGATGATATGGTTTAATAAACCAAAAAAATTTCTTGATTTGAATATTTATGCCTTTTAAAATTAGGAAAAACATCCTCACACATCACAGTTTTGATATCACATAAAAAATTCAATAAGCCTGATTCACCCTAAAAAAGACACCTTATAAGTAGAGAATTATCCAAACTCATAAAAGCACAGAAGAAACTATGCCCAGATGAAACTATGCTCAAATAATGTGGGACAATCTATCACAGTTAAAATGAATAAAACAAAATTTCCTTTTCATATACGTTGCATGTATACTTGTGAGGGGTGGATAAGGGCCATTTGGAGATCTAGATGAATAAAACAAAATTTTCTTTTCAAATGGATGTAAAAATCGCATTCCTTAATGGAGATCTATATGAAGAGATCTATATGGAACAATCGGAAGGGACAAGAACATAAAGTATGCCGACTTGTTAAATCTCTTTATGGTCTAAAACAAGCTCCAAAATAGTGGTACGAGAAATTTGACAATACCATGATCGCAAATAGTTTTAAAATCAATGAATGCGTTAAGTGTGTGTATGTCAAGGAATTTGAAGATTCGTGTGTTATTGTATGTTTGCATGTTGATGACTTGCTTATAACGGGAATGAATAAGAAAGCTATCAACGAAACCAAGAATATGTTAAGCTCAAGCTTTTACATGAAAGACATGGTAAAACTGTTGTTATTCTTGGTTTACAAGTGAGACAAACTTCCGAAGGATATCTTCTCACACAATCACATTATGTTGAGAAAATATTAAAGAAGTTTGGTCAATTAGAGAGTAAATCGGCTGTAAACCCCGTTTGATGCCAATTGTAAGTTGAGAAAGAATATGGGCAAAAGCATATCTCAACTTGAATATTCGCAAGTGATCAAAGTTTAAAGTATATTATGAATTGTACACGTCCGAATATTGTATATTCGGTGGAAAGGCTTGCTAGATACACTCATAATCCTGGAAAAGATCATTGGGACACTCTTGTGAGAGTGTTAAGATATCCAAAGCATACCATGAGTTATGGTTTACACTACACACAATACTCACCCGTGGTAGAGGGATATTCCGATACAAATTGGATTTCGGATAGTCAGGAAACTAAGTCCACAAGTGGATGTATATTTACTTTAGGTGGAGCTGCAATTTCTTGGAAATCAATTAGGCAAATGTGTATATACATAACTCGCCCCCACCCCGCTTCAGTAAACCCTCCCCCCGCCCCCGCCCCGCCCCGCATCGTATAGTACCTCTCCCCGACCTCGCCCCCGCCTCGCACTCGGGGTCCCCGACCCCGCCCCGCCTCGATTATGATTTTTTTTTTTGGTACACAAATTGAAAAAACAGTTTTTTTTAATGCATTTTTTTCCCCAATAGTGCAGTTTTTTTTTAACTTACCCAATTAGTTCCCCAATAGTGCAGTTTTTTTTTTTAAAATGGTAATACACGTAACTATTGAGGGGTAAAAATGTAAATACAAGTATATTCGGGGCGGGTTTGGGTTTTTTGACCCTACCCCGACCCCTGACCCGACCCGAACCCGACTCGGGTTTTGAAAACCTCCCCTATTCTCGCCCCTAACCCTATCCCGCCCCATTGCCATCCCTACTCATGTGGAGTGCTGTTCTGCAGGGAGTAATGATGACACTTTCTTTTCCAATCTTCTTTTCTTTCTTTTTTTTTTTTGCTAAGAACCTTTTTCTTCTCCTTTGAACATATTTCAATAATTTCATACTTTCCATTGTATGTGTCAATTTTGAGCAATCTAACTATTTAAGGGATAAAAAAAAAGGATAAGACTTCAATGCTGTTAGTGCTGTTTACTCACAAAATAAACAGTAAAATTGGGCAGTTTTTGAAGTGCTTATGCAAAAGCAGTTTTACTGTTCATTTTGTGAAAACTGGGCAGTTTTTGAAGTGCTTATGCAAAAGCAGTTTTACTATTCATTTTGTGAGAGGAACAACACAAACAGCACTGTTTTAACAGTACTGAAGTGCTGTCCATAAAAAAAAATTTGTACTTAATTTTCACAATTGTCTCTAATAATTGCACTTTTTTATTTATTATTTTTTTTTTGGTGTTAATTGCAAGGAAGGGAAGTTTGGAAAACTAAGTAAAATTTGCAAACTAATTTAGGAAAGTGAACAATAATTTTGAAACAACCCAAAAAGAAAAGGAGACACATAAAATGAGTCAGAGTCACGGAGGAAGTTTATTTTGGTTTTTTTTTTTGAACAAAAAAAAAACGTCCTGGCTTTCTTTTCTTTTCTTTTCTTTTGAACATTTTTCAATAGTTTCATACTTCCCCCTCTCATACGGGAAGGGAGGTTTTAACCGTTGGATGAGCATTTAGCAATAAATGCATCACTAGATTCATGGGAATCTTATGACTAGATACTCATCCAACGGTTAAAACCCGCCTTCTTATATGAGAAGCTGCTCACTATAGCATTGCCCTTTTTGGGTAACTCTATTGTGAGAAGCTTCTCATATTAGAAGGCATGTTTTAACCGTTGAATGAGCATTTAGCAATAAATGCATCTCCAGATTCGTGGGAATCTTATGGCTAGATGCTCATCCAACGGTTAAAACCTGCTTTCTCATATGAGAAGCTGCTCACTATAACATTGCCTTTTTTTTTTTTTTTTTTTTGCTACGAACCTTTTTCTTTCCTTTTGAACATATTTCAATAATTTTATACTTCCCCCTCCCATTGTATGTGTCAATTTTGAGGAATCTAACTATTTAAGGGGATAAAAAAAAAATCTGTACTTACTTTTCACAATTGTCCCTAATCATTGCACTTTCTTTTTTTATTTTGTTTTGGTGTTGATTGCAAGGAAGGGTAGTTTGGAAAACTAAGTAAAATTTGCATACTAATTTAGGAAAGTGAACAACAATTTTGAGACAACCCAAAAAGAAAAGGAGACACACAAAATGAGACAAAGTCACGCAGGGAGTACTTTTTCAGTTTGTCCTTTTCCCCAATTTTTTCTCTCTGTCAGTTTCATAAAAATATGAGAGTATTTTTGCTCACAAAAAAAATGGTTCACCAATGCTCATATAAGCATCCCATTGGCCAATGCAGTAAGATCCAAGATTAAATATCATTTGTTTAATCCTGAGTCCCACTGCATTGGCCAAAGAGATACTTGGATGAGTATTGGTGAACCATTTTTTGAGTGATCAAAAGTATTTTCTAAAAATATATCACTTGGGAGAATTTGATTTATTGTGGGGGACCACCCCATTATATTATACGATATGAATTATTTGGTGGTGATTGGTAGATTACTTAAAGAGTAATGCTATGTTTCCCACAATTTTTTCTCAAAAAGTGTTTTCCAACACATGTGTCAGTGGGATCCTCTTTAATAATGGTGGGATTACTTCAACATCAATTAATCAAAATCAACTGGGCTCACTACCACATATTTTGAAAAATACTTTTGGAAATTTTTTTTTTGAAAAACATAACATTACTCTTACTTAAATAGTTAAATGTAGAACTTAATATGATTTGAGTGATTAGTTCATTTGTTTTATAATTAGGGCATATATAAAAATTTTAAATTATGGGACTTGGTAGCGGTGGAATTAAAAAGTTGAACCTAAGTTTAATCGAATTTTTTAAGGTTTCGGGACATGGAGGCCCCATGAGATTTGTTTGGAAGCTATTTATCCATTTTTTAGTGTAAATGAAACTATTGCCATAAAAACTAACACAATAACTCAAATACAGGAAAAAAAAAAACAAGCAACAATAATAATATATAAATAAATAAAATAGATAATTGTTAAAAAATCTCTCAAATAATCGTCATAAGTTTAAAACTCCAATTGGTTTGACCATTTTTTAAAAAGGACAAAAGGAATCTAAGTCATTGCTCACACGGTATAAGTGCACGCACCATAGAAAATCTCATGTCTCCAACGCGCGGCTTTTTTTGTTTCAGCCACTCACACTGTACCATATGATATCCATTTTCGAAAATGTTTTTTTAACTTTAAACCTCCATAACTTTTGATCTACAACTCTGTTTCTTACAAATTTTATACCGTTGGAACCGTGTCGACGAGAGCTACAAAACTAGTACCATTGTTGATACCTTTTGAGCAAAAGAAAAAATTCTTATTTTTACATGTTATGCTCCAGACGAACCTAATAAAATTTTCACATAATATTTGTGTATGGGTTATTGAATTTTCACGTAATATTCACGTATGTCAAGATGATATGATGTGAGGAAAAAAAAATTGAATGTTCACTTTGTTCTTAAGGAGAGTTTTAGTGAATTTTTACAAGAATTTTGCATTTGTTTGGATTGAAAAACTATGTTTTATAATTGATTTGTGAAATTTGATTTTTTTAAAAAGGAAATATGCATTGCTTAATATGAAAGAGAGAAAAAAAAAAGTAAAATTTCACTTGGCATATATGAATATTAAGTGAAATTTCACTGAACTTGTACATGAATATTAAGTGAAATTTTACTTAAATTGACATTTGAGGGACTTTTTAACAAAGTAAGTATCAAATTAGACCTTAAACTCTAGAGAGTTACTTTTAGCGACCTTTGGGATAGTTAGTGAATTTTCACTTAACCTACTAATTAGTGAAATCTCACTAAACGAGTATACGAATGTTAAGTTTAACTTCAAGTTTTTCAGGAAGAAAGCATGTACGGGTTCATTGAATTTTCACTTAATGTTTATGTATGCCAAATTTATATGTTTTGAGAAAAAAATTTAAAAAAAGACGAATAGCAATAAAGCCATTGCTACCTCATTAAGGCTTAGTTTGGCCCCATTTTGGTGCTTCTCCTTTTTTAAAGCACAATTTCATGTTAATTCATTTGGTAACTAATTTATGAGCTTTGTAAAAATGGAACTTAGGGCTTTTTTGGGAAGAGTTTTTAAAAACTCTAGAATTGAGTGAAATTTCACTTAATATTTTATGTATATCAAGTGAAATTTCACTTAATTATTATTTATGTATGTAAAAACATGAAAATCTTTTTTCTCAAAACATATCAACAATAAATTAAAAAAAAGACGAATTTTAACAAGAATTCCTGCATTTGTTTTGGTTGAAAAATTGTGTTTTATAATTGATTATGAAATTTGCTTATTTTAACAAAATATGCATTGTTTAAAAAAAAAAAAATCACCATGCCTACATGAATATTTAGTGAAATTTCACTTAACTCGTACATGAACATTAAGGCTTAGTTTGGTCCCCATTTTGGTGCTTCTTATTTTTTAAAGCACAATTTCATGTTAAGTCATTTGGTAACTAGTTTATGAGCTTTGCAAAAATTGAACTTAGGGCTTTTTTGGGAGAGCTTTTAAAAGCTCTAGAATTGAGTGAAATTTCACTTAATATTTTATGTATATCAAGTGAAATTTCACTTATTATTCATGTATATAAAAACATAAATTTTTTTTTCTCAAAACATATCAACAATGGTACTAGTTTTGTAACTCTCGTCGACACGATTCCAACGGTATAAAATTTGCGAAAAATGGAGTTATAGGTCAAAAGTTATGGATGTTTAAAGTTTAAAAACATTTTTCGAAATTAGAAATACTACGGTACGCTGCTCGCACGGTGCGAGCAGCCTTTGGAGAAGATGCGCGCGTGGGGACGCGTGGGCGCGCGTGGGGTGATGGTGGTTGTGATTGGAGATTCTATGGTGCGCGCACTTATAGCGTGCGAGCACCAGCTGTCAACTTTTTGTCCTTTTTGTTAAGTCACTTTCTAATTTGTACTTTAGCTTAATAAATACTCCCTCCGTCCCATTTTATGTGTCCATCTTTCTTTTTTGGGATATCCCAAAATTATTGTCCACTTTCCTAAATTAGTATGCAAATTTTACTTAGTTTCCCAAACTACCATTCCTTGCAATCAACACCAAAATAAAATAAAAAAAGGAAGTGCAATGATTATGGGCAATTGTGGAAAGTAGGTGTAGATTCTTTTTGTCCCCTTAAATAGTTGGATTCCCCAAGATGGACACATAAAATGAGACGGAGGTTAGTATACTGAGATCCTTTTTGGTAAATGTCCCTTAATAAAATAAGGAGGTTTTGATTGACCAGATATTGAAGTGTACTCAAAAGAGGGGGAAAAAAAGAGGACTTAAGTTTAAAAAAGGTCATATGCGCAACTGATCAAACTTAGAGAAAAACGTGAAAAACACGCCCCTTTCTCCTTTAAAATTGCAGATCTTCTGTCGTGATTTAGAGCTTGTTTGTCTGTGCTTATGCTTATGCGATCTTGATCGTGATTGGTAGAACTGCTTATTATGGTTTAGGTGTTTGGTTAATATGCTGTGAATTGATCAAATATAAAGATAATCTTGAAAAGCATTCCCTACCTGCTTATTGTCAAACTGCTTTTTGGACCCAATCTGCTTTATGTTTTTGTTGAAACAAACAGATCAATAAACAATTTGGACCACCAAAACTGCTTAAAATGATCAAATAAGCAATAACAAACAGGGTCTTAGCCAAACAAACATCAGTGAAGTGTGTTTGATGCCAAATCTCCAATTTTTGACCTAGGAATCTCAAAGACAAACGGTTAGTTATTGGGCCAAAAGGTCCTCTGCCCATTCTATGGATAAATTATTCAATGAGACTGTCACACCACGTTTTTTTCGTCGTTAGAGACTTTAGGTCGAAAGCTTTAGTAAGGAATCTGGCAACGAAATACTTTCCTCACTAAAAGGCTTTAGCCACGAAATTGTGGTATTTAGCAAGAAATTTTTTCTTACACAAATCATTTTATGTTTTAGCATACTGACGTGGTGTGACCATTTAATCTATTCAACCCACTTGCCTCCTACATCTAGGGGGATCATGACTAGTGGTTGTTCAAATTAGCCAATCACTTGTCCAAGGGCGCAGCTAGGAATTTTTATTTATTTATTAATTTATTTATTTTTGGGAGAGGGGGGGGGGGGGGGGGGGTTGCTGAGAAAGCCATACGGGAGTTGAATTTTTTTTTTGGGGTCTATTTATACATATTTGATAATAAGATATGGTGTCAAATTGGGTTTATTTAAGAATAATATTATCTTTGGGTTAATGTTTATATCTTTTGGTGTCTATTTATTAACAAGGTATGATGTCAAATTGAGTTTGGAATACTTAATTTGGGTGGTCTAGACTACATTTGGGCTAAGATATCACATGTATATACCTCTATATAAAAGAGGCTATATTTGATTTTCAATTTCAATTTTGTCCTGATTTGTCATTTTATGATTTGTTTGAATGACAATTTTACTCTTACTTTTCTTTTTTGTTCCATTTTCCTTTATGATTATTTTGAGTTGTCATTTTGTGAGGGTAGGTTGGTCATTTCACTCACAAAACAACCTTTATTATTATTAGGTCAACTTTTAAAATTTAATTAATTTAGAAATGATGATTCAATCAACTTTTCAAACAATAATTACAAATATTTACAATTTGGTTCAACTTTAAAATTAAATTAATCTAGAAATGAAGATTCAATCAACTTTTCAAGCAATAATTACAAATATTTACAATTTGGTTTAAAAAATCCAAAAGTCAACAACTGTAGGTTGTGCCTTGTTTGGCACAACCGCTTTTCAGCTTTGTGGTTTTTGTACATTTTTTTTTCGTTCTTCCCAAGCAAGTCACTAATTTGTTTGGTTTTGTTTTGGTTGGTGTTTTATTTGGTTTTGGTTTTTTTATTGGTTTTTTTTTTTTTTTTTTTTTTTTTTTTTTTGGGTTTTCCCAACAAACCACTAACACAAATAAGGCACAACACAATCCGAATTGGGTTATGCCTTGTTTGGTTTTTTTTTTGTTTTATTTTGTTTGGTTTAATTTGTTTTTGTTTTGTTTGGTTTTCCCAAACAAAGCACTAACATTTGTTTTCTACCCTATACAAAAGTGGCTAAATGTGGTTTCCAATTTCAATTTTGTCCTTATTGCTAAATGTGATTTTCAATTTCAATTTTATCCTTATTTGTCATTTTTTTAATTGTTTATTCTTACCATTTCTCCTTTGAAATCCTATACAATTCCATACATTTTCACACTCTTTTTTGGTCATTTATTCACAAACGATTTTGGTTTTTTTTTTTGGTCATTTATTCACTTTTTTTTTTATCTTGAAAAAGTGAGGTATGCATATAAATTTAATTTACTTACATTCTTAGACTTTTAATTTTATTACACATACATGCCTAAAAAAAACCAAAAATTTTGTAGTAGATTATGGGTAATATCCAAATATCAAATGAAATTTATAGGCATTGTGTGCGATCAAAATATTTTGGGACAACCAATTATGAGTTTTTATTTTTATTTTTTAGGCATGTATGTGTAATAAAATGAAATGTCTAAACATGTGTGTAAGTTAAATTTTTAGGCCCACCTCATTTTTTCAAAAAAAAAAAAAATGAAAATAATCATAAAAAAAATACCAAAATCGGTCATAAAACTAGTTGTGCCATGTTTGGCAAACCGATTTTGGCCTTTGTTTTTTGTTTTTATGTTTTTTGTTTCCCAAACAAGCACCACCAATTTTGGAATAAAATAAATTTTATATTTCTATATTATACACACACTCATAATAAATACATATAATACATATATAAGCTATACTTTGCAATGTTAAAAGACAAATTGTAATTTACAATTGCTAATACATCTATAATCATATGTTGCACAAAATGCACATTTTCATTTTCTTTTAACTTTAACTTTTTTTTTTTTTTTTTTTGTATTAGAGCTATAAATATAAATGGAATTTCATATTTTATTACACACATACCTATAAATTTAATTCACACACACATATGGTTAGAAATTTACTTTTTTACGCACATAAAATAAACTTGAGAAAATTAATATTGGATATTGTGGATAAAATCAAAATATAAAATTCAATTTATAGGCATGTGTGTGTAATACATATAACCATTTCCTTGATTTTAGCAAAATAAATCATATTTGTATAAAGTTTATATGTAGTTAAACAAAAACGAAAAAAGAAAAACGATGATAGGGTTTTTGAATATATCATGTGTTGAGGTGTTAAAAAAAAAAGTTACTATTTTAAACAAAAAAAATGAACAAAAGAAAAGGAAAAAAAATGATTTAAAAAAGATGAAAAAAAGAAAAGAAAAGAAAAAAAATATGATAAGTTCTTCCAACATATCATGTGTTATGATGTTAAAAATAAGTTATTACTAAGACAAAAAAAATAAGTAAATAAATAAATTTTGGGAGAGAAGGGCTAAAAGAAACATAAGTGAAAACACTAAGAAAAGATCTGGAAAAAAATAATTAAAAAAAAGGAAGAAGAAAAAAAGAAATTATATTTTGCTTCCATCTCGAATTATTGAAACTTTTACGTTTACAATTTTATTTTCACAGCAGTGCATGTTCAATACATCTAGGATTTAATATTGATTAATTTAAATTTTTATTTATGATTTACTACATAAATGCATCTATTTTATTTTTTGATTTTCACTGTCTACCCTAGTACTATATCACCTGTAGGGGGGAGGGGGGGAGGGCGGCGCTAGGCCCAAATTTTAGGGGGCTTTGCCGTTTGACCGATTCTATTAGTGGCTCCGCCTTTCCACTTGTCATGATCCCCTGAAAGTAGGGACAATTAATGAGTGGTTTAGATTAAATAGTCATGCCGACCTAGTTCCATTATATATGTGATTCGTATAACTTTGATTTATCCAGATGCATTAAAAATTCAGCAGGGTCCCTAATTGGCGTATTAAAGCTTGGAGAATTTTCATTAGACTAGGTATATATATTTTCACTTTTGGAAGAAAATAGCTAGTTAGATAGAGTTTTTATGTGGCTAGATATACCCTTTTAACATGAGTAATATTTGGGACACAACTTTCATACAACTTTCATACAACCTCTCTAAAACATGTGTCTATCTCTCTCCTGTGCTGTCACTGGACCCCACAGTGACACAGGAAAGAGATAGACACATCTTTTGGAGAGGTTGTATAAAAGTTGTATGAAGGTTGTATCCTAAGTATTACCCTATTAACATATTATATTTTTGGTTAGATAAATTTATGTGTAGGAATGACTTTTTACATTCTCTCCAAATTACAACATTTGAATCTTCCATCATTTAATTGGCACAAATCTCAACCATTACGAATATAATAGAGTTAATTAGATGAATAGATAAAATAAAGGCCATATATTACTGGAGATGTTCTAAGATTCATCCACATCCATTCAAAATCGTCACAACAAAAAAATGATTTAACTCCACATGAAATTAATAAATATAAATATGACCGCCATCCAAATCTTAACTCAACATAGTTGAATTAAAATTTTTTTTTCTTGCAAGAACAAAGGAACATGGTTGTCTTGTTTCTAGTGAAGAAAATACATTAACTACAGGGCCATATAAATCTGATATGTAATGACTGGTCGGAGGTGGTGTGGTGGGATGACGGTGGCTATGTGGTTGGGCGGAGGCGGTATCCTCGTTGGAGCTGCGACAGTGGAGGAAAGGATAGACATGAGAGTACACCTCTCTCTCTCTCTCTGTCTATAGAGTGCATTTTTGCTCACCCAAACTTATTCATCCAACTCACCCATTAACTAATGGAGTAAACGTCCCATGATTAAATGGGGGGATGGGATGGGATTTTGCTTCAACCAAAAACATAAACTAGATTAAGTAGCACTAAATAATTATAACTACAAATCACGATCAAAATTGTATAAGTATGCAAAAAACATAAACTATTACTCCGTAGTTCTAATTAAGTATAACTACAAATCGCGATCAAAATGGCATAAGCATAAACACATAAAACAAGCTCCACATGACTTTTAGACTATTATTGAGATATAGAGAACAGCTAGCAAACAGGTCCTTGCTGCATGTATTTATTTGAATCGTACATCAGAAAAAGAGTAATAGTTGCTAACACATTGAATTTTCTGCAGGTTGTTGACCTTTTTTTTTTTTCTCAGCAAGAAGATTATTAAGAGGATCAAGTCCAAAAGCATTACATAAAACAGCAAGCCATACACTTGCTAAAAGGAACCAAGGACAATCCCCCAACATAAACAAAATATCCACACCCTATCCCTGAATAAAAACACAAAAACCATATACAATCCTCAAAACCCAAAAGATATTCTGCAGAAACTAAACCCATTAACTAGGAAGCCATTAACAAGTGACCAAACCCAAAAGAAATTCTGCAGAAGCCATTAACAAGTCGCAGAACCAGTCCAAAAAAAAAAAAAAAAAAAAAAACAAAGATAAACCAAATCTTAGCAAAATCTTAGCAGGTTTTTGAGCTTAATTGGCATTTTGATCATCATTCAAGCGTACAAAATGTCCAATGGAAGTTCCTCTAAAGTGGGAGAAGGAATTGTAGCGGGCAAAATGTCCCGTGGAAGCTCGTCTGAAGTGAGAGAAGGAATTATAGCGGACGAAATGTCCAGTGGAAGCTCCTCGATCTGACGTACGAGAAGAAATTGTTGCGGACAAAATGTCCAGTGGAAGCTCCTCTAGTGGAAGCTCCTCTACCACCCAACGTAAGGTTGAGAGCTTGATGAATTTAATACATCAGAGAGTTGGAAAGCTCTCTCACACCGAAAATAAGTGGAGCATTTGCAAAGTTCCAAGCCGGCTGCGCGAGCTCAACAAAGATGCTTACACTCCTCGTATTGTATCTATTGGACCTATTCACTCTGGCCAAGAAAATCTGCAAGATATGGAAGTCCACAAAACTCGGTATATGCAGTCATTATTCAGTCGGACTAGAAAAGATTACGATCTAATCTTGTCTGAATTTGCTGAAGCAATCCTGAGCATGGAAAAAAAACCTCGTTCTTGTTATTATGATTATTCAACCCAGCTTTCCAATAGTAGAAGTCTAGAAGTCATTTTGCTACTCGACGGTTGCTTCCTTCTTGAACTTTTCCTCAGATGGCACTTCACGGGAATTCGTGGTGATCCAATATTTGGTGCCAGTACGATTCCTTCTATTCGTCGTGATCTGACATTACTAGAGAACCAAATACCCTTCTTTGTTCTCGAAAGATTGTATGAAATTATACTACCAGGCAATGAAAAACCCCACCCTTTGTCACTCACTCAGCTTTGTGCTTCCTTTTTCTATATAGAGTGGAATCTGGAGCAACCCAATGCCGGTTGCAGGCATTTGCTAGATCTCATACGTAAGTGTTATGTGCCTCGTCCTTCTTTAAATCCTTCTTTAAAATGCGAGCACTGTTCATACTTGGATTGGCAGGACCACATGATGAGTGTTTTTACATTTTTAAAAATTGCCAAAAAAAACATCGTAAAAATTGCAAAAAAAACCATCGTGTGGTCTTGCCAGCGTCACATAGGCGCTGCCGGGGGTACTGCCGAGGAACTCGAGACCGAGGATCCTGAGGCCTCGAGTGGAGCTGCAGGGGGTGTTGCCGCGCAGCTCGCGGCTGAGGATCCTGAGGCCTCGGGTGGAGCTGCCAGACCTAGGACCGAACAAAGGCGCAAGAAGAACTACGAATTAATACATTGTGTCTCAAAACTCAGAGAGTCTGGGATCAAGTTTGAAAAGGGTTCCTCTAAAAACTTGTTTGACATCAAATTTATAAAGGGAGTACTTGAAATCCCGAAGTTGCGCATCGACGATACCATGGATTCACTGTTGAGGAACATGATCGCGTTCGAGCAATGCGATCATTCGACTAGTTATCACATCACTTCATACGCTGTTTTAATGGATTACCTCATCGACTCCCCAGCCGATGTTGAATTCCTGCAACACAAGAGGATTATTGAGAATTATTTAGGCCATGGCGAAGAGGTTTCTAAGATCTTCAACAAAATCTCCAACAAAGTATTTGTGGAAGACTTCTACTTTGATACTCTATGCCATCAAGTCAACGAATACAGTGACAAATGGTGGCCTAGAAGAAGAGAAAGTTTGGTACGTGGCTATTGCTTCAATCTCTGGAAAGTCATCGGACTTATTGCTGGCTCTATACTTCTCGTGTTCGCCGGGTTACAAACAGGGTACACTATGGCTTCTTACCATCATCCGCCTAAATAGTCCTTCATCCCCTGGTGTAAAATCTTGTAAAATTATAAAATGGAATAATAGCTTGTTTGGTTGTAATGTCTTGTAAATTTTAAAATCGAATAAGAGCTTGTTGGGGTACTTGTATTCATGTCTTGAAAAATTATAAAACAGAGTAAGAGCTTGTTTTGGGTTCTTGTGTTCATCTAGCATCAGTAATAAAAGTTTAAAATGGAATAAGAGCTTGAATGGGTGCTGATGATGCCTAAAACTGGTAAGAGAGGTTTATAGAGAGAAAAAGACAAGAGCAATTTGTGTGTGGTTCGATCCCGTTAACGAGGTGTCCTACGTCCACGGTTGCGTCTGTGCGCTCTCACTAGCAGATCACCGGCGGGCCTGGTGAGCCAACAAAGGTGGGCGGCACTACCAGTAATACCGATCGGGTATATGCGGATGTATGGTGAGTTCTCTGTTGAATACTTGCTAGCTTAGAGAATTATCTTTAGATCGGAATTCGATCCCCATTGACAGGATAGGTGGGCTCTTTTATAGGTGCAAAGGTCCACCCTTATATGGTAAGTTAGTAGGATTAGGAAGCCTAATCTAATCATAATAGATTTGCATGATTTTAGGAGAGTTTCCTAAGTGGTTTAGGAAACTGTCATATTCCCTTTCGCAGACATGTAGTTGGCTTAGGAAACTACTGGATGGGTCGGGATCTCGGGATGCCGCGACCTTCATGCCCGGCCTGTTGGCACGAACCGCGCGGTCTGAATGAACGCCTCGGGAATGCTTGGCCCCACGGGGGGGCCCTTACCGGAATAACTGGCACCTATTGGTGACGTGGCAGTCTTCATGGCTAGATTATTTTGGACATATCAGCTGCCCCCCATTTTCAGAACTGACTGGATGCGTCATCGGGTAAGGATTAGAAAATCAGTAGCTTCTGGGAAACC
The DNA here is from genome assembly GCA_033977485.1 of Hydrangea macrophylla. Classification (NCBI taxonomy): domain Eukaryota; kingdom Viridiplantae; phylum Streptophyta; class Magnoliopsida; order Cornales; family Hydrangeaceae; genus Hydrangea; species Hydrangea macrophylla. Next base: position 110,897,511 of record CM066999.1, read on the forward strand.
GTCAGGATGTGATCCGGGAATACTGCTCGGGATGGGGCCCACAGTCCAGACCACCCGGTAGAATAACCGACCGGTACAGGTAGGAGCTCGGGTGTGGGTATTGCCACATGTCAGGGAGTAATTTCCTGGTCAGGATCCAGCGGAGTTGGTTCGGATGTAACCGAACAGTTGCGTGGTAACTGGACCGTCACGTCGCGCTTTTAATGCGCGTGCATTTCAAGGCGACCCTTCGCGTGCCCGAGGTGACAACTGTCTGACGGTTCTTGGCAGGAAAAATCCTGAGCCGTTGGATCTAATTGATCAGGACCGTTCGCTACGTCTATATAAGAAACACTTGGTCTTCTATTCAGTTCCTGCTACCAAGTGAGAGATTTTACCGAGCGGTTTGAGAGCAACCAAGATTCCCGAGTCCTCTTCTGCGCTGAATTTTGTAAGTCCTTCCTGTCTGTCCTCAGTTCTTCATCTCTTCTTCTTTCCTGAACAAAGTTGGAGGGAGTGAACCCACTTGGGTTAGATGGAGCCTGGGATTTCTTTTTTTTTTTTTTTTTTTTTTTCGGTTTTGTCACTTCTTTCAGTCTGGGGGTACACTAGAGTAGATTGACCAAACGGGGGTTCCCGAGAGAGTCTTGAGAGAGTGTTGTCTTTCTTCTAGAGTCTTGTACGACCTGCCCTTTAGGTTATTGGATCTACCTCCTCTGTACGTCAGGTTTGGAGTTCTTGACCCATTCCTAGGTCGTCTGCCCCTTAGGTTATCCACAAACGTAGTCATGTGTCATTCTGATTTCAATTCGTCGTCCCGGTCGGAGGACGAGCAGTTGCGGTCTGGGTCTATGAGCACGAGCCCATATCCCCCCTCATCGGCCCCCTCTGACCAGCATAGTGAGGGTAGAATACCTGCCCGGGCGTCTCACGAGGAGGCGCACCGGGATTCTCCTGTAGTCTCGACGTCTCGGGGGTCAGGCGATGAAGGGTCTGTGCCGAACAGTCCCGGAGTCGTCTTCGCGTGTGAGTCCATTGTTAGTACCCTGCGCGGTCCTGACTTGGATTGAATCAGGGACAGGTATGAGCTTCCCGGTCCCTTTTCTCTTGCTGTGCACGATGGCGGAGCTCACTTCCACGAGTCAGGCTTCGCCACCTTGTACGAGGATGCTTTCATGGCGGGCCTTCGTCTGCCTATCCACCCAGTCGCCCGGGACGCGCTCATCTACCTCGGGATCTCTCCCGGGCAGATCGCGTCGAACGACTGGTGATACCTGATGGGGTGCATATCCTTGTGGCCCCAAGTCCTCGGGTGTGAGCTCGCATTGCAGGAGTTCTTCTGGACCCACCGGCCTTTCCAGGTTCACGGGAAGGCCGGTTTCTTCTCGCTCGGGGCCAGGCAGGGGCGGAAGATAATTGTTAACTGCCCGAGCAACAACAAGGGATGGAAGAAGAAATTCTTCCAAGTGTCCACCCTGGGTCTGTGTGAGAAGGCGCCGGGTATTCATCTGAGGACCTCCTGGGCGGGGAAGTTGAGGAGTAAGCCCAAGCACTCTTTCTTTCTTGCTTAGTCTCTCTGTCTTGCCTTGACTAACCCATTTGTGTGTTTGCCTTGCAGTGGGAGCAGTTGACTCGCCCAGCCTACCGGATGAGCTGCAAGCGAGGATCCTGTCCTTGATAGACGACCCGACCGACATTAATAAGGTGTTGACCCGGTCGGGGAGCCCGAAGATCTCTTACAAGCCCCGGCGCTTCACAGTTCCTGTTCTCCCGGCGATCATCCCTGGTAAATACTATTTCTTGACCGTCTGGTTATGTTGGTACTTTGCTGAATTTGCTTCGGGTTTTTGCAGAAATGGCTCCCAAGAACGCAGCGGCGTTGAAGGAGAAAGAGGCGGCCTTGATGGCCCGGGCTGGCCAGAAGAGGAAGAAGCAGGACCCCGCTGAGGGCCAGCCCCTAAAGAGGATATCCCGGGGAATATCCATCCGGGCTGGAAAGGAAGCAGCTGCTACCTCCACGCCCGTTGTAACAATTGTTGCACCACCACCACCTCCTGGTGTAACCACCGCTGCGCCTCCACCACTTCCCCCAGTATCCAAATTGGCCGGGTTCTCCTTTCCGACCATGGAGGAAGCTCGCGCGGGCCCCTCTTCAAGGCCGGAGGTCGAGACGACGGATGAAGTCCGTGGAAGGGTACGGTCTGGGCTATTGTAGAGTCAAATCGACAAGTGCACCCTGCTCAGCCCCGAGGCCATCATCGGTTGGCTGTACAGCATCAGCCACATGGTAAGTCTCTTTGCAGTGTAAACCTTAGCTTTTCCTCCATGCATATACTGACATTGTCTTGTTCTTGTAGATTGGCTGTATTGCTGCTGGGGCCGAGACCACCCTTCCCGGCATTGCTGAGGGGTTGGCCGCTGCAAAGGCCAACCTCTCTGTGGAGAGGGCTGCCCTGGAGTCCACGGAGTTTGCCCTTACCGTGGAGGAAGAAAGATCCCGGGCAACTGCCCTGGAGCTCGGGGAGGTCCGTGATACTCTGTCAACCGAGCGGGCCGCCCGGAAGGTTGCGGAAGCTAAGGCTGCAGCGGAGGCCGGGAGGATCGCCGCCGAGCAGATTGCAGAGACTGGAGCTACAGTCGCGGAGGCCGGGAGGACCTCTGCCGAGAAGGACCTGGAAGCCATGACGACCACGCTCTCGGAGCTTACTGCTGCTTGGGAAGCTGAAGCCAAGGAGGCTGAGGAGGAATTCAAGGTTGGGTTCCTCACGGGCTACGCTGACCTGACGAGGCGGGCTGCTGCTGACCACCCTGACTGGGACTTGTCCGGTTATTCCTGGGCGGAGTCCAGTTATTAGAAGGAAGGCCAGGCTGACTCCGAGGTCGCCGATGAAGCTGTACCGGCCGGGGGCCCTTCTGTTGATGAGCAGGCTGCAGAGGAGGGAGAATTGGTGGTGGTAGACTAGGTTTTTTTTTTTTTTTTTTTGTTGTAGTTTTTTTTTGTTTCTGGGGAGGCTACTACAACTGCCCCCCAGGCCTTGTACAGTTTTAGTTTAATTAATGAAAAGGCCCTCGAGGTCAAACTTTCCATTAACTGTCTTTTGTCTTCTCCCTGTACTATGCCTGTTTTAATTGCTAGTATCCGCTCGGTTATTGGCCAACCTAACACCTACCTTAGCAAATGTTTTAGGACCGTAACTAGTAGAACACCTAGTCTTTCTGACCTGTTTAGAAGGTACACCCGGTGTATTATAGGATTATCCTGTATTACCGTCCGGGATGTCCCGGTATATCCTAGGTGTATCATATTTTACCGTCCGGGATAGTATCTCTGGTCACTGTAAGTACTTGGGAATATCGTCCAAGTTCTTTTAGTGACCGGTGTGATTTCCTGTTTTGGCATTTTTCTAAGGCGAGAGTGCGGGAGTTAGTAGCCGTAGGAAACCGACCTGGAACATGGGTGGTTGCAGGGTCCTTTGGAGCTTGCCATCGCCTGCCACCTAGGGGGTTGACCCCATCGTCGACTGGACCTAGATAAAGCCTTGTGTAATTTCCTGTTTAGGTCTAGTATCCCCTTGCCACCCGAGCGTCCTGTGAAGGCGGGGGCGTATTGAGGAGCGACCATAGGAAATCGACCTGGAACATGGGTGGTTGAAGGGTCATTTTGTGCCTGGGTTCGGAGCCCGAGGTCTTTTTATGCCTTGGTTGCTAGCCAAGGTCTTTGGTGTCCCGGGGTTAGGCCCGAGGTCTTTAAGGTGCCTGGGTTCGGAGCCCGAGGTCTTTTTATGCCTTGGTTGCTAGCCAAAGTCTTTGGTGCCCCGGGGTTAGGCCCGAGGTCTTTTAGGTGCCTGGGTTCGGAGCCTGAGGTCTGTTTATGCCTTGCTTGCTAGCCAAGGTCTTTGGTGCCCCGGGGTTAGGCCCGAGGTCTTTTAGGTGCCTGGGTTCGGAGCCCGAGGTCTTTTTATGCCTTGGTTACTAGCCAAGGTCTTTGGTGCCCCGGGGTTAGGCCCGAGGTCTTTTTTGCCTTGCACGGTGTACCGACAGGAGTAATTTTGTAAAATAAACTTTCCAATTTTATTAAAAACAAAAATTTATTGCTACTGCTCAATCAGAGCTACAAAAAGAAATTTCTCTACCAGTACTAAATTTTCGTGGTTCAAGGCTACTGATAATACTTGCAGAGGTGCTGCACATTCCAAGGATGAGAGAGATCGTTCCCGTCCATGCTCTGTAGCCGGTAGGTTCCCAGTCGGTTGACTCGGGTTATTATATATGGGCCTTCCCAGTTTGCTCCCAATTTCCCATGGCTCGGGATCCGGGTAGACTGGTTTACTGCTTTAAGGACGAGGTCTCCAACTTGAAAACTGCGGTGCTTCACCCTGCTATTGTAATACCGCGAGACCCTTTGCTTGTAGGCTGCCACCTTCAGATAGGCTTGGTCTCTTTTTTCCTCCACCAGATCCAGTTCTGACCTGAGGGATTCTTCGTTATCCGGCGCACTGAAGTTGGCCACCCTATATGTAGGCAGCCCGAGCTCTGTGGGGACCACCGCCTCGAAACCGTAGGTTAAAGAGAACGGGGTTTCTCCTGTTGCCGCTCGGGGTATAGTGCGGTAGGCCCACAAGAGGGTTGGTAGCTCTTCAGTCCACAACCCTTTGGCGCCTTCAAGCCTTGTCTTGATTGACTGCAAGAATGTTCGGTTGGTTACCTCGGCTTGACCGTTGGCTTGTGGGTGCTCGGGGGAGGAGTAATAATTCAGTATCCCGTAGCCCGAGCAGAACTGCCTGAATATAGGGGTGTCAAACTACCTGCCGTTATCGCTGACCAGGGCCCGGGGAATGCCGAACCTACTAAGAATATTTCTTTCCATGAAGCTCTCCATTTTCTGTTCGGTTATTGTCGCCAAGGGCTCGGCCTCTGCCCACTTGGTGAAGCAGTCAACAGTGATGACGGCGAACTTGACTTGTCCTTTTCCCATTGGCAGGGGACCGACAATGTCGATGCCCCACTGGGCGAACGGCCAAGGGCTGTGGATTGGTGTCTAGAGCTCTCCCGGTCGGTTGATCATGGGGGAGTATCGTTGACACTTGTCACATCTTCTGACGTACTCCTGGGAATCCCGGGCCATGGTTGGCCAGTAGTAACCTTGCAGTAGGGCCTTCCTGGAGAGTGCCCGGCCTCCAATGTGGTTCCCACACACTCCTTCGTGGATCTTGAATAGTATCGCTTGGACTTCCGCAGGATGAACACAGCGGAGGTATGGGAAAGTAAATCCCCTCTTGTAGAGAACACCGTCAATAATGTGGTATCGTGTCGCCCGGTATTTGACCCGGCGGGCTTCTTCTTTGTCGTCTGGTAGCGTCCCTGTTGTCAAGAATGTCACGAGCGGGTCCATCCAGCTGGGTCCCAGGGTGACCGGATCTACCTCCATGCCTTCTGAGTTGATCTCACTTGGCTCGGGTAGATATTGTATCCGTATCCCGGGCAAGTCTGACTCAGAAGACGAGGCGAGGCGAGCCAACTGGTCGGCCTTGGTATTTTCTTCTCTCGGTATCTGCGTGATAGAGAATCCTCGGAGCTTCTTGGAAACCTCTCGGACAAGGGCCAGGTAGGCTAACATGTTGTCTTCCCGCGCTTCATATTCTTGGTTAACCTGGTTGACCACGAGTTGGGAATCACTGTATCCCTGGACCTGTTGTGCACTCATAGAGGTGGCCAACTGCAGTCCGACCAGTAGGGCTTCGTATTCGGCCTAGTTGTTGGAGGCACGGAACCCAAATCTCAATGCATATTCGAGCTGGATACCGTCGGGGGTAGTTAAGATGATTCCTGCCCCACTGCCTTGCTGATTGGATGAACCGTCCACGTGAAGTACCCAGGTAGGAATATCAGAGTGTAACCCGGGCGGTAAGGTCGGTGGCTCGGACTCTTCGACCGCGTCCTCTTGATACGTGAACTCGACCAAAAAATCTGCCACGGCTTGTCCCTTGATGGCTGCCGGGGTCGGTAGATTACCTCAAACTCTTCCAACTCTATGGCCCACTTGACGAGCCTCCCGGACGTGTCCGGACGGCTGAGGATTCTGCGGAGAGGTTGATCTGTGAGGACCACAATGGCATGGGCCTGAAAGTAAGGGCGGAGCCTTCGGGCCAAGGTGATAAGGGCAAACGCCAGTTTCTCCATGCGGGAGTATCTTCTCTCTGCACCCTATAATGCCCGACTGGTGTAGTACACTGGGAACTGTATCCCGTGCTCTTCCCGGATAAGTGTCGAGCTAACTGCGGATGGTGACACTGCCAAGTACAAAAATAACTCTTCCCCGGGCACGGGTGTTGAGAGTAGAGAAGGGGAAGCCAGGTACTTCTTGAGTTCCTGGAACGCCTCTTCACACTCTTCTGACCACTGGAACGCCTTGCGAAGGATTTTGAAGAATGACAGGCACCGGTCGGTAGCTCGGGAGACAAATCTGTTCAATGCGGCCACCCGTTCGGCTAAGCTCTGAACCTCCTTCGTTGATTTGGGCGACCGCATGTTGATGATGGCTTTGATCGTTTCGGGGTTTGCCTCAATTCCCCGTCTACTGACTAAGTGGCCCAGAAATTTCCCGGATGAGACGCCGAAGGTGCATTTGGCCGAGTTCAACCTCATCCTGAATTTTCTCAAAATGATGAAGGCCCCGGCCAGGTGCTCGAGGTGGTCGGGCTCGTCCCGGCTCTTGACCAGCAGATCATCCACATATACGTCCATAGTCTTTCTAATGAGGTCTTTGAACATATAGTTGACCAGGCGTTGGTAGGTGGCGCCGGCATTCTTGAGACCGAATGGCATCACCTTGTAGCAGTACGTGCCCTGGTCGGTGATGAACGCCGTCTTCTCTTCGTCCCCGGGGTACATGCTGATCCGGTTGTACCCTGAGTAAGCGTCCATGAATGAGAGGAGTGAGCGACTTTCCGTGGAGTCCACAAGGAGGTCTATCCTGGGCAGCAGATAGCAATCCTTGGGGCAAGCTTTGTTGAGGTCGGTGAAGTCCACGCACATCCTCCACTTCCCGCTGCTTTTCTTGACAAGGACCACATTGGCTAGCCAGTCGGGGTAGTGGACTTCTCGTATGGAACGGTCTTTGAGGAGCTTCTCGACCTCTTCACTCACTTCCTTTTGTCTCTCGGGGGCCATGTGTGGGAAAAACAGGTTTAAAATTAAATATAAACGCGCAGCGGAAAAAAAAGTTCAAAACTTTTATTGGTAGCCTTGGATCTACTACTTATTAACTCTATAGATGCGCATAACAAGATGGAGAAGATTCTATACCTTAGGTCTTGAACCCAATTCTGATTTTTGTCCTTCTCTTTGTGTGTGCAGCAGCAACCTCTAGGAAATCTTCACCCTTATGTCTCCTCAAATGCTCCCAGAGTGGCTAGGGTTGGTAGGAACCCTAATAGTGAGAATAGGGAAGGTTTGGGAACTCTAAACAGGTTCTGCAGCAATTGGTACGTTAAAACCGACGAACTCCGATTTCTGGACGCAGCTGCCCTATTTATAGATTCCCATAACCGACCTTACTTTCAATCGATCGAAGTGACTTCGATCGATCGAACTGTCGATCGATAGAACCTCGTTCGATCGATCGAACCTGTCTAGACTTCAATCGATCGAACCAGTCTTGACAGCATTCTCATTTGCCTTTCCAAGCATTCTGGCGGAGCTAAGAGTGGGACCTCCTAGGTTCTTAATTACTGGCTCCGATTAATTATTATTCCATCTAGTCAGTACTCTTGACTAAGGAATCAATAATTAATCAATTATCATTAATGCCACTATAAAATGATAATTGCACTCTAGTGCATAAGAACATAATCACACATACATAAGTGATGGCTAGACTTGTATAATATGATACGGATGTCCCTCTACCAGGCAGTATTCGTATCTATCATTGGGATGTATGTCTTAAGATACTGTCGACCCAATAGATAGTACATCTTATATTCCTCAAGTATCATTCACTACGCTTGGATTACTAAACATGTCAACAATGACACTTTGTTGACAAGGCTGGCCAGCGCTCAGTAATCACTCCTAGTGACATTCTCGAGGGAATACTTACTCTTCGTTTTATTGAAGAGGGTAGAATTCCATCTTGACAATATATGTTCCCAACGTTGCATACTTGATTACCCAAGATACCCAGGTGTTGATCTTGCAAGACCTCACTGATTGGTAAGTCAAAGCAACTAAGCATACAACTTGCATCCATAACTGTCTCAGGATTGAGGACATGTATCCCTATACAAGTTTTGAGTTCCTATTGATGGTGACAGCGATTAGGTGTCAATAGGTTTAACTCAGGTCCGTCAATGCACCGAGTGCACTAGCATATTAACCAAGAGTCAAAGACTCTTATGAATGAGATTCATCATTCTACCCCGTAGACGTTAATCATGCTACAGTGTATACCTGATAAGTTATCCAGACTTATCATCCACTGTGACTTATTTGAAACAACAAGGATTTGTGATTCATATCTCACATGTGTAATCACATACACAAATGAACCACATACAATGTTGTTTAAGGATTCCAGTCTAATATTCATCTCATGAACTAACATGCATAAATGCATTATGATATTCCATTGTCCAACTAACTGGTTTGAGGGCATATTTCCAACAAACTCCCACTTGCACTCATAACCATATAGCGTTAGCACTAACACTAGCATAGTCTCTGTGACTTGTCAAAATCCTTAACCCGTAAGGTTTTGCATAGGGACTGATGATCATTGACTGAAACAATCCATAGTAAAACATCTTCATGTTATACTATATCCCTAGACAAAAGACGTCACATGACATGTATCCAGTAAAGCTAATTTGAACATTGTCCAAAACACCATCACCCTGCATATATCCGCTAGTTCTTTCTCAAGCCCTAGAGAATATATACTTTGTGATAGTTCAGAAAACTGAACATTCACTTGGACTGATATCTGTGAACAACCTCAACGGTATAACTGATATCCATACCTAACATCACATACAAAGTTTATCAATAGCGAAGGCTTATGATATACCTTTCATGTGACCTCTTTCATCTTGTATCCCAAGATACAAATCTTGAAAGAGCAATAGGTTATGTTCAAAGGTGAAAAACCTTTATCGAAATGTTCTACGTTGAATCTAGCCAGCAACTTTCTGATATAGTAGTTTGAGATAATCTCATTATCTTAACTTTCCGATCTTGAATGAGCAAAAATCTAAAGATTATAGCTCGCTTCACCGAGATCATAAATATCAAGTTTACTGTAGAAACTTAACCTCAATCATTGATAATACTACTTTAACATCTCGCAATGATAAAGATGTCATCAATATATGGAACCATAATCACCACCACACTTCCTTTGCGCAAGGATCCTTTCATCCACTTAAGCTACATCCATACTTTAGATGACTCTAAAGTATTTTGACCAAGCATATCAAAACAGATGTCCTTATCTCTGGATGATTGCTTTAGTCCATAGACTTATGCAAATCACATACCAGAGCTTCCTTATCACAAAACTTCAATGCACCAGGGAATTTCAACAATGTTGAGAATTCTCCCACTTCAATGAAGTACCAATGTAGGAATGGATGAAGAGGTAGTAGATTTTAGGTCTAGATGATTTATAGATTGCTTTAAGATATAAATTACTTTACTCTTTTATATTATCTTTCCTTTGCAAAATTTGGTCTCCAACCAACTTTTGTTTTCTCTGGAAACACGACAAAAGTATTATACTTCTAATCTAGATTCAAAAGGCTCATCATTTCTTTACACCAAAGTGCTAGACATCCTTATCCAAAGTTACCATGAGAAAGAAGTCGCATTCTTTTCACAACTTTGGGGATGTCTATCAAAAAGATTTGCTTTTGAATAAGATCCAGTATATACATTGTAGTTCCATCGAGAAAAATAAGGAATAATAGTACCTCTAAATAACTCATCCCATGACCCAGTCATATCTAAAAGAAGATAGTTCCTTCTACCTGCTACACCATCCCGTGGAGGCGCACTAGGTGTAGACTGTCGAGAAAGAATCTCATTCTTATCTCCTTTGGACAATAAATACATTAGATAGATACTCACCATTTTGATCAAATCAAAAAGCAACGATATTCTTTTACCAATTACTCTTCATTCCAAAACTTTTGAATTTCTTCAAAATTGAGGATGAAGATGTAATAAGTAAATGTATATCAGTATCCAAAAAAGCCGAAACTACTTTTCAACTCTAATGTTTATTGCCCTACATACATGAGTATGTCCTAATTCTAATAAGTCCTTGGTCGTGTGATTTTCAAAAGAAAAGTCACCTGATCATATTAGCCTCTAAATAGGATTGACAAACAGGTAGTGGTCTTAACAACCAAAAGAGTTTTAGGATCCAATCCTTTACTCCCCATTTATCCTAATTTAGATTAATATGATCTGATCACATTTACTCTCTAAAAGGATTGACAAATAGGCAATGGTCTTAGCAACCAAAAGAGTTTAGGATCCAATCCTTTACTCCCCATTTATCCTATTTAGATTAAATATGATCTGACCTCAAAACCAAAAAGTTATAGAATTAGTTGAGGGTGCTATCCTTTTAGATGGTAAAATACCCATGAGTCATTTAAATACTACATTAGATAATATATGAGAAACAAGAGTAAATTGGTGAGATACTTGCTTGACAAGTTATTTAGATCACATAAAAGAACGCTTTCTTTTAATCAAGAATTTCAGTACCAAAATCAAAAGAATAAATATTATTCATTAATTCAAAACTGAAATCCATCTAATAACTCCAAAGTTTTATTACAATATAAAACTATTAATCTAATAGCAACTCTTGCATCAGATCCCAAAAGGCAATCAAGATCTTCTAATCACTGCACATTCTTATTTTCCAATTCCCTGCAACAATTATAGATATAATTTGGAAAATATAGAATTAGTGCCCATAGTAGTTGAAGTATCAGTTTTTCAACTTACTTCAAAAACTAGTAAAAGGAACGTACCTTGCCTTTTGGCAGTCAAGTATTCCACACAGTTCCTTTTTCAATGCCCTCTCATGCCACAATGGAAACACTTTCCTTTTGGCACGGCACCAGCCTTTCCCTTTCCAAGTCTTGCCTTCTTCCCAATAGTTGGCTTAGGCTCACCTATCCTTGAGTCTTGCTTCTCCTTCTCTGAACTTATGCTCTTAGGCTTAGTTCCAGAAGATGAAGCCATTCCAATGTTCTGAACATTTGACTCCTCTTTGACTATATCCATCGTTGCCTCAAGAGAGCTCATCAACTCACTTGTTGAAAAAACTGTTTTACTCATTTTAAAAACCTTTTTAAATTGAGTGAATGATGAAGGCAACGAATGCAAGATTATGTCAACTTGAGTCTCACCATCAATGTCGGAACCAAGAACTTCCATTACTTTGAAATAAGTAATCATTTTAAAAACATGCTCTCTTATTGAAGTTCCTTCCAACATTCTGGTGTCCATGACTAACTCCAAGGCTCTAAGCCTTGCAGTACGGCTCAGTTCCCCAAACATCTCCTCGAGGTTCAATATTATAGCACGGGCAGTGTTCAAAGGTTGATGTTGCTGCTTCAACACATTAGACAAAGAGTCTAAGATGCTAGAGCGAGCTATACCATCAAATCTTATCTACTGCCAATATTGATCCGCAAGATCAGTTGGGGTGTCATGGTATGGAATAGGTGGACAGGGAATGGTAAGAACGTATTTACATCCATTAGCAGTTAACAATTCATCCAGTTCCAGTTTCCATTCAACGTAGTTATTTCCAATTAGCTTATTCTGGATCATGGTTATAGCAAGTGGGCTAGACATAATGAATCTGAAATACAAATAATGTAACAGAATTACAATATGGAAATCATGAATATGACAATTTATATGATACATTGGAATTTCCTTAACCAACTCATTAATTGTCTTCAGGATGTCAAGCCTATGAAATTAAGTCTCCGTGTGGCGATCATAACCTCATAGCCTGATTGGGAAACCCATCATGAATGTCATGCAACTCTTACAAAACAATTCATGACTCCTGAACTTTTGGTCTCTAAGTTTCTGGATAATGCTCCGTGTGGAATCCCTTACCCATAGCTTAGCTAGTGTTTACCATTAACTAGAATCCAATGACAACCGCCTCAAGTAGTGCCTCAGTGTAGTGGTCACCCTCTAACGCGTCTCATTGATTCTATCCAAAGGAAGTTCATACCTAATAACCAATGAATAGTGTATCCTCCGTATGGAATGATCACCCATGGCTGGATAACACAGAATATACTACCCACCTTACAATGAACCGTTTATGGAAGACCGTGGGAGTTATAAAATAAGTCCCTCTCCCACTAGATTTTTATAAGAAGTTCATATCTAGTAATCAATAAGAAATACCCTCCGTATGGAATGATCACTCATAAATGAGTGACACAGAGTATTTCTCATACTTACAATGAACTAATAGGAATTTTTCAAAAAAAAAAATGTTTCTTCACATTGCCCATAAACATCAAGTGTTTACTAATGTGTTGGAAAAAGGTTTTGAATTTTTATTTTAGAAAACTTGTTTTACGTGCATGCAAGTAGTAACAATATATAAAATTCCAATCACAACTAAGCACATAAAACAAAAACTAAAATGAAATAAAAACATTCAACAATGCCTCTATCTCCCATGGCTCTATCTCCATAGAACCTCCTTCTTGGTTTGATTGCCTCCGACTCCATCTTCATGGACAACGGCTTGCTCCACCATCTTCATGGATTTTCTAATTCTATTACATTGGTCCTATACTTCTCTCGAAGCTTACAATTTATCTAGAAATAGAAATAACAACAATAAAATAAAAGGCTAGGAAAACCGGTGCGACTTTCCTTTTCATAGGATTGAAGTCGCAGCGCCCTTTACGTAAGCCTTAAATCCAAACCAACAATTAAATACAAAATTTAAAAGTCTTGGTGCCATGGGAGATAGCGGACTAAGCTTGCTGCAAAAGGGTTAGTCACACGCACAACCACGCATATATATAACAAATATATGTACCATTGGAACCCCTAATTAATTCACACAGTAGATAAACTCTTTACATACTGAATTAGAACTTAAAACAGCATCACAGTTCTCTGTCACACTTCGATCGATCGAACCAATTCGATCGATTGAACCTTCGATCGATTGAACATAGTTCAATCGATTGAACTTTCAGTTTCACAGAATGTTTTGAAAAACTTACAGCATAAATAAAATTTTAAAGTAAATATTTTTAAAACCATTAAATCTGTAAACTGAAAACCTGGACAGAAAAGCAGTCTCGATCGATCGAACAAAACCAAAGTTCGATCAATCGAAACTAGTTCGATCGCTTGAGAACAGATGATGTTCGACCGATCGAGACTGCTTCGATCGATCGAACCCACCTTGCATCCAATGCAATCACAGATTTGTATTCTGCTGCATAAACACTACAGAAACGGATCTGTGATGATGCAGTTTTGAAAACAGTCCTAAATTCAACAGCAAATCAAAACTAGTGTTCCAAAAACGCATCTATAGATCCAAACAAGCGAGGCTCTGATACCAATTGTGGGAAAAACAGGTTTAAAATTAAATATAAACGCGCAGCGGAAAACAAAGTTCAAAACTTTTATTGGTAGCCTTGGATCTACTACTTATTAACTCTATAGATGCGCATAACAAGATGGAGAAGATTCTATACCTTAGGTCTTGAACCCAATTCTGATTTTTGTCCTTCTCCTTGTGTGTGTAGCAGCAACCTCTAGGAAATCTTCACCCTTATGTCTCCTCAAATGCTCCCAGAGTGGCTAGGGTTGGTGGGAACCCTAATAGTGAGAATAGGGAAGGTTTGGGAACTCTAAACAGGTTCTGCAGCAATTGGTGCGTTAAAACCGACGAACTCCGATTTCTGGACGTAGCTGCCCTATTTATAGATTCCCAGAACCGACCTTACTTTCAATCGATCGAAGTGACTTCGATCGATCGAACTATCGATCGATCGAACCTCGTTCGATCGATCGAACCTGTCTAGACTTCAATCGATCGAAACAACTTCGATCGATCGAACCAGTCTTGACAGCATTCTCATTTGCCTTTCCAAGCATTCTGGCAGAGCTAAGAGTTGGACCTCCTAGGTTCTTAATTACTGGCTCCGATTAATTATTATTCCATCTAGTCAGTACTCTTGACTAAGGAATCAATAATTAATCAATTATCATTAATGCCACTATAAAATGATAATTGCACTCTAGTGCATAAGAACATAATCACACATACATAAGTGATGGCTAGACTTGTATAATATGATACGGATGTCCCTCTACCAGGCAGTATTCGTATCTATCATTGGGATGTATGTCTTAAGATACTGTCGACCCAATAGATAGTACATCTTATATTCCTCAAGTATCATTCACTACGCTTGGATTACTAAACATGTCAACAATGACACTTTGCTGACAAGGCTGGCCAGCGCTCAGTAATCACTCCTAGTGACATTCTCGAGGGAATACTTACTCTTTGTTTTATTGAAGAGGGTAGAATTCCATCTTGACAATATATGTTCCCAACGTTGCATACTTGATTACCCAAGATACCCAGGTGTTGATCTTGCAAGACCTCACTGATTGGTAAGTCAAAGCAACTAAGCATACAACTTGCGTCCATAACTGTCTCAGGATTGAGGACATGTATCCCTATACAAGTTTTGAGTTCCTATTGACGGTGACAGCGATTAGGTGTCAATAGGTTTAACTCAGGTCCGTCAATGCACCGAGTGCACTAGCATATTAACCAAGAGTCAAAGACTCTTATGAATGAGATTCATCATTCTACCCCGTAGACGTTAATCATGCTACAGTGTATACCTGATAAGTTATCCAGACTTATCATCCACTGTGACTTATTTGAAACAACAAGGATTTGTAATTCATATCTCACATGTGTAATCACATACACAAATGAACCACATACAATGTTGTTTAAGGATTCCAGTCTAATATTCATCTCATGAACTAACATGCATAAATGCATTATGATATTCCATTGTCCAACTAACTAGTTTGAGGGCATATTCCCAACACCATGCCCCTCCTTTTCTGCTTCACCGGCCTGCAATCTAGATTGACGTTGAGGCGATGGGACATTACTCGGGGGTCAATCCCGGGCATATCCTCGTGACTCCAAGCAAAAATGTCCTGGTTTTGCCTCAAGAACTGGGTCAGTTTCTCCTTCAGGCCGGGCTCCAGTAGGGTGCCAATGCTGACCGTGCGGTCAGGGTACTCGGGATTCAGCACTACATTTTCCAATTCTTCCACTGGACCTACCGCGTCGCTCTAGTCCCGGGGGTCCATCTCTTGAACGTTTAATGTTTCAGTGATTGCCCCCCGGCGTAACGAGCTGATGTAGCAACTCCGGGCGGTGGTCTGATCTCCATGCAAGCATCCGGGTCCCTGAGGAGTTGGGAACTTCACTGTTAAGCTGTAGGTAGAGACGACTGCTCTGGCCTTGTTGAGGGTCGGCCTACCAAGGATGACAATGTAGGCCGACGGGGCTTCTACAATCACGAAATTGGTCAGCACGGAGGCATGCTGAGGGTAGGTCCCCATGAGAACTGAAGCTCGATTATCCAGAGCAGTTGTGTGCTGGAGCCGTTCAATCCTACAAGGGGGTAGCAACTGGCCGGAGCCAATCCCTGACGATCCCGAGTTGATCGAATGCCGTCGTGAACATAATGTCGGACGAGCTGCCTGTGTCCACTAGCACTCTCTTGACCATATAGTTTGCTATAGAAAGCGTCACTACTAGCGGGTCATCATGGGGGTAGTGGACGCCCTACAGGTCGTCGGATGTGAATGTTAGAACATCGGTTGGGGAGAAGCTGGTGGATTGGACCTGTCAGACATCCGCTCGGGATGCCCAAGCATGCCTCTTCCGTGCCGACTGTGAATCACCTCCGCCTGACGTTCCTCCGGAGATTACGTGGATGTGGCCAAGTGGTGGTGACTGATCGAGAGCTCGGGTGTCCTGTCGGGGTCGTCTATCTGCTGTGACGAACTCAGCGAGGTGTCCCTGCTCGATCAGCTTCTCTATTGCCATCTTTAATTTGAAGGAATCCTCCGTTTCATGGCCGTGATCTGTCACGCCCCGACGTAGCATAAATAAGGAAAGCGTTTAATTTCCTTTATAGACCCGTAGGTCGCGACAGTTTGAAGGATCGATTCCGTCCCAAACGTCGAACAACAAAACATAATAATCAGAGTAAAGCAATCAAGGCTTACAAAAATTTTCTAACTTATTACATCTTATGATACGGGGTCAACTAAGGCACAGACAGCCTTAAAATAAAACAGTAACTTAGAGTCTGTTACAGTCATCCTTAAACAAAGCAATTTAAAACTTAAAACACATAGTAAATAAACAGTTTCTCGTCCCAACAGCAGCCATTCTCAATTAGCGTAGTCATAAGATTCCTCCTGATTGTAACCTGAAAAGCCTGAATACGAATGTCCAGGACGCATCAACGTCGTCAGCTTCAAGAAGCTGGTGAGTATTAAAAACATGACTTTGAATGTAAAACATACCAACTTACCTTTTTCCAATTCCCATTTAAATCCACAAGTTTATAATTGAAGTAAGGAGCTCATTTAGAAAACAATCACAACATTATTTAAAGAGGGTAAATTTACACAGATGGGACCGTGTATGAGAACAATGCACCACACTCATCTTGCCGACTCTTTTCTCTCGACAGCCACAACAACCCACTATCCTACTCCTGGTATCTTTGAAACACTCAGATAGCCACACTTTAGCAACGGGGCGCCAGGGAGTGTCCAGTTTGCCTCACACTTTGGTCCGGGGTACCAGGGAGTGTCCAATGCCTCACACTTTGAATACCCTAACCGCCATGCAAATACCGGGGCAACCCCTCACACAGTATCCAGACTCGAGTTATCAGGGAGTGTCCGTAGGCCACACTTTAGCACTACCATGGGTGCCAGGGAATGTCCGAGTTCGGCTTCACACTTTAACGCTACCATGGGCGTCAGGGAGTGTCCATATTTGCCACCGTCGCATTTCAAAGATACCCTCTCCACAATCTCAACCACAACCACAACCACAACCACAACCACGACCACAAACTCATACTCAACCACAACCACAACCACGACCACAAACACGAACTCATACTCTTTCCACACTACCATTACTCTTTTCCACACAGACTGACATCCCTATGCATGTACCACTGACCCACATGAATGGTATGCACTTAAACGAAAACAAAAATGCTGAATTAAAGGAACAACACGCGTACGGGGATTAATGAGTCATACTACAATGTTTTAATCATTCAAACATAACCAAATAGAGTTCTGATCACTAAATTCCCAAACAGAGCCTTATCAATACCAAAAAGTTGAACCAAACAGACCTTAAACACAAAACAGACAAAAACAGAAACTGTCAGAACTCGCGCGCGCGGGCCGCTCGCGCGAAGTGTCGCTCGTGCGATATGCCCATTTTCCTTTTATAATATAACTTTTCTGTCTGCCTGAGAAAGCCAAGGTCGCGCGCGCGGATCGCTCGCGCGAAGGGGTTCTCGCGCGACCCTCGCTCGCGCGACCAGCCAAATTTTCCTTTATATATAAAAACTCTTACGTCTGCCTGGAGACGCCTACCTCGCGCGCGCGGGCCGCTCGCGCGAAAGGTCGCTCGCGCGGGCCGCTCGCGCGATTCCTCGCGCGCGCGATCTTGGCGCGAGATGAAGCTGAGGCTTCATCTTCTTCGCAGAAACTGCTCTGTTTCAGCTTTAGGGGTCCAAAATGACCCATTTTGGAATTCTAAAGTATATAGGACATATAATATATGATTCTCTTCGGTTTTTCACAAGGATTACGAATCTAAAGTCAATTTAACACCATTTGATCCATAGCTCTCTAATTTTAGGAAAAACTAAAACATGTCAAAACTTCATTTTCAATATACTTTCTTATATGAACAAATTGGGTTCTAAAACTTCAGACATATCATCAACGAGGTATAATCTTTCATAATCAACTCTAAAAACAAGTTTTGGTTAAGTTTTGAAAATCTTGATTTTTCAAGCTATGAACTTCAACGTATGATCATCAAAGGAGAATTTAACAATCAGACAAGCATGTAGAAATTAAAGCATGAATTACATTCTGAGTGAGTTCTAAATACTCACTGATTGATAAGAAAGTGTGTGTGTTGAGAAAGATTCAAGAAATACAAGAGGCCCAATCAAGCTTGGCTATGGAGTTGTGTAGTTTCTCTCTCCAGAAAATCTCCAGAATATAACTCTCAAGCTCTCTCTTTTCTCTGTGTAAATGAAGTGCAGTGATGAGAATGTGTGTGTGTAGTGAACATATATAGAGAGAGCCAATTGGAGAACTTGGGCTCCAAGAATTTTAAGCTCACTTAATAATCTCAAATTTGGTTTAACAATTCCTTGATTACACCTTAATCCTCAGTATATGTGCATACATATATACACTGATGAACAAAATCTCATGGTCCTACAGATCACCCAAAAGCCATGTAGGTGCATAGGGGTCAACTAGTGTTGTTTGGGAATTTAAGCTTATGGCCTAATAATACACACACACATAAAGCATTGCCAAACAAGGCCTAAGCCAATGATCACTTGCCATTAATGGAAATAAAGCATATGTCATGTCCAACTTTACGTCACTTCCAAAATCTGGGGAAGTTTAGTACAGCGCAGACAGTTTTGGACATAAACTGGTATTTTCGGGGCGCGGTGGTCACCACAAAAATACAGGAAATTCATTTTGACTTGAGAATTGATTTCCTGGTTTCATAAAAATACTGATTGAGTCAGTAGAAGTTATTCTCACCGTTTTGAAATACAGATTTTGAAATCCATACTGGTATCACTAACTTTATAAAAATTACAATTTAACCCCAACAACATTCTTAGCTTGCAATAATTCAAGAAATAAAATTTAGAACATGAGAAATGTAATTTAAATGAAGCAGTCAATACCCAATGAAATTAAATATACAATGCAATTGCCAATTAAATATGAAAATGTAATTTAGGAATAAATGGAAATGCAGGTTATTACACCCTTCCTCCCTTAAACAGGATTTCGCCCCCGAAATCAAGACTAACTAGTCCTGAAATAACTCCGGGTACTTCTTCTTCATATCAGTTTCAACTTCCCACGAGGCTTCGTTCTCGTCATGGTGATTCCACTGAACCTTCACCAACGAAATATCCTTATTCCTCAACTTCTTGATACTCTGATCTAGGATCCTCACAGGTCTCTCCTTGTAAGAAATGTTATGACTCGTCTCAATATCGTCATAACTAACCACGTGCGAGGGATCGCGTATGTATTTCCTCAACATACTTATGTGAAACACGTTGTGAACCCCAGACATCTTCGGTGGTAGCGCAAGTCGATAAGCTACTTTCCCGACACGTTCCAAAATCTCGAACGGTCCGATGAAACGCGGAGCTAACTTCCCTCTCTTGAGACCAAAGCGTACCACTCCTCGGGTTGGTGAAACCTTGAGAAGCACGTGATCTCCAACACTAAACTCCAAATCCTTCCGACGTCGATCAGCATAACTCTTATACCGGCTTTGAGCGGTTCTCATCCTCTCCTTGACCAAAGAAATCTTCTCGTTGGTCTCTCTAACCAAGTCTGGCCCCAACAACTCTGTATCCCCAACTTCTGCCCAACACAAAGGGGAACGACATGGTCGTCCGTACAATGCTTCGAACGGAGCCATACCGATACTCACGTGATAACTGTTGTTATAGGCAAATTCAACCAACGGCAAGTGTGTCTCCCAAGATTCTTCAAAATCGATCACACAAGCCCTGAGCATATCTTCCATTATCTGATTAACACGCTCAGTCTGCCCATCTGTCTGAGGGTGAAAAGCAGTGCTCATCTTGAGCGAAGTTCCCATAGCTTCTTGCAGACTTTCCCAAAATCCAGAGGTAAAACGCGCGTCACGGTCTGACACAATCGACACAGGTGCACCGTGAAGTCGCACAACTTGTTGTATGTACATTCGGCTCATTCTCTCTACCGGGTATGTCATACTATAAGCGATAAAATGAGCTGACTTCGTCAATCGATCCACGATTACCCAAATAGCGTCATGATTCTACTGCGACCGGGGCAATCCTACTACAAAATCCATCGTAATGTGCTCCCACTTCCAACCAGGAATAGGTAGCGGTTGCAACAATCCTGACGGTCTCTGATGTTCAGCTTTGACTTGCTGACACGTCAAACACTTGGATACAAATTCGGCCACGTCTTTCTTCATACCTTCCCACCAGAAATTTCTCTTCAAATCTTTGTACATCTTCGTTCCTCCCGGGTGAACTGTATATCTTGACTTATGCGCTTCTTCCAGGATATCCTTCCTTAACTCTTCATTACCTGGCACACATAATCTATTCCTGCACCGATATCCTCCATCGACTCCCACTTTCCATTCTGTCGGGTCTTTTTCTGACATCTTCACGAACCATGCCTGAAACTTCTCATCTTCTTTCTGAGCTCCAATAATGCGGTCGATAAGAACAGGCTGTAGGATAAGACATCCGAACAATTGTCCTTCTCCTTCTTCAGCACTCTGTACATCGAATTCCGCCAAAGTCTCCAAAGCTCGCCACTCTCTAACCATTAAGGAGGCGATCGCCTCACGAGTCTGTCGACTCAACGCATCGGCAACCACGTTGGCTTTACCCGGGTGGTATTCTAACGTGAAGTCATAATCTTTGATCAATTCCATCCACCTGCGCTGCCTCATGTTCAACTCTTTCTGTGTGAACAAATATTTCAAACTCTTGTGATCGGAGAACAAATCAAACTTCTCACCGTAGAGATAGTGTCTCCAAATCTTGAGTGCGAAAACTACTGCTGCCAACTCCAAATCATAAATGGGATAGTTCAACTCATTCGGCTTCAGCTGTCTGGATCCATAGGCGATCACCCTGCCATCTTGCATAAGTACACACCCTAACCCTTGATATGATGCGTCACTAAAGATAGTGAACTTCTCATCAGGCTTGGGTATTGCTAGTACTGGTGCGGTAGTGAGTCTCTCTTTCAACTCTAGAAAGGCTCGCTCGTGCTTCTCTGTCCATTCGAACTTCAAATTCTTCTTCGTCAACCCAGTTAAAGGTGCTGCTATCTTCGAGAATCCCTCAACGAATCTCCTGTAATAGCCTGCGAGTCCAAGAAAGCTCCGAACTTCTGTAGGGTTGCTTGGCCTAACCCAGTTTGACACAGCATCGGTCTTGGACGAATCCACTGAAATTCCTTGAGATGACACCTTGTGTCCCAAAAATTTCACTTCCTGCAACCAAAACTCACATTTACTGAATTTGGCATACAAGTGGTGGTCCTTGAGCGTCTGCATCGCAATCCGTAGATGTTGCTCGTGTTCTTCTCCTGACTTAGAATAGATCAAAATATCATCTATAAAGACGATGACAAACTGATCCAAATAAGGTTTGAACACTCTGTTCATCAGATCCATAAACACTGCCGGGGCGTTCGTCATTCCAAACGGCATCACCAGAAATTCATAATGACCATATCAGGTTCTGAAAGCAGTCTTAGGTATGTCTTCTTTTCGTACCCTCAACTGATGATATCCCGACCTTAGGTCTATCTTGGAAAATGTCGTAGCTCCTTGTAGTTGATCAAACAAATCATCAATCCGAGGCAAAGGATACTTGTTCTTGATAGTCACGCGGTTCAATTCCCTGTAGTCGATACACAGTCTGAGTGTCCCGTCCTTCTTCTTCACAAATAACACCGGTGCTCCCCAAGGCGATGTACTGGGACGCACAAAACCTAGGTTCTCGAGCTCTTGAACTTGTTCCTTCAATTCCAATAGTTCTGTGGGGGCCATTCTGTAGGGAACCTTGGTGATCGGTACGGTACCCGGTATAAGCTCAATACAGAACTCTATACTTCTCTCGGGCGGTAGACCAGAAACATCTTCAAACACTTCTTCGAAGTCCTTGACTATAGGTATAGATGAAGCTGTCATCTCTGTACTGACGACTTCGATGTTGGCTAAGCATCTCGTGAGGAACATGTCTCCCGTAGGGTTACATTGAAAATCAAAGGGTTGATTCCCATTGTCGGGGAATGTAATTCTCTTCCTCGCACAATCCAACTTCACTTGATTCTGAGAGAGCCAATCCATTCCTAGGATTATGTCGAACTCCTTCATTGATAGGACAATCAACCTAGCAGGGATTTCACGATTTCCTAACCGTAAGGGACAATCCTTGCATACGTGTCCTAATCTGACTGTAGCTCCTAGTGGCGAAGTAGCCTTCAAAGCTTTCTCTAAGCGATGAGGTAAAATACCCAATCTCCGAATTGTATTAACAGATATGAACGAAAGAGCAGCACCCGTATCAAATAACACTCTAACATGGGAGTTAAACAGAGTTAATGTACCTTCTACTGCTTGCTGATCAGGTTGAGCTTCTCCATAATTTCTTTCTTCATACGCAGTTCCATCATATCCAGC
Source organism: Hydrangea macrophylla (assembly GCA_033977485.1). Taxonomy (NCBI): domain Eukaryota; kingdom Viridiplantae; phylum Streptophyta; class Magnoliopsida; order Cornales; family Hydrangeaceae; genus Hydrangea; species Hydrangea macrophylla. The sequence goes on from CM066999.1 coordinate 110,920,132, forward strand.
GGCATCAGGGATAATAGCATTCAAGCGAGTCTGACCCTGTTGACCATAAGTCACCTGCTTAGGAGCAGTACAGAACCTGCTGATGTGACCTGGTTCACCACAGTTGAAGCAGACTATCCCTTGCTGAGTAGCACGCCTTGGTGCCTTGCAATCACGAGCCAAATGTCCAGGGTTGCCACAGTTGAAGCACTTTCCACTACTACTTCCTTCGCCTACTCGAGGTTGAGTCGGATAGGTAATAGCCTGGGTCTTCTTGCTTCCGTCGAAATTCCTCTTCTGCCCTTGGGTACGGTTCATTGGTGGTCTATTCCCAAAATTACCCCTTTGAGGCGGTCGGAATTCAAATTGTTTACGGTTCACTCGGGCATCCTCTTCCAGATCGGTAGCCAAACCAACAAGTCCTTCAAATGATTTATCCAGGTGGCCGAGAGTCAAGCGGCGAATCTGCGGTGTCAGCCCTTGGTTATACTTCCGGATCTTCTTCTCCTCGGTATCAACCAGGTGTGGAGCAAACCGAGACAGTCTTTCAAACTGTGTGGTGTACTCTTGCACCGACTTGGTTCCTTGCGTCAGATCCATGAATTCCTTCTCTCTTCTGTGCCTCTCCGTAGCCGGGAAATACTTCTCCAAAAATTTCCCCTTGAACGCAGTCCACGTCATCCCCATTGCAGCTCCATTCCCGATAGTAGCTATGACCGAATCCCACCAATCTGCGGCAACATCGGTCAGCTGAAACGTAGCCAATCTCCTCTTGTCCATCTCGTTGCATTGGACAGCTTCGAACATGCGGTCCATCTGTCTTAACCACTGTTCCGCCTTCCAGGGTTCCGCGGTACCCGTAAACTGTTCGGGCCTTAGAGCACGGAATCTCTCTAGCAACTTGTCTCCCGTTTGACGGTCTCTTCGGTTGTCATTCGTATTACCGATTCTTTCTAACCGTCTGATAAATGCTTCAAACATCCCTGTATGATCAGCAGCCTCGGGTGCTCCCTCGATCAGGTTCCTGTTCCTCCTGACTCCTCCAGCCATTCTATGCATGATAGTGGTAGTAGAATGAGAAACATGCATGCAACAGTGCTATGAAGTAATTTAAATGACAACAACATTCAAAAGAGTATATTTTATATATATCACTTCTTGTCAAGTTGGTACAAAAAACATGTATGGTCAGATCAATGCCTACCCTATCTGTATGGGTTAGGACGCATGCAAGAGTTAATGTTACAAAAATGGGGTCATTGCCCTACACTCTAATGCATGTAATTACAGTTGCAAAAAAGAGACAGAGCTAATAGTTAAAAGTGGTTAATATGTACAAGTCATAACTAGAACGTCAATCATCTCCATAAGCGGCTATCAGGAGGTCTAGCGAATCGACAGGGCGAAATCGCTGAACAACGAACGGTCCAACCCCGTCATAGCTGTGAGAGGTGGACGATGAAGCAGGTACAGGAGCATCTGCCTCATCTACCATCTCCTCAGGCAGGGCTAGCTCAAGTGCTAGCTCAGCCTCGAGCTTAGCGGCAAGATCATCTAGACCTATGCCGTCCTCTAAAATCTCCCCTCCGACAGGGACCACATGAACAACCTCTGCATCGTCCTCAGCAATGGGAACCACCGGCGGAGGCATCTCCAACTGAGCCAGATGGGCATGTACGATCTGGATCTCGAGGGAAAGGTAGAAAGCATCGCTATCGACCAACCTCAGAATCTCGACCAAAACCAAACGCTGAGCCTCTGCGAAATAACGAAGCTCTAAACGGATACGGGTCAGGTCAACTAGGCCTACCACGTGAACCTGGTGTCATACCTCAGATACTACAGTCGTTGCGGCCAACTGCTCTACGGCCGCCTGATATAAGTCGAGAAAGGCTGGGATCACTGCCCCAGGTATCACGAAGTGTCCTCCAAATCTGTCTGGTACATATAGTGGGGGAGCTGGATCCATACCTGATAAAAAGGTACTACTTAAAGTCAGAACAGAATAATCTTAGGCATTTGGGTTCTGAGTCTATCCTCCCTGTCGTATCATCGGGTGTGTAACACTTAATGGAATGTGGAATCGGGTCTATACTGGTAAACCCTAACCTGGCTAAACTATCTTGAGATAAATAATAACCTGGCTCTGATACCACTAAATCCTGTCACGCCCCGACGTAGCATAAATAAGGAAAGCGTTTAATTTCCTTTATGGACCCGTAGGTCGCGACAGTTTGAAGGATCGATTCCGTCCCAAACGTCGAACAACAAAACATAATAATCAGAGTAAAGCAATCAAGGCTTACAAAAATTTTCTAACTTATTACATCTTATGATACGGGGTCAACTAAGGCACAGACCGCCTTAAAATAAAACAGTAACTTAGAGTCTGTTACAGTCATCCTTAAAATAAAGCAATTTAAAACTTAAAACACATAGTAAATAAACAGTTTCTCGTCCCAACAGCAGCCATTCTCAATTAGCGTAGTCATAAGATTCCTCCTGATTGTAACCTGAAAAGCCTGAACACGAATGTCCAGGACGCATCAACGTCGTCAGCTTCAAGAAGCTGGTGAGTATTAAAAACATGACTTTGAATGTAAAACATACCAACTTACCTTTTTCCAATTCCCATTTAAATCCACAAGTTTATAATTGAAGTAAGGAGCTCATTTAGAAAACAATCACAACATTATTTAAAGAGGGTAAATTTACACAGATGGGACCGTGTATGAGAACAATGCACCACACTCATCTTGCCGACTCTTTTCTCTCGACAGCCACAACAACCCACTATCCTACTCCTGGTATCTTTGAAACACTCAGATAGCCACACTTTAGCAACGGGGCGCCAGGGAGTGTCCAGTTTGCCTCACACTTTGGTCCGGGGTACCAGGGAGTGTCCAATGCCTCACACTTTGAATACCCTAACCGCCATGCAAATACCGGGGCAACCCCTCACACAGTATCCAGACTCGAGTTATCAGGGAGTGTCCGTAGGCCACACTTTAGCACTACCATGGGTGCCAGGGAATGTCCGAGTTTGGCTTCACACACTTTAACGCTTCCATGGGCGTCAGGGAGTGTCCATATTTGCCACCGTCGCATTTCAAAGATACCCTCTCCACAATCTCAACCACAACCACAACCACAACCACAACCACGACCACAAACTCATACTCAACCACAACCACAACCACGACCACAAACACGAACTCATACTCTTTCCACACTACCATTACTCTTTTCCACACAGACTGACATCCCTATGCATGTACCACTGACCCACATGAATGGTATGCACTTAAACGAAAACAAAAATGCTGAATTAAAGGAACAACACGCGTACGGGGATTAATGAGTCATACTACAATGTTTTAATCATTCAAACATAACCAAATAGAGTTCTGATCACTAAATTCCCAAACAGAGCCTTATCAATACCAAAAAGTTGAACCAAACAGACCTTAAACACAAAACAGACAAAAACAGAAACTGTCAGAACTCGCGCGCGCGGGCCGCTCGCGCGAAGTGTCGCTCGCGCGATATGCCCATTTTCCTTTTATAATATAACTTTTATGTCTGCCTGAGAAAGCCAAGGTCGCGCGCGCGGATCGCTCGCGCGAAGGGGTTCTCGCGCGACCCTCGCTCGCGCGACCAGCCAAATTTTCCTTTATATATAAAAACTCTTACGTCTGCCTGGAGACGCCTACCTCGCGCGCGCGGGCCGCTCGCGCGAAAGGTCGCTCGCGCGGGCCGCTCGCGCGATTCCTCGCGCGCGCGATCGTGGCGCGAGATGAAGCTGAGGCTTCATCTTCTTCGCAGAAACTGCTCTGTTTCAGCTTAAGGGGTCCAAAATGACCCATTTTGGAATTCTAAAGTATATAGGACATATAATATATGATTCTCTTCGGTTTTTCACAAGGATTACGAATCTAAAGTCAATTTAACACCATTTGATCCATAGCTCTCTAATTTTAGGAAAAACTAAAACATGTCAAAACTTCATTTTTCAATATACTTTCTTATATGAACAAATTGGGTTCTAAAACTTCAGACATATCATCAATGAGGTATAATCTTTCATAATCAACTCTAAAAATAAGTTTTGGTTAAGTTTTGAAAATCTTGATTTTTCAAGCTATGAACTTCAACGTATGATCATCAAAGGAGAATTTAACAATCAGACAAGCATGAAGAAATTAAAGCATGAATTACATTCTGAGTGAGTTCTAAATACTCACTGATTGATAAGAAAGTGTGTGTGTTGAGAAAGATTCAAGAAATACAAGAGGCCCAATCAAGCTTGGCTATGGAGTTGTGTAGTTTCTCTCTCCAGAAAATCTCCAGAATATAACTCTCAAGCTCTCTCTTTTCTCTCTGTGTAAATGAAGTGCAGTGATGAGAATGTGTGTGTGTAGTGAACATATATAGAGAGAGCCAATTGGAGAAATTGGGCTCCAAGAATTTTAAGCTCACTTAATAATCTCAAATTTGGTTTAACAATTCCTTGATTACACCTTAATCCTCAGTATATGTGCATACATATATACACTGATGAACAAAATCTCATGGTCCTACAGATCACCCAAAAGCCATGTAGGTGCATAGGGGTCAACTAGTGTTGTTTGGGAATTTAAGCTTATGGCCTAACAATACACACACACATAAAGCATTGCCAAACAAGGCCTAAGCCAATGATCACTTGCCATTAATGGAAATAAAGCATATGTCATGTCCAACTTTACGTCACTTCCAAAATCTGGGGAAGTTTAGTACAGCGCAGACAGTTTTGGACATAAACTGGTATTTTCGGGGCGCGGTGGTCACCACAAAAATACAGGAAATTCATTTTGACTTGAGAATTGATTTCCTGGTTTCATAAAAATACTGATTGAGTCAGTAGAAGTTATTCTCACCGTTTTGAAATATAGATTTTGAAATCCATACTGGTATCACTAACTTTATAAAAATTACAATTTAACCCCAACAACATTCTTAGCTTGCAATAATTCAAGAAATAAAATTTAGAACATGAGAAATGTAATTTAAATGAAGCAGTCAATACCCAATGAAATTAAATATACAATGCAATTGCCAATTAAATATGAAAATGTAATTTAGGAATAAATGGAAATGCAGGTTATTACATGATCCCTATGGTAGCAGCAAAATTTGTCCCGGTTCCTCTTGCCGGGCGGGGCTCTGAGTTTAGCTGGCTGCTTGAGCAACCTCTACGCCTCTGCGACGGCCATGACTTCATGTATGGGTCGGGAAAGGGGTGTGAAAGCGATCGGGGGCTGACCGCGGGCATCCTTCTGATCTTGCTTTGGCTTCTTTCCCGAGCCCTTCTCGAATCCTTCACGCTTGTGCTTGGCCTTCGGGGATTCGTCTCCCGCCTGGCCGGCGCGCATCGCCTTCAGGAACTCTTCAGTATCAATGTACTTTCTGACCCTCTCCGAGAGCTCCACCAGGGTCGCCGGTCGGTCACGATGGAACGACGTGGTGACCTTGGTGTGTTGTACTCCCGAACAGAAGGCCATGATTACGGCCGTTTCATTAAGATTGCAAATCTGGAGCCTTTGCAGGTTGAAATGGTCCACATATTCCCTCAGGGACTCCCCTTTGCGCTGCTTGACGGTCAGCAGCTGTGTGTCCGGTTGCGACCGGTCGAGCATCCCGACAAACTGACTGATGAACAGCTTGCCAAGGGTTTTGAAATCATCGACCGTCCGGGGCTTTAAAGCATGGAACCACTGCGCGGCTGGCCCCTTGAGGGTGCTGGGAAAGGCTAGGCACAGCAGCTCATCCACCGTGGTGACCAGCGCCATCTGAGCCTTGTAAGTGCGGATATAGTCTACCGGACTCCATGTGCCGTCATAGGAGCTGAGGTGAGGGGATTTGAACTTCTGTGCAATCAAAAACCGTGTCACCCGAGCGGTATAGGGTGATTCAGTCTCCGTGTTGGTGAGGTCGTGGCCGGACTTGCGATTCAGCCTCTCGATTTGCTGCTGCAGTTCCTTGACCTGGGCCTTTACGTCATCTCGCCCAGTCCTCCTCTCTATATCCGAGCGGTAAATTGGGTCGGATGACGAGGCCTCTTCCTAAAAGCGAGTCGACTTCGGGGATAGGGCCCGGCTCTGGGTCCGGGAAAGCGTGTGCTTAAGATCCCCCTGGCTCAGGGCCGGAGGGTCCTCGGTCGATTCCCGGGCTCTCCGTCCGGACTCCTCCCCTTTGGCCGCACGCCGCCGGTCGATAATAGTTCTGGCGTCTTCCACCCGGCGAGTGTTGGGCCGAGCTCGTCTTTGCGTGCGCCTGGTTGCTTAGATGCGCTCTCCATCGCCGGGGCGTTCTCGGTCTGGTGGGGACATTGGGGCTGAGCGAGCTTGCCTTCGTGCTCGAGCGGGCCTCTGAATAGGGGCGCTCTTTTCAGGCTGATTCTCTGATGCAGGGCGCTTCTCCTGTTGGGCCAAAAGCGCCTCCATCTGTTCCTGTGTTCGGCGCTGGCCCTCCAAGAGTTGTGCCAGTGCTGCCGTTATCTGTTCGGTGGTCATGGAGGCAGCCCGCTGCTCAGGCTGCGGGTTCTCCTGACCAGTCAGAACAGCGGCTCCCTTACCCGTCTTTGGCGGCATGTTGATCAGTCAAGAATTTGTTGATGAGAAAACTCTATCAGTTCCCACAGACGCGCCAAACTGATGTTGTCTAAAACTAGTAAGAGAGGTTTAGAGAGAGAAAGAGACAAGAGCAATTTGTGTGTGGTTCGGTCCCGTTAACGAGGTGACCTACGTCCACGGTTGCGTCTGTGCGCTCTCACTAGCAGATCACCGGCGGGCCTGGTGAGCCAACAAAGGTGGGCGACACTACCAGTAATACCGGCCGGGTATATGTGTATGTATGGTGAGTTCTCTATTGAATCCTTGCTAGCTTAGAGAATTATCTTTAGATCAGAATCCGATCCCCATTGACAGGGTAGGTGGGCTCTTTTATAGGTGCAAGAGTCCACCCTTACATGGTAAATTAGTAGGATTAGGAAGCCTAATCTAATCATAATAGATTTGCATGATTTTAGGAGAGTTTCCTAAGTGGTTTAGGAAACTGTCATATTTCCTTTCGTAGACATGTAGTTGGCTTAGGAAACTGTTGGATGGGTCGGGATCTCGGGACGTCACGACCTTCATGCCCGGCCTGTTGGCACGAACCGCGCGGTTTGAATGAACGCCTCGGGAATGCTTGGCCCCACGGGGGGCGCCCTTACCGGAATAACCGGCACCTACTGGTGACGTGGCAGTCTTCATGACTAGATTATTTTGGACATATCAGGTGCTTATGTTCATGTAATGTCTTGTAAAATTTTATAGCGGAATAAGAGCTTGTTTGGGTACTTGTGGTCATTTTTTTTAATAATTTGATTTGATTTGATTCATTTATTATTTTTTTTCCCAAGTCTCAGATATGGTTAGTTTGTGTTTAGCTTAGAAGGTGCTGGGGGTTGGTATTAGCGGGGGTTTGAACCCTAGTCCCTCGCCTTATTAGGTGTTAAAGGATTTCTCAAAAGTAGGCGGACATATATACCAACTTAGGTGTTTTATTTACAAGAGTCATTCGAACTACACTAAATTCTTGTATTTCCAAAATTGCTTTTTCCTCACATCAATAATTGATGTGGAGACCACAAAACAAGTGGCAACCATTGTTGTCTAGCCCTATAATAGTCTAAAAGAAGGGATAAAGGTGCAGGTTATAGAGTTTAAAGTAGTAAAAAAATACATGAGGAATTCACATTGATAAAAATTTAAAAAGGTAGGTGTGAATCATTACCCCTGTGTGTGTTACAAGAGAGATTCGTCTTTAAAGTGGAATATGGCCTCTCCGATCCTTGCGTGTGTGTCTCATTAATTTAATTTCAGACTATTTTTAACTCCTTTAACATTTATCCTTAGAGCACGTATTAATGGAACCCCTAAAAGAATTACTCTCTCGTACAGTTAAATCACTGCCATTAGTTTTGTGGTCTCCACATCAATTATTGATGTGAGGAAAAAGCATTGGATGCGCCTAGAATGATTAAAACCCATTGAAATTACACATCAATAATTGCTTTTCGTTTTCTTCTTTAATTTCTCATGTAATGTCTTGTAAAATTATAAACTGGAATCCGAACTTGTTTGGGTGCAAATGTTCATGTAATGTCTTGTAAAATTTAATAATGGAATAAGAGCGCTTGTTTGAGTGCAATTGTATTTGGAAAGTATTTGGGATCATATATGCGATAGACAACCCACAAAATGATAGAACCACTTTAACATCCTCCAATTAAAATTTAATGGACCTACTACCACATGTATTAAAAGAGAATTTTTGCTCACCCAAAAATGATCACACATTACTCACTCAAGTATGTACTGGGTGACATGTGTCCCTTTCCATTTCCATTTTGCCCCTATACCATTAGCATATATCTATTATCTATACTAATCTATCTATCTATCTATCTATTATCTATCTATCTATCTATTATCTATACTAATAGCAGAGCGTCCAAGCGAAAATGAACGTCAGATTGACACGTGTCCCTGTGCTTTAACTTCTCCATGTTCAAACGCTTCTCTATGTTAGATGAATCGTTTCTCTCTTAAATGTATAACCCAGAGAGACAAATACAGGAGAAGGGGGGGGGGGGGGGGGGGGGGGGGGGTATAGCGAAGTTGGGTAGTTCGCAGCCGAACGATGCTGACACCCACCGCCATGAGCGTTGCATATTTATACATATACACACATAAACATATATATATATACAGTCAGGCTCTAAAGAGGGCGCCCTTTTTTTATTAAAGAGAGGGCTTCTGTTTTGGCCGTCGGATCGTGTTTAAAAACTGTGAAAAGACAACACTGTCCTTAATGAAAACACGATCCGATGGTCAAAACAGAGGTCCTCTCTTTATAAAAGAGAGGACGCCCTCTTTAGAGAATTTTCGTATATATATATCGATATGTTTGTATCTGATTAGATATATGTTTGAGATCCATATGACATTCACTGATTTGGTGTATGTGTTTTTAGGTAATTTCTGACTAATTTTGTTTGAGGTTAGCCTATTTCATGCGTCCATTGTTTAGATGAGGCAAAAGATATGCACCAGTTTGATTGGTGCTGCGGAGGTCTTTCTTGAGCAATGATCCCAGGAACAGGTATATTTTTTACTGAAATTTTGTTACAATATTGCCAAAGATCAAATTACGTTTGGGCGAAATAATTTGTGGACACTAGGAAACGTTTTAAAACATTAATTAAAGTATATATGCATGAATGGATAACCCAAATTACATATTGATTACATATGTTTCACACATATGTTTCCCCTGATTACATATTGATTACATATGTTTCATTAGTGGTAGAGTATTTGAATTAATAAATTCTCTAATTATCTATGTAAATGGTATTTTTCTGTTACTTTAATTTTTTCGTTTCTGATAACAAGGGAAGCCCCATGATCCAATCCCTAATCGGGTATGAGGTAAAATTATCATTTTCCCTTCGAATTTATATGTACTGCACTTTTTTTTTTTTAATTTTAAATGAAGCTAAGTTGAAGAGACAATGTATTTTACCTTGGCACCACCGTAGAATACCAAAATTAGATAGGTGATTCCCAGAAGTGTTTTTACCAATGAATAGTCTTTCACAAGAGCAATTTATGTTCGAATAAACTATACCCTAAGGATCAAGAAAGTTGCTTTTCGAGTATGTTTGCAAATTTACTCATACTTGCATTCTCATGGTTTCAGGCCCATGGGATAGACCACTGGTTATTCAGACAAGAGATTACCTCTTTGATCCTTCATTGGCGAATCTTAATCGAGCTGTAGACTTCATTCATGGTGAGTAATCTTCTCTCATCATAACTAATGACTATGTTCTTTGTGTTCTTTTGTTCAATGGGACAATGCTTAGAATTGGTGCAGATTGTAGACCCATTCAGTGTGGTTATTTAGAGTTATGTGGATTATGACACATGTCTTTCTTTGCTTTGAGAAATCAAGCAACTATAGTTAGTGTTTGAAAACCTTCTAAGTTTGTTTTTCCCCTTTACATGTAATTCTTCTATTGGTGGCAAAATTTGGATCAATCATCCTATTGGGTTAAAATTTTACTGCTACATTGTACTAACCTCAATGAGTGCTAATAGACACTAACACATTAAACACATTGTCGGAGAAAGAATTAGCTCTGGGCTTGCCGAGTTTATAAAGTAGGGGCTTTTCTCGAATGTTGTTTCTGAGTTGCAAGATGAAAAATTTGCAAGCTTTTGAATTGTAGGTAAAAATGTACCTTTGTCATTATCACGATCTTCCATCTTTCTAGGCAACTTTGATTAAGTGGTGAGCACATAAAAAGAAAGGGAAACAAGGTATAGAGGTTTTTTTTTTTTTTTTTTTTTTTTTTTAAATTGTAATATAGTCCTTCAACGTCTTTCATTTTTATTTTATTTTTGTTTTTGGCTTATTTTTTCATCTTTTTATCCTTTGGTGTGCGTTTGGAGTGGAATTTAATTTGGGACTGGACAGCTCACTTAGGTGAGTATTTTGGCAATCAAAACTTGGATTTGCATTAATTTTTTCACATTTTTGGGCTAATCAAAGAATGACAAACTTTTTTCCCAAATTTTTCGGGAGCTTATGATGATGAAGAATCTGCAGTGAGAGCATATGATTTAGCTGTGCTTAAATATTGGGGGATGTCAACCTTCACCAATTTCCTGGTATACATATCTACAATATTTCATATATAAACATTATGTGTATATATTTATGTGCTAATGTGTTATAGCAGCAAATCTTAATCAATTCTTATGCAGATGACTCATAAGAGATAAATATAATGCAAATTGTAACAAAGAAGAGTACCTAGCCTCTTTAAGGACGTACGACTCCAAAGATATTATCCAAAATATATCTTTCATGGCTTATTCCCTTAATTAATTAATCTTCTTTTTTCCTTATCACAGAAGGAGTATATGATTTCCAAGGGGAGTATCCAAGTACAGGGGAGTTGCAAGGTAAACTAATTAAATATAGGTGTATGTGTATGTAAGTTTTATTCATACAGGTGAACTAATTCTTTATTCCTAAGGAGGACTATTCTAAAAATATTATTTTGGGAAGGTGGATAGGAAGAGTCTTTGTAAATAACTACCTCTTCCCTGGTACCAATTAACAGCAAGTAACACCTTAACAAAATTTTATCACTCTCTACTATGGATATGAGGCACTAAAATATACTCTCTCCGTCCCAATTTAAGATTTGTACATTCTATGTAAGGGTGTCCAATTTAAAATCCTCATTTTTCATTTGACGTGACATTTAAATTTTAAACTTAAAAGAGATGACAAGTTGAAAATTTTCACAACAAACAAAAAGCTTTCTTAAATGGTTGGAATTCCAAAAAGGGTCCCTTAATTGGAACAGAGGGAGTCTCTTTTCAAAAGAAGTCCTCACTTATACAACTTTCTGGGAATACGAAAACATGATGATTTGTTTAAAGTACGGAAAGCTAAACTATTATGCTGATTGCTGAATCATTCAAAGAATTGAAGTACTTAAACAATTCTTACTATTACCAGAAATATTAAATCAAGTACATTAAGTGTATAAACACGTCATCATCACAATTCAGTAGCCTGTGCTCAAGAATAATAGGGAAAATGGAGAAATTCAATTTGACTTTTTATAGTTTATACCTGAAGATCAGATTTGATGGAAGTAGTAAAATTTCATCAGTTTGAGTTTTTGCCTTTGCAAGTTTTTAATTATTAAACAGTGAATTTTCGAAGGTCGATTGCATAGATAACTGTCTGCAGCATTTTATTTATTATTTTTGTAGTTTTTAGTGAAGGCAAAGTACTTTAGTATTAAGGAGGCTATTACAAGTTACACCTCATCAGAGGCCTCATAGTGGAGCAATAGTGAACCTTTATCTATATGCTTTGTTGGACCCTCCCTAAGGTGATTTTCATTCCCTTATTGAACATTTAAGAAGGTTTAAGAATTGTCACCTAATGTTTAAACAAAGAGCTAAATTCTGTCTTCGTGAGTGAATCAAGCTATCCTCCTAGGTAGGATTCGGAAAGTGTATTAGGTTTTCGCTTCTGCTGTCAGCCTTAGCCATATGGGCTCCACCTCACGAATCATTAGCTGATTCTGGGCTCCTTCCCAACTTCCCAAGGAACGTAAACAATAAAACTTTTGTCTTTCAAGAAAAAAATTGTGCTAAAAATTCGAAGAAGGTCTTGACTCTGTATTTCTCTGATCTAAGTGATCTATAAAGGGTGGTGGAGAAGGTACTAAAGCTACTATGATTTCTCTTTCAGTGTGTTTGTCTGCATTTATCTCATCCTATTATCACCAATTGCTTAACCAATAGGACATTGGTTATATTGGGAACTTTTACAATATATATTTTCATTGAAACATTTACATAGATATAAGACAGGATAACTTTCATTTGATTCTTATTTGTGGTGTTTTGAAGAATCTGCGCTTCACGAAACAAAATCCTTTACAGCCCTTGGCTGTTAAGTATTTTGAATCTTCTCTTAGAATAGCAATATTATGCCTTTCTTCATAATTATTGCTGAATTTTCAAATGATTTTTTAATAAGCAGGCGGTTCAAGAATTTCAGCAGTGCGGATTAGCTTTTAAGACCATGAGGATGTGTGCTTCATTTGGGCTGAAGTCATATATTTTCATTAGAAAACTACGGGAGGCTTTCAGAAAAATACATGGTTGTTTCAACTTATATGATATATCCAAGAGCTTTTCGTTTACCTATTATTTACCAACAAAACGCAAAAGATTCCAAAAATATCTTATTCTTTCTTGGTTGTAACAATGAGTCAATTTGTGGCTCTATTGCAAACAATACGTAATCATACAAGTTATCAACGGTGGTGATTTTCAATGTTAGTATGAAAGTATTTTACGTATTTTTATTCATGAGTAATGTTTGGGGCACAAACACTCACAAACATTTTATACAAACACTCTATCTCTCTCTCTTGGGTGGTACTGTGAATATATGCAACTGCTGTAATGGGGCTAATTACAAAATGTTCAATTGCTTTACGTAATCAAATATATCTTTTGACGATATTATGATGAACACAGAAAATGTAGAATACGTTTATTCGAAACAACGTGCCCGCGCATTGCGCGGGTTATTTGCTACTCCCTCTGTCCCATATTAATAGTCATTGATGCCATTTTTTGATGTCTCATTTTAAGAGTCATCTTTGAAAAGTCAAAATACTTTAATACACACTTTTCAAATTTGCCCTTTATTATATCCAACTCTTTCCTCTTTTTTTTTTTTTGATGTGACACTATAATTTTGAATTTCAAAAAGGGCAATATTGAAAAGTTGAAAATCTCACCAAAATCAAGATTGTCCCCTTAAAAAGTTGGAATTCCCAAAAGAGACTCTTAATATAGGACGGAGGGAGTAGTAATTACAAAAATGGGACACATGTCACTTAATGAAAGCCTAAGTACGTGAGCAATGAATGACCAATTTTTAATGAACTCAAATACTAGCTCTCATGTATTAATTTGGAAAGCATTTGATACTCAAAATTTAAAAAACATATAATTACAGTACTTTTTTTTTCTTACTAGGTTAAATTCAATAATTGACAAAAGTGAAGACATGGTGATGACATCTCAATTGTTAAGTCAGCCGGTTAATTATTGAGTGGCATTGACTTGTGTTAAAGCCATAGACCATATATGCAGGCTTCACGGACAGTGGCATGTGCTCTTTGAGCACTACAAGACTCACAGTGAAAGACATTTTTTTTTACATACAACTTTAAATATATGTACCTTATATGGTATAAGTGGGGCACAAAAAAATTTAAAAAAATTCAAACAGCACAAGGTATAAGCATTTAAAGTTGTGTATGAAAAAAATGTGTATTTCACTGTATGGATCTAACATTTTCCGTGCTCTTTTAGTTGTTTTGTCTCGTATTCTTTAACTAGTCAGTTGACAATCGGGAAATATATTAGAGCATAGAGAAAATAAAAATAAAAATAAAAAATAAAAAAGAATAATTTTTACAAAATGCAAAAAAGATAAAGATAAATAAATATTGGAGCATGTATATAAAAGCATCAAAAGATAAGAAAATAAAACATAAGAACAATAAAACAAAGTATTTTGTTTTGTTGTATTATATGCAATTATTGACTCACCTAAACTTTTGATCATAAAATGACGTAACTATAAAGCCTTTATAAACTTTAGTATATTTTCTTACCTATATAAATGTATCTACAACACTTAATGAACTATTGAGTTTGAGGAGTCTAATTGACTGTTAAAGTTAAACTCTACACATGCATGGAAAGAATTCAAACACATACATATTCATCTAGGAAAGTTAAAATATATATATACATATATATAAAAAAAAAAACTAAAAAAAAAATAAGAAAGAAAAGAAAAGGAAATGACAATTAGAATTTATATTTACAAATAAAGAGATTTATGTTAAAAGTTGACAGTGTCCAAGTAATATGTAAATTATATTTTTAAGACGAAATATTTGATATCTCGAAGAAAATGAGAGAGTAAAAAGAAGAGAAAAAGGACGAAATAGGCTTGAATTCCTCATTTCATACTAATAGAAATAGGTATTAATATTTAATATAGTAATAGATATTTTCATTTTTTGAATAGGTGTGAATTCCTCATTTCATAGTTTTTATACTTAATTAGCACTATACATGTAGGGACAACGTTGCAAGTCTTTCACATGTCTTATTAAGATAATAGTTGTTTTTGTGCTTTTTCTTTTTCTCTGGGCTGTTTGGGTTGTTGGGGTTTGATTTGGTTGGGGTTTGTGATTCTTTTTGTGGTTTTGAAATAAAATCACAAAAAGAATCACAAACCCCAACCAAATCAAACCCACACCCACAAGCCAAAAGAGAATACCAACAACCCAAACAGCCCACAGAAAAAGAAAAAGCACAAAAACAATTACACTCCGCTGTTAAAAAAAAAAGTGTAATTTTTTAAATTCTAGCCGCCTTTTCTTTTGAGTTTATATACATGTGTATCAATATATATGTAGTTAATAACACTAAATTGGGCGTTGGACCCCTTTGGGGGCCTAAACATAAGTTGAGGGAGGCCTAAATATAAAATACTAAAAAAATTTAGGGTAAAATTTTAATTCTTTAAATCGCAGCCCCCCTCATCCCTAACTTCCTCTGTTCCCGGGTGGGATGACAGTTCGTGGATATGTCGTTGGGCGGAGGCACTATCCTCGTTGAAGCTGGGACAGTGGAGGAAACTTGAAATGATAGACATGAGAGTACACCTCTCTCTATAGGATGCATGTTTGCTCACCAAAAATTGTTTACCCAATTCACCCATTGGCTAATGGAGTATGACCCATGATTAAATGGGAGATGCGATGGTATTTTGCTTCAACCAAAAACACAAACTAAATAGTTGTAATTGAGTATAACTAAATCACGATCAAAATAGCATAAGCATATACCAAAAACATAAACTATATTAAGTAGTTCTAATTAAGTATAACTACAAATCACGATCAAAATCGCATAAGTATAAGCATAAGCATAAGCACTGAAAACAATCTCCACATGACTTTACACAAGTCTTTGACAATAATTAAATTTGCAGTCAGTGTCCTTATTGAGAGATAGAGAACAGCTAACAAACAGATCCTCGCAAATGAATTTATTTGAATCGTACATCAGAAAAAGAGTAATAGTTTCAAACACATTGAATTTTCTGCAGGTTGTTGAGCTTTCTTTTTATTTATGTTTTTTGCCCAGCAAGATTTTTTATTAAGAGGATCAAGTCCAAAAGGATTACATAAAACAGCAAGACTTACACTTGCTAAGGAACCAAGGACAATCCCCCAACATAAACAAAAATATCTGACCCTATCCCTGAATCAAACCCCAAAAACCATATACAATCCCCAAAACCCAAAAGATATTCTGCAGAAATGAAATCTATTAGATAATGACTCAGCACAATTGTTGATTAGGTATTCATATTAGTTTGACTTAACAAGTTGGTTAGGTGGTTGTTTTAAAATAGCTAGCTAGCTGTCAATTAGTTAGGTGAACAACTCACTATATAGTCAGTGTATTGGAATTCTCTCTTTTGATTCATTCAATAAAAAGTTATTTTCCCTTTCTTATTGTTTGTTATGGTATCAATTAACAAGTGACTAGGAAGCCATTCACAAGTGACCAAACCCAAAAGAAATTCTGACCCCATTAACTAGTCGCAGAACCAGTCCAAACAAAATAAATAAATAAATAAAGGGATAAACCAATCTTAGCAGGTTGTTGAGCTTAATCGGCATTTTGATCAATAAATAAATATGACCACCAGCTTCCAAATCTTAACTCAATATATATAGTTGAATTTTTTAATTTTTTTTTCCTTCCAAGAACAAAGGAACCTGGTTGTCTTGTTTCTTGCGAGGAAAAGACATTAACTACAGGGCCATAAACCTGACATGTAATGACTGGTCAGAGGTGGTGGGATGACGGTGACTATGTGGTTGGGCGGAGGCGGTATCCTCGTTGGAGCTGCGACAGTGGAGGAAAGGATAGACATGAGAGTACACCTCTCTCTATAGAGTGTATTTTTGCTCCCCAAAAATTGTTCACCAAATTCACCCATTGAGTAATGGAGTGAGATCCATAATTAAATGGGGGATGAGCTGGGATTTTGCTTCGACCAAAAACACAAACTATATTAAGTAGTTCTAATTGAGTACAACTACAAATCACGATCAAAATCGCATAAGCACAGAAAAACAAGCTCAATTTGGCACATGACCTTACACCATTATTGACAGATAGAGACAGCTAACAAAAAGGTCCTCGCAAGTCCTTGCTATATGTATTTGAATCGTACATCATGATATCAATCCCTCCCAGTAAGTTCTAAAGCTTAACTCAATTTCTATGAATTAGCAATTGGGTTGTATCTTCTATGAGTTTATCATAAAAAGAGTAATAGTTTCTAACACATTGAATTTTTTGCAGGTTGTTGAGCTTAATTGACGTTTTGATCATCATTCAAGCGTACAAAATGTCCATTAAAAACTCGTCTGAAGTGGGAGAAGGAATTGTAGAGAACAAAATTGTTGGGAATTTAACACGCGGAACTAAATTTTCCCAAATAAACACAAACACATGAGCAGTAATTAAACATGCACACCAAAGAAAAAACACACAAATTTCTACGTGATTCGGCCAAACACATGCCTACGTCCACACCCGAGAGATCCATTCTTTCACTATTGAGTAAAACATGGTACAAGTTACATGAATTAAATCACATAACTCAAATACAAAACCCTTGTACTCTCCCCACTCAATACCCCAAATAACCTGACACAATTAATCACTGTAACATAGAAAAATCACAGAGATAAAGAAATACTCATCCCTACCTCACATCCCTATCATTGTGAACAACCCTCACAGAAAACCCCAATGATTAATATCTCTCTTACCATAGACCATGCACCCCCATGAGGGGAGACCCCCAATTTGGTACACCAAGGACTTTCCTAAATTCCTATACATACAACATCCATATATATAGAGTTTACAACCCATTACTTATTGGACAAGTAATACAACTCTATCATAAAGGAAACCAAATCACAATTGGAATCTAACCAAATCACAATTCCTAAATTAATAGGAATTATCCCACATGTGATATAATCCTAACAATCACCCCCTCTATCACTTGTGGGGAAACTGTTCAACCATTCTATCACACATGATCAGCACCCCCTCAATCGGAGCAACCACAAAGTCAATCACTTTGCAACCATGAACCATTGACCGTCTTCCGTACCAGCTTGCACACCCCGAATCAATATAGTCTCAACATCCCCGATTCGTCAAACTACGGCCAATACATGTGCAATTGCCTCAAGTTAATTATAAGCATTAACTCCACTAGAGAAGAGCCTCGATCCCTCTTTCTCCCCAATAGGATTTCCCCTCACCATCGTCTGAACCGTGAACAAACCATCCACGCACTCACTTATATAAGAATTTTTCAACGAAGACTTGGGAGTACAACTCTACCAACCAGACAACACAAACCATCCACACTTCTCTAAATTGCCGTGTGTGATTTCAGCAATAATATTAGATTCCTCCGCAACTTTGGGATCAATATCACACCACCCAAATAGCGAACCTGCTCCAAAACCCATCAAATTATTTTCTCCAGAAGCACATACTTACCGTACCCGGAATCTAACAACTCAAGAGAAATGCCCGTAGGAGTGGAATGTGAGAACCTCTCCACCATACGTAACCTGCTACAATCACAGTAGCATCAAAATTATTTTTTGGCCCTAGATCCCAACCTGCTGCAATATATATAGGATCTATCACCAAGAAAAACAATCTCAATTCATGCAGAATCTCTCAAAACTGCAACCACCGATGAATCCGCAGCGCCTGAAAACCTTAGGAACCATCTCCGACCCGAATTCCAAGTAACATAGCTATTCACACTAATCACTTGAATTCTAACCAATCAAAAACTTTAATTTGGTACACCTTATCACACCATATCACATCCCATGCCAAGTAACCCTTAACTTTAATTACACCAACATGACAGGGCTGAGCCAAGTCATATGGCCACTGCCGACGAGATTCCGTGTGCCGCAATGATGACATCGGACGTGTCCCACACACAGTCACGCTACTTCCACCGATTTGCCAATTCTTTTTTTTTTTTTCTTCTTCATCCTGTGTTATCTTTTAACCACCGTGCTGCTAATCTCCACTGTCACTGTGCGCCTCTGTCACCATGATCTGACCACCATAGCTCTGATACCACTTGTTGGGAATTTAACACGCGGAACTAAATTCCCCCAAATAAACACAAACACATGAGCAGTAATTAAACATGCACACCAACGAAAAAACACACAAATTTCTACGTGGTTCGGCCAAACACCTGCCTACGTCCACACCCGAGAGATCCATTCTTTCACTATTGAGTAAAACATGGTACAAGTTACATGAATTAAATCCCATAACTCAAATACAAAACCCTTGTACTCTCCCCACTCAATACCCCAAATAACCTGACACAATTAATCACTGTAACATAGAAAAATCACAGAGATAAAGAAATACTCATCCCTACCTCACATCCCTATCATTGTGAACAACCCTCACAGAAAACCCCAATGATTAATATCTCTCTCACCCTAGACCATGCACCCCCATGAGGGGAGACCCCCAATTTGGTACACCAAGGGCTTTCCTAAATTTCTATACATACAACATCCATATATATAGAGTTTACAACCCATTACTTATTGGACAAGTAATACAACTCTATCATAAAGGAAACCAAATCACAATTGGAATCTAGCCAAATCACAATTCCTAAATTAATGGGAATTATCCCACATGTGATATAATCCTAACAAAAATGTCCAATGGAAGCTCGTCTGAAGTGGGAGAAGGTATTGTAGAGAACAAAATGTCCAATGGAAGCTCGTTTGAAGTGGGAGAAGGAATTGTAGCAGACAAAATGTCCAGTGGAAGCTCGTTTGAAGTGGGAGAAGGAATTGTAGCAGACAAAATGTCCAGTGGAAGGTCCTCTACAGTGATGCCTAGTGGAAGCTCCTCTATTGTAGGAGGAGAAATTGTTTCCTCTCCCACCTAACCTAAGGTTAAGGATCCATCAGTCTTGAGGTTGATGAAATTGCTGCGTGAGAGAGTCAGAAACCTCTCTTACACCAAAAATGAGTGGAGCATTTACATCGTTCCAAGCCGACTGCGCGAGCTCAACAAAGATGCTTACACTCCTCGTATTGTATCTATTGGACCTATTCACTCTAGCCAAGAAAATCTGCAAGATATGGAAGTTCACAAAACTCGGTACATGGAGTCATTATTCAGTCGTACTACCAAAAATTATGATCTAATCCTTTCTGAATTTGCTGAAGCAATCCTGAGCATGGAAGGAAGTGCTGGTTCTTGTTATTATGATTGTCCAACCTTGGTTTCCATTTCCAATTCCAACAATAGTAGAAGTCTAGCAGAAATTTTACTAGTCGATCGACGGTTGCTTCCTTCTTGAACTTTTCCTCCGATGGAAATACCCCGGAATCAGTGCCGGGAAGATTGATCCATTATTTAATGCCGGAACGATTCGTTCTTTTCGTCGCGATCTGGCATTACTAGAGAACCAAATACCCTTTTTTGTTCTCGAAAGATTGTATGGACTTATAAAAAATCCCCAACATTTGTCACTCACTAAGCTTTGTGCTTCCTTTTTCAATACAAAATTGAATTTTTTGCAACCCAGTCATGGCGGCAAGCATTTACTAGATCTCATATGTAATTGTTACCTGCCTCGGACAGTGTGGTCATCTTTATATCCTCCTTTCAATTTCTATTCCCGCCCGAAGGTGCCGCAAGATCCTAAGATCAGAGAAAGGTGCACGCAGAACTACATATTGGTACACTGTGTCACAAAACTCAGAGAGTCTGGGATCAAGTTCGTAAAGGGTTCCTCTAAAAACTTGTTTGGGATTAAATTTACAAAGGGAGTACTAGAAATCCCGAAGTTGCGCATCGACGATACCATGGATTCACTGTTGAGGAACATGATCGCGTTCGAGCAATGCGATCATTCGACTAGTTATCACATCACTTCATACGCCGTTCTAATGGATTACCTCATCGACTCCCCAGCCGATGTTGAATTCCTGCAACACATGAGGATTATTGAGAATTATTTAGGCCATGGCGAAGAGGTTTCTAATATCTTCAACAAAATCTCCAAGAAAGTATTTGTGGAAGACTTCTTCTTTGCTGCTCTGTGCAATCAAGTCAATGAATACTGTAACTTATGTTGGCCTAAAAGAAGAGAAAGTTTGGTACGTGACTATTGCTTCAGTCCCTGGAAATTCATCGGAGTTGTTGCTGGCTCTATACTTCTCTTGTTCGCCGGGTTACAAACTGGGTACATTATGGCTTCTTACCATCATCCGCTTAAATAGTCCTTCATCCCTCAGTGTAATGTCTGTAAAATTATAAAATGGAATAAGAGCTTGTTCGGTTGTGATGTCTTGAAAATTTTTAAAATCGAATTAGAGCTTGTTTGGGTGCTTATCTTGAAAAATTATAAAACATAGTAAGAGTTTGTTTGGGTGCTTGTTTTCATGTAATGTCAGTAATAAAATTTCAAATGGAATACGAGCTTGTATAGGTACTTATGTTCGTGTAATGTCTTGTAAAATTTATAGCGGATTAAGAGCTTGTTTGGGTGCTTATGGTCTTTTTTTTTTTTTTTAACAATTTTTTAATTTGTTTTTTTTTTTTTTTTTTGTTGGGCCTCAGATATGGTTAGTTTATGCTAGCTTTAGAGGGAGTTGGGGTTTGGTATTAGCGGGGGTTGAACCCCAGTCCCACGCCTAATGAGAGTGGGGCTTCAAATGCCTCACCCATTTCTGATCATTTTTGGGAGTTAATATTGGACATCAAAATTGATTGTTTTAGTTGAATATTTGTTCTCCATGTATTGGTATTCCTATAAGTAGGGATCTGATTTAATGAAATTTCGTCCTTCAAAAGAAAAATTATAAAAATTGACAAGCTTGATGGGAACACTCTAAGGTAGTGGTGTCAATCGGGTCGGGTTGGCCCGACCCGCTTTTTTCGGGCTAAAAGCCCGGCCCAGCTCGAAGCCCGCCACGGCCCACTCCAAAAATGGAAGAAAATTCGCTAGCCCGTCCGGCCCGACCCGATGTCTGGCCCGCTAGGCCAGGGCCACCGGTCCGGGGCGGACACACCCCCTCCACTCCCAAGCGCGATCCGATGTTTGATGAAGCCCAGTTCGGCCCGGCCCGAAGCCCACTCAGAGCCCACTTTGACCAGGCCCGGCCCGGCCCGTCCCGTTTGACAACTCTACTCTAAGGAAGTCGTGAATTTACAAAATTGCTTTTTCCTCGCATCAATAATTGATGTGGGGACCACAAAACTAGTGCCAATCATTGGTGTCTAGTCCTATAATAACGTCTAAAAGAATAACTATCTCGTACAGTTAAATCACTGCCATTAGTGCTGCTTATTAGACCGGAATGCTCAGCTTGGATGCACCATGAATGATTAAAACCCATTGAAATTACACATCAATAATTGCTTTTCCTTTTCTTGTTTAATTTCTCCTGTAATGTCTTGTAAAATTATAAACTGGATTAGGAGCTTATTTGGGTGCAAATGTTCATCCTTATCTTGTAAAATTTTATAACTGAATAAGAGAGCTTGTTTGGGTGTAAATATATTTGGGAAGCATTTGGGTTCATACATGCGGTGGACAACCCTCAAAATTATGCGACCACTTCAACATCCACGAGCTTGCTTGTTATGCCTTGACGAAATAATATGTGATGTACCTGAAAAACACACTAACCACAAAAGGGTGTAAATAAGTTAATCCAAGATAAAACAACTATACAAACTTCTGTTGCGTAAAATTTAACAGATTTACTAATGATTGTACATTAGTCCAAATCATAGGAGTATTCTGGCACGTTTGAAGTCACAAGGAAAAATTATGAAACGAGCTAACCAAATGAAGTGTATTTGTAATTAATCTTTTTATTTCTAGTGTTGGGGTCGGAATAAGTGATTGTGGGTTTGTATAGAAACGCGCATTAAAAATCTTTTCACTTGCCTACCCACGAGTCAGACCGCATTCTTCCCTACTGCTCGTGGATGCAGACCTAGCCGATTGGGGAACTCTCATATGCGTGGCTCCTTGTGGGGATTGTGATTGTTCCTCTTCTGTTGGGTGCAAGTAAGTAGGTACTGGTGGTCCTCTTTATGTTCATTCTTGTATGTTTATTTGATGCCCAATCGGATAAAGCTGGCCCATAATCGGTGTGGGATGATATGGGCACCGCACGGCTTGGAATGCTTGGGCCGTGACACTAATCCCATTGCCATAAACTTAAAAGACTTCGTGAGCCCCTTTTTATATCCTATTTTTGTCGGCCTTGTTCGTAGACTCTGATATCTAGAGTAGTATGTGTATCATTCCTAAGATATAGTCCACATGACAGGCGTATAGGTAGTATGTAGGAACTATTTATGATGCAAAATTTGGTAAACATAATTGTTGGTAAAAATTGGAACTTAATTGCTAGTACAAATTTAGTACCCAAAAAAAATTAGAAAAAGAAAATTGGGAACTTGCACTGTCACACGTGATGCTTGCAAATTACTTATCAAATGTTTTTGGTGAGTAAAGATGCCTATAAAAAGCATATAATCTCCATCCCAAAGGAATCAGTTTGGCATACTCAACCAATGTTGGTGAGTAAAGATGCCTATAAAGAGCATATAATCTCCATCCCAAGGGAATCAGTTTGGCCTGCCTTTGCCCTTTGGCAGCTTGGCCAAAGCATGAGCTGGAGCTTTTATTATTTTGAGCTTGAGCCATTACATGTTGCCTTAGCCCATGGTATGAGCTTAAGCCATTGATATTTGAGCTTTGGTAGTGAATGACTTGCGAACCAGTAATAAAACGAGCAGAGCTTGAACTGGAGTCGAGCTTGAGTTCGAGAATGCGAGCCTAAACTTGACTTGTTAAGAAGTTTAATCGAATGAGCTTGAGCTTGAGTGAAGCTCGATCTATCTCATTCCTTGTCGAGCCGAGCTCGGTTCGAGCATGTTTGTTTAAGTTTTTACCAAGCCGACCTTAAGCAAGGTTGTAATAAAATGAGCTAAGGCTCGGCTCGAGTACAACCCCACAGACAGTGAAATCCAGTATGTTTTTTTATTTTTTTTATATACACTTGGAATTTTTTCAAATTAGGGTCTTCTCATTTGGCTTAAAAATAAAATCGAAAATGGGCTACACTGCGTGCCTTGCACGCAGCAACCTTCTAATATATATATATATATATATGCATGAAAAGAGTGAGTTCCGACACAAGAGAGAGAGAGAGAGAGAGAGAGAGAGATGGGTGTGTGGGATTTTATCAATTACGGCATGAACCAACACAAACCGGACGATGAGACGGTGGCCAAGATCAGTCGGTTTGTGATGTTCTTCGCCAAGAACACCGCCAATTATGCGTGGGAGGAGGGCCTCAAATGTGTCCCAGGTCTGATTTCTCTCTCACTCCCTCAATTTTTATACTCTAATCTTAACGGTTTTTTTTCCCCTCTAATCAGTTAGTTTTTATGACCATCAACCCTTAATTCTTTGTAATCAAGTAGTAACATAAAGAAATTATCAACTAAATGAGTTAATTGCTCAAGTGATATATGAATTTGAGGGAAATATAGGAAATGTATACAGGATCGTACGGGTGATGAACTATACATAATTCATATGCTATTTTTTTTTTAGAAAATAAAGTTTTATGTCTCCAAGGCTCCCCTTTAGCCATTGTTTGGTTTTTGAATTCATTGATGAAGGAAAAGAAAAATGGAAAGGAAAGCTAGTTACAGGGCGGCATATTGGGCTTGTAGTTGTTTCCCTTAGTCAAAAAATTTTGGATCTATTTCTACTTATTTGCGGTAACAGTTTCTATTTCAGAAAGATGTGATATTTTTTAGGTGTTTTTGGCCATTTTGAGAGGAGGTTTAGCGATTGTAATCCTTATTGCATATTAGTGAATTTTAAATTTCTTCTCCCTCATGTGTTCATATGGTTATTTTATTTTATTATTATTATTTTTGTAATGATAATGAGAGCGGATTGCTCAAGTAGTGAAGGTTGGCTGGATAACATTAGGCCCGATACAAGCAAACACAAGCACGAGCACAAGTCTTTAGGTACAAACAAATCTCACAAACAAAATTCACAAACACAATAATGTAATCTATCTGGGAATCTACTGTCACTGTGGGGTCCACAGAGAAGACAGATAGACACATTGTGATATTTGTGAATTGTGTTTGAAAAATTTATTTGTGACTTACTCATATAGATATATATGTATATGTATATATATATATATGCATATGCTCAATTTTTGGGTGGACTCCAGTGTATTTATCGGGGCCCTTTTGAAGAGAGAAAATAAATAAAATTTGGGACCTTGGAGGTTGCCTACCCCCCTATACACATTTTAGATCTCTTTTTCTGTGGTATCATTGTGGTATGTATAGTCACTTAGTCTAAATTTTCTTAGTATTTATATTAGTGAATTTTTTTATTCATGTATTAAAATAAAATACTAAAATACTCCGTACTTAATTATCATAGACGCGGCGGGCACCCCAAAAGTATAGACTATCAAAAATGCTAGACACACAACCTATTTTACAACTTATACATCTTGACCATTGATTTTGGTGGGTCCTGTGCAGGACCCATGTGAGGTCCTCATAGAACCCATCAAAATCAATGGCCAGGATGTACAGTTGTGAAATAGGTTGTGTGTGTAGCATTGCTCATAGACTATAGACCCTTCTGTCTATGTATCCCTTCTTTCCTGCCACCGATTTATGTTTCTAAGAACCAGACTCATACTTTGAACTTTGAAGTCTTCCTTTTCAATTCAATACAATTACCAACGAGTCTATGACAAAACTTATGTTTGAAGTCCTGTGCTGGAGGCATATTTGCTTTTGCAATCTTACCTAATATAGCCATTGAATATTTAAACTGTATGTACAGGTGGAAAAGCATTTTTTGAAATTGTTTCCCAAACCTGCCACAATGAAAGGGAATTTCAAATGCAAGTCAAAACCAGAAGACGCGATTAGTTGACTGCGTGTGGGAGAACAGAACTTGGGAGAGGTGAAAATTGAAAATGCAGTGATGTTCTTCAAGTACTTGCGTTTGATTTGCTCCAATATATATATATATAACTTGTGACTTGTTACTGTTCTTATTTTGAAATATGTAACTATGAAGAGTCTTATGGATGATAATCACCAGCGTGGTGTACTTTTTATCGCTTGTTTATACATAATGGGAATCGTAAAAGCTTAATTTTAGTTTTAAGTGATTAAATGGTTCTCAAGTTTGTCCTCCTGAATTTCACCCGTTGCATTTCTGGATTTCTTTTTGAAAACTTACACCTCATGTAGGCCAGGACATTTTAACCGTGACCTTTTTTGTTTTTTTTTTCGAAAAAATGATTAATCAATAAAAGAAAAAGTCAAAGAGACGCGTACAAATGTACAAGGGGCATATCTCAGGATAAACAGCATGCTCAAAATAAAGTATAGGAACCTATACTATCATGGATGGGAGACTATCAAAACTAAAGAGCTTGTGTTGTGGGTGCCTCTGTAGTTATGTTAATGTGAGGTCTGTAAAATTTTAAAATGGAATTATAGCTTGTTTGGTTGCTTGTGTTCACGTAATGTCTTGAAAAATTGTAAAACGCAATTAGATCTTGTTTGGGTGCTTATGTTCAAGTAATGTCTTGTAAAATTCTAAATGGAATAAGAGCTTGTTTGGTCGACCCCATAGTGCCAGTAGAAGAGAAATAGAGTGTGAATGTGAGTGTTAGTGGAATTTGTTAGAGCATCTCTAATGGTAAATGCTATTTTCTTCATGCAAAACCTATATTTTGGCACTGCTATAGTGCTAAAATGTTATGTTTTAGCATATGTGCTCCAATAGTACACGCTAAATAAAATGCTATTCATTTCCTTGTATTGGAAAAATTTAAGATATTACCTTGTTGGCGTGCCAAACTATAGCATGACCCTTCAAAAACACATCTTCAATGGTGTGCCAAATATCATGCCAAATTATAGCAATGCCAAAGGTCATGCCAAATTTGGCACAAGATATAGCATTACTATAATTTGACATGAACTTTAACATGTCATTGGAGGGAGATTTTTTAAAGTCATGCTATAATTTGGCACAAGTGTTATAGGATTGCTATCACTCACGTGTCATTGAATATATATATATATATATATATATTTCCAATTTTTGGGGTAAGAGGGTAAATTGACAAGCTTGACGGGAGCTACTCTAGTGGGGTCTTGTCATTTGCAAAATTGTTTTTTTCTCACATCAATAATTGATGAGGAGAACACAAAAGTAGTGGCAATTATTGGTGCCTAGCCATATAAGCTAGTCTAACTCTCGTACAGTTAAATCATGGCCATCTTCAGAAAAAAAAAAAAAGAGTTAAATCATGGCCATTTAGTGCTGCTTTTTAAACCGGAACGCTCAGCATTGGTATCCCCATGAATGGTTAAAACTAGGGTTGGGCACACTTCGGATCAATCATGACTTTTGACCTAAAATCGAAGTTTCAAATTATTTTGGATTGGTTCATTCGGGTTACTAAGTCAGTTCGGGTTCAAATTGAACCAAACTTTCAAGTTTAGTGTGGATATCGGTAGAGTTTTTCAACCCAAACCTGACTCGAACTTTCAAACATATAAAATACCATTTATAAAGCTGTGTTTATTGTTCTTGTTGTGGCTTGTGTTAGTGCTATTAATTTATTAAAGGCTTTAAAGCAATTCACTAATCAAGCTTTTCATGATCCACTTAAAGTTGGGGACAAATGGGTGATTTAGATTACATAGTCATGACGAAGTGGTTCCTCTAAACATCAAAATTTTATGTGTTATTTGACTGGAATTAATCAAGATGATCAAAACTATTTTGGTTAGTCAAAATCAAAATTCACACCAAGATGGGTCCCACCGGTGACTCTGTATCTTGATCCATTTTAAAGTCTTGGGTCGGATCAAATTCAAATGGGTTGCTCCAAATGTGATTTGGGTTAAAATGTAAATTAACCCATAAGCATAGGTCCCACACTTTAACCCATGTCAAAATAATAAAGTTGGAGGCATGTATTGTTGAAAATATAATAATTTGAAGTAAAATTCAAATTATGTTATTTTCTTGTCCAATTAAAGTTGGAGATAAATTATCTCTTACATTATATATCAATCACATTAAATGGATCAAAAGATCCCCATTCTTTAAAAATTGCAAAGAAGTCCCTCATGGAGCCTATAAATAGAAGCTTACTGGAAGAGAAAAGGGACAGAAATTTTACAAGACAACACTCAGCCCAAGTTTTCTCCCAAACTCAAGCTCTCTCAAATTCCAAAACTCACCAAAATTAAGTTCTAATACTCAATTGAAGAATAACAAGCACATCAAACTCATGCCGTTCTTCGTAAAGTATTCACCAATCTCAAGAACTATTATTTACATAAGAAATTTGTGACGGATTCTTCTTCAGCATTCATTGTTCATCAAGTTCACAAGAACAACAAGTTTCGTTCAAGATAAAGTGTCTCAGCCCTTGAAGCGGAAGCATTAAAGGAGATCGAATCAGAGGATTATTTCTTTTCTTGTAAAGGATTCATAGGGATTGTACTCATTATCATTGATTAATAAAATTGAAATATTTGTACTTGCATATTTCTTATTTAGTTTGTAGATTCGAAATTTGTTTGCATACAGTTCCATTCTGTGATTCGTCTAACTCTGTTTTATCCATATCCATTAAAAATTCACCAAGGTCCCTAATTGGTGTATTAAGGCTTAGAGAACTTTCATTAGACTAGTTGTTTTCACTTGAATTTCAAAGAAAATAGCTAGTTAGATAGAGTTTTTATGTGGCTGGATATTGTTAACATTTTATCTTATTGGCTAGATAAATTAATCTATGTAGGAATCACTTTTTACATTCTCTTCAAATCACAATATTTGGATCTTCCATCATTTAATTGGCACAAATCTCAACCATTACAAATATAATAAAGTTAGATGAATAAATGAAATAAAGGCCATTGCTCGAGATGTTCTAAGATTCATCCACATCCATTGAAATCGCCACAACAAAAAAAATGATTTAACTCCACATGAAATAAATATGAATATGACCACCATCCAAATCTTAACTCAATATATATAGTTGAAATTTTTTTTTCTTCCAAGAGCAAAGGAACCTGGTTGTCTTGTTTCTTGCGAGGACAAGACATTAACTTCTACAGGGCCATAAACCTGATATGTAATGACTGGTCGGAGGTGGTGGGATCAGGGGCGAAGCTAGAAATTTTGGTTAGGGAGGGCCTCCCGTAAGGCAATTTTTTTGAGTTTCATTTATACATAATTGGCAATTTTTTTAGGTTGTACTTGTATATAATTGCAATTTTTTTGAGATATGCTTATAATATGAGTCTACTTGGTGACACGTAAATATTGTATAGTATCTTTTAAAATTGTAGGGAGCCTATTTACAAAACGCATAAAATTCTCACACTAACAGTGTAATCATATTGATGCGGAGGAGGAACTGTAGGATTGTGGAGAGTCTGAATGGGAAACAGGCCCTGAGCTGGAGGAAAACAACCGTATTGAGATTTAGAATCGGATTGAGGAGGCGAGACTCAAAAAACGGGTCGGGAGAAGAAAAGCTCTTGACTTAATTTTTGACAATTGTGGAGAAGGTATCCGCTGGAGGAACAACTTTAATCCTAAATTGAGTTGTACTGAAAAACCTTTGATTAAGAAAAAAAGGTGGTCTGTCGATGGAAGAGGCTTGCTCCTTGTTAGAGGTCGGTACAGCGGGCTCGATCTCTAAGGGAGGGTTTCGCAATCATAATGATTTAATTCTTGGAGAAGCTCTTGAAACGTGGATGCTAGGGCTGTGAATATATCAAATAATCAAAGAAACAACAAAGGGAAAAGAGAAAAGAGAGCTAGAGTTTCTCATAACATGAAAACTGAATGAATGAATACAATACAAAAGAAGAGACAATAATAATATATCTAGGTATACAGTATTACCCTAATATAAAGTAAAAAGACCAAACTGCCCTAAAGCTAATAAAACTAACTCTAATACCCCCCTCAAACTCACGATGCTGCAGCTAGAAGCATAGAGAGTTTGCCAACTAAAAAACGAAAACGCTGAATCGGATGTGACTTTGTAAACAAATCAGCAATCTGTGCAGAAGAAGAAACAAAAGGCAAAGTAATAGCTCCATGCTTAAGATGATGACGAGTAATGTGACAATCAATCTCTATATGCTTGGTCCTCTCATGGAAAACTGAATTGTGAGCAATCTGAATAGCACTCTTATTATCACAATACATAGGTGAAGGGCGAGGAAGGTAGACACCCATATCTGTAAGTAGCCGGCGTAACCAAATAACCTCACGGGTAGTCGAAGCCATAGCACGATACTCAGCTTCTGTGGAAGACACAACAACAACATCTTGCTTCTTGCTCTTCCAAGAAATAAGAGAATCACCAAAAAATATACAAAATCCAGTAACAGACTTGCGATCTGTAGGGTCACCGGCCCAATCAGCATCAGAGTATGCACGTAACTCCAAGGAAGAAGATGACGAAAGTAAAAGACTTTGAAACCGAGTGCCCCTCAAATACCTCAAAATACGATGAACAGCAGCCCAATGAACAGTAGTAGGGGAAGTAACAAACTGACTAACAACATGAACAGCATGAGCAATATCCGGACGAGTAATAGTAAGATAAACCAAGCTACCAACAATAGTGCGATATAAGGTAGGATCAGGCAAAGGAACGCCATCAGAAGGGGAAAGACGAACATTAAGCTCCAAAGGGGTATCAACAATCTTATTATCAGTGAGGCCAGCACGCTCAAGAATGTCACCTGTATACTTAGACTGAGAAAGAAGATAACCTTTTGGAGAAAAGGCTACTTCAATCCCCAAAAAATAACGTAGTGGACCTAAGTCCTTCATTTCAAAACAACGAGCTAATTCAGACTTCAAC
The DNA here is from genome assembly GCA_033977485.1 of Hydrangea macrophylla. Taxonomy (NCBI): domain Eukaryota; kingdom Viridiplantae; phylum Streptophyta; class Magnoliopsida; order Cornales; family Hydrangeaceae; genus Hydrangea; species Hydrangea macrophylla. The sequence continues at coordinate 110,950,943 of CM066999.1, forward strand.
ACTGCAATCCCATCAACATCATCACCAGTAATAATCATGTCATCTACATACAAAGAAAGCATAATACGACCAGTAGTGGTACACCTGATAAAGAGAGCTGAATCATACTCACTCGGGGAAAACCCAAATGAGGTAATCACTGTGGAAAACTTCTCAAACCAAGCTCGAGGGGCTTGTTTAAGACCATATAAGGCTTTCTTAAGCCTGCAAACTTCACCAGGACCATGAGGAACACCCGGAGGAGGAACCATATAAACTTCCTCGTGGAGGTCTCCATTCAAGAAAGCATTTTTAACATCCATCTGAGTTATATGCCACTGACGAATAGAAGCAACTGCAATAAGAGTACGAACAGTAGTCATTTTAGCAACAGGAGCAAAAGTCTCCTCGTAATCCATACCATACTGTTGGGAAAACCCCTTGGCAACCAATCTTGCTTTGTACCGCTCAACAGACCCATCTGACTTGGTTTTGATTTTATAAACCCAACGAGAACCAATAGCGCTCTTACCAGAAGGTAAGGGAACCAAACTCCAAGTGTCTGTCTTATATAATGCAGAGAGTTCCTCTGCCATAGCCTGCTGCCAAAGAGGATCAAGAGCTGCCTCTTTATAGGATAGAGGCTCAGAGAGATCATGAACTGAAGCTAAAAAGGAAGCAAAAGAATCCGAATAACAAGAATAAACAAAATCAGGTGATTGAGTGGACTTACGAGTGCGAGCAGGATAGCGAGGAGGTTCCACAGCCTCAGTAGGTGCTTGGGTGGCCTGTGGAAGGGAGGTAGCATCAGGCGACAATGTACCAGTATCAGCAGAAGTAGAACCATGAGGGGAGACTATATCAGTAGTGCATGGGGCTCGAGAGGGCACACTATCGGTATCATCAGAGAATGGGTCAAGATGGATGAGATCAGATTTAGTCAACTCATGATGATTATCAGGAATAGAAAAGAAGGGTATGTGCTCGAGAAACATAACATGACGAGAGACATATAGTTTCTTAGTAACTGGGTCAAAGCAACGATATCCCTTCTGACCCTCACCATAACCTAGAAAAACACAAATAGCAGACTTTGGTGACAATTTGGTACGCTCTACACGAGGTCGAAGGACAAAACAAGTACAACCAAACACCTTTAAGGAAGAATAATCAGGAGCATGCCCATACAATTTTTCAAAAGGTGACAGACCTGAGCAGTGAGAGGACGGAATTTTATTAATTAGATTGACAGCAGTAAGGACAGCCTCTCCCCAAAAATCACTAGGAACATATGCAGATAATAAAAGAGAACGAGCAGTTTCAACAATATGCCGATGTTTCCTTTCAGCAACACCATTTTGCTCAGGAGTGTCTGTACAAGAGGACTGGTGAATAGTTCCATCTAAAGCAAGCAACTCACGAAATTTATGATAGGTATACTCACCACCTAAATCACATCTAAAACATTTGATGACAGCAGAATGTTGAGTTTTGACAAAAGCACGAAAGGTATTGTAAATATCAAAGAAGTCTGAACGACGTTTCATAAGATAAACCCAACAGTAACGAGTGCAATCATCAATAAATGATACATAATATCGAGACCCCCCTCTTGTAGTAACAGGAGAGGGTCCCCACACATCAGAATGAACTAAATCAAATGGTGCAAGAGAATACGAAATACTTCTATTAAAAGGTAAAGCTGAAAATTTTGCCAGTTTACAACCACTACAATCAGAAATATCATGAGTTTTTAAATCTCCTAATTTTCCTGTTGAAACTAAAAATTTTAAACGAGAGGCTGAAACATGACCTAGGCGAGAATGCCATAAATAAAAACTAGACGAAGATGAACTTAAACGAAAGGATGACAAGTCAACACTAGAGGCTGCAACCACTGGTACATTGAGCTTGTCCAAGATGTATAATCCCCCTTGCCTATGGCCTGTCCCAATCAGCTTCTGAGACTGCGGATCCTGCACATGACAAAAAGTAGAAGAAAAAGAGACTAAGTAACCTGCATCACAAAGCTGACCAACAGAAACAAGATTCAAAGTAAGTTTGGGAATGTGGTAAACACTAGAGAGAGATACATGAGGTGTGACAACAGACCCAACACCTGTTAATGGCATGGCAGTACCATCAGCAGTCATAACAGGCAAAGAGGAAGCAGGACATAAGGATGCAAAAGACGACAAGTCAGGTGACATATGATTAGAAGCTCCAGAGTCTAAGACCCAAATTCCTGAGGACATACCTGAAGACATACCTGAAGACATACCTAGTGAAGAGGTGGCCATAGCATGTGGCTGTGTGGCAAGAAACTTCTGAAATTGCTCAGCAAGGGAGGTCATGGACGGAGTGGATGGGGAAGGGGAACCGGGTCCAAATGAGTCTGATGGTGGTACAACTGCTGCAGTGTTAGGCTGTGGAGGCCTATACGAACGCTGCTGAGATTGGTTGTCAGATTTCCAATGAGAAGGTTGAGGTTGCTGTTGTTGTTGTTGTGGTGGTCGACCATATGAGGGCTGGTTGCTGCTATTGGGCTGGTTTGCTCGACCCAACCTAGGACACTGAGCCTTCCAATGACCCTTCTCCTTACAGTAGCTGCATACATCACTACCAACTCTCGAGTAAGGCTTATTCTGATTGTTGGGCTGTGGTCGAAAAGGGGCTGCTAAAACAGACGGAGTAGAGTCAGGGAGAATTCCCTTTCCAGACTGAGTCTTGAGACGTATTTCCTCGGCTACTAACTCATGAACAACAGAATCAACTGACGGAAGTGGGCTACGATGGAGAATGGACCCACGAAGGCCCTCAAAATCATCACGTAGAGCCATCAAAAACTGAACCAGACGTTGTTCCTCCCTACTAGCGATATATGGTGCAAACGCGCGCAATGCGGGCGACTCCATGAGAGCCAACTGATCCCAAAAATCTGTCATTGTAGAATAGAACTCCTGAATACTCAAATTTTTTTGTTCAAGAGCACGAATATCACACTCTAATTGGTACCTTTTCGCAAAATTGGACTGTGTAAACAATTTACCCAAATGATCCCACACCTCCTTTGCATATTCAAACTTTGCCAATTGCATACCTATCGAGGGAGCAACGGAGTTGTTGATCCAAGTAATGATTTTTGAATTGTTTGTTTCCCAAACATCAAGCAATTCTGCGAATTTATCAGCCTGTTCATTCGTAGGTTTACTAAAATCCCCAGTGATATAACCCCACATCTTCTTACCCTTCAGAAAATTTTTCATCACATAATTCCAATATGCAAAATTCTTTCCATCGAGTTTAACACTAATCGCTTGAAGCGAATCATCACGTTCAGCAGCCATTACGAAAACGAAGCAATTGAATAACACAAAACAAACAAACCAAAATCAAAGACAGATACGAACCAGAATCAGTGACAGATCCAAAAACGAATCTGAATCAGCGAGAAATCCAAACACGAACCTGCTCTGATACCATGTGAATATATCAAATAATCAAAGAAACAACAAAGGGAAAAGAGAAAAGAGAGCTAGAGTTTCTCATAACATGAAAACTGAATGAATGAATACAATACAAAAGAAGAGACAATAATAATATATCTAGGTATACAGTATTACCCTAATATAAAGTAAAAAGACCAAACTGCCCTAAAGCTAATAAAACTAACTCTAATAAGGGCAAGCTCTGGGACTGTCTTTTGATGGGGAGGATGGAGAGGTCGTCTTTAGGCTGCAAGAACTGGAAAGTAGGGATTGGAATGAATTTAAGAGATGTCAATTAGGCTCCTAGTCAGCATGTTGGTTGGGGGCTTCATGCTGAGTTTTTTGGCCACTCAGCTTTAGGAGGGATGGTCTTTGTTTTGGATGGGCTCTCCAGTTTAGCTTCAATTCTTGGGTTTGCTCTTCGTGGCGATTCTATCTTTGGGTAGCTTTTGCTTTTCAAATTTTTCTCTATCTCTTGCTCGTCTTTTTCCTGTTGCTGTTGGGCTTTTCTTTGATGTTATGGTGGGGTTTCTTGGTGCTTTTTGTTTCTGTTTCTTTTAGTGTTGGTTTGGGGTGGTTTGGTTGTTGTGCATGTTGTTTTTGTGCTTTTTCTTTTGGGTGATGCTAATGCCAAAGCACAATGTGCTAATGCCAAAGCACAAAGTATCACTAAAAGCTTTAGTGACACATAGATAAGTGTCACTAAAGCTTTTAGTGACACTTTGTGCTTTGGCATTAGCACTAGCCTTTCTTTTTCTGTGGGCTGTTTGGGATGTTGGTGTTCTCTTTTGGCTTGTGGGTCTGGGATTGATTTGGTTGGGGTTTGTGATTCTCTTTGTGGTTTTGTTTGGAATTTTAATGAAAATATACTCAGCTGTTCAAAAAAAAAAAGTGTAATTTTCAAAATTCTAGGTGTCTTTCCTTTTGAGTTGTATATACCTGTGTATCAATACATTTGTAGTTGATGACACTAAATTGGGCCTTGGACCTCTTTCGGGGGCCTGAACTTAAGTTGAGGGGGGGGGGGGGCTAAATGTAAAATACTAAAAAATTTAGGAGATTTTTATTCTCAAAATCTTAGGGGGGCTAAATGTAAAATACTAAAAAATTTAGGAGATTTTTATTCTCAAAATCTCAGGAGAGGCCTGCGCCCCCCCCCCCCTACTGCCTTCCTTCCCGGGTGGGATTGATAGTACGTGGATATGTGGTTGGGCGGAGGCGCTATCCTCATTGAAGCTGGGACAGTGGAGGAAAGGATAGACATGAGAGTACACCTCTCTCTATAGAATGCATTTTTACTCACCAAAATTGGGCGGAGGCGCTATCCTCATTGAAGCTGGGACAGTGGAGGAAAGGATAGACATGAGAGTACACCTCTCTCTATAGAATGCATTTTTACTCACCAAAAATTGTTCACCCAACTCACTCATTGACTAATGGAGTGAGACCCATGATTAAATGGGGGATGGGATGGTATTTTGCTTCAACGAAAAACACATACTCCCTCCGTCCCATAATAAGTGTCCACTTCCTTTTTGCACAATGTTTAAAAAAGTTGTATCATATTAATTTATTTGGTTCATTAAAGAGTTACTTTCCAATTTTACCCTTGGATGTGATGGGTGTTTGACTTTTTGCTTGTTTTGGGACCACAAATAAGTGCTTCTTTGTCTTTGTCTTTGTCTTTATTATAAGGGTAGTTTTGAAAAATAAGTAAAAGATATATGCCAATTTAGGAAGATGGACACTTATTATGGAACATCTTAAAAAGAAAATGTGGACACTTATTATGGGACGGAGGGAGTACTAAATAGTTCTAATTGAGTATAACTACAAATCACAATCAAAATCGCATAAGCATATACCAAAAACATAAACTATATTAAGTAGTTTTAATTAAGTATAACTACAAATCACGATCAAAATCGCATAAGCATAAACATAGGCACAGAAAACAAGCGTCACGTGACTTCATACAAGTCTTTGACAAGACTAATTAAATTTGCAGTCAGTGTCCTTATTGAGAGATAGAGAACAGCTAACAAACAGGTCCTCGCAAATGAATATATTTGAATCGTACAACAGAAAGAGTAATAGTTTCTAACACATTGAATTTTCTGTAGGTTTTTTTTTTTTGCTGAAAAAAAAAAAAAAAAAAAAAAAAAAACCTACAGAAAATTCAATGTGTTAGAAACTATTACTCTTTCTGTAGGTTGTTGAGCTTTCTTTTTATTTATGTTTTTTGCTCAGCAAGAAGTTTTATTAAGAGGATCAAGTCCAAAAGGATTACATAAAACAGCAAGCCATACACTTGCTAAGGAACCAAGGACAATCCCCCAACATAAACAAAAATATCCAACCCTATCCCTGAATAAAACCCCAAAAACCATATACAATCCTCAAAACCCAAAAGATAGTCTGCAGAAACGAAACCCATTAACAAGTGACTAGTTCACAAGTGAACAACGCAAAAGAAATTCTGACCCCATTAACAAGTCGCAGAACCAGTCCAAAAAAAAAATAAATAAATAAAAAACAAAGATAAACCAAATCTTAGCAGGTTGTTGAGCTTAATTGGCATTTTGATCAATAAATAAATAGGACCAGCATCCAAATCTTAACTCAATATTTATAGTTGAATTATTTTTTTTTTCTTCCAAGAACAAAGGAACCTGGTTGTCTTGTTTTGCGAGGAAAAGACATTAACCACAGGGCCATAAACCTGATATGTAATGACTGGTCAGAGGTGGTGGGATGGTTGGGCGGAGGTGGTATCCTCATTGGAGCTGCGACAGTGGAGGAAAGGATAGACATGAGAGTACTCTCTGTAGAGTGTATTTTTGCTCACCAAAAATTGTTCACCCAACTCACCCATTGACTAATGGAGTACGTTGGACCCATAATTAAATGGGGGATAGGCTGGGATTTTGCTTCAACCAAAAACTCAAACTATATTAAGTAGTTCTAATTCTAATTGAGTATAACTACAAATCACGATCAAAATCGCATAAGCACAAAAAAAACAAGCTCAATATGGCACATGACCTCACACCATTATTGAGAGAGAGAGACTGCTAACAAAAAGGTCCTCACAAGTCCTTGCTATATTTATTTGAATCGTACGTCATGATATCGATCCCTCCCAGTAAGTTCTAAAGCTTAACTCAATTTTTATGAATTAACTATTGGGTTGTATCTTCTATGAGTTTATCAGAAAAAGAGTAATAGTTTCTGACACATTGAATTTTCTGCAGATTGTTGAGCTTAATTGGGGTTTTGATCATCATCAAGCTACAAAATGTCCAGTGGAAGCTCCACTAAAGTGAGAGAAGGACTGTAGTGGACAAAATGTCCAGTGGAAGCTCCTCTGAAGTGGGAGAAGGAATTGTAGCTGGCAAAATGTCCCGTGGAAAGCTCGTCTGAAGTGGGAAAAGGAATTGTAGAGAACAAAATGTCCATTGGAAGCTTGTCTGATGTGGGAGAAGGAATTGTAGCAGACAAAATGCCGAGCTTGATGAATTTAATACGTGAGAGAGTTGGAAAGCTTTCTCACAACGAAAGTGAGTGGAGCATTTACAAAGTTCCAAGTCGGCTGCGCGAGCTCAACAAAGATGCTTACAATCCTCGTATTGTATCTATTGGACCTATTCACTCTGGCCAAGAAAATCTGCAAAATATGGAAGTCCACAAAATTCGGTACTTGGAGTCATTATTCCTTCGTACCATAGATCCCGATCTAATCTATTCTAATGTTGTTGAAGCAATCCAGAGCATGAAAGAAAGAGCTCATTCTTGTTATTATGATTATCCAAACCTGGTTTCCAATTCCAACAATAGTAGAAGTCTAGTAGAAATTTTACTAGTCGACGGTTGCTTCCTTCTTGAACTTTTCCTCAGATGGTACTTCACGGGAATTCGTGGTGATCCAATATTTGGTGCCGGGACGATTCATTTTTTTCGTCGCGATCTGACATTACTAGAGAACCAAATACCCTTCTTTGTTCTCGAAAGGATGTATGATATTATACTGCTAGGCATCCAAAATCACCCTTTGTCACTCACTCAGCTTTGTGCTTCCTTTTACAATATAGATTGGAATTTGAAGCAATCCAATCATGGCTGCAAGCATTTACTAGATCTCATACGCAATTGTTACGTGCCTCGTCCTCATTCAGTATGCTGGGAAGAGCCACCAGATACTTGGACCGAACGAAAGCCCAAGCAGAACTACGAATTCATGCATTGTGTCACAAAACTCAGAGAGTCTGGGATCAAGTTTGTAGAGGGTTCCTCTAAAAACTTGTTTGACATCAAATTTACCAATGGAGTACTTGAAATCCCGAAGTTGCGCATCGACCATAACATGGATTCACTGTTAAGGAACATGATCGCGTTCGAGCAATGCGATCGTTGGACTAGTTATCACATCACTTCATACGCCATTCTAATGGATTACCTCATCGACTCCCCAGCCGACGTTGAATTCCTGCAACACAAGAGGATTATTGAGAATTGTTTAGGCCATGACGAAGAGGTTTCTAATATCTTCAACAATATCTCCAACAAAGTATTTGTGGAAGACTTCTACTTTGATACTCTGTGCAATCAAGTCAATGAGTACAGTTACAAATGGTGGCCTAGAAGAAGAGCAAGATTAAGGAGAGAAAGTTTTGTACGCGAACATTTCTTCAGTCCCTGGAAATTTATCGGACTTGTTGCTGCCTTTATACTTCTTGCGTTTGCCGGGTTACAAACAGGTTACACTATGGCTTCTTACCTTCATCCGCCTAAATAGTCCTTCATCCCTTGTGTAATGTCTTGTAACATTATAAAATGGAATAAGAGCTTGTGCGGCTGTAATGTCCTGACAATTTTAAAAATCAAATAAGAGCTCGTTTGGTTGCTTATATTCATGTCTTGAAAAATTGTAAAACAGAGTAAGAGCTTGTTTTGGGTTCTTGTGTTCATGTGTTCATGTAGTGTCGGTAATAAAAGTTTAAAATGGAATAAGAGTTTGAATGGGTGCTTATGTTCATGTAATGTCTTGTAAAATTTTATAGCGGAACAAGAGCTTGTTTGGGAACTTATGGTCATTTTTTTTTTTAATAATTTGATTTGATTTGATTTATGTATTATTTTTTTCCTAGGTCTCAGATGTGGTTAGTTTGTGTTAGCTTAGAAGGTGCTGGGGGTTGGTATTACCGTATTAGCGGGGGTTTGAACCCTAGTCCCTCGCCTAATTAGGTGTTAAAGGATTTCTCAGAAGTAGGCGGACATATATACCAACTTAGGTGTTTTATTTACAAGCGTCATTCGAGCTACACTGAATTCTTGTATTTCCAAAATTGCTTTTTCCTCACATCAATAATTGATGTGGAGACCACAAAACTAGTGGCAACCACTGTTGTCTAGCCCTATAATAGTCTAAAAGAAGGGATAAAAGCACAGGTTAAAGAGTTTAATGTAAGAGTTTAAAGTAGTAAAAAATACATGAGAAATTCGCATCGATAAAAAGGTAGGTGTGAATCATTACCCCCTGTGTGTGTGCTACAAGAGAGATTCGTCTTTAAAGTGGAATATGGCCTCTCGGATTCTTGTGTGTGTGTCTCATTAATTTAATTTCATACTATTTTTAACTCCTTTAATATTTATCCTTAGAACACATGTTAATATATAGAACCCCTAAAAGAATTACTCTCTCATGCAGTTAAATCACTGCCATTAGTTTTGTGGTCTCCACATCAATTATTGATGTGAGGAAAAAGCATTGGATGCGCCTAGAATGATTAAAACCCATTGAAATTACACATCAATAATTGCTTTTCGTTTTCTTCTTTAATTTCTCATGTAATGTCTTGTAAAATTATAAACTGGAATCCGAACTTGTTTGGGTGCAAATGTTCATGTAATGTCTTGTAAAATTTAATAATGGAATAAGAGCGCTTGTTTGAGTGCAATTGTATTTGGAAAGTATTTGGGATCATATATGCGATAGACAACCCACAAAATGATAGAACTACTTTAACATCCTCCAATTAAAATTTAATGGACCTACTACCACATGTATTAAAAGAGAATTTTTGCTCACCCAAAAATGATCACACATTACTCACTCAAGTATGTACTGGGTGACATGTGTCCCTTTTCATTTCCATTTTGCTCCTATACCATTAGCATATATAATTATTAAAATGGAACACACATCACTCAATAAAAGCCTAAGTGCATGAGCAATGAATGACCAATTTTAAAGGAACAAAAATGCTCTCATGTATTAATTTGAATAGCGTTTAATACTCAAAATTTAAAATACAGTACTCTTTTTTTCTTATAAGGTTAAATTCAATAATTGACAAAAGTGAAGACATGGTGATGACATCTCAATTGTTATGTCAGCCGGTTAATTATTGAGTGGCATTGACTTGTGTTAAAGCCATAGACCATATATGCAGGCTTCACTAGACCCACACAGTGAATCACACTTTTTTTCACATACAGCTTTAAAAGTATGTACTCTATGCTGTATAAGTGGGGCACAAAAAAGTGTAAAAAATTTAAATAGCACAAGGTATAAGCATTTAAAGCTGTGTGTGATTCACTGTATAAGTCTAGCATTTTCCGTGCCCTTTTACTTGTTTTGTCTCTTATTCTTTAACTAGTCAGTCGACAATCGGGAAATATATTAGAGCATAAAAAAAAATTAAAAATAAAAAAATAAAAAGAATAATTTTAACTAAAATGCAAAAAAGATAAAGATAAATAAATATTGGAGCATGTATATAAAAGCATCAAAATATAAGAAAATAAAACATAAGAACAATCAAACAAAGTATTTTGTTTTCTTGTATTATATGCAATTATTGACTCACCTAAACTTTTGATCATAAAATGACTTAACTATAAAGCCTTTATAAACTTTAGTATATTTTCTTACCCATATAAATGTATCTACAATACTTAATGAACTATTGAGTTTGAGGAGTCTAATTGAGTGTTAAAGTTAAACTCTACACATGCATGGAAAGAATTCAAACACATACATATTCATCTAGGAAAGTTTTAAAAAAAATAATGATAAGAAAAAAAAAATAAGAAAAAAAAAAAGAAAAGAAAAGGAACTGACAATTAGAATTTACGTGAACAAATTAAGAGATTTATGTTAAAAGTTGGCAGTGTCCAAGTATTATGTAAATTATTTTTTTAAGAAGAAATATTTAATATCTCGAAGAAAATGAGGGAATAACAAGAAGAGAAAAAGGACGAAATAGGTGTGAATTCCTCATTTCATAGTAATAGAATTAGGTGTTAATATTTAATATAGTACTAATAGATATTTTCATTTTTGGAATAGGTGTGAATTCCTAATTTCATAGTTTTTATACTTAATTAGCACTATACATGTAGGGACAAGGTTGCAAGTCTTTCACATGTCTTATTAAGATAATAAGCTTGACATGTTCGCAAGTGGATCCCATACTTTAATTACATGCGCTACACATTCACGAACAATTGGCAATGATTGATAAAATATCAATGGGTTGTTGTTTACTTTTTGTCCTACGTACGGGAGAAAATTCTCCAATGACAACAATGAGAAAAGGTCGTTATTCAGTTTTGGTCCCGCTAAAGAGTTATTAATTCAATTTTGGTCTCACTAATACTCTGAATATATATTGGTTTAATTATATCTTACACCCTTGTAGTTCGGTCTTGTGTCATTTTGATTCCTATAGTTTAAAAAATGTCAATTTAGTTCTCGAAGATTTTAAGTTGGACCAAAGTGATCCAATAGTACTGCAAAGCGGGGGTTTTTGTAAAATACAACCGCGCTAAAAGGAAAGAATTGTATTAATTTTTATCACAACTTCCCATGTTATCCGCAATTTGCATTACAAGGCTAATTTTTATACAATATGATTAATCTATGATAAGTTGTATTGTTTTAGCTGTTGTTTGTGCAGATTACTGCTGTGTGGACTAAACAGATGAACATCAGAATAAATGGAATGCTGGAATGCAAACAAAAGAAGTCAAAGCTAAAATGTGAAGTTCGATCGCTCTAAAAAGGTTCGATCGATCGAGCGTTCGATCGCTTGAAGAGTGTTGAAGCGCTTGAAGATCAAGGGTTCGATCGATCGAAAGCAGTTCGATCGATTGAGGGATGAAGGTCTTCGATCGATCGAAAGCGCGTCGATCGATCGAACCCTCGGATTCTTGAGGATGTTCCCTGCAGTATTCCAGGACTTTTTGTTTTAGGACTTGTTATCATTCTGTCCCAAATAAATGCTCAGTTTGTCAAAACAGTTTTAAAACTAAGGCCCTAAGGCATTTTCTTTCAATATATTTTGCAAACCATCTTCAATGCTAATACCATTGAGGATGCGAGTCTTAACTATTGAATTAAACCGCTTTTGTGTATTTCAATTTAACTGTGATGATATGGTCCCGGTCATGAAAGGGCCATGGATTCTTTATTTTTAGAGGAATACGGAAAACTGTAGGTAATATGCTCCATTGTGCCTCAAGGTAAATGCATGGTAGATGGCTAGGTTACTGCGGATTCGTGTAATCCCAACACTTTCTTTCTAAAGTTAAACACCCTAATTTTAAGTACTGTTTTAATTAGCTAGTTAGATTGTTTAGTTAATTTTAATTATTTTCATTAGTAATCCTAGTTTGTGGAACTTTGTGTTCTGCACCATCGTTCAAACTTGTTCATTTTATTTCTTTTAGAGGATAGTCTAATTTAATAGGTCAACACCTTCCCTGTGGGATCGACCTGGTCTTACCAGATATTACTTGCACGTCTACCTACACTTGGGTATTGCACAAGAGCGCACAAGATTTTTCTCGTGTCAAGTTTTTGGCGCCGTTGCCGGGGAAGGCGACGATCAATTCCTTAGATTACCTCAGTCTCTCTTCATCTCTTTCTATTTTTATTTTCTCTTCTTTTCAGTTCTTTTGGGTAAGTTCTCACCCTAGGGACCCTCTCAGTTCATGTCCGAGAATTCCATTGAAGGAATTTTTGGAAATCCTTTCTATCTGTCTGACTCTGAAAGCTCCATCAACCCCATAGCCACTCCAACTGCATCAATGGATGATCATCAGAGTGAAAATGGTGACAATGTTGTGGTACCAATCGATGAGGCACTCCGTCCTCTTTGCGATCTCATGCAACCAGAACATGCACCTACGCCCTCTTGCATTCAAATCCCACCGCATAATGGCGAATTCCAGTTTCGCAATGGGATGATTCAACTGCTTCCCACTTTTCATGGGATGGAAAGCGAGAAGGCGTATTTACATGTCACCGATTTCGAGGATGTTTGCAAAACATTCTCGCAAACTTGTCCTAGGGAGGTGACGCATTTAATGCTATTCCCCTTCACTTTGAAAGATAAAGCGAAGGCGTGGCTCCACTCCCTAAAACCTAATTCAATTTTCACCTGGCATGCGATGCGCACCGCTTTTTTGAAGAAATTCTATCCTACTCGCATGACCACAGACCTTCAGCGTCAAATCAATTCCTATAAACAAAAGAGCAATGAAACCTTCACACAAGCGTGGGAGCGTTTCAAAGATTTGCTTCTCTCGTGCCCACACCATGGGTTTGAGAAATGGCGAACGATCAGCTTCTTTTATCAGGGATTGAATGGTGAAACAAAGAAGTTGGTGGAAACGATGAGCTTGGGACCATTTCTGCGCAAAAACACTGAAGAGGCCGAAGCCCATTTCGAATGGTTAGCTGAATACGCTCATGAATGGTCAAATTCTGACAATATCTCACGCTCACAGATATCCTGTGTAGAGGAGAAAAGCCTATACCAGCTAACCAATGAAGATCACCTCATGACTAAGTATGCAGAGCTGGCAAAGAAGGTAGAGGAGTTAAGTATGAAAGGAGAGAGCTCTAGGCAAGTCTTGCCTGAAGAACCATGTGGCACATGCAACATGTTGGGACATACAACTCAATATTGTCCTAATGTGCCACATTTTCAAGAGCAAGCCCCTATAGAGATGAATGCCATGCAAGGTTTTCGAGGGGCGGGGAATTCCAACAATAATTTTCAAAATAACAATAGATGGAATCACCCCGGTTTTGATTGGAGAAATAATGCTGGGGCCCAAAATCAATATCAACAGCAGCCCTACAACAATAATCAATATCAAGGGCAAAACAATAGGCCAGCCCAGCATTACAATCAAAACAGAACTAATAATTACAATCAAGCTCAACCCTCCAATGCACCACAAACCAATGCCTATGTGCCCCCGCACAAGATGGTACAAGAGGAGGAGCCACTTGCTAATGCCAATCTAACGCAGCAACTCATCCAAATGATGAGTAGAATGTCTGCTACACTAGAGAGGATAGATGCACGGCAAGAGAGCTCAGGAGGAACATTCCCTGCTCAACCACTTCAGAACCCCAAGGGACATAATAATGGTCCTAACAATCAAGAACATGCTAAAGCTGTGACTACACTGAGAAGTGGAAAAATCATAGAGAAAGGCATGCCTCTGTCCACTCCCGAAGTGTACGATGAGGAGGAAGTGGTGGATAAGGAAGTTGAGCTACCATCTACTCAAGAGGAGGAGCAGTCTACCAATGACAAACCAATCAAGGCAAACATTGAAGCTCCTCGAGTAGAAGAAGAAGTTGAGCGAAGGCATGGGAAGGAGTCTGTTAAGGAGGAACCACCAAAATGCCCCTTCCCTGCACCTTATCCTCAACGGTTGAAGAAACCAAAGAATGAGACGAAGAATCAGGAGTTTCTGGAACTGTTTAAGCAAGTTAAGATTAACCTTCCACTCCTAGATGCTATCAAGCAAGTGCCGGCCTATGCTAAGTATCTCAAAGATCTATGCACGGTCAAGAGGAGGCAAAGCGTGAAGAAACATGCGTATGTCGCGTGCCAAGCAAGCGCGATCATTCAAAATAAGTTGCCTCCAAAACTCAAAGATCCCGGTACACCTACTGTCTCATGCAGAATTGGGAATCAAAAGATAGACAACGCACTCCTCGATTTAGGAGCAAGCGTGAACCTGCTGCCATATTCAGTCTATAAACAGCTAGGGTTGGGTGAACTCAAACCCACTCGAGTTGCTTTGCAATTGGCAGACAGATCTGTAAAGTACCCTAGAGGGGTATTGGAGGACGTCCTTGTCCAAATAGACACTTTTGTATTTCCGGTTGATTTCGTGATATTGGACACAGAACCTGTGTCTAATCCTGGTGCACATATCCCGGTTATTTTTGGACGTCCATTCCTCAACACCATTGATGCCACAATCAAGATTAGAACTGGTATCATGACTATCGTATTCGGGAACATGACGTTGAATATCAAGATCTTCTCTAATCCCCGACCTGAAGAATACGATGATGAGGAAGAAATCCATTATATAGACACGGTCATTGAAGATGAAGTTGACTTGGTCGACTATAAAGATCCTTTGGAAGTTGTGATGACTCAATTTGGCGATATTTATCAGCCTGCAGAGTCCACCCCATTGGATGCTGACTTGAACCAGACGTGTCTTATGATGGATACGAAAGAGGAGGATAGAGCTGATTGCATGTGGATACAGCCATATGAACAACTGCCTCCTAAAACCAAGTTGGTAATGCCCTCTAGTTTCCAGTTTCCGGAGTTAGAATTGAAGGAGCTCCCCAAAGAGCTAAAATACGCATTCCTAGGGACTGGAAAAACTTATCCTGTGATCATTTCATCTGTTTTAACTCATGAACAGGAAAGTAAGCTAGTGGAAATGCTTACCAAGCATAAGGATGCTATGGGATGGACAATTGCTGACCTCAAAGGTATAAGCCCATCCATATGCACGCATAAGATATATCTGGAGGAAGACGCTAAACCCTCAAGGCAAATGCAAAGGCGTCTGAACCCTAACATGCAAGAAGTAGTTAAAAAGGAAGTGCTTAAACTACTTAATGTTGGGATGATATATCCTATATCTGATAGTCCTTGGGTTAGTCCTACCCAAGTAGTTCCAAAGAAAGCAGGCATAACGGTCATCCCGAACAAAGATGGTGAATTGGTACCAACACGTGTTCCCACTGGATGGAGGATGTGTATTGATTACAGGAAGTTAAATACTGTGACCCGAAAGGACCATTTTTCTTTGCCATTTATGGATCAAATGCTAGAACGCGTGGCGGGTCACAAGTATTACTGCTTCTTGGATGGATACAGTGGATATAATCAAATTGAGATTGCTCCTGAAGATCAGGAGAAAACCACATTCACGTGTCCATTCGGTACTTTTGCCTACCGACGAATGCCGTTTGGCCTATGCAATGCACCAGCTACCTTTCAGCGGTGCATGCTGAGTATATTCAGTGACATGGTCGAAAACATCCTTGAAGTTTTCATGGATGATTTTTCAGTATTCGGCCATAGCTTCGAAGATTGCCTTAGCAATCTCGAGCAGGTTTTAATGAGGTGTGAGGACAAACACCTAGTCTTGAATTGGGAGAAGTGTCACTTTATGGTGACCAAGGGTATAGTTCTAGGCCACATAATATCCGATGAAGGAATCCAAGTGGATAAGGCTAAGATCGACATAATCTCGAATCTACCTGTCCCCCGTACAGTGCGAGACATTCGTTCATTCTTGGGGCACGCAGGTTTTTATCGTCGATTTATCCAGAATTTCAGTGCAATCTCTCGACCCCTTTGTCAACTTCTTGTCAAAGATGCACCTTTCGAGTGGTCAGAGAGTTGCCAAAAGTCCTTTGAGGATCTAAAAGATCTCCTCACCTCCGCACCTATAATACAGGCACCCGACTGGAGTTTGCCTTTTGAATTAATGTGCGATGCTAGTGATTACGCCATTGGCGCAGTCCTAGGCCAGAGAAAGGACAATAAGCCACATGTGATATACTACGCCAGCCGAACCTTGAATGACGCTCAAATGAATTACACTACCACCGAGAAGGAGCTGCTGGCTGTAGTATTCGCTCTGGACAAGTTTAGGTCTTACCTGATAGGGTCGCCAATCGTCTGTTTTACAGATCATTCGGCCCTCAAGTATCTTTTGTCAAAGAAAGACGCTAAACAACGGCTTATTCGCTGGATACTCTTACTCCAAGAGTTTGATTTAACAATCAAGGACAAGAAAGGAGTAGAGAATGTGGTTGCGGATCATTTATCCCGGTTGACTTTTACCGATAACACTGAATCCCAATCCATTAAAGATGAGTTCCCAGATGAACAGCTACTGGCAGTAAGTAGTCTGCCTTGGTATGCTAATGTTGTAAACTACCTCGTCACGGGTGAAACACCAACTCAGTGGTCGAACCAAGATAGGAAACGGTTCCTCTCGTTCGCGCGTCACTTCTTCTTTGATGACCCATACCTTTTCAAGTACTGTGCTGATCAGGTCATCAGGCGCTGCGTCCCCAATGAGGATATAACCGTCATATTAGCGTCATGCCATTCTGAGGCATGCGGTGGCCACTTCGCGTCACAAAAGACCGCATAAAAAGTCTTACAGAGCGGTTTTTACTGGCCTACAGTCTTCAAAGATGCTTATTCCTTTTGCAAGACATGCCAACGCTGTCAAAAGCTTGGAACCATTTCTAAAAGGAATTCTATGCCTTTAATCCCTATCATCACAATTGAGATATTTGATTGTTGGGGCATAGATTTTATGGGCCCATTTCCCAAGTCTAACAACTGTGAATACATACTCCTTGCTGTCGAGTATGTATCCAAATGGGTAGAAGCGATACCAACGAGACGAAATGACCACAGAACGGTCATGTCATTTCTAAGAGAGCATATTTTGTCTCGTTTTGGTACTCCGAAAGCTTTATTAAGTGACCAAGGCAAGCATTTCTGCAATAGGCCTTTGGAGTCACTTCTCAAGAAATACGGAGTTCATCATAAAATCGCTCTTGCCTATCATCCACAGTCTAATGGGCAAGCAGAATTGGCTAACCAAGAAATCAAGCATATTCTCGAGAAGACGGTTAGTTCCAATCGAAAAGACTGGGCATACAAATTAACTGACGCGTTATGGGCATACCGTACTGCCTATAAGACGAATCTTGGTATGTCCCCGTATAGACTAGTTTACGGGAAAGCTTGCCACCTTCCTGTTGAAATTGAACATAAAGCTTATTGGGCGACACGCTCATTGAACTTTGATATTCAAGAGGGAGGTCAGCTACGCAAGCTTCAACTTGCAGAGCTAGAGGAAATACGACGAGACGCGTATGACTCTGCAAAGTTACATAAGGAAAAGTTGAAGGCTCGACACGATCGTACGATTTTTCGTAAATCATTTGAGCCGGGGCAGAAAGTATTGTTGTATGACTCTCGCCTCCACCTTTTCCCAGGAAAACTCCGCTCCCGTTGGACAGGCCCGTTCATCGTAAAAACTGTTTTTCCACATGGGGCGGTCGAGATTGTTAATCCCAAGAACGATGATTGTTTCAAGGTCAATGGCCAAAGATTAAAGCCGTTCTTGGAGAATTTCCACTCTGAAGTTGAGCACATCCAGCTGGATGAGCCCAGCTATTCTCACGCTTAAAAATCCGAAGTGGAATTCCAAATTGTTGTTGTATTCCTTTTCTTTCCTTGCATTTTAGTTTCTCTCTCTTTTGTTTTTTTTTGGTTTTCGTTCTTTATTTCGTGTTTGTGATTCAGTTCTAATCCATTATTCCTTAAACCACTCTGTTGCAGGTGCGTAGATGCGAGGTGATGATGTTCACTCTGTCGGTTCTTGGGCTGATTCAGAATGTCGCTGTGGCACTTGGATTGAGGGTGAACTCATACCCTGCCCTTTGCTTCATCAAGATCCTGAAGCTCATTCTCTTATTGATGCTACTCAAGGGTACATCCCATATCCACCAGCCCTCCTGGACATCAATCCATACGAAAATATGGGATTTCAGGATTATGAAGAGGTGGATGAGGAAGAAGACCTATACATGGGACGAATGGTGGATGACGCACTCATGGTGCAGTGGGAAAACGATGACATGTGGGAGCCATGGGAGGATCATGTCCTTCAGGATGTCGTCCCAGAACGCCACAATGCCGTCTTTGTTTTCGTGGACGATTTCCTCGTGCTTGAGTTGGTCCCATACCGCTACGTGCACTTGAGCTACTTGCTATTCAGGCTCCAATGCCCCTTACCAGCCAGTGCATTTTGGGAACCAATGCCAATAGTGAGGTTGGAACTTGTCACATTTCTTTGTATTATTTGTTTCTATTCTTTGTTTTTATTTTTGTGTTAACTTGTGTTTCTTGTGTTCTGTTATTTTAATTTCAGTTTGTTGTCTTTTGTCCAGGATTGTCACTATGTTCCTAACTGGCATCCTGGTATTCCTTCCACATCAACTGATTCATGGTCTTGGGCCCTACATAAGGCCCCCACACACTCCGCCGCGAGAGGACAGTCCGTTGCGAAATCACACTCCTTTATCCTTGTCTCCGTCCGGATCACCTCTTGCATGGGCTTTCAATTCTGTGGAGACGCCAGACTTGTTTGATGATGTCCTTGCTGCTTTTCGATTGTTCTGGGAAAGGGAATCATCGAGTTTGGACTTCGCGTCTGAAGATTCGGCGGATTATGAAGAGATCGTGGAAGAGGAAATCTTTATACTCGAAGACTAGTGCTACATTTCAGTTGTTTCTGTTCAATTTCAATTCTTGTTTAGCAACTGGAGTGTAATCCTTGACAAAATGTTTTTGGTTTTAGTTTTAGTTTTATTTTTGGTTTTCTTTAGTTAAATAAGGTTTTAACCACAGTTGGGGATGATAATGTTGCAATTTGGATGCAATTATAAAGTTTTATTTTTATATAAATTGCGATTTTCTATTCTGGGGATGAATTTCTGTCCTACATGCTTGTTCTTCAACTGTTCTTTCAGTCTCTCTGCATGTCCAGATTTGTTTTTGATAGTTGGGAGTGATGTGGTTCATATCCCAATGAATTCTGGAATTTTTGTGTTCGATCGATCGAACTCAGTTCGATCGATCGAAACCTGGATGTTCAATCGCTTGTAGTTTATGTTCAAGCGATTGAGGGATTTGTGTTCGATCGATCGAACTGAGTTCGATCGATCGAACAAAGCATTTAAACGAGGCGTCTTCAGGACACCTCTTCATTTCCCTCACTCTCACTTTCAATCGCTCGAAGACAGAGGGGGGTGCGACTCGGCAAATTTCGATTTCTGGCATCCAAAAGGAAGCTCTGATCAATCTTCTGATCATCCTCATCGTCATCTCATCATCCTCTCCATCTCCACTGCAGGTTCTTCACCGAGGTAGGCCCCGTTCGTTTGTGTTCTTTTTTTCCTTCTTGTTTGTGTTAGAAAATCCCAAGGGGGTGTCCCCTTGGTCTTAGGATCGTCTTTTGTTAGTATAACTTTGGTTTTCTTTTCGTTTCTGCGATTGCTGAACACCGCTGTGTTCGATCACTCGAACTGGTTTCGAGCGATCAAAGGGAAGTTGTTCGATCGATCGAACAAAGTTCAAGCGATCGAAGTCTACTCCAGTTCGATCGATCGAACTCAGTTCGATCGATTGAACTCCAGCAGTGGTTGTTTTGTTTCTGTTTTCTTCCTGTTCTTATCTGTATCTTGTGTGGTCTTATTTTCAGGACTGCCAGATGAATCCAGTGACGGGCTATCATAAGTCCAAGCCCCTCGACCGTACTATACCAGATCCGGTACCCGTTCACGGGTTCCGGAATAACGAGGATAGGGTTTGGTTCGAGCGGTATTTTCAGACACGGATGGTTATGATTGAGCGCCCTATTGAGCATATCTGGACTGAGAGCCCATGGTTCCTCACACGGATCCGCGCTATGCCTCACTAGTTCGATCTCCTGTCGTTGGCCAAGAGGGTCAACCTATCCTGGATTAGAGGTGCGTGTGCGACTATGATCAGCGACCCGTTTACACCATTCACCTACCATGCCTTCTTTCGGAGTCGCTCATTCATCATCAGTCCCGCGACCGTTTCCGCCGCGTTGGGGGTACCAGAGGTACCTGATTATGTTTGCCCCCACCGGCCTGATGCACCAGTGACCCCACCATCCACTATTATCAGAGAGCTCACTGGAGGCGCCGTTCCGTCTTGGGATGGCGATGCTTTGATCGAGGACCACTTTCTCACCGATGACTACCACATGCTTCATTTGGTCCTGAGCAATTGCCTCCTAGTGACGTCCTATAGAGAGAAGATCGCGGCTTGGTATGCGCGAGTCTTATATGCTGTGGGGACGGGACAGCCTGTCTGTATACCACGCCTATATATTGATTTTATGGTCCACCCCACCCGTTATATCTCGTCCAGGAAGCACCTGAAGGGTGCTTGGGCTATTCAGAGGGTCATGGCCGATGCCGGATTCCTCGAGCTCGCTGGAGATGATATCCGCCCTTCTCCCCGCCGATTTAGCGAGGCGGCTGCTCGCCGCTCCGACGCCCAGAAGAGGAAGCGCAAGGGGAAAGGGACAGCGAGGGTGAGGGGGAGGAAGAAGAGGCGTGGTGGTACAGACACGGAGGCCGGAGCTTCAGGGACACCCACCGAGGTGGAGGAGCTTGATTCGGATGATGAGGATGATCCAGTTGCTGCGGTTCAGCAGTTTGAGCTGCGACAGCGGTCGCAGTCTCGTGCCCAGGGAGAGTCTTCTTCTTCTGTGCCTCTCCCGACAGTTCACGAGCTATTATTGGAGGAGAGAGAGGCCAGGATTAGACTCGAGGGCAGGATAGACCATCTCCAGACTCTACTGGAGTCCATTTTGATTCAGATAGGGGTTGATCAGGCTGTTCACTCTGCTCACCATCCCGCAGCCACCCCATCTGCTCCGCCTGCTGCTGATCCGTCACATGTTGCTACTCCTACGGATCCACCACTTACTGATCCATCATTTGCTGCCCCAGCTTCTGAGGCTACTGATCCTGTTTCCACTCCTGCTTCCGAGCCACCCACTACTGCTCCTACTACTACTGTATTACCGCCTGCTCCCATCGACATCCCTTCTGATGTAGCCGATGATACGCCGTCTGGGGTCGATTAGTTTTAGTCGGGGAGGTGGTGTTTATGTATTTTTGGTTGGTTGTACATGTTGGTGGTTTTTGGTTGTATTATTTGGTTGGAAGGTTTTGTATGGACATTATGTATCTCGGTGTGTATTTTATTATGTTCATATTACAGTGGTTTGGTTTGTTGGATCATGGTTTTATCGTGTTATTCTTATTTATTGATCCTGTTTGTTTTGGAGATTGTGTTCTACTTTTCTATGCTATGCTGCTTTGCTTGCGATCATCATTTGCTCTATACAGGTGATACCCATCTCTTTTCTTTATTGAAAATCAACTTCTGGGGACTTTGTTGTTTTCAGTTGGGGGTAGGAGACAATAGATAGGTATACACCCGTAATAATCAGGTTTTGCACTTAGATATGTTTTAAATTTAATGAGAACACAGTCTGTTAAAATTTTGAAAATTTTTGAAGTATATTGATAGAATAACTTTGAATAACCTCTCCTGCTTCTTAATTAGACAATGATACATCTGTAGTATTCTTATCTTTTTATGGATTAAATCCACGCGTTTTTTCTGTATCACTGAAATAAATTGCATTTGTAAAGCTATTATGTACCCAACACTTTTGTGCACTAATTGGCAGCCATGTAGAAAACCTGAAAGTTGAGTTAATATGAATATTGTGCGAAAAGAACAAGTAGTGGAAGCTAATAACCCTTTGTGAGCTATTGAGCCAATCGTCATTTCTGAGGGGATTCTCATACATTGTCGAATGGTCGTTTCTTGCATATACTTCGCAAATTCGTTGTTAAGTCTCAGTTTTCTTTAAAATTTTGACTGCTTGTTAGAGGAGAACGTTCAGGATTTACCAATTAAACTTGATGAACACTTAAGTGCTAAAAATTGAAAGTTGAGAAAATGATTCAAGCCATCGTTTACCCATTCCTTTACCTAATATAGCTCACCCTCATTCATTGAATCGTTTCACCCCTGATCCCACCTCAATTAAATATTTCCAATAAAATCACAAGAATCCAAATCTTTGATCTATACCTTGATCTCATTGAACCGTTTGATAAATTTATTGAGAATGAGTCATCAAAGTATGTGAAATGGAAGAAAGTTGTTGTGGGGATGTTCCAGATTTATAAAAAAAAAATAAAAAAAAATGATGATGAATGAAGAGGTTAAAAAAAAATATATATATATATATATATATGAAATGAATGGGAGATTGGGTGGAGAAAAGAATAAATAATAAAAAGAGAAGAAATTCCATCACATACTAAAAAGCACACTCTTCTCTACAACACCCCCACCTACTAAATAAAAGCCATAATTCAAAGTCTTGAAGATTCTCAACAATTGGTTTGAACATGAAAGTGTGAGTTGAGTTGTCCACGGTATTTCGCTCCTCTAGTAAGTAGTATTCCATTCATGAGACTATACACTCTTAAATGTTCGTTTTTCATAGAGTCCAGTATGAAAGCATTAGCACTTAGAATATCATTCTTATCAAAGCTTTCATACGATGTGCGATCATTGTAAAGCAAGTTTCTGAGAGACGTTCTTTTTGAGTGTGACCAATGTGAGAATTGAGCTAAAACTGCAAGTTTCCAAAGTACAATGATCTAGATAACTCTTAATAAGGGTTGGACGCATGGTTGTTAATTTCACACACACACGGGTGCATGATGGTAATACATTTGTATATTTTACTTGGTGATATGGGGGAGCATGTGGATCTCTTTCATGGGTTGATAGAGGATATTATATTATTGTAGAGTTGAATTAATAGCTTAATGGAAGGGGAAATTCTACAAGTTGTTCTAAATCTTTTTGAGCTTAAAATTGGAATTTTGTGGGTATATTCATTGCAAACCCTCACGAGACAACACTCGTCCACTAGGGGGAACCTAGGGGTTTAACGGCTTGTTGCATTCGCTAAATGCAACCGCGATTCCTGCGAAAGTGAGTTAGGATTTTTTTTTAGTTTAGGTTGTTTTTAGTTTTTCTTTGTTTCTTAGTCATGGTAGTATTAGTTTAGGAGTTTTTAGTTTATTTTATTTTCGCTTTATCGCTAGGGACTAGCAATAAGCTAGTTGGGGGTTGTGCAAAGCGGGGGTTTTTGTAAAATACAACCGCGCTAAAAGGAAAGAATTGTATTAATTTTTATCACAACTTCCCATGTTATCCGCAATTTGCATTACAAGGCTAATTTTTATACAATATGATTAATCTATGATAAGTTGTATTGTTTTAGCTGTTGTTTGTGCAGATTACTGCTGTGTGGACTAAACAGATGAACATCAGAATAAATGGAATGCTGGAATGCAAACAAAAGAAGTCAAAGCTAAAATGTGAAGTTCGATCGCTCTAAGAAGGTTCGATCGATCGAGCGTTCGATCGCTTGAAGAGTGTTGAAGCGCTTGAAGATCAAGGGTTCGATCGATCGAAAGCAGTTCGATCGATCGAACGGGGTATTTCCAGTAACATTTGCGTGCGCAGCAGAATGCGGGTTTTAACCCTAGTGTCTTAGGTTTTCTTATTTATAGGAGTAGTATGCACGTCCATAGGGACGCCCACTTTTTGTTTTAACAGTTTTAGAGAGAGAGATAGAGAGTTGTGTTTGTTTTTGTAGGTTTTCCTTGAATCTATACATTGTGGACTGGATTTCTTGAGTTTAATACAAGTATCATTCACTTCAGGTTATTTATATATTGTCATTTACATTCTGCACTTCATAGGCATAGTTTAATCGCTCAGTTTATAGTGTTGCATGCTAAATATTGATAACACCATAGTTTTTTAGATTTTTAATGAAAAACTCGCAACCAAACAGGGTATTAATGTTTTCTTACGTTAAAACTAATTCTGTGACACTCCAGACGATGTCTGAGTAGTCCCAGGTTGGGAGAACACGATGAAACAGTGATCTCCAGCCTCTGCCATGCAGCAGAATAAACGCTGTGTTCGATCGATCGAAGTCAGTTCGATCGATCGAACCAGAGACAGTCAATCGATCGAAGTCAGTTCGATCGATTGAGGGATGAAGGTCTTCGATCGATCGAAAGCGCGTCGATCGATCGAACCCTCGGATTCTTGAGGATGTTCCCTGCAGTATTCCAGGACTTTTTGTTTTAGGACTTGTTATCATTCTGTCCCAAATAAATGCTCAGTTTGTCAAAACAGTTTTAAAACTAAGGCCCTAAGGCATTTTCTTTCAATATATTTTGCAAACCATCTTCAATGCTAATACCATTGAGGATGCGAGTCTTAACTATTGAATTAAACCGCTTTTGTGTATTTCAATTTAACTGTGATGATATGGTCCCGGTCATGAAAGGGCCATGGATTCTTTATTTTTAGAGGAATACGGAAAACTGTAGGTAATATGCTCCATTGTGCCTCAAGGTAAATGCATGGTAGATGGCTAGGTTACTGCGGATTCGTGTAATCCCAACACTTTCTTTCTAAAGTTAAACACCCTAATTTTAAGTACTGTTTTAATTAGCTAGTTAGATTGTTTAGTTAATTTTAATTATTTTCATTAGTAATCCTAGTTTGTGGAACTTTGTGTTCTGCACCATCGTTCAAACTTGTTCATTTTATTTCTTTTAGAGGATAGTCTAATTTAATAGGTCAACACCTTCCCTGTGGGATCGACCTGGTCTTACCAGATATTACTTGCACGTCTACCTACACTTGGGTATTGCACAAGAGCGCACAAGATTTTTCTCGTGTCAAGTACGACGGCGTTAAAAACACTCACGGATACACGGGCGACCACTCTAAGGGTATTTATGGAAATTCAATTACTTTCCCACCAAAATAAGATATCACACACACGCACATATATATACACACACTCTCTCTCTATTAGGTCAAAAAATGAAGAGAGAGAAAACACAAACAATGAAAAAACAGAGACCCACCTACTCGTGGCTTAGCTTGGGTCTAAAATCCTGTCACATAGATGGAAGATATTGTCATTGTGGCTGTAGATAAATCATACACACAAGCATGAAGTTGGGTATAGGTCACTTACCTAGCGGAATAACTTAGCGAATCGATTTGGCGTTGTTACGAGCCTGACGATGAAATTCACGAACGATTGCTCCTATTGTGCTTCCGTGTACTCCCTTGTACTCTGTATTAGTCGTACAAGACACTACTAGAGTGGTCTCCAATGCAATTATGTGCTAAATCCCATAGCTCCAATGGTGATGGCCAAGAGAGAGAAAACAATGAGAGAGAGGAGAGATAGAGAGAGATGGCTGGCTGCCTCTAGGGTTGTCTCTAGGGTTAAGTTGTGTGTAATATACATATACATATAGGCACACACCCTAGGCCTCCAAAACCAAGGCCAATTGGACCTGGTCTAATGTATGTGGGTGCACAAATAACCCACAATTTCTTACATCTCCCACTCCTCCACATAGGACTAGTTACTAAAACAATCTCTTGAAACAGAACTTCTCATCTCTTCATATAGGGAAATAGAACGTGTGACCTTACAAAAAAAAAAAGTACAGGGATGGGTGTGTAATGCCAAATCATCACCATAACCAGCAAGACATATTACTCAAAAGTTCTCGTGTATACCTTAGATGGTTCAACCACACCGGACACATCATTCTCAATCCCTCGGTGAAAAGAATTGCTGCACCACCTCAATGTAATGTACTCATGACATATCAGTAACAAAATACTATTGTTGCAGGCCTATTAATGAGTCACAAAATATGGTGTGTTATTGAATGGTCTTCCTTGAGCCCACATGTCAATCTGACTAACTTGACTGCTTGCCCAGCCACGCCCCATAGGCCAGAATTATCTCTTCATCCTAGGATAGCATGCTAAAGTAGCTGTCGTCAAGCATCCTCTTCATGACATAGTCTGAAGTCGTGAAGGCAACCATTTTGTAGGATAACCAATATTTTGGATATGCAACGTGACTCACACAGCAATGAAGAGGAATCCGTTCACTGCTCCACAATTGATCGCGAAAACATATACAGTATGATATGTATGCTATGGCATTCTTCCATAAAAATGGGCATGTCACTCTATGTTTGGAAAAACAAGTAACGACATACGAATCTCAGTTTAAACGTTACACAAAACATCTAACCTGAGTTTCCAGCACAGTCGCCCCTCTTGGCGCCCATCTGAAAACTCACGTTCGGCTGTAAACAGGCTATATAGAGTCGTGAGATCTCTCTATGTTTGACCAAATATAAGGTCTCATATTAGCTCCATCTAAGGTGACATATAGTGACATATAGTTTATATCTAGCTCGTTGTTCTTACACTACGTAGATATAAGTGTTCAAGCTCGCTTTCTGAGTGCTATGGGCACACATGTCCTAGCTAGCTATCTAAGCGTCATAAACACAAATGTCTCATCTCGCTCGTCATCTAAGTACCATGGGCACACATGTCTTAGTTCCCTATCTTGGCGCCAAGGTGAATAACCCATGTAAGCAGGTCGATTCAAGCCCGGTGACATATTAGCACTGTGCAATCATTTCATTCATATAGCAAATATATATGTATGGAAACTAATTAGTTTATTATTAACAGATAGTAAAAACTTGAATAATAATTTCAATACCACAATAAAATGTCTAAGCACATTAGATCCCCAAGTGGAGATGTGCCTCAAGACAACTTCCCTTTGCGCAAACTACATCTCAAATGTGATAAAAATGAATTTCTACGTGCTAGAATGGTTTTTGAGATTTTTTTTTCATATGCTTAAGCTTATGTGCTATCATCGTAGATGAGCACAACCTCATCACTATGAGGTAAAAAGCTTACCTATTGCAAAGACTCTTTAACCAAGATAGCTTCTTAAATAGTTGTAAAGCACACCACATATTATGCTTCCATCGTGAACAACATAAGGCAGGACTAGGGTTACTAGGGCAACGACTAATTAGACCAACATCATAGTAGACATTAGACCGAGTACACAACATAGCATACTTTAGATTCCCTATCGCGGACGCATATGACAAACTGGACATTTGTTTCCTCTTCTCATTATTCTGAAGACATTGATCTAAGGTCAAGGTGAGTCTCTTTTAAAAATTAGGATGTCAATGGGTTTTAAGCTTTTTATGTAAAAATGTTCAAGAAGCCTCATCTTTATAAGTCCCTCGAGACAAACAGATGAGCTTTTGAGAACAATATCTCACAATCTAAACTCCCAACTCATAGTTGGCATCACCAATGTCCTCAATCTCAAACTAAGAGGACAACCACTCTAAAGTGATGACAATGGAACTCATCTCATTCCCAGAGAGAAGGAAAATTAGAACACTTTTCTTGGATCGTTTAATGTACACGCATTGTACCACTGCCTAGACGATTGCTAGCTTAAGATAATAAATGGAACATTTGAGACGACATACTTTTGCTCTCATTCCCTTTGGTCACAAAACCAATGGGCTAGTCCATATTAATCTCTTCATCTAGTTCTCTATTGAGAAAAAAAGTTTAAACATCCAACTGAAAAAGTTCTAAAACTAAACGTTTGACAAATACTAGGATGAGGCGAATGGAGTCAGATCTCACCCTTTCGGAGAACATGTTTCCATGGTCTATACCCTCTCTAGGTACAAACTATCGCCACAAGGCGCGCCTTATTCTTGTCAATTAAACCATCTGTTATTCGTTTGATTTTGAAAACACCTGTCTCCAATAGTCTTACGCACAGGCGGAATATCAACTAACTCCTAGACCTTATTCGTGTCTATAGAGCTTATCTCATCTGGCATAGTACGTATCCACTCAGCTTTAGCAGATGAAGAAAAACACTTCAACAAAAGAAGCAGGCACATCCTCATCCACTTGTGCACACATTTGCACACATGAAAATCTCTCCCTCAATTTCAAAACGGTGGCAGGGAACTTTTTCCTCATCACCTATGGTGCACTACCTGAGAATCTTGAGTGCCTAATGGTGTACTCCCACTATCTACTACACTCCTACTAGCGTCTAGCGGTGTACTCCCACTTGACTGGAGGTTAGTACCATATTTCAGCGATTACTGGATGTAGAATCTCAATCTCCCCACCCTCACGTAAAGATGGTATGATGTCTTCAACATCCTCCAACTCATAAAAGTCAAGATATCTCTTAGCATTACCAATTCTGGGGAAGTCATTCTCAATATCATGTGACACCATTTCTGTCATTCCAATACCCGATTGTTTATAATATGTAACATAGCCTTTCGAGCTATTAGTATCTATATTCTATAACTAAAAGCGGAGGACAAGAGCCTGAATTAACGTGGTGTTGACACTTGTCCTTTTTTAAATTTTATTTCCCCTCTTTGACTCTCTCTTACTAAAAGTTGAACACATTGAAAACAACTGAAACTCTCCCTCTACACTATACAAAACAGAACCGCCTCTGCCTCTCAACAATATTGAATGAAATGACTCTATCTCTTTCCCTCTCTCTAACGTAAAGTCCTCCACTATTAACTAAAGGCTCAACAATCCTCTTCGTGTGCCTCTGCTTCTTCTGAATGTTGTAAGTTCTCTCTCTCTCTCTCTCTCTCTCTTTCTCTCTCTCAATTGTTAATGCGTCACTCTCGCTAATAGATTCATTTTATAATTGGTTTTTCCCTTTTTTAGTATGATGTTTTACACAGAAACGTTCAATTAATGATCGAAGGAAACTTTCTTTTTTTAGTAACAACGTGTAACTATTTCGTCTCTCTCTTTGCATCGAAGGTTGCTTTGGTTATTTACAATTCTATGTCGCTGAAATTTTGATATGATTTCGTCTAAACCTGAGATCTGATCAGGTAATTGATATTTGTTGCTCTTATAATCTTTATGTTCCTAGGGTTTTCTTGCACCTTTTCATAAGTTAATCGAAATTACGATGAATTTTGTGTATAAAATTAAATTAGGACTGGTTTGCGAAAGTCTGTTTTGTACGTTACTGCATTTTATCTGAAGTTGAAGATATTATATTAATCTTTATTTTTGGTCCCTCTTGATTAAGAATTTGATTGAACACCGGTGCAATCCTTATATCTTGAAAGATTACTAGAGTGGAGCATTGGATCTCTTACTACAATACCTAAATCCTACAAAACTATCAAATGCTAAATAATAAACTAGCTAGTTGATTCACGAGGTGAGTCACCATTTGTATTTATTTAATGAATCAGTACCAGTAATTGTGAAGGTATTCACCTAGGGGTCTGTTTGATGGGTTTGCTCTACTTAGATAACAAAAAACCCATTCTTATGAGTTGATCTGTAATGACTCATTGCATTGTACAAATTATTTTGGAGTTTTGAATGTTGGGTTTGTGCCCTCAAACCATTACTATATGTATTAGACATTAGCATTTTAATATATGGGTATCAGCTTTACATTTTATGATGTATGTTTCTTTCATGAGATGATTGTTTAATCCATAAGTATCATAGTAAGTATTTCGTGTGTGTATGAGATACATACAATGAGATACGAATTAATATTCTTTGATACTTAAAGCTTGTCACAGTGGATGATGAGACTGGATATCTCATCAGGTATACACTGTAGCATCATTAACTACCATTGGATGGAGTGATAAATCTCAATCACTAGAGTGTGACTCTTGGTTAGTATGCTAGTGCTTATAGTGCATTGACGGACCTGAGCTTTCCTATTGACATTCAAAACTGTCAAACAGTCAATAGGAACTCATAACTTGTACAAGGTACGTGTTCTCAATCTTGAGACGATTATGAACACAGACTGTGGACATGGCTGCTTTGACTTACCAATCAGTGAGGTTTATAGAAGATCAACACCTGGGTATCTTGGGTATGTCATGTTCACGGGGTTGTGAACATATATTGTCAAGATAGAATCTACCCTCTGATTCAGAGTAAGCATTCCCTTGAGAATGTCACCAAGTTGATTACTGAGAACTGCAGTCTTGTTGATAATAGTTATCGACATGTTTGGTAATCATGAGAGGTGAATGGGACTCAAGGAATACAAGAAGTAATCATGATTCAGGTTGACAGTAACAGTTATCCGACTACCTGAATATGATTACGAATACTGACGGTAGAGGAACATTAGTACACCATACAAGTCTAGTCATCGCTTCGGATATGTTCTTTTGCGTTGGAGTTCAGTTATCGTTTTATAGTGGAGTAAATATTAACTGACCAGTTAGCTAGTTTGCTGATCAAAGAGTTTGGTCATGGTAATTAACAAACTGGTCTGAGCCAACAATAAAGAGCCTAGGAGGTCCCACTCTTAGCTCCGCCAGGATGCTTGGAAAGACACTTGAGGAAACTGTCAAGACAAGTTCGATCGATTGAAGTATGTTCGATCGATTGAAGTCATGGCAGGTTCGATCGATCGAGAATGGTTCGATCGAACGAAGTAATTTCGATCGGTCGAAGTTTAGGTCGGTTCTAGAAATCTATAAATAGGGCAGCTGCGTTCTGGAAAAGATTGATCGTCGTTCTTATACGCAGAAGCTGCAGAAACTATAGTAGTCTTCCCAAACCTTCCTATACTCTATATTAGGGTTCCCACCAACCCTAGTCTTTCCGGCAGGCATCCGTAGGAGTCATAAGGGTGAAGATCATCTAGTGGAGGCATCTGAAAGTTGAAGTTCAGAATTGGGTTCAAGACACTAAGGTATAATTCTTGTCCCCTCTTGTGCGAATCTATAGAGTTGATGGGTAGTAGATCCTGGCATGCCAATAAAGTTTTATAACTTGATTTTTCCGCTGCGCGTTTAAACTTTCCATTTAAACCGGTTTTTCCAACAATTGGTATCAGAGCCACGCTCGTTTGGATCTATAGATGCGTTTTTGGAACACTAGTTTTGATTTGCATGTTGATTTTAGAACTGTTTTCGAAACTGCATCGTCACAGATCTATTTCTGCAGTGTTATCGCATCAGAGTATAAATCTATGATTGCATTGGATGCAAGGTAGTTTCGATCAATCGAAGTAGTCTCGATCGATCGAACATTCTCTGTACTCAATCGATCGAACAGTTTTCGATCGATCGAAACCTTCTGGTATTCAATCGATCGAATTAAGTTAGATCGATCGATATAGACTCTTTGTCAGGTTCTCTGTTTCACAGTTTAAAAGAGTTTTGAAATTAAAAGCTTTATATTCTGTAAAATTTTCAAATCATTAAGTGAAACAGAATGTTCAAGCGATTGAACAGTGTTCAATCGATCGAAGGTTCGAGCGATCGAACGATCTTCGATCGATCGAACAGTGACAGAGAAGTTAGATGTTGTTTTGAGTTCTAATTCAGTATGTAAAGAGTTTATATACTGTGTGAATCAATTAGGGGCTCCAATAGTTATATATTTGTTATATATATGCGTGGATGTGTGTTCGACTAACTCTTTTGCAGCGAAAGTTAGTCGCTATCTCCCATGGCACCAAGAGCATTTAAATTTTGTACTAAAATGTTTTGAGATTGGTGTGTTGTTTTAAATTTTGGTTTGGTTGTAAGGCATATGTAAAGGGCGCTGCGACTTCAATCCTACGAAAAGGAAAGTCGCACCGGTTTCCCTAGTCTTTTATTTCAATTCTTGCTATTTCCTTTTTTCTAGATAAATTGTAAGCTTCAAAAGAAGCATAGGTCCAATGTAATAGAATTAGAATTTCCATGAAGATGGAGCAAGGAGCCGTTGTCCAAGGGATGGAGCTGGAGGCGACCAAACCAAGAAGATGGTTCTATGGAGACAGAGCCGTGGGAGATAGAGGCATTGTTTGAATGCCTATATCTCATTTTAGTTTTTTGTTTTATGTGCTTGGTTTGTGATTGGCGTATAATACATTGTTGCATGCACGCAAAATAAGTTTTCTAAAATAAAATTCAAAAACCGTTTTCAACACATTAGTAAACATTAGATGTTTATGGGAAGTGTGTAGAAACAGATTTTCTCAAAAAGCAAAATCCTTTTTTTACTAAAACTAGTGGGAGAGGGTCTTATTGATTACACCCACGATCTTCCATTAACGGTTCACTGTAAGATGAGTGGTGCATTCTGTGTCACCTCGTCAGGGGTGATCATTCCATACGGAGGGTGCATTACTCATTGGTTACTAGATGTGAACTTCTTTTGATAGGATCAATCAGACGTGTTAGAGGGTGACCACCACACGGAGGCGCTACTTGAGACGGTTGTGATTGGATCCTAGTTAATGGTACACACTAGCTAAGCTATGGATAAGGGATCCCACACGGGGCATTATTCATAAACTTAGAGATCAAATAGGTTCGGAAGTCATAACTTGTTTTGCAAGAGTTGCATAGCGGTTAAGTTATGATAAATCGAAAGATCGAACATTGACCACCACACGGAGGCTTTATTCTTTCGTTTTCGATATTCCGGCGACTTTATTTTAAAATAAGAGTTTTAAAAGGATTCTTTTATTTCAAACTGTGAAATTCTGATATCCATATTTATTTTGTTTGTTTGAATTTCAGTAATCATAATGTCTGGATCTGCATTTAGTCCACTTGCCACCGTACTCACTCAAAACAAGTTAACTGGAAACAACTACACTGAATGGAAACGAAACCTTGACATCGTATTAACTGCGGAGGATCACATATATGTCCTCACCACCCCATGCCCTGAAGAACCCGCGGCAAATGCTTCGGCAGCTGCCAGACGCGAGTTCAACAAATGGAAGAAGTCGAATGGAATGGCTCGTTGCTATATTCTGGCCTCAATGGCTGGTGTGTTGCAACACCAATTCCAATCGAATGATTCTGCCAGTGACATTATCACATCCCTGAAAAAGATGTTTGGGGAGCATGGCAGGCCTGCCAGACAGGTAGCCATGCAAAAGATAATGAGTGCAAAGATGTCGGAAGGGACTCCAGTCAAGGAACATGTTTTAAAAATGATTGGTTATTTAAACGAGCTGGAAACTCTAGGTGCCAACATCGATGCACAGACCCAAGTCGATATGATCCTTAATTCGCTGTCGCCTTCATTCGCTCAATTTAAACTTAACTATAATATGAATCAAATGAATTTTTCTATGAGCGAATTGATGAGTTCTCTTTTGGCAGCAGAAGGGGTGATCAAACCTGGGGTCAACGTTTTGAACATTGAGAAAAGGGCTTCCTCTTCCCGATCTACACCGAAAGGAAAGAAAGGGAAGAAGAAGGCTGGCACTGGTGGTTCAAGTGTTGGACCGGTCCCTAAGATTGCAAAATCAAAGGGAAAAGGTAAGGGCAAAGGGAAGGTGGGTGGCCAAGGCAAAGGAAAGTGTTTCCAATGCGGTGAGAAGGGCCACTGGAAGAGGAACTGTCCAGAATTCTTAGCTACAAGAGTTCAAGGTATGATTGAATCATATGTGATTGAAGTAAGTTTTATAACGGATACTTCAAACATTTGGTGCATTGATTCTGGTGCGACTAACCATATCTGTAATTCATTGCAGGGGTTCAGATCAACCAGGAGGTGCAGTGATGGGAAAATCGTACTTACTCTAGGTTCTAGCGCAACCGTTTCTGCGGTTGCTATAGGAGTCGTAGTTTTAGAATTTCTAGACAATAAAATTTTGATTTTATCAGATGTACTTTACGTCCCTTCAATGAGACGTAATTTAATTTCAGTTTCTAATTTATCGAATAATGGTTATTCTTTTCATTTTGGAACTGAAGTTGTGATTAAAAGAAATAGTTCTTTTATATGTTCTGGTGTTAAATCAAATGGTTTGTATGTGATTACTCCAAATATTTCTAAAGACTCTTGCATGGAACTTAATAACTCAGTGGTAACTGTACCATCTAAAAGAAAGAGACCTTCCACTAATCCAACAAGGCTTTGGCATATGAGGCTTGGCCATATCAATCTAAATAGGATTGGCAGACTAGTCAAAGAAGGGGTCTTAGGCGATTTGGTTCTTGAACCAATGGAAGTCTGCGAGTCTTGTTTAGAGGGTAAGATGACCAAAAGGCCCTTTCCTGCTAAGGGCAATAGAACCAATGCATTGTTGGAATTAGTTCATACTGATGTGTGTGGACCAATAAATATTAGAGCAAGGGGTGGTTATGAGTATTTCATAACATTTACAGATGACCACTCTAGGTACGGATATGTGTACTTAATGCAGCACAAGTCTGAAGTTTTTGAAAAGTTCAAAGAGTTTAGGGCTGAAGTGGAGAAGCAATTGGGCACACATATCAAGGCCATTCGATCTGATCGAGGTGGCGAGTACCTCTCTAATGAGTTTATTGATCACCTCGTACAGAATGGGATTCTGTCACAGTTGACTGCACCTGGTACGCCTCAGCAGAATGGTGTAGTGGAGAGAAGGAATCGGACTCTTTTAGACATGACTAGGTCAATGATGAGTTATTCGGAGTTACCTTTATTCCTTTGGGGTTATGCTTTGGAAACCGCTGCTTACATACTAAATCTAGTACCAAGTAAATCTGTTCCAAGGACACCACGAGAGATGTGGATTGGGCGCAAGCCTTCTTTGCAACATCTCCGGATATGGGGGTGTCCGGCACATGTGCTGAAAGGAAAGATGAGCAAATTGGATTCTAGATCGGAAGTATGTTACTTTGTGGGGTATCCAAAGGGTACTTATGGATGGTATTTTTATGATCCAAGGGAACAGAAAGTGTTTGTTAGTACAAATGCTGTTTTCTTAGAGGATGATTACATCATGAACCATAAACCTAAGGGAAGGATAGATCTTAGAGAGATAGAAGGAGAGCCCTCTGTCCAACCCGTAGTTAATAACGATGTAAATCAAGAAAACACCACTTCTTCACCTAATTCCGCACCGGTACCTCGTCGTAGTGGGAGGATGATCAGCCAGCCTGATAGATACATGTTCTTAGGAGAAGTTTTTGAAGCTGTCTCCATAGAATCTGAATCTGATCCTGCCACATACGAAGAGGCAATGGCTGATGTTGATACAGCTCATTGGATTATAGCTATGAAGGCTGAATTATAATCTATGGATTCTAATCAGGTCTGGGATCTTGTAGAGCTTCCAGCCAACATTAAACCCATTGGCTGTAAGTGGGTCTACAAGAGGAAAAGAGGATCTGATGGAAAGGTTGAGACCTTTAAGGCTAGGCTTGTAGCGAAAGGTTATACTCAGAGGGAGGGCATTGACTATGAGGAAACCTTCTCGCCGGTGGCCATGCTCAAGTCCATCAGGATACTCTTATCCATTGCTGCATGTCTAGATTATGAGATCTGGCAGATGGACGTTAAGACT
Organism: Hydrangea macrophylla; assembly: GCA_033977485.1. NCBI lineage: Eukaryota > Viridiplantae > Streptophyta > Magnoliopsida > Cornales > Hydrangeaceae > Hydrangea > Hydrangea macrophylla. The sequence continues at coordinate 110,986,705 of CM066999.1, forward strand.
GCATTCTTGAATGGCAATCTTGAGGAGGACATCTATATGCAACAACCAGAAGGGTTCATAGCTGGTCGGAAAGGTAACTTGGTATGCAAATTGCAAAAGTCCATTTATGGGCTTAAGCAGGCATCTAGGAGTTGGAACATCCGATTTGACCAAGCGGTCAAGTCATTTGGTTTCATGCAGAATCTGGATAAACCTTGTGTATACAAGAAGTGTGAAGGGAAAGTGGTGGTTTTTCTTGTGCTTTACGTTGACGACATTCTACTCATTGGTAATGATGTAGCAGCATTGTCAACGGTCAAGGTTTGGCTAGCTAGTACTTTCGATATGAAGGATCTAGGAGAGGCGAGCTATATTCTTGGGATAAAGCTCTTTCGGGATCGCAAGCGAAAGATAATGGGATTATCTCAAGCTGGTTATATCGATAAGGTGCTAACTAGGTTTTCAATGGATAATTCGAAGAAAGGTTTATTACCTTTTAGGCATGGTTTAGCGTTCTCCAAAGACCAGTGTCCAAAAACACAGGAGGAGAGGAATCGCATGGCAGGAATTCCATATGCTTCGGCAGTTGGGAGTCTCATATATGCAATGTTATGCACTAGACCAGATATCTGTTTTGCCGTTGGCATGGTTAGCAGATATCAATCGAATCCAAGTCCAGAGCACTGGACAGCCGTTAAGCACATTCTTAAGTACCTGAGAAGGACTAAAGATTACATGCTTATGTACGGTGGTAGTGAGTTAATTCCAGTAGGATACACTGACTCGGATTTTATGTCAGATAAAGATTCGAGGAAGTCGACGTCCGGTCATCTCTTTACCTTGGGAGGTGGTGCTGTCAGTTGGAGGAGCATTAAGCAGAAATGCATTGCAGACTCAACTACAGAAGCTGAGTATGTGGCTGGTTGTGAAGCCGCAAAGGAAGCTGTTTGGCTCAAGAAGTTCCTTATGGAGCTCGAGGTGGTACCAGCGTCGCTGTCACCTATTACGCTTTATTGTGATAATAGTGGGGCAGTGGCTCAGTCTAAGGAGCCAAGGAACCACGGAAATGGAAAGCACGTAGAGCGGAAATATCATCTTATCCGAGATATTGTTCAACGTGGAGATGTGACTGTCACCAAGATTGCCACCGCTGACAATCTTGCTGATCCGTTTACAAAGGCCTTGCCACAGAAGGTCTTTGATCGTCATCTAGATAGTCTAGGTCTCAGATGTAATCCTGCATGGTTATGAGTGCAAGTGGGAGTTTGTTGGGTTTGTGCCCTCAAACCATTACTATATGTATTAGACATTAGCATTTTAGTATATGGATATCAGCTTTACATTTTATGATGTATGTTTCTTTCATGAGATGATTGTTTAATCCATAAGTATCATAGTAAGTATTTCGTGTGTGTATGAGATACATACAATGAGATACGAATTACTATTCTTTGATACTTAAAGCTTGTCACAGTGGATGATGAGACTGGATATCTCATCAGGTATACACTGTAGCATCATTAACTACCATTGGATGCATGGAGTGATAAATCTCAATCACTAGAGTGTGACTCTTGGTTAGTATGCTAGTGCTTATAGTGCATTGACGGACCTGAGCTTTCCTATTGACATTCAAAACTGTCAAACAGTCGATAGGAACTCATAACTTGTACAAGGTACGTGTTCTCAATCTTGAGACGATTATGAACACAGACTGTGGACATGGCTGCTTTGACTTACCAATCAGTGAGGTTTATAGAAGATCAACACCTGGGTATCTTGGGTATGTCATGTTCACGGGGTTGTGAACATATATTGTCAAGATAGAATCTACCCTCTGATTCAGAGTAAGCATTCCCTTGAGAATGTCACCAAGTTGATTACTGAGAACTGCAGTCTTGTTGATAATAGTTATCGACATGTTTGGTAATCATGAGAGGTGAATGGGACTCAAAGAATACAAGAAGTAATCATGATTCAGGTTGACAGTAACAGTTATCCGACTACCTGAATATGATTACGAATGCTGACGGTAGAGGAACATTAGTACACCATACAAGTCTAGTCATCGCTTCGGATATGTTCTTTTGCGTTGGAGTTCAGTTATCGTTTTATAGTGGAGTAAATGTTAACTGACCAGTTAGCTAGTTTGCTAATCAAAGAGCTTGGTCATGGTAATTAACAAACTGGTCTGAGCCAACAATAAAGAGCCTAGGAGGTCCCACTCTTAGCTCCGCCAGGATGCTTGGAAAGACACTTGAGGAAACTGTCAAGACAAGTTCGATCGATTGAAGTATGTTCGATCGATTGAAGTCATGGCAGGTTCGATCGATCGAGAATGGTTCGATCGATCGAAGTAATTTCGATCGGTCGAAGTTTAGGTCGGTTCTGGAAATCTATAAATAGGGCAGCTGCGTTCTGGAAAAGATTGATCGTCGTTCTTATACGCAGAAGCTGCAGAAACTATAGTAGTCTTCCCAAACCTTCCTATACTCTATATTAGGGTTCCCACCAACCCTAGTCTTTCTGGCAGGCATCCGTAGGAGTCATAAGAGTGAAGATCATCTAGTGGAGGCATCTGAAAGTTGAAGTTCAGAATTGGGTTCAAGACACTAAGGTATAATTCTTGTCCCCTCTTGTGCGAATCTATAGAGTTGATGGGTAGTAGATCCTGGCATGCCAATAAAGTTTTATAACTTGATTTTTCCGCTGCGCGTTTAAACTTTCCATTTAAACTGGTTTTTCCAACATTGAATGCTTCTTTCAAGCTTTTAAGTTCCTATATGTGTGTACTTAATTGGCAATTGGATTGTGATACCTTAATCTGAGAATACTTAGGTCTCTTCCTAACTTATTAACTTATTAGTTAACTATCATGTTTATAATTGATCAGTAGAATGAATCTTTGACTTCTTTACATAACGAGTGACGCTATGCTTCCCAAATTTGAAGTCCAATTTTTTTCCCCAATGGCTTAATATTTGCACCACATCCTATGACAGTGATCGGTGTACAACGTCACTGTATGTGGTAATTGGGAAAGCATTTCAGAACCAAATTTGGGATTCAAATTTGGGAAGCATAGCCCTACTCTTTCATAATATTTTTATTTTGATATGAACACTAAAGAGATTTTCTCTTGTGGATTTTTCCAAAATAAAAATAAATAAGTGAAGCACAACTATTTTCAAGTGTCTTCAATCACAAACTTTTGTGTGCTTTGTTCAATGTCTTTACGTTTTAACCAGCTGATTGGTAATTATTTCCGCAAAAGCAAACGAGTCAGCTTCAAATGTAGAACTTATCATATATTTTATCAATTATAAATCGGAAGTTCATGCTTTGGTTTTTTAGTTATATTAAATGCAAAAATTAAAAGTATAGATAGGATGCAATTCACTTCTTCCTAAAGATAGAAAACCAAAAAACAAAAAATTATAGCTAAAAAAGAACCCCGCAAGCATATATATGGAATATGCATGTTCATCTACCATTGATAACAAGTGGAGAAGATTTAAACTACTTTTATCTTCTACCTGGACATCAAAATATTATTCATTTAAAAAAATTCTGATTGTTAGTTTATTGGTTAAACAATGTTAGATGTGGGAAAAGATTGTAATTGTAGATATCGAACTACCGTATTTCCTCTTACCTAAATGAACTTCTTATTCCATTTGCATAGTGAAGTTCAACATTAGCCTCGCATGTTTATTTTAGTGGCAGTAAAGAGACTGATAATATTATATCATTGTCTAGAACCATGCATGGGAAAAGGCAAATGTTTTGGCTCCTTATGTCTCAGTCCCTCGTGTAGTTTCGTTTTTGGCATCACTAATTTTGTGATTTTTAATACTTTTGATGTCATTTTATTTTGGAGATATATATAAATTGAACATATGTACGCAAATGGTTGTCTTTGTTTGATTATTATTTTCTTGCCACTGAAAGACTGAATTTACTTTCATCTATGTACGGTACTACATTGAAAAATGGAATTGCAAAGACATATGATGTGACCTTGGGTTTGTTAGCTACATCAGGGAATTGAGCTACAATCAGAGGGAATGGAAAGTGCATGCATGTTTGTGAATTATAGTACATTGATGTTTTAGTTTTACAATTTATAGAAAATATTCCAATTAATTGTCGATTATCCATGATTGGATTGTACGAAAATTCATCTCTCGATCTTAATGATCCACATATTTTTAGAAAAACATTGTACCCACGCATTGCACGGGATACACGCTAGTATCTTATAAAGATACACTTTTTAGCTCTTGGGCGTAGTTTCTCACACTTATGCGAGGTATAGTGAACATTCCATCCTGAGCCCCACGGGCACAAATGCTCCTAAATGAGCTTATAAGGGGGGTAGAAGGAACTGATTTAAAAGAGGCACTTTAGTATGTAGGCAACAATCAAGAGTATATCCCCCCCAAAAACAACATTGGGTGTTTGACTTGCGCCTTCATAGTTCTAGCCATATCTAGGAGTGTAGTCATATCTTTCTTACTCCAACACCATATTGTTGCGAAGTTCCCGGAATAGAAGGTTGTCTGCGTTTCCCCTTTTTCTCACACAGTTCCCTGAACTGATTAGATAAGTACTCGCGATCCTCGTATCGCGTGAAATCGTTTATCAAAGTGAGAAAACAAGAGACGCCATGATGGACCTTTACAACCATAGGTCCACAAATATCTTAGTGAACTAGATTTAAAGCTTAAGTAGCTCTAATAGCCTCTCTAAAAGGCTTTTGGCATGCTTTGCCAACTAAGTCAAGACTCACACATAGGTAGGTCAACCTTAGCGAGTGGTCCCAAAAGGGATTCTCGAGCTAATCAAGTCATCCTATCACATCCTATGAGTTAAAGTCCAGCATGCCATGTCTCAGAATAAATGAATTAACAGATGAAAGTAGAATTTATTAAAACAACTCTTAAGTAGTTATCCCTAGATGACCATGTCCTAGTAACACTACACCCAAAACTATCCATCCCATTACCACCGAATTAAAAAACGCCTCCAGCTGCGCTCTTCCACCTTGTCAGTCTTGGACGCAAACTTGCTAGCCCCACCCTGCCTCTTGGCGAGTTTACCCTTACCATTGCGTTTAGGTCCATTAGCCTTGCGCTCACTTCCACTTCTGGAAGTTGTGGTCAAGAGTGTAGCAATACGGTTCGCCTTACCTTTTAGCGCTCCATACTTAGCTCAACATGTCGGGAAATGTCAAAAACCAAAATTTAACATTTCCATTGTGGATTATGATTTGTTTTCTGTGGACCTACGAATCAGGCAAAGAACTACTCATAGCCTAAAACTACAGTTTTTGCAGTAAAGGTGTTCTCAGTAATCTGAAATCACGAATCATACTTGACATCGACCTTAGACGTTCAATCATCGTGTATTTGGAATGTTTCCTTTACTTTTCTGAACTTCATAACTAGATACTCAATCTAGTAGTGAGTGTGCCACCGAAAAACAAATTCGAGCTGATCCCACAATTCTTTGACTATTGGGTAGTAGTTATACTTCCCAACAAGATTATGATGTATGCTGCTTCTTATAAAGCACGCGCTATGATCCTTCTCGAGCCAAGTGTTATAGGCTTTCAAGGTTATAATGATATTGGGCCAGAGGCCCATTATTCGGTTGAATAGGTTGGACGATAGAATAGGTATAAAGCCCATAAGCTCTTACTCATTCTGTAGGTGTGTTACTTTGCAATGCCATATTCAAAAAAATTAGTCCCTTTTAAACTTGTCATCTTTGTAAAGATCAACGAAGTGTGGTTTGAAACAACATTTGAGAACATGCGCAAAACATTGACATTATTATTTGCACATTTCATAAAGTTTGTTTTAAAATCCAATTACAAATCATTTTTCCTTTTTTACAATTTAAGACCAAAAAATTTGCTATTGCTCATTAATCAAATCTTAATTTTGTAAATGAAGAAAAACCTTTTATAATTGATTTTTCTAAACAAACATTAATTAGATGGTACAAAAACCTATCTAAGATAATCTACAAGATATAAAATATACATGCGCCATACACTCATAATGCGCATGGACCCTCACGTGGGTCCAAATTGACAACTTAAAGCTCATGCTAAGGTAATTCAAGTATATGATGTATGAACAAAGAAAACCATTCCTTTACAAATTAGCCTTTCCAACACAAGAAATACAAATGCCCATCCTCACATTACATTTATAGCCATAAAAAAATAGGGATGCTTTGTTCATATAAGTACACAGAAACAACCTTAAACATACATTGTGAGGACACAAGCTCCACAAGTTGTCAATTAATCATCCATTCATTTTATTCAGATTAATGCATTAATCACATACACTAAGCACTCATGCAGTCTATTTAAAAATGAATGGACTAATCCATCACTCCATTTAAGGAGGAGGATTAGACGTCTCGGGTCATCCAATCACAAACAACAGTAATTTAAAAAATGACCAATAATGTAGTGAGCCTCTAAAAATAATAAAATACAATGAACTAATTCATTGCCAAGCCCATACAGCTCTCATAAGCAAAGGGAAAAATTCAATGACAAATCTTGATTTTTCACTAATTTAGAAACAACTTTAGGTTTTAAAACTTATTTTAAAACCAATTAGTCAAAGGCTTTTAAATTAACAAATTAATTTAAAACCTCATGGAAAAATATGAATCACTGAAAATTTGATTTTTGATTATAAACAAAAATTTTTCAAAATTTCATCAAGGCCCAAAAATATTTTGAATCAATTTAACAAAATAAATTGATCTAGTTAAACAAAATTAACTATGAGCAACTAAATTCTCAAAAAATACAATAATTTTGAGGAATTTGTTCTCCAAGGATTTTCAGTGGTCTAATGTGGTGTTCTAAACAACCACATTAATTTCAAAAAATTAATAGTCTATTTTGACTATTTTAAGCAATCCAAAAAAAAAAAAATGCCCATAAGCATAAATTTTATGCTCTAAAATACCAAAGCAAAAATGAGATAATTCATAAAAATTTCTCAAGTCTCCAATCAGTGTTTTAAAACATTATTCATTAAATTCAAGAATTAGCAACTTTATTTGTTTATTTTAAGCAATTAATATTGCGTACTTAACACAATATATATGCTCTAAAGTATGTCCCAAAGAGTGAGAAAATTCAATAAAATATTTTCTCAAGCTACCACTAGTGTGCTAAACACATTGTGTTAATTCCATGAACTAATAATCGATAATCGATAAAAATATTTTAAACAATTTAATACGTGTACCAAAAATACATAATTATATGCTCTAAAATATTACTCCGTAATATGATTTAGATAACTTACCAAAAATTATCTATGGGTCCTATAAAATTTTATAAGGTCTCAAAACAGTGTCCTTTATACCGGCCCTTATTAATTACAAAAATTAATAATGTATTATGGTTATTTTAAGTAATTAAATAAACGTCCATAAACATAAATCATATGCTCTAAAATACCATAAATACATGACAATTTACCACCAAAAAAAAAAATTTATCTATGAGTCCCTTATAGTGTACAAAACACTATATTTACAATAATACTTCAAAAATATTAATTTCCACAATGAAAATAATATTGATTTTTATTTTGGACCTTGAAGCTTTGAACAGTAAACTACTATAGTTCATGTTCCACCATGTAAAGCTTGGTTGGCCTGGCTACAAAAATACGTGAACATTTTTCAAAAAGTTGCCAAACAAGGCTTTAATGACCCGTGACATCACAAGCAACACAAAATATAATGCACAGGTCCAAGAATTCAATCAAACCTTCTTTGTGATGTTCCCAATTCTGAGATTTGTTTGGATATATTTAAGCCTTCACTGTGTAACTAAAAGCAATAAAAAAAAACATTTTATTCCCAAACACAACCCATATGAGTTACACACGTGGCACAAAAACCTCACAAAGATGTTCATCTTCTTCTTCACCGAGAAGAATAGGCTACACATAAAGCTGCGCGAAGCCAACTTCGCAAGTCCGCTGTGACTTTAATTTTAATCTAAATGTTTCATATAATGAGCCTGTTTGTCTGTGCTTATGCTTATGCGATCTTGATCGTGGTTAGTAGAACTGCTTAAAAGTAGAACTGCTTATTATAGTTTGGGTGTTTGGTTAATATGCTGTGAATTGATCAAATATAGAGATAATCTTAAAAAGCACCCCCCACCTGCTTATTGTCAAACTGCTTTTTAGACCAAATCTGCTTATATTTTTGCTGAAACAAACAGATCAATAAGCAGTTTGGCCCACCAGAACTGCTTAAAATGAGCAAATAAGCAGAGACAAACAGCCTCAATATATAGTTGGAAAGCTTATGCAGCATACTTTTAATATATGTTCACAATCATATTTGAAAACATCGAGAATCAGACTGAAAAATAACAAAAAGCTTCTGCAAAATTTATTGATTTTATAGACCCAAAAATTAGGATTTTGATTTTCTCCTTCACTCGAGATAATCTGGTCATGATACTTTATGAGGGGACTCTAGGGAACACAATCATAAAAAAATAATTCGAACCTCTATTGGTGTTTTATATTAGACCCACTTGAAAATTCATTTTGGGTTTTGGAAGCAAAAGCTTCAAGCAAGCTTTAATGGCAAATCCATTTTTGGTGATATACGAGTGAATCAATAACCTATATGGCTCTGATACCAATGTAGAAAATATACGCATACATGCATACGAGTTGGGTACCGGTCACTTAGCTAGTGGAATAATTCAACGGATCGATTCGACATTTTTACGAGCTCGACGATGAAACCCACGAACGACCACGCCTATTGTGCTTCGGTGTACTCCCTTGTGCTCCGTATTAGTCGTACAAGACACTACTAGAGTGGTCTCCAATGCAATCACGTGCTAAATCTCATAGCTTCAATGGTGATGGTCAAGAGAGAGAAAACCGTGAGAGATAGGAGAGATAGAGAGAGATGGCAGGCTGCCTCTGGGGTTGTTGAGTTAAGTTGTGTGTAATATACATACATATAGGCACACACCCTAGGTCTTCAAAACCAAGACCCATTGGACCTAATCTAATGTATATGGGTGCATAAATGACCCACAATTTCTTACCGTGACAATATTGCAGGATGGGACCAAGGATTATTGGGAATGTACGGTGGAGAGAAGCATAAGTTGAAGATACCCGCAAAACTTGGTTATGGAGACCAAGGGTCCCCGCCCACAATTCTAGGTGTTCAATTTTTCTTTTTCTTTTTCGTTTTTGTGGTACATACATCTTCGTAGGTGTAATTGCCATTATAAAACATATATACACACATCTTCGTTAGCATTGTATAAATCATGTACTTCAATCTTCTCATACCTAATATGAGATGAGAGTAGTGAAAAATATAGATTGCCACATCTCCTTTTATGTGGAATTAGGGGTGGCAATCGGGTCGTGTCGGGTCATAATCGTGTCGGGTTATTATTGTGCCGGGTCATTGTCGTGTCGGGTTATAATCGTGTCATTCTTAACGTGTCATAACCGTGTCGGGTTATAATCGTGCCGGGTTATAATCGTGCCGGGTCATACACGGGTCACCCGTTTAACCCGTCTAACCCGTGTAGGGTGTCATCGGTTCGGATTTTATTTTTTTTATTTTCGATTTTTTCATGTTTTGAAAACCAATCGAAGTGGTCGGTTCGGTCGGTTTTGCTAATTTGAGCGGTCGGATCGGTTTTTTAGTTGTAGGTAATTGAAAAAAAAACTGACCGGTTAGCTTGGTTCGGTTATTCAAAAAAAGCTTACAGTCCTACTAAGAACACATAAGTCGTTCATAAAATGTATCAATTATTAAAACGTACGTCTTAAATACCAAAATATTACAAATATAACAATATCCAATTATTATAAACTTAACACCCAAGCATTTCCAAACAAAATGAATAAGAAGAAATATCGTTTTTACTAACTGTATAAAGAAATTTCTTCACTTGCCATCCATCAAGAATCAAGATTAACAATTGTATTTGTCTAATTGACTAATTTGTCTCCCTCCCAATCCAGCAATCCTGGCGGACTTCCTCCCTTTTATTTTATTTTATTATTTTATTATTATTTTTTTATACAATACTTGATGGATGAATGCTTCCAGACTCCAGCTTCCTCCCTCCCTTATTAGTTATTAATAATTATTATTTTTTTATTATATTAGTTATTCATTATTATATATATAAGGTAAGTTAGTAACTACTCTTTTTTTTTTGGTGAGCAAACAAAATAAATATGTTTTAAAAAAAATTTTTTTTTTTAATTCTTATTTATATTATTTGTATTTTATTATTAAAAATTATTTTTAGAACTAAAAAAAAATACCCCAATTGCACTTAAATACTTAATCGGGTCAAACGGGTTAGACGGGTTGACCCGCTTCAACCCGTTTATTAATCGTGTCACACGGGTCGACTTGTTTATGACCCGTGTCCTTATATGGGTCACCCAAACCCGTTTATTTTCGTGTCGAGTTGTGTCGGGTTGCCGTGTCGTGTCGAAAATTGCCACCCCTATGTGGAATATTGAAATTAGAGTTAGAAAACAACGAAAAATTTTTTGAAGCCATTTCTAAGCAAGCTTACTTCTAAGAATTGTCATTTTATTTTGTTGAGCACCAAGAATTGTCGTTTGAATACTTGAGGAGCACATGTTTTTTCATGTTCATCCTGGCTTCAAGGTTCAACCTACTGTCAATTCAAGTGAATTCATGGAGGAATGATAATTTTTACTTTTTCCAATTTTCCCTATTTATCCAATAGCCAATGCCCAACTTCGAGATCTATATTGCGATTCATTATCTGAAATTTCTGCTTAGATTTCCTGCTCCATATTTGAAAAATATAGATTGTCACATCTCCTTTTATGTGGAATTTTTGGTGAGCTAATTAATACACTTTTAGAAGCAAAATGGTATGAACTTCGAGTTAATTTTTTTTTCTTGGGGTCTTAGTTTTACCCAATTGTTGTTCTGGAATGAACAAAAGAAATGACTGGTAAACTGGAAGGAACTACATGGCATTTTTCATTTATTAGACAAGTTCTTTAGTTTATAGATGTTGTGTAGAGTTTTTATATTTGCTTCTCGTATATACTTCTTCATCTAAGCACTCATTAAATAAAACTTTTGAACCAACCTTGCGATGAACAGGTTTTTTGTCAATAAAAAAAGGATAAATTGATTTTGCCTCGCATGTCACGCCCCGGAGCAGCAAAAATTAGCAGGAAATAAAATTTTCCTTTCTGGGTCCGTAAGCCATGACTAGTTACATTAACTGATTGTCCACAAGCATGCTAGATAAATAAAAGAGTAACTTAATGGAAGTGCAAACTGAATATATACATCAACAGACTACTAGCTATTACATCAGAGTTTGTAGTTATCCAACGATAAAGAACAAAAGAGCTTAAAGCGTTAGATGCCGTTTACAACTTAGCACGAAAGGACAAAAGTCTATAAAGAACAACTAAGTCTTCTTTCTTGAAGCCGCGCCTCTAACTGGCGTAGCCGTGACCTTCAGCATAGTAGGCTTCCCCTTCGTAGGCTCCTTCCAGATAGTCCTCCCCCGGACAATTATATCCTGTATAGTCTAGACATGGGAATGTCCAGGGCGTAGTATGCCGTTAGCTTTAATAAAAGCTAAGTGAGCGTTCTAACCGAACACTCCTAATATAAAATATGTATCCAAAAGTACACAACGGCTGGTTACGACAATTGAATGAATTATAATTAGACCGTGCGTGAAACTATGCATCATCGATATATTCGACTTCACTCGACCTAACATTCGACTTACTTAACTTTGTTACATTTACCAGTGTAACGCCGTTGGCTTAGAGTGACTCGTCCAGTGGGTCGAGTTATGGTTACTTTACTATCGTTGTGTGCCCCTCCGTGGCCATAGTAGTAATCTCGCTTTACAAGCTAACCATGTACTCTAGGTCCTCGAGACCTTGCCTTATGAATATCGTCGCCGATTTGCGAAACGGTTACTTTACTTTCGTTGGTCGTCGCGACCGCAGTAGTAATCTCGCCTTACAGGCTGACCGTGTTTATTCATTTCTCGATGTATTCTTATCAACATGGTTACTTAGCTATCGTGTTTGCCTTTCCGTGGCCATAGTGGCAATCATCGCCGGCATGCGATCATGTAATTCCATTTGATAGTACCAACTCACAACATATCAATTTTCGGACCTCCGTGGTCGACTACACATATTTCCAAATGCATACGAACTTGGTCTCCGCGACCGTTCGACTCTATAACTGTACACGTCGACTTGACGTTACGACACCGACTTCTACGTACGTGAGATGTATCATATGTTATGCACGGGGTACAAGTTAATTGAACAGTTACTATTTTATTCTTGAAATAAAGTATGGGACCCTAAGCCTGTAGTATCACCCGTTAACGCATGAGGTTAACCGGACTGATAATAATAACGAGCAGCAATAATAATAATAATAATAATAATAATAATAATAATAATAATAATAACGGAGGTAATATGTTCGGGGTGCAACATATTAACATGAGTTTAACCGGAAAGTGCTAACAATAATCATAACACTAATATTAATAATAGTAGTGGAATAATATGTTCGGGATACAACATATTAAAGCCTGAAGTTAAATTAATTTAATAATAATCATAATGATAATGATAACAATAATGATATCATTATTATTAACAAAATATTAAAACAGACATTAATATGTTTAGGGTACATATGTTAATCATGAGGTTAATTTAGACCGTAATAATAATAATAAGCAGAAAATAATAATCATAATAATAATAATAATAATTATTATAATATAGCAATTATAACACGGACCTGGATTAGGGACATCACATGTTTAAAACATAAGTTGTAACGGCTAACTAATAATATAATATTAATAACAATAAATAGTAGTAGCAATAATAACAATGATAATACGGACCTAAATTAGGGGCACCACATATTAAGTACAAGGATTTCTAGAATACTAATACTAATAATAATAATTGGAAAATAATAACATGGACGTTAACTATGATATACCAAGTGAGTTAGGAACTCACCGTGGGTTCAAGGTCGCGGGGTGGCACAAGAGGTAAGCTTTCTTTTTCTTCCTTTTCTTTTCTTTCTTCTCTCTATATTTTCTTCTTCTAAACCTTAGTGGAAGTCCCTATTTATAGGGATGGCTCCCTCCCTCTCTATGTATATTATATATATATATAATACATATCTATTATATAACATATATTAACACACAAACAATCACCACACACACTATCACACGCCACACACTGCACACACAAACACATGACACACCACACACACACCACACAAGACACATGACACTACACTCTATACCCTATACACTCAAGCACACTACCACACACATCACCACTCTACACATACCTCACACAAACACATGGCACACAACTCATCACTCTCTCTCTTCTTTAGGTCGGCACATACACAACACACAACATAAATTCTAGGGGTTGTTTGGGGTTGGTTTAGGATACACACATGGTTGGCCAACACAGGTATAATTATGGACAAAAATAATATTTAATTATAGTGGAAAATTTATAATTACTGTCTAGAACTGGAAACTATATTATAAAGAAAAATAAAAATTACAGGTATTACAATATCCACCTCCTATCAATGATTTCGTCCTCGAAATCTGAGCTAGCTAGTCACTAAACAAAGTTGGAAACTTTTCACGCATTTCTGATTCCAACTCCCAAGAAGCTTCGCGTTCGTCATGGTGTCTCCACTGAACTTTCACCAGAGGAATTTCCTTAGTCCTCAGCTTCTTAACTCCTCGATCCAAAATTCGGACTGGTCCTTCTGTATAAGTCACATTGTTGTTTACCTCGATGTCCGTGAAGTCAATCTCATGTGACGGATCATGTACAACCTTCCTAAGCATGCTTATATGAAATACATTATGTACTCCTGACATCCTAGGTGGTAGTGCGAGTCGGTAAGCTACTTTTCCCACGCGCTCTAAAACTTCAAACGGTCCAATGTAGCGTGGTGACAACTTTCCTCGTTTCTGTCCGAATCTGACAATGCCACGTACCGGAGATACCTTGAGAAGTACATGATCTCCAACACTAAACTCCAATTCCTTGCGGTGCTTGTCTGCGTAGCTCTTCTGTCTGCTCTGTGCCGCCTTCATCTTTTCTTTCACGATGTTAATCTTTTCATTCGTCTCTCGAACCATTTCCGGTCCTAGAAGTTTATTGTTTCCGACTTCCGCCCAGCACAATGGTGATCGGCACGGTCTTCCATACAGTGCCTCGAATGGTGCCATCCCGATGCTCGAATGGTAGCTATTGTTGTTTGCGAACTCTACCAATGGCAGGTGTGTCTCCCAAGAACTCTCAAAGTCTATGGCACAAGCTCGGAGCATGTCCTCCATTACTTGGTTGACTCGTTCTGTTTGTCCGTCGGTTTGGGGATGAAATGCTGAACTTAATTTCAATGAAGTTCCCATTGCTGCTTGTAAGCTTTCCCAAAATCCTGATGTAAAACGTGAGTCGCGATCTGATACAATCGATACAGGCACACCGTGTAGTCGTACGACTTGCTGTAAGTACATTCTGCTCATTTTCTCAACCGGGTACGTCATGTTGTAGGCGATGAAATGAGATGATTTCGTGAGTCGATCCACGATCACCCAAATAGCGTCATGATTTTGTTGTGATCTTGGCATTCCTACAATGAAATCCATAGTAATGTGTTCCTATTTCCATCCAGGAACTGGCAGTGGTTGTAATAACCCTGCTGGCCTTTGGTGTTCTGCTTTGACTTGTTTGCAGGTTAAACATTTGGATATGTGATCTGCTATCTCTCTTTTCATTCCTTCCCACCAGAAATTTCTTTTCAAGTCCTTATACATTTTTGTTCCTCCAGGGTGGACCGTCATTCTTGACTTGTGTGCTTCATTCAGTATGTCCTTCCTTAGGTTGTCCTCGTTCGGTACACAAAGTCTATTTCGGCATCTAAATCCTCCGTCTGCTCCAATATTCCATTCTGCTGGGTGCTTTGCTGATGCTTTCTCAAACCATTGACGAAGTCCTTCGTCTTTTCCTTGAGCTTCAAGGATGCGATTTATGAGCGTCGGCTGCACTACTAGACACCCAAAAATTTGTCCTTCACTAGATTCAACGGTCTGAAAGTCAAATTCGGCTAGTGTTTCCAATGCTCTCCACTCTTTAACCATAAGAGAGGATATGAACAGTTTGCGAGGTTTTCGGCTTAGTGCGTCGGCAACTACGTTTGCTTTACCAGGGTGGTATTGCAAAGTGAAATCGTAATCCTTCAACAATTCCATCCAACGTCGCTGCCTCATGTTCAGATCCTTCTGAGAGAACAAGTATCTCAAACTCTTGTGATCTGAAAATAGATCGAACTTCTCTCCGTAAAGGTAATGTCTCCAAATCTTGAGAGCAAAAACAATTGCGGCTAGTTCGAGGTCATGCGTAGGGTAGTTCATCTCATGTGATTTCAGTTGTCGTGATCCATATGCTATCACTCTTCCATCCTGCATGAGCACACATCCAAGTCCTTGGTGTGATGCATCACTATAAATGGTGAACTGCTCACCGCTCTTTGGTATTGCAAGCACTGGCGCCGAGGTCAGTCTTTCTTTCAGCTCTTGAAACGCGCGTTCATGCTTGTCTTTCCATTCGTACTTCACGTCCTTCCTTGTCAGATTGGTCAAAGGGGATGCTATCTTAGAGAATCCTTCAACGAATCTTCGATAGTATCCGGCTAAACCAAGGAAACTCCTAACTTCGGTTGCAGTGTTCGGTCTATTCCAGTCCAAAACAGCATCTGTCTTGATTGAATCCACAGCTATCCCGTCCTGTGAGACAGTATGACCCAAGAATTTGACTTCCTTTAGCCAAAATTCACACTTGCTGAACTTCGCATACAAGTGGTTGTCTCGAAGCGTCTGTAGTACGATCCTCACATGTTCTTTGTGTTCCTCCCTGGTCTTTGAGTAGATCAGGATATCGTCTATGAACACAATCACGAATTGATCCAAGTAGGGCCTGAACACTCTGTTCATTAAATCCATGAATACAGCTGGGGCATTCGTTAGTCCAAACGGCATGACTAGGAATTCATAGTGCCCATATCTCGTTCTGAAGGCTGTCTTTGATATGTCATCGGGTCGAACCAACAGTTGGTGGTATCCGGATCGTAGATCTATCTTGGAGAAGGTCGTCGCTCCATACAATTGATCGAATAGGTCATCGATTCTGGGAAGGGGGTATCGGTTCTTATAGTCGATACAGAGTCGAAGTGTCCCATCCTTCTTCTTAACGAATAGCACCGGCACTCCCCAAGGCGACGTGCTCGGTCGAACGAATCCGAGATCTTCAAGTTCCTGGACTTGCTTCTTTAATTCTTGCATTTCTGTTGGGGCCATCCAATATGGGGTCTTAGATATCGGTAGGGTACCGGGTATCAGCTCAATACAAAAATTGATGTCCCTCTTGGGTGGTAGCCCTAAGATTTCCTGAAATACGTCCTCAAAGTCTTGAACCACAGGGATTTGTGAAATCAAAATTTCTGAACTTATACTTCCAAGGGTAGCTAGACATCTTGTGAGGAAGGCATCGCACAAGGGATCACATTGGAATTTAAATGGTTGACTTCCGGGTATCGAGAAAGTAATAGACTTGCTAACACAGTCTAATTTGGCATGGTATTTCGTAAGCCAATCAATTCCTAAGATTAAGTCGAATTCTTTCATCGACAGAACTATTAGATCAGCGGGGAGGTTCTGATCTTCCAAGTTTAAAGTGCAATCTTTACACACTTTCCCCAACGTAATGTTCGCTCCTAAGGGGGACATAACGTTCAGAGCTACATCAAGCGTCTGGGGTACTAAACCCAACCGTTGTACAATCTTAATAGCAATAAAGGAGTTGGAAGCACCAGTATCGAATAAAGCTTTAACTCGACTGTTAAACAATGTGAGGGTACCTTCCATATTCTGCTGTTCTCCTTCATCGAATCCGGCTTCCTCCGGGATAATGGCATTTAGGCGGGCTTGCTTAGGTTGACCCTGAGTAGATGCTCCATAGTATCCGCCTTGAGGCGCTCGACAATCCCTGGATAAGTGGCCCTTTTTGCCACAGTTGTAGCAGACGGTGTCCTCTCGGCTTCTCCTTGGGGCTCGGCAGTCCTTGGACATGTGTCCGGGTTTTCCATAATTGAAGCATCCATTGTTATTAGCTCTAGTGAAAACAGGTGGTCCTCTCGGGGTTTGTGCTTGGGGTACAGATGGTCGGTTCTGAGGGAATGTGAGTTGTGGCTTCCTTTTGCCAGTCCAATTACGCTTGTTCCCTTGGAATCACATTGGGGGTCTTGATCCTTGGTTGCCTTGGTTGTTTCTGAATGGTAGTCGATTTCCAAAACGTCCTCGTTCTCGACCATTGATTTCCTCGTGGCCGATTGCCATACTTACCATGGCTTTGAACGTCAGGCCTTGATTGTTGAGAGTCATGCGTTGAAGTGGTAGCGATAGGCCTTGGTGGTACTGTCGGTTTTTCTTCTCCGGTGTATCAATCATATGGCGGGCAAAGCGAGACAATCGTTCGAACTGTACTGTGTATTCCCTCACAGTTCGATTTCCTTGTGTGAGATCAATGAACTCCCTCTCTTTCTTGTTCCTCTCTGTCTGTGGAAAGTAATTCTTCAGGAACAGCTCCTTGAATGTAGCCCAGGGCATTCTTCTTACTGCCGCTTCTCCTACCGTTGCTTTCTCCGATTCCCACTAATCGGCTGCCGCGTATGTTAACTGGAACGTCGCCAGTCGACGCTTCTCGATCTCTATACATCCCAGTGTGTCAAAGATCGACTCCATTTCGCGGAGCCACTGTTCCGCACGCCATGGCTCGGCATCTCCGTCGAATTTCTCAGGGCGAAAATGACGGAAACGCTCTACCACTCTATCCTCTACAGGTCTCGGAGGTGGTACGAGGTTGTTTCTATTATTCGTGTTATTGTTGTCGTTGTTGTTGATGCGTTCTAGTCTCCGCACAAAGGCCTTAAATAGACCAGTAGGATCAGCAGCTGCAGGTGCCGGGGGTGCAGCCTCAATCTGCCCAACGGGATTGTTACGGGTATTTCTATTTCTTCCTGCCATAGTGATTCGTGTGTTGGTGTACCTACACAGACATCTATTGGTTACTACTAGAATATATGCACACATCTATAAGTTGTCACTGAAACATATACGTTGAGATATGCAATTTTAACAAGGTAGCAACAATAGTAAAAATAAAACATCAAGATTACTGGGCCACAATATATACCAAAAGATAATACTCGTATATATATATATATATCCCAAAGATGTACCATGAAGTACACACTAGTAATTGTGTACCACGTGGGACATAAGCCAATACAGCGCTTGAGTCAACTATTTACAATGCCACTAACAGTGGCTGCTAACTATACAAAAGAGCTATGGTCAAATAGCTATCCCTGAAATCCTCAAAATAAAGTGGACAACATGTCCTGTCATATATATACTAGAAAATCTAAGCCCCCAAAAGTCCTGACTCAGTAGTCATCCACGTCTGATCCATATAAGGGAGCTTCATCTACGAAAGAAAAATCCCACTCCTCGACCATCATCTCCTCGTCACCCTCCTCGTCGTCCTCCTCGTCATCCTCATCCATAGCGTCTACTGGTGGCTGAGCGGCATCAGCAGCTGCAACGACAAATCCCTCGGCTATAGCAATAGCCTCTGCTAACTCGGCCTCTCCTATAATGAATCCCTCTCGCTGCGCAGCTATCCCTGCTACCAAATCTGCTGCCCTATTGACAAGGACTGCCATCTGTAATATAGGCCCTGCTACTATCTCAGGTATAACTACCTCCTCAGGTCCCTCATCTTCAGCATCATCATCTACCTCTTGTACAATATCTCCTCCGGCTATAACATCCATGTCCACGGGCTCTGGGTCCTCGGGATCCTCCTCTGGGTCATCCTCCGGCTCATCCTCGTCGTCCACGGGCTCCTCCTCTCCGTCCCCGTCCACATCCTCGTCACCAGGCTCTATGTCCTCAACCGGATCCTCGTCATCCTCTATCGGCTCGGGCTCCGCTGGCTCTGGCACTAGTGCTACTGGAACCGATGCGGGTGGTGCTGGTACTGGTGCTACTGGAACCGGTGCTACCTGAGCTGGTATAACCACAGGTACGGGTAGGGGATCAGGCCTCGCTAAAATAGCTCTCAACTCGATAGCGTCCATCTCTGGCTTACTCTGGACCAACCGAGCCATCTCGTGATAAATAGCCTCCCGAGTCCTCGCGAAATGGAATGCGTCCATACGAATCTCA
The DNA here is from genome assembly GCA_033977485.1 of Hydrangea macrophylla. Taxonomy (NCBI): domain Eukaryota; kingdom Viridiplantae; phylum Streptophyta; class Magnoliopsida; order Cornales; family Hydrangeaceae; genus Hydrangea; species Hydrangea macrophylla. Next base: position 111,006,119 of record CM066999.1, read on the forward strand.
GTAGGGTGAGTCCGTCGAGTAACATACAGGGCTCTCCATACATCCTCCTCTAGGTACTGGCTGGCCGCACGGCGTATGCGCTCGTAATAAAGCTCTGGATTAGCCGGCTCCACAGTGTCCCCATAAATCACGTGACCTCCATAGGGATCTTCCACAAACTTATGAAAGTTTGGATCCATGCTAACCTGCAAGGAAACTATCTAACGTCAGAATGACGAACTTATCTTAATACTCATATCTCAGGAATCTTAAATACTAGAAATAGATGGTGGGGGACAGTCAGCGAGCACATCTAAGTAAAACCTAGAGGTTTGATACCAAAAATCCTGTCACGCCCCGGAGCAGCAAAAATTAGCAGGAAATAAAATTTTCCTTTCTGGGTCCGTAAGCCATGACTAGTTACATTAACTGATTGTCCACAAGCATGCTAGATAAATAAAAGAGTAACTTAATGGAAGTGCAAACTGAATATATACATCAACAGACTACTAGCTATTACATCAGAGTTTGTAGTTATCCAACGATAAAGAACAAAAGAGCTTAAAGCGTTAGATGCCGTTTACAACTTAGCACGAAAGGACAAAAGTCTATAAAGAACAACTAAGTCTTCTTTCTTGAAGCCGCGCCTCTAACTGGCGTAGCCGTGACCTTCAGCATAGTAGGCTTCCCCTTCGTAGGCTCCTTCCAGATAGTCCTCCTCCGGACAATTATATCCTGTATAGTCTAGACATGGGAATGTCCAGGGCGTAGTATGCCGTTAGCTTTAATAAAAGCTAAGTGAGCGTTCTAACCGAACACTCCTAATATAAAATATGTATCCAAAAGTACACAACGGCTGGTTACGACAATTGAATGAATTATAATTAGACCGTGCGTGAAACTATGCATCATCGATATATTCGACTTCACTCGACCTAACATTCGACTTACTTAACTTTGTTACATTTACCAGTGTAACGCCGTTGGCTTAGAGTGACTCGTCCAGTGGGTCGAGTTATGGTTACTTTACTATCGTTGTGTGCCCCTCCGTGGCCATAGTAGTAATCTCGCTTTACAAGCTAACCATGTACTCTAGGTCCTCGAGACCTTGCCTTATGAATATCGTCGCCGATTTGCGAAACGGTTACTTTACTTTCGTTGGTCGTCGCGACCGCAGTAGTAATCTCGCCTTACAGGCTAACCGTGTTTATTCATTTCTCGATGTATTCTTATCAACATGGTTACTTTGCTATCGTGTTTGCCTTTCCGTGGCCATAGTGGCAATCATCGCCGGTATGCGATCATGTAATTCCATTTGATAGTACCAACTCACAACATATCAATTTTCGGACCTCCGTGGTCGACTACACATATTTCCAAATGCATACGAACTTGGTCTCCGCGACCGTTCGACTCTATACCTGTACACGTCGACTTGACGTTACGACACCGACTTCTACGTACGTGAGATGTATCATATGTTATGCACGGGGTACAAGTTAATTGAACAGTTACTATTTTATTCTTGAAATAAAGTATGGGACCCTAAGCCTGTAGTATCACCCGTTAACGCATAAGGTTAACCGGACTGATAATAATAACGAGCAGCAATAATAATAATAATAATAATAATAATAATAATAATAATAATAACGGAGGTAATATGTTCGGGGTGCAACATATTAACATGAGTTTAACCGGAAAGTGCTAACAATAATCATAACACTAATATTAATAATAGTAGTGGAATAATATGTTCGGGATACAACATATTAAAGCCTGAAGTTAAATTAATTTAATAATAATCATAATGATAATGATAACAATAATGATATCATTATTATTAACAAAATATTAAAACGGACATTAATATGTTTAGGGTACATATGTTAATCATGAGGTTAATTTAGACCGTAATAATAATAATAAGCAGAAAATAATAATCATAATAATAATAATAATAATTATTATAATATAGCAATTATAACACGGACCTGGATTAGGGACATCACATGTTTAAAACATAAGTTGTAACGGCTAACTAATAATATAATATTAATAACAATAAATAGTAGTAGCAATAATAACAATGATAATACGGACCTAAATTAGGGGCACCACATATTAAGTACAAGGATTTCTAGAATACTAATACTAATAATAATAATTGAAAAATAATAACATGGACGTTAACTCTGATATACCAAGTGAGTTAGGAACTCACCGTGGGTTCAAGGTCGCGGGGTGGCACAAGGGGTAAGCTTTCTTTTTCTTCCTTTTCTTTTCTTTCTTCTCTCTATATTTTCTTCTTCTAAACCTTAGTGGAAGTCCCTATTTATAGGGATGGCTCCCTCCCTCTCTATGTATATTATATATATATAATACATATCTATTATATAACATATATTAACACACAAACAATCACCACACACACTATCACACGCCACACACTGCACACACAAACACATGACACACCACACACACACCACACAAGACACATGACACTACACTCTATACCCTATACACTCAAGCACACTACCACACACATCACCACTCTACACATACCTCACACAAACACATGGCACACAACTCATCACTCTCTCTCTTCTTTAGGTCGGAACATACACAACACACAACATAAATTCTAGGGGTTGTTTGGGGTTGGTTTAGGATACACACATGGTTGGCCAACACAGGTATAATTATGGATAAAAATAATATTAAATTATAGTGGAAAATTTATAATTACTGTCTAGAACTGGAAACTATATTATAAAGAAAAATAAAAATTACAGGTATTACATCGCACAATTTGCTTGTGTATAAGCACCTTTTGTCACAGCCCGGTCCCACCATAGCGGAACCGGAGCCCGTGGCACGCCACCGAGGCTCTTCCTACTCATTTCAAAGTTGTAGCAGCGGAAAAATAAACTTTAAATATAACAAATAGTAGTCGTTCCTTTGAAACAATATACCCGAAGTTGGTAAAATCCATATAAATTTGAAAACGTAATTATATTTTGAAACGAATGAATTTATATTCAAAGGGATCCCAAAGGTGCCCTAACAACCAATCAAAACATTTAAATAAGTTGCGAAAGGGGTATAAAAAGTTTTCATGCAGGGGTCATTTCGACCGGTCGAGATTCCCCTTTCGACCGGTCGGATGACCCTCGGCAATAATCCTTCACAACAGAGGGTACTTCGACCGGTCGAGCTGTCCCTTTCGACCGGTCGAATGACCCTCTGACAGCAATCCTTCTTGCACAAGGAAATTGCCTAAGGTCAAACGACCCTTGCGACCGCAAACTATCTCAACATTAATACAAGATATAAAGTCGACAAGTAAAACATTTCAAACCGTGAACTCTAGGTTCATGTACATGATAACTTAAACAACCCAAACCATGCTTTCAAAGTCAAAACAAAACGTAGTAATTCCTTACAGGATTTGGAACTAAAATAAAACGTTTACAAGACGACTCTCCATTCTATTACAAGTCCCTTAACAACTCAAATGAAATAGACTATCCGATTACAAAATCACGAGATTAAAGCATTGAGTTGCCTTCTAAGCGAACTCCTAAAACCCACGTGCTCATTTCTGCGATTCCTCGCCAGCATTTACACCTGAAATGGTTATTTGAATAATCACACATATTTCGATTTGTTTAAGCTAAAGCTTAGTGAATAAAACAACATATGCACATGAATGATAAACATGTCCGCATTCACATCTCTACATTTCATACTAGTCGCCGGAGACTCACGTGCCCGTCCATATTCCCAATCCGCGACTCCTCGCCAATAAGTCCACGCGAAAGGGTAAGACCCACGATTCTTTTCTTCAATCGTGCGACCTTAATGCCTATAACGGCTCCACAAAATGGCACGGTGACCACGTGCTCCTTCTGACCCAAATAAGCGACTCAACATGCTCAAATACATATCACCATGCTCGCGATAATTAAAACATATCACCGTGCTATTGAGCCTACTTATCAATATAAATGCCCAATATGAACTACACAATATATATCTCTAGGAATTTATACATGCTATTCAAACATAACATGAATACATGCCAAGAAATCATTCCAAAACATAGTTGAATCACTCACCTCCAATTTACGCTCCTATTATTCAATCTGAAGAAAACCCGTGCACAAAGAACGTGCAGAAGTCCGTCTAGTACAATTCCTATGGATCAGAATTCCATTTACCAACTTTTATGAAAAATTCTAGAAAACAACTTTTTGAAAAACTTGGCCAAACAAGTCCTAACATATATCAAAACGAAGCTCTTACCTCGAGGAGCTCGAATATGAAATCTAGGAGAAAACAAACTGACAGAAAGTCGTCGTTTGGCGTCGCAAAGCTCTAAGCTCCCAAAATCTCCCTATGGCCTCCTTTCTTGAACTTTAGGTTAAACTTATAAAAATATGGAAGTCATCACTTCCTATTTATAGGCAAAACTCTCGAGAATTACGTTTACCTCCCCACGAGTTTCCAAACTCCTAATTAGCCTCTGAAACTTTCTATACAACTTATTCATAGCTTTACGAGTGAAACTTCAAAATTATAAAAGTTTTCGACTAAGTTTCGTTTGGTCGCTAAAACGCGAATTTCTACATGACGTTTCCGATGTTGCTAATTAGCCTACCAAATTAATAGCGTGTTCATTCGTTCTCACCAGGATACTGAAACTAACAGTAGATATAAATTATAAAACAGAAAATAATACAGATATTGAAATACACAGGTAAACATTTATTTCCAGATAAACATTTAAAGTATTCCACAGTGACCGTCTCATACTCGAAGAGACTTCACAAGCAATAAATCCTCAATTACCACAGTTTCAAAGGGTTCTCTAATACAGACACCCAAATCAACTCGTGAGTCAAAACTCACTCAACCATGTGTCATAGGACACGCCATATCACATTATCATGCATGACAATATGATACGAATGCAATAACACAAATGTGGGTGTTATAATACTCTCCCCCCTTAAAAGAAGTTTGTCCCCAAACTTATACCTCATGGCTCGAAAAGGTGCGGATACTGAGTACGCATCTCATCTTCTATCTCCCACGGGCCTCAATTAGCATCCAAATAATCATCTTATACTATGTTTGGTTTGACAATTAATACTATGATAGTATATTACATCACATAAGAATCTTGAAATGGAAGATCAAAAGATAAGATATCATTCATAAAATCTAAGCCAAATACCACACAATGCAAAGGTGAAAGATCACACAAACAAACCTAGGAAAAAATCATCTAATCACATATCAAGTAATCAAGTTTTCCTAATCTAAGAGGGGACATGGATTGTTCTTGGAATAAATAAACAAAGAAAACAAATTATGCTTAGCAAGCTAGTATGATGTATGTTAATCTTTGAGAAAATAAGACCTCTCAATCCCCGGGACGGATGAGAAAGGAAGATTAGATCGAGGGGAAGCATGAACGTGTGATCAAGTTCATTCCTTATAATATTATTATATTAGGAGTCACAAAAACCCCAAATCTTGCATGGATGTAATGTATGATCCTAGAATGTGCAAAGGTTGTAGTGTGTTTGTGTTCATGGACTTCCTAAAGTGACTTAGAAGTCTAGAGTATGCATGAATGTATGAAGAAAATTATTATAGGATATGTACAAATGTAGTATGGACTACTTCCTAAGATATGAATTAATTTGGGATGCATGTGAGCATCAAATCAAAGAATGAAAGTAAAAGTATGCTTGCTGTGAATAGTGGACAGAACAGTGAGTTGATCTTCTAAAAAATGAAAAGTGGGGTTAGAAATGTTTTTAGTTCATAATTTTATATGGAGATCAACCTTATTGTGTCTAAAACGCATATCAAAAAGCCAATCTTCAATAACTATTACAGATTTAGAGATATCATATGAAAAATAGAGGTTACTCAGAAACAGAGTCCGTATTATCGACTGAAATGTTGAAAATTCTTAGAAAATGAAAACAAAACATCTAGAGGCCCATATTATACAGAAAGTTCCTAAGACACTTCAGTTCAATGGAAAAATGATTTGGGACCACTCCTTTTGGAAAAGTTTTCTGAAAATAAGTTGAAAGTCAACCTAGCTGCTTTGACAGCAAAAGCAGAATGTTTGAAAGGAATGTTTGGGTCCAAATGGACCCCTTTCAAGTATTTTCATGTCAAACCAAAAATCATGGGTGTTTTCTAATGAGTTAGGAAGACTTTCCAAGTGGTCTGATGTTAATTCTTTGAGTATTGGGTTCTATAGAAATCTTTGAACTCATGTCAATCACTGTTTTTGAAGATTTTTTAGAAGGATAGGGTTTTATTTCTTGAAATAAAAAAAGGCAGTTTATGAGGGGGTTTTGAAATAGAGGTTTTGAGAGTACATTTTCAGTATTTAAATGAAGGTTATGACCACTTGAAATATCAACATTAAACTCATATCAAGAACCTCCAAGATTGTTGGAGGATATTACTTCCATTTGAGCATAACCCCAAGAATACTTTGGAAGTATTGAGGTTTTAATCATCATCTATCAAACATGTTTTTTGAGGTTAAGAGCTACTATCCATAAGAATTCACTCACCTCAAACTTCATGTCATCAATTAGATGATTATGAACTAGTAAGTAAATAAAGAAAAATAAAAAAGAAATGAGATAAGGAGAGATGAACATTTATATAAACAAACAAATAATAACAATCAATAGATGATAATCAATGTGATTTTGGACTTGTAGCTTGGTGTTTCACTCATAGATATTGACATTTGGACATGGAAGTAGCTTCCTAACTTAAGATTACTCAAGAATGGTGGTTAGAGAGGGTTTGGATGTGAAGTATAAGAGAAGTAATGGAAGGAAATAAGATTAGAACTCACTTTTTATACAAAATTAGTGGAGGAAGCTCTATTTCTCACTTCTAACTCTAAGCATATCTCTCATTCTCTCTACAACTTTTCCAAGCTTTGCACTTGGCCCCCCAAAATGAAGAGTAAAGGGGGGTTTATATAGTCCAATTTGGGGTGGTTTTGGGATTTAGAAAGTGCTCCCATTAGTCCAAAACATCTATGAACATTAAACTATATCGTTTTGGCTTTCAATTATTCAATTTGGACCCCCAAAATAAATTACAAAAATGGAGTGCCGCCGCGACACTGGCCATGTGCTGCTGCAACAGTGGTCTAGTGCCGTCGCGGCACTGCTCCTCAGACGCCCAAAAAATTACGTTTAGGCCCCCAGAGGTTCCAGTATTCGCGAAAAGGCCGTATTTCGTCCGAAATTCACAGAAAATGCATACGAACTCCAAAACAAGATTGTGATATACTGTTGGAAAGTTAATGGAGTCTACTTTCCAAAACAAAATAGTTCAGAGATAGGTCACTTTAAAAAGTTTTGCGGTATTCGCGATAAAAGTCGATTTGATCGCCTTTTTCACCTTAAGAAATTCATAATAAATTCGTTTTAAATCCAGAAATTATGTGCGATATACCGTTGGAAAGATATTGACCTCTAGTATCCATGAAAAATGTTTGAAAAATGATATGGAACTCCGGTTTTAAAGTCCACTTTTAGGTCAAATCGGTCAAACCTAGGATTTTCAAGAAGTTTTGGGAACCTCTGGGAGATCCCAGGAGCTGACATTTTCGTCCGATTTTCTTTTAAAACTCATTTTGGTACTTTTCACATAATCTAGAATGATCTTGGAACTTTATGGCGAATTTGGATGATTTTGGTCAAACCCTGGTCAAACCTAGGTCAAACCGATCAACGTGGACTTTTCGGGGAACATCCGGGACTTTTGGGAGTCTCTGGGAGCTGACGACTTCATCTGATTTTGCTTCAAAACTCATTTTTAGTATTTTTATGACGTAGAATATTTCCAAAACTTTCGGTCCAAATCTGGGAGTTTTTGGGCTTTCAAGGGTATTTTGGTCATTCTGAGCATTTTGAGAGATAAAACTAACTTGCAGGAGTCCTTTTTGAGTTTTTTTTTTATCATCGTAAACCACCAAGCTATGAGTCTCCTAAATCTGATAGCCGACAAAATAGGGTGTCTACAGACAGCTTTAAGTAACATTGCTTATCACCATTAAATATTGGTCCTTTTCTTTGCATTTTTATATTGAAGAAAAAATGTACATTAACTGATTTTGTTGTGAATTTTTGTAGCATCACAATCTTGTGAAGAAAATCATCGAAATCAACCCCTATATACTCGATACAATAGCTGGAGGAGCAGCTGACTGCCAGTTTTCGCTCAGAAATATGGGTATTAAGGTAATCCATAATCATTAAACTAAATAATATTCAGCATGATCATCAACATTTATGAATTTAGCAGTTAAGAGCTTAGACTGATTGCCCTCACAATTTAGAATCATATTATGGGCAACGAAAGCACAAATACAAACCTCAACACCCATCTTATTTGCTTTCCATAGCAAAGTAGCAAACCACCATGGTGAGTATCTTTGGGTCTTCCAATATCAATAGGTTGATTGTTTTATCAACCCTCAAATGACAGCAACTCTTAATATGCGACAATGATATTAATTCATCATCTAATGATAAATAGCCTGCCATGTATCTCTTCTGTTATACATTTTGAGTTGAGTCATTGAATTGCATATGCATTCGACTTTTTTGACCGAATATTAAATTATGCAGGCACCTAATTTTCTTCAATAGGTTTTTGTTTAGAACATGAAAAGGCATTATGATTAGATACATGGTGATTTAGATAACCACCAGCAGTGTATAGGCTTTCCAAGTTCCAACAACCACAAAACTGACAATTTTGTAACCTTTCAAGAAACAAGTCAATTTCATTGACTTTTCTACCCCCAAGACCTATACTTTTTTACCCTGTGTTTTAAATTCCAAACTTGCAAGCTTCCTGTAATACAAACCACCCATTGACGGCTTTATCCCAAGCTGTCATGTACACCGGCGCCATCAAACTTTGTAATACCCCATATTTTATTTTCGTGTTTTAATTAAATAATACCAGTTTTGGATTTATTGGCAGTATAAATTTTACCTGCATATGTGTATCATCACGCGAGCTCAACACACACAAGAATTGTTGAGCTTGGAGCCCAAACAAAATTCAGTGCACAGTGTGTGCGTGTGTACTGTATGTGTTTATATGCTTGGTGCCCAAGCATTTTGTAGTTATTTATACACACTAACCTCTCAATCCCTCATAACTCTATCAGTATCTCTCAACAACTCTCTATCTCTCTATTCTCCCTCTCTCGGGTACTTAGATACACACACACACACAATTACATATACACACATATATTTACATACTCTTTCAAATCAGGCTTGGATTGTCAATTGATATCTCTGTATTTCTCAGTAATATTCGAATTGGGTAAGTTTACACTTGTAATTTGTAATTTCAGTTTATATAAACTGTTAATATAGACATATATATAGATCTCATATCTGTACCGTTTAAGGATATGACAATACCGAGCAGAAAAATAGTCATGAAAACTTGATTTCTTTATATCAAATGGAAGGTCTCGATCCCACGAGGCTCCATTTCGAATTTCAAAAGCTAATTCGTACGGTCGCGATGAACGGTTGATTTTAAATTTTGTCGTCTCTCGGTTTTTCAATTAATTCGAGAGCTATGATTTGATTCATAAAAATCCGATTCCATATTTGGAATCTACGCGGAAAAAGGAAGAGATTCATATATTGGAAGTCCTATTTTGGTTAAGTTTTCAAAATGGGTAAAAATTAGCCTTTGATTTCAAAACAGAGAAAGAAGACGATTCTGTGACATCTCGCGCGCACGACCTGCGTGAGTGAGGGGTCGCGCGAGGGGCCGCGCGCGAGACCAGGCATATTTTTGAAAACTATTTTAAATTAAATCCGTGGCCTTTCTGTACAATCTCGTGCGAGCGGCCCGTGCGCGCTACCTCAGACAGTTTAATAAAATCTCCTATTTTCTTATACTTGAATCAGAAATGAGCTAAGGGACCTTGTACCCTAAGCTTTAAGAGTTGTACTTCACTTTGATAGTAATTGTACTTGTGCTTAGAGGTGTTGAACCTAACTAATACACTTGTATTATTGTTAACGATAGTTGTAAGAGATTGAGCAGTTCCGATTTCTGTTTTGATTTCTTATTTAGTCTTTGGTGAATGGTAGTTCTGTATAACCCTCAATAAAGTTGTATAACATGTTAATACCGTGCTTACATGTTTACTTGAGCTGCTATGCCTTGAGTGGTTAATTGAGTTACTATGCTTTATGTGTTTACCTGGGTGATTTTAGCATATCTATTGTGTTGCTTTAAATTAATAGCATGCCTTCATAATCTGTCTTATGAAATATTAAATATGTCTGGATGCTTAGAGCTTGCATATATTATAACATTTCATAAGCATGAACATGAACACGAAAATCACGAAAATGATTTTGGGATGAAAGGCCTTAGAGGCTTTCGATTTTTGAAAAAGGAAGATCTTAAAGACTTCCAAGTTTTTAAAAGGGAAGACCTTAAAGGCTTCCGTGCATAAAACCCTCTAGGAGGGACTTTGCTTTAAATAAAAAGATAGCTTAACTCTGATTTTCCGCTGCTTATACTAAAAACGTTTTGTTTCAAGAAATGATATTTTCTAAATGAAACCCAGATTTCTGTTTTATAAATGTTTTCTAAATGAGTAACATATATTACTTGAAACCCTCGGAGTCTAGGACTCAGGGAGTTACCGATTAGTGTCAAAGCCCACCGTTTATTGTTATTGTTATTGTTGTGCTTCCGCCAGATGACACCCCGTTGCTGGGACACGTGGTGGGGAAGGGCGTCACAGAATGGTATCAGAGTATAACCGGGTCAAATACTTTGGAACGCCGGGTTATGTGCTCGCTTGAATAATTTTGTTGGCATGTTAGACATGTTAGTTAGTAAACGACATATATTTTGATATGTGTTAACATGTTACTTGGTAACTTGGGATGTTAACTGTTTACGTGTTATGTTTTGACATATACATGTGTTGTTGAATACACTTCGTGATTATATCATGTTGTGTGATTCGTTTACTCGATTTGATTTTGTTATAGCTATGCCACCGCGCCATGAGAATCGCAGTATTGAGCTTGAGGCTGATGATCAGATATCTGCTGCTTCGGTCCCAGTTAGAGGCCGAGGTGGAGGTTGTGCTCAAGGACGTGGTCTAGGTAGAGGCCATGGTCAAGGTCAAGGCCAAGGCCGTGGCCGAGGACGTCAAGATCGTGGTCGTGGTTGAGGTCCTATACCTGATGTTGTATTTGAGTCTGAAGCTTCCACAGGACCGATTGATATTTCTGATGGACCGGAGGGGTTACAAAATGTTGTCGATGTAATTACAAGGGCAGTCAGAGATGCTATGCCGCCTCCTCCCCTTCGTGCTCCGAGAGGTGAGATAAATCCCACTAGAGCTCGGGAGTGGCTGATTACCAAAGATTTCGATGCTAGGAAGCCACCACAGTTCTCTGGTAGCTCTAACCCAATGGCTGCAGAGGATTGGCTTCAGCATATCACGAAGATATTCGAATTCATTGATCTTCATGAGGATGCCCTCCGCATCAAGTTGGCTACATACTTATTTTATGGAGCTACCCATTGGTGGGATTGCATAGTAAGTGTTCATCCACTTGCTGGTATGACGTGGAAATCATTTAAGAGTCTTTTTCTTGATAACTACTTCCCAGAAGTACAGAGGGACGCAAAGAGGGCTAAATTCTTTACCCTTCAGCAGGGGGATATGTCAGTGACAAAATATGCTACTATGTTTTCCACATTGGCTCGTTTTGCGCAAGAGCAATTGGTCAGTGATCATTTCAAGGCTACACGCTTTACCTCTTGTCTTTGACCCTATATTCAAAAAAGTCTGGTTAGCACGCCTATCATCAGTTATGCTGATACTTTAACAAGAGCGTTGGGTGTTGAAAGTGTGGATTTGGATCTGAAAAAGGGTAGGGAGATAATTACTCCAGCCAAGAGCATCGGTCAGTCTAAGAAAGCCAAGACAGAAACTAGGTCTCAATTTCAGTCCCAACCTCCTCAACAGCAACAGCAACAATCCTATTCACAACAGAGATCTTTTTATCAAAGTTCTCAATAATCGGGGTTACAACGAGGTGTGAATGCCGCTGGGGAGAAAGTTTGTCTCCGATGTGGTGATCCGAACCATTTCATTAAGTTTTTTCCTCAACCACCACCCAAGAAATCTCAGTCGATTGGTTCGACATCGTATTATCCACCGTCTCAGGCAATATCCGCTCAGAGCGTGAAACCCTACCAGAACAGAAGGATTCAGGGAAATTGTCAGAGGACAGATAACCGTGGTGGTATTTAGCCACAACAACACCAAGAACCCCAAGGAATTTTTCTCTCCCTATGTCATCTGTTTATCATGTTTCTGGAAATGCCGGACCGTCCATGATCCGAGGTATCGTCCCATTGTTTAACTCTTGGGCATCTATATTGTTTGGCACTGGTGCATCACACTCATTCATCTCATCAGCATTCACATTAGTATTGGGATTAGAGATAGAATGCTTATAGCATATCTTATCTGTTGATGCTCCAATTGAAGTATTATTCATTTGAATCATGTTTGTCGTGGTTGTATCATTTTGATAGTAGACCGACAGTTGAGTGTTGATTTGGTTGTTATGCCAAATCTAGGATTTGACGTCATCCTTGGGATGGACTGGTTGGTCGAGTATCAAGCTTTTATAGATTGTTTTAAGCGTCGGGTTACTCTTTTTACTCCTGGGGGAGATAGTTGTAGATTCGAGGGCGATCAGTTGGATTTGCCGATACCTTCTTTGTTTTCTCGAAGTAGTTTATACTCTTCTCTTGGAACTCTGGCTAGTTTATTGGCCATAGAGAGGGGCACTTCTCTTATGGAATTGTCACCCATTGTTTGTGAATTTCCTGACGTCTTTCCAGAAGACTTATCAGGATTGCCACCAGTCTGTGCTATCAATTTTGCAATCGATCTTGTGCCAGGCACTTCACCTATTTCTATTCTACCTTATCGTATGACACCAGCAGAATTGAAGGAGTTGAAACTTCAGTTGGAAGATCTCTAGAGTAAAGGTTTTATTCGCCCGAGTTTATCTCCGTGGGGAGCTCCTGTTCTCTTTGTTAAGAAGAAGGATGGAACATTAAGATTGTGTATTGATTATCGAAAACTCAATCATGTGACGATCAAGAATAAGTATCCACTTCCTAGAATCGATGATTTGTTTGATCAACTCAAAGGTTCTACTTGTTTTTCCAAGATTGATCTGAGATCAGGTTATCATCAACTCCATATTCGAGAGTCAGACATCTCGAAGACAGTTTTTAGGTCCCGATATGGACATTTTGAGTTTGTGGTTATTCCATTTGGATTGACCAATGCTCCAGCAGCATTTATGGATCTTATGCAACGAGTATTTCATGATTATTTGGACAAGTTCGTGATTGTATTTATTGATGATATTCTTATCTACTCTTCTTTTAAGGAACTTCATGAGGAACATTTGAGGATTGTCCTACAAGTATTGCCTACTCACCGACTATTCAGTAAATTATCTAAATGTGATTTTTGGTTGACGGAAGTGAAATTTTTGGGACACGTCATCTCGAGAGATGGAGTGTCAGTTGATTCATCAAAGACTGAAGCTGTTATTGATTGGCAGCCACCTAAGAACGTATTTGAGATACGTAGTTTTTTGGGTTTAGCAAGCTATTACCGTCGCTTTGTGAAGGACTTTTCTCATATTGCTTCACCTTTGACTAAGCTTATGCGAAAAGGGGTGAAATTCATTTAGACTGAGGAGTGTGAGAAAGCCTTTTAGCTTTTAAAGACTCGATTGACTTTAGCGTGTTGTGGACTATGCAGTTTATTGTGATGCTTTACTCCTTGGTTTAGGGTGTGTACTTATGCAAGAAGGCAAGGTTGTTGCTTACGGGTCTCGCCAGTTGAAGCCTCATGAGCAGAATTATCCAACTCATGATTTAGAGCTTGTCGCCGTTGTGTTTGCCTTAAAGTCATGGCGTCATAACTTGTATGGGGAACGATTTGATATCTTTTCAGACCACAAGAGCTTGAAGTATATCTTTACTCAACGTGATTTGAATCTTCGACCGATGGATGGAGTACTTAGAAGATTATGACTTCGAACTACAACATCATCCAGGGAAGGCAAAAATATAGTGGCCAATGCACTGAGTTGCAAGTCACGAGGTTCTTGGCTTGTCTGTCCATTCAGGAATAGAATATGCTTGATCAGATTGGGGAGTTTGAGGTAGAGCTTGACGATTCTGAGGATCGTGCTTCGTTGTATTCTGTCATAGCTCAACCGTCGGTCATTCAACAAGTGAAAGATGAGCAACAATCTGATCCTGTAGCATCTACTTTTCGTATGCAAATTCTTTATGGTGATGTTATAGAAGGTTGGACTTTTGACTCTGAGCGTGGGTTGAGTTCAAAGACCATTTGTTTGTGCCTTTGGCAGTCCGTAAACAAGTGATGAAGGAATTCCATCATTCACAATTAGCGGTACATCCGGGAGGCAACAAGATGTACCATAATCTGTGATGTTAGTTTTGGTGGAAGGGTATGAAGCTCGATGTCGCTAAGTTTGTATCTCAATGTTTGACCTGTTAGCAAGTAAAAGCCGAACTTCAGAGACCTGTAGGGTTATTGCAACCATTACCAGTTTCAGAGTGGAAATGGGAGCACGTGACAATGTATTTTGTGACAGCACTTCCTAGGTCACTACGCGGTCATGATGCCGTTTGGGTTATTATGGATCGTCTGACAAAGTCTGCACATTTTCTGGGAATGTGTTTTACAGATTCAATTGATGTTCTTAGTCGCTTGTATATTCGAGAGATCATTCGGTTACATGGATTCCCTGTTTAATTGTGTCGGATCGAGATCCGCGGTTTACTTCCTTGTTTTGGGAAGGTCTCTAGAAAGCTTTGGGGACAGAATTGAGATTGAGTACAACTTTTCATCCTCAGGCGGATGGTCAGTCAAAATGTACTATACAGACCTTGGAAGATATGTTACGAGTTTGTGTTATGGATTTCAAAGGTAGTTGGGAAGACCACTTACCATTGATCGAGTTTGCATATAACAATAGTTATCAAGCAAGTATTTAGATGGCATCGTTTGAGGCCTTATATGGACGACCATGTCGTTCTCCCATATATTTGACAGAAGTTGGAAAAGCGTCTCTGTTGGGACCTAATCTAGTAAGGGAAACCACTTAAAAGATAAAACTGATTCGTACGAGGATACTTACGGCTCAGAGCCAGCAGAAAAGTTATGTTGATAAAAGAGGATGTTAGGAAACTGCGTTCCCAGAATCCATTGACAGTGCGTATAAGTTGGTACTGCAAAAATTTTACGTGAAAACTATAATAACCCTACAAGGACGGAACTAGGGTTACCTTGAACTGCAAAATTGGATTGCTGTAGTAGACGAATCGAGAACACGGGCTCGATAACAGCTCAATTCCTTTGCTGCCAGAATATCAAACTGAGTGTGGGCTCTTTCGAAATCCTTTTAGTTTTCTGCTCTTCCCTCTTTACGTTCTATTTTCTATTCCCAGTTATAACACTCTCTTTGATTGCTATGACGATTCAATCCTGATCACATTGATCTGACAAAGATGTGTTCGTCAGGAGGATCAAACGATCTCCGATTTACTTGAATTTTTAACAGCAGCTCCGTCTCGACGTCAGGAACGTTGTGTAAAAAATTCAGCAACTTTCGATCAGTATCGAGCAGTCCGAAGCTCTTTTAGTGAGCGTTGTCCGACGCTAGCGATCTACACTCCTATGTCTCTTGAATGCTCACAGAGACTAGGGTTTGGTGGAAACCCTTCTAGAAGAAAGCTAGGAGGTCAAGGGAAACTTAGAATATGAAATCATGCAACCTGAAAGAAGAGCCAAGGCAGCATATATATAGGCTACGATAGGGACCATAAGAAGTCAATAAGGAATAGGCTTCCTTATGGAATTAGGAAACCCTAATTCGAACTGAATCAGATTCCTATTTCCATAAATTATAATTCATACCACTAAAGAATTATAATTGCACTCCTACCCTTATCTCAAAAATATATTTCGAGCTCCATGTTATTAAATGCTTATTATCTCCCCATGTTAAGATTACAGATATCCATTAATTAAATATAATTACTGACAATCATATTTAATTAATTTCTTAAAATTCCTTGAGATCCTCTGCTTAACTTATCTGATATGTCGGATACAAAATCCACCTGCAGGGTTTGACATAATCAAAACTTATAAGCTTTCTCAAGGGGATATCATCAATCCCAAAATTGAGACATGGATTCCATCATTAATTAATATCCATCATACAATTAATATTGTCACCCAATCCAATGAGATATTGACCCATTTAAGGATCTCACCCTTTTAGGGATCAAAGTATAAATATCAAATGTACGTGTCTACAAATTAACTTAGGATTTAGAGCATAAGCACTCATAATAGCCATGAGGTATTAATTATCTTATAAGTCAGTATAAAGATAATCACCCCAAGTCGGTCCTATTTAATACACAAAATGTACCAGCATGGTGAGTTGAAACTATACCGTTTCCCGCAGTCAAGACAAACCTACTACAACACCATGCTGCAGTCCTACCGATGGTGTGTCCAATCCCATCTAAGACTGTAAACCAAAATCTTACATTCTATAATATCTGATGGCCTGATCTTCCGTGTGTAAGCCGAACTCTACACACCAAACCACCTACTATATAGAATGAGAGACACACATGCATAATATTAAATAAATAATATAATACAAACATTGCCCACACAGATTCTCATAAAAATGGAATAACTGATTTTATTAAAATAATAAATTAACTACATAAAGCATGGCTTTTAGTATACATCCCTAACAATCTCCCACTTAGACTCAAAGCCATGAAGTGACACACCTCACTCCAACTAATGGCTCTACCTCCTAGGGTAAACACATATCCTGAGGTAGACTTTCTGGAACCCCTATCTGACATGAAATCAGAATCTGTGTGCCCAATGGGTACAAAAATGTCTGCTTGGTAAACTAACATATTGTCTCGAGTCCTTTTCAGGTACTTGAGAATATTTTTCACCGCAGTCCAATGTTCTTGCCCTGGATTAGACTGATATCTACTAACCATGCCAACAGCAAAGCAGATGTCAGGTCTAGTACATAACATAGCATACATTAGGCTTCCTACTGCTGAGTCATAAGGAACTGCCTTCATCTTCTCTATCTCATCAGGTGTCTTAGGACACTGATCCTTAGATAGAGTAATTCCATATCTGAAGGGAAGGAATCCCTTCTTGGAATCTTGCATGCTAAACCTTGCAAGAATATTGTCAATATAAGTGCCTTGTGACAAGCCCAATATCCTATTCTTGTGATCTCGCATAAGCTTGATCCCTAGGATGTGACCGGCTTCTCCCAAGTCCTTCATATTGAATTGACTGGATAACCATACCCTTACAGAAGATAATACCCCCACATCGTTTCCGATTAGCAAGATATCATCCACATAAAGTACTAAGAACACCACCACTCTTCCATCATGTTTCTTGTACACACAAGATTCATCCGCACATTGATCAAAACCAAAAGACTTGATTGCTTGATCAAAACGGATATTCCAAGACCTAGATGCCTGCTTAAGTCCAAAAATGGACTTCTTAAGCTTGCACAACATGTGTTCTTGGCCCTTCGCAATGAACCCGTCTGGTTGCATCATATAGATGCACTCGTCAAGATTTCCATTTAGAAATGCTGTCTTGACATCCATTTGCCAAATTTCATAATCGAAATGTGCAGCAATGGATAAGAGAATCCGGATAGACTTCAGCATTGCCACCGGCGAAAAAGTTCCCTCATAATCGATTCCTTCTTTTTGAGTAAACCCTTTCGCAACAAGCCTTGCTTTAAAGGTTTCCACCTTACCGTCTGCTCCTCTCTTCTTCTTATAGATCCACTTACATCCAATGGGTTTTATTTCATTAGGTGGTTCTACAAGATTCCAGACTTGATTGGAGTACATGGACTCCATTTCAGACTTCATAGCCTTTTGCCAAAGATCTGCATCTTTATCTTGGAGTGCTTCATTGTAGTTACAGGGGTCGGTACCTTGTTCGTCAGGGACCCGGTCATAAGACTCTCCCAAGAACATATACTGGTCAGGTTGAATAATAACCCTCCCACTACGACGAGGCACAACCCGTGTCTGTGTATCACTGATATTTTGTTGTGAAGATTCTGAACCTAATACACCATTATCTACACATTGTACTGGTTCAGGAACCTGCGTGTTAATGGTTGGTTTGGGATCTACACGAGTTTCGATAATCCTCCCACTACGATGTGGTAATAGAATATCGATAACTCTTTCTTGTGGTGTTTCTTCTCGTACCGTTGGTATTAAAGAAGTATATGTCGGTGTCTTTCCTCTCATTTCCTCTAGAACAATACGGCTTCTGGGCTTGTGGTCCATAACATAGTCCTCTTCTAAGAATGTGGCATTGGTGCTAACAATAACCTTCTGATCCTTAGGACTATAAAACAGACCACCTTTAGTTCCTCTTGGATACCCAACAAAGAAACATACTTCTGTTCTTGATTCCAACTTTTCTGCGTTCCCTTTCAGCACATGTGCTGGACTACCCCAGATCTGAACATGCCGTAGACTAGACTTTCGCTCAGTCCACAATTCCGTGGGAGTAGTAGGTATTGACTTAGATGGTACCAAGTTTAGAATGTATGCAGCTGTCTCTAATGCGTGTCCCCAAAAGGAAATTGGTAAATCCGAGTAACTCATCATAGATCTTACCATGTCCATAAGAGTCCTGTTCCTTCTTTCTGCCACACCGTTCTGCTGAGGCATACGGGGTGCAGACAATTGGGATATAATCCCTTGCTCCAATAAGTATTCCCTAAACTCTCCTAAGAGGTACTCTCCACCGCGATCAGATCGTAGTGTCTTGATACATTTACCTAGACGCTTCTCCGTTTCAGCCTTGAAGTCTTTGAATTTCTCAAAGCATTCAGACTTACGCCGCATCAAATAAATGTACCCATATCTTGAGTAATCATCGATGAAAGTGACAAAGTACTCAAATCCCCCTCTTGCTTGGACAGTCATAGGACCACACAAATCAGAGTGAACCAGTTCCAACGGCTCTTTTGCTCTATAGCCCTTGGCCGAGAATGGCCTCTTGGTCATTTTACCTTCCAAGCAGGATTCACAAACTGGAAGTGCCTCCACTTCCAATAAGCCTAATGGCCCATTTTGAACCAGTCTTTGAATCCTTTTCAAATTAATATGACCAAGGCGTAAGTGCCAAAGATGCGTTTGGTTCATCCTCGAAGGTTCTTTTCTCTTAAATGGCAAACTATTTGTGTTATTCAATTCAATAAGTTGCAGTATAGGAGAGATAGGATTTATAATATAAAGATCATCCACCTATTGACCAGAACAAATAAAACGTTTATTTTCTTTAATAACTACTACTTTATTAAAATGAACTGAATATCCGTTCTTTACTTAAACTAGAAACTGAAACTAAATTCCTTCTAATAGAAGGTACATAAAAGCAATTTCGTAATATTAAAATTCTATCTCTACCAAAACTAAGATGTAGATCTCCTACTGCAACTGCTGCTACTCTCGTAGCATTTCCCATATATAGATAAATCTCTCCATCACTGAGCTGCCTGGTTCCCTGGACCCCTGCAAAGAATTGCATACATGATCAGTGGCTTCCGTATCTACACACCAGGTACCGGTAGATCGGACCACTAAACACGATTCAACAACTAGTAAATGAGATTTACCTTGATTGTTCTGTCTGGCGAGATAAACTGGACATTGCTTCTTCCAGTGTCCTGGCTGCTTGCAAACAAAACATTTGCCTTTAGGCTTTCCCGATTGTCCTCGTGGCCTTTGGATTGGCGGAGGACCCGCGGCCTTCTTTTGAGCCTTTTTCATTTTCTTCTTGCCTTTCGGCTTTGAAGTAGAACCTTTCTCAAACACAAGAGCACTCCCTGACTTTCTGTTGAGACCCTCAGCTGCCTGAAGTTCTTTAAGCAGCTCCGCCAAGGTATATTTAAATTTATTCATGTTGTAATTGAGGCAGAATTGCTTAAAAGACTCTGGCAGTGACTGGAGTACGATATCGACCTGGGTTTCCCCGTCAATTTCAGCTCCAAGGATCTCTAGTTCATTAAGAAGAGATATCATCTTAAGAACATGATCCCTTACAGGCGTCCCCTCAGCCATGGTTGTGTTCATCAAGTCTTTCATAGCAACCTGCCTAGCAGCACGACTTTGATCCCCGAACATCTCTCGGAGGCTCTCCATCATGTCATAGGCACTGGTCATTGACTGATGTTGATGTTGTAGAACATTTGACATGGATGCCAAAATGTAACACCGCGCCATCTCATCAGCCTTGACCCATTTCTTGTGAGCCTGGGTTTTCTCAGCGGTTGCCCCCTCACCAGGTTGCTCAGGACATACTTGAGTAAGCACAAACTTGTACTCTTCAGCAGTTAACACAATATCCAAATTCCTTTTCCAGTCTATATAGTTTGGTCCAGTAAGTTTGTTTTCTTTAAGTATAACAGCAAGTGGATTGAAAGTACCCATTTAAAAGCCTGAGAATCACACAACATAAATAATTACGTTTGGGCAAAAATTACTATGGATTCGATTTGAAAATATTGGTTCCCTCTACCATATTTGAAAGGAATCCGCCAGCAACCTGATACACCGCGAATAGTATGACTCGATGGGAAGCCATTTACTATCCATCATTTGTTTAGATAGACAATTGCCTTTTAATTTCACTATCCAGGCAATGTACTTTGCCTAATAAAATTAAACTGCTGACTTGCTTTGGTCCTATAAATAATAACAGTGACTCAGATAGAGAGGATATTATTATTTATAGCTAAGTGTACACCATCACTTAATTCTAGGTCAAGAGTTCTGTGAGGAACACCTCTGATGGAGAGGTGACCCACACCAACAATCACCCAAAATATTCTTTTAAAGAAGTTTGTACTGATGATTCCATGATCAACTACGTCCGATAGGGAGGATGACACTAGAGCCATCACACAAAATTAATCATATCATCTACAAACCAGTGATGGGGACCATGAGATTTATACTTGATAAATTCCCTCTCCTACTTAGAAATTTAAAAAAAAAAAAATTTAGGGTTATAATTTTTTAGAAAAACTTTTAATTTAATTAATAAAAAATGATGGAATACTTGACAAGGATTAATTCATCCTTACTTGTGAAACCTACATGTGTAGATAATAAAATTATTCTATTCTCATGATTTTAGAAAATAAGTACTTATGTTTTCAAATTATGGAATTAGTTTTATTTCTAAATACACATGTAGTTATCCATCATTTTAAATTAATATAAATTAAACATGCAGCTAGACATCTGAAATAAGTCTAGGAACAATTATCCATGTTGTCCTATTCATTAAACATGAAACAATAATAATCATTCAATCACACATAAATAAGGAAACCACAATAAAATAGGAATCCCACTATTATGGTCAAGCTGCAACTCTTGTGAAGAAATCTTCATGGAACCCGATTAGCTCTATGTCGCAACTACGCAACTGCCTTCCGGAACTGTTTTTTGAAATAGCCTCCAGAAATTGCCTCTAGATTGCTTTCTGAAACTGCTTGTAAACTATTTTCACGAACTGTCTTCACGGATTTACTTGAGATATATTACACAAACCCTATGCCTCCATAAAGGAGTTCACATGCTATTTCTTTGCAGTAAATTAACCACACATCAATAAGCGTGGGATCCAATACACACAAATCCTATGCCTCCATAAAGGAGTTCACATGCTATATTAAACAGCAAAATTAACCAAGGATAAAACCATCGTGGGATCCAATCACACAAAATCAGTGACCATAATAGTGGAATAAGAACGCTGCAAAACAAGGGTTAGCAAAGTTCTACGTCCTATCCATCCATCAAAACACGCATAAGATCTGAAGTATATCTTTACTCAACGTGATTTGAATCTTCGACCGATGGATGGAGTACTTAGAAGATTATGACTTCGAACTACAACATCATCCAGGGAAGGCAAAAAATATAGTGGCCAATGCACTGAGTTACAAGTCACGAGGTTCTTGGCTTGTCTGTCCATTCAGGAATGGAATATGCTTGATCAGATTGGGGAGTTTGAGGTAGAACTTGACGATTCTGAGGATTGTGCTTCGTTGTATTCTGTCATGGCTCAATCGTCGGTCATTCAACAAGTGAAAGATGAGCAACAATCTGATCCTGTAGCATCTACTTTTCGTATGCAAATTCTTTATGGTGATGTTATAGAAGGTTGGACTTTTGACTCTGAGTGTGGGTTGAGTTCAAAGACCATTTGTTTGTGCCTTTGGCAGTCCGTAAACAAGTGATGAAGGAATTCCATCATTCACAATTAGCGGTACATCCGGGAGGCAACAAGATGTACCATAATCTGTGATGTCAGTTTTGGTGGAAGGGTATGAAGCGCGATGTCGCTAAGTTTGTATCTCAATGTTTGACCTGTTAGAAAGTAAAAGCCGAACTTCAGAGACCTGCAGGGTTATTGCAACCATTACCAGTTTCAGAGTGGAAATGGGAGCACGTGACAATGTATTTTGTGACAGCACTTCCTAGGTCACTACGCGGTCATGATGCCGTTTGGGTTATTATGGATCGTCTGACAAAGTCTGCACATTTTCTGGGAATGTGTTTGACAGATTCAGTTGATGTTCTTAGTCGCTTGTATATTCGAGAGATCATTCGGTTACATGGATTCCCTGTTTAATTGTGTCGGATCGAGATCCGCGGTTTACTTCCTTGTTTTGGGAAGGTCTCTAGAAAGCTTTGGGGACAGAATTGAGATTGAGTACAACTTTTCATCCTCAGGTGGATGGTCAGTCAAAATGTACTATACAGACCTTGGAAGATATGTTACGAGTTTGTGTTATGGATTTCAAAGGTAGTTGGGATGACCACTTACCATTGATCGAGTTTGCATATAACAATAGTTATCAAGAAAGTATTTAGATGGCATCGTTTGAGGCCTTATATGGACGACCGTGTCGTTCTCCCATATGTTTGACAGAAGTTGGAAAAGCGTCTCTGTTGGGACCTAATCTAGTAAGGGAAACCACTTAAAAGATAAAACTGATTCGTACGAGGATACTTACGGCTCAGAGCCAGCAGAAAAGTTATGTTGATAAAAGCGGATGTTAGGAAACTGCGTTCCCAGAATCCGTTGACAGTGCGTATAAGTTGGTACTGCAAAATTTTTACGTGAAAACTATAATAACCCTACAAGGGCGGAACTAGGGTTACTTTGAACTGCAAAATTGGATTGCTGTAGTAGACGAATCGAGAACACGGGCTCGATAACAGCTCACGATCTTCTACCGTATTCCTTTGCTGCCAGAATATCGAACTGAGTGTGGGCTCTTTCGAAATCCTTTTAGTTTTCTGCTCTTCCCTCTTTACGTTCTATTTTCTATTCCCAGTTATAACACTCTCTTTGATTGCTATGACGATTCAATCCTGATCACATTGATCTGACAAAGATGTGTTCGTCAGGAGGATCAAACGATCTCCGATTTACTTGAATTTTTAACAGCAGCTCCGTCTCGACGTCAGGAACGTTGTGTAAAAAATTCAGCAACTTTCGATCAGTATCGAGCAGTCCGAAGCTCTTTTAGTGAGCGTTGTCCGACGCTAGCGATCTACACTCCTATGTCTCTTGAATGCTCACAGAGACTAGGGTTTGGTGGAAACCCTTCTAGAAGAAAGCTAGGAGGTCAAGGGAAGCTTATAATATGAAATCATGCAACCTGAGAGAAGAGCCAAGGCAGGATATATATAGGCTACGATAGGGACCATAAGAAGTCAATAAGGAATAGGCTTCCTTATGGAATTAGGAAACCCTAATTTGAACTGAATCAGATTCCTATTTCCATAAATTATAATTCATACCACTAAAGAATTATAATTGCACTCCTACCCTTATCTCAAAAATATATTTCGAGCTCCATGTTATTAAATGCTTATTATCTCCCCATGTTAAGATTACAGATATCCATTAATTAAATATAATTACTGACAATCATATTTAATTAATTTCTTAAAATTCCTTGAGATCCTCTGCTTAACTTATCTGATATGTCGGATACAAAATCCACCTGCAGGGTTTGACATAATCAAAACTTATAAGCTTTCTCAAGGGGATATCATCAATCCCAAAATTGAGACATGGATTCCATCATTAATTAATATCCACCATACAATTAATATTGCCACCCAATCCAATGAGATATTGACCCATTTAAGGATCTCACCCTTTTAGGGATCAAAGTGTAAATATCAAATGTACGTGTCTACAAATTAACTTAGGATTTAGAGCATAAGCACTCATAATAGCCATGAGGTATTAATTATCTTATAAGTCAGTATAAAGATAATCACCGCAAGTCGGTCCTATTTAATACACAAAATGTACCAGCATGGTGAGTTGAAACTATACTGTTTCCCGCAGTCAAGACAAACCTACTACAACACCATGCTGCAGTCCTACCGATGGTGTGTCCAATCCCATCTAAGACTGTAAACCAAAATCTTACATTCTATAATATCTGATGGCCTGATCTTCCGTGTGTAAGCCGAACTCTACACACCAAACCACCTACTATATAGAATGAGAGACACACATGCATAATATTAAATAAATAATATAATACAAACATTGCCCACACAGATTCTCATAAAAATGGAATAACTGATTTTATTAAAATAATAAATTAACTACATAAAGCATGGCTTTTAGTATACATCCCTAACAGAGGAGACCATTGTCTTTTGAAGTTGGGAATCATGTGTTTCTCAAGGTTTCACCTCGTCGTGGTGTGCTTCGTTTTGGGCAGGACAAGAAGCTTTCACCTCGTTTCATTGGACCTTTCCAGATTTTGAAGCGTGTAGGTGAAGTTGCCTATCGGTTGGCTCTGCCTCCGCAGTTGGCAAAAGTTCACAATGTATTTCATATCTCGATGCTTCGTAAGTATGAACCTGATTCGTCTCATGTTTTAGATTGGACTGATTTACCATTGGAGCAAGATGCGTCCTATGAGGAGCAACAAGTACAGATTCTGGAAACTAAAGAACATGTGCTTCGTGGTAGAACTATTCATTTGGTTCGAGAATTGTGGTGACACCATGGTACTGAGGAGACTACTTGGGAGAATGAGAAGAAGATGCGTGATCGATATCCGCATTTGTTCTCTTCTTGAGTTATTTGTTTTCTGTTATCTATGTGCGAATTTCGCGGTCGAAATTTCTTTTAAGGTGGGTAGGATGTAATACCCCATATTTTATTTTCGCGTTTTAATTAAATAATACCAGTTTTGGGTTTATTGGCAGTATAAATTTTACCTGCATGTGTGTATCATCGCGTGAGCTCAACACACACAAGAATTGTTGAGCTTGGAGCCCAAGCAAAATTTAGTGCAGAGTGTGTACGTGTGTACTGTATGTGTTTATATGCTTGGTGCCCAAGCATTTTGTAGTTATTTATACACACTAACCTCCCAATCCCTCATAACTCTATCAGTATCTCTCAACAACTCTATGTCTCTCTATTCTCCCTCTCTTTCGAGTACTTAGATACACACACACACACAATTACTTATACACACATATATTTACATACTCTTTCAATTCAAGCTTGGATTGTCAATTGATATCTCTGTATATCTCAGTAATATTCGAATTGGGTAAGTTTACACTTGTAATTTGTAATTTCAATCTATATAAACTATTAATATAGATATATATATATATATATAGATTTCATATATGTACCGTTTAAGGGTATGAAAATAGCGAGTAGAAAAAAAGTCATGAAAACTTAATTTCTTTATATCAAATGAAAGGTCTCGATCCCACGAGGCACCATTTTGAATTTCAAAAGCTAATTCGCAACGATCGCGACGATCGGTTGATTTTAAATTTTGTCGTCTCTTGGTTTTTCAATTAATTCGAGAGCTATGATTTGATTCATAAAAATCCGATTCCATATTTGGAATCTACGCGGAAAAGGGAAGAGATTCATATATTGGAAGTCCTGTTTTGGTTAAGTTTTCAAAATGGGTAAAAATTAGCCTTTGATTTCAAAATAGAGGAAGAAGACGATTTTGTGACATCTCGCGCGCGCGACCTGCTTAAGCGAGGGGTCGCGCGATCGGCCCGCGTGCGCGACCAAGCATATTTTTGAAAACTGTTTTAAATTAAATCCGTGGCCATCTGTACAATCTCGCCCGAGCGGCCCGCGCGCACGACCTCAAGCAGTTTAATAAAATCTCATGTTTTCTTACACTTGAATCAGAAATGAGCTAAGGGACCTTGTACCCTAAGCTTTAAGATTTGTACTTCAGTTTAATAGTTATTTTACTTGTGCTTAGAGGTGTTGCACCTCACTAATACACTTGTATTATTGTTAACGATAGTTATAACAGATTGAGCAGTTTCGGTGTCTGTTTTGATTTCTTATTCAGTCTTCAGTGAACGGTAGTTCCGTATAACCCTCAATAAAGTTGTACAACATGTTAACAATGTGCTTACATGTTTACTTGAGCTGCTATGCCTTGAGTGGTTAATTGAGTTGGTATGCTTTATGTGTTTACCTGGGTGATTTCAGCATATCTATTGTGTTGCTTTCATGCCTTCATAATCTGTCTTATGAAATATTGAATATGTCTGGATGCTTAGAGCTCGTATATGTCATAACATTTCATAAGCATGAACATGGACACAAAAATCACGAAATGATTTTGGGATGAAAGACCTTAGAGGCTTTTGATTTTTGAAAAAGGAAGATCTTAGAGACTTCCAATTTTTTGAAAGGGAAGACCTTAGAGGCTTCCATGCATAAAACCCTCTAGGAGGGACTTTGTTTTGAAAAGATAGAAATCTCGGATTTGTGGGTAGGCGTGTGAGATGGGTACCACTAGGAACTCGAATTGCGGGATGTGCTACAAGAAACCCCCGTAACGTTGAAGGTTAGGCCTCCGTGTAATTCGTAAGGCCCAAAGTCCCGCACGTTTGAGGCTAGGCCTACGTGGACGGGAAGCCCATGATCCGGGTAATGATATTGACAATCGAGGGTAAGTGTTTGAAATGGCATGAAAATGGTTTTCATACATGACATTGGCATTCATTGCACTCACGCATATTATATAACAGATGCTATTGTGTGGTTATATGACTATACGAGCCTTTTGGCTTATGGACTATTAAACATTTTTTCAGGTGATATAGATAAGGGCAATGCCCCGAGACTTGACAATGCTTCCGCTAACGTTTGAAGACCCCCATGTATGGGGATTATATTTTATTAACGTAATAAAATTTGGTTTCATAGAACATGTTATGTTTCAATTGGACAAATGTTAGTCCACCTGCTTTTAAATAAAAAGATAGCTTAACTCTGATTTTCCGCTGCTTATACTAAAAACGTTTTGTTTCAAGAAAGGATATTTTCTAAATGAAAACCAGATTTCTGTTTTATAAATGTTTTCTAAATGAGTAACATATATTACTTGCAACCCTCGGAGGCAAGGACTTGGGGAGTACCGATTGGTGTCAAAGCCCACCGTTATTGTTATTGTTATTTTTGTGCTTCCGTCGGATGACACCCCATTGCCGGGACCCGTGGTAGGGCGGGGCGTCAAAAACTTTGTATGATGGTCATATTAGGCTTAAAAAATAAAGCGGAAACAAATGTTGGAGCTTAATTAATGTGAAAAATGTGATGGCATAGGGAAGAGCTACTTTCAAAGACATGTATTGACTTGCATATATATATATATATATTTCCCTTAGATTACAAAATTATTGGATAACTTACTGAATATCGTTCAGTTCGACAACATATAGTTTTGGTCTAACATTAGTTCAATTTCACAAGGGATATGAGTTTCTGTTTCTGCTCTCTTTTTCTCTCATGTGCTACTCATTTTCTGTTATTATGTTACTCCCTCCGTCCCATAATAAGTGTCCACTTCTATTTTGCACAATGTTTAAGAAAGTTGTATTATATTAATTTTTTTGATTCATTAAAGAGCCACTTTCCAATTTTACCCTTAGATTTGATGGGTGTTTGACTTTTTGCTTGTTTTGGGGCCACAAATAAATGTTACTTTGTCTTTATTATAAGGGTAGTTTTGGAAAGCAAGTAAAAGCTATATACCAATTTAGGAAAGTGGACACTTATTGTGGGACATCCAAAAAAGGAAATGTGGACACTTATTATGGGACGGAGGGAGTATTTTTTAACTGATTGTCTTTAAAACAATCTGGTTATTTTTTTTTTCTTCATGTTGCAATGAATAATACATGACACCCCCCCCCCCCCCCCCCCCCCCCTCAACCAAAAAAAAAAGTAGTAATTGAAGGGTACTTAATTTTTTCTTTAGCCATAGGTGATTTTTTACGTATTACTGTATTAATTTGCTTGGGTGTGAGCTTGCACAACATGTTCAATAAGTTTAAAAGAACAACAATCTATGTTGGTATACTTTCATTTGGTACTGAATGATTTTCATTTCAAGTCAATGTGGATCCCATGGAGCTCTAGGGAGGGAAATGCTAAGTGAGAGCAAGTTGAGGGATCTTCTCCATGGATTAGATTTTGTATGTGCTCACATACGAAGGTCGGTGATTGGATGCTTATGGGAGATGTCCCATGGGAGTAAGTTTCTATTTATGCCACATGTTTCTGCCTTTTAACTTGCTTCTCTTATGATTAGTAGGGTGGTGTTTTGCTAATTTATTAAAATGAGTTGTGAAAGCCATTTAGAGACCATTTTGGGTAAGCTTTAAATTATTAATTTGTTCGAAGAGATTGTTTTGCTAATTTATTAAAATGAGTTGTGACCATTTAGATCACAGGGAGAAACCCAAAACTTCAATAGAGAAACCTTACCATAGTATGTAGTCAAGATGTCAAAACCATATGGATCGCAATATCCTAAGCAATAGGCAGACAAACACAGCTTTTTGATGAGTAGCCATAAAAACCTACAGGAGAAATGAGTGTAGTGTAAGATCAAGACATAAGAAGGCTACACATTGATATTATTTTTATTCTCAGTTTGTAATAGCTCACACACAGACACACACAGTTAACTCTTACCTTCTAGTCGGAACATCGGGAAAGCCTCTTCACTGTTAATAAGACATTGTTACAACTGATTTAAAGATCAGGTAAACTGAAAAGACGTGCTTACTGTGATGACAATGCAGCTATTTTTTTTACAAAAATGATCAAACCTAATGGCGTTTAATGATCCATCATCTAATGTATGTTACCCTATCTCTAAGGCTTGTTGCAGTTCGAATCCAACTTGGCTACTTCCAATTCAACCTCTACCTACCATTCTGAAGTATCCTATACAATTAACATGAACTCAATTATTAGCATCATCATACAATATGAACAAAATACAAAACAAGAAGCAGTAACTTGAAGACAAACGTCAACAAATAGTTTAAAAGGAGTGTTTCAAGCAATTAGAAATTGTTCTCTATGTGTTGTAGATGTGCCTGGTGATCACCAAAAGAAAAAAAAGGTAGATTTAGTTTTAAAAAAAAGATTTATACATCTACATAGTTTTTTACAATAGCATTTGCAAATAGACCCAATATTATTCCTAGCTAAATGTAAAAGCTATTAGTCCACCACGTGGAAAACCAGCAACCCCCCTGTACACTCCTATATTAAACTATCCCAAGTCAAACAAAATAAATTACAAAAGAATGAAGTGACAAATCTACACAATGTAATCCACTAGCATTCCAAAGTAAATTGATAGCTCAAACATAAAAGAGGCAATAAGAAAATAGTAACAAATAACCTCAGTAAGCACAACTGAAGGTGTCAATTTCAATACGCTTTGGCTACCCCAAGCATGTTTCAGAGAAAAGGTGGATCGGTGAGGAGGAAACATGAACAATAACTCCCATAACCACAAGAATAGAGGGTATATTCCACCATTCCTTACAAATTGGATAAAGGGTACACTCAAAGTGAACAACATATATACACGTCCTCTACTCCAAGTATTTTTTTTTCTTCTAAAGATGCCAAAATCATATTTTTTTGCCTACCCTAAACTAGGTTAAACCAAAATAGGGTAGATATTGCCACTAAAAATCATATTTCTTGTAGTGTATATCTACAAAAAGAAATAAAGATAATATCAATACATTCTTCAGATGTCTAGATCACCAACAAAATTTAATCCGGAACTTAATCAGTATTCAAACTCACTAATTGAAATCAGAAAGCCAGTTGAACTTAAATCAATCCTATGTTAACATAGTGAGTCGGAGTATGAAATATGATTAACAAATTTGTTGAGCACTTAGTTTCTAAAACAAGGGTATATGTAAATATAAGTATGTACAAATACATAGATAACTTGTTTGATTGTTAAAAATCTTTGACGTAGGCTTAAGCTCTGGATATAATATAGATAGAAACGTAGAACATGAACTAGAGAACTAGCATGTTACCATACAAGTAAGGACCTAACGCGACCACCTTATAAAGAAATGTTTAGATGGGTGAAACAAGCTAAATTCATGAAGTACGGAATGTAGTACTTGGTGTTTCTCTTCAACTAGGCACATGGCTCTCAAACCTAAACTTGGAAACACTTATGTGGTAATTCATTGTCATTTTTAAGTGTTTGTCCACAAATAATACACTAGTCATCTGATCAACTATCTAACAAACATGAGGTTGTTGTGTGTGGTAGTAACCTGCTGTGCGCGCGCCTGTACGCACAGTGGGCTTTTGGGCAACCTCTTTTTTTTTTTTTGGTTTTTCCTTGAGTTGGACTGGGCAAGGGTTTTCTTTTTTTTTTTTTTTTTTTGGGGGGGGGGGGGTTGTTTGAGAGGGAGAGGAAAGGAAGAGATTTGGGATAGAAAGGGAGAGAGATTAGGGAGAGGGGAAAGAGATGTTGGGGTTTTTTTTTTCTTTTTCTTTTTTTTTTTTTTTTTTTGCAAGGGCTTTAGGGGGAAGTTGTTTTGGGGTTGTTTATGGTAGTATGGGGGTGGTGTACGATTGTGGTAGTGGGTGGTGTTTGCAGAGAGAGAGAGAGAGAGAGAGAGAGAGTTCGGGGGGGGGGGGGGGGGGGGGGGGGGAATAAATTAAAAAAATTTGAATTTCTGATGGTCAACTTTGGATGTTATGTTTCAGCTTATTGTTCTTCATTTGTATTTTCTTTATTGTATTGTTTATTAAGCAATCGAGGAAAACAAAAAGCTTCTTTTTAATGTTTGATGTTGCTTTGTGTAGGAGAAGAACATAAAGAAAAACTTGCAGGACGAGGTTGTTAGAGTAGTTCTTGTGCAAAATGGGACTCCTCTTTCCATTTCTGAACACGAAGATCTTGTTTCAAAAATTTAGGCAGCTGCTGCTCAAACTCTTGGTAGATATGATTAATTGATTCTCGAGAATGATTTATTGGCTCTCAGAAACATATTTTTTAATTTTTTTGTTGATTAGTAGAGATGAATAATGTAATGGAATTGATTGGTTGTAATGATACGTTAATTGATTATAAAGTATTAATTTAGTTGTTGGAATTGATTATTGAGCTGCATTTAGTTTTGTACAGGGTGGTAATATTCATATATGTAATCTCCATTTTTTAAAACAAATATTTGGAAGCATTTATGTCATTTTTAAGAAAACCAACATAAATAAAAATCATTTATGTCACTTTTAAGAAAGCAGACATTACTAAATACACATTTATGTCACTTTTATAATTAAAAAAAATATTTATGTCACTTTTAAAGTATTTATGTCACTTTAGATTAAAAGTGACATAAATAAAATTGTATTTATGTCATTTTTAAGTATTTATGTCACTTTTTATTAACATATGCTTCGATTTTATGAAACATTTATGTCACTTTTATAAAAACATTTATGTCAGTTTTAAAGTATTTGTGTCGCTGCCATTTATGTCACTTTCTACTGAAAAAAAAATGACATAAATACCTATTTATGTCACTTTTTAAGTGACATAAATAACAATTTTCCTTGTAGTGAGATACAAATCCAAGTAGAAAGTTTTTTAGAAATTTGGTATTAAATACCAAATTAGGAGAATTATTTGGTTATAAGACACAATGGAAAAATAATTGGGGACAAGGACATATTTGGTGGAAGTTGTTAGGGATAAACTCAACTACTTCTAGTTGTGACCAAAATACCCATTTCATTCATTTGCATTTAGAGAGAGAAAACATAATCAAAGACAAAGAGAGAGAGAGAGAGAGCACGATTAGAGAGAGAGAGAACACGATCTACCACCATTCTCTCCGGCGACACTGACCACCGCCGTCACTGACCACTGAGAACCAGAGGCGAGAGCACCGGTGACCACCATCCTCTCCGGCGACTACCACCATCCTCTCCGGCGACTACCACCATTCTCTCTGTGCTCATCCAAAGAAAAGCCGTTGCCGCGTCTCCATCCACCGCCATCGCGGACAACCACCACCAACTTTGTCCATCACCAACGAGCACTAGCCACGACCATCAACGACCACCGAGAATTCCAAATACGCCACCTCCGCGAGCAGATCCACCACCATCGTCATCTCTAAGGAATGATGGTTTTTTTTTTTTTTTTTAACACCTTTTGTTGTGAAATTTATCAAAAAAAGTCTGTGAAGTTTCTCAATATTTTTTTCTAGATTTTGATATCAACTATGATACTTTGTTTGATAGATCTTGTTAAGTGGGTTGTAAAAATCTAGATTTTATGCAAAAAATAATTTGCAGATCGATATGAATGCTCGAATTTGTAAAAAGTTTTTGCAATGTTTGTTAGAACACTTTTTTGTGAAATTTCACAAACTTTGTGAAATTTCACAACTTTTTTTTTTTGAAAAGTTCACAACTTTTTCTGTATTGGTATGATAAATTAATTTTCAAAAACTTTTTATGTGTTCATTTCATGTTGATGTGGTGGTTTGGTTTGAAGAGATCAATCAGGTGAGGTCGTGGTAGTGATCGGCAGACGTTTAGTGTGGGCGGTGGTGGTTTCGTGGAATTTTCACGAACTCTGTGAAATTTCACAACTTTTTGTTGATAAATTTCACAAATTTTTTTTTTTAAATTTCACAAGTTTTTTCGGTGGTTGTGAGAGATTTACTTTCAGGATCTTGTTTTATGATCCTTTCAAGTTAATGTGGTGGTTTGATTGTGAAGAGATTGATAGAGGTCTGGTGTGGCGTTGGTGGTGAATGATAGAGGTCTGGTGGTGGTGGTGGTAGTCGCTAGGGGGTCTAGTGTGGTGGTGTTCGCCGGAGGTCAGACAAGCTCAGACGAAGTCGCCGGAGCTCAGGCGAAGTCGCCGGAGCTCAGGCGATGTCATGGTGGTGGTCGCCGGAGCTCAGGCGAGGTCGTCGGAGGTGATGGTGGTGTTGCTTGTGTTTTTGTCACTGTGTTGCAAAATCTTAGGGGTATTTGTGTCAAAGTAGCAAGGTATAGACATAATACTACAACCTTTTTCTAACTGGACTAAAACCATAATATTTCTCTTAATTTAGTTTAATTGCTAATTGCCCCAAAGTTTTTTGGGTTGTGAACAATTTCGCGGTAAGTTGTGGTTTCTCAATCAAAGGTAGCTTCTTCCTCATGCGGGTTCTCATCTTTTTTCATGTTTTGATTGCAGATACTGGTGCATGACTCTTCCCTCACCATCCATGAACCAAACCAATTGGGTACTCCAAAAACTAAACAGCGTGAATAAACAAAATACAATTTGAGCCATCATCAGCAACGAAAAAAAAAAAGAACCAAAGAAAAATGAAAAGAATAAAAGAGCCCAAATAACCAAGAAAAAACAAATAGGTCTATTAAACATATGTGAAAAGATATGTGGGTCCACATGCTGATCGATCACATAGAAAAGAAAACTTTTTATTTTTTTTAGGGTAAATTATACTGACCTCTCCTGATGCATTTGGACAATTTCAGAGACCTTCCCTATATTTTTAAAAATTACACTCACCTCCCTTTATTTTGAAAATGACCGTTATATCCTTAGAGAAATTATCAAAAAAATTATTCACTACCTTTTGAAAAATGAAAAAAAAAAAATATGAACAATTATGAAATTTTTTTTTAAATTGTTAGACAATATTTCAGTAGATACCAAATCAAACTTTTATTAAATTTTTTTTTTAAAATATCAACAATAAATTGAAAAATTATCAACAAAATTATCTACTACCACTTTAAAATGAAAAGAATAATAACAGTAATGAAAAAAAAACATCAACAATTTTTATTTAAAAAAAAAGAATAGTTATATTGTATTTTTGTCTGCTTTATATTTTAAATTTGTGAACTTGCTCCCAAAATTGTGAATGAGCTGCTCCAATGAAACTTAGTTAGTTCACGCCTTGCACGGGCGCTACCCTAGTATATATATATATATATGAGACTCCACTGAGCATATATATATATATATATATTTTAATAGGGTGAGGCTAAATACACCACTATAATTGCTAAATACACCACCCCACCCTTACTTTATTAATTTTGATACAATCAAGCACCCATTTTCCCACTTTCACAAATATACCAAAAATACCCTTTCCCACTTTCACAAATATACCA
The DNA here is from genome assembly GCA_033977485.1 of Hydrangea macrophylla. Lineage (NCBI taxonomy): Eukaryota > Viridiplantae > Streptophyta > Magnoliopsida > Cornales > Hydrangeaceae > Hydrangea > Hydrangea macrophylla. Next base: position 111,040,953 of record CM066999.1, read on the forward strand.
AAAATGCCCTTATTTGTTAGGGCATATGAAATGTATTAGATATCACAAACCCTCAGTTTAGCTCCAAAAACATAACAGAGCCTCAAGATTTGTCGTCGTCGCTCCCACATGCAACCTCCCCTTGCGCCGTTGTCCTCGTCTCCCTCAGGGTCGTCGTCTTCCTCAGCCTCCTCAAGGTAAGTTTTTCTCTCTTTCCCTCCTATATTTGATGAATGAACTTACTCTATTTTTGTTAATTCTTTTTACACCATTGTTTGTTATTCTTTAAATTATGAATTGGGAAGAAATTGAGCAATTGCTGAATGAAACTTTACTCCATTTTGGTACTCCTTTTTTTTCAAGCAAAAAAAAAAAAAACAATCGTTGTTTTGCTGAAGTGCTATAGCTCTGCCATGGTTCTCCTACTTTGGTTGGTTGACTTTATACATTTAACATAGTCAATCCCATTTACTTTACAGATTAAACTTTATGGATTTTGGACTTGTTCAATTGGTGGTATTAAATGTCAGAATATTACTTGTTGGATTTTGGACTATTGTTCAAATATATATATATATATATATATTTTATATTTGTTTTAAATTACACAGATAATTATGAATTAGGAAGAAATTGAAGAATTCATGAATGAAGCTTTACCACATAATGAAGGATTGCAACTAACACATGAACAATTTCAACAAAGTGTGATCCTTTCTGCATTTGAGATCATAGAAAATACACAGAGGTGTAATGTATGCCAAGGCTTTGGACACAGTAGCCAAACTTGCCAATCGAAAGTCAATGACAATGGATCAAGCCTTCACACAACAATTAGTGTAAGCAATTAAGACAATTGGGTGGATGAGGTGAATTTGAATTTGCTCTCGTGATTTTGGTGTTACGAGTTTGGATATATGATTTTCAATTTGAGATTTTTGATGCTATGTTGGCTGTTTGTTCTTAGTTAGATATTTTTTTAGGCTATTTTGTTTAGCCTATGATACTCTTTGGGACTTCCTTATTTTGGTTGCTTTGTTCTTAATTAGATCTCTTTTTTAGGCTATTTTGGTTAGCCTATGATACTCTTTGGGACTGACTTATTATTTGTTCTTAATTCGACCTTTTGTGGTTAATTTGTGGTGTGTTCTTGTTGGTTTTTTTTTTTTTTGGGTTTGATTTTAATGGGTGAAAAAACATATTATATGGGGAAAGACACTGATGAAGAGATATCTTGATATTGTCCTTAATCAATGTGTTTTCATGGGTGAAAGAGACTAATGGCTATTTAAGGGTATTTTTGGTAAATTTGTGAAAGTGGAAAAGTGGGTGCTTTGATTGTATCAAAATGAAATATAACTATTCATTTTTAAAAAAAATTTGTTGATGTACTTTTTTTTTTATTATTGTTATTATTCTTTTCATTTTAAACTAGTAATAGATAATTTTCTTGATGATTTTTTTATGTTTTTAAATTATTGTTGATATTTATAAATAAAAGAGTAATGTTACGCTTCCCAAATTTCTTTCCCAAAAGTGTTTCTCAACATATGTGGCAGTGGACCCAGTTGATTTTTGATTGGTTGTGATGTTAAAGTGGTTCAACCATTGTCCAACTTTAACATCATTTGGGATGAAAATTTGCGAAGTATAGCATTACTCTAAATAGATGTTCTAAAACATTTCACCTACAACTTGGACAAAAAAGTTAATGGTTTAATATTAAAAAATTAAATCTGTAAACTATTTTAAGTTAGGCTAAAGAATATAAAACCTAAATTTGAAATGTTTATAAATTTTATTTTTTGAGTTGCAAATTTTTATAAAGTTAGAGCTTAATACTATAAATATAAATCTGTAAAATTTGCTAATGTATGTATAATTTTATCGAATGCGTGCACGCGCGCGCACACACACACACACACACACACACGTACATATATATAATGAGATAAGGGGTAAATTGGTAATCTTACACTCAAAAAATAGGTAGAGGGGAGGTGAGTGTTATTTTTCAAACTAGAGGGGAGGTCCGTGTAATTGTCATATACTTTAAGGGAGGTCAGTATAATTTGCCTTATTTTTTAAGTCCAGTGTTTCCTCAAATGAATCACCATTTTAACCTACTAGCAGTCGGGGCACACGCGCATTGCTTGTTCAACGCATTGTGTTAGTTACGTATTAAAACTTAACCTGAAGTGCAATGGGGATTGAGGTGTGGTTCATGCCTATATTTCAAATAATAAACAATTGAAGACAACAACACAAAGGTGCAGAAAAATAGAAGGCTGTTTATATTAGGCTATTTGTGGATTTTGTGATTTACAGAATAACTGGTTATTTTATTTACTTTTACAGTGCTTTTTGTGTTTCTTGAATTTCCAAATCTAGTTCCAATAAGAGCTTAATTTCATGAAGTTTTCAATTTTGGTGAATTATGGTCCCTATTTATTCCGAAATTTTATCTGATGCACTCATTAGATTGCATAAGTGGCTTAATTCTCAATAAATTAAACCACTGTGATAAGTTCAGTTCAATAATCTGCTATACCATAGGTATTGCCCACCACCATCAGCCAAAACATAAATTTTATACAAATACCTAAGCATAAGTTTACTTTTTTATATTATCAATCACCAAACATTCTCTCTCTACTCTTTTAACACAACAAATTCAACAATGTATCAACCAGTTACCAAAAGTAACCATGCATATGCACTACACAGCGGTGTTTTCATTTAGGCACATTCAGAAACTGATATACATAATTCCAATATATTTTTTCCAAGCTCAGTGAAAAAACTTCTTAAAAAATGGAAAATTGTAGAATTGAAAATATTCACTATTTTTTAACATGGCAGTATACATACCACATAAAGATTGGGGGAGGCTACAAAAAGTTTGAAATTTGCAAGCAGATATGTATGTCTTACCATAGGTCGCTAAGATTGTTAGCTACAACTCCATTATCTTCAGTACTTTTTCTATTTTCTGAAACAATGTGAGTCAAATAGACAAGTTCCAAGAAAAATTAGCAAATTATAATTAATCTAATTGCAATGTCCTTGAAAAGGATTGATATGATTTTGCTTACCATTAAAACGATTGAAGCATTCAAGTTGGTGAGACTCTTACCATCTTGAACATATATATGCTCCTTTAATATGTCACCACAACCCAAAAAACCAAATATATGCATATGTAAATAGATAGCCAAAGAAACACCTGATCACCTCATATGTAGAAGTAGCAGTTCAAAAGAAACCAATCTGGGATATGGGTGTGCAGTTTGTTTTTCATATAGATGACAGTGAAATGGGTGAAGACGTGGGTGGTTTTTTATTTGAAAAATTAGTTTGAATCTAAAACGTAGTAGGAGAGAGAAACGATAGGAGAGTGCTGACTAAGAAGTGAGAAATATGATAGATTTTGTTATTTGACAGTTTTAGGACTTTTATAAAAAAAAATTTATTTGAAAATTTTGTTGGTTTTGATGTAAATATAAGTGGCAGACCCCTTGTTTTTGGTACCCCTGCATTTTGCTTTATATATTAGTATAGATGCAGATGAAAAACAAAAAGTAAAACATAACGGATATATCGGTCTATTGTTTGTTTCCCACGGACTTGCCAAAATTCCTCAATGTTCTTTGAATACTCATGGAGGTGTTTTATATATATATATATACTATTCCCTCTGTCTTATTTTATGTGTCCATCTTGGGAATCCTTTCCACAATTGTCTCTGATTATTGTACATTTTTTTTTTAGATATTGATTGCAAGGAATGGCAAACTAAGTAAAATTTGCATACTAATTTAGGAAAGTGGACAACAATTTTGGGACATCCCAAAAAAGAAAAATGGACAAATAAAATAGGACGGAGGGAGTAATGCTCATGAAATTAGGGAAAGTTCGACATTTGGTCTACGAATTAGGGCATTTGAGTTGAGATTTGGGGAAAAGGGGAAAGTGGGTGGAAAAGGTATTGAGTCTCCGCAATGCCCTTAGAGTGATGGTCCTATACATGATGTCACGTGATGCGTATCCGTGAAATATTTTTAACTCCGTCGGACTTTGGACTACATTCGTTCAACTTAAAAACTTCGAGGCCTAAATAAACACTTTTTAAACTGTAGGGACCAAAATGATACAACAACCAAACTACAAGGGTGTAAAATGTATTTAAGCCTATTTATTTTAAACTTGGGATAATTATCTTTTCCTTCGTCCTTGAATAATCTCACCATCCAATAGTTGCTTTCACATTGAATTCAGTACCACCCAACCCTTGAAGTATTCAGTTTTGGTCCCGTTAAAGGTTGTTATTTAGTTTTAATCTCGCTAAACATAATGTTAAATGTTCACCGGTTGGGCAGTTCTAATTTAATGTGGAAGCAAGAAAGGAAACGAAGTTTTGCAAGGTTAAAATGATTTTACGGTCATTAAATTTGGTAATTGGCATCATTTTTAGTGAGAGAAAAGAAAAGGAAAAAATAAGAGAAAAACATTTTCCTTGTTTTGTTAGCTAGAAAAATGATGAGTGAAACGAAAAGGAATAGAACATAAAATGGGAAGTAAATTAAATATTAAGAATTTTGTTAGCCATTTGCCTTTTTTTTTTTGGTTACTTTAATTACAATTATTTAGAATTTTGCATTCTAATGTTTAATTTTTTCTTCTCACATTTTCTTCTTCTTCTTTTTCTTTCCCTTTAAATCCACAAATGCCCAAATGCCACATCATTTGCTTAGAGAGCATTTTTGCTCACCTATTTTTGGTTCACCATTGTTAACTCATGCTTCACTGGGTGACACGTATTCCATTTTATTCCCATTTTGAAGACCTGAGTGAGCAATGGTGGACCAAAAACGAATAAGCAAAAAATGCTCTCTATTTTTGGTCAATAAAATACTTGGTTCTAATTCAAAGTGAAAATTAAGAAAACAAATTAAGCCAAAGGGTCACATAATTTGGTGGGTTATAATTCAGGGTGGAAACAAAGCAGGGAAAGAAAACTTTGGAAGCATGAAAACGATGAAGGGCTCGTATTCAACTTTGGTCCCGTAATTGACCAAAAAAAAAACTTTGGTCGCACTTTTGGCAACTTAATTGGCTTGATATATTTGTATGAATAGCCGCTTTTATTATAATTAGTCAATAACCCGTCTTATGCACCGGTTGTTATCAACACCAAAAAAATTATACGAAAATAAACTTTAAGACCTTGTTTGGAAATGAAACAAATAAGCTTAGGTTCAATCGTATTCTCATTTTCTATTTGGTTCATGTGTTGCTTGGATTTATAATTTCGCATGCTTCCCAAATTTTGAATCACTAATTGATTCCCAAATGCTATGTTAGTAGTACCACATGCTGCCGCGTGGGGGTGGGGGGGGGTGCTATGTTAGTAGTACCACATGCTGCCGCGTGGGGGGGGGGGGGGGGGGGGGGGGGGGGGCATGTCCCCTGCAAAAAAAAAAAGTAAAATTTTGGGGGGTGTATATAGAATTTTGAAGATTTGAAAACATTTTACATAGTGCCCCCCCCCCCCCCCCCCCAAAATTTGTGACTTTACATGTGGAAGTTCTTAACACATAATGTCCACTTGACTTTAATTATGTTGAAATGGTAATGTGTTAGGAATCACATTTAGGGATAAAAAAATTTGGGAAGAATAACATTGCAGGATTAATAATAATATCCACTAGTGTGACCGTGCGACATGAAAAGTCCTTATTAATAGTGAAGGGGAAGAGTAATATCCCCTTATTGAGATAAACAATACCAAAATCTAATTTGCCACAACTACTCATCTGACGCTCTATCTCACTTAAAAATAAAAAAAATATGTATAAATGATCTAAAAAAAATTTCTCGGGGGCCCCGCATGGAACTTGGCCCCTCCTAACACAAAATCCTAAGTCCACCATTAGTGATCGGTGATATCATATAAGATAACTGACAAAGTATTTAGGAACCAAAGCATTACTCAAACAAAATTGATCATTCAAGCTTCGTAAAACTTTATAGTATTTTGCCTGCTAGAACAAAGGTTGATACACCCAAAATTGGCTCTATCCTATGACCGAGCGGTTCAAATCAGCAGTCAGTCTATGTCCCGGTCAAATCATGCACAACTCCTCGGACAAGCATCAGCCCGAGCGGTCTAGTCTACCCGAGACTCACCATCCCGAGCGGTTCATTCACGACCAGACCAACAGGTCGGGAAGACCACACTAGCACGGTCCATATAGGGGCAGTCAAGCCAGGCCCGTAAGGCACGCCCCAGAATATTCCAGGCAGTTTCCTATTCAAACTAGAAGACTAATGGAAAGGGCAAATTGTTTCCTAATCTAATTAGGAAACCCCCACAATTAATGCCAATCAGTTCTAATACAATTAGGAAACTTACTTGATTGGTGTCAATCACATCCTAATTGGATTATATTTCCTTATCCATGTACGAGTAGGTATCTTGCATCTATAAAAGAGAGCACTCACCCCATAGAAAGGGTTCAACTTTTCAGTCTCTACAGCACCTCTATAGCAGTCACCAACACGCCTAACCGACCTACGGTAGCTCCAAACTATTGTTGGTTCACCACAGGTCCTCGGCTTTTTACAGTATAGTGAACGTGCTCAAACACACACGTGGACCGAACCACATACAAAAAAATAGTCTCTCTCTCTCTCTCTCTCTCTCTTGCTCTTTCTCTCTCTCTCTCTAATCTGCTTTATTTACCTCTTACCAAATTTTGGCATCATCAGCTTGACACCGTCTGTGGTAACCAACAAGTTTCTCATCAACAAATCTCTTGACTGATCGTCATGCCTCCGAAGAAGGGTGAGAAGACTGCACAGCAGGTCAACCGGGATGTTCCACCGATGCCAGCTATGGCAGTCATGACATCTGAGTAGATCACCGCGAATCTCACATAACTCTTAGAGGGCCAGCGTCAAATCCAGCAACAGATCAAAGCCCTGCTGGCCCAGCAAAGTAGTCCTCCAGTTGCCGGGAAACGACCTGGGAACGTTGCGTATGGTCGGGAACCGATCTTGACCAGACAACGTGCCCAAGCCAACCCATCCCGTGTTGAGGATGCCAGAGGACTTGTAGAAGCAGATTGATGGAGTGGCCAAAAGGCTGGGCCAGAACCCTACTCAGAATCACGCCAATACCGAGACAGAGTCACCATTCTCTAGCCAGATCACGAGGTTTGCCATCCCGCGCAAATTTAAGCAGCCTCGCCTAGATCCCTATAACGGCTTGGGAAGCCCGGTTAACCACGTCTGGACCTACAAGGCTCAGATGGCCCAAGCCACCTACTCCGATGAACTACATTGCCTGGCCTTCCCCAGTACTTTGAAAGGCCTGGCCGTGCAATGGTTCTACTCCTTGGAGCCCCGATCAGTTCGTAGTTTCAAGCAACTAAACAAGCAGTTCATCAACCAGTTCATCGGTATGCATGAACGGCCAAAGCTTGACATGTAGCTACTGACAGTCATACAAAAGAATAATGAGACCCTCAACGAATTCACTAACCGATTTAATCAAGAGAAGCTCAAAATCTATGATCTTGATGAAACTGTCGCTATGATAGCCTTCTGCTCGGGAGTTCAACACACCAAGTGCGCCGCGTCATTTCACAAAAATCGACAGGAAACCTAGTTGAACTCACTGGGAGGGTTGAAAAATACATTGACACTGAAGAATTTTTACAGACCAAAGACCCCGAACGGGTAAGCAACGAGTCTTCCAGAAGTAAGCGAAAGCGAGATCAGCCCGGGAGTTCTGACAGTTCTTCCAGCTCACAGCAGGCAGGGTCCGGCAGTCCCGACTTGACCTCCAGTTCACAGCGGTCTGAGTCCGACAGCCCCGGCCCGAACTCTAGTTCGCAGAAGTCAGGATCCAGTGATCCCGATCTTGAATCCAGCTCAGAGTAATCAGGAGTCCGGTGATCCCGACCCGACCTCCTGTCTCTAACAGTCTCGACCAGTCCAAGGCACATCAAAAGACCTCGGGCCACACCCGAGGCACATCAAAAAACCTCGGGCTCCGAACTCAGGCACAAAAGACCTCGGGCTCCAAACCCAGGCACCAAAGACCTCAGGATCACACCCGAGGCAAAAGACCTCGGGGTCACGCTCGAGGCATCTGCTTCGCTTAGGTCCAACCGACGATGGGGACGAATCCCCCTAGGTGGATGATGATGGCAAGCTTCAAAAGACCCTGCAACTACCCATGTTCCAGGTCGGTTACCTACAGTCCTAGCCTCCACAAGACCCTCGTCTTAGAGAAAGCTTAGGGGGCAGAAAGGCACAATAGACTAAACAGGCAATCACACTGGATACTTACAAGGCTTACGGTAACTAAGGCAAACTCTTAGACAAACCGGGCGCCTACAGTACTCAGAGGCAATAACTTCACTTAGGTCCAAACCGTCGATAGAGGTGACTCAAATCTCTTAGGTTGGCTGATGATAGAGGAGCAAAAAAGACCCTAAAGCAATGTGATTTAGGTCGGCTCCACCAACATGGTCAAACTCTTTTCCCAACAGTCTTAACGAAGGCTGACCGGGTGAAAGGTAACCATCCTGGGGAGTTAACATAAAAGGACCCTAAAGCAATACACTTTAGGTCGGCTTTTCCAACATGGTCAAATTCTTTTGCCCACAACCTTGACGAAGGTTTACGGGTAGAAGATAACCATCCTGGGAGCTAACTCAAACAAAAGACTCCGAATTAGGCCGAGTCTCAACTCTTGGCCAATTCCCGAGCACTTAAAGACTCCGAGCTAGGCTAAGTCTCAACTCTTAGCCAGTTCCCGAGCACTCACAAGACTCAGAAGCTCTAAGGCAGCTTCCCTGAGCACTCAGACAGTGGCATGTGGTATCAAACAGATTTCCAAACTTGTCCCAATATAGCATCCGGCCAACCTTGGAAATGGGGGGCAGCTGATACACCCAAAATTGGCTCTATCCTATGACCGAGCGTTTCAAATCAGCAGCCAGACCATGTCCCGGTCAAATCATGCACAACTCCTCGGACAAGCATCAGCCCGAGCGGTCTAGTCTACCCGAGACTCACCATCTCGAGCGGTTCATTCACGACCAGACCAACAGGTCGGGAAGACCACACTAGCACTGTCCATATAGGCGCAGTCAAGCCAGTCCTGCAAGGCACGCCCCATAATATTCCAGGCAGTTTCCTATTCAAACTAGAAGACTAATGGAAAGGGCAAATTGTTTCCTAATCCAATTAGGAAACCCCCACAATTAATGCCAATCAATCCTAATACAATTAGGAAACTTACTTGATTGGTGTCAATCACATCCTAATTGGATTATATTTCCTTATCCATGTACGAGTAGGTCTCTTGCATCTATAAAAGAGACCACTCACCCCCATAGAAAGGGTTCAACTTTTTAGTCTCTACAGCACCTCTATACCAGTCACCAACACGCCCGGCCAACCTACGGTAGCTTCAAACTATTGTTCGTTCACCACAGGTCCATGACTTTTTACAGTATAGTGAACGTGCTTAGACACACACGTGGACCGAACCACATACAAAAAAACAATCTCTCTCTTTCTCTCTCTCTCTCTCTCTCTCTTTAATCTGCTTTATTTACCTCTTACCAAATTTTGGCACCATCAAAGGTTAATCCAGTACTGGGAGAAACAAAATTTTTTTTTTAATAATAATAATAATAATAATAATAATAAAATAACAAAATATATACAGATGAGAAAACAATGAAGTAGTTGAAAAAACATAAACAAATTATCAGAAACTTGCATGGGAAAAAAGGCTTCATAGGGCCATGGCCCGCCCAAAGGGGGGCAAAAGGGGCAATCGCTCCGGGCCATCAAAGTTCATAAATTTTTTAGGGCTCTCATGAAATTTTCATAATTATATTTTTTACCTTAAGATTTTAGTATTTTACATTTAGATCTCCCTCAAGGCCCAATTTAGTACCATCAACTACATATATATTGATGTACACATATATATAACTCAAAAGCAAAGGCCCTAGAATTTTAAAAATTACACTTTTAGTGTAAGAATTTTTTGAGTTTAAAAATAGGCCCCTCTAGAATTTTGAAAGATACCATACAATATTTAAGTTTCACAAATAGACTCATATTATAAGTAATTAAATCCCCAAAAAATTGCCAATTACATACAAGTAAATCCTAAAAAAAATGTCAATTATGTATAAATAGACCCCAAAAAGTTACCTCGGGGACGCTGCCCTTGAACCCCGTACGTATAAGGGTCTCACTTTTAATAGTTCGTCCCGAGCCTCCAAATACTCGAGACCGACCCTGCATAGGGCAATCAATGTACGTAGCTCCTATGACCGGTTGGCTTGCACAACTTAAAATAACTGGTTAATTATACTTTACTCGCTGTAGTTTAAAAGTGACCACTTAACTCACTGTGCTTTTGGGTAAAGTGTTACCATTACAGAAAGTGTTATATGAAATTACTATATATAAGTGTACAATCTTCTTTTGAGCCATCTTCCCATACAATATAATTGTATAAAGTCTTGGTCTTGTCGGAAAAAAAGAGAGAGAAAACAACTAATAACAAACAGGTCCTCGCAATTCCTTGCTCTGTTTATCTGAACCGTTCTTTTAGACCATCATGATCTCGATCACTTCCTATAAGTTCTAAAACATAACTCAAAATTTTTTATTTTTTTTTGAATTAGCTATTGGGCTGCAACTTTTATGAGCTCATCAGAAAAAGAGTAACAGTTTTATTTTTGTTCATTTAATTTGCTGCAATCAAGAGTGCAAAATGTCCAGAAGCTTCTCTGAAGTGGGAGAAGAAATTCCATCGTACATTGGAAGCTCCTCTGAAGTGGGAGAAGAAATTGTAGTGCACGGTGGAAGCACCTCTGAATTAAGAGAATTAGAAATTGTTTCCTCTCCCACCCAATCTGAGGCTGAGGATATATCCATCATACTTGAGCATGATGAATTCAATGCGCGAGAGAGAGAGTCGAAGGGCACACTAATACCTATAATGAGTGGAGCATTTGCAGAGTTCCTAGCCGGCTGCGTGAGCTCAAGGAAGATGTTTACACTCCTCGTCTTGTATCTATTAGACCTTTTCACTTTGGCCAGGAGAACCTACAAGTTATGGAAGTCCACAAAACTCGATAAATGAGGTCAATGTTCCTTAGTACCACAGAGTACGATATAACCTTTTCGGAATGTGTGAAAGAAATGCTGAGAGTCGAGGAAATAGCTCGTTCCTATTACTATGAAGATCAAACCACCCCAGTAAGTGTTAGAAACGTTTTCAAACATTTATTTCAATTTTCGGTTACATTCCCTAATTTAATTTCATTAAGGTTTCCTTTTCAATTTATTTTAATCATTTCAGTTACAATTCTAAATGAGTCATTAAAATTCCCAGATTTAATAGTTTTAAGGTTACAAAGTTAATTGCTTTTAAAATCAACTCATTCTTCGGCTATGTATAGAGAAGAAAGTGTGATTTGGTGGATATAGAGACATATGCCTTAATAGGCCTGTAAACGGATCGGATCCGGATCGGATTTATGATATCCGAATCCAATAAGAATCCGTTAACTAAATCTGAATCCGAATCCGATCCGATAAAAAATCCGTTAACCAAAATCCGAATCCGAATTTGTTAGGATTCGGATATCCGACGGATATCCGTTAAGCACTAAAAAAAACCACTTAAGCAAATCAAGTTTTTTTTTTATTTTTTATTAATTGGATATTCGTTAAGCATCAAAGAAAATTTTTAATCCGATATCCGTTAAGCACCAAATTTTTATTTTTATTTTTTCTAATCGGATATCCATTAAGTACAAAAAGAATTTTATAGTATAGGGTCATTATATAATTTTCACAAAACAAGGGGAGCTAATTTGTAATTTTCACAAAACAAGGAGCTAAACGGATTGGATTTGTGATATCCGAATCCGGTCCGTTTGTTAACAAAATATTAGGATTCGGATTCGGATTCGGATATCATTATCGGATATTTTCTATCGGATTTGGATCGGATCAGATCCAAATCCAATCCATTTACAGGCCGGCCTTAACGTACGTGTAATTTCTCATTGTATTTTCCTATCAATGTTCTACTTGTATTTTGGGCAATCTGAGAAAGATTTGTTCATCCCCTCTCCCAGTGTACGTGAACCCGGAGGAGAATCGTCTGTTGATATTGGGTTGGATCTTGGAGCTGCTTATGCCATTGAATCCTTCACGTACGGAGGCAAAGTTGCTTTAGGACAGCGATACCCATCTCAATATTTCTAGCCAGATTTTTCTTTACTTTTGATTATAGTATCTTATATTATACAGTATGTTTTTACATTATTCATTTTATGCTATGACTCCTTATATCTCAATGTTCTAAATTCCGTGTTATAGTTCTAATAATCTACTCCCTCTGTCCCATATTTAGAGTCTTTGATGCCATTTTTTGGTGTCCCATTTTAAGAGTCCTATTTGAAAAGTCAAAGTACTTTAATTCAAACTTTCCAAATTTGCCCTTTATTATATCCAACTCCTCCCTCTCATTTTTTTGATGTGACACTATAATTTTGAATTTCAAAAAGGGCTATATTGGAAAGTTAAAAATCTCACCAAAATCAAGGTTGTCCCCTTAATAAGTTGGAATTCCCAAAAGAGACTCTAAATATGAGACGGAGGGAGTATTATAATTGTAAAATACTAGCCTTTTTAAAAGCAATATTTTTAACAGTCTAAAGCAACTTTGATTACACTTTACCGAATTCAAGAAGAACTTGAATTGGATTTAAAGCATATTCGGTGGTTGGTTAAAATACTATAGTTATATGCGATTTTGGTTGGCATGGTAATTGTGCATTTAGATTTAATATACATCCTTTTACAAGTATTACTTTTGGCCTAGTTGTGTTTATCCACTAGATCAAACGATTACAGAATAGTGGGTAAACACAAATGTGTTTACCCACTAAATCAAACGATTACAGAATAGGCCAGAAGTAAAACTTGTAAAAGGATGAATATTATTCTGTAATCATTTGAACTAGTGGGTAAACACATTACAAATTTATGCCAAGTAAGTAGTAAGTCAGTCATTGGAACCGCACAGATTTAGAACATAGGAAACTGTTTCGAAAAAAAGGTTTAGAAAGCAGTTTAGTTTTATTTTATCCAAAAACACTTATAATTTTACTAAAGCTAAAAGGTCTACTTGGATGACGAGAACAGAATCTGTTCATAGACTGTTGAACTATTTTATTAAAATTGAAGCTGTGTTGACATGCCCAGGAAAACAGTTTTATTTTTTGGAAAGAATAATTGGTGTCATTTATTTCTTTAATATACTCTTAATTTTGTGCTTAAAGCTAATATTGATGTGTTAGAAACTGATTGTTAAATTGAAGTTGAATTGGAGTTAGTTTGGTGGTGACAGTCATTCAAACTAAATTCTAGATCATTACTGCATGATGAAAATTATTAATTGTCACTTCTCAATTTTGAAATTTAGAGTAGTGTTAACTACTTGACATATGACTAAAATTGTATCACTGTATTTAAAATGTTTGAATATGTGTTAAGTTTATAAATATATATATATATATATATATTATAGAGTAAGTTGCAGGGCGAAAAAAAAAAAAAAAAAAAAAAAAAAAAAGGAGTCTCATAAAGTTTACTAACGTTCAAAACTTTAGAAATTAGTTTCTACTTTATGTTTTCATAAAGCTTGCAAAGTTTATAGTACAAATGCTCAGTTAGGGGCACTAATAAATTTTACTAACACTTATCAACACAGTCTATCTGTAGTAAGAGAAATAGAATGTGTTAATAAGTGTTAGTAGAAGTTGTTAGTGCCCCAAATATTACTCTTCTAATTATTGGGTATGTTAACTTTAAGAGCATTGATTTGACCATTTATTTGGTCCAATTCTAACAACTGTTTGTTACACGTTTTTGAAAATTGATGTTAAATATCCTTAATTATTCTCCTAGCCAGTATAGGCATTGAAGGTTTGCTACATAGATATGTGTGGTATGTATAATTATAATAGGGATACACATCAAACGACACACCAAATGACATATTGTGTTTTAAATGTATATACCCTGTGCTGTTTGCATTTTTCACATTTTTCTGTGCATCACTTACACAACATAAGGTACATGCATTTAAAGCTGGTGTGTCGTTTAGTGTATCGTTTAATGTGTATCCCTATCATTTTTGGTGGTATGTATTATAAGGGTTATGTTTATCACCACATCTCATTGTCCCAAAATTATCTTCCAGTTATTCTGACACATTTCTATTCAGTAAAAATATTGGTAGTCCTCTAATGTAGCAAACCAATATTGATCTTTTTTTTGTTGCTAAAAGTCATTTCCATAGAACAAAACACACACTACAAACACTGGCACCTATTCCCCAGGAATACTTTCCTCCAAAACAAAAGGAGGGATAGATTCTAAGGGGGTAGGTCCATCAAGAACACCCGAACAAGACGTAGCCCATTGGGCGAGCCTATGAGCTACACCATTTGCAACTTGAGGGACCTTCCGGACAGTCCAAAAGTCAAATGAATCAGCAAGAAGCCTTCTACCTTTAAGGATCTCAGATTCAATAGCCCAATCGGGTTTTGAAAACCAGTCACTGAGAGGATGGCAAACCAGAAGAGCATCACCTTCAACAATAATATTCCGCACTCCAAGGGAACTCGCTTCAGTGATAGCAAGGAGGGCCGAACGCTCTTCAGCGACAGTGGGGTCTAACTTTTCATCATTCCAAATCCGCGCATGAATAACGAGAGATTGATCATTTCTGAAAATAACAGCCTGGTAAGACGAATTCTTTCTAATAGCAACATCAAAATTCACCTTGATCCACCCTAAGGGAGGGGGAATCCAAATGGCAAGAGGAGGAGTTAAAGTAGGATGGGATATTATTTATACATCCCAGTGCTCCTTGGCCGACTTCAAGATGCTAGAAATACAGCTTGGAATATCTACCTTAAGATTTTCGTGAAGAACCTTATTGCGGATATTCCAAATATAGGACATTGAAGTAACAGCAAAAATAGTGAACTCATGAGCTTCCTCTTTGTTGATGTTGAGGTTCTGAATCGGGCAAAGAATGTCATGGATCCATACCTTAATACCTTCACCAACATAAACTGAAGGATCAAGGGGCCATCTAGAGGAACGCCAAAAAATTTTGGCAAGGGTGCATTCTAGAAACAGATGTTCCAGAGATTCGACCTGGTGTTCACAAATCATGCACTTAATATCATCAATGGGGAAACGAGCTGAAAGAATATCTCTTACCGGCAAGGCTTTTGCAGCCACTTTCCAAAGAAAAATTTTGTGGCGTTCATGGAGTTTAGCATTCCAAATAAGGTTCCAAGCAAACCTCTGCCGTGCGTTAGAACTAGAAAAGCGCGGAGCCTGATCAGTTAGGTAAGCTGATTTCACAGAAAAATTCCCCTGCTTATTAGGTGTCCAGATGAGTTTATCACAAAGTCTCCCAGAAGGCATCGTCAATTTAAGGATTTCCTCAACCGAGGCCGGAGCAAAAAGATCTTTAATCAACCTTACATTCCATCCACCATCGCTAGGCGAGATGAGCTCACATATCCGAGAGAAGTTCGGTCTAGGTTGGGAGAGGCATGTGGGTTTAAATTTGGGAAGCGTGGGAATCCAAGGGCCCTCCCAAATATTAGTCTCATTTCCAAGACCAATCAACTTGCAGGAACCAGAGCCCAACAAATTTAAAGTTTTATTAATTCCTTGCCAAATCCAAGATGAGTTACCCCTCTTGAGGTGTTGGAGGAGATGATGGTTATGGAGGTATTTTCCTTTGAGAATCTTAACCCACATATTTTCACCCTTAGTGAGGATTTGCCAGCCGAGCCTCGATAGAAGAGCAGTATTGTAGTCTTGCATTCGACGAAGGCCTAAGCCTCCAAGACATTTTGGTCTGCAAATCGCATCCCATGCTCGAAGGTAAAGACCCCTTCTTCCCTGCATTATTGTTACCCCACCAGAAGCCACGAAACTTTTTGTCCAAATTGGAACAAATTGAGGTCGGGAGGGCATGAGTAGCCATAGTATAAGCAGGAATAGCTTGAGCAATCGTACGAATGAGAGTTCCTCGGGCTGCTTGAGATAACAAAGAAGCTTTCCATCCTTGGATACGGTTTGAACTTTATCAAGGATTACAGACAACACATATCTTTTTGACCCATTGGCCAGGAGGGGGAGACCAAGGTATCTCAAGTCTGGTGGGACTTTCTTAAGGCCAGTCTCGCGTCGGATAGCATGAGCAACATCAGTACACAAATTGCGGCTGAAAGTAATCCTGGACTTGGTATGGTTGATCTTTTGACCTGCCCAGCTACAATACATATTCATACATGCCATGATATGGTTGGCTTCAGTAGGATTAGCTTGGCCGAAAGTAATCAGATCGTCCGCAAAATGGAGATGATGAATAGACAGGCAATTTCTGCTAGCTTTGATGCCTTTGATGGAACCGTTATTTGCTTCTCTATTTAGTAATCTGGAAAGCACTTCAGTACAGATAATAAACAGGAATGGGGATAAGGGGTCACCTTGGCGGAGACCTCTGCTAGGTTTGAGAACACCATGGGGATGTCCATTGATCAAAATAGAGAAAGACACAGTAGAGATGCACTGCCAGAACCAGTTACACCAAGTGTCATTGAAGCCAAAGCATTTCAGAACCTTAATAAGAAAGTGCCATTCCACACGATCGTAGGCTTTCTCCATATCGAGTTTGATTGCAAGCAAACCTCCTTTCCCTTTTTTGCATTTCATCGAATGTATCATTTCGTGTGCAATGATGATATTGTCATGAATCACACGGCCAGGCACAAAAGCTGATTGAAGAGGAGAAATCATTTTGTCCAGGAGTGGTTTAAGCCTGTTGGTAAGAATTTTAGAGATAGTCTTGTAAATGACATTACATAAACTAATGGGCCTGAAATGATTGGCAGTAGTGGGGTTGCGAGTCTTGGGTATAAGGGCGATATTGGTATGATTGAGCTTTTGAAGGATCAACCCTCCAGCAAAGAAGCTCGAAATTGCTTCGATAACATCGCCCTTGACAATTTTCCAGAACGTTTTATAGAAGATGACTGACATTCCGTCAGGCCCAGGGGCTTTTGTAGAGCCAATTTGGAAAATAGCCTCCTTGATTTCCTTTTCATTCGGGATAGAACAGAGAGCAGTGTTTTCTTCTTGGTTAATGATTTTGGGGATGAGACCATCCAGATCAGGGGGAAAAGTGGTGTGGTCAGTTTGGAAGGTGGCTAGGAAATTATCAACGAAAGCTTTGCTTATAACCTCTGGGTCGTCCGTCCAGCTTCCACGATTAGTTTTCAGGAAGTCGATCGCATTACGTCTTCTCCTGATGATCGTAGACAGATGGAAAAACTGGGTACTTCGATCGCCTTCCTTGAGCCATTGCACTCTAGATTTTTGTTTCCACAGAATCTCCTCTCGTTCCAGATTTTCATCCACCTCAGCATTAAGAGCAGCAATTCTAGAAATGTTTTCGGTCGTGGGAGCCTAAGTTTGGAGTGTTTCAATAGCTTGTCTGGCACTACGGATGTTGTTCTGGACTCTTCCAAAATGAAGCATGTTCTAGTGTATAAGGGCATGCTTAACGGCTTTGAGCTTTTGGCACAGCTGAAAAGAGGGGAAGCCATGAGTAGTAGTATTACGCCAAACATTTTCAATAATCCAGGCACAACTCTCATAACGAATCCACATGGCTTCAAATTTGAAGTCTTTGGGATTGTTGTATCGCTCACCAATCGTATTCAGAATGATGGGGGAGTGATCCGACGCCTGTATGGGAAGATTACGTATGGTAGCTCAGGGAAAGAGCTCACGCCAAGAGAGATTAGCAATCCCTCTATCCAGCCGCTGACGGATATTTGCCCAGTTGGCCCTACCATTATCCCAAGTGAATGGGTTCCCTGAAGCTCCAAGATCAACCAAACCGTTGGTTTCCATGAATCCCAAGAGACCTCCTGAGGAGGAGCACGCAAAAGGTATACCGCCTTTCTTTTCCGAGTGATTGACTTTGCATGTGTGTGTATATATATATATAATAGTAGTAGTAATGCTACTCATGCTACAATCCTTGACTTTGCATATGTGTATATATATATTCTATGAAACACATCCTAGTTAGAAAATAATGATAACATACTATTGATAGTCTTCTAAAGTTGTTTTGCTGAAACTCTCACCACAGTTTTGATACAATCATTTATATATTAATTAATATTTAGTTCTATGGTTTGACTCCGTATTGTAATTTTTGGTTTAGTATAGCTTGAAATACTTTTGATTACAATAATTGCTTAAAGAAAAACAATCAAAATTGTGAAACTTGGAATCAATCAATTGCAAGATTATTACTGGTCGTGCTTTATTATTGGTTAAGTCTCAGCAGCAAAGTTTATTATTGCAAATGTGATGAGAAGAAGAAAGTTTTTGATAACTCGTTTGGGCTTTCATTTATTCAATGGAGTATATAATCGGATTTCCATTTCTCGTATTTATTTATGACTGGATTTCTACATCTTGTATTCATATATATGGTTCCGAGGATTTCTTTAGATTACTTATTAGTAAGCATGAAGCCGGGACTTATTATTGGAGAGCACAAAAATGGCATCTACATATTGTCCTAGAATTCTATCTCTATTTTCTCATATGGATATATTATGTTACTCAATGAACTTCTTATGTTCATGGCGTATTCGATTATGGCTCGGATTTTAATCTCTTAGATCTTCATATTATTTATGTCCAATGGATTTCTTATAAGCAAGGAGTGGGGGGGCCGTATATCAAATGTTGACTATATTTCTCTTCTTATAATGATATCATGAAGCTGAAGCTTATACTTGGAGGCGCGCATATTATGATGCGATTATATATTATTCGGATATCTTTGGATTTCTAATTCTGGAGCAACGCAGAAATTGTGGGGGACGTGGATTTCATTTGACATCAAGCATCTTATATCTTGTATCCACTTTATTTGTGGAATAAAAATGTACCAAATAAGTGGCCAGATTGATTGCATTGAGAGAATGATCGTTTGGCCAAAATATTACTTGGACTAGCGCTGAGGCTAGATCCACCTTTGAGTAAATCAAATAAATTAAGGACTAGCGCTAATGCTAGCTCCATATATGTCGAAGGGATGAGCTTAGCCCGCAAGGGAGTTACCTAGGGAGGCAACCCAACCTCTGTTATTGGGGACCCCATGAAGGAGGTTCAATGGGTAGAAACAATCCAAACTGCATGACTTGTTTTTCAGCACCTTTTATAATGAGATAAAAATTATAAAACTCTCTACTCATCCTAAGGCAATGTGCTGTGTTTTGTGGTGACGTTTAGTAAGGGATTACCCTAAATGAGCCCAAAGTAGGAATTCTCCTGCAGGTATAGGTCACATATACCTTGGAGGACTCACCTAAGTGGGAACCGTCGTGAGGCCGCAACCGTGAAGATTGGGCTTTCCTCTAAAACTCCCATGAGAATCAAGATCGAGTGCATGGCCATTAATAACACTAACCCGCGAACTAAGTCAAGTATCGGTACTATGTGTATGATATGTTGAAGTCTGGTCAAAGAGTCTAGTTCTAGGTAAAATAGTCCACTATGACTCTTCAGATGGAAACTATCAACACTAAGTGAGGTACAAGTCCGGAAGAAATCTACACCTATTGCATAGTAAAAGTTGTCCATCTTATAAATAAATATTTTGTACTCGATTTGAATGTTTTAAAACTTGTGGGGGATTGTTAGAAAAGTTTCCAAACATTCATTTCACTTTTCGGTTACATTCCCTAATTTAATTTCTTTAATTAGGTTTCCTTTTCAATTTATTTTATTCAATTAAATTCTAAATAAGTCATTAAAATTCCCAAATTTAATAGTTTTAAGGTTACAAAGTTAATTGTTTTTAAAAGCAACCCATTCTTCGGCTATATATAGAGAAGAAAGTGTAATTTGGTGAATATAGAGACATATGCCTCAACTTATAATTTCTCATTGCATTTTCCTATCAATGTTATACTTGTATTTTGGGCAATCTGAGAAAGACTTGTTCACCCCCTCTCCTATAGTACGTGAACCCCGAGGAGAATTGTCTGTTGATATTGGGTTGGATCTTGGAGCTGCTTATGCCGTTGGATCCTTCACGTAGGGAGGCAAAGTTGTTTTAGGATAGGGATACCACGCCTCTCAATATCACAGGCCAGATTATTGTTTACTTTTGATTATAGTATCTTATATTATATGCTTTTACATTATTCATTTTATGCTATGACTCCTTATATCCCAATGTTCTAAATTCTATGTTATAGTTCTAATAATCTATTGTAATTGTAAAATAGTCTTTTTAAAGCAATATTTTTAACAGTAAGGGGGGTTTCTAGCTCTAATGATAGAATTCTTGCAAAAATTTTACTAGTCGATGGTTGTTTTATTATTGAAATTCTCTTCCGACTGCATGCCATGGTTATTAGTATAGATCCACTATTGGGTACTGCAACAATTTCTTCTCTTCGACGCAATCTGGCACTTCTAGAGAACCAAATACCCATCTTTGTTCTTGAAAATTTGTTTGGAATTATAACAAAATGCTTCCAAAAACCCAACAATTTCTCACTCGATAAGCTTTGTGGTCACTTTTACAATTTAAACCTAGAATGGGGGCACAGCATTGCCTGCAAGCACTTACTAGGGCTCATACGTAATTCTTACAAGCCTAATTATCCATGTGGTCTAGATTGCGAGACATATGTTGCTATCTGTTGCTGTGTGCAGTCAAAACCTAGCACCAATCTACCACTCAAGCAGAGCTGGGAGTTGATAAACTGTGTCACAAAACTCAGAGAGTCTGAGATCAATTTTGTAAGGGGTACCTTAGGAAACTTGTTTGATATCAAATTTTGTTCTAATGGAGTACTTGAAATCCCCAAGTTGTGAATCGACGATAGCATGGTTCACCGTTGAGGAACATGATCGTGTTCGAGCAATGCTGCGGTGTGATTGTTGATTACATCACTTCGTACACCATTCTAATGGATTACCTCAACGATTCCCCAGTTGATGTTGAATTCCTACAATAGAGGGGGATAATTGAGAATTATTTAGGCCATTGCAAAGAGGTTTCTAATATCTTCAAGAAAATCTCCAACAAAATATTTGTGGAAGACTTCTTATTCTCTACTCTGTGCAAACAAGTGAATGAATACTGCAACTTATGTTGGCCTACTAAAAGAGAAATTTTTGTACCTGACTACTACTTGAGTCCTTAAAAGTTCATCAGAATTGTTGTTGGCTCTGTGCTTCTCTTACTCACCGTCCTTCAAACAGGGTACACTATTGCTTCTTACTATCCTCACTAACCCTCATCCTAATTACTCCTTAATGTCTTGTAATTTTCAAATGGAATAAGGGCTTGTTTGGGTGCTTATGTTAATTATGTGACCATAATAATAATAATAATGTGACTGAGATTTCATTAATGTCTATGAGTGCTATATATATACTAGAATTTGTAGAACCGATACACTCATGAACTGTAATATTAGTTATTTGCTTCCCAATCAACCTCTAAAATACTTTTCCTTATGTTTTGAAGTGTGATTCATACATGGGTACAAGTGTGTCTATGTGACAAGTGAAGACCAATAATATCTTAGAACATGCCAAAAAGTATTTGAAGAAAAAGTTATGGAGTGTTGTCCTTGTAAGAAGTATCTGTAAGCATTAATCAAACTAAAGTACCAAAGATACTTACCTTCAGCCATGTGGTTATAGCACGGATGATGAGAACGAACTTCTGCTTGATCTCAAAACTGTTTGATTATGAAAGAACCTCCACGACCCTCACACAATTTGGTATACTGTATGGTGAAGGATGGATATGCGTTTCCAGCCTATCATTCTCTATAAAATTCTGTAACGATGGTTGTCACAGTCCTTATTTATTTATAGATAGACTTGGACCCTTACCCATGTGTTTAAATGCACAACTACTTCCTACTATCAAGGAAGTTGGGGCAATCTCAAATACCACTCAAATATATTCTGTAGAGATTGGGTTATTATCCCATATCTCATCACCAAGTATCTATATAAGATAATTCTAATATTTGTCTATATCAAATAGATGATTAATATAATAGTATTTGTGTATTACAATAAAATAAAATGTAAGCCACAAACATAGGCATATGCCTACATTCTCCCACTTGGCACACATGATATACTTTATGGCTCTTGGTGATAAGCTAACACTTAATCATAATCATGAATCAAAACGACCCACTTTATTAATTTGAGAGACATAACACATGAATCACGGTGATCATACCCCAGCCAAGGAATACTTCCTTCCGTGTATCACAATGTACCACTCTCTCTATAACTTTATGTGGTATAAATACTTTATGAATGAATTCCTATAAGTCATTGTGGGTCCAAAAGGCCCAACTGACTTTCATATAAAGGCAAACACTTAAATGCGCAAAACAAACAATGCCTTTATTAGTGAGACACAAAATGTCAATAAAACAAAACAAAATCAAGCATAAAACGAGCTAAATAATCCCATGTGCTCTATATGTAATGAATATATCTTTATCAAGAGCCTATATTGCCATGGGATCTACAATCATCAGATCTGAACTAGCATGCTCAATGACCACCTCTTGCTTCGTAACTCACTCTGTAATAGCAAGATACTTATGTCAATATACTTGTATTGGCTGCCATTTCAATAACTAATATTGCAACCAAATTATCACATTACATTCTTAATGACTTGGATATCAAAATAATACCAAGACCTTGTGATAAATTTATCCTTAACCATATAGCCTGTGAAGTAGCTTCAAAGCTTATTGTCCTTCGTTCCTTATAAGTACCTTCTAAACTTAAAGATAGGTAACATATTTATGTTGAGTTTCTCTAAAACTCTTTAATGTAAGGCTTACGAGACAATATTCTAGTGTCCTTTAAGACATGTCTCCATGAGATCTCTATGTCCAATGACATAGGAGATTTCATCAAAATCCTTCATTTCAAAGACTCAAGAAAATAAGTGATTTATGTAGCAAACTTAGGTCAGTGATTGCATGTGAAAAGTTATCCACATCTAAGTACTTCCACTATCTTAAGGTATATAAAAGTATTCACAACATCTTTTTGTCAAACGTCATGAAGTTGTGAAACCTTAAATACCATTGAAGAGATCCATATAGGGATACAATTAGCTAGCAAACCAAATGACTATCTTTATGAGAACAAAATCATAATTCCCATGTATACAATTTCCTTAAGATCTCATCGATCTGCTTTCGCCTTATGCAGCTCTAAAAGAAACAACATTATCACGAATTTCTAAATGAGCCCTTTCAATAAACCAGATAAAAGGTGCTATGGTAGACAATGCCTTACTTTGAATATTGCTATGACATCATACCAAATATTTAGAAGTTTCCTTAGTCATGGCATATGAAAACTAGATGGATCAATGTAAATGTAAAGTTTAACGTCAAAGTCCAACTTTATCAAGCATACAAAGAAATCAACAAAAATGCTTAAATTTATAAGATGTAGACCATATGTTGACTTTTCTATATAGTGGCTCTTGAATTGATTAACAATTCATCTTTATTAATGAGTATCGTATCTAAATCTCATTATCCTCCCACTAAAGTCAACATCTTTAGTAAATTTAGTTTTACTAATATCAACAATTCTAGGTGTGCACAAAGAGCTTATTACTGTATAGCCAATAGAATGTCCATTAACTGCCTTTGGGCCAAATTACTTTAGTTTGTGGATTAACAGGACAAGTCTTTATGTGTAATTGAATTAAACTAGGTTCCATCATTACCTTGACTCAAATAACGTCTAAGGAATGACCTTATATGGAACTATGTTTATGACTTACACTTGTGTCCTTAAAGACTTATTTCACAAGGCTAAGGAAGAATCATATATATATATATATATATATTTACTAAGAATACTCATTTCCATTTCTAGAAGGGTATGGTTTTTACCTTTTCTGTTACCCAATTTGTGAGACATAGTATACTAAGCAATAATATCCTCTTCCGCACACGGACCTGCTCTTTGTCCTATATCTGTGCCCCTATTGAAATATTTTCATCCATAGATCTTTATAGTCACTTCCTTTTTACACACTATTAAAGGTATCCACTATCTCACAATTACCGAAAAAAAGGTAGAGATACATAAACCAGGAAGATCATCAATAGATAAGATAAAAATATATTTGACTATTTAAACAAAGATAGAAATGATTCTCAGATATTATGTGCATGATTCCAAGAACTTCGTAGCTCCTATTTACACCTTTATTGGACTTGTTGGTCTACCCTTTCTTCATGCAGATTTCACAAGTAGCTGTTGGGATTATATCACATGTGGAATAATCCCATTAATTTAGGGATTATGATTTGGCTAGATTCCTATTGTGGTTTAGTTTCCTTTTCGATAGAGTTATATTACTTGTCCAATAAGTAATGGGTTACAAACTCTATATAAGGGGATGTTGTATAGGAATTTAGGAAGCCCTTGGTGTACCAAGTTAGGGGTGTCCC
The DNA here is from genome assembly GCA_033977485.1 of Hydrangea macrophylla. Classification (NCBI taxonomy): domain Eukaryota; kingdom Viridiplantae; phylum Streptophyta; class Magnoliopsida; order Cornales; family Hydrangeaceae; genus Hydrangea; species Hydrangea macrophylla. The sequence goes on from CM066999.1 coordinate 111,065,648, forward strand.
TTCATGGGAGTGAATAGTCTAGGGCGAGAGAGATATTAATCACTGGGGTTTTCTGTGAGGGTTGTTCACAATGATAGGGATGTGAGGTATGGATGAGTATTTCGTTATCTCTGTGATTTCTCTATGTTACAGTGATTAATTATGTCAAGTTCTTTGGGGTATTGAGAGTGGGTATACAAAGGGTGTGAGGGTTAGGTTATGGAATTTAATCCAAAGTGTCTTAAACCAATTGTTTATTCTCGATAGTGAAAGAACTAGTTCTCTCGAGTGTAGATGTAGGCGGTTTTGCCGAACCACGTAGAAATCTGTGTTTTCATTGGTGTGCTTGTTAATTACTGTTGATGTGTTTTTGTGTGTGTTTATTGGGGGAATTTGGTTCAGCTTGTTAAATTTCCAACAAGTGGTATCAGAGCTATGGTGGTCAGATCATGGTGACAGAGGCGCACGGTGACAGTGGAGATTAGCAGCACAGTGGTTAAAAGATAACACAGGATGAAAAAAAAAAAGAACAGGTGAACATATTAGTAATATGGTGACGGTAGTCATGGTTGTGGTCCCGTGAATGATAGGCTTCAGATTTGTTTTTTAAAGTTTGTCATGGTAAATTATTCTATCACACCGCGACGTAGCATAAATATGGAAAGCATTTACTTTTCTTTATGCACCCGTAGGTCGCGACAGTTTGAAGGATCGTTTCAATCCTTCCCAAACGTCGGATAATATAATAATATAAATCAGAGAGCAATCAAGGATTACAAAATTTTTTCAAATTAATAATTATTACAGCACGTGACCACCTAAAAGCACAACCCGCCTTGAAACAAAATAATATCTATTACAGTAATCCATATTACAAATTCAGTTCATCAGCTAATTAAAGCAGTATTTAAATAATTGTTTCTCTTCATAAGCAGCCATTCTCAATAAGCATAGTCTTACGGTCCAGCCTAATCATAACCTGAAAAGTCTAGACACAAATGTCCAGGGCGTATCAATACCGTCAGCTTTTATGAAGCTGGTGAGTTTTAAAAACATATACTTGCAATGTAAGAAATACTCATTTATACTATTCATTTTCTTACAGGTTTCATTCACCAGCAGGTTAGAAATATAGTAATGAATTCAAATTGCAAAACAGTAAAGATAACGTCATAATCTTCAATAAATAAAACATGTGACCGTGTATGAGAAAATGCAACCATTCTCATCTCACTGACTCTTTTCTCTCGACAACACATCAACCAACTCTCTCATTCCAGTATCTTGAAATACTAAGGTAACCACACTTTAGCACATGGGTACCAGGGAGTGTCCAGTTTGCCTCACACTTTAGTACAGGGTACCAGGGAGTGTCCAAGTCGGCGTCACACACTTTAGCGTTACCATGGGCGCCAAAGAGTGTCAAAATTTGTCACTATCGCATTTCAAAGATACTCTAAACTACAATCTCATAACATCACACTATAGCACACCAGTACCAGGGAGTGTCCAAATACACAATCTCATCCACTTACTATTTTCACACTGACCATCACTCATCATGCATGTAAACTTGACTCACATGTATGTCAATACAACTCTATACAGAAATGTAAAACACGGAAAACAAGAACAGCGTACGTGCGAGAATAATCAAGTCTTTAATCAACCCTTTTTAACCAAAAATTACAAATAGGATTCTATTTTCAGCATAATTCCCAAACAGTACTTTAAAAACTCTTAAAACTTCATCCAAATAGGTCTTTAACAGAAAACATACAAAAACCAGAAAGGGCCAGATCGCTCGCGCGGGCCGCTAGCGCGATATGTTACTTTTTCGATTTTCTTTTAAAAATTTTCCAACTGTCAAAAATTACACAAGTCGCGTGGATGTGGTTATAGCACGGATGATATATGAGACTTACCTTCAGCCATGTGGTTATAGCACGGATAATGAAAACGAACTTCTGCTTAATCTCGAACTGTTTGATTATGAAAGAACCTCCACGAGCCTTACACAATTTGGTATATTATATGGTGAATGATGGATATGGTTTCTAGTCTATCGTTCTCTATAAAATTCTGTAACGATGGTTGTCACAAGCCTTATTTATTTATAGATAGACTGTGACACTTACTCATGTGTTTAAATGCACAACAACTTCCTACCATCAAAGAAGTTAGGGCAATCTCAAATACCACTCAAATATATTTTGTAGTGATTGGGTTGTTATCCCATATCTCATCACCAAGTATCTATATCAGATAATACTAATATTTATCTATATCAAAGTTATTACTAATATAATAGTATTTGTATATTACGATAAAATAAAATGTGAGCCACAAATGTAGGCATATGCTTACAGTATAACCTTTAAGCAAGAAATCATCACGCCATCTATAATGTAGGACTTGTCGATCAAAAGACTATAAGGCTTTGTTTTGGTTTGCAAATTGAAGGAATGAAAGAAAAATAAAAAGATAACAAGACGCACAACTAGTTTCGTGGCATTTTCTCGCTATGCTTAAAGAATTTGAAGAATTAAAAAGGTTTTAGAATACTAATATGAACTAAAAAAAAAAGAGCAAAATTTAAGATTGTATTATTATTTGCACTTGGTTTTGTTCTGTTCACGTTTTTTACCAGTAGACTAATATAAGTGTTTTAGGCATTTTGTTGTCTATCCCTGATTCCCTCTAGCTAAGTGAAGAAACCAAATAGTCAAAATATGGAAATAAAGAGTCTTGTTTAAATGGTGTGACATCTTTCTCTTTAGTGTGGGGACAGAGGGTTTGACTCCCCTTAAGGGGGAGTCTTTGCTTGCTCCTTGTCTGTTCTTCAGTCGAAATGAGTATGCCTTGTTGAACTTTATTGTGGGTCATTGTAAGATTTTGAGATTAAATTATGCTGGGTTAAGTGTGTCCAGCCATAATCCAAATAAATAAATAAAATCAAAGGAAAAATACAAGCCGCCGAAAGCAATGGGAGCCTCATGTTACATTAATGTGCATTAACTCTATAACCACTTCAGTCTTCATCCCCTTACCTGCCTCTTTCAAGCTTATAGGTGCATGAGGAAAAACTTACATCATCTGATTCATTTCCTCTCAAGTCTTCATTTCAACTCCCAACACACCGTCTTAAATTGTATGGTCCCAACCGCCCTCATTTAACAAATTGGAAAAGACTTTGGTTTTTTTTTTTTTTTTTTTTATGCTAAAAGGAAAAGACTTTGGTTGGCCAAAGTGTTTTGGTGTTTATATATCAAAAGTAATTTTGGGTAAAAAACGTTTGTTCTCGAGTAAGAAATATTTGTTCTGACTAAGAAATATTTATTCTGTGATAAAAAACATTTATTCTGAGTGATTTTGATAAAAACAAAGTGATCATAACCATTTGTTCTGGGTGGATTTTATGGAAACAAATATTTCTTTTCACGGAACAAATATTTTTTACCTCGGAACAAACGTTTCTTACAAAACCACTTTGATGTATCGAATCCTAACAAACTTTCAGCCTAGGCCTACAGGTCTGCTTCGGAATATCTAATCTCGCTTTTTAAATTGGGTGGGGGGGCGTGGGACTAAATACACCATATTTTCTATTAAATATATCACCCTATAGTGGTAAAAAATAAAAAATTTGTGAGGAAAGGTAGTTTTTTTAGCACAAAAAAAAAAAAAAAAAAGTGGTATATTTATTTCCACCCTTAAAATAAAGTAAAAATTTGTGTACGTAATTAATATGAAGTCGAGGGTGTCTCATGATATCGAGAATCACATGATTTTATCAAGAATAAGATCTGATAATGTACCAGGGCTGGCACTTATTTGGAGTGCGAAGCAAACTCCTAAAATTGGCCCCCATATATATGTTCAAACATTTTTTTCTCAAGTACTTTCAAAATTTTTTTTTGCTAGAACCTATATTAAAATTACCAAATGAACTATCAAATTTTGTTCACTTAGATTAAGTAAATTTGCTTTTAGTTTTGGATCTATAAACACAAGGGCATGGGGGTACAAGGGTTGCCGTTGAAAGGGGCCCTTAAATTTACTAAAAATTGGAATTCAAAGCGATTATTTTGCTAGCCTATGCCCAAGTCTGACCCTGTTAGTACTTGGACAAACTTTTATGAATGATGGAGTTGAGTTTGACCCATGAACTCTACCTCAAGTTATCATTATGGCGCGCACTTCAATTTTATCTTGGCCATTACAGTTAGTTAGAGCATCTGCAGTGGTGTACCTGCATGTAACTTAAGTTCATATAAGAAAAGAGAAATCTCATAGTGGAGCAGGGCCGGCCCTGAGGGTACGCGGCACACGCGGCCCACTCTAAAAAATATTAACCCAAACCCACTCTAAAAAATATTAACCCAAATTTATTATTTAAGTAATCAATAAATAATATTTATAATATTTATGCTAATATACAGAGGACCCCAGTTTAGAAGTTCGAGTAGGGCCCACAAAATCTCAAGACCGACCCTGTAGTAGAGTAAAATAAAGTCGGCCATAAGAATGCCAGCAAGGGTGGACATTAATTTACTGGGTAAAGAGCCTTTAATTAACTGGGTAAGGTGAAGTGGTAATGTCATTTATATATATCTAACACGTCTGTCTATACATCATCTCTCTTTTGATGAAGTCTTGCACGTTAGTTAAGAGCTATTCCTTTCGGCTTCACATCACTTACCACTAAAACACAGGTGGTTCATGCATTCACTTCCTTGTGCATAAAACACAGGTCAGACACAAGAAGTCTAGCTAATAAGATTAATTAACATCTCTTTTGATGTTGATGTCTCAACCTCTAAGTCTGTTTGGCTTGCCACAGAATAAGAAAAGAAATGATTTGCAATTTTTGTGTGCGGCAAATTTTTTATTTGGTTTGGTTTGGCACAAAAATTGATTTTCAATTCTAGTCAATTTTCATCAATTCTAGTCAATTTTCATCAATTCTTATTTTTAGCCCAAAAACAAACTCTACCACTTTTAATAGAATTTGGTGAGAAATGATGTCACTTTAAGTAAAACGATGTGATATACAAAAATTAGATAAAACTGAAGTGCCATAATAAATGACCTCTTTTTATATACACAATATAGTAAGTGACCATAATTCACTTCATGTCATGTCTGTTTCAAACCAAATATAAAAAGTAAAATTACAAATCAATTCAATTCTTTTCTTTTCTTTACTATTCCAATTCAATTCTATTCTATTATACAATCAAACTAAACTAAGTGTATAGTTAGACAAGATACCACGCAAATCACATGAAGTAAAAGTTATTTTCAACGATTATATTTTCTAGTATATCATTTGCTTGGGATCCAAAAATTTGAAATAACGTTGTTGTTTCAACTTTCAACATAGAGACACATATTTATATATTGTTTCGGTCTGTTAGGATTTGACTTGAAATTGAGAATCGTGTAGGTAGAAATAGTATGGAAGTGGAAGCTTCGTCGTCCAAGGATGGGAAATCAATGATGAGCCCGCCGCCTTCTCGATCACGCAAACGCAGAATAAAGATATGTTTGGCGGTGGTTATGGCCGTGTTATTGGCTTTGGTGATACTAATCGTGATATTGGCATTGACCGTCTTCAAGGCCAAACATCCCGTAACCACCCTTAATTCGGTCACCGTCAAGGACTTGGATTTCTCTCTGGACGTTCTCAGGCTCAGAGTCCACCTCAACGTCACTCTCGACGTCCACGTCTCCATTCATAACCCTAACAAGGTCGGCTTCAAGTTCACCAACAGCTCCACTCTCTTGAATTACAGAAGCAAACTCGTCGGCGAGGCGGCTATCCCAGCCGGAAAGATATCACCCGATCAAACCCTACATCTGAATCTCACGGTCACCGTATTGGCGGATCGATTGCTCTCCAATTCGCATGTTTTTACCGACGTCTTATCTGGTACGTTGCCCTTCAGTACCTACTCCAGAGTTTCCGGCAGAGTATATATCCTCAAAATCTTCAGAATTCATGTGGTTTCTTACACCTCCTGCGATTTCAACGTCAATGTCCTCTCTAGATCTGTTTCCAACCAAATCTGTCACTACAAGACCAAACTCTAGTTCAGAGTTTTTTTTTTTTTTTTTTAAATAAGAGGACCAAGTGCGGATCTTTTAGCAGGGACTAAGGGACAGATCATTTTTAGCGACAAAAATGTCGCTTTTAGCGATAAAATTTTCTATCGCTAAAAATCTTTATTTTTTGGTCACTAAAAGCAATATTTTGATTGTTAAAAGTGGTACATCCCTTGAGGTCTGCTTATGATTTGGACCGTGTATATAAATATGTATACTAGACTTGTAACACGTTCTTTGCACGCGATTGGTGCACAATAGGAGATATTAACAAATTGCATGATCAAATTGGTTAAAGGCTTTTCGCACTAATAATTTCATATAAATTCTTTTCGAAAAGAATTGACATGTAGAAAAATCACATCAGACACTTAATATTAAACACATCCTAATTGTTTGCTTTATATCTAAAATTCTCAAGAATGTGAAATCACTAGTTGAAGAGATTTCAAGTCTATCACGTGGAAGTATAATAAAATGATGCTAATAATTATAATGTAAATCTTAATACTCCAAGAAATTAAACGTAGTCTTGATCCTATATATATTTTTTGTAATTGTATCTAACATATTTAATCATCATTCATCGTGTTTGTATAAAATAATCTTTGTTAATAAAACGAAATCAATCAATTGCTAACAGCTATATAAATTCGATACTTTTAAAAAAAAATGTGTTAGTTTTGTGATCCATTAACTTCAGATAATTGTCATAAAGAGTCAACAAGTAATAGAGTATGCTAATATAGAGGATTACTTGTCATTTTAAAATTATTTTTAGATGTAAAGTTATTTATTTGATGCACGTTAAATTGACTTTTGACAAAGTACAAATGATGTGATTTTTGTAAAACTTGCATAGCTCTTTATCGAAATATATACACACTCATTTTGTATGACTTGGTCAGAATCACTTACGAAAATATGATAATTTTACGATCTATTTGATAACCATTTCGTTTTGATTTTTTTTTTGTTTTAGTTTTTTTTTAAATGGCAATAAAAAAAACATTTGGTAAACTTAATTTTGTTTTTTTTTTTTCAAAAACAATTTTAAAAAAAGGACCAAAAATGAACACAAAAATAAGTAGCTTTCAAAAAAAAACAAAATCGATTTTGGTATCCAAAATTATTATTTTGCCCTTACAAATTTTAAATGCCATAACTATTTAAGATTAAACCAAAATTGAATGTCGTCAGAACTTATGAATTCATACAAATTTTTTTTTGTTGCTCGGACCAAAAAAGTACAGAATCATAAAATGACCAAATTGCCCTTAGATCTTTCATTTAATGAAATTTAAAAAATCAAGTCTTCAAATAACACAAGGTGTCATGTCCAAAAGTTATTCGAGCTTTTGGATTTAATGGCGGGTCCATTTGGTCTGAATCTGTTTGTAAAATGACTAATTTACCCTTCATACTTCAAAATGCCATAACTTAATTGTTAAGACTAAATTAGAATTGAACGCCGTCGCCTGTGAGCTCATATTTAAGATAAAGAACATTTGGGACCTGAAAGTACATATATGGTAAAATGACCAAATTGCCCTTAGGGCTTACATATAAGAAGTTAACATTGTTAATACTTTTGGGCTTACATACTTGTACGTTCCCAAATGTTCTTCATCTTAATAAGAGCTCACAAGCTTTGACGACGTTCAATTCTAGTTTAGTCTTATTACGTTATGGTATTTTGAAGTTTGAAGAGCAAAATAGTCATTTTATAAATAGATTCATACCAAATGGACCCTACCATTGGATCCAAAATGTCAAAAAACTTAGGAATAGGTCACTCCGTATTATTTGACGACTTAAACAATGTTAACTTCTTATATGTAAGCCCCAAGGGCAATTTGGTTATTTAGCAATCTATATACTTTTTAGGTTCCAAAATATTCTTCATAATAATATGAGTTCACAGGTTTTGACGACGTTAAATTATGATTTAATTTTAACAAGTTATGACATTTTAAAGTTTTAAGAGTAAAATAGTCATTTTACAAATATATTTAGGCCAAGTTGACCCTACCATTGGATCCAGAACGTCGAAAAATCTCGGGATAGGCCACTCTGTTTACATATAACTTCGTATATGTAAACCCCAAGGGCAATTTGGTCATTTTATCATATATGTACTTTTTAGGTCCCAAATGTTCTTTATCTTAAATATGAGCTCATAGGCTCAGACGACATTCAATTCTAGTTTAGTCTTAACAAGTTATGGCATTTTGAAATTTGAAGGGCAAAATATTCATTATACAAATATATTCAGGCCAAATGGACCCTAGTATTAGATCCAGAACGTCGAAAAACATTGGGGTAGGTTACTCCGTATTATTTGAAGATTTTAATAATGTTAACTTCTTATATGTAAGCCTCAAGGGCAATTTGGTCATTTTATGACGTATATATTGTTTAGGTTCCAAAATAGTTTTCATGATAATATGAGTTTATAGACTTTGACGACGTTAAATTCTAATTTGTTTTTAACAAGTTATGACATTTTGAAGTTTTAAGGGTAAAATAGTCATTTTACTAAGTAGTTATAAGGTTTTGACACAAAAATATAATTTACTAAATGCATTTTTTTTTTGTTCTCTCTTTTTAAAAAACAAAACAAAGTTATCACACGTATTTTTTATTTTCTTTTTTTTAAATGAACACAAAAATTTTTAATAAAAAATAAAAAAATAAAATGGTTATCAAACGGGCCTTAGTTACCTTTTTTTACAAATTCATTGGATTTACTTTTTTAAATTCACGTAATGTAATTATACAAACTAAAAGTAATTTTAACATGTTCTGTTCAGTGTGCAGATGAAAGAGTAATTGATCATTTAAATAGCAAATATATATAATATATGAAATCATTTGTGGACAATTGTAAGAGATATGTATTCTTGATCTGCTACTCATGATTTAATGTTATTGTTTTGAGCAAACACACTCCAAAATGACTATGACAACATGAAACTTCAAATTAATTAATATACAATTGGAATTATTGTATGTGTACTTATCTAAACTTTTTTCAAGAGATATTGTCTTTTGTGTATAAGTGATACATAAAAGTAAAGAGCAATACTATCAATAGTAATGGAATGGGACACATAATATCCGGCGAAGGCATAAACAAGTAAAAATAGTTGAGCAAAAATACTCTCCAACTATTTCAACAAACTGCTACGAATCGTTTAATTTCTAGAAAATGTTAAATATACATATCAAATTGAACAATTTTTGGTTGAATCGATTAACTCATATTACTTAGTCTAACAATTAACATACAATAGTTGCGCTAAACGACTATGAAATCTACCCATTATTGTGATATGAGCAATTACTTCCTCTTGTTATTCCTACTAGACAATCTGTATAAACAAAACTGTAATTAAATCAAACTCACAGTAATTAAGATGAACAGAAACAAATTTTGAGAAAGAATCCGAGCCCAGTGAACTGTTTCCTTAAGATGAATTTGCTCCCTTTCGATGCACAAGGTTGATGAACAATTGTCTCCCAAAATAGAACGGATTTTTCAATTCTGCAGAAGTTGCACTTCAATCTCCAGAATACAGCGAACACAAAACTATATAATACTCGAACACAATGATATGATATGCAGTGAGAGAGAGATTTTTTTTTTTATTCCGTGCTTATGAAATGAAACCAGAGGAGAATATATAAACAGTCTGGTGACTATTCGAATCAACACATCCAAACAGAGCATTGCAGCTGTTGGAGTGGTGACTGTATGAAAAAACACATCCAAACAGGGCCTTATAATTCTGGAAGGACATGACTGTTTGAAATAAAAAAAAATGGAGGAAAATTCAAATGAATTTTCTCCAAAAAACCAGCCGGTCGGTCTGCGGTGGCGGCGCGCGCGTGGGATAAATCCCACAAGGGTATAGGTCCTCCCCCCCCCCCCAAAGGGGTATGCCCCTTAGGTGATTTCCCTCTTAAATATACCCTTATGTTCTTCGATGTTTTTCCTATGTGGGACAACCAAGTGTTCCCACATTTTCCTCCTTCACCAATGTTTCACATGGGCCACTTTGGATGACAATTTCTCATTCATCCCTTATTGGATTTCAACATGTAAATGTACAACGATCATCTCCTCACGAAAGAGAACGGATTCCAATATGGTCCCGCCCCAAAGAACGTGTAGGACCCACCTTAAATTGGAGCCAAAGTTTCCATAAAACTAGTTATATGAAATCCAATTTTTCCAACAATCCCCCACATGAATGAAATTAATGACCTAACAATGTAAATGAAAGTGCTGACACAATTCGAGTATCGACGAAGAATTACTGCTTCAAACTAAGTAGCCTAGTGGCTTTGAACTTGCCCTAGTGTAAAACTATCAGATTTACTAACTAGTGAGTAGATGAGATTATCTTTGAGCTCCTAGTCATTTGTGTAAACCTAAACAATAGAATTCACACAATAATTTTTCTTACAGATTTGGTTCTCACGTTTGTGTTCGTTTTGGCCTTGAACACCTCTTGGTTCCATGAGTGTTTTAGAGAATTCAACCTTCAAATTCCCATAGACGTAGGTAGAATCTATGAAGAGTATCTTGCAATACCCCACTTGGACGTTATCCAAGGTGTAGAAACCATTAAAAGCATATCTTATCCTGTTTCTCGCCGCAGATAAACACTGACTCATCTTTGAAATGGGAGAAGGAAGATATAATTCTTCTCAGTGTATTCCGAGTACTGCATAGTTCGGTTTGCCCATTGAGCCTAGATCTTGGGATCTCCAGTCAACTAGATTGGGTTGCCACCATGGCGACTCTTGTTTAATGCATAGGCTTTAAACCCATTCCCCTCGATAAACTTTCCACTTGCTCTCTCGTTAGGCTTTTTGTAAGTGGATCCGATATGTTATCCTTAGACTTTACATAGTCAATGGATATGATCCCATTTGAGAGCAACTGTTGAACGGTATTATGTCGTCGACGAATATGACGAGACTTACCGTTATACATGTGACTCTGTGCTCTACCAATCGCAGATTGGCTATCACAATGTATACATATAGCAGGCACAGGTCTTGACCAATTGGAATATCCTCTAGGAAGTTATGAAGCCATTCGGCCTCTTCCCCAGCTTTATCTAAGGCAATGAATTCGGATTCCATTGTAGATCTTGCAATACACGTTTGTTTTGAGAATTTCCAAGATACGGCTGCACCTCCAATTGTAAAGACATATCCACTTGTGGACTTTGAGTCTTTAGAATCAGATATCCAATTTGCATCACAGTAACCTTCGAGTACGTGTGGATATCTGGTAAAATGCAGTCCATAGTTTTGAGTCTCCTTTAAATATCCCAAAACTCTTAGTATAGCCTTCCAGTGAGTTTCTCCGGGATTATTTGTAAATCGACTTAATTTACTCACTGAGTATGCTATGTCTGGTCGAGTGCAGTTCATAATGTACATTAGACTGCCTATGATACGTGAATATTCTAGTTGAGAAATGCTTATTCCTTTATTCTTAGCTAAGTGAAGACTCACATCGATTGGAGTCTTCTTAGGTTTGATCTCATACTTCTTAAATTTTTTAGGTACTTGGTCAATGTAATGAGATTGAAACAATACCAGTCCTTAAGATGTTTTAGAAATTTTAATTCCTAATATAACATCTGCGACACCCATGTCTTTCATGTCAAACCTATTAGATAAGAATTGTTTAGTAATTCTTATCATCTCGGAATTGCTACCTATAATAAGCATATCATCAACGTAGAGACATACAATGACATATCCTTTTGGAGTGCTCTTCACGTACACACATTTGTCACACTCATTGATTTTGAATCCATTTGATAATATTGCATTATCAAATTTCTCATGCCATTGTTTCGGTGCTTGTTTTAGGTCGTACAAAGACTTAACAAGCCTGCATACTTTATTCTCTTGTCCAGGAGCCACAAACTCTTCGGGTTGTTCCATATATATTTCTTCTTCTAATTCTCCGTTCAAGAATGCTGTCTTTACATCCATTTGGTGGATTTCAAGATTATTTAGTGATGCCATAGCAATGAGCATTCGAATAGACGTTATTCTTGTAACGGGAGAATAAGTATCGAATAATCCAGTCCTTCCTTTTGCTATAGCCCTTGACTATAAGTCTAGCTTTATACTTATCTATTGATCCATCTGGTTTCATCTTCCTTTTGAAGATCCATTTATAACCCAGAGGTTTTGAGCCAGATGGAAGATCCACCAATTCCCAAGTATGGTTTTGCATAATAGATTCAATTTCACTATTGATAGCTTCTTTCCAATATGAAGCTTCCGGAGAGGACATTGCTTCCTTGAACGTTCGAGGTTCATCTTCAACCAGATTTGTTAGAAAATCAGGGCCAAAGGATGTTGCCACTCTCGCCCTCTTACTCCGTCTAGGTTCCAAGTCCGAAGGGTCTAGATCTATTGGAGTATCATTTGTACTATCTAGAGGTCTTTTGTACATTATCGACTCTGGTGCATTCTTATAAGGGAATATAACCTCAAAGAATGTGGCATCCCTTGATTCTATAAACGTATTGACATGGATATTGGGAATGCCAGATTTGTACACCAAAAAGCGATATGCACTACTGTTATTGGCATAACCAATGAATACACAATCAATGGTTTTAGGTCCTATTTTTCCCTTTTTAGGTTTAGGGACCGCCACTTTTGCTAAGCACCCTCACACTCTTAAGAATTTGTAACATGGTCTATGACCTTTCCATAATTCATAAGGTGTCTTTCGGGTTTTCTTGTGAAGCACTTTGTTGAGAATATAATTTGCGGAGAGTATCGCCTCCCCCCACAAATTCTGGGGTAGTCCACAACTTAACAACATAGCATTCATCATTTCTTTCAATATTCGGTTCTTGCGTTCAGCAATACCATTAGATTGAGGTGAATAAGGAGCGGTAGTTTGATGAATGATTCCATGTTCTCCACAGAACTCCTCAAATGGTGATTCATATTCACCACCTCTATCGCTTCTTATTGCCTTAATCTTTTTGCTAAGTTGATTCTCAACTTCAATTTTATAATGTTTAAACATTTCTATTACTTCATCTTTTCTTCTTAACAAGTATGCATAACTATATCTAGTGCAATCATCCACAAAAGTTATAAAATACTTTTTATCCCCTCTAGTTTGTACAAACTTTAAATCACAAATGTCACTATGTATTAAATCTAAAGGTTCAGTATCACGATCAACAGATTTAAAAGGAGGTCTTGTCATTTTAGATTCAACACATATCTTACATTTATTTTTATTATCAATATCAAATTTTGGTAAAAAATCTAGATTACTTAATCTACGCAAAGTATCATAATTAACATGGCCTATTCTAGCATACCAAATATTAGAGGACTCAAGCAAGTAAAAAGAAGCATTATTATTATTAATTGCTTTAGGTACAACAGTCATTACATTCATCTTAAAGAGCCCATCACTAAGGTAGCCCTTTCCTACATACATCTCATTCTTAGTGAGTACAAACTTGTTGGAAACAAACACCAATTTGAAGCCATTCTTGCTAAGCAATGACCCCGAAACCAAATTCTTGCGAATGTCGGACACATGAAGCACATCATTGAGAGTTAATTCTTTGCCCGAGGTTATTTTGAGAGTCACTTTTTCATATCCTTCCACCTTAGAGCTTGAAGCATTACCCATTTAGAGTTGTTCTTCGTGAGTCACAGGCTTGTAAGTAGAGAATATCTATTTATTTGAACAAATATGGCGCGTAGCCCTAGTATCCACCCACCATTCTTGGTATTACCAACTAGATTGCATTCGGAAACAACCGCGGAGAGGTTGATGTCGGAAACATTGTTGGAAAGTGTCTCCACCTCGGCCACATTAGCTTGTTGATTTGGCTTCCTCTTTGGCTTACGACAGTCCTTTACACGATGTCCATTTTTGCCACAGTTATAGCACTTGCCGTTAAACTTCTTAGGACCATGAGTTCCTTGACTTGGACCTCCGCCATCATGCTTCCTTGGACCATGTTCCACAACATTGGCCTTTGCTCCAAGAGAGGAACTTACACTCTTCTTTTCAGAGCCACGATTATCTTCTTCAATCCTTAGTCTCACAATTAACTCTTCAAGATTCATCTCTTTGCGTTTGTGCTTGAGATAATTCTTGAAGTCTTTCCAAGTAGGCGGCAATTTATCAATAATCGCAGCCACTTGAAAAGAATCACTTAGAGACATCCCTTCGGCATGAATATCATGTAGGATTATTTGAAGATTTTGAAGTTGGCTAATAACAGATTTTGCATCTATCATCTTATAGTCAAGAAATTTACCAACTATGAATTTTTTCATGTCGGTATCCTCAGTTTTATATTTCTTGTCTAAAGAGTCCCATAATGCTTTTGCTGATTCCATTTTACAATATACATTGTAAAGAGTATTGTCTAATCCATTTAAAATATTGTTTCGACACAAGAAATCGGAATTTTTCCATGAATCAACAGCGGCACTATTGGTTCCTCCTTCTACGAGTTCCGGAAGTTCCTCGCGGAGAAACTTAGCCAAATGCAATGTGGTTAAATAAAAGAGCTTCTTTTGTTGTCAACATTTGAAATCGATTCCATTGAACTTTTCCGGTTTTTTCCCATGAGACAGATTCACAGTAGGAACAGGAATAGATGAAGTAGTTGTCATTCTGAAAATTTTGGAAAAAGATTTGTTTCTTTATTATCACAAAATTAATAAAGACTGATTTAATAATTAATTTGAAAAACTGAAAATAATTTTCAGATTATAACATAGTTTAAGTAAACAGTTTATAAAACTATAAAGCAATTTTATAAAACAGATTTATGAAAAGCAGTTTTAATAACACAGCAGATTTAAATAAACAGTAAACAGTTACAGTTTTATAAACAATAATAAATCAGAAAAAAAAAAAAAAAACAGATTATTTAACAGTACAGAAACAGTTTAGAAAGAAACAGCATTTTAAAACAGAATTACTATTTCAATATCACTACAACAAAAAAGTGTTTTTGCAAGGAAAAAGTTCCTTGCTAAAAGTCAAAATTTCGTGGTAAAAGC
Source organism: Hydrangea macrophylla (assembly GCA_033977485.1). Lineage (NCBI taxonomy): Eukaryota > Viridiplantae > Streptophyta > Magnoliopsida > Cornales > Hydrangeaceae > Hydrangea > Hydrangea macrophylla. The sequence goes on from CM066999.1 coordinate 111,080,831, forward strand.
CTTTAGCAAGGAAAGAATTTCGTCGCTCGATTCCTTGCTAAAGCTTCCTACCCATTGCTTCTAGTGACGAAAAATATTTTCCTTGCCAATTCTTAACTTTGGCAAGGAAATTTTTCCTTGCTATTGATCAACATTTTCGTTGCTAAATGGCTTAATTTCCTTGCCAAAAACCTATTTTTGTGTTGTAATATGGACAACTAGCAAGGAAACAATTTCGTTGCAAATACAAAACTCTAAGGCAAGGAAATTTGTTCCTTGCTAAAAGTCATTTTTAGCAAGGAAATCTTGTTTCCTTGCAAATGGTATTAACATAAGATAATGAAATAATTTCCTTGCTAAATAAGGTTTTTAGCGAGGAAAAAAAATTTATTGGCAATTGTATTCATCTAAGGCAAGGAAATAATTTCCTTGCTAAATGTGGTTTTTAGCGACAACAATATGGTTCCTTGCTAATTTTGTTCCTCAAAGGCAAGGAAATAGTTTTATCACTAAAAATAACTTCAGGAATTACTGTCCAATCCAATATTTATTATTAATTCTGTAAAATTTCGAAAGTTGTCCAATGTAAGAATATAGAATGATCAAAACATGACCAACATATCATAATATTAAATAATCAGATCCAACATAACATAAGCATTATATATCCAAGAAGTGCCTAATAGGTCACAACAACAAAAATCCAACAAATATACGTTTCATATATCCAAAATAATACTAAATAAATCTCACTACATAACATAACTAATAAATTACAGCACAAACTCCAGTTTGCAATCCAAACTTCTGCGCCCCCATCTGTATCACAAGTAAAATAATAACATCAGTACCTTATCATTCTAAAAAAGAAGAAGAAGAAAAAAAATGAAAGTCCAAGTTGCCCTTTAAAACCTATTTTTTTTAGGCATATTGAGGTGTTTTTTTTTTAACCTTTTTTGCTATGGAATCCACCCCGGGAGTCCGTTATTTGTTCCATTTCTTCCGACAACTCTAATTAGTCATACTCGAGGTGGTCGTGTAGTTTTGTGGTAGCCGAACTGTCGGTTGTCCAAGTTGCCCATTAAAACCTCAGTTTTGGTTGTTTTGCGGTGTTTTTGGCTTTTTTTACTATGGAATCTACCCTGGGAGTCCGTTATTTGTTCTGTTTCTTCCGATAACTCTAATTAGTCATACTTGATGTGATCGTGTGGTGGTAGCCGAACTGTCGGTTGTTCAAGTTGCCCATTAAAACCTCAGTTTTGGTTGTTTTGAGGTGTTTTTGGACTTTTTTTACTATGGAATCCACCCCGGGTGTCCATTATTTGTTCCGTTTCTTCCAACATCTCTAATTAGTCATAATCGAGGTGGTCGTGTTGGTTTGGTGGCAGCCGAACTGTCGATTGTCCAAGTTGGCCCTTAAAACCTCATTTTTGGTTGTTTTGAGGTGTTTTTTTGACCTTTTTTACAATGGGATCCACCCTGGGAGTCCGTTATTTGTTCCGTTTCTTCCAACAACTCTAATTAGTCATACTCGAGGTGGTCATGTAGGTTTGGTGGCAGCCGTACAATTGGTTATCCAAGTTGCCCATTAAAATATCATTTTTGGTTGTTTTGAGGTGTTTTTTTTGGCCTTTTTTAGTATGGAATCCACCCTGGGAGTCTGTTATTTGTTCCGTTTCTTCCCACAACTCTAATTAGTCATACTCAAGGTGGTCTTGTGGGTTTGGTGGCAGCTGGATAATCGATTGTCCAAGTTGTTTTGAGGTATTGTTTTGGCCTTTTTTACTATGGAATCCACCCCGGGAGTCCGTTATTTGTTCCGTTTCTTCCCACAACTCCAATTAGTCATACTCGAGGTGGTCGTGTGGGTTTGGTGGCAGCTAGATAGTCGGTTGTTCAAGTTGGCCCTTAAAACCTCATTTTTGGTTGTTTTGAGGTGTTTTTTTTTTTTTTTTTTTTTTTTTTTTTTAACCTTTTTTACTATGGAATCCACCTCGGGAGTCCGTCATTTGTTCCGTTTCTTCCGACAACTCTAATTAGTCATACTCGAGGTGGTCGTGTGGGTTTGGTGGCAGCCGCACTATCGGTTGTCCAAGTTGGCCCTTAAAACCTCATTTTTGGTTGTTTTGAGGTATTTTTTGACCTTTTTTTATTATTATGGAATCCACCCTGGGAGTCCGTTATTTGTTCCGTTTATTACTACAACTCTAATAAGTCATACTCGAGGTGTTCGTATGGGTTTTGTGGTAGCCGGACTGTCGGTTGTCCAAGTTGCCCATTAAAACCTCATTTTTTGGTGTTTTGAGGTGTTTTGGCCTTTTTTACTATGGAATCCACCCCGGGAGTCCGTTATTTGTTACGTTTCTTCCACAACTCTAATTAGTTATACTCGAGGCAGTCGTGTGGGTTTGGTGGCAGCTGGATAGTCGATTGTCCAAGTTGACCCTTAAAATCTCATTTTTGGTTGTTTTGAGGTGTTTTTTTTGGCCTTTTTTACTATGGAATCCACCCCGGGAGTCCGTTATTTGTTCCGTTTCTTCCCACAACTCTAATTAGTCATACTCAAGGTGGTCGTGTGGGTTTGGTGGTAGCCGGATAGTCGGTTGTTCAAGTTGACCCTTAAAACCTCATTTTCGGTTGTTTTGAGGTGTTTTTTGACCTTTTGTACTATGGAATCCACCCCGGGAGTCCGTCATTTGTTCCATTTCTCCCAACAACTCTAATTAGTCATACTCGAGGTGGTCGTGTGGGTTTGGTGGCAGCCGAACTGTCGATTGTCCAAGTTGGCCCTTAAAACTTCATTTTTGGTTATTTTGTAGTTTTTTTGACCTTTTTACTATGGAATCCACCCCTGGAGTCCGTTATTTGTTCCCTATGATCTTATATTAATATTTATACACAATTGGCAAAATAGTCAAACAAGAATTCAAATAAAAAGTGGCAAATGAATATATTTCTGTCTAATGAAATCGGGGAGCAGTTTGTTGGTTTGGTGTACTATTAATGTCTCGTAGTTGCAGCTGTAATATTTTTCTGTCTAATGAAATCCTAGGCTAAAGATACATAATAATTTTCTTTTGTTAGCATGAATGAATGTGTCAACATAGCGGAATGGTTGGGACCTTCATATGCATAATGATAAAGTGCAGCTAGCCTAAATTTCAATTTTTTTGGGTTCTTTTATTTAGTTTGTTATTCAGTTCACTCTATGTTTCTAGTAGAGCGAATGGAAGACGAATCAATGCTTTCTGCTTCAGCCAACAGTTCAATTGTCAGTTCTTCTACTTCCTCTTCCAAGCAAAAGTATTAATTATATGGATCATTTGTCCTATGATATTTGTCAACACTTAAGGTAAAAAGAAACAAAACACAGAAAAAACCACAATGGCAAGATTTCTCCCAAGTGGTTAAGGTAAAAATGTGCTTTCTAATTGTAAATTTGGCATTGTTCAAGTTATGTTTCCTGTATATTTGAACCAAACAAAGCCTAGATGTACGCGTATATATTTTTGTAAAGTATGGAGGGTTAATTATATTTCCAATACAAGGAACCAAAGAGAATAAAGCAATGTCCAGTCTCAACTCTTAAGCAAGACACAATAGAACCACAATCAAAAAAGGCAGGACCAGATCAGGTTTGTGGACGACTATGTTTCCAAGGTACTTTTGCCTGCTCTCCTCTATTTTCCTTATCATCACCACAACATTTTTGTGACAAACTCATGAAGATTTGTTTGATGTGTGATTCAATCTTCCCTTGGGGTTGGTTCCTCCGAAACTATAGGTGAGTTTCCTGAATTGTTCTTCTCTTCCTTTTCAAACTAACTATTCTCACACCACTACTCTGCCTAAAAAACGTATTCAATATCTATTACAAGTTTATAACTAGCCTATGTTAACCCTAATTGATTTCCGTATCTTAGAAAAGGGGGTACTAACTTTAATGCCAAATTTTTTTTTTAAAAAATAATGAATTAACAGTGACCAACCTATATCCTCTTGATCAAACTGACAATCTTTATACATAGATCCACCTCCATCAACCTCGCTTACTATCTCGTGCTTGTCATCCACCACATCAAGACTTTGACAACGGCTGCAGCTCATGTTTTTATGAATTTCGGATCTGCACAACAAAAGTATGAAATAAAGAATTGAATATGCGTATAAAATAAATTGTATGGACGCACACGTGTGTATGTGTGCATGTGTCTCAGAGAGAGAGAGAGAGAGAGAGGGGTGGGGCTTTTTGCATTTAGAAACTTTACAGGCTTGCAAACAAAAATCTTGCTTCTCTTTTTACTATTTTTAGTCTATAACCTGTTAACACTATAATGAACAGATAAGAGAATATTGAAGCCTTCCACTCTTCAACTAATTCATCACTAGGTTGCTCTCACAAACAAGTGAACATTGGAGAAAAATTGACACGACGCATTTACCTCACGTTCTCATGATGCGTGAACAGACCGTGTAGGTCGTCTATGGAAAGAAAGTTCCCCTGCAATTACATCTGTTAATATTACCATTTAAGAGCATCGTCGTGTAGAAGGAAAGAAGAAAGCAGCAAAACAAGCACCTGAGTCTTAGTGCTATTTGTTTGCTCCTGCTGGACAACTTTTTGCAGCCCTTCTTTTGACATCTAGCGCTGGAACACCTGCATAAATTAAGAGCAGTTCATGATAGTGACTCTAAGACTAATCTATCATTGATTGTTGAACAACCAGATAAATGCAAAAAGGAAGGGACAGGTGGCAATAACATTGAGTACACTAAAGATGATCAAGACCTTTTCTTCAATGGTTCCAGTACTCAAAAATCTATAGATGTATACTCTCTTCTTTTGTCCATCCCTCTAGACTCTTGCAGCAGCCTGAATATGGGTTAAAAAAGGAAGCGAATTTTTCTTCTTCTTTTTCTAAATTATACTATAAGGCCGCATTTTTAACTCGCTTCATAGTCTTGTAGGAAGAGTCCAGTTCAGGTAATTAGAAGGGACTCCACCAGATGGGCTCTAATTGCCAAAAGAACTTTGATGAGCTCACCTTTCGTCTTTCACATTATTATTACTTTCCACATTCATCAAAAGGACTAAAACCAAATAGATGGTTGGCATGATTGTTGGAAATCTAATAAAAGTGAAAGGAAAAAAAAATTATAACTCACTATGAATAATCAAGGATAAAGATAAAAGCATAATGAAAATGACTTTGAAGTGGCATATAAGTTGAGAATTAAACGACAACATCCTTGGCATTGAAATTGCCCATGTACTTCACTTAAGAAAATGGCCATGTACAGGAGTTTTAATGTAAAACCAAAAAATGTGAAAGTAAAGCAATGAAGAAAGAACAATGCAAACCACAAAATACAAATAATCTGTAGCTTCCTCCATAACTATATGTATGCATACACATGTAGATTTTACTTGCAACTATTCATAACTGATGAGATTCAAATGTAGAAAAGAAATGCCAAAAGCAATAAGCCAAGAAATCAGATAAGATCTTACCATAAATTTAATGGCCACATCTTTAGAGTGATTGTGCCAAGAAATAACTCAATTCCAAGCAATAGCCCCGAAACCTCAAGCTAGTGCTATTCTTAAATACCCATTTGAGCACGATTTCATCAAGTTTTTCATCCTTGTGCAAGAAATCTTGCATTGAATTCAGTCCATTGTCAACAAAATCTAATCGTAGTCAACACAAAATCCTAGTCATCAATTCATTTTATCTTACTCAAATTGTCCGAGAGATTAAATGGTTGGGTGTAAAAAAATCCAATTAGTTCAAATAGGAGAAAAAATGGGCTTCAATTAGTAATGTTATGATTCCCAAATTTGTATACCAAATGTGGTTCCCAAATTGGAACATCTACTATTGAACTGTTGGGGTAAAAAAAAAAACTAATGTGAAAAAAGGGGCTTCCTAATTGGGTTTTTTTTTTTTTTTTTTTGGGTCAAGAAATTGGAATTTAAAAATGAATAAAAAACAACTCCAAAGGACTTTTTTTGTTTTAAGCCCCATTTGTCTATGCTTATACTTATGCGATTTTGATCGTGATTGGTAGAACTGCTTAATATGGTTTGGGTGTTTGGTTCAAACATAGAGAGAATCGAGAAAAGCACCCCTACTTAATGCGAACACAGATTCCCCCCTGCAAAATTGCAAATCTTCCATCCCGATTTGGGCAAACAAACACTTGCAAGCTGCATTTGGTACCCAGATCTGCGATTTTGGAGGGCGGAATCGCAGAGACAAACAGATTCTTACTCTCTCCTCCCCAAAATCATATAACTTATACACATATACGCACATAAAAATAAGGGGGATAAAAGATTGAAATACACCAAAATGCAAATAACAATTTAGTTAAATAAAACATAGATAGAATCAAATGCTATATTGTAGCCACAACTCAAACTACATCATAAACTTCTATGAACTGAATTCAAATCAAATTCAAACAAATAAAAACAATCATACCAGTTCTTCGCCCACAGCGGCTTAAAATGCACTGTCAAGCAAATCTTCCCTCCTCTATACATCTAAAAAAACCCAAAACCCACAAAAATTCAATCAATAAAACAAAAAAACCAACAAACAAATTGGGACTCTAAAATGTGGCCAAACCTTGTGGGTCTTTCCATCGAGTAAAAACACAAACCCACAAAAATTCAATCAAAGCAACAAAAACCCAACAAACAAAATCACAAATTGGGTGTAATACCCTTAAAAATTAGAAAATACAGAAATGGATCCCGGGATTTATCTCCGTGCTTCTGAGTCATTTCAGTAATGATTTCTGTAGCCTGTATTAATATATATATATATATATATATTTGATGGCGTTCAAGACTTATGGTACTCAAAGAATTCGTATCGCTTTATTAATGTGATTTTAATTGCTATGCCCGACCCCATATAATAATATCGTATTTTAATAATTGCTATCGTTAAAATATAATTATGGATATTCATTTATTCGTTGTCACTTAATTTATAACTATAGGTTATATCGTATATAAACATTATGTTCATATTATTCGTCGTCGCTTAATGGTTTAATATTATGGGTTATATTATATCAGACCCGATATCGCTTTATTACCGTATATATAAATTATAATTATTATATTGCTATTGATATTTTAATCCCCTGTCTATTATTGGGAACATAATATTATTATCAGTATTTTTATTTTAAACCCAGATTATAAATTAGGACTCGATGTCATTTTAATATTATAAGTTGTAGAGTATATTATATTTCAGATTCGATTAGTCCCATGACTATAGTCGTGATATTTTTTTTATATAGCAATATTTATTTTATTATAGACCCGGACTGACTTAGCATGCGAATCCATAAAATCTGCTTTTATTCGGACTGCATGGCACGAGTTTCCTAGCGACGACTCAACTATACATTTAGGATAGTAGGAATCTTACCTAAAATAACTAATGTACTACCACACCTCCCTATACCCATTGAGTATTTACTCTACACAAACACCCCCTCGTGGACCCCCGGTCACTCCCCCTCACCCCAAACCGCCAGATCACACTCTCAAATCCCTCCTAAATCTACCCAGATTCCTTCACTGCCACCCCATCCCCTCACTGCCACCTGCCCCCTCCATCACCTCCACTGCCACCCCCACATTAACCCGCAACACACACATACCCCGGGGTTATTACATGAATTATATAGATATGTGTGTAGTGTATATATATATTATATTTATATGTGGGTATGCAGATATGGATTGTTATATTACTCCTATATATGAAGACTGAGAGAGAGAGAGAGAGAGAGAGAGAGAGAGCTAGCTAGAGAGAGAAACAACCAAGAATCCATGGCCGGACCACCCCAAGACAACCCAAGGCCGTCTCGGAGCCCCCTCGTGCCATCACCGGACCACCCCGAGCCTAGGTGAGTTCACTAACTTGCCCACTGCTATTTCTAGATGCTTCTTGACATATAGAATGGCAACGTTATACGTATATCCATAGAGATATTCTCGGGTGACTTATATAGACGTAAATGTCGACATTCTGTCAACGTTAACGGAAACGCATTCCGTGAATGAAAAACGATAGGTTAGGACCCCATTAAGTCCCAGTTCGAACAGTTCGCGACGGCTATTTCGTATCGCGACGAACGAAGCGGTCAAAGTTTAGGTACATTCTCGGTTTTTCCCATTTTTCGTGAAAACCTTTGAGAGTTAGATCATGAGACTAAGACCATTGGATCGGGCTCGAGACACTCGATTTTGACTTAAGGTTCACTGATTTTCGTCAAATAATGAACAAGTTATGAACATTTGAACATTTAAGCCAAAAAAATGGAAATATATACGTAATACACATATATATAAGCTGCGTGTATCAGCCTTGGAAGAAGAAGGAGTCCTAATGGGATTTCCTAAAGTGTAATACATTAGTAAAATTGTATGGTACATATAGTTTGTAATTATTTAATTCTTAAATTGTTAATCATGTTTTAATTATATTTTAGTTAAGTTTAATTAGGCTAAACCCTAATGTTTAATACATCTTATATTATAAACCATTAGGTAACACTGTTTTAGTATATTACTAATTATGTTTAAAAGATTTAATAATCTGCTTTAGTTAATTAGTATTTATAGGTGTTATATCTACTATATAAATAAATAGTCATTTGTTTAAATGATTTCAAAATAAGTTTTGAAGGTTATTATTGAACTTTCAAATGCTGAAATATTATTTTATGATATTTCATATATTCTGAAATTATACTTGAATAATTAGATATTGTAATTATTATTTATTTAGTTTAAATAAATAAAAAGTTAGTTTTAAATTTTAATTATTAGGTAATAAATACCTATGACTATTTTCAAAATCTAGAAAATTAAATGGTTGATCCCAAGGCCTAATGACCTTGTCTTATAAATTATTTATTTATAAGCCTCAAACTTTAAGTATTTATATATTCTGGCCATTATTTATTTGGGCTTCAATAAATAACAAATGTTAGTTTTAAATTATGATAAATAGATATTTAATATCTATTGGCCCATTTTAAAATCCGAGAAATTTTATATTGTGTCTTAAGGATATAAATGACTGTTTTATAATTTAATAAATTATAAAACTATGCTCTGGGTATTTTCAATAATTATCGAGGAGTCGTTTATGTAATGTTTTAATTATTTTAAAATACCAACAGAGCCCCGGAAATTAGGAGAAAATACTACTAATCTATTTTAAGGCCTAGTATTTAATAAAAAAATTTCCGAGGACCAAAGGTTTTCCCAAAATATATTTTGTAATTATAGGACCTCGTGGACTGTAATTATATATTTAAGATTTCGCTAATTTGTAATAAATAAACCGTAGCTCGGAAAAATACGCGGTCAGTTCCTAGAGTCCTAGAATAATGTCTAGAACATTCCCTTAAAGTTTGGTAACCTTTTGACACGGTCAAAAATACAGTTTATCTTTAGGGCCCAAACTGGTGTAGAAAACCCAGCCTTTTATGCGACGGACTCCGATTTGAGTCTAGTCAATGGCATTAGACTCAGAATGATGTCTAGATTATCATGTTGAGGTTTAGGAACACATCCGGCACAATTACCATTATGCCCTTAATTCTAGTACTCTTATTAACCGCCGTTCGATAAATTCTTATACTTTGTAGGGACCACCATTACGTTTGTTTCTACGCAACCGCATTGAGGTGAGTCGTCCTAACTCACTTGGTATATTATAGAATTATTCTTTGATCATGTATGTATGCCCAGTGCGTCCTGTGTGGACGATACTGATAAATATTAGTATTATAAATGTTGAGATTATTTCTTATATAATGATCGCTTGTTAGTTAACTATACTCCATGCTTCGTTAATATTCGTTGATTTTCTCGTTTATCATAATTTCCTGATTATATAGTCACATGAACATGGTCGAGTCATGATGTCCATATTGACGTCTGCATGGTTAGTCACGGGGGCTAACCCAGTCATATTGTTATACATGTTGAGTGGACCGTGGTGGTCCGAGTGGTACAGTCAAGTAAATGGGAACAACGATGAAACTGCTATAGGGCCCTGCTAGGCGACGATAGCCAGAGTTTCCATTGAAATCATTGAAGTTATGCATGAATTGATGATTGATACGCTATAGGGCCCTGCTAGGCGACGATAGCAATGTATCTATCAGAATACAATAGTTACCTTTCAAATGCTATAGGGCCCTGTTAGGCGACGATAGCTCTGTAACTATTCTATTCTCCCGGCAAGGTCACGAGGACCTAAGAGCACAATGATTACACTCTTTCTTTTTAAAACCAAAAACTGTTATAGGGCCCTGCTAGGCGACGATAGTAACGTAATCATTCTACTCTGAGCTAACGGCGTTACACTGGTAATGTAACAAGTCACATGAGTCAGCTGTGGTGTCTGTGGTCGAGTAGAGTCGAACATATCGATGGTGCATCGTGTCTTATCTCATTCATATTATCATGCAATAAATCATACGTATTGAGATAATGCTTATCAAATATTCAAGTTCGAGATATTTGTTGTACTTGTATATTATTGTTTGTATTAGGAGTGATCGGTTAGGTCAACTCACTTAGCTTCAAAACCTAACGGCTCTCATTCCTGCCCTGGACATATCACGTCTAGATTTCATAGGTGACGACTCTCAAGACGAGGTCTATCCAAAGGGACGCGGCAGATGTACAAGTTGAAGCGAAGGACTCCGATATAGTCTTATTTAGAATTACTTAATTTGCTTTATTGTCTTCTATCTGAGGTAATGTTTAGATATGTATTGTGATCAGAATAGATAGCCCTGGACTGCCTTTTTAGATCTTTTATTTAGACTCATGATGTAATATCCAGATCCCAGACCTTTGAGTTCTATTGAATAATACTAATAGGTGTTTTCATGCTTCCGCTTACTCTGTTAACCATATGTAGAATGTAGAAAAGACAATCAGTTAATGTAACTCGTCATTCCCTATGGGTCCAGAAAGGAAATTTTAAATTTTTCCTATTTTTGGCTACTCCGGGGCGTGACATTGGGAGCCCAAAATAGCGATAAAACAAACCTTGTGGGTCTTTCCCAAATGTTTGTATTGTCAATTACTCCCTACAAACAATATGTCATGAATGAATCCCAAATCTGGTAGATCTTCTGCGTGTGTGTGTGTGTGTGTGTGTGTGAGAGAGAGAGAGAGAGAGAGAGAGAGAGAGAGAGAGAGACCTGGAGAGTGGAGAGTGAGGTGCGACGGCGGCGGTGGCGTGCGAGCGGCAACGGCAACGGTGGGCGACGGGTGGTGCGTGGCCGAAGAATTTTGTGTCTCTCTCTCTCTTCTCCTCCCCTCTCTCTCTCTCTCCTTTTTTTAATTAGACAAAAGGGGTCATTTGTTTTCACTTTTTGTGAGAAAACGTTTAAGAGGGAAATGAAAAGTGGTTAGCAAGGAAAATTATTTCCTTGCAAAACAAGGTTCATTATTTTAGACTGAATTTTAGGCAAGGAAGAAATAATTCCTTGCTAAAATATGTTTTTAGCAAGGAAATACGTTTCCTTGCCATAAATTATTTTCACAATATTTACTGAACTTTAGGCACGAAATAATAATTTCCTTGCCAAAATATACTTTTAGCAAGGAAATTGATTTTTCGTTGCCAAATAATTTACTATTTGCAAGGAAAATAATATTGCGTTGCCAAAAACTACACTTTTGGCAAGGAAAAAAGATTTTCGTTGCCAAATGCGTATGTCTTTCAGCCCTTTGGCAACAAAATAACATTTCCTTGCTAACATTTCCTTGCCAAGCTTCCTTGCAAAACCCCGTTTTTGTTGTAGTGAATTTTGTTCAGATTACCAAAGAAAGGAAACTAATATAAAATCAAAGTTCGTCTTAAGATTGTTATTCCTACTAGTCAATCTGTATAAATAAAACTGTAATTAAATCAAACTCACTGTAATTAAGATGAACAGAAACAAATTTTGAGAAAGAATCCGAGCCGAGTGAATCGTTTCCTTAAGACGAATTTGCTCTCTCTCGGTGCACAAGGTTGATGAACAATCGTTTCCCAAGATAGAACAGATTTTTCAATTCTGCAGAAGGTGCACTTCAATCTCCAGAATACAGCGAACACAAAACTATATAATACTCGAACACAATGATATGATATGCAGTGAGAGAGAGATTTTTTTTTTTTTTTTTTATTCCGTGCTTATGAAATGAAATCAGAGGAGAATATATAAACAGTCTGGTGATTGTTCGAATCAACACATCCAAACAGAGCGCGCGCGGGATAAATCCCACAATGGTCGGTCGGCGGCGCGCGCGTGGGCCTAGGTCTTCCCCCCGTAACAAAAGTGGTTACCCCAAAGGGGCATGCCCCTTAGGTGACTTCCCTCTTAAATATACCCTTATGTTCTTTGATATTTTTCCTATGTGGGACAACCAAGTGTTCCAACATTTTCCTCCTTCACCAATGTTTCACATGGGCCACTTTGGATGACAATTTCTCATTCATCCTTTATTGGATTTCAACATGTAAATATACGACGTTCATCTCCTCACGGAAGAGAACGGATTCCAATGTGGTCCTGCCCCAAAAAACGTGTAGGACTCACCTTAAATTGGAGCCAAAATTTCCATAAAACTAGTTATATGAAATCCAATTTTTCCAACACCTCTAAACCTCCATGAATTTGTTGTAATTTTTTAATCCAATATTATTGTATGCAATAATGTTATATATTCCGATAAATTACTTAAAACTATGCTGTGAAAATCAATGAGTAGTTCAATCAATTCATCAAACAGTTAAATTGATGAACCGTAAACTGTTGGTATTGTCAAATCAATGACTAGTACATTTATAAATTTAAGCTACCGAAAAAAATATTCCAAAAAAAAAAAAAGGGAATTTTTGTTGAACCATTTTTATGAAAAAAAAAAAAAATGTACCACTCATGCTTTAATATTGGGGAAAATACATTTTACCCCCTGTGGTTACACCTATGTTCTCATAATCACCCTGTGGTTCATTTTGTAATACTTAACCCCCATGTACTACGGACTAAAGTGAGACTATTAACTTTTCTAACGGCAGTCCCACTTCAGTCATTAGTACAGGGGTTAAGTGTTACAAAAATAAACCACAGGGGTTATGAGAACATGAGTGTAACCACAGGGGGTAAAATGTATTTTTCCCTAAAGAGTATGTATAGGGGCTTGGGGGTATTAACGTCATTTATTTTTTTCCGTTAGAAAAGTTAACAGTCTCACTTTAGTCCTTAGTACAGGGGGGTTAAGTGTTACAAAATGAACCACAGGGGGTTATGAGAAAATGAGTATAATCACAGGGGGTAAAAGGTATTTTCCCCTTTAATATTTGATTAGGGTGAAATGATACTTTTTGAAAAATGGTACCACACTTAATTAGTACAGAGTATTAGTGTAGATAGATTATAAATAATTGTAGATATAGTTTTATATTATACAATATAAGCATATATATTTAGACACACACACATACATGTTTATATGCAATATAAAATGAATTACAGAACCCATCAATTGCCAAATCGGTAACTTCAGAACATTGAAACCAAATCAAGCTTAGTAGTATGAGTGCCTTCACCTTTTCTATTTTCAGTCAATTTGACGTTCTTTTTTTTTTTTTTTTTTGGTTTTTTTTAATAATGGGTGAGGTAAGATGACAATAATTTATTGTCACTCTCACTGAAATTCCAAGTTAATTGTCAAGAACAAACATTTTAAGAATATCATGAACCATATTCTTAACATAGGTAGCGCCATTTTCACTTCTATGAGTTCAATTTATCGTAAAGTATTCTATGGGATTAACTCGTACATTCTATAGTTTTGACATGCATCCACTAACTTAAAAGATAATTGACTTAAGTACTTATGTGGTTTCAATGTTCTACTTTATCCTTTATAGAATAGAAATTAAGGTTTGAAAAAGACACCAAATATTTCACTTACCAAAGAACCCCTTCCAAATATTTTGCATATTTTTTATTTTGTTACTTTCTCTTGAGTTCAATTTGATTTGTGGGCTGTTTGTTATTCCAAACTCATGGTGTGCCAAACTATGTCACATTATTTTGTTGTAATAACTTGTTCCATTAGTGGTATGTTAGGTAAAAATCGATAAACACACACAACACAAGATACACGAAAATAAAGAAACAACACAAAGATATTACGTGGTTCACACAATCAGGATGATCGTGCTACTCCACGGCGGAAAGAGAGAGATATTTTATTAATCCGCTGCTGCTAGGGTTTACAAGTGACGGAGAGAAGGTATTTATACAAGTGATCATTGACCTAAATCTGTCAAACGGGCCAGGCCCAAAACTGCTCTGAAAACACCCCGAACGGCCCCGATAGGCCTGAAACTGATAAAGAAATAGCCCACGAAAATTTTTCTTCCTGGGGCAGCGCCCCTGGACCCCATAATGCGTAGGGGCTTCAAGGTCAAAAGGTGATCAGTCTCCACAACTTAACAATCTCCCACTTGGAGGCTTGATCAACATTCAGCTGCCATCCAATAACCTGCACCTTCTGTAAACCCAAACTCTCTCTCTCTCTCTCTCTCCGCGCCTCCTCTTCAAGTTTCTGGAAGCCCAGTTGAAGCCATACATAGCTTCAACTTTTCTGTTGTCACCGCCTTGGTAAACATATCTGCTGGATTCTCCGTACCAAGGATCTTCTTCAAGTTCAGAGTACCATCAGTGATCAACTCTCGAATGAAATGATACCTCATCTGAATGTGTTTCGTCCTGCTGTGAAACACCGGATTCTTCGCAAGGTGAATTGCACTCTGGTTGTCACAATGTAGGACACAGTCTTCCTGTTTCATGCCCAACTCTGAAAAGAAATTCTTCAACCAGATCAGCTCCTTGGCCGCTTCAGCAATGGCCATATACTCTGCTTCTGTGGTTGAAAGAGCAACACTCTTCTGTAATCTGGACATCCAACTGATTGCTGTACCTCCAATAGTGAACACATAACCTGTAGTGCTTTTACCTGAATCAGCACATCCTCCCAAATCAGCATCAGCGAAACCTTCTAAAACCACCTTCTTCCTCCTGAAACACAAGGCAATCTCAGAAGTGCCTTTCAAATAGCGTAGCAGCCACTTGACTCCTTCCCAATGCTCCTTCCCTGGATTAGACATGAATCTGCTAACAACTCCCACTGCATGAGCAATATCCGGTCTGGTGCATACCATAGCATACATCAAGCTACCAACTGCTGAGGCATAAGGAACTTTAGCCATCTCTTCCTTGTCTTCATCTGTCTTTGGGGATTGCTTCTTGGAGAGCTTTAGATGACTCCCCATGGGTGTGCTTCTGGCTTTAGCATCTGTCATGTTGAACTTCGTTGAACTTCTCTAGGACTTTCCGAATGTACTTTTGCTGTGAAAGCTTTAAAGTACCAGCTCCTATGTCTCTGACTATGCTCATGCCAAGAATCTGTCTGGCAGCTCCCAAGTCCTTCATCTCGAACTCTCTGGATAACTGCTCCTTTAATCTTTTGATTTCCTGCATGTTTGATCCAGCCACCAACATGTCATCAACATATAATAAGAGAAAGATATATGATGACCTGAATTTCTTCAAGTAGCAGCAATGGTCCATCTCACATCTGGTGTACCCATTCCGCTGCATAAAACTGTCAAACTTCAAGTACCACTGCCTCGGAGCTTGCTTCAATCCATACAGGCTTTTCTTCAGTTTGCACACCAGGTTCTCCTTACCAGTCACCAGAAAACCTTCTGGTTGTGCCATGTAGATGTCTTCCTCAAGGTCTCCATGTAGAAAAGCAGTCTTCACATCTAGCTGCTCCAGATGTAAATCTTCAGCAGCTACAATACCAAGAACCAACCTGATAGTGGTCATCTTCACAACCGGTGAGAAGATCTCGTTGTAATCAACCCCCTCCTTCTGTTGGAACCCCTTGACAACTAATCTGGCCTTGTATCTCTTGCTGCCATCTGCCTCATCTTTAACCCTGAACACCCACTTATTCTGCAGTGCTTTCTTTCTCGCTGGTAATTTGACTAAGGACCAAGTCTGGTTCTTGTCAAGTGAGCCTAACTCGTCTTCCATGGCCTTCTTCCACTGTATGGAATCCTTCATTCTCAATGCCTCTGAATAAGACTCTGGCTCTCCGTTCTCTGTCAGCAATAGATAATTTGCTGATGGAGAATATCTGACTGGAGGTCTACGAACTCTGGTGGACTGTCTGACATGTGGGGTTTCTGGTTCTGGCATTACCGTTTCTGAACTCCCACTGTCTTCAGTGCTCCCACTATTATCAGAACCTCCTGAATCTTCTGAGCTCCCACTGCTTCCTGAGCTTTCACCTATCTCAATTGTTCTGATAGGTTGTGCTATGTCGTCTTCTGTCATCCCATCAAACACCACCTGTTGTTTATTTTCTGGTTGCTTGCTTTTACTCGAGCCTGCTGCAATATCGTCTTTGTAAAGGGCATTCTCGTTGAATGTAACATCTCTACTTCTAATAACCTTCTTGCTGTGGTTATCCCAAAATCTGTAGCCCATGTCATCCAACCCGTACCCAATAAAAGTACACTTCTTTGCCTTTGCCTCAAGTTTATCTCTATCTGCATCCTTAATCCGAACATAAGAAACACAACCAAAAACTTTCAAGTGAGTAAGGGATACCTCTCGACCTTTCCATTCCTCTTCTGGAATCTTGAACCCTATGGGGGCTGAGGGTCCTCGGTTGATCAAATACGCTGCTGTGTTGACTGCATCTGCCCAGAACATCTTTGGCAAACCTGCATGCAATCTCATGCTCTTTGCTCTCTCATTCAGCGTTCTGTTCATCCTTTCAGCAACACCGTTCTGCTGAGGTGTATCTGGTACTGTCTTCAACATTCTGATCCCATGTTCAGCACAATAATCAATGAACTCTGTTTTGTTGTACTCACCCCCATTATCTGACTTCAGACACTTGATCTTCAAGTTTGTTTCGTTCTCAACAGCAGCTTTAAACCTTTTAAATGTGCTGAAAACATCAGACTTATTTTTAAGAAAATAAACCCATACCTTCCGTGTGGAGTCGTCTATGAAAGTAACATAAAACCGGGATCCTCCAATTGAAGAAACTTTCGTGGGTCCGTAAACATCAGAATGAATGAGCTCTAACTTCCCAGCCTTGGGTGGTTGTCCCGTTTTCACAAAGGTGACTTTCTTCTGTTTGCCAAGAACACATGGTTCACAAAAGTCAAGTTTCACGTTCTGTAGATCTGGAATTCTCCCTTTAGAAGCCAACATCTTCATTCCCTTCTCACTCATGTGACCAAGCCTTTGGTGCCATAGTGTAGAAACCCCTGCATCTTCAACTGCTGCATTTGCTCCATCTGCAGAAACTTCAACCATGTACAGAGTACCCTGTTTGTGTCCACGAGCAATAACTAAGTTCCCCTTTGTTACCTTCCACTGCTGATTACCAAAATTCACGTGGTGGCCTTCTTCATCTAACTGCCCTACTGAAATTAACATCTTCTTTAGGTCTGAAATATACCTCACATCTTTCAATTTCCAGGTCGTACCCAAAGTAGTCTTGAGGACAACATCCCCAATACCTGTGATCTCTAGGCTTTTATCATCTGCCAACCGAACTCTTCCACTATAGGGCCTGAAATTCTGCATCATATCTCTGCAATGACAGGCATGAAACGAAGCACCTGAATCCATAATCCAGGATTTAGTTGAACATTCGACACTGCAAATCAGGGCATCATCATCATCTTCTGCCACATTCACCTCCTTCTTCTTGCCTTTATCTGCAGAGGGTTTTGGGCACTGATTTCTGAAGTGTCCATTCTCATTGCAATTCCAACAGGTAATGTCTTTCCTGTTCTTGGACTGACCTCTCTTCCTCGATTTCGATCTCGATCTTCCTTTGCCGTTACCCCCTCTGTTGGATTTTCTGCCCCTCTCTTCTGTACTCAGTAAATTGCTGGGGCTTTCTCCTGCACTCCTTCTCCGAATATCTTCACCGAGAATCAGATCTCGAATCCCTTCAAAGGTAAGCTTAGTGGTTCCAAATGAACTACTAACTGCTGTAACTGTTCCGGACCAACTATCGGGCAATGAAGATAACAACAGCAACGCTTGAACTTCATCATCGAATTTAATATCAACCGATCCTAACCTGGATATTATAGAATTAAATTCGTTGACGTGGTCTGTTACGGAAGCGCCCTCCTTCATCTTCGTGTTCACCAATTGCCTGATCAAGAAAACCTTATTCGCCGCTGAGGGTTTCTCGTACATATTGGATAACGCCTTGAGCAGTCCAAACGTTGTCTTCTCATTGACGATGTTGTAAGCAACGTTCTTCGCCAATGACAATCTGACCACACCAAGAGCCTGTCGATCCAACAGGTTCCACTCCGCCTCCGACATCGTTTCTGGTTTTTGTTCAGACAAGGGTAGATGTAGTTTTTTCTGGTAGAGATAGTCTTCGATCTGCATCTTCCAGAAGGCGAAATCGTGGCCTTCAAACTTATCGATTTTAACCTTCCCTTCGTCAGCCATAGCTTTGATACCAGTTGTTAGGTAAAAATCGATAAACACACACAACACAAGATACACGAAAACAAAGAAACAACACAAAGATATTACGTGGTTCACACAATCAGGATGATCGTGCTACTCCACGGCGGAAAGAGAGAGATATTTTATTAATCCGCTGCTGCTAGGGTTTACAAGTGACGGAGAGAAGGTATTTATACAAGTGATCATTGACCTAAATCTGTCAAACGGGCCAGGCCCAAAACTGCTCTGAAAACACCCCGAACGGCCCCGATAGGCCTGAAACTGATAAAGAAATAGCCCACGAAAATTTTTCTTCCTGGGGCGCTGCCCCTGGACCCCATAATGCGTAGGGGCTTCAAGGTCAAAAGGTGATCAGTCTCCACAACTTAACATGGTATTTCTATTACACATATATTTCTTTTGGTGTTTCTTGTATGATATACATAGAATTAAGATTTTTAAATGGGTAAACATTATTATTCAACCAAAGAAAACTTAATTCAGTCGATTCAACCTGGTAATTATCAATTTTGATTTTGATTAGAAGCTGTTTGAATCTAATTCTCAAAACACAAACTCATGGTGTGCCAAACTATATCACTGATTTTGATTATTTTGTTGTAATAACTTGTTCCATTAGTGTTATTTCTATTGCACATATATTTCTTTTGATGTTACTTTTATGATATACGTAGAACTAAGATTTTCTAAAGGGTAAACATTATTATTCAACCAAAGAAAACTTAATTCGGTCGATTCAACCTGGTAATTATCAATTATGATTTTTCTTAGAAGCTGTTCGAACCTAATTCTCAAAACAAAAGAAACATAGTTTAATTCTAAGGTCTTATTTTCCTCAATATGAGCGCCAAGCAGAAATTCAAGAGTTCTACCGTGTCTCCTAAGTTTACCCACAAACCAAATTAAAGGGACATAAATTAATTGCAAAATCAAACGTAAAAAATTAAACTCAAGAATTAAGAAGATGAATACCTATAAAATTAAAAACCAAAATTGATTGAAACATACCTCAATCGTTGTTATGATAAAAGAAAGATAAATGTTGTTGAAAAATATAGAGAAAAGTACAGAGAGAATTCTTATTCGGTAAAATATGTGTAACGATATAACTGTATAATAATTTTGAGAGTCTATAATAATAATAATAATAATAATAATAATAATAACAAGTTAGTGTTTTTGTTTTAGTTTAGTTGGAGTTGTGTAATTCTTTAAAAAAAAACCAATAAACAATTGAATAACAAATGTGACCCGTAAAAAAGAGCAGAAATCAATCAAGTTAGTATGAAGAAGTCTCATAGTATGCGACTCAGGAAAAACATAGAAAATGAAGAAAGCAATCAAGTTGGTTTACGTGAGCCAAGCAAAGCCTTGAGAAAGGAAAAAAAAAAAAAGACTCATTTTGGTAAATTACATTTAATCCAAATAAAAGTGCTCAAGATTAATTGAACTCAATTGCTGTAGGACTCAATTTCATTCGTGAAGAAATGCTCTAAATTAGTAGAGCTCAATAACAGTGGTGAACTATGCCCAAAAAGAAAAAAAGATAATAAATTTACAGGGATTTAGTTAATATTCACAAATTGTATTTGGTAATGACTCTTGCACTCTCCAATACCATGTAACGAAAATAATTGCGTCCTAATCAAACAATGAATATTTGTTAAACTAAAGCACGATAAATCGTATTCAATTGTCCAACAAAGCAGAAAATTTCTGTGTAATTATTACTCTTGCAAAATAGTAGTATTTAATTATGACTCTGTTTGTATAAGTAAAAAAAGACAAGTAAATAGAATTATCAGATTCATTTCAAAACAAAGAAAATGTTGCTAAATTAAAGTGGTGGACAAAACAGGGATTGTCCAATATGAAAATGGTTAATTATATTCTATCCCCTTGTGCCTTGTGATTAGGCCCAGTTTCACTTTACCTTCTTGTGCTACAAAAGTGGGCATGCACTCAACCTACCCCTTGTGGTTTCGAACTAAAGTAAAATTACTAAGATTTCTCTCAAAATAGCCCCACATAGGAATTAAGTGTTACAATCAGCCCTACATGGGCAAGTTTAATTAGTGTCAAAATTAACCATACATCGGCAGTTAACCTCAAAATTAACCCCACAAAGAGGTTAAGTGTTAAAAATTATATCCACGTGATGGGTTAAATGGTAACATCATCCCCATATAGGGAATTAATCCCAAAATTTACCTCATAAAGGGGGTTAGGTGTTAATATTTTTGGTCAATTTTAAAATTTTCATCAATTATGAAAAAAATCTTAATAGTTCCACTTTAGTCCGAAACCACAAGAAGGGTAAAGTATCCACTTTTGAACACAGAGGAGGTAAAGGGTAACTGAGCCTAACCACATCGGATAAAATATAACAACAATGCTAGGGGCACTAACAAATTCCACTAATACTCACACCCACACTCTATCTCTCTCCTAGTGGCATTTTGGGTCCACTACGGACCCCACAGTGCCACTAGGAGAGAGATAAAGTATTGGTGTGAGTATTAGTGAAATTTGTTAGTGCCCCAAATATTACTCAAAATATAAATAACCCTATAAAAAAAAGTATAAAGCCAATACCATTAGAAAGTAATGCTTATCAAATGAAAGAGGGAACAAAAAAAAAACACTTCAGTTTAGTTAAAGTCCTATACTCATAAGATTGTATTGGTAATGAAAAGAGTCCACAAAAACAATACCAATTAATGTAAGTCAATCCTAAATTTTGCAACATTAGAAAGTATAAGCATGTATCCCGCGTAATGCACGAGTACGTACATTGTTGTAACACCCATACCCGGGAAAGAAGATTAATGTGATAAGAATATGTGTTAATTAATGAGAATTTATGCATAAACCGAATTAAGGTGGGGTTATGAACCCACATGTGAAAAGGTGTTCAAATGCGGACACAGGTAAAAGTCATGTGAAAGGCAGGACTGGTATAAAAGTGGGGCCCAACGAGGGTCTAATTCGAATAATTGCATTTTGATGTCATTATATGTTTATGTGCATATTTATTTAAATGCTTAAGGTTATTATTATGTTTTATGATAGATAAGGGGACCAGTTTTGGTACCCGTGTGAGGGCGTATTTGAATAAAATCCCTAATTGGTAGGTTTAATAGCAACCTCATAAATTATGTGGGACCACGTTTGGAACCCACGCGGGACTTAGATTAAATCCATTTAGAAAATGTGGGTAGATATTGTAATTGACTTGGGGGTTTCATAATAAAGCTTAAGAAAGATTGGGGGGTATAAATGTAATATAGGGAGAGTTGATGACAACACATATGCATGAAGCATATGTGTCTCATTCACAAGATTTACAGCATTTTGGAGAGAACGAGAGCTCTCGAGTCGGCGACGGAATTCTCGACGACGTTTCTTGTCGTTCCTTTGCCGTCCGGCGTCGGATTCACGATCCGAGACCACTTTTGGACTCGTGCAGGTAAGAGGATCACATGCATGTAATTTATTTTTGTTTTCGGCAACGTTTTTACGGCAACCGTTTTTAATAGACGATGTTCTTGATACCAAACTTATGTAGGAATTACACCGGTGAAATTTGGGTTGGAAATTAGCAAGAGATTGGGAAAATCTAGGCTTAATCGCTAGTAAATCGAGGAGGTGAGTGTCCTAATCTCTCAATTGGATGTTTAGCTATGATAATATGATAATTGTGGTTCATACTTGTTAAACTCATGCTCATGTACGTATATGTGGTTGAATTTGGGCAAAAAGCATGCCAATAAGGTGAAATTGTTATGCTTATGTGTTAAGTTGCTTAAATGTTTATATGGATCAAAGGGAAGTCAAGTAGTGGTCACCATTTATAGGTCCCATATGTAAGGGATAGGAAGTCCTCAATGAGTAGGACATGGTGACGACCACAATGAAATGCCGGTGACGCCTTTGGGGTCACAAGAGAGTGTGAGTTGCGCTATATGCGCCAAAAGTGAGAAAGATCCGGGGTGAGAAGGACCCGGGGGTGGTGGCTGGAATGACTTGACTTCCCGGAGATCAATTTGTTGTCATTTATAATGATTGTTGCATTTACATACTTTGCATTCCAATGGCATGATTAGTTCCCTCACTAAGCAAAAGCTTAAACGAAAATATATTTCTGTTGTGGTTATTGAATAACCATCGTAGGTACCAAGCGAGACGAGAAGAGGAAATGATCCGCACGACGGGTGGGCGTGGGAGTAGTGTCCATATGTATATGTGTTCATATGCCTAGTTAGTTGGTGTCTAGAATGTATCTTTTGGTTAGCAATGTAAATGTATCTTGGGTTTTTTGGAAACTTGTAATATGTAAAGTGGGGTATGGTTGGTTGTTTATGTTCCAAACCATGAGTTGTACTTGCAAGTTGCAAGTTATGTATTTTGGGAGTGAAGTTGGATAGAGTTAGTAGCTTTGGTTGTAGAACTAACTTAGTTTCTCCTTATGTGTAAATATTTATGTATATGTTGGAAGAACATGGTTTGAATGTAAAATTAAGGTTCCTAGTGGGAATTCTATGGATTATGTATGTTTAAACTACTTTTAAAATGTTTGGAAATGGTTTGGAAGCCCTTTATGATGCTTGGGTAAAGTTTTGAGCCACTTGAGATTGTTTTCCAAATGGATTTGGTTGTAGCTAAAGGGATTGTTAAGTGAGACAAGTTTTTGACAAAATTTTGATCATGTTTAGTTAAATGTTGGGGAGAAATGCAAGCTTGTATTATCAACTTGAGTTGTC
The DNA here is from genome assembly GCA_033977485.1 of Hydrangea macrophylla. Classification (NCBI taxonomy): domain Eukaryota; kingdom Viridiplantae; phylum Streptophyta; class Magnoliopsida; order Cornales; family Hydrangeaceae; genus Hydrangea; species Hydrangea macrophylla. Next base: position 111,104,221 of record CM066999.1, read on the forward strand.
ATTGAGCTTGGTTTTCTTTGTTTAAGAAGTCATGCAAGTATTGAGTTAAATATGTGGGTTTTGATGTAAGTTCTTGATCCTAAGAATTAACTTGTGTATTTTGATTATCAATTCATGTTTGGAGATATTGTGTTGAAGTTTAGAAACATTTAGAAATGCCTTGAGAATGAATTTTGATGCTTCCACTAAGTTTTGGGAAAGTTTGGGAATGTTTTGAACTGTTTTTAGCAGAGTTTTAGCAGCAGAAAACTCATCTGCAGAAACCGGATCGATCCGGGTCTGCTGCGGATCGATCCGGAGCTTCTGGATGTGCAAAAAATAAGAATCTGTCAAAACCGGATCGATCCGGATTTGGGCGGATCGATCCGCTGGTCCAGTTTCAGCCTCGATGGCTTTTACGGAAACTAGCATAACTCTCTCTAGAAAACTCAGATTCGCGTACCGTTTTTTGCGTTGGAACCGGGACTCAAAGAGCTATCTTTCCATATAAAATTTACTATACTTTATTAATGACCATTTTGCCCTTGGGTCTATTTTGTGTCAACGGAGCTGTTTTAGTAGGTCTAATTCATGTGTTTCTTGATGAATTAAGGGTGTTTTGAACGTGTGGGCTTGTTACACGTGTCCCAACTTGCCCGAGGCGGGTTGCGGTGTGACAATTGTGCATATAACAAATCAAAAATACTGGTGATGAATATTATTATCATCGAAAAGTCAATTATAAACCCACACACCTGTAATTATCCTTGTGTAAATTTCATCCTCTAGTATTGATCAATTTATACAAATTAATAGTGTTTCTCTTAGAATTGTGAGTACTTTCATCCCACGAAAACTTAGAAATCACCATATAGGTTTAAATAAAACATGACGGATCTTATTTTTTGTTAAAATGATAATGTCATTTAAGATAAGAAATTTATTGGTTAGTAGTGGCAAGCTTATACTAACCATGGAAGAAGCAATACACATTCATGGGATGGGCTGAGAAAAAAAATTATAAGAAAAGAAATAACGACCTTTCAAAATGATCATATATAATAAATCTTGACTTGAATTAAAGCAATCTATACACCGTAGTAAAAGATTAAACATGGGATGAGCATGGCCAGCCCAAAGGGGGGGCCAGTGGGGCAATCGTCCCGGGCCACCAAAGTTCATCAAATTTTGAGGCCCCCATAAAATTTTTATAATTACATTTTTACCTTGAGATTTTTTTAGCATTTTACATTAGGTCTCCCTTAATCATGTTTAAGCCTCTCCTCAACTTATGTTTAGGCCCCAAAGGGGCCCAATGCCCAACTTAGTGTCATCAACTACATATATATTGATATACATATATATATATAACTCAAAAGCAAAGGCCCCTAGAATTTTGAAAATTATACTTTTAGTTTAAGAATTTTTTGAGTTTTAGAAATAGGCCTCCCTAGAAATTTGAAAGACACCATACAATATTCAAGTTTCACAAATAAACTCATATTATAAGTAGACCCCAAAAAAATCGTCAATTATGTATAAGTAAACCCTAAAAAAATAGCCAATTATGTATAAGTAGACCCCAAAAAAATTGTCTCGGGGGCAGCCCCCGAATAAGGGGCCTCCCTTTTAGTAGTTCGTCCCGGGCCTCCAAATACTTGGGACCGGCCCTGGGGATGAGTGGGAGGTAGTTGAGTGCAATAGTTAAAGTGGGTTATGAAATGAGGCTCCAGGCATTGAATAGAAAGGACGCATATTTGAATACAAAAAGTCCTTCATTTACCAATTAAATGGTAGCATGTGCCCATTGACATCCATTGCTATAGTAGTCCTTGGTGTGGAGAGAGTGATCAAATACTGGTGAAATATTGGTTTCACCCGAAAGCACAAAAGGGTTAAGTGGTCACTTTTAAACCACAGGGGTAAAGTGTACGTAACCCTAAATTTTATTTTTTTTTTTGCTTAAGTGTTATCAGGTTGTAAGACTCGTATGGACGGACCAAAAAAAAAAGTGGCATACCAAACTTATTAAAACTTTAAAAAAAATTACTTAAGTAAAAGTGCACCGATTGATAAAAGTGTAAAACACTTATGGACATTGGTACACTTATATAGTATATATATATATAGATATTCTGATTTTGTGATAACAAGGATTTTTTTTTTCCACACGTGTCTCAAAAACAAACCACCTCTGTGACATGAGTAGGTAATTGGGATCGTTCATGTATTGATTAAATCTAGTTGCACTCCCTAACTTACATTTGGTTTTTATTATTTTAGTGTTTTTATTTAGGGAGCTTCAGCCATAACCCCTCAAATAAAACTCTTCTAAGCTAAAACTCATGTTACTTTTCTTTGACTCATTAGGTTCTTTTTATGCCTAAACAACTTCAAATTGCTATAACATTTGTTCTACAACTTCGTTTTTCGTAAATTTTGATGTTTTGTAATCACCAAAATGAGATCTATCAAAACGAGATCAATATTGACCATAAAATACAGAGGAAAAATTTTTTGAAAAAAAACATGGAAAACTGCATTTTTCGCATAAATATAACAAAAACATATTACTTTTGAAAATTTGGTACCATGGATGCATAGATCTTGAAAATATACAGGAAATAAAAAAAATAATAAAATAAAATTCACCCAAAAAGCCCAAGAATTGAAAAGGTTACGGTGGTTTAAAGTTGATAGATAATCTTATCTGTCTAGAATAGATAATATCACCTGTTATACAGATAAAATCTCAAAATCAGATAACTTTTCATTTTTTGTAAAATTTTCAAGTTCAATGCATAGATCTCAAAGAAACACATGAAATACAAAAAAAATACAAAAAAAAAAAAAAAAAAAGGGTCATTCAAAAGGCCAAAGAATAAGGAAATTATTATCGTTTTCGTGATATTATCTGTCTGTGAATATATAATATATAATCTATTTTCATCAGTCAGATGGGCTTTTCGCTGAAAATAAAAAAGTCGTGAGTGGCTTTTTATAAAATGGCCAAATCGTGAGAGTTTTTGGCTAATACACTTAATTTTTAGGGGTCTATGACCTAATATCTCTTTTATGATAACTAGTTTTTTATTTTATTTTATTTGATTTTATTATTCTAAGTTAACACGCATTTCTATGTAAAACCAAAAAAATCTGCACAAACACAAAAAACTGGTTAAAAACCAGTTTTTTTTTTGGGTAAAAATACTCTGGCCTCCCCTCAAGTAAGCTCAAATTACGTGGACCTCCCCTGTGGTATCAAAATTACACTGACTGCCGCTGTCGGTGTCTGCCAACTAATAGGATTAACGGATATGGTAAATTTATTTGTCCATAACTTTTTTTGTCTTGTCTTGAAATTACGCACTCGTAATGTCTTGAAATTCCTGGCAAGAGCATATCCTTGAAATTCCTGGAAGGAAAAGAGAACATCAGTAGAAGCACTTTTTCTTTGTTTGGTAACAAAGAAAAAGTTGTGGGCTAGGAAAATAGGAAGGAAAATAATATATATGTAAAATGACAAGTGAAGAAAATTTTTTGAGTTTACATATCAATTTCTTATCCTTTATTTTGGTTTGCAACAACTCTTGAGAATCTTATAGTTTACAACATTAAGTTACATGTAAGATTGCCCGATATAAAATATTAGAAGCTGAGCTAATTAAAAATGTCTTGAAATCAAATTTTAAAAAAGAAACAGTAAGCACAACAGATTAAAAATCTAAATTAATATTATCACGAACTACAAATGTACAAGTTGTTAAAGAAGTAGCAGAATTAAGAAGAAACTTTACCTGGAGCCGAATATCCAATAGTTCCCTTAAGGCCAAGAGAACTTCCTGTCTCACTAGGAAGAAACCTTATCAAAACCAAAATCACCCATATGTGCTGTCATGTCATTGACAAGAAGATTTAACGTTGATAGGTTTAAGATCACAATGAACAATCGGCTTTAGACAGCAATGATGAAGATACTCCAATGCAGAAGCACCATCAATCGCTATGTTCAGTCTCTTATCGATGTAAGCTTAAACTCCTATATACGTCCTCTGCATTCTCTGTTTCGGGATATTCATGTAGCCATCTTTCCAGACTCCCACTGGGCATGAATTCATAAACTAGAGCTTTAAATTTGTTACCTTAATTTGAAATCAAGACTTGAGTAGACAGTTAAGATTTTGACAAGATTTCGACTCCGAATGTTTCTTCTGTTAGGATTGTGCCTAAAATTCCATTAGTGGAATGATTTCCTAATTATGATTGGATTTCTTATTTGGTGGTTTCCTTATCAAATAAGGATTCCTTTGATGGTGGAAGTTTCTAGTTTATATAGGAATGTGTGTAAGAGTATTCCTTGTTGTATAAGACTTACCATAGGGGTAAATCCTACTACAACTAGGATTAGGACTATACAATCTCTATAAATATAGGGCTTACTCAAGGGATTGATAAGATTGGTTGGAAATCTTCTACATACACAAGAGAGGGCTGCAAACTAGTGAGGGAGAGATTAGTTTCTAGCAATTGTGTGTGTCATATAACTTGGTTGGAGAGTTATACACGTGAGGTCTTGAGTGCTTGTAATCTTCATATTAATCGTAGTGATCGCCTTTGCACGTGGACGTAGGCATTGTTGGGCCAAACCACATTTAAATCTTGTTGTGTTGGTTTGCTTGATTTTTCTTTCGTGGTTGTGTCGTTCTTATTCTGTTTATCTCCATAATTGTGGGTGTGGTTTTTCTTGTTGTGATTGTGGGCCCATTCCCAACAAGTGGTATCAGAGCCAGGTTGAGAATCCATGGCAGCTGGAGATAGTTCGCTTGGGGATATGCGAATGGCAATAGAAAAGTTCGATGGCAAGAATAATTTTAGCATGTGGCAAGTGCGTATGAAGGACGCCTTGGTGCAACAAGGTATAGAGGATGCATTGTGCAGTAAAAATGACAAGCCAGACATTGGCGATCTCAAGTTCATGGGGGATGTGAAATTGAATAATGGTGTAGCTGAATAGCTTGGGGGATGGCAAAGGTGATGCACTATCGATGTGGAAGTTGAAGATTACAAGATGAAGACTCTGAGGACTGATGGGAAGGAATTTGAGGCAAGGTGAAGATTGTTAGGATTGTGCCTAAAATTCCATTAGTGGAATGATTTCCTAATTATGATTGGATTCCTTATTTGGTGGTTTCCTTATCAAATAAGGATTCCTTTGATGGTGGAAGTTCCTAGTTTATATAGGAATGTGTGTAAGAGTATTCCTTGTTGTATAAGACTTACCATAGGGGTAAATCCTACTACAACTAGGATTAGGACTATACAATCTCTATAAATATAGGGCTTACTCAAGGGATTGATAAGATTGGTTGGAAATCTTCTACATACACAAGAGAGGGCTGCAAACTAGTGAGGGAGAGATTAGTTTCTAGCAATTGTGTGTGTCATATAACTCGGTTGGAGAGTTATACACGTGAGGTCTTGAGTGCTTGTAATCTTCATATTAATCGTAGTGATCGCCTTTGCACGTGGACGTAGGCATTGTTGGGCCGAACCACATTTAAATCTTGTTGTGTTGGTTTGCTTGATTTTTCTTTCGTGGTTGTGTCGTTCTTATTCTGTTTATCTCCATAATTGTGGGTGTGGTTTTTCTTGTTGTGATTGTGGGCTCATTCCCAACATCTTCAAGCATTGCACTCTGTCGAAAAACTCTTATAAGCTGCTCGGTTTCTAAGTTTTAGCATCTTCACTGCAATAGTAATTCACCCTTCTTAATATAGTAATTCACCCTTCATTAAGAATCCAAATTCTCCGATCATTTTTTATTTTTTTTGGAAAGTTGCTTTACAAAGCATTTCATAACTGACAGTTGGAAGAATTTCTTGCGAAATAGATTGTTAAGAAATCAAATTTCTCTTCTGCATCAATTGGCGAATAGCTAATAAAAGAATTTAGGATAAAACCTAGTCCAAGAGCTACGGAAATAATTACTTTTGAGTACAATAGACACTCATTGTGATGGAGTGTTTTTGTTGCATATTGGCAAAATCTCAGTTCAGTGTTCCTCCACAAAGTTTGCTATTCCAGCTAATGATAGTGCATTTAAATTTTTGAAGACTTCCTTTCAATGGTACTTACCCCTCAAAATTGTTGAAAGAAAGATTTAATATTTAATGTCTCCAAGAACACAGGAATCGCCATTATGCCGAAAAATCTACATATTCTGGGCCTTTCAAAGAACTTAAAGATGATTGAAAGGAAGAGGACCAGTAAACCGGTTGTGGGGGTATGTTTAGTAGTATAGATATAGAGCCAATACCTATTGTGCGAATGGTATAATAGATTCAAATACCTACAATCTCTAATACCTAGAGGTGTATATGCTTCCCTCTAGATTGTTTCCATCTAACTGAAGTATATTCATGAGTGTAAGATTTCCCGCACACGATGGTATTTGCCCAGAAAGTATATTTCTACTTAGATGCACAGTTTGAATATTTTGAAGCTTACAAAAATTCGAAGGGATTATGCTTCCAGTGAAATGATTATTCTCGAAGCCTATTACTCCCAAATTGTCAAAGTTTTCTATTCCAAAAGGTATATATATTCCCAGAAATTTGATTGCTTGCCACTAGAGCTGGGTTGAGAAGTTGGCTATTGGTTTTGGCAATTCACCTCCAAAGTGATTATTTTGTATTGACAGATATCTAAAACTGGTAGAGTTGGATAAACTTGAGAGAAAACTTAAATCTGCCCCACCAATTCCCAAATAATTACAACCTATACTTATAAGCCATTCGAGGTCTGGCAGGTTTCTAAAATCAATAGAAACTTGCCCAGAAAAACCGTTGTATGCAAACACAAGTGAGGTAAGCATTTTATAATGACATTGGAACAGGTCCAGTTAATTGATTTCCATTGACATTGAAATTTTGGAAGTTTCAACCCCAAGTCAGATGGAAGACTTCCTTGAAGTTCATTGAAATAATTGTAATGGACGAAACGTTATAAATGGGAGAGAAGGAATAGTACCAGATAGGTTATTTGCACTTAACTCGAGATATGTATGATAGGCTTCCGAGCTGCCCAAAAATGTCTGGAATAATTTCCTCGAATCCATTCACTGCCCCGGACATACATTGCAGAGATGACAAGTTCCCAAAAGATGTCGGAAATTCCCCCGCCAGATTGTTTAAATGAAACACAAGTACTGCTTCTAGATTTGATAACAAGCCACGCAATCCTGGAATTTTTCTTGTGATCTCATTTTTACCGTAACTTAGTCCTATGAGGTTGGAGCAGTTGGATACACTGGCCGGGAATTCCCCAATTAGAGAGTTATTGCTAAGTTCTAAAAATTACAACTTAGATAAGTAACCTATTTTTCAGGGAATTGCTCCATGGAGGCTGTTGTTTATGAGCCATATTGGCTTAATCAAGCTAATTAAGGTTACCTATACAAGGAGATATGAAACCCGTTAATCCCCCCGAACGTAGATCTAAAACTTCTACCCTTTGAGTCTCTAGACCACAGGTGATTCCTTGCCACGAACAGAAGCGGCTAAAGTCATTCCACGTACTTAAAATCTGGAGAGGGGCTTGTTCTAGTTTAGCTTCGAATGCCAACAAGGCAACTCTTATCTATCTCATTTCCAGCTCTATTGACATCAGCCATAGTTGAGATTAACCCAATGCAACAAGTTCATGCATGTTAGAAGAACAACTTGACTTAATAAAGTCTTTGACTAGAAACACCTCCAAATTCATTTCTGAAAGCCCCAAGAAGGCAAGAATTGCTTTACGTATGAATGTTTTTGGAGGAAAGCGTATATATAACCCGTTTGCAGTAACTGGCAAGTCATAACATTTGCAAAATGGTCTAATTCCCATGTAAAACCAGATTTTTTTTTTATTCTATTATACCAATGTTTCCTTGGGCCATCATCCAAGAGGTAGAGACAAATTACAACTGTAACAGAAAATTGGCCAACAAGAAGAACTAAAGGACGAATGGAAGTGCTTAAGCTCGGTAAAATCTTTATGATTGTGAACCATAGAAGCAAAACTGATGCATTTAACCTTCTCATTCTTAAAAGTGGCTTATCACATATTTTAGGGAACAAACATAGATTAATTTGAGTGATTTCAAAGTTACCCTAGTCTAGGGTATATATTATTAACAGACGTAACTTCAGTAAAGTTTCTTGGTATAATTTGTTAGGTCGCGGATTTTAAAACTATGTTTTTAAATTGTATTTTTTGAAAACTGTTTTTTTCTTTTTTAAGAAATAGTGCATCAATGTAAGAGTAACCTAACCAAATAAACCGAACTTTCCTGAAGTCTTGTCCATTATTGACCTAGTGAATAACTCATAGAGGTAGTCTTACCCACCCAATAACCATGTCCTCATTGAGAAAAAATATAAAGCAGCTAAGCAGAGCACAATAATTAAAAGTGTTAATGTGTATTATTAGAGTTAGCTAATAGAATTATTAGTTTTATTAGCTTTAGGGTAGTTTAGTCTTTTACTTTCTATTAGGGTAATACTGTATACCTAGATATACTATTATTGTCTCTTCTTTTCTATTGTATTCATTCATTCAGTTTTTGTGTTATGAGAAACTCTAGCTCTCTTTTCTCTTTTCCCTTTGTTGTTTTCTTAATTATTTAATATATTCACATGTATAACATACTATTGAATATATGATTATGAAAATCATATAATAAAGTATACACTTTAACAAAAATGATTAGTGGTATAGTAGATGAGGTATTAATATGAAAAATGTAATTAATAGGAACAGTTGGAGCTGAATCAGCAAAATATAGCAGGTGGTTATTGTTGAAGCTTGGTATATATTGTTGGGTCCATTCTCTAACAGCTTAAGCTTTTGGAGTAGTTGGTAAACTATATGGCAAAAATATTACTTTTTTGCGTGGGCGTGCCAGGACCTTGTAGGGTAGGCCCAAACATGTAGCCAAACTATATTCCTATATTTGGTATGAGTGTGATTAGGCGATTGTTGGGAGTAGGGATGCCCCTTCCCTTATGGTTGCACTTGCCTCAACGAAGAAGACTTCAAATTCAACCAAGTGATGAAACTAAAGAACATTAATAAAAAGTTTTTGGAATGCAAACACATTAAAGGAATTTAGACTACTTGAAAATGAAAATACAATAGTTGCGACTGCTAGAAACTAGAAATAAAAAATTACAAAAGCATTAAAGTTAAACCAAAGTGGCTTCTGGACACACAATATAAAAACAAAGAAAAGAGTGCTTTAGAATGCTATTTCAAGATTGATGAAGTGTTGGAGAGACTTCTTGTTTGGCTGGGCTGTGAGCTTTATATGCATGAGTTTAATTACTTCCAATTACTTGTGTGTAGCTTCCCACATGCCAGTCATGATTCCCATCCATGATATAAAAATAACTTCCATGCATGTGGCTAGTAACCACCCCACTACTCTCCATTTTCTTGCCACGTGTCAACCCTTCAAGTTTTTCTTGGGCCCACCACTATCTGGTTCTTTGAAGCATTCCCAGCTACAAACCCAATGCCTATGAATATGAGGTGCCCCTCAAAACTTAGCCACATAATCAGTCACTCTAATTTGACCGACTTTACATATTTCAAATATTTAATGTAAAAAATTACATTATTTGGATGTAAACAGTAATTTAACATGGTATCAGAGACTTGCTTGTAAGAGGTCTTAGGTTCAACTCTCCATCCTTATTTTGTTGTGCATATTTGCACTTTGTTATTTGTCTCCACTATGATAGAGTTTGGTTTGCTTGCTCTCCACGTGCAAATCAGGGTTGCACGTGATGAAGGGTATTGAAGCTTGATATACATTATTGGGCTCATTCTCTAACAGCTTAAACTCTTAGAGCAGTTGGTAACTTAACAGTTATAACCAGAAAACCCCTTCATGTGTTTGTCATATAGCATTACGCGTAGTTTTTTAATGAGATAAAAAACAACAATATAGGCAAAGCACATTGTTTCATATAAACTGGTAGGAATAACAATCTTAAGACAAACTTTGATTTAATTACAGTTTTATTTATACAGTTTTATTGTTGGGTACCATGTGTATGGGTCAAATGGTCAATACACATGAGAATTAGTTTATTTGTTACTAGACATTGTGGGCCCGTGGGCTATGCTTATTGTTTTATTCATTTAGCAAATGAATACAAACATATATAGATGCTAGGAATCAAAACCTATTAGGTTCTGCGCAGCATATACAAAAACAGAGAGGTTCTTTGTTGGTGAGTTTTGCGGCGGCTGAAAGATAGAGACAGAGTGAGGGTCTCGGCTTGTGTGCTTTTGGCGGCTTGATTGAGTGCTTGAGGGAGCAGATTCTCAAGGTTGTCCAAGGGTTTATTTGGTACCAAGATCTAGAGGATTTGAAGAAGTATTCTTTGCTTGTATTCCTTTGGGTATTGAAAACCCTAAGAGGTAACCCTTGTACTCACTCTAGTTGATTGAATACCTCAAGTTTAGGGCAAAAACTTGAGAGAACATTGTGTATTCCTTATTTTGATATAGTGAAATCTTTCGGAGTTGCCCTGTGGTTTTTCCCCTCCCCATTGGAGGGTTTTCCACATAAATCTTGGTGTCATTTATTTCTTGCTTGGGTGCATTCTTATTATATTATTTGTGTTTGATTGTCGTGAAGGGTAATTATCATTGTGGCTTGGATAATATATTATTTGTGCCTATTTAATTTACACTAGACAAGGTTAGGAAGTGTTGCTCCTAATATTGGGGATTTTTGCATTTTTCCCCAACAAAGTGGTATCAAAGCCAAGGTTCATTATTATTTATTGTCTTGTGTAATTAAATGGAGGAATCATCAAATTCAATGATTAAGCTCACGGCTTCAAATTATGCAATTTGGAAACCACGAATGGAGGACATCCTTTATTGTAAGGATTTGTATGATTCGATTGAGGGTGATACGGCCAAGCCTACAACTATGTCCGATACGGATTGGGTCAAATTAAACAGGAAAACAGTGGGTCAAATTAGACAGTGGGTTGATCACACCGTGTTTCACCACGTTGCCCAAGAAGTTAATGCACAAAGTTTATGGAATAAATTAGAGTCTGTGTATGAGAGGAAGACCGCGCAGAACAAAGCTTTCTTGATTCGAAGGCTTGTGAATTTGAAATTCAAAGATGGGAATTCCGTTGCCGAGCACTTGAGTGACTTTCAGAGTATAGTTAATCAGTTGGCTACGATGAAGATGAATTTAGATGATGAATTTCAAGCTTTGCTTTTATTGATTTCTTTGTCTGATAGTTGGGAGACATTGGTTGTATCTCTTAGTATTCAGCTCCCAATGGTAAGCTGACTTTGGAGATTGTTAAAGACAACATGTTTAACGAGGAAGCCAGGCGACAGGGTATGGGTACAGATCAAACACAGGCTCTTGTCACGGAGAACAGGGGTAGGAATCCGAACAGAGGGTCTTGGAAAGGATCTAAAGATCGTAGTAAGTCCAAGAATAGCAAAGGTAAGTCACAGGCGAGAGGAGGTTTTGTATGCTATTATTGTAACAAGGAAGGCCACACGAGCAAAAATTGTAGAATTCGTAAAAGAGACCAGAACAGGGTAATACTGAGAAGAAGTTAGAAGACAAGAATACTACAGCTACAGTTTCTGAGGATGTGGTGGTACTCTCATTTGGAGATGAGGAGTGCATACATGTTACAGATAGTGATGTTGAGTGGGTTGTTGATACAGCTGCCTCCTACCATGCTACTCTTAGGAGAGAGTTCTTCACTTCGTACAAAGCCGGTGACTTTGGTACTGTGAAGATGGGTAATACAAGCGGGATAGGTGACGTGTGTATTCGGACTAGCTTGGGTTGCACTTTGACATTAAGGATGTTCGGCATGTTCCTAATTTACGGTTGAATTTGATTTCTGGTGTTGCACTAGATAAAATGGGTTATGACAACCATTTTGGGAGCGAAAAGTGGAAACTCACCAAATGGTCCCTAGTTGTTGCAAAAGGGGAACTTTGTTGTACTTTGTACAAGACTCATGTGATGGTGTGTTCAAGCGGGCTCAATGCAATTGAGGATGAGTCTTCACCAAATTTGTGGCACAGGAGGTTGGTACATATGAGTGAGAAAGGGTTGCAGATTCTGGCAAAGAGTCCCTCATTCCCTTTGCCAAAGGTATAGTTCTAAACCCTTGTAATTATTGCTTATTTGGTAAGCACCATAGAGTTTCCTTTCATGCTTCTAGTAAAAGAAAAACCAAGTTGCTTGATATGGTTTATTCTGATGTTTGTTGTCCCATTGAGGTGGAGTCTTTGGGCAGAAATAAGTATTTTCTTACTTTTATTGATGATGCTTCACGTAAAGTATGGGTGTATTTTCTGAAAATAAAAGACCAGGTCTTTCAGCATTTTCAGAGGTTTCATGCCATGGTGGAAAGAGAGACAGGAAAACCTTTGAAGTGCCTTCGTACTGATAATGGGGGAGAGTACACTTCAAAAGAGTTTGAAGCGTATTATGCAGATCACGGTATATGGCATGAGAGGGCAGCTCCACGTACCCCACAATGGTGTGGCCGAGAGGATGAATCGCACTATTGTAGAGAGAGTCAGATGCATGTTACGAATGGCTAAGCTGCCTAAATCATTCTAGGGTGAAGCAGTTTGCACAGCTTATTACTTGATTAATAGGTCTCCTTCAGCTCCATTAGATTTTGAGATTCCAGAGAAGGTATGGACTGGTTGTGATATTTCATACTCTTATCTGAGAGTGTTTGGGTGCAAGGCATTTGCACATGTTGCTAAGGAGCAGAGATCTAAGCTTGATGACAAAGCTACTCCATGTATCTTTGTTGGTTATGGAGATGCAGAGTTCGGGTACAGGTTGTGGGATCCAGAAAATAAAAAGGTGATCAGAAACAGAGATGTGATTTTTCACGAGCATTAGACTTTGGCAGATTTTGAGAAACCTACACAGCCTAGAGCGAGCAGTGCTCCATACCTCACATCAGTTCCTTCCACATCACAGGGTGCCACAGATGGGGGAGAAGTACAGTATGAGCCAGTTATAGATGTTCCAGAATTTGGGGATGATGATGATGTGCCAGATACAGAGGGTGTTAAGCAGGAGGAGCAGAGAGATTACCATACCTCCAGTCAGGAGATCGACTAGAGAGCACAGGCCATCAGTCAGGTATTCCAGTTCTGAGTATATTTTGCTTACAGATGAGGGGGAGCCAGAGAGTTTTCAGGAAGTTCAGTCTCACAGAGATAGAGGCAGTTGGGTACAAGCTATGCAAGATGAGATGAATTCCTTGCATAAGAACAATACTTATGAGTTGGTTGATCTTCCTAAGGGCATAAAAGCCTTGAGAAACAAATGGGTGTTCAAGTTGAAGAAGGATGGTGACAAGTTACTAAAGTACAAGGCTCGTTTAGTTGTCAAGGGCTTCGGGCAGAAGCATGGCATTGATTTTGATGAGATTTTCTCACCGGTGGTGAAGATGAGTTCTATTCGAGTTGCTTTGGGTTTGGTAGCTAGTATGGATCTTGAGCTTGAGCAGCTAGATGTGAAGACTGCCTTCCTTCATGATGATTTGGAGGAAGAGATTTATATAGTACAACAAGAGGGATTTGAAGTTAAGGGGAAAGAGCACTTGGTTTGCAAGTTGAAGAAGAGTCTCTACGGCCTTAAGCAAGCTCCGAGACAATGGTACAGGAAATTCGACTCATTCATGGTGGGTCATGGGTTCAAGAGAATCGCAGCAGATCAATGTGTTTATGTGCAGAAATTCCCGGATGGTAGCTTTATTATCCTTTTACTTTATGTTGATGATATGGTTGTTATTGGACAAGATGTTAATATGATTCGCAAGCTAAAAGGAGAGTTGTTCAAGTCCTTTGATATGAAGGACTTATGCCCAGCCCGACAGATTTTGGGTATGAAGATTGTTCATGACAGGAAAGCCAAGAAGATATGGTTGTCACAAGAGAAATACGTTGAACGGGTGCTTGAAAAGTTCAACATGAGAGATGCTAAGCCAGTTAGCACTCCTCTTGCGAGTCACTTTAAGCTAAGTAAAAGCTTGTGTCCCTCTACCAGAGAAGGAAAAGAAGAAATGGCAGTTGTTTCTTACTCCTCGGCAGTATGGAGTCTTATGTATGCGATGGTTTGTACACGGCCAGACATTGCTCATGCAGTTGGTGTAGTGAGTAGATTTCTTTCCAATCCCGGAAGAGAGCATTAGGAAGCAGTCAAGTGGATTCTTCGTTACTTGAAGGGTACTTCGAGTTTGTGTTTATGTTTTGGGGGTTCAAAACCAGTCTTCGAAGGGTTTACAGGTTCAGATATGGCAGGGGACATCGATGATCGAAAGTCTATTTCGGGTTTCTTGTTTACTTTTGTGGGGGGAGCTGTCTCGTGGCAGTCCAAGTTGCAAAAATGTGTTGCCTTGTCTAACACTGAAGCTGAGTATATTGCTGCTACTGAAGCAGGTAAAGAGATGTTATGGATGAAACGGTTTCTCCAAGAATTGGATTTGAAGCAAGGTGAGTAGTGGTTCATTATGATAGTCAGAGTGCTATGGACTTGAGCAAGAATGCCACATACCATTCCCGCACAAAACATATTGATGTTCGCTACCATTGGATTCGTGAGGTGATGGAAAAGCAAGAAATGAAGTTGAAGAAAATTCATACAGACAAGAATCCGTCTGATATGATGATGATTAAGGGCGTGACAAGAGAGAAGCTTGAGCTTTGTAAAGCTCTAGCCGGAATGGACTCCAAGTGAGGGGTCGAGTTTGAGTGTTCCCTCCTCTCATGTGTATAGAGGGGGAGATTTGTTGGGTACCATGTGTATGGGTCAAATGGTCAATACACATGAGAATTAGTCCATTTGTTACTAGCCATTATGGGCCCGTGGGCCATGCTTATTGTTTTATTCATTTAGCAAATGAATACAAACATATATAGATGCTAGGAATCAAAACCTATTAGGTTCTGCGCAGCATATACAAAAACAGAGAGGTTCTTTGTTGGTGAGTTTTGCGGCGGCTGAAAGATAGAGACAGAGTGAGGGTCTCGGCTTGTGTGCTTTTGGCGGCTTGATTGAGAGCTTGAGGGAGCAGATTCTCAAGGCTGTCCAAGGGTTTGTTTGGCACCAAGATCTAGAGGATTTGAAGAAGTAATCTTTGCTTGTATTCCTTTGGGTATTGAAAACCCTAAGAGGTAACTATTGTACTCACTCTAGTTGATTGAATACCTCAAGTTTAGGGCAAAAACTTGAGAGAACATTGTGTATTCCTTATTTTGATATAGTGGAATCTTTCGGAGTTGCCCTGTGGTTTTTCCCCTCCCCATTGGAGGATTTTTCACATAAATCTTGGTGTCATTTATTTCTTGCTTGGGTGCATTCTTATTATATTATTTGTGTTTGATTGTGGTAAAGGGTAATTATCATTGTGGCTTGGATAATATATTATTTGTGCCTATTTAATTTACACTAGACAAGGTTAGGAAGTGTTGCTCTTAATATTGGGGATTTCTGCATTTTTCCCCAACAAAAATAACTTCCATGCATGTGGCTAGTAACCACCCCACTACACTCCATTTTCTTGCCACGTGTCAACCCTTCAAGTTTTCCTTGGGCCCACCACTATCTGGTTCTTTGAAGCATTCCCAGCTACAAACCCAATGCCTATGAAATATGAGGAGCCCCTCAAAACTTAGCCACATAATCAGTCACTCTAATTTGACCGACTTTACATATCTTAAATATTTAATGTAAAAAATTACATTATTTGGATGTAAACAGTAACTTAACATGGTATCAGAGACTTGCTTGTGGGAGCTAGGTCTTAGGTTCGACTCTCCATCCTCGCTTTGTTGTGTATATTTGTACTTTGTTATTTGTCTCCACGATGATAGAGTTTGGTTTGTTTGCTTTCCACGTGCAAGTCGGGGTTGCACGTGAGGGAAGGTATTGAAGCATGATATACATTATTGGGCTCATTCTCTAACAACTTAAACTCTTAGAGTAGTTGGTAACTTAACAATTATAACCAAAAAAACTCCTTCATGTGTTTGTCATATAGCATTACACGTAGTTTTTTAATGAGATAAAAAACAACAATATAGGCAAAGCACATTGTTTCATATTAACTAGATGAAAAATCGTGCAATGCACGGTACTTTGTTAGAAAATAGACAAATTTAAACAATATCAACTTCTTATGATATTTGGAAACCCAGTGATGCTTTTGCCAATACCACATAAAAATGACGCCATAAAAGAAGTTATTTGAGCATTTGTTGGGTTGGATTTGGAAGTGATTCATGTGTTGATTTAATAACATATATCTTCTTCTCTAATTTTATGTGGTGGCTTTGAAGCTGTGCGCCGTGTTGATTATTAATTGGCCTATTAATAATCATATAAAAACGTATGTATTTGTTGTGAGCTGAAAACTTTTGGTGGTATTTCTTCTGCTCTTTGAACGTTAAGTGTTAATCTAGACATAAACCTGCACGTATATATAGCAAGGAATAGGAAAGAATGAAATAATCGTAATGTGTATGCATGTATTGCTTCCCAATGATAATTAAATCTTCTTATCTCGCAATTAATGTATAAATTCATTTTGTAAGTATTGAATTAAAAACACACCATAGTCCTTTGTGTTTTAATACATGTATGTCCATAGATATGTCCATAGGTAAGCAACCATAATAATTGAAGTTCCAATATCCAAAGAGACAATTCCATGGGTAAGCACTCTTTTTTATCTCAAAGCATTCATATATATACAAATACATATACACACTCATAAAAAGCCAATGATATAAAAGATGATTTAAAAATAAAAATAAATAAAGAAAAGAATGAAAAACAAGGAAAAATTAAGAAAATGCCACATGGCACAATAAGGGAAGGTTTTTAGGATTGACTTTTAGATACAGTAGAGATAATAAATAGGTGTAGTTCCCAATTAGATATATAGTCACTAAATTAGTATTTAAAAAACCAAACAAAATCAGTTAATATTTCTTAATGACTTTCAAAATTATTTAGTTGGAATTTGAGGCCTCTTGGGATGGAATATTCTAATTATTAATTTTGAGAATATCAAAAACTTAATAAAATATAAAATAAAATAAAAAAAAACCTTAGCTCGACAACCATCGTCACTTTTCTTTTTCCTCGCAATATCTTAGGAAATACTGCAGTTGCATCACCTAGGAAGCATATGTGCTACATTGTACTAAGGACAACATTTTAATACTTTTTTTAGTTGGTATTTTTCGACTTGTTCAAAGGTGCTAGTACTGGTTCACATATAGGCCACACAGAATTTATCAATCACACTTCAAATAATAGAATAAGTATCTAAGGAAATACACCTAAGGGTCTGTTGGAAAGCTCAGAAAAAAATAATACGGAGTAATAATAATTCAAGATCCACCCAATCACATTCTCTTCCAGGTTCTTGTAAAAACTAATATCATCTTGGTTTCACAACATATTTTAAGGGTGATCAGAGATCTAGTAAAGACTTTTGTACACAGAAAAAAAAAATATAATAATACTTCCTCCGTCTCATTTTATGTGTCTCTTTTTGAGAATTCAACTCTTTAAAGCGACAAAAAAAATCTACACCTACTTTCCACAATTGCTCATAATCATTGCACTTTCTTTTTTGGGTAAATATCACCTACCTCCCTTGAGGTTTAACCTAATAACACTTACCTCCTTCCACGTTTCAATAGTAATACTAACCTCCCCTGACTGAGTCTGTCGGCTAACGGAGTTAAGTGAGTCAGTTAAGTTACTATTTTACCCTTACTAAAACTACGTCGTTTTGACTTAAATTAAAAGATTCTCTTCCTTCTTCTCCCTTCTCTCACTTGACCTAATACACATGTGTGTATAATGTTTACTTTTCGTATAAACCTTCTAATCTCTACAAATGTACGTATGTATGCTTATGTACATATAGTATATGTATATGAATATTTGTATATGTATATATATATATATGCACATTTATTGTTCTACACACAAAAACCCCAATTTGACCACCATGGCAAGCACCTCTGATCTCCATTACGGCACATAAAATTTCTAGTCACCTATCCCTGTTTATCTCTCTCTCTCTCCAGATCTAAAAAACAGTAGCAAGAATCAAAGTTGATGATGATCAAATACAAATCTCGTGTATATGCTCAAGATGGGTATGCTTTGTACATTTTCAAATCTGAAAAATTGGTGTTTGAAGTGATGGAATTAAACCTGTTCATAGGGGATTTATTGTCTCCAGTTCAAGATGGAGAGTAATTCCAAATTTTTTTTGATATAATCTACTTGAGCAATTTGGAGTAAATGGATATCAGACCCTAACCTCTCTCTAACCACTATCCTACTCTCTCTCTCTCTCTCCCTCTCTCTCTCTCTCATTTTCTCCCTCTAGTACCAACACATCAAACACAAATTGAAAAACAGAGTAACAATTGTAGGCAATTGAAGTTTGGAAAGATTTAGATCTTCAATGCATTTCCATGACAACCATTCTTAACCAATTGATTTGGTTTTCCTTCGTCCACTGTTTTCTACAAATTATGTACAATACATGTTACCAAATTAGTATATGAATCGAAAGTAGATGGATGGGGGAGTGGAGGAACCTTGGTGGAGATGGATTGGGTATACAAATACATGCTTGTACATATATGTAGTGTATATATATGTTATACACACATATATACAGTCCACCATACATACGTATATTAGTATTTACTTTTTTAGAACTTAATTAATGAAGGGTAGTTTTGGTATTTTAGATTATTTTTAAGTGAAGTCATCGTCTTTCCGTTAATTTTGTAACGGCTTGTTAACGGAGGGGAGGTAAGTGTTACTGAAATTCAAAAATAAGGGAGGTAAGTGTGAGTTCTGGAAAGTGAAGGGAAGTAAGTGTTATTAGGCCAAACCTCAGGGGAGGTAAGTGATATTTACCCTTCTTTTTTTGTTTTGATTTGGTGTTGATTGCAAAGAAGGGTAGTGTAACACCCGTACCCGGGAAACGGGTTAATTATCATTTTTATGTGCATTAATTAATATAATTAGTGTATAAAATGGATTAAGGGGAGGCTTGGACTCACCCGTGAAAAAAAGTGTTCAGTAAAGGAACACAGTTGAAAAAGTCCCCAGTGAGGTGGGACAAGTATTGGAATGGGACCCAGTGAAGGGCCAAATATTAATAATTGCATTTTATGTGATTAAATGCATTTATATGATTAAATGACTAATTGTTTAAATACTTTCATAATATATGATAATACATGTGTTGGTAACTTGTATTAGTTTGGATACCCAAATAAGGGTATAATTGAAAAAGATTGATAATTAGTAGGTATGATAGCAACTTCAAAAAGTATTTGGGACCCACGTTGGGACCCATACGAAACTTAGACAAACACTCATTAGATAATTGGGTAGTTAATGGAATGTTTGGGGATTTCATAATAAGAACTTAAGAAATTTCGGGGGGTGTAAGTGAAAAGGGGGAAAATTGAGATCAAAACACCTCATGCTTATGCATGTATGGGTGTCTAAAGAGGGTTTAGACTCTCATTTACTGAAATTAAAAAGAAGAGAAGAAGAAGAGAGCTCCGAGAGAGAAGACGGACCGTCACCGACGACATTTTTTCGCCGTTCCGTCGCCGCCGTTCGCCGGATTTACGATCCGAGACCATTTTTGGACTCGTGGAGGTAAGAGGATCATATGCACGTAATTTTTTTCATTTTCGGCAACGTTTTTCCGGAATCGTTCTTGATAAATGATATTTGTTGAACCAAAATTATGTAGGATTTACTTTGGGTAAGAATTGAGCAAGATTTGTGAAGGAATTCTTCATTTCTAGCTTAAATTTGGGTAGATCTTGCTAAGGTGAGTTTTCTAGCCTAAAGAATGGTTGTGTTTAACTATGTTCAAGGCATCAATGATGTAGAGATGTAGAGAATGATCTTATTGTGTTGATTATTCATGTTTAGAAAGCATGTAGTTACTAAATTGTGAATTGCATGTTAGCTTCTTGAAGATTATATGTGCCTACATGTTTATGTGCTTATATGTTTATGTGGTATTCAATGAGCACCGGGAAAATGATTCATTAGTTGGGAGTAATAAGGGTGGTGAAGAGTAAGAATCAGAGAAATATGGAAGTCCAAGGAATAGAAGTGACCACGGGACCAAGGGAGGTCCCGGGTCTGAATGAATCATTGAACCGATGACTCGGCGATTACAAAGATATGATTTATGTGCTTATTGTTGCATTGCACATGTTAAACATTCAGCCATGTTTAGATTACTCACTAAGCGTAATGCTTAAGAAAACCATTTTCTATTTCTGTTGTGGTAAATAACAACCACTGCAGGTACAGAGTAATATCTGGAGAGGAAATAGCGTGCTCGGGAGTGGGGAAGAGATGTGGGGCTTGTAATTAAGTTTATAACTTGTAATATAATGTAACTTGTGGGTTAGTGTCCTTGACTTGTGGATTTAAGACTTGACTCGTGGTTGTATCCATGGAGTTAGTTTTGGAGTCCCATGACTCATATGGTGAATGTAAATTTGTAGAAACTTGTGTTATTCTCTATGTTGATAGTTTGAGAAAGAATGTGGAGGATTTGAAGTTTGCCTTGTAAATTCTACGTATGTCCTTAAGTTTCAACTATAACTATGGGTGAGATGGTTTTGGAAATGCTATTTGGAAAGTTTTATGCTTATGGTTGTTCTTGGAAAGAGTTTATATTTGATTCACTTGTTCGATTCAAAGGAGGATACATTCATGGATTGAATGCTTGGAATTGGTTTTCATATGGTTTCTTAATGTTCTATGTGGTTGGTTGTAGCTTTAAGTTCATTTCCAACAAGGTCTTATGAGATACAAATTCTTGACATAAGTTGAACCTCAAAGCTTATTTTGATTCAAAAAGAGTTGAGTTCATGAATGATTTTGATCAAATTTTGGTTGTGGACATGTGATACATGCTTGGGTAATGCTTAAACATGTTTTTGAATGTGTTTGAAATATTTTCGTGATGTCCCAAGAAGTTTGGTTTGGTTTGGGTATGAGTTGGATAGGTTTTGACAGTGTTTTTAGAAGCAAAAACAAGTTCTGGGAAGCCCGGATCGATCCGGGTTAATGAAGGGATCGATCCGGCCTTTTAAGGGGACATTCTGTCGAAGATTCAATTAAATGGATCGATCCGGGTTTATGAGCGGATCGATCCGCTTGTAGTTTTCACAGCACGTCCGCTTTTACGGAAACGTGCATAACTCTTTCTAGAAAATTCAGATTCGCCCGCCGTTTTTTGCTTTGCAACCGGGACTCATAAATCTATCTTTTGGTATAAATTTTGATATACTTTATTAATGACCATTTTACCCTTGGGTCTATTTTTTTGGCATAGTAAGCACTTTTCTGATGGTTTAAATCATGTTTTCCTTAATAACTGACAAGGTTTAGTGTTTCTTAGTGTATTTTGGGTGCGTATACTCTTGTTACACGTGTCCTAATCTGCCGGGGTGGGTTGGGGTGTGACAATTTTTGGTATCAAAGCAGTAGGCTAGAGCCTTTGGGGACGAGAGACGTACGACGCGTAGTGTGCACACAACGACACGTAGTTGCACGAACATTCATACACGTTTATTTAGCATGCTTAAAAAGTTGTTTAGCATGCATAGCATGTTATTTATAGTAGCATGCATGGGAATGATCTTGTGGATGCTAGGCATAATGGATCCAGAAAAGAGATAAATATCTCCGGTAAGAGTGGACCAAGTGGAACGAGTTGTTGAAATAGTAGTAAGGGCAGTGGAAATCAGAGCATCCTCAGTCAAGAAAGAACATAAAAACCCAAATCCTGAGGTAAGAATGGAAAAATCGACTGCAGAGAAGTTTCCAATAGAGTTCTGGCAACACCAAGAAGGTAAGAAATCGGGAGAAAATGTAAGTGAAAGTCCAGGTAAATGTAAAAGAGCAAATGTAGAAAGTTCATCTACAAGTAGTACGCCGAGGGAGAGAAAGTCCCGTCGTTCAAATGTGTAATAGGCAGTATTGGGGTGAATGTCGCTACATTATATCCTGTTATGTTTGTAGATGGGTCGAGCATATCGCAAGGAATTATCCTAGCGTGAGTACAAAGTTTAAGGGTAGGTGTAATAAATGTGGTCGATCAGGTCACCGGGCATACAACTATTCTAATAGACGACAAGAAGGTCCAAGTTCTTCGATACCTAAGACTACTCCAGGATATGTTCAACTGTTAAAAGGAAAAGAACAACAAGAGGATAGAAGCTCCTAACTTATGTTCGAGCTACCACGTACTTCAAGTAACCGGTAAAATTATTACTTATTATCCTATGAGTAATTCTATTTTCACAACAGGTACAGATTCATTAAATCGTAGCAGTTCTTGAGTAATCAAGGGTAATATTGGAGAATTTATAGACCTGAGATTTAGCTTTAGTATGCTAGGGGTAAGAGAAGTAGAATTGGAATGGTGCTTGGGTAGTATTGGTTACAAGGGTATCGTTACGGGATGGAGTCTTGAGTTGAGTATTCCGTCTGGTATGGGTACGAACTTCTTCCTATATATAATGTATTTTCAGGTATTGTACTGAAGAAGATTCTTCCCGTATAAATTTAGGTGCGTTATTTCAAAGGGTCTTCTATTATCAATGGAATTCTGGAATTCTTACAGTGTTAATATGTGATATCTAAGATTATGGTATTCTGGAATTCTTATAGTATCAATATTATGATTATTTGGTTATACTCAGGCATTCTATTTCTATATTCCGGGAACATATATCACATTACGGATATTTCTCTTCTATTGTGTATATGGTGATGTATTGATTATCATCAATGGAGAGTGTTATTCTTCGGTTCGAAGACATGCTACAGTTTGTATGAACCGTTTGAAAGTATTGAAGAGTATCGAAAATCCGTAAACAGAGGAAAGGAAATGTGGAGTATTATGGGAGATATATGTATATATTTGGACTGGAGTGGTAATTCAGATATCTACGAATTTACGGTTTATTGGAAAGATATTCAGAGGCTATATGGGTGTGCATAGAGTGTTGAGGAATCTCTCAACTCGATATGTTACTCTTCTATTAGGGTATTCTTATTATCTATCCCTAGCATCTTTCTTCAAGAGAAGACATGAATGAGTATGAGTTCGGTAAAAGATTTTCATGTTGTGCATGTTCACAGTGCATATGGATCATAGCCGCAGTTCACGTATGATGGAACCAATTGTAGCCAAAGAACCATGTTCAAGGAGATAAGTATGGTTGTAATCGAAGTAAAATTTTGTATCATAATTTGTGCACTAAACCTTAGAGTCAACGAATCATTTTCAGTTAGACTCTATAGTGTTGCGTAATAGACTTGGCTTCTACCTTGGACGATTTTACATGTGTACTAGTGGTGGAGTTTAATTCTATCAATTTCAAATTTCAAAAGGAAGTGTTATAACTTTGATTTGTAAATGTGTGAGATGTTTTTTTTTCCTTAAAAAAAGGTGTTTAAATGGTTTTAAAAGAAACTTTAATTTGGCCATAGCATGGTTTAGGAAGTTCGTTTCTACCCATCGTTTTCACCGTTAGGTTTCTAATTTGAAAAGCTATGTTTTGACATATAGTTTGAGTCAAATGTAAAATGCTTATTTACCTTTAAATTGGTTAGCAAGGAAAAACAAATATTTGTAAAGAAAAATGTTAATATCTCATATGTGGTTTAACGGTGCCGAGGAAATTGAATTGTTGCATTAGTAATAATGGAATCATCATCAAAGGTTTTAACCGAATAGTATCAGTGAAGTTAGAAGAATTGGAGATCCGTTGGTAAGAAGTATTTAGTGAGGGAATGCGTGCAATCAACCATGTCACTGGGGGAGCACTGCTATGAGTATATATAATGCATATGCGAATAAATAAACTATGGTGGGTAACTGCTTTATGAATACATAATAGGTTCGATAGGTGACAAGTGGCACCAATATTTTCCTCCTAGAAATGAGTTGAAATCTATTAGTCGAAAAGAAAGGACCAGCAGAAAGATGGTGCTTCTGATAGGGTGGGTATGAAATGGTTGAGATATGTATAAGGGTATGTTCAGACTATATTTAGGTATGTATGGGGCCACAATAACTAACAATGTATTGGGATGAGTATCGTGTTCTCGGAAATACTACGTGGGGAGAATAGAGTTTTATGGGTATCGATAAGAATTAATTGATGCCAATGGTGATTGCAATAGTATTATTGGTACTGAAGAATTTATTTGCAGTAATGAAGTTCGTTATGGAAAATTGGGTATATATTGAAACGATGATTACTTATATTTACAAGAGATTGGAATTATATGAAGGGAATTATCGGACACATAATTTAATATTTCTGGTATTATCTTCATATTTGGAGTTTGACAATGTTCTTCTTATGAACAAGAAACAGGAATGGCATGCAGAATTTGGGAAATTTATTTACAGAATTGAATACATAATGAAGAAAATAGTGGAAGCTCATAGTAGAGTACTGTTTGGGAATTTAATAACGTGAAGTTAATAGTTGTGATAAATCAAGATCAATGGAGTTTGGTATATGTGTTTCATGCTTAAATGCTTTGATATTGTATATCGGATTCAAGCCATGTTATTGTTATAGAATCATTGTTAATTCGGGAAGATCTAACGTGTGTGAACATCCGGTGCGAATCCTTGATATGAAGGATCAAATTATTGCAAACCAAGGTAATACTTCTTGTGATGGTGCAATGGCGAAGCCATTCAATTGAAGAAGCTATTTGGGAATGAGAGGATAAAATCCAAGTCAAGTACTCGTACTTATTTGATTTTCGAGGTAAGAGTAAGTTTGGGGATCAAACTTCCTATTAGGGAGGGAGAAATGTAACACCCGTACCCGGGAAACGGGTTAATTATCATTTTTATGTGCATTAATTAATATAATTAGTGTATAAAATGGATTAAGGGGAGGCTTGGACTCACCCGTGAAAAAAAGTGTTCAGTAAAGGAACACAGTTGGAAAAGTCCCCAGTGAGGTGGGACAAGTATTGGAATGGGACCCAGTGAAGGGCCGAATATTAATAATTGCATTTTATGTGATTAAATGCATTTATATGATTAAATGACTAATTGTTTAAATACTTTCATAATATATGATAATACATGTGTTGGTAACTTGTATTAGTTTGGATACCCAAATAAGGGTATAATTGAAAAATATTGATAATTAGTAGGTACGATAGCAACTTTACAAAGTATTTGGGACCCACGTTGGGACCCATACGGAACTTAGACAAACACTCATTAGATAATTGGGTAGTTAATGGAATGTTTGGGGATTTCATAATAAGAACTTAAGAAATTTCGGGGGTGTAAGTAAAAAGGGGGAAAATTGAGATCAAAACACCTCATGCTTATGCATGTATAGGTGTCTAAAGAGGGTTTAGACTCTCATTTACTGAAATTAAAAAGAAGAGAAGAAGAAGAGAGCTCCGAGAGAGAAGACGGACCGTCACCGACGACATTTTTTCGCCGTTCCGTCGCCGCCGTTCGCCGGATTTACGATCCGAGACCATTTTTGGACTCGTGGAGGTAAGAAGATCATATGCACGTAATTTTTTTTCATTTTTGGCAACGTTTTTCTGGAACCGTTCTTGATAAATGATATTTGTTGAACCAAAATTATGTAGGATTTACTTTGAGCAAGAATTGAGCAAGATTTGTGAAGGAATTCTTCATTTCTCGCTTGAATTTGGGTAGATCTTGCTAAGGTGAGTTTTCTAGCCTAAATAATTGTTGTGTTTAACTATGTTCAAGGCATCAATGATGTAGAGATGTAGAGAATGATCTTATTGTGTTGATTATTCATGTTTAGAAAGCATGCAGTGACTAAATTGTGAATTGCATGTTAGCTTCTTGAAGATTATATGTGCCTACATGTTTATGTGCTTATATGTTTATGTGGTATTCAATGAGCACCGGGAAAATGATTCATTAGTTGGGAGTAATAAGGGTGGTGAAGAGGAAGAATCCGAGAAATACGGAAGTCCAAGGAATAGAAGTGGCCATGGGACCAAGGGAGGTCCCGGGTCTGAATGAATCATTGAACCGGTGACACGGCAATTACAAAGATATGATTTATGTGATTATTGTTGCATTGCACATGTTAAACATTCAGCCATGTTTAGATTACTCACTAAGCGTAATGCTTAAGAAAATCGTTTTCTGTTTCTGTTGTGGTAAATAACAACCACCGCAGGTACGGAGTAATATCCGGAGAGGAAATAGCGTTCTCGGGAGTGGGGAAGAGATGTGGGGCTTGTAATTAAGTTTATAACTTGTAATATAATGTAACTTGTGGGTTAGTGTCCTTGACTTGTGAATTTAAGACTTGACTCGTGGTTGTATCCATGGAGTTAGTTTTGGAGTCCCATGACTCATATGGTGAATGTAAATTTGTAGAAACTTGTGTTATTCTCTATGTTGATAGTTTGAGAAATATTGTGGAGGATTTGAAGTTTGCCTTGTAAATTCTACGTATGTCCTTAAGTTTCAACTATAACTATGGGTGAGATGGTTTTGGAAATGCTATTTGGAAAGTTTTATGCTTATGGTTGTTCTTGGAAAGAGTTTAGATTTGATTCACTTGTTCGATTCAAAGGAGGATACATTCATGGATTGAATGCTTGGAATTGGTTTTCATATGGTTTCGTAGTGTTCTATGTGGTTGGTTGTAGCTTTAAGTTCATTTCCAACAAGGTCTTATGAGATACAAATTCTTGACATAAGTTGAACCTCAAACCTTATTTTGATTCAAAAAGAGTTGAGTTCATGAATGATTTTGATCAAATTTTGGTTGTGGACATGTGATACATGATTGGGTAATGCTTAAACATGTTTCTGAATGTGTTTGAAATGTTTTCGTAATGTCCCAAGAAGTTTGGTTTGGTTTGGGTATGAGTTGGATAGGTTTTGACAGTGTTTTTAGAAGCAAAAACAAGTTCTGGGAAGCCCGGATCGATCCGGGTTAATGAAGGGATCGATCCGGCCTTTTAAGGGGACATTCTGCTGAAGATTCAATTAAATGGATCGATCCGGGTTTATGAGCGGATCGATCAGCTTGTATTTTTCACAGCACGTCCGCTTTTACGGAAACGTGCATAACTCTTTCTAGAAAATTCGGATTCGTGCGCCGTTTTTTGCGTTGGAACCCGGACTCATAAATCTATCTTTTGGTATACAATTTGATATAATTTATTAATGACCATTTTACCCTTGGGTCTATTTTTGGCACAATAAGCACTTTTCTGATGGTTTAAATCATGTTTTCCTTAATAACTAACAAGGTTTAGTGTTTCTTAGTATATTTTGGGTGCGTATACTCTTGTTACACGTGTCCTAATCTGCCGGGGCGGGGTGGGGTGTGACAGGTAGTTTAGGAAACTAAGTAAAATTTGCATACTAATTTAGGAAAGTGGACAATAATTTTGGGACATCTCCAAAAGGAAAAGGGAACACATAAAATGGGACAAAGGGAGTAATAAATAAAATAAAATTTATCAAACACTTAGAATACATAGATTACCAAACTACACACTCAACATTTCCAAACAATCTCTAAGTAACAAATAGATTGTCATCCGAGGATGTTAAAGTGGTCTCACCATTATTGAAAGTGGTCACGCTACCACATGTTAGGAACCACATTTAAAATACCCAATTTAATAACCATAGCATTACTTCTCATAATGTCACGCTCCCAAAATTCATCCATGAATTTTGAGTGCAAGACCGACCTTGTGGGTCATCTTTTAACCTGTACAGAGTCTAGCAAAAGCGTACAAACATTTATTTAATATTTAAATGAGGTTAGTAGAACCTCCAAACCATACTTTATAAGTTTACAAATAAGGTTCTAGGCTTATACTGCCTTCAAATACAGTACTTGAAAGGATTTTATTTTAGGAATATTTAAAAATACAACAATTGGACTTCTAAAATAGGGATCCTTCAAGGGCATCTAGAAGAGGGTCCTCTCCTTCTATGGCTATCTCCTATTCCTCATTTGGATCAGCGTAGGGCATGTCTTTATCATCTGAAAAGGTTTTTAAAAAAATTTAGAGAGTGTGAGCGTAAGGCTCAGTGAATAAGCATAATGCCTAGTGAATGAACATAACCTGTTTAATAGATCTCAATAGGAATTGTTTATACTCGAAAGAATGATATATCAATTGCAATGACATTTATATAATGAATACGAAGTAAAAGAGAATCAACATTATCGATATAAAATACGAAATAAATGAGAAGTTAATGATATTGAATTGAAACTGTTTGATATGAATGTCAAAATACCAATCACCCACTTACACACACATTCTTTTATTACATCACACAATGATCAAAGGCAGCCCTGCAGTCGGGCTCAATTCATCGCATACATAGGCTATACTTTATAATTTGTTGTAGTGGTAATTGACAATGAACAATTGACCAGATGGCATATAAAATCTGAATAACAATGTACATGGATAAAGGAATATATTGTATGATAAAATAGAAAGTCTGGGCTATGACATACAATGAGCATAAACATATTTCAGTGGAACCAAGCGACAATGTTCCCAATTGAATAATAGCAATTTCATAATATTAATAATCGAAGATAGAATCAGATTCACTCGAGATGAGTAGAATCAGCAATAGGAATATGAATCACTCACCTTTATAACTTAGGGATTTGATGATGAGATATTTCATACATCAACAGGGGTAAAAGAGCTAAACATATAAGCAAAAGGTGTAAGTGTAGGGGAAAAACAGTAATTAAAGTTTTCCTAGGGGTAATTTGGTAATTTTGCTAAAATTATATAAAAACTTTCACTATTGATATCCTTATACTATTATGAGTCCAAAGCCACTGACTAGGCTAAATTTGAAGTTCGTTTATGCGATGTCCGAAGTTCATATTATAGTAAAATTCTTTAACAAGAGTGGGGTAGTAAGGTTGATTTAAACTAGTAAAAAGATGTCATCCTAATCGCTCCATAAGAAATCCTAGACGCAGATTCGCAGTCTTTGAGAAAGGATTAGGAAGGATCTTACTGACAACTATGCGTCTGTTGGAGAAGACCTCGTCAAAGCTTTCCTGTTCCTCTTGGGTTGGGAAGCGCTTGGTTTTGGTCGTCGAAGAATCGGAGCAGGGGCCACTCGTAGGAGCCTTTCTCTTAGGCTTGGAAGCCATGAGGAAAGGCTGGGGTGGTGGCTATGGAGGTCAAGAAGAGAAGAGGGTGAGTGGTGAGGAAGAGAGAGAGAGGATCGGTGATAAAAAAAATCAGTCGCCTGAGGGAAGGAGAGAAGTGTAAGGAAAAGAAAACAAACCAGAATATACATAGAAAGCGAAGGAGAAGTCGATTGGATCACAAGTGCAGTCGACTGCATGTCAAATTAGGGCACTGACAATTGGGACTAACAATGGTTCAGTCGATGCCTCAGTTGACGGCATTAGGCAGAAAGTCAAAGAATGAAAAAAATAGGCGACGTCGCAGTCGACTGGAGAAGGAACAAAAAAGGAGTAAAAACTACAAGTAGGCTCAGTCGACGAAATCAAACAAGCTTCAGTCGAATGTGCAAACTTTCGGTCGACGCCTCAGTCGACTGTAGAAGGCAAAAACAGAAAGTGCAGAAAGAAAAACTGATTCAGTCGACGGGGACGGGTGTCCAGTCAACTGCTTCTGACAAAAGCACTCAGAAAAAAAAGGGAAAAACAAGTTGGAAGTCTAGAGGATGAATTTTAAACCAAATCACTCAAACGAGACAAACCGAATTCCCTTCTTATAACGCTAAAGCGTTCTTCGGGAAGAGGTTTGGTGAAAATATCGGTCCATTGATGATCGGTGTCGATGAAAACAAGATCAACATCCCCCTTTTGAACATGATCGCGAATAAAATGATGACAGATCTCAATGTTTTTAGTCCTTGAGTGTTGGATAGGATTTTTGGATAGACATATGGCATTAGTATTATCACAATTTATAGGAATATGATTATAATAGAGTCTTCTAATTGTTGTTTCATGTAAAGCGTTTGAGCACAACAACTCCCGGCTGCTATATATTAGGCTTCGGCCGTAGATTGAGCTACCAAATTTCGTTTCTTACTAAACCATGAAACAAGCGAGTGTCCCAAGAAATGACATGTGCCACTAGTACTCTTACGACCAATTTTACAATTGGCAAAATCCGCATTCGAAAAACTTGTTAATTCAAAAGAAGTATTTTTAGGATACCAAAGACCTAAGTCTATAGTACCAAGAAGATAACGAAAAATACGTTTAACTGCAATAACGTGTGATTCCTTAGGTGAAGCTTGAAATCTAGCACAAAGGCATACACTAAAGATGATATCCGGTCTACTTGCCGTGAGATATAATAGACTACAATCATTCCCCGATAAAGCTTGCAATCTACTGGCTTGCCGGCTTCATCTTTATCAAGTTTTAAAGTAGAACTCGTAGGAGTTTGATAAATTTTACTTCCTTCCAATCCAAATCTTTTCAAAAGGTCTTTAATATACTTGGATTGATTTATGAAAATGCCATCCTCATGTTGCTTTATCTGAAGTCCAAGAAAGAAGCTAAGCTCCCCCATCAAACTCATTTCAAATTCATTTTGTATACAAGATGCAAATTCTTCACACATATTTTCATTTGTAGCTCCAAAAATAATGTCATCCACGTAGATTTGAACGAGCAAAATATCTTTATTTGAGGTTTTAACAAAAAGAGTAGTATCTTTTTTTCCTCGAATAAAACCAAGATCAATAAGATATTTACTTAATCTATCATACCAAGCACGTGGAGCTCGTTTTAAACCATATAAAGCTTTTGTAAGTTTAAAGACATGATCCGGAAGATGTGGATTTTCAAAACCTGGGGGTTGTTTAACATAGAATTCCTCGGATATAAAACCATTTAAAAAGGCACTTTTTACATCCATTTGAAAAAGTTTGAAATTTTTATGGCAAGCAAAGGCAAGAAGCATCCTAATGGCTTCAAGTTTTGCTACGGGAGCATAGGTCTCCTCGTAGTCTATACCTTCTTCTTGATTGTAGCCTTGGGCAACTAATCTAGCCTTGTTTCTCACAGCAATGCCGGATTCATCCTTTTTGTTTCAAAAAACCCATTTTGTTCCAATTATAGTATGATCATTAGGTCTAGGAACAAGAGTCCAAACTTCATTTCTCTCAAATTGATTAAGCTCTTCTTGCATAGCCAAGATCCAATATTCATCGTTCTCGGCTTCATCAATATTCTTAGGTTCAATTTGAGATAGAAATGCTAAGTTATTACAAATATTTTTTAGAGATGATCTAGTAGCTACACCTTGACTAGGATTTCCTAGGATTTGATCAATAGGATGATTAGGCACATTCTTCCATTCAAAAGGAAGATCACTTCTTCCTTCCACTCTAGGTGGTTCAATGGAAAGAGGTGCTTCTTCCTTAGGATTTTCAAGAGGTAAAGGGTTTGAAGCATTGTTTTCAACACTATATGAAACATCCTTTGAAACATCAATTTCATCATCCAAGGTTTTCTTAAAAGGATTTGCTTCATAAAAAATAACGTGCATTGATTCTTCTACAACCAATGTCCTCTTATTAAACACTCTATAAGCTTTGCTAATTTGGGAATATCCAAGAAAAATGCCTTCATCCGATTTAGCATCAAATTTTCCCAGGTTATCCTTAGTATTCAAGATAAAGCACTTACATCCAAAAACTTTGAAATAACTTATGTTGGGCTTTTTTCCTTTCCAAAGCTCATATGGGGTCTTATTGAGCTTGTTTTTAATGACCACGCGATTAATAACATAGCATGAGGTGCTAGTGGCCTTGGCCCAAAAATATTTTGGTAAAGAAAATTCATTTAACATGGTTCTTGCCATTTCTTGAAGAGATCTATTTTTCCTCTCAACAACCCCGTTTTGTTGAGGAGTTCTGGGTGCCAAAAAGTTGTGACCAAAACCATTTTCTTCACAATAAGAAGTAATCTCATTATTATTAAATTCTCGACCTCTATCACTTCTTATGTTATTAATCGCGTACCCTTTTTGATTTTGAACATGTTTACAAAAGTTAACAAATAAAGAATAGGCTTTATCCTTATGTGCAAGAAAGAACACCCAAGTGAATCTAGAGAAGTCATCAACAATGACAAAGGCATAGATTTTGCCACTCATGCTAGCAACTCGATTTGGACCAAATAAATCCATGTGAAGTAATTCAAGAGGTCTACAAATTGATATTTCCTTTTTCTTTTTAAAGGAGGTTTTGATTTGCTTTCCAAGTTGACAAGCATCACAAACTTTAACAAATTTAATTTTTGGAAAACCTTTGACCAATTCATTTTTAGATAAATTAGAAAGTAAATAAATACTAGCATGGCCCAATCTTCTATGCCAAAGCCAACCTGTTTCATTTAAAGCGGCAAAACACTTAACATCTTGAGAAGAAATATCATCAAAATCAACTGTATACATTTTCTTCTCTGTAGGCAATAAACAACATTTTATCACTATAAACATACTTAATCATGCAATAATTTGATTCAAACACAACTTGAAAGCCTTTATCACACAATTGACTGATGCTAAGCAAATTATGTTTAAGCCCTTCTACTAAAAGCACATTTCCAACAGTTAGAGAAGAATTCTTACCAAAATTATTTATGCCAATGATTTTTCCTTTAGAGTTGTCTCCGAAGGTGACATTTCCTCCATCCTTTGGAGAAAAAGATGAGAATTTGGATTTGTCTCCAGTCATATGTCTTGAGCAACCACTATCCAAGAATCATCTATCCTTGCTAGAGGATTTGAGGCACACCTACGAGACAAGCTTAAGTGATCCTTTTTGGTACCCAATATTTGTTGGGCCCAAGTTTGTTAGCAAAGGGAGATATTGTTCCCTTTTTAATCCACACCATTTTGAGTTTTATCTTGTTTGGACTTTTGTAATTTACATATCCTTTTCTCAAGCAATAATGGCATATAACATTAGGAGTAGAAATGCTTGAGGAAGTTGCTTTAACAAAATGTTTTGATGTGAACTTTTCACTTGATTTTTGCTAGAGCTAGTGGAGGCACCTTTTGAAAAGAAGTTATTGTATTTCTTTTCTTTAAAAGTAGGATTAAATTGTCAAAGACACATCTTTGTTTTCCCTAAAAGCATATTTAGATTTTGTTCCCCAAGAGTGAATTTTGTCAAGGTTTTATTTAAATCCTCCACTTGCTTTTTCAAGTCCTCATTTTCTTTCTTTAAAAAATTTAACGAAGATCATTTGATGAAGATTCTTCCTTCTCTTTTCTCAATGAATCATTTTGAGACTTTAAATCATTTAGAGCTTCATTCTCCCTTTTTAAAAGCTCGTTTTGAATTTTCAAATCATTTAATTCATTTGAAAGTAATGCGAAATTCTTTTTAAGAGAAACATACTTTGCTCCCAAGTTTTCCAATTCTTGATGTAACTCCTCAAATGCATTTTGGAGTTCATCATATTTTTGAGAATCAAAACAAGTATTGGGAGCAGGATCATCTACCTCACTCAAGTGAGCCATTAGACAAATATTTGCCACTTCCTCATCACTTGAGTCATCATTTGATGAGTCGCTATCGGAATCATCCCAAGTAGCCTTCATTGCCCTTTTTTTGGTTTTCTTGTGGATTTTCTTCAACAAAGGACAATCGGCCTTGATATGGCCCTACTTCTTGCATTTGAAGCATATAATTGGCTTCTTTTTGGCTTCAATCTCCTTAGGAGTTCTCCTAGTGAAGTTCTTATCCTTCTTCAAAAATCTTTTGAGCTTTCTCGTGATCATAGCCATCTCATCATCTTCATTGCTATCACTATCCTCTTCCTTGTCGTGAGATGTTTTGAGAGCTATATTCTTCTTCTTGTCTTCCTTATCAAAAACTGCCAACTCCATTTCGTGGGTAACTAAAGAACCCAAGAGTTGTTCCAATGAGAGTGTTGAAAGTTCCTTGACTTCTCGAATCGCCGTGACCTTAGGTTGCCAATGCTTTGGAAGAGACCTAAGCAATTTCTCAATCATTTCTTCATTAGTATATGTTTTTACCAAGACATTTCAAACTATTGATAATTATCGTGAAACGAGTAAACATTTTACTAATGGTTTCATCTGATGACATCTTAAACATCTCATATGATTGAACGAGAAGATTTATTTTTGATTTCTTAACTTGGTTAGTACCTTCATGAGCAACCTCAAGTTCATTCCAAATTTCCTTTGCGGACTCGCAAGAAGAAATTCTGTTATTATACTCATTAGGATCTAATCCACAATATAAAATGTTTATAGCATTAGCGTTCATCTTAATAAGCCTTTCATCAATATCATTGTATTCCTCAATAGTTTTTTTAATTTCAACATTGTCTACAATCTTGATGGGAATGTGAGGTCCATTCACAACAAGTTGCCAAAGATCAAAATCCTGAGCAATCATGTAGATTCTCATTCGATTTTACCAATAAGCATAGTTTGATCCATTAAAACAAGGAGGTTCATTTGAGGATTGTCCCTCACTATAGATGATAGTGGTGGTAGTGGTTTCAATTTGATCTTTAACTCAAATACGTTCAAATATTTGAGCCGAGGCTCTGATACCAATTGTTGGCCCGGTATGGAAACCTTAGAGGAGGGGGGGGGGGGGGGGGGGGGGGTGAATAAGTTTTTAAATAAATTTTGATCTTTGATAATAATTAATTGCCCAATTAAAGAAAATCACAAGTTGAAAAGAGAAGATTAAGGGAAGAGACACTTGCAAACCGATTTTTAGGTGATTCGACAATACACACACCGCGCCCTACGTCCACCCTTCAAGAACAACTCTTGAGAATTTCACTATCTCAATCTTCTTTGGGTGAAGATCAAACCCTTACAATTCCTCCAATAAAGAACAGCCTCTTCACTTGGACAAGGGTTACACAAACCCTAAATACAATCTTCCTTTTTGAATAAGTTTTGTTACAAGAGGAATAACTCTCACAATAGAGTAGATAGATACAAATTTAAAGCTCACAATGAATGCTCTCAAGAATACAATTGAAGTCTAGAGCAATTGTATTTATGATCTCACCAAACTAGGGCTCAAGAAATAAATGTGATGAAAATCTGTTCAATTGGATTGATCAAGAGTGTTAAATGAAGATCAATATGTGTATTTATAGCTTCCTTAAGAAATTCAGCCGTTGGAAGTGGTTGGGAGCAATAAATGCTACATTGAATGTAGTTAACTAGCCGTTACTGTGCTTTTTGCAGTTGCTCAGTCGACTAGATTAACAAGTCAATCAACTGATATTCAAAAAGATTCGAAAACTAATTGTCTCAGTCGACTGCGTCGGGAGGACAGTTGACTGGATTGCAGATAAGTAGCCATTCTGCTCAACCAGGTCGACTGACCAGTCGACTAAGCATTCAGTCGACTGATTCGATATGGCAGTCGACTGCTCTTCTGTAATTTTCAAAGATTTGCTGGGTTTAAACTATGTATTTCTTCTTTGAAGTTTATTGAGCCCTTAAAAATGATGTTCACATAAATGAATTGCTTACATAGATTCCTAGATAAGGTTAGAAACGAGATCTTCAACTTGTAATACTCCTTCAAGCTTGAATCCTTTGGGCACATATCTTCAAATCTCTATGTATAGAGATTGTTCATAATCATGTGAACATTCATGGATGTAGGATTTTCTTGCTGCATGCTTAACCAATCTAAAATCATTAGTAAATACAACTTATTAGTTTGTTAATCATCAAAATTATCCATTAAAACAATGGAATGTAACCTTGGGGCTAACAAGATTGATGAGCACAAATGCAAGCTTTATGAAGTCAGAGACGACGTGTCACTAGAGTGCTTTACGAGAATCAAGGACGTCCTCCTAAACGACGACGACAAGAACAACAACAACAAAGATGTTTCTATTACCGGAGAGGAGAAGCAGCAGCGTGTGATCCTTGTCCCCGTTCCGAAAGAGGAAAGCCTTAAGCTTGTGAGAGACGAGGTTTCCGGAGGTTTTATTATTCCTATCCCAATTGAGAACGGCATTATATTCGAGAATGTCATCGAGTACTATACCAATCACGTCGATAAAAAGTTAGACGCTTCTTGGGAAGCAACAATCAAGGAGTCGGATAAAGACACATTGGCTCGTATGATGTTGGTGGCTTATATGCTCGGCATTGATAAACTCTTAAAACTAATTGGCAGAACTTTAGCAGAAAAGTATATCCTTGGCAAGAAACTTGATGAGATTCTACAAGTTTTTCCTTTTTTCAAGCATATCATTCCTGAACCTGATCCCTACGATGCTATTTTTGAAGATGTGTTTTCCAGATTACTTAACACATAGCTCCCCCTCTCTCTCTCTCTTGTCGGTTTTTTTTAGCAGTTACTAATTCATTGTAGTTCCTCTCTCAGCCGACTCTATCTTGAGTTGTACGTACACATAATTTCATCAAAGATTGAGGAGATTTGTGTATTGTTCCTGTTTTATTTTTATTTGCTTGTACTAGTTTCCATTTGAGATTTGCTTTTATTAATGGAGTTTCACGGTTCATCAAAAAATGACCAAGCCCACTTGATTGATCCCATTACAATCTCATGTCAACATCCATAAGTGAGGTTCATCACCCTTCATTAGACTTTTATCTTATCTGACCGATTTGGATTACTCGTATTTGGATTCCATGGGGCTTTTTATCCATCCCGAGGCAACAATCGATGCCCATGATACATATCCGAGGCTACACGAGTGAGTAATCCATATGTATATCCCACAAGGTTAAATCCGGAGAGATCTTCACTAATAGAGTCGCCACTTGGTTTGATAAAGGAAACCAAGAAAACTAAGGCCACGTTTGGATGGCGGAGGGGGATTGGACAATTAGTCCCATTTAATTGATAGTCCCGGGACTAATAATACCACCTCCCCCATGGTATAACTTAGTTCCCCATATAGGGGACTTTTCTTTTAAAATGGACAATTAGTCCCGAGCGAAGTGGTTTTACCAAACGCTAGACTATTCAATTAAAAAGGACTATTAATCCAACCCTACACTATCCCCTCCTTAACCCTGCAAAACAAACGAGGGCTAAGTCTATCAAGTCCAATAGATAGAGAACACCACCCCATCATCACCAAAGAACTCAGTTCGGGGGCTAAGGTACGAGAAAGGAAGGATCTAGATCGTGCTAAAACACCCCCTCTCGCCCCGTCCGAAGACAGGCCCCAAGAACTTCCTCAGAATCTCCTCCGGTAGAGCTCCGCTAACACCGCGATCTCTAGGATCAAAACCCTAAAAACTAAAAGATTAAACTTTTTAAAGAACTTTGAGTGCTTCGGAATCCTCCAATGGGGTTTCCTTGAGCTCTCTAGTTTTCAGGATTTTCTAGTGCACTGGATGGAGAACTAAAGGCCTTTATTATAGTTTGGATTTTGGACTGCATTTTCTGTAAAGAAGCTAACAAAAGAACTCCTAATAAAATTAGAAAATTAACAAAGATTCAGAACATGAAAAAGTCAAGTAATGTAGAAGGGTAAGGAAAATTCCTTATTAATAAGTGAAAGTACGTACTCATATCATCCTCGGCCGTATCGGCTAAAATTTGAGAAAAACAATCTCTTTTATACATGTTTTTGGACGAGGCTTCAAGTAACCTCGTGCACCCCAACAAGAGGGAAAACTTTGTCGGAGACTCAAAAGCATTCCCAAGCAATTCAACTGCAAGCTTTGGGATATGCTCGAGTGCAAAAATCTGCAAAGGAAATAAAATAAATTTACTAATCCAATGCTTCAATAAGGTAAACATAAGTTTAATAATAAAAAAATATGTTTATTAGCCCAGAAAATTAATGCTTACCATCAGAGAATAGGAATGCTCCAATAAACTGGAT
Source organism: Hydrangea macrophylla (assembly GCA_033977485.1). Lineage (NCBI taxonomy): Eukaryota > Viridiplantae > Streptophyta > Magnoliopsida > Cornales > Hydrangeaceae > Hydrangea > Hydrangea macrophylla. The sequence goes on from CM066999.1 coordinate 111,142,291, forward strand.
ACCGTCGGGGCTAGCCTTGCACTTCCCCAAGGAAATATGGAGGTGCGCCAACAAGGCAGCAACCTAGGCATATTATCCAACTTCGTGCAAGTTTTTCTGAAGAAGTAGAAAACTAAGGGAAACCAGAGTTTTGGAGTTATCTGGCACTACAAACAAGGGCGGATCTATATAGGGGCAAGGAGGGGCTCAAGCTCCCTTTAAGTTTTGGAAAAATTCTTTATATACTCTATTAAAGAAAATATTTAAGTTAAGCCCACCCCTAAAAATTTAATTAATCCCCCTATTCTATTAGGCCTCGTTTGACAGGCCAGATAAAACTGGTGGATAAGACAGGATAAGGAAGGAATGTATAGGATAGTAATTATGTCTGATAAGCTGTTATGTTATCTTGTGTTTGGAACGTGCCCGGATATAAGTTTCGAATAATAACAAAATTATTGCTTTTTAACACCAAAAAAATTGTAAATCTGAAAAAAGAAAAAAAAAAAAGAAAAAAAGAGAGATTTGAAAATGAAAAAGAAAAAAGAAAAAAGAAAAAAGAAAAAAAAAGGATCTAGAAAAAACGCATAACATATCTGAAAATGAAAAAGAAAAAAAAATAGGATATGAAAAAAGAAAAGAAAAGAAAAGAAAAGAAAAAAAAAGGTTTTTTGTCCCATGAAGTTATCTCAAACTTTTAATCCCACCTAATACCCCCCCTCCCATGGGTTAGAGTTATTGCACTCTCCATAGGATAAAAATCTAGTTAAAGACTATTTTATCCTATCTAATGGTGCCACCAAATGCCGGATAAGATAAAAGTTATATGCATCTTATCCTGACCACCTAAAAGGTTTAGGGGTTGAGTTATGGTAATTAAATTAGGAAACATCTCTCTGTCCCCAACCCCCCCCCCCCCCCCCCCCCAAAAAAACCCCCCCCCCCCCCCCAAAAAAAAAAGACAAAAAAAAAAAAACAAAAAAAACAAAAAAACAAAAAAAAAAAGAAGGAACTTTTATTGTTTTCCTGTGTTGTAAGTGGTTTTGCATGGACTTGTACAGAATGCTCGAAACTCTCTAGACTTAAAGAGAATCATTGAATTCTCTAGAATCTTGTAGAGACTTGTACATAATATTATAAGTAGGGTGACCTTCTAGAAAGATTACTTTTATAGGATATCCAAAACTTCTAAAATATTATCATGAGTTTCTATTTCATTGGATGAACGCCCCATATATAAATCCTAGCCATTGACCGTACTAACTATTAGTTATAAATAGGGTGGTCTTCATCAAATTTAATCAAGGATTATAAAATTTCTCGAGAAAAAAACTACACTTCATAGAATTAAGCAGATGAATTTCACTTATGATGCCAATTGTATGAAAGAAATATGTTTTTATTATATATATGCGAAAAAAAACACAAATTTTCATATTTATTAAATTTTAGTTTTTTTTTTTCCCCAGTATTTCATGGTCAATATTGATCTCGTTTGATAGATCTCATTTTGCTGATTACAAAACATCAAATTTTACAAAAAGGTGACTTGTAGAATAGAAGTTATAACAATTTAAAATTTTTTAGTCATAAAAATGACGTAATGAATTTTAAAAAAAAATCATAAATTTTAGCTTAAAAGGATTTTATTTGAGGGATATACCCGAAACTTCCAACTTTAAAAGCTAAGAGCATCTCCAACCACATTACCCATATTCACTTTCTAGCTATTTTGGAGAATCAATCTGTATATTTGGAGCTCCAATGGGTTCTCCAAATGGTTCTCCATTTTGGAGTACCCCTTTTTGGTTCTCCACATTTGAGGAGAGAGAGTGTGAATATGGGTAATTACCCAAAAGTAAAATAATAAAAAATAATACATACCATATTCATTTAAGAAGAGAGAGTGCATTAAAATTTTCAATTTTTGTATAAAAAAATAATATAATAATTCAAACCTCCCTATAATGGAGAACATGGTTGGAGTTGGGGGCTTAAAACTGATTAACTAAAATAAATTTTTAGCTATTTTAGCTAAAAATTAAAAAAAATTTAGGTAATGTGGTTGTAGATTCTCTAACTGTGAATTATACCAAATCTATTGAGGATGCTAGCTTTGGGGTTGAGAAGGCCCAAGACCGCCCAACAAAAGAGTGTACTATGTAAAGATGGAAGAGGTGAGTGAATGACGGTAGTGTTGTCATTGATCCTAGTTTGTGTAAGTGGGGGATATGGTGTGATGGTAAACATAATCAGAAATATGTGGTGTCTCCATATGCTAGGTTGATGTTTCTGGTCCTATATTTAAGCAGTGCAATTAATGTTTTTCACATTTGAAGTCTCTTGTTTTTTTCCTTTGGTTGGGTCTGGTAAACTATAGTTTACCAAGCCATAGACGCTAATGGAGTTGATTAACTCGTGAATCTATTGTACTTGTTCAAAAGGGAAAATGCAAAAATTGGGTAACTTTTTTTTAGGTTCTATTTGGTTTATGGATTTAGAGAAGGAAGGGAAAATGATAAAGAAATCCGGTCTTTTATATATTCCTTTATATATGTTTTTCTTCATGTTTAAATGTCTTAGAGATTTAAGGTCTCCAAAATATAGTAGGATTTTGAGGGGGAAAAAAAAAGGAAGGGAAGGGAAGCATTAAATTATTTCCTCCATATCTTTTCCTTACAGTTTTCGTTATTAATCAAATAAACAGAAGCGTATTCCTATATGTTATTATGCAATGTGTTTTCTGTTTGCACGTGGATTTATAGTTGAACTGAGGGATCTTAAGGAGCAACAAGAAGGATTTCACTATAGAGATACCCCTTCCATATCATTCAGTCTTCATTGGCTTTACAGGGACATACACATTGTCCCATTGTTCTTTTTTCCAACCCAAAAATGCCTCTGGCATGTTGATGACCATGACCATGGATGTCCAATCCAAGATCTAAATTGACTTAAGTTTCCTAGATTTAATTGGTCCTAGTGCAAACATTCTAGGTACTACCTATCGCAGAGTTGCCTCTCCCGCTCATCTTTGATTCTAGAAATCCACTTCGATTCCTTTCCCTAATGCAATCCCAAAATCCTTGTTGAATCACAGCAGAGTACTTGACTCCGTTCGTTATTAATTTGGTCATATTTCATGAAATGCAATGCGACCCATCTCTACATAGGAGTACTGCTTTTTGATCGAGTGATGACGGGTTCAGGCCATACTTCTCACATAGAACATTTTTCTACAAAGCCCATGAAGTGGAGTTGAATCACCAAATCCATTGAGTCATAGAGCCCTATTTCTAACTAGTACATTACCAAGAGATCCAAGACCTACTCCTCCCCCCTTTGCTTGCTGTGGCATACATTCTTCCATTTGATCAAAACAATTTTCATTTTATCACCTCTGCTGCCCACAAAAGAACTTTCTCAATTTTGGAAGCAATATATAGTACGCTTTTTGGTACAAGGAAAAAGGAAAAAGATAACACAGATTTCATTAGAGTTATAGCCTCCCTCCTTTCGAATCTTGTAGATGATGTTTCCAAGACCCTAATTTGCTTTCCAATAAGCTAATTAACGGGTGCCAAGTGATGACTCGTTTTGGGTTTGCTCGATCCTAGTGGGAAACCTAGATACTTACATGGCATCGATACAACTTTATAGTGTATTAAGTCTGCCCCCCTGGGACATGAACGCAACCTCCAATTTGAAACCTGACACAACTTTTCCAAAAATTTTTAGATATGACTTCAAAGCATAATCTTAGTATTCCTTTTAGCTTTACTAATTGGATTTCTTCCGCGTTGCAGAACATGTACCACCTGTATATCAATTGTAGATGGTTGATGCTTAATCCATGTCTTCCTATCTTAATCCCTTGTAACATTCCCAATTCAGCACCTTATATTGAGTAATGAGCTCAATCCTTCCACAACTATGTTAAATGTCAAAGGTGATAGTGGATCGTCTTGTCTAAGACCTCTTCTAATTTGGAATAGTACGTGGAATATGGTGAACCCATTAACGATCACAGACCGTAGAAATGCACTCCATAAACAATTTAATGTGCTATATATATGTGTGGTTCCAAGTCTCCCTAGTATAACACCCGCATACGTGTTATTGCATTTCATTACATTGTCATGCATGATAATGTGATGTGTTGTGCATTTGAGGCACATGTGTGAGTGAGTTTTGACTTACGAGTTGATTTGGATGTCTGTGTTAGAGAACCCTTTGAGATTGTGTAGAATGAGTGATGTGATGTTGTGAAGTCTTTCCGAGTATGAGACGTTCACTGTGGAATACCTTAAATGTTTATCTGAAAATAAATGTTTGCCTGTGTATTTCACTATCTGTATTATTTTCTGGTTTAGAATTTGTTCCTGTTGTTAATTTTAGTATCTTAGTGAGGACGAATTAACACGCTATTAATTTGGTAGGCTAATTAGCAATTTTGTAAAATCATGTGAGACTGCGTTTTAGCGACCAAATGGAACTTAGCCGAAAAGTTTTATAATTTTGAGGTTTCACTTGTGAAGCTATGAATTAGTTGTGTAGAAAGTTTCGAAGACTGATTAGGAGTTTTGAGAACTCGTGGGGAGAAAAACATAATTTCCAAGAGTCGTGCTTATATATAGAAACTCATGAGATATTTTCATTTTTATAAGTTTTAACCTAAAACTCAAGAGGATACCAAAAGGGAGATTTAGAGATTAGAACTTTCCGACGCCAAATGATGACCTTCTGTTCATTTGTTTTCTCTCAGATTTCATATTCGAACTCCTTGAGATAAGGGCTTCGTTCTGATATACGTTTGGACTCGTTTGGCTAAGTTTTCTGAAAAGTTATTTTCTAGAATTTTTCATAAAAGTTGATAATTGGAATTATGATCAATAGGAATTGTACTAGACGGACTTCTGCACGTTCATTGTGCTTGGGTTTTCTTTGGATCAAACTTTAAGAGCGTAAATCAGAGGTGAGTGATTCAACTATGTGCTTGGAATGATTTCTTGACATGTATTCATATGAAAGCATGTGTTAGATTATAGATATATATTGTGTAGTTCATATTGGGCGATTATATTGATAAGTTGGCCCAATAGCATGGTGAAATGTTTTGATTACCAAAAGCATGGTGATATGTGAATTGAGCATGTTGAGTTGTTATTTGGGTCAAAGGAGCACGTGGTTACCAAGCCATCTTGTGGAGCCAATATAGACATTAAGGTCGCACGATTGAAGAAAAAAATCATGGCTCTTACCTTTTCGCGTGGACTTATTGGCGAGGAGTTGCAGATTAGGAGTATGGAACGTATACATGAGACTCTGGAGATTAGTATGAAATGTAGAGATGTGAATGCAAGCATGTTTATCATTTATGTTCATTATTGTTTTATTCACTAAGCATTAGCTTAAACAAATCGAATATGTGTGGTTATTCAAATAACCATTTCAGGTGTTAATGCTGGCGAGGAATCGCATAAGTAAGCACGTGGGTTTGGGAGTTCTTGGAAAAGGCGACTTATCATGCCTATCTCGTAGTTTTGATATAACAATGTTGTAATAAGGATTTTATTACCTTTGACTATGTTTAACTTAGTATCTTAGAATGGATTAACGATGTTGTAATAGACTGTAGTCTTGTGTAATTATGTTTTAGTAATGTTATAACGTAGTTAGGATCAATTTGGAATGAGTTTGGAGCGCGTGTTTGATCCCTGGTTGATTTCTTTAAGCTTTGAACTTGGGGAATTCTGTAGAATGCCTTGCTGCTAAAAAACTATTGACTGGTTTGTGAGTCCAGTCGACTGGACCCCTTTTGGGAGTGAGACACTGCATTAGGTTCAATCGACTGGTCCCCCGACACAGTCGACTGGTTCATGCTTTTCAGAAGTTACCTTTCTGCTTGCTTGGAGTTAAGTCGACCGGACAGTACAGTCGATTGGGAATTTGGCACCCTAGTCGACTGGGCAAAGAAAACAGTTGATTGGGCTATGTTTCAAAAATCAAACTTTCTGCTGGACCAGTCTCAGTCGACTGGGAACAAGGTGCAGTCGACTGGTTTGCTGATTTTTAAATTGTTGTTTCTTTTCTGTTGTGTGTTCTTAAACAAAATTTTGGGGACGTTAATGGAATAGTTTAGTCTTGGTGGCGTGCCATGGGCTTCGGTTCTACTATTGTGGGACCGGGCTGTGACATTTAGTGGTATCAAAGCTTAATTTTAGAGCCTTGGGAACGAGTGACGTTATATGCTGAGTGACGCCGAGTAGAGTGTATAATCGTAAGGATAATAATGTGATCATTGTAGAAATGCTTCATATGTTGCATTTATTAATTATGATGTTGATCTATGCACATATATATATATATATATATATTGTGGCATAGCATGCATAGCCTTTATACATTGAACTTAACAAGACAAGTTCTTGAAACATCATGATTGACCCAATAAGAGAGTTGTCACCGCATTCGCGAATGGATCAGATAGTGAACATGGTGGGGAATTTTATTCAAGCTATAAGTAAACGAGATCAGATGAACGTTCAGGCTCCACCGGTTATAGTCCGATACATCAATGCACCACCAGTACCACGACCTCAACACACGATCGTGGAACAGTTTCATAAATGAAAACCGACCTTGTACCATGGGCAAGTTGACATAGACTTGGCCGATCACTGGGTGATGGATATGGAAAGACATTTTTGTACTACAATCTGTACCGATGAGGAGAAAATTTTGTGTGCATCCGATACGTTAATGGGGGAAGCATTGGATCGGTGGAACAATGTACTCGAACAAGGGAAGCCGACTAAGTTGGAATCATTTAAGGATGAGTTCAACAAGCGATTCTTTCTGCGATCAGCGCATACTCAGAAAAGACAAGAGTTTGCGAGTTTGGTTCAGGGAGATATGACTGTGAGTGAGTATGTCTCTCGGTATAATGCTTTGTTGCGTTTTGGAAAGACTACCGTTCTGACTAATGAAGACAAGGCTAGTAAGTTTGAGGAAGGGCTTAGGAAAAATATCCGTAGCCGTGATGACATGTTGCAACATCTGACTGTTGCTCTAGTTGAGGAAGCCGCCCACATAGCTGAGAAAAGTGTCGATCGATATCGACAAGGGCAACAAGGAAAGACAGCAAATGACAATAGGGGTAAGAGTCAAGGTAATGGGAAGAAACCGTTCACACAAAGTTCGGGATCATATATGGGAAGCCAATGAGGGAGTACGTTCGCCGGAGATTCGAGACCATTATGCCCGACATGTAACCTGCGACACAAAGAGACTTGTTATCTATTGAGCACATGCTACCTTTGCAAACAGTTAGGACACATATCTCACAATTATCCTATGAATACGAATGAGACTACATTGAGCACAACCTCGAACACTAAGAGCTATAGCCCAGAGATGAGGGGGGAAATGTTTTGAGTGTGACCAATCGGGGTATATAGCGAAGAACTGTCCGAGTAAGAGACAACTGGGAATAAGTACTGGGCATCGAGTGTGCCAAGTGGATCAAGGGCAGAACCCCGAGTGGATAAAGGGAAATGAGTCGCGCAACAACAAGGATAATACTTCCAACTCAGGCCAGGGAATACGGATGATATAGTCGTATCGGGTACTCTTCCTATTTGTTTGTATCCTACATGTATACTTATGGATTTTGGTTCCATGCATTCATTTGTGTCCCGTGATTTTGTTAAGCATTTAACTATTAAGTCCGAACTGCTAAGATATGATTTGTGCGTATCATTGCCTAGTAGTGAACCATTAGTAAATTCTTCGGTATTCAAGTCGTGTGAGATCAAGATAGGTGATAAGGTCTTGAGCGTCAATTTGATTCCGTTGACAGTGAACTACTTTGATGTTATCTTGGGTATAGATTGGTTGTCGGTTAATCAAGCTAGAATTGATTGTGAGCAGAAATGTGTTCGTTTTTATCCATCAGGTCAGGAAGAGTTTATTTTTCAGGGTAAGGATGTGATTGTACCACCGTACTTGATATCAACGATTCAAGCGAGTAGGATGTTGAAGAAAGGTTGCTCGAGTTTCTTATGTTTGATTGTTGACACATGAGTTCTTGAACCACTAGTAGAAGACATTCCACTGGTTCGAGAATTTCCAAATGCTTTTCCCAACGAGTTACCCGACGTATTGATCGAAAGAGAGCTTGAGTTTATGATAGAAGTACCATCAGGGTCACAACCGGTATCCAAGGCACCGTATCGAATGGCATCGGTAGAATTAAAGGAATTGAAAGTTCAGTTATAGGAGCTGCTTGAGAAGGGTTTTATCTGACCTAGTGTTTCGCCATGGGGAGCTCCAGTCTTGTTTATGAAGAAGAAGGATGGGATAATGCATATGTGCATCAACTATCGAGAATTGAATAAGTTGACCGTTAAGAATAAATATCCGTTGCTACGAATAGATGACTTGTTTGATCAATTGTAAGGGGCTCAGGTATTTTCAAAGATTGACTTGTGATCCGATTACCACCAGTCGAAAGTCAAAGAAGAAGACGTTGAGAAGATAGCATTCAGAACTAGATATGGTCACTTTGAATTTTTGGTTATGCCATTTGGAGTGACTAACGCACCAGCCTCTTTCATGGACTTGATGAATCGTGTTTTCAAGGACTATTTAGATGAGTTTGCTATTGTATTCATAGATGACATCCTAATCTATTCCAAGAGAGTTGAAGATCATGAACATCATCTACGATTAGCCTTATAATGATTAAGTGAGAATAGATTGTTTGGGAAATTACAGAAGTGTGAGTTCTGGTTGACAGAGATTGCTTTTCTTGGACATATAGTGTTGGCAAAAGGAATTTTAGTAGACCCTCAGAACATAAAAGTCGTTACCAAATGGGTAAGACCGACGAATGTGACAGAGATCCGAAGTTTTTTGGAATTAGCTGGTTATTATCGAAGGTTTGTAAAAAACTTTTCGTGAATTGCGACGCCGATGACTCAATTAATGAGGAAAGATGTTTCTTTCGTATGGAGTCAGGAATGCGAGGAAGTTTTCAAGAGTTGAAGAGTCGATTAGTGAAGGCACCAATCTTAGCTATTCTGACAGGAACTGAGGGGTTTATTATTTACAACGATGCTTCATATAGAGATTTAGGTTGCGTTCTTATGCAAGGTGATAAGGTTATTGCATATGCATCGAGACAACTTAGACCGCACGAGAAGAATTATCCAACTAGAACTGTCCGCCATAATTTTTGCATTGAAGATTTGACGTCATTACCTATACGGAGAGAAATGTGAAATATATACGAATCATAAGAGTTTGAAGTACTTGTTCACACAATGAGATTTGAACATGAGGCAAAGGAGATGGTTAGAGTTGATGAAGGACTATGATTTGTCAATTCAGTATCATCCGGGCAAAGCGAATGTAGTCGCTGATACTCTTAGTCATAAGACATCAACTAACATAGCTTCAGATATGACTTCTAAAAAAGAATTGATTCAAGATATGGAGAATTTGGAACTTGAAGTGATTCCGAGAATTGAAAGTGGCTTAATGTCGACGATTGTGGTGCAACCACTCTTGATTCACAAGATCACGGAGAAACAACTTCAAGATGTGAATTTGAAGCAGATTTGTGATGAGATTCTGATGGGCAAGCAACCGGGATTTACTTTTGAGAATAATATTTTGAGATTGAGGGCAGAATCTGTGTACCTGACAAGAAGGAGTTGAAACGGAATATTCTAGAGGAAGCACACAATACGAAATACACTGTTCATCCAGGAAACACCAAGATGTATAGTGATTTAAGATATGTTTATTGGTGACCAGAAATGAAGAGGGAAATAGCACGCTATGTTTCATGTTGTACGAGTTGTCAACAAGTGAAGGCCGAATGCTAAGTACCTTCAGGATTGTTACAACCGTTACCAATAGCCAAGTGGAAATAGGAACACATAACAATGGACTTTGTTAGTGGGTTTCCAAGATTGAAGAAATCAAATACTATCATTTGGGTGATCGTTGACCATTTGACGAAGTCGTCACACTTCCTACCACTTCGAACAACAAGCCGATGACGTTAGTTAAGTTGTTCATTCGTGAGATTGTGAGACTACATGGTATTCCAGTTTCTATTGTTTCGGATAGAGATAGTAGTTTTACATCGATGTTTTGGAGAGCCTTGCAAGAAGCAATGGGTACCAAATTGTATTTTAGTACCGCTTTTCATCCTCAGACCGATGGTCAATGGGAAAGAATAATCCAAATTTTGGAACACATGCTTCATCTATGTGTACTTGATTTTCAAGGTGATTGGGAAGACCATTTGTCATCGATTGAGTTTGCATATAACAACAGTTTTCAGTCGAGTATTGGGATGGCTCCTTATGAAGCTTTGTATGGTCGTGTATATCGTTCCCCGATTAGTTGGACAGAAGGCGGAGAGAGAATGATTGAAGGGCCAAAAATTGTACAAGAGACAACGGACAAGATAAATGTGATTCGACAACGGTTACTGACAGTTTAGAGTAGGTATAAGAGTTATGCCGACAAGCGTAGGCGACTGTTGGAATTTGAGGTGGGTAATTTGGTGTATTTGAAGGTGTCACCTTCAAAGGGGATTACTAGATTTGGGAGATACGAAAAACTCAACCCGAGGTACGTAGGACCTTTTGAGATCATTGGGAGAGTTGGACCCGTAGCGTATCGATTGAACTTGCTGAGTGAGTATGCTCAAGTTCATAATGTGTTTCATGTATCATTGTTACGTAAACATTTGGTAGAAGATAGAGATTAAGTAATGACTTCGACGCCGAATGAGATTTAGAGTGACTTGACGTATGTTGCGTATCCAGCAGAGATCTTGGATCAAAATGATCAAACCTTACGGAATAAAGTGATACCGAAAGTGAAAGTGTTATGACATTGCCAAATGATAGAGGAAGTGACATGGGAATTAGAAGATGAGATACATACTCAGTATCCGCACCTATTCGATACATGAAGTACAAGTTTGGGGATAAACTTCTTTTAAGGGAGAGAGCATTATAACACCCGCATACGTGTTATTGCATTTCATTACATTGTCATGCATGATAATGTGATGTGTTGTGCATTTGAGGCACATGTGTGAGTGAGTTTTGACGCACGAGTTGATTTGGGTGTCTGTGTTAGAGAACCCTTTGAGATTGTATAGAATGAGTGTGGTGATGTTGTGACGTCTCTCCGAGTATGAGACGTTCATTGTGGAATAACTTAAACGTTTATCTGAAAATAAATGCTTACCTGTGTATTTCACTATCTGTATTATTTTTTGGTTTAGAATTTGTTCCTGTTGTTAATTTTAGTATCTTAGTGAGGACGAATTAACATGCTATTAATTTAGTAGGCTAATTAGCAATTTTGTAAAATCATGTGGGACTGCGTTTTAGCGACCAAATGGAACTTAGTTGAAAACTTTTATAATTTTGAGGTTTCACTTGTGAAAGTATGAATTAGCTGTGTAGAAAGTTTCGGAGACTGATTCGGAGTTTTGAGAACTCGTGGGAAAAAAAACATAATTCCCAAGAGTCGTGCTTATATATAGAATCTCATGAGATATTTTCATTTTTATAAGTTTTAAAACTCAAGAGGAGGCCAAAAGGGAGATTTAGAGCTTAGAGCTTTCCGACGCCAAACGACGACCTTCTGTCTGTTTGTTTTCTCTCAAATTTCATATTCGAACTCCTTGAGATAATGGTTTCGTTTTGATATACGTTAGGACTGGTTTGGCTAAGTTTTATGAAAAGTTAGTTTCTAGAATTTTTCATAAAAGTTGATAATTGAAATTATGATCAATAGGAATTGTACTAGACGGACTTCTGCACGTTCTTTGTGCTTGGATTTTCTTTGGATCAAACTTTAAGAGCGTAAATCAGAGGTGAGTGATTCAACTATGTGTTTGGAATGATTTCTTGACATGTATTCATGTTTCGTATGAAAAGCATGTGTTCTATTATAGATATATGTTATGAAGTTCATATTAGGCGATTATACTGATAAGTAGGCCCAATAGCACGGTGAAATGTTTTGATTACCGAAAGCATGGTAATATGTGAATTGAGCATGTTGAGTTGTTATTTGGGTCAAAGGAGCACGTGGTTACCAAGCCATCTTGTGGAGCCGATAAAGGCATTATGGTCGCACGATTGAAGAAAAGAATCATGGGTCTTACCTTTTCGCGTGGACTTATTGGCGAGGAGTCGTGGATTAGGAGTATGGAACGTACACGTGAGACTCCGGAGACTAGTATGAAATTAGAGATGTAATTGCGAGCATGTTTATCATTCATGTGCATTGTTGTTTTCTTTACTGAGCGTTAGCTTAAATAAATCGAATATGTGTGGTTATTCAAATAACTATTTCAGGTGTTAATGCTGGCAAGGAATCGCAGAAGTGAGCACGTGGGTTTGGGAGTTCTGGAAAAGGCGACTTATCATGCCTATCTCGTAGTTTTGACATAACAATGTTGTAGTAAGGATTTTATGACCTTTGACAATGTTTAGTTTAGTATCTTAGAACGGATTAACGATGTTATAATAGACTATAGTCTTGTGTAATTATGCTTTAGTACTGTTATAATATAGTTAGGATCACTTTGGAATGAGTTTGGAGCGCGTGTTTGATCCCTAGTTGATTTCTGTAAGCTTTGAACTTTGGGAATTCTGCAGAATGCCTTGCTGTTAGAAAATAGGCGACTGGTTTGTGAGTCCAGTCGGCTGGACCCCTTTTGGGAGTGAGACACTGCATTAGGTTCAGTCGACTGGTTCCCCGACACTGTCGACTAGTTCGTGCTTTTTAGAAGTTACCTTTCTGCTTGCTTGGAGTTCAATCGACTGGACAATACAGTCGAGTGCGAATTTGGTACCCCAGTCGACTGGGCAAAGAAACAGTCGACTGGGCTATGTTTCAAAAATCAAACTTTCTGCTGGACCAGTCTCAGTCGACTGGGCACAAGGTGCAGTCGACTGGACTGCTGATTTTCAAATTGTTGTTTCTTTTCTGCTGCGTAATCTTAAACAAAATTTTGGGAACGTTAATGAATTAGTTTAGTCTCGGTGGTGTACCACGGGCTTCGGTTCCGCTATTGTGGGACCAGTTTGTGACAGAGGCCTTTTGAGCAGCGGCACAAGAATAAAACTGTGAGGACTTGGACCCAAAGCAAACAATATTTTACTGAGTGAGACTGAGTCGTGACATTATTTTCTCAAATATCTGATGGAGCACAATAGGACTCCTCCGGGTCAGTGCAAAGAAAAATATACTAGGCTTTTAGTTGTAATAGGAATGTTAATATACTCCAGTACAAAAACTTATAGGGGGATAAATACCAAACTTATAATATATAGTATGAATCACTACAACAAAACTATTTTTTATTAGTCAAAAAGTGCATCGCTAATAGTATTTGCGACGCGGTTCGCGCGTCACTTGAGCGTAGCATAAAATAGCGTAGCGAATAAAATTACACGACGCAGTTAACGCGTGGCTAATATTATTTGTATTAGCGACGCACCATCACGCCTAAATCAAATTCATAGGACTATCCTAATAACTTTTCAACATACACTTGCCACCAACTTTGGTGGAATTCTCTATCCCAACTTAAATAGAAGGAAATGGTGTCCACCAACTTCGGTGGTAATCTCTGTCACAACTTAAATAGAAGTAAATGGCGACATATTTGATGATAGAGCCTTTTACTTGTATTTGCTTGAAATTTAAGTCAGTTAGTATTTAGTACGAAATCATTTTTCCCCTTTTTTTTCTTAAATCTCGGAAGCACTCCACTTGGAAATAAAATGGGTTTTTTCCGAACATTTTAATTGGATGTAATCGGTTTTGTTGAGTGACTATTTCCGTGTTATGCGTAGGAAATTTATATATAGAGAGACAAAAAAATATGAAAGGCAGAGATTAGGAGTCCGTTTGAGTTAGATAAAATATTAAGTAATAAAATATTAAATGCTAAAATTTTAAGTGATGAAATTTGAAGTTTATAGGTATTTGGGCTTGTTGAAACATTCATCACTAAAAAAGCAACAGTGTCTGACAAACAAGCTGGAAAAGTAATTGTCTCTAACAAATGACCAAAAAGGACAACTTAATGTAAAATTAAGTGATAATTTGAAAAATAAGCTTCTTTTTCAGTTGGTTTTCAGCTTAATTTCCAGTTAGTTTGTATAAGTGCTGAAACCTTATACTCCTACTAGCCCAAACACTTCCATTTTAGTAGAAAACAATCTCTTTTATTTTTTTTCTTAAAATCCGTAATTCATTACTTAATTTTCTTTTTTTTGGTAACCTAAACAGACAAGTAGAGAAACAAAATTAAGTGAGTTAAATCATGTTGGGCCACAGGTGCGGCAAAGGACCAGTTCAATTTTAATTCAGTCACTTCAAAGGTCATGGTGGTCCACCTCTTTGGTTGGACTTTAATTTGGCTGTCCATGATTGTACACGCTTCATTCGAACTGACCATACATGCTCATCAGCCTAAGCTTGTCTAATATTAATTCGGTGGGCCACCTCGTCATCTCATTCGACCATCAGTGTGGCTTTACAATCAATTTTGTACATTGCCTTAATATTGGGAGAATTCTACAATCAAAGCATCAGAAAAATGCTTGACGTCAAGTACATCAACACATGCCATTGGATCAAAAACAAAGCCATCTGGTGGTGACATGTGGCAAATTTTTGTTGAAAATCAAAAACCAACTGCGATTTTGAGGGCTAACAGGCCCAACCGGTAGCTAACCTTTTGAGTTTTCACATTTGTATTTGTGCCTTATAAAAAAATATTTCGTAATTTTTAAAAAAATTTGTTTATAACTTATTATTTTTATTTGTACATTGTGTAATAAATCTTATACACAATTTTAATAAATCCCGAGAAAGTACAAATTGTATTTTTTTTTTTTAAATGTTTATAACTTGTTAGTTTTGTTTGTACATTATGTAATAAATCTTGTACACAATTTTAATTAATCCTTAGGAAGTACAATTATTTTCTGAGAAGTTCCAAATGAATCTTGAGAAAGTACAAACATTTTTAGAAGATCCAAATTGATCTTGAAAAAGTCCATATTGATCCATGAGATAATACAAATATTTTCGTTGAGGTTCTAATTAATACCGAGAAAGTATGAACATTTTCTATGAAGATCCAAATTGAACCAGAGAAAGTACAAACATTTTATGAGACGATCCAAATAGATCTTGAGGAAGTATAAATATTTTCTTAAAATGGGAGAACACATGTCTCCTCCAAAGGACGGATGAGATGAGAGTTTTTTTAATCCACTAAATATTTTTAGATAACAATTTTGGGTGTCATAGTACTAAAATTCTAGTGATAAGGAGAACAATTTGCCATTTTACAAGTTTCTTATATACAGCACTCCTACTGAAAACCCAAATAGCAAAACTTGATTAGGGACCAAGTCAACATTGAGCCTCTAATCTGTGATTGACCCTCTGAGATATATATATATATATATATAGACATTTGGGTAATGTTATGTGCACATAAAGTGTGCACATAAAGATCTGGATCATTCGTTTCGGTGGAGCCCGTGCCTGCATATATGGAACCTATCGAAATTAATGGTCCAGATCTATATGTACACACTTTATTTGCACCAGTTATTATTCTATATATTTATGGAGACACTCTGATATTAATGTGCTAAAGTCTTCACTTTCTTATATGGTTTTTTGTTTCCATGCAAAGAGAGCTTGAAAAAAAAACCTAACCAGAGACCACCCCTAACTAAGTGCCAAAATGGCTCAACCCAAGACCTCAAAGTTTCACATAGCCATGTTCCCATGGTTTGCCTATGGACACATGACTCCATTTCTTCATCTCTCCAACAAACTAGCTGAGAGAGGCCATAAAATCTCATTTTTATTGCCCCAAAAGGCTCAAACCCAATTGGAAAATAGCAATCTCCATCCCAATCTCATCACATTCCACCCTCTTGCGGTTCCACATGTCGAAGGCCTCCCTCGTGGGGCCCAGACCGCCTCCGACGTGCCCATTTTCATGACCGGACTCATAGCCACCGCCATGGACCGAACACGTGACCAAGTCGAAGCATTGTTAGATGTTCTCAAACCCGAAATTGTTGTATTTGACGCTGCTCATTGGATACCAGTATTGGCCACGAAAATAGGCTTTAAAACGGTTTGTTACAAAGTTGTTTGTGCCGCGTCTCTAGCCATTGCTCTAGTCCCAGCGCGCAATGTCCCAAATGATCATAGGCTTTTAACGGCAGCCGAATTGGCGGTGCCACCACCGGATTACCCTTCCTCCACCGTGGTCTTGCACGGGCACGAAGCGGGTGCATTGTCATTTATATCCCTAGAGTTTGGTAGTGGCATAACGTTTTATGAGCGTGTCACAACCGCCATGAAACAATGTGATGCAATTTCTATAAGGACGTGTCAAGAAATAGAAGGGCACTTTTGTAATTACATTGGTAGTCAGTATAAAAAGCGGGTGTTTTTAACCGGGCCCGTATTGCCAGATCCCCAAAAAATCCCACTAGAGCCCCGATGGGCTAATTGGCTTGGTGGGTTCGAACTAGGCTCAGTGGTGTTTTGTGCATTTGGAACCCAATGGGTCCTTGAAAAGGCCCAATTTCAAGAGCTTGTTTTGGGGTTGGAATTAACAGGGCTACCATTTTTGGTGGCCCTAAAGCCACCCACCGGAACATCATCATTGGAAGAAGCATTGCCGGAGGGGTTCGAAGAGAGGGTTAGAGGGAGAGGAGTGGTTAGTGAATGGGTTAATCAGCCATCAATATTGGCTCACCCATCAATTGGGTGTTTTGTGAATCACTGTGGCTTTGGATCAATGTGGGAGTCTTTGATGAGTGATGCTCAGATTGTGCTTCTGCCTCATTTGGGTGACCAAATTTTGAATACTAGGTTATTGGCTGATGAATTGAAAGTGGCTGTGGAGGTAGAAAGAGATGAGAATGGATGGTTTTCAAAAGAAAATTTGTGCATGGCCATTAAGACTGTGATGGACACAGATGGTGAGATGGGTGGCCGTAGCTCAATCAAGAAAAACCATGAAAAATGGAAGGAGACCCTTGTAAGCCAAGGCTTGATGAGTGGCTACATAGATGAGTTTATTGAGAATCTTCATAAACTTTAAAGTAGGAATGTTCGATGTCGGTTTTTTCAGATTTTTAGTAGTTTTTAAAACCGACATGTAGGTCGGTTTTAGGCGGAGTTGGTCGGTTTTCGACCAATTTAAATAGCTTGTGCATTTCTTTAAACACTAATAAGTATTTGGTCGATTTGATTTCGATCGATTTTTAATTTTTAAACTTTTATGAGCACCCACTTTAGAGGTATGTTTTGGGTAACTTTGCTAGCTGAGGGCCATGGCCAGCCCACGTATATGAAAAACTAGGCGCATTTGGTTGTGTAAATTCACTAAAATTGTCTAACTTTGTGAGTTATTCTATTTTAAATGGTAAATCTGTAGATAACTTGGTTCAAATTTATGTATAGTTTGATTGGTCCAAAATAGCAGAATTCTCAATTTTACCTAGCTAATTGCCAGTGTATATAACCTTATACATATATGAGAAGTTTTGTGTACCTTTAAGGTAGCGTCTATGTGGTGTTCCACACCCAATGAGGTAACGCCACACAAAATTGTTGGGCCGCTTAAATTTTTTTGTTGTGGATTCCATTGTTCGTGTGATGTGCTTCTATTGGGTGTGGGGTATGCCACGTGGTACCTTGGGGGTACCCAAAAATTTCTCATATTTATATATATAAGAATTCAGCAGCTGAAGGAGTAGTTAGTTAAATACTATCTTGCCCCTCTCCGAAACTTATATACATACTCATCATAAGCAGTGTTTTAAAAATCGGACCGGACCGGCCCGACCGTCGACCAATCATGTTTTCGGTCTGGTTTAGTCCGCTTAACCATTTTTTGAATGCAACCGGCAATACCCATTGAACCGAACGATTAATCCGCTGAACTGGTCACCGTTTTCAATAACCGATCAATTCACTTAAGGTGATCGGCGCATGTGTTGATGTGCTTAAACTTACTGACATTTATGGTTCCAAGGCAAGGACTTGTCAATTTGCCTTTCCAAGGCAAGGACTTGTCAACATTGATGACTATTGACACGTGTAACTCCCTTTACATTGATGGTTCTCTATGCTGGGAAAGCTTTAAGGATTGTTTGGTGGTTCAAACGCTTACTTGTGTAACTTGTCCACACTTTTTGTTTTATTTTATTTATCCCATTTTGAAAAAAAAAGATATTTTTATTTATTTAATTTAGGATTTATATTTTGTAATATATATGAATACATTTTTGCTTTGTAATCCTAGAATCAAATCCATGTCAAATTCACTTTTACTCAAATCTCATACCAAATTAAAACAACACTATTCAAATCTTATACTCAAATGCATAAAAATAATGAATTTAGACCCTTCAAAAAAGAATAGTTAATATCAGTATGACAATTGCAAATGCACGTACTAAATGAAGGCTTGACTTATTTTAATACATAGCTTAAATATAATACTAGCTATTATTTCAAGACTATAGGAATTGACAGTGTAATTTTTAGAGTTATAGATTATTTAATACTCCAGTATTAGTTTTTGATGTCAACACACTAATTTTAAATTGGTTATAACATGACTATAAATTCTAAATCTATGCCCAAATACAAGGCTTTAAATCTGAAACTAATTTTTAATAGTTGTACCATGCCAGAATAATATTTTTGAAATTTTCCCATATTTGTAGAAACATAATACAACAACTATTTAAAATGATTAAATCTCTATTTCAATCGATTGATGAGAAATAGCAAAATAATATTACAATTCTGTAGTTTTTTAATTAACAAAATTATAAAACAGTGTTGAATTATAAGTTCTACGCTCGAAACCGCGATCAAATCTGATGTCAGTAGACCACTATACGTTCGTTTAAAGTTTCAAGGGTGTAAATGTAATTTTCAAAAATAATCTGGGCAGAATACCCTGTTTGGACAGATTGTGATTCCAAACTTCCAAAGATCATAACTCACTTATTTCTTAATATTTTTAAGTGAAATCAATGTCTATCTTCAATGGAATTTCATGGGGAATCCAAATAAAATGCCAGTTTTAGCAAACTCGAATCACAAAATGCGAAATGATCAATATACCCTTTAAAACGAATCATCAATAAAAACCTAAACGGTACAAGCAAATCAAAAATTGTTTCAAGCAGTGGCGGATCCATGAATTTTAGGTAATGGGGGCTGTGTATGAGCTTAGAGTCACACGGGAGTTCAGGGGCAGCGCCCTCGAGGTAATTTTTTTGGGTCTATTTGTAATTTGGCCAATATATTACATATAATAAGAGTTTTTTTTTCCAAAATTTGGGAGAATGAAGTGTAATTGGACCAGCATATTACATATAAATTCATTTTCTTTTACCCTAACTAATATTTGGGGGGGGGGGGGGGGGGGGCAAAGCTTAATAAATTTTGAAAATTTCCTAAAATATACATGTAAAAGTGTAATTTCCCAAAAGCCACTTGAAAATTTCCTAAAATATACATGTAAAAGTGTAATTTCCCAAAAGCCAGGGGTGGCCACTGCCACACACCCCCCCCCCCCCCCCCCGGCAGATCCCCCACTGGTTTCAAGGGTAGTTTCATGTGTATTTTAAGAGTCTACCCTTAAAATTTGAGAGCTATAGGTGGTCGGAGTAAGGAGTTATACTAATTCTACTATTTTGGATCAAACCGAGCTATTTTCTAGATGTTCCTAATTCTATTTAATCCATATAAATTATAACCACATTACTAAAAACAGTAAATAGAAGCTAATTATTACATAGAATAATATGCATGAATTACTTACCAATATGAAGAATAAAACTAGAACTCAAAACTCCCTTTCTTCTACCTACTTCTCTTTT
The DNA here is from genome assembly GCA_033977485.1 of Hydrangea macrophylla. Lineage (NCBI taxonomy): Eukaryota > Viridiplantae > Streptophyta > Magnoliopsida > Cornales > Hydrangeaceae > Hydrangea > Hydrangea macrophylla. The sequence continues at coordinate 111,162,267 of CM066999.1, forward strand.
CCTTTCTCTTTCTCTATGAATGCATGAACATGTGTGTGTGTGTATGTGTGTGTGTGTGTACATGTAAGGTCTGTGGAAGTGGGGATGATATAGGATTGAATTTAGATTTAAGAGAGGTATAAGGTATATAGGTAGGTTGCTAGGTGATTGGGTTATGAGTGACCTCATCACAAGATCCCCATATCTTAGCATATCAATTGTTGAAATGGTTAAGGGCTACAATGAAAAAATGAGGGCTTGTTTGGTTAGTTTTAATGCATGACTAGTTGGTCTAAAGAGACGCAAAAGTGACGTGATAATTCAGTAATTTTCGGGTTATTACAATCTCTCTTACTTAAAGAAGTTTTGTCACACCCCAACCCGCCTTAAGCGGATTAGGACACGTGTAACAATACTATAAGTGCCCCAAAATAATAATTAGCAAAGAAAACATGTAAATCCTTAAGAAAAACATGAATTTAACAACATAAAATGACATTATTTTGATAAAACAGCCCCAAGGGTAAAATTGTCATTAATAAAGTATAGCCAAAATTTACACCAAAAGATAGATTTTTGAGTCCCGGTTCCAATGCAAAAAACGGCGCACGAATCCGAATTTTCTAGAAAGAGTTATGTCCGTTTTCGTAAAAGCCGTCAGAAAATAGTTTCGAAATCACTGTTTTGGGCAGAGGGGCATTCGACCGGTCGAGAGGGTCAATTCGACCGGTCCAAGTACCCTCTGGACCATATTTTCTCCCATTTAACACCCTTAAAAGTCCCCAAACTCCCAAGGCATTTGGGGCTACTTCCCAATCATTTTAGAACCCCCAAAAAGTCCTCGAAAGTATCGCAAACTCATTGAATCACACAACCGTTGAAAGGTTTCACTCCTAATCACTTCAAGAACCATTCAAAGCATTGTAACTAGTTTTGAACTCATGTACAACATAATTGAAAGTGAAGGTGAAAGCGACTCCACAAGTCGAAGTCAACATTACTAAGCTATTACATACAACTTAGTTACAACTAAAACACATTCAAAATATACACACAACTTCTTTTGAGTCAAAGAACCCATAACACACATCCCTTGCTCAAAACCACATAGCAATGAAGATTTTTACCTAAAACATTTCCAAAACTCTTTCAAAAGTACTCCCAAGTGTTTCCAAACCACAACCAAACAACATAGGAGTTTCCAAAATATTTCAAACCATTTGAAAAGTAGTTTTAACACTCTAAGCACATTGATTCTTTACTAGAAACAAAAACTTGCATTAACCCCTCATCTTCTCCAACATGAGTATAACTTGTCAAACAAAAGACCCCAAATCTAGTTTTCCTTTCAAAGTTACATAATCTATAAAGTTCTCCCCATATACACACAACTTATGGACATTATATTACAAATTTTCCAAAATGAGTTAACTATACATTTCTAAACCATAAGTTTCATTAGGAAACTTACATATCTAGATTTATAAACATATCAACACACATCTCATAACCCCCACGCTAAACCCGTCGTATGATCATTTCCTTTCTTCTTCCTGTGCCGCACCTGCGGTGGTTATTCAATAACCACAACATAAAATAACATTTGTTTAAGCTTTCGCTTAGTGAATGAGCTAATCATGTGTTTGAATGCAGTAAATATTCTAATGCAAAAACTATTCATGTAATGCATAATTTATAGTCTCCGGACTACCAAGTATTGGTTCACCCCGGCAATGGACTTAAATGTCCTTTACCGCAACACTTTTACAGCTCATATCATTGTATTCATCCTTACACAAAGGATTTACTCTTACCCCTACACAAAGGGTTTCACTTACCCCTACACAAAGGGTTTTTCTCTTTATTATTGGAATTTCATATTTGGTGAACCATTACCGGGTAACCTTCAACCCACATAATCACATAAATATATAACCAACTCAACATTACAATTATTGAACAGTTAGACATGCTTTTCCATTTTCTAGCATAAATATGCTATCACAAATATAGATTCAACCTACTAAAATTCATATTGGCACATTAAACATATTTATACATTCTAAAACAAGATTAGAATCACTCACCTTAGCCAAGTAATCACAAGTTTGATCTCCTACAAGTTAAATTTAGAGATTTCACCCAATTTTAGCCTTTCCCCAAATTCCTACACATAGCATGTGAATTACAAGCTATTAACCCAAATTGGGTCATGAACAATCTATCAAGAACTTCAATGAAATTAACATCTAAGTATAGGTCTTACCTCCTAGACCACAATTATACCTTCCATTTGAACTCTAGATGCCAATTGCTAGATGGATCTTCAAGAAAACTACCAAAACCCATGCTTTAATTGATCTCTAGCAAAGTTCTTCTTCAATTTCCTATACTTACATGTATGTATATATATATCAGCCCACAAATTGGGTCTTCCAAAAACCCATCTCTAAACTAAAATTAAAGGCTCTATTGTAATCTACTCACCTCCACGATGCCAAAAGTGGCTTCGATTCGCGAATTGGACGAACGGCGGCGACGGAACGATGTTAAAACGGCAACGGAGCTCCCTTCTCTCTCTCCCTTCTCGCCGACTTCTCCCTCTCTCTGGACTGCTTTTCTTTTGAGAGTTCATACCCTCTAGACACACATGCATACACATGCAATGTGTTGTCAACCAAATTTTGCTTCTTTCGTTTACACCCCCGATAGTTTCTAACTTCTTATTATGACATCTCCCAAGTATTCCATTAACTATCCAATTATGTAAGTGAGTGATTGTCTAAGTCCCGTATGGGTCCTACACGGGGTCCCATATATTTATAAAATTGCTAACGTACCTACTAATTATAAACCATTTTCATTTATACCCTTATACGGGTACCCAAACTAGTATTAAAGGCTAACATATTGAACAATATAATATGTAAACATTTAAACACATATATCAAATTAATCAAATAAGAATGCATCTAGTCATTTACATGCACTTTAGTTTATCCGACCCTTCACTGGGTCCCACCTCACTGTTCTTTACTGAACACTTTTCCATGGGTGAGTCCTAAGCCTCCCCTTAATTCATAATATACACTAATTATATTAATTAATGCATATTAAAGGATAATTAAACCTTTTTCCGGGGTACGGGTGTTACAAGTTTGGTCCCCAAACTTATCGTACCTTAAGAAGTGAATAGATGGGGGTACTTTGCGCGCATCTCGTCCTCACGTTCCCAAGTTGCTTCTTCCACTGCGTGGTTCCTCCATAGAACTTTGACCAACGATATGGCCTTGGTCCTCAGAAATTGATCGCATCGATCCATGATTTGAACTAGTTATTCAACGTAGGTAAGGTCTTCGCATATATCTAATGGTTCATACGATAAAATGTGACTGGAGTCCAAGACATAAGGTTGAAGCATAGAATTTCTCTCTATCTCTCTATCTATCTCTCTCTCTCATGCAACTCCATTTTCGGTAGTAATTTCTCTCCCTTTTCCTCTCTCTCTCTCTCTCTCACACACACACACACACACACATACACACACACACATCCACACACCTGCAAACCATTGGGGCCTTTTTTTGTTTGGTACTCTCTCTCTCTCTCTCTCTCTCTCTCTCTCTCTCCTTCCCATAGCCCATTTTCAAATTCTCAAGTGAAGCTTTGCCCTGTTTTATTTTGAGATACTTGAACCCTAAAATATTCTTTTAGTTGCAGATTTGAAGAAAAATGGAAAATTCTTCTTCAAGTCTAGATTGTAGTAGCTTTGGTGATGCGGTTGATCTATGATACGAAAACAAGCTATGTAAATGCGGGCAAAGGTGTGCTATCAAAGTAACTGAGTCGAATGAGTAAAACAACAAAGGTAAACTGTATTATGTTTGCCCGAATGGTGCTTGCAAAATGTGGAATTGTAGGAGCTGTAGGAATAGTTCTTAAGTCACCCTCTACTTCCACATATACATTGATTGCATCTTTGTATCTGTTTAACTCAAACTATTTCATTACACAGGATCACCATCCACCAACATTCTTTCACTTGACCCATACACATCACATGTTAGTTTGATAGCCAAACCAACTTGTGAAGGGACATGTGACAATGTAACTTTACAAACATCCTTATTCATATCCATGAAACAGAACATATCAGGGTCCACAGTCTAATGGTGGTGTCTGTTTGATAAGTAATGCTCGACTAATTCATGTGTGACATATGAACCCATGTATGTTGCAAACAAATATATAATCTGTTAGGGCATATAAATACATGGTTGAACCCTATATTTTATGCACTGATTTTGCCTTAATTTTGTACATCAATTTTGCCCTAAATTTTATACACTAATTTTGAGCTAAATTATAAGCCCTAACTTTGCCCTAATATAGAAGCCCTTCTTTACCTTTAATTTAAGACCCTAATTGCATAATTTTTTTGCCACTATACTACGAAATAAAGGAAAAAGACAACGATACAACGACGTTACCTTACACTATAGCACCGATTCTTTCAGATTACTTGAATATACTGAGATTGCTTGAATATGCCGACTTAAAAACTTCTTTAACCTTCGTTTTGCGCATGAAGTAAACCACTCTCATTCACTCAAATTCTTTATACTAGCTGTGGTAAAGAGAGAGTGGGAGACGAAGAGCTCATAGTTTTTTCTAACCCATGACTTCAGATGAATCTCTCTCTCTCTCTCTCTCTCTCTCTCTCTCTCTCTCTCTCTCTCGTGTAAATGAAGTAGGAAGTAGGTGAAGAATATTGAACACATTTAACTCACAACAGTTTATTGGGGGGCATATAGGTCATTTCCGTTAGGCACGTTAGGCAACCGCAATTTTAAGAGAGGTTTGTGTATTTTCGCAAAATGCGAGGGAGGTCGTGTAATTAGAAAAAACTATAGGGGAGGTGAGTGTAATTAACCCAATATTTAATATAACTATATTATTTTAGGGTAAATTACCTTTTACCCCCCTGTGGTTTGCCTGTATGGCACTTTGCCCCCTTGTAGTTTGAAATGTAACACATAACCACCCTGTAGTTTGCCTCTGTAGCACTTTACACCCCTGTAGTTTGAAATATAACACATGACCCCCCTGTAGTTTGCCTCTGTGGCACTTTATCCCCCTATAGCCAAAACTAATTGCTTAAATGACCAACAATTACAGGGGGGTAAAATGCCACAGAGGCAAACTACAAGGGGGTTATGTGTTACATTTCAAACTACAGGGGGGTAAAGTGCCACAGAGGCAAACTACAGGGGGGTTATGTGTTACATTTCAAACTACAGGGGGCCAAAGTGCCATACAGGCAAACCACAGGGGGGTAAAAGATAATTTACCCATTATTTTATTATATACGTGTTATCTACTTATATACTCCGTATATTATTATAAATGGAAGATGAGAGGTTTCTCTCCTTGCCGGCACTAGCACAGTGTATCCGAGAGAGAGAGAGTTAGGGTGCGTTTGATAAAACTGAAAATTAAGTACTGAAAATTAAGTGCTGAATTTTAAGTACTGAAAATTTTAAGCGTTCAATGTTTATTTCTTAAAACAGTGTTTCAACTATTGAAGTAGAATACATTCAGTGATTATTTTCAGTAGAAATTTTTCACTTAAAGTTTTCAGTGATTTTGGAGCTACTTTTTCAATTAAGTGGTATGTTATCAAACGCCGCACTGAAAAAGAATAAGTGCTGAATCTTTTCATTTTCAACACTTAATGGGGTTATCAAACACACCCTTAGCTTTTTGTTGAGAGAGAGAGAGGGGGTTAGCTTTGTGTTTTTGTTTTTGTCTCCTTCTTTAGTCTCTACTCTCATTAGTATATGTAAATATTAAACGGAGGGTTAGCTTTTTGTTTTTGTTTTGTTTTTGTTTTTGTCTCCTTCTTTAGTCTTTACTCTCATTAGTGTATGTAACAAATGTTAAAAACCCCTTCTCTTGTATAATGAAAAGCCCCTAGGGAGCTTCTCTCTCTAGAAATCTAGAGAGAGAGAAGCGATTCTGACCTTAAAAAATAAAACAGCCGCCGCCCTCTTCTTCTTCTTCCTGCGTCTCCAACCTCTCCCCCCTCCTTTCTCCTTTGCTCTTTCCTCTTCCTCCTTTGTGAGTGAAGATTTCCACTTCCTTTTGTGAAGTTTTTCTTTCCCTTTTGGGAAGTTTTTGGGCCCTTTTTTCTTGTTCTTTTCTGGTTTTTGTTTCCCTCTTTGTGCAATCCTTTGGGTTCAAGATGTTAAATGCTTGACTAGACTAGTCTTGAAACAGTAGATTAGCTTTTTGGTCATCATTGGGTTTGATTGGTGGTTTTGGTGATCTCTCCTTCTGCAGTGTTTCTTTTCATGTTGTGGTTTTTACTACTATGAAAGATTTTCAAGCAACTTTGATTGCTCCCTTTGGTGACCCTTGTTCACCTTTTTGGGCTTGGCTTTCTGCCATCTTCTTTCTGTGGGTGGTTTCTGTCATCTACAAGATTGAAGTTGCCCTGGGTTTCAGATCTGATCTCGCAGCTGTCTCTGTGGCGCGGTGTTGGATTTCTCGTGCAGCTTTCGGAGTGATCTCTTTGGCTACTTATGCTTCCTTTACTATTGTACCTTATGTTTTTGCACTTGTATCTTTTGTTGTTTTTGTTGCTGTTTTAGTTCTTTGTGTAGTCTTTATTATGTTTGGCCTTAGTTCATTTGGCGACCTTCCTCTTCTTGTGTTTGGGGATAGTCACTTTATGACTAGGTTTTATCTGTACTGTTGTTTTTGATTAATGCATTTGCCCTTTTAGGAAAAAAAAAATGTAACAAATGTTAAAGGATTTCATGTAGCATATTTGCTATCCGGCTGTTCAAATAGGTTTAGAAACCAAAATATAATAATAATAATTGTTGACAGCTCCACTGACACAATACATATTAAAATATAGGGTAAATTACACAAACCTCCCCTGAGGTTTGCCTTAATTACACGGACCTCCCCTCTTGTTTCAAAAATTACACAGACCTCCCTCGAGGTTTGAATTAGGTAACAAAACGCACCCTCCCCTAATGGCCCGTTAGTTTTTTTTACATTAGCCTCCCCTGAAAATTACAATTAGCCCTCCTAATATTATAAAATTGTCATACTAAAGCCCCATTTCTCTTATATTTTTGTGCTAATTATAAAATCCCTCCTCCCTCCTATGTTTTTGGGTTAATTTTTTTAGCATTAATTTATATCTACACAAAATATACACAAAACATATATAAATAGGTCCAAATTTTTTTTCCCCCGAACAAACCTCTATCAAGCCCCCCCTGTATTAATTTTCTAGATCCGCCCCTGTCCCTATGCTTCAAAAGTGGACACTTAACCCCCTTTGATTGTGGACTAAAATAGAACTGTTATGATTTCACTCAAACAGCGTTAACCCCAAAATTAACATCACAAAATGGATTAAGTGTTTATATTTTTAACCAATTTTAGAATTTTTGTCAGTTTTGAGTGAAATCATAACAATTCCATTTTAGTCCACAATCACAGGGGGTTAAGTGTCCACTTTTGTAGCATAGGGACAGGGGCGGATCTAGAAAATTAATACAGGGGGGGCTTGATAGAAGTTTGTTCGGGGGAAAAAAAATTTGGACCTATTTATATATGTTTTGTGTATATTTTGTGTAGATATAAATTAATGCTAAAAAAATTAACCCAAAAACATAGGAGGGAGGAGGGATTTTATAATTAGCACAAAAATATAAGAGAAATGGGGCTTTAATATGACAATTTTATAATATTAGAGGGGCTAATTGTAATTTTCAGGGGAGGCTAATGTAAAAAAAACTAACGGACCATTAGGGGAGGGGGCGTTTTGTTACCTAATTCAAACCTCGAGGGAGGTCTGTGTAATTTTTGAAACAAGAGGGGAGGTCCGTGTAATTAAGGCAAACCTCAGGGGAGGTTTGTGTAATTTACCCTAAAATATATTTTACACAGCATTATATGCTGTATTGAGAGAAGTTAATTGTTTTTAAAAATTTTGAAATGACATTTTAATACTTTGTGAAAATATTTTTTCACTAGGAAATTTTGTAGGTTTTATTGTAAATATTTTTGTGAGAAAAACTTTTTTGGTACTCCTCCATTTCTCTTTGTATATTAATATAGATCTATGTTGTTAAATTTTATTTATGAAATAATGAAAGCATATTTTCATTTTATCACCCTAAAAGGACAGCATGTAAATATTTTACAACTCTTTTGTTTTCAAGTGGCATAGAGGGTATTTTTATATGTTAACAACTTAAAAGCGAAATTAAGTGATTGTTTGAAAAATAAATTACTATTTTTTTCAGCATAATTTTTTAGCTGATTTGATTAAGTACTGAAAATTTAAACTAATCCGCAATTCATCCCTTAATTTTGAATTTTTAGCTAACCCAAACGAGCTCATAAACTAATACGGAGTAGTACATTTTATCTTCCTTTTATTTTCATCTTCTTTGACTTTTAGATTTTGACAAGTATTAGAGTTTGGTATTTTTTTTGTCTGTTTGAGTGTACAATATGTTTTTATGTCATTCATTTATTTGAATCATTGTTTTTTTTTTGGAATCTAATTTATTGTATTTTAGGACAAAGTCGCATGCAATGCACATTGTTCAATTGCTATTATTTAAAAGACCATAACTACTTTAAACTTTTGTCTATTAATTCTAGAGTAATGCTACAGTTTCGAACACATGTGATAGTGAGACCACCTAAAGCTTCTAATGAAAATTTGAATTGTTTTCATATTTTAAATTTTTTTGTCCCTTTGGTTGTGTATTATTATCTTTATCAAATTCATTAATTTCAGTCCATATCATTGATTCCAAAATTTGAATCTGTAATTAAATTTCAAAAATATTTTGACAACGTCTGTACAACATTTAACTACAATGGGAACTATTGATTTCTTATCGGAACTTATTTTAAGTGTGACAACTATGAAATATTTAAGAATCAAATTCGGAAATTGTTGCACAATTCTGACTATCACAATTTTTCAACTGACAAATCCGAAAGTGTAAATTTGATGCAGCTATTTTCTCCCACACTTTTGCAGGGACTCTTATTCAGAATTAATATGCTCATCTGCATAATTGTCAAAACGAGATTCGTATCGTGAATCGAAATAATACAAGTGGATCGAATCGGGATTCGCGAATTGTGAATCGTAAAATTTGGTAACAATTTGGAAAAAAAAAATAAAAAATTGTATTTGTGTTTACAATAAACCCTAGAAATTTTCTTATAGAGGTTGGACTATAAATGACCTATATTACCCCGTCTGAAGGTTGAGGCTCTGTTTAGACCTTACTTTTGGGTAAAATATTTTATATAAATATTTTATTTTATTATATATGTGTTATCCACTACATTTAAATGTGTTATGCACTACATTTAAAATATGTTATGTATACTATTATAAATGGAAGATGACAGGCTTATCTCCTTGTCGGCACTCGCACAGTGCATCTGAGAGAGAACAGAGGGGTGAGCTTTTTGTTTTTGTTTTTGTCTCCTTCTTTAGACGATCTCCAACCCTACGTTATTTGCCATATCAATGCTATATTATAGTATAAAGAGTAAAAATAGTTCTCCAACTTTATGCTATTTGTCATGCTAAAATTTGGCAGGACAATATTTTGTGCCAAATTTGGCATGATAAATGGCATATGCCAATTCTGCCAACGGCTGTGATCATTTTCTTGTTTGAAAATCAATGGTTGTGATCATTTGGAATTTGACAAATGGCATATGTCAAAAATGTTTTTGAAAGATGAATGGTGATTGGGAGTAGTAGTTGAAAATTATAGCATTTGAAATGTCATGTAGCATTGGAGCAGATATGTCAAAATATAGTATTTGACACTGTAACAATGTCAAAAAATAGAATTAACATGCTAAAAATAGCATGGTACATTAGAGATGCTCTTAGTCTCTACTCTCATTAGTATATGTAAATATTCAAGTATATTATATAGCATATTTGTTGTCCATCTGTTTGAAATATTTTTAAAAACCAAAAAATAATGCTAATAATAATTGTTGATAGCTCCACTAAAAGAATACATATTAAAATATATACTTTTCCTACTAAATTGTTGGGCACTATTTTTATTTTGGGTTGTCTCAAAATGTTAGTCCATGTTAAAAAGTCAACACAATAATTTTTGAATCTTCTTGTTTTGTCCTTCTTTTTTCATACCCCAACTAATATAAATGCATTTATGAGAGGCAAATTTGGAAAGTTGTGACATAAAAGTTTGACAAAAGTGCAATCATTGTATTCTCTTAAAAAATTAAATTTTCCAAAAGTGTCAAGTAATTTGGGACAGATGGAGTATTATACAGCATTATATGCTGTCCAACTGTTGAATTGTATGATACAAATCACGGATAGAATCAGTGCATATTTGTATCGTATCGAATCGAATTGCGAATAGTATAATTTTGACAATAAGGTTCATATGTGCAAACACAACATCATAGCCGTTTGTTCAAAAACGGTACAAGTAAATTCTTTCCACCCTTGTACCAGACATTTCCTAGTAAATGGTAGAAGAGGGAGATTGAGAAAATTTAGGGGGCATTGGAATTGGCGTCTTGGGTATTGGGTTGACTAGGTTAGGTAGTAGGGGCAAAAGTAGGGCGGGGGGGCGGGACAAAAGTAAAGTGGTGGGATTGGTTTGTGTGGGGGATTCTTTTGAACAAATTTTCCACCTTCTTGTGGTTGTCCTTTTCTCCACGCTTTTCTATGTCTTTGGCATAAAAATATGTCAATGGGGAGAATTTTTTTTTTGCCTCAGGGACAACCCATCATATTTATATGAGTAATATTTGGGACACAACTAAAAGACATAATTAAAAGATCATCATATTTATATGAGTAATACTTGGGACACAACTAAAAGACATAACCAAAAGACACAATCTTAGGACACAATTTTCATTTTGTGTCTATCTTTCTTCTGACGGATCCCATAGTGTCAATGGACCCCATAATACCCACTAAGACCACTAGGAGAGAGATAGACACAAAATAGAGGTTGTGTCCCTGTTAGTAGTATGCCCTAAAAGCCAATTAGATTGGAGTAGTATTTTAGGAATATTACATTGTAATAATAGTTTCATATTAATAAAGGGCAAGATTATTATTTGTCATTATTGTTGTTTAACATTTATATGATATGTCCATAGAATTAAAGTTGAGAAGGTATGTACTTAAAGAGTTAAGGAACAAGACCATATATTTCTCAGTTGCTTTATTCTAAAATTGTTCTTAGTCGTAGAATTATTAAATTGGGAATTTGATAATCCGTTTAGACTAACATGTGCCATGTTTATTTTATATGATAAAATATGACTAGTCTTAAGTTATCAGTGTGGGGACACTAGAGCAGACATATGGGTGCTTGTTATAGAACAAGTTCACTGAACATGATCAACTATTAGGAAAATCCAAATGGAGTTTTATTTATCTATCAATGGATTGTTCTTAGTTACAGTGGTACAAGTAATCCTTAGACCTGAGACATTACTGTTGTCTTGTGTATGAGTTATTATGCTTTAACGTACACGATGTTTATGTTTTAATCAAAGGCATATTCATGTACTGTTGGGTATAGTAAGTTATACATGGAGACATGTGAATGTACAACAAGGAATCTATCATTCTCAAGTGCGAGAGTGAATGTCTTATGTGATCTTCTATGATATATCTCAAATAAAGCTCCCTGGCCAGGGCAGGGTGAGAATTAGAAAGAGTTTTCTAATTTCACCAAATAGAGAAATATCAATTAGTTCGAGAACATATAATTAAATCTGGGTTTGATAATATGTCCATTACCCAAGAGATTTAATTGGGAATTGTTTGATAGAAGAATTGAATTGTATGGTAACTGTTAACGGAAAGGTTCACTATTTTTCAGACTGTCTGGGGTGTGTCATGATATACTGCTAGGTGTCACTCATGACTAGTGGAAGCCCAGAAATAAAAAATATTAATATTAATTATTTCTGCAAGGGAGAATTAGAAGATGTTCTAATTTAAATTAATTAGAAAGGGGTTCTAATTGTAATACTTTAAAGTATTAGTACCAACTACCAGATTAGTATGAACCTAAGGGGTCACACACAAAAGAGCAATGTGTAATTGGAAGAAGATGTGAGGGTCTACTTGATATTAAGTTGTTAATATGGAAGTAGTGTAATAATACTATTAGTTTACATTTGATTTAGGAAAGTCTTCTAATCAAATATAGTTTCCTAATTAGATTAGGAAAAGGACTCATAGCATTATTATATATATGAGGTATGGGAAATAATAATATAGCTAGCACACATAAGTTTTTCCTAACTAAAAACTCCTCCCCTAACATATCCGTACAATCATATATATATATATATATATTGTGACATTGTTTATGGTTCTTCAATTTTGTTGAAGAAAATTAAAAGCTTCTTCCAATTCGTGATTTGCTCGTGTGGATACTTTTAGAGATCGGACGCTTGGACGATTTGGTGAATTGTTCGTGGGACGAATCAGATTCAATATTTTGTAAAGCACGCTTCAAGGGTAACTATTCGATTAACCCCCTATGGATGTTGTATGTATTTTGTATATATCATAGACTTGATCATGGGATTAGTAAACCATTAAATTTTGTTTTCCGCTGCGCGAACCTTAAAGGGTTCCATATGGTTTTCTTTCAGTCCCAAAATTGTGTCTTTTGGTTGTGTCCCAAGTATTACTCTATTTATGTATATATAATATATATATATATATGGAGAAAATTTAAAGTGAATTAGATTGAGTGAACTTATCCAGTAAATTAACTTTTAAGTCTAAAAGAACCTCGCGGGCTACCCCGTTGATCCGCGCACCCCAAAGACCCGCGGGCCGCTTCTTTAAGGCTTAAAAGTCAATTCATTGGATAAGTTCATTCAACCCAATTCACTTTAGATCATCTCCGTGTATATATATATATATATATATTTGTTATAACACGCCTTGTCATATGATACCTCTCTATCCCAAAATCAGTTTCACTTTTAGAGAATACAACGTTTTAAAGGAACACAATAATGGGTAAAGCTACGTTGACATAAAATGTGCACATAAAGTGTGCACATAAAGATTTGAGCTATTCATTTTGGTGGGGTCCATCTCTGCACACATAGGACCCACCAAAATAAATGACCTAAATCTTTATGTGCACACTTTATGTGCACCATTTATGTGCACGAATCATTACTCCACAATAATTACATGTGTATAATTTGAAACTTAATTCAAAGAAAGGGCAAAAGAGAAAATGTGCAAAAAATTAACTTTCAATTTTCAAAGATGACAAGTATTTTGGAATATCCAAAAGTGGAAATTATGACACTTATTTTGGGACCGACGGAATATAAATTTTTTTGATGGTGATGGGTAGATTTCTTAAAAGTAGAACGATTTCATGTGACTTGATTGTTTGGTTGATATGTTGAATAATTAGGGATGTAATTATAAATTTTTAGTTGTTGGGGGTGGGGCTTGACAATGGTAGAATAGAAAGTCAAACTTAGAGTTGACCAAATTTATGATGGTTTGGGGACAGTTTTCCAATGCGAATTTTTTGAGTCATTTATCAAATTTTCAATTCAATATAATGATATAAACTAATGCCATAAAAAAATACACACACAATAACTCAAATGCAAATAAAATAAGGAGTTATCTTAATGTTCAGGAAGGCTTAAGGGTAAAAAAAATTGTTTTAGGGTGAAAATTTGTTAAAATCTAGGAGAGGCTTGAGCCCCCTTTGCCAAACGGGTTCTTAGTAGTTTCACTTTAATCAAAATCAAAGGAGGATTAAGTGTCCAATTTTAAACCACATGATAGTAAAATAAAGATGAATCTAATCACATGTCTACAAGGGACTAAAATGTAATTAACCCGTTGTTTTCTTGGAACACCTATGGCAAGTGCCAATAGACGTAGTAGGTTTTGTAATGGTTTTTATAAACACACTTTGAGTAATGATACACCCACTTCATTAACCACACCTCCAATCACATTCAGCGCATCTTGATAATTGATTCTCCTTAATTCTGATGGGTTCCACATGAATTTCACATAAAATCCACTGAAATTAAGGAATATGATCTGCTGAATGTAGTTAAGGGTGTGGTTGAGGGAGTGAGTTTATCATTATTGAAACATTTTTATTTTTAAAATAAGAATGTGATCCCACGATATGAATCATGGTCAACCGTGGTAGTATGGTACAACCAAGACCATAAAAAAATATGCTAAATTTTCGTCAAGTCTTGGTCTTCTTATTTTATCTCAGAAAAGACAAAGACAAAAATAAATAAATAATAATAAAAATAAAAAAAGAAAAAGAAATATAGTAGAAAACAGTGCTCTGAACTCTGAAGTCTTTGCTCTATTTATCTGAACCGGACTTCTAGACGATCCGTATATGCATCCCTCTCCGGCCGGCCAGTAAGTTCTAAAGCTTAACTCAAATACTTATTTTTTAAAACTAAAAACTAGTTTTATTTACCAGATGAGAGAGAGAGAGAGAGAGAGTAACAGTTTTTTAATTCATTGTATTTTTTTGCTGCAGGTAGGTTTTAAGTTGTTGAGATTAATTGGCGTTTTGATCATCAAAGTCAATCAATCAATCAAGATTATAAAATGCCCCTTCGAAATACTATTTGCTTGTCTGCCGCAGAATTTAGTAAAACAATGGGTTTGCCAATGAGTTCGAGAATGAAAGAATTAAGGAAATGGGGTTCTGAATTTGAAAATGAGGGGAGCATTCGCAGAGTTCCAAGGCGGCTGCGTGAGCTCAACGAAGATGCTTACACTCCTCGTCTTGTATCTATTGGACCTATTCACTATGGCCAACCTAACCTGCAAGCTATGGAAATCTACAAAACTTGGTATATGCTGTCATTATTTCAGCGTACAACACGTTCCTATAAAATCTATGACCCATGTCATGGCATCGTGTTTGATTGGTTGGAACGCGCTCAATCCTGTTATGATCTACCTAATGAAGGAAGAGAACATCTAATCGAGATTTTACTAGTCGACAGTTGCTTCATTCTTGAACTTTTCCTCCGATGGAAATTTTCAATTACTTCCGAAAAAATTAGGGATGATCCAATATTTGGTGCTGCGACGATTTCTTCTATTCGACGCGATCTGGCATTGTTAGAGAATCAAATACCCTTCTTCATTCTCAAACCGTTGTTTGGCATTATAATGGAACACTGCTGCGATCAGGAAGTGTCAAACAAACAAATTCCACTCAATGAGCTTTGTGCTTCCTTTTTCAAGTTAGAGCAGAATTTGAATCCATCCAGTAGTAGTGACTGCATTCATTTATTAGATCTCATACGCAGTTGTTACCTGCCTAGCCGGCAGTCCTCACATATCAAGGCCGAGAAGAGGTGGGAATTGATACCTTGTGTTACAAAACTCAGAGAGTTCGGGATCAAGTTTGTAAAGGGTGACTCTAACAACTTGTTTGATATCGAATTTAGTCCTAAGGGAGTACTTAAAATCCCCATGTTATACATGGACGATGCCATGGAATCACTCTTGAGGAACATAATCGCGTTCGAGCGATGCTGCCGCGGGACTAGTCGTTGCTTCACTTCGTACGCCGTTCTAATGGATTGCCTCATCGACTCCCCAGCCGATGCTGAATTCCTGCAACACAGAGGGATTATTGAGAATTATTTAGGCCATGTCGAAGAGGTTTATAATATCTTCAACAAAATCTCCAACAAAGTATTTGTGGATGACTTCTTCTTTGCCGCTCTGTCCGAAGAAATCAATGCATACTCTACTAGAACTCTCTCTGATTGGGCTAAAGCAAGAGCAATCTTTATGCGCGACTACTGCTCGAGTCCCTGGAAATTCATCGGAATTGTTGCAGGCTCTTTGCTTCTCTTGCTCACCGTGTTTCAAACAGGATATGGTATTGCTTCTTACTATCATCAATAATCCTCATCCTAATAATAATAATAATGTGTGTGATATATAATTATGTCTATGAGTGATATATGTGTATGTGTACAGATCATGTACTGATTGATTTCCCTTGTACTCCCTTTGTATTAAACTTACTCTCTGTAACTTTTATTTGGTTTTTATTATTGTCGCATATTTGATGTATGGGATTATTTCATGGGTTGGAACACTCAGAATTTGATCTAAATACACCTTAATTATAATCCCTTTTCAGTTTTCTCTAACTTACCTACCTATCACGAACTCTGAATAGTGATAGATTTCTAGGATTACCACTCTCTCGATACTTGTGGGTGGAGCCTAGTGCACCAATTAGGGGAGAAAGTAGGAAAGGTAAAGTAAGTTAATGATGTGGTTTCTTTTTCTTTTCTTTTGTTTTTTTCTGTTTTTTTGGAAACGAGGATACATCCCTCCGCCTGCCTTTCAAGGAGGTTCTCAATTTTGCCGTTATTTTTCAGATGAAGTTTTGTTTTGTTTTATTTTTTTTAAAATTTTTTTTTTCCCGAAAAAAGTGTTAATTAAAAAGGAAAGCCAAAAAGGCGTAGATAAGCCACAAGAGACATACTCTAGGATATACAATAAAACCCAAAAACAAATCTAGAACAGACTAGAAAAACATGGGATGGGCACTTTCTAAAGCCCAAAGCTCATAAAGGAACCATCACTCACCAAAACAACACAAAAAGAACCAGAAAGCCCAACCAAGCTACCAAGGCCTTCCTTTCAACACTGTTTTATCAGAGTACTGGTAGAGAGCAAACACCGGGCACGTGTACGAGCCCCACAACACACGCACCACCAAATAAGTCAGGGAGACAAGTTAGCAGTCGTATGGAAATCCATGTCAAGCTCTGCATACGATTCGTCCCTTGAGAATTTCGAATTTCTAGCCTTCGACAGGCCTAGAATTCTGACTAACTCGATTAGCCGAGCTGGTTAGTTCTCTCATCTTATGACCCCTTGCGGTGAAAGAATGGAGAAAAAAAATAGGAAAAGGGAGAGTAAATAAAATTAAGGAGTAATAAGACGATTAGGAAAGTGGGTGATTATGCTTATTAAATATTAAATTACTAATATATAATTGTTTTTTTTTTCTTTTCTTTTCTTTCTAAGTACTATAGATATTTCTCCGAGAAATATCTCGCTAAGGTCCACTCGATAAAACTGAAAATTAAGTGTAGAATTTGAAGTATTGAAAATTGTAAGTGATTGAATTTATAATACTAGAAACAATGTTTCAAGTGTTGAAATAAACTGCACTCAATGATTATCTTTAGTATACTTTTTTCAGTATATTTTTTGCTACTTTTTCAATTAAGTAATACATTATTAAACGTACAGGAAAGAAGATGTGTCAAAAATTTTCATTTTCAACACTTAATTGGGTTATCAAATACACCACCCTAACTCTCTCACTCTCTACAATATATATATATATATATATATTTATTCAATGCAACTGTTATGCAAATTAAACATGGAAACAATAGTATTATTTCTTATTTATCTAATATATATATATATATATATATATGAAAACAAAATTGCTTTTGCCACATAAGCGTCTATGTGGCACACCTCTATGAGAAGTAGTGTTAATTGACAAACTATATATTAAATTAAATGCAATAACTATATTTTTGTGTAACATATATCTTTGCATAACATTTAAACTAAACCAATTTTTTTGGTTATATATATCTACGGATATTAAATAGGATTTAAAGTTTACAACTCAAAATTTAAAACTTTATTTCTAAATATATAAACATCAAGAAATAAATATCACTAAATACATATTTGACTCTTGAAAATTTGAAGAGTCCTACTATTTGTAGGACTCTAGGAGAATTTTTGTTTTTATTGGAGAGAAAAAAAGTCGAGTTTGAATTTGTGTATATAAATCATTTGTAAGATATGGGGAAAGAAAAATGGATAATTTTTTTTTAATTATTTTTTTCAATAGTGTGGAATGAGGGAAAGGGTTGGGGTGGAAATTTTGGATTTATATATATATATATATATATATGATGTGATTGGATTGACATATTTATAGCTCTATACGAAGAGGTGGCTATCATTCTAAAAAAAAAAGGAAAAAAGGAAGAGGTGGCTATCTTGTGCATTGTGCATTCTCTCATGGACGAAAATGCCAGCCTTTTATATAATTATATGTATTATTTCTATTTTGTAGTTTTTATATATATATATATATATATATATTTATTATGAGTAATGCTATGGCTCACAAACTTGGGATATTCCAAGTGCCATAGGACTGATACCGTATGCAGTGATCTATGGTAATACGACCATTATCACAACATGTGGTATGAGTCGTATGACTGTCACAGTATATGGGAACTAAATTTTGGTTTTATATTTGAGAAACATGATATTATTTTTAGTATACTCAAACAAATTTCAAAGTTTAGGCACTAATATTGCGAGTGTGATCACATTGCCTTTTGGAAGATTTTAACAACTGTAAATTATGACAAAGCAAAGTTAATTTCATAAATTGATATAGCACATACAAGAACCAACAAATCGCACAAACTGTGAGTGGTCATATAGTGTGTCAAAAATTAATCATAAATGTGAAAATGGTTACTTTAAAACATTCTTGCATATTTGATTGTTGTGGTTGTTCTCTTTGGCTTTTTCAAAATTCTGTTAGTAGACCATCTCTCCCTATTTCTATATCTAATACACGTACTAATATGGGAAATCATCTCAACATTGTTTATTTGGAAAATTCTATCATTCTACAATATTTGATTGTCGGGTAGTGTGTAGATAGAAATAATATAGGGTATTGAAAACCTAATCAATTTAACGTTATAACGAGTACTGGATTTTATTATATTGAACTATATCCATCTCTAAAAATACAATATAATAATTTAGGAATATCATGAACATATTATATTGTTTCATTTAGTACAATTACAAAATGACTATAGTCCTCTTAAATAGTTGCTGTTAACTTCTGCATCTCGTGGAATGCAAGATGTAATGATATTGCTAAAGGGCGTGCTAAGTTTATTTCAATTTGCTGATTCATATATATATATATATATATATACACACACACACAATCAACCTATGAAAAACTAAATATCCATTAATCTGAGTTGTACTTTACATCAATACGCTTTGATGTTATTCAAATTAAAGATTTTGGAAGCATAAAATAGGATGACGAAGGAAAAGAGGGGTGAAAATTAAAATCAAAGTATTGTTTAAAAAAATTACTTTTCACTTCTTAGATGAAATTTCTATTATTTTTAGTAGTTGTTATAATTTCTTATAGTTATTAACCACTTAGCCTCCCGTGCAACTGCACGGGAATACAACTAGTTAAACAAAGATAGTGGAAGTCTGGAACTGGAAGACGATCCAAAGTGGACACAATAACTCTATAAACAGAAATTTTATGCTCACAAAATAGTTATTCACATACAAGCCTTGGAAAATAAATCCAACAATTCATACAAAATAAGTCAATAAAGTCATTAAATAAATCCAATATGTCAATCATGTTCAATTCTGTCTAAAATAAGTCACTAAAGTTTCAGTGTCTCCGAATTAATATATAATTAAAAAAAAAACAAAAACAAAATCAATCCAAGATTGACCATCTTCCAATGAAACTCCATACGTGAAACATAAAAAAAAAAAAAAAAAAAAAAAAAAAAACCGTAACTGAGTATTTACAATCTATAAGTAATAAGAGAATATAAAAACCAAAATATAAAATAAAAAATAAAAAATAAAAACTTAATATGCCCAGGTATTTGAAATTCTATTTTTTCGCCTAATTCGAAAATCTGGAATCCAATATGGGTCCCGTTTGTTCCCACAACTTTCTTTAGGCCTAATTTGCAAATCGCTGATTAGTGAAACTTTATCAAATAGCTTCCATTGAGATTAAGATCTTTAGATTCTTAGAAAGCATCTTCAACACTAGCTTCATTGAAGGTCTTCGGTGAGCAGACGCTTGGGTATTCACGCAGTTCTAGATCAACAATGTCTAGAAGCCTTTCTTCTTCCCTCAGCATCCAACCATGCAATAGTATTTGTTATATCAGTCAATTATAAGAACATATTACAAAGACCAATAAAAATCACTGAAATACATGATTCATCTTGATCGAATTTTCCCTTGTACTCACTTCCGAATATATATGCCTCAAATTCTCATTCAAAGTTAGGTTAAAATATATCAAGAAAATAAAATCCTCTATGACTTTATAGGAAATATCTAACAATTTAAATGCTACCAAATCACTCAAAGAAGAAGGAATGGTTCCTTGGAAAAATTTACCCTGCAAATTAATAAATGTACTCTAACCAAGAAATTAACCGGGTAATTAATATTATTTCACCAGACACTTTTCTTTTTTTCATATTAACTCCGCAATATGTCAAAGGTTTACAAAAAAATTCCCGCCCACAAAATAGTTTGTCACTTACATTTTTATTATCAACAAAGCCAATTAGTAATTGGCCAAACCTACACACTTTGGCTTACCAGAAAAATTGTTTAAAATTGGAACAGTTGACAAATTTCATAATTATTGCTTAGATATCCATTGTCCTGAAATTCTTGACAAGAACAGCCTTGATAAGGTGCAATTCCTTGGTAACATCTATGATGTTCATTCGTTCTCTTGGCGCCTCCACCGAGAAAGCAACTCCAATTCTAATTATTGAAGCCAAACACTCTTGTATAATTTCGGTACTCCCATTTCTTGAACTTTCTGTGATGATGGAAAATAATGTTGGATCCACTATATCTATCACACTTCCAGGGATAGTCGTCATCGCAAAGCTCTGAAGAGTCAGGCCTTCTTTAAACATATCATCTGTTGGTCTCTTTGCTGTGAACATTTCCAATAACAATATACCAAAGCTGTACATGTCACCATTTCTTGAAACCTCACTTCCCATGCCATACTCTGCATTAAACACACCTCTCATCCCAAATGTGTTAGTAAAACGGGAAGAAATCTGATTTGAAAGTGAAGAATAATGCTACACTTCCCAAATTTGAATCCCAAATTTGGTTAATTCCCAAATGCTTTAATAGTTGCACCACATGCTATGGCAGTGGTCGATGGCACCACATACCACTGCATGAGGTACAACTGGAAAAACATTTGGATTCAAATTTGCGAAGCATAGCATTACTCGGAAGTGAATATAAATTCACTAGGACTTGTAACTTTTGAAAGGCTGTAGTTTTCTTTAAAGACAGCAAAAATTCTTTGGGTTTCAAAAGTTCGGTTTTTTAATATAGGTTAAACATGTACGATGCCACTTGACTGGATTTCCAGATAGTTTCTTGATTGGAAGATAGATTAGCATAATTTCACTCATGGATTTATGAATGGAATAGATAAAAAAACATAAAAAGCACTTCCTACTTGTTTGGTTACATTTCATATCCCTTTGTTTTTTTCTTGATTTTCAGCTATTTTTTAAATCTATTTAGTTTCTAATATTACTTGATCATATGAGAAAAAATAGAAAATTTTGTTTTACTTCCCTTTTTTTCTTTTCCTTCACCGAATCCGCGAATAAAAAAGGAAGGAATTAAGATCCAAGGTAAGATGCTTGATCTAAACAAAATCGCATATTGTAGCAATGAAAAATGTCTGTAAAGTCAAAGTCTAGTGAAGAATCAGTAGACATATATGAATTAAATGTATGGCTTGCAAAGTACAAAAAAAAAAACCTTTACCTGGAGCTGTATAACCAATAGTTCCCTTAAGGCCAAGAGAGCTATTCTGGTGCATAGAATGACTGACTTCATCACTGGGAAGACACCTCGTCAAACCAAAATCACCCACATGTGCTATCATGTCATTGTCAAGAAGAACGTTACTCGGTTTAAGATCACAATGAACAATCGGGTTTGGGTAGCAGTGGTGAAGATACTCCAACGCAGAAGCAACATCAATTGCAACGTTCAGTCTCTGAAGTATGCTTAAACTCCTTGATTTGTCCTCTGCATTTTCTGTTTTTAATTCTTCGTGTAGCCAGCTCTCTAGACTCTCATTGGGCATGAACTCGTAAACTAGAGCTTTAAACTCATTACCTTGGGAATCTAAACTTGAACAGGCTGTTATGATTTTGACAACATTTCGATGTCTGATGTATCTCAAGGCATTGCACTTTGCTAAGAAACTCTTATAAGCTGCTCGGTTTCTAAGTTTCAGCACCTTCACTGCAACAACAATTGACCCTTCATTGAGATTCCCTTTATATACAGAGCCAAAGCTTCCTTCTCCAATCATATTTTCTTGGGAGAACCCGTTAGTTGCTTTAGAAAGCATTTCATTACTAACCCTTGAAAGAAATTCTCTAGAAATAGATTTTGAAGTAAGCACATTTCTTTTCTTCACCAATTTCCAAATAATAAGTACTAACAGGATCAAAACTAATCCAAGAGTTATGAAATAAATTACTTCGAGTCTAAAAGATGAAACTTTTAACTCTGTGTTTTTGCTGCATTTTGGTAATCATAATTGAGGTGTTCCTCCACAAAGTTTGTTGTTCCCGTCAATCGATAGTGCACTTAAATTGTTGAATATACCTTCCATTGGTACTTGACCCACAAAATTGTTGAAGGAAAGATTTAAGTACTTCAAAAACGGAAATGTCTCCAAAAAATCGGTAATCTGCCCAGACAAGCCATTGTGCGAAAAATCTAAATATTTCGGCCCTTTCAGAGAACTTAAAGATGATGGAATGTTTCCTTCAAAAGCATTACCTGCCAAAGAGAGTTGTACCAAGGTTATACAACTACCAAGACTACTGGGAATTTCACCAGAAATATCATTTAGGGACACATCCAATGCTGCAAGATTTTTCAAGTTACCCATACTGAATGGAAGAGGACCAGTGACATGATTGTGGGATAAGTTAGATGTATAGACAGAGAGGGAACACCTATAACTTCAAGAATGTATCCACTTAGATTATTGCGCGAAAAGTCGAGTAGATTCAAATACCTTAATTCTCCAAAGCCCAGAGGTATGCTTCCCTCTAGATTGTTTCCTTCTAGTTCAAGAATGTTCATTAGTGTGAGATTTCCCAGACATGATGGAATTTTCCCAGAGATTTTATTTTCATTTAGACCAACGATCTGAATCTTTCAAAGCTTACAAAAATTCAAGGGGATGCTGCCAGTGAAATGATTATTCTCGAAGCCTAATACTCCCAAATTGGCAAAGTTACCTATTTCAATTGGGATATTCCCAGAAATTTGGTTGCTTCCTAGTAGGAATGTTTGGACTTTGGAGTTGGGTTGAGATGTTAGCTACAGATTTTGGCAGTTCGTCTCCAAAGTGATTATCTTGTATAGATAAATATGTCAAACTAGTACAATTAGATAAACTAGAGAGAAAACTTAAATCATATGACTCCCCACTGCCCAAATTATTAGAGCCCATACTAAGCCATTGGAGGTCAAATAAGTTTCCGAAATCAATAGAAACTTGCTCGGTAAAACCATTGTGTGCAAAGGCAAGTAGCGTAAGCTTTGAAGCATTGGATAATGACATTGGAACAAGTCCAGTTAATTGGTTTCGATCAACACTGAATTTTTGGAGGTTTGGAAGTTTCATCCCCAAGTCAGGTGGAATACTTCCTCGAAGTTCATTGAATGCAAGTGAAATAACAGTAATGGATGAAACATTATAAATGGAAGAAGGAATCATACCAGATAATTTATTTTCACTTAATCGCAAAAATGATAGGCTCTTGAGTTGCCCAAAAATATTTGGAATACTTCCCTCCAATCCATTTGCTGAACTGGACAGTGTTTTCAAAGATGACAAGTTCCCAAAAGATGGCGGAAATTCTCCCCATAGATTGTTTAAGTGAAACACAAATTCTTGTAGATTCGATAACAAGCTAAGTTCTACTGGAATCCTCCCCATGAGCTCATTTTTACCAAAACCAAGTGTCATGAGGTTGGAGCAGTTGGATAGGCTAGCTGGGATTTCTCCAATTAGAGAGTTGTTGCTAATTTTTAAAACTTGAAGCTCGGACAAGTAACTGATTTCCCGAGGAATTTCTCCATAAAAGTTGTTGTTTGTGAGACGTATCATCGTGATCGAGCTAAGGTTACCTATGTAAGGAGATATAGAACCTGTCAAACCCCAAGAAATTAGATATATAGTATCTACTCTTTGAGTATCACCGGCAGTTTGCTATATTTATTTATTTGGGCGTGCCAGAGCCTTGTGAGGTAGACCCAAACTTATAAAACAAAATTTTCTAAAAGCACTTGTGTGAGTGATACACAAGGTTTGAAAATCTGACATCTAACGGGCCATTGTGAAAGGTGAGTAGGAAAGTACCCTCACCTAAGGTCCCTAGACAGTGTTGAAGCACACAAGTCTAGTGTCACGCCCCGGCGTAGCAAAATTAGGAAAAAAAAATTCATTTCCGTTTTGGACCCGTAGGTCATGACAGGTGATGGATCGCTTGTCCTGTACTTAGCTTAACATGTACCAGAAAATAGAGTATATAAAGCAACAGGGAAGATAATATTAAACATATTACAACTTCAAATAATATTACATTGTCCTTTAATAAAATATTCTTAAGGCACAAACGCCTTATTCAAATTTAAAAACATTATCCATATCCTTATTACAACTTTATTTAAATTAGAAAAGTAACGTTGCAGGCTCCTCTAGCTGGCATAATCATATTGTCCTGCATAACCATTTCCTGAACATTTTGGATGTCCAGGACAAAATAAAGTCATCAGCTAATGAAAGCCGAGTGAGTATAACGAACACACAAGCAATGTATATAAAAGTACATTAACAGTTATTATAATGTTCCGTACCTTAGAGTGTGATAAATCCATTATTCCAATCATCGCATGATAACAATTAATAACAGTTTGAATAATGAATAATTAAGACCGTGCATGAACCATGAAATCATCTCATCTCACTGACTCTTTTATCTCGATCACAATCTCTTGACTCATTCGGTCCACCTAGAACCATCCGGCACAATGCCGTTAGTTTAGAAGGTCTGTCAATATGTCTGCCGTATTTAAGTTGGTCTCGACATACCTAGACCTTCAAGGTTATAATAACCTGTGGAATACTTTAATTAATCTACCATATCTGAAGCGGCCTGGAATAATTTAAAGCTACCACCAGACTGACCTACCGTATCAAAAGCGGCCTGGACTCAGCCCTCTTAATTAATCTACCGTATCAAAAGCGGCCTGGAATAATTAAGGCTATCACAAGACTCTGATTGACCTACCGTATCAAAAGCGGCCTGGGTTCAATCCTTCTTAATTAACCTACCGTATCTCAAGCGGCCTGGGATAATTAAGGTTACTCGTCCCGAGACATTCTCACAACATACATGCTGACCAACGACCCCTTTCCATACATGCCATCTCGACTATGCAAATGAGTAATTTATTCTCTTTCTTGTTTATATAGAGGTATCAGAGCGGGCGTACGACTTGTTCTTTCTTTACATATTTTCTTATAAAGGTATCAGAGTGATATAACTTAAATCTTTCTTTTCACATTTGCTTTGTAGACTGTATCAGAGTGGTTTCTTCTTATCATTATTTATCGGTTAAATCAACTTATCTAATTCTCGCTTTCAAAATCTATTTTCCTTTCCTTATTAACAAGGTACAATGTATTTAAAATCATTTAGTTAACATCCACGATCTAAATTATCAAGTCACATATGAGACAATAGGAAATTTCATCAAAGAATGCTTTAATACGCTTTCTCAGCTACCAGTACACAAGTGGGTCCACTTTGAAGCGATGTCCTCAAAAATGAGTTATAATTTTTATGGATGAATTACATATCAAATGAA
The DNA here is from genome assembly GCA_033977485.1 of Hydrangea macrophylla. Taxonomy (NCBI): domain Eukaryota; kingdom Viridiplantae; phylum Streptophyta; class Magnoliopsida; order Cornales; family Hydrangeaceae; genus Hydrangea; species Hydrangea macrophylla. The sequence continues at coordinate 111,188,189 of CM066999.1, forward strand.
AGGTCTCTGAGTCTAGTTTCCAACGCTTCGAACGGTGCGCGTTTTCGAGTTTTCTAGAGGGAGTTATGGCCGTTTTAGTAAAAGTCGTCAGTGATGACATGTCAATCGATTGACAAAAGTGTCAATCGATTGACAAAAGTGTCAATCGATTGGATGACATGTCAATCGATTGAATATGTTTCCAATCGATTGGTATCAGCAGTTTCTCCCCTGTTACGAGTTTGAAGTTTGTTTTTGACCCATTTCTCAATTCTGCTTCAACCAAGACATGTAATATATGGATTTCTTCGTTTTTCCACAAGGATTATGAATACGCAGTCGGTTTTAACTAATTTCAATTGTAGCTCTCGGATTTCACGTAAAACCGAGAGGTGACAAAACTTTAAATCAACGGTACATCGCGATACGGATGAATTAAGCCGTAGTATTCGAACCACAGCTTATTGGGACTAAGATCTTTCATTTCCAATTTACAGAATTGAATTTCGTTGAGTTTTATGGTACCGCTAATTTTGGACCTCCATGGCTATATATACATATATAGGCGTATATACTTACTTTCGATACCCCCGACTTGTTCGTAATGACAAATACTACATTATGAGTGGGTTCGAGAGACTCACAGGTTGCTAGATAAGGCGACGCGACTTGTCGAAGAAAGACGGAAATTCCGAAATAACCCCGAGCTTAACAATGGCTATGGCTATGGCCTCTTGAAGCTCACTGAGATACTTTTCCTTCTTCTAATGTGATTCTTCTGCAAATTCCAGCAGTGTATGTGTGTGCTTGTGATTGTGATTTTGAGAGGGAGATTCAATGGAGAAGGAAGTTATGGAGGTGGGTGTGTGTGTAGTGTTTTGTGTTGAAATGTGAACACATTACATAGGCAGCAAATTAGTTTGCAAGTTGTAGTTGCAATAATGAAACGTGATGATGAGAAGGATATAATCCAGGCAGTAGATAAGATTTACTGATTGATTGAAATCAGTCTCGCCAAATAATTCATCTGGTTCGTTAATCAGTTTGATCAGTTAGTTCAGTTAGGTTGGTCCAGGTAGTCTAAGAAAATACCCCAAATAAATATTAGGGATCAAAAATGTAATCAACGTGATTTATATTTTATTAATAGTTTTAATCACAAATTATAGGGTAACTTAGGGGTACAGTCTTAAGCAAAATTAGTTCAAATTAAATTACTAACGGGTCACAAAATTAATGTTATATATTTATAATAAATCAACATAAGTATTTTTCATTTATGGAATTAATACTACAATTAAAAAATAACACATAACAGTAAGGTAAAATGGCATTGTATTAATAACTAATAACATGAGTATTATTTAATAATTAGAATAATACCCCAACTAAAAATTGACAATTAGTAAATAAATAAAAACTAACATCTCTTATTTATTATTAGGGGCACGAAAATACAGGTTGTTACATCTAGCAAGTGATGAAGAGCATAAATTAAATAAAAAGCAGGATTTTTATTTAATTAAAATATAAGAAGGAATTACAATACTGTAATTGAAAGCTAAGAAAGCCTAAGAAAAATAAAAAGAATGCTTAGAGTGCTAAGAATGCTTTTTTTTTGTCGAAGTGACGCGGAGTGCCTTGACTGCTTGGCCTGCCTGCTAATTTATAGCGGCCATGGAGGTCTTCTAGATGAGGTAGGAAATAACTGATGAATATAATTATCTGGTAAAAAATACCAGTTTATTTCCATAAACTGATAATAGCTTCCATATATCTTTGAATATATACATATATGTATATGCATATATATATATATATATATCTTGTATCTGGTCCGAATATGGTATAGATTCAGCTGACTTCCCCTCCAAGTAAAGATATATACTTCCATAAAGTGTTGATATTATCTCCCAATATAATATGATATTCCATAAGTGATAATCTTTAATATATTATCTTTCCAAAATGTTTGATATCATGATAATATTATCATAAGTGATAATGTTATCTTCCCAATCAACCTTATCACAATATGAAAATATTGTCCTATCACAATGTGACAATATTAACTAGGAGACCTTTTTAAGTCTGGCAGCCTGAAGTGGTCTATATGCCAGCCCGAAAAGACAAAGCAGCGTCCGAATGGTAGCTGAATGTAATATTGATAGCCAAATGGTAGCAGATTAATATGGGCCTTAAATGGAAGCCCATCAGGATGTAAATGACAAATTGAATTGATCTTGATAACCTGTAGCAATGGACAAAATCAGCCCGATGACATCACTTGAAGCCCGATTGAAGCAGATTTAATATTGAGGCGTTGAACTTTTGCAAGACAACCACCCTCGGGCCCATGCCTCTATAGTCCGATGCACACTGATTAGTGCTTGTAATCAGGCTATAACCTTATACATTAGTCAGTCCGATCATATAGTGGCAGTCCGATTAAAACGTTAACCAACCCGATGAGATGGCGATTAGCCCGATCAACTTTGAAGCGACCACTTAGCCATTAATTTCACAATCGGTCTCTAAGTCCGATTAAAAATTCCAATCGGCCTCTATCAATTTTGACTTTAAAAAATGTATTTTTTAGGTGCAAACACCGGCACAAATGATCCTTTCCAGGAACAGAAGTGGCTAGAGTCATTCCAGGAACTCAAAATCTGAAGAGGGTCATCATGTATTTGAGCCTTGAATGCCAGCAAGGCAATCCTATCAGTCTCATTTCCAGCTTCAGCCACAGTTGAGGAAACCCAATTCAACAAGTTGATGTATGTGAGAACAACAACTTGACTGACAAGCTTTAGAAACACCTTCAAATTCATTACTGAAATCCAGCTTATTTTTTTTCGTAAGAATTGTTTTTATGTGCAAAACTTCTTGGAGAGAAGAATAAATATACTGCAGAAAAAATGCCTTCCGGCAAGAGATAACATTTGTAAAATGGATTATTATCATGTAAAACGTGACTTTGTTCATTGTAAATTTCACCAGCTGAAGAGAGCTTTTATTAGACAACTTCAACAAAAATGTACTCCCCATCCAAGGGGTAGAGACAAATTGAACATTGGCCACTAGAACAGCAAAAGCAATGTCAGTCCTATATATATATATATCTATAATATATATAAGTGCACTGATCCCCATAAGTATTTTACACTTTTATCAATCGGTGCACTTTCACTTAATTAAGTGATTTAATTTTCTTATAATTTTAATAAGTTTGGTATACCATTTTTTTTTGGTCCGTTCACTATTTTTTTTGGTCTTTTGATGGACTCTTTTATTCCTTGACTCACATTTCTATATTTTTTCCTTGCTCACTTTCCTATTGTTGAGCAATATTGCTTATAGATATTGTTTTGCAATATGACTTTCCTATTGTTCAGCAATATCGCTTTCCTATCATGTGATCCCTTCCTTTTTGGGATGGTTTGTAATCTGCCTTAATCAATGAAATTTCATTACCGTTCAAAAAAAAACTTTTTACTTATAGATATAGGACTCTTACTAAGTTTAAACAAATTAGATTTCCAACTATTAAAAACACACCTTAACGTGGGTCACAAGATTCCAAATCAACAATATTGAATTCCTAATGCAATATTACAACAACTATTGTCTCTAAACTCCTCCTCAAAGTTGTGATTCTCCCCATGAAACACTGTACTTTAATATCAGCATCAACAACAAATTGGCCATCTAAGCCATTCTTTTCAACTTCAAGACCTTGCATAGATTTACTAATTTGGCCTCTCAATTATAGATGAATTCATGGTTAATTCTTCGCCTCGGTTAGGCTAAGGTATTTTTTTCTTTTCTTTTATCACTCAAATTTATATATTTTACATTGTCTTTTTTATGTAGTTTAATAAAACTTTTACCTACATTGTCTACTTTGTGATATTTACAAATTGCGTGCTTAGAAGTTGAGTCGATAGCAATTTATTGTAAGCTATTCAAATTTAAGAACAAATTAGCTTGTCTTGGTCCCATAGAGGACAATTATTTGAGGTCAATTATTCAAGGTCCGCAGTTGTAGTATTCGTTATCTATTGTTCTTATTCAAAAGAGTAATGCTATGCTTCTCAAATTCAAATCCCAAAAATCCATCCCAAATGATATGGCAGTGGGACCACTGAATTTTGATTGGAGAATTTGGATGGATATTTGGGATTTGGATTTGGGAAGCATAACATTACTCTTTTGAATAAGAATAATAGATAACGAATCCTACAATTGGGGACCTCGAATAATTGTCCTCGATTGAAAATTTTTGTACTTTTATTTTTTATTTTTTATTTTTAACATGGATTTGTTTGTGCTTAATTGGCATTAATTAAAATCAATATAAAAGTAAGGGCATTAAATGATGCGATATGTATAATAGACTTAAAATGATATTTCTTAAACGTAAATGGTAGTATGGTACCAACCCAAAAATAAAATTCAATCGAAACTAGTTTTTGCAAGTAAAACTTTCTCACACACAGTATATTATTAATCTCTCTACGCAGAGCAGAAAAAACAAAAAACTGAATGGAACAAAAAAAAAAATATTTGTGCAAAACAAATTCACAATTCTAGATTTCTATTCTTTACAGAATAATAAAGGATACCAACAACACCAATAAATTTAAGTCAGTTATTCTTGAAATTCAACCATGCAGATAGCAAAACTATAAGATACATCACATAGTTAATCCCATAATATAACAGACATTAAATTGTACTAATAGAAGACATTAAATTGTACTAATAGAAGTGATACACCCAAAATTGGCTTTATCTTATGACCGAGCGGTTCAAATCAGCAGCTAGTCCATGCCCCGGGCAAATCATGCACAACTCCTCAGAAGCATCAGCCCGAGCGGTTTAGTCTACTCATCATCCCGAGCGGTTCATTCACGACCTGGCCAGCAGGTCAGAAAAACTGCACATGCACATCCCGCCGCGGGAACAGCTCATCCGGGCCCACAGGCGTGATCCCGAGCATTACAGGCGGTTTCCTACTCAAGCTAGAAGATTAATGGAAAGTGCACACTATTTCCTAATCCAATTAGGAAATCCCCATAATTAATGCCAATCTATATCAATAGGATTATATTTCCTTATCCATGTATGAGTAGGTCTCTTACATCTATAAAAGAGATCTCTCACCCCCATTGAAGGGGCTGCCAATTCTTTAGTCTACACAGCACCTCTATGAAATTCACCATTGTACGCATACACCCGGCCGGTATTACTGGTAGTGCCGCCCCTAATTGTTGGCTCACCAGGCCCGCCGGTAATCTGCTGATGAACGTGCTCAGACACATCCGTGCATGTAGGTACCTTCATTAACAGGGCCGAACCACATACAAAAAATAGTCTTTCTCTCTTTAATCTGCTTTACTTTACTCTTACCAAATTTTGACATCATCAAGAAGTAAATGGAACTATCTATGCTCAGAATTTGGTTCATAAATGCTTTAATGGTCGTTCTTGACAATTCAATTTTGAATTTTAGTGAGAGTGACAACGAACTATTATTGTCTTACCTCACCAATTACTGAAAAAAGAAGGCTAAATAATACAGAATCCCCTTCATGTATTGTACTTGTTCACTACGACCCCCTAAATAAATTAATAAAAATGCAACAAATTGACCCCCTCAACTATTTGTGAGGGGTTAATTTGAGAAGAAAAATAAAAGTTGGAAGGGGTCAGTTTGTTGAATTTTTAGTTTAGGGGGCATTAGTGAACAAGTGCTATACATGAAGAGGTGACTATATAATTTTCCCAAAAAAGAACTTCAAGTTCGCTAGATATAGAAAATGAAATGCGTTCATACTTGCGAAGCTTGATTTTGTTCAAATTGAGAGGTTGTGCAATTCGTTGTGCATTGCACATGCACACACATTTATAGTGTCTAATGTATATCCACTATCCTTTATGTATCTATACTTTATTCTTTAGATTATAGTACCAAAGTCTCAATATCTATAACATCGCAAACCCCCTGTTTATAACAATGCCATTGCTTAAAACTTGGTAACAACGCTACGAATGTAATTATTAGTTGCAACCTACTAATTATTTTATTGTTCAAGTTAGTTTCTTTCATTGTAGTTCATAAAAAGAATTTGAATACATCGTTAAAAAAAGAAAAAGAAAAGAAAACAACATATGCTGAAAAGTTAAGACAAATAACATTCAATATTTTCAACTATATATTAACTTAAAATTTAATATTTTAATAGTTGTTTTGGAATGTTTTTGTTCAAAACAATAGTAAATGACGAGTAACTGAACAAGAATTCTAGAATATCTATCCCTTTTCAAACATTCACAAATACTTTCATATGTCATATATTATAGTTGTTTCTTATTTAGATGATCAAGTACTATTTTATATTAACACTAACATAGAAAGTTTTAAAATTGCTTTTACTTAGTGAGTAATTATAATATGTGGATTAAAAAAATGAACAAAATAAAATTGTAAGTAGAAAGGGGGAAACAAAACTTATTGCGTTTTATAGGTGATTCTCAAAACCATATAAACTGAGCGTGTACTACTATAAAGAGTTTATACCTTTTTTAATACGTATATAACATCATTTATACTTAATTTTTCAAAAATCACATCTAAAATGAAAACAAATATCTTAGGAGAAAAAAAAACTTAAACATAGATCATAACAATTATTTCAAAACAAGTAATCCTTTACATTAGCATACTATGGAACTTGTTTATTTGTTATGATAGTTATATGAAGTTAATGAATCACCAAACCAAATTTTTTTTATAAGGATTTGAATTTATATGTCAGCTTGTTGGTAGTTTATCATTATTTTTATTAATAGAGATATATTTATATTAACATGATGGTTAAATATATATAATTACAAAAAAAATATAGGATAAAGAAAATGTTTATAATTAAGATTTAAATGATAATTATTAGTGTTATTGTAGAATACTTCCACATGGTCCCAAACTTAATAATAAAAAAGAAGAGAGAAAAAAGAAAAAAAAAGGAAAGAAAAACAAAACAATAGAAGAATAAAACAATAGGTCACGTTACTTTTGTGTTGCGCTTAACAATTGATATGCATGACCTTCAGCATGGTATTCAACAAAGAGTACAAGTTTATGAATAGCGTTCAGCCGATTTGATGCATCAAATTATTACTAGTATTTTATTTTCGTGGGCAACCACGTGCAATGTATGTGATGTAAGACTAGTATATATATGTGCATATATCAATCCCCTTGTCACAGAGGTAGTCCGCAACTTAATAAGGTTATGGACTTTTGTTTTCAATCGTTGAATCCAGTTTTTATTAAGAATATTGTTGTAGTTTTATAAGATATATATATATATATATATATATTTGTGTCTTTTTCAACATGTGGATAACAAAAACGATTGAATATTGATTGCAAACACAACATCAGCTGTTAACAAAAATGAAACCAATAATTGTAAAACACTTGTGCACATTGGTACACGTGTATGTATTATAGTTATCGAGGTAAAAAGAGTAATGATATGTTTCCCAAATCCTCATCCCAAATGATGTGGCAGTGGGCCACTGTGGGGTCACTTCAACATCCTCTAATCAAAATCCAATGGTCTCATTGCCACATCATTTGGGATGAGAATTTGAAAAGCATAGCATTACTCCAAGTAAAAATGCCTTTCCGGAGAGAAAAAACATTTGTACAACATGATTTTGGTCATTGTAAATTTCATCAGCCGAACAGAGCTTAATACAACAACAAATATACTCCCCATCCAAGAGGTAGAGACAAGTTACAGACTACAAACAAAACATTCGCCGGCAAAAAGATCCAACTATAAATATCCTAAGGATAATACTATGATTCCCAAATTTGTGTTCTAACTTCTAAGTGTGGTTATCAACACATGTCGGAGTGGGCCAACTGGATTTTTGTTTGAGGATGTTAAGTGATCCCATCGTTATTGAAGGTGGTCCCACTGCCACATGTGTGGAGAAATACATTTGGAATACAAATTTTATATGTCAAATGGTTCCCAAACAAAGATTGTAACCCTGTCACTGCGAATTTAGAAGCAATACATCAAAACAAGAAGTTTCATTTCAGCAGCAAAATATTATTTGCAAATAGCTCTCACCAATCAATACCTAAAAAGTACAATAATTGATCCACAAGTTCTACTAATGGTACAAAAGATCCTAGAAAAAAAATATTTCCAGCTATACCATTCCAAATAAATGAAAATGTTCAGATATAGCTTGCAAAGATTAATCAGATGAAAATGATCTGAGTGCAGCTTTGGAATAGACATATAGGATTCACAGTTCGTTGTCATCCTCTTCAGTGCCATCTAGACTATATGAGTTATTGTTAGAACTCAGGCTCAAAACTGAAATTAAAAACTGAAATTAAAAACTGTGTGAGTTCTTAATTATCAGGTTAGATTTAATTTAGTTTAACAATTAGATGGGCTCTGTTTATCTGAATTGTATTTTTTAACATGTCATGACATCTCGATCCCTCCCAATGACTTCTAAAGCTTAACTCAATATTTTTTTTCCTTTTTGTAAGACATATTGTGGTCGGGTCATACGGGCACTCACATGTTATTGGACTGGGTCCAATAAGACCTGGCTTGGACACCAAGTTACGGGCTTTGGAGTCCCAAGCCTATTAGGTTTTCATTGTGCTTATATATATGTGTGTATTACACATTGAAAATCTAAGGAGACATAAAATCTCAGCCCCTCTCTCTCTCTCTCCCCACGGTTTCTCTCTCTAGCCTATTACCACAAGGGCTTGGGATCTAGCGCGTGACTATCATGGGGATGGCTCAAGAAGCGTCCTCTACGACCTAGGCGATGCATAAGAAAGTACACGGAGGCAACATGGAGCAGCAGTGTAACACCCGTACCCGGAGAACGGGTTAATTATTTGTATTAATATGCATTAATTAGTGAAATTAGTGTATAAAATGGATTAAGGGGAGGCTTGGACTCGCCCAAGTAAAAAAGTGTTCAGAGAGGGACACTAGTTGGAAAAGTCCCCAGAGAGGTGGGACAGGTATTGAAATGGAACCCAGTGAAGGGTAAATTGGTAATTTGCATTTTAAGTGATTAAATGCATTTTTATGTGATTACATGGATATTTGCTAAGTTGCTTTCATATTATATGTTGATATATGTTAGCATTAGTTTGGACACCCAAATAAGGGTATAAATGAAAAAGATGTAAAATTAGTAGGTGCGATAACAATTTCACAAAATATGTGGGACCCACGTTGGGACCCATACGAAACTTAGACAAACCCTCATTAGATAATTGGGTAGTTAATGGAATGTTTGGGGGATTTCATAATAGAAACTTAACAAACTTTGGGGGTGTAAATGGAAAGTGAGGAAAATTGAGGGAGTGACAACACACTACATGCATGGCATGTGTGTGTCAATGAGAGTGTCTCTCATTTCAGCAGAATTAAAACAAAACAAAGAGTAGAGCTCGGAGAGAGAAACGGAGAAACCGTCACCGACGTCGAATTCTCGCCGTTCCGTCGCCGCCGTTCGTCGGATTCGCGAATCGAAGCCGTTTTCGGACTCGTGGAGGTAAGACGGTCGTTTCTATACCTTCAATTTCTGTTTTACTCGCTGTAATTTTGGTAGCTTACGCCAATCGGTGACCGAGGTTGCCGAATTTGTATAGGAATTACTCCGGGGGAAAGAATTGGGCAAGAATTACTAAGGAATTCTGCATAATTAGCTTGATTTGGGGTATAAGCTGTGAGTGAGGTGAGTTTTCTACACCTAAATCTGATTGTGTTTAATGGGTTCAAGCTATATGTGATGTTAGAGATGTTAATTCATGATTAGGAATTATAAAGATGTTAATTGTGTGAATTCTATGTCAATTTTATGAAAATCATATGTTGATACATGAATATGTGTTATGTGCTTATATGTCTATGTGGTAGTCAATGAGCACCGGAGAAATGGTTCATTGTTGGGAGTAATAAGGGTGGCGAAGAGGAAGAATCCGATAAATACGGAAGTCCAAGGAATAGAAGTGACCACGGGACCAAGGGAGGTCTTCGGGTCTGAATAAACCATATAACCGGTGACTCGGCGATTACGTTTATGCTTATGTGTTATTTGTAGCATTGCACGTGTTAAACATACAATCATGCTAGATTACTCACTAAGCAATTTGCTTAAGAAAACCGTTTTCCTATTTCTGTTGTGGTACATAACAACCACCGCAGGTACGGAGCGATATCCGGAGAGAAGGTGACGCGCTCGGGAATGGGGAAGAGCGTTAGAGCTTGTAAATATGTTTTAAACTTATATTATAGTGTAACTAGTGGGTTGAGGTTCTCAACTTGTGAATTAAAGTCTTGACTTATGGATGGGGGAGATGGGAGAGATGGGGGAGATTTGTGCCCTATGCTTGTAAATTACTTTTGAACTTGTACACAGATGTAAATTATGGTTTTACTTAAGTTGATGTTCATATTTGGACCCTAACTTGTATTTTGGAAAGCTTGGATGTGAATTTGAGAATCAATGTAAAATTCCTTTTGTTTTGCCCAAGTTGATGCAAGTTAATGGTTAGGACCATTTCGGCAAGTCCGGATGTGTCGTTAGTGTCTTGGACATGTTCTTTAGTGTTTGTAATGTTAGTTATGACTTTGAGTTGAATTCCAACAAGTTTTATAAACATTGAATGAGAATTGAGTTTTAAAGTTGAAAAGTTTGTTCTTGAACCAAATGAGATGAGTTCATGGTTAACTTGATCCAATTGTGGGTATGATTCTATGATCCTTGCTTAAATTGAGTTTAAAAGTGTTTGGAAGTGTATTGGAGATGTTTTCCCAAAGTTTCATAAGGTTTCCATATGTTTTGGTTGTGTTTTGGTAACTTGGAAACTTGTTTGACAGCAAAAAGGAATTTGAGCAGCAGATTTGTGAAGGGGATCGATCCGCCCATAATGAAGGGATCGATCCGCCCTTCCAAGGGGACATTCTGCGAGAATGTCAAGTAAGTGGATCGATCCGCCCATAATGAAGGGATCGATCCGCCTTGTATTTTTCCCCAGCATGTCCGTTTTACGGAAACATGCATAACTTCTTCTAGAAAACTCGGTTTCGCGTGCCGTTTGTTGCGTTGGAACCGGGACTCAAAATCCTAACTTTTGGTATAAAAATTTTACATACTTTATAAATGACCATTTTGCCCTTGGGGCCTATTTTTGTAACAACAGAGTTGTTTAATGGGGTTAAACACATGTGTTTCTTAGTAATTCGTATATTTCTTTACAAATTAATGTAATTGGGAGCTTGTAGCATTGTTACACGTGTCCTAATCCGCACGAGGCGGGTTGGGGTGTGACAATTTTTGGTATCAGAGCAATAGTTAGAGCCTTTGGGGACGAGAGACGTATACGACGCGTAGTATGCACACAACGACACGTAGTTGCATACGCATGCATACACGTTTACTTAGCATGTTTTAATGTTGATAAGCATGCCATGTGTTTATTTAAAAGTAACGTGCATGTGTGTACTATATGTGGGTACCAGGCATTATGTCTGGAGGTGACACCTCGAACCGATTGGAACGGGTTGAAAGAGCAATCGAAGGGTTGGTACGAGTAGCAGAAACTCATGTGATCGAAGAGAGACCGGTACAACCGAATCCGAATCCCAGGGAAGACATTGTTACTATTTCAAAATTCCACAAACAAAAGCCGACCATATTCCGCGGGGAAGCCGATCCGATGAAGGCGAATTTTTGGATCTCAGATATGGAGAAGATCTTCCGGGTATTACCATGTACTGATGAACAAAAAGTGCTATTTGCTGCAGACACGTTAAAAGATGAGGCGCAGTATTGGTGGCGTACTAAGCTAGGCCCGGGTCAACCGACAACGTGGGACCAATTTCTTGAGATTTTCAATGATCAATATTTTCCAGAATCGTTTGGGGATCAAAAGGCTCAAGAATTCATGGAGTTGGTACAAGGGGGAAAGTCAGTCCGGGAGTACTCTACGCAATTTACGAGTTTGGCAAGGTTTGCCGGGGACATTGTAACAACTGAAAAAGTGAAAGCAAGGAAGTTTGTAGCAGGACTCCGAGGTGACATTCGAGGACAAGTGACTGTATTCCGGCCAGAGACTTATGCTAAGGCATTGGACATTGCTTCTATTGCTGAGAGAGACCTTGGTTATACTTCAAACATGCCACCACCACCGAGTCAACAAAGTAAACGACCGGGATCAAGTCAGTTCAGTGGTCAGGGGAGTGCAAAAAGACAGAGTTTAGGAGGATCATCAGCTAGTATTGGTAGTGGTTCCGGTGGAAATAAACCGAGGTGTCAGACTTGTCAGAAATTTCATTGGGGCCGGTGCAATCAACTTCCAAACCCAATCATTTGCAATAGTTGCCGACAACCGGGACACATTGCTAGAAACTGTCCGAATCAGAATATAGATATGAGAGGTCGATGCTTCACTTGTAAGGAATTGGGACATCAATCTAAGGATTGTCCTACTAGACGCCAAGGAGCATCAGGTTCAGGTTCTTCTGCGGCCAGCGCTATCACACCAAGGACTACTCAACCTCCGAGGAGGGAGCAACGAGATGCAAGATCATTTCAACTCAGGCCGGGAGATGCTGCTTCTGCCGACACTGTTGTCTCAGGTATGGTTCCCATTTGCTCACATCTAGCAAATGTACTTATAGATTCGGGATCTACACACTCATTCGTGTCACACCATTTTGCTAAACATTTAGATAAACCATTAGAGTTCCTAAACTATGATTTATCTGTCGCAATACCGTTGGGGGCTCCGTTGGTTAGTTCGGGTGTGTTTAGAAAGTGTGAGATTAATGTGAATGGTAAAGAGTTAACTGTTGATTTGGTACCATTAGTAATTCAACACTTCGATGTTATATTGGGTATGGATTGGTTAGCGGCTAATCATGCTAATATTGATTGTAACACTAAAGGAGTAGCATTCCGTATTCCGAATCAAGATGAGTTTTATTTTCAAGGTAAGGGTGTTGTATCACCGCCGTATATCGTGTCAGCTATTGAAGCTTGTCGTTTATTAAAGAAGGGTTGCCGGGGGTTTCTATGTAGTATTCTTGATACTAGAGGTCTTGATTTAAAACTTGAAGATATTCCAATTGTTAGAGAATTCCCAGATGTGTTTCCAGAAGAGTTACCTAATGTATTGATTGATCGAGAAATTGAATTTGGTATTGATGTTATGCCGGGAACCCAACCAATTTCACGAGCACCATATCGAATGGCACCAATTGAGTTGAAAGAGTTAAAGATACAGTTGCAAGAGTTGCTAGACAAGGGTTTTATCCGACCTAGTGTATCCCCTGTAGAAACCCGTGTTTTCATGTTTAAATTGACGATTTAGACTTCGTGTGCGATTTTTAGCGAAAATTGGTCACAGGGGTATTTTGGTCATTTTTTTCAATTTTATAAGTCATGGACTAAAAATATATTTTTTTTGGGAAAAGTTGCGTGAGATTAAATGATTTGGTATTCGTGTTGGAAGTTAAGATTTTTCGAGTCATATTTAAAATTAAATCTAATATTTTCTCTTTTAATTTTAACAGTAGCAGAATTTTGTTTTCAGATTTTTGTTAAGAAAACGAAGGAAATTTAAGATTCTGCCCGCGTTGTCTCAAGCAAAACTCGATTCTGCACACTTTTCGTCTAATGCAATTTTCTCAGATTCTGCACCGTTTGGGCAGAAAATGAGGATTTCAGTAGCAGTTTTTAGAATGCTACCAATTAATTAGAAGTTAGTGGATTGTTAGGCCAATGTCTCTAAGTGGAGTTATAGGTGCATTAGTGTATGTTTACATCATCTTGCATATTCCTTATAAACTACCAACTAATTAGAAGTTAGTGGATTGTTAGGCCAATGTCTCTAAGTGGAGTTATAGGTGCATTAGTGTATGTTTACATCATCTTGCATATTCCTTATAAGCTACCAATTAATTAGAAGTTAGTGGATTGTTAGGCCAATGTCTCTAAGTGGAGTTATGTGTGCATTAGTGTATGTTTACATCATCTTGCATATTCCTTATAAACTACCCATTAATTAGAAGTTAGTGGTTAATAAGTGGATTGTTAGGCCATTGTCTCCAAGTGGAAGCTTGGCTATTTATACACTCACATACTCTCTCAAACACACACATTCTACACTTCTAGCATAGAGAGCTTGAAAGAGTCACACATAGAGAGATTTATATATATATACACAATTATAGATATACATACACCTCGAGTTAGAAGAAGAAGAAGAAGAAGAAGAGAAGTGTTTGGGAGTTGCTCAACATCATTTATAGGTACCGGGTTGTGTACAATATGCTTTCTAAATTCTCCGGAGTATTTCTTTGTTATCTCTACTTGTACTCTTTTTGCAGTTATGTTGTGTTTTCATTTGAAATCAATGAGTATGTGTTTATTGCTAAGTGCTATGGGACTAAAGGGTCATGAGCAAGGAGCACCTACCAACAGTCCAACAGGCCTCAGGGACCGACGTACTGGAGACGGGTGAGGTGAGGTGAGGTGTCTCTTGCTATGTGATCAAGAGGAACCTGGTATGATGCTATTGGTATGAGCGTTTGGGTAGTGTGAGCAGTTGGGTTGTGAGACTGGTCAATTGATTTGATGTCATTCTATGTATTTGATTGTCATTATCCTTTTGAGCCTTTATTATTCATGTCATATTGTATACTTCCCGGTATGGTTTTTAGATGCAGGCAGTACCGGTAACCGAAGCCTAGAAGGGAGATAAGGTTAAGGATGATATAGGAGATCCGTGGAGAATATGGACCTGCTGGGAGTTTTAAAGAAATTTTGTATTTTTATTTTAAAGAATCAAGTGTGATTTATTTAATTTTTCAATGGAAATACGCTTATTTTTTTTGCGGGGCGTCACAAATGGTATCAAAGCCTGTCCCCAGCCGGAAATGTAGGACTAAGTCAAGGTTAGATAGTCTACATCGCCTGGGAGGAGTCAGAGAAGGTTGAAAAAAAAAAAAAAATTTTGTTATTTTATAAAACAAAATATGCTATATTTGTTTTAAACATTATTTTAAGAAATTTATGAAGTTATTTACCAAATGCTTTTATCTCTAGATTTCGGGACGAAATCTCTATTAAGGAGGGTAGATTGTAGAAACCCGTGTTTTCATGTTTAAATTGACGATTTAGACTTCGTGTGCGATTTTTAGCGAAAATTGGTCACAGGGGTATTTTGGTCATTTTTTTCAATTTTATAAGTCATGGACTAAAAATATATTTTTTTTGGGAAAAGTTGCGTGAGATTAAATGATTTGGTATTCGTGTTGGAAGTTAAGATTTTTCGAGTCATATTTAAAATTAAATCTAATATTTTCTCTTTTAATTTTAACAGTAGCAGAATTTTGTTTTCAGATTTTTGTTAAGAAAACGAAGGAAATTTAAGATTCTGCCCGCGTTGTCTCAAGCAAAACTCGATTCTGCACACTTTTCGTCTAATGCAATTTTCTCAGATTCTGCACCGTTTGGGCAGAAAATGAGGATTTCAGTAGCAGTTTTTAGAATGCTACCAATTAATTAGAAGTTAGTGGATTGTTAGGCCAATGTCTCTAAGTGGAGTTATAGGTGCATTAGTGTATGTTTACATCATCTTGCATATTCCTTATAAACTACCAACTAATTAGAAGTTAGTGGATTGTTAGGCCAATGTCTCTAAGTGGAGTTATAGGTGCATTAGTGTATGTTTACATCATCTTGCATATTCCTTATAAGCTACCAATTAATTAGAAGTTAGTGGATTGTTAGGCCAATGTCTCTAAGTGGAGTTATGTGTGCATTAGTGTATGTTTACATCATCTTGCATATTCCTTATAAACTACCCATTAATTAGAAGTTAGTGGTTAATAAGTGGATTGTTAGGCCATTGTCTCCAAGTGGAAGCTTGGCTATTTATACACTCACATACTCTCTCAAACACACACATTCTACACTTCTAGCATAGAGAGCTTGAAAGAGTCACACATAGAGAGATTTATATATATATACACAATTATAGATATACATACACCTCGAGTTAGAAGAAGAAGAAGAAGAAGAAGAGAAGTGTTTGGGAGTTGCTCAACATCATTTATAGGTACCGGGTTGTGTACAATATGCTTTCTAAATTCTCCGGAGTATTTCTTTGTTATCTCTACTTGTACTCTTTTTGCAGTTATGTTGTGTTTTCATTTGAAATCAATGAGTATGTGTTTATTGCTAAGTGCTATGGGACTAAAGGGTCATGAGCAAGGAGCACCTACCAACAGTCCAACAGGCCTCAGGGACCGACGTACTGGAGACGGGTGAGGTGAGGTGAGGTGTCTCTTGCTATGTGATCAAGAGGAACCTGGTATGATGCTATTGGTATGAGCGTTTGGGTAGTGTGAGCAGTTGGGTTGTGAGACTGGTCAATTGATTTGATGTCATTCTATGTATTTGATTGTCATTATCCTTTTGAGCCTTTATTATTCATGTCATATTGTATACTTCCCGGTATGGTTTTTAGATGCAGGCAGTACCGGTAACCGAAGCCTAGAAGGGAGATAAGGTTAAGGATGATATAGGAGATCCGTGGAGAATATGGACCTGCTGGGAGTTTTAAAGAAATTTTGTATTTTTATTTTAAAGAATCAAGTGTGATTTATTTAATTTTTCAATGGAAATACGCTTATTTTTTTTGCGGGGCGTCACATCCCCGTGGGGTGCACCAGTACTATTCGTGAAGAAGAAAGATGGTACAATGCGGATGTGTATTGACTACCGGGAGATCAACAAAGTAACCATCAAGAACAAATATCCGTTACCACGTATCGATGATCTATTTGATCAGCTTCAAGGGGCTCAGGTATTTTCAAAGATTGACTTAAGGTCAGGGTATCACCAATTGAAAGTTAAAACTGAGGATGTAGAGAAGACAGCCTTTAGGACCCGTTACGGGCACTATGAATTCCTAGTGATGCCGTTTGGGGTTACTAATGCGCCTGCTGCCTTCATGGATTTGATGAACCGTGTATTCAAATCATATTTGGATGAGTTCGTTATTGTATTCATTGATGACATTCTCATTTATTCTAAGAGTCCGGAAGAGCATGAACGACACTTGAGACTAGTTTTGCAGCGACTTCGAGAGAAACAATTGTTTGGGAAGTTGAAGAAGAGCGAATTTTGGTTGACGAGTGTCACTTTTCTAGGACACGTGATTTCTAAAGAGGGTATTTCTGTTGACCCACAGAAGATTGAAGCTGTTATGAATTGGTCAAGACCGACAAATGTGTCCGAGATTCGAAGTTTCTTGGGGTTAGCCGGATATTATCGAAGGTTTGTTAAAGACTTTTCTAGAATTGCAACGCCAATGACAAGGTTGATGAGAAAAGATGTACCGTTTGAGTGGAATAAGGAATGTGAAGATTGTTTTGTAGCATTGAAGAAAAAGTTGACTTCGGCACCAATACTTACAATTCCAACAAGCACTGGAAATTTTAGAATATACAGTGATGCTTCCCACCAAGGCTTGGGATGTGTTTTGACACAAGATGACAAGGTAATAGCCTATGCTTCAAGGCAGTTGAGACCTCACGAGAAGAACTACCCGACACATGACTTGGAGTTAGCGGCGGTAATTTTTGCGTTAAAGATTTGGAGACATTATCTATACGGGGAAACTTGTGAAATCTTCACGGATCATAAAAGTCTGAAATACCTATTCACTCAGAGGGATCTTAATATGAGACAAAGAAGATGGTTGGAACTCATGAAAGATTATGATTTAAAAATTCAGTATCACCCGGGAAAAGCCAATGTAGTTGCCGATGCCTTGAGTCGGAAGTCGTCAGAAAACTTAGCTTATGCCTTGACTGGACAGGAAAAGTTGATAAAGGAATTTGAACAATTGAAGCTTGAGGTAGTTCCTAGAATTAGAGGTGGTTTAATGGCTGCGATCGTGGCACAGCCAAGTTTAATTGGTGAAATCAAGACTAATCAGCTCTTAGATCCAGAATTCAAGAAGATTGTGGATGAGTTACCAGAGGGGAGAAGGCCAGAATTTAGTTTCCAAGATGGTGTTCTGAAATATATTAACCGATTATGTGTACCTAAAGTTGGAGATCTGAGAAATAAAGTTATGGAGGAAGCTCACAATACAAGATATTCTGTACATCCGGGTAGTACCAAAATGTACAGAGACTTGCGAGAAATTTACTGGTGGAGTGGTATGAAACGAGAGGTAGCAGAATTTGTGTCTAAATGCATGACCTGTCAAAAAGTGAAAATTGAACATCAACGACCCGGGGGAGAGTTACATCCTTTAGAGATACCAGAGTGGAAGTGGGAACATATTACAATGGATTTCGTCTCGGGATTTCCAAAGTCTCAAAAGTCAAATGATAGCATATGGGTGATTGTAGACCGGTTGACTAAGTCAGCCCATTTCCTACCTATTAAGACCAAGGATCCATCGAAACTTGCAGAGATTTATATCAGAGAGATTATACGGCTTCATGGAGCACCAGTGTCGATAGTGTCAGATCGTGACACTCGGTTCGTATCAAGATTTTGGGAGAGTTTACAAAGGGCTATGGGGACAGCTTTACATTTTAGTACTGCATTCCATCCCCAGACTGATGGTCAATCCGAAAGGGTGATTCAAATTTTGGAAGATATGTTGAGGGTATGTGTTATGGATTTTAAAGCTGATTGGGAAACTCATTTGCCGTTGATTGAATTTTCTTATAACAACAGCTTCCAAACTAGCATTGGAATGGCGCCTTATGAGGCACTATATGGTAGAAAGTGTAGATCGCCGGTGTGTTGGACAGAAGTTGGAGAAAAACAACTTTTGGGACCAGAGATAGTGCAAATCACTACTGACAAGATCCGACTGATTAAGCAGAGATTACAAACGGCTCAAAGTCGTTATAAAAGTTATGCGGATACGGGTAGAAGACCGTTGGAGTTTGAGGTGGGTGACTATGTGTTTTTGAGAGTATCACCTTCAAAAGGCATAGCACGTTTTGGTAAGCGAGGTAAGCTTAGTCCGAGATATGTTGGACCGTATTTGATTCTTAATCGAGTTGGGCCATTAGCTTATCGGTTAGAGCTGCCACAAGAATTAGAGAATGTTCATAATGTGTTTCACGTATCGATGCTTCGACGTTATGTGCCGGATTCGAAACATGTTATCATTCCGGAACCGTTAGAGATTCGGGAAGATTTAACTTACGTGGAGCATCCAGTGCAAATTCTTGATAGGAAGGATCAAGTATTGAGGACCAAAGTAATTCCCTTGGTGATGGTTCAATGGCGAAGCCATTCAGTGGAAGAGGCTACTTGGGAGCGGGAGGATGAAATCCGAGCCAAGTACCCGCATCTCTTCAATTCTTGAGGTAAGAGTAAGTTTGGGGACCAAACTCCTTTTTAGGGAGGGAGAAATGTAACACCCGTACCCGGAGAACGGGTTAATTATTTGTATTAATATGCATTAATTAGTGAAATTAGTGTATAAAATGGATTAAGGGGAGGCTTGGACTCGCCCAAGTAAAAAAGTGTTCAGAGAGGGACACTAGTTGGAAAAGTCCCCAGAGAGGTGGGACAGGTATTGAAATGGAACCCAGTGAAGGGTAAATTGGTAATTTGCATTTTAAGTGATTAAATGCATTTTTATGTGATTACATGGATATTTGCTAAGTTGCTTTCATATTATATGTTGATATATGTTAGCATTAGTTTGGACACCCAAATAAGGGTATAAATGAAAAAGATGTAAAATTAGTAGGTGCGATAGCAATTTCACAAAATATGTGGGACCCACGTTGGGACCCATACGAAACTTAGACAAACCCTCATTAGATAATTGGGTAGTTAATGGAATGTTTGGGGGATTTCATAATAGAAACTTAACAAACTTTGGGGGTGTAAATGGAAAGTGAAAAAAATTGAGGGAGTGACAACACACTACATGCATGGCATGTGTGTGTCAATGAGAGTGTCTCTCATTTCAGCAGAATTAAAACAAAACAAAGAGTAGAGCTCGGAGAGAGAAACGGAGAAACCGTCACCGACGTCGAATTCTCGCCGTTCCGTCGCCGCCGTTCGTCGGATTCGCGAATCGAAGCCGTTTTCGGACTCGTGGAGGTAAGACGGTCGTTTCTATACCTTCAATTTCTGTTTTACTCGCTGTAATTTTGGTAGCTTACGCCAATCGGTGACCGAGGTTGCCGAATTTGTATAGGAATTACTCCGGGGGAAAGAATTGGGCAAGAATTACTAAGGAATTCTGCATAATTAGCTTGATTTGGGGTATAAGCTGTGAGTGAGGTGAGTTTTCTACACCTAAATCTGATTGTGTTTAATGGGTTCAAGCTATATGTGATGTTAGAGATGTTAATTCATGATTAGGAATTATAAAGATGTTAATTGTGTGAATTCTATGTCAATTTTATGAAAATCATATGTTGATACATGAATATGTGTTATGTGCTTATATGTCTATGTGGTAGTCAATGAGCACCGGGGAAATGGTTCATTGTTGGGAGTAATAAGGGTGGCGAAGAGGAAGAATCCGATAAATACGGAAGTCCAAGGAATAGAAGTGACCACGGGACCAAGGGAGGTCTTCGGGTCTGAATGAACCATATAACCGGTGACTCGGCGATTACGTTTATGCTTATGTGTTATTTGTAGCATTGCACGTGTTAAACATACAATCATGCTAGATTACTCACTAAGCAATTTGCTTAAGAAAACCGTTTTCCTATTTCTGTTGTGGTACATAACAACCACCGCAGGTACGGAGCGATATCCGGAGAGAAGGTGACGCGCTCGGGAATGGGGAAGAGCGTTAGAGCTTGTAAATATGTTTTAAACTTATATTATAGTGTAACTAGTGGGTTGAGGTTCTCAACTTGTGAATTAAAGTCTTGACTTATGGATGGGGGAGATGGGAGAGATGGGGGAGATTTGTGCCCTATGCTTGTAAATTACTTTTGAACTTGTACACAGATGTAAATTATGGTTTTACTTAAGTTGATGTTCATATTTGGACCCTAACTTGTATTTTGGAAAGCTTGGATGTGAATTTGAGAATCAATGTAAAATTCCTTTTGTTTTGCCCAAGTTGATGCAAGTTAATGGTTAGGACCATTTCGGCAAGTCCGGATGTGTCGTTAGTGTCTTGGACATGTTCTTTAGTGTTTGTAATGTTAGTTATGACTTTGAGTTGAATTCCAACAAGTTTTATAAACTTTGAATGAGAATTGAGTTTTAAAGTTGAAAAGTTTGTTCTTGAACCAAATGAGATGAGTTCATGGTTAACTTGATCCAATTGTGGGTATGATTCTATGATCCTTGCTTAAATTGAGTTTAAAAGTGTTTGGAAGTGTATTGGAGATGTTTTCCCAAAGTTTCATAAGGTTTCCATATGTTTTGGTTGTGTTTTGGTAACTTGGAAACTTGTTTGACAGCAAAAAGGAATTTGAGCAGCAGATTTGTGAAGGGGATCGATCCGCCCATAATGAAGGGATCGATCCGCCCTTCCAAGGGGACATTCTGCGAGAATGTCAAGTAAGTGGATCGATCCGCCCATAATGAAGGGATCGATCCGCCTTGTATTTTTCCCCAGCATGTCCGTTTTACGGAAACATGCATAACTTCTTCTAGAAAACTCGGTTTCGCGTGCCGTTTGTTGCGTTGGAACCGGGACTCAAAATCCTAACTTTTGGTATAAAAATTTTACATACTTTATAAATGACCATTTTGCCCTTGGGGCCTATTTTTGTAACAACAGAGTTGTTTAATGGGGTTAAACACATGTGTTTCTTAGTAATTCGTATATTTCTTTACAAATTAATGTAATTGGGAGCTTGTAGCATTGTTACACGTGTCCTAATCCGCACGAGGCGGGTTGGGGTGTGACAAGCAGTTCGTGGGTGAAGACGCCGGGCTTGTAACAACACCGTTCGGCGATCCATCGGGCTATTCCGCTAGGTAACGAACCTATACCCGACTCGTATGCTTGCGTGCATATTTATTTACATTAGTATCATAGCCAACAGGTTGTTGATTCGCCCGTTTAATCACTCTAGACGAATCTACCATTGGAGTTTTTCAAGCTTTTCTATCAGAACTTTGAAAATTTGATTTTGAAGTGGGTCTAATACAAAACTCCAATAGGGGTCAGAATTTTTGATATGGTTGTGTCCCATATGATCCCTAGAGTCCCCCCTATTAGTCTCATGGACTGATTATCTGAAACGAGTGAGATATCATAAACCCTACCCATGGCTTCCATTAAAAACGAATTTTCTAGCTTATCTTTAAGTTTTTTTTTAAAAGTTACACAAATCCGATTGGCTTGTTTCTTGATATTAATCTGTACTACTCTTCGAGAGCTTCCCAATGATATATGATTTATAGTTTTTCGGCTTAAAATGAAGCTATGGCAAGCCCGCAAAAATTGCTTGCCGAGCAGCCAAAGGGCTGCGCTTTTTTGCAAAGTGGAGAAGATGAAACGATTTCCGAGTGGGGTCCATCACGCATGTGGCGCGTGTGGCCCATATCCAAGTTAATTGTGTTATGCTTCTGTGCACACTTGGGTTTTTTTTTTTTGTGGGCCCATGCTTGGTCATGAGTCATGACTCATGAGTCATGTGTGGTATTGGCCATGTTTGGATATTCTCACAACGCACAGATAATTGGGCCATGGGCCCCGCAGTCTTTATGTATGTGGTTTGTTGAAACAAACTCTCTATTAGTTTTTTTTTTAAGTTAATTAATCAGTTTTTTGGTTATCAACAAACTAAAGTTTTTAAAATAGTTTAAATATGTTTTAATTGCTTTAATATTCTGGAAAAATGTGGAAATTTTTTTTTAATTTTTCTTATGTTAAGGACATTTTGTGGGACCAGAAATAATTTTATGGTAGATTATTTCATTATATTTGGTGTTTTAGAGCATAAAAGATATGTTTTAAATATGTTTTTTAATTGCTTAAAATATCCAAAAATGTATATTAATTTTTGAAATTAGGGTAAATTACACAAACCTCCCCTGAGGTTTGCCTTAATTACACGGATCTCCCCTCTTGTTTCAAAAATTACACAGACCTCCCTCGAGGTTTGAATTAGGTAACAAAACGCCCCCTCCCCTAATAGTCCGTTAGATTTTTTACATTAGCCTCCCCTGAAAATTACAATTAGTCTCCCTAATATTATAAAATTGTCATATTAAAGCCCTCTTTCTCTTATATTTTTGTGCTAATTATAAAATCCCTCCTCCCTCTTATGTTTTTGGGTTAATTTTTTTAGCATTAATTTATATCTACACAAAATATACACAAAACATATATAAATAGGTCCAAATTTTTTTTCCCCCGAACAAATCTCTATCAAGCCCCTCTGTATTAATTTTCTAGATCCGCCCCTGTCCCTATGCTTCAAAAATGGACACTTAACCCTCCTGTGATTGTGGACTAAAATAGAACTGTTATGATTTCACTCAAAGAGCATTAACCCCAAAATTAACATCACAAAATGGGTTAAGTGTTTATATTTTTAACCAATTTTAGAATTTTTGTCAGTTTTGAGTGAAATCATAACAATTCCATTTTAGTCCACAATCACAGGGGGTTAAGTGTCCACTTTTGAAGCATAGGGACAGGGGCGGATCTAGAAAATTAATACATGGGGGGCTTGATAGAGGTTTGTTTGGGGAAAAAAAAATTTGGACCTATTTATATGTATTTTGTGTAGATGATATAAATTAATGCTAAAAAAATTAACCCAAAAACATAAGAGGAAGGAGGGATTTCATAATTAGCACAAAAATATAAGAGAAATGGGGCTTTAATATGATAATTTTATAATATTAGGGGGGCTAATTGTAATTTTTAGGGGAGGCTAATGTAAAAAAACTAACGGACCATTAGGGGAGGGGGCGTTTTGTTACCTAATTCAAACCTCGAGGGAGGTCTGTGTAATTTTTGAAACAAGAGGGAAGGTCCGTGTAATTAAGGCAAACCTCAGGGGAGGTTTGTGTAATTTACCCTTGAAATTAATATGCAGTGTCTAGTACACTGTAACAGACTCTAAGATAATTTTTGTGTAAATTATCATGTATTTATGGTATTTTAGAGCATATCATTAATGCTTATGGACATTTATTTAATTGCTTAAAATAAGCCAAAATGCACTATTAATTTTTGTAATTAATATGGGACATAAGGGACACCGTTTTGAGACCATATAAAATTTTGTGGGACCCATAGATAATTTTTGGTAAGTTATCTAAATCATATTAATATTTTAGAGCATATAACTATGTTTTTTTGTACACGTGTTAAATTGCTTAAAATATTCTTATTGATTATTAGTTCAAAGAATTAACACAATGTGTCTAGAACACAAGAGGTAGCTTGAGGAAAATTTTTTTTGTGACATTCCTCGTTCTTTGCAATATATTTTAAAGCATATATTGTGTTGAGTACATGATATTAATTGCTTAAAATATAACAAATTAAAGTTGTTAATTCTTGAATTTGATGTCTAGTGTTTTTGTACACTGATTGGAGACTTGAGAAAATTTTATGAATTATCTCATTTTTGTTTTGGTATTTTAGAGCATAAAATTTATGCTTATGGGCATTTATTTAATTGCTTAAAATGGCCAAAATAGATTATTAAATTTTGAAATTAATATGGGGTGTTTGGAACACCATATTAGACCACTAAAAATCTTTGGAGAACAAATTCCTCAAAATTTTTGCATTTTTGGGAATTTGTTGCTCATAGTTAATTTTGTTTAACTATATCAATTTTTTTTTGTTAAATTGATTCAAAATAATTTTCGGCCTTGATAAATATTTGGAAAATTCTTTATAATGAAAAATCAGTTTTTCAGTTATTTAAATTTTCCATAAGGTTTTAAATTAATTGCTAATTTAAAAGGCCCTTAATAAATTGGTTTTAAAATATGTTTTGAGACCGAAAATTGTGTTAAAATTAGGGGAAAATTCAGGATTTTTCAATGATTTTACTTTAACTTATGGGAGCTATTCGGGCTGTGCAATAATCATTTTAATGCACATTTTATTATTTTAGAGACTTATTGCATTATTGGTCACGTTTAATTATTGTTGTTTGTGATTGGTTGACCCTATGACCTCTAATTCCTCCTCCTTAAGTGGAGTAATGGATGAGTCCATTCATTTTATAATAAGACCACATGAGTGCTTGATGTGTGTGATTAATACATTTTAATCTGGCTTAAATGAATGGACAATAATTGACAATTAAAGAGCTTGTGTCCTCACGATGTATGTTCAAGGTTGTTTCTGTGTATGTATATGAACAAAGCATCCCTATATTTTTTTTTGGGCTATAAATGTAATGTGAGGACAAGTGTTTACATTTCTTGTATTGGAAAAGGCTACTTGTAAAGGGATGGTTTTCTTTGTTCTTAAATCATACACTTGAATTACCTTAACATGAGCTCTAACTTGTCAATTCGGACCCACGTGGGGGTCCATGCGCACTTTTGTTGTATGGCGCACTTTAGATCTTGTGGATGATCTTAGATAGGTAATTGTACCATCTAATTGATGTTTGTTTAGAAAAATCAATTATAAAAGGTTTTTCTTGATTTACAAAATTAAGATTTGATTAATGAGCAATAGTGAATTTTTTGGTCTTAAATTGTAGAAAGGGGAAAAATTATTTGTAATTGGATTTTAAAACAAACCTTATGAAATGTGCAAATAATAATGTCAATCCCTTGCGCATGTTCTCTTCAAATTTTTTGGATTCACAAAAACAAATGTTTTCCAAATCACACTTTGTCGATCTTTATAAAAGTAACAAGTTTAAAAGAGACTAATTTTTTGTAATATAGCGCTGCAAAGTAACACACCGATAGAATGAGTAAGAGCTTATGGGCTTTAGACTTATTCTATGGTCCAACCCATTAAACCGAATAATGGGCCTCCGACCCAATATCATTATCACCTTAGTAGCCTATAATACTTGGCTCGAGAAGGATCATAGCATGCGCTTTGTGATAAGTAGCATGCACCATGATCTTGTTGGGAAGTATATGTACTACCCAATAGCCAAGGTATTATGAGATCAGCTCAAATTTGTTTTCGATGACACATTCACTACTAGATTGAGCATCTAGTTATGAAGTTCGGGAAAATAAAGGAAACGTTCCAAGTACACGATGACTGGACATCTAAGGTCGATGACAGGTATGATTCGTGATTTCAGAATACTCGGAACATCTTTACTGGCGAACTGCAGTTTCAGGCTATGATTAGTTCTTTGCCTGATTCGCGGGTCCATAGAAAACAAATCATGATCCACAACGGAAATGTTAAATTTTTTGTTTTGACATTTTCTGACAAGTTGAGCTGAATACGGAGCGTCAAAAAGGTGAGGCGAACCATATAGCTATACTCTTGACCACTACTTCCATAAGTGGAAGTAAGCACAAGGCCAGTGGGCCTAAACGCAATGGTAAGGGTAAACCCGCCTGGAGGCAGGGTGGGGCCAGCAAGTTTGCGCCCAAGGCTAACAAGGTGGAAGAGCGCAATCGAGGGCGTTCTCCAGTTCGGTATTAATAGGATGGATACTTTTTGGTGGTAGTGTTACTAGGACATGGTTATCTAGGGATAACTACTTAAGAGTTGTTTTATATAATTCTTGTTTCCTCTATTATTCATTTATTCTGAGACATGTCATGCTAGACTTGAACGCATAGGATGTAATAGGATGACTTGATTAGCTCGAGAAGCCCTTTTGGGCCCACTTGTTAAGGTTGACCTACCTATGTGTGAGTCTTGCTTAGTTGGCAAAGCATGCTGAAAGCCTTTTAGAGAGGCTATTAGAGCTACTCAAGCATTAGAGCTAGTTCACTCAAATATCTGTGGACCTATGGTTGTAAAGGCACGTCATGGTGCCTCTTATTTTCTCACTTTTATAGATGATTTCACGCGATGTGAGGATCGCGAGTATTTATCTAATCAGTTCTGGGAACTATGTGAGGAAAAAGGGAAAACGCAGACAACTTTCTGTTCTGGAAACTTCGTAACAATATGGTGTTGTAGAAAGAAGGAATAAGATATTCCTAGATATGGCTAAGACTATGATGGCGCAAGTCAACCTCCCAATGTTGTTTTGGGGGGATGTACTCTTGTTTGCTGCCTACATACTAAAGTGACCCCTCTCAGTCGTTTCCCTCTACCCCCTTATGAGCTATGGAAAGGCGAAAAGCTCATTTTGGAGCATTTGCGCCCGTGGAGCTCAGGAGGTCATGTTCACTATACCTCGTACAAGTGCGAGAAACTATGCTCAAGAGCTGGAAAGTATACCTTTATCAGGTATTCTAATAGCTCGACAGGCTATGTTACGTAAAATGAACAAACGGGTATAGAAATGACAGAAATTGTGTCACATGATATTGAGAATGACTTCCCCAGATTTGTATTACTAAAAGAAATCTTGACCTCTATGAGTTAGAGGATGTTGAAGACGACATACCATGTTTAAGCGAGGGTGCGGAGATTGAGAATCCACATCCAATAATCGCTGTAAAATGGTACTAGTTTCCACCCGAGTGGGAGTCCACCGCTAGATACTAGTGGGAGTGTACCAGATAGTGGGAGTGCACCACTAGGCACTCAAGATTCTCAGGTAGTACACTGTATGTCGATGAGGAAAAAGTTCCCTATCGCTATTTTGAAATTGAGGAAGACATTTTCATATGTATGCAAATGTGTGGACAAGTGGATGAGGATGAGCCTGCTTCTTTTGTTGAAGCGTTTTACTTCGTCTGCTGAAATTGAGTAGATAGTTGCCATGCCAGATGAGATGAGCTCTATGGACGCGAATAAGGTCTGAGAGTTAGTTGACATTCTGCTTGTACGTAGGCCTATTGGAGACAAGTGAGTTTTTAAAATCTAACGCAAGGCAGATGGTTCAATTGACAAATATTAGGCGCGCCTTGTGGCGATAGTTTGTACCCAGAGAGGGTATAGACCATGGAAACATGTTCTCCCAAAGGGTAAGATCTGACTCTATTCGCCTTATCCTAGCAATTGTCGCATATTTAGTTTTTGAACCTTTTTAGTTGGATGTCTAAACTGTTCTTTTCTCAATGGAGAACAAGACGACGAGATAAATATGGATCATCCCATTGGTGTTGTGACCAAAGGGAATGAGCGCAAAAGTGTGCTGTCTCAAACGATCTATTTATTATCTCAAGTTAACAATCGTCTAGGCAGTGGTACAATGTGTGTACATTGAATGGTCCAAGGAAAGTGTTCTAATTCTTTATATGGTAATGACGTCTTTTTAGCTGGGAATGAGATGAGTTTTATTGTCGCCACTTGAGAGTGGTTGTCCTCTCAGTTTGAGATTGAGGACATGGGTGATTCCAACTATGTGTTGGAAGTTTATACTGTGAGATATTGTTCTCAGAAGCTACTCTGTTTGTCTCGAGGGACTTACAAGATGTAGGTTCTTGAACGTTTTCACATGAAAAAATTGAAAACCCATAGACATCCCATTTTTGAGGACTCACCTTGATATTAGATCAATGTCTTAAGAATAATGAGAAGAGGAAACAAATGTCCAGTTTGCCATATGCGTTCACAATGGGGAATCTGAAGTATGCTAATGTGTGTACTCGGTCGGATGTCTGCTATGCGGTTTATTTAGTCGTTGCCGTAGCAACCATGGTCCTATCACTAGAGAGTAGTGAAGAGTATCTTGCAATATGTTCACAGGAGTACTGTGGACCTTGCCTTATGCTCTCCACGATGGAAGCATAATAGTGGCGTGCTCTGTAGCTGTTAGAGAAGCTGTTTTGGTTGAAGAGTTTTTTGCAGTGGATAGGCTCTTTATCTAATAGTGATAAGGTTGTGCTCATCAAAGGTGATAGGACGTAAGCCTGAGCATATGCAAAAGATTTCAAAACCATTCTAGCACGTGTCACATTTGAGATGTGATTTACTCAAAGGGAAGTTGTCTTAAGGCACATCTCCATTGGGGGATTTGATGTGCTCAGACATTTTATTGTGATATTGACATTATTATTCAAGTATTATTATCAATTAATAATAAACTAATTGGTTTCCATACATATGTGTTTGTTATATGAATGGAATGAATGCACATTTCTTAAATGTCACCGGGCTTGAATCGACCTGCTCACACGGGTGATTCACCTTGGCGCCGAGATAGCGAACTAGAACATGTGTGTCCATGGTGCTTAGATGGCGAGTAAGATGAGACATGTGTTCATGGCGCTTAGATAGCTAGCTAGGACATGTGTGTCCATAGCGCTTAGAAAGCGAGCTTGAACACTTATATCTACGCAGTATAAGAACAGCGAGCTGGATATAAACCCTATTATTTCTATATGTCGCCTTAGATGGATCTAAGATGAGACCTTCTACTTGGTCGAACATAGAGATATCCCACGACTCTATGTAGCCTGTTTATAGCCGAATGTGAGTTTTCAGACGGGCACCAGGAGTGGCGACTGTGCTGGAAAACTCTGGTTAGACGTTTTGTGTAACGTCTAGACTAAGATTCGTATGGCGTTACTTGTTTTCCAAACATAGAGTGACATGCCCATATTTATGGAAGAACGCCATAGCATACATTTCATACTGTATGTGCTTTTGCGATCGATTGTGGAGCAGTGAATGGATTCCTCTTCATTGCTGTGTGAGCCATGTAGCATATCCAAGACATTGGTTATCCTATAAACTGGTTGCCTTCACGACTTGAGACTATGTCATGAAGAGGACGCTTGATGACAGCCACTTTAGCATGCTATCCTTGGACGACGAGACAATTCCGTTCTATGGGGCGTGACTGGGCAAGCGGTCAAGTTAATCGGATTGACATGTGGGCTCAGAGAAGACCATTCAATAACACACCATGTTTTTGTGACTCATTAACAGGCCTGCGACAATCGTATTTTGTTACTGATATGTCATGAGTACATTACATTGAGGTGGTGCAGCACTTCTTTTCACCGAAGGATTGAGAATGCTGTGTCTGGTGTGGTTGAATCGTCTAAGGCATACACGAGGAGCTTCCGAGTGATGTGTCTTGCTAGTTATGGTGATGATTTGGCATTACACTCCTGTCGCTGTACTTTCTTTTTGTAAGGTCGCACGTTCTATTTCCCTGTATGAAGAGATGAGAAATTCCGTTGTGTTGAGAGATTAGTTTTAGAACTAACCCTATGTGGGTGAGTGGGAGATGTAAGACATATTGTGGTCGGGCCATACGGGCACCCACATGTTATTGGACTGGGTCTAATAAGACCTGGCTTGGACACCAAGTTACGGGCTTTGGAGTCCCAAGCCTGTTAGGTTTTCATTGTGCTTATATATATGTGTGTGTATTACACATTGAAAACCTAAGGAGACATAAAATCTCAGCCCCCCTCTCTCTCTCCCCACGGTTTCTCTCTCTAGCCTATCACCACAAGGGCTTGGGATCTCGCGCGTGACTATCATGGAGATGGCTCAAGAAGTTCCCTCTACGACCTAGGCGATGCATAAGAAAGTACACGGAGGCAACATGGAGCAGCAGTTCGTGGGTGAAGACGCCGGGCTTGTAACAACACCGTTCGGCGATCTGTCGGGCTATTCCGCTAGGTAACGAACCTATACCCGACTCGTATGCTTGCATGCATATTTATTCACACTTTTAATAAATGGTTAAGTACACGAACTTCCCCTGAGGTTTGGAGAAATTACACGGACCTCCTCTCTATATTGCAAAATTACACAGACTTTCCTTCTCATATGAATTTACGATTTTACCCTTTGTTTATCATTTCACTAAACTACATACACCTCTCTCTCTCTCTCTCTCTACTATGTATGTATATATATATAGAGACACTCGTGGACCCACATATAGTTCAGGGTGGAATAGGCCCCCCCTAAATTTTTGAAAATTACAAAATTATATCTAATAGTTATAGATTTTACAAATAGGTCTTCTTAAATTTCACACAGACTCCCCCCCACCCCCCGGACTTCTCAAAATTCTAGACTTACATCTAATATTTTACAAGTTTTAGACTCAGGCCCCCCTATACTTTTGAAAATTCTATACTTACATGTGATATTTACATGCTTTAGATATAAGCCCCCTAAAATTACATAATTTACCCCAAATTATGTGTGTTAAACCAATTCTACATATGATTCTACCGTTTTACACATAATTATATATAGGTAGACCCAAAAAAATTCACCTTGGGGGCCATGCGCCCGAACCCCAGTATAGGCTAGCCCCCCCCCCCCCCAACCAAAAATTCACCTTGAGCCACCTAAGTAGAAACGACACAAGATGTGCCCCCTAATGTGAAACGGCACATGATGTGCCGCCCCAATTTCTCATGGCACTTCATGTGCCACCCTCTAATTCTCACGACACAACATGTGCCGCCTCATTTCTTACCCCACTGCTAGCACCTTCTCCCTGTACAATAACTTAGCCTAAATTTCCCTTTAAGTTCCTTACTCTTACTGTGAATGCTCTTACATGGAGTTGGACACTTGGATAGTCCACGTTGGACTGTTGGACAGTTGGGTTACTTACTTAGAGTCTTGTCTTGCCCTTGGACAGTTGTCACAGTTCACAGTTGGACTGGAGTAGTTGACTTGGTCATTCAATTCATTCATTACAAATTAAATTTACACATAACATACTAACACTAGTTACTAACACAATTTAATTTGTTTAAACTTTAAATGTCCTTCAACCACCAAATTTACTCCAAGTCTCCAATTTGTTGTATAATAAACGGATTTTTTGCAGCAAAATATTTTGAAGATTTCAAAATTGTTTTTTATTTTTAACTATTTTGGAAGTTGTAAAAGTTTTGTTAATCTATGGGCGAATTTGCGAATCAAACCATGGGCCAACTCGTGAATCAACCTATCAACTAACCCAACATTCCAATTCGTGAGTTGACTCGCCTCTTCCCACCCCTGCCCCGTAGACTCACGAATTCGTGGGTCAGATCAAATTAGTATTATTTTACTTTTGAGTCGCCCCGCCCCACCCCGCCTGTCTTAGCGACCCGCCCCGTGACCTGACTCAATTCATCCAATTCATAAATGTGGCAGGGTGGGCTGCCCCGTTTGACACCCCTAATCATACTTGAGCATGCAGAAGTCAATGCGTAAGAGAGTTAGAGATCTCTCTGATACCCATAATAACTGGAGCATTTGCAAAGTTCCAAGCCGGCTGCGTGAGCTCAACGGAAATGGTTACACTCCTCGTATTGTATCTATTGGACCTATTCACTTTGGCAAAGAAAACCACGGTACATGGAGTCAATATTCCAGCGTACCACAGATCACAATCTAACCTTTTCCAAATGTGTTGAAGTCATCTTTAGCATTGCAAAAATTGCTCGTTCATGTTATGATGGATGTCATTGCTTTTTTTTATGACGGTAGAGGTCTAGCAGAAATTTGACTAGTCGACAATTGCTTAATTCTCGAACTTTTCCTTCGATGGACATTTTCGTTTAGTTCCACAGAAATTAGTGGTGATCCAATAACTGGTGTCGCGATGATTTATTCTTGTAGGAAATATTATGGGTCGGGCCACCCATATACATTGGCCAGGGGTCCATTGCGCTTTACTTAGTATCCAAGGAGCCCATGACTTGGAGACCTAGTTTGGTTATACTACTACATGTATATATATATGTGCTATATATACACACACACATACACGCCCCAAGGGGCTGTCTTTCCCTCTCGGCTGCCTTATCCCCTCTTTCTCTAGCTAATCACATTAGAGGCTTGGGAGTAGTCGTTCTCGTGACTGTAGTGAAGTACAAGACGTACACGGAGGCTAGGCATTCTCGGTTGGAAGATTCAAAGGTATAGGTTTGTAACAACGTCGTTCTCGATCCGATCGGGCTATTCCACTACGTAACGAACCTAAACCCGATCCTTGTGCTTGTGTGCATGTTTTCTTATATTGGTATCAGAGCCTTTAGGTTATTGACTCACCCATATAATGTCACATATTAATCTGACATTAAAGCTTTTTGATGATTTTATGCAAAATCCTAATCCACGGTGGTCTCGTTTTCACACCACAAAGCGTGTGTGGTTTGATCTAAATCTGATGCAGATGTGTTTCTGTACATCTAATAAAAGATCCCCTCAAAGTTTCTTTGATTTCCCACGAGTGGTACTTGGGCTATGTTTGGGGAATAGCCCCTCAGTGGAGTGTGTGTTGCTAAGACTGCAAAAATTGCTGTTTTGGAAAAATATATGACGTGATTGAATTTCCAAAACCAAGAAAATTCTTGCTAATGTAGGACAATATCTAGCAATATATGTCAATATACTGATGTATCTTTTTTTAATTATAATTTTCGGATTTAATATCCATAGGGGTTTATTTCCTTGTTTTTAGCTATTTTAAGATTCTAAATGCTGAAATTGAGTCTTAATAGGTTCCCATATAAGTTAGGATCATTTTTAGAAGGTTTTTCTTTGTTTTAGAACTCGTCTTTAAATAGGGAGCCAATAAGGAAAACGAAATTAGAGTTTTATTTTCCAAATAGGTATTATTTTTTTAGTTTTATTGTTTTTATATATGGACTTGTATGCCTTATGGCAAAGGGAGTTGAATTTTGAATTAATAAAAAGTGATTGAGAGTTTTCTCTTTTTTGTCAAATTGTTCTTGGTATTTTAAGGAATCAACAAAACCTTTGATGCCCTTGTTTTCTAGCATTCTTTTCTAAGAAAAAACAGAATGAGGAAGCCTATTCTCGGTATTCTTGATGAATCAATGAGGGTAGAGTGTTGTTCCTGGTACTGTTGCGACACTCAATAGGTTCAAGAAGGTTGCCCATCTCGTCCTTCTCGTATTTCGCTTTCGTGTTGCATCACTTGCTATTTGCAATTGCAATCTTGTGTTGATGGCATGTGCAATCACATGTGGCAATCATTATGTGTAGTGTAAGATGCATGGAGTTAGGTCCTATTTGGCAAGTTTGGCACATGATGTTCTTGGACCAAGAGGCGTAGCCAGACGAACCTTACATGTTTTTTTGTTGATTGAGTTTGTTATAACAATTCAAATAAAGGTGATAAATTTGTTATTTAGCGAGAATTTTTTTTATTACAATGTATTTGAAGTGAAAAATTCTCACCCAGTAAAGTGAGAAATTCATTATTACAGTGTGTTTAAAGTGAGAAATTATGGAAATTCATTATTAAAGTGTATTTAAAGTGAGAAATTCGTTATTACAGTGTATTTATGACTGGAAATTTGTTCGATCCTACAAATAGCAGAAGCATTTTTGGGCATTTGATTGTGTTTGTCGAGTGCATTCAAGAGAGATTTCTCACTTTTTTCAGGAATAGCAAAACAATGATAATTCAAACTATGAGAAATTTTCCACTTTTTCTTGTTACTAGAATAATGATGAATGAAAGTGTGAGAAATTTTACATTTTTCTGTGTGCACAACGAATTGCACAAATGTGCAGCACATGGTTGAACTTTGTGCTGAAAAACCTGTACACACAAAAAGGTGTGTACAGACTTTTCAGCACAAGGTCAAACCATGTGCTGCACGCTTGTGCAATTCGTTGTGCAATTCGTTGTGTGCCTATCATTATTCCTAAAAATTTTATCACTTTGTATGTAGAGAATTTGGTAGTGCCAAGATATATTCAACCAAGTAATAAAATATGACAAATTTATCAGTTTTTAGTCATAGCAGAACAATGATAATTCAAAGTGTGGGAAATTTATCACTTTTTCTCATTAATGTGTGATAATATATTCAATTATGAAAATACCGCTGGCACGGATATTTATCACAATTAAAAAGAAACCAATGCATTTACATCATAGTTTGAGCTAGTAACTAAATCATAAGCAGACTTATTAATTGGACCTATTTCTAGAAACACTACATGTGCAAAGAATTATATATATATATATACTAGGAGGGCAACACGTGGTGCCCACGTGTGCCCATTGTTTACATAGTAAATTAAGTATTGTAAGTTGTAATATAGATAAATTTGGGGTGTATTTTGAAGTGGTAATAGTGGTGCCCACGTGTGCCCATTGTTTACACAGTAAATTAAGTATTGTAAGTTGTAATATAGATAAATTTGGGGTGTATTTTGAAGTGGTAATAGTGGTGCCCACGTGTGCCCATTGTTTACACAGTAAATTAAGTATTGTAAGTTGTAATATAGATAAATTTGGGGTGTATTTTGAAGTGATAATAAATAATATTGTTGATGATTTTAATACAAAAGTTTTGAGCATTTTCGAGCTTTTTGAACCAAACTTAATTTTGACGCTTTCTATTCCTATCAATTTAGTATGGTTTTGCAAATTTAATTTTTACGCTTTTAATTTCTTTTCTCATTGTTGGTAGTATTTTATTTTGTTTTTTCATTCTTGGTAGTATTTGTTACATTTTCAAGTGGTAGTAGAAAATTTTGTTGATCATTGACCATTTTGTAATTTTTTTTTACAAAAATTGACTATATATAAATCTTGTACCAAAAGATGACCATTTTATATATTTTCTTACAAAATTGACCAATATGTAAATATGGTGTAAGCAGCCACCTATATGTAAATATTGTGCCAAAAGATGACCATTTTACAATTTTTGTTACAAAAATTGACCTATATGTAAATATAATTTAAGCAGCTTTTTGTTGACTTTTTTTTAGTCAATTGTAATTATGGTTGAAAAAGCTTATTGAACCTGAAATATTGAAATCATAGTTGATTGAATCCTCATTATTATATTAAATAAAATTTCAAAAGTTGACATGAATGTAATTATTAGTTAACTTGAATTTAATTATTGTCTGAAATGACAGAATTGGCCTCTCACAAATTAATATATCCTTATGCAGCTGTACATATGTATGAGTAATTATGATATACTAAAGGGATATTATAATATTTGACTAACTATACAATTATTGTAAAGAACATAACAAACTGACTAATACGAAATTGGCCAATTGATTGCAAATTGGCATAATTCTTTTTCAAACCTCTATTATAAATTTAATAACTTAAGATCCTTAATTCTTAAATCAATTTTAATTTGCAAAAAGTTCATTTCGGAAAACATAAAATGCAACTTTCATTGCAGATTTCATGCCTAACTACTAAATTTATTTCTCAAATTTGATTCCCAATATATACATGTAAAAGTTGAACAACATTTAATCATAGTAGAACCATGTGACTTTTATTAGAAATTGTAAAATTTTGACAGAGAGTAAATTTGATTCCCAATATATACATGTAAAAGTTGAACAACAAATCATAGTAGAACCATGTGACTTTTATTAGAAATTGTAAAATTTTGACAGAGAGTAATGTTGTGATTCTTAGATTTGTATCTCAAATTTGGTTCTCACCAAACGTGACAGTGAAACCACATTCAATAATAGTAAAAGCACGGGACTTTCATTAGAAGTTATGAAATTTTGACGAGTAATGCTATGATTCCTAGATTTGTGTATCAAATTTTGTTTTCAACATATATGACAGCGGAAACACATTGAATAAAAGTAAAACTACGTGACTTCCATTATAGTAATGTTATGGTTCCAAAATTTATATCTCAAATTTGACAAAAAGTAATGCTACGGTTCCTAAATGTATATCTCAAATTTAGTTTGCAACACTCACATGTGATAATGTAATCACATTAGAAGTTGTGAAATTTTAGTAAAGAAGTAATGTTGGGGTGTGGTTCCTAAATTCATATCTCAAATTTGGTTATAATAAATACATGTGACAATGGAACATATCTAATAATAGTAGAGTCACGTGACTTGCATTAGAAGTTGTTTTACATGATTCCAAAACTAACATGTGTTAGGAATGAATTTGAGATATAAATTTATATAGTAAAGATTGAGCCACACTCAAATATACAACTTTTGGATCATAATCCAAAAGATGTGTCTATATCTCTCTTGTGATGTCACTGAACCCCACAGTAACACAGGAGAGATAGACACATCTTTTAAATTGTGTCCTAAAAATTGTATCTTTGAGTGAGCCCAAAGTATTACCCAAATTTATATACCAACTCCGTAGACCATTTTTCACAACCCCATTAACAACTCCTCACCTTCCACGTCACCACCTTTAGTGATAGATGTAAAGCATTCAGTGCTCTCATCTTTGGGTTAAAAAATACTCCTACGTGGGCTCCAAAAGAAGGCCCAAAATCACTGGTAACCCAATATGGCAATACGGGCCCAAAAACCCAAAATGCCGTCAAAAGTTGGAAGGTCTTTGCGCGAGTGAGTTGAAGGTTGTCCTATACGGCTATTGTGTGAGTAAAGTTACAACTGAGGTTGAAACAATTGAAATAATTCCAAATTGAGACAAATCAATTGAACTTTTGCACGTTTCCATATGCAACATAGACCCTTTTTATATACTAGGTGACAAGCACGTGCTTCGCACGTGCTTATCCCCCTCATATTAGCTTCTTTGGCTTTGACAAAGGGGAAAAGGGCAAAAATCGTTGTGCCAAAAGATGATCATTTTATAATTTTTGTTACAAAAATTGCACGCACCTATCCCTTCATTATTTGGCTTCTACAACCATTTTTGTAAAGGGAAAAAGCGAAAAAGTTGTTGTGCCAAAAAATGATCTTGTAACATTGGCCTATATGTAAATATGATATTAGCAGCCGTTTGTGTTGACTTATTTAAAAAGTTGAATGAATTTGAAATATTTAGGCCAAAATTAACCTATGTTATAGGCACGTGTTTCGCACGTGTCTATCCCCTCATATTAGTTTCTTTGGCCTTTACAACCAATTTTGTAAAGTGGAGCAAACGAAAAAATCCAGTTGGGTCAAACGATTCTGCAATTTTCCTTACAAAAGTTGACCTATATGTAAATATGATGTAAGCAGACGTTTTTGTTGAGTTTATTTTGAAGCTACTCGTTCTCATATTAGCTTCTTTGGCTTTTACAACCATTTTTATAATGGGAAAAAGCCGCTGTGCCAAAAGATGATCATTTGTAATTTTTCTTACAAACATTGACATGCGTGTAAATATTGTGCTTAAAGATGAGCATTCTGTAATTTTTCTTACAAAAAATGACCTATGTGTAAATATTGTGCCAAAAGATGATCATTCTGTAATTTTTCTTACAAAAAATGACCTATGTGTAAATATTGTGCCAAAAGATGATCATTCTGTAATTTTTCGTACAAATATTGACCTATATGAAAATATAATGTCAACAGCCCCTTTTGTTGACTATTTTTTGAAGTGAAGTGTAATTATTTTTGGAAAAGTTGGTTGAACATGAAATATTTAAGCCAAAGTTGATTGAATCCTCATTATTATATTAAATATAATTTCAAAAGTTGACCTGAATGTAATTATTAGTCGACTTGAATGTAATTATTGTATAAATGACAGAATTAGCCTCACCCAAATTAATATATCCTTATGTAGTTGTACACACGTACGAGTAATTATAGTATACTAAAGGGATATTATGGTATTTGAATAACTATGCAATTACCGTAAAGGACAGAATAAACAGAGAAATACCGAAATTAGAGAAATCAATTTGAGAAAGTGGCACGCATCCATAGGCATGTTAGCTTCCTTTATGTGAGAAGATATATATATATATATATATATATAGATATAGTACTCTCCGTCCCATTTTGAGAGTCCATTATTCTATTTTGGGATGTTCCAAAATAGTGTCCACTTTCTTTAAATTGATGTACAATTTTTACTTACATTCCAAAATTATCCCTCTTTGAAATCTACACTAAGACAAAACTAAAAAAGTTATTGTAATTATTAGGGACAATTGTGGAAAGTAGGTGTAGATTTTTTTTGTCCCCTTAATAAGTTGAGTTCTCAAAGATGGACTCACAAAATGGGACGGAGGGAATAGATATATATATATATATATATATTATATTACCCTTTATAAAAACACTAATGTTTAGTGCACACTCTTAGAGCACCTCCAAGGGCACTAGGCAAATGGGCTAGGCAAAATCCCAATTTGGCTAGTTGAATAGGAAAATGCCTAGTGAATATACCAAAGTCACTCCAACCATACTAGCCAAATAACTTGCCTTTTATTTTGTTTTACCATATTTTCATTCAATCATCAATAACTTATATTCTTTAATTAACCAGTAAATTGACATAAAAATGCTTAATACTTTTTAAAATGGAAAATGAAATAATAAAAATGCATTTTTAAGTGACATAAAAATTCAAAACTACTTGATCCCACTACATTAACCAATGGAAGAGAAAAATGTACAAATAATGAGCAATTTTGGGGTGAGCAAAATTACACTCAATTAATTAATATTGCAACTCAAATAATCAAAACCCAACCCAAATACCATGAATAGTGGGGTGACCCCACTACTTATTTCTTCTTCTTCTTCAGGGTCGGTGGGAGAGAGAGAGAGAAGAACCAACTACCATTGATATGGCGCCATTTTATGGCTCACCTTGAACCACTCGGCAATTTGGCTAGCAAATTGGGAATGAGCCATTTTGGCTTGTGTGATGGCTCTTGTCATTGAAGATCAAATTTTAGTTCTTGACTAGGCATTTTGGCAGTTAGGGGTTTTGGCTAGTGTGATAGCTCTCCCTTTGGAGATGGCCTTACACACCCAAAAAAATATCCACAAAAGTGTACCCGTAGTACTGTTGTTATAAAACCACTTTACTTTTGAATTAATGGTCCAAATCCTCCCATCATATGATCCCATGATTGTGAATCATAACCGTGAAAGTATGATACGACCAAGACCATCAAGTCGTATCATAAATTTTCTTTTAGTCTTGGTCTTCTTATCTTATTCAAAAAAAAATAAATAGAAAACAGCGAACAAACAGGGTCCTCTCTAGTCCTTTGCTCTGTTTATCTGAACCGTATATCCATCCCTCTCCGGCCGGCCAGTAAGTTCTAAAGCTTAACTCAAATTCTTATTTTTTAAAACTAAAAACTAGTTTTATCAGACCAGAGAAAGAGTAACAGTTTTTTAATTGATTGTATTTGCTGCAGGTAGGGTTAAGTTGTTGAGATTAATTGGCGTTTTGATCATCAAAATCAATCAAGATTATAAAATGTCCAGTACTGTAAGCTCGCGTGAGTTGGAAAGACATAATATTCTTTCCTCTGCCGACCAATTTATGCTTGAAGTAGGGGAGAGTCTGAGCAGCAGGGTTATAAAGTCAGGAATGGATGACATAAAGCATTGCTATAATGACACCGAAGATGAGTGGAGCATTGGCAGAGTTCCAAGCCGGCTGCGTGAGCTCAACGAAGATGCTTACACTCCTCGTCTTGTGTCTATTGGACCTATTCACTATAATGAACAACGTAACCTACACGCTATGAAAACTCGGTATATGCTGTCAATATTTCAGCGTACAACACTTTCCTATAAACAAATCTATGACCAATGTACGAGCGCCATCGGCAAAGTGTTCGAAAGAGCTCGATCCTGTTATGATCTAGATCTTCAGAAATTTTATTTTCTAGATCTAGCCGGGATTTTACTAGTCGACAGTAGCTTCATTCTTGAACTTTTCCTCCGATGGAAATTTTCAATTAATTCACAAAAAATTAGGGATGATCCAATATTTGGTGCCGCCACGATTTCTTCTCTTCGACGCGATCTGGCATTGCTAGAGAACCAAATACCCTTCTTTGTTCTCGAATCCTTGTTTGGCATTATAATGGAACACTACCGCGATCAGGAAGTGAGAAACAAACAAATTCCACTCAATCAGCTTTGTGCTTCCTTTTTCAACTTAGAGCTGAATTTGAATCCATCCAGTAGTAGTGAGTCTGACTACAAGCATTTATTAGATCTCATACGCAGTTGTTACCTGCCTAGGTGGGAATTGATGAATTCCTCACATACCAAGCCCAAGCAGAGGTGGGAATTGATACCTTGTGTTACAATACTCAGAGAGGACGGGATCAAGTTTGTAAAGGGTAACTCTAACAACTTGTTTGACATCGAATTTAGTCCTAAGGGAGTACTTAAAATCCCCACGTTATGCATGGACGATACCATGGAATCACTCTTGAGGAACATAATCGCGTTCGAGCAATACGGCCACGGGACTAGTCATCACTTCACTTCTTACGCCGTTCTAATGGATTGCCTCATCGACTCCCCAGCCGATGCTGAATTCCTGCAACAGAAGAGGATAATTGCAAATTATTTAGGCAATGCCGAAGAGTTTTCTAAGATCTTCAACAAAATCTCCACCAAAGTATTTG
The DNA here is from genome assembly GCA_033977485.1 of Hydrangea macrophylla. Taxonomy (NCBI): domain Eukaryota; kingdom Viridiplantae; phylum Streptophyta; class Magnoliopsida; order Cornales; family Hydrangeaceae; genus Hydrangea; species Hydrangea macrophylla. Next base: position 111,229,622 of record CM066999.1, read on the forward strand.
TGGATGACTTCTTCTTTGACACTTTATGTGAACAAGTCAATAAATACTCTACTAGAACTCTCTCTGGTTGGGCTAAAGCAAGAGCAATCTTTGTGCACGACTACTGCTCGAGTCCCTGGAAATTCATCGGAATTGTTGCTGCCTCTATACTTCTCTTGCTCACCGTGTTTCAAACAGGGTACACTATTACTTCTTACTATCATCACTAATCCTCATCCTAATAATAATAATAATAATAATGTGTTTGAGATATAATTATGTCTATGAGTGATATATGTGTACGTGTACAGACCATGTACTAATAATGTGTTTTAGAAAGCATCTTCAACACTAGCTTCATTGAAGGTCTTTTGGTGAGCAGACGCTTGGGTATTCACTCAGTTCTAGATCAACAATGTCTAGAAGACTTTCTTCTTCCCTCAGCATCCAACCATGCAATAGTATTTGTTATATCAGTCAATTATAAGAACATATTACAATGACCAATAAAAATCACTGAAATACATGATTCATCTTGATTGAATTTTCCCTTGTACTCACTTCCGAATGTATATGCCTCAAATTCTCATTCAAAGTTAGGTTAAAATATATCAAGAAAATAAAATCCTCTATGACTTTATAGGAAATATCTAACAATTTAAATGCTACCAAATCACTCAAAGAAGAAGGAATGGTTCCTTGGAAAAATTTACCCTTCAAATTAATAAATGTACTCTAACCAAGAAATTAACCAGGTAATTAATATTATTTCACCAGACACTTTTCTTTTTTCATATTAACTCCGCAATATGTCGAAGGTTTACAAAAAATTTCCCGCCCACAAAATAGTTTGTCACTTACATTTTTATTATCAACAAAGCCAATTAGTAATTGGCAAACCTACACACTTTGGCTTACCAGAAAAATTGTTTAAAAATGGAACAGTTGACAAATTTCATAATTATTGCTTAGATATCCATTGTCCTGAAATTCTTGACAAGAACAGCCTTGATAAAGTGCAATTCCTTGGTAACATCTATGATGTTCATTCGTTCTCTTGGCGCCTCCACCGAGCAAGCAACTCCAATTCTAATTATTGAAGCCAAACACTCTTGTATAATTTCGGTACTCCCATTTCTTGAACTTTCTGTGATGATGGAAAATAATGTTGGATCCACTATATCTATCACACTTCCAGGGATAGTCGTCATCGCAAAGCTCTGAAGAGTCAGGCCTTCTTTAAACATATCATCTGTTGGTCTCTTTGCTGTGAACATTTCCAATAACAATATACCAAAGCTGTACATGTCACCATTTCTTGAAACCTCACTTCCCATGCCATACTCTGCATTAAACACACCTCTCATCCCAAATGTGTTAGTAAAACGGGAAGAAATCTGATCCAGTCTAGTACATAATCCCAGGCTCTCCCCCCTCTGAAATGGCATTTAAAACGGGAAGAAATCTGATTTGAAAGTGAAGAATAATGCTATACTTCCCAAATTTGAATCCCAAATTTGGTTCCCAAATGCTTTAACAGTTGCACCACATGCTATGGCAGTGGTCGATGGCACCACATACCACTGCATGAGGTACAACTGGAAAAACTTTTGGGATTCAAATTTGAGAAGCATAGCATTACTCGGAAGTGAATATAAATTCACTAGGACTTGTAACTTTTGAAAGGCTGTAGTTTTTCTTTAAAGACTGCAAAAATTCTTTGGGTTTCAAAAGTTGGGTTTTTTAATATAGGTTAAACATGTATGATGCCACTTGACTGGATTTCCAGATAGTTTCTGGATTGGAAGATAGATTAGCATAATTTCACTCATGGATTTATGAATGGAATAGATAAAGAAAACATAAAAAGCAATTCCTACTTGTTTGGTTACATTTCATATCCCTTTGTTTTTTTCTTGATTTTCAGCTATTTTTTTAATCTATTTAGTTTCTAATATTACTTGATCATAGGAGAAAAAATAGAAAATTTTGTTTTACTTCCCTTTTTTTCTTTTCCTTCGCCGAATCCGCGAATAAAAAAGGAAGGAATTAAGATCCAAGGTAAGATGCCTGATCTAAACAAAATCGCATATTGTAGCAATGAAAAATGTCTGTAAAGTCAAAGTCTAGTGAAGAATCAGTAGACATATATGAATTAAATGTATGGCTTGCAAAGTAGAAACAATGGAAAAAAAAAAAACCTTTACCTGGAGCTGTATAACCAATAGTTCCCTTAAGGCCAAGAGAGCTATTCTGGTGCATAGAATGACTGACTTCATCACTGGGAAGACACCTCGTCAAACCAAAATCACCCACATGTGCTATCATGTCATTGTCAAGAAGAACGTTACTCGGTTTAAGATCACAATGAACAATCGGGTTTGGGCAGCAGTGGTGAAGATACTCCAACGCAGAAGCAACATCAATTGCAATGTTCAGTCTCTGAAGTATGCTTAAACTCCTTGATTTGTCCTCTGCATTTTCTGTTTTTAAATCTTCGTGTAGCCAGCTCTCTAGACTCCCATTGGGCATGAACTCGTAAACTAGAGCTTTAAACTCATTACCTTGGGAATCTAAACTTGAACAGGCTGTTATGATTTTGACAACATTTCGATGCCTGATGTATCTCAAGGCATTGCACTCTGCTAAGAAACTCTTATAAGCTGCTCGGTTTCTAAGTTTCAGCACCTTCACAGCAACAACAATTGACCCTTCATCGAGATTCCCTTTATATACAGAGCCAAAGCTTCCTTCTCCAATCATATTTTCTTGGGAGAACCCGTTAGTTGCTTTAGAAAGCATTTCATAACTAACCCTTGGAAGAAATTCTCTAGAAATAGATTTTGAAGTAAGCACATTTCTTTTCTTCACCAATTTCCAAATAATAAGTACTAACAGGATCAAAACTAATCCAAGAGTTACGAAAAAAATTACTTCGAGTCTAAAAGACTATCCTTTTAACTCTGTGTTTTTGCTGCATTTTGGTAATCTTAATTGAGGTGTTCCTCCACAAAGTTTGTTGTTCCTGTCAATCGATAGTGCACTTAAATTGTTGAATATACCTTCCATTGGTACTTGACCCACAAAATTGTTGAAGGAAAGATTTAAGTACTGCAAAAATGGAAATGTCTCCAAAAAATCAGGAATCTGCCCAGACAAGCCATTATGCGAAAAATCTAAATATTCCAGCCCTTTCAGAGAACTTAAAGATGATGGAATGTTTCCTTCAAAAGCATTACCCGCCAAAGAAAGTTGTACCAAGGTTATACAACTACCAAGACTACTGGGAATTTCACCAGAAATATCATTTAGGGACACATCCAATGCTGCAAGATTTTTCAAGTTACCCATATGAAATGGTTGTGGGATAAGTTTAGAAGTATAGACAGAGAGGGAACACCTATAACTACAGAAATGTACCACTAAGATTATTGCGCGAAAAGTCGAGTAGATTCAAATACCTTAATTCTCCAAAGCCCAGAGGTATGCTTCCCTCTAGATTGTTTCCTTCTAATTCAAGAATGTTCATTAGTGTGAGATTTCCCAGACATGATGGAATTTTCCCAGAGATTTTATTTTCATTTAGACCAATGATCTGAATCTTTTGAAGCTTACAAAAATTCGACGAGATGCTGCCAGTGAAATGATTATTCTCGAAGCCTAATGCTCCCAAATTGGCTAAGTTACCTATTTCAATTGGGATACTCCCAGAAATTTGGTTGCTTCCTCGTAGGAATGTTTGGAATTGGGTTGAGAGGTTAGCTACGGATTTTGGCAGTTCGCCTCCAAAGTGATTATCTTGTATAAACAAATATGTCAAACTAGTACAATTAGATAAACTAGAGAGAAAACTTAAATCATATGCCTCCCTACTGCCCAAATTATTAGAGCCCATACTAAGCCATTGGAGGTCAAGTAAGTTTCCGAAATCAATAGAAACTTGCCCGGTAAAACCATTGTGTGCAAACGCAAGTAACGTAAGCATTGAAGCATTGGATAATGACATTGGAACAAGTCCAGTTAATTGGTTTCGATCAACACTGAATTTTTGGAGGTTTGGAAGTTTAATCCCCAAGTCCTGTGGAATACTTCCTCGGAGTTCATTGAATGCAAGTAAAATAACAGTAATGGATGAAACATTATAAATGGAAGAAGGAATCATACCTGATAATTTATTTTCACTTAATCCCAAAAATGATAGGCTCTTGAGTTGCCCAAAAATATTCGGAATACTTCCCTCCAATCCATTCGCTGAACCGGACAGTGTTTTCAAAGATGACAAGTTCCCAAAAGATGGCGGAAATTCTCCCCATAGATTGTTTAAGTGAAACACAAATTCTTGTAGATTCGATAACAAGCTAAGTTCTACTAGAATCCTCCCAGTGAGCTCATTTTTACCAAAACCAAGTGTCATGAGGTTAGAGCAGTTGGATAGGCTAGTTGGGATTTCTCTAGTTAGAGAGTTGTTGCTAAGTTCTAAAACTTGAAGCTCAGACATGTAACTGATTTCCCAAGGAATTTCTCCATAAAAACTGTTGTTTGTGAGCCATATCATCGTGATCGAGCTGAGGTTACCTATGTAAGGAGATATAGAACCCGTCAAACCCCAAGAAGATCTATAGTATCTACTCTTTGAGTATCACTAGCACAGATAATTCCTTTCCAAGAACAGAAGTGGCTAGAGTCATTCCAGAAACTCAAAATCTGAAGAGGGTCATCATGTATCTGAGCCTTGCATGCCAGCAATGCAATCCTATCAGTCTCATTTCCAGCTTCAGCCACAGTTGAGGGAACCCAATGCATCAAGTTGATGTATGTGAGAACAACTTGACTGACAAGCTTTAGAAACACCTTCAAATTCATTACTGAAACCCAGCTGATTTTTGTTTCGTAAGAATTGTTTTTATTTGCAAAACTTATTGGAGTGAAGAATATATGTACTGTAGAAAAAATGCCTTCCTACAAGAGATAACATTTGTAAAATGGATTATTATCATGTAAAACGTGACTTTGTTCATTGTAAAGTTCACAAGCCGAACAGAGTTTTAATTAGACAACTTCAACAAAAATGTACTCCCCATCCAAGAGGTAGAGACAAATTGAACATTGGCCACTAGAAGAGCAAAAGCAATGTCAGTCCTATATATATATATATATATATGTGTGTGTGTATTAGTCCCCTTGTCACAGAGGTAGTCCGCAACTTAATAAGTTGTGAACTTTTGTTTTCAGTCGTTGAATCCAGTTTTTATTAAGAATATTGTAGTAATTTTATAAGATATATATATATCTATATATATATTCGTGTCTTTTCAACATGTGGATAACAAAAACAATTGAATATTGATTACAAACACAACATCAGTTATTAACAAAAATAAAATCAATACATGTAAAACACTTGTACACATTGGTACACTTGTATGTATTATAGTTATCGAGGTAAAAAGAGAAATGATATGCTTGCCAAATCCTCATCCCAAATAATGTGGAGGTTGGTCACAGTGGGGTCACTTCAATATCCTCTAATCAAAATCCAATGGTCTCATGACCACATCATTTGGGATAAGGATTGGAGAAGCATAGCATTACTCCAAGTAAAAATGCCTTTCTGGAGAGAAAAAACATTTGTACGACATGATTTTGGTCATTGTAAATTTCACAAGCCGAACAGAGCTTAATACAACAACAACAAATATACTCCCCATCCAAGAAGTAGAGACAAGTTACAGACTACAAACAAAACATTGGCCAGTAAAAAGATCGAACTATAAATATAGTAAGGATAATGCTATGATTCCCAAATTTGTATTCTAACTTTTAAGTGTGGTTATCAACACATGTGGGAGTGGGCCAACTGGATTTTCGTTTGATGATGTTAAGTGGTCCCATCATTATTGAAGGTGGTCCCACTGCCACATGTGTGGGGATATATATTTGGAATACAAATTTTATATGTCAAATGGTTCCCAAACAAAGATTGTAACCCTATCACTGCTAATTTAGAAGCAATACATCAAAACAAGAAGTTTCATTTCAGCAGCAAAATATAATTTACAAATAGCTCTCACCAATCACTACCTAAAAAGTACAATAATTGATCCACAAGTTCTACTAATGGTACAAAAGATCCTGGAAAAAAAAAATTATTTCCAGCTATACCATTCCAAATAAATGAAAATGTTCAGATATAGCTTGCAAAGATTAATCAGATGAAAATGATCTGAGTGCAGCTTTGGAATAGACATATAGGATTCACAGTTCGTTGTCGTCCTCTTCAGTGCCATCTAGACTATATGAGTTATTGTTAACACTCAAGCTCAAAACTGAAACCACAACGTTACCATGCGAGCCCTTAATTATTAGGTTAGATTTAATTTAGTTTAATAATTAGATGGGCTCTGTTTACTTAAACTGTATTTTTTGACATGTCATGATATCTCGTTCCCTCCCAATGAGTTCTAAAGCTTAACTCAATATTTTTTTTCCTTTTAATTAATGGTTAAGTACACGGACTTCTCCTGAGATTTGGAGAAATTACACGAACCTCCTCTCTATATTACAAAATTACACAGACTTCCATTCTAGCATGAATTTACGATTTTACCCTTATTTTGTTTATCATTTCACTAGCTCTCTCTCTACTGTGTGTGTATATATATAGACACTGGTGGACCCACATATAGTTTACGGGTACAACATGCCCCCCTGAATTTTTGAAAATTACAAAATTATATATAATAGTTTATAGATTTTACAAATAGGTCCTCTTAAATTTCTCACAGACCCCCCCTGAACTTCTGAAAATTCTAGACTTACATGTAATATTTTACAAGTTTTAGACACAGGCCCCCCTATACTTTTGAAAATTCTATACTTACATGTAATATTTTGCATGTTTTAAATATAAGCCCCCTAAAATTACATAATTACCCCCAACTTGTGAGTGTTAAACCAATTCTATATACGATTCTACCGTTTTACACATAATTATATATAGGTAGACCCAAAAAAATTCGCCTTGGGGGCACTGCTCCCGAACTCCCGTATAGGCTATCCCCCCCAACCAAAAATCCTGGGTCTGCCCCTAGATATAGATATAAATATACAAATACATACATAATATATGGACAACATATATATATATATATATATGAATATCAATTTGTTCAAAAAATAAAAAAATTTAAATCCAAAATCAATTTGTTTCAAAAACTAATTTGTTCCTAAGATTTCAACCCAAAATTAATTTATTCCAAAAACTAATTTATTCCAATAAGATCTAAATCCAAAATACCAAATTCACCTCAAAGTCGTATACAAGTATCTATGTATATATGTATTCAATGGCTATATGTATACAAATATGTATGTATAAATGGTGAGTATGTAAGTATGTATGTATTTATATATGCATGGTCAGTATATATAGTGTGTATATATGTATGTATGCATTTATATATGTATATACAGTAGAGAGAGAGAGAGAGAGAGAGAGAGAGAGAGAGAGAGAGAGAGAGAGAGAGAGGAAAGGGGAGAGGGGATAGGGTTTTTTTTATAACTAGGGGTATTTTCGGCATTAATAAATTAAGAAGGGAGGTCTCTGTAAATTTTACAATCTAGAGGGGAGGTGTGTGTAATGTAAATCCAAACCTCAAGGGAGATCTGTGTAATTTTGCAATATTGAGGAGAGGTCTGTGTAATTTTGTCAAACCTCAAAAAAAAATCTGTGTAATTAACCATTTAATTAACATTTGGGCTGTATCTTTTATGAGTTTATCAGATCAGAAAATGAGTAACAGTTTTTAGTTCATTGAATTAATTACTGCAACCGAGGGCATGTTTGCCTGAGTGGTATCACCACTCTCTCTCCAAGGGAGAGTGAGTGGGTTTGACTCCCCTTGTGGGGGAGGCCTTGTAGGGTGGGCAATCCCCTTCCCTGCTTCCTCTGTGGGTCTGGCCACAGTTCTTCCCCAGTGTGGGGTTGTCCCCAGTCCCCCCATGCGAGTGGGGCTGTGGGTTGTGTGTGTGAGTATCCCTGTACCAAAAAAAAAATTTAATTACTGCAGGTAGGTTGTTGAGCTTAATTGGTGTTTTTTTTTTTATCATCGATCAATGCGTATAACTGTCCAGTGGAAGCTCCCGAGTTGGAAGGAGAAATTGTTTCCTCTGCCACCCAACATACATCATACTTAGGGGTATGAAATTGTGCAAATTGGTCCGTCCCAACTCGCCAACTGGCAGGCCGCAACTTGTCTCATCTCGTGGACAAGCCCATTTCGTGACTCAATTCAGTGGGAATGGGTTTAGGTTGACTTCCACTTTTGCTGCCCACAAATCGCCTTATAACCCAACTCGCTCACCTGCAAACCCAACTCGTCCCCATCCCCGCCCCACCAACCCGCGAGCTAGCTCGTTTAAACCAGCAAGCCAACTCGCCTGCGGCTTAGTCCAAGTTCCAACTCGGTATGTCACTAATCACCACTGTGTAGGCTGGAAGACGCAGCACGCTGGACGGCTGGACCGCTGCAGCAAAATTTAATTTCCTAGAATATGTGTTGTACATCATTAGAGCATAAACAATGGGAGAGTGTATAGAATAACTTAGGATAACTTTAACTTATAGCCATTAACAACGCGGGCGTTTCACCTATTGTATAGGATAATAAAACTTAGAAAAACTTAACTTTGTTGTACCACTAAATTTCTGTTAATGTAGGGAGAAACGGCACAAGATGAGCCACCCAAGTTGAAACGACACAAGATGTGCCCCTCCAATGTGAAACGGCACATGATGTGCCGCCCCAAATTCTCATGGCACTTCATGTGCCACCCTCTAATTCTCACGGCACAACATGTGCCGCCTCATTCCTTCCCCCACTGCTAACACCTTCTCCCTGTATAATAACTTGGCCTAAATTTCCCTTAAGTTCCTTACTCCCACTGTGGATGCCCTTACATGGAATTGGACACTTGGACAGTCCACGTTGGACTGTTGGACATTTGGGTTACTTACTTAGGCCTCGTTTGTTTCGCGGGCAAGTTTAAGCGAGATTACATAACCAAGCATTAGTAATCCTGGGACTATATAAGAAAAGGACTATTAGTCCATTTTAATTGATAATCCAGTGTTTGGTTGGGCGCATAATATGGAGCGGATTAATGTTAATTAGTCCAATCATTTGTTTGTTTAGGAAGTTACTCCAATGGACAAATTTATAATTTGTCATATTTGCCCCTCCCACGCACGCCCCACCTCTTCACCTCTTCAGCACAAGTCATAAGACTAAGTTTGACAAATTTTCCACTGCCAAAGTAAATCACACATCAAAACTTCACTTGCATTTCACTGAATTATTAAAAAAAATTAAAAAAAAAAAGCTGAGGAAAAAAAAAGTCTATGAATTGGCCAACCAAAAAAATTTTGATTGGAGAATGTTGAAGTGACCCCACAGTGATCCCACAGCCACATCATTTGAGATGAGGATTTTGGGATGAGGATTTGGGAAGCATAGCATTACCCTTTTTACCTCAATATATATGTATAATTTATCTATAATACATACAAGTGTACCACTATGCATAAGTGTTTTACATGTATTGATTTCAATTTTGTTAACAACTGATGTTGTGTTTGTCATCAATATCCAATAGTTTTTGTTATCCACATGTTGAAAAAGACATGAATATATATATAATTGTATCTTATAAAATTACTACAGTACTCCTAATTAAAACTGGATCGAACAACTGAAAATTAACAAAAGTCCACAACTTATTAAGTTGCGGACTCACTCGTGACAAGGGGGCTTATATATATATATATGTAATGCTATGCTTCCCAAATTTTATATGTCAAATGGTTCCCAAACAAGATTGTAACCCTATCACTGCTCATTCAGAAGCAATACATCAAAACAAGAAGGTTCATTTCAGCAGCTTAATATTAATTACAAATAGCTCTCACCAATCACTACCTAAAAAGTACAATAATTGATCCACAAGTTCTACAAATGGTACAAAAGATCCTGGAAAAATATATTTCGAGCTATACCATTTCAAATAAATGAAAGTGTTCAGATATAGCTTCCAAAGATTAATCAGATGAAAATGATTTGATTGCAGCTTTGGATTAGACATATAGGATTCATACTACAGTTCATTTCCATCCTCTTCAGTGCCATCTAGACTATATGAGTTATTGTTAATACTCGGCTTAGAGCTCGCATTGCTACTTGTTGCAAGAGGGGAGTCTGAAACACCAACCGTTCGGGTTTTTATGGACCCTGATCTTACGCTGTACACAGAGAAAGCTGGTATATTCATCATTTATGGTTGTAGATTACCGGGAATGCTTCTCCTTATATCCTATTTAAACAAAAATATCCAAATGAGTACCGCAAAAATCTACTTGAGATTTTACTAGTCAACAGTTGCTTCATTCTTGAACTTTTCCTCCGATGGAATTTTTGATGGATTCTGAAGAAATTATGAATGATCCAATATTTGGTGCCGTGTTGATTTCTTCTCTTCGACGCGATCTGGCATTGCTAGAGAACCAAATACCCTTCTTTATTCTCGAATACTTGTTTGGCACTATAATGAGCGATCATTGGGGTCATTGAATCGGGAGCGATTCTGACTTTCTGCAATCTTTAGGGTCATTGAATCTGGAGCGATTGTGACTTTTCTGCTCTCTGGGGTCATTGAATCTGGAGCGATTATGACTTTTCTGCTCTTTGGGGTCATTGAATCTGGAGCGATTCTGACTCTTATTCTGGGGTCATTGATTCTGACTTTTCTGCTCTCTGGGGTCATTGAATCTGGAGCGATTCTGACTTTTCTGCTATTTGGGGTCATTGAATCTAGAACGATTCTGACTTTTTCTGCTATTTGGGGTCATTGAATCTGGAGAGATTCTGACTTTTCTGCTCTTTGGGGTCATTGAATCTGAAGCGATTCTGACTTTTCTGCTCTCTGGGGTCATTGAATCTGGAGCAATTCTGACTTTTTTGCTCTCTGGGGTCATTGAATCTGGAGCGATTCTGACTTTTCTGCTCTTTGGGGTCATTGAATCTGGAGCGATTCTGACTTTTCTGCTATCTGGGGTCATCAAATCTGGAGCGATTCTGACTTTTTTGCTCTTTGGGGTCATTGAATCTGAAGCGATTCTGACTTTTCTGCTATCTGGGGTCATCGAATCTGGAGCGATTCTGACTTTTCTGCTCTTCGGGGTCATTGAATCTGGAGCGATTCTGACTTTTATTCTGGGGTCATTGAATCTGGAGCGATTCTGACTTTTCTGCACTCTGGGGTCATTGAATCTGGAGCGATTCTGACTTTTCTGCTATTTGGGGTCATTGAATCTGGAGCGATTCTGACTTTTCTGCTATTTGGGGAGCGATTCTGACTTTTCTGCTATTTGGGGTCATTGAATCTGGAGCGATTCTGACTTTTCTGCTCTTTGGGGTCATTGAATCTGAAGCGATTATGACTTTTCTGCTCTCTGGAGTCATTGAATCTGGAGCGATTCTGACTTTTCAGCTCTCTAGGGTCATTGAATCTGGAGCGATTCTGACTTTTCTGCTCTTTGGGGTCATTGAATCTGGAGCGATTATGACTTTTCTGCGATCATTGGGGTCATCGAATCGGGAGCGATTCTGACTTTTCTGCGATCATTGGGGTCATTGAATCTAGAACGATTCTGAATTTTCTGCGATCATAAGGGTCATTGAATCTGGAGCGATTCTGAATTTTCTGCTATCTGGGGTCATCGAATTTGGAGCGATTCTGACTTTTCTGCAAAAACATCTCATTTCTTGAAAGACATCGGAGTATAAGGCGCGAAGCGCATCTTAGTCTTTTCAAAAGCATGGTTCCTGATTCGACACTGGAGTTTAGGCGTGAAGCGCATCTCAGTCGATCAGATGATCCTCATAAGACACCGGAGTATAAGACGCGAAACGCATCTTAGTCTTTTAACACGCTTCATGATTCGGCACCGGAGTATAAGACGCAAAGCGCATCTCAGCCAATCGTTATTCTCATAAAAAAAATGGCAATCGCGACTTTCCTAGGACAGGACGTCATCAGCATAGAAGGATTTCAAGACAAAGGTACGTTCTGCTAACTCTAAGGAGTAGCCTTGTCCTAAGTCATTGAACCTGAAAACATAGAGCATAAATTTGCTTGAGCACGTGCATCACGATAGGATAGGTGCATTCATCTGTGTGACTACCTGCGTTTGTGTATTGTTGTCCCTTGCTCGAACTACGTCTTGGTCTGATTCCCGATGAGATACGTAGGTAGCTCATCTTTGAGCACGACCAGCATTTGGCTATCTGCGCACCCGATTTTGCAACGCACTTTTTGTTTTTACCTAGATTCGACTGTTTGGTCAAAGGCTTGTCTTTCACACAGGCTTTGACATTCATTTGTGATACGTGTTGCTTCACAAACTCTGTCAAAGAGGGGCAAACTGTAGACACCCCGATTTTGACCAAACGTCAAATCTAGGGATTGGTTACCTCTCAAAGACCGATGATGATGATGACCGGTGACATTCGAAGATCTTCCAGAAAATTCAAAATGATTCTTCAAGTTAAATTTCAAAATTGAAAATAAAAAAAAAAAAAAGAGAGAGAGAATTTGGGTATTCGGGGGAAACTCGAACGTTGAAGAACATGTGAAGAAATCAGCCCGAGAATCAGCTAAAAAGATATATATATATATATATATATAAAAAAATAAGATATGAAAGAATGTCTTGAAAAGAAAATACAAAAAATAATAAGGAATTTTGAAACAAAGAGGATTTTTGAAAAAAAGAGAAAAGAGAAAGAGAGGGGAAATAATACATTTAGAATGCATGTTTTGGATGTATTCTTAATGGAATATATTACAAATACAAGTATTTTTAACATAATTCGTCAATAATTAAGCTTATGTCAATGTATATGTTGAAAATTAAAAAGTAGGGCAAAATTCAGTTAGCCCCGGCACGCGAAATTCAGTGAGTGCCGCCCGGCACTCAGCGAGTGCCGCCGGATTCCATCGTTTGTCGCGCGCTATAACAGACTGCTTTTCTCACATGTTCTAGAAGAAAACTTTGCACATGGGTTTCCACCCGAATTTACCCATTTAACCTTGAATTGGTGGTCTATATAAACAAAACTTTCATCTTCATTTTGAGGGACTTGAATGAACACACATATACTTGAATCTAGAGAGAGAGATATACAAAATCATATAGAGAGAATTGAGAAGAAAAGAGGAGTTTTCTTGAAGAATTTGAAGAATTTTAAGAAGATCTTGAAGATTTTGGAAGAACGTCACAAAGATAGAAGAAATCCTTGAGGTCATAGAGGTAACCTCTCAATCACTTTGTGGAATTAAGCAATTCAATCACAAATTCTTAGATCTAGGAACTTTACACATTTTTAAAACCTCTCTTCTTACCTCATTTCATCACACACCACCAAGAATTTGTGATTGAATCTCATGATAATTTACTAATTTGGATCTAAATGAGCTTTGGATTTAAATGAATGGGTTGGTTTCAACGTGTTTGTTCTTTTGATTTTTCTTAAGTAAACTTTGATTTCTAAATTCCAATTTTCCTTTGAAGATTCATAAATTTTCATGTAAATTTTTCAGTGAGTATTTTTTTTTATTTGGTTGATCCTTTGATCTCCTATGATCTTATGACTCATATGGAGTTTAAAATTGATCATGGTTATATCTACACATAATTGGTGAGATTCAAGTCTTAACCCATGACTTGGACCTCCTCATTAAGAATCTAATGGAATTCTTACTATATTCCAATGAGGTTTGAGTAGATTTAAACTTCATTTAATCTCCAAGGACCATTAACTTGAGAGGAGAATAAGTTGACTCTATATTCTTCCATGATCATGTATTTGAGAGAAGAATTGGATGTAGATTTTCATAGTCTATATTTAAAATAAGTAAGACCTTAGGATTTTCTTGATAGATCTCCAACTATGAGATCTATGATAAGAATCCATCAAGGTTAAATCTATGAACATCTTCCTATGTCATTAATTTGTCCCAATAATCACAACCAAGCTTGGTTCTAGTCCTTTGTAGGATCATGGATCAAGTTGGTTTTAAGGTATCAACATTAATTTAACAACGGTGCGTGAATCCATAAACCAATTGTGATCAAAGATTTTCTATAAGGTCATGGTTCATTGGAATTGGATGAGACCAATTGGAGGATGTTCATAACTCATTTAAATACCTCTGTAATTTTTGTTTTGATGGAATTCCATGTCTAAGATGGTTTGGTCTTATGATTTCAAAACATGCAACTCTCTGTCCAAAATTTCAGAACAGTAAGTCCGTTTCGAAATAAATAAATCAGAACCTTAATAGAGTTTCCCGGGTCTCTAATAATTTTTTCTAAGTACCTTAATGTGTTAGGAAGATACCCTAAAAAGATCTAAGTGTTTCTCATCTTTTTACTATTTTTAAAAAATCATACAAGATCTCTGGACAGAGTGTTGTAAAATCCTGAGTGAGGTCTAGTATTTTCCGTATTCCCGGAGATCTAACCATTCAAACCTTGATTTTCTTTTTGAGTTAGAAACTAGACTCACAGAGGCATATCATATCAAAAAATCATTAAGATCCAACCGTTGGAACTATGGTTTTTCGAGCTTTCAAAGTCTGGTCTGCTCTCTGTAATTCATAAAAACTGCTACTGTTTTTTTTGTCTAATCTTATTTATTTCAACTCAAATGGCCTCCTAATGTATTAGGACTCAAACCATGTTTTGAATAATGATAATTTAACTTAAATCCAAAGGTTAAGTGATCCAAATTAGTGAATAAATTCACATCTCATTCTTGTTCATATTCATGCATTCATTCATACATATTCATATTCATAAGTAGGACTTATATCTTGTCTAAGGCATGTGTACTAACCTTTGTTTTGTAGCGCATTTGGGGTATGATTTCTCAACTCTTCTCTAGTTCAATTCTATACTTTGATTTTAAATTGATTTTCAACTCCATGTGCGACACCTTGGACTAGGTTTTGCCTTATGTGTATATATGTGATAGAGACCTTTTCTTAGGATTTCTATTCTTGCATGCATTGCACGTTTAATATTCGCGGCCGGATCTCGGGTATGTTTTCTAGTTCTCTATTGCATATCATGTTGCTTGCTACTTGAGTTATATGGCTTATGAATGATATTTTGTCGTTAGTAATTTTACACCATTTCCAACATGCTTGTGTTATGTATACCTATATATGTATTAATTGAGGGCATGCTTAGATTAATAACTTGATTAAAAAGGATGTTGAGTAGAGGCCTATCGTGAGATAGGATGAAAGGGGGTGTTTTAGTCCGCCGGGCTCCTTCCCCTTTCATTCCATAATC
The DNA here is from genome assembly GCA_033977485.1 of Hydrangea macrophylla. Classification (NCBI taxonomy): domain Eukaryota; kingdom Viridiplantae; phylum Streptophyta; class Magnoliopsida; order Cornales; family Hydrangeaceae; genus Hydrangea; species Hydrangea macrophylla. The sequence continues at coordinate 111,245,016 of CM066999.1, forward strand.
CCCGGACCCAGTTTATCTTTGGTTTCGCAAAAGATCAGTTTGCTTTAAAATGGTTTCTTAATTTTTCCTTTTAAAAATTAAGTGGCGACTCTTTGAAATTTGAAAAAAAAAATGTTTTACAAAAGTGGGCCCAAATGCCGGCATCCACAATCTGAAAAGCTGTGGGTAAGAAACCTGCGATATCCACAATCTGGCGACTCTGCTGGGGATCGAACCCAGAATCTCTGGTTTCGCAGACCAGGATTTCCGATTTTGGGTTCACTCGAGGATTAGACTTGAAAGCATCATTCTAATCAAATTAATTAATTTTTGTATGCCCGTTGCATTGCACTTGCATGTCTCGCCAGTTGCTTGCACGGAACTATGACCTTGGAGGCTCGGGGCAACCCGGTCGGTCAAGCCATCATGGGGCCGTGTGATCACCCTTGATCTCGCACCATGTTTTGGTATATGAAGCATCCTATCGGGTGTGTGTCAAGGGTCCCTTATTTGACCAAAACCCGGCCTTTGCATAGTAGTTTCCATAGAACCTTTCAAAATTAGGGAATCAATTCTTGATTAGGATTTATGTGCTAGGGAGTTTTGTATGCCCGAAAGGGATTACTTGAGATGATGACGATGCTTACTTGATAAAAGATGTGTAACCTCTTAATCACTTTTGAGCAATTCCTTTTCATGTCCTATGACATTTAAGAATAAGCCGAATCTTGATTATAAGATTACATCTCTTGTATCATATTTAGCTAAGCATCATTGACCTTGTATGCATCTGAATTCATGAAATGTGCGATGATTATCTAATCGTGTGATGCTCCTACCCAAGAATCCAAAGTTCATTGTTTATGAAAATTTTTGATTAATCATCATCTTTTATCCAAAAGAAGAAGAAATTGTTTTGAAAAATTTTTTACCCTTTCAAAGAAAAAAAGTGTTTAAGGTTCATTTTCTTTAATCAAGTAAAACCCAAATCATTTTTTTTATTGAGATATATTTTCATGTCCTCACTTTAAAGAAAAAAAATCCAAAAAACTCAGGAATTGTTTTTGGGAGAAATGCTTCTCAAATGAATTTCAAAGCAAAAATTTAATCCAATCATCTTTGTTGAGCAAAAGGTTAAACATCCTCATTCTCAAAAGAATTCTCAAAAAAAAATTGTTTTCAAAAGATTTTATCCTCAAAAAAAAAAAATACTTTCCAAAATAAATTTTGAAATTTTAATACTTAAAAGGGGTAATGAGGATCACAATGAAAAGAGAAATTGGTGTACTTGACATGGATGAGGATTTTATGTGCTTATATGTTTATATGCTAGAACTAGGATTTTCTTTTCTATTGGCATATAGAATAGGCACACACACACACACATGCATCGTATGAGCCATTCATAAATTTTTTTTTTACCAAGCATTTTCAAAAAATAAGGTTGTTTGAAAATTGATTAAAAATAAAAATGGTTGTAGGCAAGATAGCATTGGACACCAGGACAGTTTGGGTCAGGGATTCGAGTGCAAGGTTAGTACGAAGAGAGCCAGAGACAGAAATAGAAATGGATCACGAACAACATGCTGCAGAAATAGCACAATTGAAAGAGAGAATGGACCAAATGATGACCATGTTGGAAACACTGACCCGTCAGAGGCCTGTAGTTGATCCACCAATAATCAATCCTCCCCCACCCGTTCGGGATATGGAAGATGATTGGTTTGAGGATCCGGAACCACCGAGAGTTGATGTACCGAGGGCAGAGAGAGAGAAAATTGAGAAAGCTGAGAAAGAGCGTATCGAGATGAAGAAGAAGGTGGAAAAGCTAGAGAAAGTTGTCCCCAAGTCTAATGGGGTTGATAGCTACCTGCTAGAGTTAGAGGGTTTGTTTGAGGGAACTCAAGAAAAATTGCCAGCCGGTTTCAAGATGCCCGAGATCGATAAGTTTGACGGTTCTGGCAACCCCAGAAACCATGTGAGGATGTGCATTGGGGCCTTTCAGCCAAGTGGTCTGAATCCTGCCATGATGGCCATGCTGTTTCAACAAACTTTGACTGGGGCAGCTTTATCCTGGTATTTCACATTAGAGCCAAGCAAGAGTCGCATATGAGAGGAAGTGGTGAAAGCCTTTGTCACCCAATATGAATACAACCAAGAGCTCGATGTAACTGTGAGGGATCTGGAAACAACCATGCAAGAGAATAGAGAGTCATTTGCTGAATTCCTGGCACGATGGAGGGGGAAAGCTGCAAAAATGACCCAAAGGCCATCAGAGAAGGAACAAATACGGATTGTAATCAAGAACCTGCAGAGTGTGTACTAGGAGAAACTAATGTATCAATGTATTCATACCTTTGCTGAGTTGTTTGAAATTGGGACAAGGATAGAAGACGCCATCAAAGACGGAAAGATCAAAAGAGAAGATTCCCAGGGGAACCGCCCTAGAAGACCATTCTATGGGGGGAATGCTGGAAATCAGGTAGCAACTGATGTTAATGTTCTAAGCCAGCCGGAAGAAGGGCAGAATTTTGCGAGAAAAGGGGGTGCGTCGAGACCAAAGTTGGAAGGACAGCTTCGTCGCTTTACGGATTTAGGGATTTCTCTAACTACCATTTTCAAGTGATTAAAGGAAAAAGGATATCTCAAGCCTCTAGATCCAAAACCAATGCATGATCCACTTCCACCGGGCTTCAATACAAGCCTCTATTGTGAGTTTCACCAAGCTCATGGCCATACGACTGACCGATGTATGAGGTTAAGGCATGAAGTACAAGATTTGATCGATAATAAGACCATTTCCCCTCCGCCTGTAGCTCGACCGCATGTGACTCAGAACCCGCTCCCCAATCATCATGCTGTACCACCACCACTGAACATCAATCTCTTAGATGTTGGGAAGGAAATCTTCGACCCATCTGTGTTGATCGTATCGGTAGGACAAGCTGCCAAAGCTTATGAATTCCCAGAAGATTAGAGGATATGTCTTATAGTAGTCGAGGAAGAGGATTGGCTGATAGGAGGAGAAGAGGAACAAGCATTTGAGGAAGATATGGACAATGAAATCATCCAAATCAATTGGTGGGATCCAAACAATCCTACTAATAACTCCATTTGGGAGGAGGAGGTGTACAGTGACACAGATGGTCTGTGGTCCGAAGGGGAAGAAGAGAGAAATGCTGAGGAAGTGGTCAATCATGCCAAGCTGTGTGGGTTAGATGGGAATGATTTGGAAAAGGAAAGGGAAGGATCTTGAAGAAGGAAGGCAGGCGTTGCATGCACATTCCATCAAGGAAGGAGGAGACTTCCCCTACTACGGCTCTCCAGAGCCATGGGTAGACTGCACAGATAAGTACTTGGAGCAAGGGTTTGAGATCTCTTTCTTACATGAATTCGCTGACTATGAAGATCCATACCTACAAGCGCCCATAGAACCTATGTCTGTCCAAGATTGGATTTGTGCACTGGATGGCCTGGCCATGAGGAATCTCTTTCATGAAGAAGGCAGTAAGATCGAGGAGAGCGGTCCAAAGAAGATCATGGAAATGAAGATTGGGAAAGAACAGATGGGAGAAGTGTTGGAGGAAGACATCAAGGGAAATAAGGGAAAGGAAGGCAAGTCAGGAAAAGAAGAAGAAACAGAACCAGGAGATTTGCCAATAGGTCCTTGAGTCTAGTGAAAGAATTCCCCTACCCCGGAAGTCTGTAATGGCCAAGAATGAGCCAAACTTTTTAATTTTCTGTTATCAATGAAAGTGACTGATTCTGCTTACTTGATTGTGCTTAAATAAATATAATAACTGTGAAAAAAAAAGAGCAAATGAACCTGCTTGCAAAATCATTGAGGAAACCTTGGCATTTGACTTAGAAAATGAAGAAGATTCTCAAAGTGATTCTTTCCATATTTCACTCAATAAAGATAAAAGCATAAAATTGATCTCATTGCTAAAAGAATACAAGGATGCCTTGCATGGTCCTATGATAATGTGCCAGAATGAATTCAGAAATTATCCCACATCACCCCCTTTATACCAAACCTAAAAGGTGAGCTCACAGTCCAAAGCCATGAACTTGTTCCTTAATGGTAGCTAGATATCTTAAATGAACTTCTTCTTCTTAAAAGAAAAAAAAAAGAAAGAAAAAAAAAAGAGAGCTCGCTAGGATGAAAACCCGAAAGGGCGCCTAGGCAAAAGTTAGACCAAAATAAGATGCGTGTTGATTTCAAAATCCGAATCCTATCCAGTCAAACTCATGAAGAGAATACCAAAATAAGATGCGTGTTGATTTCAAAATCCGAATCCTATCCAGTCAAAATCATGAAGAGAATAAGAGATAATGAGAAAAGAAAGGAAAGAAAAAAGAAAAAAGAAAAAAGTAGGGAATAAATAAGATTGAGAATTCTTGAGTACTTCAAAGTACATGAATTATCCTAAGAAAAGAAATTGGAAATGAAAAGAAAGATTTGAAAGTATCAATTAAATTTTTGTGAGAGACTCAATGGATAAGTGATAAGTGGACCTAAAACAATGCAGAAATATCTTTGAGAAAGATAAAGAGTAATTTGGAGGGCTGATATTACTATGTGAGTATGATAGAGTATGAGTAAAACATGATGTATTATGAGAGTTGTAAAGATTGACTGGCTAGTGATAAGGTGAAAAGAATCAACCGCCACAAAACAAAAAAGGGGAAAGAAGAAAAAAAAAAGGAAGAAAAGGGGAAAAGAAAAAAAATGCATAAGATGGAGAAGTAGTTCATCATCTTGTTCGAAAGCTGCCACAAGGAATATGTTTCAGAAAATCTGCCTAGAAAGGGCACCCATTGAACCTAAATGAAAACATGGCTCGAAAAGCCCACCAATTCTTGAAGCCTTATTCTTTCAAGACCTCCAGAGTAGATGAACTACGTTCTGACCTGATTCCCATTCGGGGATACGTAGGCAGCCTGCAAGGTTCGGTCACAACTACACACACAGTCAATCATCGCACTTCTTTCAGGCCTCGACCGAACTACTACAGGACCTGATGCCCATTCGGGGATAAGTAGGCGGGTCTCCTAAGGCCCTCGGTCCAAAGAAGAAACCCAACTAATTCATGAAATTACCTTCGCTTGCCCAGAGGCCGCGTCACCTCCCTCAAACCAGGGGCAAACTTCGTTTGCCCAGCACTTCCAAGCCCCCTGTCAAACTAGGGGCAAACTGTCGTTTGCCAAATAAGATATCTCTGGGTTTACTGGCTTTCCAAATAAGGATCAAGTTTGGACATCCTGAAAGTTCTTGAGGTTAAAAGTTGAAGTTTTCATGCATAAATCTGAAATTGATTTAAGATGGAAAGAAACATTGAAAAGAAGAATTCCTCATTACCTTAAAGTCAATTGTAAAGGAAGATACAATGAAAGAAAACTATGGGATGATGATTCTCTAAAAAAATAATAATCAGAAAAGCGCAAAGAAAAGAAAGCAGAATTGGTCACAAATTTGAAAAACTATGTGTGTCTCAACTCAGTTTGAGTCTACCCTCCTGAAAACCGAAAGATACATTCCTCAGATGGATCAGCAAGAAGTGGAAATTTCAAAAGAAGGGTAATAGCATGAAGGGCAGGAAGTCAGATTCTACCCCGTCAAGGAAAGGGCGAGTAACATCTTCAGAGAGAGCAAAATCAAGTGAATATCCTCAGTAGATCAAGATGTACCAAAAAGCCTTTGAACTTGTCCATAGTCAAAAGGGGAATCCGTGAGTAGAAAAGTGGGTTGTCGTAAGGAACTGGCTCGTACTTCTTCCCCTCCTTGCTTGAATCACCTAAAACTGTTGTCCATAGCAAACAATCTATCAAGAAAAGAAAATGATGAATCTAGAATAAGAAGCACATGAAACATATCTTGAGCTAGAATGGTCCCAAGGCAAATCTTTTGAGGCTGGACCAGCTCCGATCTAATCCTCGGTCTTGGCATAAGTCGTCTATCGCAGCCTATGTGTCACCAACCAAAGCAAAAAATATGCATAATCCAGATCTTTAAAATAGAAAATGAGTTTTCGAGTCTGCGAGACTCTCGATCTTTGAAATAGAAAATGAATTTTTGAGTCTGCGCGACTCCAAATCTTTGAAAATAGGAAATGAATTTTCGAGTCTGCGCGACTCCAAATCTTTGAAAAAGAGAAAAGTGAATTTTCGAGTCCGTGCGACTCCAGTTCTTTTTGAAAATAGAAAACGGATTGTTAAGTCCACATGACTATTCTGAAAGGAGAAAAAGAAAGGGGATTTACCCTAGCAATGCCAAGCTTCTTTTCTGCTATTTGGGGTCATTGAATCGGGAGCGATTCTGGCTTTTCTGCGATCATTGGGGTCATTGAATCGGGAGCGATTCTGACTTTCTACAATCTTTAGGGTCATTGAATCTGGAGCGATTCTGACTTTTCTGCTCTTTGGGGTCATTGAATCTGGAGCGATTATGACTTTTCTGCTCTTTAGGGTCATTGAATCTGGAGCGATTCTGACTTTTATTCTGGGGTCATTGAATCTGGAGCGATTCTGACTTTTCTGCTCTCTGGGGTCATTGAATCTGGAGCGATTCTGACTTTTCTGCTATTTGGGGACATTGAATCTGGAGCAATTCTGACTTTTTAGCTATTTGGGGTCATTGAATCTAGAGCGATTCAGACTTTTCTGCTCTTTGGGGTCATTGAATCTGAAGCGATTCTGACTTTTCTGCTCTCTGGGGTCATTGAATCTGGAGCGATTCTGACTTTTCTGCTCTCTGGGGTCATTGAATCTGGAGCGATTCTGACTTTTCTGCTCTTTGGGGTCATTGAATCTGGAGCGATTATGACTTTTCTGCTCTCTGGGGTCATTGAATCTGGAGCGATTCTGACTTTTTTGCTCTTTGGGGTCATTGAATCTGGAGTGATTCTGACTTTTCTACTATCTGGGGTCATCAAATCTGGAGCGATTCTAACTTTTCTGCTCTTTGGGGTCATTGAATCTGGAGCGATTCTGACTTTTATTCTGGGGTCATTGAATCTGGAGCGATTCTGACTTTTCTGCTCTCTGGGGTCATTAAATCTGGAGCGATTATGACTTTTCTGCTATTTGGGGTCATTGAATCTGGAGCGATTCTGACTTTTCTGCTATTTGGGGTCATTGAATCTGGAGCGATTCTGACTTTTCTGCTATTTGGGGTCATTGAATCTGGAGCGATTCTGACTTTTCTGCTATTTGGGGTCATTAAATCTGGAGAGATTCTGACTTTTCTGCTCTTTGGGGTCATTGAATCTGAAGCGATTCTGACTTTTCTGCTCTCTGGGTTCATTGAATCTGGAGTGATTCTGACTTTTCTGCTTTCTGGGGTCATTGAATCTGAAGCGATTCTGACTATTCTGCTCTTTGGGGTCATTGAATCTGGAGCGATTCTGATTTTTCTGCGATCATTGGGGTCATTGAATCGGGAGCGATTCTGACTTTTCTGCGATCATTGGGGTCATTGAATCTAGAGCGATTCTAAATTTTCTGCGATCATTGGGGTCATTGAATCTGGAGCGATTCTGACTTTTCTGCTATATGGGGTCATCGAATCTGGAGCGATTCTGACTTTTCTGCAAAAACACTTTTCTACTATCTGGGGTCATCGAATCTGGAGCGATTCTTACTTTTCTGGAAAAAACATCTCATTTCTTGAAAGGCATCGGAGTATAAGGCGCGAAGCGCATCTTAGTCTTTTCAAAAGCATGGTTCCTGATTCGACACTGGAGTTTAGGCGTGAAGCGCATCTCAGTCGATCAGATGATCCTCATAAGACACCGGAGTATAAGACGCGAAACGCATCTCAGTCTTTTAACACGCTTCATGATTCGGCACCGGAGTATAAGACGCAAAGCGCATCTCAGCCAATCGTTATTCTCATAAAAAAATGGCAATCGCGACTTTCCTAGGACAGGACGTCATCAGCATAGAAGGATTTCAAGACAAAGGAACGTTTTGCTAACTCTAAGGAGTAGCCTTGTCCTAAGTCATTGAACCTGAAAACATAGAGCATAAATTTGCTTGAGCACGTGCATCACGATAGGATAGGTGCATTCATCTGTGTGACTACATGCGTTTGTGTATTGTTGTCCCTTGCTCGAACTACGTCTTGGTCTGATTCCCGACGGGATACGTAGGCAGCTCATCTTTGAGCACGACCAGCATTTGGCTATCTGCGCACCCGATTTTGCAACGCACTTTTTGTTTTTACCTAGATTCGACTGTTTGGTCAAAGGCTTGTCTTTCACACAGGCTTTGACATTCATTTGTGATACGCGTTGCTTCACAAACTCTGTCAAAGAGGGGCAAACTGTAGACACCCCGATTTTGACCAAACGTCAAATCTAGGGATTGGTTACCTCTCAAAGACCGATGATGATGATGACCAGTGACATTCGAAGATCTTCCAGAAAATTCAAAATGATTCTTCAAGTTAAATTTCAAAATTGAAAAAAAAAAAGAGAGAAAATTTGTGTATTCGGGGGAAACTCGAACGTTGAAGAACATGTGAAGAAATCAACCCGAGAATCCGCTAAAAAGATATATATATATATATATATAAATAAGATATGAAAGAAAGTCTTGAAAAGAAAATAAAAAAAAATAATAAAAAGGAATTTTGAAACAAAGAGGATTTTTGAAAAAAAGAGAAAACAGAAACAGAGGGGAAATAATACATTTAGAATGCATGTTTTGGATGTATTCTTAATGGAATATATTACAAATACAAGTATTTTTAACATAATTCGTCAATAATTAAGCTTATGTCAATGTATATGTTGAAAATTAAAAAGTAGGGCAAAATTCAGTTAGCCCCGGCACGCGAAATTCAGTGAGTGCCGCCCGGCACTCAGCGAGTGCCGCCGGATTCCATCGTTTGTCGCGCGCTATAACAGACTGCTTTTCTCACATGTTCTAGAAGAAAACTTTGCACATGGGTTTCCACCCGAATTTACCCATTTAACCTTGAATTGGTGGTCTATATAAACAAAACTTTCATCTTCATTTTGAGGGACTTGAATGAACACACATATACTTGAATCTAGAGAGAGAGATACAAAATCATATAGAGAGAATTGAGAAGAAAAGAGGAGTTTTCTTGAAGAATTTGAAGAATTTTAAGAAGATCTTGAAGATTTTGGAAGAACGTCACAAAGATAGAAGAAATCCTTGAGGTCATAGAGGTAACCTCTCAATCACTTTGTGGAATTAAGCAATTCAATCACAAATTCTTAGATCTAGGAACTTTACACATTTTTAAAACCTCTCTTCTTACCTCATTTCATCACACACCACCAAGAATTTGTGATTGAATCTCATGATAATTTACTAATTTGGATCTAAATGAGCTTTGGATTTAAATGAATGGGTTGGTTTCAACGTGTTTGTTCTTTTGATTTTTCTTAAGTAAACTTTGATTTCTAAATTCCAATTTTCCTTTGAAGATTCATAAATTTTCATGTAAATTTTTCAGTGAGTATTTTTTTTTATTTGGTTGATCCTTTGATCTCCTATGATCTTATGACTCATATGGAGTTTAAAATTGATCATGGTTATATCTACACATAATTGGTGAGATTCAAGTCTTAACCCATGACTTGGACCTCCTCATTAAGAATCTAATGGAATTCTTACTATATTCCAATGAGGTTTGAGTAGATTTAAACTTCATTTAATCTCCAAGGACCATTAACTTGAGAGGAGAATAAGTTGACTCTATATTCTTCCATGATCATGTATTTGAGAGAAGAATTGGATGTAGATTTTCATAGTCTATATTTAAAATAAGTAAGACCTTAGGATTTTCTTGATAGATCTCCAACTATGAGATCTATGATAAGAATCCATCAAGGTTAAATCTATGAACATCTTCCTATGTCATTAATTTGTCCCAATAATCACAACCAAGCTTGGTTCTAGTCCTTTGTAGGATCATGGATCAAGTTGGTTTTAAGGTATGAACATTAATTTAACAACGGTGCAGTGAATCCATAAACCAATTGTGATCAAAGATTTTCTATAAGGTCATGGTTCATTGGAATTGGATGAGACCAATTGGAGGATGTTCATAACTCATTTAAATACCTCTGTAATTTTTGTTTTGATGGAATTCCATGTCTAAGATGGTTTGGTCTTATGATTTCAAAACATGCAACTCTCTGTCCAAAATTTCAGAACAGTAAGTCCATTTTGAAATTAATAAATCAGAACCTTAATAGAGTTTCCCGGGTCTCTAATAATTTTTTCTAAGTACCTTAATGTGTCAGGAAGATACCCTAAAAAGATCTAAGTGTTTCTCATATTTTTACTATTTTTAAAAAATCATACAAGATCTTTGGACAGAGTGTTGTAAAATCCTGAGTGAGGTCTAGTATTTTCCGTATTCCCGGAGATCTAACCGTTCAAACCTTGATTTTCTTTTTGGGTTAGAAACTAGACTCACAGAGGCATATCATATCAAAAAATCATTAAGATCCAACCGTTTGAACTATGGTTTTTCTAGCTTTGAAAGTCTGGTCTGCTCTCTGTAATTCATAAAAACTGCTACTGTTTTTTTTGTCTAATCTTATTTATTTCAACTCAAATGGTCTCCTAATGTATTAGGACTCAAACCATGTTTTGAATAATGATAATTTAACTTAAATCCAAAGGTTAAGTGATCCAAATTAGTGAATAAATTCACATCTCATTCTTGTTCATATTCATGTATTCATTCATACATATTCAGATTCATAAGTAGCAGTTATATCTTGTCTAAGGCATGTGTACTAACCTTTGTTTTGTAGCGCATTTAGGGTATGATTTCTCAATTCTTCTCTAGTTCAATTCTATACTTTGATTTTAAATTGATTTTCAACTCCATGTGCGACACCTTGGACTAGGTTTTGCCTTATGTGTATATATGTGATAGAGACCTTTTCTTAGGATTTCTATTCTTGCATGCATTGCACGTTTAATATTCGCGGCCGGATCCCGGGTATGTTTTCTAGTTCTCTATTGCATATCATGTTGCTTTCTACTTGAGTTATATGACTTATGAATGATATTTTGTCGTTAGCAATTTTACACCATTTCCAACATGCTTTTGTCATGTATACCTATATATGTATTAATTGAGGGCATGCTTAGATTAATAACTTGATTAAAAAGGATGTTGAGTAGAGGCCTACCGTGAGATAGGATGAAAGGGGGTGTTTTAGTCCGCCGGGCTCCTTCCCCTTTCATTCCATAATCCCCGGACCCAGTTTATCTTTGGTTTCGCAAAAGATCAGTTTGCTTTAAAATGGTTTCTTAATTTTTCCTTTTAAAAATTAAGTGGCGACTCTTTGAAATTTGAAAAAAAATGTTTTACAAAAGTGCGATATCCACACATGGCATTACTCGAAAGTGAATATAGATTCACAAGGACTTGTAACTTTTGAACACTGTAGTTTTTTTAAAGATTGTGCAAATTCTTTGGGTTTCAAAAGTTGGGTTTTTTTTTTTTTTTAATATAGGTTAAACATGTATGATACCACTTGACTCAATTTCTAGATAGTTTCTGGATTGGAAGATAGATTAGCATAATTTCACTCATGGATTTATGAAAGGAATAGATCGAAGACATAAAAAGCACTTCCTACTTGTTTGGTTACATTTCATATCCTTTTATTTTTTTTCTTGATTTTCAGCTATTTTTTGAATCTATTTAGTCTCTAATATTACTTGATCATAGGAGAAAAAATAGAAAATTTTGTTTTCCTTCCCTTTTTTTGTCTTTTCCTTCATTGAATCCGCGAATAAAAAAGGAAGGCATTAAGATTCAAGGTAAGATGCCTGATCTAAATAATATCGCATATTGTAGGAATGAAAAATGTCTGTGAAGTCAAAGTCTGTGAAGTCAAAGTCTAGCGAAGAATCAGTAGACATATATGAATTAAATGTATGGCTTGCAAAGTAGCATCAATGGAAAAAAAAAAAAAAAAAAAAATTACCTGGAGCTACACAACCAATAGTTCCCTTAAGGCCAAGAGAGCTATTTTGGTGCATAGAATGGCTGACTTCATCACTGGGAAGACACCTCGTCAAACCAAAATCACCCACATGTGCTATCATGTCCTTGTCAAGAAGAATGTTACTCGGTTTGAGATCACAATGAACAATCGGATTTGGGCAGCAGTGGTGAAGATACTCCAATGTAGAAGCAACATCAATTGCAATGTTCAGTCTCTGAAGTATGCTTAAACTCCTTGATTTGTCCTTTGCATTCTTTGCACTTAAATCTTCGCGTAGCCAGCTCTCTAGACTCCCATTGGGCATAAACTCGTAAACTAGATCTTTAAACTCATTACCTTGGGAATCTAAACTTGAACAGGTTGTTATGATTTTGACAACATTTCGATGCCTGATGTATCTCAAGGCATTGCACTCTGCTAAAAAACTCTTATAAGCTGCTCGGTTTCTGTTTGAACTCTAAAACACATATCAAAACAAAGCCCTTGAAACACACACTCGTGTTTGAAGTGTTCGATTGCCTCAATTAAGAGGACTTAGAAGCAACCAATTTGTAAAGAAAAGGAGATGAGAAAGAGAGAGTTCGAGGTCGAAGACTCAATCGATTGTGGACCTTCGAAGGTCTTCAAAATGGAATAAATAAAAGTAGTGTCCAACAGTGAAATAAGAACAAAAGATGGTAGAGTTCGAAGGATGCCTTCGAAGTGGTGATTAAACTATGGAAGAAAGTAAATAAAATTGTAGGCTAAGAAACTAATTAACTAGAATCTAATCTAGTGCTAGAAACTAAACTACATACAAAGTAAAGTGGCCATGATGGCCTAATGAAAGTAAATGATATATTGAAGAAATACCACATAATGTATTGATGTGATTGTTTGGTCAAGGACCTTTTTACAAGGAGTACATTGCATCTATTTATAGATGAATTACATAACTATCTATTTGAATTTAAACATTTCCCTCCTATTACATTAACTAACAATTCAAATTCCTACAACTTCCAAGTAGTTAATTACCAATTAGTAGGAGATGCTCCTACAATGACAAGTGTCTTCAAGTGACTTCCATATATCTCAATCACCATTGATCTTCAAGTAACCATCTTGGATCTTCCCTTCTAATGCCAAGTGTCCTTCAATCAACTTCCAAATACCACCAACCAATTTGAATTTGTTTTCCATGTGACAATTATAATCATATTATATAATTATATAATATAATATAATATGACTTTATATACTAATACATATAAATATAATTTGTGGTCCAAACATACCCCCCGTGGCTCTTTATGAACGAAGTTCTTATAGAGTCGGAATAACATTTTTCGATCCAATTGGTAGGTTCGAAATGGACCAAATTAACAATCAAAAGCAGTTTTTTGAATTGGCTTCGAAGCCAATATGATAACATTGAACACAAAATAAACAGCTTTTTATACTGATTTGATGCCAATAAAAGTCTCGAATACACAAAATATTGCTTTAAATTGGCTTTCGAATCAAATGAAATAGCTTTGAAGGCTTTGAAACCAATATACTTATTTTGAACACAAAGCAATGGCTTAAACTTGCCTCAAAGCCAATATATAACATTGCTTAAACATGCTTTGAAGACAATATAATTGCTTCGAATCACCAAAATGATGGCTTAAACTTGATTCGAAACAATACAATTGCTTCGAACACAAAACAATGGTTTCAAAGTTGCTTCAAAGCCAATGAAAAGGATTTGAACATAAAATGATGGTTTAAACCTGGATTCGAAGTAAACACAATAGCTTCGAGCGCCAAAACAATGGCTTTAAACTTAATTCGAAGCCAACAAAAAGGATTAAAACATCAAATAACTTGCTTCGAGGCCAAAATTATAATTTCAAACTCAAAATAAACTGTTTTTAAATTGGTTTGAACCAATAAACTAACTTTGAACACCAAATAACCAAATAATGGCTTAAACTTTGCCTCGAAGCCAATCTAATTACTTTGAACATAAAATAAATGACTTTAATCTGGCTTCGAAGCCAATATAAATGTATTAAATCATAAAATACATTGTTTCAAAAAAGTTACAACCATCGAATTTTCTAATATCTAACTTCAGTGGAAATTAATCCAAATGTTTGGATGGCCTTTGGAGAAACTTCAACCATGATACTCGAGTGTCACCAAAAGTGACTCGAAGTTGAATGCATTCATGGAAATAAGGCAGTAAGCCTTGACATTCAATATCTTTTTTTGCATCGGCCAAATTGTTCGATTTAACACAGTGGCCGTATGACTGCTTAAAATTTCAGTCAATAATTTTCGTTGTCTTCATAAAAATCTTGCCATAGAAAAATCCACATGGTCATAATCCATTTTTGATGAGATCCATGAAGCCAAAATGGGTATTGACTAATTAAAGCCATAAGTGGCTTAAATATTTCACAAGTTTCAATAGTTTGCATAATATTGAAAAACTCGAATCTATGAACAAGAGTTTGTTCATGGTTCTCAACCATACTTGGTTGAAAAATACACCCCCCGAGTATATTTTCACCACAATTACTTGGTTGATTAACCAATATGGGTGATGAGGGTGATTGTGAATTTTTTATTTCCACCATTAAAGGATCTTCAAGGTTCTTCATAATAAATTTATTTTCATTCAATGACTCGTAATTTTAAAGAATAGTTGACACCCCCCGAGCCATTTCATATATTTTAGTTTTCAAACTAAATGCTTGATCCTTTAATTCTTCCAACAATGGAACAAAATCATTTAACCAATTTTCATCACCAAAATTTGGTGTTGGTGGTGGTAAAACATACAACCAATCGAAATTGTTATCACCAAATTTTGGTGTTGTCACACCCCAACCCGCCCCAGCGGGTTCGGACACATGTAACAAAGGATTACCAATACCAAAACACCCTCTAATAGCAATAAAACAAGAGTTAAATATAGTAAAAGGTATTCATTAGCTTAAACCAGCACAAGGGTAAACTTTTCATTAAGAAAATGTGCCCAAACTTTATATCAAAAGATAGCCTTGCGAGTCTCGGTTCCAACGCGAAAAACGGCGCGCGAATCCGAATTTTCTAGACAGAGTTATGTCCGTTTCCGTAAAAGTCGTCAGGCTGAAAATATACCTGCGAATTATTTGTTTCCTAGCTACCAACTAACCAATAAAACAAAATTAAAGTTTTAAAATCGTCAAATGGTACTTAGACGGAGTTCCCCTTATTACAGCACCATTCCCCCTGTTAAACAAGAACTGAAATACCAAAATATCACCCCAAACATTTGGAAATGCTTTTATAATTCAATCCACAATTCATATATTACAAGGATCTAATATAAAACCAAATCATAAACTTATCTCCAAAAACCCAACCACCAGGAATATAACTACTCATCTAAACTCATTTACATATGAACATATTAAACATTAACCATTAATCTCAAGCTATCCCAGAATCCCCACAGTTCAACGCTTCTCACTGTGATGCTCGTCCCTACCTGCGTGGTCATTAGCCACAAAAATTGATTAAGCTTTCGCTTAATGAGTACGTGGTACTAATCATGCAATTGGAATATTTAATGTATCATAAACACCAATTAAGCATTCACAATAATAAATGGTCGCCGGCGTGTCAAATAATCAATCACCATCGTATTGGACCCTTGATTCTGGGCCATTCTCACTTTGTCGTCGCTTTAAAAGCGATATCACACACTCTCATGTGACCGTAGTCAATTCGTTGTGGTCGTCACCACCGTCCCCTTTTCTCTGAGGACTTCATCATCATCCCCCTTTTCTCTGAGGAATGAGCATCCCTTATATATGGGCTAAATAATGGTGATTATCAATTAACACCCTTTGACCCAAATAAGCACATAAGCAACTCAACATGTCAACATAGCAATTTTAACATTTTAGACATGTTAAATAATAAATTATCACATGCTTTTCTACTTAATCATAAATTAAGCATTCTAAGCATTTAATAACAATTAAAAGACATTAAAAATCCAATTTTAGGATTAGGACACTCACCTCACGAATAAGTCCCAAATAAGCCTAGAAATCCCAACCTCCTTCGCAAAACTAGCTCTAGAAACTCCCAATGATATTCCTACATATATATCACATATATGTATCACCCCTTAAAATGGGTCGCGGAAAAAAATTACCAAAATTGAAAAAGAAAGACATAGAAATAACCCTCTCACCTTCACGAGTCCGAATATGGCTTCGGTTCGCGAAATAGAGGTCACACGGCGAAGCTACGGCGACAAAATGACGCGGAACCCTTTTTTCTTGTTTCTTTTTTTTTTTCTGCGAGAGCAGACTCTGTTACTTTTTTTTGTTTTGATACCTTTAACAAGATGATAAAGGGAAATGAGATGTATATCTCATTTTTGACTTTCCTTATTTGCGTTTACACCCCCACTACTTCCTAAAGCTTATTATGAAACCCCCAAATAATTATATTAACTACCAAATATCTAAGTGGATATGTGTCTATGTCACGTATGGGTCCCAAAAGTGGTCCCAAATATTTTATAAAGCTGCTAATTAGCCTACTAGTTATGAATTAAATTTCTATTCGCTCTCACACGGGTACCCAAACTGGCACCATAAAAAGGTCATAACTAGCAATAAAATATTCAAAACAATTAAACAATTATTCAGTTAATCTCATAAATGTAACTAAATGCAATTTATCTAATTTGGACCTCCCGTGGGTCCCATTTCACATCTATCCAACTGTGCCCTTCTCGAAGCACTTATCACATCGGGGTAACTGGAACTTACCCAAATATCACATGCAATTAATTATACTAATTAATGCATGAAAAATAAATATTACTTCCATTTTCTGGGTACGGGTATTACATCTCTCCCTCCCTTTTAGGAAGTTTGTCCACATACTTTTCTTACCTCAAGAGCCAAATAGGTGAGGAAATTTCTCTCGAATTTCGTCCTCACGTTCCCAAGTTGCCTCCTCTACTGAATGATTGCGCCATAACGCCATCACTAGAGGAATGACTTTAGTTCTGAGCACCTGATCCTTCCTATCTAGGATTCGAACTGGATGTTCAACATAAGTCAAGTCTTCTCGAACCATCAACGGTTCCGGAGTGATACGGTGACTCGAGTTTGATAGACAACGTCGCAACATTGAAACGTGAAACACATTCTAAACATTAGCCAACTCTTTCGGTAATTCCAACCGATATGCAACTGGACCAACTCTATCCACAATCAGATAAGGCCTACAAACCTCGGACTTAACATGCCTCGCTTACCAAATCGTATGATACCTTTCGAAGGCGATACTTTCAAGTAAACATAATCACCTACCTCGAATTCCAACGGTCTTCTACCTGTATCCGTGTAGCTTTTGTAACGACTCTGTGTTATTTGTAGCCGTTGTTTAACTAACTTGATTTTTTCGGTAGTGATTTGCACGATTTCAGGCCCTATAAGTTGCTTTTCCCCAACTTCTGTCCAACACACTGGTGATCTACACTTTCGGCCATACAATGCCTCGTAAGGGGCCATACCAATACTCGTCTAGAAGCTATTATTATAAGAGAATTCCACTAATGGCAAGTGGGTTTCCCAATCTGATTTAAAATCCATAACACAACCTCGAAGCATATCTTCCAGAATCTGAATAACTCGCTCAGATTGGTCGTCTGTCTGAGGATGAAATGCTGTGCTAAAATGCAAGGTCATCCCCATTGCCTTTTGCAAACCTTCCCAAAACCTAGACACAAATCATGTGTCTCGATCTGACACAATTGTACCGGTGCCCCATGTAATCTAACAACTTCTCTGACATAAAGCTCTGCTAACTTTGTCAGATCACGAGTCTTGATTGGCAAGAAATGAGCTGATTTAGTCAACCGGTCAACGATCACCCAAATACTATCATTAGACTTAGGAGACCGTGGCAAACCTGACACAAAGTCCATCGTGATATGCTCCCATTTCCATTCTGGTATCTCTAACGGTTGCAATTCACCGACGAGTCGTTGATGTTCCAATTTTACTTGTTGACAAGTCGTACATTTGGCCACAAACTCGGCGACTTCCCATTTCATACCACTCCACCAATATACTTCCCGTAAATCTCTATACATCTTGGTACTCCCCGGATGTACAGAATACCTCGTATTGTGAGCTTCTTCCATAATCTTGTCTTTCAACTCTTGGATATTAGGAACACACAATCGATTAACATACCTCAATACATTATTCTGAAAACTGAATTCCAGCCGTCTACCCTCAAGTAATTCTTCAACTATTTTCTTGAAATTTGGGTACAAAAGTTGACTCACCTTGATTTCTTCGATTAAGCTTGGTTGTGCCATGATAGCCGCCATTAAACCACCCTGGATTCTGGGAATTACTTCCAATTTTACCAATGTTGCTTGAGCTGTTACAGAATAAACTAAATTTTCTGACGACTTTCGACTTAACGCATCGGCAACCATGTTAGCTTTACCCGAATGATACTAGATCTTCAAATCATAATCCTTCATCAATTCAAGCCATCTTCTCTGTCTCATATTCAGCTCTCTCTGGGTAAATATATATTTCAGGCTTTTATGATCAGTGAATATCTCACACGTTTCCCCGTACAAATAGTGACGCTAAATCTTTAATGCAAAGATCACCGCTGCCATTTCCAGATCATGAGTCGGATAATTCTTCTCGTGTGTCCTTAACTGCCTCGAAGCATAAGCTATAACTTTACCCTCTTGCATTAAAACACATCCCAGGCCCTGATGAGAAGCATCACTATATATACTGAAACCTCCAGTACCTGACGGAATAGCTAATATCGGTGCTGAGGTTAACTTATCTTTCAACTTCTGAAAATAGTCTTCACATTCTTTACTCCACACAAAAGCCACATCTTTCCTCATCAATTGAGTCATTGGAGTCGCGATTCTAGAAAAGTCTTGAACGAACCTTCTATAGTAACCAGCTAGCCCCAAAAAGCTTTGAATTTCAAAAACATTTGTCGGCCTCGACCAATTCTTAACAGCTTCTATCTTTTGTGGGTCCACAGAGACACCATCTTTAGAGATCACGTGTCCAAGAAAAGAAACATTTGTCAACCAAAATTCAGTTTTCTTTAACTTTCCAAATAGTTGCTTTTCTCTAAGTCGTTGCAAAACCAACCTTAAGTGTCGTTCATGTTCTTATTGACTTCTGGAATAAATAATATATCATCAATGAATACTATCACAAATTCATCTAGATAAGTCTTGAACACCCTATTCATCAGGTCCATAAAAGCGGCTGGTACATTCGTAACCCCAAATGGCATGACAAGAAATTCGTAGTGCCCGTACCGAGTTCTGAAAGCTGTCTTCTCAACATCTTCAGCTTTTACCTTCAATTGGTGATACCCAGATCTCAAGTCAATCTTAGAAAATACTTGTGCCCCTTGCAATTGATCAAACAAGTCATCAATACGCGGCAGTGGATACTTGTTCTTTATGGTCACCTTGTTGATTTCTCGATAGTCAATACACATTCTCATTGTTCTGTCCTTCTTCTTAACAAACAAAACCGGTGCTCCCCACGGTGATACACTAGGCCGAATGAACCCCTTATCTAGTAAATCTTGCAGTTGAGTTTTCAATTCCTTCAACTCTACCGGAGCCATTCTATACGGTGCCCATGAAATTGGTTGAGTTCCTGGCATCACATCTATCCCAAACTCAATTTCCCTCTCAATCAACACACTAGGTAGATCTTCTGGAAAGACGTCTGGAAATTCTTTCACTACTGGTATATCTTCTAATTTCAGTTCAGTACCTCTAGTGTCAAGTATACTACACAAGAATCCCCGACATCCCTTTTTCAACAAACGGCAAACTCTGACAGCTGACACCAAATAAGGCGGTGATGCTACACCTGTCCCTTGGAAACAAAATACATCTTGATTGGGCAATCGAAATGTTACTCTTTTATTCTCACAATCGATAATGGCATGATTTGTAGATAACCAATCCATCCCCAAAATGACATCAAAATATTGAATAACCAATGGCACTAAGTCAACAGTCAAACCTCTACCATTCACATCAATCCCACAAGCTTTAAAGACACCCGAACTTACTAGTGGAGCTCCCGATGGAAGTGAAACAAACAAATCAAAATCTAGTAGTTCTAAGGGTTTATCCAAATATTTAGCAAATGGGTGTGAAACAAAAGAGTGAGTTGATCTTGAATCCAGCAATACTCTAGCAGGTTGTGAGCAAATAGGAAGTATACCTGAAACCACAGTATCAGCAGTAGTTGTCTCCCCATGCTTGAGCTGAAAATACCTTCCTTGTCGTTGTTCCCTCCCTTGAGATTGTTGCTGAGGTGGCCTCTGGCTTGGTGCACTTCCCACATATGAACTAGAACTTCCTGGTCCTCTCTGTGGGCAATTACGTTCCTGATGCCCCAGGTCACCACACAAAAAACACCGTATTCTACTGTCATCTACACCTTGTCTCTGAGTAATACTTTATCTTGGCACATTCTGTCTTGATAGATTGGGACAATCTTTTGCCACGTGTCCTGGCCGTCGACAGTTATTGCAAATGATAAGAGACAAGTTATACATTCCCCAATGATACCTACCATAGATCTGACACCTGGGCTTGTTGCCCCCACTACCCGATGAACTCCCCAAACTCTGTCTCTTGGAACTGCCCTGTCCCTGAACTTGACTACCTCCTGGCCACTTGAATGATTGACTTTGCCCTGGTGACAACACACCTCGCTCAGCAATTAGGACCACGTCTAATACTTCTAAATACTTAGGTAGCAGAAGTACATCCACTTTTTCCCTAATCTCGTCACGGAGTCCTTCCTCGAATCGTCTTGCCCGAATGAACTCATTTAGAATCAAATCCATTGCAAATCTGGCCAAACTTGTAAACTGGGCTGCGTATTCCCTAACGCTCATATTACCTTGACTGAGATGAGAAAACTCCTGGGCCTTCTGATCACTGAAAGATCGAGGAATATATTGTTTTGAGAACTCCTCGATAAACCCATTCCAAGTAGTCGGTGCTCCTTTCCTTAGTACTGACGTCCACCAATTTTGTACTTCTTCTTTCAAAGCATCTGATGCAAACAAGACCTTCAGTTCCTCTGTACATGGCAAAGCACGAAAAATTCTCTTCATGTCGGTCAACCAATGATCAGCCTTCATCGAATCAGATTCTCCTTTGAACTGCCCTGGCTTTTGCTTGTAGAATATATCAATAGTTGTTGGTTCTGTTCTTTGTTATGGGTTTGATGAGCTCGATCCTTCCTAAGTAACTCGAGTTTCAGCCACTTTTATCAACTTTTCCATAACTATTTCAATTCTATCCATACGGGCCGAAGATGGGTTCTCACCTCCATACATCCTTGCCTGGCACCCACAGCAAAGTATATACATACATGTTACTTTTAAATAAATTACAATGCATGCTAAATAACATTTTAAAGCATGTTAAATAAACATAGATGCATGATCGTACAACTACGTGTCATTGTGTGCACACTCACGCGTCGTCACTCGTACCCAAGGCTCTAGCCTATTGATCTGATACCAAAAATTGTCACACCCCAACCCGCCCCAGCGGGCTAGGACACATGTAACAAAGGATTACCAATAAAAAAACACCATCTAATAGCAATAAAATAAGAATTAAATATAGTAAAAGGCATTCATTAGCTTAAACCAGCACAAGTGTAAAATTTTCATTAAAAAAATGTACCCAAACTTTATATCAAAAGATAGCCTTACGAGTCTCGGTTCTAACGCAAAAAATGGAACACGAATCTGAATTTTCTAGAAAGAGTTATGTCTGTTTCCGTAAAAGTTGTCAGGCTGAAATTATACCTGCGAATTATTTGTTTCTTCGCTACCAACTAACCAATAAAACAAAATTAAAGTTTTAAAATCGTCAAATGGTACTTGGACAGAGTTTTCCTTATTACAGCACCATTCCCCCTGTTAAACAAGAACTGAAATACCAAAATATCACCCCAAACATTTGGAAATACTTTCATAATTCAATCCACAATTCATATATTACAAGGATCTAATATAAAACCAAATCATAAACTTATCTCCAAAAACCCAACCACCAGGAATATAACTACTCATCTAAACTCATTTACATATGAACATATTAAACATTAACCATTAATCTCAAGTTATCCCAGAATCCCCACAGTTCAACGCTTTCACTGTGATGCTCGTCCCTACCTGCGTGGTCATTAGCCACAAAAATTGATTAAGCTTTCGCTTAGTGAGTACGTGGTACTAATCATGCAATTGGAATATTTAATGTATCATAAACACCAATTAAGCATTCACAATAATAAATGGTCGCCGGCGTGTCAAATAATCAATCACCATCGTATTGGACCCTTGATTCTAGGCCATTCTCACTTTGTCGTCGCTTTAAAAGCGATATCACACACTCTCATGTGACCGTAGTCAATTCGTTGTGATCGTCACCACCATTCCCTTTTCTCTGAGGACTTCATCATCATCCCCCTTTTCTCTGAGGAATGGGCTTCCCTTATATACGGGCTAAATAATGGTGATTATCAATTAACACCCTTTGACCCAAATAAACACATAAGCAACTCAACATGTCAACATGGCAATTTTAAGATTTTAGACATGTTAAATAATAAATTATCACATGCTTTTCTACTTAATCATAAATTAAGCATTCTAAGCATTTAATAACAATTAAAAGACATTAAACATCCAATTTTGGGATTAGGACACTCACCTCACGAATAAGTCCCAAAAAAGCCTAGAAATCCCAACCTCCTTCGCAAAACTAGCTCTAGATACTCCCAATGATATTCCTACATATATATATCACATATATGTATCACCCCTTAAAATGGGTCGCGGAAAAACGTTACCAAAATTGAAAAAGAAAGACATAGAAATAACCCTCTCACCTTCACGAGTCCGAATATGGCTTCGGTTCGCGAAATAGAGGTCACACGGCGAAGCTACAACGACAAAATGACGCGGAACCCTTTTTTCTTTTTTCTTTTTTCTTTTTTCTTCTGCGAGAGCAAACTCTGTTACTTTTTTTTTTTTGTTTTAATACCTTTAACAAGATGACAAAGGGAAATGAGATGTATATCTCATTTTTGACTTTCCTTATTTGCGTTTACACCCCCACTACTTCCTAAAGCTTATTATGAAACCCCCAAATAATTATATTAACTACCAAATATCTAAGTGGATATGTGTCTATGTCACGTATGGGTCCCAAAAGTGGTCCCAACTATTTTTTAAAGCTGCTAATTAGCCTACTAGTTATGAATTAAATTCCTAATCGCTCTCACACGGGTACCCAAACTGGCACCATAAAAAGGTTATAACTAGCAATAAAATATTCAAAACAATTAAACAATTATTCATTTAATCACATAAATGCAACTAAATGCAATTTATCTAATCTGGACCTCCCGTGGTTCCCATTTCACATCTATCCAACTATGCCCTTCTCGAAGCACTTATCACATCAGGGTAACTGGAACTCACCCAAATATCACATATAATTAATTATACTAATTAATGCATGAAAAATAAATATTACTTCCATTTTCTGGGTACGGGTGTTATAGGTGTTGATGAGGGTACATACAACCCTTGAAAATTCATCATCCTTTTTTTTCCTCTTTATACTTGGCCCTCCCGGTAGACGTACCAAAAATATGTTTGAACTCTAAAACACATATCAAAACAAAGCCCTTGAAACATACACTCATGTTTGAAATGTTCGATTGCCTCAATTAAGAGGACTTAGAAGCGACCAATTTGAAAAGAAAAGGAGATGAGAAAGAGAGAGTTCGAGGTCGAAGACTCAATCGATTGTGGACCTTCGAAGGTCTTCAAAGTGGAATAAATGAAAGTAGTGTCCAACAGTGAAATAAGAAAAAGAAGATGGTAGAGTTCGAAGGATGCCTTCGAAGTGGTGATTAAACTATGGAAGAAAGTAAATGAAATTGTAGGCTAAGAAACTAATTAACTAGAATCTAATCTAGTGCTAGAAACTAAACTACATACAAAGTAAAGTGGCCATGATGGCCTAATGAAAGTAAATGATATATTGAAGAAATACCACATAATGTATTGATGTGATTGTTTGGTCAAGGACCTTTTTACAACGAGTACATTACATCTATTTATAGATGAATTACATAACTACCTATTTGAATTTAAACATTTCCCTCCTATTACATTAACTAACAATTCAAATTCCTACAACTTCCAAGTAGTTAACTACTAATTAGTAGGAGATGCTCCTACAATGACAAGTGTCTTCAAGTGACTTCCATATATCTCCATCACCATTGAACTTCAAGTAACCATCTCGGATCTTCCCTTGTAATGCCACTATACTGTAAAAAGCCGGGGACCTGTGGTGAAACAACAATAGTCTGGAGCTATCGTAGGTCGGCCGGGCGTGTTGATGACTACTGTAGATGTGTTGTATAGACTGAAAAGTTGATCCCTCTCTATGGGGGTGAGTGGTCTCTTTTATAGATGCAAGAGACCTACTCATACAAGGAAACTAATTAGATTAGGTAATATAATCTAATTAGGATGTGATTGACATAAATCATGTGGGTTTCCTAATTGTATTAGGATACGATTTGCTCTTTCCATTAGTCTTCCAACTTGAGTAGGAAACTGTATGGAATATTCTGGATCATGCCTCAGGGCCTGGGTGAGCTGTGCCTGCGACGAGCTGTGCCTACGCGGTCTTCCCGACCTGTTGGTCGAGCTTTGGGCATATACCGCTTGGGATGTCTCAGATAGTCCAGACTGCCCAGGATGATGCTATGTAGCATGACCTGGTCGGGATAGGGGCCGATCATTGAATAGAACCGCTCAGTCATAGAGTAGAGCCAATTTTGCGCGTATCAAAAATCATATAATAAATTATACACATTGACAAAAAGGATTAGTGGTATAGTAGATGAGACATTGATATGAAAAATGTAATTAACAGGGACAGTTGGAGCTGATTCACCAAAATATAGCAGGTGGTTATTGCTGAAGCTTGGTATACATTGTTGGGTCCATTCTCTAACAGGTTAAATTTTTGGAGTACTTGGTATCAATTTGGAAAAAAACATTCCCACAGATAGGATTTTAGGTAAATTTTCAAATTTTATTAAGCTTTGCCCCCCCCCCCCCCCCCCCCCCCCCCCCCCCCAAATAATTAAACTTATTATATAGGCCCCTAGAAAATATTAGTTACGCTAAAAAAATAGGATTTTATATGTAATATGTGGCCCAATTATACTTCACTCTCCCAAAATTGAAAAAAAAAAAAAAAAAAAAACCTTATTATATGTAATATATTGGCCTAATTACAAATAGACCCTAAAAAATTTTCCTCAGGAGCGCTGCCCTCTAACCCCCGTGTGACTCTAAGTTCTTACACAGCCCCCCCTAGTCGAAATTCCTGGATCCGCCAATGTGTTTGTGGGAGGTCCTGGGTTCGACTCTCTATCCCCGCTTTGTTGTGCATATTTGTACTTTGTTATTTGTCTCTACTATGATGGAGTTTGGTTTGTTTGTGTTGCTGCATAAAGTGTAAAAAGAACAATATTACCAAATAACAGTAGCCTTTGACATTTTTCTTGGGATAAGACGCTGACTAAGTCGCTCTCTTTAAGACGCTTCGCAGCTCTGCCCAAATTGTGCAAGCATTCAGATGAAGCCCACGACGTCCTCAGGATAAAGCAGCCCAGAAATCGCCTCTGTCTCGAAAATCCTTACACGGAGGAAGAACGGAAAACCCACTCTTTCAGAACTAGTTGCTCAAAATCATAGAAAATATTTTGCAAAAATTGTATCTCTCTGAAATGTTTTCCAGAAACTATTTTTTCTTCTCTCTTGTTTGGAATGAATTTTTTATGTAAGCAGTTTTTCTGTATATATCAAAGATATTCTGAACGTTGGGGAAACATAACATTGTAGACCGTGGAGAGAAATCTGGGAACGTTGGAGAAAAAATCTGGAATAAAAAAAACATTGAGGAGTTTGAGGGAGACTTGGTCTTCAACTGACCCAATCCAAATAAAACTCTTTTAGCTTTAAAAAAATATATTTATTTTTCAAATTAATTTGTATAAAAAGATATATAGGCCCACACCCACACCCAGCCTGGAACGGAACGGAGCGGAGCGGGACGGGACAGGCCGCAGCGCACGCGCGTGTGTGTTTTGTGGTAAACCCAATTGGGCCTAAGTCCTCCTCCTTCACGAAACATGGTACCCCCAAGGGGCAAGGGGCCCAACCCTTACTCCAACCTCCACTTATATATGCCCTTCCCACTTCCTCTACTTTTTCTATGTGGGACAAGTAAAAGAACATTTAGGTTGGTTTGTGAATAAGACAAAACTCAAAACCAATTTTCAAAAGTTTTTCCTCAAACTTTCCCTCCAATTTTAAACATACACTTTTACCAAAAATCCCCCACTTGTATATTAAAAATTGATTTAAGATCATCGAGCAACGTATCAGAAGACTGTGTATAAGTAAATGTATTTTTCAACTTGAACCTTTACGTAGTGTGAGTGCTTCCGATTATACTAGAGTAACCGTAGTTTTGAACTCTATCTCAGACAACACCACACACACAGTCCTACTAAGGTGAAGTTCAAAACCAGCACTTTACGGCCGTGTTCTTATATCCCAGTATAGCGAATGATCTAGAGAATTTGCCCAAAATTTCATAGGAAGCAGCCTCACTTCCACATTCGCCTAGGTGAGTCTAACAAGGATAGTCCTGTAGCTAGGTATCCCACTCCAAATGGAGTTTAGATCTCATTAAGAGTTATAAATAACTTAAACTTCTATCCTTCAGGATGTCATGCTTTGTAGGGATGGACTTGGAGTATTACCCCCATATATAGATATTGGCATGATTCCACTCATATCACTTCAGGACTTATTATTACCCTTTGAACCTATTTTTTTGGGATCTCCAGTCTATAGGTTGGGTTACTATAACAAGTGACTCAACTATCTAAGGGCTTTAGTCCCTTCTCTTTCGAGGTTTTACAAACCTTCTCTCGTGCTAGTCCTTTTGTTAAAGGATCAACCAAGTTGTCCTCAGACCGTACATAATCCACTATTACAGCTCCAGAAGAGATAAACTCTCTAAAAGTGTTGTGCTTGCAATGTATTTGTCACTTCTTGCTGTTATAGTAACGGTTCTCATCTTTTGCAATAGCATGGTACCATCACAGTGGATTCGGACAGCTGGTATCGGTCTCTCCCATGAAGGGGTATCTGATAGTAGATTTATCAGCCAACCTGCCTCCTCACTAGCAGTAGCTAGTGCTATCATCTCTAACTTCATCGTGGACTGAGCCAAAATAGTCTATTTCTTAGACTTCCATGAAACTGCGCCTCCAGCAATACAAAAAATGTATCTACTAGTGGCCTTGGAATCATCTGACAGTGCTATATCCTTCAAGGACAGCGGAAAACTTTTGATAATGTAATTTTAGGTGCATCGTCCTTTTCAGGTAACACATGACCCTTTCAATAGCATGTCAATACTCCATGCTAGGTCTACTAGTAAACCTATATAGTACTCCAACAGCATAAGCTATATCTAGCCTAGTGCAATCAGTAGCATAACAGAGGCTACCAATGATGCTCACATACTTAGTTTGTCTAACACTGTCACCAATGTTCTTGAACAATTTTACACTAGGGTCATATGGAGTACATGCTGGTTTACAGTTAAAGTAATTGTATTTCTTAAGAATCTTCTCAATGTAATAAGATTGATCTAAAGAAAGTCCATTTTCGGACCTAGTAATATTAATTCCAAGAATTACACTAGCTTCTCCTAAATCTTTCATATTAAAGTTGGCACATAAGAAAGATTTAACTTCATTAATGACATGAATATTTGATCCAAAAATAAGTAAGTCATCCACATATAAGCAAATAATAGTGTAAGTATTGTTTTCAAATTTGTAATAAATACATTTGTCACTTTCATTTATTTTAAAGCCATTTGAAATGACTAAACTATCAAATTTATCATGCCATTGTTTAAGAGCTTCTTTCAAACAATACAGAGATTTATCTAATTTGCAAACTTTATTTTCTTGACCAAAAATAATAAAACCTTCAGGTTGGTCCATATAAATCTCTTCTTCTAATTCACCATTTAAAAAAGCTGTTTTAACATCTATTTGGTGTACTACTAAATCATGAATAGCATCTAAAGCAAATAGTACATGAATAGAAGTAATTCTAGTGACAGGTGAATAAGTATCAAAGAAATCAATATTTTCTCTTTGTCTATAACCCTTAGCTACAAGACGTGCCTTATATTTTTCTATCGTGCCATCAGGTTTCAATTTCTTTTTAAGAATTCATTTGCAACCTATTGTCTTACAACCAGGTGGAAGATCTACTAGGTGCCAAGTCTTATTTGATTCCAATGATTCCATTTCATCATTTATAGCTTCTTGCAATAAATCAGCATCTATAGAAGTCAAGGCTTCTTAGAGGGTGTTAGGATCCTCCTCTAAGTTGTAAGTATAAAAGTCGGTCCCAAAATCTTTCGCGATTCGATCTCTCTTACTTTTTCTAGGCTCTAGTTCATATTCATTTAATTCTACTAATCTAGGCATATCATATGATGTTAAACCCCCATTATTTTTAAATTTAAAAGGAAATTTATTTTCAAAAAAATCAACATCACTAGATTCAATTATAACATGATTCTTTAAGTCATAAAATCTATAAGCCTTACTATTAATAGCATAACCAGTAAAGACACATTCATAAGCTCTACTAGCTAATTTGGACCTTTTAGGGTCTGGAATTCTAGCATATGCCAAACAGCCCCATGTTCTAAAATAGTCCACATTTGGTTTTCTTATTTTCCAAATTTCATAAAGGAAAATATTAGTTTTAGAGTTAGAAACTCTATTTAATACATGACAAACAGTTAATAATATTTCCCCCCACCAATGAGAAGTTGCCCCTAAATTTAATAATATAGCAACTACTAATTCAGTAAAAGTCTTATTTTTTCCTTTCAGCTTTTCCATTCATTTCAGGGGAATAAGGGGCAGTTTTCTCATGAATGATTCCATGAATTTTATATAAAGCAATAAATTCTTCAGAGTCATATTCATGAACTCTGTCACTACGGAATCTTTTAACTTTCCTATTATACTGATTTTCAATCTCATTTAGGAAAATTTTGAACATGTCAATGGCTTCACTTTTATTTTTCATAAGATAAACAAATGAATAATTTAAGCTATCATCAATAAAAGTGACAAAATACCTTTTATCATTTCTAGTTAAAATTTCTTTATATTCACAAATATCTGAATGAATTAATTCAAGAGGTTCAGATTCCCTAGTGACAGATTTATGTGATGTTTTCGTGATTTTTGCTTGGCTACAAAATTCACATTTGTCAAATTCATTTAAAGACAGTTGTGGAATATATCCTAGACTACTCATATTTTTCACAAGCCTTTTATTCACAAGACATAATCTAGCATTCCTAACATTAAATGAACACAACATGTAAGCAGAAGAAGAAATTTTATTAAAATCAACATTTAACTTAAACATGCCCTCAATTGCATAACCCTTTCCAACAAACACTCCACTCTTAGTTAAAGTAAAAAGATCAGCAACAATAGTTTGAGCAAATCCAGCCTTGTTGAGAAGATAGCCTGAAACAAGATGTTTCCTCATTTCTGGAGTGGGCAAGATACCGTTCAAAACGACAATCTTTCCAGAAGTACACTTCAATTCAACCTCCCCAAAACCAGCAACAGTAGTGGTGTAGGAATCACCCAACATCACTTTCTTATCCTTAGCTTTAGAATAGGATTTGAACATGTCACGGTCATAGCAAACATGGCGAGAGGCGCCAGTGTCTACCCACCACCCCTCGGATTCACCAATAATATTAACCTCGGAAATCATTGCAACGAGCTACTCTTCGGTAAGATTTACTTGGGGATCGAGCAATTCGTCGTGGATTCCTATAGTTTTGAGCCATATGACCTGCCTTACCATAATTGTAGCAAACAAACTATCCAGCTTCATTTATTCCTGAGGGGGGTATATTCCTATTCTGATTTAGCTTCGGATTCTGATTCTTGTTGTTGCTGCGGTTCTTATTTTGATTTCGGTTTTGAAACTTCATGTTTTATGCAGGTGGTTTCAGAACAACAGATGTTTTGTTTTTAGAAAATTTTTTAGGTTTCTTGTTGTTGGAAACAACAAGAACCTGTTCTTTTAAATATTATTTTCTTGCCTCCTCCTCAATACGAAGGCGAGTTATCAAACTTTCTAATGAAAATTCTTTGGTTTTGTGTCTCAAAATATTTTTGAAATCTTTCCAACTTGGGGGAAACTTGTCAATAATGACAGCAACTTGAAACTGATCATTTAAATCCATGCCCTCAGAAATTATCTCATGAGCAATTTGTTGCAGCTCATGGGATTGAGCTTCAACAGATTTGTCATCCGTCATTTGGTATTTCAAATAATAGCTGACTGGAAATTTCTTTGCTCCAACTTCTTCGGTGTCATATTTTTTCTGAAGGGCATCCCAAACTTTTTTTTGCAGAATCACAGGTTACATAATAATCATAAAGACTATTAGAGAGTGCATTCAAAATATAGTTTTTGCAATGAAAATTATTTTCATTCCAAATGTCAGACTCTCTGATTTGAGCAACCGTGGGATTTTCAGAAATAGTGGGCTTTTCAGAAAGACAAAAAAGTGCAATTTTTTCGTAGTTAAGAAAAATATCATTTTCATCCTCCACCGTTTAAAGTGAAAGCCCTCAAATTTCAAGGGTTTGTTGAGGTCAGGTGTAACAGAGAGCTTTAAAGATTCTATGGCAGGTGTAAAAGCGTCTTAAAATTGTTGTTGCATAAACTATAAAAAGAACAATATTACCAAATAACAGTAGCCTTTGACGTTTTTTTTGGGATGAGTCGCAGTCTAAGTCGCTGACTTTAAGATGCTTCGCGGCTCTGCCCAAGTTGTGCAAGCAGTTCAAATTAAGGCCACGACATCCCCAGGATAAAGCAGCCAAGAAATCGCCTCTGTCTCAAAAATCTTTGCACGGAGGAAGATCAAAAAACTCACACCCTTTCAGAACTAGTTGCTCGAAATTACAGAACATATTTTGCAAAAATTGTAACTCTCTGAAATGTTTTCCAGAAACTGTTTTTTCTTCTCTCTTGTTTGAAATGAATTTTTTATGTAAGCAGTTTTGTAACAACCTGAAAATTCATAAATATTTAATTGCATTGTCATATTTAAATTCAATTTGTATTATTGCTTTGATTTTAATTTCAATTCTCACATGTTAATTCTTAATTCTTGACTTAATTACTATTGAAATTATTGTTGGGTCCAAACTGTAATTTTTACAAATTTAGTAATACATGTATTGAATTTCAAATCTGCATTTCAAAACGGTGGAATCATTTTCTTTTAACCCAAACTATATGTTTATAGAATCAGAAAATCATTTCTTTCAATAATATCAATTTTCTGTATTTTTGTGGTGAACACCGCACCCCGAAAATACCAGTTTGTGCTTAAAACTGTTCGTGCCGAATTAAACTTCCACAGATTTTTGAAAGTGATGTAAAGTTTGATTTGACATACACATTACTTTCCATTTATGGCAAACTAATCATTGGATATGCCTTGTTTAGGTATTGCAATTGTGTATGTGTATATCTTATGCCAAAAGTTGATTTTGCCAAACATCTCAAGATTGACCCCTATTAGTCTAAACCACCCTTTCAAAACTCCTACAGCTGATATATGAATTTATGTATGTAATTGTGTGTATATTCTCCAGCTCAATTAATTTGAAAACAAATCAATTTGAAGTGTGTATGTGAAGAGACTTGGAGCCCAAGTCCATGAAATTCTATTTAACAACTATCACACACATATATCTTCACTTCTGCATATATCTTCACAAATTGATTTCAGAGAGTTAGAGAGAGAGTTTGGGAGTTCTTTATCACTGAAAATTTTGAGAGAGAAGCTTAATCTCCATAGCCAAAGCTTGGGTTTGAATCTCCTATTTGCTCTTCTTTCTCAACAATTCCTCTATAATCAATCTCAGTGAGTACTATTAACTCACTATGAATGTAATTTCATGCTTAATTTCTGTGTGTAGCTTAGTATGAAAAACCACAATGGAAATTGTATGTTAGTGTTCATAGCTTGAAAAATCATGGTTTCCAAAACTCAACCAAAATCAGTTTTTATGGATAAATATGATAGATTACTTGTCATATATGCTATACCCAAAGTTTTAGAGTCTAATTTGATCACATGAGAAAGTATACAAGAAACTAAGTTTTGACAACTTTTAATTTTTCATAAAATTCAAGAGTTATAGATTGATTCATGTAAAATTGATCATGGATTCATAATCCTTGTGAAAATTTAAAGAGAATCATATATTACATGTCCTATCAATTGTTGGATCTGAAAATGGGTCAAAAGACCCCTGAAATCTAAAACAGAGCAGTTTCTGCGAGGAAAATGAAGCCTCTGCTTCATCTCGCGCCACGATCGCGCGAGCGAAAATTGTGCGGCCCGCGCGAGCGACCCTTACGCGCAAGGTTTGTGTACTCAGGCAGACAGAAAAGTATTATAAAAGAAAAAAATGAAAATTTGGCAGATCGCGCGAGGGATCTGCGCGCGCGATCCTTGCATCCCCAGGCAGACAGAAAAGTTTATATAAGAAAAGGAAAATGGGCAGATCGCGCGAGCGACCCCTCGCGCGAGCAGCCCGCGCGCGCGATCCCTGGCTTGTTTTGTGATAAGGGACTGTTTGGGATGAAATTTATATACTGTTTGAGTACTGTTTGAGAAATTTATTAAATCAGAATCTTAATTGGTTATGTTTGAACGATTAAAACATTGTATTGTAACTTATCAATCCCCGTACGCTCGTTGTTTATATAAATCAGTGATTTGCCCCATATTTTAAAGTTTCATGACATACATGTGGAGTCAGTTGTACATGCATGGTGAGTGTGAATGTTGGTCAGTATGGAAAAGAGTAATGGTCAGTGTGGCATAGTGAGTGCGGTTGAGATTGTATTGTGGACACTCCCTGGTAAGTGAGTACCAAAGTGTGTTATAAATGAGATTGCAGCGAGGGTGTCTTTAAAATGCGGCGGTGGCAAAACTGGACACTCCCTGACGACCATGGTAGCGTCAAAGTGTGTGAAGCCGAACTTGGACATTCCCTGGCACCCATGGAAGTGCTAAAGTGTGGCCTACGGACACTCCCTGATACCCGAGTCTGGATACTGCGTGAGGGTTCCTCCGGTATTTGCATGGCGGATTAGGTAGTCAAAGTGTGAGGCAATGGACACTCCCTGGTACCCCGGACCAAAGTGTGAGGCAAACTGGACATTCCCTGGCACCCCTGTGCTAAAGTGTGGCTATCTTAGCATTTCAAAGATACCGGTGTGTGATGGGTTGTTGGGTTTTGTCGAGAGAAAAGAGTCGGCAAGATGAGATGGTGCATTGTTCTCATACACGGTCACATATATGTGAATTATACCTTTCAAATAATATTGTGGTTGTTTCCTAAAATGAACTCCTTGTTTTAATATAACTTGTGGAATTAAATGAGAAATGAAAAGAGGTAAATGAGTATGTTTTACATTCAAAGTTATGTTTTTAATACTCACCAGCTTCTTGAAGCTGAAGACGTTGATGCATCCTGGACATTCGTGTTCAGGCTTTTCAGGTTATAATCAAGCTGAACAGTACGATTATGCTAATTGAGAACGGCTGCTTTTGGAAGAAAAACTGTTATCATCATTGCATATTTTAAGTTATATGTCTTAATTATGAACTGGTTTGTAATAAGGATGACTGTAATAGACATTAAGCTATTGTTTTGTTTCAAGGCGGTCTGTGCCTTTAGATGACCCAGTGCTGTAATATTTATTAAGTTAGAAAAATTTTATAAGCCTTGATTGCTCTGCTCTGATTATTATTTTTTTTTGTTCGACGTTTGGGACGGAATCGATCCTTCAAACTGTCGCGACCTACGGGTCCATAAAGGAAATTAAACGCTTTCCTTATTTATGCTACATCGGGGCATGACAGGATTTAGTAGTATCAGAGCCAGGTTATCTCAAAATAAGTTTAGCCAGGTTAGGGTTTACCAGTATAGACCCGATTCTACATTCCATTAAGTATTACACACTCGATGATACGACAGAGAGGATAGACTCAGTTACCCAAATGCCTAAGATTATCTTTGTCCTGACTTAAGTAGTACCTTCTTATCAGGTATGGACCAAGCTCATCCACTATATGTACCAGACGGATTTGGGGGACACTTGGGGCAGTGGTCCCAGCCTTCCTCGACTTGTATCATGCAGCCGTTGAGCAATTGGCCACAGCGAGCGTAGCATCTGATTTATGGCACCAGGTTCATGTGGTAGGCTTAGTTAACTTGACTCGTATCCGCCTAGAGCTTCGTTACTTTGCAGATGCTCAGCGCTTGGTTTTGGTTGAGGTTTTGAGGTTGGTCGATAGCGATGCTTTCTACCTCCCCCTCGAGATCCAGATTGTGCATGCCCATCTGGCTCAGCTAGAGATGCCTCCGCCAGTGGTTCCCATTGCCGAGGACGACTCTGTGGTTGTTCACTTGGTTCCAGTAGGTGGGGAGGTTGTAGAGGATGACATAGGTCTAGGCGACTTAGTCGCTGACCTAGAGGCTAAGCTAGCACTCAAGCTAGACTTACCTGAGGAGATGGTAGTTGAGGCAGATGCCCCTGTGCCTGCTTCATCGTCGACCTCTCACGGCTATGTCGGGGTTGGTCCGTTCTTTGTGCAGCGATTTCGCCCCGTCGATTCGCTAGATCTCCTGATAGCTGCTTATGGAAACGATTGACTTTCTAGATATGACCTTGTACATATTAACTACTTTTGACTATTAGCTCTATCTCTTTTTGCAAACTGTAATTACATGCATTAGAGTGTAGGGCAATGACCCCATTTTTGTAACATTAACTCTTGCATGCTGTAGACACCCCATTTCGTCGGCTATCAGATTTAGGAGACCCATAGCTTGGTGGTTCACAATGATCGCAAAAGACTCAAAAGGACTCTCGGAAGTCAGCTCTATTTCTCAGAATGCTCAGAATGACCAAAATACCCCTGAGCCCGAAAACTCCCAAATTTGGTCCCAAAGTTCTAAAAACATGCTACGTCATAAGAAAAGTGATAAAATGAGTTTTTAAGAAAAATCAGAAGAAATCGTCAGCTCCCAGAGACCCCGGAAGTCCCGGAAGTTCCCGGAAAGTCCCCGTTGACCGGTTTGACCAAGGTTTGACCAGAGTTTGACCAGAGTTTGACCAAGTTTGACCAAAATCGTCCAAATTTACCGGAATCATTTTTAATCATGAGAAAGGTATTAAAACAAGTTCCAAAAGAAAATCGAGCGAAAACGTCAGCTCCAGGAACTCCGGGAAGTTTACAGAACTTCCCGGGAATCCCAAGTTTGACCAGTTTGACCAAAATTTGACTTTGGAACCGGGGCACCGAAATAATTTTCAAACATTTTTCATGGATACTAGAGGTCAATAGCTCTCCAACGGTATATCGCACATAATTTCTGGATTTAAAAAGAATTTATTATGAATTTCTAAAGGCGAAAAAGGCGATCAAATCGGCTTTTATCGCGAATACCGCAAAACTTTTCAAAGTAACCTATCCCAAAACTATTTTTTATGTAAAGTAGACTCCAATACCTTTCCAACGGTATATCACAACCTCAGTTTGGAGTTCATACTCATTTTCTGTGAATTTCGGACGAAATAGGGCCTTTTCGCGAACACTGGAACCTCAGGGGGCCTAAACAGCATTATCTGGACGAAGGAAGAGCAGTGCCGCCGCGGCACTCTCCTCCAGAACAGTGTATTTTTGTAATTTCTTTTGGGGGTCCATTTTGATTAATTAAAAACCAAAACGACATAGATTTATGTTTTCAGATGTTTGGGACCAATGGGAACACTTCTAAAACCCCAAAACCACCCCAAGTTGACCTATTTAAACCCCCCATTGCTCTTCATTTTGGGGGAGTCAAATGAAAGCTTAGAAAAAATTTGGGAGAAAAAGTTGTAGAGATAAGGTTAGAATAGAGAGAAAAGAAGCTTCCTTCTTTGATTTTCAAAACAAAAAGTGAGTTCTAAACTTTGTTTTTACTTCATTACTCCCATTTACTTCAACATTCAATACATCCAACCACCATTTTAGTGAGTATTTAAGAGAGTGGAAGCTCCTTCCATGTCCAATGTCATTACATATGAGTGAAACACCAAACTATAAGTTCTATACATCATGAATATCATCTATTGATTGCTATCTATTGCTTGTTTGTTTATATAATGTTCATCTCTTCTCATCTCATTTCTTTTTGATTTTCTTTATTTACTTACTAGTCCATCATCATCTAAATGATGACATGAAGTTTGGGGTGAGTGAATCCTTATGGATAGTAGCTCTTGACCTCAAAAACATGTTTGATAGATGATGATCATAACTTCAAAACCTCCAAGGTATTCTTGAAGTTATTTTCAAAGTAAAATAAATCTCTCCAACAATCTTGGAGGTTCTTGATGATGAGCTTGATGTTGGCATTGTAAGTGTCTATAATCCTTATTGAGTATTGAAAAAATGTTTTCAAAACATCTATTTCAAAACCCCTCTCAATCCCTCTCATTTTGGTTTCAAGAAACAAAACCTTGTTTTCCCCAAAATCTTCAAAATAATGAGTCAAAACAGTGAGTGAGCTGAGTTCAAAGATTTCTCTAGGACTCAATACACAACATATGGATGCAAGGCCACTTGGAAAGTCTTCCTAACTCATTGGAGAACACCCATGATTTTTGTTTTGACTTGGAAGTACTTGAAAATGGTCCATTTGGACCCAAACATTCCTTCCAGACATTCTGTCTTTTCTATCACAGCAGCTAGGTCCACTTCCAACTTCTTTTCCAGAACACTTTTCCAAAAGGGGTGATCCTAACTTATTTTTTCCTTATACTTCAATGTCTTAGGGAACTTTCTGTATAAAATGGGCTTCTAGATCATTAGTTTTCATTTTCTAAGATTTTTCAACATTTCAGTCGACAGTATAGAGTCTGCTTCTGAGTGACCTTCATTGTTTATATGATTTCTCTCAATCTGTGATAGCTATTCAAGATTGGCCTTTTTGGGTTGTGTTCTAGACACAATAAGAACGATCTCCATAAAAATTCATGCGTTGAAAACATTCCTAACCCCTCTTTTCAATTTCCAAAAGATCATGCTACTGTTCTGTCCACTATTCACAGCAAACACATTTCAACTTTCATTCTTTGATTTGATGCCCATATGCATTCCAAATTAGCTCATGTCCTAGGAAGTAGTTCATACTACATTTGTACATATCCCATGATGATTTCATTCATCCATTCATACACATTTTAGACTTCTAAGTCATTCTAGGAATCCATGAACACAAAGCACACTACAACCTTCGCACATTTTAGATACATACATTGCATCCATGCAAAGATTTGGGGCTTTTGTGACTCCTAATCTAAGAAGATTTTAAGGAATGATCATGCTCACACGTTCACACTCCCCCTTGATCTAATCTTCCTTTCTCATCCGTCCCGGGGATTGAGAGGTCTTCTTTTCTCAAAGAATAACATGCATCATACTAGCTTGCTAAGCATACTTTGACTTCTTTGTTTATTTGTTTCAAGAACAATTCATGTCCCCCTTTAGATTAAGGAAAATTAATTACTTGATACATGATTAGACGATTTTTCCTAGGTTTATTTGTGTGATCTTTCACTTTACATTGCATGATATTTGACTTAGATCTTATGAATGATATTTTATCTTTAGATCTTCCATTTTCAAGTTTCTTATGTGATGTAATATACTATCATAGTATTAATTGCCGAACCATACATAGTATAAGATGATTATTTGGATGCTAATTGAGGCCCGTCGAAAGACGGGGCGAGTTGAGGGTGTTTTAGTCGCGACAAAGGCTCCTTCCTCTCTCGTACCAAAACCCCGAACCAAGTTCTTTGGTTATGAAGGGCCGGTGCCCTTATCCGCTTGGGTGAGTCAAATTAGGTTTCTTGGTTCCTTAAAGACCAAGTGGCGACTCTGTATCTGTTTTCAATAGACCATTTTCTTTCTTTGATCAAAATCAAACAGTTTCAAAAACCCAACAAAGAGGCGGAAGCCCGGTGTCCACAATCTGGTGACTCTGCTGGGGACATTTATTTTTTTAAAACAAAATAATACAGAAGTTTGACTCATAAGAAGCATCCTTAAAATCATCTTTTTACTGTGTCTGGTTCACCACATTGCACGCTGCATTTCCCTCCCGACTGTGTCTGAAACGCGGCGCTGACATTGTTCAGGTCTTGCTGTGCCAAGGCATAAGTCACCGTTGATACTGTACCTTCCAAGGTATATCAAAAAGAGTAAAAACCTCCGTACTGTCTTTCTGACGGTATATTGGAACTCTCGTCAACGAACCCTCTTTGACTAAACCCAGCCTTTGCATATAGATTCTTGTAGAACATTTCATAGGACTGTTCATTTTTTCTTTTCAGATAGGATAATATGATATAACTGCTGTATGCCCTAATGGGATTACCTACGCGGTGTAGATGCTTATGTAATACCCTGTATTTTTGTAATATATTATATAACTAGACCTTGTATGTTTCTTTTAAACACTTGTATGAGCTTGGCCTTACCCTTGGTATATTTTATATACCAATCGATTGAACTTTATCTCAATCGATTGATTGTTCCAATCGATTGAACTTTATACCAATCGATTGATGGTA
Organism: Hydrangea macrophylla; assembly: GCA_033977485.1. Lineage (NCBI taxonomy): Eukaryota > Viridiplantae > Streptophyta > Magnoliopsida > Cornales > Hydrangeaceae > Hydrangea > Hydrangea macrophylla. Next base: position 111,283,988 of record CM066999.1, read on the forward strand.
TCAATCGATTGACACTTATGTCAATCGATTGGAGGCAGCTGGGCAGATTCTTTTGCTCTGGCTGGGGAGAGGCCACGTGAACACCTTTTCCTTATATAAACCAACCCTTTTCCTGCGTATTTTTGTTTACAAAAATCAGAGAGAGTGAGAGGGAGTGTTTTGTGTGTGTTTATATATATATATACACTCATATATATATATATACACACATATATATACATATATTCATACACACACACAGAGATGGACTGAGACGAGAAGAAGAAGGAGAAGACCAGAAAGAAGAAGAGAAGAAGGAGAAGAAAGAGAAGAGAGAAGGCAGAGAACTAGAGAGAGAGAGAGGAAGACCACCATTGAAGCTCAAGCTTCAAAACACAACCAAACACACCCTTAACGCCTAGGTGAGTTCTAAACTCACTTGGTAACTTGATATTGATGTTAGGACATGTTTTGAATGAAGAAATGGAGAGAAACCATGTAGTTTCGTTTATATGTTGCTGGGCAGTCTTCTCTGTGAAGAAGACGAAGTGTCAATCGATTGACACTATATCAATCGATTGACATCTTTCATGTCTCAATCGATTGACATTTTATGCAATCGATTGACATGGATTGTGATCCAATCGATTGAACTTTCTTCCAATCGATTGACACTACTTTTATACCAATCGATTGACATCTATATCAATCGATTGGAAGTTGCAGTTCACTGTCTTACTTGTTTAGATAATGTAATAACTGTTTAGTTGTTTATTTACTGTTCAGTACTTCCCAGCATGCTTCATTATTGTAATACAGACATGATAACGAGTTAATGCAGCATAGGATTGTAGTAATAACAAGACTATCGAATAACGTTTATAATGTTAGATATCGGAATAATTGTGAATCCTTTGGAGTTAACGTTCATTTCATTCAGAGTAGTCGGGCCACATTGGGATTGTCATGTATCGGTAATAGAGTTGAACTTAAGTAGGTTTGCTAAGATTCGGGAACCTTGCGTGGGCGGGCTTTGGTCGATCATATGTTCTTAAAAGCGGTAGACAGACGAAGGTGTCTATGACTTGCGGTGAACCGGACCATTTGCCCTAAGATAGCCAGATGATCTAATCATATGTTCTTGAAAGCGGTAGACAGACGAAGGTGTCTATGACATGCGGTGGACCGTGATCACTGGTAGACGTCGCTAAGTCGTGGCATAGAATGATGTACTGTTGTTTAAAGCGTTATATCCCTGACATGCGGTGAACTGTGCATATGTTCTTAAAAGCGGGGGATGGACTAACGTGGTATCCATGACATGCGGTGAACTGTGCATATGTTCTTAAAAGCGGTGGATGAGCAATGGTGCGTTATAGAGTTGAACTACTGTCGAGTCTGTTCCCCTATCAAGACGCGTTATCGGTCTTACAATGAGTAAGACGTTAGTAATCGAATCATTGGTTTGATTAAAGGAGTTACCCTTACTGAATTCTAATTTGGTTACGGTTTATAACTTGTAATAATATCAATAGTCGATACCCTGTTAGAATCTAACTCACTCGGCTTTCGTTAAGCTGACGGCGTTTATGCCGCTGGACATTTCCACGTTCCAGCGCATCCTGGTTATGACTATACAGGTGAAAGGCCTGCAGGAGAGGACTACTATGCCGGTGACGGAGTACCTGTGGAGAATTTCCCCGACGGAGGTCAGACCGAAGAAGACTACTACGCCGAGGACTACCCTTATGCCAACTGAAGACTAGACTAGGATTGTAGCTAGTTGTCTTTTCCGTTTTAGAATCTTTTTGTAGTCAGGCATATGTTGCCTTGGCATTTGTACTTCCGCTGCCTCATATTTGATTCGAGACTCTGATATGTAATAGTTAGTAACTTCTGTTGACTTTATGTTGCTTTGTGATTAGAACCTAGACTTCATTGTTGTTACACTATTACTTTTGTTGCTTAGTACTGCGTGGTGTGGACAATCATGTGACTTCACCCGTCATTCCCTATGGACCCATAAAGGAAATTTATTTTTCTCTATTTATGCCGTTCCGGGGCGTGACAGGATTTTTGGTATCAGAGCCTAGGTTGTATACCTTTCCGCTCACAGATTGTCCCACACCATCTGGTCCTAGAACCTTGAGATTCTATAGATGAGTATTAAGATTAGTTCTGACTTAAGATAGCCCCTTTTCAGGTAGCATGGCACCGCCGCTGTTCGTTCCAGATGAGTTCGGAGGACACTATGTGTATGAGAGTAGTATTGCGCCAGCCAATCCAGAGTACTATGCCTGGAAGGTTAGACAGAGAGCTATTGCAGAGACAGAGCGAGACATGCGGATCGAGCAGCAGAGATTTGGGACCCAGGACCCAGAAGTGATACGTCAGGAGATGATCTACCGCAAGGAGACCTTCAAACGCATCGAGGAGGATTCTCTACTGATGTTACGAGACCGTTCTTCGTACCAGGTTCTACTTGCACAGGTTAGAGCAGCACCTCCACCCCCACCGGAGGAAGACATGGCTGATGCACCCCCAGCAGATGAGGACCCGGAGGATGATGATGAGAGCGATGGCGACGATGAGCCAGAGGATGCAGATGAGGAGATGGAGGATGAAGAGGACGAGGACACCGATGACGAGGAGCCGGAGTATGATCCAGAGGAGGAGGACCCCGTAGACCCAGCCGGTATGGACGTGCCAGTTGGCGTAGATATTGTGGTTGCAGAGGGTTATCCGATAGAGGAAGAGGAGGTAGCCGCAGACGATGATGCAGTAGTACCAGCCTTACCAGGAGGAGTTATAGCACAGCTAGCAGCTGAGTGGGCAGCAGAGATGGCTGCACATCCCCATGGATTTGAGATCGGAGCACCGGAGTTGGCACAGGCTATGGTACAGGCTGAGGCACTTGCAGCCGCATTTGATGCAGCCCAGGCTGACATGGCCGCTGATGCAGGAGATTTGGGAGTTCTTGTGGAGCATGATGGACCCGAGCTGATCGAGGACATTGTGATAGAGGATGAGAACATGATGGATGACGATGACATGGATGAGGATGATGTTTTGTCTGAGGTTGCCCCAGAGGACGAGGCTTCCATCTATGGATCCGATGTGGACAACTTTTGAGTCCAGTACCTTTAGGACTTAGACTTTTACGTTTGACTTTAGGACATGTTGTCCGCTTACTTTTGACGCTTACATAGACAGCTATTGACCATAGCCTTTTTGTATAGGTAGCCACCAGTAGTGGTTTTGTATGTATCTTTCTTTTGCTTAGATCTTGTATAGGATCATGTACTACGCGGTACACAGGTGATCTGTTGTGTACTCCGCTGTACATCTTTTGGGTATATATATATGGCAGATCGTTTCTCTTGATTATTTCTGTTATCATCTCATTGATATGTTATGGTTGTGATTTTGATTCATGTTATGCTTCCTGTTATTTTAGTATGATCATTTCCCCGAGAAGATTGTCAGCTAATCGTTAGATCCTTCATAGGTACACCTCACACGGATCACTATGGTGGGACCCACAAGGAACCAAGCACGACTGGGAGCACCCATTCCCGAGGGTATGGACCCAACTGGAGTCTTCGAAGCTTTCATGCAACGGATGGAGCACATCGGCGATACCTACAATCATGCCACCAACGACAATGGCAACAACCACTTTGTCCCTCCAAGGCAGACAGGCGATAAGTTATTGGAACGATTTCGTGGCCTGCGACCCGAGAAGTTCGACGGCATGGCAGAATCCTGGAAAGCAGAGCAATGGATACGAGAGTTGGAGCTAATCTTTGAAGCCCTGGAGTGCAGTGAGCTTGACAAGAGACGTCTAGCCGCATTTCAACTAACTTACTCCGCCGCGGACTGGTGGGAGGCCGAGAGAGCCACGATTGGGATTGACGCTGCAAGGAGAATGCCTTGGGAAGCATTCAAGACTCGATTTCTCGAGAAGTATTTCCCTGAGGACGAAAGAGACCAACAAGAGAGGAATTTTCTGAGTCTAACCCAAGGAAACTGGACAGTCAGAGAGTACACTACACAATTTGAGCGACTTTCCCGTTTCGCTCCACATATGATAGACACCTCCGCCAAGAAGGTCAAGCGATTTCACCAAGGACTCAACCCACACCTCCGGCACATGATGATAGGCCATCTGGGCCAGTCGTTTGAAGGGATTGTCCGTCTTGCTTCAAGTTTGGAAAAGGATGCTTACCCTGTGCAAGGACCACAAGTGAATCGACCTCCACCCAGGACCTTCCAACCAAGGAACTTTCCCGCGCAATCATCAAGGAACAATCAGGAATGGAAACCTCAGACCAACAACTATCAGGGAACCAAGCGCACATGGGATGGGACAAGGAAGCCCCAAGCCAATTTTCCTCGACAACAGAATCAACAGCGAGGACCACCTCAGGCACAGCCCGTCGCCCAGCGACAGAACACTGATGGATGTTTCAACTGTGGAGTACCCGGACATATTGCAAGGTATTGCACAGCTCCCAAGACCAACCGCCGTAATGACCTCGTTTGCCGCAACTGTAACAAGCCTGGTCACATAAACAAGGATTGTCGAGCACCACGTGGAGGCTACTATGGAGCGCCTGCTCAAGGACAGCAAGGACAGGTTAGGGTGAATGCCATCATCCCTGACAATGCAGGGTATAATGCAGAGGAACAGCAAAACTTGGAAGGTACGCTCATTTTATTTCATTGTCAAGTTAGAGCCTTGTTTGATACCGGTGCCGCCCGTTCTTTCATAGCTATCAAGATAGTGCGTGATTTGGGTTTGTTACCCCTAGCACTTGAGCCGACCCTTAATGCCGTTTCGCCCTTGGGAGTATCCGTTAAGTTAGGTAAGGTGTGCAAGGATTGTCCCTTGACACTAGAGGATAGGAATCTCCCAGCAGACTTGATAGTCCTGTCAATGTCTGAGTTCGACGTGATCCTAGGAATGGATTGGCTTACTAAGTATGGCGCTAACCTGGATTGTGTTAGTCGGACCATTGTCTTTTCGACGCCTGGTTGCCCGCAGGTCAGATTTCAGTGCCAACCGCTGAGCGACATGTTTATCACGAGCTGCCTAGCCACGATTAAGACTTCAAGCACGGAGCTTACTATCAACCAGATCCCCATTATTCAAGACTTTGAAGATGTGTTCCGAAGTATCTCAGGACTTCCGCCGAAGAGAGAGATAGACTTCTGCATTGAGTTAGCACCCGGAACGTTGCCGATTTCCAAGACCCCGTATCGGATGGCGCCAATAGAAATGCTAGAATTGAAGAAGCAAGTTCAGGAACTCGAAGATTTAGGTTTTGTTCGCCCGAGTACATCACCTTGGGGAGCACCAGTTCTATTTGTGAAGAAGAAAGACGGAGAGCTACGACTCTGTATCGACTACAGGGAGCTGAATAAAGTCACGATCAAGAATAGGTATCCACTTCCCCGGATAGACGACCTGTTCGATCAACTACAAGGATCAAGGATATTCTCAAAAATTGATTTGCGTTCAGGATACCATCAATTGCTAGTTCGACCGAAGGATATACCGAAAACTGCCTTCAGGACGAGATATGGACACTACGAATTTCTAGTGATGTCTTTTGGATTGACTAATGCTCCGGCAGTATTCATGGACCTAATGAATAGAGTATTCAGACCCTATCTGGATCAATTCATTATAGTATTCATCGACGACATTCTAATTTATTCAAGGACGGAAGAAGAACATAAGAAGCATCTACAAATCGCTCTACAGACTCTTAGAGACAACAGTCTGTATGCGAAATTCAGCAAATGTGAATTCTGGCTTCAGGAAGTTAAATTCCTGGGACATGTGATATCACAGGATGGGATTTCCGTAGACTCATCTAAGATCGATGCAGTCTTGAGCTGGAACAGACCAACCAACGCGACCGAAGTTAGGAGTTTTCTTGGATTGGCTGGGTATTATCGGAAATTTGTGGAAGGATTCTCTAGAATCGCAGGACCGTTGACAAGCCTGACTAGGAAAGAGACGAAGTACGAATGGACCGATAGACATGAGGATGCATTCCGGGAATTGAAAGAGAGACTAACCTCAGCACCCGTGCTTGCGATACCTAAGAGTGGTGAGCAATTCATAATCTATAGTGATGCATCACACCAAGGACTTGGTTGTGTGCTAATGCAAGAGGGGAATGTCATCGCATACGGATCGAGACAATTGAAGCCGCATGAGAAGAACTATCCGACGCACGACTTAGAACTAGCCGCAATCGTGTTCGCCTTGAAGATTTGGAGACACTATTTGTATGGAGAAAAGTTCGACTTGTTCTCAGATCACAAGAGTTTAAGGTACCTGTTCTCTCAAAAGGAGTTGAACATGAGACAACGGAGATGGATGGAACTACTCAAGGACTACGACTTCTCTTTGCAATACCACCCGGGTAAAGCAAATGTTGTAGCCGACGCTCTGAGCCGGAGGCCGCGCCTTTTGGTTTCTTCGATTTTGATTAGGGAATGGAGAGCATTGGAGACGTTAGTCGGATTCGACCTTCAACCAGTGGAATCAGGAGGAGGACGACACTTTGGATGTCTTGTCGTGCAACCGACTCTCATCAGCCGCATCTTGGAAGCTCAACAGTCGAACGAGGATTTAAAGTTATGGTTTGCCAAGATGTCCGCAAAGGAACCCGAGATATGGAGTATTAGTACAGACGGAGCACTGAGATGCAAAGGTAGACTCTGTGTGCCAAATGACGATGGACTCAGGAAGAACATTCTGGACGAAGCACACAAGTCAAGGATGACTATCCACCCAGGAGGAAACAAGATGTATAAGGACTTGAAGAGAAACTTCTGGTGGCAAGGAATGAAGCGAGAAGTGGCCGAGTATGTATCGCAATGTCTTATTTGCAAACAAGTAAAGGCAGAGCATCAGAAACCACCTGGACTCCTGCAACCGCTACCGATTCCCCAATGGAAATGGGAGCATATCACCATGGATTTTGTGGTTGGATTGCCGAAGTCTCAGCAAAACCACGACGCTATTTGGGTAATAGTAGATCGACTCACCAAGTCAGCACATTTTATCGCCTACAGCATGACGCACCCTGTTGAAAGATTGAGCCGGATGTATCTAGAGCAAGTAGTGCGACTGCACGGTGTACCCGTCTCAATAGTTTCAGATCGAGATTCACGCTTTACCGCAGAATTCTGGAAGAGCCTTCAGACAGCAATGGGAACTTCATTGAATTTGAGTTCAGCCTTTCATCCACAGACAGACGGTCAGACAGAACGAGTCAATCAAGTGATGGAAGATATGTTGCGAGCCTGTGTCATTGAATTCGAGAGTTCATGGGAGAAGCATCTACCTTTGATCGAGTTTGCCTACAACAACAGTTACCACACGAGCATAGGGATGGCGCCGTTTGAAGCCCTGTATGGAAGGCCTTGCCGATCGCCGCTGTGTTGGGCCGAAGTCGGAGATACTCAACTACTTGGACCCGAGATGATTCGAGAAACCAACGAGAAGATCCAGATTGTACGAGAAAAGATGAAGACAGCGCAATCCAGACACAAGAGCTATGCCGACAAGCGACGGAAAGATCTAGAGTTTGTAGTTGGAGATCATGTGCTACTTAAAGTCTCGCCAGTTCGAGGTATCGTCAGATTCGGACAGAAAAGAGGCAAGTTGTCGCCGCGATTCATCGGACCGTTCGAGATCCTAGAACGTGTTGGGAAGGTTGCTTATCGACTTGCGTTGCCGCCAAAGATGTCAGGAGTGCACAACGTTTTCCACATCAGCATGTTGAGGAAGTGTGCCCACAACCCAGCGCACGAGATCAGTTTTGAAGATATCGAGGTGAACGAGAACGTGACCTACAACGAAGGACCAGTGCGTATTCTAGACCGAGGAGTGAAGAAGCTCAGAAACAAGGATATTCCGCTAGTGAAGGTTCAGTGGAAGCACCACGACGAAGGAGAAGCTTCATGGGAGCTAGAGTCGGAGATGCGAGAGAAGTTTCCATTTTTGTTTTAAACCAGTTTATTTCGGATTTCGGGGACGAAATCTTTTATGAGTGGTGGATGATGTAATACCCTGTATTTTTGTAATATATTATATAACTAGACCTTGTATGTTTCTTTTAAACACTTGTATGAGCTTGGCCTTACCCTTGGTATATTTTATATACCAATCGATTGAACTTTATCTCAATCGATTGATTGTTCCAATCGATTGAACTTTATACCAATCGATTGATGGTATCAATCGATTGACACTTATGTCAATCGATTGGAGGCAGCTGGGCAGATTCTTTTGCTCTGGCTGGGGAGAGGCCACGTGAACACCTTTTCCTTATATAAACCAACCCTTTTCCTGCGTATTTTTGTTTACAAAAATCAGAGAGAGTGAGAGGGAGTGTTTTGTGTGTGTTTATATATATATACACTCATATATATATATACACACATATATATACATATATTCATACACACACACAGAGATGGACTGAGACGAGAAGAAGAAGGAGAAGACCAGAAAGAAGAAGAGAAGAAGGAGAAGAAAGAGAAGAGAGAAGGCAGAGAACTAGAGAGAGAGAGAGGAAGACCACCATTGAAGCTCAAGCTTCAAAACACAACCAAACACACCCTTAACGCCTAGGTGAGTTCTAAACTCACTTGGTAACTTGATATTGATGTTAGGACATGTTTTGAATGAAGAAATGGAGAGAAACCATGTAGTTTCGTTTATATGTTGCTGGGCAGTCTTCTCTGTGAAGAAGACGAAGTGTCAATCGATTGACACTATATCAATCGATTGACATCTTTCATGTCTCAATCGATTGACATTTTATGCAATCGATTGACATGGATTGTGATCCAATCGATTGAACTTTCTTCCAATCGATTGACACTACTTTTATACCAATCGATTGACATCTATATCAATCGATTGGAAGTTGCAGTTCACTGTCTTACTTGTTTAGATAATGTAATAACTGTTTAGTTGTTTATTTACTGTTCAGTACTTCCCAGCATGCTTCATTATTGTAATACAGACATGATAACGAGTTAATGCAGCATAGGATTGTAGTAATAACAAGACTATCGAATAACGTTTATAATGTTAGATATCGGAATAATTGTGAATCCTTTGGAGTTAACGTTCATTTCATTCAGAGTAGTCGGGCCACATTGGGATTGTCATGTATCGGTAATAGAGTTGAACTTAAGTAGGTTTGCTAAGATTCGGGAACCTTGCGTGGGCGGGCTTTGGTCGATCATATGTTCTTAAAAGCGGTAGACAGACGAAGGTGTCTATGACTTGCGGTGAACCGGACCATTTGCCCTAAGATAGCCAGATGATCTAATCATATGTTCTTGAAAGCGGTAGACAGACGAAGGTGTCTATGACATGCGGTGGACCGTGATCACTGGTAGACGTCGCTAAGTCGTGGCATAGAATGATGTACTGTTGTTTAAAGCGTTATATCCCTGACATGCGGTGAACTGTGCATATGTTCTTAAAAGCGGGGGATGGACTAACGTGGTATCCATGACATGCGGTGAACTGTGCATATGTTCTTAAAAGCGGTGGATGAGCAATGGTGCGTTATAGAGTTGAACTACTGTCGAGTCTGTTCCCCTATCAAGACGCGTTATCGGTCTTACAATGAGTAAGACGTTAGTAATCGAATCATTGGTTTGATTAAAGGAGTTACCCTTACTGAATTCTAATTTGGTTACGGTTTATAACTTGTAATAATATCAATAGTCGATACCCTGTTAGAATCTAACTCACTCGGCTTTCGTTAAGCTGACGGCGTTTATGCCGCTGGACATTTCCACGTTCCAGCGCATCCTGGTTATGACTATACAGGTGAAAGGCCTGCAGGAGAGGACTACTATGCCGGTGACGGAGTACCTGTGGAGAATTTCCCCGACGGAGGTCAGACCGAAGAAGACTACTACGCCGAGGACTACCCTTATGCCAACTGAAGACTAGACTAGGATTGTAGCTAGTTGTCTTTTCCGTTTTAGAATCTTTTTGTAGTCAGGCATATGTTGCCTTGGCATTTGTACTTCCGCTGCCTCATATTTGATTCGAGACTCTGATATGTAATAGTTAGTAACTTCTGTTGACTTTATGTTGCTTTGTGATTAGAACCTAGACTTCATTGTTGTTACACTATTACTTTTGTTGCTTAGTACTGCGTGGTGTGGACAATCATGTGACTTCACCCGTCATTCCCTATGGACCCATAAAGGAAATTTATTTTTCTCTATTTATGCCGTTCCGGGGCGTGACAGGATTTTTGGTATCAGAGCCTAGGTTGTATACCTTTCCGCTCACAGATTGTCCCACACCATCTGGTCCTAGAACCTTGAGATTCTATAGATGAGTATTAAGATTAGTTCTGACTTAAGATAGCCCCTTTTCAGGTAGCATGGCACCGCCGCTGTTCGTTCCAGATGAGTTCGGAGGACACTATGTGTATGAGAGTAGTATTGCGCCAGCCAATCCAGAGTACTATGCCTGGAAGGTTAGACAGAGAGCTATTGCAGAGACAGAGCGAGACATGCGGATCGAGCAGCAGAGATTTGGGACCCAGGACCCAGAAGTGATACGTCAGGAGATGATCTACCGCAAGGAGACCTTCAAACGCATCGAGGAGGATTCTCTACTGATGTTACGAGACCGTTCTTCGTACCAGGTTCTACTTGCACAGGTTAGAGCAGCACCTCCACCCCCACCGGAGGAAGACATGGCTGATGCACCCCCAGCAGATGAGGACCCGGAGGATGATGATGAGAGCGATGGCGACGATGAGCCAGAGGATGCAGATGAGGAGATGGAGGATGAAGAGGACGAGGACACCGATGACGAGGAGCCGGAGTATGATCCAGAGGAGGAGGACCCCGTAGACCCAGCCGGTATGGACGTGCCAGTTGGCGTAGATATTGTGGTTGCAGAGGGTTATCCGATAGAGGAAGAGGAGGTAGCCGCAGACGATGATGCAGTAGTACCAGCCTTACCAGGAGGAGTTATAGCACAGCTAGCAGCTGAGTGGGCAGCAGAGATGGCTGCACATCCCCATGGATTTGAGATCGGAGCACCGGAGTTGGCACAGGCTATGGTACAGGCTGAGGCACTTGCAGCCGCATTTGATGCAGCCCAGGCTGACATGGCCGCTGATGCAGGAGATTTGGGAGTTCTTGTGGAGCATGATGGACCCGAGCTGATCGAGGACATTGTGATAGAGGATGAGAACATGATGGATGACGATGACATGGATGAGGATGATGTTTTGTCTGAGGTTGCCCCAGAGGACGAGGCTTCCATCTATGGATCCGATGTGGACAACTTTTGAGTCCAGTACCTTTAGGACTTAGACTTTTACGTTTGACTTTAGGACATGTTGTCCGCTTACTTTTGACGCTTACATAGACAGCTATTGACCATAGCCTTTTTGTATAGGTAGCCACCAGTAGTGGTTTTGTATGTATCTTTCTTTTGCTTAGATCTTGTATAGGATCATGTACTACGCGGTACACAGGTGATCTGTTGTGTACTCCGCTGTACATCTTTTGGGTATATATATATGGCAGATCGTTTCTCTTGATTATTTCTGTTATCATCTCATTGATATGTTATGGTTGTGATTTTGATTCATGTTATGCTTCCTGTTATTTTAGTATGATCATTTCCCCGAGAAGATTGTCAGCTAATCGTTAGATCCTTCATAGGTACACCTCACACGGATCACTATGGTGGGACCCACAAGGAACCAAGCACGACTGGGAGCACCCATTCCCGAGGGTATGGACCCAACTGGAGTCTTCGAAGCTTTCATGCAACGGATGGAGCACATCGGCGATACCTACAATCATGCCACCAACGACAATGGCAACAACCACTTTGTCCCTCCAAGGCAGACAGGCGATAAGTTATTGGAACGATTTCGTGGCCTGCGACCCGAGAAGTTCGACGGCATGGCAGAATCCTGGAAAGCAGAGCAATGGATACGAGAGTTGGAGCTAATCTTTGAAGCCCTGGAGTGCAGTGAGCTTGACAAGAGACGTCTAGCCGCATTTCAACTAACTTACTCCGCCGCGGACTGGTGGGAGGCCGAGAGAGCCACGATTGGAATTGACGCTGCAAGGAGAATGCCTTGGGAAGCATTCAAGACTCGATTTCTCGAGAAGTATTTCCCTGAGGACGAAAGAGACCAACAAGAGAGGAATTTTCTGAGTCTAACCCAAGGAAACTGGACAGTCAGAGAGTACACTACACAATTTGAGCGACTTTCCCGTTTCGCTCCACATATGATAGACACCTCCGCCAAGAAGGTCAAGCGATTTCACCAAGGACTCAACCCACACCTCCGGCACATGATGATAGGCCATCTGGGCCAGTCGTTTGAAGGGATTGTCCGTCTTGCTTCAAGTTTGGAAAAGGATGCTTACCCTGTGCAAGGACCACAAGTGAATCGACCTCCACCCAGGACCTTCCAACCAAGGAACTTTCCCGCGCAATCATCAAGGAACAATCAGGAATGGAAACCTCAGACCAACAACTATCAGGGAACCAAGCGCACATGGGATGGGACAAGGAAGCCCCAAGCCAATTTTCCTCGACAACAGAATCAACAGCGAGGACCACCTCAGGCACAGCCCGTCGCCCAGCGACAGAACACTGATGGATGTTTCAACTGTGGAGTACCCGGACATATTGCAAGGTATTGCACAGCTCCCAAGACCAACCGCCGTAATGACCTCGTTTGCCGCAACTGTAACAAGCCTGGTCACATAAACAAGGATTGTCGAGCACCACGTGGAGGCTACTATGGAGCGCCTGCTCAAGGACAGCAAGGACAGGTTAGGGTGAATGCCATCATCCCTGACAATGCAGGGTATAATGCAGAGGAACAGCAAAACTTGGAAGGTACGCTCATTTTATTTCATTGTCAAGTTAGAGCCTTGTTTGATACCGGTGCCGCCCGTTCTTTCATAGCTATCAAGATAGTGCGTGATTTGGGTTTGTTACCCCTAGCACTTGAGCCGACCCTTAATGCCGTTTCGCCCTTGGGAGTATCCGTTAAGTTAGGTAAGGTGTGCAAGGATTGTCCCTTGACACTAGAGGATAGGAATCTCCCAGCAGACTTGATAGTCCTGTCAATGTCTGAGTTCGACGTGATCCTAGGAATGGATTGGCTTACTAAGTATGGCGCTAACCTGGATTGTGTTAGTCGGACCATTGTCTTTTCGACGCCTGGTTGCCCGCAGGTCAGATTTCAGTGCCAACCGCTGAGCGACATGTTTATCACGAGCTGCCTAGCCACGATTAAGACTTTAAGCACGGAGCTTACTATCAACCAGATCCCCATTATTCAAGACTTTGAAGATGTGTTCCGAAGTATCTCAGGACTTCCGCCGAAGAGAGAGATAGACTTCTGCATTGAGTTAGCACCCGGAACGTTGCCGATTTCCAAGACCCCGTATCGGATGGCGCCAATAGAAATGCTAGAATTGAAGAAGCAAGTTCAGGAACTCGAAGATTTAGGTTTTGTTCGCCCGAGTACATCACCTTGGGGAGCACCAGTTCTATTTGTGAAGAAGAAAGACGGAGAGCTACGACTCTGTATCGACTACAGGGAGCTGAATAAAGTCACGATCAAGAATAGGTATCCACTTCCCCGGATAGACGACCTGTTCGATCAACTACAAGGATCAAGGATATTCTCAAAAATTGATTTGCGTTCAGGATACCATCAATTGCTAGTTCGACCGAAGGATATACCGAAAACTGCCTTCAGGACGAGATATGGACACTACGAATTTCTAGTGATGTCTTTTGGATTGACTAATGCTCCGGCAGTATTCATGGACCTAATGAATAGAGTATTCAGACCCTATCTGGATCAATTCATTATAGTATTCATCGACGACATTCTAATTTATTCAAGGACGGAAGAAGAACATAAGAAGCATCTACAAATCGCTCTACAGACTCTTAGAGACAACAGTCTGTATGCGAAATTCAGCAAATGTGAATTCTGGCTTCAGGAAGTTAAATTCCTGGGACATGTGATATCACAGGATGGGATTTCCGTAGACTCATCTAAGATCGATGCAGTCTTGAGCTGGAACAGACCAACCAACGCGACCGAAGTTAGGAGTTTTCTTGGATTGGCTGGGTATTATCGGAAATTTGTGGAAGGATTCTCTAGAATCGCAGGACCGTTGACAAGCCTGACTAGGAAAGAGACGAAGTACGAATGGACCGATAGACATGAGGATGCATTCCGGGAATTGAAAGAGAGACTAACCTCAGCACCCGTGCTTGCGATACCTAAGAGTGGTGAGCAATTCATAATCTATAGTGATGCATCACACCAAGGACTTGGTTGTGTGCTAATGCAAGAGGGGAATGTCATCGCATACGGATCGAGACAATTGAAGCCGCATGAGAAGAACTATCCGACGCACGACTTAGAACTAGCCGCAATCGTGTTCGCCTTGAAGATTTGGAGACACTATTTGTATGGAGAAAAGTTCGACTTGTTCTCAGATCACAAGAGTTTAAGGTACCTGTTCTCTCAAAAGGAGTTGAACATGAGACAACGGAGATGGATGGAACTACTCAAGGACTACGACTTCTCTTTGCAATACCACCCGGGTAAAGCAAATGTTGTAGCCGACGCTCTGAGCCGGAGGCCGCGCCTTTTGGTTTCTTCGATTTTGATTAGGGAATGGAGAGCATTGGAGACGTTAGTCGGATTCGACCTTCAACCAGTGGAATCAGGAGGAGGACGACACTTTGGATGTCTTGTCGTGCAACCGACTCTCATCAGCCGCATCTTGGAAGCTCAACAGTCGAACGAGGATTTAAAGTTATGGTTTGCCAAGATGTCCGCAAAGGAACCCGAGATATGGAGTATTAGTACAGACGGAGCACTGAGATGCAAAGGTAGACTCTGTGTGCCAAATGACGATGGACTCAGGAAGAACATTCTGGACGAAGCACACAAGTCAAGGATGACTATCCACCCAGGAGGAAACAAGATGTATAAGGACTTGAAGAGAAACTTCTGGTGGCAAGGAATGAAGCGAGAAGTGGCCGAGTATGTATCGCAATGTCTTATTTGCAAACAAGTAAAGGCAGAGCATCAGAAACCACCTGGACTCCTGCAACCGCTACCGATTCCCCAATGGAAATGGGAGCATATCACCATGGATTTTGTGGTTGGATTTCCGAAGTCTCAGCAAAACCACGACGCTATTTGGGTAATAGTAGATCGACTCACCAAGTCAGCACATTTTATCGCCTACAGCATGACGCACCCTATTGAAAGATTGAGCCGGATGTATCTAGAGCAAGTAGTGCGACTGCACGGTGTACCCGTCTCAATAGTTTCAGATCGAGATTCACGCTTTACCGCAGAATTCTGGAAGAGCCTTCAGACAGCAATGGGAACTTCATTGAATTTGAGTTCAGCCTTTCATCCACAGACAGACGGTCAGACAGAACGAGTCAATCAAGTGATGGAAGATATGTTGCGAGCCTGTGTCATTGAATTCGAGAGTTCATGGGAGAAGCATCTACCTTTGATCGAGTTTGCCTACAACAACAGTTACCACACGAGCATAGGGATGGCGCCGTTTGAAGCCCTGTATGGAAGGCCTTGCCGATCGCCGCTGTGTTGGGCCGAAGTCGGAGATACTCAACTACTTGGACCCGAGATGATTCGAGAAACCAACGAGAAGATCCAGATTGTACGAGAAAAGATGAAGACAGCGCAATCCAGACACAAGAGCTATGCCGACAAGCGACGGAAAGATCTAGAGTTTGTAGTTGGAGATCATGTGCTACTTAAAGTCTCGCCAGTTTGAGGTATCGTCAGATTCGGACAGAAAAGAGGCAAGTTGTCGCCGCGATTCATCGGACCGTTCGAGATCCTAGAACGTGTTGGGAAGGTTGCTTATCGACTTGCGTTGCCGCCAAAGATGTCAGGAGTGCACAACGTTTTCCACATCAGCATGTTGAGGAAGTGTGCCCACAACCCAGCGCACGAGATCAGTTTTGAAGATATCGAGGTGAACGAGAACGTGACCTACAACGAAGGACCAGTGCGTATTCTAGACCGAGGAGTGAAGAAGCTCAGAAACAAGGATATTCCGCTAGTGAAGGTTCAGTGGAAGCACCACGACGAAGGAGAAGCTTCATGGGAGCTAGAGTCGGAGATGCGAGAGAAGTTTCCATTTTTGTTTTAAACCAGTTTATTTCGGATTTCGGGGACGAAATCTTTTATGAGTGGTGGATGATGTAATACCCTGTATTTTTGTAATATATTATATAACTAGACCTTGTATGTTTCTTTTAAACACTTGTATGAGCTTGGCCTTACCCTTGGTATATTTTATATACCAATCGATTGAACTTTATCTCAATCGATTGATTGTTCCAATCGATTGAACTTTATACCAATCGATTGATGGTATCAATCGATTGACACTTATGTCAATCGATTGGAGGCACCTGGGCAGATTCTTTTGCTCTGGCTGGGGAGAGGCCACGTGAACACCTTTTCCTTATATAAACCAACCCTTTTCCTGCGTATTTTTGTTTACAAAAATCAGAGAGAGTGAGAGGGAGTGTTTTGTGTGTGTTTATATATATATACACTCATATATATATACACACATATATATACATATATTCATACACACACACAGAGATGGACTGAGACGAGAAGAAGAAGGAGAAGACCAGAAAGAAGAAGAGAAGAAGGAGAAGAAAGAGAAGAGAGAAGGCAGAGAACTAGAGAGAGAGAGAGGAAGACCACCATTGAAGCTCAAGCTTCAAAACACAACCAAACACACCCTTAACGCCTAGGTGAGTTCTAAACTCACTTGGTAACTTGATATTGATGTTAGGACATGTTTTGAATGAAGAAATGGAGAGAAACCATGTAGTTTCGTTTATATGTTGCTGGGCAGTCTTCTCTGTGAAGAAGACGAAGTGTCAATCGATTGACACTATATCAATCGATTGACATCTTTCATGTCTCAATCGATTGACATTTTATGCAATCGATTGACATGGATTGTGATCCAATCGATTGAACTTTCTTCCAATCGATTGACACTACTTTTATACCAATCGATTGACATCTATATCAATCGATTGGAAGTTGCAGTTCACTGTCTTACTTGTTTAGATAATGTAATAACTGTTTAGTTGTTTATTTACTGTTCAGTACTTCCCAGCATGCTTCATTATTGTAATACAGACATGATAACGAGTTAATGCAGCATAGGATTGTAGTAATAACAAGACTATCGAATAACGTTTATAATGTTAGATATCGGAATAATTGTGAATCCTTTGGAGTTAACGTTCATTTCATTCAGAGTAGTCGGGCCACATTGGGATTGTCATGTATCGGTAATAGAGTTGAACTTAAGTAGGTTTGCTAAGATTCGGGAACCTTGCGTGGGCGGGCTTTGGTCGATCATATGTTCTTAAAAGCGGTAGACAGACGAAGGTGTCTATGACTTGCGGTGAACCGGACCATTTGCCCTAAGATAGCCAGATGATCTAATCATATGTTCTTGAAAGCGGTAGACAGACGAAGGTGTCTATGACATGCGGTGGACCGTGATCACTGGTAGACGTCGCTAAGTCGTGGCATAGAATGATGTACTGTTGTTTAAAGCGTTATATCCCTGACATGCGGTGAACTGTGCATATGTTCTTAAAAGCGGGGGATGGACTAACGTGGTATCCATGACATGCGGTGAACTGTGCATATGTTCTTAAAAGCGGTGGATGAGCAATGGTGCGTTATAGAGTTGAACTACTGTCGAGTCTGTTCCCCTATCAAGACGCGTTATCGGTCTTACAATGAGTAAGACGTTAGTAATCGAATCATTGGTTTGATTAAAGGAGTTACCCTTACTGAATTCTAATTTGGTTACGGTTTATAACTTGTAATAATATCAATAGTCGATACCCTGTTAGAATCTAACTCACTCGGCTTTCGTTAAGCTGACGGCGTTTATGCCGCTGGACATTTCCACGTTCCAGCGCATCCTGGTTATGACTATACAGGTGAAAGGCCTGCAGGAGAGGACTACTATGCCGGTGACGGAGTACCTGTGGAGAATTTCCCCGACGGAGGTCAGACCGAAGAAGACTACTACGCCGAGGACTACCCTTATGCCAACTGAAGACTAGACTAGGATTGTAGCTAGTTGTCTTTTCCGTTTTAGAATCTTTTTGTAGTCAGGCATATGTTGCCTTGGCATTTGTACTTCCGCTGCCTCATATTTGATTCGAGACTCTAATATGTAATAGTTAGTAACTTCTGTTGACTTTATGTTGCTTTGTGATTAGAACCTAGACTTCATTGTTGTTACACTATTACTTTTGTTGCTTAGTACTGCGTGGTGTGGACAATCATGTGACTTCACCCGTCATTCCCTATGGACCCATAAAGGAAATTTATTTTTCTCTATTTATGCCGTTCCGGGGCGTGACAGCTTATGTGGCATAGAATATGACCTCCTTTTTATGATTCCCAAGGCAATCACTCACATGTGATCACATCGAGTTGATCTGCCTAGGCACCATGACAAGGATGTCTGCTCCATGCTCGCAAAGATATATACCGCAAATCTTGTTTGTCGGTCCTAAGACATAGGAATATGAAAACCTGCTAGAAAGAACGATCGCTATAACCGTACTAACCCGATTTTCCCAGAAACTCTGCCCAGATATCCCAGATATAATCGTACTAACCCGTTTCTCCCAAAAACTCTGCCCAGATATCCCAGATATAACCGTACTAACCCGTTTCTCCCAGAATCTATCCAGATATCCCAGATATAACCGTACTAACCCGTTTATCCCAAAAACTCTGCCCAAATATCCCAGATATAACCATATTAATCAGTTTCTCCCAGAAACTCTGCCCAGATATCCCAGATATAACCGTACTAACTCGTTTCTCCCAAAATCTGCCCTGATATCCCAGATATAACCGTACTAACCCGTTTCTCCCAGAATCTGCCCGGATATCCCAGATATAACCGTACTAACCCGTTTCTCCCAGAAACTCTGCCCAAATATCCCAGATATAACCATATTAATCAGTTTCTCCCAGAAACTCTGCCCAGATATCCCAGATATAACCGTACTAACCCGTTTCTCCCAGAATTTGCCCGGATATCCCAGATATAACCGTACTAACCCGTTTCTCCCGGAAACTCTGGCCAAATATCCCAGATATAACCATATTAATCAGTTTCTCCCAAAAACTCTGTCCATATCAACCAGAAATGTCCAGTCTCTCCTAGAAGCCCCTATTATCCCTAGTGATCCTACTGGAAAGTAAGATTGGCACACTCTATATGGTCAGGACCTTATTTGCTTAACTGCTATCTGTTAGAAATAGGAGCATCATATAGATTAGGGCTTACATCCGCACGCTTGTCTCCCATGCATACATCATTCCCATCTCTCTGCACGCACTGTCTCGAGTCAGTCCACATCACTGTCTTTGTCGGTCTAAAAGTCATCACTGTCAGGATCTAATACACCCCTTTCTCTCAAAATCTGTCAGGTCAGTATAGATTCCCAAGGTCAGCAGCCGGAATCCTCGTCGTGGGCCAGGAGTTTAGATAATCGTTTGGTCAGAATCGGTCCGACAGCCTACTTCAGCATAAATAGGGAAGAGTTGGAAAACAAGGTTACCGAGTTGGGAGCAACTATAAGCCAACAGTCTGACAGCCTAGCCCAAGTTCTGAAGTTCATGGAAGAACTAAAGCAGCAACAGCCGCAACCTCCGCCCGGGTTCCCACCACCAGGGTTTGAACCACCCCCGCATGGGAATAATGCGGAGGAAGACTGGTTTCAAGGGGTCCCACCGCTTGCGTATGAGAAGAAGCTCCAAGAGAAAATGGATAAGGTTGACAAGCTAGAGAGCGTACTAAGGAAAAGCACGGGGGTCGATGATTACATGCTAGACCTGGAAGGCCTCTTTGAGCCTGTCAAGTTAAAACTGCCGGAGAACTTCAAAATGCCTGCCATCGACCTCTTTGACGGAACTGGGAACCCAAAAAGTCATGTGAAGCTGTGTATGAGTATCTTCCAGTCCATGGGTTGTACCCACGAGCACATTGCGATGCTGTTTCCACAAACTCTGGCAAAAATCTGCACTATCATGGTTCCTAACCTTGGAAGCCTCCAAAACCCGGGCCTGGGAAGATATCGTTCGAGTTTTTGTCGATCATTACTCCTACAATCAGGAGCTGGATGTCACTATCAGGGATCTGGAAACGACCCAACAGAACAACAATGAATCCTTTGCTGCATTTTTGAGCAGATGGAGGAGCAAGGTGGCCCAAATAACCCACCGGCCGATTGAAAAAGAACAGGTAAGGATGCTCATCCGGAACCTGCAACCGCTCTACCATGAGAAGTTGTTCTACCAGTCCATCACCACCTTTGAGGAGTTGTTTGAAGTTGGAACTCGAATTGAAGACGTTATCAGAGAAGGGAAGATCAAAAAGGAAGAGCCTCCGAGTCAGTCAAGAAGACCCAACTACTCCCGGAATCCCCCAGATGTCAATGCCCTTAGCAGCCAACCCATGGCATACCCTCCAAGGCCATACCAACCCTCCAACCAGGAAAATTCATCCAACCGCCCTTTCCAGAAAAAGCCCCCTCGTAACTTTGCCAAGTTAGAAATCTCTCCCTCCTTAGCCTTAGACCGCCTCCTAAAAAAGGGCCATCTCCAACTACTCCAACCTCGAAATACCCCGCCCCCGTCTAACTGTGATATGTCCAAGCAATGTACCTACCACCAAGCCCCTGGCCACAACACTGATGATTGCATGCGCCTCCGCCATGACATCCAAGACCTCATTGACCAGAATATCATCAAGCCACCTCCGAGGCAACCCCATATCACTCAAAATCCTCTGTCAAACCACCAAAATATCAGCCTCATCGAGTCCAGCCCTATATCCTTCAACCCCGCTACCTATATCACCCCCTAGGACAGCCCTTACCCCTCATTAACATCCCGGATTCCGTGGGAGTTCATCTGATTGAAGGGGAGAATGACGAGTAGCAGCAACAGCTAGACGATGAGCAAGACATGTTCTTTCTGGAAGAGCATGATCTAGGGGTGGTAGACCTCAAATGGTACGACCCCAACAACGAGAGCGATGCTTCTATCTGGAGTGAGCTGGAAAAGCCATTTGTGGGAACAGATTGTGATTGGTTCAAAAAAGATGGGACTGTAGAAGGACCCACTCCCGCCGAGATTAATCATCTGACCAGGTCAGGCCGTCATTATCAGCCTCCACAGCCTGCCACTGATGCAACCGAGAAAGGTCCAGTCAAAGACAAGGGGAAGGGTAAGATAGATGAGATCATCGAAGAAGATAATGAGTTGATAAAACAACTAAAGAAAACCCAAGCACATCTCTCGATGTGGGACATCATGGTAACGTCTTACAAGC
The DNA here is from genome assembly GCA_033977485.1 of Hydrangea macrophylla. NCBI lineage: Eukaryota > Viridiplantae > Streptophyta > Magnoliopsida > Cornales > Hydrangeaceae > Hydrangea > Hydrangea macrophylla. Next base: position 111,305,498 of record CM066999.1, read on the forward strand.
ATAGGCAAGCCGTGATAAATGCTTTGGCTGGAATGGAGGTCCCCATCGACGCTACACCGGAGGACATGGTAGCTTTTTTGGGCGCACTTACCCCTGACCCAATCATCACATTTTCTGACGAGGACCTGCCACCAGAAGGATCTGCACACAACAAAGCATTGTACATCACTGTCGGATGTAAGGGGCAGCAGGTATCATTTTGTATGGTCGATACAGGTTCTGCCTTAAATGTTTGTGCCCTAAGGACTGCCACTGCTTTGGGGGTCAATATCCTTGACATCACGCCATCTGTGCAATCCGTGAGGGCCTACGATAATACCAAGAGGAATGTGATGGGAACTGTCTCTCTACAAATCCGGGTAGGATCTTTGGTAAGCACCGAAGTCTTTCAAGTCATAGACATACCTGCCTCGTTTAACTTGCTGATTGGGAGTCCCTGGCTGCATGCCAACAAAGCCGTATCATCCACTGTGCATCAAATGATCAAGTACATTCATGAGAAGGAAGTAAAAATCATTCTCGATAATAGTTGCGGTAACGAAGCTTTCCCAAATTACGCTCCCATCTTTGAAATCCAAATACCTGAGCTAGAAGAAGGAGAAATCGGGGGATTCTTCATGGAAGAAATCCACATGATCAATGGCGAAGATAGGTTCCCCGAGGTCCACTCCGCAGTTGTCAACATTGTCCGCAAGATGAACTACTTCCCCGAAATGGGATTGGGCTGACGCCAGTAAGGGATTCGGGAGTTCCCTCAGATCAAAGGGCAACGAGGCACTTTCGGGTTGGGGTACAAGCCCACTGAAGAAGATGTCGAGCTACAGAGGCCATGGAAGAAAAGGGTAAGGGGTCTCCCACCATACCGCAAAACCTTGAATGGACAATTCATCAAAGAAGGGGATGATTTCCCCTACTTCGGGTTCCCTGAACCCTGGATCCATCAAACCACTGGGAAAAGGCACCCCGGGCTTGAAATCTTCACTGACTGCGAGAGGCCCCCATATCAAGACCCGTTCTATCCCGAAGAAGTTGAGAAGACCCCGGAGGAAGACTGGTTGAAATACCTAGACACTGAAGCCATCAAGAAAATGTGGGAGGAATCTACTGAGAAGAAGGAAGAAAAGAGGGCCGAGAGCCAAGATGATCAGATCAAGCCAACTGAGGAGGGTCTGAGCAACCAGGCTGTAGAGTCATCTGTCCGTGTCTCCCTATCCCCTGTTCCCCCAGGTTCTGTACTGCCAATTATCGAGTCTGTACCAGAGTCAGATGCTGTAAGCCCACCACTGTACAATGTAATCACTTCACCTGTCATGAATGAAATGAAAGACGATTCTGCTTACTCCTCTGTGTCTAACACTTGTGAATGCACAGATCCCTCCGAGGATCTCCCAATTGAACTTAAGCAACTAATTGAAAAACCACCTGCTTATGAAATAATCGAGGATACTTTATCAGTTAATCTAGGTGAAATAAATAATCCCCAAATTGTGCAAATTGGCTTAACTCTTAATAAAGAAGAAAAAGAAAAATTAACCCTCTTGCTAAAAGAATTCAAAGATATTTTTGCTTAGTCTTACGAAGACATGCCTGGGGTCAATCCCAACATTGTCCAACATCATATTCCCTTTCTTCCCAATTCTAAACCTGTCAAGCAGAAACTGAGGCGCATGAGGCCAGAACGGGCACTCAAGGTTAAAGAAGAAGTGGAGAAGCAGTTCAGGGCAGGGTTCATCATTGTCACCGAATATCCAGAATGGATTGCCAATATCGTGCCAGTCCCGAAGAAGGATGGAAAAGTTCGTGTGTGCGTCGACTTTCGTGATCTAAACAAAGCCAGTCCCAAGGATGACTTTCCGCTTCCCCACATTGATGTCTTGGTGGACAACACCGCTGGACATAAGCTACTTTCATTCATGGATGGCTTCTCAGGGTACAATCAGATTCTAATGGCGCCAGAAGATCGGGAAAAGACGACATTCACCACTCCTTGGGGGACCTACTGTTATAGAGTAATGCCTTTCGAACTCAAGAATGCTGGGGCAACCTACCAAAGAGCTGCCACCACTCTGTTGCACGGCATGATTCACAAGGAAGTAGAAGTATGCGTAGATGACATGATCGTGAAGTCCAGGGACAGAGAAGGACACTTGGTAGCGCTGGAAAAGTTTTTCGAAAGGTTGCGCAGATACAAGATGAGACTAAATCCAAAGAAATGCACTTTCGGCGTAACCTCCGGTAAACTCCTGGGTTTTCTCATCACGCAAAGAGGAATAGAGGTAGATCCTTCTAAGATCAAGGCGATCCTAGAAATGACACCACCGCGGAATGAAAAGGAAGTGAGGGGGTTTCTCGAAAGAATCTAATTTATCAGCCGCTTCATTTCCAAGCTCACGACTACATGCGATCCATTGTTCTGATTGCTGAGAAAAGGGGAGAAGTTCCAATGGGATGACCAATGCCAAGCCGCTTTCGACAAAATAAAAGCTTACCTTCAGAACCCGCATGTCCTCTCACCACCCACTCCTCATAAGCCCTTATTCCTTTACCTATCTGTCTCCGAAAATGCCATGGGTTTTATGCTAGCCCAGGAAGGAGAAGAAAGCCACTCTGAAAAAGCCATATACTACCTCAGCAAGAGGATGACTGGGTATGAGCTCAACTACTCTACCCTCGAAAAAACATGTTGGGCCTTGGTTTGGTGCACTCGCCGACTGAGGCACTACATGCTGGCCTTCCCGGTTGTGCTCATATCCCGCATGGATCCTCTAAAATACCTCCTCGAAAAACCCGCCCTGACTGGTCGTAAATCCCGTTGGTTACTCCTACTATCCGAATTCGATATCAAGTATGTTACAAGCAAATTGGTAAAAGGGAGAACCGTAGCTGAGCATCTCGCAGAACATGCCGTCAAATCCGAAGAAAGTGGAGACTTTCCGTTTCCAGACGAAAGTATCATGGAAATCAAGGAAGAACAGTGGAAGTTGTACTTTGATGGAGCAGCCAACATGAAAGGATACGGAGTAGGAATGATTCTCGTATCACCAAGCGCGGACCATACTCCATTGGCAGTCAAGCTCAATTATAAGTCCACCAACAACGCCGCTGAATACGAAGCATGCATTCTGGGAATGGAAGCAGCCTTAGAGCTGCAAGTTCAGAAGTTGGATGTCTTCGGGGATTCAAACTCATTATATCGCAAGCTAGAGGAGAATGGAAAGTAAAAGAAGAAAGGTTGAAGCCCTATCATGATCATCTCAACCAACTCAAGAGGCAATTCAAGAATGTCACGTTTCTCTACTTGCCTAGGGAAGAGAACCAGCTAGCAGATTCATTGGCTACCTTAGCCTCCATGATCAAGATTCCTGTGGGAGTCAAGATGATGCCTCTGGTAATTGAGCAGAGGTACGAGCCTTCGTTCAACATGATCGCCGCAATCGAAGGAGAAGAGAATGAAACGCCGTAGTATCAGGATGTCTAGGATTTCATAGAAAAGGGGACATACCCCCAAGAATCTACTGAGAAAGACAAAAGGGCCATTCGAAGATTCGTAGCGCAATTCATCATTTACGGTGGGAAACTGCTGAAGAAAGGATACAACGGTCACAACCTGACTTGCTTGTTCGGAAAGAGCTCCAAAAGAATGATGGAGGAAATACACGAGGGGGTATGTGGCCCGCACATGAACGATCACATGTTGGCTAAGAAAATCATAAGACAAGGGTACTACTGGACAACTTTGGAGAAAGATTGTTGAGAATACGTAAGAAGGTGTCACAAGTGCCAGATGCATGCAAACATGATGCACGTACCACCATCTCTTCTATACAGCATGACCTCGCCTTGGCCATTCTCCACCTGGGGAATCGATATTATTGGTGAAATCATTCCGAAAGCCTCAAATGGAAATCGGTACATCCTGGTGGCCATAGACTACTTCACGAAATGGGTAGAAGCTGCATCTTACACCAAGTTGGGGGCCAAGGAAGTAGCCAAATTCATCAAGAGAAATCTCATCTGCCGTTATGGAGTTCCCCATGAGATTGTTTCGGATAACGGAAGTCATTTCAAGGCAGAAGTCAGGGATCTGTTCGAGGAATACAAAATCACTTATCACAAGTCATCATCACCGTACAGACCACAGACTAATGGGGCAGTCGAAGCTGCGAATAAGAATGTCAAGGCCATACTGCAGAAATCAGCTGATACCTACAAAGACTGGCATGAAAAGCTACCATTTGCACTTTGGGGATACAGAACATCGATAAGGACGTCCACAGGAGCAACGCCCTACTCACTAGTGTATGGGATGGAAGCGGTACTTTCGGTCGAGATAGAACTACCGTCTCTGCGCGTGATGGCAGAATGTGAAATTTTAAAGTCAGATTGGTTGAAGAAAAGATACGAGGAATTGGCTCTCATAGATGAAAAGCGCATAGCGGCAGTCGACCATGTCCGAATCTATCAAAAGAGGATAGCCCGCGCTTTCAACAAAAGGGTTCATCTAAGGAAGATCGTCAAAGGCGACCTTGTCCTTAAAGAATTGCGAGCTCCGATCTTTGATCCCCGTGGGAAGTTTAAACCAAAATGGGTCGGCCCTTACATTGTCAAGACCATCCTTTCCGGAGGAGCAACTTATCTCATCGACCTCGATGGTGTCGAATTCAAAGAACCAATCAACATGGACCGCCTCAAAAAGTACCATGCTTGACCATTCCATAAACCATTTTCTTAAAGCCTTGCCTTGAACTACGCTCGACCTGATTCCCACTTGGGGATACGTAGGCAACCACTTCGGTTCGGTCGCTCCACCCACAAAAAATAACCATTTTCCTCAAACTTTGGCCCGAACTACGTTGGACCTGATCCCCGCTCGGGGGTACGTAGGCAGACTTTAAAAAAAAGAAAAAAAGAAGGGTGGCTCGCTAGGTTGAAAATCCGAAAGGACGCCTAGGCAAAAATTAAAGCTAAATCCAAGGTGAGCAATAACAAAAGAGAGAAAATAGCTCGCTAGGTCACCTCCTTGGTGCCTAGGAAAAATTATGAGCATGTGAGAAAAATAAAGTCGCGGTCCTTACCATGACCCAGAAATCACCCTCCACACTAGGAGCAAACTTCGGCCACTCGCCTCGTTTGCCTGAACCTCTTCTAAACTAGGGGCAAACGTCGGTCATCTACCTCGTTTGCCTCACAACCATACATATCCCAAACTAGGGGCAAACTTTGGCCACCCACCTTGTTTGCCTCTAATAAACCCTAGCATGCCCAAGCAAGTACCAAAAGCAACAACTAATTGAAATCTCGGTTACAAAATGTTTTTAGAAAGCTAAAATGCATAAAATAAGATTCCCAAAGTAACCAAGGTTCACCGATAAACAAATTTTGAATATTACATAAACAGGAATAATCAAAGAAATAAAAGTCTTTCAAAAAGCAATCACATGTTCAAAGACACTTGGAGGAATGAGCAGAATCAGTCAGGTCTAGTTTTATCTTAGTGTCTTTTATTTCTTCAAAGGTCTTTAGAAGTAGGCCTTTACTCGGTCAGTCCAACCATCAATAAAAGCAGCAATAGTGGTAGCCCTGATCCTGGAAGCAAAGACCCTCTCAGTAAACCCCCGGGGAACCTCCTAAACCTGTCCATACTGCCTGGCCAAACAGCGAGGATGATAAAAAGAAGTCTCTCTCAAACCCATCAACCACGCTCTCTGATGACCCCTGAGGCTCGTGGTAACAGCATAAAGGCCCCAACGCCTCACGATCCAGTAAATGTCAGCCTCAGATAAGGCACCCATCATGCGCACCCAATCGGTAAAGTAGTATAGTGAGGGTGAAGCACGGCTCGACGAAAGTAAACCGGTGGTATGCGGCCCATCCACAGTTGGAGCCGCTCGTATAACCAGGCCTGTAACACCAAAGGCGCCCCAGAAAGAAGAGGAGTCCCTTGGTTGAAGGCATCATCCAAACCATTCAAGGTTTTAGCTAGAACCATGGCCATGGGATTCCTGCTAAGTTTCAGCCCGAGGCACACATGCACCAAGTCAACGGAAGTACTCGAGAATAAGAAGTGCGAAGTCATGCACAGTATCAAAGCGGCCCCGCGGGTAGCATCATACACGCTGGGATTCCCAGGACTGGCGTACCGGGCGATAATAGAAGCAATGTTGAGGACCTCACCTTGAATCAGCCAGCGGGAAATAGTGATGGAGCAATTCAGATATTCAGCCAAGCCTCGCGTAGGACTGAGGGTATCAACAGAAGGGAAAATCAAGTCGGAGTCAGAATCAAAGCCAAGAATAGCACAGAACTCCTCAAACATGGGGCATATCTCCAGGCCATTGAAGTTGAAGACATGGTTCACCGGGTCCCAGTGACCAATGGCAGCACGCAAGAACTCAGTGTTCAGGGTCATCTGGCGAAGAGAGAATAGTTCGGTCAAGCCATAGCTGAAGAGATTGATCCGCTCCACACCATCCGTGATGTTCAGCCAAGCTATGAGGAAAGCGGGATCATACAAAGCCATATTTTTGGTCGCGGCACTAGGAAAATTCGAAATTTCGGCAGTACCTCCCCGTTTCACGGACTATCCCACCTGCAAGGCAAAAACACTCACTATCACAAAACTGCCCATCGCAGTAACCTCCAACAATCACAGTGCACATATATCATCACACGACTATCAACTAAAGACAAGCACACAACTGCGCCTCCAAACCGGAAGCTATCCGGCCTAAAAGGCGAAACATCATAATACTCTGTCAGAAGTAACAAATTGTTCCGCACATCATCCTACACTGTCCAAATAGTCATATCCCCAGTAAAACCCAATCGAAAACATAAAAAGAAAAAATAATAATTCCCGCTTGGGAGGCCTCAGTCCTCCTCCTCTTCATCCTCTGTCAGATCGCCCGGAGTATATAACGGCGACGGCCTCCTCCTACCACCTCTACACCTTGGACCAGTCCTCGATGAGCCAGCTCCGCCTCCGCGGTACTGCACACACAAATAAAATGAAGGCAATCAGTAGGGAAACCACAAAAAAAATACAAAAATAGAGTCGAGTCAGAGACTTACCAAGGACGCCATCTGGTTGGCGGCAAATTGCCGCATACCGTCCATCTGTCAAGGGTAAATCCAGGGTTAGAACTTCATAACCTTAAGAAAGTGCAAAATAAGAGACATACCCGGTGGTCTCGTGTGAGGACCAAGGACTGTAAGCTAGCCGCCAAGGCGTGACCCTCCTCAGCGTAACTCCAAGGAACATTGAGGACGCTCGCTGGCTGAGTAGGGTACCCACACATGACTCGCGGCACCTCCATCACTTGGGGAGTGCCATCAGCACCTAGGACGTTAACGGTCCAATCCCAAGGAGGGATAGGATTGGGAGTTGGAGGAGCCTGTCTCCTGTACATCTCACGAAGCTGTAGGCACAAAACAAGTTAGGAAAAGATGAATCAAAAACATAGGCAACGAATAGAGACAAAAATGTAAAAGGAAACTTACCTCCAGGAGCGGGAAGTTGGACATCAAGAAGCGGCCACGGTAAGCCTCATAGCCGGTCTCAGAGAGAAAATGATCCCAAACGTCAGTGCCAGCTAAGGCCGCCAGTAAAGCATCACTAGAGAAGTAACTAGCATCCATCGCAGGCGGATTATGAGGGACGCGATACTTGGAACCGCCAACCACCTGCCGGGACACCCGCTCGCCAAGGAACCACTGCCTACACTCAATACTCTCCATCAGGAGTCGGCAAGAGGAAAGGGGTTTGACTGCTTGAATATCCTCTGGGGCAGCATAGGCGACGCGCTCCCAAGGCGTCCAATCAACACTAGCAGCCGTCAGCTCGGTTAGGAAGTTCCTGAGCAAAATAATCCTGTAGGCCCCACTCTTCACCCCGATAACATCCCTCTGCCATCTCAAGCCTCGTGGGAACAGAGGTACAGGAGCCATGCCATCCTCGTCTTCGCCTGATTCATCCGCAGGGGAGGGAGCCAACATCTTCAGGTATTCAAAGCTCCAAAGCTGCACAGACAAAGGAGAAAATCAGAACAAGTATGGAAATCAAAAAGATAAAAGATGAAAGAAGATCAATACGTACCTCCCAAGCTCGCCAAAATCCCCCAGTCGATTTAACATCACCCCGAGAGACCTTGCCCATGTGCTTATAAAGATGGGCCAAGGCAGCACCGCCCCAGTCGTAGGAGGGGATCTCATCGATGGTCGCCAGGCAAGAAAGGAATCTCAGGCTCACCCGGTCATTCCGCGTCGTAAAGATCGAGCAACCAAGGACATACAGAAGATACACCCTCAAAAGCTGGGAATTGTTTAGGTTATGATTCCCTCTGCCATAGGCCCGGTAAAGCCAGCCGCAAGGAAACCAGTGCCTCTCTAGGTTAGGGGGAACAGCCCCAATCATCATCTCTACAGCCTCCGGGTCGATCTCATAGAAATAGTCCAGAATCAGGCGCTTCCCGCCAACCCTCAAGCCAGTGATCATGGAGAAGTCAAAGGGCGTCATGGTCATCTCACCAAACGACAGGTGGAAAGTATTGGTAGTGTCCCACCACCTCTCAGCCAGGGCATAGAAATGGGCCAAATCATTGCTGCTCTTCGAAACCAGACCGACGAAGCCTCCGAACCCGACATCGTCTACCATTCTCTTGACGGTAGGCGAGAGTTGAGTATACCACAAGAAAGCGTGGGCGAGGCTACCATGGCCCTTCAATGTCACTTTCGGCACCTGCACACAACAAAAAGATGCACAAAATCACTATTCACGACCCGAGAGCCAAATTCACGAAATCAACATTTGAGCACAAACCGGACTTCTAACAATCTCTAGGTGCACACTAAGGCTCACAAAACTAGCACAATACATGAAAGCAGTCCTAAACTGTCGAAAGTTTCACATACCAAGCTCTCTAGAGCCGTGGCCGAAAGATGGCGTTGGCGGTCCCGTAAAATCAAGTCCGGGGTTTGCATCTCGGTCTTCATCCGTTCCTTGGCCTTCTTAGATGGTCTCCTCGAGCTCGAAGCCATGGATCTACAAGAAAAATGGGAGTCAAAGTTAAACTTTCTTCTTGAAAATTTGGGCTAACCAAAACACCAATCAAAAATCCAACTACGGGGAAAGATTACTCACCTGAGCGCGCACAAGCTGCGTTTTGATGAATTTTGGCTCCAAAAATACCCCAAAATGGCCAAGAATGAGCTTGAAAAGCTCAAAAACCCGAGATATACAAAGATGAACTCCGGCCACCCAGTGCCGCTGCGGCACTGGCCAACTGCCGCCGCGGCAGTGGTCCAGTGCTGCCGCGACACTGCTCCCCGCAGGCCCCGCTTCGCTCTATTTCGCCCCGTTTTGACCCGTTTTGACCTTTTCCGGCCCATTTTTGGCCCCGATCAGCCCCGATGGCCCACTCCAGTCAAGATTTGTGGGGTTTCACCCCCAACAGTCCAAAAGTTATCAAGGTTACCTCCAGTAGGCAGAAACTGGGAAAAATCGACTCCCGAAGACCTGAATCGGCTGTTTCAGGACGACCGTCGCAAATTTTGATCAAAACGAATCCTGGATTTTGGCTGATGCACCGAAGCAAAGAAAAGAGATTCTCCGAGAACACCTACATCATCCCCCGAGGACAGAAGTAGACAGATACCAGCTCTCGAAGGCCCTGACCGGCCCTCTTGGATTGAGCGCCTAAAGATTTGATCAACCATGAGAGATTCAGAAATGGGTCCCAGTTCCCAATCAAGAAAATAGCTTCTCTGAGAACACCTACATCATCCCCCGAGGAGAGAAGTAGATAGATACCAGCTCCCGAAGGCCCTGACCGGCCCTCTTGGATTGAGCACCAAAAGATTTGATCAACCGTGAGAGATTCAGAGATGGGTCCTGGTTCCCGATCAAAGAAAAGAGATTCTCCGAGAACCCTACATCATCCCCCGAGGACAGAAGTAGACAGATATCAGCTCTCGAAGGCCCTGACCGGCCCTCTTGGATTGAGCGCCGAAAGATTTGATCAACCGTGGGAGATTCAGAGATGGGTCCTGGTTCCCGATCAAAGAAAAGAGATTCCCCGAGAACCCTACATCATCCCCCGAGGACAGAAGTAGACAGATATCAGCTCCCGAAGGCCCTGACCGGCCCTCTTGGATTGAGCGCCGAAAGATTTGATCAACCGTGAGAGATTCAGAGATGGGTCCTGGTTCCCGATCAAAGAAAAGAGATTCCCCGAGAACCCTACATCATCCCCCGAGGACAGAAGTAGACAGTTACCAGCTCCCGAAGCCCCAACCAGCCCTCTTGGTTTGAGCATCGAAAGATTTGATCAACCGTGAGAGATTCAGAGATGGATCCTGGTTCCCGATCAAGAAAAAGAGATTCTCCGAGAACCCTGCGTCATCCCCCGAAGACAAAAACCAAAAGATATCAGATCCCACTACCATTAGCAGAAAGTAACAAAGGAGAAACCGACTCCCGTAAATCAGCCGTCAGGAATAATCAGAACATGTCCCGCATCCTGATCTCCTGATTATCACAAGCTTTCTCATCTGTCCATTTTTATCACAAAATCCCTCGGCCACCTTTGGCTGTCGTCTGCTAAACGAAGCACATCTGATCTGTCTCACTCGTTTGTAAAGCACACTTCCCAAGTTTCAGAAGTTTTGCCCCCAGACCCTGAGCCTCCTAAGCCTTGGTGTCCTTATCCGAGTCATCCGCCACATCACAGTCACCAGCACAACACCGGCCCACTCGAAATGGCGCACCCTACAGCACCTGATCATAACAATAAGCATAATAGGACTCGTGACACAATTTATATCGCATCCATGCGCTGCATATCATCCTTATAGCATAGCATCCGCATATCTTGTTGAGCATGTGTGAATTATTCCTTTGAGCCCCGAACTACGTCCTGATCTGATTCCCCTTGGGAGACGTAGGCAGCTCACGCAGAGCACGACCAGCACTAACCTCAGCATCATTGCATCTTCTGCAACGCTTTTTAAATCCTAAATCTATAGCCTCCAAAAAGTCCCGTCTCTCCAAAGCTTTGGCACTCGCTTACGACATGCGTTGCCTCGCAAGTTCATGCCAAAGAGGGACAAACTGTAGACACCCCATTTCGTCGGCTATCAGATTTAGGAGACCCATAGCTTGGTGGTTCACAATGATCGCAAAAGACTCAAAAGGAATCTCGGAAGTCAGCTCTATTTCTCAGAATGCTCAGAATGACCAAAATACCCCTGAAAGCCCGAAAACTCCCAAATTTGGTCCCAAAGTTCTAAAAACATGCTACGTCGTAAGAAAAGTGATAAAATGAGTTTTTAAGAAAAATTGAAAGAAATTATCAGCTCCCAGAGACCCCCGGAAGTCCCGGAAGTTCCCGGAAAGTCCCCGTTGACCGGTTTGACCAAGGTTTGACCAGAGTTTGACAAAGTTTGACCAAGTTTGACCGAAATCGTCCGAATTCACCGGAATCATTTTAAATCATGAAAAAGGTATTAACACAAGTTCCAAAAGAAAATCGAGTGAAAACGTCAGCTCCGGGGAACTCCCGGAAGTTTACAGAACTTTCCGGGAATCCCAGGTTTGACCAGTTTGACCAAAATTTGACTTTGGAACCGGGGCACCGAAACAATTTTCAAACATTTTTCATGGATACTAGAGGTCAATAGCTCTCCAACGGTATATCGCACATAATTTCTGGATTTAAAACAAATTTATTATGAATTTCCAAAGGCGAAAAAGGCGATCAAATCGGCTTTTATCGCGAATACCGCAAAACTTTTCAAAGTAACCTATCCCCTAACTATTTTTTATGTAAAGTAGACTCCAATACCTTTCCAACGGTATATCACAACCTCAGTTTGGAGTTCATACGCATTTTCTGTGAATTTCGGACGAAATAGGGCCTTTTCGCGAATACCGGAACCTCAGGGGGCCTAAACAGCATTATCTGGACGAAGGAAGAGCAGTGCCGCCGCGGCACTGGCCCAGTGCCGCCGCGACACTCTCCTCCAGAATAGTGTATTTTTGTAATTTCTTTTGGGGGTCCATTTTGATTAATTAAAAACCAAAATGACATAGTTTTATGTTTTCAGATGTTTGGGACCAATGGGAACACTTCTAAAACCCCAAAACCACCCCAAGTTGGCCTATTTAAACCCTCATTGCTCTTCATTTTGGGGGAGTCAAATGAAAGCTTAGAAAAAGTTTGGGAGAAAAAGTTGTAGAGATAAGGTTAGAATAGAGAGAAAAGAAGCTTCCTTCTTTGATTTTCAAAACAAAAAGTGAGTTCTAAACTTTGTTTTACTTCATTACTCCCATTTACTTCAACATTCAATACATCCAACCACCATTTTAGTGAGCATTTAAGAGAGTGGAAGCTCCTTCCATGTCCAATGTCATTACATATGAGTGAAACACCAAACTATAAGTTCTATACATCATGAATATCATCTATTGATTGCTATCTATTGCTTGTTTGTTTATATAATGTTCATCTCTTCTCATCTCATTTCTTTTTGATTTTCTTTATTTACTTACTAGTCCATCATCATCTAAATGATGACATGAAGTTTGGGGTGAGTGAATCCTTATGGATAGTAGCTCTTGACCTCAAAAACATGTTTGATAGATGATGATCATAACTTCAAAACCTCCAAGGTATTCTTGAAGTTATGTTCAAAGTAAAATAAATCTCTCCAACAATCTTGGAGGTTCTTGATGATGAGCTTGATGTTGGCATTGTAAGTGGCTATTATCCTTATTGAGTATTGAAAATATGTTTTCAAAACATCTATTTCAAAACCCCACTCAATCCCTCTCATTTTGGTTTCAAGAAACAAAACCTTGTTTTCCCCAAAATCTTCAAAATAATGAGTCAAAACAGTGAGTGAGCTGAGTTCAAAGATTTCTCTAGGACTCAATACTCAACATATGGATGCAAGGCCACTTGGAAAGTCTTCCTAACTCATTGGAGAACACCCACGATTTTTGTTTTGACTTGAAAGTACTTGGAAATGGTCCATTTGGACCCAAACATTCCTTTCAGACATTCTATCTTTTCTGTCACAGCAGCTAGGTCCACTTCCAACTTCTTTTCCAGAACACTTTTCCAAAAGGGGTGATCCTAACTTATTTTTTTCCTTATACTTCAATGTCTTAGGGAACTTTCTGTATAAAATGGGCCTCTAGATCATTAGTTTTCATTTTCTAAGATTTTTCAACATTTCAGTCGACAGTACGGAGTCTGCTTCTGAGTGACCTTCATTGTTTATATGATTTCTCTCAATCTGTGATAGATATTCAATATTGGCCTTTTCGGTTATGTTCTAGACACAATAAGGAAGATCTCCATAAAAATTCATGCATTGAAAACATTCCTAACCCCTTTTTTCAATTTCCAAAAGATCATGCTACTGTTCTGTCCACTATTCACAGCAAGCACATTTCAACTTTCATTCTTTGATTTGATGCCCATATGCATTCCAAATTAGCTCATGTCCTAGGAAGTAGTTCATAATACATTTGTACATATCCCATGATGATTTCATTCATCCATTCATACACATTTTAGACTTCTAAGTCATTCTAGGAATCCATGAACATAAAGCACACTACAACCTTGGCACATTTTAGATACATACATTGCATCTATGCAAAGATTTGGGGCTTTTGTGACTCCTAATCTAAGAAGATTATAGGGAATGATCATGCTCACACGTTCACACTCCCCCTTGATCTAATCTTCCTTTCTCATCCGTCCCGGGGATTGAGAGGTCTTCTTTTCTCAAAGAATAACATGCATCATACTAGCTTGCTAAGCATACTTTGATTTCTTTGTTTATTTGTTTCAAGAACAATTCATGTCCCCTTTAGATTAAGGAAAATTAATTACTTGATACATGATTAGACGATTTTTCCTAGGTTTATTTGTGTGATCTTTCACTTTACATTGCATGATATTTGACTTAGATCTTATGAATGATATTTTATCTTTAGATCTTCCATTTTTAAGTTTCCTATGTGATGTAATATACTATCATAGTATTAATTGCCGAACCATACATAGTATAAGATGATTATTTGGATGCTAATTGAGGCACGTCGAAAGACGGGGCGAGTTGAGGGTGTTTTAGTCGCGACAAAGGCTCCTTCCTCTCTCGTACCAAAACCCCGAACCAAGTTCTTTGGTTATGAAGGGCCGGTGCCCTTATCCGCTTGGGTGAGTCAAATTAGGTTTCTTGGTTCCTTAAAGACCAAGTGACGACTCTGTATCTATTTTCAATAGACCATTTTCTTTCTTTGATCAAAATCAAACTGTTTCAAAAACCTAATAAAGAGGCGAAAGCCCGGTGTCCACACATGCGTCCTAACCCACATAGATAGGGTAAGCATTGATCTGATCATACACGCCTTTTGTATCTACTTGACAAGAAGTTATATATATATAATATACTCTTTTAAATGTTGTTGTCATCACTTAAATGTTTTTACATTCTTGTTTCATGCATGTTTCTCATTCTACTATCACTATCATGCATAGAATGACTGGAGGACTAAGGAGAAACAGGAAATTGATTGAGGGAGCACCCGAGGCTGCCGATCCTACGGGGATGTTCGAAGATTTTGTCAGACGTTTGGAAAGAATCAGTAATACGAATGAAAACAGACGAGGCCGCCAGACTGGAGATAAACTGCTGGAGAGATTCTGTGCGCTAAGGCCCGAGCAGTTTGCGGGTACCGCGGAACCTTGGAAAGCCGAACAATGGTTAAGGAAAATGGACCGTATGTTCGAGGCTGTCCAGTGCAACGAGATGGATAAGAGAAGGTTAGCTACCTTTCAATTGACTGATGCTGCCGCAGATTGGTGGGATTCGGTCATAGCTACTATCGGGAATGGAGCTGCAATGGGAATGACGTGGACTGCATTCAAAGGGAGGTTTTTGGAGAAGTTTTTCCCAGCTATGGAGAGTCACAGAAGAGAGAAGGAATTCATGGACCTGACGCAAGGAACCAAGTCGGTGCAAGAGTACACCACACAGTTCGAGAGACTGTCTCGGTTTGCTCCACACCTGGTCGATACTGAAGACAAGAAGATCCGAAAGTATAACCAAGGGCTGGCACCGTAAATTCGCCGCCTGACTCTCGGTCACCTAGATAAGTCGTTTGAGGGATTGGTTGGCTTGACTACTGATCTAGAAGAAGACGCTCGAGTGAACCGTAAGCAATTTGAATTCCTACTGCCTCAAAGGGGTAATTTTGGGAATAGACCACCTATGAACCATACCCAAGGGCAGAAGAGGAATTTTGACGGAAGCAAGAGAACTCAATTTCACCTATCCGACTCAACCTCGAGTAGGAGAAGGTAGTAATGCTGGAAAATGCTTCAACTGTGGCAACCCTGGTCATCTGGCTCGAGATTGCAAGGCACCAAGGCGTGCCGCTCAGCAAGAAATAGTATGCTTCAACTGTGGTGAACCAGGTAACATTAGCAAATTCTGTACTGCCCCTAAACAAGTGACTTATGGGCAGCAAGGTCAGACTCACTTGAATGCTGTTATCCCAGATACCGCTGGATATGATGGAACTGTGTACGAAGAAGGAAATTATGGAGAAGCTCAACCTGATCAGCAAGCAGTGGAAGGTACATTAACTCTGTTTAACTCTCATGTTAAAGTGTTATTTGATACGGGTGCTGCTCTTTCGTTCATATCTGTTAATATAATTCGGAGATTGGGTATCTTACCTCATCGTTTAGAGAAAGCTTTGACGGCTACTTTGCCATTAGGAGCTGCAGTCAGATTAGGACACGTGTGCAATGATTGTCCTCTACGGCTAGGAGATCGTGAAATCCCGGCAAGGTTGATTGTCCTATCGATGAAGGAGTTCGACATAATCCTAGGAATGGATTGGCTCTCTCAGAATCAAGTAAAGTTGGATTATGCGAGGAAGAGAATTACATTCCCCGACAATGAGAATCAGCCCTTTGATTTTCAATGTAACCCTTCAGGAGATATGTTCCTCACCAGATGTTTAGCGAACATCGAAGTCGTCAGTACAGAAGCGACAGTGTCGTCTATACTTGTAGTCAAGGACTTCGAAGAAGTATTTCAAGACATTTTTGGTTTGCTGCCCGAGAGAAGTATAGAGTTCTGTATTGAGCTTATACCGGGTACCGTACCGATCACCAAGGTCCCCTACAGAATAGCCCCCGCCGAACTATTGGAATTGAAGGAACAAGTTCAAGAGCTCGAGAACATAGGTTTTGTACGTCCAAGTACATCACCTTGGGGAGCACCAGTGTTATTTGTGAAGAAGAAGGACGGAACGCTTCGGCTGTGTATCAATTACAGAGAATTGAATCGAGTGACTATCAAGAACAAGTATCCCTTGTCTCGGATTGACGATTTATTTGATCAACTACATGGAGCTACGACATTTTCCAAGATAGACCTAAGGTCGGGATATCACCAATTGAGGGTACGGAAGGAAGACATACCTAAGACTGCTTTCAGAACCCGATATGGTCACTATGAATTTTTGGTAATACCGTTTGGAATGACGAACGCCCCAGCAGTGTTTATGGATTTGATGAACATAGTGTTCAAGCCTTATTTGGATCAGTTTGTTATCATCTTTATAGATGATATTTTGATCTATTCTAAATCAGCAGAAGAACACGAACAACATCTACGGATTGCGATGCAGACGCTTAAGGACCACCATTTGTATGCCAAGTTCAGTAAATGTGAGTTCTGGTTGCAGGAAGTGAAGTTTTTGGGACACAAGGTGTCATCTTAAGGGATTTCTGTGGATTCATCCAAGACCGATGTTGTATCGAACTGGGTTAGGCCAAGCAACCCTACAGAGGTTAGAAGTTTTCTTGAACTCGCAGGCTATTATAGAAGATTTGTTGAAGGATTTTCAAAAATAGCTGCACCATTAACTGGGTTGACGAAGAAGAATTTGAAATTCGAGTGGACAGAGAAGCATGAGCATGCCTTTCTAGAGTTGAAAGAGAGACTTACTACCGCACCGGTACTAGCTATACCCAAGCCTGATGAGAAGTTCACTATCTTTAGTGACGCGTCATATCAAGGACTGAGATGTGTACTTATGCAAGATGGTAGAGTTATCGCCTATGGATCCAGACAGTTGAAGCTGAATGAGTTGAACTATCCTATTCATGATTTGGAGTTAGCGGCCATAGTATTTGCACTCAAAATTTCGAGACACTATCTCTACGGTGAGAAGTTTGATTTATTCTCTGATCACAAGAGCTTAAAATATTTGTTCACACAGAAAGAGTTGAACATGAGGCAACGCAGATGGATGGAGCTGATCAAAGATTACGACTTCACGTTAGAATACCACCCCGGTAAAGCTAATGTGGTTGCTGATGCTTTGAGTCGACAGACTCGTGAGACGATCGCCTCCTTTATGGTTAGAGAATGGCGAGCATTGGAGATGTTGGCGGAGTTTGATGTACAGAGTGCTGAAGAAGGAGAAGGACATCTTTTCGGATGTCTTATCCTACAGCCTGTTCTTATCGACCGCATTATTGGAACTCAGAAAGAAGACGAGAAGTTTCAGACATGGCTTGTTAAGATGTCAGAGAAAGACCCGACAGACTGGAAAGTGGGAATCGATGGAGGATATCGGTGCAGAAATAGATTATGTGTACCAGATTATGGGGACTTGAGAAATGATATTCTGGCAGAAGCACATAAGTCAAGATACACAGTTCACCCAGGAGGAACAAAGATGTACAACGATTTGAAGAGAAATTTCTGGTGGGAAGGTATGAAGAAGGACGTGGCCAAATTTGTATCTAAGTGTTTGACGTGCCAGCAAGTCAAAGCTGAACACTAGAGACCCGCGGGATTGTTGCAACCGCTACCTATTCCTGGTTGGAAGTGGGAGCACTTACGATGGATTTTGTAGTAGGATTGCCCCGATCACAGCAAAATCATGACGCTATTTGGGTAATTATGGATCGACTGACGAAATCCACTCATTCATTGCTTATAGTATGACATACCCGGTAGAGAAGATGAGTCGGATGTACATACAACAAGTTGTGCGACTTCACGGTGCACCTGTGTCGATAGTGTCAGACCGTGACGCACGTTTTACTTCTGGATTTTGGGAAAGTCTGCAAGAAGCTATGGGAACCTCGCTCAAGATGAGCACTGCTTTTCACCCTCAGACAGATGGGCAAACTGAGCGTGTGAATCAGATCATGGAGGATATGCTTAGGGCTTGTGTTATTGATTTTGAAGAATCTTGGGAGACGCACTTGTCTTTGGTTGAATTTGCCTATAACAATAGTTATCACACAAGTATCGGTATGGCTCCGTTCGAAGCATTGTACGGACGACCATGTTGTTCTCCATTGTGTTGGGCAGAAGTTGGGGACACAGAGTTGTTGGGACTAGATTTGGTTAGAGAAACCAACGAGAAAATTTCCCTGGTCAAGGAAAGGATGCGAACCGCTCAAAGCAGGTATAAGAGTTATGCCGATCGACGCCGAAAAGATTTGGAATTTAGTGTCGGAGATCACGTGCTTCTTAAGGTTTCTCCGACCCGAGGAGTGGTACGTTTTGGACTCAAGAGAGGGAAGTTAGCTCCGCGTTTAATCGGACCGTTTGAGATTTTGGAACGTGTCGGAAAAGTGGCATATCGACTCGCGCTACCACCAAAGATGTCTGGGGTTCACAATGTGTTTCACGTAAGTATGCTGAGAAAGTACATAAGAGACCCCTCGCATGTGGTTAGTTATGACAATATTGAGACGAGTCATAACGTTTCTTACAAGGAGAGACCCGTGAAGATTCTAGATCAAAGTATCAAGAAGCTGAGGAATAAGGATATTCCGTTGGTGAAAGTTCAGTGGAATCACCATGACGAGAGCGAAGCCTCGTGGGAAGTTGAAGCTGATATGAAGAAGAAGTACCCGGAGTTGTTTCAGTACTAGTTAGTCTTGATTTCGGGGACGAAATCCTGTTTAAGGGAGGAAGGATGTAACAACCTAAAAATTCATAAACATTTAATTGCATTGTCATATTTAAATTCAATTTGTATTATTGCTTTCTTTTTAATTTCAATTCTCACATGTTAATTCTTAATTCTTGACTTAATTACTATTGAAATTATTGTTGGGTCCAAACTGTAATTTTTACAAATTCAGTAATACCTGTATTGAATTTCAAAACGGTGGAATCATTTTCTTTTAACCCAAACTATATGTTTATAGAATCAGAAAATCATTTCTTTCAATAAAAATCAATTTTCTGTATTTTTGTGGTGAACAACGCACCCCGAAAATACCAGTTTGTGCTTAAAACTGTCCGTGCCGAATTAAACTTCCACAGATTTTTGAAAGTGATGTAAAGTTTGATTTGACATACACTTTACTTTCCATTTATGGTAAACTAATCATTGGATATGCCTTGTTTGGGTATTGCAATTGTGTATGTGTATATCTTATGCCAAAAGTTGATTTTGCCAAACATCTCAAGATTGACCCCTATTAGTCTAAACCATCCTTTCAAAACTCCTACAGCTGATATATGAATTTACGTATGTAATTGTGTGTATATTCTCCAGCTCAATTAATTTGAAAACAAAGCAATTTGAAGTGTGTATGTGAAGAGACTTGGAGCCCAAGTCCATGAAATTCTATTTAACAACTATCACACACATATATCTTCACTTCTGCATATATCTTCACAAATTGATTTCAGAGAGTTAGAGAGAGAGTTTGGGAGTTCTTTATCACTGAAAATTTTGAGAGAGAAGCTTAATCCCCATAGCCAAAGCTTGGGTTTGAATCTCCTATTTGCTCTTCTTTCTCAACAATTCCTCTATAATCAATCTCAGTGAGTACTATTAACTCACTATGAATGTAATTTCATGCTTAATTTCTGTGTGTGTAGTTTAGTAAAAAAAATCACCATGGAAATTTTATGTTAGTGTTCATAGCTTGAAAAATCATGGTTTCCAAAACTCAACCAAAATCAGTTTGTATGGATAAATATGATAGATTACTTGTCATATATGCTATACCCAAAGTTTTAGAGTCTAATTTGATCACATGAGAAAGTATACAAGAAACTAAGTTTTGACAACTTTTAATTTTTCAGAAAATTCAAGAGTTATAGATTGATTCATGTAAAATTGATCATGGATTCATAATCCTTGTGAAAATTGAAAGAGAATCATATATTACATGTCCTATGAATTGTTGGATCTGAAAATGGGTCAAAAGACCCCTGAAATCTAAAACAGAGCAGTTTATGCGAGGAAGATAAAGCCTCTGCTTCATCTCGTGCCACGATCGCGCGAGCGACCCGCGCGCGCGAGGTTTGTGTACTCAGGTAGACAGAAAAGTTTTATAAAAGAAAAAAATTAAAATTTGGCAGATCGCGCGAGCGATCCTTGCGTCCCCAGGCAGACAAAAAAGTTTATATAAGAAAAAGGAAAATGGGCAGATCGCGCGAGCGGCCCGCGCGAGCGACCCCTGGCAGTTTCTAGTTCTTGCTTGTTTTGTGATAAGGGACTGTTTGGGATGAAATTTATATACTGTTTGAGTACTGTTTGAGAAATTTATTAAATCAGAATCTTAATTGGTGTTGTTTGAACGATTAAAACATTGTATTGTAACTTGTCAATCCCCGTACGCTCGTTGTTTATATAAATCAGTGATTTGCCCCATGTTTTAAAGTTTCATGACATACATGTGGAGTCAGTTGTACATGCATGGTGAGTGTGAATGTTGGTCAGTATGGAAAAGAGTACTGGTCAGTGTGGCATAGTGAGTGCGGTTGAGATTGCATTGTAGACACTACCTGGTAAGTGAGTACCAAAGTGTGTTGTGATTGAGATTGTGGCGAAGGTGTCTTTGAAATGCGACGGTGGCAAAACTGGACACTCCCTGACGACCATGGTAGCGTCAAAGTGTGTGAAGCCGAACTTGGACATTCCCTGGCACTCATGGAAGTGCTAAAGTGTGGCCTACGGACACTCCCTGATACCCGAGTCTGGATTCTGCGTGAGGGTTCCTCCGGTATTTGCATGGCGGATTAGGTAGTCAAAGTGTGAGGCAATGGACACTCCCTGGTACCCCGGACCAAAGTGTGAGGCAAACTGGACATTCCCTGGCACCCCTGTACTAAAGTGTGGCTATCTTAGCGTTTCAAAGATAACGGTGTGTGATGGGTTGTTGGGTTTTGTCGAGAGAAAAGAGTCGGTAAGATGAGATGGTGCATTGTTCTCATACACGGTCACATATATGTGAATTATACCTTTCAAATAATATTGTGGTTGTTTCCTAAAATGAACTCCTTGTTTTAATATAACTTGTGGAATTAAATGAGAAATGAAAAGAGGTAAATGAGTATGTTTTACATTCAAAGTTATGTTTTTAATACTCACTAGCTTCTTGAAGCTGACGACGTTGATGCGTCCTGGACATTCGTGTTCAGGCTTTTCAGGTTATGATCAAGCTGAACAGTACAATTATGCTAATTGAGAACGGCTGCTTTTGGAAGAGAAACTGTTATCATCATTGCATATTTTAAGTTATATGTCTTAATTATGAACTGGTTTGTAATAAGGATGACTGTAATAGACATTAAGCTATTGTTTTGTTTTAAGACGGTATGTGCCTTTAGATGACCCAGTGCTGTAATTTTTATTAAGTTAGAAAAATTTTATAAGCCTTGATTGCTCTGCTCTGATTATTATTGTTTTTTTTTGTTCGACGTTTGGGACGGAATCGATCCTTCAAACTGTCGCGACCTACGGGTCCATAAAGGAAATTAAACACTTTCCTTATTTATGCTACGTCGGGGCGTGACAAGTTTTTCTGTATATATCAAATATATTCTGAGCGTTGGGGAAACATAACCTTGCAGAACGTGGAGAGAAATCTGAGAACGTTGGAGAAAAATTATAGAATAAAAAAAACGTTGAGAAGTTTGAGGGAGACTTGGTCTCCAACTGACCGAATCCAAATAAAACTCTTTCAGCTTTAAAAAAAATTATATTTATTTTTCAAACAAATTTTGTATAAAAAGATATATAGGAGTAGGCCCACACCCAAGTCCAGCCGGGCGGCGGCTACGCGCGTGTGTGTGTATGTGTGTGTGTGTGTTTTGTGGTAAACCCAATTGGGCCTAGGTCCTCCCCCTTCACAAAACTTGGTACTCCCAAGGGGCCCAACCCTTACTCCAACCTCCACTTATATATGTCCTTCCCACTTCCTCTAATTTTCCTATGTGGGACAAGTAAAAGAACAGTTGAGTTGGTTTGTAAGACAAAACTCAAAACCAATTTTCAAAAGTTTTCCCTCAAACTTTCCCTCCAATTTTAAACATACACTTTTTCCAACAGTACGTTTGCTCTCCACGTGCAAGTCAGGGTTGCACATATGGGAGGGTATTGAAGCTTGATATACATTATAGAGCTCATTCTCTAACAACTTAAACTTTTAGAGCAGTTGTTAACTTAACAGTTATAACCAGAAAACCCCTTCATGTGTTTGCCAGATAGCATTACACGTAGTTTTTTAATGAGATAAAAAAGGACAATAAAGGCAAAGCACCTTGTTTCATATAAACTAGACGAAAAATCGTGCAATGCATGATACTTTATTAAAAAAAAATAGACAAATTTAAACAAAATCAACTTCTTATGACATTTGGAAACCCAGTGATGCTTTTGCCAATACTACAATAAAAATGGCACCATAAAAGAAGTTATTTGAGCATTTGTTGGCTTGGATTTGGAAGTGATTCAAGTGTTGATTTAATAACATATATCTTCTTCTCTAATTTTGTGTAATGGCTTTGAAACTGCACACCATGGTGATTATTAATTGGCCTGGTAATAATCATATAAAAAAGAATGTATTTGTTGAGGGCTAGAAACTTTTGGTGTATTTCTTCAGCTCTTTGTACGTTAAGTGTTGATCTAGACATAAACCTACACATATATATAGCAAGGAATAGGAAAGAATGAAATAATCATAATAAACATGCACGTATTACTACCCAATGATAATTAAATCATCTTATCTCGTAATTATATAGATTCATTTTGTAAGTATCGAATTAAAAACAAACCATAGTTCTTTGTGTTTCAATGCATGTATGTCCATATATGGGTAAGCGACGATAATAATTGAAGTTCCAATATCCGAAAAGACAATTCTATGGGTAAGCACTTTTTTTTTTATTTCAAAGCACTCATATATATACAAATACGTATACACACTCATAAAAAGCTAATGATATAAAAGATAATTAAAAAAAATGAAAAATAAGGAAAAATTAAGAAAATGCCACACTGCTTTAGGATTGACTTTTAAATATAGTAGAGATAATAGATAGGTGCAGTTCCCAATTAGATAGTCACTAAATTACTATTTAAAAAATCAAACAAAATCAGTCAATATATCTTAATGACTTTCAAAATTAATTAGTTGAAATTTGAGACCTCTTAGAATGGAACATTCTCATTATTAATTTTGAGAATGTCAAAAACTTAAAAAAAAATTAAAATTAAAAAAACACACACACACCACCTTAGCTCGACGATCATCGTCACTTTTCTTTGTCCTCGCAAATCATAGGAAACACTGCAGTTGCATCACCTAGGAAGCATATGTGCTACATTGTACTAAGACAACATTTTATTACGTTTTTTAGTAGGTATTTTTTGACTTGTTCTAAGGTGCTAGTACTGGTCCACATATAGGCCACACAGAATTTATCAATCACACTTCAAATAATAGAATAAGTATCTAAGGAAATACACCTAAGGGCCTGTTGCGAAGCTCAGAAAAAAAAAATTAATAATTCAAGATCCACCCAATCACAGTCTCTTCCAGGTTCTTGTAAAAACTAATATCATCTTGGTTTCACGACATGTTTAAATTTTAAGGGTGGTTAGAGATCTAGTAAAGACTTTTGTACACAGAAAAAAAAATGATAATAAATAAATAAAATAAAATTCATCAAACACTTAGAATACATAGAGTACTAACTACACACTCAACATTTCCGAATAGTCTCTAAGTAACAAATAGATTTTCATCCGAAGAAGTTAAAGTAGTCCCACCATTATTGAAAGTGGTCACGTTATCACGTGTTAGGAACCACATTTAAAATACCCAATTTAAGAACCGTAGCATAACTTCTCATAATGTCATGCCCCCAAAATTCATCCGTGGATTTTGAGTGCGGGACTGACTTTGTGGGTCATCTTTAACCTGTACAGAGTCTAGCGGAAGTGTACAAATATTTATTTAATATTTAAATGAGGTTAGTAGAACCTCCAAACCATACTTGATAAGTTTATAACTAAGGTTCTAGGCTTATACTGCCTTCAAATACAGTACTTGAAAGGATTTTATTCTAGGAATATTTAAAAATACAACAATTGGACTTAAAAAATAGGGATCCTTCAAGGGCATCTAGAAGAGGGTCCTTTCCTTCTATGGTTATCTCGTGTGCCTTATTTGGATCAGCGTAGGGCATGTCCTTGTCATCTGAAAGGGTTTTTAAAAAAAATTGGATAGTGTGAGCGTAAGGCTCAGTGAATGAACATAACCTGTTTGAAAGATCTCAAAAGGAATTTTTTATACTTGAAAGAAGGATATATCATCTGTAATATTGACATTTATATAATGAATACGAAGTAAAAGAGAATCAACATTATCGATATGAAATACGAAATAAATGAGAAGTCAATGATATCGAATTGAAACTGTTTGATATCAATGTCAAAATACCAACCACTCACTGTAGACACCCCATTTTGTCGGCTACCAGATTTAGGAGACCCATAGCTTGGTGGATCATAATGATCGCAAAAGACCCAAAAGGACTCTCGGAAGTCAGCTCCATCTCTCGGAATGCTCAGAATGACCAAAATGCCCCTGAAGGCCCGAAAACTCCCAGAATTGGTCCCAAAGCTCTGAAAACATGCTATGTCATAAGAAAAGCAATAAAATGAGTTTTTAAGAGAAATTAGACGAAATCGTCAGCTCCCAGAGACCCCCGGAAGTCCCGGAACTTCCCAGAAAGTCCCTGTTGACCTGTTTGACCAAGGTTTGACTAGGTTTGACCAAGGTTTGACCAAGTTTGACCGAAATCGTCCGAATTCACAAGAATCATTTTAAATCATGAGAAAAGTGTTAAAACAAGTTCCAAAAGAAAATCGAGCGAAAACATCGGCTCCCGAGAACTCCCGGAGGTTTCCAAAACTTCCCGGGAATCCCAGGTTTGACCAGTTTGACCGAAATTTGACTTTGGAACCGGGGCGCCGAAACAATTTTCAAATATTTTTTATAGATACTAGAGATCAATAGCTTTCCAACGGTATATCGCACATAATTCCTGGATTTAAAACGAATTTATTATTAATTTCCAAAGGCGAAAAAGGCGATCAAATCGGCTTTTATCACGAATACCGCAAACCTTTTCAAAGCGACCTATCCCCGAACTATTTTTTATGTAAAGTAGACTCCATTACCTTTCCAACGGTATATCACAACCTCAATTTGGAGTTCGTATGCCTTTTCTGTGAATTTCGGACGAAATAGGGCCTTTTCGCGAATACCGGAACTTCAAGGGGCCTAAACAGCATTATCCAGACGAAGGGAGGAGCACTGCCGCCGCGGCACTGGCCCACTGTCGCTGCGGCACTGGCCCAGTGCCGCCGCGGCACTCCCCTCCAGAACAGTGCATTTTTGTAATTAAGTTTGTGGTCCCATTTTGATTAATTAAAAGCCAAAACGACATAGTTTTATGATTTCAGATGTTTGGAGCCAATGGGAGTACTTTCTAAATCCCAAAACCACCCCAAGTTGGCCTATATAAACACCCCATTACTCCTCATTTTAGGGGAGTCAAATGTGAGTTTTGAAAAAGTTTGGGAGAGAAAGTTGTAGAGATAAGGTTAGAGTAGAGAGAAAAGAAGCTTTCTTCTTTGATTTTCAAAACAAAAGTGAGTTCTAAACTTTGTTTTTACTTCATTACTCCCATTTACTTCAACATTCAATACTCCCAACCACCATTTTAGTGAGCATTTAAGAGAGTGGAAGCTTCTTCCATGTCTAGTGTCATTACATATGAGTGAAACACCAATCTACAAGTTCATGCTTCATGAATATCATCTATTGATCATCATCTACTTGCTTGTTTATTTATTGTTTATCTCTTCTTACCTCATTTCTTTTTGTTTTTTTTTTATTTACTTACTAGTTCATCATCATCTAAGTGATGACATGGAGTTTGGGGTGAGTGAATCCTCATGGATAGTAGCTCTTGACCTCAAAAACATGTTTGATAGATGATGATCATAACCTCAATACTTCCAAGGTATCCTTGGAATGTATTGAAGTTATGTTCAAAAATAAAATAAATCTCTCCAACAATCTTGGAGGTTCTTAATGATGAGTTTGATGTTGGTGTTCTAAGTGGCTATAATCCTTATTGAGTGTTGAAAATATGTTTTCAAAACATCTATTTCAAAACCCCTCTCAATCCCTCTCATTTGGTTTCAAGAAACAAAACTTTGTTTTTCTCCAAAATCTCCAAAACAATGAGTCAAAACAGTGAGTGAGTTGAGTTCAAAGATTTCTCTAGAACTCAATACTCAATATATGGATGCAAGGCCACTTAGAAAGTCTTCCTAACTCATTGGAGAACACCCATGATTTTTGGTTTGACTTGGAAGTACTTGGAAATGGTCCATTTGGATCCCAACATTCCTTCCAAACATTCTGTCTTTGCTGTCACAGCAGCTAGGTCCACTTTGAACCTCTTTTACAGAAACCTTTTCCAAAAAGGGTGGTCCTAACTTATTTTTACCTCAAAATTCAATGTCTTAGGGAACTTTCTGTATAAAATAGGTCCTTAGATCATTCTTTTTCATTTTCTAAGATTTTCTAACATTTCGGTCGACAGTACGAACTCTGTTTCTGAGTGACCTGTGTTGTTTATAGGTTTTCTCTCAATCTGTGATAGATATTCAAGATTGGGTTTTTGGGTTGTATTCTACACACAATAATAAACATCTCCATAAAAAATCATGCATTGAAAACATTCCTAACCCCTCTTTTCAAATTTCCAAAGATGATGCTACTGTTCTGTCCACTATTCACAGCAAGCATACCTTAACTTTCATTCTTTGATTTAATGCTTATATGCATTCCAAATTAACTCATATCTTAGGAAGTAGTTCATACTACATTTGCATACATCCCATGTTGATTTAATCCATTCATTATTACACATTTTAAACTTCTAAGTCATTTTAGAAATCCATGTACACAACACACTACAACCTTTGCACATTTTTAGATACCTACATTGCATCCATGCAAAGATTTGGGGTTTTTGTAGCTCCTAATCTAAGAAGATTATAAGGAATGATCATGATCACACGTTCATGCTCCCCTCGATCTAATCATCCTTTCTCATCCGTCCCGGGGATTGAGAAATCTTCTTTTCTCAAAAAAATAACATGCATCATACTAGCTTGTTAAGCATATTTTGATTTCTTTGTTTATTTGTTTCAAGAACAATTCATGTCCCCTTTAGATTAAGGAAACTAACTACTTGATATATGATTAGACGATTTTTCCTAGGTTTATTTGTGTGATCTTTCACTTTGCATTGTGTGATATTTGGCTTAGATCTTATGAATGATATCTTATCTTTAGATCTTCCATTTCAAATCTCCTTATGTGATGTAATATACTATCATAGTATTATTTGTCGAACCATACATAGTATAAGATGATTATTTGGATGCTAATTGAGGCCCGTCGAAAGACGGGGCGAGTTGAGGGTGTTTTAGTCGCGACAAAGGCTCCTTCCTCTCTAGTACCAAAACCCCGAACCAAGTTCTTTGGTGATGAAGGGCCGGTGCCCTTATCCGCTTGGGTGAGTCAAAATTAGGTTTCTTGGTTCCTTAAAGACCAAGTGGCGACTCTGTATCTGTTTTCAACAGACCTTTTCTTTTCTTTGATTCAAATCAATTTTAAATCAATTTCTTTTCCTTTTCAAAACAATCTCAAACGAAACAAGTGGTGGAATCCCGGTATCCACAATCTGGCGACTCTGCTAGGGATTTTATTTTAAAACAAAATAATACAGAGGTTTGACTCATAAGAAGCATCCTTAAAATCATCTTTTTACTGTTTTTGGTTCACCGCATTGCACTTCTGCATTTCCCTTCGACTGTGTCTGAAACGCGGCGCTGACATTGTTCAGGCCTTGCTGTGCCAGGGCACAAGTCACCGTTGATACTGTACCTTCCAAGGTATATCAAAAAGAGTAAAAACCTCCGTACTGTCTCTCTGACGGTATATTGGAACTCTCGTCAATGGACCCTCTTTGACTAAACCCAGCCTTTGCATATAGACTCCTGTAGAACCTTTCATAGGGTTGTTGATTTATCTTTTCAGATAGGACAATGTGATATAACTGCTGTATGCCTTGGTGGGATTACCTGCGCGGTGTAGGTGCTTATGTGGCATAGAATAGGACCTCCTTCTTATGATTCCCAAGGCAATCACTCACATGTGATCACATTGAGTTGACCTGCCTAGGCACTATGATAAGGATGTCTGCTCCATGCTCACAAGGATATGCACCGCAAACCTTGTTTGTCGGTCCTGAGACATAGGAGTATGAAAACCTGCTAGAAAGTACGATCACTATAACCGTATTTACCAGTTTCTCCCAGAAACTCTGTCCAAATATCCCAGATATAACCATATTTACCAGTTTCTCCCAGAAACTCTGTCCAGATGTCCCAGATATAGCCGTATTTACCAGTTTCTCCCAGAAACTCTGTCCAGATATCCCAGATATAACCATATTTACCAGTTTCTCCCAGAAACTCTGTCCAGATATCCCGGATATAACCGTACTTACCAGTTTCTCCCAGGAACTCTGTCCAGATATCCCAGATATAACCATATTTACCAGTTTCTCCCAGAAACTCTGTCCAGATATCCCGGATATAACCGTACTTACCAGTTTCTCCCAGGAACTCTGTCCCAGTCAATCGGAAATGTCTGAAAACCCCTGTTATCCTTTGGTGATCGTACTGGAAAGTAAGATTGGCACACTCTATATGGTTAGGACCTTAATTGCTTAACCGCTATCTGTTAGAAATAGGAACATCATATAGATTAAGGCTTACATCCGCATGCTTGTCTCCCATGCATACACCATTCCCATCTCTCTGCACGCACTGTCCCGAGTCGGTCCACGTCACTGTCTTTGTCTGTCTAAAAGTCGTCACTGTCAGGATCTGATACACCCTTCTCTCAAAATCTGTCAGGTCAGTATAGATTCCCAAGGTCAGCAGCCGAAATCCTCGTTGTGGACCAGGAGTTCGGATAATCGTTTAGTCAGAATCAGTCCGACAGCCCGCTTCAACATGAATAGAGAAGAATTGGAAAACAAGGTCACCGAGTTGGGAGCAACTATAAGCCAACAGTCCGACAGTCTAGCTCAAGTCCTGAGGTTCATGGAGGAACTGAAGCAGCAGCAGCCACAACCTCCGCCCGGGTTTCCGCCACCAGGATTTGAACCTCCTCTACACGAGAATAATGGGGAGGAAAACTGGTTCCAAGGGGTCCCACCGCTTGCATATGAGAAGAAGCTCCAAGAGAAAATGGACAAGGTCGACAAATTGGAGAGCGTGCTGAGAAAGAGCAAGGGAGTTGATGATTACATGCTAGATCTGGAAGGCCTTTTTGAGCCTGTCAAGTTGAAACTGCCGCAGAACTTCAAAATGCCTGCCATCGATCGTTTTGATGGGACTGGGAACCCGAAAAGCCACGTGAAGCTATGTATGAGTATCTTCCAGTCCATGGGTTGCACCCACGAGCACATTGCAATGCTGTTCCCACAAACTCTGGCAAAATCTGCACTATCATGGTTCCTAACCTTGGAAGCCTCCAAGACCCGGGCCTGGGAAGACATCGTTCGAGTTTTTATCGATCATTACTCTTACAACCAGGAGCTGGATGTCACTATAAGGGATTTGGAAACAACCCGGTAAAGCAACAATGAATCCTTCGCTGCGTTCCTGAGCAGATGGGGGAACAAGGTAGCTCAAATGACCCACCGGCCGATTGAAAAGGAACAGGTGAGGATGCTCATCCGGAATCTGCAGCCGCTTTATCATGAGAAATTATTCTACCAGTCCATCTCCACCTTCGAAGAGTTGTTTGAGGTCGGAACCAGAATCGAAGATGCTATCAGGGAAGGGAAGATCAAAAAGGAAGACCCTCCGAGTCAGCCGAGAAGGCCCAACTACTCTCGGAACCCCCCCGGATGTCAATGCCCTTAGCAGCCAACCCATGGCATACCCTCCAAGACCATACCAACCCTCCAACCAGGTAAATCCCTCCAACCGCCCTTTCCAGAAAAAGCCCCCTCGCAATTTTGCCAAGCTAGAAATCTCTCTCTCCTCAGCCTTGGACCGCCTCCTCAAAAAGGGCCACCTCCAACTACTCCAGTCTCGAAATACCCCACCCCCGCCTAACTGCGATATGTCTAAAAGATGCGCCTACCACCAAGCCCCCGGCCATAACACTGATGATTGCATGCCCCTCCGCCATGATATTCAAGACCTCATCGACCAGAATATCATCGAACCGCCCCCGAAGCAGCCCCATATCACCCAAAATCCCCTACCAAACCACCAAAATGTCAACCTCATCGAGTCCAACCCTATACCCTTCAACCCTGCTGCTTATATCACCCCCCTAGAACAACCCTTACCCCTCATTGACATCCCGGATTATGAGGGAATTCATCTGATCGGAGGAGAGAATGACGAATGGCTGCAACAGCTAGACGATGAGCAAGACTTGTTCTTCCTGGAAGAGCATGACCTAGGGGTGGTAGACCTCAAATGGTATGATCCTAACAACGAGAGTGATGCTTCCATCTGGGACGAGCCCGAAAAACCATTTATGGGGACGGATTGTGATTGGTTCAAGAAAGACGGAACTGTAGAAGGACCCACTCCTGCCGAGATTGATCATCTGACCAGGTCAGGCCGTCATTATCAGCCTCCACAGCCCGCCGCCGATGCAACCGAGAAAGGCCCAGTCAAGGACAAAGGGAAGGGTAAGATGGATGAGGTCATCGAAGAAGATAATGAGTTGATAAAACAGCTAAAGAAGACCCAAGCACATCTCTCGATGTGGGATATCATGGTAACATCCTACAAGCATAGGCAAGCCGTGTTGAATGCCTTGGCTGGGATTGAAATTCCTATCGATGCTGCACCGGAGGACATGGTGGCTTTCTTGGGCGCACTTACCCCCGACCCGATCATTACATTTTCTGATGAGGACTTGCCACCGGATGGATCCGCGCATAACAAAGCATTATACATCACTGTTGGATGTAAGGAGCAGCAGGTACCGTTTTGTCTGGTCGACACAGGTTCTGCTTTGAATGTTTGTGCCTTAAGAACTGCCACTGCTTTGGGGGTCAATATCGTTGACATCACGCCATCTGTGCAATCCGTGAGGGCCTATGATAACACTAGGAGAAATGTGATGGGGACTGTCTCTCTACAAATCCGGGTAGGGTCTTTGGTGAGCACTGAGATCTTTCAAGTCATGGACATACCTGCCTCGTTCAATCTGCTGATTGGAAGGCCCTGGCTTCATGCCAACAAAGCTGTATCATCCACTGTGCATCAAATGATCAAGTACATTCATGAGAAGGAAGTAAAGATCATCCTCGGTAATAGTTGGGGTAACGAGGCTTTCCCAAATTACGCTCCCATTTTTGAAGTCCAAATACCTGAGCTGGAAGAAGGGGAAATTGGAGGATTCTTCATGGAAGAAATTCACGTGATCAATGACGAAGATAGGTTCCCTGAGGTCCACTCCGCAGTTGTCAACATTGTCCGCAAGATGGACTACTTCCCCGGAATGGGATTAGGCCGACGCCAGCAAGGGATTCGAGAGTTTCCTCAGATCAAAGGGCAACAAAGAACTTTCGGGTTGGGGTACAAGCCCACTGAAGAAGACGTCGAGCTACAGAGGCCATGGAAGAAAAGGGTAAGGGGTTTTCCACCATACCGCAAAACCTTGAATGGACAATTCATCAAAGAAGGGGATGATTTCCCTTACTTCGGGTTCCCCGAACCCTGGATCCATCAAACCACTGGGAAGAGGCACCCCGGGCTTGAAATCTTCGCTGACTGCGAAAGGCCCCCATATCAAGATCCGTTCTATCCTGAAGAAGTTGAGAAGACCCCAGAGGAAGACTGGTTGAAATACCTGGACAATGAAGCCATCAAGAAAATGTGGGAGGAATCCGCTGAGAAGAAGGAAGAAGAGAGGGCCAAGAGCCAAGATGATCAAATCAAGCCAACTGAGGAGGGTCTGAGCAACCAGGCTGTAGAGTCATCTATTTGTGTCTCCCAATCCCCTATCCCCCCGGAGTCTGTACTACCAATTATCGAGTCTGTACCAGAGTCGGCTGCCGTGAGCCCACCACTGTCCAATGTAATCACTTCACCTGTCATTAATGAAATGAAAGACGATTCTGCTTACTCCTCTGTGTCTAACACTTGTGAATGCACAGATCCCTCCGAGGATCTCCCAATTGAACTTAAGCAACTAATTGAAAAACCACCTGCTTATGAAATAATCGAGGATACTTTATCAGTTAACCTAGGTGAAACAGATAACCCACAAATTGTGCAAATTGGCTCAACTCTCAATAAAGAAGAAAAAGAAAAATTAACCCTTTTGCTGAAAGAATTCAAAGATGTCTTTGCTTGGTCTTACGAAGACATGCCTGGGGTCGATCCCGACATCGTCCAACATCATATTCCTCTCCTCCCCAATTCTAAATCTGTCAAGCAGAAACTGAGGCGCATGAGACCGGAATGGGCCCTCAAGGTTAAAGAAGAAGTGGAGAAGCAGTTCAAGGCAGGGTTCATCATTGTCACCGAATATCCGAAATGGATTGCCAATATCGTGCCAGTCCCAAAGAAGGATGGAAAAGTTCGTGTGTACGTCAACTTTCGCGATCTAAACAAGGCCAGTCCCAAGGATGACTTTCCGCTTCCCCACATTGACGTCTTGGTAGATAACACCGCAGGTCATGAGCTACTGTCTTTCATGGATGGTTTCTCAGGGTACAATCAGATTCTAATGGCGCCAGAAGATTGGGAAAAGACGACATTCACCACCCCTTGGGGAACCTACTGTTATAGAGTAATGTCCTTCGGACTCAAGAACGCGGGGGCGACTTACCAAAGAGCTGCCACCACTCTGCTGCATGATATGATTCACAAAGAGGTAGAAGTGTACGTAGACGACATGATTGTGAAATCCAAGGATAGGGAAGGGCACCTGGTAGCGCTGGAAAGGTTCTTCGAAAGGTTGCGAAAATACAAGATGAGGTTGAATCCAAAGAAATGCACTTTCGGCGTAACCTCCGGTAAACTCCTGGGTTTTCTCATTACACAAAGGAGAATAGAGGTGGACCCCTCTAAGATCAAGGCAATCCTCGAGATGACACCACCCCAGAGCGAAAAAGAAGTAAGGGGGTTCCTCGGAAGAATCCAATTCATCAGCCGTTTCATTTCCAAGCTCACAACTACATGCGATCCTCTGTTCCGGTTATTAAGAAAAGGGGAGAAGTTCCAATGGGATGACCAATGCCAAACCGCTTTCGACAAAATAAAAACCTACCTTCAAAATCCACCTGTCCTCTCACCACCCACTCCTCATAAGCCCTTATCCCTTTACCTGTCTGTCTCCGAAAATGCCATGGGTTGCATGCTAGCCCAAGAAGGGGAAGAAAGCCACTCCGAAAAGGCCATATACTACCTTAGCAAGAGGATGACTGGGTATGAGCTCAACTACTCTACCCTCGAAAAAACATGCCGGGCCTTGGTTTGGTGCACTCGCCGACTAAGGCACTACATGCTGGCCTTCCCGGTTATGCTCATATCCCGCATGGATCCTCTAAAATACCTCCTCGAAAAACCTGCCCTGACCGGTCGTATATCCCGTTGGTTACTCCTACTATCCGAATTCGATATCAAGTATGTCACTAGCAAATCAGTAAAAGGGAGAACCGTGGCTGAGCATCTCGCAGAGCATGCCGTTGACTCTGAAGAGAGTGGGGACTTTCCATTTCCAGACGAAAGTATTATGGAAGTCAAGGAAGAGCAGTGGAAGTTATACTTTGATGGAGCAGCCAACATGAAAGGATATGGAGTAGGAATGATTCTCGTATCACCAAGCGGGGACCATACTCCATTGGCAGTCAAGCTCAATTATAACTCCACCAACAACACTGCTGAGTATGAAGCATGCATTCTGGGAATGGAAGCAGCCTTAGAGCTGAAAGTTCAGAAGTTGGATGTCTTCGGGGATTCAAACCTCATTATATCACAGGCTAGAGGAGAATGGAAAGTAAAAGAAGAGAGGTTGAAGCCCTATCATGACTGTCTGGATCAACTCAAGAGGCAATTCAAGAACATCACATTCCTTTACTTGCCCAGGGAAGAGAACCAGCTGGCAGATTCCTTGGCTACCTTAGCCTCTATGATCAAGATTCCTGTGGGAGTCAAGATGATGCCTTTGGTAATTGAGCAAAGGTACGGGCCTCCGTTCAACATGATCGCCGTAATCGAGGAAGAAGAGAATGAAGCACCATGGTTTCAGGATGTCTGGGATTTCATAGAAAAGGGGACGTACCCCCAAGAGTCTACCGAGAAAGACAAGAGGGCCATTCGAAGATTCGCAGCGCAATTCATCATTTGTGGTGGGAAATTGTTAAAGAAAGGATGCAATGGTCACAACCTGACTTGCTTGTTCGGGAAGAGCTCCCGAAGAATGATGGAGGAAATACACGAAGGGGTATGCGGTCCACACATGAACGGTCACATGCTGGCTAAGAAAATCATAAGACAAGGGTACTACTGGACAACATTAGAGAAAGACTGTTGTGAGTACGTAAGGAGGTGTCACAAGTGCCAGATTCATGCAAACATGATGCATACACCACCATCCCTTCTGTACAGCATGACTTCGCCTTGGCCATTCTCAACCTGGGGAATCGACATCATCGGTGAAATCATTCCGAAAGCCTCAAATGGAAATCGGTATATCCTGGTGGCCATAGACTACTTCACAAAATGGGTAGAAGCTGCATCTTACACCAAGTTGGGGGCCAAGAAAGTGGCCAAATTCATCAAGAGAAATCTCATTTGCCGTTATGGAGTCCCCCATGAGATTATTTCGGATAATGGAAGTCATTTCAAGGCAGAAGTCAGGGATCTGTTCGAGGAGTACAAGATCACTTATCACAAGTCGTCGCCGTATAGACCGCAAACCAATGGGGCAGTCGAAGCTGCAAATAAGAATGTCAAGGCCATACTGCAGAAATCGGCCGATACCTACAAAGACTGGCATGAAAAGCTACCGTTCGCACTTTGGGGATACAGAACGTCGATAAGGACGTCCACGGGAGCAACTCCTTACTCGCTGGTGTATGGGATGGAAGCGGTACTCCCGGTCGAGATAGAACTGCCGTCTTTACGCGTGATGGCAGAATGCGAAATTTCGGAATCAGATTGGTTGAGAGAAAGATACGAAGAGTTGGCTCTCATAGATGAAAAGCGCCTAGCGGCAGTCGACCATGTCCGAATCTATCAAAAGAGGATAGCCCGTGCCTTCAATAAAAGGGTTCGCCCAAGGAAGATTGTCAAGGGCGACCTTGTCCTTAAGGAATTGCGAGCTCCGATCTTTGATCCCCGTGGGAAATTCAAACCTAAATGGGTAGGCCCTTACATCGTCAAGACCATTCTTTCCAGAGGAGCAACTTATCTCATGGACCTCGACAGTGTCGAATTCAAAGAACCAACCAACATGGACCGCCTCAAAAAATACTATGCTTGACCATTCAAATAACCAATTTTCTTCAAGCCTTGCCTTGAACTACGCCCGACCTGATTCCCACTCGGGGATACGTAGGCAGCCACATCGGTTCGGTCGCTCCACCCACAGAAAATAAATAACCAATTTTCTTCAAACCTTGCCTTGAACTACGCCCGACCTGATTCCCACTCGGGGATACGTAGGCAGCCACATCGGTTCGGTCGCTCCACCCACAAAAAATAAATAACCAATTTTCTTCA
The DNA here is from genome assembly GCA_033977485.1 of Hydrangea macrophylla. Lineage (NCBI taxonomy): Eukaryota > Viridiplantae > Streptophyta > Magnoliopsida > Cornales > Hydrangeaceae > Hydrangea > Hydrangea macrophylla. The sequence continues at coordinate 111,341,721 of CM066999.1, forward strand.
AGCCTTGCCTTGAACTACGCCCGACCTGATTCCCACTCGGGGATACGTAGGCAGCCACATCGGTTCGGTCGCTCCACCCACAAAAAATAAATAACCAATTTTCTTCAAACCTTGCCCTTGAACTACGCTCGACCTGATTCCCACTCGGGGATACGTAGGCAACCACATCGGTTCGGTCGCTCCACCTCACAAAAGTAACCATTCCCTTCAAACCATGCCCTTGAACTACGCTCGACCTGATTCCCACTCGGGGATACGTAGGCAGACTTTCAAAAAGAAAAGAAGGATGGCTCGCTAGGTCGAAAATCCGAAAGGACGCCTAGGCAAAAATTAGAGCTAAATCCAAGGTGAGCAATAACAAAAGAGAGAAAACAGCTCGCCAGGCCGCCTCCTTGGTGCCTGGGCAAAAATTATGAGCATGTGAGAAAATAAAGTCGCGGTCCTTACCATGACCCATAAATCACCCTCCACACTAGGGGCAAACTTCGGCCACACGCCTCGTTTGCCTAAACCTCTTCCTACTAGGGGCAAAACGTCGGTCATCTACCTCATGTGCCTCACAAACCATACACATCCCAAACTAGGGGCGAACTTCAGCCACCCGCCTCGTTTGCCTCTAATAACCCCGGCATGCCCAAGTAAGTACCAAAAGCAACAACTAATTGAAATCTCAGTTACAAAATGTTTTCAGAAAGCTAAAATGCATAAAGTAAGATTCCCAAAGTAACCAAGGTTCACTGATAAACAAACTTTGAATATTACATAAAACAGGAGTAATCGAAGAAATAGAAGTCTTTCGCAAAGCAATCACATGTTCAAAAGACACTTGGAGGAATAAGCAGAATCAGTCAGGTCTAGTCTTGTCTTAGTGTCTTTTATTTCTTCGAAGGTCTTTAGAAATAGGCTTTTACTCGGTCAGTCCAACCATCAATAAAAGCAGCAATAGTGGTAGCCCTGATCCTGGAAGCAAAGACCCTCTCAGTAAACCCCCGGGGAACCTCCTGAACCTGCCCATACTGTCTGGCCAAACGGCGAGGATGATAGAAAGAAGTCTCTCTCAGACCCATCAACCACACTCTCTGGTGACCCCTGAGGCTCGTGCTGACAGCATGAAGACCCCAACGCCTCACGATCCAGCAAATGCCGGCCTCAGATAAAGCACCCATCATGCCCGCCCAATCGGCAAAAGTATAGTGAGAGTAAAGCACAGCTCGACGAAAGTAAACTGGTGGTATGCGGTCCGTCCACAGCTGAAGGTGCTCGTATAACCAAGCCTGTAACACCAAAGGCGCCCCGGAAAGAAGTGGAGTCCCTTGATTGAAGGCATTATCCAAACCATTCAAGGTTTCAGCTAGAACCATAGCCATGGGGTTCTTACCTGCCTTTAACCCAACGCATACATGCACTAAGTCGCTAGAAGTACTCGAGAAGAAGAAGTGCGAAGTCATACACAGAATCAGAGCAGCCCCACGAGTAGCATCGTATACGCTGGGATTCCCAGGACTGGCGTACCGGGCAATAATGGAAGCAATATTGAGGACCTCACCTTGAATCAGCCGGCGGGAAATAGTGATGGAGCAATTCAGATAATCAGCCAAGCCTCGCGTAGGACTGAGGGTATCGGCAGAAGGGAGAATCAAGTCAGTGTCAGAGTCAAAGCCAAGAATAGCGCAGAACTCCTCAAACATGGGGCATATTTCCAGGCCATTGAAATTGAAGGCATGGTTCACCGGGTCCCAGTGAGCGATAGCAGCACGCAAGAACTCAGTATTCAAGGTCATCTGGCAAAGAGAGAATAGCTCGGTCAAGCCATAGCTAAAGAGGTTGATCCGCTCCACGCCATCCGTAATATTCAGCCAAGCTGTGAGTTGAGCAGGATCATACAAAGCCATATTTTCTGTCACGGCTCTAGCAAAATTCAAAAATTCGGCAGCACCTCCCCGTTTCACGGACTATCCCACCTGCAAGGCAAAAGCACTCACTATCACAAAATTGCCCATCGCAGTAACATCCAACAATCACAGTGCACATATATCAACTAAAACAAGCACACAACTGCGCCTCTAAGCCGGAAACTATCCGGCCTAAAAGGCGAAACATCAATAATATTCTGTCAAAAGGTCACAAATGGTTCTACACATCGTCCTACACTGTCCAAATAATCATATCCCCAGTACAACCCAATCGAAAATAGAAAAAGAAAATAAAATAAAATGCCCTCTTGGGAGGCCTCAGTCCTCCTCTTCTTCGTCCTCTGCCGGACCGCCCGGAGTGTACGTCGGCGACGGCCTCCTCCTACCATCTCTACATCTTGGACCAGTCCTCGATGAGCCAGCCCCGCCTCCACGGTACTGCACACACAAATAAAATAAGAGCAGTTAGCAAGGGAACAACAAAAAGTACAAAAACAGAGTCGAGTCAGAGACTTACCAAAGACGCCATCTGGTTGGCAGCAAATTGCCGCATACCGTCCATCTGTCAAGGGTAAAATCTAGGGTTAGAACCTCATAACCTTAAGAAAGTGCAAAATAAAAGACATACCCGGTGGTCTCGTGTGAGGACCAGGGACCGTAAGCTAGCTGCCAAGGCGTGACCCTCCTCAGCGTAACTCCAAGGAACATTGAGGACGCCCGCTGGCTGAGTAGGGTACCCGCATGTGACTCGCGGCACCTCCATCACTTAGGGAGTGCCATCAGCACCTAGAACATTGACGGTCCAATCCCAAGGAGGGATAGGGTCGGGAGCCTGAGGATCTCCTGTACATCTCGCGAAACTGCAAGCACAGAATAAGTTAGGAAAAGATAAATAAAAAAACATGGGCAATGAATAAAAGCAAAAATACAAAAAGAACTCACCTCCAGGAGTGGGAAGTTAGGCATCAAGAAGCGGCCGCGGTAAGCCTCGTAACCGGTCTCAGAAAGGAAATGATCCCAAACATCGGTACCGGCTAAGGCCGCTAGCAGAGCATCGCCAGAGAGGTCACTAGCATCCATCATGGGAGGATTATGAGGGACGCGATACCGGGAGCCACCAACCACCTGCCGAGAGACCCGCTCCCCAAGAAACCACTGCCTGCACTCGGTACTCTCCAGCAGAAGGCGGCAAGAGGTAAGAGATTTAACTGCTTGTATCTCCTCTGGGGCGGCGTAAGCGACGCCCTCCCAAGGCGTCCAATCAACATTAGAGGCCGTCAGCTCAGTCAGGAAGTTTCTAAGAAAAACAATCCAGTGGGCCCCACTCTTCACCCCAACAACGTCCCTCCGCCATCGCAAGCCTCGTGGGAATAGAGGCACAGGAGCCATACCATCCTCATCTTCGCCCGACTCGTCTGCTGGGGAGGGAGCCAACATCTTCAAGTATTCAAAACTCCAAAGCTGCACAGACAAAGGAGAAATCAGAACAAGTATGAAAATCAGAAAGATGGAAAATTAAAGAAGAAACAGTGCGTACCTCCCAAGCTCGCCAGAATCCCCCAGTAGATTTAACATCGCCCCGAGAGACCTCCCCCATATGCTTGTAGAGATGGGCCAGGGCAGCACCGCCCCAGTTATAGGAGGGGATCTCATCAATGGTCGCCAGGCAAGAAAGGAGCCTCAAGCTCACCCGGTCGTTCCTTGTCGCAAAGATTGAGCACCCGAGGACATACAGAAGATAAACCCTCAAAAGCTGGGAATTGTTCAGATTGTGATTACCTCTGCCATAGGCCCGGTAAAGCCAGCCGCAAGGAAACCAATGCCTCTCCAGGTTAGGGGGAACAGCCCCGATCAACATCTCCACCGCCTCCGGGTCGATCTCATAAAAGTAATCCAGAATCAAGCGCTTCCCGCCGACCCTCAAGCCCGTAATCATGGAGAAGTCGAAGGGCGTCATGGTCATTTCACCAAACGGCAGGTGAAAAGTGTTGGTGGTGTCCCACCACCTCTCGGCCAGTGCATAGAAGTGAGCTAAATCGTTGCTGCATTTTGAAACCAAGCGGACAAAGCCTCCAAACCCGGCGTCATCCACCATCCTCTTAACGGTGGGCGAGAGTTGAGTGTACCATAAGAAGGCGTGGGCAAGGCTACCATGGCCTTTTAAGGCCACTTCCGGCACCTGCACACAACAAAGACGACAAAAGATGCACAAAATCACTATTCACAACCCGAGAGCCAAATTCACAAAATCAACATTTGAGCGTAAATCGAACTTCCAACGATCTCTAGGTGCACACTACGACTCACAAAGCTAGCACAATACATGAAAGTGGTCCTAAAATGGCGAAAGTTTCACATACCAAGCTCGCTAGAGCCGCGGCCGAAAGATGGTGTTGGGGGTCTTGTAAAATCAAGTCCGGAGCTTCCATCTCGGCCTACATCCGTCCCTTGGCCTTCTTAGATGGTCTCCTTGAGCTCGAAGCCATGGATCTACAAGAAAAATGGAAGTCACATTTTAACTTTCTTCTTGAAAATTTGGGCAAACCAAAACACCAATCAAAAATCCGATTACGGGGAAAAATTACTCACCTGAGCACGCACAAGCTGCGTTTTGATGAATTTTGGCTCCAAAAACACCCCAAAATGGCCAAGAATGAGCTTCAAAAGCTCAAAAACCCGAGATATAAGAAGATGAAGTCCGGTCACCCAGTGCCGCCGCGGCAGTGGCCCAGTGCCGCCGCGGCACTGCCCCACGTGGGCCCCGCTTCGCTCCGTTTTGCTCCGTTCGCCCCGTTTTGGCCCGTTTTGGCCTTTTTCAGCCCGTTTTTGACCCCGATCAGCCCCGGTGGCCCAGTCCAGTCAAGATTTATGAGGTTTTACCCCAACCAGACTAAAAGTTGTCAGAACTACCTCCAGCAGGCAGAAACTGAAAAAAATCGACTCCCGAAGACCCGAATCGGCCGTTTCAGGACAACCGTCGCAAATTTCGATCAAACGCGAGAATCCTGATGACGGATCCTGGTTTTTAGCTAATGCGCCCAAATAAAACAAGAAAAGAGGTTCCCCGAGAACCCTGCACCAAAGCAGACAGATACCAGCCCCCGGAGGCCCTGACCGGCTCTCTTGGATTGAGCGCCGAAAGTTTTTGATCAACCGTGAGAGGTTCAGAGATGGATCCTGGTTCCCGATCAAGAAAAGAGATTTCCCGAGAACCCTGCATTATCCCCCAAGGACAAAAGCAGACAGATACCAACTCCCGGAGGCCCTGACCGGCTCTCTTGGATTGAGCGCCGAAAGTTTTTGATCAACCGTGAGAGGTTCAGAGATGGATCCTGGTTCCCGATCGAGAAAAGAGATTCCCCGAGAACCCTGCATTATCCCCCGAGGACAAAAGCAGACAAATACTAGCTCCCAGAGGCCCTGACCGGCTCTCTCGGATTGAGCGCCGAAAGATTCTGATCAACCGCGAGAGATTCAGAGATGGGTCCTGGTTCCCGATCAAGAAAAGAGATTCCCCGAGAACCCTGCATTATTCCCCGAGAACCCTGCATTATTCCCCGAGGACAAAAGCAGACAAATACCAGTTCCCAGAGGCCCTGACCGGCTCTCTCGGATTGAGCGCCGAAAGATTCTGATCAACCGCGAGAGATTCAGAGATGGGTCCTGGTTCCCGATCAAGAAAAGAGATTCTCCGAGAAAACCAACGTCATCCCCCGAGGATAGAAACCAAAAGATATCAGCACCCACTACCATCAGTAGAAAGGAACAAAAGAGGAACCGACCCCCGAAAGACGGCCGTCAGGAACAATCAGAACATCGCCCGCATCCAGATCTCCTGATTATCAAGAATTTTCTCACAGCTTTGTCACAAGATCCCTCGGTCACCTCTGGCTATCGTCTTCTAAGCAAAGCACATCTAATCTGTCTCACTCGTTCCAGAAGTTTGCTCCCAGACCCGGAGTCTTCTAAACTCCGATGCCCCTATCCGAGTCACGTCACAGTCGCGAACTCTAGCACGACACCAGCCCACTCGGAGTGGCACACCCCACAGCACTTGCTCATACTAGGGTCATAACACTAAACATGATAGGACTCATGACACAATTCATACCCCATCCATGCATTGCATATCACTCTTATTGCATAGCATCCGCCTGATTGTTGTGTATGTGCGTGTGTGATTTATTCCTTAGAGCTCCGAACTACGTCCTGGTCTGATTCCTCTTGGGATACGTAGGCAGCCCACGCAGGGCACGACCAGCACTAACCTCATCATCCTTGCATCTTTCGCAACGCTTTTTATCCTAAATCTATAGCCTCCAAAAAAGTCCTGTCTCTTCAGGGCTTTGGCACTCGCTTGCGACATGCGTTGCCCCGCAAGTTCATGCCAAAGAGGGGCAAACTGTAGACACCCCATTTTGTCGGCTACCAGATTTAGGAGACCCATAGCTTGGTGGATCACAATGATCGCAAAAGACCCAAAAGGACTCTCGGAAGTCAGCTCCATCTCTCGGAATGCTCAGAATGACCAAAATGCCCCTGAAGGCCCGAAAACTCCCAGAATTGGTCCCAAAGCTCTGAAAACATGCTATGTCATAAGAAAAGCAATAAAATGAGTTTTTAAGAGAAATCAGACGAAATCGTCAGCTCCCAGAGACCCCCGGAAGTCCCGGAAGTTCCCAGAAAGTCCCCGTTGACCGGTTTGACCAAGGTTTGACTAGGTTTGACCAAGGTTTGACCAGGTTTGACCAAGTTTGACCGAAATCGTCCGAATTCACCAGAATCATTTTAAATCATGAGAAAAGTGTTAAAACAAGTTCCAAAAGAAAATCGAGCGAAAACATCGGCTCCCGAGAACTCCCGGAGGTTTCCAGAACTTCCCGGGAATCCCAGGTTTGACCAGTTTGACCAAAATTTGACTTTGGAACCGGGGCGCCGAAACAATTTTCAAATATTTTTCATAGATACTAGAGGTCAATAGCTTTCCAACGGTATATCGCACATAATTCCTGGATTTAAAACGAATTTATTATGAATTTCCAAAGGCGAAAAAGGCGATCAAATCGGCTTTTATCACGAATACCGCAAAACTTTTCAAAGCGACCTATCCCCGAACTATTTTTTATGTAAAGTAGACTCCATTACCTTTCCAACGGTATATCACAACCTCAATTTGGAGTTCGTATGCATTTTCTGTGAATTTCGGACGAAATAGGGCCTTTTCGCGAATACCGGAACTTCAGGGGGCCTAAACAGCATTATCCAGACGAAGGGAGGAGCACTGCCGCCGCAGCACTGGCCCACTGCCGCCGCGGCACTGGCCCAGTGCCGCCGCGGCACTCCCCTCCAGAACAGTGCATTTTTGTAATTAAGTTTGTGGTCCCATTTTGATTAATTAAAAGCCAAAACGACATAGTTTTATGATTTCAAATGTTTGGAGCCAATGGGAGTACTTTCTAAATCCCAAAACCACCCCAAGTTGGCCTATATAAACACCCCATTACTCCTCATTTTAGGGGAGTCAAATGTGAGTTTTTAAAAAGTTTGGGAGAGAAAGTTGTAGAGATAAGGTTAGAGTAGAGAGAAAAGAAGCTTTCTTCTTTGATTTTCAAAACAAAAGTGAGTTCTAAACTTTGTTTTTACTTCATTACTCCCATTTACTTCAACATTCAATACTCCCAACCACCATTTTAGTGAGCATTTAAGAGAGTGGAAGCTTCTTCCATGTCTAGTGTCATTACATATGAGTGAAACACCAATCTACAAGTTCATGCTTCATGAATATCATCTATTGATCATCATCTACTTGCTTGTTTATTTATTGTTTATCTCTTCTTACCTCATTTCTTTTTGTTTTTTTTTATTTACTTACTAGTTCATCATCATCTAAGTGATGACATGGAGTTTGGGGTGAGTGAATCCTCATGGATAGTAGCTCTTGACCTCAAAAACATGTTTGATAGATGATGATCATAACCTCAATACTTCCAAGGTATCCTTGGAATGTATTGAAGTTATGTTCAAAAATAAAATAAATCTCTCCAACAATCTTGGAGGTTCTTAATGATGAGTTTGATGTTGGTGTTCTAAGTGGCTATAATCCTTATTGAGTGTTGAAAATATGTTTTCAAAACATCTATTTCAATACCCCTCTCAATCCCTCTCATTTGGTTTCAAGAAACAAAACTTTGTTTTTCTCCAAAATTTCCAAAACAATGAGTCAAAACAGTGAGTGAGTTGAGTTCAAAGATTTCTCTAGAACTCAATACTCAATATATGGATGCAAGGCCACTTAGAAAGTCTTCCTAACTCATTGGAGAACACCCATGATTTTTGGTTTGACTTGGAAGTACTTGGAAATGGTCCATTTGGATCCCAACATTCCTTCCAAACATTCTGTCTTTGCTGTCACAGCAGCTAGGTCCACTTCCAACCTCTTTTACAGAACCCTTTTCCAAAAAGGGTGGTCCTAACTTATTTTTCCCTTAAAATTCAATGCCTTAGGGAACTTTCTGTATAAAATAGGCCCTTAGATCATTCTTTTTCATTTTCTAAGATTTTCTAACATTTCAGTCGACAGTACGAACTCTGTTTCTGAGTGACCTGTGTTGTTTATAGGTTTTCTCTCAATATGTGATAGCTATTCAAGATTGGCTTTTTGGGTTGTATTCTAGACACTATAAGGAACATCTCCATAAAAAATCATGCATTGAAAACATTCCTAACCCCTCTTTTCAAATTTCCAAAGATGATGCTACTGTTCTGTCCACTATTCACAGCAAGCATACCTTAACTTTCATTCTTTGATTTAATGCTTATATGCATTCCAAATTAACTCATATCTTAGGAAGTAGTTCATACTACATTTGCATACATCCCATGTTGATTTAATCCATTCATTCATACACATTTTAAACTTCTAAGTCATTTTAGAAATCCATGTACACAAAACACACTACAACCTTTGCACATTTTTAGATACCTACATTGCATCCATGCAAAGATTTGGGGTTTTTGTAGCTCCTAATCTAAGAAGATTATAAGGAATGATCATGATCACACGTTCATGCTCCCCTCGATCTAATCATCCTTTCTCATCCGTCCCGGGGATTGAGAAATCTTCTTTTCTCAAAAAAATAACATGCATCATACTAGCTTGTTAAGCATATTTTGATTTCTTTGTTTATTTGTTTCAAGAACAATTCATGTCCCCTTTAGATTAAGGAAACTAATTACTTGATATATGATTAGACGATTTTTCCTAGGTTTATTTGTGTGATCTTTCACTTTGCATTGTGTGATATTTGGCTTAGATCTTATGAATGATATCTTATCTTTAGATCTTCCATTTCAAATCTCCTTATGTGATGTAATATACTATCATAGTATTATTTGTCGAACCATACATAGTATAAGATGATTATTTGGATGCTAATTGAGGCTCGTCGAAAGACGGGGCGAGTTGAGGGTGTTTTAGTCGCGACAAAGGCTCCTTCCTCTCTCGTACCAAAACCCCGAACCAAGTTCTTTGGTGATGAAGGGCCGGTGCCCTTATCCGCTTGGGTGAGTCAAAATTAGGTTTCTTGGTTCCTTAAAGACCAAGTGGCGACTCTGTATCTGTTTTCAACAGACCTTTCCTTTTCTTTGATTCAAATCAATTTCAAATCAATTTCTTTTCCTTTTCAAAACAATATCAAACGAAACAAGTGGTGGAATCCCGGTATCCACACTCACTCACACACACATTCTATTATACATCGCACAGTGATCAAAGGCAACCCCACAGTCGGGCTCAATTCATCGCATACATAGGCTATACTTTATAATTTGTTGTAGTGGTAATTGACAATGAATAATTGGCCAGATGGCATATAAAATCTGAATAAAAATGTACATGGATAAATGAATATATTGTATGATAAAATAGAAAGTTTGTGTTATGACATACAATGAGCATAAAGATGTTTCAGTGGAACCAAATGACAATGTAACCAATTGAATAATTGCAATTTCATAATATTAATAATCAAAGATAGAATCAGATTCACTCGAGAGGAGTAGAATCAGCAATAGGAATATGAATCACTCAACTTGATAACTTAGGGATTTGATAATGAGATAGTTCCTACATCAACAGGGGTAAAAGAGCTAAACATATAAGCAAAAAGTACAATTATAGGGGTAAAACAGTAATTAAAGTTTTCCTAGGGGTATTTTGGTAATTTTGCTAAAACTACATAAAAACCTTCACTATTGATATTCTTATACTATTATGAGTCCAACGCCACTGAATCGATTCATTTGAAGTTCGTGGCAGTTTCTAACTCCAAAAGCGGTGTTTTCTATTTAAACGTGGATCCTACAAAGAAGGTGTATTTTAGCCCATGTCAGATCGTCTCCAAACTCTTAAATATAATACTAGATAGTATTCCAAGACTATAGGAAATGCCAGTGTAATTTTTAGAGTTACAGAATATTTAATATTAATTTTTGAAGTCAAAACACTAATCTTAAATTGGTTATAACAAGACTATAAATTTTAAATCTATGCCCAAATACAAGGCTTTAAATCTGAAACTAATTTTTAATAGTTGTACCATGCCATAATAATATTTTTGAAATTTTTTCATATTTGTAGAAACATAATATAACAGCTATTTAAAATGATTAAATCTCTATTTAAATCGATTGATGATAAGTAGCAAAATAGTATTACTATTCCATAGTTTTATAATTAACAAAATTATAAAACAGTGTTTATTAACACATAATATCATTACAAAAAATGTAAATGATTTATAATGATTTTACCAAATTACATAGTGACCAAAATACCATTTTTTAAACGTTTAGGTGTAATTCTGTAAATACACCAAAATACAGGGACTATATAAAAATATCTAAAAACTGTAAATTTACTATTTCAGACTATAATTAATATAATTATAAGTTCTACGCTTGAAACTGCGATCAAATCTGATGTCGGTGGACCATTATACGTTCTTTTAAAGTTTCAGGGGTGTAAATGTAATTTTTAAAAATAATTTGGGCAGAATACCCTATTTTGACAGATTGTGATTCCAAACTTCCAAAGGTCATAACTCACTTATTTCTTAATATTTTTAAGTGAAATCAATGTCTATCTTCAATGGAATTTCAGGAAGAATCCAAATAAAGTGCCAGTTTTAGCAAACTTGAATAACAGAATGCAAAATGACCAATTTACCCTTTAAAATGAATCCTAAATAAAACTCAAATGGTACAAGCAAATCAAAAATTGTTTCAAGGGTAATTTTATGGGTATTTTAAGAGTCTACCCTTAAAATTTGAGAGCTATAGGTGGTCGGAGTAAGGAGTTATACTAGTTCTACTATTTTGGATCAAACCGAGCTATTTTCTCGAGGTTCCTATTTCTATTTAATTCGTACAAATTATAACCACACTACTGGCAACAGTAAATAGAAGCTAATTTGTACATAGAATAATATGTATGAATTACTTATCAATATGAAGAATAAAACTAGAACTCAAAACTCCCTCTCTTCTACCCACTTCTCTTTTCCTTTCTCTTTCTCTATGAATGCATGAACCTGTGTGTGTACATGTAAGGTCTGTGGAAGTGGGGATGATATAGGATAGAATTTAGACTTAAGAGAGGTATAAGGTAGATAGGTAGGTAGCTAGGTGATTTTGGGTCATGAGTGACCTCATCACAAGATCTCCATAATCGTACATGATCGATATACTTGGTTACTAAATCAACGAAGTACCATAAGGTACGGTAACTGATACTTCATATTTCAAAGGTTCCAAAGATTTAGCAAATTTTAGCACAAAGAACGGTGATACAAACAAATGCGTAGCTCCAGAATCTCTAAGTGTGTGAGCATTAATATTACATATAGAGATAGTACCTTGCACCACCACACTCTTAACTCTATAAGTGTGTGAGCAAAGGTATTCTATGATAAAAATTTGTATTAAAATGCCATATTAATATTGATTACGTTGTTATTGTTGTTATTTGTTTGGTTTGCCCTCGATGGCAGGGGATTTGCAAGGTTTGTGAACAAAAAGCTGTGAAATACAAGTAGTTCCCAAGGTGATTGAACCAATATATTTTACATTTTTCTTTTCTTTCAATAATGTATTGTTGTGTTCCTACTCCATTTTTTCATCCATAGAAGTAGCTTAAATCTCTTTTTTCTTTTTCATTTTCTTTATACCACCCTATGTTCAAGATAGTTAAGCAAGAAGACCAACCCAGTGACCTGGAATAATCATTGAATTGTGTGGCCAAATTCCATGTCTATTTTGACATTTAGAGTGGAAGTTCACCTATTTAAGCCATTTTTTTCCAATGCCACTTCTTGAAGCCTCACAGTTATTAAAATCAACTGACTCATCCTTGCCACTTCTTGAATTGGTAGAATTAGTGATCATGTTTGGTTGGTAAGAATTTTGTTCACTTACATGCTTGGTATTATTTTTATACATGCTTGGTATTCTTAAATTTACAAAAAATGCGTTGTACCCCCTTTTGCTTAAACTAATGACCTCATGGACTTGACATTCCACGACTATGTTCTTCCTTTATATTTAGCTTGCTATATTTTAAAATTCTTTTCCACTTTTGGAAGTGGTAGAAATTGAAAGAACATTTGCTTCCATGAAGGACTATCAGCTGGATGGAAACAAAGAAACGCTAGCTTTAGGGACAAAGAATGTTGCAATAGGTTGGTATAAAGCTTTATGAGTTTTCATTTCTAGGAATTATACAGGAGTTAGGACTGTTTGGATTAAGTATTGCAACCTGAACACCTTGCATTATAGAGTAGGTGGGAATCATTGTAAGATATTTCTTCGGAAAATTAATATGGGAACCATTGTAAGACATGTCTCTTTTTCCACAGGTGGTGGTAGAGATGACAAATGGTGGTAAATCATCTTTTTTCCACAAGGGATCGTGATGTCTCTTTATGGGATCGCGGGCGAAGGAAGACATTGAAGCAATTTGTATTGATGAACTTGGGTATGGACATGAAGGTTTGTGTAGTTTTCTTATTCTGAAGTTAATTTCATGTATAAGAATGTATTGGAGACACTAGGAATTTGTACTTCAGGTAAGTTGTTGCCTATCAAGTATTTTCATTCTAGCGGAGATTTATTATACGCACATGGTTTTTTTTTTTTTGTGATGGTTTTGTTACTACTTCCACGACCCATCTTCGTTCTTTCTTCTTCTCACTTATTTTCATTTTTTCCCCTCTTTATAAAATGTCACATATTATACATCTTAGAGAGAGAACTCTAAGACGCCAATGATAATGAAAGTTCTTTGGATTTTGTAATTTTATTGGCAAATATGTCAAATGGTGTTTGTTTGGAAGGAATTATTCTTCATGGAGATTGATTTAATTGATTTATGTTCAATCTATTTTGTCATTGAGTTCTCTTTGATTTTTCCTTTGGTTTTTTTTTCATATTCTTCAGGGTGACCCAGAAACTCAATATACAGTAGCATATGATAATGGTGTTAGTGTGTTACCAACTTACCTATAAAGCTTAAGACTTCTTTTGGAGCAATTCTGTTGTATGGGTATGTATATATTTCGAAGAGTGACGTCCAAGTTCCTCTTTAATATTATAGTCTTTTCTTTCCACGGTTTCACTTTTCTCTGCCTACATGTAGTTGATGTAAATTTATTATTTAGATTATTATGTCGTGGCAGCCTAATAAGGTCTAATGTTGATAACAAATTAGACTTTTTCAAATATTTGTACACTTGTAGTTTTAGACTGCTTATTTTAGACTTAAAAATCTCTCTCTCTCTCTCTCTCTCTCTCTCTCTCTAGGTGTTGCCCGTGCCCGAGGACACTATCCGGGAAAAAAGAAAAGAGAGAGAGAGAAGGGGGGAGGGGGGTTAGCTTTTTGTTTTTATTTTAGTTTTAGTTTTAGTTTTTGTCTCCTTCTTTAGACTTTACTCTCATTAGTATATCTAAAAATTAAAGGATATCATATAGCATATTTGTTATCCGGCTATTCGAAATAGGTTTAGAAACAAAAATATAATAATAATAATTGTTGATAGCTCCACTAACAGAATACATATTAAAATATATATTACACAACATTATATGCTATCTAGCTGTTGAGAGAAGTTAATTTTTTTTAAATGACATTTTAATACTTTGTGAAAAAAAATTCATTAGGAAATTGTGTAGGTTTTATTGTAAAAAATTTTTTTTTTTTGAGAAAAACTTTTTTAGTACCCTTCCATTTCTCTTTGTATATTTATATAGATATATGTTGTCAAATTTTATTTATGAAATAATGAAAGCATACTTTTCTTTTATCACCCTAAAAGGACAGCATGTAAACATTTTACAACTCTTTTGTTTTCAAGTGGCATATATAGAGGGTATTTTTATATGTTAACAATTTAAAAGCGAAATTAAGTGATTGTTTGAAAAACAAGTTACTTTTTTCAGCTGATTTGATTAAGTACTGAAATTTTAAGCAAATCCGCAATTCATTTGAATTTTTAGCTAACCCAAACGGGCTCATAAACTAATACGGAGTAGTACATTTTATCATCCTTTTATTTTCATCTTCTTTGACTTTTAGATTTTGACAACTATTAGAGTTTGGTACCTTTTTTTCTCTCTGTTTGAGTGTATAATATGTTTTTATGTCATTCATTTATTTGAATCATTGTTTTTTTTTTTTTTGGAATCTAATTTATTGTATTTTAGGACAAAGTCGCATGCAATGCACATTGTTCAATTGCTATTATTTAAAAAACCATAACTACTTTAAACTTTTGTCTATTAATTCTAGAGTAACGCTACAGTTTCGAACACATGTGATAGTGAGACCACCTACAACTTCTAATGAAAATTTGGACTACTTTCATATTTTAATTTTTTTTTTTTGTCTCTTTGTTTGTGTATTATCTTTATCAAATTCATTAATTTCAGTCCATATCATTGATTCCAAAATTTGAATCTGTAATTAATGTAATTAAATTTCAAAAATATTTTGACAACTGTACAATATTTAACTACAATGGGAACTATTGATTTCTTATCGGAACTTATTTTAAGTGTGACAACTATGAAATATTTAAGAATCAAATTCGGAAATTGTAGTACAATTCTAACTATCACAAATTTTCAACTGACAAATCCGAAAGTGTAAATTTGATGCAACTATTTTCTCCCACACATTTGCAGGGGCTCTTATTGAAACTTAATATGCTCATCTGCATAGTTTTCAAATCGGGATTCGTATCGTGAATCGAAATGATACAAGTGAATCGAATTGGGATTCGCGAATTGTGAATCGTAAGATTCGGTAACAATTTGAAAGAAAAAAAAACCGATGAAAACTATGTAGAGTACAAAATAAAAATGTAGTTGTCTTTACAATAAACCCTAGAAATTTTCTTATAGAGGTTGGGACTATGGATCACCTATTTCCAAGTCAAAAGGCTCAAGCTCTATTTCGACCTTACTTTTTGGTAAAATATTTTATATAATTATATTTTTTATTTTTCTCCAATACCAGGAACATTGGGCAGGGGCTCTTACTTCCCAAAAGCTTTTAGCCTTAATCATATATAACTATACCCAAGCTTTCCAAAGAGAATTATTTTTAGGGTTAATAAGATTTCCAATGTGCTTTAAATTAAGCATGGTATTAGTAAGGAAAATATCCTTAAAACCCAATCCACCCTCCTTTTTGAGTCTGCAAACTTTGACCCAAGCAACTTTGGCTCCATGCCCCTTCTCAGTTGTGTCAGTCCAAAGAAATCTCATCAAGGCTTGATCCACCTATTTAAGAACACTCTTAGGTAGAATAAACATCCCAGACCAAAATTTTTTTTATTACATATGCGTTATCCACTATATTTAAAATATGTTATATATACAATTATAAATGGAAGATGAGAGGCTTATCTCCTTGTCGGCCCTCGCACAATGCATCCGAGAGAGAGAGGGGTGAGCTTTTTGTTTTTGTTTTCGTCTCTTTCTTTAGTCTCTACTCTCATTAGTATATGTAAATATTCAAGTGTATTACATGGGTATTACTTTGGACACACTCATTCACATAATTTTTGGAGTACAATTTAAGATATGTGTCTATCTCTCTCCAGTGTCACTGTGGAGTCCAGTGACATCACAGGAGAGAGCAACATATTTTTGGGGTTATATCCCAAAAATTGTGTGAATGAATGTGTCCCAATGTTTACTCATATTATAGCATATTTGTTGTCTAGCTGTTTGAAATAGGTTTAGAAACCAAAATATAATACTAATAATAATTGTTGATAGCTCATCTAACAGAATGCATATTAAAATATGAGTAATGCTACACACACAACCTATTTCACAACATATTTCACAATTGCACATCTTGACTGTTAGAAAGAATATATTGTAAATATATATTATTGTTATGAAACTGCGTTCCCAGAATCCATTGACAGCGAGTATAAGTTGGTACTGCAAAAAAATTACGTGAAAACTATAATAACCCTACAAGGGCGGAACTAGGGTTACCTTAAACTGCTAAAACGGATTGCTGTAGTAGACGAATCGAGAACACGGGCTCGATAACAGCTCACGATCTTCTACCGTATTCCTTTGCTGCCAGAATATCGAACTGAGTGTGGGCTCCTTCGAAATCCGTTATGTTTCTGCTCTCTCTTTTTACGCTCTCTTTTCTATTCCGAGTTATAATACTCTTGATGGAAAAACGCAAACTGAGGAGAGAGCCAAAGCAGCATATATATAGGCTATGATAGGGATCATAAGAAGTCAATAAGGAATAGGCTTCCTTATGGAATTAGGAAACCCTAATTCGAATTGAATCAAATTCCTATTTCCATAAATTATAATTCATACCACTAAAGAATTATAATTGCACTCCTACCCTTATCTCAAAAATATATTTCGAGCTCCATGTTATTAAATGCTTATTATCTCCCATGTTAAGATTACAGATATCCATTAATTAAATATAATTACTGACAATCATATTTAATTAATCTCTTAAAATTCCTTGAGATCCTCTACTTAACTTATTTGATATGTCGGATACAAAATCCACCTGCAGGGTTTGACATAATCAAAACTTATAAGCTTTCTCAAGGGGATATCACCAATCCCAAAATTGAGACATGGATTCCATCATTAATTAATATCCACCACACAATTAATATTGTCACCCAATCCAATGAGATATTGACCCATTTAAGGATCTCACCCTTTTAGGATCAAAGTGTAAATATCAAATGTACGTGTCCATAAAATAATGTAGGATTTAGAGCATAAGCACTCATAATAGCCATGAGGTATTAATTATCTTATAAATCAGTATAAAGATAATTACCCCAAGTCGGTCCCGTTTAATACAAAAAATGTACCAGCATGGTGAGTTGAAACTATACCGTTTCCCGCAGTCAAGACAAACCTACTACAACACCATGCTGCAATCCTACCGATGGTGTGTCCAATCCATCTAAAACTGTAAACCAAAATCTTACATTCTACAAGATCCGATGGTCTGATCTTCCCTGTGCAAGCCGAACTCTACACATCAAACCACCTACTATGTAGAGTGAAAGACACACATGCATAATATTAAATAAACAATATAATAAAAAATATTGCCCACACAGATTCTCATAAAAAATGGATTAACTGATTTTATTAAATGAATAATAAATCAACTACATAAAGCATGGCTTTTAGTATATATCCCTAACAATTATCTCGTTAATATTGCTTTCCCTTTTCCTTTCTTCCTAATTTAGATTTCCAATCCCACTAATTGTGGTTGTTTCCTTGTAAACTTAGGATTAGTCATGTATGTATTTGTGCTGTTTATTGTAGATCAATACAACAAATTATTCTCTAGCATATACAATCTAATTATGGTATCAGAGCAACTATCCTGGTAGCTCTTGATTTTCTTATCTTTTGTTCATAGCACTTACGGGTTAACCTCTTTCCCTTGTCGACTTTCACATCTTTACCATGACCACTCAGAAAGGTGACTCCGTTGTGGACACATCAAGTTCGCATTTCATTCATTCTTCTGACCACCCAGGTCTTGTGCTTGTTTCAAAACGCCTCAATGGCGATAACTATGCTATGTGGTATCGATCGATGCTCATTGCCCTCACAACCAAAAACAAAATTGGTTCGTAGATGGCACCATCGAACCACCTTCTTCAACCGAGAAACCAGCAGACTACGCTCTTTGGGTCCGTTGTGACAAGATGGTTCTGTCATGGCTCCTGAATTCAGTTGAACCAGACTTGGCTGATGGAGTCGTCTATGCAGAAACTTCCCATGAAGTTTGGGAAGATTTCCATGATCGTTTTTCTCAAGGCAACGCCCCAAACATTTTTCAAATCAAGAAGGCAATTGCATCTCATTCACAAAACTCAACATCAGTTTTGGCATATTACACAAAGTTGAAAAGTTTGTGGGATGAACTCTCATCATACCAAAACCCCCCCACGTGTTCTTGTGGAGGGATGAAAATTTTTAATGAACAACAAGATCAAGACAATATTATGCAGTTTTTGATGGGCCTCAACGATTCCTATAGTGTTGTCCGGGGACAAATCCTACTCATGAATCCTCTACCCACTATCCGCAAAGCATATTCTCTCATCACCCAAGAGGAGAAACAACGTGAATTATCTATCGCAGTTTCTGAGAATTTTTCCATGGCTGCTGTCACACAAAGTCGCTTCACTAATTCCAAAAATACCAAGGGTCACTGTGATCACTGTGACAGAGATGGGCACACCATAACGAATTGCCGTACTCTGCTATATTATTGTGATTATTGCAATAAAGATGGCCACACATAAGATTTCTGTCGTAAATTATATGGGAATAATGTTTCTGGCAGCACATTCGGCCGTGACAGTCACAAATCAGGTCGTGGGTCCAGCCAATCAGGTCGTGACAGCCGCAAAGGTCAGCGCAACAACTTCAGCCCATCAGGCCATGATAGCGCCCAGCCTGCCGCACATGCGGCCCAGTCCAGTCAAGGAGCAACCCAGTCCAACTTTCCAGACCAGCAAGCCAACTCCAATTTTTCAGACCCGAATATACTGAATGGGCTTACACCCGATCAATACCAGCAGCTAGCAGCAGCCATATCTATGGTAAAGTCATAATCATCTTTCGATGCATTTGCAAATACAGCAGGTCAGTCATCTCTAGAGATCTATTCGATTAATTCTGCCTTTTCTAAATCGTGGATATTGGATAGTGGAGCAACCGATCATATCACTTCCAACTCCACCCTTTTTACAAAATCTCAGTCTTCATCCATGCCCATTGTCAATTTACCCACTGGTTCTTCTGCACCTATTACTTCCACTGGCACCGTACCTTTCAATCGACATATCACATTAGATAATGTTTTTTGCGTTCCTTCATTTCGTTTGAATTTGATGTCTGCCAGTAAAATTACTAATTCCTTAAACTGTTGTGTCATTTTGTTTCCCACCTTTTGTGTCCTGCAGGACTTGGCTACGGGGAAGATGATTGGCTCGGGTAAACAACGTGGAGGTCTCTATTACATGGCGCCATTGCAAAGGGAACCTATTGCTTGTCATGCCTCTAGAACCCCTAACTTATGGCATATGGGTCTTGGACATCCCTCACCTTCTCATCTTCAATTAATTTCTCGTTTAATTACTTCCAATAAAGTTTCATTTGATAATAATTGTAGCATTTGTCCAATGGCCAAACAGACAAGAGTTCCTTCTTTTATTAAATTCAATTTCTTCTATTACACCTTTTGAATTATTACATTGTGATATTTGGGGACCGCATAAGATTACATCACATTCAGGAGCACGTTTTCTTTTAACCATTGTGGATGATTTTACCCGTTGTACCTGGGTTTTTCTCATGAAACATAAATCTGAAACACAGTCTCTCCTCAAATCCTTCTTTGTCTTTACTCGGACCCAACTTAATACCACCATTAAGAAAATTCGCACCGACAATGGATCGAAAATTTATTCCATGAGAAATTTTTTCAATGCCAATGGAGTCGAATATCAGCGTTCATGTGTGAATACTCCACAACAAAATGGAGTTGTCGAACGCAAGCACCGCCACATTCTCACCATAGCTCGTGCTTTATGTTTTCAAGCAAACCTTCCATTGAGTTTTTGGGGGGAGTGTGTCTTAACTGTAGTCTACCTCATTAATCGGCTACCCACTCCCTTGTTGTCTAATAAATCGCCATATGAGTTGTTACACAACAAACCACCAAAATTCAATCACATTAAAGTTTTTGGATGCCTCTGCTATGCTACAGTCGTTCACCATTTACACAAATTCGACTCTCATGCCCGTCGTCGTATTTTTGTTGGCTATCCCATTGGCCACAAAGGATACAAACTTTATGATTTGCAAACACATCAGTTTT
Organism: Hydrangea macrophylla; assembly: GCA_033977485.1. Classification (NCBI taxonomy): domain Eukaryota; kingdom Viridiplantae; phylum Streptophyta; class Magnoliopsida; order Cornales; family Hydrangeaceae; genus Hydrangea; species Hydrangea macrophylla. The sequence goes on from CM066999.1 coordinate 111,362,106, forward strand.
TTGTTAGTCGTGATGTTCATTTTCACGAGAATATTTTTCCATATTCTACTACCCAACCATCTCCATCCATCGACAACAGTGTTCTACCTATCCCACCTTTAGATCTTTCCGACCCTGTGGGCTCTACTCTGGGCCCAAGCCCTAACCAATCTCCTGCTGACCTTATGGACACCACTCTGATCCAGCCGACATCTCCTACGCGCATGTCCTCCTCGACCGCTGTTGATATCTCCTTACCCCAAGTGCATCACCCTGACACGTCCACTCCTGCACCCACACAAACCCATGCTTCCGCACCCCTAGATCAGCCCCCACCTGATCCCCTTCCCATTCGCCAGTCCAACATATCCAAACAGGTTCCTACATGGCACAAGGACTATCATATGTCCAACACCACATTTACTCGGGTTGATTCATCAACTCCAATGCCATCTCTATCTCGAGGTACTGGATATCCTCTATCCCATTATCTTTCTTCCTCTCGATTGTCCCCATCCCATTGCATTTTTTTAGCTAATGTTTCAGGACAAACAGAGCCTACTTTTTATGCTCAGGCTATCCGTGACCCGCATTGGCAACATGCCATGTACGTCGAGTTGGAGGCCTTACAACAAAACAATACATGGAGCCTTGTACCTTTGTCTGTGGTCACAAACCCATTGGTTGCAAATGGGTCTATAAAATCAAATATAATTCCAACGACACCATTGAACGGTATAAGGCTCGCCTTGTTGCCAAAGGATATACCCAAGTCGAAGGCATCGATTATCTTGAGACATTCTCTCCTATGGCTAAGCTTACCACACTCCGGTGTCTTCTCACTGTCGCTGCTGCCCGCAATTGGTTCATTCATCAACTTGATGTCCAGAATGCCTCCCTCCACGGTGATTTACATGGAGAAGACTACATGGAACCCCCACCTGGACTACGCCGACAGGGGGAGCACATAGTATGTCGGCTCAATAAGTCTCTTTATGGGCTCAAACAAGCTTCCAGAAATTGGTTTTCTAAATTTTCTAATGCTATTCAGAGGGCTGGTTTTCAACAATCAAAGGCCGACTATTCTCTTTTCACCAAAGTCACGGGCAAGTCCTTTACTGCGATTCTTATTTATGTTGATGATATTCTTCTCACTGGGAATAACCTACAAGAGATGGCACGCCTCAAGTCATTTCTTCTTAGACACTTCCGCATTAAGGATCTTGGAGATTTAAAATATTTCTTGGGTATCGAGTTCTCCCGTTTCAAGAAAGGCATCTTTATGTCTCAGAGGAAATATGCATTGGATATATTACAGGATGCAGGTCTTTTAAGTGCACGACCAGACAAGTTCCCAATGGAACAACATCTAAAGCTCACCCCTACCGATGGAGCTCTACTTGATAATCCTACTAGGTACAGGAGACTAGTGGGTCGGTTGATTTATCTTACTGTGACAAGGTCAGACATAGTATACTCAGTTCAAACCTTGAGCTAGTTTATGCACCATCCCAGGAAACCACACTTAGAGGCAGCTCTACGAGTACTGAGATTTATCAAGGAGACTCCTGGTCAAGGTTTATTATTTCCAACCACCAATAGTCTTGATTTAAAGGCCTTTTGTGATTCAGATTGGGCAGGTTGCCCAACCACAAGAAGATCAATCACAGGTTATTGTGTTTTCTTGGGAAATTCCCTCATCTCTTGGAAATCTAAGAAATAGCCTAATATAGCCCGTTCATCAGCAGAGGCTGAATATCGAGCCATGGCAGCCACATGTCTAGAGCTTACATGGCTACGATACATTTTACATGACTTGAGAGTCATTCAGGATGGTCCAGTACCATTACATTGTGATAATCAATCGGCCTTACATATAGCTGCGAACCCAGTATTTCATGAGCGCACTAAATACATTGAGATTGATTGTCACATTGTTCGAGAGAAACTACAAGCCGAACTGATCAATCCTTCCTATGTTCCTTCACGTATTCAGCTAGCAGATATTTTTACCAAGGCATTGGGAAAAGACAGCTTCACCATATTAAGTTTCAAGTTGGGACTTCACAACATTCACTCTCCAACTTGAGGGGGAGTGGTAGAAAGAATATATTGTAAATATATATTATCTCGTTAATATTGCTTTCCCTTTTTCTTTCTTCCTAATTTAGATTTCCAATCCCACTAATTGTGGTTGTTTCCTTGTAAACTTAGGATTAGTCTTGTATATATTTGTGCTGTTTATTGTAGATCAATACAACAAATTATTCTCTAGCATATACAATCTTATTATTGACTATTGATTTTGATGGGTTCCATGAGGATTCCACGTGGGTCCTATACGGGATCCACCAAAATCAATGGTGAAGATGTCATGATTGTGAAATAGATTGTAAATAGGTTGTGTGTTTAGCATTTTTGTTAAAATATATATTACACAGCATTATATGCTGTCCAGCTATTGAATTGTACGATATGAATCGCAAATAGAATAAGTGCATATATGTATTGTATCGAATCGTACAATACGAATCGCAAATAGTATGATTTTGACAATAAAATTCATCTGTGTAAACACAACATCATAGCCGTTTGTTCAAAAATTGTATAAATAAATTCTTTCTACCCTTGTGCCTGACATTCCCTAGTAAATGGTAGAAGAGGGAGATTGAGCAAATTGAGGGGCAGTTGGTATTGGCGTCTTAGCCCTTGGGTATTGGGTAGACTAGGTGTTTGCTTGTAATTTGCACGGGCGTGCCAGAACCAATGGTGGTTCGGTGTGTGTGTGTGTACGTGCAAACTAATTTCCTATACGCTTGTGTGAGTGATACACAAGGCTTGGTGAATCTAACTTCTAAACAGGGTGATCGTGTGTAGTGAGTAGGAAAGTACCCTCACTGAAAGTCCTTTAGCAGTACTGAAGCGCACAAGCTAAAAAGTATCAAGTTTAACAGGTAAACAAAATCACAAGCGGTTTAATAAAACAGATTTTATTAAATGCTTGGAAAAACTAAACAGATCTCAAGAACACACCAGAAAAGGCTGAATATTCAAAAGAACAAAAAGAAAAATTAACAAAAGGACAGACCTTATTGCTATTAATTGCTATTAAAGCTAAAAAAAAAAGACTTGGAGAAAGTACTTTGAATGCTTCGAATATGCTGAATACTCTGAATGTTGTGTATGCTGTTTCGAGAGAGACGCGGAGTCCTTTGCTTGTGTAGCCTGCCTTATATTTATAGCGGCCTTATACAACTTCTAATTGACAATAATTCCTTGGCTTGCGCTCCAAGCTGATTAGTTGATTGGTTGATTGATGACCTTCCTTATCCATGACTTAATTGAATCAATCCCTTCAATTTAGGGATCAGACGCCTCAATCCAGCTGGCAACGAATAACTCCTTTCCTAAACGAACTCTTGTTTCCAAAAACTCTCAGAGATGACGTCATCATGCCAACTGTGGATAGCACCGCCTTCTCCTTTCAGTCAATCGGCCTTGCCACTGACTCCCCTGGATGAATCGGGCTCAATCTATTTCCATGCCTTCCTTCATGCCCGATTACCTTTCTTCGACCGCCCATGGCCAATCGGACTTTAACTCTGACTTTACCTCTCATCTTCATTACGCGGTGTCCGATTGGGCTTCCTGTTGCTGCTTTCCACCATCGGGCTTTCAACATGCTAGGTTATGTTTCCCCAAAGCCCGATAATCCTTACCTCTATCCAATATTCCCATCGGGCTCTACTTGTCATACCCACCGGTCTTAATCCTATCATCGGTCTCACGTTTGTACTTGAGTCTGATGAGTCATTCACTCCTTAGCCCGGCCTCTCCTCTAACGTGAATCGGGCTCAAAAACCATTAACGATTTTTGGGTGCAAACAATTGCCCCCCAAAAGGTCATATCAAACGTCCCACCTTGATTGATGTGACGTTTTGAATTTTAAACTGGCCACGCGTCAACCATGCAGCAACTGTCAGATTATGGAGAATCCCACCAGTCACTCCACATTTACTGCACCATGATTATAGCGTCGTGATATTTAACCGCCAAACTTTTGAAACTCCTTACCACATTCGGATTCTTACTCTCTCTGTACAATTCAAGCAAAATAGAGCTTCTCTCTCTAGACCTCCATCTTTTCCGGCGACCTTTCCTCTCCACCACAGACATGGCTCCTAAAACTGCTCCGGCCACCTCCAAAGGAAAGAAAACCTTCGTAGATGCACCTCCGCCGCAAAACTGATGTAGAGAGGTTAGGACCCTTGCCAAAGCTCATGCCACCGAGATCTCCACTGATTATCTCACCCCCTACAGCTCCTCTGATGGTTCTCCCGTCGCACCAGGCTTGGGAGCGGCGTTTCTTGGCCACCCTCCGGCTGCTTTTCTACCATTCTTCCCTCCGGTAGAAAATGAAGCATTCCTTCAAGTCCCTGCTCACTGGGACAAAGTCCAAAGTGCTAACCAGCTAATTCGGGGATGGCCGACCCCCGCCGCAGACTGGGACAAATGGGTGACCAGGGTTTCGGCCTCTAAGGCTAGTGTCTGGAAGCAAACGGGCATTTATGACGCCATACTGCTCAGTCGGTCTCGAATAGAGATAGACCGACCTCTTCTTCTGTCAGCTTTATTATTCTAGTCTTCTTCTTGCAACGGCTTCCTGTTCCGTTGCGGACCAATGGCTCCCACCGTCAAAGATATCAGTTATCTGCTCGGCCTTCGCCCTCATGGACAAAAAATCATTCCCGGGCTTGACGTTGGGACGGCCAGCTTCGCCTATCCTCAACAAGCAATTGTCAGGGACGGGGCCGTTTCTCACAGGCTGATTACAGCCTTTGGAGGCTTTCTGACTGCCTGCATCGGGGCAGATGATACGGCGGTGTCCGATGCAGAACACACTGCCTTCCTCATCTATTGGCTCAACAAATATCTCTTCTGCTCGGCCAGCCAAGCCATTACTAAAGAGTATACAACCTTGGCCTTGGCTCTTGCATCGGGGCAGCCCTTGGCCATGGCTACGCTTGTTTGGGCTCACTTGGTCAGAGGCATAACAGATTTTGTCCATTCGGGCTTTGGAGCTGGTGGGAGCCCGATATGGGTGCTTCAGTTGTGGCTGCATTCTTATTTTCCCGAGTTCTAACCCCCCATCTGCCAATTGGCCGACGTTCCCATCTCTGCCGTCCAATTCATGGACGTAATTCCTTCTTCCCACTCCTTCGAGGAGTGTTTTACTTTCGTTTATCAAGGTTGCTCCCCTCGGGATGTCAACCTCTTTACCCCATTCTTTTCACTTCAATTCTATTCTTTTCTTCAACTTTCCAATAATCCTTCCAACTGGGGTTCGGGCACCCAGTCCACTTACAATGAAATCTTCTCTAGCTACTTAGTAGCTAGAGACATTATTTTTAGCCCGAGCATTCTATCGGCCAATAATAAATGTGGGGCTGAATATTACTTCGCTCCTCTCTACGCCCGCCAATTCGGGCTTACATAACTCGTGCCCGTTCTCCCTGGCATTACTGTCAACGTTGACTGGGTGGAACGCGGCCTCATTGTTAATGACGGCCAGGTGAAGAAAATAAAAGAAAGATCGGACCGACTCAAAGCGGCGTTCAACTTTACACCCTTTTCTGCCCGGCCAATGGTGTCAGAGGAATTCACCCAGTGGTGGAGTGAACGGGCACGTAACATATTTCCAGGCACTGCTGCTGAGGCCCTTGTGCCTTTTACTACATCATCGGCCACTGAGGCCGATACCACTGTCGCGATAGCAGCTCCAGTCAGGCGCAAATAGGTAGCCAAAAGGCCGGTCCGCAAGCCAGCTCCGGGCAAAGGTCCTCAGAAGAAACGAAAAACAACACCGGCCTCCACTCAGGTTTTACACATCCTTTAACCGCTACGCCCGATTCTGTCTGTTTGAGTTCTAATCCTCTGTTTTGCAGCTTGTTGATGAAGACTCAGGAGAGGATCCACTCTCAACCCCAGTTCAGACTCTTCCTCCAACTCTCCCTGCATCCCCGACGTCTGCAGCGGCCTATCTGGAACGGGTAGCCGTGCGGGTGATGCCACTTCACATCGTGCCTCCTCTAACCCCTTCCAGTGGAGATGAAGACATTGCTGCTTCCATCCAAGCTCCAGAGCAAGTCGTCGTCTCTTCCAGTACTGAGGACATGGCCGATGCTAGAGTTACTACGGATGTAGCTGGGGAAGAAGTGGACCAAACCGTCCCTGCTGAAGTCGGAGCTCTCTCCGGGCAAGGGGAACCTCCTGCAACCACTGGGTCTTCCATTCCCTCAACAATGGAGCCGGTAATGGCCACGGACAATCCTCTTGTAGTGTCTGCCATTGAGGCCGGTGCTCATAATTCGGGCGCAGCCCCAGAGACCGAGGTCTTACAAGTGACGGCGGCCTCAATCAGTCCAGGAGAAGAGACCGGCCACGTTTCTTCCTCTTCAGGGTTGGCTCAATCTCCTTCTTAACCAACTTCTTCGCAACCCAGTGAGGCCGATGTTCGCGAAGCGATCTCGGCCTCCCTTAATCCTCACACCCAGGTATTAAAATCTGTACTTTAATTTGTAAAAATTTTAAAGACTATGTCTGACTGCATTCTCTTGAACAGGCCGATCCCACAGGTCCAGTGCCAATCATTCCCTTCAACGACTTCTTCTCGGGCCTGGACCTAGGAGCTTTTGACCTTGGCCCCCTAGAGCCCGAATCGGTTTCTCCTTCCCTCCTTCAACAGGCCAAGGACCTTCTCGTCGGGCTAGCTGACCAAGAGCTCTCCAACCTTCCTGCTGCTGCTGATGATGTTGACGCAGCCTTGAACACCCTCATGGCCGATCCTTCTCTTTCAGACAGGCAGCTATCATTACTCCTAGAGATAAAAGAGAGACTCCCCAGCGCCCGTCTTGTGGACCGATCGGCCTTGAAGATGCAGGCTGATGCAGAACTTCATTTAGACTCACGGCAGAAAGCGTTGAAGTTCTTGGAAGGGGCCAAAGCCAAGTTTGAAGCGGGGAAGGCCTCTCGGGCTCAGGTTCTAGCAAGGGACTCTTGGCTACAGAACCGTATTGCTGCACTAAAGGCTCAGCTTGCCCAATGTGAGGCCGAGGTCGTCACCAACAACACCGCCCTTGGAAAAATTGATGAAGCATTATCTTCATTTGGCGGCGATGCCCAAAAGTGCAGCGATCAGCTGCAAGCCAGTGTTTCGATATCCCGGGCATGGGCACAAAAGCTAGAAAAAGCCAAACGGGATCGGTTTGGAGCCTTCAAAACCTGGGAGGACCTGAAGGCTAAGCTTAGGAATTTTGGGTCGACCTAGAGGCCGACTCCTATTTTGTACCTTGTAAAGAATTTCCTTCCTTTTTTTTTCTTTTTTCATCATTTTTTGTAAGTAAGCTGTGCTCAGCCTATAAATCCAAAAACAATTTTTTATCTAAATCATTCGGGCTCAGGCTCATAATTTATCAACTGATCATATTCCAACCCAGGATTCGGTTTATAATCCAGATCAATGGTCTCCCATAATGTAGGATAATAAGACTTTAAATACTGACCATTGATTAATCGGACATGAACAGTTCCATCTAAATCACGAAGCCTGTAAGCACCACCTCTTTTGACTTGGTGGACGATGAACGGGCCTTCCCAATTGACCGACCATTTACCGTAACGATTATCCTTATCTCCAATAGGTAACACGGCCTTCCATACCAAATCCTCCGTGCAAAAAGATTTCTCCTTCACCCTCTTATTGTAAGCTCGGGCGGCCCGTTGCTTTTGCACTTTTAATGAATCTAAGGCCGCAAGCCTCATTTCATCAAGCCCTTCCTATTCAGCTATCATAGCCTCTGTGTACTCAGCGGGCTCTAGCTAATTTTGTAAAGCTCTTCTTGCCGATCGGACTGTTACTTCCATAGGTAACATAGCGTCATGCCCATAAGTCAGCATGAACGGTGTAACCCCAGTACTTGACCTTTTGGATGTCCGATAGGCCCATAACGCTTCGGACAAGAGCTTGTCTCATTCCCTAGGATTCTCAACAATCATCTTTTCAATGATTCCCTTGAGAATCTTGTTGGTGGACTCGGCCTGACCGTTAGCCTGGGCATAATAAGGTGTAGAATTGAGAATTTTGATTCCCCTACTTTCTGCAAAGGCCGATGTTTCCGTCCCAGTAAACACAGATCCTTGGTTGGCCGTGATTGTTTTCGGAAGGCCGAACCTATGGATAATGTGTTCCTTAATGAATTTGATGACGGTGGCTTGTGTCACCGTTCTACAAGGTATGGCCTCGGCCCACTTGGTGAAGTAATCCGTAGCCACTATGATGAAGCAATGCTGGCCCGATGATAGCGGTAGGACTTTGCCAATTAAGTCCATCGCCCATCCTCTAAACGGCCATGGTTTGATTATTGGTTGCAACTCTTTAGTCGGCACATGTTGGATTGGACCATGCTTTTGACAAGGTTGACAACCCTTGGCATAACTAATACAATCTTTCAACATACCGGGCCAATAATAATTGTATCTCCTTAGCAACCACTTCATCTTGGTGCAGGCCTGATGTGCCCCACAAATACCTTCATGTACCTCGGCCATAACTTGCATGGCCTGTTTCTTCCCTAGACACCTCAAGACCACGTCGTCACCGATTGGTTTCTTGAATAATTCTCCATCCAGTACCACGAATCGGACAGCAAATAACCTAACCCTTCGGTCTACCCTGACATTCGGGTGATTCAGGTATTCAATAATGGGGATTCTCCAATCGTCATCCTCCATCAAGACCGAATTGGTAGTAGCGTACCAACCTCTCTTTGCAACGGACGGTAATGATCGGACATGAACCGTGATAAGTTGCTCTTCTGTACTCTTCTGGGAAGACGAGGCTGATCCTGTTTTTGCCAACTTATCGGCCTCGGTGTTTGTGGTTCTTGGAATATAACTCACGCTAATATCATCAAACGCCTCCATGAGTTGAGTAGCCACAGCGTGGAACGGGCATAGCTCCCAACTTCGTATCTGAAATTCTCCGGCTATCTGTCCAATCACCAGCCCTGAGTCTCCCTTGATGTGCACGGACGATGCCCCCATTTCAAGGAGTATCTCTAGTCCGATTATAAGTGCTTCGTACTCGGCCTGATTATTAGTGCATTTGAAATTGAGCCGAAAAGACATTTTTGTCTTTTTGTACTTGGGTGATACAATCACCACACCTGCCCCAGCACCTTCTGCATTTTTAGAACCGTCAAAGATTAAAGTCCATGGGACTAAGGATGTGCTCAGGACCTTGGGTGCTAGAGGCAGTTCCCCCAAATCAGTAGGATCTGGGTGATCGGCCAAGAAATTGGCTATAGCCTGGCCTTTCACCGATTGCTGCGATCGGTATTGGATGGAAAATTCCATCAAAACCTGGGAGGACTTGAAGGCCAAGCTAAGAAATTTTGGGTCGGTTTAGAGGCCAACTCCTATTTTGTACCTTGTAAAGAAATTTTTTTTTTATTATTATTTTGTAAGTAAGCTGTGCTCAGCCTATCAATACAAAAACACTGTTTATCTAAATCATTCGGGCTCAGGCTCATAATTTATCAACTGATCATATTCTAACCCAGGATTAGGTTTATAATCCAGATCAATGGTCTCCCATAACGTAGGGTAATAAGACTTTAAATACTGACTATTGATTAATCGGACATGAACAGTTCCATCTAAATCACGAAGCCTGTAAGCACCTCCTCTTTTGACCTGGTGGACGATGAACGGGCCTTCCCAATTAACCGACCACTTACCGTAACGATTATCTTTATCTCCAATAGGTAACACAGCCTTCCATACCAAATCATCCGTGCAAAAAGATTTCTCCTTCACCCTCTTATTATAAGCTCGGGCTGCCCGTTGCTTTTGCACCTTTAATGAATCCAAGGCCGTTAACCTCATTTCATCAAGCCCTTCCAATTCAGCTATCATAGCCTCTGTATACTCAGCGGGCTCAAGCTGATTCTGTAAAGCCCTTCTAGCCGATCGGACTGTTACTTCCATAGGTAACATCGCATCATGCCCGTAAGTTAGCATGAACGGTGTAACCCCCGTGCTTGACCTATTAGATGTCCGATAGGCCCATAACGCTTCGGACAAGAGCTTGTCCCATTCTCTAGGATTCTCAACGATCATTTTTTCAATGATTCCCTTGAGGATTTTGTTAGTGGACTCGGCCTAACCATTAGCATGTGCATAATATGGCGTAGAATTGAGAATTTTGATTCCCCTACTTTCTGCAAAGGCCGATGTTTCCGTCCTAGTAAACACAGATCCTTGGTTGGCCGTGATTATTTTCGGAAGGCCGAACCTATGGATAATGTGTTCCTCAATGAATTTGATGACGGTGGCTTGTGTCACCTTTCTACAAGGTATGGCCTCGGCCCACTTGGTGAAGTAGTCCGTAGCCACTATGATGAAACAATGCTGGCCCGATGATGGCGGTAAGACTTTGCCAATTAAGTCCATCGCCCATCCTCTAAACGGCCACGGTTTGATTATTGGTTGCAACTCTTTACCTGGCACATGCTGAATCGGACCATGCTTTTGACAAGGTTGACAACCCTTGGCATAGCTGATACAGTCTTTCAACATGTCGGGCCAGTAATAATTATACCTTCTCAGCAACCACTTCATCTTTGTGCCGGCCTGATGCGCCCCACAAATCCCTTCGTGCACCTCGGCCATAACCTGCATGGCCTGTTTCTTCCCTAGACACCTCAAGACCACGTCATCGCCGATCGGTTTCTTGAATAATTCTCCATCAAGTACCACGAATCGGACAGCAAACAACCTAACCCTTCGGTCAACCCTGACATTTGGGTGATTCAGGTATTCAATGATGGGGATTCTCCAATCATCATCCTCCATCAGGACCGAATTGGTAGTAGCGTACCAACCCCTCTTCGCAACGGACGGTAATGATCGGACATTAACAGTGATAAGTTGGTCTTCTGTATTCTTCTGGGAAGATGAGTCTGATCCTGTTTTTGCCAACTTATCGGCCTCAGTATTGGTTGTTCTTGGGATATAGCTCACGCTAATGTCATCAAATGCTTCCATGAGCTGAGTAGCAACTGCGTGGAACGGGCATAGCTCCCAACTTCTTATCTGAAACTCTCCGGCTATCTATCCGATCACCAACCTTGAATCCCCCTTGATGTGCACGGACGATGCCCCCATTTCAAGGAGTATCTCCAGTCCGATTATAAGTGCTTCGTACTCGGCCTGATTGTTAGTGCATTTGAAATTGAGCCGAAAAGACATTTTTGTCTTCTTGTACTTGGGTGATACAATCACCACACTTGCCCCAGCACCTTCTGCGTTCTTGGACCCGTCAAAGATAAAAGTCCATGGGACTAAGGATGTGCTCAGGACCTTGGGTGCTAGAGGCAGGTTCCCCAAATCAGTAGGATCTGGGTGATCCGCCAAGAAATTGGCTATGGCCTGGCCTTTTACCGATTGCTGTGATCGGTATTGGATGGCAAATTCCATTAAGGCCAGGGTCCATTTCCCAATTCGGCCTCTCATGATTGGTCTTGACAACATATATTTTATCACATCAGTTTGACATATTATGTAAGTTGAAACAGGGAGCATATATGTTCTTAACTTTTGTGAAGAAAAATACAATGCCAAGCATAACTTCTCAATCGGCGCATAGCGCTGCTCGATTGGAGTCAAAATTCTACTTAAGTAATAAACGGCCTGCTCGTTACCTTGCTCATTATCTTGAGCTAGCATACTACCTATAGAGCAGTTAGAGGCCTATATATACAACTTTAATTACCTACCCTTTTTAGGTGGCATTAATACTAGAGGCGTTGACAGATATTTTTTGATTCCCTCAAAGGCTTGTTGATGGTTGTCTTCCCACTTGAAGTCTTCATCGGTCTTGATCTTCAATAGTGGGGTCCATACTTGGGTCTTCCCTGCACAGTTTGATATGAATCTTCTTAAGAAATTGTTCTGTCCGAGCAATCTCTGAAGCTCTCTCTTATTAGTAGGTGGCTTTGCTGCCTGGATAGCCCGAGCCTTATTTTTGTCAATCTCTATCCCCCTTTGATGAACTAGGAAACCTAAGAAGTTTCCTGCTGTAACACCGAATGCACACTTATGAGGGTTCATCTTTAGTCTGTGAGCCCGCATTCTTTCAAATGCTTTTTCCAAATCCCTCAAATGATCGGCGTTACCTCCCGACTTCACCACCACATCATCAATGTAAACCTCCATGAACTGTCCGATCATGTCATGGAAGATTGAATTCATTGCCCGTTGATAGGTGGCTCTAGCATTTTTCAGCCCGAAAGGCATGACAACCCACTCAAAGGTTCCAATTGCCCCCGGACACCGAAAAGCAGTCTTCGGGACATCCTCTTTGGCGATGTAAATCTGGTTATATCCCGAGTGCCCGTCCATGAAGGACAAAATTTTATGCTTTGCGGCCGAATCGATTAACTGATCGGCCATGAGCATAGGATATTCATCTTTTGGGGTAGCTAAGTTTAAGTTCCTAAAGTCAATACAAACCCTCAGCTTCCCATTCTTCTTCACCACTGGCACCACATTCGAGACCCATTCAACATATCGGGCTGTCCGAATGAAGCCAGCGTCCAGTAATCTCTCGATCTCCTCTTTCACCTTTAGTGTTACCTCCGGTGACATGCGCCGAGGTAACTGCTTGAACGGCCTGAACCCTGATTTAATTGGTAATCGGTGTTCCACCAGTTCCCTAGATAGACCAGGCATCTCGTCATATTCCCAGGCAAAACAATCTTTGTACTTGTGGAGGAGTGCAATCAACTCGGCCTGACACTGGGGATCCAGCATCTGACTTACGTAGGTAGGCTTATGCTCTCCTTTCTTGCTTAGGTTGACTTCTAAGAGAGGGTCTTGGACATCGTCCTTTAAATCATCAAGTTTCGCCGTGGCCGTTTCCAACTCGTCTATCTGAATCTCTTCTTCCCTTGGCGTTTCCTCTTCGTAGATGCAATCAGCCAAATTGATCACTCCATCATATGGGTCGATTTCCAATCTTCTGTCGGCCAGGAATGCACACCATCTGGCCATGCTGGCCCTCAAGGCCAGCAGCCTCCGTTCTTCAATTATCGGAGTCCCCATGAACATCTTCTTGTTCAACGATCTCAATCGGCCTTGATTCTTCTGTCCGACTGAGATTATGGAAATATGCTTTAATGTCCGACGAACCTCCTTTAAGGAAGGTCGCTGAATTTGGTCTTCCCATTTTGTTGCACCCCAGCAATTTAACTGGCCCGATATCATCTTCGTACAAGACTGCATCGGCCGTCTGCACCCGGGCTATAAAGGGCTTGGTGTCTGCCCCAACCACTTCCACCTCGTCACCTCTCTAGAAAATTAATAACTGATAGAGCGTGGAGGGGATACAATAATTTGGGTGTATCCAATCCCGGCCTAGTAAAGCATTATAAGCCGCTGAGGTTTCTACTATGAAAAAAGCAGTCATAACCGTTTTACTGCCAACGGTCAGTTCAAGGGGTAAGATACCCTTGGTCCTTGAACGTGCCCCCGTGAAGCTTTGGACATTCATCTCGGTCGGAATTAGCTTCGACTCGGACTTCTGCAGGATCCTCAACATTATTTGAGGCATAATATTAATGGTAGACCCCCCATCAACAAGGATCCTGTTTATTGGGACGCCTTCAATGTGTCCTTTCACATACAAAGGCTTCAGATGTTGGGACATCTGGTGTGTTGGCTTTTCAAACACCACTTTAACTGGTCCGGTCTTCACTTCTTCCTCAGTCTGCTGTCCTTTCGGCCTTAAGATAGTAATCTTAGGCCGATCGGTCTGCCCGTTGGTGGCGTCCACATTTTTGGTCGTGGCTTCCACCACTTTAGGCTTAACGGTTTCTTCCCCGTTCCAAAAGATTTCTTCTATCACGACCGATTCCTTAGCTAGGCCCTCTACCACATCCCCTTCCATGGCCGATGGCTGGTCTGGCTTGGCCATGAAGGACATAGGTAGTGTGAACACCATGTTGGATGACAAGCCTAATGGAATCGTCCCGAATTGTATTGGCAAAAAACTTGAGTCCGACACATCTCCATCGGACTCAATCATCTTGTCAGATGTAACTCTACCTTCTTCCTGTGATCTTTCTTGTCGGACTCTTTCCCTTGGGTGCTCAGTGGCAACGCGCATCGCCCTCGTGGAGAGTCCTTGGTTATCAGACACCTTGAGCTCTGTGGGAGCAGGAGGGTTTCCAGCTTGATTCTTCAAGAACTGATGCTCTCGCTCGGCCTGTCTCATTCTCTGATACCTCCTTTTCTGGGACTTGCTATATTGTGGCCGTGCTGGGAATTTAGAGTGTTCAGCCCTATGCCACTTTTGATATTCTACCCGAGGTGGTAGCACCATCCTCGGGCTCCTGCCAGAGGTTGTTGCTTGCATCTGAGGCCTTGGGATTGCTTGGGAACTTCTTGCCCCCAGTCGGCCGGATTCGCCTTGGCCGACTTGCTGCACCAACGGATGTTTTGCCCGCCAATCGGGCTTGGCCTGACCTTGCCATGGTAGTGACAATCTCTCGTGTACAGACCTTCTCGGGCTCGAGTCCCGATGTTCATAGCTTCTCGGCCTCTTACTCGGGCTCGAGACTTCCTTCTTGACATCAGCCTTGCACCTCGGGCAAAGGCCTTGTTCGATGAATTCCAGCTGTCGCCATAGATCAGCTATCAGATTGTCCGTACTGGATTTGGCCGTTTCTTCCTCGGTCTTATGGGCTTCTGCATTGCGTTCTTGATAGCTCTTCTGGAGGTCACGTATTGTCACCTTCGGCCCATCCGTGGCCGAAATAGTAATTTGTTTACCCTCCCTTTGTTTTGGCACAAACTCCCCATCAGACAAGTCTATCTTCGGTCTCGGCCTTGAAAGCTTGGTTAGATCGGGCATCACCATGTTAGTGCCCGTAATCTGAGGAAAAGGATTTGAATCGATCCCCATAGCTTTGTCCGAGAATTTGAAGACTCCCTTCTCCATGTTTTCCTGTATGAAATTGCGAAAAACAACACAATTGTTAGTAGAGTGCTTCCAAGAATTGTGCCATTTACAGTACTCTTTATTTTTTATGTCATCGGCCTTTAGGATCCGATGACCTTCACTTAGCTTGATCACTTTATCGGCCAACAGGGCATCGAATATTTGATCAGCCATAGTTATATCAAAAGTATAGTTTTTTCCCGCCTCAAACGCCATTTTCTTTGCAGCAGCGTTATTATTAACAGGCTTGTTCAAGACGTTACATACGATTGGCTGTTTACAAATCAACTCGGCCATATCGCATTCTGTTTCAAGGTCGCACTCTGCCAAGTGGACCTCGTAATTGGAGTCTTTATAATATGTTCCCTTGGAGGAGTTCTTCTTCTCCTACTCATCCAAAAGAATACGCTCGTAGCGACCGGCCCGTGTGGCAAGCTCGAATAAGTCACGGAAGTAAGTTCCCTCAAACCTCTTGCGAAGCTCAAAGGACATGCCCCCCATGGCCATCTTTGCATACTCCTCCTCGGGCAAAACTATCTTACACCGATATTTTGCCTTTCGGAAACGGGCTATGTAGGTTTCCACGGTCTCCCCTACTAGTTGCATCATCCTGGACAAATCTGCCAGGGATGTCTCGGGCTCAGTCCTATAGAACTGGCCGTGAAATAGTTCTTCCATCCCCTGCCAAGTTAACACCGAATTGGCTGGGAGATTAACGTACCACAAAAATGCCATGCCTGTTAGCGAGTTTGGGAATAGTCGTAACTTTAATGGGTCACTGTGACCCACATGGCTGCATTGAACAATAAAACGGCCAATGTGCTCAACTGAGGACTGTTCACTCTCTCCAGAAAATAGAGTGAAATTCGGTACCTTGTACCCTTGAGGAAATATGACTTGGTCAATTTCAGGGAGGTACGGCCGTCTGTAAGTCGGCCTTTCTAGTCTTCGCATAAACGGGCCATACTTCTTGTATGGCCGCTACCAGTTCCTCCCTATTGATGGGTTGAGCTACGGGCTGACCATTCCTTATCGGGGGTACCAACGGCGGCGGTCCGTGCTGTTGGTTGTGGGCCTGATGGGTCCAAAATCCACCGTTGTTCCTTTGTCCCCCATGGCCGTGGCCTAGGGGCTGTATGTGGCCGACTGAACTTTCAGTGTGGCCTGTGGATCTACCAAAACCTGGTGTCGCCGATCCGTTGGGATCGGTGACCACCACTCCGCTAGCTATACCGGTCTGTGACTCAGCTTGCTTGCCTGAGCCATTAACATCCCGAAGGTTCGGACAGACATAAGGCGGGTCTTTCAGTTTATCGGACTCAAGCAGTATGCCCGAGCCCGATCCGTTGACTTGTTCTCCTCTGCTTCCGACTTCATAGGTTTCAACCAGCATTCCGATTGCTTCCGTCAGGCGATCCAACTTTATGTGGGTGGTCCTGGTTTCTAGGACCAGCTCAGCTTGACTTTTATGAACATCGGCCGTTTGATTCATGACCGATTTGAGATTACTCATAGATCCTATGAGCGCGTTATACTCCTGCCACATGGGCTCAACGTTAGCTCTCATGGCTTCTGAAATCGCCTCAAGAGTAACGCTGCCATCTTGGGGAAAATGGCCGGTGCTCTCCTCCGTTGGTGGGTCCATGGGCTGATCGTCTTGGCCATTCTTTGCCTGCTTATCTTTCTTTGGTGGCATGATCTGACACTGTGGGTCCCACCGGGCGTGCCAAATTGTTTGCTTGTAATTTGCGCGGGCATGCCAGAACCAATGGTGGTTCGGTGTGTGTGTGTACGTGCAAACTAATTTCCTATACGCTTGTGTGAGTGATACACAAGGCTTGGTGAATCTAACTTCTAAACAGGGTGATCGTGTGTAGTGAGTAGGAAAGTACCCTCACTGAAAGTCCTTTAGCAGTACTGAAGCGCACAAGCTAAAAAGTATCAAGTTTAACAGGTAAACAAAATCACAAACGGTTTAAGAAAACAGATTTTATTAAATGCTTGGAAAAACTAAACAGATCTCAAGAACACACCAGAAAAGGCTGAATATTCAAAAGAACAAAAAGAAAAATTAACAAAAGGACAGACCTTATTGCTATTAATTGCTATTAAAGCTAAAAAAAAAAAAAAAGACTTGGAGAAAGTGCTTTGAATGCTTCGAATATGCTGAATACTCTGAATGATGTGTATGCTGTTTCAAGAGAGACGCGGAGTCCTTTGCTTATGTAGCCTGCCTTATATTTATAGCGGCCTTATACAACTTCTAATTGGACAATAATTCCTTGGCTTGCGCTCCAAGCTGATTAGTTGATTGGTTGATTGATGACCTTCCTTATCCATGACTTAATTGAATCAATCCCTTCAATTTAGGGATCAGACGCCTCAATCCAGCTGGCAACGAATAACTCATTTCCTAAACGGACTCTTGTTTCCAAAAACTCTCAGAGATGACGTCATCATGCCAGCTGTGGATAGCACTGCCTTCTCCTTTCAGTCCATCGGCCTTGCCACTGACTCCCCTGGATGAATCGGGCTCAATCTGTTTCCATGCCTTCCTTCATGCCCGATTACCTTTCTTCAACCGCCCATGGCCAATCGGACTTTAACTCTGACTTTACCTCTCATCTTCATTACGCGGTGTCCGATTGGGCTTCCTGTTGCTGCTTTCCACCATCGGGCTTTCAACATGCTAGGTTATGTTTCCCAAAAGCTCGATAATCCTTACCTCTATCCAATATTCCCATTGGGCTCTACTTGTCATACCCACTGGCCTTAATCCTATCATCGGTCTCACGTTTGTACTTGAGTCCGATGAGTCATTCACTCCTTAGCCCGGCCTCTCCTCTAACGTGAATCGGGCTCAAAAACCATTAACGGTTTTTGGGTGCAAACACTAGGTTAGGTAGTAGGGGCAAAAGAGGGGCAGGGAGTGAGACAAAAGTTAAAGTGGTAGGATTGGTTTGTGTGTGTGGGATTCTTTTGAACAAACTTCCCACCTTTTTGTGGTTGTCCTTTTCCCCACGCTTTTCTCTGTCTTTGGCATAAAAATAGGTAATTTTTGGAAAACAACTTTAATATAACTTTCACACATTCTCCTAAAAGATGTGTCTATCTCCCTCTTGTGTCACTACACAGGAGGGAGATACACATCTTTTAAGGAGGTTGTGTAGAAGTTATATGAAAATTATGTCCCAAAAATTACTCCATAAAAATATGTCAATGGGGAGATTTTTTTTTGCTGTAGGGACACCCATCATATTTATATATTTATATATATAGGGAAAACTTTTTTATGACGGCTCCCTCATTTTATTAAAATGAGGACTTCTAATCCTAGTCATTGGAGATCATTTAATCAATGCAGTAAAAATGAAATTCACTGTGCAGTAAATGATCTCCAACGACTAGGATTAGAAATCCTCATTTTAATAAAATGATGGATCCCTCATAAGAAGGGCTTTGTATATATATATATATATATATATAAGGAGAGGATCTAGAGTGAACTACATCAAGTGAACTTATCCAGTAACTTAGCTTTTAAGCCACGGGCTGCCCCGCTGATCCACGCACCCCGATGACCCACGGGTTCTTTTAGGCTTAAAGTCAGTTCACTAGGTAAGTTCACTCAACCCAATTCATTTTATATCCTCTCCGTAAATATATCCTCTCGGTAGATATATATATATATATATGTATATATTTTATAACACACCCTATCATATGATACCTCTCCGTCCCAAAATAAGTTTCACTTTTAGAGAATACAACGTTTTAAAGGAACACAATAATTGCATGTGTATAATTTGAAACTTAATTCAAAGAAAGGACAAAAGAGAAAGTGTGCAAAAAATTAACTTTGAATTTTCAAAGATGACAAGCATTTTGGGATCTCAAAAAGTGAAAATTATGACATTTATTTTGGGACCGAGGGAGCATAAATTTTTTTGAAGGTGATGGGTAGATTTCTTAAAAGTAGAAAGAACGATTTAATCTGACTTGATTGATTGGTTGATATGTTGAATAATTAGGGATGGAATTATAAATTTTAAGTTGTGGGGCTTGACAATGGTAGATTAGAAAGTCAAACTTAGAGTTGACCAAATTTATGATGGCTTGGGGACAATTGTCCGACGCGATTTTTGGGGTCATTTCTCAATTTTTCAATGTAATGATATAAATTAATGCCATAAAAAATACTCACACAATAACTCAAATGCAAATAAAAAGAGTTCTGTGAATGTTTAGGAAGGCTCAAGGGTAACAAAAAAAAAATTTTAGGGTGAAAATTTTTTAAAATCTAGGAGAGGTTTGAACCCCTTTGCCAAACGAATTCTTAGTAGTTTTACTTTATTCAAAATCAAACGAGGATTAAGTGTTCAATTTTAAATTACAAGAGAGTAAAATAAAAATGAACATAATATACATAATAGGTTTTGTAGTGGTTTTTATAAAAATACTTTTACTTTTGAAATAAGAATGTGATCCCACGATTGTGAATCATGCTTAACCGTTGTAGTATGATACAACCAAGACAACCATGTTTCTTGTGGTCGAATGGTAAGTTTGTTGGGTGTACTACCCAAGGAGTTTAGTGTTCGAGTCATGGGGAGCGTGGCCACTGGAGTATTCACCCGGCGCCTCCAGGCCTCGGGGGATTAGTCGATGTGCGCGCAAGCTGGCCAGGACACCCCCGATTACCAAAAAAAAAATGATACAACCAAGACCATCAAGAAATATGCTAAATTTTCTTCTAAGTCTTGGTCTTCTTATTTTATCTCAGAAAAAGACAAAACAAAGACAAAAAAAAAAAAATTTAATAAATAAGTAATAATAAAAAATAAAAATAAAAAAGAGAGAAAAAGAAAAAGAAATACAGTAGAAAACAGTGCTCTGAACTCTGAAGTCTTTGCTCTATTTATCTGAACCGGACTTCTAGACGATCCGTATATCCATCCCTCTCCGGCCAGTAAGTTCTAAAGCTTAACTCAAATTTTTGTTTTTAAAACTAAACTAGTTTTATCAGATCAGAGAGAGTAACAGTTTTTTAATTCATTGTATTTTTTTTGCTGCAGGTGGTAGGTTTAAGTTGTTGAGATTAATTGGCGTTTCGATCATCAAAATCAATCAATCAAGAGTATAAAATGTCCGGTACTGTAAGCTCGCCTGAGTTGGAAAGACATAATATTGTTCACTCTGCGGAACAATTTAAACTTGATGTAGGGGAGAGTCTGAGCTGGGGAATGATTTATGGAATGGATGAAATAAAGGATTTCTATAATGACACCGAAAATAAGTGGGGCATTCGCACAGTTCCAAGCCGGCTGCGTGAGCTCAACGAAGATGCTTACACTCCTCGTCTTGTATCTATTGGACCTCTTCACTGTAATAATCCTTACCTATACGCTATGAAAGTCCACAAAACTCGGTATATGCTGTCAATATTTCAGCGTACAACACTTTCCTATAAACAAATCTATGACCAATGTACGAGCGCCATCGGCAAAGTGTTCGAAAGAGCTCGATCTTGTTATGATGTTGATGTTGTTGTTTTTGGAAGAGGGCTAGATGTAGCCGACGTTTTACTAGTCGACAGTTGCTTCATTCTTGAACTTTTCCTCCGATGGAAATTTTCGGTTAATTCCCAAGAAATTAGGGATGATCCAATATTTGGTGCCGCGACAATTTCTTCTCTTCGACGCGATCTGCCATTGCTAGAGAACCAAATACCCTTCTTTGTTCTCGAACCCTTGTTTCGCATTATAATGGAACACTGCCATGATCAGGAAGTGATAAACAAACAAATTCCACTCAATCAACTTTGTGCATCCTTTTTCGATTTAGAGCAGAATTTGAATCCATCCAGTAGTAGTGATTGCAAGCATTTATTAGATCTCATACGCAGTTGTTACCTGCCTAGGTGGGAATTGATGAATTCCTCACATATCAAGCCCAAGCAGAGGTGGGAATTGATATCTTGTGTTACAATACTCAGAGAGGACGGGATCAAGTTTGTAAAGGGTAACTCTAACAACTTGTTTGACATCGAATTTAGTCCTAAGGGAGTACTTAAAATCCCCACGTTATGCATGGACGATGCCATGGAATCACTCTTGAGAAACATAATCGCGTTCGAGCAATACGGCCACGGGACTAGTCATCACTTCACTTCTTACGCCGTTCTAATGGATTGCCTCATCGACTCCCCAGCCGATGCTGAATTCCTGCAACAAAAGAGGATAATTGCAAATTATTTAGGCAATGCCGAAGAGTTTTCTAAGATCTTCAACAAAATCTCCACCAAAGTATTTGTGGATGACTTCTTCTTTCACACTCTGTGTGAACAAGTCAATAAATACTCTACTAGAACTCTCTCTGGTTGGGCTAAAGCAAGAGCAATCTTTGTGCGCGACTACTGCTCGAGTCCCTGGAAATTCATCGGAATTGTTGCTGCCTCTATACTTCTCTTGCTCACCGTGTTTCAAACAGGGTACACTATTGCTTCTTACTATCATCAATAATCCTCATCCTAATAATAATAATAATAATGTGTTTTGAGATATAATTATGTCTATGAGTGATATATGTGTACGTGTACCGACCATGTACTGATTAAATTCCCTTGCACTCCCTTTGTATTAAACTCTTACACTCTGTAACTTTTATTTGGTTTTTATTATTGTCGCATATTTGAAGTATGGGATTATTGTATGGTTTGGAGCACACAAATTTGATCTAAATACACCTTAATTATAATCCCTTTTCAGTTTTCTCTAACGTACCTACCTATCACGAACTCTGAATAGTAATAGATTTCCAGGATCACTAAGGCCTAAGGGTGTAAACGGTTCGGTTCAGTGTGGTTTTTGACGAAACCGATCGGATTCGGTTCGGTTCGGTTCGGAGTGTGTAAATTTTCGTTTCCGTTTCGGTTTTACACTGCACAAATCAAATGAAAACTGACTGAACCGATCGGTTCGGTTCAGTTTGTCGGTTCAGTTCGGTTTTTGAACAGCCCTAAGAATCACCACTCTCTCGATACTTGTGGGTGCAGCCTAGTGCACCAATTAGGGGAGAAAGTAGGAAAGGTAGAGTAAGTTAATGATGTGGTTACTTTTTTTCTTTTGTTTTTTCGTTTTTTATTTTTTTGTTTTTATTTTTTAGAAACCAGAATACATCCCTCCGTTTGCCTTTCGAGGAGGTTCTCAATTTTACCGTTATTTTTTGGATGGAGTTTTTTTTTTTTTCGGAAAAAGTGTTGATTAAAAAGGAAAGCCAAAAAGACGTAGACAAGGTACAACGGGCATATCCTAGGATATATAATAAAACCCAAAAACAAATCTAGAGAACAGACTAGAAAAACATGGGATGGGGACTTTCTAAAGCTTAAAGTTCAAAAAGGAACCTTCAATCACCAAAACAACCAAAAAGAACCAGCAAGCCCAACCAAGCTACCAAGGGCTTCCTTTCAACACCGTTTCGTAGTATGGTAGAGGGCAAACACCGGGCACGTGTACGAGCCCCACAACACACGCACCACCAAATAGCCGAGCTGGGTAGTTCTCTCATCTTATGACCTCTTGCGGTGAAAGAATGGAAAAAAAAAATAGGAAAAGGAAGAGTAAATAAAATTAAGGAGTTATAAGCCGGTTAGGAAAGTGGGTGATTATGCTTACTAAGCATTAAATTACTAATATATATTTGTTTTTTTGTTCTTTTCTTTTCTTTCTAAGCACTATAGATATGTCTTTGAGAAATCTCTCGCTAAGGTCCACTCGATAAAACTGAAAATTAAGTGCTGAATTTTAAGTACTGAAAATTGTAAGTGATCGAATTTATATTACTAGAAACAGTGTTTCAAGTATTGAAATAGACTGCATTCAATGATTATCTTTAGTACACTACTTTTTGTTAAAGTTCTCTTTATATTTTTTGCTACTTTTTCAATTAAGTAGTACATTATTAAACGTACAGGAAAGAAGATGTATCGAAAAATTTCATTTTCAGCACTTAATTAGGTTATCAAATACCTCCCTAACTCTCACTCTTTACACAAAAAAAAAAAGAGGTAATCACATAAAAACCAAGAAATACATATTTGACCTGACCGGATCTTATCAACTCTTGGTCTATTTGACCTCTTTTTAGTGGTCTAGACCTTCACATTAAGAGCTGGTGGTCTAAGACCACACCATAATTTCTCCACCCAGAGTAATGATGAAGCTTTCTATTCCTGCCCCACCTTTTTTTGCTATGTCGTGGCTGAGCTCTCTCTCTCTCTCTCTCTCTCTCTCTCTCTCTCTCTCTCTCTCTCTCTCTCTTACGGCTATGTTTGATTCTTGGATTTAATTATGGAAAATAAAGAAAAACATAGTAAAGGTCCTTAGAAACACAATAGGAACTCAACCTATTGGCTTTGTATACTAGTACAGATTTTGTCTAGATTTTGCAGTGTAATTTTGCACTACATAGTCAATGTATTCATAGACACATTCTCTTAGCCTTCAGTGCTTCACGTAGAGATTCGAGATTAGATCTAGGAAGCACAGACTCTTCGGAAAGGCTGCCACATCCGCACTGGGTGTGTACTAATTAGGCAGCCGCACCCGCACTGGTGTCGACGGACCGCCGCAGCCGTGCTTCCTAGAGTATGATGCTGTGATCGTGGAGGCAATGGCTGTAGTACGGCGTCTAAAGGGCTATTTTTGGAAACACCTATTAAAAAAAATTAGATTCAGACAGTTTAATTTTTATCTGATTTTGTGAGAAAAGATACCATAAACAAGACAAAAAATAAACAAAACCAAATTTGGAATTTCACCAAACAGATTGTAGGAAATATCAAAAAATTTAATCGCAGTCAACACACTCAAAGAAGGAATGGTTCCTTGGAAAAATCTTTTAACATTGAAAAAATTCTACTTTAACCCAAGAACTTAACCAGGTAAATAATATTTCACCAGACAATTTTCTTTTATTAATACGATATTCCCCAATATGTACCAAGTTTACTAAAATATGCCCACCCACAAATTTGCACAACATTGGCTAAATAGAAAAATAGTTTAAAAATGGGACTATTGACAGATTTCATAATTGTTGCTTAGATATCTATTGTCTTGAAATTCCTGATAAGAACAGCCTTGATAAGGTGCAATTTCTTGGAAACATCTCTGATGTTCATCCGTTCACTTGGCACCTCCACCGAGCAAGCCACTCCAATTCCAATTATTGAAGCCAAACAATCTTCTACAATTCCAGTACTCCCATTTCTTGGACTTTCTGTGATGACAGAAAATAATGTTGGATCCACAATATCTGTCACACATTCGGGGATAGTCTTCATCGCGAAGCTTTGAAGAGTTGGGCCTTCTTTGAACATACTGTCTGTTGGTCTCTTTGCTGTGAACATTTCCAATAACAATATGCCAAAGCTGTACATGTCACCATTTCTTGAAACCTCACTTCCCATGCCATACTCTGCATTGAACACACCTCTTATCGCAAACATGTTACTAAAACATGAGCCACAAAAAAAAATTGATCAGCCATATTATTGATCTACTGTAGTACATAGTTCCAGGTACTCCCCCCTCGCATTTTGGGAAATTACATTGGCCTCCCTTATGTCTAGTATTTTTTTACACTTTAAGGGGGGAAAGTGTTACAGAATATTAATTTTAAGGGAGGGAAGTGTTATAGAATACTAATTTTAAGGGAGGTCCGTGTAATTTCTCAAAATATGAGGGAGGTCCATGTAATTAAGGCAAAACACAGGGGAGGTGAGTGTAATTAACCCAAAATATAAAAAAGAATGCATTTTTGCTTGTTTGGTTACAGGTCACTTCTTTTTGTTTTGTCTTGATTTTCAGCTATTTTTTAGAATCCATCTAGATTCTAATATTAATTGAAGCATAGGAGAAAAAATTAGGAATTTTTATTGTTGTACTTCCCTTTTTTTTTTCTTTTCCTTCTCTAACGACACGAATCAAAGAAAAAAAAACATTAAGATCGATCCAAGGCAATATGCCTAATCTAAATAATTTCGTATGTTGTAACAATGTAAAATGTCTTGGAAGTCACATTATAGTAAAGTAGCAGTAGACTTATATGAATTAAATGTATGGCTTATGAAGTAGTAGCAGCAGAAGAAGAAACTTTCACCTGGAGCTGCATAACCAATAGTTCCCTTAAGGCCAAGAGAGCTATTCTGGTGCATAGAATGACTGACTTCATCACTGGGAAGACACCTCGTCAAACCGAAATCACCCACATGTGCTATCATGTCATTGTCAAGAAGAACGTTACTCGATTTAAGATCACAATGAACAATCGGGTTTGGGCAGCAGTGGTGAAGATACTCCAATGCAGAAGCAACATCAATTGCAATGTTCAGTCTCTGAAGTATGCTTAAACTCCTTGATTTGTCCTCTGCATTTTCTGTTTTTAAATCTTCGCGTAGCCAGCTCTCTAGACTGCCATTGGGCATGAACTCATAAACTAGAGCTTTAAACTCATTACCTTGGGAATCTAAACTTGAACAGGCTGTTATGATTTTGACAACATTTCGATGCCTGATGTATTTCAAGGCATTGCACTCTGCTAAGAAACTCTTATAAGCTGCTCGGTTTCTAAGTTTCAGCACCTTCACTGCAACAACAATTGACCCTCATTGAGACTCCCTTTATATACAGACCCAAAGCTTCCTTCTCCAATCATATTTTCTTGGGAGAACCCGTCAGTTGCTTTAGAAAGCATTTCATAGCTAACCCTTGGAAGAAATTCTCTAGAAATAAATTTTGAAGTAAGCACATTTCTTTTCTTCACCAATTTCCTAATAATAAGTACTAACAGGATCAAAACTAATCCAAGAGTTACGGAAAAAATTACTTTGAGTCTAAGAGGCAGTCCTTTTAACTCTGTGTTTTTGCTGCATTTTGGTAATCTTAATTGAGGTGTTCCTCCACAAAGTTTGTTGTTCCCGTCAATCGATGGTGCACTTAAATTGTTGAATATACCTTCCATTGGTACTTGACCCACAAAATTGTTGAAGGAAAGATTTAAGTACTGCAAAAATGGAAATGTCTCCAAAAAATCGGGAATCTGCCCAGACAAGCCATTGTGCGAAAAATCTAAATATTCCAGCCCTTTCAGAGAACTTAAAGATGATGGAATGTTTCCTTCAAAAGCATTACCCGCCAAAGAAAGTTGTACCAAGGTTATACAACTACCAAGACTACTGGGAATTTCACCAGAAATATCATTTAGGGACACATCCAATGCTGCAAGATTTTTCAAGTTACCCATACTGAATGGAAGAGGACCAGTGAAATGGTTGTGGGATAAGTTTAGAAGTATAGATAGAGAGGAACACCTATAACTTCAGGAATGTATCCACTAAGATTATTGCGCGAAAAGTTGAGTAGATTCAAATACCTTAATTCTCCAAAGCCCAGAGGTATGCTTCCCTCTAGATTGTTTCCTTCTAATTCAAGAATGTTCATTAGTGTGAGATTTCCCAGACATGATGGAATTTTCCCAGAGATTTTATTTTCATTTAGACCAACGATCTGAATCTTTTGAAGCTTACAAAAATTCGAGGGGATGCTGCCAGTGAAATGATTATCCTCGAAGCCTAATACTCCCAAATTGGCTAAGTTACCTATTTCAATTGGGATACTCCCATAAATTTGGTTGCTTCCTAGTAGGAATGTTTGGAGTTGGGTTGAGAGGTTAGCTACGGATTTTAGCAGTTCGCCTCCAAAGTGATTATCTTGTATAGACAAATATGTCAAACTAGTACAATTAGATAAACTAGAGAGAAAACTTAAATCATATGCCTCCCCACTGCCCAAATTATTAGAGCCCATATTAAGCCATTGGAGGTCAAGTAAGTTTCCGAAATCAATAGAAACTTGCCCGGTAAAACCATTGTGTGCAAACGCAAGTAACGTAAGCATTGAAGCATTGGATAATGACATTGGAACAAGTCCAGTTAATTGGTTTCGATCAACACTGAATTTTTGGAGGTTTGGAAGTTTAAGCCCCAAGTCAGGTGGAATACTTCCTCGGAGTTCATTGAATGCAAGTGAAATAACAGTAATGGATGAAACATTATAAATAGAAGAAGGAATCATACCAGATAATTTATTTTCGCTTAATCCCAAAAATGATAGGTTCTTGAGTTGCCCAAAAATATTCGGAATACTTCCCTCCAATCCATTCGCTGAACCGGACAGTGTTTTCAAAGATGACAAGTTCCCAAAAGATGGCGGAAATTCTCCCCATAGATTGTTTAAGTGAAACACAAATTCTTGTAGATTTGATAACAAGCTAAGTTCTACTGGAATCCTCCCAGTGAGCTCATTTTTACCAAAACCAAGTGTCATGAGGTTAGAGCAGTTGGATAGGCTAGCCGGGATTTCTCCAGTTAGAGAGTTGTTGCTAAGTTCTAAAACTTGAAGCTCGGACAAGTAACTCATTTCCCGAGGAATTTCTCCATAAAAGCTGTTGTTTGTGAGCCATATCATCGTGATCGAGCTAAGGTTACCTATGTAAGGAGATATAGAACCCGTCAAACCCCAAGAAATTAGATATATAGTATCTACCCTTTGAGTATCACCGGCACAGATGATTCCTTTCCAGGAACAGAAGTGGCTAGAGTCATTCCAGGAACTCAAAATCTGAAGAGGGTCATCATGTATCTGAGCCTTGAATGTCAGCAAGGCAATCCTATCAGTCACATTTCCAGCTTCAGCCACAGTTGAGGGAACCCAATGCAACAAGTTGATGATGTATGTGAGAAGAACAACTTGACTGACAAGCTTTAGAAACACCTTCAAATTCATTTTACTGAAACCGAGCTGATTTTTGTTTCATAAGAATTGTTTTATGTGCAAAACTTCTTGGAGAGAAGAATACATATATATACCGCGGAAAAAATGCTTTCCAGCAAGAAATAACATTTGTAAAATGGATTATTATCATGTGAAACATGACTTTGTTTCCTTGTAAATTTCACCAGCCGAACAGTGCTTTATTAGACAACTTCAACAAAAATCTACTCCCCATCCAAGAGGTAGAGACAAATTGAACGTTGGCCACTAGAAGAGCAACAGCAGTATCAGTTCTATTCATATCTTTTTCAACATGTGGATAACAAAAACTATTAAATATTGATTACAAACACAACATCGGCTTAACAAAAATAAAATCAAGACATATAAAACACTTATGCACATTGGTACACTGATATGTATTATAGATAAATTATAGATAGATATATTGAGGAAAAAAGAGTAATGCTATGCTTCCCAAATCTTCATCCCGAATGCCCATCCCAAATGATGTGGCAGTGGGACCACTGTGGGTCACTTCAGCAGCTCCAATCAAAATTAAATCCAATGGTCTCACTGCCACATCATTTAAGATGGAGATTTAAGATGGGAATTTGAGAAGCATAGCATTACTCCGAGTAAAAATGCCTTTCCGGAGAGAAATAACATTTGTACAACATGATTTTGGTCATTGTAAATTTCACCAGCCGAACAGAGCTTAATATACAACTTCAACAAATATACTCCCCATCCAAGAGGTAGAGACAAGTTACAAACTACAAGCAAAACATTGGCCAGCAAAAAGATCGAACTATAAATCCTAAGAATAATGCTATGATTCCCAAATTTGTGTTCTAACTTCTAGGTGTGGTTATCAACACATGTGGCAGTGGACCAACTAGATTTTCGTTAGAGGATGTTGAAGTGGTCACACCATTATTGAAGGTGGTCCCACTGCCACATGTGTGGGGAAATACATTTGGGATACAAATTTTGGGAAGTGTAGAATTACTTACAATGATATTCATATATAAGTCGAGGAGTAATGCTATGCTTCCTATATTTAAAATCCAAATTGGTTCCCAAATTTTATATGTCAAATGGTTCCCAAACAAGATTGTAACCCTATCACTGCTAATTCAGAAGCAATACATCAAAACAAGAAGTTTCATTTCAGCAGCAAAGTATTAATTACAAATAGCTCTCACCAATCACTACCTAAAAAGTACAATAATTGATCCACAAGTTCTATTAATGGTACAAAAGATCCTGGGAAAAAAATATTTCCAGCTATACCATTCCAAATAAATGAAAATGTTCAGATATAGCTTCCAAAGATTAATCAGATGAAAATGATCTGAGTGCAGCTTTGAGTTAGACATATAGGATTCACAGTATTGTCATCCTCTTCAGTGCCATCTAGACTATATGAGTTATTGTTAACACTCGGCTCAGAGCTCGCATTGCTACTTGTTGCAAGAGGAGAGTCCGAAACACACCAACCGTTCGGATTTTTATGGACCCTGATCTTATGCTGTACACGGAGGAAGCTGGTATGTTCGTCATTTGTGGGCGTAGATTACCGGGAATGCATCGCCTTATATACTGTTTAAACAAAAATATCCGAATGAGTATCACTTAAAAGCACTCAATTCCGTAATTATATAACCAAAACAAAATGGCAAAAGTACAATAGTGCAGCAGTAAGTTATAGGAAATGAATTTCCAATATTTATGTGCCTATTCCATTTTGTATCAGGTTGTCATAATTAGACGTCAAAACTTTAATTACCTACAAAAAGAACTGTTTACAAAGGATCATACTAAGGCTCCATAGGGATTGTGGATTTAGAGAAGGAAAAGGAAAGAAAACGAGAAGAAAAACAATTTCCCTTACATTTAAGCTAGAATTTTCTTTCACGTTGACATTAAGGCTTTGTTTGGTTTGCGGATTCATTGAGGGAAAGGAACACTATTTCCCTGGGGTTTCCCCATGTTTAAATAACATTAAAACTTCAAAAATCCTAAACTATTTTTGTAACCTAAGAAAAAATGGAAGAAGTTGACTCACAAAATTCAAAATTTTTAATTTAGGTCCCATACATTTTCTTTTCCTCGCTATTTGCTTAGTAACCAAACAATGGCAAACATCTTCTTTTATGTTTTACTTCCTTTTTCCTCACTAAATCCATGAACCTCAAGAAAGGAGGAAGGGAATAGCCTCACAAAATTCAGGAACCTAAATTATTTTTCACGTTTTTTTTTTCCTTCGTATTTTCCTTACTGTTTCTCTGATTAAACAAACTAAGAAAGGAATTTTCCTTTGCTTTATCTTTTCCTTTAACTAACTAAAACCATGAACCAAACAGTGCCTAAGTTTCTATAGGAGGAAATAAATTGAAACAAAATGGCAAACAGAGTGGTACACAAGCAATAAGGAGCAAAACATACACACCATATGCCTCAAAGCCATATCTAACGATATTTTTGAGAGCAAAACATACACACCATCATGAAAGTGTTATACAGAGCTCGATCCTGTTATGATCTAGATCATAAAGAAAGATCTCTATTCCGTTATGATGAATACAAAAAAGAGTTTATCTAGCCGAGATTTTAATAGTCAACAGTTGCTTCATTCTTGAACTTTTCCTCCGATGGAAATTTTCGGTTAATTCCCAAAATATTAGGGATGATCCAATATTTGGTGCCGCGACGATTTCTTCTCTTCGATGCGATCTGGCATTGCTAGAGAACCAAATGCCCTTCTTTGTTCTCGAACCCTTGTTTGGCATTATAATGGAACACTGCTGCGATCAGGAAGTGATAAACAAACAAATTCCACTCAATGCTTACTTTTTCAATTTAGAGCTGAATTTGGATCAATCCAATAGTAACTTCAAGCATTTATTAGATCTCATACGCAGTTGTTACCTGCCTAGGAGGGAATTGATGAATTCCTCACATATCAACAACCCCAATAAGAAGTCGAAATTGATACCTTGTGTTACAAAACTCAGAGAGTCCGGGATCAAGTTTGTTGTAAAGGGTGACTCAACTTGTTTGACTTCGAATTTAGTCCTAAGGGAGTACTTAAAATCCCCACGTTATGCATGGACGATGCCATGGAATCACTCTTGAGAAACATAATCGCGTTCGAGCAATACGGCCACGGGACTAGTCATCACTTCACTTCTTACGCCGTTCTAATGGATTGCCTCATCGACTCCCCAGCCGATGCTGAATTCCTGCAACAAAAGAGGATAATTGCAAATTATTTAGGCAATGCCGAAGAGTTTTCTAAGATCTTCAACAAAATCTCCACCAAAGTATTTGTGGATGACTTCTTCTTTCACACTCTGTGTGAACAAGTCAATAAATACTCTACTAGAACTCTCTCTGGTTGGGCTAAAGCAAGAGCAATCTTTGTGCGCGACTACTGCTCGAGTCCCTGGAAATTCATCGGAATTGTTGTTGGCTCTTTGCTTCTCGTGCTCACCGTCCTTCAAATAGCATACGGTATTGCTTCTTACTATCATCAATAATCCTCATCCTAATAATGATAATAATGTGTTGGAGATATAATTATGTCTATGAGGGATATATGTGTGCATGTACCGACCATGTAATGATTAAATTCCCTTGCACTCCCTTTGTAATTTGTATTAAACTCTTACTCTCTGTAACTTTTATTTGGCTTTTATTATTGTCGCATATTTGATGTATGGGATTATTGTATGGGTTGGAGCACTCAAATTTGATCTAGATACACCTTAATTATAATCCCTTTTCAGTTTTCTCTGACGTACCTACCTATCACGAACTCTGAATAGTGATAGATTTCTAGGATCACCACTCTCTCGAAACTTGTGGGTGGAGCCTATTGCACCAATTGGGGGAGAAAGTAGGAAAGGCAGAGTAAGTTAATGATGTGGTTACTTTTTTTCTTTTTCTTTTTTTTTTGGAAACGAGGATACATCCCTCCGCCTGCCAGGGGTGGACCCAGGATTTTTGGTCAGGGGGCCTAAATTACACTTTTTCCTTATAAAGTTGCTCCTTTTTTTTTCGGGAAATGGTCCATTAAAAAAAGAAGGAAAAAATTATACAAAGTTCAAGGGTATAGCCCAGGGTATTACAATGAATTACTATGAGCTCAAAAACATGCTAGAAGCTAGAAAAGAAGGGAGCTAATTTGGGGAAAAAAAGAAGAAGGAAAAACCAGAAATAACTCTATCAAAACTAGCAACCAATAGCCAAAACAAAAGGCCAAAACTAGGCCCAAAAACAAATAATCGATAAATCCAACGGTTGCTATGAATCCGTCACACATGTGACGGGCTCATGGGAAAGTTTCTCTCCAATTAGATCCAATTATTGCTAAGTTCTAAAAATTGCAACTCAAATAAGTAACCTATTTCTCGAGAAATTTCTCCATGGAGGCCGTTGTTCATGAACCATATTGCCTTGATCAAGCTAAGTTACCTATACAAAGGAGATATGAAACCCGTTAATCCCCCGAATGTAGATCTAAAATTTCTACCCTTTGAGTCTCAAGACCGCAGGTGATTCCTTGCCAGGAACAGATGTGGCTAGAGTCATTCCACTTAGAATCTAGAGAGGGTCTTGTTCTATTTTAGCCTTGAATGCCAACAAGGCAACTCTATCTATCTCATTTCTAGGTCTATTAACTTCAGCCATCGTTCATGCATGTTAGAAGAACAACTTGACTTGAAATCTTAACTAGAAACACCTCCAAATTCATTTCTGAAAACCCAAGAAGGCAAGAATTGCTTTACGTGTGCATGTTTTTTTGGAGGAAAGCGTATATATACTGCAAAATGGTCTATTTCCCATGTAAAACAAGATTTTTTTTCATTGTAACTATCACCAGCTTAACACCTTTATTAGATTGCTTCAACAAAAATATTGCCAATTATATTATTCCAATGTTTCCTTGGGCCACCATCCAAGAGGTAGAGACAAATTACAACTGTAACAGAAAATTGGCCAACAAGAAGAGCTAAAGGAAGAATGGAAGTGCTTAAGCTCGATTAAATCTTTGTGACTGTGAACCATAGAAGCAAAACTAATGCAGTTAACCTTCTCA
The DNA here is from genome assembly GCA_033977485.1 of Hydrangea macrophylla. Lineage (NCBI taxonomy): Eukaryota > Viridiplantae > Streptophyta > Magnoliopsida > Cornales > Hydrangeaceae > Hydrangea > Hydrangea macrophylla. The sequence continues at coordinate 111,395,090 of CM066999.1, forward strand.
TTCTTAAAAGTGGCTTATCACATATTTTACGGAACAAACATTGAATAATTTCAGAGATATCTGAGTTACCCTAGTCTAGTGTGTATATTATTAACGGATATGACTTCATTAAAGTTCCTTGTCATATTTTGTTAGGTTTCTCTCACAGTTTTTAAAACAATTTCTTTAAATTGTATTTTTTAAAAACTCTCTTCTTTTTTTTTTGGAAATTGTTATCGATGTAAGAGAAACCTTACCAAATAAACCTAAGGAACTTTACTAAAGTCTAGTTCATTACTATCCTATTGAAGAATTCATAGAGGTAGTCTTACCTGCACAATAACCATGTCCTCATTGAGAAAAAAAAATATAGCAGCTAAGCAGAGCACAATAATTAAAAGTGTTAATATGGATAATATACTATATGATTATAAGCTTATGAGGATCATATAGTAAATTATACACATTAACAAAAAGGATTAGTGGTGTAGTAGATGTGGCATTAATATGAAAAATGTAACAGGAACAATTGGAGCTGTATTGCCAAAATATAGCAGGTGGTTACCAAAGTGTTCATGTGTTTGTCGTATAGCATTACACGTAATTTTTTAATGAGATTAAAAAAAGGCAAAGCTCACTGTTTCATATAAATTCATCAATTCTGTAAATAATATACCAAGTGTTGATAGGATGCCATGTTTTGGGATGGTACTTGGTAGTCATTTCTATCTACTTGTGGGGGCTGTTTGCTTTGTTGTGGGAGGCCGCCTTTTCTTTTGGGGCTGTTTTTGGTTTAGTTTTGTGGCCTTCATGGATCTGTTTGGAGATTTCGGCTGTATCATCTTTGTTTGGCCTTCTTGGCTCATTAATAAAGTATTTTGCTGTTAAAAAAATGGACATTTGTAATAAATTCTTTTGGTTTCAGAAGGAGGATTTTTTTAATATGGGTAGAACTTGCATGTCGCCACTTGACTCGACGTCCAGATACTTCCTGCATTAGAAGATAGACGTAGCTTAATTTCAGTCATGGATTTTAGGAAGGAATAGGAAACCTAAAAGAAAGCACTTTTTCTTGTTTGGTTACATTTCATTTCTTTCTTCTTTTTGTTCTTGCTTTTCACCTATTTTAAGGGATCTATTTAGTTTCTAATATTAGTTGAGTGAGGAGAAAAAGAAAAAAAGAAATTTTGTTTACTTCCGTTTTTTTCTTTTCCTTCACAGAATCCACGAATGAAAAAAATAAAAAAGCATTAAGATCCAAGTAAAATGCATGATCTAAATAATATCATATGTTATAACAATGAAATGTCTTGGAAATCAAATTTTAGTAAAGAAAGAGTAGACGTACAGAAATTAAATGTATGGCTTGCAAAGTAGCAGCAATAGAAGAAACTTTACCTGGAGCTGCATAACCATTTGTTCCCTTAATGCCGAGAGAGTTATTTTGGTGAATAAAATGACTGACTTCTTCACTGGGAAGAAAACTCGCCAAACCAAATTCACCCACAAGAAGAATGTTGCTCGGTTTAAGATCACAATGAACAATCAGGTTTGGGCAGCAGTGGTGAAGATACTCCAATGCAGAAGCAACATTAATTGCTATGTTTAGTCTCTGAAGTAGGCTTAAACTTCTTGATTTATCCTCTACATTCTCTGTTCTTGGACCTTCGTGTAGCCACCACTAGACTCCCATTGGGCATGAATTCATACACAAGAGCTTTAAATTCATTATCTTTCATAATCAAAACTTGTACAGGCTGTTATGATTTTGACAATATTTCAATGCCTGATGTTTCTCATGGCATTGCACTCTGCCAAGAAACTCTTATAAGCTGCAAGGTTTCTATGTTTCAGCAACTTCACTGCGACAACAATTGACCCCTCATTGAGAATCCCTTTATATACAGAGCCAAAGCTGCCATCTCCGATCATATTTTCTTCGGAGAACCCATTAGTTGCTTTAGAAAGCATTTCATAACTGACCTTTGGAAGAAATTCTCTGAAATAGATTCCGAAGTAAGCACATTTCTCTTCTTCATCAATTGCTGACTATTTAGTACTGACAGGATTAAAACTAATCCAAGTGCTAAGAAAATAATTACTTTGAGTCTAAGAGACAATGGAAGTGGACCAGTGATGTGGTTGTGGGATAAGTTTAGGACTATAGATAGAGAGGTAATGCATATAACTTCATGGATGTACCCACTAAGATTATTGTGCGAAAGGTCTAGTAGATTCAAATACCTAAATTCTCTAAAGCCTAGAGGGATGGTTCCGTCTAATTGAAGTATGTTCATGAGTGTGAGATTCCCCAGACACTATGGAATTTGCCCAGAAATTCTATTTTCATATAGATCCGCGATCTGAATTTTTTGAAGCTTACAAAAATCCGAAGGGATGCTTCCCGTAAAGTGATTATTCTCGAAGCCTATTACTCCCAAATTGGCGAAGTTTCCTACTCCAATTGGTACACTCCTAGAAATTTGATTGTTTCCAAATAGGATTGATTGGAGTTGGGTTGAGAGGTTAGCTACGGATATTGGCAGTTTGCCTCTAAAGTGGTTATCTTGTATAGACAGATATCTCAAACTGGTACAGTTAAATAAAGTAGAGAGAAAACTTAAATCATAAGCCTCCCCACTGCCCAAATAAATTATAGACCATACTTTAAAATTGGAGGTAAAGAAGGTTTCCAAAATGAATAGAAACCTGCCCCATAAAGCTATTGTTTGAAAGCCCAAGTAAGGTAAACATTGAAGCATTTGATAATGAGACTGGAACAAGTCCAGTAAATTGATTTCCATTTACATTGAATTCCAGGAGGTTTAGATGTTTAAGCCCCAACTCAGGTAGATACTTCCATGGAGTTCATTGACTGAAAGCGAAAAACAACAGTAATTGATGAAACATTATACATGGAAGAAGGAATCATAAGAACCCTATAGATTATTTTGACGTAATCCGAAAAATGATAGGTTCTTAAGTTGCCCAAAAAAATGTTTGGAATACTTCCGTCCAATCCATTCACTGAACCGGACAGTGCTTCTGAAGATGACAAGTTCCCAAAAGATGGCGGAAATTCTCCCTTCAGATTGTTTAAGTGAAACACAAGTTCTTGTCTATTCGATAACAAGCCAAGCTTTGTGGAATTTTGCCTGTGAGGTAATTTTTACCAAAACCAAGCGCTAAGAGGTTGGAGCAGTTGGATAGACTGGCCGGGATTTCCCCAGTTAGAGAGTTGTTGCTAAGTTTTAAAAGTTGTAGCTCAGACAAGTAACTTATATCCCGATGAATTTCTCCACGGAAGCTGTTGTTTGTGAGCAATATCACCCTGATCAAGCTTAGGTTACCTATGTTAAGGAGATATGAAACCCATCAAAGCCCCAGATCTTAGATCTATACCTTCTACCCTTTGAGTCCCACTAGAACAGTTGATTCCTTTCCATGAACAGAAGTGGCTAGAGTCGTTCCAGGAACTCAAAATCTGGAGAGGGTCATGTTGGATCTGAGCCTTGAAAGTCAGCAAAGCCATCCTATCTGTTTCATTTCCAGCTTTACTGACTTCAGCCATAGTTGATGGAACCCATCCCAAGAAGTTCGTGCATGTTAGAAGAACAAGTTGATTTTTGTTTGTAGGAATTGCTTTATGTATAAAAAAAATTTGATGGAGAAAAGAGTATATATCGTGGAAAAATGCCACCCGGCATTAAATGACATTTGTAATTGGATTATAATCATGTAAAACGTGAATTTGTTCATTGTAAATTTCACCAGCCAAACAGAACTTTATTAGACAACGTCGAAAAAACATAATCCCCATCCTAGTATTCCAATGTTCCTTGGGCCTCAATCCAAGAGGTAGAGACAAATTGAACATTGGCAGCTAGAAGAGCTAAAGCAATATCAATCCAAAATGTCAAGTCTTTTCTTGCCTGTGGATCCTCGGCAGCATTTTGCTGCAGCACTTTGGGCGGCACTCACAATCAGCATTTTGCTGCAGCACTTTGGGTAGCACTCCAAGTGAGTGCTGCCCAAAGTGCAGCCCACAAAGTGCTGCTGGGGATCCTTCCCCCTTTTTTTTAAGGGGTTGCAATGATGATTACAAATACAACAAATTTTCGATTCATACAATCCCAATAAAGCTCTTCCTGTGATGCTTACAAACACAACTTCATATACAAAACATAAACTCTGTCTCTCTCTATAAATTATGTTTTATTTAACAAAAACTATTATCAGTTATCTAGCATTTATTTTCTGACCTCAGGATTAGTGCAGAATAAGAAGCTCATGACAATCAGATTTCCACCAGTTGAGTCGGTAAATCCGAACCCATCTGTAAAACCAAATTAAAAAAACCCATCAATTGTCCGAAAAAAATCAATTACTTTAAAAACTGTCTTACATAATCACTTTTGTGATTGATAGAGAACTTGTATCAATGTCGATTCTGGGTTGAATTGGACTGCAAATGAAGAGATTGTTCGGAGGATTCGATTATTATTATTTAGGAATTGGAATTTCTGGTCTCCCAAAACCAATGACCATAAGGAGTACAGACTGGGAAACGCCAAAGACACAATTTTTTTGGACATAATTCAAGAGATGTGTCTATCTCATAACTTTTGGATACAAACCAAGAGATGTGTCTATCAAAATCAATGCCTGTAAAGAGTAAGGATTGAGACACATCCGAAGACACAACTTTTGAGACACAACCCAAGAAATGTGTCTATCTCACAAGTTTTGGGACACAACCCAAGTGATGTGTCTATCACATCTCTTGTAGACACATCACTTGGGTTGAGTCCCAAAAGTTGTGAGAGTTGTGTCCCAAAAGTTATGTCTTTGGGTGTGTCCCAAATATTACCCGCCTGTAAATAACAGAGATTTCTCATCTCACTCTACATGTTGGCGCTCCTCTCTCTCTCTCTCTCTCTCTCTCTCTCTCTCTCTCTCTCTCTCTCTATTTCAAACAATGAACTAAAGTTTTGGTTAGGGATACTATTTGGAACGGAAATTCCGATTCCGACTGATTTCGATCGGAAAAATTCGGATTTTGGTACTAAAAATTGAATTTCAAAATTTTGAATCCCGAAATAAATCAGATCGAAACGGAATTGTTTTGAGAATTCCGAAATATGTTTTTCGAAAATGTTTCCGAAAATATCTGAATATTTTCTGTAAATTTGGAAGAATGTGGACTTAGGCTTAGTTTGACCCCACGTGATGCTTCTTTTTTTTAAAGCACAATTTCATATTAATTCATTTGGTAACTAGTTTATGAGCTTTGCAAAAATTGAACTTAGGGCTTTTTTGGAAGGAGCTTTTAAAAGCTCTAAAATGAAGCTTTTAAAAGCTCAAGGTTGTTTTTTGGTTTCATGATGTCTTTTTGAAGAGTAGTGTGTCACTTGTATAAAATTATCAAAGAACTTAGTAATAAATTTCATAAGCTCCTTTTAAAAAGCCACGTGAGGGCCAAACTAAGCCTTATTTGTCCCACATCGAATAAGAAGAGAAAGGAGAGAGAAGGGACTCTCTATAAAAGCATGACTTACCATTTCAATAGTATTTGTATTCCGAAAATTCCAAAAATTATGAAAACTTTCGATTCCAATTCTGAAAATTTTATGAAGAATTCCGAAATCGGTACAGAAATCGGAACACCTATTTAATTTCCAAATTTTTCGGAATTTTTTTCGAAAGAGGTTATTCCGATCCGTTCCGGCTAGGGGTGTATACAAGCCGGGCCGAACCTGCTCGTGAGTTTTCTCACGAGCTCGCGAGCTTGCTCACGAGCTCAAACGAGCCGAGCTTTCAAGTGTTCACGAGCTTTCTCGCGAGTTTTTTAATGAGCTTTTTTACGCTCACTTTTTTTACTATATAGTTTAATAATAAAACAATCATTTGTCAAGCCTACTTACGAGATATATTAGATTTTCTCCCAACTTTTTGTTCTTTATTTTTCTGTATGCTTAAAGCAAGTTGGGAGAGTATGTCAGTATGGTGAAAAACTCAAATAGTTATAAATATAACCCATTATTTCCCTTATGCACATTCAGTGAGGATGCATTGTTGAATTGATTATTCTGACTATTTTTGCTCATAGCAGATACATGCCCTTCTTGAACTCTAGCTAGAGTAATTGCTTGTGAGAGTGTCCTAGGATTGAACATCAAAACTAGGTGCCCAATTTCAATCACTTTTCACTTCATAGCATTATTTTGTGATCGAGAGCTAAGCATTGCAGAAGTAATCAAGCTTAGACAGCCAGCTAATAATGATTAGTTATATGACTTAACTTAACTTTAATTCCTTTTTTATTTTTTTAATGTTGTTTTAGGATAAGCTTGATGCAAGAAATATGAAAGGAAAGTTATGTCCTCGTTACTATGATTTGCTTACCATTTTCGGCAATGATTATGCAACGGGAGACCGGACAGTCACGGGGAATGACTTTCCCCAAGTGAGTGAAGCCGATATTAATAATTCGGTGAATGCAGCCTTAGGGAATGAAAATGACGTGGAGGAAGCACAACCAAGTCATTCAAGTACATCCAAGCGAGCCGTGCAAGGGGGAGGCCCGAAAGCTCGACGTAGACGTGGGCATGCCATAGATGATGCTGCTGCTTTAGCCCTTGCCCGTATTGCCCAATCCTCTGAGAAGATTGCCATTACTTTCGAAAAGCAAGCAACTCAAAGTCATATCAATGGGCAAGAGATCCGAGAGAAACTTCGAGCAATGGGCATAGAGGAGGGGGATACAATGGAGCTTATGGATTTGTTGAGCAAGATAAAAAATCTGGACGGTTTTTCCTTGGTATTACTAATGATGCTTTTATGCGTGCTTGGGTGTATCGTAAGCTTGGAAAAGATCCGGCAAATTAATTTTGGCTTTTAGTAGATTAAAACAATCATGGAGACTTTTTACTTTGATAAGTATTTTTTTTTATGGAACTTTGATGAGTACTTCTAATTTTACTTTGATGAGTTTTTTTTTTTTTTTTATGGAATTTTGATGAGTACTTCTAATTTTACTTTGATGAGACTTTGGTTTTTAGTACATTAAAAAAATCGTTTGTGAAATTGACTATTGATATAAGTAGTTGTCTCTCAATTGCTTGAATTTGTATTATTTTCAAACTGATTGTTTGTGATTCATAGGTTAATTATTTGAAGAAAAAAAATGCAAGTTTTCAATGGAAAATGTTAATTTTTCATAGAAAATTATTGCAATCAGACAGCAAAAAAGGTATTTTCCATGAAAAATGAACATTTTTCACTAGAAAATAGTGACAATCAAACAGCAAAATTACATTTTTCATGAAAAATGTTAGATTTTCCAGCCAGAAAATAATTGCAATCAAACCGTCCAAATTTTATTTCCATAGAAAAAATTTCCAAGTTAAATAATTATATGAAAAAAATTTCTTTTAAACTCATTTTCTACCATACAATCAAACGCACCCTAACCTTTCGTTTGGATTGAGGGAAATGGAGAACAGAGAAGAGAAAGAGTACCACTTTCTCTCCAGTTATCTCGTTTGGTAATTTAAGTGGGGAGAGAAGAGAAGAGAAAGTGGGGAGAAAAGAGCCCACTTTTGTTTCTCTCCAAATCGGAGAGATTCCGGAGAGAAAAGAAGAGAAAATAATTAAATAATGTGTAAAAGACCAATACACCCCCAAAATGCTATTATTTCATCTAACATATATCCCTAATAGAGGATAAAAAAGTAAATTAGTTATAAATACTTTCTTTTCTTTTCTGTTATGAAAGTTAACCAAACAAGAATAAGTTATGTTTCTCTTCTCTTTTCTATTGTCTATCCAAACATAATGGAGAAAAATCAACTTTCTTTTCTATTCTCTTCTTTTCTATTCTCATGATAAGTTTGTCTTCTCTTCCCTCCACTTCAATCAATCAAAACGAAGCGTAAGCCTTTGTCTTCTTATCTGTCTTCTTATCTTATAGTAAAAAAAAAATGAAACAAATAGAAAACAGCTAACAAGCAAGGTCCTATCAAGTCCTTTGCTCTGTTTATCTGAACCGTATATCCATCCCTCTCCGGCCGGCCAGTAAGTTCTAAAGCTTAACTCAAATTTTTATTTTTAAAACTAAAGTAGTTAGTATATCAGATCAGATCAGAGTAACAGTTTTTAATTCATTGTATTTGCTGTAGGTAGGTTAAGTTGTTCGTTGAGATTATGATCATCAAAATCAATCCAATCAAGATTATAAAATGACCAGTAGTGTAAGCTTGCCTGAGTTGGAAAGACGTAATATTCTTTCCTCTGTTGACCAATTTATGCTTGAAGTAGAGGAGAGTCGGGAGTCGGGGTCCCTTATAAACTTTAGAATGGATGAAATAAAGGATTTCTATAATGACACAGAAAACGAGTGGGGCATTCGCAGAGTTCCAAGGCGGCTGCGTGAGCTCAACGAAGATGCTTACACTCCTCGTCTTGTGTCTATTGGACCTCTTCACTGTAGAAAAGAAAACCTACACGCTATGGGAGTCCACAAAACTCGGTATATGCTGTCAATATTTCAGCGTACAACACTTTCCTATAAACAAATCTATGACCAATGTACGAGCGCCATCGACCAAGTGATTGAAAGAGCTCGATCCTGTTATGATCTAAATCTTGGGAATTATTCTAATCTAGGTCTAGCCATCATTTTACTAGTCGACAGTTGCTTTATACTTGAACTTTTCCTCCGATGGAAATTTTCGATTAATTCCCAAAAAATTAGGGATGATCCAATATTTGGTGCCGCCACGATTTCTTCTCTTCGACGCGATCTGGCATTGCTAGAGAACCAAATACCCTTCTTTGTTCTCGAACCCTTGTTTCGCATTATAATGGAACACTGCTACGATCAGGAAGTGAGATACAAACAAATTCCACTCAATCAGCTTTGTGCTTCCTTTTTCAATTTAGAGCAGAATTTGAATCCATCCAGTAGTAGTGAGTCTGACTACAAGCATTTATTAGATCTCATACGCAGTTGTTACCTGCCTAGGTGGGAATTGATGAATTCCTCACATATCAAGCCCAGGCAGAGGTGGGAATTGATACCTTGTGTTACAATACTCAGAGAGGACGGGATCAAGTTTGTAAAGGGTTACTCTAACAACTTGTTTGACATCGAATTTAGTCCTAAGGGAGTACTTAAAATCCCCATGTTATGCATGGACGATGCCATGGAATCACTCTTGAGGAACATAATCGCGTTCGAGCAATACGGCCACGGGACTAGTCATCACTTCACTTCTTACGCCGTTCTAATGGATTGCCTCATCGACTCCCCAGCCGATGCTGGATTCCTACAACAGAAGAGGATAATTGCAAATTATTTAGGCAATGCCGAAGAGTTTTCTAAGATCTTCAACAAAATCTCCACCAAAGTATTTGTGGATGACTTCTTCTTTCACACTCTGTGTGAACAAGTCAATAAATACTCTACTAGAACTCTCTCTGGTTGGGCTAAAGCAAGAGCAATCTTTGTGCGCGACTACTGCTCGAGTCCCTGGCAATTCATCGGAATTGTTGCTGCCTCTATACTTCTCTTGCTCACTGTGTTTCAAACAGGGTACACTATTGCTTCTTACTATCATCACTAATCCTCATCCTAATAATAATAATAATGTGTGTGAGATATAATTATGTCTATGAGTGATATATGTGTCCATGTACTGATTAAATTCTCTTGCACTCCCTTTGTATTAAACTCTTACTCTCTGTAGCTTTTATTTGGTTTTTATTTTTTTATTGTCGCATATTTGATGTATGGGATTATTGTATGGGTTGGAGCACTCAAATTTGATCTAAATGCACCTTAATTATAATCCCTTTTCAGTTTTCTCTAACGTACCCACCTATCACGAACTCTAAATAGTGATAGATTTCTAGGATCACCACTCTCTCGATGCTTGTGGGTGGAGCCTAGTGCACCAATTAGGGGAGAAAGTAGGAAAGGTAGAGTAAGTTAATGATGTGGTTACTTTTTTTCTTTTCTTTCGTTTTTTTTTCTTTTTTCTTTTTTTCTTTTTTTTTGGAAACGAGAATACATCCCTCCGCCTTTCGAGGAGGTTCTCAATTTTACCGTTATTTTTTGGATGGAGTTTTTTTTTTCCGGAAAAAGTGTTGATTAAAAAGGAAAGCCAAAAAGACGTAGACAAGGTACAACGGGCATATCCTAGGATATATAATAAAATCCAAAAACAAATCTAGAGAACAGACTAGAAAAACATGGGATGGGGACTTTCTAAAGCTTAAAGTTCAGAAAGGAACCTTCAATCACCAAAACAACCAAAAAGAACCAGAAAGCCCAACCAAGCTACCAAGGGCTTCCTTTCAACACTGTTTCGTAGTATGGTAGAGGGCAAACACCGGGCACGTGTACGAGCCCCACAACACACGCACCACCAAATAGCCGAGCTGGGTAGTTCTCTCATCTTATGACCTCTTGCGGTGAAAGAATGGAAAAAAAAAATAGGAAAAGGGAGAGTAAATAAAATTAAGGAGTTATAAGCCGGTTAGGAAAGTGGGTGATTATGCTTACTAAGCATTAAATTACTAATATACAATTGTTTTTTTGTTCTTTTCTTTTCTTTCTAAGCACTATAGATATGTCTTTGAGAAATCTCTCGCTAAGGTCCACTCGATAAAACTGAAAATTAAGTGCTGAATTTTAAGTACTAAAAATTGTAAGTGATTGAATTTATATTACTAGAAACAGTGTTTCAAGTATTGAAATAGACTGCATTCAATGATTATCTTTAGTACACTACTTTTTGTTAAAGTTCTCTTTATATTTTTTGCTACTTTTTCAATTAAGTAGTACATTATTAAACGTACAGGAAAGAAGATGTATCGAAAAATTTCATTTTCAGCACTTAATTAGGTTATCAAATACACCTCCCTAACTCTCACTGTTGACACAAAAAAAAAAGAGGTAATCACATAAAAACCAAGAAATACATATTTGACCTGACCGGATCTTATCAACTCTTGGTCTATTTGACCTCTTTTTAGTGGTCTAGACCTTCACATTAAGAGCTGGTGGTCTTAAGACCACACCATAATTTCTCCACCCAGAGTAATGATGAAGCTTTCTATTCCTGCCCCACCTTTTTTTGCTATGTCGTGGCTGAGCTCTCTCTCTCTCTCTCTCTCTCTCTCTTACGGCTATGTTTGATTCTTGGATTTAATTATGGAAAATAAAGAAAAACATAGTAAAGGTCCTTAGAAACACAATAGGAACTCAACCTATTGGCTTTGTATAATAGTACAGATTTTGTATAGATTTTGCAGTGTAATTTTGCACTACATAGTCAATGTATTCATAGACACATTCTCTTAGCCTTCAGTGCTTCACGTAGAGATTCGAGATTAGATCTAGGAAGCACAGACTCTTCGGAAAGGCTGCCACATCCGCACTGGGTGTGTACTAATTTTAAGGCAGCCGCACCCGCACTTGTGTCGACGGACCGCCGCAGCCGTGTTTCCTAGAGTATGATGCTGTGATCGGGGAGGCAATGGCTGTAGTACGGCGTCTAAAGGGCTATTTTTGGAAACACCTATTAAAAAAAATTAGATTCAGACAGTTTAATTTTTATCTGATTTTGTGAGAGAAGATGCCATAAACAAGACAGAATAAACAAAACCAAATTTGGAATTTCACTAAACAGATTGTAGGAAATATCAAAAATTTAATTGCAATCAACATACTCAAAGAAGGAATGGTTCCTTGGAAAAATCTCTTAACATTGAAAAAATTCTACTCTAACCCAAGAACTTAACCAGGTAAATAATATTTCACCAGATAATTTTCTTTTATTAATACGATATTCCCCAATATGTACCAAGTTTACTAAAATATACCCACCCACAAATTTGCACAACATTGGCTAAATAGAAAAATAGTTTAAAAATGGGACTATTGACAGATTTCATAATTGTTGCTTAGATATCTATTGTCTTGAAATTCCTGATAAGAACAGCCTTGATAAGGTGTAATTTCTTGGAAACATCTCTGATGTTCATCCGTTCACTTGGCACTTCCACCGAGCAAGCCACTCCAATTCCAATTATTGAAGCCAAACAATCTTCTACAATTCTAGTACTCCCATTTCTTGGACTTTCTGTGATGACAGAAAATAATGTTGGATCCACAATATCTGTCACACATTCGGGGATAATCTTCATCGCGAAGCTTTGAAGAGTCAGGCCTTCTTTGAACATACTGTCTGTTGGTCTCTTCGCTGTGAACATTTCCAATAACAATATGCCAAAGCTGTACATGTCACCATTTCTTGAAACCTCACTTCCCATGCCATACTCTGCATATTGAACACACCTCTTATCGCAAACATGTTACTAAAACATGAGCCACACAAAAAAATTGATCAGACCATATTATTGATCTACTGTAGTACATAGTTCCAGGCACTTCCCCCTCGCATTTTGGGAAATTACATTGGCCTCCCTTATGTCTAGTATTTTTTAACACTTTAAGGGGGGAAAGTGTTACAGAATATTAATTTTAAGGGGGGAAAGTGTTATAGAATACTAATTTTAAGGGAGGTCCGTGTAATTTCTCAAAATATGAGGGAGGTCCATGTAATTAAGGCAAAACACAGGAGAGGTGAGTGTAATTAACCCAAAATATAAAAAAGAAAGCATTTTTGCTTGTTTGGTTACAGTTCACTTCTTTTTGTTTTGTCTTGATTTTCAGCTATTTTTTAGAATCCATCTAGATTCTAATATTAATTGAAGCATAGGAGAAAAAAATAGGAATTTTTATTGTTGTACTTCCCTTCTTTTTTTTTTTTTCTTTTCCTTCACTAACGACACGAATCAAAGAAAAAAAAACATTAAGATCGATCCAAGGCAAGATGCCTGATCTAAATAATTTTGTATGTTGTTGTAACAATGTAAAATGTCTTGGAAGTCACATTATAGTAAAGTAGCAGTAGACTTATATGAATTAAATGTATGGCTTATGAAGTAGTAGCAGCCGAAGAAGAAACTTTCACCTGGAGCTGCATAACCAATAGTTCCCTTAAGGCCAAGAGAGCTATTTTGGTGCATAGAATGACTGACGTCATCACTGGGAAGACACCTCGTCAAACCGAAATCACCCACATGTGCTATCATGTCATTGTCAAGAAGAACGTTACTCGGTTTAAGATCACAATGAACAATCGGGTTTGGGCAGCAGTGGTGAAGATACTCCAATGCAGAAGCAACATCAATTGCAATGTTCAGTCTCTGAAGGATGCTTAAACTCCTTGATTTGTCCTCTGCATTTTCTGTTTTTAAATCTTCGTGTAGCCAGCTCTCTAGACTGCCATTGGGCATGAACTCATAAACTAGAGCTTTAAACTCATTACCTTGGGAATCTAAACTTGAACAGGCTGTTATGATTTTGACAACATTTCGATGCCTGGTGTATCTCAAGGCATTGCACTCTGCTAAGAAACTCTTATAAGCTGCTCGGTTTCTAAGTTTCAGCACCTTCACTGCAATAACAATTAACCCTTCATTGAGACTCCCTTTATATACAGACCCAAAGCTTCCTTCTCCAATCATATTTTCTTGGGAGAACCCGTCAGTTGCTTTAGAAAGCATTTCATAGCTAACCCTTGGAAGAAATTCTCTAGAAATAAATTTTGAAGTAAGCACATTTCTTTTCTTCACCAATTTCCTAATAATAAGTACTAACAGGATCAAAACTAATCCAAGAGTTACGGAAAAAATTACTTTGAGTCTAAGAGGCAATCCTTTTAACTCTGTGTTTTTGCTGCATTTTGGTAATCTTAATTGAGGTGTTCCTCCACAAAGTTTGTTGTTCCCGTCAATCGATAGTGCACTTAAATTGTTGAATATACCTTCCATTGGTACTTGACCCACAAAATTGTTGAAGGAAAGATTTAAGTGCTGCAAAAATGGAAATGTCTCCAAAAACGCCGGAATCTGCCCAGACAAACCATTGTGCGAAAAATCTAAATATTCCAACCCTTTCAGAGAACTTAAGGATGATGGAATGTTTCCTTCAAAAGCATTACCCGCCAAAGAAAGTTGTACCAAGGTTATACAACTACCAAGACTACTGGGAATTTCACCAGAAATATCATTTAGGGACACATCCAATGCTGCAAGATTTTTTAAGTTACCCATACTGAATGGAAGAGGACCAGTGAAATGGTTGTGGGATAAGTTTAGAAGTATAGACAGAGAGGGAACACCTATAACTTCAGGAATGTATCCACTAAGATTATTGTGCGAAAGGTCGAGTAGATTCAAATACCTTAATTCTCCAAAGCCCAGAGGTATACTTCCCTCTAGATTGTTTCCTTCTAATTCAAGAATATTCATTAGTGTGAGATTTCCCAGACATGATGGAATTTTCCCAGAGATTTTATTTTCATTTAGACCAACATTCTGAATCTTTCGAAGCTTACAAAAATCCGAGGGGATGCTGCCAGTGAAATGATTATTCTCGAAGCCTAATAGTCCCAAATTGGCAAAGTTACCTATTTCAATTGGGATACTCCCAGAAATTTGGTTGCTTCCTAGTAGGAATGTTTGGAGTTGGGTTGAGAGGTTAGCTACGGATTTTGGCAGTTCGCCTCCAAAGTGATTATCTTGTATCGACAAATATCTCAAACTAGTACAGTTAGGTAAACTAGAGAGAAAACTTAAATCATATGCCTCCCCACTGCCCAAATTATTAGAGCCCATACTAAGCCATTGGAGGTCAAGTAAGTTTCCGAAATCAATAGAAACTTGCCCGGTAAAACCATTGTGTGCAAACGCAAGTAACGTAAGCATTGAAGCATTGGAAAATGACATTGGAACAAGTCCAGTTAATTGGTTTCGATCAACACTGAATTTTTGGAGGTTTGGAAGTTTAATCCCCAAGTCAGGTGGAATACTTCCTCGGAGTTCGTTGAATGCAAGTGAAATAACATTAATGGATGAAACATTATAAATGGAAGAAGGAATCATACCAGATAATTTATTTTCACTTAATCCCAAAAATGATAGGCTCTTGAGTTGCCCAAAAATATTCGGAATAATTCCCTCCAATCCATTCACTGAACCGGACAGTGTTTTCAAAGATGACAAGTTCCCAAAAGATGGCGGAAATTCTCCCCATAGATTGTTTATGTGAAACACAAATTCTTGTAGATTCGATAACAAGCTAAGCTCTACTGGAATCCTTCCGGTGAGCTCATTATTACCGAAACCAAGTCCCATGAGGTTAGAGCAGTTGGATAGGCTAGCCGGGATTTCTCCAGTTAGAGAGTTGTTGCTAAGTTCTAAAACTTGAAGCTCGGACAAGTAACTGATATCCTGAGGAATTTCTCCATAAAAGTTGTTGTTTGTGAGCCATATCATCGTGATCGAGCTAAGGTTACCTATGTAAGGAGATATAGAACCCGTCAAACCCCCAGAAATTAGATATATTGTATCTACCCTTTGAGTCTCACCGTTACACATGATTCCTTTCCAGGAACAGAAGTGGCTAGAGTCATTCCAGGAACTCAAAATCTGATGAGGGTCATCTTTTATCTGAGCCTTGAATGCCAGCAAGGCAATCCTATCAGTCTCATTTCCAGCTTCAGCCACAGTTGAGGGAACCCAATGCAACAAGTTGATGTATGTGAGAAGAACAACTTGACTGACAAGCTTTAGAAACACCTTCAAATTCATTTTACTGAAACCCGGCTGATTTTTGTTTCGTATGAATTGTTTTATGTGCAAAACTTCTTGGAGAGAAGAATATATATACCGCAGAAAAAATGCCTTCCGGCAAGAAATAACATTTGTAAAATGGATTATTATCATGTAAAATATGACTTTGTTTATTGTAAATTTCACCAGCCGAACAGAGCTTTATTAGACAACTTCAACAAAAATATACTCCCCATCCAAGAGGTAGAGACAAATTGAACATTGGCCACTAGAAGAACAAAAGCAATATGAGTCCTATATATATATATATATATATAGATATCAGTCCCCTTGTCACGAGGGAGTGCGCAACTTAATAAGTTGTAGACTTTTGTTTTCAACCATTGGATCCAGTTTTTATTAAGGGTATTGTAGTAATTTTATAAGATAGATAAAAACTATTGAATATTGATTACAAACACAGCATCAGCTGTTAACGAAAATGAAATTAATACATGTAAAACATTTATGCACATTGGTACTGTTGGAATTAAAAGTTAAATTAAGAGTTATAATCAACGTATTTTCTGTCCGTAATTTTAGAGGTCATGTTGACCAGTTATGATATGATTTTATTTCTCTTTATTTCTTTCCTTTTTGGTTCTCTTATATTGTAACTATATAATTCCATAGGATGTAAATAAAAATTTATCCTTTCTTCTTCTCTTTTTGGTATCAGAGCCAAAATCAAAACCCTAACCCACCACCACATCTTCTCAGCCATACAACCCAGCCTCTTCTTGCCTCCCACCACCAGCCGAGCCCTCCTCTCTTCCTCCCACCACCAGCCGAGCCCCACCAGGGCCTGCCACAGCCAGCCGCAGCCCCACCAGGGCCAGCCGCAGCCCCACTAGGGCCAGCCGCAGCCCTCAGGCCTCTCGGCCTGGTCTTCGCAGCCTCTCCGGCTGCCTTTTTGCCCTCTTTGGGCACCCTAGTTATGTATTAGAGCCCTTTGTGTGCTCTTTGTCTCTGTTTTGGGTGAAGCCGAGTGTCCGGCTGCCCTGTTGGTATGCACTAGAGCCGCCTTTGTGCTCTCCGTCTCTTGTTGGGTGAAGCCGAGTGTCCGGCTGCCCGTTTTTTTAAGCCGCGTATCCGGTTGGGAAAGTTTGTCTGTTGTTACTTCCGGTGTTGATTCTCTTCAGCATTTGTTTGCGTCGGTTTTCATGGCTACTTCTGGTAAAGATATTGCCACAACACCACCGGCTCAGCGGGTTACTAGTGTTTTGTTAAATGGTAAGAACTTTCATGCCTGGGCTAATTCACTTCATTTGTTTCTTGGGGGAAAACGTAAGATTGGATGGTTACTTGGTAAGGTAACGTCCCCGGGGGAATCTGATGAGAAGTATGAGGAATGGTATACTGATAACTGTATTATCTTAGGCTGGATGTTTAATTCCATGGATGAACGGGTCTACAACATGTTCATGTATCATCGGAATGTTTGTGATCTCTGGACTGCGCTTAATAAAATGTATGCGCATGCTCATAGTGATTCTCGTATTTTTGAACTCTATCAGGATATCTCTCATGCCTCTCAATCTGCTTTGGGCCTGTCTGTTGGTGATTACTTTGGGTATCTACAGACTCGCTGGGAGGAGCTCTCTCAGTATGAACCTCTAAGTGATTTTCCGAATGATGGTGCTATTGAGTCTAAGCGTTTGGATCGCCGTCATACCTACCAGTTCTTAATGGGTTTGAAACCTGAGTTTGAGGCCCTTCGTACTCAGATTCTTAATACGATTCCTCTGCCCTCTTTATTTGAGGCTTTTGCTACGGTGGATGGAGATGAGCGTCGTCGTCGTCTTCTCTCCGTCGCTTCTGTGCCGAGTTCTTCTCCGTCTGTTCCGGATCAGATGGCTTTTGCTGCCCCCCCAGGCTCTCGTCCGACAAGTTCAAAATTTTTTTGTCAGCATTGCCGGAAGTCGGGACATACTATGGATCGTTGTTTTGACTTGCATCCAGAACTTCGCCAACAATTTGCTAGGAACAAGCCCCCCGCTGGTCGCGGGAAAAGTGTTACTCGTATGGGTGCCGTTGTTGAGGTTGCTGCACCTTCCCCTGATTTTAGTCAACTTCAGTCCCAGATTGCCCAGCTTCAGTCCCATTTGGGTTTAGGTGCTTCCTCCTCTGCTTCGGGCTCTACCGTTTCAGGCCCCACGGCTGTTGTTGCCACTGGTACATCTTCTGCTCTTCTTGGTAAGTCGGCCCCTCCTACATGGATTCTGGATTCTGGTGCTTCTAATCATATGACTGGTGAGTATTCCGTTTTTAGTTCTTCTTGCACTCCTAGTGATCAGTCAGTCTGTATTGCGGATGGAAGTACTATCCCTGTTCATAGTCAGGGTGATATTCACTTAACTCCTGATATTACTCTCTCGTCTGTTTATTATGTTCCCAACTTTGCTTATAATCTTCTGTCTGTTAACCGTCTTGCTAAAGACCACAATTGTGTTGTTGTCTTCTTACCTCATGGTTGCTACTTGCAGGACCTGACTTCGAAGAAGATTTTTGGCAGGGGGTATGAGCGGGGTGGTCTATACTTCTTTGGGGATCCACCAGCATCTGAGATGACCTCCAACTTGCAAGCTACTGTCTCTTCTATTCCGAATAACTCTGTTTTACCGAATTCTAATAAATATGTTTTTTCTCTTAAAACTTTGGATTTGTGGCATGCCCGTCTTGGCCATGTCAATTTTAAGTATTTGTGTTGGCTATTTCCTCCATTAAATAAAGCTTGCAAAGATTTTCAGTTTAATTGTGTGGTTTGTGAATTGTCTAAGCATACTCGTACTTCGTATATTCCACGTATGCACCGCGCACCTAGTGCCTTTGATGTTATTCACTCTGATGTATGGGGTCCTTCTCCTGTCACTGCATTGTCACAGCACCGTTATTATGTTACTTTTATTGATGATTACACTCGTTGCACTTGGGTGTTTCTAATGAAGAAAAAATCTGAAGTTTTTAGCCACTTTAGGAATTTTCTTCAAATGATTAAAACTCAGTATAATACTGTTGTTCGTAATATTCGGTCTGATAATGGTCGAGAGTATCTTACTGATGAGTTTAGGGCTGCCCTTAATAAAGATGGGATTCTCCAACAACTTACATGTCCCTACACTCCAGAACAGAATGGGGTGGCAGAACGTAAGAACCGCCACCTCATGGCTGTTGTTAGATGTCTTTTGTGTGGGATGAATGTTCCTAAATTTTTTTGGCATATGGCTGTTCTTACTGCTACTTATCTTATTAATCGCACTCCTAGCCGTGTCCTCCAAGGGAAGGCCCCTCTTCAGGTTCTTAAGCCTGATTGCAGTCTTTTTCCCATTGTACCTCGTGTTTTTGGCTGTACTTGTTTTGTCCAAAATCGGAGTCCTACCCGGACCAAACTTGATAATAAAGCCATTCGTTGTGTATTCTTGGGCTATTCTTCTATGTCTAAAGGGTATAGGTGTTATGATCCTGTCACTCGTCATTTCTATAACTCTTTGGATGTTACTTTTTTGGAAACTGTTCCTTTTTTCCCAGGTTCTTTCTCGTCAGGGCCCGCTCCTGTGGAGCCTGTTATGCCCGATGACTCTATTCTACCTCGTCCCGTTCCTATTCTTGACTCTACGGATACTTTATTGCCTCCGGTTATCTCTGGTGATCCAATGCAGGTGTACACTCGCCGTCAGCGCTCCTCTGCTACCCTGCCTCAGTCTTCTCCGGATTCAGGTATCTCTCCTCCTTCTTTAGCTCCTGTCTCTCCTCGTTATCCTACTCGTATTCGTCACCCCCCTGCACGTTATCTTCTTTCTGCTAGTACTAACCATCCCATTTCCAAGTATATCTCTTACCAGGGCTTGTCCGCTTCTTTTCACTCATTTATTAGTCAGGTTGATTCAGTCTCTGTTCCTCGTTCTGTTCACGAGGCTCTCCAGAATCCTAAGTGGGTGGCTGCTATGAAGGTGGAAATGGATGCTCTTCAGGGTAACCGGACGTGGGAGCTTGTTCCCCTTCCAGTAGGGGAGCGCACTGTTGGCTGTAAATGGGTCTTTAGTTTGAAATATTTAGCTGACGGGACCATTGATCGTTATAAGGCTCGTTTGGTTGCTAAGGGTTTTACTCAGGTGCCTGGTAAGGATTTTGGTGCTACCTTTGCTCCTGTGGCTAAGTTAACGACGGTTCGTCTTCTTGTCTCGTTGGCTGCCTCTTACTCCTGGCCGCTTCATCAACTAGATGTTAAAAATGCTTTCCTTAATGGTGATTTGTCTGAAACTATTTACATGGATCCCCCACCTGGTTTTCGGGCTCAGGGGGAGTATTCGGGGAAAGTTTGTCTCCTTCGTAAATCTCTCTACGGCCTGAAACAGTCTCCTCGTGCATGGTTTAGCCGTTTTAGTGAGGTGGTTCTTCACATGGGGTTCGTCCGGTGCCACTCTGATCACACTTGTTTCATTCGCCGTCAGTCTCAGGGAAAGTGTATTATTATTTCTGTTTATGTTGATGATATTATTATTACCGGGGATGATGTGCTAGGTATTACTCAAGTAAAGCGGTCTCTTGGAGTGTCGTTCGATATTAAGGATTTGGGTCCACTTCGGTATTTTCTAGGTATTGAGGTTGCTCGGTCACGCAAAGGTATTTCTTTGTCTCAGAGAAAGTATTCCCTTGATCTTCTTCAGGATACAGGTATGCTTGGGTGTCGGCCTGCCTCTTCCCCTATGGATCCGAACCTTAAGTTAACTCCAGAGATGGGAGAACTCCTACCAGACCCTTCAGTATATCAACGTCTGGTGGGTCGTCTTATTTATCTAACGAACACAAGACCAGACCTCACATTTGCTGTTAGTGTTGTGAGCCAGTTCATGCATTCACCGCGTACCTCTCATTTGGATGCTGTATATCATATTCTTCGGTACCTCAAGACTTGTCCTGGTCTTGGGCTTTTCTTTACAGCAGGAGTTCAGACTGGCCTCTCCTGTTTTACAGATGCCGACTATGCAGGTTCTAGAAGTGATAGGCGTTCTACTTCTGGTTTCTGTTCTTTTCGCGGAAGTCATCTTATATCTTGGAAGAGTAAGAAACAAGCAGTTGTTTCTCGGTCTTCGGCTGAAGCAGAATATCGTGCCATGGCCCAGGGCACTTGTGAGCTTCTCTGGCTTCGATCTCTCCTACAGGAGTTGGGTTTTCCTGTTACAGGCGCGTCTACACTGTTTTGTGACAACAAGTCTGCCATTATGTTGTCCTCTGATTCAGTTCTTCATGAAAGGACTAAACATATTGAGGTTGATGTTCACTTCATTCGAGAAAAAGTTCGGACCGGAGTTATTTCTCCAAGTTTTGTTCCTTCTACTGATCAAACAGCTGATATGTTTACTAAGTCCGTTGGCCCTACGCTTTTGCAGTCTTCTCTTGGCAAGCTGGGGCTCGTCGATGTCTTTGCTCCCAGCTTGAGGGGGAGTGTTGGAATTAAAAGTTAAATTAAGAGTTATAATCAACGTATTTTCTGTCCGTAATTTTAGAGGTCATGTTGACCAGTTATGATATGATTTTATTTCTCTTTATTTCTTTCCTTTTTGGTTCTCTTATATTGTAACTATATAATTCCATAGGATGTAAATAAAAATTTATCCTTTCTTCTTCTCTTTTGGTACTTACATGTATTATAGATAAATTATAGATAGATATATCGAGGTAAAAAGAGTAATGCTATGTTTCCCAAATCCTCATCTCAAATTCCCATCTAAATGATGTGGCAATAGGACCTGGGGTCACTTTAACATCCTCTAATCAAAATCCAATAGTTCCACTACCACATCATTTGGGATGGGGATTTGAGATGAGAATTTAAGAAGCATAGCATTACTCCAAGTAAAAAATGCCTTTCCGGAGAGAAATAACAATATTTGTACAACATGATTTTGGTAATTGTAAATTTCACCAGCGGAATAAGAAGTTAACAACAAATATACTCCCCATCCAAGAGGTAGAGAACAAGTAACAGACTACAAACAAAACACTGGCCAGCAAAAAGATCGAACTATAAATCCTAAGAATAATGCTATGATTCCCAAATTTGTGTTCTAACTTCTAAGTGTGGTTATCACTTATCAATGCATGTGGCAGTGGGCCAACTGGATTTTCGTTAGAGGATGTTGAAGTGATCCCACCATTATTGAAGGTGGTCCCACTGCCACATGTGTCGGGAAATACATTTGGGATATAAATTTTGGGAAGCGTAGAATTACTTGCAATGATATTCATATATAAGTCAAGGAGTAATGCTAGACGCAATACATCAAAACAAGAAGTATCATTTCAGCAGCAAAATATTAATTACAAATAGCTCTCACCGATCACTGCCTAAAAAGTACAATAATTGATCCACAAGTTCTACTAATGGTACAAAAGATTCTGGAAAAAAAATATTTCCAGCTATACCATTCCAAATAAATGAAAATGTAATTCAGATATAGCTTCCAAAGATTAATCGGATGAAAATGATCTGAGTGCAGCTTTGGATTAGACATATAGGATTCACAGTTCATTGTCATCCTCTTCAGTGCCATCTAGACTATATGAGTTATTGTTAACACTCGGCTCAGAGCTCACATTGCTACTTGTTGCAAGAGGAACCGTGCGGATTTTTATGGACCCCGATCTTACGCTGTACACGGAGGAAGCTGGTATGTTCATCATTTGTGGGTGTAGATTACCGGGAATGCATCGCCTTATATCCTGTTTACCACAGCTCACTCCTTTAACATTAATTTCAAAATTTGCTCAACTCAATAGATTTTTAAATTTTAAAATTTTTGGAAAACTGAGGAAATATAAACAAAGCAAAAAAAAAAACACTTAAGACTTAACCAAATATTGATTGAGTAATGGTAGTATCTTCCAAAATTTTGTATTCCAAATGTGGTTTCAACACCCAATAATAGGAGCAAATATTGGGTATCACTGTGATTACCATGTAGGATTGTATCCCTTTCGGAGATTTTAAATTTTTGCTGAGTTGGAAGACTTTTTTGCTGAGTTGGAGGAGGATTCCCCTGGAAATAGGGGGCCAAATGGATTTATACAAGTTCTTTATTGACTTGTGATACCATGTAAGACTATATAGCAGTTGTAATGAATATTTTTCCCAATAAAAGGGGCCCTTCAATATCATCCAATGAGAATCAAGTGAGCCTAGTGAGTTATAAACCTCATTTGGAGTAATTTTGTGAAGCATATAGCACTACCCATACTGATTTGAGGCTTACCATGAAGGTTTCTGTAGAGGTGTCAATGAGAGTAAATGTTTCTTGTTACTGTAAGTGATTTTATTTTATTGATTTTATGGACTCAGTGTTTTCACTGTATTGAAATCTTAATCAATAAAAGAATAGTCGTTCTTCGCAGTTGTTGAGTAGCCCGGATTGGGTGACAATGTTAAATACTGGTTTACTGTGATTCTTTTGTGGTGCATGTGTTCTTGTTTGCTTGCTCTATCTTCTATTTCGTGCAAACTATCTCAATTGTTTAAGGCCGTTTCCACACACCATACATTTTTTTGTGATTGAATTGCAAAAACGGATTCCAAACGGGTACTTACTTGGTATGTTAGGAAAATTCAGAAGTAACTATAATGGTTAACAAATCATTTTAAAATCTCATTCAGAAGCAACAAATAAAACCAGAAGTTTCATTTCAGCAGCAAAAAATTAATTACAAATAGCTCCCACTAATCACTTCCTAAAAAGTACAATAACTGATCCACAAGTTCCACTAATGGTACAAAAGATCCTGGAAAAAAATATTTCCAGCTATAACACTCCAAATAAATGAAAAAGATCTGAGTGCAGTTTGGTTGATTATGTATTCGATTCACAGTTCATTGTCATCCTCTTCAGTGCCATCTAGACTATATGAGTTATTTTTTACGCTCGGCTCAGAGCTCGCATTGCTGCTTGTTGCAAGCGGAGAGTCCGAAACACTAACCGTTCGGGTTTTTATGGACCCTGATCTTACGCTGTACACAGAGGAAGCTGGTATGTTCGTCAGTCGTGGCCGTAGATTACCCGGAATGCTACGCCTTATATCCTGCTTAAAAGAAAATATTTCGATAAGTAACCAAATATTTAGAGGGCAAGCAATGTTTATATGATATATAGCCAATATATTATCCAAAGTGTTGCCTATTCCATTTTTTTTTTTCAGATTGTCATAATTAGATGTGAAATCTTAATTGCCCGCAGAGACAACAAATACAAAGGATCATACCAAGTCTCTGTTGAGAAGGAAAAGATTTTCCTAATATTATGCTAGAATTATTTTTATGCTTAAATAACATTAAAATATTATATTTTCAAAATATAATAGGAACTCAAGACAAGAGGAAGGGAATTGACTCGACAAATTCCAAAACTTTGTCCTTTTTCACATTGATTTATTTCCTTATTTTTCTCGTTGTTATCTTTCTAAACCAAACAAAGAAGGTATTTTCCTTGGTGCTTTCTTTTCCTTTAGCTCACTAAATCCACGAACTAAACATAGTCTAAGTTTTACAAAATGGCAACCATAGTAGAAAAGCAATAAGGAGCAAAGCATACGCACCATATGCCTCATTGCCATATCTAACGATTTTTTCGAGAGCGTTCTTCCAAACCCCGAGTTGTCCTGAGACAGAGAAGATTTCCCAGAAGAGTTATTATGACCCGAGAGATTATCGTCATGCTTCGGAGGAGCCAATTTCCTCATGTTCACCACTCTTTCAACCATCTTAGTTCCAATTAACACAGGATTCACATCATCATTGTTATTAGACCGCGCTCGAGTCATTACAGGCACAGAGCTACCACCATGTGGACCCCGCCCTCTCGATGGAGAACATGATCTTCGTCCTTGCCCTCCATTAGAAATGGGTACACCCGATCTAACCCTCGAGGCCGAAGAAGGCCTTTTGGGCATTGATGCCCTTAAATTTTGAGGGGCACTCTC
Source organism: Hydrangea macrophylla (assembly GCA_033977485.1). NCBI lineage: Eukaryota > Viridiplantae > Streptophyta > Magnoliopsida > Cornales > Hydrangeaceae > Hydrangea > Hydrangea macrophylla. The sequence goes on from CM066999.1 coordinate 111,419,786, forward strand.
AGAGGGATTTAACGGCCTAGATTTAACGGTTGGAGACGTACCCCGTGATGGTACGGAACTTTTCACTGATGTGGCACGTGATTTTGTAGCGGAAGAGGACCGACCAGGTGGAGCAGATGTGCGTCGAGGTATGCTTGATGGGGTTGATGATCGAGGGGTTGGTGTTCCTGATCTTGATGTTGGCTTGGAAGATGATGCTATAGAGGATTTCAAAGTGGGAGTGGAAGAACGTGGAGTTGAACTTGTTGGCGTTGAAGATCGTATTGGTGGAGGTTTGGGCTTCACAGAAGACAAAGTAGATCGTGGAGTAGGTGTGGATGATCTCGATGCCTTTGCTGTTGAAGGTACGGTGGGTCGAGAAGTGGTTGATCCCAGCCCACCAGATGGTGATGACCTTCTATTTCCAGCACTAGAAGAAGAGTTTGCAGTAGAAGACAAAGATGGCTGCCTAGATGTGATACTATTCTCTGGAGCCTGTTCTGCCATAGGATTTGATTGCTGCAACACGGACTGAAATTGCAATATGAGTTAACAAACTCAGCCAATAGAAACAAGTTAGAGAATCCTTAAATACTATGGCTTTGTATGCTTTGCAGATTTATTGAAGGAAAAGAAAAGAGAAAGGAAAACATGAAGGAAATGTAGTTCCCTTGTGTTTTCCCTCATGCTTAATAACATCTAGAAGTTAAAATTTTCCAAAATATTACCGCAACTTAAGAAAAAAGAGAGGAAAATGACTCGCAAAATTCATAATCTTTAATTACTACTATATTTTCTTTTCCGTCCTGTTTTCGTTGGTAACCAAAGAATGGAAAACTCTGTGAGGGAATGGGGGAGAAAGGGGAAAAACAAAAAACAAAAACAGAGAGGAAACACTTTTCTTTGTTCAGGTAATAGGGATGGAAAATAGGATGGAAAAGAAGATAAGAGTGATGATAAAGTTTAAAATTCTTCATTTTGTAGGTCACTTCATTCCTTTATTCTCGAGTTTTCTATATATTTTGGAATCCTAAACCTTCTAATGGCATTCCAGTGCAGATGAGAACTCCATGAAAAACACAAGTGAAATAGTTTCCTCCTCATTTTCCTTTCCTTTTACCAAACATAAGTTACAAAACATTGAAAGAGGTTCTTACTCCGGATTTTCGAGTGGTGGGCTGAGCATTAGAGATCCCAAGCTGATGACTCATAACAGTTTTCTGTGATTCCATCTCTAGCAAAGGAAATAACGGAGTAGCGGGTGGTGTCAGAAGCCTGGAATGCGAGCGCACAAAAATGTTTTTAGTAAGCATCTAAACTTTCACAAATCAGTGTTCCACATTTTACGGAGGCAAATAACCAAAGTAGTATTCTCACAATCCCAAATTCAGCATTTTCTTAACAAAGAGCACTCAGGACAACCACGTTGTATTTTTAGTTTTGTCCATTGAATATAACTTGTCTTATACTTACATGTGAAAAGGTTGACGATTTCGCACCGGATGCGATTCTTTTGGATGCTAGTTCGAGTTTTGTATTTAGGAAACAAAAAACCGGGGGGGGGGGGGGGGGGGGGGAAGGATGTGTCTAGCAGAACTTTGAAAACTTTGAGGTCAATTTAAGAATACTAGGGGAGTTAGACTACATGTCCATCGCCCATCGCCCATCTGATTTAAACAGAAAAAACTTGTCCTATATGCTTCACATTAGTTATTATGAGCAGATTCATAATCTCATATGATTCCCACAACCATAAGCTACAGGAACTAGTTGGAAAACGCGTAAATCACCCGTTGTAACAATCACGAGAACAATATGCAACCCAAGTGTCATTCTAAGGAGAAAATGTTCAATATAATGGTGATACCACGTTCTCTCTATTCACCATAATAGTCTAAGTATAGCGCTTATGTGTAAGCCTGTTTTCCATAAAATTAAGTGAATCAGATGTTTGAATCTAGAAATTCTATTGGTTTGTGTCATCCCTCATCAAAATAACCTATGTATTGAATATTTTCTCCACTTAAAAAATCTATGAAGCTAATTGAGTAACCATTAGGATTTAGGCATTAGTACTATCCCCTCCTCTTTGATTACCTTCTCATTTCACAAATAAAAACAACTATGAGCTATGGAAACATGACTCAGAGAAAATAGTTTACTCCAAGAACATGGCTTTTGGCTATCCATTCATAAAACAACAGCATAGGAAAGAAATGCAATACTAGGATAAAATAAAAACTAGTATCGAGCCAAAAGAATGTTTCAACATACCAATTGTAATCTGTTTTATCATTTTCAGAATTCAGAAAATCATCAGTCTTGCATGCAGTCAATGTCGAAGGTACCTTAGATATCTGAGAGGTATCTGGTTTTGGTCCTGCACCCAAATATCTTCATTAGTCCATCAATGCCATTTTTTTTTTTTTTTTTCGTTTTTTGGCCCAACTTCGTTGTCGTTTTCAAAAAAGAAAAACGGAAACAATCACCAAACATGCTTTCAGTTTTCGTTTTCAAAAAAAAAATTAAAACAAAAAAGAAAACTGAAAACCATTGTGTCATTAAACATGCCTTAAAAAACTGAAAACCCAATAAAATGAGTAAACCGAGGAGTGAGGACAAAACAAAGTAAATACTGTACCTAATTGATCAAACTCATCAGAGTTCTCAAAGAGAAGGTTGTTCTTATCTTTCTCGCAGTCTCGCATCTCGAGGAACAACTCGAGATCATCGTCCTTCTCCTTCATCATCATTCCGAGGCCCCTTTCTTGTCGCCTATACTGAACAGAAGCCTGCATTTCAAATTCCTCAGCCTTATAATCAATAACAATTAATTTATCTCAACTAAAAACAAAAGAACACACCTCAATGTATACATACATATACACATACTACTTGTGAGGCTAATCCCCAAACTGTGGCCGAGCCAAGTAATCAGATTTTCCTCCAAACATGAACATTCATACCCTCAAAATCATAACCAAATTTTAACAGATCTACATCAATGACTGAAGGTGCGTGAATACAGCAGACTAAGGGCCCGATTGGCACAGCTTCTGCAATTCAATCGCAAGAACATTGATTTTGTTAGCAAAAAAGCTGCCTCAGCATTTGGTTAATCGCAGAAAAATGTGAGTCAATAGCATAACTTGGTTTGTCAGATAGTTTTATTTTAGCTTTTGGGGGTTTCATAAACACATATGAATTCCAAAAGTTGTTGTCAACCGGGACCTAACTACCAACTTTTGTGATAAAAACTAGCACAAATGAAAAATCAAGAATTTGATGAAATTACTGTGAACACTGGCTTTATATAAGTAATCAGTTTTTCCTCCAACTATTCATAAACCAAATTTACAATAGATCTACATCGATGACTGAAAGTGCGTGAATAAAGTGATTAAGGGCCCGTTTGGCAATAGCAGAAAACAATGTTTTTGGCTAGAAAATTCCTCAGCTTTTGGCCAATTGCAAAAAAATAATAATAATAATGTGAGTTAATCACAGAAACCAGGTTCATATTATCTTTTGGAGTTCAATAATCTATTATAATCTCCAAAAAGTTATTACCAAATGGGGCCTAACATGCAACTTTTGGGTTAAACTACCACAAATGAAATATCAAGAACTTAATGAAACTACTCCTATCACTGGGTCCACATAAAAAACATATATAGTCTATATGCATATATGTACATATATATAATAATTGTCAAACTAATCCTCAAACTGTACCCCACCCGAGCTTAATCAGATTTTCCTCCAAACATGAACATTCACAACCCCAAATCATAATCAAATTTCAACAGATCTACATCAATGACCGGAAGTGCCTGAATAAAGCGACCAAGGGCCCGTTTGGCCATCGGGAAAAAAAAAATTTAAGTAAAAAAAAAATGCTTTTGGGTAGAATAGGCATCAGCTTTTGGCCAATTGCAAAAGAAATGTGAGTTAATGACAGAAATCTTTTTCATTTTAGTTTTTGGAGTTCAATAATCACTTATAATCTACAAAAGTGGTTGCCAAATGGGGACTAACTTGCAATTTTTAGGTTAAACTATCACAAATGATATATCAAGAACTTGATGAAACTACCACTACCACTGGGTCCATATACATTATACACACATATAGATAAACATATATATATATATATTTATATGTAGAGGAACTTACAGCCATTGTTATGGAGACAGGGTGAGTGATATGTTTCTGAAGCTGAATGGGGGGCTCTATGAAGAGAGAGCTGAAGAAGAGAAATGGCAATTTGTGTTATTTTAATGCTTTGATTGGTCTAACAATGTCTGAAAAACATAGTGAGAGAGAGATTGGTGCGGCGAGAATTTGGGGGAAACGAAGGAGTTCATGAATCTGGAGGAGTCGGTTCGTTTTATTCGGTTTGTTTCGATTCCTTTGACGAAAAAACCCATTTTTTTTTACGTTTTTTTTTTATTTTTTGAAATCTCTGAAGAAACGGAGGAAAGGATTTTGAAATCATTTGACATTTCGGCGAAATTAAATGACTGGAAATATAAGGATAATTACTAGTATGCCATTTTAACACAATTTTAGGTTTTTTTTTCTTTTCTTTTTTTTTATTTTTTTTGGGTAAATATCACCTACCTCCCTTGAAGTTCGGCCTAATAACACTTACCTCCCTCTACGTTTCAAGAGTAACATTGACCTCCCCCTGTTAGAGTTTGTCTGCTAACGGTGTTAAATGAGTCGGTTAAGTTACTATTTTACCCTTACTGAAACTACGCCGTTTTGATTGAACTTAAAGAGCTTCCTTCTTCCTCCTCTCATCTGACGATTCTGACCTAATATTTGTAGAATGTATATTGCAAATGTATACACATATAAATATATTTGATTATGTATATGTAATATATTTTGTAAATATCACATATATATATAACCCCCCATATCTGCATATATAAAAACAAAAAACAAAAACAAAAAAAAAAAAAAAAAAAAAACTGTGTTTGAATTTAGATCTGGAATTTCACAACTGATTACTCGTGAACATGATTCAAGAAATAAGAAGAGAATAGAAGGAGACAGAGAGAATTGTTTGATCTACACACACGGCCCCCAATTTGACTCCCAGGATAGGCACCTCCAATATCCCAGAAGCTTCCACTATTGGCACCTCCATAGTCTCTCTCTCTCTCTCTGTGTTTAGATTCTAGAAAACAATAGCAAGAATTAAGAAACCCACTTTCGCCTCATCGTGTTTCTCTCTTTAAAATTCTCCATTCATACATTTGAATCCAATTAATAAAAAACCTAATCTAATTAGGGTATATGTTAGTTAAAATCTTTGAAATTTGTCCATGGATGTGCTCTTTCCCAAATCTGCTTGAAATTTGCCTTTTTATGTGCTCTTCCCCAAGTCTGATGGAATTAAGCTATGAAGATGATGGGGCTTGTACAGTTGTACTTGAGGTATTGGTGGTGGTGAAGAATTGATATTTCAACAATGGATTGTATAAGTTTCGCTTGAGCAATCTAGTATGAGGGTTTTGGGGTCTGGTGATGATGCAATGAGTAGGAAGCAAAAAATATGTATTTGTGTGTGTGTATATATGTGTCGTATATACACAAGATGATTGGGAAATTCGTGTGGAAGGGTACTTTGGGTATTTCAGTATTATTTTCAGTGACATCATCATTATCCGTTAGTCACTCTAACGGCCATTTAATGGAAGGGAGGTAAATGGTACTACGATTCCAAAATAAGGGAGGTTAGTGTTACACCTGAAATGAGAGAGGCGAGTGTTATTAGGCTAAACTTCGAGGGAGGTAGGTGATATTTACCCTTTTTTTTTTGGGACGATTTTCAAGAGTAGTGATGTGGAGGTCATGTTTAAAAGTTAAAACCTTCGGGGAGGGGGGGGGGGGGAGGCTGAAGTAAGGGAGTTAGAAGGATGAATGTTAAGTGTCTGGGCGAACCGTATTCAGAGTTTGACGTAGTTCAAATTATATTCGCTCACTAATTATTCGGTGCATGTATTGTTGGGTCACTAACAGCTTCGATAACTCTATCCGAAAAATGATAGCAAAATCCGGATCACAGAGGACAGGTAAAGGCCTAAAAATGGTGTGGTTGACCTAGGGGTGTGTTTCGGCTGGAACGGATCGGAATACCCTCTTTTGGAAAAAATTCCAAAAATTTTGGAAATTAAGTAGGCGTTCCGATTTCCTTTCCGATTTTTTCAGAATTTCATTTTCCTTTCCGATTTCGGAATTTTCGGAGTCGGAATTCTTCGAAAATTTTTTAGAATTTTCAGAATTGGAATCGGAAATTTTCATAATTTTTGGAATACAAATACTATTGAAAGAGTAAGTCATGCTTTTATAGAGAGTCCCCTACTCTCTCCTTTCTCTTCTTATTCGATATAGGACAAACAAGTCCACATTCTTACAATTTTTCGGATTTTTTCGGAAATATTTTCGGAATATTTTAGAAAAACATATTTTCGAAAATTTTGGAATTTTCGGAATTCTCAAAACAATTCCGATTCCGTTCCGATTTTTTTTTTCAGAATTTCCGGATTTCGGAATTTTCGGATTTCGGAATTCGAAATTTAATTTTTGGTGCCAAAATCGGAATTTTTCGGATCAAAATCGGCCGAAATCGGAATTTTCGTTTCAAATGTCACCCCTTGACCAGAGCCTTTGATTTCCCTAAGGATGTCAGGGGTTTAAGAACCCCAAGGTCCAAAGCAAAATAGTTTGCGCGCTATTATTCATTTAGCAAATTACTGGGAGCCCACCACCACAAAGTACTGGGAGCCAAACTAGGAATAGCATTATTCATTTAGCAATTGTAGAACTACCTTATTTTTATCCAAATTACTATGAGTGTCCTCATTGTTATATGAATTAGAAATCAAATTTGAAATACAAATTTGAAATAGGTGGCGTTCCTCAATTTAAATCTTTGTCGAATATAAGAGTAATAACGGATGAATAGTAGGTTGTAATTAATTAAGCTATGAACTTATTTATTTCTATCAGTTTAAAAATGGCATACGATTGAAAGAAAGATTGGATCACATGTTTCTTGCCATATATCAAGTTAAGTCATCAACAAGGCAAGTTGTTTTTAACTTTTTTCTGGTAATTAAGTTAAGGGGCAAATTATACTTTAGTCATTAAACTATACACTTATTTTTAATTAGGTCCATAAACTTTTTTTTTTCAATTGGGTCTTTGAATTTCAACAATTCATTCAATCAAACCAAATTCTGACACTGTTAGCTTAAATTATTATAAATTGTACATATGTTGCGCGTGCTGCTTACCTGTCACATGTTGGTTAAGACAAACACGGGAGAGATTGTGAGTAGTGCAAAAAATCACATTCAATCTTATCCGAAATCGCGTTCAATCAAATTCAAAAACAATCGACTAGATACAAAATCGCATTCAATCATGCCAAAAATCGCATAATGTTTTAGCCATTTACAATCTCCCTGTACATGTCTTAACCTAACATGTGAGAGGGAAGCATTACGTGCAACGTACATGACAATTTCTAATAATTTAAGTTAACAGTGTCAGAATTTGGGTCTGATTGAATGAATTTTTGAAGTTCAAGGACCCAATTGAAAAAAAAATAGTTTATAAACCCAATTGAAAATAGGTGTATAATTTGATGGACGGAAGTGTAATTTGCCCTTAAGTTAACAACGCTATTTAATACATTTAGCTCACCGTGTAAGTTTGTATCATGTTTTAAACTTTGTATCATGTTATTCGGTTTGTCTGCAAAAGGTTTTCAATCCTTCCTTTACACTTAGGGCTCGCATAATAACATTGTGCCTTTTGGTTTTCAGTTTTTGTATTAATGCCTATCTTTAATTCAATACAAAAAATGAAAACCAAAACTGAAAACCAAAAACCACAATGTTATCATGCGAGCTTTAGTAAACTACTAAAACAAACAAGTTGGAGTTAGAATGTAACCGATTTTTCTTTTTTGATTTTTCTTTTTTCTTTTTTCAATCTATTTGTTAAAGTTACTTTCAATAACATATGCCTCAAAGACTTAACATTGATTATAGAGTTAATTAGTATTAAATCCAATCTAATGTAAGTTTGTTACAATAGACCCAACCCATAAAATATTTTGGTGATAGGTCCATATTTTTATTTAGTGACCAAACTACCCCTAAAACCCATAAGAGGAGTATTCCCTTTCAAACCCACACATGCCTATATATATATATGGAGATATATATTGAAACTTAAATAAATCAGTTACTATATATATCCCATGATTGTTGCATATTTTATATATGGAAATAAAATCTCATTATTCTAGATATACAGCTTACATAATATAACGTATATTAATCTTCATTCTCCGCCATTTTTCTTCTCTACGTTTTATCACTATTTTCTTCTATTCTTTTGATCACCATAATTGGTCATTCTAGCATTCGTGAGAATTTCTGGATTGAAGAAGATAGCAGGCGATCGAAGATATATAAGGAAGTCTTTTGGATCGATGGTGACTGCAGGTGATGACATTCATTATACATATTTTAGTCATTCTCCACTTTTTGCCTTCGTTTTGATCTGAACACTTGTCTGAACATTTATTAATTTATAAACTTGATACTTTTTTGAATAACATGCAATTATTCATAAGTTATCTATTTTCACAGTGTAAAATTTCATAGTGATAACAATCAGGCACTTTATTAAATTTAACACTGACATCGTTGATATGATTTGTTCATTAGATTGTTGGGTACGTTGACTTGGGGCACATGTTTTATCAAGGGGTTAGTACTTTGATTTTTATTTTGTGGTGTTTTCACACTCATTTGCATGTCTTAATTCTCAATCACAAGTTTCCATTGGTTAGTCTTTTTTTTTTCTACGGCAAAATTTCTCATTGAAAAGAAATTTGGTATTCCACACTTGCATGTGGGTTTTCTAAATGACAGTGTGAAATTTCACACTCATTTGCATATATTAGATCTCAATCACAAATTTCTATTCGTTGTCTTTTTTTAAGTTTCTAGTGCAAAATTCATCACTGAAAAAGGAATCTGATATTGCACATTTGCATGTTGAATTTTTCATTCGCAAGAGGAATAAATTTTTTTTTTGACTTGCAGTTTTTACTGTTCAAGATTGAACCTCTGAAGAATCAAGTTATTATTATACGCTTGCAGGATGGTGACACTGTTGTCGATAGGCTAACAGATGGTATTGGGAGATGGCCTCACAGCAAAGACAAAAATATGTCGCTTAGCACATACAGACTGACCTGGCCATTTTATTATGTCTATTTTTTTTTATTTTTTTTTTCCGGAATACATGTTAAAACGTTTCATTGTTTTGATAGTTTGAAAGTTCACAATGTTGAATAAACGTATGGATTGTTTATATATTATAGTGTGAATAATGTGAAATGGGCATCATTGAGTGTGAAATGTTGAATAAGTGGGTATCGTTGAGTGTCAAATTTATCATGTGTGTTCATATAGGTAGTGTGAAATTTAACACTTAAATTTCTTAATAATGACAGTGAGAAACAAAATGAAAAATCTATACAGTTACCATGAATCACATTATATCATGACTATCATTATATTACAGTGTGAAATTTCACACTATAAAACTGCATACAGCAGTCCGAATAGTGTGCAATTTCACACTATAAAACTGAAAAACCTTACATTTATTCTAAAAAAATGCAATGAGATCTCAATGAGTTTCCCTTCGGACTACAGGTATCGTCTTCTCAATGAGATCTCACAGAATTCATAGCCTTCAATTCAAATCGTAACAGTGATACTCGTTGATGATGTGACATCTTGAATGAATATGAAATACGCTGTAAATGCTAAAAAGGTGAAACGTTTTTGTAACTGCTTTGTATAGTAATATCCTAAACTATTGGTATATTATTTAATAAAATAAATTCGGATTTGATTAGATTTGTTCAGATTTGGTAAGTGATTCAAACTTTAAATCTGATTTGTAATATATATGTATATATATACGGCTCCCTATATATATGTTAGGGGTATAAAAGACATATACTAATTCTATAATAGGAAAATGTGGACTAATCTCTAACAACATCTACAATTATATGGTCTATCATTGGGAAGTACCAATTGGTGGGTTTATTACAACAAACGTTGGTAGAATGGGATTTTTCACTAAATTTTTCTTGATTATATTGGGTAATTACAGAAACACTAATTGTGATTAGCGTATTAATCTATTTGCTTCCTATAGTCTTGCCATTACTACCATGTGCTTTAGACTAATGTGCGACTCTTATTAAATCCATTAAATTAAACTGGACTGAACCATGCATAATGTGTGTATATGAAAAAGGGTAATACTTGGGGCACAACCAAAGTCACAACCTTTTTTGCACAACCTCTATTTTGTGTCTATCTCTCTCCTAGTGGGCACTGTGGGGTCACTGGCACTGTGGGACCCATCAAGAGAGAGATAGACACAAAGTGAAGGTTGTGCAAAAAAGGTTGTGACTTTGGTTGTGCCCCAAGTATTAGTCTACGAAAAATGCAATAACCACAAAGGGATTATCTATAATGAACCTGAGAACAATACTACAATGTTGACTTATGTTTGCTAAATTTAATAGATTTGCCAATTGTTGCACATAATCACATTAAATATTAGTGACACGTTTAAAATTGTAGGAGGCAAACTGAGAACTGGTTAGGCAAACTAAGAAGTACACTAACCACGAAAAATGTATTTGTAATTAACTTTCTAATTCCAACTATCTTAACTAATCAATGTGCTATATTATCGTGCTACTATGTGGACTATTAAAATATACTCATTTGATATTTATTCTTCTTCTTTTTTGGTTTAAATACGATAATCTCTCAATTCTTCATGACTGGATAATCTTGAACATATCAAATAGTAGGTTGTAATTAATTAAGCTATGAACTTATTTATTTCTATCAGTTTAAGAATGGCATACGATTAAAAGATGGGTCCGTTAGATTTCAGTCCTTTAATGTGTCATTTTCTAGAAATCGATCCATTCTATAAGTCAACTTAGAAATCAGTCGCTCACCTATTTTGAGGACCAAAATACCATCACTCCTACAATTAAGGGTTTTTAAATTTAAAACCCATATAACTCTCTCTCTCTCTCTCTCTCTCTCTCTCTCTCTCTCTCTCTCTCTCTCTCTCTCTCTCTATATATATATATATATATATAATAAATCTAAAATTTGAAATTCAAAACACATATAATATAAATATATATAAGAGAGAGAAGAGTGAGAATTAACATATCAATATTATGCGAGAGAGAGAAAGAAAAGTGAGAAATTTCTCACTTTAAAATACATCACAGAGTGAGAAATTCCTCAATATAACATAATACGAAATTCTATATAATATTGTGAGAAATTCTCACTTCCAACAATAATGTGAAATTTCTCACTTTAACTGAATCACTGACTATAAGTGAAAATTTTTGTCTATTTTGGTGAGAAATTCTCAGATCTAGAATTTTGATGGAAGTACAATAATACAATTTCTCACCCAAAAAAAAAAATTCTCACACCCCCACACAATTCAAATATACAAAATACTCAAAATTTCTCACCTTGAAAATTCAAAACTACCTTCACTGCTCAAATTCATACTGAGAGAGAGAGAGAGAGAGAGAGAGAGAGAGAGAGTGTGTGAGTAGTTGATATGGACAAGCCTTCTCATGTCCTATCTTATGTTATGTGAATATCTTGCAAACAGAGAGAGAATGTGACATATAGAGAAATGATTGATTCTTGCTCAAAAAGGAATTGCTTAAATTTCAATTCTACATGGCAAGAGAGAGAGATATAGATAGAGAGTAAGTGTAGAGAGAGAACGTGAGATATAAAGAGTGATTAATTCAGAATCATAAATAGTGAAATAATGTGAGAGAGAAAATCGTGCACTAATTTGGGTTTCAATTTTGAAACCCCTAATTGATAATGATTATAAATGCAAGGGTATTCATGTCATAAATAGCACAATAATATTGGGGAAAGGACCAATTTCAAAATTATCCTTCGATTCAAGGATGCATTTTCATACACACGATACCAATAGGACCAACCTTACTATAACTGCCTATTCAAGGACCATTTCTAATATTTCTATTAAAAGAAAGATTGGATCACATGTTTCTTGCCATATATCAAGTTAAGTCATCAACAAGGCAAGTTGTTTTTAACTTTTTTTCTGGTAATTAAGTTAAGGGGCAAATTGTACTTTAGTCCATTAAACTATACACCTATTTTCAATTAGGTCCATAAACTTTTTTTTTTCAATTGGGTCCTTGAATTTCAAAAACTCATTCAATCAAACCAAATTCTGACACTGTTAGCTTAAATTATTATTAATTGACACATATGTTGCGCGTGATGCTTACCTGTTACATGTTGGTTAAGACAAACACGGGAGAGATTGTGAGTAGTGCAAAAAATCACATTCAATCTTATCCGAAATCGCGTTCAATCAAATTCAAAAACAATCGACTAGATACAAAATCGCATTCAATCATGCCAAAAATCGCATAATTTTTTAGCCATTTACAATCTCCCGTACATGTCTTAACCTAACATGTGACAGGGAAGCATTACGTGCAACGTACATGACAATTTCTAATAATTTAAGTTAACAGTGTCAGAATTTGGGTCTGATTGAATGAATTTTTGAAGTTCAAGGACCCAATTGAAAAAAAATAGTTTATAAACCCAATTAAAAATAGGTGAATAATTTGATGGACGGAAGTGTAATTTGCCCTTAAGTTAACAACGCTATTTAATACATTTAGCTCACTGTGTAAGTTTGTATCATGTTTTAAACTTTGTATCATGTTATTCGGTTTGTCTGCAAAAGGTTTTCAATCCTTCCTTTACACTTAGGGCTCGCATGGTAACATTGTGTCTTTTGGTTTTCAATTTTTGTATTGATGTCTGTCTTTAATTCAATACAAAAAATAAAAACCAAAACTGAAAACTAAAAACCACAATGTTATCATGCGAGCCCTAGTAAACTACTAAAACAAACAAGTTGGAGTTAGAATGTAACCGATTTTTCTTTTTTCTTTTTTCTTTTTTCAATCTATTTGTTAAAGTTACTTTCAATAACATATGCCTCAAAGACTTAACATTGATTATATTGGGTAATTACAGAAACACTAATTGTGATTAGCGTATTAATCTATTTGCTTCATATATTCTTGCCATTACTACTATGTGCTTTAGACTAATGTGCGACTCTTATTAAATCCATTAAATTAAACTGGACTGAACCATGCATAATGTGTGTATATGAAAAATGCAATAACCACCAAGGGATTATCTATAATGAACCTGAGAACAATACTACAATGTTGACTTATGTTTGCTAAATTTAATAGATTTGCCAATTGTTGCACATAGTCTAAATCACATTAAATATTAGTGACACGTTTAAAATTGTAGGAGGCAAACTGAGAACTGGTTAAGCAAACACGGAAAATGTATTTGTAATTAACTTTCTAATTCCAACTATCTTAATTAATCAATGTGCTATATTATCGTGCTACTATGTGGACTATTAAAATATACTCATTTGATATTTATTCTTCTTCTTTTTTGGTTTAAATACGATAATCTCTCAATTCTTCGTGATTTTGTGATCCCTGTTAATATTTTAAACAGTTTATCTAGAGTATTACTTTGTGGAGTAAACTGTAAATTCGATTACGTACATTGACCGCACAGCACTCACCAATTAAATTGTAGACTTTTATCTGTTTTAATGACCATCTTATTTCCACAGTTCCACCCGTGAGGAGTGAACTTTCTGGAAGCCAAATATAAATATTCCATTTCTAGACAGTACTTTTTATTATTTTTTTTAATGAAGCCATTTCTAGCCAATACTTAGACCATCTCCAAAGGAGAAGGCAAAATTTACACATCAAATGACTCATTTGATGCAAGAATTTACATTTGCTACTTGAATCAAACTCATGCACTCCAAAGGATACACCAAATGTTGATTATTTTAATGTATCTTTAGTTTTTCATCTTTTTATATTCAATTTTTTTTTTATCACTTTTTATCATCCCACCACATTCCTTCTCTCTCCCCCACATTTTTTATCCTCAAAAAATCCATTTGATGCAACAAGTAAATGTAGCAAAGTTGCTGCATATGACAAGGGCAGCAAAGTTGCTGCTGCTGTTTGATGCTCCCTTTGGAGCCCATTTTGCTGATGTGGAGCAGCAAAGTTGCTGCATTTTTTAATTTGATGCCATTGTTAGAGATGATCTTATTCTTACAAATAGATTTGTTTTTCCCATGGAGGGTAGAGTCGTAGTTAAATTCTACAAAAAGCCCATTTTGGAAGTAATTTTAATTTTAATAAAAGGACCAAAACACAGATGCCAAAACATTGACCAGAGAAATAAAATAAAAAAGAGCCAATAAATTACTACGTGTCAAAAATTCAAACTTGGCTTTTAAAAGGTACCACCAGAGTTAACATGGGTTGTTTGATTCCTCGAGATATGCTCAAACTTCATCAGACGGCCCACCAAACACTTTGCCTAGGGTCCCAAAACGCTACCCTCGTTAATTGTGCGGTTTTTTAAATTATAGTGGGCCCTCTTTTTGTACGGACTCCAACTCAGTATGAGGTAGGAGTTGCATTAAACATGAACCAGAACCCTTTTTTTTTTTTTTTTTCTGGGCAAACCAGAACCATTTAGTAGTCAGAGGACTGGGTTTTAAACTAGCTCGCAGTTTGAAGCGATTGGAGTTAATCATGACTCATGAGTAAACAACGGGTAATACTTGGGACACAACCTTCATACAACTTTCATACAACCTCCCCAAAAGATGTGTCTATCTCTTTCATGTGTCACTGTGGGGTCCAGTGACATCACATGAGAGAGATAGACACATCTTTTAGAGAGGTTGTATGAAAATTGTACGAAGGTTGTGTCCCAAATATTACTCGTAAACAACAATGATTACTCCCTCTGTCCCATAATAAGTGTTCATATTTCTTTTTTTAGATATTCCATAATAAGTGTTCATTTTCCTAAATTGGCATATAGCTTTTACTTACTTTCCAAAACTATCCTTATAATAAAGACAAAGAAGTATTTATTTGTGGTTTCAAAACAAGCAAAAAGTCAAACATCCATCACATCAAAGGGTAAAATTGAAAAGTGACTCTTTAATGAACCAAATAAATTAATATAATACAAATTTTTTAAACATTGTGTAAAAAAAAAGTAGACACTTATTATGGGACGGAGAGAGTATAATATATTTTTAAAATTAAATCACAAATTTAGGGCTCGCATGGTAACGTTTCCTGTTTTGAGTTTTTAGTTTTTTAAAAACGAAAACCTGTTTTGGTTTTTTTTTTTTGAAAAAAAAAACAAAAACTTGTTTGGTAACATTGTTGATTTTTTTTTGTTTTTTTAAAAACAAAAATAGGAAACTCAAAACGACTTTTTGCTGTTTTCATTTTTTACCCAAAATTTGAAAACGTTTTTTAAAAACAAAAAACAAAAACGTTACCAAACGTGTTTTCAATTTTCATTTTTTAAAAAACGAAAATAAAAACAGAAAACAGAAAACGACAACGTTACCAAACGAGCCCTTAGTTTTTAAATACTAGTAATATGTTAGTTTTATGATTTACCGTAGGTAATAACCATTGGTAGCACGTCTTGTAAAATATTTTTAAATCAGATTTAAAAAGCTTTGAGTTACTCGTAAAACACCTTTGAGCTCAACTGGGTTTTTTTTTTTATTTTAAGTAATACTCCGTAAACTACTAGCAATTTTTATATTTTTTTTATACTAGTAATTTTTTTTTTTTTTTTTTTTTGAGTGCGTTTTGAACTATTTTTAAAAATCACTTTAATAGATTAACTTTGACAATTGTCCAATCAATATTCCCTGTGTTTAGTCAAACCAAAGGAATAACTGTCCAATCAACGATCACTTTAACAGATTTTCAGGGAAAATCGTCATGGTTTAAGCTGTCTTTTTTTTTTTTTTTTTGCTAAGTTTAAGCTGTCTTTTTAGTTACGAGGGAATTCAATTTTGAAAACAATAATGTTGTGTACACACTTTTTAATATATTTTTTGATTTATTATGCTTTAAATGTATGTATTTTGTGCTGTTTGAATTTTTCACACTTTTCTGTGTACCACTTACACAACACAGGGTACATACATTTAAAGCTGAGTGTCAAAAAATGGGTAAAAAAGTGTGTGAGTGTAGTAGTGCTCTTTTGAAAAATATATTTTGGCTCACTCTAAAATGAAAAATGTTGACCGGACCCATACTTTTCTACCCATTTTTTTTACACGTGTTGTTTTAAATGCATGTATTTAAAGTTGGGTGTAGAAAAGTGTGTGGGTGTAGAAAAGTGCGTGAGTGTAGTAGTGCTCCTTCAAAATTGCTCATTTTTGCTCACTCTCTCTTTCATTAGCTAATGTAGTGGGATCCAAGATTAAATGATAATTAATTAATAGTTCAAAGTATCGGACCCCATTACATTAGCCTATGGAGAAAAAAAATGGTGAGCAAAGGACCAACAATTTTGGAGTGAGCAAAACTGCATTCTTTTTTAAAGGGTACGTTTTTGGCGAAAAACAAATCTCACGAACACAATTTAGGAACATTACAATGTGTCTATCTCTCTCCTCTATGAACTCCACAGTGTTAGTGGACTCCACTAGAAGAGAGACAGACACATTGTGATGTTTGTGGATTATGTTTGTGAGATTTGTTTGTGCCCAAAAATTTAGGCTTAGTTTGGCCTCCACGTGGCTTTTTTAAAAGGAGCTTATGAAATTTATTACAAAATTGTTTGATAATTTTATACAAGTGACGCACTACTCTTCAAAAAGACACCATGAAACCAAAAGGCACCTTGAGCTTTTAAGAATGGAGCTTTTAAAAGCTCCCCCCAAAAAAATCCTAAGTTCAATTTTTGCAAAGCTCATAAATTAGTTACCAAATAAATTAACATAAAATTGTGCTTTAAAAAAGGAGAAGCACCAAATGGGGGCCAAACTTGACCCCCATGTGGCTTTTTAAAAGTGGCTTATGAAATTTATTATTGAGTTGTTTGATAATTTTGTATAAGTGATACATTACTCTTCAAAAAAACATCATTTAGAGCTTTTAAAAGTTCAACCCCCCGCCACCCCCCCCCCCCCCCCCCCCCCCCCCCCCCCCCCCCCCCCTTCGCGCAATCCAAAAAAAATAATAATAATAATGGGACCTAAGTTCAATTTTTGCAAACCTCATAAGCTAGTTATCAATTGAATTAACATAGATTTGTGTTTTAAAAAATGAGAAGCAAAAAAAATGGGAGCCAAACTAAGTCTTAATCTTTTTCAAAAGCTATTTGTGAATCGAATCGCATCTCCTAATAATTTCAAATAGGGTACTACTATTGTCAAAGTAGTAGTGGAAATAGCCAGAGTAAAGTGGATGTGCCAAACAACTTTATTTCTTAAAAATAGTAGTTGTTTTAATAACAATCCACTATTACTTTGACAATAGCAGTTTACTTTCAAATACAAGTATATTATTGTTGTTCCAATTCCTCTAAAGTAAGCTAACCCCTAGGCCTCACAGTGTAGCATGACCTAAGATATAATGTGGGTATATAATATAAGACAATTAGATGGGTCTTGGCCCTCATTTGGCAATAATTTTTGGAGATCATTAGTTGTTATAGAATTTCAAATTTTAAAATAAAATTATTTGGAAAACCAATTTTTTCGTCAATCGCAGAAAAATGTGAGTCACTCACAATAATTTTGCGACTGGCCAAAAGCCACATTCGAAAAATTGTGTTTAAAAATAAGTGTTTGCAGTTAAATTGCAATCGCAGAAACAAAAATCGTTGCCAAACATGCCTTAGTAGTGTGGGGCACCGAGGAATATCAAGCAACATCATGTGTACTTAACCAAAACTAGGTCGATGGGACCCTACGACTGAGAAGCCATTAGGATTATTTTGGTGATATTCTGATAGGAGACAAAAACATATCTTCACAAGAATCAAAGGAATCACCGCAAATATTTAATGACATTGATGTTAAACTTGAGAACAAAAACATGGACGACCCCTTAACACTGAATGGCCAGCTAATTTGCCACACTCAAATGTTTTTGTTCCTCTCATGGCAAAATATACTGGGCCCTCTCCCTCTCTTCAAGATATCATAATTTCAAGAGTACATGGTTGAAGGTTAATATAAATTGATAGGTTCATTTTTGAACAATTTAAGTTTTTAGAGTAATTATTAACATCTTTTAAGAACATTGTTTGTAGGAGGTCTAATGTTCGAGTCTCTTTCTTGTTTTGGTGTGTATATTTGTACTTTTTTTATTTATCTCTACTACGATGATTCTAGTTTTGTTCGCTCTTCACGTGAGAGATGGGGTCACATGCGAGAGAGGCTGTTGAACGTTGATGTACGTCGTTGGGTCCAGTATTTAGCGACTTCAGCTATTGTAGTCGAGGGGCGTATCCAAGATGTTAGGTTAGGATGGGCTGCAAAATACATATAGTAGTGGGCTCACAGCTGTTCCCGAAAAAAAAAAAAAAATTTGGTCTATTTATGCGTATTTTCAAAATTTTTGCACATTCATTTTGAGAGTTGAAATGTATACTACTTCGATAATAATTAATTGAAGCAAGGGTTTACATGCACAAGGAAGAAGATCAAGGAGTTAGATATCTACAATAAGAGTAAACTTGGGAGTATCAAATATTGATATATAAACTACAGTTCACAAGACCCTCAAAGAATATAAAGCTAACACAACAAAATATCCGTTTAACAACCATGTGTCGGACAGTCGATCCTTTTTAAACAAACTTTTACAACTGTAGACTTTCTTGTGGACTGGACTTTATTTTCTATAGTGAAAAGGCCAAGGGAAGTAGTCGTATAGATGGTGGGCTGGCCTAAAACACTCTAGACCTAAGGTTGGGCTGTGTTAAAGCACCCTACACTTAATGAGTTATCATTGAGGGAAGGTTGGGCTGGGCTGGAAGGCTATTAAAAAAAAAATTCCCATAACCCAGCACTGGTATCTTGGACATGTAGACATGATATTAAAAAGAAAAGACCTATATACTTTTTCTTTGGTAAATTTCATTCATTTTGAAGCGTGTGATTGTTTCCCACATGTAAAAGTGTTGTGTATATGACATATACGTGGAGCAATAATATTTTAGAACATGATTAAAAAAATATATTTACTTGTCCATATAAAGCACCAACTCCATGTTTTAGGCTACTACTATTGCCAAATCAATAGTAACTATTATGTGTATAAATCCCAGGCTACGATATAGCCAATATATTTTGACAATAGTCACTATTACTTTGACAATAATAAAAGCCTATTTTAAACATCCACAACACCAAGTAAGATTCTAATCATCACTTACAGTAAGTAATTAAATGTTCATAGGAAACGACATGGGTATATTGTTTTTTATGTGTTATTTTTTTTTCCTTTATTGTTTTGAAGTGTAATTGATCCATTATACAAGTTTGTTTAAATGGCACATATGTGTCACGACCCATCCCATTACGCGTGAAAATAGGACACGTGGCACGCCATCAAGACTGATCCAATCATTAATTAACTAAGTGCAGCAGAAAAGAACTTTAAAACAACCTTAAGTATTTAAAACTTTTGGAAATGATACCTTCCGAGTAGTAAAATTCGTATAAAATTGAAAATGTACTTATTTTTCGAATCGGATGAATTTATATTAAAAGGGGTCCCAAAGGCACCCTAAGAATTAAACAAAACATTTAACTATTTTCGGAAGGGGTAGAAAAAGATTTCATGGAGGGGTATTTCGACCGGTCGAACGACCCCCCTTCGACCGGTCGAATGACCATTTAGCAGAATTCTCTCCCAGACTGCAGAATTTACTTAAGGTATTAAAAACCTTTACTCCTTTCATTCCTCCAAACATGGTTACATTATTCCAAACTTCGCAAGTTATGTTAAGCTTTCAAGAGCATCATTAAGACATACTAATCTACGAAAATAACAATGACAGAACACTCTAAGGCTGCTTTGGGTTGATTCTCTAAAGTACTATTACGTTCATTCAAAACTCGGAATTCACAAGTTAAGCGTACAAAACACAAGCTTAAGAGTTCGGATAAATTTGAGCATAACTACAAGTAGCACCCCTTTACATAATACCACCTTACAAAACGATTTCAAGTTCAAAAGCGAAGTTTCAAGTCCTAACTTCTCAAAATTACATTTTCATCAATGGAATGGAAAACAAAAACATGTACAAGAGAAAGATCCCCGTCGCTCCCGCGGTCTCACTCCTCACGCTTCTTCTTCCCTTTTTTCTGTCACCTGTAATGGAGTAAATCTCCACTGCTCAGCTATATGTTGAGTGTACAATTCTAAATGTATGCTTGTATGACAATTCATGTTCAAAACATCTAAAATGCATCAAAATAATCTCTAGGGTGAGTGGTATGCATTCATCCGATAAATGGAACTGATGTCGTGGAAGGCACACCTCTCCCACGCATCCCGTACACTGGTTGGGCCTTCCTTCATACCAAGTACCGTGTCCTGGTTGGGCTTTCCTCCATACCAGACACAACCACAGTCAATATCACAATCCTCAAGGTTCGAGGAGCTTACCTTCGGATGAAATTGCACCAAACTCTCCTTTGACCCAAGTAGACACATAGCATGCTCACATAAACAGCTATACATGCTTTTATCGTATTTTTACGTGCATAATTAACGGGCCTAATTAATACATGAATTTTGCCCGGATCCAAAATATCAAAGTCGATATTCAAAACATATAAATTTCATATATTTCATAGATCTATAATTCATACCTCGTGCAATCTCTCGAAAACTTTGAAGGATCAATTAGAGGCGCGAATAAACGTCGGATCTCGGATTATACGCGATTCCTACAAGTTTCACTGGGTTTTCCCCAAATTTTAGAAATTAGATTTTCAGAGAAAATTAGCCAAACGTGGCCTAAGAGGTATCAAACTGCAACTCTTACCTCGAGGAGTCCAAATCTCAAATCTTGAGAAAAACTGACAAACGAACGGTCGTCGATCGGCGTCGCAAAGCTCGTAGTAACTAAATCTCCCTTTTCTCTCTCCTCTAGGAAATTTTTAGAAAGTTTTCAAAATAATGAAATCCCATCATTGTTATATATAGGCACGGCTTTCAGAAATTACGTTTACGTCCCCACGAGTTTCCAAAACTCCTAATTATCTCCCGAAACGTCTTAAACGTCTACTTTATTAATTCACGAGTGAAAGTTAAAAATTATAAAAGTTTCCGACTAAGTCCCGTTTGGGTCTAAAATTACGCCCAAAAACTAAATTACGTGAATCTCTAAATAACCTACATTTTTATGCAACGTATCACTCACGTTCTAATCACAGTATTCAAAATGATCTAAAATGATATCAAAACTATCAGAATTATACATAACATGTATAATCACTATTCATCAAAATACCAGATTTGCAAATAACATTTAAATCACATAAATGTCATTTAACCGTGCTAATGCAACATGACCTTTCTGATTATCGTGTCCTCAATGACACATCACCGTTGATCTATGTCAACTCATCTCAATTATTAATCAATGTTAATAATTTCTCATGATACTGCATATGTTTATTAAAAATGCATGAAATTATGGAACGGGTGTGACAATATGTGACACAAAACTGGACCAATAAGATCTAAAAATAAGACAAAAAATAAGTAAATAAAGTGTATATGAAATGCTATCTCTGTTTTTAGGGTAAAGATTGGGACACACCCGTTCACACAACTTTTAGGACACAACCCAAGAGATGTGTCTATCTCTCTCCTGTGATGTCACTGGACCCGACAATGACACAGGAGAGAGAAAGACAACAGTGACATCACAGGAGAGCGATAGACACATCTGTTGAGTTGTGTCCCAAAAGTTGTGCTAATGGGTGTATCTCAAGTATTACCCATGTTTTTATATACAAATCAAGGATGCTTTTGCATGGTAACCAATGATGAAATTTGAAATTTTGTCCTCACGTGGTTCTGCCCTGGTATTAAGTCATCAATTACGCCAAAAGTTTAAACTGAAACAGAAAGGGGCCAATAATGTATATAATACCCTCTATCATGTGCAACTCCTTTCACATGTGAAGGATGAACAAACTAAACACTCTATTATAGTAGAGATAAATACCAAAGTGCAAATATGCACACTAAAGCACGAATAATGACACAAACATGAGATCTCCAATAAACAAGGCTCTGATACCATATTAATTAATAACCACGTTACTCTAAAAACTTAAACTATTACTCGTTTGGTGGTCAGAATAAGAGGCAGGATATGATAACTTTTATCCTATCCAGCGTTTTGGTGGCGCCATCGGACATGATAAAATAGTTCTGAACTAGGTTTTTATCCCATGGAGAGTGAGATAACTCTAACCCATGGGGAGTAGTGTTAGGTGAGATTAGAAGTTTAGGATAAGTTTTTAGGACAAAAAAAAACAATTTTCTTCCTTCAAATTTGTTTTTTTTTTTTTTTCCGACCTCTTTTTTTTTTCTTCTTCTTTTTAGATTCTTTATTTTTTTTGGATCTCTTTTTTTTTCTCAGATCTGGTTTTTTTTTCCTTTATTTTCTTTTTGTTTTTAGTTTTTTTTTCAAATCTTTTTTTCCCCCCATTTTTAGATCTGCTCTCTTTTTTCAAACCCCATTTTTTTGGTGTTAAAAAGCTATATTTTAGTTATTATCCGGAACTTATATCCCTCCACGGCCAAACACAGGATCTTATATATTCTTTTTCTGCATTAAGAGTTGCCCACTTGTTCTAACTTCGCCAGTTCTTTCATGCATGGTCGTTCTTTTAACAAAAACCCAACAATTGTTGGGATATATTGGTGATCAAACAATCTACTCGTCCAAGACCTCTTCTTCGGTGGTTCACGACAATCACAAAATAATCACACAAACAAGACAATAGAAAAGTAAACAAAAGAATTAAGGTAAAGATGACTTCTCTTTATTGATAATAAACATTACAAGATAACCAATCTCTCACCTCTCTCCTCTCTATTGTTATTCCTCACTCTTTTTTATAGAGTCTCTCTATTCTCTAGGAAAATACAATTGTGTGAGATTCTTTCTTCTCTGTTTAGAATTGGAATCTCCTTCTCCTATGGGTTTGGTCCTTTATTTATAGAGACATAAACCTAGTTATACAAGGATTTCAATATGGCAATCCTTGTTCACCAAGATATCTCTCAAAATAAGTCTTCTATAATAATATGAAACTTCTTCTTCCACAAGAAACCTTATAGGAATAGGAAACTCTCCCACTTTGGTAACCTAAACCTAATAGAAAATAAGAAGTTCTATTGCTGCTCTCCGATACCGCTCGAGCGACCCGCTTGCGAGCGACATTCCAGAATGTCCAATAGAAGTTCTCGATCCTACGCCAACTTGAGTGGTCTTATCCTCTTCCAGCTTCTTGTCTTCGTCTTCCAATGAGTTATTGTCACAAATCCAACATTCTTCACCTTGATGAAAATCTCATCACCATTATCACCTTCGTTGTTTCAGGTTATTTCCTCGTCTTTGCCACCTCTCCACCATCATCTATGTAGACTTGTTATTCATCGAATCATCATCATCTATGGATTTAAGAAACTTTGAGGCTATTAAGGTCGTCGCCAATATCATCTTCTTCATCATGGTAGTCATCATCACCTTTGACTTGACTTTATCCCAGCATCACTTCTCACCATTGCCATTGGAGCAACGCACAAGTGCCCAACATCTATTCTCATCATCTTCTTGAAAATATCGTGTAACGACCCACCTCCCCGTCTAGCAACAATATTGTCCGCTTTGGGCCTAAACACAAAGAACTTCCCAGGGGGTCACCCATCCCTGGTACTGCTCTGGCAGCAGCACGCTTAACTGTGAAGTTCTTTCGTGTTTAACTCCCTCCAGAGCAATACCAGGGATGGGTGACCCCCTGGGAAGTTCTTTGTGTTTAGACTCAAAGCGGACAATATTGTTGCTAGGCGGGGAGGTGGGTCGTTACATATCGCACGATTGCACAACTCTTCTTTTCACCGTCTCCATGGGAATGATGCACAAACTTGGTCTCATTGCTGTGACCTGCATCGTCAGCTCTTGTAGAAACAGTTGGTGTCACTAAGGTTATTGTTGGAACCTTCTTCACCGACTCCTACGTCTTCTTTACCTCTTTTGTGACCACTCCGCTCACCATTGTATTTCCTAAAAGGATGTACAAATTTTCAACCTCTCTACCCATCAACATTACCATTGAATTCCTCTTCACCTTCATCAGGCCTTTACCCACTACAATGGAGCATCCCTTCGAGTCCAACACACCCAAAGAGATTACGTTACTTTTCAAGCCCGGAACATGGCGGATATCGTTTATCAACCTTGTCAAACCGTTGGTAGTTTTGATCACGACAGTGCCAATTCTCTTCACCTCATCAACTGTGTTGTTCCCCATAAAGACTTTTCCCTCCATTGGTTGATAGGACGAGAACCATTCTTTATGTGAACAAATATGGGAAAAGCATGCCAAATCAAGCAACCATCCGTTCACCCTCTTTTCTTCATTTGCGATTGATAATGCATCATCATAGACGACATCAATATCCCCTTCATCTGATCCTTTCCTTTTGCAACAGCACCTCCTTTCTTCCTTTGAGGACAGTCAACAGATATGTGACCAATTTCACTACAGTAGTAATACTTTCTTTCCTTCCATGGACAAGTATCTCATGCTCCTTCACCACTACCTCTTCTATCGGTTTTCTTTCCTTGCCAATTCTTCTTATTCTCGTTGCGAGACACAAGGGCTTGTGATTCCTCCTTCATCTCATCTTTTTTATCCATCTTCTCGCTTGAGAACAAGGTTGTCTTCACTTAGTCCAAGGTAATAGTATCTCTACCATAGAGTATTGTACAAAACAATTACAGGTGAGAAAAATTTTACCGAGGTAATTAATATAATCGCATTGTCCTAGTCGTCGAGTTTCACACCTACATTGGATATGTTTCACATCAACTTGTTGAATGCACCGATGTGACCGTTAAGGTCATCCTCATCGAATTGCTTGTAGTTGCCATGAAGACTATGGAACCACGAACCGCAGCTCTGATACCACTTGTTGGGATATACTGGTGATCAAACAATATCCCCGCCCAATACCTCTCCTCCGGTGGTTCATGACAATCACAAAATAATCTCACAAACAAGACAATAGAAAAGCAAACAAAAGAATTAAGGCAAAGACGACTTCTCTTTATTGATAATAAACCTTACAAGACAATTAATCCCTCACTTCTCTCTTCTCTTGTCACACCCCAACCTGCCTTGGGTGGATTAGGACACGTGTAACAAAATCCACATGCCAAATCATCCTCAATTAACTAAGAAAACCATGAATTAGACCTCATAAAACACCCTTATTGACACAAAACAGCCTCAAGGGTAAAATTGTCATTAACAAAGTGTAGCCAAATTTTACACCAAAAGATAGATTTTTGAGTCCCGGATCCAACGCAAAAAACAGTGCGCGAATCCGAATTTTCTAGAAAGAGATACGATTGTTTCCGTAAAAGTGGACACTCTGGTTTTATAGGGGCGGATCGATCATCCCTTTAAGGCCGGATCGATCCGTAATGCCATTTTCTAGCAGAATATCTCCAAAAAGGGGCGAATCGATCCGCGGGAAAGGCCAGATCGATCCGGCTTCTGCAGAACAGTTCCCTACTGTTAAAAACTGCATATTTCCAAGTCCAAAACCATTTCCAACTTAATCAAACTTTTGGAAAACATCAAAACTAACTCCAAGACCTATACTAAGTATCCCCAATCATCAATACAAGTTAAGTCAAGTGTGATACAACAATTGAAATACACAAATTACTCACATGGATCATATTTTTGTATCAAAATCTCAATTCTCCCAACATATACATGAGCAACCAATCCAAAGGAGGAACCAAGCTCAATTCACAACAAAACTAATCCTTTCCCCAAGTCCACTTCCATCCATAAGTAACTTAAAACTAGTAAATTCAACACTTACTACAAATACATCCCCCATCAAACCATACTTGACATATTACAAGGACTCCAAAACACAAGGTATTATACATTGATTATAAGAGATACATTTTAAACATAAACTAGCTAGACTTATGAACATATTCACATGGACTCAATTCCCATGCCCAACCCGTCGTGCAGATCATTTTCTTTCCTCTTCACGTGCCGTACCTGCGATGGTTATTCAATAATCACAATAGAAAATATATTTTCGTTTTAGCTTTCACTTAGTGAGGGAACTAATCATACTATTGGAATGCTCAATATGCAAATGCAACAATCATTATCAACATCAACAAATTGATCTCCGGAGAGTCAAGTAACTCAAGCCACTACCCCCGGGTCCTTCTCACCCCGGAATTTCTCACTCTTTTATCGCATAGAGCGTATCACACACTCTTGTGATTCCGAAGGCATCACCATTTCATCATCGTGGTCGTCACCACGCTCCGCTCATTGAGGGCTTACTATTCCTTACATATGGCATCTATAACACTACTTGAATTCTCTTTAATCCACATTAACATTTAAGCAACTCAACATATAAGCATAACAATTTCATAATATCAACATGCTTTTACCCAAATTTATCATAATCAAGCTACAAAAGCATGAATTAAGCTTGCTAAACTAATAATTATCACACTAACATAAGTAAACATCCAATTTTGGGATTAGAATACTTAAATCTTTGAATTATACGCAATTAAGTCTAGAATTTCCCAATTCTTTCCCAATTTCAGCTCAATTTCTAACTGATGGTATTCCTACATAATTTTGATACAATAAACATCGTCTATCAAGAATGGTCGCCGGAAAAATATTGCCAAAAAGAAAATAAAGGACATGCATGTGATCCCCTGTCACACCCCAACCCGCCCCAGCGGATTAGGACACGTGTAACAAGAGTAACCGCACCCAAAACACACACTAATTAAAAAGAAAATGTGAATAAACCACTTTAAAGAACTCTATTATGACAAAACAGCCCCCAAGGGCAAAATGGTCATTAAGAAAGTATGTAAAATTTTTATACCAAAAGTTAGATTTTTGAGTCCCAGTTCCAATGCAACAAACGGCGCGCGAATCCGAGTTTTCTAGGAAAAGTTATGCACGTTTCTGTAAAAGCGGACGTGCTGTGAAAAATTACAAGCGGATCGATCCCTTCATAAAACGCGGATCGATCCATTTATTTGAGTTTCTCGCAGAATGTTCCGTTAAAAGGGAGGATCGTTCCCTTCATAAAACGCGGATCGATCCCCTCACAAATTCTGCTGCTAAATTTTCTTGCTGTCAAACAAGTTCTCAACTTACCAAAACACAATCAAATCACATGGAAACATTATGAAACTTTGGGAAATCAATTCCAACACATTTCTAACATGTTTAAACTCAAGTTAAGCATGGATCATAGAATCATACTCACAATTTGATCAAATCCACTAAGAACTCATTTCATTTGACTATAAACAAACTTTTAAGCTTTGAAACTCAATTCTCATTCAAAGTTCATGAAACTTGTTGGGAATCAACTCAAGGTTGTAGCTAGAATTGTAAACACTAAAGAAACATGGTTAAGACACTACCGACACATCCGAACTTGTTAAGATGGTTAAACCCATTACTTATACCACACTTGAGCAAAACAAAAGATATTACACATTAGTTCCCAAATTCACTTTTAACTACCAAAATGCAAGTTTTAGGATCCTAACTCTTTTTCCACAACCCAAGTATGAACATCAACATAAAAGAAACCATAATTACACCATTTTACAAGTTCCACAGAAGTTCATATGTATGAAGCTCAAATCTCCCCCATCTCTCCCATCTCTCCCAACACACGTCATTTCCTCTCCGGATACGGCTCCGAACCTGCGGTGGTTGTTATGTACCACAACAGAAATAAGAAAACGGTTTTCTTAAGCAATTTGCTTAGTGAGCATTCTAACATGACTGAATGTTTTAACACGTGCAATGCTATAATTAACACATAAAAACACAACCGTAGTCGCCGAGTCACCGGTTGTATGGTTCATTCAGACCCGAAGACCTCCCTTGGTCCCGTGGCCACTTCTATTCCTTGGACTTCCGTATTTATCGGATTCTTCCTCTTCACCACCCTTATCACTCCCAACAATGAACCATTTCCACAGTGCTCATTGACTACCACATAGATATATAAGCACATATACATGTATCAACACATACTTCTCATACAATTGATATGAAATTCACAACTCAACAATATAATTGCTTCTAAACATGAATTATCATCTCTAAAATCATTTAAAGCCTTGAACACATTAAACACAATCACTTAGTTTGTATAGAAAACTCACCTCCCACATATTTTACCCAAATTAAGCCAAATTATGCAAAATTTCCCCAAATTGAAGCTCAATTTCTACTCCAACAAGAATCCTACAAGAATTCGGTAGACGGCGTCTCACCGATTAGTGTGAGCTACTAAAATCCAACAGTTAAAACGTAAATTAAGGGTATAGATACGTTCGTCTCACCTCCACGAGTCCGAAAACGGTTTCGGTTCGCGAATCCGACGAACGGCGGCGACGGAGCGGCGAGATTTCGACGTCGGCGACGTGCTCGTCTTTTTCTCTCCCGGCTCTCTTTGTTTTCCTTTGATTCTGCTGTAAATTGAGAGACTCTCTCAATCTTGACACCTCCATATGCATGTATGTGAGGTGTCCCAACCTTAATTTTTCTCTTTTTCATTTACACCCCCAAAATTTCTTAAGTTCTTATTATGAAATCCCCCAAACATTCTATTAACTACCCAATTATCTAATGAGTGTTTGTCTAAGTTCCGTATGGGTCCCACATATTTTGTGAAATTGCTATCGCACCTACTAATTTTGAACATTTTTCAATTATACCCTTATTACACCAAATGCTACACATATATCAACATGTAATATGAAAGCATGTAAACAAATATTTATGTAATCACATAAAATGTATTTAATCATTTAAAATGCAATTTACCAATTTACCCTTCACTGGGTTCCATTTCAATACTTGTCCCACCTCACTGGGGACTTTTCCAACTAGTGTCCCTCTCTGAACACTTTTTACATGGGCGAGTCCAAGCCTCCCCTTAATCCGTTTATACACTAATTATACTAATTAATGCATATTAACACAATAATTAACCCATTCTCC
Source organism: Hydrangea macrophylla (assembly GCA_033977485.1). NCBI lineage: Eukaryota > Viridiplantae > Streptophyta > Magnoliopsida > Cornales > Hydrangeaceae > Hydrangea > Hydrangea macrophylla. The sequence continues at coordinate 111,449,192 of CM066999.1, forward strand.
GGGTACGGGTGTTACATCCTCTTACCTCCATGAGTCCAAAAATGGTCTCGGAACGTAAATCTAACGCCGGACGGCGAAGAAACGGCAAGAAGCGTGCGTGCATTTCCGTCACCGACTCGAGAGCTCTTCGTCCTCTCCAATTTCTGTAATTTCCAGCTTGTTTACTAACCATAGGACACATATGCTTACATGCATATGTGTTGGCACGTCTTACCCTTATCTCAATTTATGCCCCCCAATTTTTCTTAAGTTGTATTATGAAACCCCCATGTTAATTACATTAATTACCCATCTTTTCTAAATGGATTTAATTTAAGTCTCACGTGGGTCCCAAACGTGGTCCCACATAAATTATGAGGTTGCTATCAAACCTACCAATTTTGCATTGTATTCATACACCCTGACATGGGTACCCCAAACAGGTTCCCTTTACCTATCATAAGACATAATAATATCTTTAAACATTTAAACAAATATGTATATCAACATATAATAGCATCTTAATGAAAATTATTTTAATTAGACCCTCATTGGACCCCACATTTATACCAGTCCTGCCTTTTACAAAACTTTCATCTATGTCTGTATTTGAACACCTTTTTACTTGTGGGTTCATAACCTCACCTTAAACCATCTTATGCATTAATTATCTTAAAGTAACATATATTAATATCACATAAATCTTCTTTTCCGGGTACGGGTGTTACATCTCTATTGCTTTTTCTCACTCTTGTTATAGAGCATCTCTCTTCTCTAGGAAAATATAATTGTGTGGGATTCTCTCTTCTCTCTCTAGAATTGGGGTCACCTTCCCCGATGGGTTTGGTCCTATATTTATAGAGACATAAACCCTAGTTCTACAAGGATTCTAATATGAAAATCCTTGTTCCCCAAGATATCTCCCAAAATAAGTCTTTTATAATAATACGAAACTTCTTTTTCCACAAGAAACGTTATAGGAATATGAAACTCTCTCACTTTGGTAACCTAAACCTAATAGGCACTACACCAAATTAACCAAATTGTCACCCTTATTTTCGCGTCGTTTGTCACTGTCTACAACCGTGACAAATTTTGTCAGTGTCCAGTACCATGACAATTGTGCTTGTCGGTGCACAGAACGGTGACAAATTTAGTCACGGTTCTATACGGTGACTAAACATAATTTGTCACGGTTGTTTACTGTGACCAATTTTGTCAAGATTTAAATTAATGACAAAAAAGATATAGTCACGGTTTCAACCGTGACAAATTTATTAAAAAAATTTGGCGGTTCTATTTTCGTTTCTTCCCTCTCTTAAGTTTTTGCACCCTCCTTCCAGGACACGCTCGGTATTATTATATCTTTAATGAGTCTTTTTATTTTAAACATATTACTTCTTTTTTCTTCTTTCTTCACTCCTACCCCTTCTTATTTCTCTATCTCTCAGATTCTCATCTGTTTCTCTCCTAGTTGTCCTTCCCCACTCCTTCCCTTCCCGGCGCTACCACCACCCCCACGCCACCTCTCCGCCACCACCTCCCCCCTGCCGACACCACCACCCCCACTCCGTAGCCACCCCCTCCTCCCTACCCTTTTCTGGAAAGTTAGGGTTTAAATCCCTTTTTAAAACCCCGTTTACCGAATTATTCTTGAGTAATATGTATATGTGAAGATTCACCAACTGGGCATCTCTTCCGTTTCTGGGACTTGCCTTCTTGTTGTTCTACAGATACCCATCTTCGTCTTCTCCAATATGGCTGAAGTTGTTCCCATCTCCATGTATGATTTCACTGTCAATGTATTATTTTGGGTTCTATTTTGAAGATCCATCTGTTAGCTACAATTTGTGGTCTCTTACATTATTGTCTCTCCTCTCTGTGTCCCTCAACAGGTTAAATCTCTTTCTCTCTCTTTCTCTACAATTTTTTTTTTTTGTAAAGCTTTGCTCCTGGGTTTGCTGCATTTTCAAAATCAGTTTGTGGGTTGTTTTAGAATTAAAAAATATTGTGTCTGGAGCATTAGATCTACAAGTGTGCTTGATTTTTATTGTTTGAAGCTAGTATTTTGTGTAAAGTTTATAATTTAAATGAGTTTGGAGCTTCAAATCTGCAAATTTTGATGTTTTTTATTAAGTTATGGAAGGGATTATATTTGCACGGAGCTATGGGAAAGAATTCCATGGCTCAATCTTTCACCAAAGATCCTTTCTTGTTTCGCATTGAGCTTCTGGCATGTTGATTTTTCATTGATTTAGTTCGTGTTTGGCAAATTAAAAAAAATGCACTAAAGTTGGATACTAATTATAGGTTGTGTTATTTGTTAATTATTGCAAGTTATAGGTCATGACAAGTTTGGCAATTTCGTTTGGATGCGCAGGTGGACTTGATTTTTCACAAATTTAATGGATTCTTTAATAGCGGCACCTTCTGAAAATACTTACACATGTGTGTGTGTGTGTGTGTGTGTGTATATTAGTGATTCCCCATTGACACATGTGTTGGGAATCAAGTTTTAGATACAAATTTGAGAACTAGAACATTATTCTTTGAGAGTTAATTTTGGTGTATAGAAAATTTAAAATCAAAGCATTATTTTCTTAACTTAAAAAAGAAGATAGATGTATTTTTATTTATTTTATTTTTTTATTTTTATCATTTAGTGTAGTGGTCTCGTGCTAGGACATAAGTGTCAGGACCCGGGAGAGGGGTTCAAGGTTCAAACCCTGGAATTAGCATGACATTGAGAGCCTCTTTACCATCTAGGCTAAGATGTTTGCTCAAAAAGTTATAGATATTGCAAGATGATTAAAAAAAAAAGTAAGGTGAATTTTGTAACCCGGCTTACTTCTTTTCTTCATAGATTAGTGTAGTATTCTGGAATTTTTTTTTAACTTTAAATACTATTTAAATTGTGGGAAAACACAAGGGAAATAGCTTTCCTTTGTTTTCTTTTTTCCTTTCTTTAGAGCAATGTTATGCTTCCAGTCTCAAATGTTTGATTGTACACATTTCCTTAACCATGTTTGATTGTACACATTTCCACAACACATGATAAACTATATCCAACTTGTTAAGCTAAAAGATCTGTTCCTCGTTGGAGCCTTGGATTGGATATGAATTATAATTGAAAAATTGGTAGTGAAATGCTAACAGAGTAAACTTGTGTCCTGACAAATGATTTCACTAATCTCAGTTCCATTATATCGTAAACTACCAACCTGATACAGTTTTCTGGAGTACTCTCTTTAGTATTCTCTTAAATCTGTGTTGTTCGGCTTCTGCCTAGCAGCTCTGTCGTCATCCTTGATGGAGAATGGAAAGGTTGTGCATGATAGTTGACATTGCAAAGGTTTTATTAGATCTAAATTGCAATTAGGAAAATGCTACATGGTGAATCAATTTTGTAATGCAGATCAATTGTTTTCTGTAGAATCTAGTGATTGTCTAAAAGAAAAAAGAAGCATCTAAGTATGTCTGATAACTTTGGCATGAGTTAGCAAAACTGTTTAATTATTCCCCATACGAATTTCAAAATATACTGCAACAAGGAAGTGGACGCATTTCGGAGGGCTAAGAGTCAAAGGGTTGAAGCAACAACCAGGGCACATTTCTATGTAGATATTACGTCACGCTGCTGAAAATGTTTTTTTTACCATTAAGAGTTAGAGATTTTTCGCAGAAAAGTCTTTCCCATTAACTTCTCAGGAAAACCAACTAATTTTTTTCCCCATTGTTCAAAATTGAATGTCATTTATACTTGATTTACAATTTGATTTGAGAGGTAGTGAACTAAGGGGCCAAGATGCCCAAGACCTACCTTAATTTTCATGGTAACTAAGTGAGAGCTCTTTTTTTTTTTTTTGAGATAATTATTGCTGAAGTTTAGAAAAAGGTTTCTACCAACAAATGGGCTGCATTGATAGTCCCTTTCTTTTACTGGTTGGTTGTGCCAAAATCAGTTTGATGCTTAATATGAGGTGATTATTGTTTAAATCTGTTTGATACTTTAAGCTAATTTTTGCTTGCATTATCTTATCACCATCGACCATCGCCACTCTTAGGCCACCAGCCTCGTTGGAGCAATACCACGACCACCACACCACCGGCACCAGGTCCAGATCTTCACCTTCTCTCTCGATCCTCTCTTCCCCCCCCCCCCCCCTCTCTCTCTCTCTCTCTCTCTCTCCCTGTTTCCATCTCTGCCTGGATTTCAATTTCAGTGGTATAGATACACATGTCTTGAAATATGTTGAGTTTATTTGAATTGGTTTTGGGATTTGGTTTAGAATGTCCTTTTTTTTTTTTTTTTTTGCAATTCCATCTTATAGCTCTATTTGCTACATCTTTGGAATTAATATTCAGGGAAAAAAATCTTGGAATTCTAAGCCTTGCAGTGGATATCAGGTATATTTTCCTTTCATGCAAGATTTTTGTGATTTGGATTTTTTATTTTCATTTTAAAACCCATTCTTTGGTTGATTTCGAATGCTGATAACTTTTGCTATTAAGCAAGGGTGTTTTGACTTTGCTATCATACTTTTCTTTTTTTCTTTTTTTTTAAATTTGCTAAGGTGTTTTTTTTTTTCAGTATTTTGTTTAGGGTTACTTGAAATTGATGTACAATGGGCACTTTGAGAAGGCCAAGACCTTTCTATTCTTTGCGATTCTGAAGTAGCTTTGATCATCTTCTCCCAAAAAGAAAGGCTGTATGAGTTTTCCAGGTCCAAGTATACATTTTACATATATGTTCATCTCTTTTTAAGGGATAAAAAACATGGGTTGTTAGGGCTGTTTTAAGCTTTATTTAGGAGCTGCAAAATTAAGCAAAACATGGGCTGTTCTCGCCAAAGCTCACAAACACACCCAGACAAACAAGGCTTCATTTTTATTACATGGTTATTGGTGCACAATTTGAATCCTATACAAATTCCCTTTCAATGACACTTGTTCATGTGTATTACATGGCTATCTTCTCCAAGACAAACAGTGATTTAGTGGCTGCTAGTTATAAAAAGAATAATACCAAAGAAGCAAAACACAAGTCACAAAAATGGTTTATTAACATCGCTAAGTACCAACCCACCATATCCACATTTTAGTGAAAAATGGGAAGTAATAACAAATGTGAATATTGACTTCTTTTGTCTTTTGGATTAAACATTATGTCCTAAAGTAATCAGATTAAACATTATATAATCAGTTGGTGACTAAACTTTCATATATTTGTTAGGTTCACATTTTGCACAGTTAGTGACCAAACTTTCATATCTTAGTTATGTTCACATTTTCTTAGGCTCTCTCTTTGAACTTTCCCTGATTTGGGTTCGTTGGCAGCTTGCTCATCATTGTTCATGGTGAAATACTAATGAATGCAATACTCCTAATTATACAACTTTGGACGCTCCAAACGCATCAAACAACTTGGATATTAACAAGGTGATTTTTGAATGGGTGTTTAGATAATTCATATATATTTGTACTGAATTTCAGCACCTTAATTATACCTAAATTGTCTACGGAAAAACATGTGTTGCAATTTTTCTTATATTTTTGTTGCTAAAAAAAATGTAATTTTGCTAGGACTATGGTTCTACCCCAGTGGCCAAAGGCCCTCTCCCCACATAACGGCTAGGATTGAGTTTGGGAAGAGATAAACAATGGCCCTGGTTGAACCTAAAGTGAAAGACTTAGATTCACTTGAGCAAAACCCTAACTCATTCTCTCTACCCCTTTCTTCTTATGTGTTTATCATTTGTGTGATTTCATCTCTCGAAAATGGTAGCACTATAAAAAGGTTTGGTTGTGATTAAGTTTATATGATTTATAGGTGACAACTTGTTAAATGAATATAGCACCTTCACAAATTGTGAACATATAATGCATATGCAGGTAGCTTTACCAATTTCCTGGTATAATAACCTTTTGCATTTCCAAATGAATTAGACATCCACATCATTCGTTATGTCTGAGTTGTAGATTCTAAATTGGAATATTCATGGTGTACTTCTATTTTTCACATATTTTTTGCTTTATGTGTACTAAATTATCACGGTCCCCAAAATTGATCGATGTTGTGGATTTTCCTTAAAATCTCAGCTTTCATGCTAAGACAAGTTGGGGGCTTAGAAGTTGGGATTCTATTGTTAGCTTTGGAAAGAGAAGTATCTCTAACTGATGGAAGAGTACCACTGTAAATTTATTTAATCTTTAACTCTTGCCCGTATTTATATAATTAATATACTTTCTTTCTTATTGACGTCATTTAAGTCACTGACAATTGTGGGCTTGGTGTATGCATGTTTGTTGTGCTTCTTCACAATACACTATAGAGATGCGTTCTGTCTCTTGATGGACCAGTGGTGATTGAATCAGGCTGCAAGGATGAGCTTCTTTTTGTTACACATGCTTCTCCTTCTCTTCCCGGCAAATGATCAAGTATTTTTGCAACTATGCTTGTGAAGATCAGTTCGCCCATCTAATCCATTTGCGAAGTCATCGAACAACCAAGAGAAACCATCTTTGTTCGATTCTCTCAAGATGATGAAAAGCCTGACAGCATAGGTAAAAGACAATATGACTCAAAATGATCTGCCAAAAGCTAGTTGGAAAGTCTAAAACTGAGTGCTAAACCAGTTTCTATTGTGCATCATCAATGAAGCGATCAGTAGATTATATGAGCAACTCATTTGCTTCTCTTAGCTTGAAGGTTGAGAAATATGTAGTCGTGCTTGTATATATTATAATTGCAACTCTATGAATCCTTTTTTTTTTCCTAAATAATTTGTGCACCAAGTGAGAAATATGTAGTTGTGCCTAATCAACTGCAATTAAATTTTAATGTGAGTTGTTAATTACAATTTGTGTTTATAATAGGTCGTTGTATTGGATTGTAGTTTTTGTTATTTGTGTTTATATTGTGTCAGGTACCAAAAGTAATAGGGTGGATTCTTGGAAAAATAATTTTTTTTATAAAAAAAATCAGATTTGTCACTGTTATAACTGTTACAATTAGATAAAACTATGACATTATTTTTACATATTAGTTACTGTTCTTAATAATTGTCACAGTTAATAACCGTGACAAATAATGTGACAAATACCACAAATTGTCACGGTTTATAACCGTGACTAATAAATAAATTGTCACTGTTCGGAACAGTGACAAAACCGTGACAATTGGAAGTAATAGGTCATTTTAAAGTGTAACAAATGAACCGTGACAAAGGCCATTTGTCACGGTTTTGAACAGTGATAAAGTTTTTTGTCACACCCGAAAATGTCACGGCGTGACAAAGGGCCTTTGTCACTGTCTATTACCGTGACAAATCGGTCATTCTGGTGTAGTGAGGAAACAATAAGATCTGTTGTTGCTCCCCGATATCGCTCGAGCTGTGCCTGCTCCCGTGGTTCCTCTCGCGAGCGACATTCCAGAATATCCAACAGAAGTTCTCGATCATACATGCACCTGCTCGAGCAGTCTTCTCCTCTTCCGACTTCTTATCTTCGTCTTCATCTTCTAATGAGTTTTTGTCACAAACCCAACAACAATATCAACAATTACTACATTCCCATCATGAAATCAAGTTTTATATTGATCTCAACTCAAGCTTAGTATTTATTTTCTAAGTTTATCAAGTAATCCAATAAATAAACAAGCTCAAACTTTTTTTTTTTTTTTTTCAATTTTTGGCCAGGTTCAAACAAATTGTTTTTAGCATCACTCACTCATGCTCCAAAGCTCGATTGCCCCATCCTTTTGAGAAAATTTTCGATGTAACATACTATATCATCTCTATCACCTCACTTATACACATAAAAATGATGCTAATGCGTAAACTATCCTTTTCATGAAATTAAGATAGGCATGTGTCTAAACATTTAGATTTTAATTTTTAGCTTGTGAAAGCACGTTATAAAAAAAAATAAATAATAAATAAATAATAATAAATAAATAATTGATTGAATATTTTCTCCTTCTTTTCAGTGTTACTTGGCCAAGCTTTAATTATAGTTTTTATGTAAAGCGTTGAGGGACAAAATGCACTTTTGCCACTATTGAAGCTCAGTATTTTACTTTATTAATAAAAGTTAAAAAGGCTAACTAAGAAGTGCATCCGTATCACAGAGACATCTTGGCTCGACGAATTGCTTTCTGACTACCTAACCATTATAATGAGCACAATTGTGATACTCTAACTGAGTAGCCACTAGCCAAGTTGAGTTGAGCTTTAATCACTTGAATCAAATCTACAAAACTTATAGGTCACACCTCTTGGTATGTGCAATTTCCTATCCCATCTTGATAGTTTAAGGGCCTCATATATAGTTCAATATGTAAGTGTTCGTACAAGTATATATATATATAGTAATTAATTTAGTGAATAAGAAAACTAAAAGAAGAGATTAATTAGCAGACTTTCGAGTATGGGATTGGTTTGTGTGATCTGCTTTGTAATTGGTCTATGAGAGACAATATAAAAGCAAATATGGCATTTTACATAAGCTGTCAAATGTTACAATTTTTACAAGGGTGATGCTATTGTCACTCCATTATTGAACCAATGCACTCCATGGTACCACTCTTAAATCATGTGGTACCATACATGCCATGCATTATATATATGGTACCACATGCTCTAAGAGTGGTACTAAGGAGTGCTTTAGTTCAATGATGGAGTGGAAATAACAATTCCCTTTTTACAAACATGGCACCATGAGAATTACCGTACGTAGTAGTCCATATATATATACGCAAAATATTCTCAGCCGGAACATTAAAGATATGAAGGATTGACAAAATGTAGCTCAAGAGGATGAAAAGGTGTCAATAATGGTTGTGTGGAGCGGGTCACTCAAATGGGTAGCCCAGTTGTTGAGCGGGCCTTTTCCGGTGGCCGCGGCTTGAACCGCAAACCCAAGGAACCCGATCATGGCGAGACGGGCGTGCTTGATCTCGGCGAGTTGGAGGGTGGCCTTCTTCTCTGGGTCGGAGGCCAACCCGAGCGGGTCAAAGAACTTTCCACCCGGGTACAACCTCTTTTCCGGGTCAAGCTCAGCATTCCTTTGGAATTCTATGTATCCAATAACCAAAACCTCAATCCATATCAACGTGGTCATGGAGAATGGAAGTGGTTGTCCAAGGTAGGATGATCCTTCAATTAGCTCCACCTGAATAATCAACATCAATTAAGCATCAAAACCCAAAATTTTGACCCGAAATTAATCAACATCAAGCATCAAAACCAATATTAATGGACAAATAGCCTAATTGGAGGGGACCAATATTTTCACACACAATTTTGAATGTGAAAATATTTTACGTTGAAACAAACTGATCGCATAAATAGCTACAACAAAAATTCTACAGGACAGTCCATTTATAACAGTACTTGTTTAGAACGATTGTAAACTCAGATGTTCCAAGTTGTTTAGGTCAAAATTCATCAACATCAAGCACCAAAGACTATAAAATTAGTCGACGCCAGGACAGCCCATTTGGGACGAACTATAAACGTAACTATCCAAATTATTTAACCAAAATTTATCAACAAGCATTAAAATAAAATTATAGTGAAGTTTGTTTAGAACAAATCACTAACTCAAAGGTCCAAGTTGTTTTGGCCAAAAGTTAGCAATTAACAAGCATCAAAACCTAAAATATTAGCCCGGATAGCTCATTTGAAATGAGATTTGTTTAGAATGAATTATAATTAAAATTACCAGACGTTCCAAATTATTATACCGAAATGTAACAACATTTAGAAAAAAAAAAAAAAAAAAACTTACGTGCATGGTCTTATTCCATTCTTGTGACTTGTATCAATAACATGTGATTTTTGGATCCTTTGATCACATTCGTATAACAAGTTAGAGCCCAAAATCATATCCTACGAGTTATTCAATCAGCCTATCAATGCACGTTATCACACTTACGTACATGGTGTGAAGCCCATTAACATTTAGCCATACCCCTTCTTAAAAATAGGGGCCATGATAGAAAGTAATGGAATCACGACCTCCTAGATATAGAGGGGCTATTATTAGAGGTGAACAAAAAATATAGAAAATTGAACATCGATCAAAATTCATCCGACCAAAAAATTAATTGATCGGTTTATTAAATGTATGTACAAGTTACTGACCGAAAAATCAACCAAATCCATCAAAAACCGACCGACCTAATGGTTGATTTTTAAAAACACAAACAATGGAAGAAAAAAAAAAATGACCAAAATTGACCGCTCACACCCGTAGCTATTACTTATCATGACAACTTAAGAATAAGAATCTACATGAAATCATCTTATCCCACCACATCATCATGCTGAAATAATAATAATTTCTCATCATATTCACCTTAAAATTGTAGGAGTTTGATGCATTATGCAAGAGATTACCCAAATTCACATAAACTCCACCTTTCGTGCAGGTCACGAACTCACAATACACTTATATATATACACATATATTGAGTAAAAAATATTTTATTACCCTATACTATTATTTTACGAAGTTTAACTTTAGATCCAACATTTCAAGTACATCACTAAAAAGGTCCCAAAAAAACAAATTCTAAATTTTATTCGGCTAAAATTAAATTATAGGTACTAAAATACTTTTGCTAACTTCACATTGTATAGCTCTAGAAATCTACGTTACCTTTCCAGCGTCTTGCCATGTAATCCCAGTGAGCGACTCAACAGCGAGTGCACCGAGTGTGGCCAACATGGCCCACCGTCCATGTATGAGCTCACACTCACGAAACCTCTGCAACCCGAACACCTCATTATACGGCTGAAACGGTGTGGAATTCACATCGGAGCTCTCGAACCGGGTCCCGATCACATCACCCGCCTGGTTCTTAGCCAAGTTCTGATCCAACGAGTCCAAATCAAATTGCAAGTACTCCGCGGGCTTGCCCAAACCAAACGGGTCAAACCCGTAATCACCGACCAGACTACCGTCTAAATATTCGGGTACTTTGGCACCCGGGTACCACAGCGGGCGGTCGAAAGTGGGTCTCGAAGCGGACTTTTTGGGTGGGGATTTCTTCTTCTTACCAAATCCGAATCGGGCTTGGACTCGACCCGAGTTGGAGTAGACGCCCGGGAGGCGTGTTCCGATGAATGAGGATGTGGCGGCGGCCATTGGTGTGGGCTAACTTACGCCGGGTGTGGATGGTGGTGGAGGATAGTGAGAACAGAGCGTGTGGTGTGTGTTGTGATTTGGTGATGGATATAGAGATTTTTTTGGGTGGGTTTAGGGGATTATCTTAAGGTGTGGATTTGGAACCGTTGGATTAAAGAGGGTATCCATCTGACGGTAGTAAGAGTCTCGGGCTTATCTTAGCCTTATCTGGTTTTTGACACGTGGCTGATTTTCATTAGCCAAGTGAGCTCAATTTTGAGGATGTTTTGTGGTTGAGATTAGATCTCTCTTTCGGGGGACCACCTTCAAATCATCCAGGTGGCAAAATGATTTTTGTGATGGCAATGTAACTATGCCGTTAAGCCATTTGCCTCTCTCACATATATGTGCTTGTGTTGTAGTGGGAGGCAAATTGTTCCGTTAGCCGAAAATTGAATTAAATTGAATTGAATTTTAAATTTTATTTAAAAATTTTAATTCGATTAAGCATAATATAAAATTTCAGTTCAAATTTCAGTAGCCTATAGACAAATCGATTTGAACCCAAAAAAAAAAAAAATTCTATATTATTTATTATATACTTTATATAAAACCATATATAATAAAAATACAAGTATTTTTATAATTAAAACACAAAGAAAAATATATTTTCTTTGCAATATGAAAGAAAAAGGAGAACCGATTCGACCGAATTAATCCCACCCCTACCTATGTTGTAGGGTCAAATGCACATGTACGGTCGGGGTTTGTTTTCTATCCTACTTCGGTAAAATTTTGCCAGTAATTCTGTTCGAAATGACAGTGAATTCAGGTCACAGAAGACAGGTGGAGGAATTTATCGCAATCTTCATAAAAACAAAAAGAAAAAAGAAAAAAGAAAAAAGAAAAAAAAAAAAAAAAAAAAGAAGCAACTAAGAGAGAATTTAGACATTAACCCCCAATAAGTACTTCTTTATCAAACCAACTGCATTTAAGTTCTTAAGGTCCCGTTTAGAGATATTGAGAACATAATTATATTTATACTAAGTCTCGACCACTTTTATTTTTTATTTTGCTGAACAAGTATCACTTTATTTGAATTTCATGAAGACCACTGGCGTGTTGAATTGATACAGAATCTTAAACAAGGCTTGAAATGCTGAATAGCTCAAAAACAGGTACACAAAAACATTATAGAACTACACAATTCCTCTTTGAACTATTGAACTTATTTAAACAGCTTCTAATACCAAATGAAAATATTAATAAGACTTATTTGAACCATATCATGGATATTCATCGTTCAACAATGCTAGGGCCACAAACAAATCTCACAAACACTTACACCTACAGTCTATCTCTCTCCTCCCACGAACACTTACACCCACAACCTATTTCTCTCCCAGGAGAGAGATAGATTGTGGGTGTAAGTGTTTCTGAGATTTGTTTGAGACCCAAATATTACTCATTCATCATTTTCCAAAGAAATTGTTAGAAATTGTCACCGTGTATAACAATTTTTTTTATACAAAAAACGTTTTGAAGAAAAACAATGGCCTACAACTTTCAAACCATTCACTCATTTGCCTTCGCACCTTCATGATAACCTGGTTAGTTATCTTACTGATTCTTCAATGGGTCTTTGGAATTCTTATCAGGTTAAAACACGTTTTTGGCAGGAGGATGTTGAGGCTATCCTTAGCATCACTCTTGCGAACCGCAATAGCATTGACAGGATGATTTGGCTTTGGACCCCTCGGGAAATTTTTTCTATTCAATCTGCTTATTTTCTGGCTAGGGAGGTTAAGGTTATGGGTTCCGGAACTTCTTCTAGTAATGCGACCTTGTTCCTGAGGTAGAAACTCTGGTTGATTCGGGTTCCTATGAAGGTGAAACACTTTGTTTGGAACGCTGTGAATGATTTTGTCCCATGTGGTGAGGCCCTTAAGCATTGCCACATCTTGGATAATGGCAGATGCTTCTGTGGGTTTGATCTTGAGTTAGTTACTCGTGTTTTAACTAGTTGCTATAAGGCTAGAGATGTTTGGGAGCAAGTTTTTTCAGTTGATTTGTATAAGCGGGGGCCTCATCTTCACTATAGGGATTGGCTGGCTTTTATTTTACACTTGAATGACGATCGAGTAAAGCAAAAAAATTTCTTGTGCGCTTAGGTGATTTGGACCAATCAGAATAAGTGAGTCATGGAGGGTGCCCATAGGGAGGCTTGGGTGGCGGCTGCATGGGTAAATGATTTTCTGGAGGAATTTAACTATGCTATCGCGGTCATGTTTCTCGGGCTATAGTGGGGAATGTAGGAGCTAGTGTTTGTTAGGAATATATACTAAAAGTCATGCTTTATGTTGTTGATTTATTATTTTAATAATATTAGTTATTCCATTTTTATAAGAATCTGTGTGGGCAATGTTTGCATTATATTGTTTATTTAATATTGTGTATGTGTGTCTCTTATTCTACATAGTAAGTGGTTTGGTGTGTAGAGTTCGGCTTACACACAGAATATCAGACCATCGGATCTTGTAGAATGTAAGATTTTGGTTTACAGTCTTGATGAGATTGGACAAACCATCGGTAGGACTGCAGTATGGTGATGTAGTAGGTTTGTCTTGACTATGGAAAACAGTATAGTTCCATCTCACTATGCTGGTACACTTTGTGTATTAAACGAGACCGACTTGGGTTAATTATCTTTGTACTGACTTATAAAATAATTAACACCTCATGGCTATTGTGAGTGCTTATGCTCTAAATCCGAAGTTAATTTATAAACACGTACATTTAATATTTACGCTTTGATCCCTAAAAGGGGTGAAATCCTTAAATGGGTCAATATCTCATTGGATTGGGTGACAATATGAATTGTGTGGTGGATATTAATTAATGATGGAATCCATATTTCAATTTTGGAATTGATGATATCCCCTTGAGAAAGCTTATAAGTTTTGATTATGTCAAACCCTACAGGTGGATTTTGTACCCGACATATCAGATAAGTTAAATAGAGAATCTTAAGGAATTTTAAGAGATTAATTAAATATGATCGTCAGTAATTATATTTAATTAATGGATATCTGTAATCTTAACATGGGGAGATAATAAACATTTAATAACATGGAGCTCGAAATATATTTTTGAGGTAAAGATAGGAGTGCAATTATAATCTTTAGTGGTATGAATTATAATTTATGAAAATAGGAATCTGATTCAATTGGAATTAGGGTTTTCTAATTCCATAAGGAAGCATATTCCTTATTGACTTCTTATGGTCCCTATCGTAGCCTTTATATATGCTGCTTTGGCTCTATTCTCAGTTTGCGTTTTTCCATCAAGAGTATTATAACTCAGAATAGAAAAGAGAGCGCAAAAAGATAGAGCATGAAATAGAAAGGATTTCTAAAGAGCCCACACTCAGTTCAAGATTCTGGCAGCAGAGGAATATAGTAGAAGATCGTAAGCTGTTATCGAGCCCGTGTTCTCGACTCGTCTACTGTAATAATTCGTTTTTGCAGTTCAAGATAACCCTAGTTCCGCTCTTGTAGGGTTATTATAGCTTTCACGTAATTTTGCAGTACCAACTCATACGCGCTGTCAACGGATTCTGAAAACGCAATTTTCAAAACAGTGTTAAGCTTTGAAGCCCACCTCCGGTGGGTGTCATAAAGCTTAATATTGACGGCGTGCTTTTTAAGGACATTGGAGGGATCAGCTTGGGTACTGGTGTACTCCGTGATCACTTGGGAGATGTTCTCCTTTCTTTCTTTGAGTTCATCCCCGGTAATATGGATGCTTTAACTGAGGAATGTCTCGTACTTTGGAGATCTTTAGTTGTCACTGTCAAGGCGGGGTTCTCTGCTTTCATTCTGGAGTTGGACTCGCTAAATCAGGTTAACCATTTTAAGAACAACGATTATGATTTTGCTCCTTATGGTCATATCATTGACGATTCTTCCAGGTTATTACGTAATCTAATTGGGATTGATCAGTTTTCACATGTTTGGCGTGAAGGAAATATGGTAGCCTATCATTTAGAAAATTAAATGTGCCAAGTCATTTATGTGTTTGCGAGTCTGGCTTGTGGAAGTTCCTTCCCAAGTCGAGCCTTTTGTTTTAACTTCTTCAATTCATTCCTAATAAAATTTTTTTTCTGATCAACAAAAAAAAAAAAAAAAAAACCTTATACAAAATTTTCCTGCAGAGTAAATATCATCGACTCTCATGAAGTTTGACTATACATTAGTTACTCTCATGAAGTCCCCTCTCCAATGTTATTAAATAAAATAAAATAAAAATAAATTAAAAATATCAGGAGAAGTTAGTGATAATATATGTTTAATTTTTTTAGAAGTTCAGACGTTGTTTAGATTCTCTTTTTTCGAATTGAGAGTCAATGATGCATCTGTTACGTACTACTCATGTTGCACCTAAGTTAGCTGACACATCAGTGATCAAAATTATATGGAACTTATGTCACACCCCAATTTTTGGAAAGTCAAATAATCAGCATAGAACTAAATCTAAACTACTATTCGACTGTCCAACTATCGGAGTGAACACCACGAAGTCCATTCTATTAAAACTTTTTAATGAAAATAGATGTTCTTACAAACCTGATTAAAACATTTGTAATAAATCTCCATTTATATTTTTAAAACAAAATCACCACATTTCTATTTCAAAAAAAAAAAAATACTCATGCGGTTTCGAAAATTCTCAAATCTATTTGATTAAAGCTATAACAACTAAATTACTTAAATTGAAAAGCAGAAGCAAAAAAAAAAAAAAACATTTCTAAATTCTCATTAATAATAAAAATCTTTTCATTTACAATTAAAGCTTTGAAAGAATAACATCTATTACAACCTCTGGTCAGAGCTACTAAACGTCCCAATACCAACTACAATAATGGCCCACAATACCAAATAAATGAAAATAGCAAATGAACAGTAAAGGTCTTCATGCCCTCAAGCAAATCCATGCAATCCAACAGTCATATCGGTCTACTCCTTAATATGCAAAATGGCTACGTTTCCCGAGAAATGCCCCCACATGATAAACATCACACGGGTCAGTATTGTATAACAACACTGGTATGAGTAAACACGCCCCAGTCTCAAGGATCACTTGTGGTCCCCGTGACTCCAATCCAACAATAATCAATTAACATAATAATACCCAATAAATTTCCCTGAGGTTGGGAATCCGCTGGGCTCCCTTCATTTCTTGACCACAAACACATACAGAGTTATAGGCAGAACTGTAGTTCCACACGTGAGTGAGGACAAGCGGTAGTTTCCCTGAGTCACGGCGGCAGTTTTTTCCACCCACAAAGTAAAAGAAACACTTAGGGTGTGTTTGATAACCCCATTAAGTGCTGAAAATGAAAAGATTCAGCACTTTTTCTTTTTTCAGTGCGTTTGATAACATACCACTAAATTGAAAAATTAGCTCCAAAACCACTGAAAACTTTAAGTGAAAATTTTCTACTGAAAATAATCACTGAATGCATTCCACTTCAATAGTTGAAACACTGTTTTAAGGAATAAAGCTTTAAGCGCTTAAAATTTTCAGTACTTAAAATTCAGCACTTAATTTTCAGTACTTAATTTTCAGTTTTATCAAACGCACCCTTACTCTTAAATAACATGGTGAGCCAAAGTCTTCATACAATGGTTAGTGGGCCCACCATCCTGCAACTCGAGAGTTAGCACAAATCCTTAGTATCATAATAAGTAATTCTCCAATACCAAATCATTTTATCAATTTCCTTACCATTTCGAGTTTTCAATTTCATGTTTCGCAATAGTTTGTCCATTTGCATTTAACGCTCTACAATCACTGTTATTTTTTTCTTGCCCTAGGTTCACCACTAAGGTCACCCTACTCATGGTTAACTTACTTTTTATGAACGATTCATTATTTAATTTTTTAGCTTCACCACTTGGCCACCCTCCATGGTACAGTCCACACATATATCCCATGTGTGCCCGGACATACTACCAGCATCCACTCCGGTGCCAGTTTGGTTGGGGTAACAACCAAACCAGGTATACACAACGGAAGATCAGTCAATATGCCTAGACGTCTATAAATCAAGCCGAGCAAAAGGCTTAGGCCAGTTTGATCACTAAGCCACTAGCAAAAAGGGTACACTCAGCAAGCCGAGCTACCAAAATATATATCACACAACGGGGAGCGATGAACACTAAGGAACTTGAAACCATTTATTTTTTTACCATCTACGTTAATTCACATAAGTACCCATTCATGAGGGTTTAATCACGTCATTGACCACTTCGGGAATATATCATTTATTCCATGGATTATCATTATCTGATTATTCACGATAAGGCCCTTGCGCCAAAAATTCTATTCACGTCTCTAACGTAGTATTTTCATAATCATCATTTAATATCACACATAGCATTTAAAATTGGCACTCAACAGTCCTATTTAAAATAGTCCCAAACAGACCTTATATTTAACAGCCCCAAAACTAACCTGGGTTCCACATAATAATTCCGCACAAACAAACATTCTCTAACAATTTTCCTAAACATAATTCGAAATTCGGAGCTGACATTTACTGCTACTGTAATATAAATTTTCTACCTAAACGGTGTAGAATTGGGAAAAATACCATTAGACAAAACACGTGCAAAATCGTGTTTTAAATTGCCTAAGGCAGACAGTTTTACCAAAAACAATATGTATGAATTAATACGAATTATTTTCTAAAACAGATCTGAGAGTTTTCTTCAATTTTACCCAAATTCGAATTTGCGTTAGTCTTTTTTTTTTCTTTTAATTTTTTAAATAACTCATATCCAACCTTTGATATATAGATATATATATATATGTGTGTGTGTGTGTGTGTGTATACATATCACAATAGATCCTTATCTATATAAACACCTATCCATACGACTTATTTAGACTATAATGAACACAATCGAAAATCAATCAAAACAACGAATCAACCCTACAAATTTAAATGTTTACTCACCGACTTAATTGGGAAAAGAAAGATGATGTTGATGATGGTGAACTTTCTTCTTTTCTCTTCTCTTCTTTTTTTCTTCTCCTTATAGGTGGTTAGGGTTGCCTCTTCTCTCTTTGTCTCTCTCTCTCTCTCTCTCTCTCTCTCTCTCTCTCTCTCTCTCTCTCTTGAGGCTGCTCTTTTTTTTGTTTCCTTTTGTTTTAACTAACCCTAAGATATATTGTCTATGTATGTACATATAATACACACACAATACATATATTATAACACTCACACAAATATTAATAATCCCGTTTTTCTTCTTATGGGCTCACAAAGAGACCCATATGAGCCAAGAATGTAACTCAAACTACTTAATGGCTAACCCAAAGGGCACTCATACCTCGGGTACTTAATTTTAGTACCAGATACACTATTTGACACATTCGCGGGCCTGTAAACACTATATAAAAAAAAATACATATCAACCCTTCACTTTTTTTTTACAAATATAAATTAATAAAATATGACACTCAAACAAAACGGATTCGCTAACGATTTAATTTATGGGTCTTCCAAACTTAAAATTTTTAAACGCGTGTCTTATCTAGGCACACTAATATAATATAGTTAATTGAAAATAATAATTAAAATAATTATTTACACACTTAAAAATTTTAAAATTTTTGCAACTTACGAAGTAGATGAAAACATTTCTTTAAATTTCCCCAAATACATTTCAATGAACAATAAATTACACGACATTGCACCGACCACAGAAGTCCAAGGCACCTCTACTCTCTCTCTCTCCTTTTTTTTTTAATATATATATATAGAAAAGGAATAATGCTACATGCAGTTTTTAAACTTTCATTCTCAATTTAGTTCTCAACATTACGATACCATTATTTAATTACAGTGGAATCGCTAAATTCTTATTTAAAGTTGTTTTGATAGTAATTCCACTGTATTATATGTTAAAAATCAAATCAAATTTAAGATAAAAATTTCATGCACAAAAACTTGCCAGTTACCACCATATATACCTAAAAACAAAGTTGAGAGAACTTATAGTCATTATTACTCATTAGCACCCATGTGGGTCCTTGGCATTGACAAGAAATGAGAATATGTATCCATATATATATATATATATATCTTTTTTAGCTTTCACCCTATTTAGGGCTGTGCCAATCATGCTCGAAGTGATAATGGATTAAGGTCCAAGCAGTTTTAGATTATGCCTTAAAAGAGTCTTCCACCAGCAGATATTTTTTTATTTTTTGGTACACCAGCAGATATTTTTGTGGGTACCTAAATGATTCTTACCGACTCTTAGGGGCTGTTTGGAAAGCACATAATCGGTGTTTTGATCCAAAGGTAAACTGATTCTACAACTTTAAGTATATTTATATACTACGTATATAAATATAGTAGAGGCATTTTTGTTTGCCTGGTAGTAGATACTCAGCTTAAAATCAGGTCTGAAATTTTTTTCTCTATCACAATATGATGTTGCTTAATTTTAACTAGAAGCAAATATAATATATAGGAGTGGGACTAGACCTGATCATGTTTTTCAAACCCCTTCTTTTTCTTCTGTTTTTTGGGTTAAATTAAAATCAATTACTAACGATGAAAGCAATCAATATTATATTGTGTTGATCATCAAGAATCTGCTTTGAGGTATTTTTAAGTTAGAAACAGACTCCTATATATATGATAAACAGTTACACAAGTACAAAACTAATTAGAATAGATTCTTAATTTTTGTGTTATTGGACAAAAGCAAGTAAATGACAAAGTAACAAGTTTGCAGCCCAATGATATCACCTCCACTTATCCTCATGATAGGTGGAGGGTTCGAATTTCAATAAGGAGATTATGCATGAAGGAAGGAGGGTTTATGTAATAGTTCTCGACCTCCCCGCTCTGCACCCAATCTGGTCCCACCTTGTGTGTGTGTGCGGGCGCTCTGCTCCAAGCAAAAAAAAAAAAAATCAAGCTTGCTACTTTCATCAATACTTTATAACCAAGTAAAGTGATCGGCAAAGAAGAAACAAATTTGAAATTTTGAATTTGTTAATTAATTATAAAACGTTTGATCTCTGTCGCATTTTAGTTCATTTAGTTTTTAATTGGGTCAATTTGGTTCTTGAAGTTTTAAATAAAAGCAATGTAGTCCAAATGTTCAATTCCGTGAGAAAAATTGACAGAATTTACCCACTATTGAACACAATTACACTGATAAGGAAGTGGATAGATTAGTGATTTTTCTTTTTTGCCCCTAAAAATTAACGTGAAAGTGCATAGCATACGAGTAATTTCTTTCAATTTTTTCTCACAAAATTGGACATTTAGACCACATTGCTTTCATTTAAAACTTCAATAACCAAATTGACACGATTGAAACTACAAAGACTAAAATGAGACAGGGATCAAACTTCAAGAGTATATTTTGTAATTAAGCCTACTTTTAATCATTTTATCATTTTTGATTAAAAAGACTTAATTTAAAAGTATTATGACGAATACACTTCTTGTCACTTAATTTGAAGCCCAGCTGATAAATAAAAGCTATATGTGACGCTCATTCCGGGTGCACCTATCCCTTTTCTCCAGAGCGATATTTATGTTTTTGCATCATTGCACGAGATCACAATACTAAATGATTAAAAAAATAAAAATTTTTAATTTGCAATATTTTTCAGATTTTTTAAAAAAAAAATCCGCATAACTTCTAAAATTTTTCAGAAATTTTTTTCCAGGTAGAAGTACAGTAAATGAGTAAAATGGGTAATACTTGGGACACAACCTTCATACAACTTTCATACAACCTCCCCAAAAGATGTGTCTATCTCTCTCCTGTGTCCCTGGGGTCCAGTGACATCACAGGAGAGAGATAGACACATCTTTTGGGGAGGTTGTATGAAAGTTGTATGAAAGTTGTGTCCCAAATATTACTCGAGTAAAATATAGTCAGAGTCAAAGTTTGAGGTCAAAATGGTCTGCAAAAGGGTCAACACGTGCCATCTTAGTGAGTGTGCCACAAATTATCTTGGGTTGTCATTTTGCATGCATGGGATAAACTTGGCGGCAATTATAAGCACCCACTCACACGCTCACACTTTGCTTCCCCAAGGCCCTGTGTCTGTGACTCTGTGTGGAGTATAATAATTACCAGATTTCATTTTTCTTTTATTTATTTGACTACATATTTCGTATGTTACCGCCTATAGACGGTAATACTCTTTTCTTCAGCTAAGAGGTTGTTTGGCAACACCTATTTGAGTTTATAAATGATTGTTGAACTCCAAAAACTATAATAAAAACATTAAGAGTAATACTATACTTCCAAAATTTCTATCATAAAAGTGTTTCTTAAATGATGTGGCAGCAGATCGAATAATATTGGGGTGAAAACAGTTCGATTCGATTCGATCCAATTTTCAGTCAAATCGATCATTTTTGGTTTGTTTCGGTTGAGTATAAAATGGCGGTTCGGTTTGGTTTTTACACTACATGAAATTTTTGAAAATGGAACTGAATCGTTCGATTCAGTCGATTTGCTTATACTCCTAAATATAGTAGGACCAGTTGAATTTGATTGGAAATTGATTATCTGGCCCCAGTACCACATCATTTGATTTTGGAATAGAAATCTAAGAAGCATAGCATTACTTAAACGTTAAATTATGCTGACCTCTCATGTGGTGTATTATATCCCTCATAGTTTAAGAAATCATACTTTCCTCCCTAGAAGTATGTTGTTGAGGATTTGAATTGTGTAACAATAAGCTCCCTTCTAGTAGTCAACGGTCAGTTGACTGTTAATTTAATAGTTAAAATATTTTAAAAAATGATCACTTTGCCCTTAATAAACTTAAAAAGTAAAGGACAAAAATTTCCAAAATATACATTCTGTCCTCTCTTTATTTTAAGGGCATAACTTAAGGTAAATTTTATCATTTTATAATGTGTTGATTTTAATTACTAATTAAATATATTGTATTTCAAGAATAAATCAGTACTTGTTGTATGATATTTTAACTCTCGTAGAGTTTCATCTCAGAGTAGGGAGGTTAGTGTAATTTTTGAAACTACGAGAGAAGTCCATATAATTACGATATACCTCATCAAAGGTCAACGTGATTCCCCCAAAATGAAAACAAACCAACTTTTGCAATATCAATCATAGAAAAATGTGAAGTTTGAGATTGGCCAAAAGCTAACTTGGACGGACAACTTTTGAATAAAAATAATCTTTTGCCATTGTAATGCAGAATCATCTGGGTTCATTGCCTCTAGCTTTTACATATTCCGATTCAAATACTCAAAACCGATTTTGGCCAAATCACAAATTTAGAAATTGGCGCACATTTTTATGAGATTGAATGTCAGAAGTTGTCTTGTCAAACAATTTTATTTGTAGCTTTTGAAATTTTGTAATCACTTGCAAACTCCCGAAAGCGATTGCCAA
Source organism: Hydrangea macrophylla (assembly GCA_033977485.1). NCBI lineage: Eukaryota > Viridiplantae > Streptophyta > Magnoliopsida > Cornales > Hydrangeaceae > Hydrangea > Hydrangea macrophylla. Next base: position 111,471,775 of record CM066999.1, read on the forward strand.
ACGGGCCCTAAGATATTTTGCAAAGGTTTACCGGCTATTCCGGTTACTTCATCGAATTCGCTTCTATCCCAAACGGTCGTACTCCCCGAGTCCCCCACCTCCACCTTCTCTCTCTACTCTCTCTCTCTCTCTCTCTCTCTCTCTCTAGGTTGCTACTCTGTTGATTCTCCTTGTCTGTTCTGCTGCTAGGTTTCTCAGAGAGGGATCGCCGATCGTTCCCTTTTGTGAAGGTAGCCTTTTTCATTTCTAGATCTGTTTATGTTAAAAAAAACACAACCACAACCACATACATAAATATATATATATATATATATGTATAGCTTTGATTGTGTGGATATCAATTTGTACTCAATTTTAAACTTCTGTTGCTTCAATTTCTGGAATTTAGTGTGCTTGTAGGTATGATTTTCCAAAATTAATTATCGTAATCAGTAGAAAATGTAAACTATTCATTTATGCTTTTGGTTTTGGTGAAAATATTTGGTATTTAAGCTCCATTTTGGTTAATTTAATTCCTTTACTTATTTGTTTGCTTATATACGAACAAATTTTGTATATTTTGTTTAGTATATATATATATATATATTTGAATTATTTGTCGGACGAGTCCATTTGTCTTTTATGCGGCTAATATTCGTCTTTATCATTTCTCCTCTAGCGTTGACTTTTTCTGAGCTGAAACTCTTGATTTTGATTAGCTTTTCTATCATAATTTTCTTGTTCTGAGTGATACATACAGCTTCTCTGCGTTTGTATACATACCGATTGCTATATATACAGGTTGTGTTTTCATTGTTTTTCTGGTCAATTTCTTTATTATTATTTTTTTGTTGGGGCCCTTTTTTTTCCCCTCTTTTTGGCTGAGAGAATTGGGTTTCATTTGTGTTCATGTTTTTAAATTGTGAAATATGGTTTGTATAAAGAAAGTTTGAATGATTGATAGATCTGAAAACTGTATTACAATTGGTTTCATCCTAGTCTAAGCCTTTTGTGATATTTAGGCAGTTGTGACAATGAAGCCTGTCAAGGGAAAGGGGGCAGTGAAGAAGGATACCAAGGAAGCATTGAAGCCCGTTGACGATAGGTGAGCTAAATTTGATTTTTTGTTTAGAGTCTTTTGACGTAATTCTTAAAATCATGTGGGTATTTTGGTGTGAACTTTATTTTGACAACTAGAGTAAGGGTCCGTTGGATAAAATTGAAAATTAAGTGCTGAATTTTAAGTACTGAAAATTTTAAGTGATTGAATTTGCAATATTAAAAAGAGTGTTTTAAGTATACTGCATTCATACTGCATTCGTTGGTTTTTGCACTGCTTTTTCTATTAAGTGGTACATTATCACACTTGCTGAAAAGAAATAAGTGCCAACACTTTTCATTTTCAGTCCGCACTTAATTGGGTTATCAAACACACCCTAAATGAATTCTGTTAAACTAATGTTTATATTCAGGGTAATGCTATGCTTCCCATATTTGAATCCCAGATTTGGTTCGCAAATGCTAAGCTGTTTGAAACCAAATTTGGGAAGCATGGCATTATTCTTATATTCAATGGTGGGTGCATTGGTGACAAGAATACTGTAGTGATGGATCATGTCTATCTCTGTTCTTTTCAGAAAACTTGGAAAGAGAAAGGCTGCTACCAAGCCGGATAATAGTAGCAAAAGCAAGGCTAAGAAGGGAAAGTTGGCCAAGGATCCTAATAAACCCAAGAGGCCTCCAAGTGCCTTCTTTGTGTTCCTGTATGCAATACTTTTTTTTCTGCCTTCTTGAATTAGAAATTACTCTTAAATGGTTCGAACATGTTCTGAAGATTGCCTTTGATTGATGTTATATGTCCGTGTTGTAGGGAGGAGTTTAGAAAGACTTTTAAGAAAGAGAACCCGAATGTGAAGGCTGTCTCGGCTGTAAGTAACTGATGGATTTAGATATTAAAAATTCTGTTATATATTTTGTGTCATTTGAAGCTTTCGAAACTGATTTGATCCATTTATGCCGGCTTGAAGGTTGGGAAAGCTGGTGGAGCGAAGTGGAAGTCAATGTCGGATGCTGTGAGTACTCGAAATATTTCTTAAGAAATAGACCTTGCTTGATGTGTTATGATAGTATGATGAGCAGCCTTTTTCGCATTTCCTTTGAGGCCAATAAAATAGTTCATAATACCGCTGCAATGTCTAGGAGTATAGTACTATGGAGGCCAGAGTGATTTGAGCTTTTGCGGATCCCTGATATGTTTCTTGTCAAACGCGTGTTTGGGCTCAAGCGTGCTTCTCGGAGCCAAAGAAGTGGGACCAGAAATGCATACATTTGCCTACTTAGATAAATTTAAGAACTTTAGAGCCCCAAAAGCACACGTTGTGGCTGAAGCAGGTCCAGAGCCAGAGGTGCTTCAGCCCCAATGTGATGCAGGAAGCAGATTTAGCTTTTTATGCCATGACGGATTTTCTTAATTCCCATGATGCCCTTGTGATTAGCACTTTCGCTTCTTTTGCCTAAACACAAAAGTCACATCCAATGCAAACGGGCCTTAGTGACTTCTCTATGCTACTTCAATACTAACATAATCAGAGGGTTGACAAAACAGATGAAGGATCAGTGAAGTTGGGAACAAGCAGTAGTCTTTCACATTTTGCGGCGTATTGTCTCGAAGGAGATATTAATTCGTCATTGTTCAAGTGAGTACTGGTCTTACATGGTCTACCTGGTATTGTCAGGAAAAAGCCCCTTATGAAGCCAAAGCAGCCAAAAGGAAATCTGACTATGAAAAGCTTATAAATGCCTACAACAAGAAGCAGGTGAACAAATTACTCGGTTTTCTTTTAGTACATAAGTTGTACAGTAAATAATTAAGAATTAGTGTTTTTTATTGGCGTATTTACTCAAGAATATTCATACGTTCTCCAGGAAAGCGTTGCTGATGATGCTGACGAGGAATCTGACAGGTCTAAATCTGAAGTTGATGAAGATGATGAGGTAAGTAGGCTTGTATATTTCACTTTTAGTCTTCTATTTTTGTTAGGCCTACTCTTTTGTATCGGATACCTATGATGGATTGAACATGCTGGCAACATGAATTTTCTTTTCTTTCTTTTTTTTTTTTTTTTTTTGTATGGCCGTCTTCGTTCAATTGTCCCACGATGTTTTGTATTTTTCACATGTTGACGAGCTTTTGTTTGGGGCTCTGCTCATGTATTGTTTGACTTTGTATTTTTCGTCAATTTTTGTAGTATTGTATCCTCAAGTGCAGTATGCTAAACTACAGTTGATGTCATTGGTAATATCGTTAATGTTATATTCAGTGTGCAGGCATTTATAACAATGGTTTGGGAAGTGGGAGTCGGAGTGGTGACAAAATCGTATTTGGGTAGCAGTAACTTTGATAACATAACTGATTAACTGTAGGGATTTAGCAATGAGATGTAGAGAACGTCCTTGGAATCTGAAAAACTATCCTTTTATTTATGAGAGATGATAAGTATATGGGAACCAGGAAACTCTAGGAAAAGTAAAACACAGAGTAATCGGCATTGTCTTAAAAAGTGTTATATGAAGGTATATGTAGCTTTTAATTCCCTTTTTGAAGCATAAGATACTTTTATCATTAGTAAATATTACATATTCCTCGGTATTTCCATGATGGCACACTATTGGACTTTCTTTACAAAATTGTAGACCTTTACGCTCTGTTTGGTTATTGAATTTTGAGAAGGAAAAGAAAAGGGCAAGGAAACAAGAAGGAAAACTAGCTCCCTCCCTCCTGCTTCCCCTTAAGATTTCCTTCATTCTTAAGGCTTAGTTTGGCCCCCACGTGGTGCTTCTCCTTTTTTAAAGTCCAATTTCACGTTAATTCATTTGATAACTAGTTTATGAGCTTTGCAAAAATTGAACTTAGGGCTTTTTTGAAGGGAGCTTTTAAAAGCTCTAAAATGGAGCTTTTAAAAGCTCAATGTTGCTTTTTGATTTCATTATGTCTTTTTGAAGAGTAGTGTGTCACTTGTATAAAATTATCAAAGAACTTAGTAATAAATTTCATAAGCTCATTTTAAAAAGCCACATGGGGGCCAAACTAAGCCTAAATAACATTAAAAGAAAGAATTCTAAAAAAATTGTAATATACTAATAAAGGAAGTGAATGAGTCATAACATTCAAAGTATTTAATTAATATCTCAACTTATTCTCTTTATTTTTGTATTTCCGAATCGTTTTTCCTTATTAACCAAACAAAAGAAAAGGTTTTGCTCTATGTATTCTTTTCTTTTCCCTCGCTAAACCAAGAACCAGACAAAGCCTTCATTTCGAAGACGGGTTGTCCAGGAGTGACTCTCATTTGATACAATACTCCTTAACAGAAATGTACTTTTCCTTTTTTTTCTTTTTTGTCCTGGTACAATTCTTTTCTGCTACTTCATATCATCACATTGAAACGGATGCTTTCTTGCCCAGTCAAATAACCCCTTTGGGTACTTGTCTGTTTTTTTTGGTGAATGCCTATTGATATATGGCTTGTCTTTTTGATTAGGATGATGAAGAGGATGACGATGATGATGAAGAATGAAAAGAAGCGCTCTGATGTTGTATGTTCAAAGTGCACAACTTCATCTTTTGGGATGGCTTTAGCGTCATCACTTTATTGCTGTATGTTCATACTTCTAGTTGCACGCGGTGCTGCTTTAAATAGGCAAACATGGTAATATGCCTCCTGCTACTGTAACCTTGTTAAATTCCTTGTGTGCCCAGCTTGATTTTATTCCTTCAGTTGAATATCCTACTTCCGATCTCAATTGTAACTCTGCTGATTTAGTGTCCTTTGATCTTCTTACTGAGATGCTTTTGTATCGTTTTTAGCCTGCTAAGCCCAAGTTGCTTTTCGTAAACTCTTAGTGCTTTTTTATTTTTTATTTTTATTTTTATGGTGCTTTATGAGCCAACCACAGTGTTGTTAGTCAACTGATGTGAGGATATTAGAATCTCCATTTAAGTACCTCTTACATACATGGCGTCTTCATCTTATGGTCCAGAAAACTGCAGAAGAACATAAACGTGACCCAAAATGCCTAAGTCCAAGTTAGTAGTAGGTATTTTATAAGCGCACCACATTATCCTCACTCAATCGATGTGAGGAGTTTACACCTTAATTGGCCAAAAAGATGGATTGTTTTATTACACAGTTGCACGTCGAGGACATGGTTGTTTGGGCTAAAGTGGTATTAGGATGTTTTTGAAATGCATCATTTCCACCAATTGTAATTACATTATGCTCGTCATTGTTAACTTATTTTAAGGATGTGATCAAATAGACTTTTTATTGTTTCACAAAAGCAAGCTGTACTTGTTTCCGCTTATAAGTCGGAGATGTGATCTGATCGTAGAGAACATAGAGTTGGGGAGTGATGGAACTCCATGTTCATCAACTTCTATAGCAGATAACTCCCACTGTGATGTTTTTGTTTTCATCTCTACCCCTTATTCGATTTTATCTCTCCACATATGAAATAATATTCAATATCGATACGTATAGTCGACCCCAATTGATTGAGATACAAGGCTTGGTTTATCGATACGTATAGTCGCTTTCATATCAAACGGATCATTACTGAGCTATGATATGCGGAAGATTGCATTATATTTCTGCTGTGCGCGCGAGGGACATGGATGTGTTCTTAGCAGCTGGATAATGTCTCGCCCAGAAATTGGAAAAAAAAAATGTGAAATTTCCACAGTTGAGCTTTCTATTACATCTGATGACATTTGTGATCGTCTCAGTGCTGAGTGGACTCATATCACCTTACACTAGTTTTGTGTTGCGATTGAACACAAGTGTGAGAAATTTGAATTGTGAAAGACTGTATAAACCTATAAAACCTCAAGCAGAGATAATGACCTATAAGGACCTGTTTCGCAACAGTTTTTGAAGCTCATAAATGGTTATGTAACTCCAAAACAAAAACAAAAACGTTTTGTCTAACTGGCTTCTTGTATTCAATCGCAAAAACATGTGTCAATACCGGAGATTGGTGATTGGTCAAAAATTACTTTTTTCGCTTTTAGCCAAAAATAATTTTCTACTATTGAATACTAGAAGCAGAAGTTGTTACCAAACAGACACTGTAGTGTTCTGTAGCAAACAAAGTTGTGTCATTTGTCCATGTGGCAATCAAATCGAAGTCTACCAAGTAGTTTCACACTGAAATATGCTAAGTGACGTCCTTTTTTTTTTTCCCTTGTTTTTTGTGTTGCCTCTCTCAATTACATTAATCAACACCCAAAGCGTGTCCCCAAGCACAAGGCAAGCACATTAGATAACACAAGAAACATGATATGGAAAGAATGAACTGTATAGTTTAATTTAAACATGGTCACAATGCATATATATATATATATCATGTTTCAAGTCTTGAGACAAGAATTCACAAATATTTACAGTTACAGAATTTCTGACTTGACAAAGGAAATCTCTCTGTTTAAACTTATGTAAGAAATCTATGATGGTGTAAAATGTAAAAAGAAAAAAGAAACTCAAATACAGTCTATCAAGCATTTTATGTACAAAAGAGCTACTTCAAATTCAACCATGCCCTCACCGGTTATGCGGATCATAAGAAACTATAACTGAGTCTGGGACAATAAGAGGCAACTTCTCAATGTACAATACAAGTCTCTTCAAATTTTCTTTCGCAATCGAAGATAAGTCTGCTATGTCACAACTGTCTGTATAGATCCAAAGGTCACCTGAATTCACTCTTTTCAGACTATCGCGACAGAAGGGGCACGACTGAGACCGAGCGCGCCTAGAGCAACAACAAAAAGCCACATTATAAGTGTCTGCAAGATTGAGAAAGAACATAAATGCGAACTAGCAATCTTGGATTCGACTACCAAGGATTCATGATGGGGTGCACCTCTTAAAAGACCTCTATGGCATGATGAACCATGGTTCACAAAGCTACACTTTTCAATTAAGTTTAATGTTAAAACTAGGTGATCTGCAGTAGTACTAAAGTTGGTCTCCGTTTGGTTTTCAGATTTAAAGAAGGAAAACTATTTCCCTTCTGTGACAAACCTATATAAAGAGGAATGATGTTTACCCTCAAAATGAACTTCTACTTTAATTTTCTCCTTATTTTGTTTTGTTCTTATATTCTCACTGCTTTCCTTATTAACCAAACGAGGGGGGGGAAAAAATGTTTTCCTTGGGGCTTTTATTTCCTTTCCCTCACTAAATCCATGAGCCTAACAGAAACTGAAGTGGAAAATGATAGGCATTCCCTAACTTGAACAGCAACCAAATTAGGAGTCACTCAAGACCCACCAATCTCATTGATTTGAAGGGTCAGTACCAGTAGACGTTTCATGCTAGGAAGCACCTGACACTTCTAAACACGTAGCGTGTCGTATATATTCAAGTATCTAATCCTAAATGAATGTTCCCAAATGTATTACACCTACACAGTCAAGAATATTTGCTAGTGGAAAAAAGAGGACATGATCTGGCAGAAACCAACATACAAATGGTAATACTAAACAGAAAGCAAGATAGTTTGCTTACCAGTTTCTATAGCACTTCATACATATAGAATGATTGCAGTTGGGCAAGACAACCATGCTGTTCACCTCCATGCATATTCCGCATTCGTGTTCTCTCTCAACATCGATCTCGGAGAGCTTACCGTCATCCATTCCATCTTTTCTCCTGTACTTTGAAGCCCACAACTCTCTCTGCTTCCTATCTTCAACGTCAGTAATTCCTCCTTGAAGTAGCAATAAAGAGGGAAATATCATGCCTGCCCACATTTAGCTAATGTGAGAGCTTATGGAGCTAGGATTAGACAACTTATTATGGTGTAGATATGAGCATGGATCAAGTAACAGACAATCACAATAACATGTCAATTTTTTTCCAAAAACAGATGAGTGTTAAAATTTCTCAAAAGGGCCTGTTTGGAATCACTTTCCGAACACGTGTTTAGCTCAAACAACTTTCTGGGACACAAAACACGTATATTGATTTGTTTGGATTAGTTTTGTGAAGGACGTCTTTAGATTCACGAAAGCATGTTTGGGCGGAAAGCACGTTTAGAAGTGCTTCGGACCAAATGCTATGTAGGAACCAGATTGGTGTTTTAATGAACATTTTTAATTCCCATGAAGCCCTTGTGATTAGGGCTTCTTCTTCTACTTCTGTTTCTACCTAACGCAAACGCCACAACCAATCCAAACGTGCGCAAAATTTACTCACCATAAAAATCTTTTATACTCGCTTTCCTTTCATGAATGGACATTGTGGTTTTGCCATCTTGATAAGCCTGTCATCCAATCAATTTCCATGAAGAAAAGGGCTAAAGAACATAACAATACAACCTGAGTCATAATAAAGAAACCTTATAGATGAGAATTCTAAGCAACCCAAGGGCACCAGCAAGCCGGCAATTAGTCCATCGAACAAGAAAGAGAAAAATGTGCGCACGCGGACTGTAAGATAATCTCAACTGAAGACATGCACCATCATATTCCTTCGGATAATCAGAAGCCCTGTATCTCAAGATCAGTAAAAAATAAAAGAAGCAAATTAACAAGAAGTACCTATCAATGTTCCAAATCAATGGGCTGTTTGGCGACAACTCATGCTTCTACGATTCAATCAAAGAAAGTTATTTATTGGCACAAGTTGTCCAAGTTACCTTCGTCATCTTTTGACTAAACACAAATTTTTCACAATTCAATCACAGAAGCTGGTTTCGCAAATTTTTAACGAACGACTTATGGACTCAAGGATGGATCTGGGGGGGGGGGGCACCGCCCCCCATAGATTTGGGAAAAAAAAAACACTTAATTATACTAGTATTATTCGTAAATACACATTAAATATATATACGCGCCCCCTCCCTAAATTTTTTTTTTCTAAATTATTAAGGTCGCCCCCCTTAGATTTTTTTTTTTTTTTAAACTGATGTGTATATGTAAGTTTTGAAAAAGTTTGGTGTATTTATAAATATAAACTCTGAATTTAGTTTACATATTGCTCCATACCTAGTTGATTCAAATAGTTTGTATTTTTCTCCCCTTATATAGTTATCTCATGATAAAAAATATATAAGTAAACGACCAAAAAAAAAAAAAAAAATCGGGGCTAGACTGATGCCTGGATCCGTACCTGTATGGACTCCAAAAGCTATTGCCAAACGAGGCATAAACAGTGGCACTAATCTCTAAGGTATGAAAATATTCAATTGAAGCCTCCCTTAAAGGGATGAGTACACAAACAATAACCACCAAAAAGAAAGAGATGAGTGAAATTTGTGTTGGGAAAGTTACCTAGGTGGGGGAAGAAATTCTTTCAATCCAATCAATAATTTGCAAGCAACCCATTAAATCTCCTCTTTTTATAATTGTAATATCTAAAGATTTTTCAGTTGCCAGTGACCCCAATTTTGTTGGGGTTAGCATGAAAATTGTCATTCATCTCCCAATTTCCATCAGGAAAAAAATAAATAAATAAAACCCAAATGAAGAAACAAATCCACAAATTGAGCTGATAAAATTAATACCATTTACGATTGGAGCAAACAACTATGAGTAAATACAGAGAGAGAGAGAGAGAGAGAGAGAGAGATTACAGGGTATTTGCATGCTGAATATCAGCTTCAAGCGCTTTAAAGGAATCCTTGAATGACTTCCTCATGTCGTTACTCTCCTCTGTAACCAATTCCCATTCAGCATCGCAGTCCTAATTCAACAACTGCAACTCTCTCCCTCTCTCTCTCTCTCTCTCTCTCAAGAAAGAGAGAAAGAAAGCTTAGGAAGCTGATTTTCTCTCTCCGTAACTGTGACTGGTGTGGTGTGGTGGCGTAGTAAAGCGATTTGTGTAAGATACTCTGAATTGTGGGGCTCACCTCTCGCCCTTCGCTTGGACCACACGCTTCGGTATCAGCTGCTTTTCCGGTCTCTGTTTGGCCACAGCTTTTGCTTCTGCAATTTGACAGTAATGGAATGTTTTTTTTTTTTACTCTCTTTATTATCAAAAGTTACTTTTAAGGTTTAAAGGGTGTCTGTGTGAGATAATAGGAGTAAGACCATTTTCAAAGAGAAGGCAAAATTTACACAGTAAATGATTTATTTGATGCAAGAATTTACATTTGTTACTTGAATCAAATTCATGCACTCCAAAGGATACGCCAAATGTTGATTATTTTAGTGTATCTTTAGTTTTTCATCTTTTCATATTCGGACTTTTTTTTTATCACTTTTTATCATCCAACCACACTCCCTCTCTCTCCCCCACATTTTTTATTCTCAATAAATTCATTTGATGCAGCAAGCAAATGTAACAAAGTTGCTACATATGACAAGGGCAGCAAAGTTGTTGCTGTTGTTTGATGCTCCCTTTGGAGCCCATTTTGCTGATGTGGAGCAGCAAAGTTGTTGCATTTTTTAGTTTGATGCCATTGTTAGAAGAGATGGTCTAATACTTGAGACACAACTTTCACATAACCTTTCTAAAAGATGTGTCTATCTCTCTCCTGTGTCACTAGGAGAGAGATAGACACAGAAGAGAGATAGACACATCTTTTTAGAAAGGTTGTGTGAAATTTGTGTCCCAAGTATTACTCTGATAATAGTACTCCAATTTTTTTTTAAGTTCATAAGACCATCTCCAATGAGCATGCTATAATTCATGCTATTGCCAAATTATAGTATGATCTTGAAAAATCTCTCTCCAATAACATGCCAAAGCTCGTGTCAAATTATAGCAATGCTATATCCTGTGCCAAATTTAGCATGACCTTTGGCATTGCTATAATTTGGCATGATATTGGCACACATTGGAGATGTGTTTTTGAATGGTCATGTTATAATTTGGCACACCAACAAGGTAATATCTTAACTTTTTCCAATACAAGAAAATAAATAGCATTTCATTTAGCATGTACCATTGGAGCACATGTGTTAAAACACACTAACATTTTAGCACTCTAGAAATGCTAAAATATAAGTTTTACATTAAAAAAAAGTTTTGAATAGCATTTACCGTTGCAAATGCTCTTAAGTAATATATGAAACTCAAAAGCTAGAAAAAATGTTTGATAAATTAGATTTTTCGACCTAAAAAAAAAAGTTGCACTTAAAAATTACGATTGGCTAAAAAGCTTACATTGGGCATTTTTTTTTTGGTCAAAAAGCAATTTTTCATAATTCCATCGCAGGAACAGCAGCTCTGCTAAACGGCCACTAGTTATCTTGTGTGCAGTTACAAATTTCGCCATTGATACAAATTTTACTGCAATTCAATAGTACAAACTGGTTTGCCAATCATTTGAGTTTTTGAAATTTTATAATCACTTCTAAACTCCAAAAGTTATTGTCAAACATGCTTTCTAAATGCACCCACCAAATTTATAGTTTCTCTCTACACTCATATAGAGGTGTAAGAAAAAATCACAAATCGCAAACCGACCGGTCGGTTTTCTAAATATATGTACAAGCTAAAATTGACCATAAAATCGACAGAACCCTAAAAAACCGATCAACCGACCAATTTATACTCCTATTGGTCGGTTTTCAAGCACCAAGAAATAAAAATAATAATAATAATAATAAATAAATAAAATAAAAAGGAAAAAAATTTGATCAACCGACCGATTAACACCCCTACACTCATATACTCACATGGTATAATAAAAGATAGTACTCGTAATCAGAGTTTTTTTACCCAACACATTAAACCCATCAACTTTTTTTCCAGACCATTAACTTTTCTTATTTCTCAAACCCATTTACATTTAAAGTCACAATTTGAAAATGCAACTTCTGTCAATTTTTTATTCGCTAATTTTCACAAAAGTCACAATTTCAAAATGTGTCTTCAGCAAAAAAAAAAAGTTGCGAGTTCAGAAGTCGCAATTTCAATTCACAAGTCGCATTTTGAAATTGCAACTTCTGTGAAAATCAGCGGAAAAAATGGGTAGAAGTTGCTTTTTTTTTTTTAAATTGCGCTTTTAAAAAGTTGATGAATTTGAAAAATAAGTCGAAAAGTTAATCGTGTGAGAAAAAAATTGCTGGTTTAAAGAGTTGGGTAAAAAATTCCTCATTATTATCATAGTATAATATGTCACATAGTGCGGGTGTACAAAGAAATTGAATAGATTATTTATTAGTTCTCTGGAGACAAGTGAACAAGATCTAACATTTTATAATATCAATTAGAGAGTTTATATAAAATGAGGTTCTATCCAATTAGGTCGGCACCAACTCCCCTCACATCTGATGTGTCAGGGATGTACGTAATCGGTTTGAATCGGTTCGATTTTTTGAGGTTTTCAAACCAACCGCTCGTTATTCGTTCGATTTTTACACAAGAACTTTTTTTGGTGAAAACTGATGGACTTGGTCGGTTCAATTCTCTCAATTTTTCTTACACCCCTATAGTATGCAGTATGCGGAAGTTTGAATCCCTTCTCCCTTCTAATAAAAATAAATAATTTAGGCTTAGTTTGGCCCCCCTTTTGGTGCTTCTCCTTTTTTAAAGCACAATTTCATGTTAATTCCTTTGGTAACTAGTTTATGAGCTTTGCAAAAATTGAACTTAGGGCTTTTTTGGGGGAGTTTTTAAAAGCTCTAGAATGGAGCTTTTAAAAGCTCAAGGTGGCTTTTTGGTTTCATAATATCTTTTTGAAGAGTAGTGTGTCACTTGTATAAAATTATCAAACAACTTAGTAGTAAATTTCATAAGCTCCTTTTAAAAAGCCACGTGGGGGCCAAACTAAGCCTTAATCAGTGAAGCGGGCGATAATCCTTTTTTAACTGCAAGATTTTTTATGACTGCACTTAAAACTGAAAATAGGATCACACAATGGATATAAGGACACTGGATGAACATAATTTAAGTATATTTTTAACAGTGACTGAGCTTTTAAAATTCTGAAATTTAACCAAAACTTTGAAGCTTTAGACAATAATCTTCCTCGCCCCTCTGACCTATATATACATCTGAAATATAATTAACTCATGTATGAATTAATAGACTACATTTTTATTATGTAAAAGAAATATATCTGCAAAAAAAAAAAAAAAAAACATAAATAGGAAAACATAAGACTCGAGGAGGAATTTGTCGCATTTCGCTTGTATTAAAATTGATCAATATCTTCTCAAAAACAAAAGGATCAATAGATCAATAATTGAATTGTTCAAAGTGCTCAACAGTTGGTACAAAGTACAAACCGACATGGATTTTAAAGCGTAGTGACTCATTTTGTTGTCTCCAATCCACCATGAGTTGGAAGAGACAAAAGTCATTTTACACGAAAAACATGAAAACATTCGAAGGGGACAAGCTATTATGATAATGAAGCTAACCAAGAAATGACGACGTACGTGGTTGGTTGATGGATCAAATGAAACGTGGCATTTTTGTAAAGAGTTATGTTAGACCATTTCAAAGTGCAAATCATCAATTGACTCATCAAATAGGTACTTTGATGGTTTTTAGATAAAGTAGTTGTGATGATTTTGATGAGTCACTCCAATCCTTACATCAAATTTTAATTATTTTAATATATTTTATTCTTTATTTATTATTTGTATTCTACCAATGTTATTGTATTTTGTGATTTTATAATATTGTTTATTGGTAATATATGATATTTTCTAATTAAAAAACTAAAATGTTACTCCCTCCGTCCCATTTTATGTGTCCCCTTTTCCTTTTTGGTATGTCCCAAAATTTTTGTCCACTTTCCTAATTTAGTATACAAATTTTTCTTAGTTTTCCAAACTACCCTTCCTTGTAACAACACTAAAACAAAATAAAACAAAAAAAGTGCAATAATTATAGGCAATTGTAAAAGTAGGTGTAGATTCTTTTTGTCCCCTTAAATAATTGGATTTCCAAAAAGGGACACATAAAATAGGACGGAGGGAGTATTTTAAATATTTTACAAATTAAAATATTATTTTGAATTTTTTGCAATTTTGGTTTTTCAATTAAATTTCCCTCTACAAAGGAATTGTGAAAGTAAAATATGGGCACAAATTTTTGAGATGGGTACAAAGCTTTTAGTGTGAAAGTTTCTAATTTATAGGCAGATCAGGTTTATGTTGTTATTTCATCAGAAAAAAAAAATAAACAAATAATTTTAAGAGCCATTGTAAATTATTTTTAGCCGTTGGAACTTGATTATAGCCGTTGTTTTGTTTTGTTTTGTTTTTTTTTTATTTACAAGTCCAATGGTCATGTAATTATAGGTGAGCTCATACACACTGAATAATTTTTGCTTTTATTTACCACTTTCCCAATGTTTCTTTCAACGTATCTCATCTTTCAACAGCTCTGTTTTCAGCTTGGTGATGAATTTTATTTCTTCTGTCTCCTCTCATCTCTCATCTGTAAAACTTGAGGAGAGCATTATTCGACTAAAATTTTGCTAGGATTACTGGGATCTACATCATGGCCGAAGAAATTAGGATTGGGTGTGGTGATGGGGTTTGGGCGTGGTGATGGTGATGGATTTGGTGGTGATCGGCGGTGGTGATGGGGTTTGGGGCGTCGTGGTGGTGGTGTTGGTGGTGGTAGTGGCTGGTGGTGGTTAGGACACAAGATGCGTCCCACTATCTTAGTTTTGGCCTTGGAATGTAGGACCTTCAGCACGAAAATTTATTGTGTGGTCCAGATTGTCATAAACCAAATGATTGGACCGAACCAATCAACTGCCTGTCGATTTTCACCAAAGAACACATTTTTTGCTCACCTATAGTATGCGCAAATTGATCAATATCTTCTCAAAAAAAAAAAATTTTGATCCATAGATCAATAATTGAAGAGTAATGTTAGAAATTTAGATGCACTCTTAAATGCACAATTAAATGTACAACTTTGCTTTAAAATATTGGACCTCGTAAAGTCTGTACACAAAAAAGAGGGTGTGCAAGCTTTTCAGCACGAAGTCTAATATTTTTAAACAAATTTATGTATTTAATTGTGTATTTGAGAGTGCTTCTACTATTACTCATAATTGAATTGTTCAAAGTGCTCAACAGTTGGTACAAAGTACAAACCGACATGGATTTTAAAGCGTAGTGACTCATTTTGTTCTCTCCAATCCACCATGAGTTAGAAGAGACAAAAGTCATTTTACACTAAAAACATGAAAACATTCGAAGGAGACAAGCTATTACTACCTCCATCCCATTTTATGTGTCCCTTTTTGGAAATCCAATTATTTAAGGGGACAAAAAGAATCTACACCTACTTTCCACAATTACCCATAATCATTGCACTTTCTTTTTTATTTTGTTTTGGTATTGGTTGTAAAGAAGGGCAATTTGGAAAACTAAGTAAAGTTTATATACTAATTTAGGAAAGTGGACAACAATTTTAGGACATACCAAAATAGAAAGGGGGACACATAAAATGGGACGGAGGGAGTATTATAATGAAGCTAACCAAGAAATGATGACGTACGTGTTTGGTTGATGGATAAAATGAAATGTGGCGTTTTTGCAAAGAATTATGTTATATTTTTTAAATTTAAATCTTTATTTAAAATAATGTGATACTAATTAAAATTTAATGAACCAATTGACAATTATAGGTCAATTTAACATCCTCAAATCAAAATTTAATAAATCCACTATTACTTCATTTAGAATAAAAATTTGGCAAACATGGTATTACAACCGTTAGGATGTGATAAAAAAAAAAAAAAATTCAACCGTTAAGTGCGGTCCCACTTTGGTTGTTACATTTATAGCATCTTAGTCTTGGCCGTGCTGTAGCCTGTAGGACCTTCAGCACGAAAATTTATTTTGTGGTCCAGGTAAACCAACTGATTGGACTGAACCAATCAACTGAACCAATCAGTCGATTTTCACCAAAGAATACATTTTTGCTCATCTTACAATTACTTATTTTTGTTCACCCTCATTTCTCATTGGCTAATGTAGTGGAATTTAAGATTAAATAAAAATTAATTAATGGTATAAAATACTTGACTCCATTGTATTAGCCAATGAAAATGGAGGGTGAGCAAAAGGTGAGTAATTTTGGAGTGAGTAAAACTGCACTCTTTCACCAAAATAGTGCAGTGGAATACCGAACCGAGAAAATACCCCAAAATTGACAAAATCGACAAATTCGAACCAGTGACACCCCTAGTCCTGACCACACATAATATGTCAAGTGGACCTCAAAAGCTTATCAAATTAGCCCCAGCTTTGCCTTTCTCGCGCTCTGTGCGCACAGATCGAGCTGCTCTGGTCAGCGTTTTTGTACACTTGGCAATTTATGTGTGGTTTGAAACCATCGCATCAGCTTGATGAGTTAGTGATCTAAGAGCACAAAATATAATTTCTCATTTAAGCCCATGAGAAAATTGCTTTTGATCGAAAGCTATCTAGGTGACTTTCCGCCGATCAAAATTTTCTACAATTGATTTACAATTTTTTTTTCAATTGAATCATAAAATCTGATTGTCACACAATTGTATTTGAGCTTCTAAATTTCCGCAATCACTTATGTCACATCCTTTTATAAGTATCTTTTTGTGACCCTTTTGTGTCCCAAACATTCCCCACACTAAATTGAACACCAAATAACCTCTCGTTTATTAAAACTTGGTAAGTAGAATAAAATGAACACAAAATTTAATAAATTGCTTTAAAATTCAAAGTACCATAAAATGTAATTGAGAAGTGTAACATAAATTTTTTTTTTAGGAATAATTACATTGACGTTCTCTCAGACTAGGTCAAAATACAGAGAGACCACTAATAATGTTTGAAAAGTTACACTAATTTTGGGGAAAGTCTATCCCAAAGTTCTATAAAAGTGTCTAGGCCTATAAATAGAAACAATAGTTTTAACTGTTAACGAAAAGATAAAAAAAGGGGTGGGTGAGAATTTCTACAAGAAGCTTGGTTTTTAGGCAAGAGAAAGGTTTTTCTTATCCACTAACAAAATAAATTAGGGTGATAGTGGAGTTAATTTAGATGATTGGTTTCCATGAAAATGACATGGCAACCAATTACAAAAGATGATCATAGAATGCAAATAGAAGTATTTAATCTTCTGTTAGAATTCGTAGAGTGAGAAGCAACCAATTGCTTGCAGAACCTACACACCAACTTATGCAAATTTGGGTTAATGCATACCGCAAGTATCTTTGCATTTAAAATGAAAACTTGTCAAAGTTTTCAATAATGACAGCAAGCTAGTTTCAGAAAAAGAGAGAGTTCTTAGTTCTTCTAATGTCATGATTTAGTAGAGTGACTTCTTGAATCAATTGTAAGGGCTTGTTTGGGAACTTAGAACACGTGATCAGGTTCAAACCTATGTTCGTTATTATATGATTTTAATAAAAACAAATATTATATTTTAAGAGAGTTTTTGGTTCAGACACGAACTCGTATAACATGAGCCAATTTTGGGGTTCCAAGAAGATCCAATTCTACATAAATCTACGTTTGTGTATCTGTTGTTTAAGGTACAGAGTCTGTCTAACTTAGAAAAGACAAATGGTTTTTTTTTTTTTTTTTTCTTTTTCTTTTTATTAAGCTTACAAAACATTGGTTTCAACCAAATAAAAGTGAGACTTAATTTAAACCTGTAACCTATTTTCCCCTTTCTCAAACAGGTTCTAGGCAATAAAGGGGCATCCACTTGATTTCAATTTTGATTTTTATGAATGGTAGGAATGGATCAAGAAAGCTACTCTGCAAAAACTCCATACTAAATGATAGTCCTACAAAATCAGAGCACCAGGACTACAAATTTTCTGGCAGCTCATGAATTACTGCAGTTTCATTACAAGTGCTTTTGGCAAAATATAAATCCCACAGAAATAGTGATAATATTGGTGGGTAATGATAGTCCTACAAAATCAGAGCACCAGGACTACAAATTCTGCCAGCTCATGAATTACTACAGTTTCATTACAATTGCTTGTGGCAAAATACAAATCCCACAGAAATAGTGATAATATTGGTGGTAATGATAGTCCTACAAAATCAGAGCACCAGGACTACAAATTTTCTGGCAGCTCATGAATTACTACAGTTTCCTTACAATTGCTTTTGGCAAAATATAAATCCCACAGAAATAGTGATAATATTGGTGGGATATGATCTTCAGATAAAAAGAAAAAAAAGATATCCGGAAAAAAAAAAATGTAACAAAAAATTTAGATTGTCGAATCGCTACTGCTCAGCTTTTGTTTATTGCGATTTTCCTCCACGATTCTTTGTAACTCTTTCTCACTGGCCGTAATCAGGCGTTTGACACTATCAAATGTGGTAAGTCTAATGCTGAAATGACAAAGAAGGTAATATCAAGAACAACAGTAAGCAGGCATAGCAACCAAACGAGGGGTGAATAATTGCAAGGATCGGACTTATTTGATGAGGCAAGTCAGAGCTTAGTTTTGTTGGAAAGACGTAAACAATTAAACGTGTTCATGAGCTTATGCTATGTTTGGGAAGAGGGTTCGAAAAGCAGAAGGAATGGAAGAGAAGAGGGAGTGGGGGGGGAGAGGAATGGATCAAGGAAAGGAAGGAGTCTTCACCACTTTTGGTTGGTAAAATAAGAAGGAAAGGAGAAAGAAGAGAATGGATATTGTGTATTTTACTATTGTGCCCTTATATTTAAAAAAAAACAGGTGGGGGGGGGGGGGGGGGGGGGGGAGGGGGAGTGGTTTTAAGTTTTTTAAAAAGGGTGGGAAGCCTCTTCCCTCCCCCAATCCGTCCACTTTTGGATGGATGAGAAGTGGTGGGACCGAAGGGATGCCTCTTCCCTGTTTCCTTTCCCTCCTCTTCCGTCCAAACAAGTGTTTTGTCATCTTCACTCCGCACTTCCCTCCACCCTTTCCTTCCTTTCTTCCTTCATACCAGACTTAACTCTGATCGCACGAATTCATTTGTGTTGAAAGTCATACAGACAAAGATGAATTATTCAACAGATTCAAAGGATGATCCTTAACACCAACTAACAATTCTTTTAACTGCTAGGACATAAAATATGCCAAAAAGGAGGAGAGAGTAGAGAGGATACAAAAGCAAAGAACTTGAACCTGCTATTTGGTAGAGTTTTCAACGCATTGGGTAAAAACCCCCTGTACAATCCAATTAAACCATCACGAGCCACAATGCCTGCATTGGCCAAATCGAAGCAGACAATTAGCATTTGGGAGATTTAACTAGAATAACACGACATTGAAGGATATGCCATCTTGATAATTGAAGAATAACACGACATTGAAACAAGAAACTCTGGATTGAAAGGGGTGCTCTAGACTTGTAATAAATGGAAATCCCAAAGTAAATAGGAGCTACGTACATATTAAAAGACTGTGAAATGACATAAATATCTGACTGCTCTTGTATTGAGATGCTCGATAAGATCATTAAACCAATTCAAAGACAAAAGCAAATAAAAGAATCATTCGCATTATGTTTCATTTGCTACACTAAATGGCTACTTTCCTTCTAGTGAAGCAAGACTCAAGCCCCTAGTGAATTTACAGAACTCCATGCCAAATCAGTCACACCAAAAATCCTATATCAAAATCCACATCACACATGCAAAATACCATAATTTGTTGCCTGGAAAACGGGATATCGATTCAAAGCAATGAGACAAAACTGTAACTACATTTGCATCAAGAAACCTAGAAACATACAATGCAATTTTTTAGAGTCACAATGAAGAAAAAAATATATAAAAGCATCATCTAGACTTATGCTATTAGAAAGGGAGAAAGAAGGCTACCGGATCTTATTTTTCTATCAACTATAGCTACCGGATCTTATTTTTCTATCAACTATAGGTACCTTAAAACCAAGACCCATGGTGGTTGGAATCGTACGATTCAGGATTCGATTTGATTCTCATACTGAATGATTCAAATCATGCCTATGAATCGAAAATCGCACTGAATCAGTGATTCGTGATTCAATTCGTGACGATTCACAATTCGATTAACACTAGTCATACGATTCATAAAAATTTTGAGTTTCGCTTAAAAAAAATAAGGTGTGGTCTTATTATTATTATGTTTCCGTGTTACATGCCCTTCTATTCTTTAACTTGTATTAGTTTTACTGGATATTTAGTTGGGATACAACTGCTACATATAAAGCTTATGCTTGTTAGTAAACAAATATGTGACTAGTAAAATAATGCCAATATTTTTATTAGGAAAAATAGCAGTAAATGCCATTAATGCATTGTCCTTGTGTTTGTTCTTTTTCCTATTCACATTCATGCATAATGTCAAGTGTTGGACTTCACATCATAAAAAAAGCACGCATTATAATATGTATATACATGAGTTTTATGTGCATATACAAACGTATTATTATTTCTTTTCTAAAAAAGTGAGTCTTATTGTGTGCTTTAGTATGCTTCCCCGGATTCGATTCCCGATTCACAATTGTAGCATAGTGATTCAAGATTTGATTCACGATTTGACAACATTGCCAAGACATAATTCCTTTCCTAAAACAATTAGAAGCATACTAAAGTGTCACTACAAAAAACAAAGGAAAAATTTAAAACTACCACACCTCTCCATGTTGCTCATGTCTCTCTCCAGCCAACAAAAACCACAAAACCATTTCACAGTGTGCGTATCTGCCCCTCTACTAATATAAAATGATAAGACAAAATATAGCATCAGTTTACCTGGAAAGGCATCGAAAACTGTCTTGTAAGGTGTACCCTTCATTTGCATTTGCCTTCTCACAGTATCCAAGGGATAGCACATGAGAGTGGCAAGAGAAGCGGACACCAAAGCTGTTACTAGAGACGTTTCAGTCCTCTTTTGGAACCTCTCAGGCAAAGACTTCTTCACCCTGACATTCATCCACCAGACTCAAGCTTTAAGAATAAAAAAACGAAGAAGGTAATAGTATAGGGTAGTGTTCTGAATCAATAAGCTGATTGAAAAGGGTATTTCTGGGAAAATAAGCTCACAAGTCAAAAATGCAGAAGTTCACAGCAATGTAAGGGGCTATTGCAATAAGAGAAGGTCCAAGACCACTATAAAACGACGCAAATCCTTCCTCTCTCAAGATACTCATGGCAACCTGGGAAAAACTTCAATATAATCTTTCGAATTTCGTTGAGAGTGGTATTATTGTCATAAACACAATTTTTAAAGTGGACAATCTTACCTCAGACATACTTCGATACCCTGGCTCAACTGCTAATCGTAATCTCAAGACATCTAGAGGGTATGTCACCTATATAGAGACAAAGTTTCAAAGGATCAAAGACTTGTTTGCATTGGTAGAAATACTTGCAATTTACAAACACACACAAAAAAAAAAAAAAAAAAAAAAAAAAGAACAAAAGCAACAAATATAAGAATCCTCATAATAAAGATAACCACCACAAAATAGAATGCATAGTCAAAATCTATGTAGCATGAAAACTTCAATTTTGGAGTCGTTTACATGTAGGACACGCGACACAATGTGTCCTAATTTTTTTCCAAATCGGGCAGGTGGCGAACGCTGTCGGACACAGGAGTGGACACGGTATGGCATGGTATTGTTGTATAATTAATTTTAAAAAGCTAGTCTTTTATTTGCAATGTCCTAACCCTGTCCGTATCCTACACTTTTAACATTTTCCGTGGTGCAGTGTTGTGTCATGCCATATCCATGTCATGTGTCCATATCCCTGCCACATAGATCAGAATTCTTAACTAAATTGCTTACAAAAGTTGAGGTCATGCCAGCACAAGCACCAGCAGCTAGTCTTCCAAGAACAGGGAGCTCACCATCCTTTCCACTAAAAAGTTTCTACAGATTCAAATTCAAATAACCACCAGATGTCAAAGACAGTAATAATACGAACTAGAAACATATTGGAGTGATAAGATAGAGTCAAACCATGTCCCTATTACCTTGTAGGCTTCATAAGCAAATAGCTGAACAGCACTATATGGTATAATTCGAACCACCTGACATAGCTCATAAAACTTTTGTTAGGTACAACTTTAACAAAAACCGTATCCCAGACTTTAGCAAGGATGAATTGTGAAATATTATTTGAAAGAGCTCATCCATGTAGTTTAGAAAGCGAAGGATGAGGGACCTGAGGAAGGTTTCCTTTCCAATACCCCTTGATTCCTTCTTGCTTCCCTATCAATGTTATTGCCTGCAATGCATGTTCAGGTAGGCACCCCAAGTAAAGATGAAGAACTTATCACTTAAAACAAGGCAAAAGCTTGTAAAAAAGGCACTTACAAAATTTCAAAGATGGGACATGGAAGGCAAAAACTCCAGTATCTCTATATAATTTGATATGTATATTAGTCTATAGAGAAGCTAAAAAGTTCATATCTATTGAAGGTAATCTATAAGTCAGTCAATTTTCAGAGAAAAAAATGCTTATCCATAATCTTCATATCGCAATTTCTCTTAGTGTTTATCCCAAAAAAAAGCAAAATCACAAAAATTTACAATACCAACGAGACATAAGTCAGCCTTTTCACAAAGAAAAAGTATCCTCTAAACAGCAATTGTCTTGTTCGGTTCTTGAACCCAAAGCTAAAACACATATGTATTCATAATGGATGTTCTTGTAGTACATAATGCATCATCACGTTATTCTTGGAGCATAACCACACTTGCCCTTTCTGCAATAATCATCTTCAACTGATATTGTTATTTAAAATTACTTACTATCGTTGCAAGAAATCTCACACAACAAAGTCAAAGGAAGACAGACGACATGCTGCTTATAAAGTACTAGAGGTCTCATGGTAGGCTCTCCGTCATTACAAGGCAATAGGTTCTTTCGTTGTTTGGACATTACTTCTAATCTTGTTTAGGCACTTTAGAGAAAACAAATGGCAGACTATGTAGTGGAAGCGGCATAATGAAAGAAATCCCAGAAACAGTATTGATACTTGAAGATGGATATTGCACTAATACCTCCATAAGATAATGGCAGTAGCTATTCTACATTTAAGAAAATTCTCAGTTGATGGTTTTGTTGCATCCCATCAAAGATATTGGCTGCCCATACATTCAACACAAAGGATGAACATAAATAAAATTCTACAAAGCATTGTGGTAAATCATAAAATGGCTAGCACAAGTAATGCAGTTTTAGTATTGAATACAATCTTTATATATGGAGAACAACATGGAATTTTCCATTAGTTGAAAGGGAATACAACTAAGACTAAGGGTGTGTTTGATAACCCAATAAAGTGGTGAAAATGAAAACTTTATCTTTTTTTAACGCGTTTGATAACGGACCACTTAATTGAAAAAAGGGCCAAAAAAACCCACTGAAAACTTTAAATGAAAATTTTCTACAGAAAATAATCACGGAATGCAATCTATTTAAGTACCTGAAAAACTGTTTTTCAGTATTGCAAATTCAATCGCTTAAAATTTTCAGTACTTGAAATTCAGCACTTAATTTTCAATACTTAATTTTCAGTTTTATCAAACGGACCCTAAGATGAACCATGCTGTACCTCAATGAATTCAATCCCCTTCTTAGCACTTTCTTGCCCAGCCCGTAATCCATGAGTCTGCAAATAGATCAAATTGATCGAGGTTATGCATTAGTATTGCAAAAATATAGAACTGACAAACAATGAACTTTACATTAGGACATGAAGGTGGATAAATTAGCTAGACTCCAGGGCTCAAGGTTTTAAATAACGGCCACGGCCGTCATTTCAGTAACGGTTGTGGTGTCGCGTACGCATCCCGTACGTAACTAACGGACACAACTGCCGTGGACGTGAATTTTTTGTAGCTATTCAAGCAATCCCCTAAATTTAAGGATATGAATTTTTTAATGATAAAACTTACTTTAGAGTCCCATTTATATTTTTGTGGTTTTCGATTTCCGGTTTTCCTTTTATTTTTTGAAACAATCCCCTTTCCGGTTTTCGTTTTATTTTTTGAAACAATCCCCTAAATATAAGGATAGGAATTTTTTAAAAATAAAACTCAATGAAAAAAGGGTCCGTTTTGTAATGTTGCATTTTTCGTTTCTGCTTTTTTTTTTTTTTAGTTCTCAAAAATTGACGAGAATTAACTCAAAAAATGAAAACGAAAACAAAAACAAAATGTAAAAACTCAACTTTACCTTTGTAATGTAGTTTGAATGCCTAGCGGAGATGTGCATTATACTTTTAAGTATTTTATACCAAAAAAAAAAATAATTTGAGTGCTGAATTTTAGTTTTTATGCAAAAAAAAAAAAATCGATTGCCAGTGGTGCATAACGTCCGTTACCGCACTGTAACTGTCCATTACGCTTCGGTAACGGCCGTTACATGCGTGAAAAGAAACACAGACGTAATTTAAACATTACAAATTTATAATCAGAACCTCCCGCGTTCCGTTACATAACGGCCGTTATCTAGAACACTTCTAGGGCTCGAATTTCCAACAAAATAAGGCAAAATTTGCGTCGAAAATATCCAAAAAACCAAACCTGCATAAGAAGCTTGATACGGTCAAGAGGGGCAGTGACGGTCTTCGCGGCGGCTCCGGCAATCGCTCCGGCAGCGAACAGCGCCGCATCTCTCGGCACTAGCGCGGCCACCGCCAGTGGATGCTTCAACAGCTGCGCCGCCGTCGGCTCGAATTCTCTCTCTCTCTCATCTCTCTTCTCCGACAACGAAACACAAGCAAAGCCGCCGCCGCCACAATTGCTCAGCCACTTGTCCCGCCATTGGTCGTTGTTGGTGGATTGTGTGAAGCTCTGAGAAGGTTCGAGACCTGGAATGTCTCGGCATACCAACTTAGCCATGTCTTTTCTCATCTTCGAACTTGTAATTGAATGAACAGAGGAAAGCTTTGTAATCGAAGCTTCCCTCTGAAATGTTGGAATGAGCGATGAGAAGAAGAGATAAGGCAGCTAACTCATTGCAGAGCGAGCGAGAGAGAGAGAGAGAGAGGGAGAGAGTTTGCGAAGCCCGTGCTGCTGTATGCTAACATTTGATTACTTTTAACAACGAATATTTGTGCCCCCCGCTAACTCACTAAGGGGTGGTTTGGCAACAACTAATGTTTATTCATTAACAAAAAATTGTTGTTGGTCAAAAGCCGGCTAAAGTAGCTTTTGGCCGAGAGTAATGCTACACACACAACCAATTGCACAACACTGCTTAAAAATGTTGGACTTTGTGCTGAAAAGTCTGCACACACACTGCACACCATTTTGTGTGTACAGGCTTTTCAGCACAAAGTCCAACATTTTTAAGCAGTGTTGTGCAATTGGTTGTGCATTTGGTTGTGTGTAGCATTATTCTTTGGCCGATTGCAAATTTCTGTCATTAATTCATATTTTTTTGACCAAATTGCAGAAGCTGATATGTCAAAACTCTTTTACTTTAGTTTTTGAGGTTTCATAATCATTTGTAAACTTCAAAAGCTGTCAAATGGGGGTTACTCCTATATTAAATGTCTCATTTGGGAATTTTAACTTTTTAGTGGAACATCTTATATTATTACAAAATTTTCTAACTTTTCATCATATCTTTTTTTAATTTTAAAATTCTAGTGTCACATTTTATATAGTTAAGGGCGAACTTGGAGAGTGTACAATTAGAGCATCCACATTGGTGAGCACAAAGTTAGCTTAAACTTTAGGCTAAGTTGTGGACAGATTTGGTGCCCCTCGCAGTGGTGTAGTAACCAAACGGCTCACACAAACTCGTGTAAAACGAAAACGGCACTCCCAAAGCCGTTTGGAAGCTTTTGAACCAATTATTAAAAAAAAAAGAAAAAAGAAGTATGCTTTAAACCAAACGGTGTTCACAATGCCGATTGGGAGTGATACGGCATTTTGAGTGTCGTTTGGGAGCCGAGTGGATTTTAGTGTGCCATTTTTTTTGTGCAATAGTCGAACTTAAGTGTACCACAAATTTAAGATTTGTCAAGTTTTCTTATACATAGTTGTGGTATATGCCACACTACTTAAACCCTATTAAGCTAAGTTGTCCTAAGTTAGTGCACAAAATTGCCCATTGTGAATGCTCTTAAAGTACATTAACTTTTCAAATGACTCTTAAAATGAGACATCAAAAAATAGAATTAAGGACTTACTTTAGGATGGAGAGAGTATACTATTTCACTCATTCCAAATACATTCCAATATTTTTCTCTAAAATTTTATTTTACACCTTCTATTATTAATGGTAATACCTAACAAATTTGAAATCAATTTCAATACGACAATGATCAATGAATTAGGAATAAATAAATGGATATGGAGCCTACTTACGTAAGATTATACTATGAGCTTAACTTTGTTTTATTTTTCTTTTTCTTTTTATCTATTGTAGAATTGCAATGTTAGGAAGACATGGTTTTCACACTGAATTTGATTAGACCCATATTAGCAATTTTTAAAAATTTGTACGACCCACAAACACAAAACAATGTTTCTCAAAACAAAAATGATACATATACATACCAAACCACACACTGAATTACCCTCAGGCCCTTCTAAGTAAAATTTTAAAAATATGTGTGGAACCCACACACACAAAATCCTCAAATCCCTAATCTCTCTAATTCTCTCCAAGAATTCCCACCCCAAAATCAATCCCCCTGCGCAGAACCAGAGCACCCCCCCCCCCCCCTCCCCTCCTGGCGCCAGTCGACGCCTTGCCCGGATCCGTCGTCAGAGCGCTGTCGCCGTCGTCAGTGGGTAAGTCTTCGTCAGTGAAAGATTGGTAAATGTCCTAGTATAAATCTAATAACCAAGATAAAAAGCATGAGATTTCAGATACCCAAATGCCCAAATTCCTAAAGAAGAACCCAAATCAAAGACAATTGAAAAATCAAAACTTTCAACACAAAAACTTGAATAATATCAAAAACCCATGAAAATTGCTTTTTTTTTTGGCAGCCCACAACAAAATTTCCTTAAACCCAGATGCCCAAACTCATGCTAAAGACTTACAACCCACAAATCAAATCGAACAAAAAATGAAAATAACAACAAAATAAAAAAAAAAGTATGAGTTTGAAGAAACATTACGTTGAAGAAAACGGACCAAAGAGAGGGTTCTCCTTGAGAGGCTCAAAAGAAAATCTTCCAAGAAATTTGATGACGCAATCTCCTTCAAATCCTATGTTGTTTTTGGGGCAATTGTTGATTGACATAATTACTATGAGCATAGCAACATTGGCAACAACAATCATAGAGACCAACCATGAAATCCATTGAGTCTCTGTGGAGTCTACATCGTTCCCAGAAGAGTAATAGTTTGCTGGGTATGTGTTTGTCCTGCTTTTTGTGCCTCCTCTGCTCTCTAGACCTCCACTCGCCATTCTATATTCTCTTCAATTCAAATCCCTGTGATTCTCTGTACACGACTTACCCACTGACGACGGCGACGGTCCTCCGGCGACGGATCCGGGCAAGGCGTCGACGGGCCGGGAGAGGGGGAGGGGCAGGGGTTTGCGGGGGCCTCTGGGTCTACGCAGGAGGACTGATTTTGGGGTGAGAATTCTTGGAGGGAATTAGAGAGATTAGGGATTTGAGGATTTTATGTGTGTGGGTCCTACAGAAATTTTTTAAATTTTTCTTAGAAGGCTCTGAGGGTCATTCAGTGTGTGGTTTGGTGTGTGTATGTATCATTTTTGTTCTCAAAATTGATTTTTGGAGCCAAAATTTAGTGTGAAATCCCCGAATCCAGAGACCTTCTAGCTCGCCCCCACTCCCATCCACCCCTCCACCCACGGCGGCCGCTAGCCTCTACCACCGGCGGCCTTCTCTCTCTCAGGTACTATCTCTCACTCTCTCTCGCCTTTTCTCTCTCTCTCTCTCTCTCTCTCTCTCTCGTTCATATATATACAATGATATATATACATATATACACAGTGAGATTGTTCAATTTATGCTCTAGTAAATGCAGGTATATATCTATCCAGCCTTCGGGATCATGAAAATAAGTGTGCGTTAATAATCCTTTTTTTCCCTCATTCTGCAGTATTTCGGACCAACTTTTGTTCATGATGGATGCAGAGCAGCCGTAGCACCACCGCCGTATATCGATCCATATGCACTTCTGGAAGATGAACTGATGTCCCAAACAACTCCTAGTTTAAAGTGAAGGACAAAGCATACAATAGCTTCTACAAATTCTAGTTACAGGTTTCTACTACCTACTTACTTTGTCTCTGTTTATTCTTTCCTTGTAAAAAGATCTCAAAATTAGCAAGAAAACTGATGTTTTCTTTTACTCTCTCTTAATGGGCTGAAGTATGTAATTCCCTAACGGCCCGTTTGGTTCATGGATTCTTAGGGTGGATTTTGATTCCACCCGAAGATTACTAGTAATCTTAAAATATATCTTTGTTTGGTTCATGGAATATTTAAAGAATTGTGGGTCCCACTGGATTTAGAATCCACCCAAAGGTGGAAAATAGGGTGGATTCTAAATCCTAGCTTAGAGGTGGTATTCCTAAGGATTACTGGGATTTTGATTTACTATTTTCATAATACCTAAACTAGCCTTTATTAGACTATTAAACAAACAAATAATGTGATCAAAAGAAATTTATGATTATAATTATTATTATTTTCTAAAATGGAGAGATTGGTAGATGAGATTGTTTATGATGATTTCTTATGCTTGAAACATTATATTTGATGTTAGTTTAATGACTGAATTCAAATTTGGGTTGCTATTTGTTAATGATTGAAAAGTCTATATGATATTACAATAACTACATATTTGGCATATTGTGATTTGTACGTTAGACCTATACATGTTTTAAGATTAAAAATATAATATATCTTTTAAGATTAAAAATATAATATATCTTTTGTTATTATTCAAATATATTTTAACTACATGTAATAGTTTAGACTCATGTCCATGTCTTAATTACTCTATTTATCTCATTTTTTATTTGTCATTGATTTTTAGATTTATACCATTATTTTTTTTCAATCATCCTCTATTTTTAGAGGGTTGACAGTTTGATTTTAACTCATACATTCTTTTAGCCTTCAAGGGTAGCTTAGTTATTTAACAATATTTCAATTTCATTTTCCTTGACCCAACCAAACACTGGATTCTAAATCCAACTAGAATTCTATTGGTGAACCAAATATTTTGCAGGGATTCAGATTCCTGGTAAAGTGATTACTGGTATTATGATTCCTAGTAATCAGAATCCACCTAAAATAATCCGTGAAACAAACGGGCCGTAACTGTTTTCATGGACTTCTTTGATTATGAGGAGTGCCAATTAGAATCAAAATTCTTAGCTTTTGTATTTTGTCTATATATTAACATGGAGAGAGAGAGAGAAAGAGAGAGAGAGAGAGAGAGAGAGAGAGAGAGAGAGAGAAGGCCGCCAGTGGTGGAGCCACCGTGGGTGGAGGGGCGGAGGGGAGTGGGGGCGGGCTAGGGCTAGCAGGTCTCTGGATTTGGGGATTTCACACTGAATTTTGGCTCCAAAACTCAATTTTGAGAGACATTGTTTTGTGTTTGTGGGTCCCACAAATTTTTAAAAATTGCTAATAAGGGCCTAATGTCAAATTCAGTGTGAAAACCCATGTCTTCCTAGCATTGTTGCCCTACAAAATCTGCAAGGGTGTTGCTACATGTAGTAGTGTCCCACGTCAACAACGAGAGTAGGGATGAAAGTTCAAGACCGAAAATCGAATCGACCGACCAAACTGAGCGGTCCGGTTGGTTTTCCCAAAAACCCTCCAAGCTAAAAATCGAACCGAACAGACCAAAACCAATAAAACTAAACCATTCGATCGATTTTTAAAACTCTCAAAACTGACCAAAATCAAACCGAACAGACCGCATTTCACACCCTAACGAGAGTTCAATAATTTTGGCATTTAAGCATGAGTGATGCCTTCTTTTGTAAGGACTCATTTGGGATAAAGATCAAGAGGACAAGACCATGCACATTCGTTGTTGGGCGTGAAGCTTAGGCTCACCAATGTAGGCCTGTAAACGGGTCGGATCTGGAGCGGATTGGCTGGATTCAAATCCGATCTAGATCCGCCAAGCTATAAATCAGTCCATATTCGGATTTGGATCCGACGGATCAATAATAGATTAGTCCATATCCAGATTTAGTCAGATCCAGTAATCTGGTCCGTTTATCCGAATCCATTCCAAAACATTGAATAAATGTGTATACATACTAGTTTTGCTTATATATATACACATTTTAAGTATTATATATATACATAATATATAAATATATATATATACACACACACACAATTTAGGTGTTATTCGAATCCGGGTCTTAGGCGGATCGGATATTACAAAATCATATCTGATCTGTTTCTTTAGCATAATATACATATCCTGATCTGGATATGGATCTGCAAAAGTGATCAGATCCGTTAAAAAGTGCCTGCTCCGGGCCTAGATCTGGTTCGTTGACAGCCCTACAACAGGGGGCTGATAGACTAAGAGCAGACAATACCTTGTATGTGGACCGAATCAAATTCTAATAGAATAACAGGGTTAAATATACTTACACCCCCTATAGTTTGACCGATTTGCACTTACCCTCTCTGTGATTTAAATTTTGGCACTAATACCCCCTGTGGTTCACACTAAAGTGCAACCATTAAAATTTGGTAATGGAGCAACCTAATATGACCAAATTACCCCCAAATCTTCATAACAATGTTAAGAACAAAATTTGTTTACTTCAATTTGTTTAGGGAGAAACATATGGTTTTGAATTGGGTAAGAACGAATTTTTGACATTTTTTAGAATT
The DNA here is from genome assembly GCA_033977485.1 of Hydrangea macrophylla. NCBI lineage: Eukaryota > Viridiplantae > Streptophyta > Magnoliopsida > Cornales > Hydrangeaceae > Hydrangea > Hydrangea macrophylla. The sequence continues at coordinate 111,502,523 of CM066999.1, forward strand.
TTCTTAGTATAAGTCATGTGCTTGACCCAAAGAAAATGATTTATGACTTATTTTCCTTTTAATATGACTTTCAAGGGCATAAGAGCCATTTTATCCTTCAAATTAGAGCTCCCAAGTTTAAAACCGTTAATTTGGATGGAAAAAGTCACGGTTGCACTTTAGTCCAAACATCAGAGGGTATTAGTGCCAAAATTTAAACCATAGAGGGTTAAGTGCAAATCGGCCAAACCATAGGGGGTTGTAAGTGTATTTAACCCTAGAATAATATGCGTCTATATATACATACACATATTTTATATTTTTTAAGGTACATTTTCCACTATTTTAAAATGTGATCGAGTTAATGTACTAATTTATTCACTAGTTCTTTCATGTTTTCTTTTTTTCCTCCAAGTTTAAATAACATAAAAAGTTTGAAGTTTTTAAAAAAATGCTTGTAATCGAAGAAAATATTGAGAGAAATGACTCATAAAATTTAAAAGTTTTAACTTATTTCTCATTCTATTTTATTTTCCGGCCTATTTTCTCACTATTTTTCTTGGTAACCAAACAAAAGAAAACATTTTATTTTGTATAGTCCTTTCTTTTCTCTCGCTAAATCAATGAACCATTTTCTTTCATACAACAATTGACTAAGTTAATCACTTTGATAGATGAGTAGTTCATCCACAATAATCTCAACCGAATGTTAAACAGTAGGACCAGATTTTTTGTTCAACTCCTCAAAAACTTTTTGGAACTGTTTCAAATAAATACAACCCAGATAAATAAACTTTGGGACTAACCTCACCCTCAAAGAAAGAACATTGAAAGTTTCCAACTGAGAATTATCCAAAATTGCCTACCCTCAAGCTCAAGCAGTTTTTTCGATATTTGTCTCTCTAGGAGATACAATATACGCGGGATCCTAAATGTTGAACTTGAAGACCAAAATTCTCACACCCACTGAAGAAGATCGACTCGTCCTCTTTTCCGAGTCTGCGTCTCCAACTCATTAAAAATGCTGGCCGTGGCAGCAAGAAACATGTTTCTGCGTCATAAGGTATAAGATAATTAGTAAGCCGATCAGCTAAGGTTTTTCTGTTAGGATTGTGCCTAAAATTCCATTAGTGGAATGATTTCCTAATTATGATTGGATTCCTTATTTGGTGGTTTCCTTATCAAATAAGGATTCCTTTGATGGTGGAAGTTCCTAGTTTATATAGGAATGTGTGTAAGAGTATTCATTGTTGTATAAGACTTACCATAGGGGTAAATCCTACTACAACTAGGATTAGGACTATACAATCTCTATAAATATAGGGCTTACTCAAGGGATTGATAAGATTAGTTGGAAATCTTCTACATACACAAGAGAGGGCTGCAAACTAGTGAGGGAGAGATTAGTTTCTAGCAATTGTGTGTGTCATATAACTTGGTTGGAGAGTTATACACGTGAGGTCTTGAGCGCTTGTAATCTTCATATTAATCGTAGTGATCACCTTTGCACGTGGATGTAGGCATTGTTGGGCCGAACCACATTTAAATCTTGTTGTGGTGGTTTACTTGATTTTCTTTCGTGGTTGTGTCGTTCTTGTTCTAGTTATCTCCATCTTTGTGGGTGTGGTTTTCTTGTTGTGATTGTGGGCCCATTCCCAACAAGTGGTATCAAAGCTCGGTTGAGAATCCATGGCAGCTGGAGATAGTTCGCTTGGGGATATGCGAATGGCAATAGAAAAGTTCGATGGCAAGAAGAATTTCAGCATGTGGCAAGTGCGTATGAAGGACGCCTTGGTACAACAAGGTATAGAGGATGCATTGTGGGGTGAAGATAACAAGCCAGAAGGGATGACCGACAAGATGTGGAAGAGGATTAACTCTAAAGCCGTTAGCACCATGCGGCTTAGTTTGGTGGACGATGTGGTGTACGACGTCATGGGGGAGACCTCCGCAAAAGCTTTGTGGGAAAAGCTTGAGGATCTCTATTTGGGGAAGAACTTCACCAACCGTCTTATGTTGAAGCAAGAGTTGTACTCCTTTAGGCGGAAAGAAGGAGTTGATCTTCAAGCCCATATAGGTGAGTTTAACAAGTTATTGTGCGAGTTATCCAACGTTGGCTTCAAACTAGATGACAGGACAAAGCTATCATTCTCCTTACGTCGGTAAAATCTACCCATAATCAATTATTCAATACATTGTTATATGGGAGAGATACCATAACGGTGGAACAGGTGAAGAAAGCTCTATTCTCTAGCGAGAAGATGGATAACAAAGAGGAAAAGTTGGAAGATGCACAAGCACTTGTTATACAAGGGAGGCCAAGGCAAGGGAAGAAGAACTCTAGTGGAGGCGGTAGTGGAGGAACACGACATAAAACTCCTATGAAGGATAAGGAGTGTTACTATTGTGGAGAGAAGGGTCACTTTATGCGAGATTGCCCAGCAAAGAAAGATAATAGTGGTACCGCTACAAACGTGTTGGAACATTCGGATGAAGATGTCGTAGAAGTCATGACAATTACAGAGGAGGAGAAGAAAACCACGGATTGGGTTCTTGATTCAGCTTGTTTTGCTCACTTGTGTTCGCATGTAGATTGGTTCTCGTCCTACAAACCGATGGAGGGAAAAGTCTATATGGCGAACAATACAGTTGGAGAAATCAAGGGTGTTAGAACCGTTCGAATCAAGACTTCAAATGGGTTGACAAGACTTTTGACAGATGTGCTTCATGTTCCGGGTTTGAAAAGAAACATAATTTCCTTGGGAATGTTGGATTCCAAAGGATGCTCGTTTGTCGCGAAGAGAGGCTTCATGAAGGTGAAGCGGGATTCTCGTATAATTTTCTTGGGAAAGAAGGTTGGAAATTTGTACATTTTGTTGGGAAGTACAGATTTTGGAGATATCATGAAGAATAAGAGGGTATGAAAGCCAGTGGGAAAATCTATTGAGGGAATAGATGATGATGCTCCAACAACATCGATGATGACAACTTCTACTCAAGGTGAAGACGACCACAATAGCAAAGTGGAGCTCGTGCATTTCGTATTTGACGATGTTGGCGATCTCAAGTTCATGGGGGATGTGAGCTTGAGTAATGTTGTAGCTGGATAGCTTGGGGGATGGCAAAGGTGATGCACTATCGATGTGGAAGTTGAAGATTACAAGATGAAGACTCTGAGGACTGATGGGAAGGAATTTGAGGCAAGGTGAAGATTGTTAGGATTGTGCCTAAAATTCCATTAGTGGAATGATTTCCTAATTATGATTGGATTCCTTATTTGGTGGTTTCCTTATCAAATAAGGATTCCTTTGATGGTGGAAGTTCTTAGTTTATATAGGAATGTGTGTAAGAGTATTCATTGTTGTATAAGACTTACCATAGGGGTAAATCCTACTACAACTAGGATTAGGACTATACAATCTCTATAAATATAGGGCTTACTCAAGGGATTGATAAGATTAGTTGGAAATCTTCTACATACACAAGAGAGGGCTGCAAACTAGTGAGGGAGAGATTAGTTTCTAGCAATTGTGTGTGTCATATAACTTGGTTGGAGAGTTATACACGTGAGGTCTTGAGCGCTTGTAATCTTCATATTAATCGTAGTGATCACCTTTGCACGTGGATGTAGGCATTGTTGGGCCGAACCACATTTAAATCTTGTTGTGGTGGTTTGCTTGATTTTCTTTCGTGGTTGTGTCGTTCTTGTTCTAGTTATCTCCATCTTTGTGGGTGTAGTTTTCTTGTTGTGATTGTGGGCCCATTCCCAACATTTTCTAATATGCAAACTTTCAATATATAATTATATACCATCTTTCTGTTCATTGTTCTTCTGAGGAACTTCTTCACTTGCTTTTGGCTTGTGAGATTTAAGGAGAAAGGAAAGAGTCTCTATTAAGTTCGAATACTGTTTCACATCTACATGCAATAAAAATAGGGACATGTTAAGAAATTATCAATTTGCAGAACTTACAATAACGCACGTTCTGAAATTTGCAGACCCCATGAAATTGAGAACTTACATAACAAGATATCACTAGCAATCACGAGTTCCCAGTTTGGCTCGGCAGATGGAAAGGGATCTCCCCATGAATCTAGAAACAAAAGAAAATCTTTGATAAATATTATACATTGTGTGTGTGTGTGTATACACAAAAAGCAACAACGAATGAGAAGATCTGTTATGCAAGTCATCCCATAAGAACCGCACTGTCCGCACATCAGATGATCATAACCATCTGATCTAAAAAAAAAATTCTTGGGTTACAATGAAAAGTAAAAGAAACTTCTTGGAGCTAACAAGAGAAAGAAGTTCATAATGGCATTAAACTAAAATATTTTTACTAGAACATCCTTGCAATAATTTTTTTCAAACTCTCCCCTACAATTATAAACGTGAGAGCTATAACATTAAACAGGAAAATGAACTAACGCTTTATGTGAGGACGGACCGGTGAAATTCCATTAACCCTGCAGTTATGAGCTGTGTTATCTCAAAAGTGATTCGCAAATGAAGTGACAGTGGGGTCAGGTAGTCAAAATTCTACTGGTCCCACTGTATTAGACCTGGCCCCACCACCACATCATTTGAGAAGCACTTTTGGGATAGAAATTTGAGAAGCATAGCATTACTCATTTTAAATAGGGGTATTTTAAGTTGGGGCAATTAGTGATAAATCCAAATTAGAGAAAGTTTAGTAGTGTAAGGGTAAGTAGGAAAAGTTTTTAGTCATAAGTCCATTCTCCTTCAATTCTCTAAACTACCCTCACCATTCCAAAAAGTTTCAACTCCTACACCTCCGGCGAGCTCACCTGAGCTCCGACGACCTCGCCTGAGATCGTCTGACCTCTGGCGAGCTCCACCACCACCACACCAGATCTCCAGCAATGACCACCACCACCACCACTCCCGATCTCTGCCGATCACCACCACAACCTCACCTGACCTCCGACGGCTACTACCACGACATCACATGATCGATCTCTTCACAACCAAACCACCACATCAACATGCAATGATCACAAAACAAGTTTATAAAATTTCATTTCTCATACCACGCAAAAAAGTTGTGAAATTTATCAAAAAAAAAGTTGAGAAATTTCACAAAGTTTGTGAAAATGCTCGCTGCACTGTCTTGTGGTCATGCGATGGCCGTGAATCTGCTCGTGGTAGTCCTGGTAGTGGTAGATCTGGTCGTAGTGGTGGTGGATTTGGAATTAATGGTATTCGGAGGAGACAGAGCTTGACAAATCTCAACATATCTGGTTGTGCAATTTGTCAAAAAAAGTTGTGAAATTTATCAAAAATTTTTTTGTGAAATTTCAAACCAAACAAACCATTAACTCAACTCATATAGGAAGAAATCCAGTACTCACGAGCAAAAATTAGTATCAATAACAAGAGTTTCAGACTTGAAATATGTACATACATACATATGTGTGTGTGTGTGTGTGTGTATTTAGAGAGAGAGAGAGAGGAGAGTGATGTAGCTTCCTATTGCAAAGCCTCTTACAAAGTCCCTTTCTCAAATGCTTGTTAAGTAGTCAGTGTCTCCTTTTCTCCAACTCAGTATCTTATTTTTCTCTTTTGCATTTACTAGACAAAAAAGCTTGAAAGACTCATCAATGGCGGCCACATGACGCGGCAATGGCTTTCACTTTGGGTGAGCACGGAAAGGATGGTGATAGTCGCCGGAGATGATGGTGATCACTGGTGGTCTCACTTGTGGTTCTCGGTGGTCGGAGACGACGGTGGTTGGTGGTCGGAGACGATGATGGTGGTCACTGGTCTGCTCTCTCTCTCTCTCTCTCTCTCTCTCTCTCTCTCTCTCTAACTACAAAACAGTAAGGGACAATGTGTGAAGGGTGTAATGGTCACAAACTATGATATTATATGGGTCAAAGGACTTATGTTTATTAATGTCTACTAATCATGGACTTGTTCCCAAATATTTTTTCCTTGTGTCTTATAATCAAATCATTTTCCTAATTTGGTATTTAATACCAAATTTCTATTTTAAGTTTGTGGTAAAATGACCTTATTTATCTTTTGTATAGAAATTCAAATTTGGTAATTTTTAGAATTTGTTAATTTTGACACCCAAACACCTCTAAATTAAGTATACATAAATTAATTCAGTTTAAATGATCTAATTTCCAATTCTATGGACAACCAAGCAGGCACTTAGCTCTTAGAGTTTTTTTTTTTGATATACAAAAGTGTGGGAATGGGTAACCAGCGTAGCAAACCCTCTTGGGCATAACTATAGGATCCCCACATGCTGTGGAACTTCCGCTTTGAGCGATAGATACTGGCTAGAAGGGCGCGAGCGCATCATCACAACACCACGAAAGTACAAATAGGAAGGAGCCGGGGGACTCAAGCACGGTTAGTGGACACTACCAACACTCGAACCCCGACCCCCAATTAAGGAAGCCCCACTCCTTACCAAGTCCGTGGTTCTTAGCTCTTAGTTGGTAGCAAAATAAAGTAACCTTAATTAATTCCCAATAAAACTTCATACTACAAAAATGGTAATTTGTCAAAGAAATAGTGTCATTGGGTTTGGATTTAACCAGCGGCCGGAGTACCATGAAAAGCTTGGGGCTACGCTGGTAAAATTGCTAGCGCTTTTGACCAAATTGACTACGATGGACCGAAGCTGGACTGGTCTCTTTCCAAAACAGGCCAACTTCTGCAATGGGGGGTCAAATCGGGCGATTGGGCTCCTGGAAGCTGAGCCAAACAGCCTCATAGTGCTTTCTGCACTTTTGGGGTTGTTGAGATTTAGTAATGTTAGTAGCCGGGGACTGCAAGGCCATTATGGGTGACTCTTCGAATTTATTGTTTTTGGGTGTTTGGTCATTGTGTACGTACGTGTATATTTTGGATCTTTTAGCGATTTCGTTTGGACTTTTTTTGGGGTGCGCTTCAGGTGTTTGGGTGCATCTGTATGTTAAGGATTTTTTGGTGCTTGTAATCTCGCCTTTAGGAATCTTTAATATTAATGATATTACTTTGCTGTTCAAAACAAAAAAAAATAAAACACTCCCTTATTCCATTTTATAACTTTACAAGACTTTACACCAGTCTACCGAAAAAGGAAAAAAAAAAAAAAAAAAAAAAAAAAAAAACAAGACATTATACACCAAGGGTTGAAGGACTATTTAGGTGGATGATGGTAAGAAGCCATAGTGTACCCTGTTTGTAACCCGGTGAACAAGAGAAGTATAGAGCCAGCAACAAGTCCAATGAATTTCCAGGGACTCGAGAGGTATTCGCGTACAAAGATTTCTCTTTTCCTAGGCCAACTTAAGTCACAGTACTCATGGACTTGTTCGCATAGATCAGCGAAGAAGAAGTCTTTCACAAATACTTTCTTGGAGATTTTGTTGAAGATATTACAAACCTCTTCCCCATCGCCTAAATGATTTACAATAATCCTCTTTTGGTGCAGGAATTCAGCATCTGCTGGGGAGTCAATGAGGCAATCCATTAGAACGGCATATGAAGTGATGTAATGACCAGTTCCATGGCAGCATTGCTCGAAGGCAATCATGTTCCGCAGGCGTGAATCCATGGTATCGTTAATGCACAACTTGGGGATTTCGAGTACTCCCCGTTTAGTACTAAATTTAATGTCAAACAAGTTTCCAAAGGTACTCGCCTTTACAAAGTTGACCCCACACTCTCTGAGTTTTGTTACACAGTTTATCCATTCCCAGCTCTGCTTGGGCTTTTCTTCTGTGATATCTACTGACAAGGAAGTGGATTCTGCATTTGATTTGGCCGTAGGCAGGTAACTATTGCGTATGAGCTCTAACAAATGCCTGCGTTGACCACTTGTTTGATGATTTGAATTTAAATCGAAAAAGGAAGCACAAAGCTGATCGAGTGGAGGGAGTTTTGCTGGGGTCATTAGCGAATCCGGATCGTGGGGTTGGGTCTTTGACCGATCCAGATCTCTCCTTACAATGCTAAACAAGTATTCAAGAACAAAGAAGGGTATTTGATTCTCTAGCAGTGCCAGATCGCGTTGAAGAGAACAAATCATCTGATGGAGGACCATCCAACAGTTCATTAAATGAAAATTATCTAGACCCTATACAAGACAGCTCAAGTATTGCTTTGACTAAGCCCAAGAGGGAGGTGAAAAGACCCATCAGGTTCCAAGAGTAGTTGGGGAATTGGTGTTGGAAGTCTGCACTAGTTTTAATTGTCTTGAAACCTGTTTTAGTTTTATTGCTTTGTCTCTTTTCCTTTGTTTATATAGTTTGTGAATTTGGTTTCCAGACTCAGTTTTTTGATAAATACAATTTATGAGTTAAGCTTCTGTCTTACTCTTATTCCTCTCTACTCTCACTTTGGTCTTGACACACCATTGTTGGATTTGAGTTGTAGCTTGCATCTTGTGCCTACCTTCTCATTTTCTGCTGTCCAATTTGGACTACATCAAGTGGTATCAGAGCCTAATTGAAAGCTACACAAACACTCCTATGGCTCGAGGTCGTGGCCGTGGTGGACGTGGTGATCAAGCTCGTCAAGAACGTGATGTTCGTGATGCCGAGATGGAAGAATTGAGAAGACAAGTGCAGCAGCTGACGGAACGCTTAGAGCGTTATGACACTCGGGGTCGTGTAGATGATGGTCTCACCTCCGAGGAAGATGTCAATCCCTTTTGTTTTCGTGCTCCGCATGAAGAGCTAGATGGAAGGGCAGGATATGGTCACGCTGAACAATTTCATGGAAGATTTAACGACATCAATATGAGGGTGGATATCCCAGAGTTTGAAGGTAGAATCAAACCCGATGAGTTCATCGACTGGCTTAATACTGTTGAGAGGATTTTTGATTATAAGGAAGTGCCAGACCATTGCAAGGTTAAAATTGTGGCTATCAAGCTAACTAAGTACGCATCAGCTTGGTGGGAGCAATTGAAAGTTCGCAGAGAAAGAATGGGAAAAGCAAGGATCACCACTTGGGACAAGATGAAGAGAGAATTAAGAAAAAAATTCTTACCTGAGAACTACTTGCAGGAATGGTATTCAAAAATGTACAATTTTCAACAAGGAAGCAGATCGGTGGATGACTACACTGAAGAGTTTGATTTGCTTATGGTTCGTTGCGGTGTAGATGAGCCCGAGGAACAAACTATTGCTCGTTACTTGGGTGGCTTGAGGAAAGAAATTCATGATGTGGTAACCCTGCAGTCTTATTGGTCTTATGATGATGTTTACAAGCTGGCCATTAAGGTGGAGAAACAACAAAAACAAAGATTCATTCGAACAGGTTCAGGATTTGGTAGTCGTGATTCCACCCGCAGAGAACCATCTTTCAATCCAATCCGAGCAATGGAAAAAACGACCAAGAAGACTTTTGAACAAGGCAATAATAGCCAAATAGAAGTTGGTTCAAGCTCGGGGCGTCCAAATGCTTCCAACAATCGAATGATCAAGTGCTACAAGTGCTCTGGCTTGGGACATGTAGCTTCAGAATGCCCAAATAAAAAATTTATCAATTTGGCTGAAGAAGCTATGGCCTGGGAAGAATCTGCAAAAGATGATGAATCACCCAACTATGATGACAACAAAGAAGATGATGGAGAAATTACATGGAGTGATCAAGGTGAGGCTCTTGTTATTCGTCGTAGCATGAACACCGCTCGTGTTGAAGATGATGATTGGTTGCGCCACAATATTTTCCACACAAAATGTACTGCCTTTGGAAAAATTTGCAATGTCATCATTGACGGTGGAAGTTGTGAAAACGTGGTGTCACAAGAGATGGTTGATAAGCTGAAGTTGAAGACAGAAAAACGTCCTACCTCCTACAAGCTTGCTTGGTTCAAGAAGGGGAATGAGGTGAGTGTTGATAAGCAATGTTTAGTGTCCTTTTCTATTGGCAAAAATTATCAGGATGAAATATGGTGTGATGTGGTGCCAATGGATGCTTGTCACCTCTTGTTAGGGAGGCCATGGCAATTTGATAGAAAAGTCAACCATGATGGGTTCAAAAATACCTATACCTTTTGGAAAGATGGGGTAAAAGTAATTTTGGGTCCTTCAAAAAATGAGGGTGTGTCCAGCATTGATAAAAACAAGGGTGCCACATTCCTCACTATGGCTGAATTCTTAAAAGAAGCTACGAATGAGACCTACATATATGCCTTGGTGGTGAAAGAGCAGAATATTGGGAGATCGATACCACCCATTCTTGAGCCTTTAATGAGGGAATTTGCTGATATTATTCCTGAAGAATTACCGGTTGGTCTACCACCCATGAGAGATATCCAACATCATATCGATCTCATCCCAGGATCAAGTTTACCAAACAAGGCGGCTTACCGGATGAGTCCAAACGAGCATCAAGAGCTGCAGAAACAGGTTATGGAATTGATTGAGAGGGGGGTGATTCGGGAAAGCATGAGCCCTTGTGCTGTCCCGGCTCTTTTGACGCCAAAAAAAGATGGAACATGGAGAATGTGTGTAGATAGCAGAGCAGTGAATAAAATTACTATCAAGTATCGCTTTCCCATCCCTCGTCTGGATGACATGATTGACATGTTAAGCGGGTCTCGCGTGTTTTCAAAGATTGATTTGAGAAGTGGGTATCACCAAATACGAATTAAGCCTGGGGATGAGTGGAAAACAGCTTTTAAAACACGAGATGGGTTGTATGAGTGGATGGTTATGCCATTCGGTTTGTCAAACGCTCCAAGTACTTTCATGCGCTTGATGAATCAAGTTTTTTGACCTTTTATTGGCAAGTTTGTGGTAGTATATTTTGATGACATTTTGGTTTACAGTTTGGAGGAAGAGCAACATATCAGTCATCTTAAGCAAGTTCTTGAAGTATTGCGTGAACAGAAGCTTTATGCCAACTTGAAGAAGTGTGACTTCTTGACGGATAATTTGGTATTCTTGGGGTATGTCATTTCAGCGGATGGAATCAAAGTTGATCCTAGCAAGGTTGAAGCCATTGTAAGTTGGCCAATCCCTTCAAGCATCCATGATGTGCGGAGTTTTCATGGGTTAGCATCTTTTTATCGCAGATTTATTCGTAACTTCAGTTCTCTTATAGCTCCAATCACTGATTGCTTGAAAGGTGGCCATTTCAAATGGACTAAGGAAGCAGATGACAGCTTTCAGTTAGTAAAAGAAAAAATGACGAGTGCTCCGGTGTTGGCTCTTCCTGATTTTGAGAAAATATTTTCCTTGGATTGTGACGCCTCTCACAAGGGCATAGGGGCTGTTTTAAGTCAAGAAGGAAGGCCGATTTCATTCTTTAGTGAAAAGCTAAATGATGCCAAGCAGCGATATTCAACTTATGACGTGGAGTTCTATGCCATTGTACAAGCTTTGCGGCATTGGCGTCATTATCTGATTCAAAGGGAGTTTATTCTTTACTCTGATCATGAAGCTTTGAAGTACATCAATGGACAACACAAACTAAATGCTCGACATGCGAAATGGGTTGCTTATTTACAAGAATATACCTTTGCCATTCAGCACAAGGCAGGCAGCCAAAATAGAGTAGCTGATGCATTGAGCCGAAGATCTCTTTTACTGACTTCTATGCAGATCAAGGTGGTTGGTTTTGAGCTGCTAAAAGAACAGTACGCACATGACCCTGATTTTGGACAGATTTGGGAAAAATGTCAACATGGAGTGGCCTCTAACTTTGTTATACAAGATGGCTATTTATTTTTTGGTAGCCGCTTATGCATACCAAAGTGTTCTCTACGAGAAGTCATTATAACTGAATTGCATGGTGGTGGTCTTGGAGGGCATTTCGGACGTGATAAGACATTGGGGCTGGTTGAAGCAAGCTTTTATTGGCCAAAGATGAGCAAGGATGTTGCCAAACATGTGGAAAGATGTCGAACCTGTCATAAGGCAAAAGGTAGATCTCAAAACACCGGTCTATATACTCCGTTACCAGTTCCTAAATCACCTTGGGAAGATGTTTCTATGGATTTTGTTTTGGGCCTTCCAAAAACAAGACGGGGTGCAGATTCCATACTCGTTGTGGTTGACAGATTCTCGAAAATGGCTCACTTTCTTGCTTGTAGTAAAACCTTTGATGCATCACATGTTGCTGATTTGTATTTCAAGGAGATTGTCAAGCTTCATGGCATACCAAAGACCATTACCTCTGATCGTGACTCGAAATTCATCAGCCATTTTTGGAGAACGTTGTGGCGCAAATTGGGAACTTGTCTTCAGTTTAGTAGTTCTCATCACCCACAAACGGATGGTCAAACTGAGGTAGTAAATCGATCACTTGGAAATCTGTTACGAAGCTTGGTTGGGGAAAATAAACGTCAATGGGATTTCACTTTATCACAGGCTGAGTTTGCTTATAATCAGTCCAAGAATAGATCGACTGGGAAATGTCCATTTGAGATAGTTTATGGTCTTGTTCCTAAAGGACCTCTGGATCTTGTTCCTTTGCCAATCAATAACAGATTTAGTGGAGATGCAGATGATATGGCAGCCTACATCAAGGGTTTACATACTCAAGTGAAAAGGAAGCTTGAGCAAAGCAACAAGAAATATAAGGAAGCAGCCGATAAGCATCGCAAGTACGCAGAGTTTAAAGCCGGAGATTTGGTGTGGATTAACCTAAGAAAAGAAAGGTTTCCAAGGGGCAGACATGGAAAGCTTCAAGATCGGGCTGAAGGTCCATTTCGGGTGCTTAAACGACTTGGTGAGAATGCTTATCAGATTGAGTTACCTGGAGACATGGGAGTTTCAACGACGTTTAATGTAGCTGATTTGCAGCGATATTATGACAACCCTGATGTGCAAGGGTATGACTCGATGGCGAGTCATTTTCAACCCGGAGAGATTGATGGAGGACCATCCAACAGTTCATTAAATGAAAATTATCTAGACCCTATACAAGACAGCTCAAGTATTGCTTTGACTAAGCCCAAGAGGGAGGTGAAAAGACCCATCAGGTTCCAAGAGTAGTTGGGGAATTGGTGTTGGAAGTCTGCACTAGTTTTAATTGTCTTGAAACCTGTTTTAGTTTTATTGCTTTGTCTCTTTTCCTTTGTTTATATAGTTTGTGAATTTGGTTTCCAGACTCAGTTTTTTGATAAATACAATTTATGAGTTAAGCTTCTGTCTTACTCTTATTCCTCTCTACTCTCACTTTGGTCTTGACACACCATTGTTGGATTTGAGTTGTAGCTTGCATCTTGTGCCTACCTTCTCATTTTCTGCTGTCCAATTTGGACTACATCATCATCCCGGCAGCAAACATTGGATCACCACTAATTACCTTGGAATAAGCCGGTGATTGCCGTCTGATGAGAAGTTCAAGAATGAAGCAACCGTCGACTAGTAAAATTTCTGCTAGTCTTTTATCGTTCGGAAAAAGGGCTTGATAATCGTGATAATACCAAACAGCTATGTCTTTTACGCTCAGGATGGCTCTAACACAGTCGGAAAATGTTTTATCGTGATTTCGGCTACGCTTGAATAATGACTCCATGTACCAAGTTTTATAGGCTTCCATAGCTTTCAGGTTCTTTTGGTCAGAGTGAATAGGTCCAATGGATACAAGACGAGGAGTGTAAGCATCTTCGCTGAGCTCCCGTAGCCAGCTTGGAACTCTGAAAATGCTCCACTGATCGATTTAGGGTGTCAGGGAAGTTTTCGACTCTCTCACGCATTGAATCCATCGTGCTCGTGTATAATGGATCGTCATACTCATCCTCGGGTTGGGTGGGAGAGGGAACAATATTTATTTCTCCTCCCCCTGAAGAGCTTCCAATGTATGATTTGCACTCAGGTTCCTTGGCAGAGGATTGATTGACTAGTTCTACTCCCAATTCAGGGGATGAGATTCCACTGGCCATTTTTTATTCTCTTGGTTGATGATCAAAACAACAATTAAGCTCAATGACCTGCAGCAAATTGAATTACTAATTAAAAACTGTTACTCGTTTTTCTCATCAACTCATAAAAGATACAACCCAATAGCTAATTCAGAAAAAACACAAAAAAACAAAATCAAAAACAAAAAAGTTGAGGTAAGCTTTAGAACTTACTGGGGCGGATTGAGAATCGAGATCATGATGATCTACAATTACGGTTCAGACAAACAGGGCATGGAATTGCAAGGACCTGTTTGTTAGTTGTTTTCTCTCTCATATTTTTTTTTTCCACCCCTCTTTTGTGATTAAGACCAAGACTTTATATTGCATTGGACGATGGCTCCAAAGAAGTCTGTACAGTGTACTTATATATAGTCTTAGACTAAAGCATGTTTGGGAAAGCATAAACCATGACTTGTTTCGGTCCAATTCCCATTTTTATCTGGTTCTTGTGAGAATCTAGTTTGGTAAGTGTCTTTTCATTATATGGGAGTCCGTGCTCAGTCTAATCAATTTCTTAAAAACATGTTTTGTGTCAAACCAACCAACGCATGGTTCTCACAAGAACTAGATTATAAAAAAAAAGAAAAAAAGAAAAGAAAAAAAAGGTAGACTTGGACTGAACCAAATCCAATTTTGGATATATCCAAACATGAACTAAGATTCCAAACTAATTTAATTAACATGGCCAAATTTTAAACCCTAAGAGTTTGTTTGGGTTAGCTGAAACTTAAAAATTAAGTGATGAATTATAGATTTCGAGGGGAAAAAAAAAAGTAGTTGTTTTGCAAAATGGAAGTGTTCGGGTTAGGTTAAAATTTGAACAATTAAAATAAATTAGTGAAAAAATTACGCTAAAAAAAGTATAACGTTTTTTCAAACAATGACTTATTTCACTTTTAATTTGTTAAAAGAAAAAAAATACCATTCATGCCCTAAAATTTTAACGAGGTTGAAAAATATTTATTTGTTGTCATTTTTGGTCATTTTATACAAACAATCATTTTTTTCAGCTTGTTTGTCAAGCACTCTTATTTCGAACAATCACGTATTATTTCAGCTAACCCAAATACCAAAAAGCTAAATATTTCATCTCTTAAATATTATTTGCTTAACATTTCACTATTTAAAAACAATCACTGAATATTTCAGCAAACCCAAACGGGCTCTAAACACTGCAAAGATTGGCTCTACTTCATCAGGGGCGGAGCCAAGATTCCAACTCAGCATTGACCCGAGTCACCTTTCTGTCAAACAAAAGCGAAGAATCTTGGTCCAAAGAAACACCTTGCGGTCAATGCGAAGTTCAGAGACTCCTAGATGCGGACCTTATCAACGAAGTGATCTATCCAGAGTGGCTAGCTGTTTGGCAAAAATAAAGTTTTGCATGGGCGTGTCAGGGACTTTATACGAAGACCTAAATGTATAGCCAAATTATCTCTAAATTTGATATGAGTATGATTAGGCAATTGTTGAGAAGTAAAGATATCCCTTACCTTAAAGTGTACTTGCCTAAAGAAATAGGATTTCAAATATATTACTCCTTCCGTCCCATTTTGAGAGTCCATTATTCCATTTTGGGATGTCCCAAAATAGTGTCCACTTTCCTGAAATTGATGTACAATTTTTACTTATTTTCCAAAATTATTCCTCCTTGAAATCTACATCAAGACAAAACTAAAAAAGTTGTTGTAATGATTAGGGGCAATTGTGGAAAGTAGGTGTAGATTCTTTTTGTCCCCTTAATAAGTTGAGTTCCCAAAGATGGACTCTCAAAATGGGACGGAGGGAGTAACAATTGGTGAAAGCAAAAAAATTGACAGGACGGAATAGAAAAGCGTTCAAAACGATTATGTAAGGAACAAGAAACTGCATTTCAAACAAAATAGATACTTACAAGTTACAACTAGGAAATGACAAAGGAAGTGACAGAAACTGAGAAACAGAGGCATTATATTACAAGAAGGGCAATGCTATTGTGAGAAGCTTCTCACATGAGAAGGCGGGTTTTAACCGTAGGATGAGCATCTAGCCTTAAGATTCCCAGGAATCTGGAGAGAATCTTAAGGCTAGATGCTCATCTAACGGTTAAAACCCGCCTTCTCACATGAGAAGCTGCTCATAATAGCATTTCCCTTACAAGAACACTTTAAAATAAATAAAATAAAATAAAAATTGAATGCTGGAGGATGCCTTTTCAAGTAGATGGGCGTGTGTAGAGACACCATGTTTGGCTTGGTCTTGAGTATATAATATATATACATGTTTGTAGTAATTTCCCACTCTGAAATAACTTCCATGGTATAGGTAGAGGTGTCAAACGGGGCGGCCCGCCCCGCTCCGTGACCTTAACGAGTTGGACGAATTTTGGCGAGTCACGGGGCGGGTTGGTGAAATAGGCGGGGCGGGGCGAATTGACTCGATAAGGGATATAGGGTGACTCCCCCCAACCCACTAATTCCTGGGTCAACGGGGCAAGGCGTGGCGGGGCGGCTAACTCGCTGGTTGGTTGACGAATTAGCCCACGAGTTAGCCCACGAATTACTTGCAAAAACTTAATTTTAATTTTAATAAAAAAAAATTCTAATTTTTTTTTAAAAAAAAATACTTTATTAAAAATAGTTTGTTGAAAAAAGTATTTGGAAACTATTTTTTTAATAAAAAATTTATTTTGTACTTAAAAGTTTAATAAAATTGTTTATTAATAAATAGTTTATTTGAAAACAATTAAATAAAAATGTTGTTGGCCCGATATGTGGAAACCTTAGAGGGGGGGTGAATAAGGTTTTAGCGGAAATTAACCTTTTGAAACAAAATTGCAAATTAAGTACAATCACAAGCAATTAAGTAAAGAGATAAGGGAAGAGATACTTGCAAACCGATTTTTCAAGTGGTTCGGCAATCGCACCCCGCGGCCTACGTCCACCCCTCAAGAACACCTCTTAAGGATTCCTTAAATCCCAGAGCACTTGCGGGTGTGCACCAAACCGTTACAAGAGCCTTCAATCTCTCCCAAAGAAGAACACCTCTTCTTTGCACACAAGGGTTACTAACCCTCAACCTTTACAAATTGATTTGAATACAAATTGAACTCTCTCTCTCTAGAGTGGATAATATAATTTGAAGCTCACACAATAACTCCGTAGTGAGTAGATAATACAAATAAAAGCTCACTACAATTTGTTCTCTCAAGAATTACAATTGAAATCTAGAGCAAATTGATTTTTCACTCAAACTAGGGCTCAAATAATAATGTTTAAAGATCAAAGAGATGAGTAATCAATACTATGTTTTCCAATCAAAATCTCAACCCCAAATAGCTTGGGAAAACATGTATTTATAGGCCTTAGAAGATTATAGCCGTTAGTGGCAAGTTTGGTAATTAAAAGCCCCTTTAAAAACTAGCCGTTATGCCTTTTCAGGTCGCTTCAGTCGACGGGAACATGAAGCAGTCGACTGGTCCTTGAAGCAGTCGACTGAGATGTGTTTACAGAGGGTTCTGTTAGCATTCTGCTCACTTCGGTCGACTGCATCGGGCCTTCAGTCGACTGCCCCTCCCTGTTTGGCAGACTGACACATCTCCACTAAAATGGCCATAACTTCCTCTACAAAACTCGGATTTTCAATCCGTTTGATGTTTTGGAAACTAGATTCAAATACCTTTCCAACCATATAATATTCAACATTTAATTATTTTCCAATTGGTTGGGGCATTGCTTTAAAGATGACCCACTTAAAATTTATTTCCAAAACTTTAACTTTTAGCATTTGTTTGAGCCCCTAAGAGTGTGAGATCAAGATGCCTTACAATGATGGTCCTAGACTTCAACCAAGGATGAAATATCTTCAAGTCTTCAAGCTTGATCCTTGTTGAGCTCCTTGTAATCTTGATCTACATCAATTGAATCTCATGCACACAAAGATGTTAAAACATTGATACAATATTAATACATGAGATTATATATAGGCATAAGAATGACTATGATAATAATAAAGAATGAATCAATATGAATCATGTAATTATCATAGCATATTTGACATCATCAAAACATAATTAAATATGCCTTAATATACCTTAAGGCTAACAAATGTTTTATTCACAGGTTGGTGAGGCGAGGCGGGGTGGGTCCGCGAGGCGAGTTGATTGCGAGTCGGTGGGTTAGACGAGCTGGGTCACAGGGCGAGTTGTGGGTTGCAAAAATAGAAGTCGACCCGGACTCATTCCAAATACTATAAGTTAGGTTTTCTTGACTTCCTTTCTCGGGCCAACCTCCTATAAGTCTTGCATAATTTTCCTCATCGGCCTAGTATGACGGGTTTTTATAGTGACAGAATTAAAAATTAGTTCGGTCAATGATGATTACTCACTCTGTCCTATTTTATGTGTCTATTTTTTACATACCAACTTTTAAGGTAACATAATGATTGCTTGAATTAAATGTAATTGTTCCAAAATTACCCCTATTAATCCTTTGTCCCATTTTACTTTTTGTTGGGTATTTTCAAAATCAATAAGGATAATTTTGGAAGTAGCTAAAAAATTTTCATAGTAGACATTAATTTTGGGATAGCCCAAAAAGGAAATATGTACACGTAAAATAAGACGGAGGGAGCATCATTATTATTATTATTATTTATAATAATACTGCCACATAAAAATCTATAGACCTAAATTCATATTTTGATGGGCTCCACAGAGCCAGTGAGTATTAAAATTTACAAAAACCAAAAAACTAATTGGTTTTGTGTAAAATTTAATTTTCGACGATCATGATACCACCGAATAATTGAACAACTCTTCAAAAGTTGGTTTCTTCAAAGAAAATTGTTCAAAATATTTTACAACTTCATCGGTCAATATGGAATTCATTCGCCTAGTTAGATGCCGCCCCCCCCCCCCCCCCCCCCCCCCCCCCCCCCACGTGTGTTTTTCGGCTCTCAACATCAATGAGGGGTTCTTTAGCCAAAACAATTTTGTTTGGCTTCTCATTAACATCCAAATTTTTGCAGGCCGCTTGCCACCCGAGTGGCTTAGTATAGAGCATTTTTGGCCCTTTTGTTTTTTTTACGGCCTTTTGACCAGCCGTTTTCATAATAGCTTTCACAGTATATATGCTTAAGTTGATGAACATATATACTTGCCTTCAACACGAAGTGATTCGACCTGAACATGAATTAATTCGCCTCGAAGATGTACGTATTCATTAAGAAGGTCGACAATATACTTGAACAAATCAATGATAGAGAGAGTTTCCATCACTCGGTCATCCCACCGAGCTTGTCAAAATTGTTTTGCATAGGTGTATCAGGGGCTTTGTACGAAGACCCAAACGTGTAGCTTAACTATCTCTAAATTTGGTGTAAGTATGATCATGCGATATTGAGAAGGATGTCCTTTCCCTTAAGGTTGCACTTGCCTCAAGAAAGAGGACTTCAAATATTCGACCAAGTGATAAAAGCAAAAAATGCGAGAGGACGGAAATTTTTTTCGTTGAAATCGATTATGTAAAGAACAAGAAACTGTATTTCAAACAAAATAGATGACACAACCTAGAAAGTTTGCAAGACTACTTACAACTAGAAAATGACAAAGGAGATGAAAGAAACTGAGAAACAGAGGCATTATACTACAAGAACACTTAAAAAAAAAAATTTGCTGGAGGATGCTTTTTGGGTGCCTTTTCGAGTAGATGGATGTGTGTAGAGAAACCATGTTTAGCCTGGTCTTGAGTGTATATACATTTTTTTTATTTTTTATTTTTGCTGAAAAGATAATTCATTGAGTATATATATACATGCGGTAACTTCCCACTTTGGAATAACTTCCATGCTATAGGTAACTAACAACCCTACTAAGTAGTAACAACCCACAATGCACATCACTCACTATTTCTTTCAACATGTCACTCATATACTTTGTTCTGCATACCATATATCTTGACCAAGCCAGAGAAATCAAGTGCAAGGAGTCATGGACTTATATTTCATTAGACTTCCAGAGCCCACTTCCAAAAGTAGCCATGAATATATATATATATATATATATATATTTGGAAGAAGACGTGATTTGTGAAATTTGGATGACAGTTACCACACATATATATATCTATAATATGGAGGTATTGTAGTCCCTAAAATAAGTGAGGGACTAATTCTTAAGTTGTGTTATAATATGGATCAATTTCTAAAAAATGGCTATAATAAACTATATATATATATATATATACAAAGATTCTCTAAAGAGGGCGTCCTCTTTTTATTAAAGAGAGGACCTCTGTTTTGACCGTTGGATCGTGTTTAAAAACTGTAAAATGACAAAACTGCCATTAATGAAAGCAGGATCCGACGGCCAAAACAGAGGCCCTCTCTTTAAGAAAAAAAGGGCGCCCTCCTTAGAGCCTGACTGTATATATATATTAAGTATTCCTACTTTTTAACTATGCATATTTGTGTGCCCCACTAAGGCTCGTTTGGCAACAACTAATGCTTATTCAATTATACTCCTACAAAACTTGCTTTTGGCCAAAAGCTGTTTTTGGCCGATCGCATGTTTTACGATTGACTCATATTTTTTGTGATTGAATTGCAGAAGTTGATTGGTGAAACTTTTTTAGTTTAATTAGTTTCTGAATTATGGACATCACAAGTTGTCAAATTGGAATACATTTTTGCTCACCTTAAAATTGCTCACCCCTCCTCTCCTCTCCTATTGATTAATGCAGTGGGACTCAGGATTAAATGAGAATTAATTAGTGGTGTAAAGTATTGGGCCCCATTACATTAGCCAATGAAAAAAGAGGGTGAGCAATTTTGGGGTGAACAAAACTGCACTCGTCAAATTGGGCCCAAGAAAAACTGATGTTATCTCAATCATTTCAAATGCATTCCAATTATTATTTGAGTAATGCTATGCTTTCCAAATTTCTATCCCAAATGATGAGTGAGGCTAGGTAAACAACTTTCAATTAAAATTCAACTGATCCCACTATATTAGACCTGACCTCACTCCTACATTATCTGAAAAGCACTTTTAAATAGAAATTTAGGAAGCATAACATTATTCTTTTTTTTTTCTAATATTTTTCTCCAACTAATGCACAATCGTTATGGGGCATGGAGATTAGGCTCGCCAGTGGACTGTTAAAAAAGAGCGGATAAAACATTATATGTGGACCAAATCAAATTCTAATAAAAAAGATATTTACACATTCTTTTAAGGTACATTTTCCAATATTTTGGAATGTTATCGATCGATTTACATGTACTAATTTATCAACTAGTTTCACTATATATGTTTTCTGTTTTTTCTTTCTTCAAGTTTAAATAACATTGAAAGTTTAAATTTTTTTAAAAATGCTTGTGACCAAAGAAAATATGGAGAAAAATGACTCGTGAAATTCAAAAGTTTTAGCTTATTTATCATTACATTTTCTTTTCCTGCCTATTTTCTCAAAATTTTCTGTGGCAACCACATTACCACAAGAAGGGAAACATTTTCCTTTCTTTTCCCTTGTTAAGTCGATGAACCAAACAGAGCCTATGTTAACTATTTTCTTTCAAACAACAAAGGTAAATCACTGATATGTTCTCAAGCCATGCAAACCATGGGCTATCCAAGCCGAGTTAACGTGGTGATCATGCCCACAACCATATTCCATTATCTGATATCCCATGCATTTAGGATGTAGTTATCTCCATGCATTGTTTTAGGCTTTAGTTGGTTGCTATTACTTGTTTATAGGATAGTTTATTTCCCATATTGCATCTATTAATTACAACCACTTTGCATGTTTCCTCTTTTCATGCATCTACTAGTTAGGATTAGTTATGCTGCATTTCCTTTAAATAGCTGATGTACTATCATATGGATATGAAAAGATTATCAGTTCTCCTATCTCTTCCATTCTCTCTCTCTCTCTCTCTCTCTCTCTCTCTCTCTCTAGTTCTATTCTCTCTCCCATTATTTATCTCTCTCTAGTTCTAATATGCCTTCTTGAGTTTGGCACGTATCAATTGGTATCAGAGCCGTAAGATCTCATGGACACCCATGGGAAATCCGACTGAGTTCCGTAATGAAGTTATCAAAATTTTGGCTCATCACAAGTCGAGTTTCAACCAAATTAACAACACCCTTCAATTGATCCTTACCAAATTGCAAGCTCTACGCGTCACTCGCACTCAAAACCATGTCCCTGATATGGTCGATGTTAACACATTTGGCCCCAGTGAAACTTTTTGCCGCGATCACCCCAACCGTTCGACTATTTGTTCAACCAAGTCAATACCGCCCTTCAATAGGTCCTTACCGAATTGCAGGCCCTATGAGTCGCTCACATCGCTCGCACCCAACACCCTGTCCTCGATATAGCCAAATATTAACCCATTCACCACTGGCGAGTCTTCCCGCAACACTTACCCCAATTACGAGGGACGCCGCCTCCTCACCAACCACCACCCACCCCTCTTCCGACCTCAAATTATCTTTTCCCAAATTCACTGGTGATGAACCCACCGATGGGATACATTGGGTTGAACAACACTTTAAGTTCCAGAATGTTGCTCTCAATCAGAGTGTCCACACCCAGCAAGCCATGCGAGAAATAGGCGTGGTTGGTGAATACAATTCCTTGGTCTTGCTGGACTCAAGCAATACACACTTATTTGAACAAAGTTTTAAAATGGAAGTTTGTTGTCCTGTACTTGTAAAGGTAGCTAGTAGGGAGTTAGCTAGTCGAGAGAAGTGTAAAGGGGTTAAAATTATGGTTAAAAATTGGGATCCTGGTAGATTTACAAATTTTCATTTTGATTGGACTTCAACCTTGTGGACAAAGTTGATTTTATGGGGAAAGGATTGATATGTTCTCAAGCCATGCAAACCATGGGCTATCCAAGCTGAGTTAACGTGGTGATCCCCACAACCATATTCCATTATCTGATTTAGGATGTAGTTATCTCCATGCATAGTTTTAGGCTTTAGTTGGTCGCTTTTTGTTTAGCTCCTCAAATTCTTTCTGGAACTATTTCAAATAGATACAACCCAAATAAATAGACTTTGGGACTAACCTCACCCTCAAAGAAAGAACATTGAAAGTTTCCAACTGAGAATTATCCAAAATTGCCTACCCTGGCCTTAAGCTCAAGCAGTTTCTTCGATATTTGTCTCTCTAGGAGTAATACAATATACGCGGGATCCTAAATGTTGAACTTGAAGAACAGAATTCTCACACCCACTGAAGAAGATCGACTCATCCTCTTTTCCGATTCTGCGTCTCCAACTCATTAAAAATGCTGGTTGTGGCAGCGAGAAACATGTTTCTGCGTCATAAGGTATAAGATAATTAGTAAGCCGATCAGCTAAGGTTTTTCTAATATACAAACTTTCAATATATAATTATATACCATCTTTCTGTTCATTGTTCTTCTGAGGAACTTCTTCACTTGCTTTTGGCTTGTAAGATTTAAGGAGAAAGGAAAGAGTCTTTATTAAGTTCGAATACTATTTCACATCTACATGCAATAAAAATAGGGACATGTTAAGAAATTATCAATTTGCAAAACTTACAATAACGCACATTCTGAAATTTGCAAACCCCTGTGAAATTGAGAGCTTACATAACAAGACATCACTAACAATCACGAGGTCCCAGTTTGGGTCGGCAGATGGAAAGGGATCTCCCCATGAATCTGGAAATAAAAGCAAATCTTTGATAAATATTTTACATTGTGTGTGTGTGAGAGAGAAGATCCATTGTGTAAGTCATCCCATAAAGCAACAATGAATGAGAAGATCCATTATGTAAGTCATCCCATAAGAACCGCACATCAGATGATCATAACCATTTGACCTAAAAAAAATTTCTTGGGTTACAATGAAAAGAAATCGAAACTTTTTGGAGCTAACAAGATAAAGAAGTTCATAGCATTAAACTAAAACATTTTTACTATAACATCGTTGCAACAATTTTTTTTAGACTCTCCTCTACAATTATAAATGTTAGAGCTATAACATTAAACATGAAAATGAACTAATGCTTTATGTGAGGAAGGACCAGTGAAATTCCATTAACCCTGCAGTTATTAGCTATGTTATGTTCAATTTCCTGATCATCATAGTCAAAAGTTGCAATGTCAAGTTGAAATGATTTTCTCAGAAAAATGGCCAAAGCTCCTGTTCCACGTCCATAAATTAGATGGGTAAATATCAAAAAAAAAAAACACAATTTTCAAGATAAAGACTCAGTATACAAATATTTTTACACGTTAAGCACATCATTTCATAAGCTCCAAAGACACTCAATAATACAACTAAGGACCTTAATTGGAAGATACATAAGACAATGTGAGCACAAGGAAGCCTAAAAACAAGACATTATGATTATAGGCCCGTTTGGATTGGCCATGGCTTTTGCGTTTAGGCAAACGTAGAAGCAGAAGCAGAAACATTGGCTTCTGCTTTAGCTGTGAATTTGTGTTTGGGAATTTCATAAGTGCTTTTAGATGACAGAAGTACTCCATGGGCCATGAGAATTAAGAAAAAACTAACTAAAACATAAATTGCTTCCTACATCACATTTGAGCTGAAGCACCTCTGGACCCCCTTCAGCCAAAATTTGCTTTTGGGCTCTAAAGTCCTTATCCAATCAGGCTAATATATGTGTTTTTGGTCCAGAATCACGCTTATCCCAGACGTGCATTTGGGAAATGTCGTAAGTCCAGGTGATTAATCCCAAAAGGATGAGAAGTTTTGACCTCAACGTCCTCCTCTTGCGGTTCAAATTTGAACTTCATTTTACTTGAGTAGGATATGTTCTACAGGCTCATGCTATGTTTCTTAAAGCTCCAAATGAAGATACTCTCACAAACCATGTCACCTTAAGTAACGTGTAGAATAGGATCTCTTCTACCTTACAATAACATTGGACAACAAACCTTAATATATAGAGAAATTATGAAGGGATAAAAGGAATAATGGTAGCATGATACATTGAACTTAAAGAATAAACTAATTAATACTTCAAAGTACACTCAAGGAGTTGAACCTACCCAATTTAATTGTGTGTCTTCCTTGAATTGATGATCTAGAACTAACCATTCTGCAAATGAAAGTGTCCCTGGCCATAGTAAGTTCCCATTTAGCTCGTGAAATGAAAATTCTCAAATAAACAACTCTTGCAACAAGCCAAAGCATTTACAGAGATGTAAAAGACATAAATTCAAATCAAACCTAACATATAGATTTGACATCTAGAGAAAACATTTAGTTATAGCGCAACAATAGAAAGAATTATGCTAATTCCAAATAACAAAGATGTTCTTGTTAATGTGTCAAGTTGGTTGCACCTTAAAATGGTTCAATGTCATTGTGTCTGTTAGGCGTAATGTTATGGTTCCCAAATTTGGGATATCCCCAATGCTATGAGAGTGTTACCATGTGTAGAGTTATGTGGTATCACGATCACTACCTCACACCATATGGTACAATTGTCAAAGCATTTAGGTACCAAATTCGGGAACCATAGGACTACTTCTGTTAAATACTAAACCAAACCAAAAAAGACACGCACCTCTACCACTTAATGATAGGTACTGTTGGATTAAACAGAAAGTAGTACAAGTTACTTATTATAATGTTTCATAATTTTGAATTTTTAGAACTCAAACTTTGGGGGGGGGAGGGGGTAAACTTCTAATGTAGATATGTGGTAATATGACCTTTCACTTCAAAAATTCACAAAACCCACAATTTTTACAAAGCATTTAGACAATATGATAAATACAAATCCATCATACCAACAATAAGGAAGAAACACACAAGATAAACAAATTGATGGGTATCAATTAAACATACAAAAAATGGCAGGAAATAGTTTAGTACTTAGTAACTAGTCTTGCGTAGCAACACAAACAAATTCGAATAAAACCAGCACTCTCAAGTCTCAACAATGAAAATGAACTGTTCTCTACGTGGGTTTTGTTCAAGAAATGGGTAAAATCACTAACTAGTTCAGGGAATTGGTGACTTCTCTGCACGTAGTTCTCATGGGACTCTGTAATTTCATCATCTGCAAACATGACCCACTAGTTATTTACAGGTGTATAAGTACTTTTGTACTCCTTTAGGTGGAAAGAAGGAGTTGATCTTCAAAATATATGTGAGTTTAACACGTTATTGTGCGAGTTATCCAATGTTGGCTTCAAACTAGACGACGGGGATAAAACTATCATTCTCCTTACATCGGTAAAATCTACCCATGGTCAATTATTCAATACATTGTTTTATGGGAGAGATACCATAATTGTGGAACAGGTGAAGAAAGCTCTATATTCTAGCAAGAAGATGGATAACAAAGAGGGAAAGTTGGAAGATGCACAAGCACTTCTTACACAAGAGAGGCCAAGGCATGGGAAGAAGAACTCTAGTGGAGGTAGTAGTGGAGGAGCACGACATAGAACTCCTATGAAGGGCAATGAGTATTACTATTGTGGAGAGAAGGGTCACTTTATGCGAGATTGCCCAACGAAGAAGGATAATATAGGTGCCATTGCAAACGTGTTGGAAACATTCGGATGAAGATGTCGTAGAAGTCATGACAATTACAAAGGAGGAAAAAAAATTCGCGGGGTTTTTGATTCAGCTTGTTTTGCTCACTTATGTTCGCATGTAGATTGGTTTTCGCCCTATAAACCGATGGAGGGAAAAGTCTATATGGCGAACAACACGGTTGGAGAAATCAAGGGTGTTGGAATCGTTCGAATCAAGACTTCAAATGGGTTGACAAGGCTTTTAACAGATGTGCTTCATGTTCCAGGTTTGAAGAGAATGTAATTTCCTTGGGAATGTTGGATTCCAAAGGATGCTCGTTTGTCGCGAAGAGAGGCTTCATGAAGGTGAAGCCGGATTCTCGTATAATGTTCTTGGAAAAGAAGGTTGGAAATTTGTACATTTTGTGGGGAAGTACAGATTTTGGATATCATGAAGAATAAGAGGGTGTGGAAGCCGGTGGGGAAATCTATTAAGGAAATAGATGATGAGGTTCCAACAACTTTGGTGATGACAACTTCTACTCAAGGTGAAGACGACCACAATAGTAAAGTGAAGCTCGTGCGTTTCGTGTTTGATGACGTTGGTGATCTCAAGTTTATGGGGGATGTGAACTTGAGTACTGGTGTAGCTGAGTAGCTTGGGGGATGGCAAAGGCAATGTACTATCGATGTGGACGTTGAAGATTACAAGAGGAAGACTCTGAGGACTGATGGGAAGGAATTTGAGGCAAGGTGAAGATTAATAGGATTGTGCCTAAAATTCCATTAGTAGAATTGTTTTCTAATTATTATTTGATTCCTTATTTGATGGTTTCTTTATCAAAAAAGGATTACTTTAATGGTGGAAGTTACCTATTTTATATAAGAATGTTTGTGAGAATATTCCTTGTTGTATAAAACTTACCATAGGGGTAAATCCTACTACAACTAGGATTGAGACTCTACCATCTATATAAATATAGGGCTTACTCAAGGGATATGACCCACCCACAATCTACATACATAAGAGAAGGTTGCAAACTAGTCAGAGAGAGATTAGTTTCTAGCAATTGTGTGTCATATAACTTGGTTGGAGAGTTATACACGTGAGGTCTTGAGTGCTTGTAATCTTCATATTAATCGAGGCGATCGCCTTTGCACGTGGACGTAGTCATTGTTGGGCCGAACCACATTTAAATCTTGTTGTTTTTGTTTGCTTGATTTTTCTTTCGTGGTTGTGTCGTTCTTATTCTATTTATCTCAATCTTTGTGGGTGTGGTTTTCTTGTTGTGATTGTGTGCCCATTCCCAACGGGAGGAGTGGCCATTGAGAATTTACCTGGCTGTACCTCAGGACCTCATGGGATTAGTCAAAGTGCGCACAAGCTGGCCCAGCCACCCACGATTACCCAAAAAAAAAAAAATTAGCCATGTAGGTAATCATTCAAATTGTGACAATATATCGATATCTTAAATAGCTGTGAAACAATCTGTGAAAGAACACAACTGTCCTCTGGTAGGAAGCTAAGAAAAACTTTAGGTGAAGTCATCATAAGGGTCACCGTAGAGGATAGATTGCTGGACTTCCCCTTTGTTGATGATCTCTTTTCCGTCTTGTTTTCATGGTTTTTCCCTGCTTGTTTGAGGGATGGATTTTTATATTTCTGTACTTTTGGCTTTAGAAAGATTTTCATCTCATGTTGCTCCTTCTGTGCATATTTTTTAGCTTTTATTAAAAATTCTGGGTATGCCCCTTGTACTCGTGTATGTGCCTTGTGACTTTTCTTTTTATTTGATTAACCATTTTTCTGAAAAATCTGTGGTTTGGTCAAGAAAAAAAAACTAGAAATGGTAGGCACAAGTGTGTGAGCTTTTAAAGTCCCATATGTGTTTAAACATAGAAGGTTTTTTTTTTTCTTCTTCTTCTTCAGAAATTGAATATTTATTCAACAAAGAGCAAAGCTCAACAACACCATTACACCCCCAAGAAACAAAACAGAGCAAATGCTGCCAAAAAAAGAAAAGAAAAAGGCTAGCTGAGACTTAAACTTAGAAGTTTTACATATTACCATCACATCGTATCGTGTGATATTATTGTGGTTTTTTTACTATGAGTTCCATGTAAAATTCACATAATTTAAGGCTCTATTTGATTCAAGAACACATGAAGGAAATACACTTTCTTTTGTTTAGTTAATAAGAATAATTAATAGTGGGAAGGAAAATATAATGAAAAATAAATTAAAATTAATGTTGAATTAATTGTGAGTCAATTTCCTTCCCTTATTTCTTAGTTCTAGCAATATTTTGAAATTTTTTACTTTTAATGCTAAAAAAGCAAGGAGAAAAAAAAAATACATGAAAACATATTTTACATTCTCTTTTATTTTCCTTTTATGAATCTACAAACCAAAATAAAGACTATACGGAAGAGTAATCTTGTCCGTGCACATGAATGATTGATTTCACCTACTAAGTGCTATACAGTGAACATGTATAGGCCAGAGACTCGTATTCATCAAGTTAAACTTTTACTATTGTTTTTTTCTTCGGAAAAAAGTAAATATAGTTAAACCTTTACTAACTTCCTATTATCATGCAAATTCTTTTTCTCTTCGAACGCTCATAAGACATGGATCACATTAGGTACATGGGATAATGAGCGGTTCAACCCCTATGGTAAATGGCAGCAAACATAGTGTCCCACTTCTCGATTCCCCTCGGGGGGAATTGTGTGGGAATTTATTCTTGGGCCGTCTATGAAAAGAAGTTTATTTGAAGTGGGCTCGTGACCCCCTAGCTCTAGTTGTGTGTGTGTGTGTGACACCCTGTGGGTGCATTGCCTAAGCCAAAAAAAAGGATTTGATTTCGATATCTGTCGACCTTCTTTCCCCAACCTCCTCTAACACACTAATAACTAATCACCACCATATGCATATTCCTGAAACCAAAATAAAAAGTAATTAACTGAGACTATATATGAATGCAACCTCATCACCAAGAGCTCTGACAAACATAATATAATATACTCCCTCCGTCTCATATTAAGAGTCTCTTTTGGAAATTCTAACTTATTAAGGGGACAACCTTGATTTTGGTGAGATTTTTAACTTTTCAACATTGCCCTTTCTGAAATTTAAAATTATAGTGTCACATCAAAAAAAAAAAAGAGGGGAGGGTTGGATAAAATAAAGGACAAATGACAAATTTGGAAAGTGTGTATTAAAATACTTTTTGACTTTTCAAAGAGGACTCTTAAAATGGGACATCAAAAAATGACATCACAGACTCTTAATATGGGACAGAGTGAGTATTCCTTAATAAAACTGATGTGATATAAAGTCTCCAAAAAGAGAGATGCGAACACATGATGCATTAACCATCACACAGCGGTTGTATGAGATAATCTCGTGCTGAAACTATATATATATATATATATATCTATATCTATAATCTATCTATATTATATATATAAGTGCACCGATGGCCTTAAGTGTTTTGAACTTTTATCAATCGGTGCACTTTTGCTTAAGTGATTTTTTTTAGAGTTTTATCAAGTTTAGTATACCATTTTTTTTGGTCCGCCATAAGAGTCCAACAATAGTACAATTTAATAACAACATTAGGAATGACCCCATTGTCACATCATTTAAGAATCACTTTTAGGATAGAATTTGAGAAGCATAATACTACTCTTTTAGGAGTTTGGCACTACTACGTACCATTGTTTAGCAATGCTTCTTATCTTTCCTTTTTTTTTTTTTTCCGGAAATTTTAGCAATACTTCTCATTGGGATACAACTCTAGAACGTGTTTAATAGACCAATGTGTTCCTCTTATTGGGTTTTTCTCCATGTTTTGCTAATGGATAAGCATTACTACTTGCTAATCAAATTTCTTTCAATTTTTGGAGGTGACTTTCGTTTTCTTTTTTTGGGATGGTGCATTTGGTATGGTGTTGTTACTTTTTTTCTCTTTTCTTTGCTTTGAGTAGACTAGATGAATTAGGATTCTGACTAAATTTTGGTTCGTATTATGTGTGTATTTATTTATTTAGTTTTTTTTGTGTGTGTGGACTCTTTGTGGATTAATAGGACTCCAACTAAACTAAGTATTTGTTTGATAAAATTAAGTACTAAAATTAAGTGTTGAATTTTAAGTATTAAAAATTTTAAGCGATTGAATTTGCAATACTAAAAATAATGTATTAAGTATTGAAATAAACTGCATTCGGTGATTATTTTTAGTACAATTTTTCACTTAAAGTTTTCAGTAGGGTTTGGGCTGCATTTCAATTAAGTAAAAATTTATCAAATGCACTAAAAAAAAAGTAATAAAAATTTAATTTTCACCACTTAATTGGGTTATCAAACATGCCCTAACTCTTATAGTATTCACTAAACCGAAACTATTGTTCATGTTCATATTTCTTTTTTCCTCTTTTTTTTCTTAGACTAAATATAGATTTGGACTCTAACCATTCATAACTATATTCGAATTGTTTCTTTTTTACACCCTTATATTTTTGTATATGCTGGGATATCTTGATTGGTTTTTTTTTTTTTAATATAATTTTCTTTTATTTTTCTTTCAAGAGTAATAATTTTTAAATCTTGATTAGTGATTATCATCTGATCAACTTTGACTCTGAGATTTTTTAATATATTCTTCTAAAGTGTATAATCATATAAATATAGTCATTCAGAAATTATTTTTAGTTTGTGATTACTGACTATCGTCGTATTGTTGGATTCAAAATTAAACAAGTGCGATTTATTTATTGATTAAACTAAAAATTTTATAAGGAGGTAATGAATAAAAGTTAGCATTTATGATGATTGGAAAAAATGTATATAATTTGGCTAAAAAAATCGTAAATTGGTATTTAAGACATAATGGAGCATTTTACAAAAGGCTGTCACTATTGGCAAAACAATAATAGTTATTACCAAAGCAAACAGGCTATATATGCAGTAAATTGAAACTTATACACATAGACAGTTTACTTTGGCAATAGGTCGTAGCCTTACAAAATTCTCTAAAAGTATTCTTACATCTTTTGGTAGTTTGGGGGAAAATTTCCTACAATGTTGTTTGTTTCATGTTATTTACAAATTACATATAGGACACTTAAGTTGATAGGAACTTATATTAGAAGTTTGTACTTTTACTTTATTACTAAGCAATAATATTACATAAAATCAAAACGATAAAAAAAAATTTTCTTTTGTCCATAGCAAGTAAAATTTAACTAATTAGGTCCACAAGATTTTTCAACCCCTTCTAAGGTCCTTCAATGGTTTTTTTTTTTTGGCAAAAACTTTCATTGTACCTGTCGCACTGATGTTAGTGCCCGTCAGCTGATGTCGCTGACATTATAATAAATAATTTATCTCTTTTTTGCCATCAACTCTTGAAAATATCTATAAAAATGAAAAATTCAAAGAAATTGAGTTTAGAGAAAGGTCTCTGAAGTCGAAAAATCCAGACACATTCTATGAAAGAATTATCTAAAAATATATTTGAAAATGTCTTTGAATTTGAAAAATTCAGAGACAATCCATAAATTAATTTGGTCAAGCCAATCGTTTATACCAAATCATAAAAGACTTCAATAAATATTGACAATAGAGATTTTCTCAAAAATTTCATTTTCAAGATTTTAACAGTTTTAGTTAGCACACTTGCAAAGAAAAAAAAAACTACCACTTATATAACATAAGCTTAATTACAATGAAGAAAAGAAACAAAAAAGAAAGAAGATATATAGAGCAATGCCATGCTTATCAAAATTTATATTCCAAATGGTTTATAAACTCATGTGGTAGCAAGAATACTTTTAATAATGGTGGGATCACTTCAAATTCCTCCACTTAAAATCAAGTGAATTTCACTGCCACACGTGTTTTTGAAAAACTGGATTACAAAATTTAGGAAGCATAGCATTATTCAAGAAAATAAGATGAAATAGTAAAATAGTTAGGAATAGTATTTACTACCTGGGGAACTACATATATATTTCCTGTGAAATAATGGTATGGATCTCAAATTTATATCTCAAAATTTGGTTCAGCAGCGATCCCCTTAAGTGTTTCAAGCTTTTTCAATCGGTGCAGTATTTTTGCTCAAGTGATTTTTTGATAAAGTTTTAATAAATTTGGTATGCCATTTTTTTTTTGGTCAGTCTATAAATCAAAAGTCCTACAATAGTATAATTTAATAAAAACATTAAAGTGTTATAAAAAAAGTACTAAAAAAATAACAACATTAAAGTTTTTTTTTCTTCACAACTACTATATGGTGGGTGGCCTCAAAAGAAGAAAAATTGACTCACGTTGGACCTGAAATTAATCTCCCCCAACCCCCCCCCCCCCCCCCCCCCCCCCCCCTCCCCTTTTTTAGTACACTTCTATGATTAGGAATTGACATCCATTAATCTAACATTCACCTTGATTTTGGATTGGGATTTTTAGTTTAGTAGACTTCTATGATTAAGAATTGACATCATAATCACCAAAGTTTGTTTTAAATTTTTTTTATGTTTTTTGTTCCAATTGTTGCTTCATAACCTTGCGCACTGACTTGAGCTAAACTTGTAGGTATGTATTTATATATATATATATATATATTTTTACTTTGTTTTAGAGATTAGTAATATGGATCTTTTTCTTTCTTTCTTTTTTTCGCTAGAAAAGTAAATTGGATTTATTTACTAACTTGCAGTGCAATTAAGAATTTAGCTTTTGTTCATTATTCTGTTTTCTTCCCTCCAAACTAAACTCTTATCTTTCCTTTCTTTTATGGGTTTTACTAACATGTGCGCTAAGGGCATATGTTAAAGTTCTAAAAGTGGAAATAAATAAGGGGTACATTGTGGGCTTCAGTGTTCGGTGTGTGGTTCAGTGTTTGTCTCCCTTATTTATTTCCACTTTTGAAATCTTAACATACACCCTAAACAAACACATGTTAACAAAACCCTTCTTTTATTTGTCTTTTTTATATGCATGGAAAGAAATCAATCTTAATACGTGAATGGCTATTGGATTGCGTTAGGCTAACCTAATTTTTTGTTAGGATAATGACAATGAGAGTAAAAATCCGTTTGATCAAACTGAAAATTAAGTACTGAATTTCAAGTACTGTAAATTTTAAACGATTGAAATTGCAATGATGAAAACAGTGTTTCAAGTATTGAAATAGAATTCATTTAGTGATTATTTTCAGTAAAAAAAAAATTTCATTATCTTCTCATTAAGTGGTACATTATCAAACGCACTGAAAAAGAATAAGTGCTAAAACTTTTCATTTTCAGCACTTAATTGGGTTATCAAATACACCCTCAGTCTTTGGGCACAAACACGGTCCACAAACACTACAATGTGTCTAGCCCTCTACTCTGTGGATCCCATTGTGTCAATGGACCCCAACAGGGGAGAGATAGACAAATTGTGGTATTTGTAGATTGTGTTTGTGAGATTTGTTTGTGCCCAAAGACTTATTCAATGACAATTGTGAATTTCAAAGTAAAAGCTTCTCTAAAACATATTAATTTTTTTACTTAGCTGATACTCAACCATTCCAGTGGATATCTATATATATATATATATGTGTGGAGAGAAATGCTAAACCCACTACATTCTACAACATATCTAAAAGAAGCACATTTTTTTGACAAAAAAAATTCCATTTGTTACTCAAATATATTTTCATGGTTCTTATGTTAGATGGTTGTCCATGAGAGTCATAGTAATTAGCTTAAAACTATAAAAACTTTTGTTTATTGGAGACGCAGAGTTGTTAGTATGGCCCCTAAGAAGAAGAATTTGGAAATTTTTTTGTTTTGGTACTCATTCTTCCATCAAGTTGGAAATTAAACTTCTGTGTAAGTTGTAAACTACTAAAAAAAATTATTAATTGACTTTTTGAAACATAAGAACCCAACTGATACTCAGCTACTAGATTACACGATTTCATTTTTATTCTTTTTCCTACCATCTTTTGATCCCTATTTTTTTTCCCAATGTTGGCCCATCCCACCTAATAATTATACGTTTATTATTATTTTTTCTCACATATCTATAACTATAATCTATCTATGTATATCAGAAATTTGTAATCATCTATTTATGTATATCAGAAATTTGTAATCTAAGTATACCAGCCCCTTAAATGTTTTACAATTTTTAATTTTTTTTTCCAGTCTGTTAGTTCTAATGAGCCCTAATAAACCATAAGGCATATTGTTTTGTTCTTCGATTGTTTCTTATTCTTTTTTTGCCCAACTACTTCTAATGAGTGAGTACCAATAAAACATTAGTCCTACTTTCTTCTTCTTTTTCCTTAATGGACTCTATTTTCCTCCTTTGTCTGAAGTTCCTAATATTTGCTTTCCTATTACTCCATTCGTCCCAAAATAAGTGTGAACGTTTTCTTTTTTGGATGTCCTAAAATAAGTGTCCATTTTTAAAAATCAATTACAAAGTTTAATAAATTTCCTATAATAACCTTACAATAAAGACAAAGAATCATTTGAGTAAATTGAAAATACAAACTATGAAATTTTACGAGTCTAAATAGCGACCCAAAACTACCCGAGTGATTAAAAATCTAATCGAAACACCTGTGTTTCGAACACAGGCCGAGTAACACGTGTCACAACTCTAATCGACTAAAATTGACCT
Source organism: Hydrangea macrophylla (assembly GCA_033977485.1). Lineage (NCBI taxonomy): Eukaryota > Viridiplantae > Streptophyta > Magnoliopsida > Cornales > Hydrangeaceae > Hydrangea > Hydrangea macrophylla. The sequence goes on from CM066999.1 coordinate 111,537,590, forward strand.
TAGTTAAATAACCTAACCTTGGATAGCAAAATATCTAATTATATGTAGTATATTATATCACAAACAATTGTTTATTGAATGATCATGTTCTATTACCGAATTATAACACCCTATTTGAAGTTAAGGGTATATTTGATTTATAGATTTAGTGAGAAGGAAAAAAAAACTGAAGAAACTGCTTAAAGAAAATATTGAGGAGAAGGAAAATTTCTTTACTAACATTCAATATGCCAATACAAGACAAAACGTGATAATACATCTACAGCTAGGCAAAGGTACCTATTTTCCTTTCTGTACCTATTTTTTTTTCTTTTATCACTCAAATTTGTTTGCTTTTAATTGCTATTTGAGTCTTCTATTGTTTTAACTGTATTACGTTAATTATACGAACCATTTTATAAAGTTAATAATTTAAAGCGCCAATATGGTATGTTAAAAATTGAAATAGTGTGGCAGCCAATTTGAGTCTTCATTGGAATTCATCTTGTATATAGTTAATAATTTAGAGCAACCAGTATATTATGTTGGAATTCAATTAGCATGACATTTTCAATTGATACCTTTTTTTATTTTATTTTATCACTCAAATTTGTATAGGTTTTACCTGCTATTTGAGTCTTCTATTGTTTAATTGTAATACGTTGGAAATTTAAATAGTGTGACATTTTCACCTAGGCTCACCTTCATCGAATTCATCTAGGGCTCATATTTTTGGCCAATTTTAGATTTTTCATTAGCTTTGAGGTAAATTTTAGCAGTTCACTTTAGTCCAAAAATGTACCTTTTTCTTTTCTTTCATCACTCAAACTTGTATAGGTTTTAATTGCTATTTGAGTCTTATATTGTTTGAACTGTAATACGCTATTTATACGGACCATTTTATGAAGTTAATAATTTAGAGCAGTCAATATGTAATGTTAAAAATTCAAATAGCGTAGTCTTCTATTGTTTAACTGTAATACGTTGGAAACTTAAATAGCTAACATGACATTTTCACCTAGGCTCGCCTTCATTGAATTCATCTAAGATTAATATGTTTGGCCAATTTTAGATTTTTTATCAGTTTTGAGGTAAATCTTAGCAGTTTCACTTTAGTCCAAAAATGTACTTTTTTTCTTTTCTTTTTATCACTAAAACATGTATAGGTTTTAATTGCTATTTGAATCTTCTATTGTTTGAACTGTAATACGTATTTATGCGGACCATTTTCTAAAGTTAATAATTTAAAATAGCCAATATGTTATGTTGAAAATTCAAATAACGTGACATTTTCACCTAGGCTCGCCTTCATTGGAATTCATCTTTTATATAGTTAAATAATTTAGAGCATCCAGTATATTATGTTGGAATTCAAATAGTATGACATTTTTACCTAGGCTCGCTTTTATTGAATTAATCTAGGGTTGAATATTTTTGGCCAATTTTAGATTTTTCATCAATTTTGAGATAATTGCTATTGGAGTCTTATAATATTGTTTTAACTGTAATATGTAGAATTCATTCAGGACTAATACTTTTGGCAAATTTTAGATTTTTCATTAGTTTTGAGGAAAATCTTAACAGTTTTACTTCATCCAAAATCACAAGGGTTAAATATCCACTTTTGAAGCACAGGGAGGGTAAAGTGAAAATAGGTCTAACCATGAGGGGTAAAATGTAGTTAACCCTTTTATCAATCCAAAGAAAGTATTTATTTATTTAAGATCGTCATTAGTCATCAAGTGCTATAACATTTAGAGTAATTGAACACCACATTTAAGAATTATAACATTATCCCATAAAGTGTGAATGTTTAAACTTGGACAACAAACAGCGTAGGAGTGTCATTTTCTATACCTAGGATCACATGGTAACTTATACAATAATCTCTAACAATCTTATAAGATTTGCTTTTACAAATCTAAAACATCAAGAAGATCAATATAGGGCCTGATGGTTAGTTACATCAAACAAAAGTGATTTTAATTGTCCAAAAGACAATTATGCTATTGTGTTGTATAGCCTCTTTTTTTTTTCTCTCTATTAGTACATATTTTTAATTGTATAAAAAATGAATTAGTTCATTAAAAAATCAAGTATTGAATAAGTAGTATTTATATATGGTGATTGAAATTCTACTTCAAATTACCGACAATTGGCAAAGATTTCTCACCAAATAAACGAATCATTGTTCAATCACTTGAACGGGTGGAAGACTTGGGACCTATTGTTATTGAAGACGATGAAAACATCCAAAGTTACAAGAAAAGGAAACAAAGATCAGAGAAAGGTGATAGAAAAGAAGAAACGCGCCGTGAAGAATAAAATCAAAATTGAAAAGGAATAAGTTTTGAATATATATATATATATATATATATGTAAGTATGTTGCTATAATCTTTAGAGTTTCTTTACTATAGGATATTTCCAAATTTATGCTATAATAAATAAGTATTTTATATTGCTTTCTTCTGTGAGAATAATATATTTTTTCCTTCTTGCTTACACTCAATTATTCATCAATCACCTATACATAATTATGAGTGACAACTAAGATTTTAAATTTGGCTCATTGTGATGATCTTATTACAAATCATATTCATGGTTCTGTACTTTTATTAATTGTACTTTTTATTTCTCCTTCTTAGTATTCCAATTGCCTTAATTTTAGTCCATAGCACTATTTCAATCAACTTACTTTTGAGTTATGACTAAACTTTTATTTTTACTTATTTTTACTCATAGTAATTGCAATTCCAAAAAAAGAAACTTTGTCTTTAATAACTATTTTAACAATATCAGCACCAACTACGTGCAACGCACGTATTGTATTACTAGTATATATATACAGGAGTATATACTTCTCTGGATTACAAAAGATTTCTCTTCTTCTTCTTCTGAGTGAATTAGAAAATAGATATTTCTTAATCATTCTGTATTGAGTTGTAGACTTGTAGCATAAAACTAGAAGTTGACAAAGAAAGACTACAAAAGATGCAATAATTGATACATACAACAATGCTAGGGGCACAAACACACTCTATCTCTCTCTTGGGTGGCACTGTGGGGTTCGAATAATTTCAGTGAACACCACAGTGCCACCCAAAAAAGAGATAAAATCTGTTTGTACTCCAAATATTACCCTTCATACATATCATCTTAGGCTGTTTGGTAATCTTAAATAATGATTAGCCAATGACACTAAATTTACTTTTCTTTCTAGCGCTTTGCTTGATAACAGGTTTAGGCTTAGTTTGGCCCCCATGTGGCTTTTTAAAAGGAGCTTATGAAATTTACTACTAAGTTGTTTGATAATTTTGTACAAGTGACGCACTACTCTTCAAAAATATATCATGAAACCAAAAAGCCACCTTGAGCTTTTAAAAGCTCCATTCTAGAGCTTTTAAAAGTTCTCCCAAAAAAGCCCTAAGTTCAATTTATACAAAGCGCATAAACTAGTTACCAAATGAATTAACATGAAGTTGTGCTTTAAAAAAGGAGAAGCACCAAAAGGGGGCCAAACTAAGCCTTAGTTTGGCATAGGGTATTTTCCGTCGGTGATAGTTCCTTCTTTGTTTACTATCACATGTGACATGACTTAAGGCTGTTTGGTTTTCAATTGCTTCAACTCCGGCATCACTCGAATGGGCATTTTCTGTTGTCTCCATTCCTCTCAACTCAACATCAGTTTCACCCAAATGGCCATTGCTTTCCATTGTTTGGCCCTCACTCAACTCAATTGCAATTTCACTCAAATGACCACTTTCTGTTGTTTGCATGGTTCTCCCCTAAACTCAATTGCAATCTCACTCAAATGACCACTTTCTGTTGTTGGGCTCTCCCTAACTCCCTCCCACTATCACTGAAATGGCTACTAGTATCGGCACTAGTTCGACAAATCGGACAAATGGGTGCCTTCAAAAGCCAAGAATCCACACACCGAGCATGGAAACTACGGTTACACTGAGGAAGTAGTCTACATTTTTCACCAGCTTTATAGTTATCCAAACAAACTGCACAATCCACGGGACTACTTCCTCTCTCTTTTCCCTCAAAATCAAAGCAAGGAAGCTTTTCAATGTCTTCTCTAAGCATATGCTTGTGCTTCCAAAGCTAGCCCTCTCAACCATAGTGTTAGTAAACCACTCCTTATGGCCCTCCCAATGATACAAACATGAATAAAGACCACGACTCCAATACCCACAAATACCAATATTACGGATATAACAATAGCCATGAAAATAACCTGTGTGGCAATTCCCAAGTCATGATTATCCATCAAAATGTTCTCAATATGAATCTTGATTCTCATCCCAGAGTCTATACTTGTTTTCCACCTGATCTTCAGAAAATGATCATTCAAGCAAAACTAATTGACTCCAACAAACAAGAAAACAAAGAACTGTAAGAAAAGATCAAACTTACCATGTACTTCCTAAGCAAGAGGAACACAGTTGGAGGCTTCAGAGAGTTGCTGAAGAATTTAGTTAGGAGCAAATAGTGGATGTTCTGTTTTACAAACACGGGTTGTACTGATAACATAAGCAGCTGACAAAGAAAGCTGTCTGTTGTGAATTTAAAACAGTAGTTAAGGATTTAGTTGGTGATTTGGGTTGGTGTGTATTGTGGAGTGGGTGAGAAAGAAACAAACTAAAAGGAATTGACATCTTATGAAACTTTGAGAGTTTAAAACTTCTCTCTTTATCTTCTTCCTATCATTTTCTTCAACTTTTGGGCATCAGGTCTCTAGTTGGGACGGCCATGACTTGAAAAGGTTAGTCCTAGTCCAATGTATCACTGTTTCACATGTTAGTTACTAGATGAGTAAGTCTTTGGACACAAACAAATATCACAAAAACAATCCACAAACACCACAATGTGTCTATCTCTCTCCTCTGTGGACCTCACAGTGTCAATGGACCCCCACCAAGATAGAGATGGACACATTGTGGTATTTGTGGATTGTGTTTGTGAGATGTGTTTGTGCCCAAAGACTTGCTCTTACTAGATAGTGAACCTGCTTATAGTAATTACCACTGTGTTGATAATTTCACACTTAGGTGGCAATTCTACACAGCTTTGAGCCTGTGACCTTTAAATTGCTTGATAAAGCTGTCAAGATCACTCAAAATACACTAATATGGACATCTCAGAGTGCATTAAACAGTAGGCTACTGAATTGTCCTACCCAGTACTTGGGCCATCTGCCCTTCTTCCCTAGGGTTACAGGACACTGCATCAATTACCCGTTTTCTCAAACCTCGACACATTTACAAGATCACAAAACCTAAAAACATTATGATCAAAGATGCCCGATCCTAGATGACGTTTCGTGGAGAACAACTTGAACAAGTGCTAAATCTAGTTTTTTCTAATTTTCTCTTAACTAGAAGGTGATAAAAAGTTTAGAAGGAATTGAGAAATAAACGAGTTGCGAGAACCCCATTTCTGAATAAGTAAATAGCACCTACGATTTTGTGCAAACTGCTAGTATAGGACACCCGTTATACCCAAATTGAACCACTTCTGAAACACATCACTGGAGTTTGTACAAGATCTAGAAATGGCATTAACTATTGCGTGCAAAACCCAAGTATTTTTAGTATTGATCTTAAAATAATCCAAATCCTTTAAGATATTCCTTTAACATGTGATGGTAATATGTAACACCAAATTGAATAATTAGCATCAAAGACCAACAATGGCAGTTTGGACCCATGTTAGGGTGCTGACTGAAGTTTGAGTTTGACCATACTGGAGTGACCCAACTACCAGTGATAATAAGAAAAGCATCATCTTCTTACCAAGCATTTGACAGCAAAATGTTTTTTGCTAAGAACAAAAATAAAATAAAAAGAAGGAGAAGAAAGAAAAAGAAAAACCACCCAAGGATGAGATACAGGTGCGGACAGTAAGTACACAAGCTATAACCAAAAGTCTAGCTAGTATAGCTGCATTGAAAAAATCATGCCATAACACACCTCAAAGGTCTATATTTTTCATTAATTTCAGTAATCTCAGATATGGTACCAAGGCACTCTATTTGATTCTACTGGTGCTTAGCTTGCAAGGTGGAAAGACTACAAAAGACAAAGGACATTCCATGACAAACAAGAAGCAACACATTATTAACCATCAAATAATGAGTATTAATATGCCAATCTTAACCGCCACTTCAATCACCCAAAAAAAAAAGTTAGTTAGGCAGGAGCCTAACATGCATAATCGGATATAATTGAATCCGAAAAAATAAAATAACCACTAACACGAGTAGAAGCAACACAGAGACACAAACAATGAGTATTACTACTCCCAATCTAGACAGACAAATACTAATGTACTATAAGAAAAAGAAATAGAAGCATAAAAGAGAACATAAAAGAACATAATAGCAATACTTGAACCAACCAATACCAATATCACTTCCATTTAGTAAGAAGTCAAGTAAACATCAGATAAATAGATGATTCACTAAACTATTTCTTAAGCCACCCAATAAACCTATCAAAAAGGTAATATTTCCTCGTGAACCACGGCAACAAAGAGACCTCCAAAGAGAAGCACAAGTAAAAAAAGGTTATGAATACAGACAAACAGACTTCAACAGCAGGCTAAACCATGAGGCAGCAGATAACCAATTCAGCTCAAAATATAACTAGGAGAGAAAACAACATGTAGATCAAGAAACAAGCGTACGCAATCAATCCGCGATGCTCGTCCCCGCAAGAAGCCAACTCAACCAGAAGCCGCGTGCAAACCCTTGTAGACCATATCACAAAAACTCCGGCCACCGCAAAAATCGCCACTCCACCTTGAGGAACGAACAGGGCGATGGCCGATAAGATCACTATCGGCAACATACAGTATCCAATCAAACTCAAGCACCTATACACATCCAAATTCCCATTTCGGCCCGCCAACATATTGAACACAACATAAAGAAACAGAGCCGAAACAGTGACCCAACCTAAGATAATCCCAAAATGTAGCTTTCCTGCGAGTAACTGAAACAACCCAAAAGCCATCAAGAACAGAAAGGGGCCTGATAGATCGGCGTCTTCATGGAGGTCGGCTTTTACTCTAAGAGGGTTCAAGATCGAAACAGTTTTGTTCCAAATCTGTTTGGTGTTGATACCGAGTTCTTCGAGAAGAGGCGGCTCGTCTTCAAATCCGACACCAATTCCAATATTATTGCCGCCAAATTGAGGGGCGGGGAAGGAGGTTGATGCGGCGGTGGCGGCAGAGCCGATGTCGAAGGACATGAAGGGGATGCTAGGGTTTGTGGATCGCGGCGGCTGAAAGGGTGCCGTTGGGAGTCGCCGTTGTTGTATGCCGGCGCCGGGGTTTCCGCCGGAGGGGAAAACCACCGGAGGTACATTGAATTCTTTAGCCATTGTTGAATACTAGTACAATTTCAATTTTTGCCTTGAAAATTTTGGCTTCTACTTCTCCAAAGAGGCGAAGGTGAACTTCTCTAAGTTGTCTTTCTGCAATTTTACTATTTTGGGAACATAGTTTAGAAAAGAAAAAAAGAAAAAAAAAAAGACATACATAGAGTCAAACAGCAAAACAAACTTGGAAAGTCCTCATACAAAATAATCCTAGATTGCAAACAAATTCCAAACCAAAATATAGTTGTATTAAAAAAAAATTTACAGAAATTGTTCTAAACAATATACGCAATTCTATTAAATAACTAGTGGCACTCTTTAAGGTTTACTTTGCAAGGGCAGTCTCCTTCTAAGTTCTAAGCACATCTTGGTTCAGACAAAAAAAAAGGCTGGGATTGGGAGGTGTTAAAATAATTACCAAATAAAAAATCAAATATGTATTGTGAGGTGTTAATCACATAAATATAAAAGCTTGAGATTAGACAGAGACTCAGATGAGGAAAACAAATATAAGTAACTGCAAAGTTTCTCTTCAGGATACCAACTGTACCAAAATCTGATATGGTGACCAGTAAGCTTGGTTCAAGTGATCAATTAAAATCATTTGTTGCTAAACAATTATTTGAACCAAACAAATTACAAAAATCCAGCCCTTGTTCCAAACAATATAGTTGTTCCAAAAAAAAAAACAGTATATCAATTTCGCACTGTTAGCTACTTAGCTTCTATGTAAGAATAGGGGTGGCAATTTTTGACACGACAACCCGTTTTACTGAGACAACCCGAACACGACACGACATGACACGATTAATTTAAAATAGTTTGTATTATAGATAAATAGTACTCGAAACTAAAAATCAAACCCAAATCACACAACCTGATTAATGACACGAGAACCTGAATTGCCACCCCTAGGTAAGAACATATAAAACAATATATCATTCTGATCCCCAATCTCATGTGCAATATTTCGATCCAAATCATAGATATATATACTGATTTAAGTTCAATCAAAGATCTATAGACAATGCATAGAGATATATATAGGTTCATGACAGTATATATAATTATATATAATATTTACACACATATATATATATATATGAGAAATCTGAAATACAGTGGAGGGTGCGGGCGCGGCTACTCGGAGGAGTGGGGCAGGCCGGCGGCTGTAGATTTGGAGGACGAGGGAGAGAGCTCAGAGAGGAGGCGGCGGCGGCTCTAGATCTAGACTCTAGAGTACGAGGGAGAAAGCTCAAAGAGGAGGAGGAGCCGTGGAGGGAAGAGAAAGAGAGGAGGCGGCGAAGGAAGACTGGAGGAGGAGGGACTGGTGGGTGAAGGGAGAGAGGAGAGGCGCAGAAATGTTCAAACACTGAACTGAAACAAGTGTTTGTACTAGGGTTAGCTGTATATGTACTATTTATATTATAAAAAATGCTACGCACACAACACATTCCACAACAGGGGTTTAAATGCATGTACCTTGTGCTGTGTAAGTAGTGCATAAAAAAATGTGAAAATTTCAAATAGCACATGGTACAACAAATTTAAAGCCCCCTTGTGGAATGTGTTGTGTGCGTAGCATTTTTGGTTATCTTAATCCACCATATGCTGTTTAATGAGAGATGGTTGGAACTACATTTCCATGCATGGGGGTTTAGTGGATGGTGGATTGGAATAAGAAAATTAAAATGTTACTAAGTTTTTCTTAACCATGGTGCTCTCTGGGACACCAGCTCTATGTTGGGGACTTGAGAGCCATATATCCTCATAATGGTAATAGCACATTCTTTCGGTATAGTGTTTAAAATTGCTTCATTGAATTTTGATGCCTTTTTTGTGGGTGTGGGGGTGGCGGTGGGGGGAAGTAATTCAGGGTGATCGTCACACCAGGTCATCATGGATGCTGACATGATCCATCCATGTGTTATTAGGAAACTCACATTCAATTTTGCATTGCTTGTTATCTTATGTTTTGCTTGATTATTGGTTACCTTAGTTTTTTACTTGTTTGTGGTGATTTCTTGATAAACTGGCTCTTACATGATTTATGTTGTAATTGACCCTTTTTTTTTTTAAACTAAATCTTTTATCCAGCCCTTGTTCCAAACAATATAGTTGTTCCAAAAAAAAAACAGTATATCAATTTCGCACTGTTAGCTACTTAGCTTCTAGGTAAGAACATATAAAACAATATATCATTCTGATCCCCAATCTCATGTGCAATATTTCGATCCAAATCATAGATATATATAGTGATTTAAGTTTAATCAAAGATCTATAGACAATGCATAGAGATATATATAGGTTCATGACAGTATATATAATTATATATAATATATACACATATATATATATATGAGAAATCTGAAATACAGTGGAGGGTGCGGACGCGGCTACTCGGAGGAGGAGTGGGGCAGGCCGGCGGCTGTAGATTTGGAGGACGAGGGAGAGAGCTCAGAGAGGAGGCGGCGGCGGCGGCTCTAGATCTAGACTCTAGAGTACATGGTTCGAAGTATCGGCCGATACCGAGTCGTATCGGCCGAGTTAACTCGGTATCGCGAGGGTCCGTTACGAGATATTGGCCGAATCAGACTGAGTCAAAAAAAATTTTTGACTCGCGATACATCTCGGTCGTATCGGCCGAAACAGCCGAGTTTTGTCCATCTCGGCACCGTTTCGTGAGAAAAATACAAAAAGATTACGAAAATCTTACCAGATTCACATGCATTTGTCGGATATTGAACCTCCTCTCTCACATCTACTCAAAATCTCTCAGATCTCTCTCTTGAAGCCCAGATCTGAGATCTGGTACATGAAGCTGCGTCTTCAATCTCCGTCTTCGAGCTGGGTCTTCGATCTTCGTCTTCGACTTGGGTCTTCTCTCTCCCTCCCTCCATCCATCGCAGTCGGCTTGATCTTTGTCTTCAACTTCAGTTTTGATAACGAGTTTTTCTTTCTTTTTTCTTTTTTGGTCGTGAGTCACTGAGTCTCACGACTTTGGGTTGTGAATTGTGAGTGAGAAAGTGGGTTTTATCTTGTTGGGATTTAATTGTGTAAGAGTGTGTGTGTGTTGTGATGTGCAACTTTTTTTAGTATTTCATTTAGTTGTATGTGTATTATTTTTCTTTATTTATATATATATATATAAAGTTTCTTTATTTGTTCAACATGTGTATATGTATTAATTTTTGTTTATTTATAAAAAAAAATAATTATTTATTTGTTCAAAATATGTACTCCATCCGTTCCATTTTATGTGTCCCTCTTTAGGAATCCAATTATTTAAGGGGACAAAAAGAATTTACACTTACTTTCCACAAATGTCTATAATCATTGTACTTTTCTTTTTGTTTTGTTTTGGTGTTGATTGCAAGGAAGGGTAGTTTAGGAAACTAAGTAAAATTTGCATACTAATTTAGAAAAATGGATAACCATTTTGGGACATCCCAAAAAGAAAAGGGGCACATAAAATGGGACGGAGGGAGTATGTGTATTATTGTAATGTATGTATTATTTATTAATATGTGTATTATTGTAATGTATGTATTATTTATTATTATTGAACAATTTCTATCCAATTATATGTGTAGACCTATCAAACAGCAGATCGGCAGCGTGTGAATTGGATTATTTGTGATTTTATTATTGGTTGATTGGGAATTGTGACAATCTATTATGCTAATTTTGCTATTCTTATTATTTTAATTTTTTTGTTATATTTTCATATTTTTTTGAACCTTAAATCTAGTATATCGTTGCGTATCGCCCGATACCAGACCGATACCGCGACCCCGAGTCATCACAACGGACTCCGATACCGCGACCTCGAACCATGCTAGAGTACATGGGAGAAAGCTCAAAGAGGAGGAGGAGCCGTGGAGGGAAGAGAAAGAGAGGAGGCGGCGAAGGAAGACTGGAGGAGGAGGGACTGGTGGGTGAAGGGAGAGAGGAGAGGCGCAGAAATGTTCAAACACTGAACTGAAACAAGTGTTTGTACTAGGGTTAGCTGTATTTGTACTATTTATATTATAAAAAATGCTACGCACACAACACATTCCACAACAGGGGTTTAAATGCATGTACCTTGTGCTGTGTAAGTGGTGCATAAAAAAGTGTGAAATTTTCAAATAGCACATGGTACAACAAATTTAAAGCCCCCTTGTGGAATGTGTTGTGTGCGTAGCATTTTTGGTTATCTTAATCCACCATATGTTGTTTAATGAGAGATGGTTGGAACTACATTTCCATGCATGGGGGTTTAGTGGATGGTGGATTGGAATAAGAAAATTAAAGTGTTACTAAGTTTTTCTTAACCATGGTGCTCTCTGGGACACCAGCTCTATGTTGGGGACCTGGGAGCCATATATCCTCATAATGGTAATAGCACATTCTTTCGGTATAGTGTTTAAAATTGCTTCATTGAATTTTGATGCCTTTTTTGTGGGTGTGGGGGTGGCGGTGGGGGGAAGTAATTCAGGGTGATCGTCACACCAGGTCATCATGGATGCTGACATGATCCATCCATGTGTTATTAGGAAACTCACATTCAATTTTGCATTGCTTGTTATCTTATGTTTTACTTGATTATTGGTTACCTTAGTTTTTTACTTGTCTGTGGTGATTTCTTGATAAACTGGCTCTTACATGATTTATGTTGTAATTGACCCTTTTTTTTTTTGAAACTAAATCTTTTATCTCCGTATGGTGTATAATGAGAGATGATTGGAACTACATATCCATGAATGGGGGGGGGGGGGGGGGGGGGTGCAGGGACGGGTCTAGAAAATCAATCAGGGGGGGATTGATAGAGGTGGAAGTGTATGGGGACCCGTGGTGTGGGATAAGTTATTCAGGGTGATTGTCGCACCACGTCATGATGTTGTGCCAATCATATCCATCCTAGTGCTATTGGGAGACTAACATTCCATTAGATAACTAATTGTACCTTTTAAGGTAATTGGTACAAGTAGCACCTAATTTCATGTCAAAATACTTAAGTGGATAAAAATAATTAATATATGGTTAGGTATGACTGAACAATCACCACGATGGAGTGGTGTCACAGTTTTTCTGAATAATTTCTCACTGTTGGAGGGGAAGTGTAGGAATAGTTTTGATTTGGAAATTGCGGTTTCACTTAGTGACTGAAATAATCTTAATTAAAAGACCACTATATATAGCCTAGTGGTAGGCGGGCCTTGACAGAGGGGTGGTATACCCCTTTGGTCAAGGGTTCGATACTCCACAAAAGCATAGTGTTTGTAGCTAGGGCCTTTGGTCTCCCAAAGGGACGTCAAGGGTTCAAAACCCCCCAGGTAGGGGTGCGTATGAGCCGAGCTTTTCAAGCTAGGCTCGAGCTCCGGCTCGGCTCGAAGGATTGTAAACTTGCTCAAGCTCGGCTCGAGCTCGACTAAAATGTAAACGAGCCAGCTCGAGCTCGGCTGCTGGGGTGGGGGGGGTGGGGGGGAGTGGGGCAGGCCGGCGGCTGTAGATATGGAGGACGAGGGAGAGAGCTCAGAGAGGAGGAGGAGGAGGAGCTGATAAATGTTCAAACACTGAACTGAAACAAGTGTTTGTACTAGGGTTAGCTGTATATATAACTATTCATATTAAAGGATTTCGGTCCGGTTCAGTCCGCCAAGATCCTCCCCCGTGTGCCGAACCGATCTCTCAGTTTCTGCACAACTTCACCCCGAGCACCGACCGCCTACCCTATACACCCAAAAATTCGATCGGGTACGGGTCGGGTCGCGGGTAATTTTGAACAGCCCTACTTGAAATTGAATCTCACAAATTGAAAACAAAACCAACAAGGGTTTGGATCTAAATCGAAAACTAGTAAGGTTATAGTGAAATTGACCGAGAAAAAAAAGATAGGGTTTTGCGAGAGACCCTGTTTGTTAGGGGTGTACTCGGTTGGGTTCGGTCGGGGTGTATGGGGTTTTGGAGACCGAACCGATGGGGTCGGGGTGCCTTGGGGTGGGACCGAAACTGACCAAATCTCAGTTGGTTTCGGTCGGGGAGGGGAGCTCGGCTTCGGGCGGGGCTAACCCTAATCCTAAAGATCAGCCTGTTATTATATAGAAGAGAGAGAGCCATCTTTCAGTTCAGTCAAGATTATTTATAATTTTAAAACATAAAGGGCCCAGTAAAGAGCAGATCAATTACAATGAAACATCAACAAAATTACCTACATATAAACAAAAAGAAAAAAAAAATTGAAACAGATCAAGATAAAATTGAGAGATCGAAAATAAAAATAAATACCTACATCTTTCAGTTCAGTCCAGGTCCAGTCTTGTTGTCTGGTAGGCAGTAGGCTGATAATCTAATTTTGAAAACAAAAACAAAAACACAAAAATTTGAAACAAATCAAGATAACATTGAGAGATCAAAAATAAAAAATAAAAAATAGCTACTTATCAACAAAAATACCTACATATTTCAGTTCAGTTCAGTCTTGTTATCTGATACTGGTAGGCTGATAATCTAATTTTGAAAAAAATATATATATAATTTTGAAACAAATCAATATAACATTGAGAGATCAGAGATCTGTGATAAAAAATAAAGGGGAAATAAATTACCGGAGGAGGTGGAGGTGGTGGCGGTGGAGGTCTGCGGTCAGTGGTGGTGGCTGTGGATCTGCGATCCTCAGGCGGCGGAGTGAGGTGGTGGCGGTGAAGATCTGGAGGAGGAGGAGGGTTGATCGTGGAGGAGGTAGGCCGGAGGAGTGAGTGGTTACTGGTGGTGGCTTTGGATATGCGATGGAGGAGGTGGAGGGAGCCGTGGAGGTCTGGAGAGTGGAGGAGGACGAGTAGGAGGAGGAGGAGGGAGTGGAGCCGTGGAGGCGGAGACCGTGGAATTCTCCAGAATAGAAACGAGAGATGGCGGGCTGAGTGAGAATGAGAAAAGATAGTTGGCTGAGTTTCGGTCGGGTTCGGGTGCATGAATTGGAGCCCCGTTTGCCGACCCGAAGCTTCGGGGTATCTCCCTGTTTGCCCCTGGCCAGTGGCCACCAACCGTTAGTCAGATTACCCGAAAATATCGGTCAGGTTCGGGTCCGTGGGTATTTTTTGTTTAAACACAACCCTTCGTAAGAAATGCAGTTCTTGCTATAAAAACGCAGAAAAGATGTGCTTGGTTTCAAACTACATTTGAGTTGGGCCAGGGGCGGACTTAAAAGAGGGTAAAAGGGGATCAAGCCCCCCAGATTTTTGGAAAATTATAGATTTACACTAAAAAAAAAGTTTTTATAGCTAAGCTCTCCTAAAAATTATAAAAATCCACTCTAACATTATAAAATTATAATACTAAGCCTCCTTTCTTATGCTTTTGTGTTAATTATAAAATATGTATATACAATATATGTATAAATAGGTACAAAATATACACAAAAAAGTATATACATAAGTCCAAAATATGTATAAATATATCCAAAATGCACACAAAAAATGTATGAATATGTCCAAAATACGCATAAAAAGTCCAAAATATGTATGAATAGGTTCGAAAAAAAAATTCCAACCCCCGTACTCAAGCCCCCCTTGAATTGGTTTTCTAGATCCGCCCCTGAGTGGGGCCCCATGTTAAACGGCGATGGGGAATAAGCAGCCCCTTGGGTGCTTTTCTCTGGATCGCATAATATTGAACTCAAAATCACATATTAGCCCATCACAGTATATGTTTAATACACTTTTTATTATTTTTTTGTGGTCTCGTGCAAGGACTTAAGTTTCAGGGAAGGGGCAGTGACAAATGTTCAAACCCTGATAATGGCCTTGTCATGGAACATACTTGCCAAGTGGGCTAAAGTCGTTGCTCATATATATTTAATGGGAAAGGCTAACTTACAAGTTACAAAGTAGATTAAAGTATGCACATTTTTTTGAATAAAATTACAATATTACTTATGTTAGGGTACTAAAGTAATCTTTTGTAAATGAAACATATGTAACAAATTAATAATTAATTCACAACAGTTAGTAATGCTGATACATATTGGTATGTTATTAACATATAAATATTATTAAGGGCACAATTGACTTTTGCACATTCGGAATCACGTTCCACTTTCTTGGAACCAAACACCAAAGTCATAATACGCAAGTTCACCTTTAAGCCGTTCTACCAATCACGATCAAAATTGCACAAGCATAAGCACAGATAAACGGGCATGTTTCGTACGAAACTGTCTGTTTTGGTTTTGGGTGAAGAGAGAGAGATTGCTTTTTAGGAAGGTGCGATTGCGAGAAGGTCACGCTTAGAGAGAGAGAAAAAAAAAAAGGAGGGGGGGGGGGGGGGGGGGGGGGGGGGGGGGGGGGTTAATACCTTTTACTCACTGTGGGTAGACCCATTTTTACTTTACCTCCCTGTGGTTCAAAAGTAGACACATAACCTCCTGTGGTTTCAGACTAAAGTGAAAGTGCTAAGATTTCCCTCAAAATTGATGGAAATTTTAAAATTGGCCCAAAATATTAACCCTTAACACCCTTTGTCAGGTTAATTTTGGGGTTAATGCTCTATGTGGAGCTGATGTTGCCATTTAATCCAGTTATGTGGGGCTAATTTTTTAACTCTTAATCTCTTGGAGGCTAATTTTTGGGTTAACTGCCCATGTGGGGTTAATTTTGACCCTTAAACTCTCCTATATGGGGCTAATTTTAACACTTAATTCTTATATGGGGCTATTTTGAGAGAAATCTTAGTAGCTTCACTTTAGTCCAAAACCACAGGGGTTTAAAGTGAAAATGGGCCTAACCACAAGTGAGTAAAATGTATTTAACCCAAAAAAAGGCACTACATTCCACCTAGCCTGTAAACAGATCGGATTCAGATCGAATTTCTACAATCTGAATCTGAATCCGATAAAAATATGATTTCCACCATGGCCAATAAACGGATCAAATTTGGATCCTTATCGGATTGGATCCGTTAATTACGCATATATTCGAATTTGGATATTTCTGTCGGATTCGGATCCGATCCGTTTACATGCCTATTTTACACCAGGAAGTGTCATTGGGTAGACTATGTATGATACACGAAAGAGTAATGCAATGCATGAAAGAAAACATAAGGTAAAACACAAGGGATTTAGTTTTTGCTTATTTTCCTTTCCCTTTTCTTTTTCCCCGCGAAATCCATGAACTATACAGAGCCTCTAAGAATCCCTACTACCAACATAATTAAGAATTTTTCGTGCGTGGTGGAGAGGGATGCTATCCTTAAGGGCAGGCCATGATACATTGCTGGCCAACCTATGATTTTGCGGCCGTGGAAATTGAATATTTCTTTGAACAAGAAGGCCACTCACACCATTCCCATCTGGATCAATTTCTATGGAGTGCCTTTGCAATTATGGAATCTTAAAGGTATTAGCTTTATTGCTAGTTTTATTGGGAATCCTTTGCGTGTGGACAAAATGACAGCTAACCGTAGACGAATTTCCTATGCACGGGTTTGTGTTGAGGTTAGTGGTAAGCAAGACCTCATCTGAAAGTTTGCCCTTGAATTTGATGATGAGAAAGGAGAGTCTCCTTGGCGGAAATTTCTTTGGAACACCAATGGTCTCCTTTGAGATGCTCCAAGTGTGCCTATTTTGGCCACGATTATTCCAACCCTGTGAATGTTAAGCCAGCTAGCTCCTAAGCTTCAGAGGCCCAGGCCACACCACCATAGCTACATTTGTTCCCACTAGCAGTTATCACAAAAAGCCAAAAATTAGAGTGTGGAAAGTTGTTACTAAGAAAGATAATCAAAATGAACAAGAGAGTGGGAAGTTTCCTAAAGCCGGGTCTCATAGCCAGGGTCAATGGAAGTAGTGGTTGGAAAGGGTAAAGCCAAAGTCAGGTTTGCTAGTGGGGTGCAAAATGAAGCTAGTTCCTCTAAGGTGCCCGGGGACACTAGACCGGTTTTCCGGAGGGAAAGTAATATGTTTGCTGCTCTTCCCCAATATGTCCCAAAGATTGATGATAAACCAGAAGCTCGAGAGACTTGCTTGTAACACTCCAGAAAGGGAGAGTGAAGAGACTGAGGAAAATACCTGTACAATCCAATTAAACCATCACGAGCCACAATGCATGCATCGGCAAAATCAAAGCAGACATTTAACAATTGGGTAATCTCAACTAGAAGTTGAAAACAATGTTCTCAACTTATGACAAACTAAACTTCACGGTATAAGGATATCCCATATTGATAATTGAAGAATAACACAATATTGAAACAAGAAACTCTGGATTGAAAGGGGTGATCTAGACTTGTTAGTAAATGAAAATCCCAAAGTAAATAGGAGCTATGTACATATTAAAAGACTGTGAAATGACAAAAATATCTGACTGCTCTTCTTGTAATGAGAATCTGAGACGGTCGGTAAAAGCATTAAACCGATTCAAAGACAAACGCAATATAAAACCAAGCATTTGCATTATGTTTCATTTGCTACTCTAAATGGCTACTTTCCTTCAAGTTATGTGTTACTCAAGCCCCTAGTGAATTTACACACCACAAATCGCTAGTGCTCTGAATCCACATCAACATAAAGCAAAATACCATACTATTTTGTTGCCTGGAAAGCAAAATAACGATTCAAAGCAATGAGACAATCTGTAACTACATTTGCATCAAGAAACCTTACCTGGAAACTTCAATGCAATTTTTAAAGTCACAGTGAAGAAAAAAATAAATAAAAGCATCATCTATATCTATGCTATTAGAAAGGGAGAAGGAAGGCTACCAGATCTTATTTTTCTATCGACTATAGTTACCTTAAAACCAAGACATATTTCCTTTCCTAAAACAATTAGAAGCATACCAAAGTGTCACTACAAAAAACAAACAAAAGAAAATTTTAAAAACTACGGCACCTCTCCATGTTGCTCGTCTCTCTCCCCGGCCAACAAAAACCACAACTGAAAGGCAAAAGAGTTTTTGCATTTAAGTTTGAGGAATGTCTTCCTTTGTAAGGAATCATTTGTAATAGTTAATAAATGTCAAGAGGACAAAACCACGCACACTCGTTGTTGGGCATGGAGCTTAGGCCCGCCAGTGGTCTGGTAAACTAAGAGCAATACCTACATATTTTTTAACACATTCTTTTTAGGTTCATTTTCCACTATTTTGAAATGTGATCTATTTACATGTACAAACTTATCCACTAGTTCCCTTTTTTTTTCATTTTTTTTTCTTTTTTCATTTTTTTTCCTCTCTCCTAGTTTAAATAACATTGAAAGTTTACAATTTAAAAAAATTTCTTTGTAACCAAAGAAAATATGGAGAAAAATGACTGGTGAAATTAAAAAATTTAGCTTATTTCTCATTACATTTTCTTTTCCTGCCTATTTTCTCACTGTTTTTCTTGGTAACCAAACAAAGGAAAACGTTTTCTTCTCTTTTCCCTCTCGCTAAATCGATGAACCAAACAAAGCCTAAGTGAATTTTCTTCCAAACATCAAACTGCCTTAGGTAAGCACTTTGACACATAAGTAATTCATCCAAAATAATCTCAACCAAATATAAGCTAACAGTTGCTCCAGACTTTTTGTTCAGCTCCTAAAATTCTTTGTTTCTAATAGATGCAACTCAGATAAATGGACTATGGGACTAATCTCACCCCTCAGAGAAAGAACATTGAAAGTTTCCACTTGGGAATTATCCAGAGTTGCCTACCATCAAGCAGTTTCTTCAATATTTCTCTCTCTAGGGGTAATACAATATACTCGGGATCCTAAATGTTGAACTTCAAGACCAGAATTCTCACAACCACCGAAGAAGATCGACTCGTCCTCTTTTCCGATTCTTCGTCTCCAACTCATTAAAAATGCTGGCCGTGGCAGCACAAAACATGTTTCTGCGTCAGAAGGTATAGGATAATCAGCAAGTTGATCAACTAAGAACTTTCTGATATACAAACTAAAGGATATATATATATATATATATACCATCTTTGTGTTCATGGTTCTGCTGAGGAGCTTCTTCATTTGCTTTTGGCTTGTAAGATTTAAGGAGAAAGGAAAGAGTCTTTATTAAGTTCGAGTACTGTTTCACATCTACATGCAACAAAAATAAGGAAATCGTAAGAAATTATCCGAGGACTGAGGAAAAACCGCGTGCATTTGTCTTTCCGTTCTCAAGTAATGGATCGACTAAAAGTAGTCAAACTTACGGTTCTACTAATTCAAGTCAGATTGCCTATTTTTCAACAATGCACATTCTGAAATTTGCAGACCTCTTTGCGCTTGGGAACTTACATAATAAGATATCACTAGCAATAACAAGGTCCCAATTTGGGTCAGCAGATGGAAAGGGATCTCCCCACGAATCTGGAAACAAAAAAACAAAAAAAAATCTTAGGTAAATATTATATATTGTAAATTATTACGTATATATATTTGTAGCAAAAATGAATGCCAAGATCCGTTACGCCTGCACATCAAAATATCAGAACCATCTGATCAAAATAGCTTTTGGGTTACAATGAAAAGAAAAAGAAACTTCTTGAAGCTACTAAGAGAAATGAGTTCACAGCAATTAAACTTATATTTTCTTGAGCCTCCTTGCGAAAAATCTTTCAAAACTCTCCTCTATAACAACAAACAATGTGAGAGTTGTAACAGTAAATGGGGAAAAGAACTAACGCTTTATGTGAGGAATGACCGGTGAAATTCCATTAACCCTGCAGTTATGAGCTATGTTATCCTCAATTTCCTGATCGTCATAGTCGGAAGTTGTGATGTCAAGCTGAAATGATTTTCTCAGGAATATGGCCAAAGCTCCTGTTCCGCTGCCACAGAATATATGGGGAAATCTTAGAAACACAATTTTCGAGATAAAGACTCGGTATACAAACCTTATTAGTTTTTACACGTTAAACACATCATTTCATAAGCTCCAGAGACACTGAATAATGTCGCAAAGGACATTACCTAGAAGCCACATAAGATAAAGTGAGCACAAGGAAGCGTAAAAACATGACATTATAGGCCGGTTTGGATTGGCCACGGCTTTTGCATTTAGGCAAAGGTAGAAGCAGAAGCACAAACACTGGCTTCTGTTTTAGCCGTGAATTTGTGTTTGGGAATATCAGAAGTGCTCAGAAGGACTCAGTGAACCGTGAGAATTAAGAAAAAAATATTTAAAACCCATAAATTGCTTCCTGCATTGAGCTTCAGCCTAAACTTGCTTTTGGACTCTAAAGTGCTTATTAAGAATTTATCTAATCAGGCTAATATATGCGTTTTAGGTCCGAGAATCACGCTTACCCCAGGCGTGCCTTTGAGAAATGCCGTAAGTCTAGGTGATTAATTCCAAAAGGCTGAGAAGCTTAGACCTCAATGTCCTCCTCTTGCGGTTCAAATTTTGAACTTCATTTTACTTGAACAGGATCTGTTCTACCTTACACTAACATTGGACAACAAACCTTAAAGCTCCAAACAAAGATACTCACAAACCATGTCACCTCAAGTTACGGGCAGAATAGGATCTCTTCTACCCTACACTAACATTGGACAACAAACCTTAAGATATGGAGAAACTATGAAGGGATACAAGGAATAAATTGGCAGCATGCATGATACATTGAACTCAAAGAATAAACTAATACTTCAAAGTACACTCAAGGGGTTGAACCTGCCCAATTCAATTGTGTGCCTTCCTTGAATCGACGATCTATGTTGAACTAACCATTCTGCAAATGAAAATGTCCCTGGCCATAGTAAGTTAGCATTTAGCTCGTGAAACGAAAATTCTCGAATGAGCAACTCCTGCAACAAGCCAAAGCATTTACTGAGATGTAAAAGACGTAATTTCAAATCAAACCTTACATGTACTCAACATCCAGAGAACATATTTAGTCACAGCACAACGATAGAAATGAATTATGCTAAGTCCAAATAACAAAGATAGTCTTGTTAATGTGTCAAGTTGGCTACACCTTAAAATGGTTCAATGGCATTGTTTCTGTTTAAGAGAAATGCTATGGTTTCCAAAGTAGGGATATTCCATATGCTATGGGAGTAGTACCGCATGCAGTGATCCATGGTACCAGGATCACTGTCAATGTGAGTTACAGCATGTGGTACAACTGTCAAAGCATTTAGGAACCAAATTTGGGAACGATTGCACTACTCTTCTGTTAAATACGAAACTGAACCAAAAAAGACGAGCACCTCTACCACTTAATGATATTTAAGTTCTGTTTGGTTAAACTGAAAGTAGTAGCGAATTACTAATAATAAAGTTTCATATGACCGAATTTCTAGAACTTGAACTTTGAGGTAAATTTCTAATTTAGTTATAAGGTAATATGACCGTCGTTCACTTCAAAAATTCAGTCTTTGGTGAAACTTAGATCTCCAGAAAACCCACATTTTTAACAAAGCAATTAGACAATATAATAGGATAAAATTAAATCACATCACTAAATAAGTAAATAAATAATAAAAAAAATGATGGGTATCAATTAAACATACAAAATTTGGCTGGAACTAAATCAACAACTAATATAATTAGTTTCTCATACCAACACAAACATATTCGAATCAAACCAGCACACTCAACAGTGAAAATGAACTGTTGTCTATATGGGTATTTCTCAAGAAAAGGGTAATCACTCACCAGTTCAGGAAATTGGTGACTTCTCTGCACGTAGTTCTCATGGGACTCCGTGATTTCATCATCTGTAAAACAAAACCCAGAAGTTATTTTTAGTTGTATATGTATATTTGATATGGTGAACTAAGGAGAGAGAGAGAGAGAGAGAGAGAGAGAGAGAGAGAGAGAGAGAGAGAGAGACCGCCAGAGCTGCCATCCTCGTCAGCGAAAAGCGAAGAAGGGGAGAAGAGGGCAATGTCCATAACTGGCTGCTCAAAATTGGCTCTCGAATTACTCTTAGACCCCAGCGTCATATTGGAGTGGCTATGTGGGCCCCTCTAAGGCTCATTTGGTAGCAATTTTTATTTCTGTGATTCAATTGGAAAAAATTTGCTTTTAGCTTCTGAGCAGTTGCAATTTTCTTGCAATTAACTCATATTTTTGGGTTTCGGGATTGAATTGCAAAAGTTTGTTAAATAATTTTATTTTAATTTTTGGAGTACCATAATCACTTATAAGACTACACATGGATCGATTCAGGTCGGGTATAAGCATAAAAAGAATCGACCCGACTATAAGTGCTGATGATTCCAATGTTTTTAAACTCAGATCCAACCCAATAAAATTTGGACCTGATACAGTAAGTTCAGTTCGTTCAATTCTTGGTCACGGCCCATTTTATTTTCCAACATTTTCTCCTTTTTTTTCAATTTTTTTTTCCAATTTTTCCAAAAAAAAATTCGTACATTTTTTTTAATGCACTAAAAAAAAAAAAACAAATGCAAATGCAGTCAAACCAAAAGCTGCAAGTGTAAAAACCAAGATCAATGACTGACAAGTGACAACCAATGATTTTGAAAAAGGGATAATTAGAAATCAGTTAATAATATGTTGATAATTTAAAAACCAATTATGTATTTTATTTAAATCAAAAGAAAGCATGTTTAAAGTCTACAAATTAAAACCATTTCACCTTTTAACATACATCTAAATATTGATGAGAAGTAGATTGATATGCAATTAATGAGAGATTTGAAAAGTCCAAGATGCGCTCATACCAAATCTGATCGCAAAGTTTTAAATAAAAAAATTAAAAAAAATTATATTTACTCTACCATCTTCTTCTTCACCACCACCATGACTGCCCACCACACCACACCACACCACACCACGACCACCACCACCATCACCCCCACCACAACCTCTCCCTTTATATATATACACATGAGTATATATATATAAAGTCCGGATCTTAAGCGGACCGTAAAAAAAGGACTTAAAAGACGGACTCTGTAAAAAGTGAGAATTTTTCACAAAAAAAGTGAGAAATTCTCTCTTTTTACACAGTCCGTCTTTTAAGTCCATTTTTTACGGTCCGCTTAAGATCCGAACTATATATATATATAATATATATATATAGTCACCACCACCCCAACCTTTCTCTATCTCTTCTCTTTCTTCTCACCACCACCACCATGGGCCTCTTCCCTCATCCATCCCTGCCTGCCACTGCCACTGCCACTGCCACTGCCACTGTAGGAAAGAAAAATAAAATAAAAAAAGTTACAAGTTGGAGCAACTTACTAAACGTATCAGGAGTATCTCACCAACGTTAGAAGCAACTCACCGAACGGAAAGAGCAATATTGCTCCTTACGTTTGGTGAGTTGCTGCTCATGATACGTTTAGTGAGTTGCTACTTCTGTTTGGACAAGTGTTCTAGAAATCTACACCCTTTTTTTTTGTAGTGGCGATGGTGGATGAGGGAGGTGGCCTGTGGTGGTGGTGATGGTGGTGAGAAGAGACTAAGAGAGAGGTTGGGGGGACAGTGGTCATCTATTAGAGAGGGGTTTGGGATTGGGTTTGGGTTAGTGTTGGTGGTGGCACCACTACCACCACTCCAACCACTCTATCTCTTTGATCTCTTCTCTCTCTTCTCATAGCCACCACCACCATGGGCCACCTCCCTCATCCACCATCGCCACTACAAAAAAAAAAAGGTGTAGGTTTTTAGAACGTAAGGAGCAATCCCGTTACGTTTAGTGAATTGTTCCCGATACGTTTGGTGAGTTGCTCCTGCCGTTTGGACAATTGCTCCAGCCTGCAACTTTTTTTTTCTTTTCTGCAGTGATAGGGATGGATGAGGGAGGAGTCCTGTAGTGGTGGTGGTGAGAAGAAAGAGCTAGAAGAGATAGAGAGAGGTTGGGGTGGTGGTGACTATATATTAGATATATATATATACTCATGTGTATATATATAGAGAGAGAGAGGTTGTGGTGGTGGTGGTGGCCAACCATGGTGGTGGAGGTGGTAGTGAGAAAGAAGATGGGGGAGTAAATATAATTTTTTTTATTTTTTATTTAAAACTTTGTGATCAAACTTGGTATGAGGCATCTTGGACTTTCAAATCTCCCATTAATTGCATATCACTACTTCCCATCAATATTTAGATTTATGTTAAAAGTTGATGTGGTTTTAATTTGTAGACTTCAAATAGACTTTCTTTCAATTAAATTAAATAAAGTACATGATTGACTTTAAATTGTCAACATATTATTGGCTGATTTTTAATTATCCCTTTGAAAAATCACTAACACAATTTCTACATAGCCTCTAAGGAGCAAAAGAGCAGGAAAAGGATAAAAAGAACCATACAAATATTACCAATTCTTACATATCTTAGTTCAAGGCTAAACAGATCTCTCCTAATAAAAAAAAAAGTATCAAAAACAAATTGGTACAAGATTGATGTTTCTGTATTAGCCAAAAAAAAAAAAAGAAGAAGAAAAGATTGTAGTTTCTGAAATCAAGTCTACAAATCAGGGCCTAATACGGTAGGATATATTTATTGAAAGTAATTTGGGATCTTAGGTACAAATGCAAGTCAAGCAAAGTAAGATCCAAGTAGGAAAGGATCCTAATTTAGCAGAAAAAGCTCAAGAAAAAAAACTAGAGTACTAGTATTACTTCACTTCATCTCACTAGTGAAGTAAGGGTATGTTTGATAGATCAGAATGAACCCCGGAATGGAATGGTTATTCTTAAGTACATTTTATTACCATGTTTGATATCTATATTATAACCTACAAAAAGGGTATTTTGGTCAGTTCAGCCACAAAAGGGGCTCTTATAACTACAACCACATGATCTTCATCAAGTGGTCTAAAAGTCACTCACACAACCCTTCACTCTTCCATAACACACGTTATGATTTTTTCCATTTCCAACACATACCCACTAAACCCACAACGCCCTCTCTCTCTCTCTCTTTTGAAATTTGAACTCCCACACTCTTACGGTCTTACCCACTCAACCCTTCACTCTAAACCCTCTTTCCCTCACTCTCTTTCCCTCACGCCTCAACCGCCGCCGCCGATCAACTGCCAGTTTTGGGTTAGTCCCCCCCCCTCTCTCTCTCTATTTCATTTGGGTTGATTTCTTTGTTTCTTTTTTGTTGGAACTTTTTTTTTTTTTTTTTGAGGGTTTTTTTTTGTTGGTACATAAGATATACAAAAATGTTGATTTCATTTCTCTAATGGAGCCAATTAGAGAAATCAAGCATAAAAGTCGTCATTGTCTAATGGAGCCAATTAGATATATGCATATATATGTATATACGTATATACGTACATGCAAATATGGATACAGAACAAAACTGATGAGTGCCCTTATGACTCATAGCTTGGTTTAATCATCTAGATCTTATCAGTTAGCACCAAGAAGCATCAAAACCTCTGGTTGTCTAACCATGCCAGTGTGTGGTTTCATTTGCATTTGGTCTGCGTAAAACCCTCTTGGGCACTTAATGCTTGAGTGAGTTAATAGAGTAAATTAAAGTTAGTATTAGGCTCATGCCTTAGTAGTTGTACCTTTAGTGTTATCTTTTTTTTTTTTTTTTTGGTCCTGTTTACCATAGCATTGCAAATGATATGACAGTGAGACCCCTGAATTTTGATTGGATGTTAACTGCCACATCATTTGAGATTGATTTTTGGAATTAGAATTTAAGAAGCATATCATTACTCATACATATACATACCTAAAATGTGTATCTAAATATTTTCTTTTCTAATCATCTACTATGTCAAGCCAGGTGGAGGTTAATGATAGGAGAAATAAATACAGCGACTTCATTGTATTATTACTCAAGTTAACCAAAGGCAACCGTTTTAGATTTGGTAATGCATTTGGTAGATAATGCAGTAAGGCTAGATTTGTAAATGCTTAGATTGGCACCAATGCTTAGATTTGTTAAGTAAATTAAAGTTATTATTAAGTAAATTAAAGTCAATACTCCCTCAGTCCCATATTAAGAGCAGTAAGGCTAGATTTGTAAATGCTTAGATTGGTACTGAATTGTTAATGCTTAAAATTGTCAATGAGTTTTCAATAAAATGTTAATGCTTAGATTTGTTAAGTAAATTAAAGTTAGTATTATAGAAATGTTAATGCTTAGATTTGTTAATGCTTAGATTTGTTAATGCTTAAAAAGACCAGTAAGGCTAGATTTGTTAATGCTTAGATTTAACGTATGGGTCTAATTGTCAATGAGTTTTTAATAAAAAATTTTAAGTACTGATGACATCAATTTTTTATACTTAAAGTTTTCAATAGATTTTAATTTTGACTACTTTTTGATAAAGTGTCATAAAACTGAGAAAAATAAGTTCTTAAATTTTTTCTCCTAAACACCTAACTGAGTTATTAAACACACTCGGCTGCTAACACACATGGAATTAGTGGGCATTGTAAAGATACAATAATTTTAAGCTCCAAGTTAAGTTCATTTACTTGGTTCATGATATTGGTGAGAGGAAGAAAAAGGAAAGTGTGACAGCTCATGATATAATCAAGTGTGCGTTCAGATGACATATTTTTTAGATTATTTATGCTCCTTCTCTAAATTCATTATATAAGCATTACTTTTTATATAGCATTTTCAAGAGGCTGGGGTTGAGGTTCTCACCATGTTATAATGTTGTTTTAGTTTCAACTACGTAACGCTTTGCTTACCAACTTTGACTGAAAGACATCAAATTTTGCTCACCATTCACATGATCTTCATCAAGTTTTGAATTTTGAATTTTGAATTTTTCCTTTGTGTCTCTCTTCAGACCCTCTTCCCTCTCTCTTCACTACTCCTTCGTCTCTCTCTCTCTCTCTCCCTTTCTCAGTTCAAAACCCGGGCCATCTCCGTACACTCAACATCTCAGCCACCATCCACATCCTCTATAAAATTAACCCCCCCTGAATCTGTTACAATATTCTGATTGGTACAATTTCGATCTTATCATCCATAGTTTGGTGAAATTTGTGATTTTGGGAATTTTTTTATGCTTTTGGTGAAATTCTCGATCTTATTTCCTTCGTCTCTTAAACGTAGAATGAAAATCAAATTATTTACATGCCTTATTTTACATTCATAATTAGTGATTGCAAGATACAAACACGTTCCAGCACTGCTCATTAATACTATCCGTTCCAACTCTCCTATTTTTTTTTTTAATTATTAATTTTTCCAAAAAATATTAATTGTAGGTAAAATGGTAATAAATTTCACCCCAAAAAACAGGGCTGCTATTTATACTGAACCTCATGTTTTAGTTTTACTCTCTGGCCTCCAAATTGCACGTTGGGGGTATATGGTCATAAGCTCCAACCATTTTCTTCCTCATTTTCAATTTCACCTTATAGATTTGAGATCTTCATTTCTCTGTAATCTTTTTTTCCTTTTCTATTTTAGCTTAATTTGTGCTAATTTTTTGGGGCTCCCATAATTACTCCCGTTTGATCTTCATTTCTCTATTTTGGCTTTCCAATTAATGTGCTAGGCTGTTAACTCATATGTAGAGGTTGGGTTTCTCAGATTCTGTAACACAGAGGCTGAGCGAGGGTGAGTTCGTTCCCACTCTTTTGCATTTTATGCCAATTATTCGTTTCAGATCATGGTACTCAAGTTTCAGAAAATAAAAAATTATATATATATATATATATCCTCCACTATGAGAGTTACGTATAGAGTTGGGTCTTCAATACACACTTGAGAAAGATAAGGTAGTTTTGGGGGACATTGAATTATTCATACCAAGAATTGATTTTTTTTTTTGAAGTCTTCTTCACATTTTAAATTGTGTGTGCTTTTAAATAATTGATTTAGGATGGTCAGAGCTTGAGGAGATGGATATAACTACTTCTTGAGAATGTGCAAATACCAATTTTGTTGGTGGTAATTATACACTTTCTCCATTTCTTTCTACTCATATTGGCACTTGGAAGTATTGTATACTCTTTATGTTATTTCTGTGTGACATGTATCAAAAGCTATATACCTTTAAGCCTTTTGGTTGACAGTGATTGAAGTTTAATGACTCTTTAGTAGTTTCAACAAGATATTTGGCCCGATTCTGATTTTCTTTTTTGAAATCATTTCAAGGTTTTTAATGAAGTCCTTATTTTTATTTCCCTTTGTCAAGTAGAAGTGTGTACAAGGGTTATAATTTGGATCACATAAGAAAAATCATTTCAAGGTTTTTAATGAAGTCCTTATTTTTATTTTTAATGGAGTTGTATGTTTTCTTGGTTTCATTTGGCTTCACTGCTCACACAATTCTATTCCATTTGGCACCAATGTTCAACAAACCTATTCCATTTTTTTATTTTTCCCTCATCATTTATAGTTTTGGAGATGGTGCATTGAGGAAACGGGATGTCTTAAGTTGGGTACGTTTTTTTTGTTGTTTTTCCTTCATCATTTATCGTTTTGGAGATGGTGAATTGAGGAAACAGGATGTCTTAAGTTGGATTTTTTGGGTAATTCAAACATGAATGAGTGCTTTATTCTTGATGTGATTTACTATGCTTTTTTGAGTAATTGAGATGGGATGTCTTAGTTTTGAGTTTAAATGCTGGCTTTCTTTTTTTCCCCCTTGCATAAGGATTTGTGATTTACACTTAGTGTCCATGGAACTTGAGTATTAATGTAAATGATTGTATGATATGCTTTTCTAAACACTTTATTATTATTTGCTAAATTTCGTTACTAATTATGAGTAATGGCGTGGTTCCCAAATGCTTTGATAGTCTTTTTGAGTAATGCCATGGTTCCCAAATGGTTTGATAGTTTTTTTAGATTATCATTTTGATTCACATTAACAGGGAAAAATTTGGTTCCCAAATGCTTATGAGTAATGCCATGGTTGCAAAATTGGAGCATTAAAAATCTCAATGTGGCAGATTGAATAGGAAATTTTGGGTTTCTAATTTCCATGACTGCGACTGTGAGTAATTCCAGTTTGAATTATTCGCACTTTGCCTCCTCATTACTGTAAAACTGGCTTTTACTTTAAATAGCTTTAATTTTAGTTCACTTAGTGGGAGCCAAAAGCTTATCATTTGCGCACTTGGAAAGTTACTGGTGAGTGTGAATGAATTGATTCTTTGTCTACCTGGATACCAAACATAAGGAATAATGTAGTGTTTGGAATAGAAAGTTATTGCTTTGTTATTGAAGTGTTTGAGGAATAGGAATAATGTAGTGTTGGGGCTTAGACAAAAGACATTGAATAATGTAGTGTTTGGGTTAGTTTTTCAGTGAGAAGATTTGTGACTGCTGAAATACATTGGAAATGAGACCATACGAAGGCGACCTCCTCTTGAGTAAGAATAAGATTTGTATTTGGAAATGTTTACTTCTATGCTAAATTTGTGTTGATGTTAGCAGTGAAAATATTACAGCTTTACCAACTTCATGTTATCTCTTTTTTAGATGGTGATGCACTATCAAGAACTAAGTCAAACCAAGAACAGGTTACGGTTCACAAAAACAGGTTAGGGCTAATATTTAATTGTTGCTTTTTGTTATGAAAGATTACCGGATGAGTCTTTGTTACAACCGAATTAAAGAGCAAATGTTGTTGTTGTTGTTGTTTTTTTTTTTTTTTTTGGCAGCCTAGGTTCTTATTTTCTTTCAATAACCTTTGATATTTCTGTTTGGATTCATCTCTCATCAGCTCCTATTTAATTGTTGTGCATCAGTACAATCACAAGAAGCTCCTGTAATCCACTACTAAAGGAATCAAAACATTAGGTAAAATGGTAGTGTTTTAGCAAAGCATGATTCATTGATAAGGTGATTGCATTCTTAAATATTTTTCTAGCTTTTTCAAACTTGATTGCGAATGAGTGTATAAAGTTTGGGGGCACGGGTTGTATTGGGTGATAGCTTCATGGATACCGTGTACAATTTGTATAAAGTTTTGCATTTATTTTCTACATAGTTCATTCCCAACATCGGTTGTTTTTAATGAATTTCCATCCTGTTTTTAATCTCTATAATAACCTACAACAATTTGGAGGACGAAAAAGGAGCTCTTATAACTACAGCCCTTTGATCCTGATAAAGTGGTCCAAAACTCACTCACACGGACTCTCTGTGTCACGCTTACATATCGTGTACACAATTCTCTCAGTTTGTCAGTCATGAGTCATCCACGCACGACACAGCTCCCCATCCCCAACCTTTTCATCTCTCTCCCATGTGAACACAGCTCCCCATTTTCAACCCATTCCCAAATTGGTCAAGAAACTTTTGAATTTCAAACCCTCTCAATCTCTCACACTCATTCCTCCCCTCTCTCTCTCTCTCTCTCTCTCTCTCTCTCTCTCTCTCAAACCAGGAGCTGGAAGCTCCTACACGGTTTGTGATTTTGGGTACTCTCTCTGTCTCTTCTCACTCTCTGCACCACGACCACCGGCAGTAGCCACCACCAACCACCGCCCTTTATCGTCGTCTCCTCACTACCGACGTCGGTAACCACTCACTCTCTTTCTCTCTCATCTTAACTTCGCTCATAAGAGGTGGTTTGATTTTGGGCTTCATGTTAAAAATCTTAGTTCTTTCGATTTGGTATCTTTGAGTTTGATTTGGCTTTTGTTTTCTCACTATTTTATTTTTCTAACCTTGCTTTTGTTTTCAAGAATTAACTCTTAAAGGGAATCAATATGCTTGGTTTGATGCTAGCAAAATTATTTTTGTTAGGATCCTTAGGGATTGTTTAAATTTTTTTGTTGTTGTTGCTTTGTATCTCCCCCATCCTTCAATCTACGCAGTGATTCTGTCTCTCTCTCTCTCTCTGTCTGTCTGTCTCTCTCTCTCTCTCCAAACAATCACCCAACCACATTCTAATTAGTTTAGTTCAACAAAATGCCTGAGTTTGTTTTTGCAAATCATGTTTCGTGATTTGACTTTTATTTTGATTGAATTTTTTCAGGATTATGTAGTGTTTGGCTGGACTGTTGTACCAGTTTGTGCCTCCATTGCTTGCTTCATCACCAGGTATGTTTATCAAGATGTCCTACGATTAAATGATGCTAAAAAAAATGCTTGATTATTCCACTGTTCCACTGTTCAAGTTGATTAGGTTCGTCAATAGCTGCCCATTTTGTCTTCATCTTTTATGCACTTTATATATATTTTTGGAGGGAATTTATGCATTTCATTTATATTTTACTTTTGGGTAAATTATTTACTATTACTAATCCATGTCTAATTTTAGTTTTAAATATTAATTGGCTTACTTTTAGTTTTAAATATTCTATGAGACTTTAGATGGGGAGTCCAAATCTTGACACTAGAGCTGTTTAGTTTGTAGGTTTACTACTGCTATTGGTGTTCATTTTGCTCCAATAAGTTTTGATTTTTTCACTTAAAATAGATATCCTTCTAAAATCGAAAAAGTAATTGACTGACTCTTAGTTATCACACAAAAAGGTGACTGAAATTTAATTTTCCCAACTTTTTAAGTCCCTTATTTCATGTGATGTGACATTGAACAAGGTTAGGGACTAATTTTGAACAAGGTTTTGGATATATAAGTATTGTTTTCATGTTGAATGTATTTGCATGCTGCGGCAACTCGGAGTTCTGAGAAGATGAACTTTGGGTTAGAGAATGTGTTGGAGGATTTGTTAATTGGCTCGAAAGATGAAAAATATATATTTTTTCCTATTATTGTAATTAAGTACAGTGATCATGATAGTTTGTGTTGTTTCTAATTATTGAATGAACTTAGATTGTATTCAAATTGTAGTTCAATTTTGAAACACCATTTATTTGAGAATAATGTGACTTTGGAGGTTGATTAGTAATTATGTGTATAGACTTGGTGCAAATACATTAATATGGATGTAACACAGTAGCATTGTATTTTCCCCATATTAGTTTATTTGGGAATTAATTTTGACACATTGATGGTTAATTGAGGTTTAGATTGGGGGTTAAAAACAAGGTTTACTGCACACTTGAGGCTTAGGCAAATTCTCTTTTGTTTGATGGATGCTTTTGAAGTGCTTTTCTTCCTCATTGTGGCAAACCCGAGAACGGATTCATCAGCTGTTGTAGTTGGCCTAAAAACTGGATGAAGTTTAATTCTTCCCACATTTCATTGTAGTAGGTCCATTGAATTTTCATTGGAAGTTGTTTTAGGTCATATAAGTGGCCAAAGCATTTGGGAAACAAATTTTGGATTCAAATTTGGGACCATAGCATTATTAAAAAGAAAGTAATTTTCTCAACCTAAGAACTTAGCTCACATGTGTTAAAGATAACGACTCAACTACGTGAATCCTCTTCTTTTTTTTTTTCTTGCAGCAAAGATTATGAATGTTGGGTATCTTTATAAGGAAATGGATGTTGATGCTTGGATTTTCCAAAATCTAGCTGGTGGTGACTAATTTGGATTTTATTTGGGGTGAATTACAACCGTAGGGATTATGTAGATGCTTGGATTTTCAATGAAATAGATTGTATAATTAATTTCAGTAAGAAAATCTTAATTTCAGTAAGAAAATCTTACGATGTTGATTTGTTGATTTGTAGCAATTGAGTGGACAAGATGAGCAAATCTGGATGGATGGAACGAAAAGGCTGGCCATGGATTTTTTTTTTTTTTTTTTTTGTAGGAACAAGATCATCATACACGTGCCAAAGCCTTGATCCATCATCTGTACCATAGTTTTTTTTCCCCTTCTCTATGATGGAAAACTCTAGCATATATGTTCATGATATTGTTGTAACATTGAAGTTTGATGTAATTAGAATGGCGCATGTTCCCAGTGATGGTTAGATACTCTTTCTTGATTGGTAAATATCAATTCTATGCGACGTTGGTGAGTTGGTTCAATTTTGGAAAGAATTCTTTATAAGATGTAATTAGACGTTGGTGTCCAGCTAACCATGAGTGCTGGACAATTGAGGCGAATTCTCTTCTTCTTTTTTTTTTTTTTTTCCCTTTCTCTCGCTTCTTCTTTTTTCTGTATTAGCCATGGTTAATAACTAGGGAAAGTAGAAAGGGTAGTGTTGGACCTGTTGGTGGTGGTTTCTGATAGTTGGTGGTGGGGAAGATGGGGCAGAGGTGATGATGGTCAAATACTCTCATTCTTCTCATTTTTGTAAAAAAAGTACACCTTTCTCACACTTTTTAAACTATATGAGGATAAAGCAACATACTCGGTAAAAAGATTAGTTGAATGTATCTATTGTTGCAAAATTCAGCATTTAATAGAAGAAAAACAAAGACCAACTGTGGGCTTTGAGTAGAGAGAGAGATTGACTGAGTACTGTGTTAAAATGAAGAACGAAGGAAAGAACCGAAACATGTCCTCTTTTATTTTGTACGCCGTGCCCACGGGCACGGGCATGTACTAGTAATCAAATATAATGGATTGGTCATTTCTTTTTAGAATGGGATTCCTATTGAAGTATGATAGGCATTCCTTTTCAAATTCCAAGCAATGATCATTTCATTCCTAATGGAATAACTATGTCAACATTTTTTAACTTTCCTTTTTCTTTATTTAATCCGATATGGTAATGTCAACTTTTTCAACTTTCCTTTTTCTTTATTTAATCTTCTTATCTTTCATTTTTTGCTATTTAAATTTAGGGCCAATTAGTCTTAACTCCCCACTTATATACTTTTTAAGTGGGACATCTAGCCCATAATTTACTTTTCTAAAAGCTCCCAAGAAATTTATTAGATAAAATTAGCCCCCGACATTGCATCACACGAATAGGTGCAGATCGTCCACATGTGCGGTCATGGTTCATAAGCTTGCTCACTTTATGCCACGCGTACATGATTCAGTGATAGCCTGATAGGTAACTAATATTGTAGATAATTATATTTTAGTCAATTTTTGTACTAAATTTAAAAGTCAATCTACTACTTTTTTAAAATTGAAAAATATCAACAATAATTAAAAAATTAAAAAGTCAAAATTAAGAAAATATTAGCTTTTGAAAAGTTGATTTATGTTTCAGTTTTTTTTTATTTATTATTTTTTTTATGTTTGCACTAATGTGAAATTTCACATAACTAGCTATATGAAATTTCACACAACTATCTATGTGAAATTTCACGCTAAACAGTTGTGTGGAATTTGTTAAGAAAAAAACAGTTGTGTGGAATTCACTGAAAAAGTAGTATGAAATTTCACGCTAAAAAGTCATATGAAATTTCACATTACTTTTTTTCAGTGTTAGATTTCATCCTAGAGAGTGTATAAGAGAGAGAGTGGTAATCACATTAATAGTTATGTGAAATTCTATGCAATTTCACATATCTTTTTGAATTAAAATTTCACATACCTTTTTGGTGTGAAATTTCACACACTATTTAATATGTTTAGCTTTGAGTCAAATTTTAAGAAAAAAGTTATGTGAAATTTTACATTAAAAAAGTATGTAAAATTTTTAATGTGAAATTTCACAATTCAATAAGTACAATTGTCAGTATGAAACTCTGAGCAAAAAAGTGTTGGTGAAATTTCACACTAGATTCTAACCTAACCCATACACAACTTTGTCCAGCCAACAAGTGACCACCCAAACAAAGCATAAGGGTTTCACTTGAATCATTCTTCACTCACCACATCAGTCTCCCTAATGGTGTTCCCAAGGCATAAGAGTGTTCACTTGTCCATAATTGAAAAACCTTTTTCTTCTCCAAATCATTCCACTGCCCACGACCGTCTTCATTCTCAATATCTAAGATCTTTTTTTTCTTTCCCAGCAAAGACATTCCGCCGCTGTCACTCTCACCGCCACTGCAATCACCGTCAGATCCCAACAACCAATTCCTTACCTCAGCCAATTCTAAGCCCTCTTTTTGAAAGCTTAGGGCTTAAATCTGTCTTCGCCGTTGACCATTGCATCGGCAGGCCACTGACTCCTCTCCTTCACCGGCCGCCGTCTTGACAGTTGTTGCTTTGTCAGCCACCAATACACTTCTTCATCTCTCTCTCTTTCTCTCTCTCTCTCTCTCTCTCTCTCTCTCTCTCTCTCTAACATTCATCTCTCAGTGTTCAACTCTTCATGAATGTGTCGGCAACGATTATTGCTATGCCGTGTTGCCATCACTGTGTTTAATGTTTAGAGAGAGAGAGAGAGAGATAGAGAGAGAGAGAGAGAATGGAACGGCTGGAAATACGCGAGGGTATTTTGGTCTTGATATTTGTGAGTCAAATAAGTCAAAGGAGTTAATGTAGTTTAGTTTCACTAACGATTAAGTTTTTCCCAAAATAAAAAACGAGATTGGGTTTAGACTTAAAAATTTCAATTTAAGGTATTTATCACCAAAATTCTATTAAATTTAATGTTTTTTGACTAAAATAAATTTACTAAATATTTTGAATATTCAATTAAAACTTGGGGTCAATTTGATAAAAGGACAATCTATTGTAAATACGTTGATTTAAGTATAACTTAAAACAAATATGTATATTTAAGTCCCTCAATTTTTTTTTTGGACGAACATACCGTCAACCACACCAAATAATCTCTCTCTTGTCCTCAAAGTTGCCCTTGACAACACCACACACGCGCATGCCACACTCGCATCCCATGGCAGTCACTCACACGGTGTGAGTGACTGTACCATATCAAATCCAATTTCAAAAATATTTTTTTAAACTTTAAACCTCCATAACTTTTGATCCATAGCCCCATTTTTAAAAAATTTTATATCGTTGTAATCGCTTCGACAAGAGCTACAAAACTAATATCTTTGTTGATATGTTTTGAGCAAAAAAATTATTTTACAAATCTTGACAACTTTGTTTCTAAAAAAGTGGTAAAATTTTACCACTATTTCATCACATTTCAAAAGTGGTGAAATTTCATCACTGTTTTGAGCACATTTTAAATTTCAGATATGATACAAGCAATATATAGTACAAATTTTAGATACAAGAAACATTCTTCTAAGGAGTGCGAGCACAAACTTGTTACTTTTCCTTTTGCTTGTCCATTCTTCAACTTTCAACTTTAGTATTATTCCAAACTGTTAGAATAATTTCCATTTATTATTTATGTTGTACCTTACCTTTCTCTGTGTCTAGGTTCGTACTGTACTACACTGTACTATTGTTGTACTACACTTGTACTATGTCCTCTCACTAGCCTATATAAGGGTGCTCTATGTAGTTAATTGACACATTAGTACAATACAATATTCTCTCACTCTATTCTTTCATGGTATCAGAGCCATAAATTCTTGGTGACCTCCACCTCTCTGATTAGCACCACCGCTGACTCAACACCAATACCCAGCAATCACCACCCCTAATCATCCTACTCTTAAAAGCCTCTACATCATCACCAACACCAATTGTCGAGATTCATTATCATCATATTATCAACATCAATTGCCCAGCATCATTATCATCATCACATCAACATCAACATCAATTATCTAAGAATCATCATCAACACCAATTGCCCAAATCAATATTATTTTCCACCATCCTTCGCACATAATCAGAACCACCACCATATCCAATCCCCTTCTGTCACCACATTCCGTTACACATCATCACTGCTTATCGTCGCCCAGACCCATTGCCTACCACTACCCTCTTCATCACGCCCAGAACTTCCACCAAATCCACCATTTCTCTATCCCATTTCCCTGTCACCACATCACTACCGCAGATCCTACCTGACCCAAGATCCTACCCCAACCCAATCCTTTTAACACTCAAGATCCTACCCGACCCACCCAGATCCTACCCGACCCGCCCAGATCCTACCCCAACCCAATCTGCCGCTACCCTATCCCACATTCAATTTTTCTCTTTTGATCCAAGCCCACCTACATACACCTACGCCCAATCCCACTTAGTTCCTCAGCCCAAGCCCAAGCCCAAGCCCAAGCCCAAGCCCAAGCCCAAAAGCCTATCAGCAAAAAAAAAAAATTAAAAAAAATTTATATATATATATCCAATCAATCAAGACCCAACCCAAGCTCATTCCATCTATACCCCTACCCAATCCAAACCAAACACCGGCCCACCCAAACTATAACCAATCCCTCCTATGGAGCGCAATGATGTTTCCCAACCTATTTCCACTACTATGGATGGCACAAACTATGACATCTGGGCACAAGCAATGTCTAGCTTTCTGCGAGGACGGAAACTTTGGCGCATCGTCACTGGTGATATCACTGAACCCAAACAAAATGAAGGAAAAGATAAGGCCAAATTTGCCGATCGGCTTGAGGATTGGGATAGTAAAAATCACCAAATTATAACTTGGGTCTGTAACACCTGTGCTAATTCTATCAGTCTCAAATTTGGCATATTCACCACTGCCAAATCTCTTTGGGATTTTTTGGCTCAGCGTTATACCACTGCTGACTTGGCTCATCAATATCAGCTGTTATGCACCCTCCACCGCATGAAACAACAACCCGGGCAGCCTATCAACAGCTTTCTCTCTAAGATCTACCATGTCTGGGATCAACTCACTTCTTCTGAGCCGGATTTTCCCGATGCCACTAGTACCGAGATATTCACAACTTATCGTGATCGTCAGCGCCTAGTTCTTTTCTTGATGGCTCTTACTGACAATTTTGAACATGTTCGTGCATCTCTCCTCCATCGCAGTCCTCTACCAACTCTCGACCAGGCAATCACTGAACTTCTCTCCGAGGAAACTGGCCTTGGCCCTCGCCAAACACCTGCTACCGATAGTGTTCTTGTTACGTCCAAAGAACTTTCTTCTACCACTGTCCTTGCTACTCATCGGGGGTATTCACCCAAGAATCGTTCTCAATCCAATTATCAATACAAGAATCATGCCCAATCCAAACATCATTACCCTCCTACCTCCGACTCCTCCAAACCATGGTGCAACTACTGCAAAATCGGTGGACACACTCTCTTAGATTATCGCGTCCGCATCTGCAAATACTGTCAGAAGCAAGGTCCAGGTCATTTGCAATACGATTGCTCCCAACATCCTGCCAAACAGCACTCCATGCCTCGCAGTGGTTCATCCAAATCTGCTGCTACTACAGCCGACCATTCATCATCCAATGCTTTTGCCGAAGGACTCACTGCCTCTCACGTGGAAGATATTGTCAAACAAATCCTCACTCAATCTGGTAATCCCACTCCTACTGCTCTCTCCGTCACTTCAGGTAATTCATCCTGGTTTTTTGACTCTGGCTGTTGTAATCATATGACACCGGATCCCACTCTTTTTACTACCACAAACTCTGCCTCGCACACACCAACTATTCAAACCGCTGATGGTTCTCCAATGTCGGTTAGTCATATTGGCATGGTTTCCACCTCTAATACTTCACTTCTTCACACTTATTGCATTCCCAAACTCACTCTGAATCTTATATCTGTTGGGCAATTGTGTGATCTTGGTCTTACTGTTCTTTTCTCCTCCTCTGGTTGTTGTGTGCAGGATCCACGGACGGGGCGGACTCTTGGGATAGGCCGTAAAGTTGGACGACTTTTTGAGCTCGTCAATCTCCACATCCCAACTCACCTCACCCACTCTATTCAAACAGCTGCTCCAGTCTCCACCAGTTCTCCTATTAGTCTCTGGCACTCTCGTCTTGGTCATGCCTCTATTGGTCGCTTGCAACCTTTAGTTTCTAGTGGTCAATTAGGACTTGTTAATAAGGAAACATTTGATTGTCTTTCATGTCAACTTTCAAAACAAACAGCATTACAATTCAATAAAAGTGATTCTTTTTCTTCTGCTCCTTTTGACTTAATTCATTCAGATGTTTGGGGGCCTTCTCCCACTATCACTATGGGAGGATCAAGATACTTTGTTATTTTTATTGATGATTATTCTCGTTATACTTGGATTTTTCTCATGCGCAATCGGTCTGAGCTACCTCAACTATATTTTGATTTTGCTACTATGGTCAAAACTCAATTTTCTTGCAATATCAAAGTTTTTCGTGCAGACAATGCTGCTGAGTACACTGATACTGGAGTTCTTAATTTCTTACGCCAACATGGCTCTCTCCCACATCGTTCTTGTCTAGGCACCTCCCAACAAAATGGTCGTGATGAGCGGAAACACCGTGATATTCTAAACACTGTTCGTACCCTCCTTACTTCTGCCTCCTGTCCCGAACGTTTTTGGGGGAAAGCCGCTCTTACAGCTGTCTACACCAAGAATCGTGTTCCATCCCCCAATCATTGACAATCAATCTCCATATGAGCGACTCTATGGTCATTTACCTGATTATAGTACACTCAAGGTTTTTGGCAGTGCTTGCTTTGTTCTTCTTCAACCTCGTGAACGCACCAAATTAGAGTCCCGTTCCCGCCTATGCTGCTTCCTTGGATATGGTATTGAACACAAAGGATACAGGTGTTGGGATCCTTACTCCAAGCGTCTCCGTGTGTCCAGGCATGTTATCTTCTGGGAACACAAGATGTTCTCCTCTATGTCCAAATTTCACCTCTCACCCGATACCACTCCCCTTCTCTTCACTGATCCTTCGGTAGACTTGTTTCCAGAAAGTGCAGATACAGATCAGCCTTTTACCATATCCACATCTCATGAGTTACCTGCTCCCACTGATGATGCTCCTGAGTTACCCACCTTGCCCTCTCCTGAGCTGCCTGCCCCGACTGCTGGTCCTGCTCCACCTCTCCAACGAAGTGACCGGGTAAAAACTCCTTCTATTCATCTTCATGATTATGTTGCTTTTTCTACAATCCTCTCTCATCATGAACCTCAGTCTTACCGCGAGGCAAGTTCTGATCCTCTTTGGCAGAAAGCAATGGATGATGAATTACAGGCACTTGAACAAAATCACACATGGGATTTGGTAGAATTACCAAGTGGCAAAAATGTTATGGGATGCAAGTGGGTTTACAAGATCAAAACTCACTCAGACGGATCCATTGACCGCTACAAAGCCCGCCTTGTAGCCAAAGGTTTTACCCAGGAGTATGGGATTGATTATGAGGAAACATTTGCTCCAGTTGCCCGTCTTACTTCTGTTCGCAGCCTCATTGTCGTTGCTGCAGTCCGCCGTTGGGATTTATTTTAAATGGACGTCAAAAATGCATTCCTAAATGGTGATCTTACTGAAGAAGTCTATATGCGTCCTCCTCCTTGTTATCATCATCATTCCCACCAAGTCTGCAAACTCCGTAAAGCTCTGTATGGCCTCAAACAAGCTCCACGAGCCTGGTTTGCAAAGTTCAGCACAATTGTTGAGCGCTTCGGTTTCACAGCCAGCTCCTATAATTCGGCTCTATTCATTCGTCGAACTAATCAGGGCATTATACTTCTTCTCCTCTACGTGGATGATATGATTATCACTGGAGATGATACACCTGGAATTCTGGGCCTCAAAACTCATCTAAGCCAGCATGTTGAAATGAAAGATCTTGGCAAACTCAACTATTTTTTGGGACTTGAGATCACTTCCAACCCTGACGGCTACTATCTCTCACAAGCCAAGTACTCTTCTGATCTTCTTACTCGTGCGGGAATTACAGATAACAAGACTAGTCCTACACCTCTTGAGTTCAACTCCAAACTCACTCCTATGGATGGTACTCTTCTAGATGATCCCACATTATACCGCCAACTAGTTGGGAGTCTAGTCTATCTCACAGTTACTCGCCCGGATATTGCCTATGCAGTCCATATTGTTAGCCAATTTCTGTCTGCCCCTCGATCGTCTCACTATGCTGCTGTTCTTTGCATTCTTCGTTATCTCAAGGGAACAATGTTTCATGGTCTGCATTTTTCTGCTCATTCCTCACTCGAGCTCTGTGCTTATTCTGATGCAGATTGGGCAGGAGACCCTACTGATCGACGATCCACTATAGGGTATTGCTTCTTTCTTGGTGATTCTCTTATCTCTTGGCGAAGTAAAAAGCAAACAGTTGTTGCTCGCTCAAGTACAGAAGCAGAATATCAAGCCCTAGCAGATGCTACTCAAGAACTACTCTGGCTCCGTTGGTTACTTGAAGACCTGGGTGTTACTCATTCCAATGCCACTATTATCCACTGTGATAATCATAGTGCTATTCAGATTGCGCACAACGATGTTTTTCACGAACGCACTAAGCACATTGAGATCGACTGTCACTTTGTGCGCCATTACCTCACTAGTGGCACCATTCGACTTGTCTCAGTATCTTCCGCTGACCAAACTGCTGATATCTTCACCAAAACTCATCATCCAGGACGTCTTCAGGATCTAGTTTCCAAACTCAAGATGATCTCAATCTTACCACCTTGAGTTTGAGGGGGGCTGTTAGAATAATTTCCATTTATTATTTATGTTGTACCTTACCTTTCTCTGTGTCTAGGTTCGTACTGTACTACACTTGTACTATGTCCTCTCACTAGCCTGTATAAGGGTGCTCTATGTAGTTAATTGACACATCAGTACAATACAATATTCTCTCACTCTATTCTTTCACAAACAATGCCTAATATATGTTTTCAACAAAAAAAAAAAAGCAATCATTCTAACTAGATAGTAAAGCAGACCCGAGCCGATCTGGTTTGATAATTGTGTCTTGCAATAGTCACTGGTCATTGTTTAGAAAGTCATACGAAAATGTAAAGAACACGTTAACCAAATTCAAAGTGATGAAATTTCACCATTGTTTTGAGCACAATGGTATTATAGTATAGATATTTAAAATAGCACTCTCTCTATCCCATTTTTTGAGTCCAACTTTGGGAACTCAACTTATTATGAGGACAAGAATAATCAACACATACTTTCCACAAATTGCCCTAATCATTACAACAACTTTATTAATTTTGTCTTAGTGTAGTAGATTTCAATGAATGGTACTTTTGGAAAGTAAGTAAAAATTGCATATTACTGTTTCACCATATTTCAAAAGTAAGTAACATACTTTCTTAAGAAACTCTTATTAATACCAAGTGGGTTTTGCTCAAATAGTGTGACTTCTTTCTCCTCAGTAGGGAGATTGAGAGTTCGATTCCCCTTAGAGGAGTTTTTGCTTGCCTTCAAGTTTGTTCTTCAATCGGAATGAGTGGCGCTTATTAGGCTTTGTTGTTGGCCATTGTCAGGTTTTGGGGTTGAGTTGATTGGGTTAAGAGTGTGTGTGGACTGTGTGTCCAATCATAATTCAGATAAGTATATATAAAAAATTAAATAAATAACTCTTGCTACTCGTATTAATTAAAGGGGCAATTAGGACTTAATCCAATTTAAGGAAAGTATAGTGGTTTTGGTATAACTAGCAACAATATTTGAGATTAGGTCCACTCCTTTGTATTTTGACAAATCTATCCCTAATATTGGTCTACACCAAGTGTTTTACCCTCTGCACCTTCGCACGACCTCACCTGACTTCCGGCGACCACCACCATCACCTCGCCTGACCTTCAGTGACCTTGCCTGACCTCCGACGACCTCGTCTAAGCTCCGACGACCACCATCACAACCTTCCTTGCCTCCACCGACCACCACCACCACTAGTAGCGATCACTACCACAACCTCACCTTACTTCTGACGACCACCATGACCTCACTTGATCGACCTCCTTCACAACCAAACCATCAAATCAACATACAATGATCAGAAACATATTTTCTCATATCATACCACCGAAAAGTTGTGAAATTTATTGTCACACCCCAACCCGCCTCGGACGGATTAGAACACGTGTGACAAAGCCCACATGCCAAAACACCCTTAATTACTAAGAAAAACATGGATTAGACCTCTTTGAATAGCTTCGCTGACACAAAACAGCCCCAAGGGCAAAATTGTCATTTATAAAGTATATCAAAATTTTACACCAAAAGATAGATCTTTGAGTCCCGATTCCAACGCAAAAAAACGGCGCGCGAATCCGAGTTTTGTAGAGAGAGTTATGCTTGTTTCCGTAAAAGCTGACAGTCAGTTTTCATATGGGCGGATCGATCCGCGAAAAGGGCGGATCGATCCATTTTCCTGATTTTGAGGCAGAACGTCCCCGGAAATGGGCGGATCGATCCGCGGAAAGGCCGGATCGATCCGGCTTGTACAGAACAGTTCCCTACTTCTTAAAAACATCATTTTTCAAGTCCAAACTTGTTCCAAACTTCCCAAAACTTTGTGAAACCCTTAAAACTCATTCTCAAAGCATTTTCAAATGTTTCTAACATTAACACAACATCTCTAAAGCATGGATTGACAATCAAACACACAAATTCTTCCTTAGGATCATGAACTTACATCAAAATCCACAACTTAACTCAAAACTTGCATAACTTCTTAACCAAAAGGAAATTAAGTGTAATCTACCACCAAAGTTACCTACTACTCCAAGTTCCTTCCCAATATACATAACATGTGACTTACAAGTTCAACTTACAACATTGGGCACAATCATACTATATGTGAACTTGACATATTACAAGGATTCCCAAAACACAAGTTGTCCCCAAC
Source organism: Hydrangea macrophylla (assembly GCA_033977485.1). Lineage (NCBI taxonomy): Eukaryota > Viridiplantae > Streptophyta > Magnoliopsida > Cornales > Hydrangeaceae > Hydrangea > Hydrangea macrophylla. The sequence continues at coordinate 111,581,309 of CM066999.1, forward strand.
ATTTCCAAAATACAAGTTGTTTACACTTTTAGAACATAGAGCTACAACTTAACTTCAAAACATCCATACATATGCACATATCAACACAACTTGCTACTCCCACGCCCAACCGTCGCACGGATCATTTCCTCTCGTTCTCCCGTTCGGTACCTGCGATGGTTATTCAATAACCACAACAGAAAATATATTTTCGTTTAAGCTTTCGCTTAGTGAGGGAACTAATCATGCTATTGGAATGTTTAATATGCAAATGCAACAATCATTAAACACATCAACCAATTGATCTCTGGAAAGTCAAGTAACTCAAGCCACCACCCCCGGGTCCTTCTCACCCCGGAATTTCTCACTCTTTTGGCGCATATAGCACAACACACACTCTCTTGTGACCCCGAAGGCGTCACCGGCATTTCATTGTGGTCGTCACCACGTCCTACTCATTGAGGACTTCCTATCCCTTACATATGGGACCTATAAATGGTGCTCACTACTTGACTTCCCTTTGATCCACATAAACATTTAAGCAACTTAGCATATAAGCATATAAACATATCAATTTCATAACTTTGACATGCTTTTTACTCAATTTCAACAACACATATAAATATAAACATGGATTAAGCATTCTAAGCCAACAATTATCACACCAACATATCTAAACACCCAATTTTGGGATTAGAGCACTCACCTCTTTGATTTATACACAACTAAGCTTAGATTTCCCCAATTCCTTCCCAAGTTTAGCTCAATTCCTAGTTGGTGATAATCCTACACAAGTTTGGTATCAAGAACATCATCTATTAAGAACGGCTGCCGTAAAAACGTTGCCGAAACTGAAAATAAAAGACGTGCATGTGATCCTCTTACCTCCACGAGTCCAAATCCGGTCTCGGTTCGTGAATCCGACGCCGGACGGCAAAGAAACGGCAAGAAACGTCGTCGGAAATTTCCGTTGCCGACTCGAGCTCTTCGTTCTCTTGAATTTCTGGAGATTTCCAGCTCATTAACACTTATGAGACACATATGCAAGACATGCATATGTGTTGTCCCCTTTTTCCCTTATTCCTACTTACCTCCCCCAACTTTCTATAAGTTTTATTATGAAGCCCTCGGGTTAATTACGTTAACTACCCATCTTTTCTAAAAGGATTTAATCTAAGTCCCGCGTGGGTCCCAATAGTGGTCCCACATAAATTATGAGGTTGCTATTAAACCTACCAATTATCGATTTTATTCAAATACGCCCTCACATGGGTACCCAAATTGGTCCCCTTACCTATCATAAGACATTATAATATCAATAAATATTTAAACAAGTAATCATATAAGCACATAATGACATCAAAATGCAAATTATTTTAATTAGACCCTCGTTGGGCCCCACATTTATACCAGTCCTGTCCTTTCACAGGACTTTCATCTGTGTCCGCATTTGAACACCTTTTCATATGTGGGTTCATAACCCCACCTTAATTCATCTCATGCATTAATTATCTTTAATTAACACACATTGATATCGCATTAATATTTTTTTTTTTTTTTTCGGGTACGGGTGTTACATTTATCATAAAAAAAAGTTGTGAAATTTCTCAAAAAAATCCATAACCTTGACACGATTTTTCTTGTAGATTTTTTTTTTTTTGAAAACTCAGATCAACTTAATAGAGCATTCACAACCTGGAAACAAACCAAATTAAAGCTACATTGATCCCAAATAAAAAAAAAGTTGTGAAAATTTTTCATACAATGATCACAAAACAAATTTCTTAAACCACCGAAAAGTTGTGAAATTTCACAAAGTTCGTGAAAATTCACAGAAAAGTGAAAATGTTTGCTGTGCACTAGCTTGTGGTGATGTGGTGGTCCTGAATCTGCTCGTGGTGGTCCCGATGGTGGTAGATCTGATCGCAGTGGTGGTGGATTTGAAATTGGTGGTGGTCGGAGGAGACACATCTCCAAGTTTTATCCAACACTTCAATCTCTCTCTCCATTGCCTCTACTACTTGTTTCTCAACTGTAACTCTTTTATGATCAGCCTCATTCTCAACATCACCTCCATAACCAAATCACCCTCTAATTCGACCATCATCAGGCCGGGTTATGGTGGCGACGACTGTGATAGTGGTCAGTGCTAAGAGAGAGAGAGAGAGAGAGAGAGAGAGAGAGAAAGCGGTGGTCGATGTGGTGGTGGTGACGGAGGTGATGGTGGTTGGCAGTGATGGTGGTTGGTGGTCCACTGAGATAGAGAGAGAAATGGAAGAGAGAGAAAGGGATAAAAATGAAAAATGCAAATGAGGATAAAGTATGTCAAAAAAATTTGTAGTCAAGTGGTCAAAAGAGTTAATTCTAATACTCTTACTGAATAATGTCGTTATTGCTAAAAAAGCTTCTCTTTGTCTCATAACTAAATAATTTTCCAAATGTGTGATTTAATATCAAATTTCTATTAATTAAAACAAAAAGTTTCTTTTCATCATCGATCAAATTCTAAAAAGATTCTTTTCTTTTTCTGTTTTTTTTCCCGATAAGATAGAAAATTGTTTTCATCTGAATCATCTCATTCAAAAAAGAATAATTGTTGGTCATTTGCAACAGTGGTGTCATATGACGTGGCAGCATCGGGGCGTGCCTTTTAGCTTCATTTGTTGCTATATATATATATATATGTGTGTGTGTGTGTGAGTTGCAGAATACAGATAGAGATAGAGAGAGAGAGAGAGAGAGAGAGAGAGAATGGTAGGACCTGCAAGACCCCAAATTGTGCTATTTGGGTCATCGATTGTACAGTTCAGTTTCAGTAATGGAGGTTGGGGTGCTCTTCTCACTGACATCTACGCTCGTAAGGTACAACTCCTACTTACTTCTCTTGTTCCCCTTCTGAAAATTGTCATCCAAATTTCAGAATAATACAATCATATATAGAAACTTTGATTTTCTTTGAAAATTCCGTTAATTGTCCAATCATTTCAACCCTACGTACGTGTTTCGCTTTATTAGCTAATATAATTTTGATTACACAGTGTCTGCTTATATATATTGGTGGGCTCCACAAACATATACACTGTATCTATATAGAAACTCATCCATCTTTCTTTCACTTTGATTGTATTTCCACCGAGAGTAATGATTAGTGCACATAAAAATTTGAGCCATATATTTTAGTGGATCTTATGTATGTAGGTACGGATTTTACCGAAATGAATGGCTCAAATCTCTATGTATACATTTTATGTGCAAGTAGCATTACCCTTCCACTAAAACTCTAATCTGTTCAACAACGTCACATTAGGCACGCCTACAAAAATACTCTAGGGTAATACATCTCTATATATAAGTCCGGATTTTAAGCGGAAGTTAAGAGACAGACTAATGGACGGATCACTTTTAGTGACTAAAATGTGTGGTTAGTTAGGTCCCTCACACAACAGTAGGACCAGTGCTAAATTTATTACTCCCTCCATCTCATTTTATGTGTCCCCTTTCCTTTTTGAGATGTTCCAAAATTATTGTCCAATTTCCTAAATTAGTATGCAAATTTTACTTAGCTTCTCAAACTACCATTCATTGCAATCAACACCACACCAAAACAAAAAAAGAAAGTGCAATGATTATGGGCAATTGTGAAAAGTAGGTGTATATTCTTTTTGTCCCCTTAAATAGTTGGAATCCCAAAGAGGGACACATAAAATGGGACACAGAGAGTATTATTTTTTGGGCAATGCTATTGTGAGAAGCTTCTCACATGAGAAGGCGGGTTTTAACCGTTGGATGAGCATCTAGCCTTAAGATAATCTTAAGGCTAGATGCTCATCCAACGGTTAAAACCCGCCTTCTCATGTGAGAAGCTTCTCACAATAACATTTCCCTTTTTTTTTTTATTTATGGAAGTCATGTGTGATGGAATAGATGGGTAGGTCCCAAGCTCTGAAAGAGGAGGTTCGGCATTGGGGTTGACAAGAGGATGAATAAGCTACTCCAATAATGGGTATCCAAAATCAAAAGATGCCAAGTTGGATTCTTTAATTCCAACAACTACACTCCAATGGGGGATTCAAAATCCAAACCATTTTGGAGACTCATGGTTTGAGATCCAAACTTATAGTCTTTGTAAATAAAAAAGTGAGTTGATTCAAAAATTGTGTCTACATCCTAACCCTTGATTTTATCATTAAAATAATATTTGGAGAATGATTGGAGTGTATTAAATTGTTATTCCCTAATGACAATATGTTATCTTAATAAAATGTATATAATCTGTAACTTATAAGCAGATATTAGATCTGAAACAGAAATATAAACTAGGAACATAAACTGTAAACAAAAATCAGAAATAGAATTGACTTACAGTTTGAAGAATAGTAAATCACAGAATTAAATTTGAGAAAGAATCCGAGCCTAGTGACAACACTGATTCCTTAAGACGAATTTGTTCCCTCTCGGTGCACAAAGTTGTTGAACAATCGTCTGTCAAGATAGAATGGACTTCAGTTCTCTATATGTTGCACTTCAATATCCAGAACCCAGCGAACGCAAAAGTATGTATAATACTCGAATTGCTATAACTAATTAATATGCACACAGAGAGAGAGAGAGAGAGAAGAAATTTGGATATGATGAATGAATGTGGAGGCTGTATATATAAGCAGATTGGCAACTGATTGGAACAGTCGTGACCGGAGCAAACACAAAACAAACATATATGGTCTGAATGGGTAGAAAAAAAAATTTGGTTAAAAATATTTCCAGTTCCAAACGGTTCAGAAGTTTTTGGAACCAAACTACAAAACAAAAACTTCAAATGTAGTCAGAAATTTTTAACCAGTTTGGTTCCAAAAACTTCAAATGTATTTGCTCCAAAATGAATATACTTGTTCAAAGAAGTCCAAGATTCACGCCCACGTGTGGTGGAACACGGTTTGACTAAGTCCTTCCCCCTTAACAAAACAAAAGTGGATACCCCAAAGGGGCATACCCCTAAGGAACTAAGCTTATATATACTCTCAATTTTCCTTATAGCTTTCCAATGTGGGACAAGCTTATTTGCCCACTTCACACCTCTTCAACCAATGTTTCACATTGGCACTTTAGGTGACAATTTCGCATTCACTCCTTAACGGATTTCTACATGTGAATATATGACATTCATCTTCTCACGGAGGAGAACACGTTCCAATGTGGTCCCGTCCAACGGACATGCGGGTCCCACCTTAAAATTGGGCTAAAGTTTACAAAAACTTTTAGTATTGAAATCCATTTTTTCCAAAAATAAATACATTAAATATTAAAATTGATACTCATGTTGGATACAATGGCTGGACTAGTTATGAAAAAGTAAGTTACTCATTTAAGTAACCAAAAACAAATGACTAAGGTCATATCCGAGTTGATTGGCACCAACTCTTACCACGCTTTAGGCGCAGGTTCGAATCCCCCCTCCCCGCTGTAATAAATAAATAAACAAATTTTTTATAAGTAACCAAAAACAATATTCAAGGATCCAAAAGGGTATTTTAGATACTCTAAATGGATACTACCATTGGAGTTGCTCTCATAAATTTCGAACTTGGAAATGCTTCATATGGGATAATGGGACTATACGATTAACATTTTACATGTTGCAATATCAAGTGTTTGTTTCTTCTATATTTTTATAGGTAGAAGAATTGAGAAGATGCAATCATTATATTTATTAGGAAGAATTGGGAACATGCAACCCATTATTAATGATCGAACTCCAACAAGTAAAGCTTTAAAACCTTCTTCTTCTTTTTTTTTTTTTAAATTTTACCTTTAAGGAAAGAAATGAATACACAAGAGGAAAAACTTTTCCTTTGTTGGGTTATTAAGGAAAACAATTAGAAAAATAGGAAACAAAAGATAATAGGATGAGAAATCTATTGAATATTTTGAATGTCATGATTCATTTTATTTCCTTTATTCTTACATTACAGTTATATTTTGCAAAATTTTAATTTTAATACTATTTAAGCATGAAGGAAAACATGAGGGAACTAGTTTTCCTTCTTTTTTTCCCTTCCCTTTTCTTTTCCCTCACTATATCCACGGATCAAACCTATCCTAGATATATTTTTGACTCTTTTTTATGGGGGTTATTAGGATTTAGTTCATTTTAGAGTACTTTTTTGGCATTAGGTCCAACAAGGAAATTTCCCTCAACATAAATCTGGGCAAAAAGTCCGTCGGAATATTTTGTGCCCAGGGTTATATTGAGGGACTTTTCACCAAGAAAGTTTTCATTGTGTCCTATAACCAATTACTTTTCCTAACGGGGGACTTAACACTAATTAACCCTTTTTTGTTTTTATCCCACATCTATGGTCTTGTGGAATTCTCTGTCAAAAGGTTTATAGAGTATCACTATCTCCCATTGTGACAAATGTATCCGTCTTCATTCGGGAAATGAAAAATTACAGTGGTTACTCCTTTGGTGTTGCTCTGAATTGATGCTATCATTGACTGACAGTATAAATAAAATAAAATTTTTTTAAAAAGAGGCAAAAATGATCACTTAATGGTTGCAAACATTTCTATGATATTGCTGGGAGATTAGTGATGCTTGCTGGTGGGAAATCAATGTTTCACTATAATGCTTATGACGTTCGTTTTTCTCGATTTTCAAGTTGTTCCATTCTCTAGTTCCTACAAGTAATTGAAAATTTGAAGTCCCATAAGATGGTTTCAGGTAAATATGTTCCATTGTTTGACACAGGCAGACATATTGTTACGAGGATATGCTGGTTGGAACTCAAGGCGTGCTCTCGAAGTTTTGGATCAAGTTTTTCCGAAGGTACGTAATTTGGTGTTTTCAACTTAATATGCGTCTTAATTTATTTGTCCATCTTTAAGATCCCATATTTTTCGGAATTACTATTGATGAATAGATTTCTTGCAAACAAAATACTTCATCGATTACTTTCAATTTTTCTTCGTTCGTCAAAGTCAGTATAAATAATAATGCTGGTGTAATTGTCTGCACACCCTCTCTTGGGAGAAATTATCTCATGCGCCTAACTGCCTATCACATCTGTAATGGCCAAAATGATTTAAGTATCATGTGGGTCTCACAATAATGGAGAACTTGCATTGGCTGTCACACGGCGTGACAGTCACATGGGATAATTTCGCCTTTCTCAGGCTTTCCATGTGATATTTGGCACTGATGTCTATTATCATTTTATGATTTTCTCAAGCAGGATGCCTCTGTACAACCTTCTTTGGTTATAGTCTATTTTGGTGGCAACGATTCAATGCGCGCTCACCCATCTGGCCTAGGCCCTCATGTACCACTTCCCGAATATATCGAAAACATGAAGAAGATTGCTATCCATCTCAAGGTACATAATATCTTCGTAGGAGATGACAATTAAATTTTGACTTCTGCACATTAGAGAAGGTTGACCAATTTGATAAAGGGGACTTTGTATCGGGTTATATGCCCAAGGAATTACATTTACTAGGCAAGTACCTTCATTTAATTGTGAAATGTCGAGGGCCCATTAGTATAGGTCCTAAATGAAATCCTGGGATTTCACAATATGAGTTAGATGCCACATTGTGTTCACTATATCATTCAACATACCCTCTAATGGAGCCATAAACAAATATGTTAGTCATCACGCAAATTTTGAGAGCCATAACCTTCTCAATTCTAGGAAACCGAAAAAAGGAAAAGAAAAAGAAAATTGTTTTTGTGTGAATTGATTTGTCGGGATTGGGGATGTGGACAGTATCTATTTCCTTAGGAGACTTGAACTAAGCATGTGGTATAAGGCCCAATACGCCTTCTCAGTTAAGTTAGTTAGCATCTCGCATTGTTTTCCATGAGAAATGTAATGCATCAAAGGGAGTAGTTCTGAACTAGCTCCATGCAAAAGTGAGAATTCCTTCAAGATGAAAGGAGGAATAGGCCCTGCAACTCAGAATAGAGTTTGAATTGAGAAGCCTGTCTGTGTTCTACCACTTATTCTACAAAATGTAGCAAATACTACATGGCAAGATTTTATTTTATTATGCACTACTGAACATTTCTGAACGTATTATAGATTTGGTGTCTATGCTAACACAAATATCTTTGGTCACCAGAGCCTTTCAGACAAGACACGCGTAATCTTTCTTAGTGCTCCTCCTGTCAATGAGGCACAAATCCGTGAATTCAAAAGGTGCTTTGATGTTAATCTTGATTTTCGCTTCCTATTTTGAGTGTCCCATAAGTCTCAATGTGTAATTGGGCACCTCTTCGTTTCTTTCAAAGTACAGTGGTAAATTTGATGAGCTGGGTCGGACAAATGAGTTATGTCGCATATATTCGGAAGCTTGTGTGGAGCTGTGTAGGGAGTTGAAAGTGAAGGTCATTGATCTTTGGACTGCAATTCAGAAACGGGATGATTGGTTGACTGCTTGCTTTACGTAAGTCTTACTCATTTCTTTTGTTCATTTCGTCTCGTTGAATGATATCCTAGCTGGAATGGTGTTTAGATTTCTCTTTAATCGCACGAAATGATTGGTTTAATTTATCAACCATTTGCCAAAGTTTGGCAGAATTGGGTGCTGTTCATTCGTGCTAATGAACAACACCCAATTCAGTACTACTTATTGTTGCTAGTTACCGTATAAAAAATTGCTTGATTATAATGCGAGTTTCCTACCAAAATGAGGAAAGAAGTGGAAGAAGAAGAAGAAGGAGAAAGAATTCCTTGAGCATCTCCACATTTTATGGAGAAGGAATTTCCTTAAGCATCTCCACATTTTAAGTTAAATAACTCTATGTTCAGCAGAAAAGACCGATACTGTAAGCTCAGAGCATGCTTCTTGCGTGCTAGCGTGTAGATTTTAACAATTGCAAGTCCTTGTGGTTTATGGAGGAACTTATTCCAGAGAGAGAGAGAGAGACTCATTTTTCGAGTTACCCTATCAAAGTTCTCTTTTTCATTTTAGTTGTTGGGACATCCTAATCGACTTTATCTAGTGTTCAATCTTCTATAGTAAAACTTGTGTAATTCACTCTTAATATTAGTTCAACTTACTTTTGTCACTTGTGCCGCTCATATTAGTCACCTAGTCTTGAGTCTTGACAACCAATTTCTTTTTTATACTTGCAGTTGCATTGTACATGATCTTTATTTTGCCTATTATTACTGTTTTTTTTTTTTTTTTTAATTCTCTCTTTTAACTGTTGGTAAGTAAGCATAGAGGAAGAGGTAACTGATTTCAATTGATTTTGTGGGACTGATTATTAAGGTGACTAATTATTAAGGTAGAGAGTCCTAACTGAGCTACACCTAATGCCCAGGTCAATTTTCACTGATTAAATGCTAAATTAAGAAGAAGAAAAAAAATACACAACTAGAGGAGAAGTTTTTTGTTTTACCATGTCTTTTGGTGTAACCCACCCCCCTTACATGTAGGGGTTCCACTTTTGATTTTACGTGCTACCTTCCCGTCAATAGCAATGCGTCTTTTGGTGTAACTGCCCCACTTTTGGTGTGGATCCCACCCAAAAGACTCAGGGTGGTACTAGGTAGGCAAGTCACGCGGTACCCTCAATGATCTTAAAGACTTATTCTTCATGTTACGTCGTACCCTCCAACTATAAAGCTGAGAGAGAGAGAGAGAGAGAGAGAGAGAGAGAGAGAGAGAGAGAGAGAGAATTTTTGAAAGTTACATTTTCACATATATGCCGACTTCTGTTCCACTTGTAGGGATGGAATTCATTTGTCATCAGAGGGGAGCAAGATTGTGGTGAAGGAGATACTCAAGGTCCTTAAAGAGGCTGACTGGGAACCAAACCTTCACTGGAAGTCATTGCCAGCTGAATTCTCTGAGAGTTCACCGTATGACTTGGTAGGTCCAGACGGTATGACCACTCTGAACATTTCTGAGAGCAACCTTCACTGGGAGACTGACTGGGACTAAGACCACACGGTCCACACCATAGTTTTTTACATTTATCAATAAGCTCAACTGTACACCCAAGTGCTTACATTGAACACTAGTTTTTGTGTTTATTTTTATGTAGGTATATCTTTTATCACGGAGCTCAATGTGATAAAGAGAGAATATGAGAGGAATGAAGGTTTTAAGTTCCATCTCAGAAAACTTAAAAAGAGGAGAAAGTGCAGGAACGATCAAGGTCTTGGATGTTACCTGTGGTTTTTGAATGACACGAGAAATATCAAGTTGGGACTCTATTTTATTTTGGTTTGTGATGAATTGTGAATTGCATCTTTAGGACTGCTGACAAAATGCTTGTATACCTGTAAACTAATTAAACTACCTACCATATATATGTACTAGTAATTACCCGTGCCAGGGGGCATGGTGCCAAAAAAAAAAAAACCGATGTTACTTTGAGTGCCTTCGGTACTTGGAAACTTTGAGTGCTTTCAGCACTAACTCCGCATGCCTTCGACTCTAATATCTAAACAGTCCTTTAAGCTAAATTTTTCTTTTTTTTTAAAAAAACACCAAAAATTAATTTTTCAAAGAGGATATGTAGATAAGTCTAACAATTAAATCAATTAGGACCATTAGATTAAAGATTTGGATTGGAGTTATTTGGGTTCAGCTGAGTTTGTTTGAGCTGAATTTGTTTGGGCCATTGGAGAGAGGTAAGAAAGTCTCGAGTGACTGTCTTAATCCAAGGGCTAAAAATGTCTCCCCATAAAGGCATTCCTCCTTTATTAGATATATATATATATGTATATATATATTTATATGTACATTATTAAACTACTACCAGAGAATATGGTACCGATGACGATAATTAACCTACCAGTACCCTTGTAAAAAAAGAACATAAATACATCCCCTCACGAAATTTTTGGCTACTTCTCATTCATTTCATCAAATTCCCCAACAAAACAGAATAAACACTTTGAATAGGTAAATTTAACGAGGTTTAAGAAGATAAAATGATAGAAGAGTAAGAAATTTTCTTCATGCATTTTGTCCTAAAATAACTTTAAAAAAAAAAAAAAAGGAGTAAAAATGCATCCATTGTCTTGTAACGTTGCAGTTTTTGATTTTCGACCTTTGTTGTGTCACTATGAGAGAAATCACTCAAGAAATGAATACAAAAACTGGAACATTGTAAATTAGGGGCTAAGTTTCTCTCTTTCCTTCACACGTCTTCTTTTTCTCCTCACTAGACAAACAAAGGCTGAAGAAATTGACATAATTACCAATTAATAGCATTATTAGTAAACAAAGTCATAGATTGTGCATGATTTTCCCATCACCAATGAATTCCACAACCACAATACTCTATAAATTGTAAGTTTGTCTAGGAGAAATAAATTAGAAAAAAACAAAGCAATAGTCAACCTAAAATTCTCGAGGCACACAGAAACAATAAACATGGACAGCCAGGTGATTAATTCTTTTGGTTTTTGCTCAACAAATCTCTCTCTTCTTGTTTTCGTTGTCATTGACTATATATTACATGGACAATAATTCTCAAAACAGTACGTGTGCACTAACATGTTACAAGCCCAAACCAGCGTATATATAACATATAAATCAAAGAAATATAATACATACAAAAGGTGGAAAAACAAGTAAAACCAGCAGCGGCGGCACTCACCAAACCACCTTCCCCTAGCAGCAATCAAATTATCCTCCGATGGTGTCTGCCCCTTCTCTACACGACAATATGTAACAAGACAGGCCATATGTATCCGAAAATCAAAACCATGCCAAAAGAAACGATAGAAATGAGAACTTCAGGATTCAGTTAGGTTCACTTCTCTGGAAACACGCATCTTTCAAGAGGAAAGCTGGAACCGGCCACTGGGCTTTTTTCGTCTCCATCCCTGAGTAACAACACATATATAACATAAACACACACGCACATATATATTTGATAATTAAGAATAACACATAGTATGAAAATTGGCCTCTAGGTTCAGTCCCCATAAAGAGTAATGCTATGCTTCCAAAATTTGAATCCCAAATTTGGTTCCCAATTGCTTTGTACCACATGTGGTATCACTCACTGTCACAACATGTGGTACAACATATACGAAAATAGGCCTCTAGGTTTCGGCCCCATAGAGAAGAGTAATGCAATACTTTTCAGATTTGGTTCCCAAATGCTTTGTCATTTGTCCTACATGCAGTGACATGTGGTACCATCGATCACTATCACAGCATGCGGTACAACTGTTAAGCCATTTTGGAATCAAATTTGGGATTAAAATTTGAGAAGCGTAGCATTTTTCCATAAAAGAAAGATAAAAGGAGTGAAAAGTGCTATAAAAACTTACGAATGCCGCATAATACACAAATGTCAGTCCTGCTAGAACTATAAATGCAATCTGAAAAACATTATACCTGAAACAGAATGGTCAATATTTATAAGTTGATAATGCTTTTGTCTCGTAATAATAGAAAATATGAGGAAATAATTGACTGACTTGTACAAATATTTGATTCCGCGTAGAGATTGCAATGTGTGACCAAATATCTCCTGCGCTGCAGTAGCTTGAGCATAATATGCAAATGCCGTGGCGCAGAACTGAATCACACTGAAAGCACAAAAGGTAACAATGATCACTACCACTACCAACATCGAAACAATAGTCAGAATTTCTGAACCAGAAAAACTAAAATACAACCAGACAAGAGGACTTCAAATTAGAGCAAGTGAAGTTAGGAAGTCAGTACTATGGTTCATAGGTTTTTCCCACAACTCGAAAACTTCATAATTCAGTACACTGGTTTAGGATTTGTCTTATAAATGAATTAAATAAGGAAAACATATTTCCCAAATTTGGTTTCCAACTTAGGTAGCAGTCGGACTACCTAAAACAACATTCGAACAAAAATTCAGGTTGTTCCATTATAATTGATCTGGTTCACTACTACGATTCTACATCAATTTGGAACAATTTTTGGGAACCAGAATATTATCTATTCGTAATTTCGTATACAATGAAACCTAAATACTACAAGGAAGGATTTAACTGGTTAATACTCCTACTATTACAACTGTTTGAGCAATAGTATGAACTTGTTGCGAAAGGCAAGACAAGATTTCACTCCGTGATACTCCTATCACCCACATTCAAGATCTCACAAACTTCTTGACTAGAAAAGCTTTAAAGCAAGAAGCACCGTTAACTGATCCTGCTAACTTGCGCGTTAGCACTTTACCAATAGAAAGTAAAGGGCTTTTCTTGATTATGATGTGGTTGTCAATAGAGTACACACCATGCCCACCACACCCTTATTTGAAGAACTACTTGGCTCCTTCCCTACACAAGAAGTTGAATACTCAGTCGATCTAACCTTTACTACATATACATGCTACATGAACATTTCAAAATAGAAAAACCGGATTTTTTTTATCAGATATCATTCCGATTCGTAACCAGGATGCCCAAATACAGAAAGAGAACACATTAGTTTAAATCCAAATGCTACACCATACCATGATCAAACTGTGAATCTGCTAGTGCTGGCAATAACAGTCTCTATATGGTGTCTCAATATAAAAATAAAAGCGAACAATTTAAGATGCCGACCTGATGGAGCAAAGGAGAATAAGTCCCACATTGAAAAGAAAGGAGTTCATGAGAGTGGCTCCCCACCTGTAAACAATCACACCAGACAGTGCAGCAGCCAGTTACCATCAGAAAACATTTTCTCAGTATGCAAGCATAAAAACATTCGAACGCCAAATATATTTTACTTCATTGGATGAATTGTGATGAAAACCAATCTCAAGCCAAGCATCATTGCCCCAGCGATCACAGCAAGCAGAAGGTAGAAGCAGAAGAAAGAAAATGCTGCTGTACCCAGAAGACCTGTTGAAGGAGCAGATACGGATTGGAATTTAAACCGAATTGTCAAGAAGCAGAAGGAAATAAAAGAAGAGATGTGCAATACCCCAGACATTGTCCAGCTTGATGAAAACCTCATTCAGGAATGGAGAGAGAGGAGGATTAATCAATAAATATATCACAATGTGTGCAACCCAAGCGACCGAAACAATCAACCTGTTAAGAGAGCAACCATGGAAACATTTGAATTTCTATTTTTCTGTCTTATTTTGTTTCAGCTCACAAGTAAACAGAAATATTTCAACCATTTCAATGGAAACAGAAGGAAAATTTTGGTCTTTGACATTTGAGGGATAAGAACATTCCAAATAGAGTAGTAGTACTATCACAATTTAGTAATTTCCTGAAAAATCCTAGGCAAATTGTCCATGAGCAACCTCACTACTCCAATTGCCAAACAAATGCTTGATTGACATAGCTAGAAAACTATAACTATAAGAGCTCATTTAGATTATGGGATCTGGAAAAGAAAATAAACAGCAAGGAGGGAGATTGGCATTAGCTGTCTGGATTCAGTTCAAGAAGATAAACTGCACGAAAGGGGGAGAAATGGGGGGTGTCCTGACTCCCCCATTACCCACACTTGTGTTGTCTTCCTACCTAGTTCCCTCATTTTAATTAGGTGAGCGGCTTTTATTGTTCGTTTCAAGTATGATCACAATGCAGTGCAGTAGGATAACAAGACCTTGTACGGGAAATGCTAATGGTGCGAGAGAGAGAGAGAGAGAGAGAGAGAGAGAGAGAGAGAGAGACGTCATTGATTTAACATTTTACCCAACTTTCCATACGAAGTAGTTTCTTATTTTTCCACTTCTTCTTGGATAATAAAAGACATCTGTTTTAACTTTTTCCTCACAAACTTTTCCAAGGAGGTTCACTACTATACTAGATTTCCCTCCCTAGTTAACTAAATAAGAAAAGAGGCTAAGACTAGTTTAAAGCAATCTGGAGCTGCAAAAAGAAAAGCAGTTATTCAAAGCAACTATTATATAGGATTTGAACTTACCCTAGAATACCCAGCACAAGTTTAGCCAAGTAGCCAAGAATAGTCAGCGCCCATGCAGTCTCGGCCTGGAAAATAAGGCAGAGAAGTCAGGATGAACGAAATCAGACATATATTTCAATAAACATATGCACTTTATAAACTTTAAGAATATGTCACCTTTTCTCCCTGAGGATACATCTCTTCTAAAGCCTTCACATCTTCTTCCAGAAGAAGCACCTCCTGCAAGGTTAAGAAAGCATGATTATCATAAATAATCATAAATACAGATAACATACTAATAACCAAACCAAACTAAGCCTTGTGTCCCAATCAGTTGGGGTCGGCTGTATGAATCATTTTTCTCCATTCTGCAGGATCAAGAGCTATATGCTCACTTAATTTATGTATATTCATATCTTGTTGCACTACATACTCTCAGGTCAGTCTAGGTCTGCCCCTCCCTCTAACCATTCCAAACACTACGATCTTATCACTCTTTTGCACAGGTGCATTTACAGGTCTTCGTTGCACATGGCCAAACTATCTAAGTCTATTCTCCCTCAATTTATCCTCAATATGTGCCACTCCTACAGTTTCTCTAATGCACTCAATTTCTAATTCTATCTTTCCTAGTCTTACCACACATCCACCTTAGCATCCTCATCAGCTACTCTCACTTTGCTAATGTGTTGTTTCTTAGTTGCCCAACATTCTGTCCCACAGAGCATAACTGGCTTAATTGCTGTCCTATAAAATCTTCCTTTCAATTTTGCTGGTATTCTCCGGTCACATGATACTCCGGAAGCACTCCTCCACTTAAGCCAGCCTACTTTAATTATGTGGGTCACGTCATCACCAATCTCTCCATCTCTACTCATCAATGAACCTAGATAGCGAAAGTGTTCCCTCTTTGGGATCTCCTGGTCTTCGATCTTCACTGCTTCGTTGTTTCTCTAAATCAATAAAAACCATATATAGATATTTTTTCTTCTCTCTACACTTTTCCATTAGTCTCCTAAGTAAATAAATTGCTTCCATAGTTGATCTCCCAGGTTTAAATCCAAACTGATTTTCTGACACTAATGTTGCGCCTCTTAAGCGATGCTCCATCACTCTCTCCCACAGCTTCATAGTATGGCTCTATCACTCTCTCCCTTCTTCTCTAGAATGAGAACATATGACACAATTAAATCAACCAAACAAATATGGACCAAGATAAGACCAAAGGTAAAAGACATCGACCAAGTAGCAGATACAAGTACGTTATCATTGGTGAAAACAAGTGGAGCATACTAACAAAAACCAAGATAGAAGTAGGAAGTAGGAACAACTTTTTTGCAAAACCCTTATGCAATGTCCAGTCCTCAAAACATTAAAACTTCATATGAACCACATTTTAGCACGGGGTTCACCATCAAAGAAGGGAAAATGGCATAGGAGATGGGCCTTTGTATTTGATGACCCCTGCAGATGTAATCGTAAAAGTTACCAACATTATGCCAATCAGAACCCTAAACCAATAAGGGAAACACTCTATCGAGACTGAGACCAGCCCTCGCGACACAACATTGAATTGGCGAAACCATACTAGGTAATGGCCTTATCATCTTAGTGTCTTCTTGGATGACTAAACCTGTGCATGTGTGGCAAACATGTGAGAAATACACCATAAATAGAATGCCTAAATGTTCGAAATCGCCTAATCATAGAATACAGTTTCTTACAGGAATCCAGTTAGTTTTGGCTTGATCATATTCTTTTCAAGTGATTACTATTGCCCAAAAGAAGCACTAATCAAAAAATCTATTGCCCGAAAGAAGCTTATACAAGTTGTGGCACTAATATTCAAGATCCTATCTCAGAAATAGTAATGCCCAAATGAACAAGATTCTGAAATGCTCAATAACTTCAAGCTAAAGTGCCAGATCCTACAATATACCTTTTCTACGGCCTTAACATTCTTACGCCATTTTCTTCCCTTGGAGCCACTCCTTTCTTCCTGATGAAGTGCATCTGCTGCTTTCTTCAATTCTTTCGCTTTTTTAGCTAGTTCAGTTGCTTCCTACAGGGTACAAAAAGTTGACCATGTATTTAGCAACTTATATCTATATATATATATATATATGCACGTATCAATTATAATTCACTAAAGATGTTAAATAGCAATTTCACGCAAACCATGGTGCATGAAGGAGAACCTTGATGTACTGTGAACGAGTGATGACAGCTTTTGGTCGCCGAATGAATGAAAATATGAGTCCCAGGGGCAGACAAGCAATGCCAACACCACCAAATATCTAGACAACACAATAAAGGGTTAATAATGAAATATTCTAGCCAAAAAGATAAATTTCAATCATGTCCATCTCACAAACAAATACCTTGTTCTTATATCTGTTCCTGGTAGATTCTCACACTAGTAGGAAACATTTTGTAGTTCTTCTAGACCATAAATCAAACCATACTCCTATCTTTCTCATAGGAGGTATGCAGTTTTACACTAGATTGCACACAAAATCCACCACAACAATCATTTCAATCTTATTTCCCATCACATATACTCCAACGTCACATCTTCCTAATTGGATAGATTATCGATACTAAACAATAAACTTGTAGAAGGTGCAAAACATTGTACTTGCAATCAAGATGGAGGTAACTGTTAAAGAATGCACATTTATATACATATAGAATTAATACAAGTTCAAAGGTTTGAACTTTGAAGTTGAACTTACAGCAAAAAGCACAGAACCAACAATAGTGGCAAGAGCAACAACGTATTCCGGGAAAGTAGTTTGCATGGTCCATGTCGTCTCTGATGAGGCATTTGCAGTATCCGCAGAACACTAATAATATGAGGAAAATGAAATTAAGAACTAAAAGCAACAGGTAATGTTTACAATGCTTTATTCACAAGCAACATGCTAGGAAATTCCCAACAAAAACAAGAGAGGATATAATTATTTGACTCTGTATTCAATCTGTCTCCTAACCTGGCGCGCACCGCTTCCAATACATTGTTGACTGCTAGAGAAGTCCCATGTACTTGGAAAAGAAGTAGTGGCTGAAGAAAGGTGCCTAACAGTGAAGTCCACCTTCCCAACAAGCCCTAACAGAATCAAAGAGGGAAAATGAATTTATACAGCCAACAAATCCAATGAAATGTACGCGATTATTAAACTAAAATTCCAAGTGCAGAACAATACATACAGACACACAAATCCCTTGACTATATATGAGTCCCAGCACGCTATGGCTGGAAAATGAAAATGGCTTAGCAGCAATGATTAATGGCATTCAATGGATACATTCAAACACATATAATTCCAAGGCATATAAAAAATACCCAGTGAACAACAGTTATACTTATTACAGTTTGATCTGTTGACATCTTACAGACCTTACACGTTATTGTCTGAGTCTTTCCACAGAAACACATCATACTGCATTAGTAGCGTGTGACTCTCCTAACTACAAGAAAAAACACTTACCTGACAATGACAGGATGTCATTATGCTAGTAATATAATAAAGTTCTAATAGAATGAAACTCATAAAGATGGGTCAGAAGATGCAGCCACTCGAACCCTTTTGGACCTGCAACACACACTTCTACTAATATATTGCTGAGTTACAGGATCCAAAAATTATCCTTTTAACCACAGGTCCACAACTGTTGCTTCATCTCAAACTTACTTTTAGTTTGTCAGTGTTTCACATAGAAAAGCAATGCTCCAACTCTGCCCAAGCTTATATGATAGACATGTTCCTAGTTGCTGCAGCCAGCATGCATCCATAAGGGTCAACCTTGGCTAATAGGTCTCTATCATGTGCTAGGAGAACTTGACTAAGTGATTATGTTTAAAAAAATGTATATTTGTACTATGTCCGCTAAAGAAGATCATAATGTTGTAGATGAAACAATAAGAACCTTTCTATAGTTAGGGGTGGAGTTGGAGTCAACTAAGGTGTAAGTCACTTAATGTTCCTTATTCAGTTATTCTTAGTAGGAAAAAAAACACTTAGTGTTCCTTGTATCTTCCAAAAAACCAAGGCAGGGTTTTAAGAACCTTATAGATCAGGAGCAAAAAAAAAAAGAGGATTCAATAGCTTGTCATTTAAGGTTTCCATTCCTGCCAGTGACATTACTTCAGTGATTAAAGGGGCTTCTTCTGCTATTTCGAAAAGTCGGCTTTTTCAGGAAAGGAAGATACACGGTGATTATTCTTGGCTGCAAGAGGATTATTGAAGCTTAGGCACTCTATTCAATGTATATAACACATAAATTGGCAACGCAAAAAAAACGTCACTTTGGTTTGGTTATTGGTTAGCTCAGGGTCAATTGCTCAGAGAAGTGGAGATATTCAAGCCGGCTAAAGAAGATAATGCCTTTTCTACAAATGCAGTCAACACTTGGAAAACTAGCTTCCACTTCACACTATAAATTTTAGTATACTGTGCGTACATATGTATGCATTTATACTCTTCTATATGCAATTATCACATGTTTAATATTTACATATCCCATTTTCCCTTGAATTACAATAGCTTGGTAGTCACAACTACTACAATCCAGAACTGAAAATCATCTCATTGCACAATATGCCATCCAAAATAGTTCGAAATATTAAACAAACAAAAAATTGAAGCGAATTCTAACCGTATAAAATTCCGAGCACTAGACCACAAACGATAGCTGTAACTACCACCCATATCATTGCGCTTTTAATCCGTTTGCCAACACTCCTGCATTAGAGAACCAGAATCACCATCTCAACAATCCACCAATGTAAATGCGCCTAGAATTACATATACTTGTACGTGTATATCTTCCATTTATAAAAATGAGAAATTCCGATTCAGGATCATCAAAACCCTAGAAAAAGCACCTACTTGTCCTTGTCTCTTTCGTAGTAGAACATAGCGAACTTATGCAAATGTGCCTAGTATTTTATACAAATTACATATGTTTATATGTGTGTGTGTATGTGTATGTGTATGTGTATGTGTATGTGTGTGTGTGTTTTTCCTATTCATGATCATCCAAACCTTAGAAAAAGCACCTACTCGTCCTGGTCTCCTACGTAGTAGAACATAGCGAATGGTTAAACAAAGAACACAAGAACAGCATCGAGAATGTAGATAGCTAGCCACAGTATTTATATATATCTATATGTGTGTGTGTATATATATACATGTAAAAGCACCTACTTGTCCTGGTCACCTTCGTAGTAGAACATAGCGAATGGTATAATGAAGAACACAAGAATAGCATCGACAATGTAGATAGCGAGCCACAGATCCTTCATCGGCAAGGTCAGATTACACGCGCCGTTGTAGATCGCGTGCTGACACGCCTGCCGGTTGGCGACGTCGGCCGGTAACATCAGAATCGAGATTGCGGCGACGGAGAGGCCCAAAACGACGACGAATTTGGGGAAATACGCCTGGTTCTTGTCATCTGGATGTTGATAGTTTACGAGGAGGTAGACATTGAAGACGAAGACGAGAACGCAGACCACAATCGCGACGATCACGAGCGCGAGATTGAAATCGCCCATTGTTGGAGCTCGGAATTCGAATCAATCCAATTCGAATCGAATGGAATGACTTAGGATTTCGTTTTTTGGTGCGAACTCGAGTTCGAACGAAGTCTTTCTCAGATCTTGTTCGGAAAGGTTTCTCTCGATGTTTAGAGAGAGAGTGAGAGAGAGAGAGAGAGAAGAAGGGGGGCCGGTTCTCTCCGGTGGTGGTGTGGGAACGGATCGGGTGAGATTTGACGTGTGAAGATTAAATGACTTTATTCTCCTTGTGAATTTGGTTACTGAAGCGGAGGATTATAGGGGTTTGGGGGGATATGAATGGAAATTTGTGCTATAGCTGTGACGGAAACAAAGAAACAGGCTGGCAAAGTGTGGCAATGCAAATCACTTTCTTTCTGACTGAATTTCAAGGTTTCTGGGTGTTATATCACAAGTATCAAGTTCGAATCTCAAGGGTCTCGTGGGAATAGTCGAGGTGCGCGTAAACTGGCCGGACACCCACGGTTACCAAAAAAAAAAAATCGGCAATGCTTTTGTTATGTTCTCGATACATTATGTGACCCGACTCGTGACCCGAATTTGTTTCTACCAACGACGTCATTTGGGTGGCTAAATTCCTAAAGCACTCATCTCTTTGTTATTCTTTTTTATGGACTTATGTTGCGTTTCGAAGGGAAGTGACTTATTATACAAAGCAGATGCAACAATATTTGTAGAGGATGTTTGGAAAAATAAAGAATTAGTTCTCTGACTCATAAGTGAACTGTTCTACAATAGATTAGAAGTGTAAATTTTGTTATTCTTTCTTAACTTATTACAGCAAAACTCATAAATTCGACATATCGGGTGATCGAGTTCTTGTTTATAGAGGATCTTTAGACATATTGGTTGGAGATGCTCTAAAAATGCCATTCCGGACAACATCTTCTTATCTATTCCAAGGTGTAAATTTTAGTCCTTTGTGCTTGCTAAGCTATGGCTACCACTTTTGCCAAAAGATTATTAGCATCATTTTATTAGCACTAAGAATTATATGGACAATATTTTAGTGATAATGAGTTTTGATAATAATTAAGGACACGCTTTAAGAATTTGATTTACACAAAATTGATTTTTTTTTCCCCTTATGGAATGTTTATTACCATTACAATGAGATCAAGGCTCCTGCGTCTGTTTTGCGGGTTTTCGTGGTTTTCTTCATACTGCTCGTGAGGGTAATGGTGTAGCTCATAGGCTTGCCAGATTAGTTTGTGTTTTCAAAAGTTGCAAAGTGTGGGTTGATTGTATCCCCACTGAATGTCATGACCATGGTGTGGTGGAAGACTGTTATTGTTCCTTGATAAATGAATTTATGTTTCCCATAAAAAAAAAAAGAAAGATTTAAGGTGAAAATGACAGCTAAATATTTTGATGAAAGCAACTTTGACAGGGAATGAAAGGTTAGATTTGAAGCATAAACGTCTTGCATTAAAAAATTAAAATGCATGGTTCAAACACCATAAGGAATGTTAAACGTATATAGTAGTATTTATACCCTTTTATGATAAATTTAGAGTGCTCATTTGGTCTCTACTTAAGGGCCGGGTTTAGATTGTGAACTCTAAACCCGATCCGGTCCGAAGAGAGACATAAGCTCGTGAGTCAAGACCAAACTCGTCCAAACCCGATCAATGTCGGACAAGGCGGACCATTTTGACATCCCTAGATGCAGTGCTATATGAAAAAAATTCACCCAATTGTTTGCAACTTGCACACAAATGCCAGTAAGGGAACGCCAGGTTTAAAACACAAATATGATAGTATGCAATTTTTTTTTAGAAGTCGTACAACAGATAAAAAGAGAACAAAAGTGGAGAATGAGATTCTGAGAAATACACTCAATTAATCAATCAAACAAATATGGACCAGGATAAGACCAAAGGTAAAAGACATCGACCAAGTAGCAGATACAAGTACATTATCACTGGTGAGTATAAGTGGAGCATCCTAACAAAACCCAAGATAGAAGCAGGAAGTAGGAACAACTTTTTTGCAAACCCCTTATGCAATGTTCGGTCCTCAAACCTAAAAACTTCATATGAACCACATTTTAGCACAGGGTTCACCATCAAAGAACGGAAGATGGCATAGGGGATAGGCCTTCGTATTTGATGACCCCTCGTCAAAGTTACCAAAACATTATGCCAATCATAAGCCTAAACCAATAACGGAAACACTCTATCGGGACTGAGACCAGCCCTCGCCGCATAACATTGAATTGGCGAAACCATACTAGGTAAACCATACTAGGTAATGGACTTTCTTGGATGACTGAACCTGTGCATGCTTGGCAAGCATGTGTGAAATATACCATAAAACCTACAATGCCTAACTGCTCGAAATCGCCTAATATCGAATACAGTTTCTTATTGGAATCCAGTTGGTTTTGGGTTGATCATACTCTTTTCAAGTGATTACTATTTGCCGAAAAGAAGCACTAATCAAAAAAACTATTGCCCGAATGAAGTTTACACCAGTTGTGGCACTAATATTCAAGCTATCCTATCTCAGAACCAGTAAGGACCAAATGAACAAGATTCTGAGATGCTCAATAACTTCAAGCTTAAGTGCCAGATCCTCAATATACCTTTTCTACGGCCTTAACATTCTTACGCCATTTTCTTCCCTTGGAGCCACTCCTTTCTTCCTGATGAAGTGCATCAGCTGCTTTCTTCAATTCCTTTGCCTTTTTAGCTAGTTCGGTTGCTTCCTACAGGGTACAAAAAGCCAACCATGTATTTAACAACTTATATCTACGTACATATATATATATATATATGCACGTATCAATTATAATTAACTAAAGCTGTTAAATAGCAATTTCATGCAAATCATGGTGCATGAAGGGGAACCTTGATGTACTGTGAATGAGTGATGACAGCTTTTGGTCGCCGAATGAATGAAAATATGAGTCCCAGCGGCAGACAAGCAATGCCAACACCACCAAATATCTAGACAACACAAGAAAGGGTTAATAATGAAGCATTCTAGCCAAAACGATAAATTTCAATCATGTCCAACTCACAAACGAATACTTTGTTCTTATATCTGTTCCTGGTAGATTCTCACACTAGCAGGAAACATTTTGTAGTTCTTCTAGACCATAAATCAAACCATACCCCTATCTTTCACATAGGAGGTATGCAGTTTACACTATAGTGCACACAAAATCCACCACAACAATCATTTCAATCTTATTTCCCGTCACATATAATCCAACATCACATCTTCCTAATTCGATAGATTATCGATACAAAACAATAAACTTTGTAGAAGGTGCAAAACATTGTACTTGCAACGAAGATGGAGGTAATTGTGAAAGAATGCACATTTATATACATATAGATATAATACAAGTTCAAAGGTTTGAACTTTGAAGTTGAACTTACAGCAAAAAGCACAGAACCGACAATAGTGGCAAGAGCAACAACGTATTCCAGGAAAGTAGTTTGCATGGTCCAAGTTGTCTCTGATGAAGCATTTGCAGTGTCCGCAGAACACTAATAATAAGAGGAAAATGGAACTAAGAACTAAAAGCAACAGGTAATGTTTACAATGCTTTATTCACAAGCAACAAGATGCTAGGAAATTCCCAACAAAAAAAAAAAACAAGAAAAGGATATAATTATTTGACTCTGTATTCAATCTGTCTCCTAACCTGGCGCGCACCGCTCCCAATACATTGTTGACTGCTAGAGAAGCCCCATGTACTTGGAAAAGAAGTAGTGGCTGAAGAAAGGTGCCTAACAGTGAAGTCCACCTTCCCAACAAGCCCTAACACAATCAAAGAGGGAAAATGAATTCATACAGAACAAATCCAATGAAATGTAAGCGATTATTAAACTAAAATTCCAAGTGGAGATCAATACATACAGACACACAAATCCCTTGACTATATATGAGTCCCACCACGCTATGGCTGGAAAATGAAAATAGCTTAGTAGCAATGATTAATGGCATTCAATGGATACACTGAAACGCATATATAATTCAACGGGGTATACAATAAATACCCAGTGAACAACGGTTATACTTGTTACAGTTTGATCTGTTGACATCTTACAGACCAATTACACATTATTGTCTGAGTCTTTACACAGAAAAAACATCATACTGATTATTGTCTGAGTCTTTACACAGAAAAAACATCATACTGCATTAGTAATGCGTGTGACTCTCGTAACTACAAGGAAAAAACACTTACCTGAAAATGACAGGATGTCATTCTTATGCTAGTAATATAATAAAGTTCTAATAAAAAGAAACTCATGAAGATGGGTCTGAAGATGTAGCCACTTGAACCCTTTTGGACCTGCAACACTTTCTACTAATATATTGCTGAGTTAAAGGATCCAAAAATTATCCTTTTTAACCACAGGTCCACAACTGTTGCTTCATCTCAAACTTACTTCTAGTCTGTCACTGTTTCACATAGAAAAGCAATACTCTTGACTCTGCCCAAGCTTATATGATAGACAAGTTCCTAGTTGCTGCAGGCCAGCATGCATCCATAAGGGTCAACCTTGGCTAATCGGTCTCTATCATGCGCTAGGAGAACTTGACTATGTGATTATGTTAAAGCTCAAATTGAGAAGAACAGGGAAAAAAATGTATGTTTGTAGTTTGTACTATGTCCGCTAAAGAAGATCATAATGCTGCAGATGAAACAATAAGAAACTTTCTATAGTTAGAGCATCTGTTATCAAGATGCTATATGGGTAAGTTTGGGTCAGTTGTTAGTTCATGGGCAAAATGGAGTTTTTAGTGGATATGTTAAGAGACATGTTAAGCGTGGCCCCATGAGTC
Source organism: Hydrangea macrophylla (assembly GCA_033977485.1). Classification (NCBI taxonomy): domain Eukaryota; kingdom Viridiplantae; phylum Streptophyta; class Magnoliopsida; order Cornales; family Hydrangeaceae; genus Hydrangea; species Hydrangea macrophylla. Next base: position 111,606,540 of record CM066999.1, read on the forward strand.
AGAAGTTAGCACAAATATCAATAAAGCTAGGAAGACTCGGTATTCCACACCGAATCTCACATTAGGGACCAACTAGCAATATTACAAAATTCTGTGTGGCCCACTCACTTTGCACACACGTTTCTCACTGAAGCCATTTTGGGGGCAAAATCAAAAACCCTAGACAGAAAAATCAAAATCCCCAAATTGAAGCTCCCTCCACCCACGAACTCACCTCCTCTCCTCCTCCACCCACGGCAGTGACCACGACTCACAGACCGACACCCCCCACTTCCGGCGACATTCCCATCCTTTCCTCCACTCACCGGACGGTACTCACTCTCTCTCTCTCTCTCTCACTCTCACACACACACACGCATTTATATATATACATATATATACACGAAATAATAAGATATAGACACATATCTCAGTTTTTTGCTGTTTTATTGCTTCGATCTAGACAAAATTCTGGTTTGTGCTATATAGATTTGTATGGGTATAGATTTGTATGTATATATATCTCTATGTTGTTCATCAATGGTTTGATGAAATAACAGTGGAACCTGGGGATGCATTACATTTCAATTGTGGCCTTGTGGGTTGTACTTAGATTTAATTTACAAATTTTTGAATTATGCAAACCAATTTGAGCTTAAAGAGTATGGATTCTATTCTGGGGGCTTCAAAGTTGAAAACGTCAAAATCATTGACTGTAAAGTTGAATCTATAGTGTCAACCAAACATGTTTATAAGTTGATATTTGTAAAATCAACTTCAACTTCAAAGTTCTATGAATGGATTATGAAATCTGCAAAGTGGTGCAGTTCAAAGACAACCTTAGTTAAATATAGTACCCAAACACACACACACATGCACATTTCTACAGACCACCTTTGCTGAGGTCCTTGAATGTTCAATGTAACTAGTCCTGAAGTGGTGGAATATGTGCTTGTACACACACAAAATAGTTTAGACTTGTCTGCAGAATTCCCAAATTATTACAGAATAAATGCCAATATCTACTTCCCCTCCCAAATATGGATTGCCTTCTCATTAATTCTTGAACTTTCAGGTTAATTCTACATTCCTACATCCAAATGATTATTCATACTTGGGTGGATTTGGAGTGCCCAAAAAATATTTAAACCCCTACAGTTGCTTTATATGTTGAAAACTTGAAATGCTGCTTCAGTCAAATGACTGCATGCTACCTTAATATCCAACCCTCATACCCACCCAACATATTATTGTTTGTCTGCATAAACAATTGCAATCTGCTATTTATTGTTTGTCTGCATAAACAATTGCAATCTGCTATTATTGTTTGTCTGCATAAACAATTGGGTTTTATTGGGTCTTCACTTTGTAATTTTTTGGTGGGCTGCTGTCGTTAATTGGGGTTTTATGTACTCTAGCAAACTACATAACTAACAAAAAATTAGAAAATCCTAAATTCAATTGAAACTAAAGATTCTGATTGAATACTCTGTATTTATTTTTCAGGAAACAATATGGAGAGTGCAGGGTCAAGTCACTACGCATCCAATGCAAGTCGACAAGTCTTATGCTTTTGCGGTGATATAGCTCCACTAAGGACTGCACAAACAGAAGATAATCCGGGCCGACGATTTTTAGGTTGTCGAAATTATAGGGCTAACATGCATTGTAACTTCTTCCAATGGGTGGATCCACCTACGGGTCCAAGGGAAAATGAAGTTAACATCCTTATGTTAAGAAGATTGATGGAATTGCAAGCAAGGAATGACGAGTTAGAAACAAATCAAAGAATTGCGGATGATCTAATGCTAAAAATTGAAGAGCTAAAGAGTCGTTTGGCAAGAGAGAAGAGATGGAAATTGTTCTTTATTATTGTTATTGTTGTATGCTTTGCTGTGTGGCTAAATGAGCATATGGTTGTAAACAATGTAAAGAACATGTATTTAAGTAATGTTTAATGGCAATTTAAATTAACTTCATCTTGTCGTATTTCTTTCTGAATGTGTAGATCACAAATTCTATATTTGTTTTTGTAGCCAACGGATTGCATCCATAACTATAGTGAACAACATCAATGAAAGCATCTCTTCAACAACAGTTGCACCATAAACAACACCACCTATAGTCAACAACATCAAAGAAATTCATATTCAATTTGCATTCCCACCATAAACAACACCACCTATAGTCAACAACATCAAAGAAATTCATATTCAATTTGCATTCCCACCATAAACAACACCACCTATAGTCAACAACATCAATGAAATTCATATTCAACAAAGAAATGCACCCAAAACAACAATGTCAACTACATTTAAATTCATTCCTCATCACCAACTTCTCTGCTATCATTCTCTTCATGGCCTAATCCTCTGCCTAAAGGTGATGGATGCATATTTGTTAAATCATAGCCCAGCCTCCAAAAAGGATGTTGATAACCCTATACAAATAACAAATTAAACAAAATAAATAATTAAATAAATAAATACGGAAAGTAGGATTATAACATGGAAAAAAAATCCAAGTTTATACCTGAAATGCAAAGTTTCCACCAACTCCCATATTTGGTGAAAATGCAAAGTTTCCCCCAACTCCAATATTTGGTGGGAATGCAAAGTTTTCTCCAACTCCCATATTTGGAGGAAATGCAAAGTTTCCTCCAACGCCCATACTTGGTAGTTGGAGAATGTTTCCCCCAAATCCCATATCTCCTTGTGTACCTTGCTCGTCACATCCCTACAAAATACATTGTAAAAATTAAGAATTGCCAAAGAGTCTTATATGTTAACAAAGAGTAAAAAAGTACATATTTGGACAATGAATCATATTAACAAAGAATAACCTTGCTTGTATTCTTTTTTGTTTTGGATTTTTTCTTAACCGCTTTCTCAACATTGCCAACTTTTCTTTTACTTGGCGGTCTTCCCTTGCTACGAGTAACCAACGGATCAAGTATATTTGTGCTCCCCTTGGATATCCCATCCCCCGGTGAGTTTGAATCCTTAGGCGTATCAGTAGAAATAGCCAATTTGATTCCACTACTTTCAGCCTTTTCTTTGTACCTTCCTTTCATTTGAAGTAGTTGTGCCATCACCTCATCAGACCAAGATTCAGAATCTGTTACTAAATCACAAATCTCATAGAAGACATTGGACAATTTATCAAAACGACGTGCTTCAGGTTTGTTTGACCAATTGTCATAACTAATCCGGATTTTAGTGTGTCCCCGTTTGACATTCTTACTCCATCTTCTCAATATGTATTTGGCAGGTACTTCATCATAAATTTGTCTCTCTGCAAGTACCATAAGCTGATGCCTACACATAATTCCTCTAAACTCAAACAACCGGCAATTACAGTTAACTTCCTTTGTCTCATCAAAATAAATTACCCTGAAAGTTGATTCTCCAAGTCGAACCCGCTCGTGTACTCCATACTCACTAAATGCAACACCCTCTGTAATTAAAGACAAGCGACAAGAAAGCTTTCCAAACATCTCAGTCTGAAATTCTTTAAATTTTGCGCGCGTGTAAACTCCTTGAAAAAGCTTTTCTATTCCTAATTCAGTTGCACATGGGAAGGATGAGTTGTATGAATTGAACTCTTCTTGCTTTTCATTTTCTATCTTTTTAGCCAACGCATTCTCATATTGCTCCACAAATTGTTTCAAACTGGTCTTCGAATGGATATAGCCATCAAAGAAAGCATGCATGCTTTCACTTCGTTGGGTGGTTGACATTCCTGCCCAGAAAGTATCCCTCACAAAAGCGGGTACCCACCGTTTCCTCTCCACATACAACCCAAGTAACCAATCATTTGTTTCTAGTTCATACTTATTAATGAACTTGCCCCAACCATCTTCAAATTCGTCTATTGTCAATGAATCATAGACAACATTTTGCATATTATATTTTATTGATTCATATTGGTTGTACCCTTTCAGCTTTTCAGGCAACTTCTTCATGATATGCCATAAGCACCATCTGTGTCGTGCATTAGGAAAAACACACTCAATTGCATTTTGCATGGCTCTGTCTTGATCTGTAATTATAGCATTAGGCGGACAATCTGACATACATTGAAGCCATGACTGAAATAACCAAGTAAATGTAGCCGTGTCTTCACTTGAGATCAACCCACACCCTAGTAATACCGACTGCCCATGATGGTTCACTCCAACGAAAGGAGCAAATGGCATGTCGTACTTGTTAACCAAGTATGTTGTGTCAAATGTAACCACATCACCAAATTCTTTAAATGCTGCTCTACTCCTTGCATCTGCCCAAAACACATTCTTAAGGCGCCCCTCTTCATCCAAATCCATCAAGTAGAAGAAATTAGAATTATCAGATTGCATTTTTGAAAAGTACTTGTACATTGCATTGGCATCCCCTTCCGCAAGTTGTAAACTCCGTACTCTATTGATATAGTTTCTGACATCTTTTTCTATAAATGGTAGATTCTCATGCCCCCCTGCCTCAACCACAAATGAATTAAAATTCTTATTAATTCTGATTCCAGCCTTGTCATTCAACATAAGTTTTTTTTTGACATGTGGTTCTAGGAACCTATTGCATTTGAAATAACGGGATTTTCCAGGACTCATTTCGTGGTTGTGGGCAAGTTCAATTGCTTTCACAGACCACTTTTCATTGCGCGAAAAAAATGCCCTAAGCTTAGCTTTGCATTCGATTTTTGAGTTTGGCCGCATGTTTCCCAAGTTGCTTGATCTAATCTTTGTCGTGCCAGCACGAGTACACTGAATCGTCACATGCGTTAAGATCCCTTCAACTTTTTGAGACGATCGTTTAGCCACGGCGAAACCTTTTTCTTTGGCATATCTTGTATAAAATGCCATTAGCTCGTCCAAAGAATCAAACTCCATTCCAACTTTTGGCTCATCTATTTTGTTTTGTAGATCCAACAATTTATCATTCTCATTTTCAACCTCAATCTCAATCCTATCGTCATGCACGATCTCAATCGTATCATCATTCACGCCTATATAACCACTTGAAACTTCTTCTTCCATTTATCTAAATAATAAGATAAAAAAAGAAGTAAATTACAACGGATCAAGCAAATAATGACTATCTTTTATTCATTTAAGATAAACTTGTTCAATATCAAACTAACATAACACTGGTTTTCTTAAGAACTAAAAACAAGTGTCCCAAAAGATGGTTTTAGGCATACATGAGTCTTCTGTATGCTTTTAGGCATACATGAGTCTTCTGTCTGGCCAACTAATATTACACTAATTTTCACCATAATCAAATCAAAATGAGACTTGACCCCTAAATGAGACTTGACCCCTTTTATTCATATATATCAACACCCACAAATTCTAAGGTTAAGCCTCCTTAATATGGAGTCTGACAAGAAGCCTCCATCACATGGTGATTATCTAAATCTGATACACAATTCTAAGGTTAAGCTTGAGGTTTCAAGGAGAAAAAAAAAATGATGAAAATTGAAACTTTGAACTCAAACCTTAGATCAGTATCACAAAGAGACTCCATTGCACAGAGAGCCTAATGATGAAATCAGTTACATTGTGGGGGTAGTGTTAGAATAATGATGACCTTTTGGTTTCCATGGCGTGTCAAAAAACAGAGAACCCAAAGTGGTAAACTCTTCCTGAATGAGAGAGAGAGAGAGTACCTGAACCGACGCCGGCGAGAGAGAGAGAGAAGGCCGCCGGTGGTGGAGGGAAGAGCCGTCGTGGGTGGAGGGGCAGAGAGTTCTCGGTCTAGGGTTAGAATCTCTGTTTGTTTGATTTGGGGATTTTCCTAGCATTTTGGCGCCCTGAAATGGTAGTGTTTTGTATAGGAGTGGGGTCCACAGAATTTTGTAATATTGCTAGTTGGTCCCTAATGTCAAATTCCGTGTGGAATTTAATGTCTTCCCAGCATTACTGCACAAATATAGCTGTGGTCAGCCATCTAGAGTGTTGACTGTGCAAAAAAATTATTTAAATAATAAAAAGTGGCAATGACGTTAATCAATTGTTACCGTTGGCTACTTAGACTTTATTTTTTAAGAAATTTTGGTCATGGTTCAACATCTCCACGGTGAGCTCTTTTGTATAGGCATAAGCTAGTGTCAGAAAGTAGCAGTAAAATGTACACGTCGTGGTGCGTTAAACAATTTAGTTAGTTTACTTTAGCATCTGGATAACAGGCTCTTAGGGGTGCAGTACTGGAGTTGGAGTCAACTAGGGCCTAAGTCACTTAGTGTTCCTTATTCTCAGCAAAAAAAACTTAGTGTTCCTTGTATCTTCCAAAAACCAAGGCAGGGTTTTAAGAACCTTATAGATCAGGGATTCAGGAGGGGGGGGAAAAAAAAAAGGAATTCAATTGCTTGTCATTTAAGGTTTCCATTCCTGCCAGTGACATTACTTCAGTGATTAAAGGGGCTTCTTTTTTTTTTCTTTTTTTTTTTAGAGAGGGAAACTGAAATTGATTACCAGACAATAAGAAATTGGACATTACAAATCATTTTTCACCATTACACTAGCTCCCACAACACCTTCAAAACAACTAAGAACATGCCAAAAGCTAATCACCAAAAGTACAAAAACTACTACTACAATATTGGTAAACAATGAGAAGTTTTGAGCTTCAATTCCAACCAAATCCCAAATCCAAATACTCTCTGTCTCTGTCTCAGTCTGAGTCTCTCTACTCAGACCGATTCGCATACCTTTCAACATTCTTATCCGTCAAATTCAAACCCACCATAGCCTCACCCAACCCACAACTCACCTCCGCAAGCACATCCGGGTCACTATAATGGGTCACAGCCTGCACAATCGCCCGAGCCCGTCGGGCTGGGTCACCACTCTTAAAAACACCCGACCCGACAAAAACACCATCACACCCCAGCTGCATCATCAGCGCCGCGTCGGCCGGCGTCGCAACACCGCCGGCGGCAAATTGCACCACCGGCAACCGCCCCAGCTGCTTCGTCTGCGCCACCAGATCGTACGGCGCCGCCAACCTCTTCGCGAAAGAGAACACCTCGTCGTCGTCCATGTTCACCAAAACCCTAATATCACCCATCACGTGCCTCACGTGCCGCACCGCCTCGATTATATTTCCAGTTCCGGCCTCGCCTTTTGTTCGAATCATGGCTGCCCCTTCCCGGATTCTCCGCAGAGCTTCGCCGAGGTTCCGGCATCCGCAGACAAACGGGACCTTAAAGTTGTGTTTGTTGATGTGGTGCTCCTCGTCGGCGAGGGTTAAAACCTCGCTCTCGTCGACGTAATCGACGCCGATGGCTTCAAGGATTTGGGCCTCGACGAAGTGGCCGATACGGGCCTTGGCCATGACTGGAATGGTCACGGCCTGTTTGATTTCTTTGATGAGCTGTGGGTCCGACATCCGAGCTACGCCGCCTTGGGCTCGGATGTCGGCGGGGACGCGCTCGAGTGCCATGACGGCGCACGCGCCAGCTTCTTCGGCGATTCGGGCTTGGTCGGCGTTGACGACGTCCATTATGACTCCGCCTCGGAGCATTTGGGCCAGTCCGACCTTGACGGAGAAGGTGGATTTCTTGGATTCGGTTATTGCGGCGCCGTTGTTGCCGTAAACTGCTACTACTCCGGTCCCTGCCATTGTTTTCAGAGAGAGAAACTAGTTTTGGAGTGTGTGTGTGTGTGAGAGAGAGAGAGAGAGAGAGAGAGAGGTGGTGGCGAAGGATATGGTGTGGATTGGGGGATTTAAGTAGAGTGGAGTTTTGAATGTTTTGTTTCGGAGGATTAAGGCCACGTTTGACTTCTAAGTGTGTGAATCCGACAATTAGTTTAGTTTAATTGGATAATCCAAGGATTATTGATACCACAGCCCTTTGGTATAATATATTCTTCATATGGTATGGGTGGTTCAAAACTTCAAATGGGTGACTGTTTAGTTAAAATGAACTAATACTTTCGTGTTTAATTGGCAACTCAAATGTTACACAAAATGTTCTCATTGCCTTGAACTTGGTGATGCGCCTTTCATGGTTTGGTTAAATGAAAAGAGTTGGTCCACGTAGACTCTAAATTGGAGTTTACTGTTGCATGCCACGATTTGATATAGAATTGCTTTTCACGGTATATGTTATATCACCAGTCATTATTATAATAGACCGGATGACTTTTAGGTCATTTAAAAATTAAATTTAAGAAATAATATAATATTATTCTTTGATATAAAGAGGGCGTCATGTCCTCTCTTTATTTGAATAGAGTACATCTATTTTGACCGTTGAATCATGTTTAAAAATTATAAAATGATAAAATTGTCATTAATGAAAACATGATCCGACAGTCAAAACAGAGACTCTCTCTTTAATAAAAAGATGGTGCCGTCATCTTTAGAGCCTGACTGTATATCCAGAGGAGTAAATTAGGCTAACCCAACTTGCAACAAAGGCAGGCCACTGGATCTCTGTTGGCTTACGGACTGTGCAGACCTGTCAAGACAAATTCTTTGAATCGGACCAGCCCACTCACTCGCCTACATGTGGGTGGTCCGGATTAGAGCCAAGGAGAGGCATGAGAGCACGACCGTGTCAAGTGCCGACCTGAATAACGGAGGCACAATCCGTGACCGATCGTTGAACAGGCTACCAAAGAATTGGCTGGGTCACTTGACAAGCCAGGTCAAGTTTACACAGACTCGGTTTACATACACCGTTAAGTTGATTCTTTGTCAAATTAATTAAATTAATCTTAATTTTTAATAAAAGAGTGAGATAGAAATTGAACCAAATCTTTTTAAGAATTTCAAGGTTCCAATGATGGACAATACTAGGAGTACAACTATTTTATACGAGCACTACTACATTCACACACTTTTTAACACACTTTTTGACACACAGTTTTAAATGCATGTACCCTGTGTTGTGTAAGTGGTGCACAAAAAAGTGTGAAAAATTTAAACAACATAATGTACATGCATTTAACGAATAGCGTGTCAAAAAGTATGTAAAAAAATGTGTATACCTAACATTATTGATTTTTTACAACTCATTTGCAATCATCTTTATATCTCTCCTAAGTGGCACTGTGGGGTCCGATTAAATTTCAATGGGTATTAATGACACTTAGGAGAAAGATAGAGATAATTATAAATTAATTATAAAAAATAGTTGTACCCCTAACATTACTCTCCAATGATAGTGCTCTCTCTTACTTGTTTGTTTTAAAAATGTACAAAATAGAAGTTTCAATTTGAGTCGTCTCATTTTTTTAAGAGTAATACTTAGGGCACAACCAAACACACAACTTTTGGGACACAACCTAATTAATGTGTCTATCTCTCTCCTATGTCATTGTGGGGTCCAGTGACATCACAGGAGAGAGATAGACACATTAATTGGGTTGTGTCCCAAAAATTGTGTATTTGGTTGTGTCCTAAGTTTTACTCTTTTTTTAAAGAAGATTTTCGGTTGGGATAAACTTTTTTTTTTAATTGAATTTCTGTTATTTAGTAGGGGCGGTTGGCCAAAGATCCCTATGTTGAATCATAATAGGGATAGATTCCACATTGTTTTTGTGTCAAAGGTCCATGTGATTTTCAGTGGACGAAAATGTCCACTTTCCTTATATTCACAATTACACTACACATATGTCACCTCAGCCCATAATTTAAAGAAGTTAGTTATTTTTTGTTCTTCAAACTTTAAATGTCATAGATTCTAAACTACAAATTATTTTTTCATAAAAATAATATATTCACAATTTACAAAACAAGATCTAGCTATCAAACAAGATCCATGATGACTATAAAAAAAATGAAGAAAAAAACAAACAGTGACATTTACCCCATGTATTGTTTTCAAACAGTGATATATGCTACTGTTTTTAAGTGCTGTCTAGGTAAAGACAGTAATATGACACTGTTTAACATTTCTTCAAATTGACCAAATAGATGCAAAATTATGGACATTTTATTAGATGATACTACTGCCTTTATAATACTTCAAGTAAATGTAGTAACATATTATCAAAAACTAAATGTTTTTACAAAGATAGTAACATCATTGTTGCAAAAAGTTGCAAAATTAGGGTCATTTAGTAGATGTTACTGTCTTTAAAAACTATTTTCATGTAAAAAATAGTAATATACCATTAAAGATTAGCAAGATGGTATTGAACAAAGAAACAGTAACATGTCGACGACAATAACATTTCTTCAAATTGACCTAATAATTGCAAAATTATGGCATATTTTAAGATGTTGTCAAGTTAAAGACAATGACGTATCATCAATTGCAAAAAAAAAAAAAAAAAAGCAAAAAAAAAAAAAAGAAAAGAAAAAAGAAAAAGAAGAAGAAGAGATTCAATGGTAGTAGTATCATGTCACTGTCGCAAAAAAGACAGTGATATTATGTTATAGTGGTCCGACAGTAACATGAATTATTTTTTTTATACAGTTTTTCATAGTCATTTATGGATCTTGTTTAATATATCTTTCCTTTTATAATACAAATATATAAATTTTATTCAAAGTAGAGTTGTGGTTTGAAAGTTATGGCATTTTAAAGATTAAAAAAAAATCATTTCTTGAAGAACGTGATAAGGTGATAAAACAGAAATAACAATATTTCTGCATATGTGACGGGGAAAATTGTTAATATTCTTATTTTCAGTTTAAAAATAGACTTAAAGTCATATAATTCAAAAATGATTATCCTTATCCCCTTAAATCCAAACCACAAACACTTATCCTCTATTTTCTTCAAAATAGGGACTTTCTATTTAATTTTTCCTATTTTTTTGTTCCCAAACTTTAATAAATTTTGGCTCAACTTCACGGATTTAAAATCAGTTCATGATCAGTTGACGGCCACGCCATCAACTCGTCTTTAGCACCTGAGATGTCAAACTCTATGGACTATGGCCGGCCCCCAGTGCAAGTGCATGGCAAACTTTGACAACACCATATATTATATATTTGTGTCTGATATTTTTTCTATATATATATATATATATATATATGTATACAAACACGCAAGTGTTATTTTAAGAGGCTGTCATGAAGGCAGCGAACACCGCCTCTCAATCCAAATCCTGACCAACTCTTTTCTTCCCCACACTCAAAAGTTTAATTAGTATAATTTGTGTTGATCTAATGTAGTGTTTTTTTAATCCATGCACTTAAGAATTTGAGAGAGAGAATGAGTGGAAAAGAGACGTCTTCAACTTGCGATCTTTAACCAGCTCGGCTAGTCGAGTTGGCCAGAATTCATACCCTTCAATGGGGAGGCTGTGGATTCGAGCCTCTTTAACACGAGGGCGATTAAGGGAGCCAAAGGTTTAAAAGTGGGATATGACCCCTTGCGTGTGCTTGTGTTACTAACATCTAGGGTACTATCCCCATTAACGTCACAGAGACGGTTAAATATCTTAGACACAGACTAAAAAAAAAAAAAAAAACCTTGCGATCTTTGACTGCCACTTTAATCATCACCATAACGTCCCTTTCACTTTCTCGCAAGAGAAAGCAAATATCTACTTTGCTACGGTTTAACCCTAAACCCTAATTCAAGAGAAAGCAAATGACCACTTTGCTACGGTTTCAATTTTGTAAAAGCCCAGGGAGAAGTTATTCCGTCTAGGTGGTTCAACAACTCCTTTTTATATTCATCTAAAAATAAGGATCACATGTCCATATATAATTAAAGTGTCACACCATATCATCATGATGACAGAGTGCGACAGTCTCTACGAAAGGACCATGTAGCAACTGAAAGATTGGTTATGTGGAGAATATATATTATCTTCTGTGATAGTCTTGTGGTTGAGATTCGTAACATTTGGTATGGTCTCAAGCTTATGCTTGGCAAAGAGTTATTCGAATTCATCCTTGAAATCAACTCGGCAGCAGCAGTCCTTCTAATCTGCTCTTCAAATCACAGATTCACAGTGAGCAACCCCTGGCTGATTTTATTGAAGATTGCAAATTAGTGTTAAAGATTGGAAAAGGAGTTATCGTCCATGCTTAATTTCGGTGAAGGAAATATGTGCGCGGATTTTTTGGCTAACGAAGGAGTTGCCCAAGATTATGACTAGTGATTTCCTTCCTCGTCCAGTCTTTTGCTCACGGACAGTTGCAGCACTAGTACTGTGCGTTAGTTTGCCCTTTTTTTTTTAATACCTTTTCCTGTTGCTTCCTTTGTAAGTACCAAAAACAGAAAGGATGGCATACTATGTTTTGGCTTGGGTTCATATTTTGTTGTCAAGTTGTCTCTCTTACTTAATATGTGTGCATTATGGTGTCAGTGTACGTCCTCAAGGTTTATCTCTCTGTTATGCAAAATTAATGACGATAATAACTTTGCCCAAAAATACAAGGAACCAAAATGCAATTTAGCTCTTTTTTTTTTGTATTTTTTTATTTTTAGATTTAGATTTCGTGTGGTTTGAATATTATAAAATAAAAATTGAATTAAATTGGACATAATATAATATCAAAGAAAAGAGACATGCAATTCTATTTCTATTGTTTGATTTGAAGCTGAAATGAATTGAATCATTATCATTTAATATACTGCACATATAAGAGGAGTGAGATAAATAGGTATAATTTAGGTATGTCATGGTTATTTCACTTAAGTAAAATCATTTCTCATCAAATCCAACCAAAAGTGGTGGGATTTATTTTTGTGCTAAGACAGATTTGATAAAAATTGGCTGGAATTGAAAATCAATTCTTTTGTCAAACGAAACATAAGATTTGTCACAAATAAGAATTGCAAATAAATTCTTTTCTTATTTGTTTTCGGATTCAGATCTGTTGTTCCTGCTTTTATGCGAAGATTTTGCTATGGGTTAGATTTGGTTTTGCCTAGAGAATTCTGAAATAGATGGTACTGCCTTATGTTTGAGTTTATCCTTGTGCTCAAGCAAATATAGAATCCCAATTGTCCGGTCCAAAATCAAGTTATATTCTTAGGACATTCACATTTTCAGTTAATTTTTTGGTATGAAATTTAAAATTCAGTTTATTACTTTTAAAAATCTAACAAAAAAATTAAAAAATTATCAACAAATTTTTGTTAAATTATAATTAACTTTTGAATAATTATTTTGCGTTTCAATTTATTTTATGTTGTTTAACGTTGTAAACTTGTTTCAAAACATTGTGATGATATTGCTCCAAACTTTGTAAAGACTTGCTCAAAACATTTTGAAGAGTTGCACTTGACATTGATCCGACTTGATTTCTGCGTTCTGAAGAGTTGCTAAAAAATGTCGTAAAATTTGTTGACTTTTTAGTTTATAAAAAAAGTTGATACTGTTTTTTTTTTTTAAGATAATAGACTGACTTTTACATTTTATATAAAAGGTGAACTGAAAGTTAATTATCCATATATTCTTCCGTGTCCCTGTTCATGGTTCATTTGACAACAACTTTGCTTCTATGTTGAATAGTAAAAAAATTAACTACGATTGACTGAAAGCTTACCAAGTCAGGTGAATTTTATAAAATTGACAAACTCAAAACTTAAAGGGAGGTTAGTGTAATTTTTATTTTTATTTTTTAAATACATGAGATGTCTGTATATTTAAATCATACTTTAAAAGAGGTCAACGTAATTTACGCTAAAAAGTTAAATTTGCTACATTGAGTTTAAGGACAAAACTTTGATTTAGCAAAGTGTACTTTTGCGACTTCAAAATTGCTACCTGGGTTGAAGATTAGGGATGGCAACGGGACGGGTATGGGACGGGGCCCCCATACCCCGCCCCCGCCCCGCTTCAGTAAATCCTCCCCCCGTCCCCGCCCCGCCCCGCATAGTGCCCCGCCCCCGCCCCGCCCCACATAGTGCCCCGCCCCGCCCTGCCCCGATTATGTTTTTTTTTTTTGGTACACAAATTAAAAAAGCAATTTTTTAATGCATTTTTTTCTCTAATAGTGAAGTTTTTTTTTAACTTACCCAATTAGTTCCCTAATAGTGCAGTTTTTTTTTTAAATGGTAATACACATAACTATTGAGGGGTAAAAATATAAATACAAGTATATTCGGGGCGGGGGCGGGTTTTTTGACCCGACCCCGACCCCGACCCGAGTTTTGAAAATCTCCCACATACCCGCACCTAACCCTATTAAGCCCCCCCATACCCTACCTATTAGGGGCGGGGCGGGGCGGGGAACCCGGAAAACCCACCCCATTGCCATCCCTATTGAAGATGGTAGAAATAATGTTTTTAAAATTGGATTGGACCAACTGGTTGAAATAATGTTTTTAAAATTGGATTGGACCAACTGGTTGAAATATCGACTGATCAAGAAAACGGTTTTGATTTGGATCGATAAATTAGAAAGTTTTTAAAAATTATTTTATTTTTCAAAAACCAGCTACGCAACCGGAATACCAAAAAAAAAAGTTGCTTTTTCTATTTTAAATTATACTAATATTTAACACATAAAGTTCACCTCCGATTACCTCGACAGTGAACACTGCGTCGTTGCCCGATAGTTTTTATGCAATCGCAATTAAGAGCAAATATTGGATATCACGGGAATACCAAGTAGGATTTTGTTCACATATTTCAACTTTTTGCTGAGATAGAGAAACTTTTGCTCAGTTGGTGAAAGAATCCCTTGAAAAATAGAAGGAAAAAAAAAGTGAATTCATACAAACTCTTGGCTTATTAAATATACCATGTAAGATTATACAACAGTAATTAGAGGTGTAAGCGGTCGGTTTCAGTCCGTTTTTTAACGAGGAAAAAAAAAACACCGACCAATAGTGGTGGTCGGTCGATTTTTGCTTGAACATATATTTATAAAACCGACCAATCAATTTTTTGGACGATCGATTTCGGTCGATTTTCAATTTTCCATTTTGATGTTGTCAATATCAATTTATAAAAAGTGTTATTTACTTTTCAAAAGATTTGTAGTGTGAAAGCAAAGGTCGAACCCACAGGGATTGGTTAACTACAGCGACTTAATTTTAAAACCTAACTTGAGTTAACTATGAAAACGGATTTCGATTTGATTTTAATTAAACTAATAACAATAAAAATAAATCTAAATTATGAAAGCAATTAAAAGTATTTTTGTAAATATGTAAAGGGAACCTAGGATTGCAAATCCACCACTAGTTTCATAATAAGGGTATTTATGAATTACTCTAGCTTATTACGTTGGATGAATATGGGGAATTGTGGCTACAAGCCCAATTCCTCCGTCAAGAAAATAATCATGGTTCAAGCACCAACATATTCCATCTTCGGTTAGCACGAATTACCCCACACTAAACTAGGGTTGTGACATAATTCGTCTAATCTAGGCATGGATTATTCGGATACTTGATAGCATAAATCAATAAAGCACCATCACATGTAAATAATCTAAACAAGCACAGCGAGCATAGATCATTGAGCACATCACAGTCAAAATAGATCTAAGACAAGAATAAACTTTGAAAACAATGATTTAATCAATAGAAGTACGATTTATTTATAAAATTCCTCGGAACATGTGACTGTCATCCATACATAATAAAACTAAAATAAAAACATAAAATACTCCCTATTACTCGACTAGGGCTTCATTGAAACCCTAGATCTAGGTCTAAGCTGCCATGGAAGTGGAGATCGGCAAGTAGTTGATGGAGGAGGCCATGGAAATTCTTGGTCTTCTTCTTCTTCTCCTTGCTTTTCCCTCTTCAAGGGCTGGAATTTCAGTCTATATGACTGTATGTGTATGTATGTATGGGTGTGTAACCCTTTAATTGAAGTAAAATAGAGTTTACAACCAGCTTTGGAAGTTTTCCTAACCCGAAATGAACTGAAACTGATATATTTTTCAGTCTGGACGTCATTCAGCAGTTTCGTTTGCACAGGAGTCTTCAGTATACTGAAATACGCATTATTGGTTTTTACACATATCGCGTGCGCGGCTCGCGCGAGAGCGACATTTGGTACCTCGCGCGGGCGGATTGCGCGAGCGATTTCTGGATTCTCGCGCGCGCGCGCGAACTGGCTTTTTCAGCTTCTTTTCTTCTGTTTTTTCACCCTGTTTAACCTGATATACTTGATTTCTTCCAAAACCTGTCAGAAAATAGAAAACGAAGTAAAAATATACAAAAACAGGATAAAAAGGTACTAACAAATGCTCGTTAAGGCGTATAAATAGGATTTGTTCTCTCCCGATCACATTTTTTACTTGCACCTCTAAAAGTAATAATGAACTAGTAATGACCCCGTGCAATGCACAGGATAGTTAGGAAGACAAAGTATATTTATATGACAAAAAATAGTTTTCAATTACAAAATTGAAGTAAGATATTGCAAGTGATTTAAAATGATAAAAAAAAATGCATATTTATTGATGACATTTATAAATATCTCATAAGTTTACAATCGATTTTAGAATGGGTTTGTATGATTACTGTTGTGGTTTAAAGAATTGGAGTGAGTACTACTATCCGTCATTTAAATTAAAATAGTGAAGAAGTCATCAACATGCAATATGAGCTAGCAACATTTATATCAACTTTCAACTATAATATCCTGAGTGGGCTGTAGCTCAATTAACATAGTATTTCTCTTTTCAGTGGGAAGGAGAGTGTTTGAATCCCCATTTGGGGATTCTAGTTGCTTGTCCTCTAACTAGTTCAGTCAGAATGAGTGGCCTTTGTTCGGCTTTAGTGTGGGCGAATATGGGACTTTGGGTTTGGATTAGGACTGAGGTGTGTATGTGTGTGGGATGTACATGCGTATCCAGTCCGGATCCAAGTAAGTATAAAAAAAATATAAATAAAAAGGCTTTCAACTGCAATAACTTAACGTTTAACCTTGAATCATTTATAACTCATAGATTTTCAAATATTTCTAGGAACTTTAAAAATTAATCAAACATAATATACCTAACATATATTCAAGTATGAAATATAAGCCAACCACCACCTCCATTTGGTGAGATAAGATCTAATAAAGTTAGAAAAAAAGAAAAACATAATATCATAAAAAGAACCGAAAAAAAAATCCACGTTAAAAATCAAGTAAAATATAGAATTTCTTTTCTATTGTACAACCCATATTCAATGCTTAGTTGATGCCTATCACTCCGTATTATCATAAAATTCCATTCGTATGTTGAATTTGAATTTAAAATGCATATGTGACATGTTCAACTTTTGTTAACTATATATTTTTTTTTTTGATAAAGAAGTGTTGTTAACTATTGAATGGGACGATTATTCTCTTAAATATTTTTCAATTGTGTACAGATTTGAATTTAAATTAAAAGAATATTTGAGTAGTCAAATCTTATGTAAATGTTGTTAGTTGTAAATTACTTCCCCATTATTTAATATGATAATTATCTTATATATATACACACACGCACAGTTAATTTCGATCAAATGTTCTTCTCATTTCCATCAACTTACTAAATCATTTTTTTTTTAAAAAGACAACCACAATTTATCTTCAAGTAATTCTATGAAATAGATCTATTTTACTAAGTGATATTTAATAGTGATATATATGACTACTTTATAATATTAAAATTCATAATATGGTTAAATTCAAATTGAATTTCATTTTTATCTAAAATTATTTTAAATCTAGAATATATGATGATATCAATAGAACTTATACTTTAATTGGAACATTTTTTTATAGTAACTTATCAGAATTTATCTTTTTCTTGTGATCTTAATTATACTGGACTTCTTGTAATATATATATATATATGCTGGACTTGTAGTTTAATACATATTTTTTAGGTGAAACTTTCAAAATACTCGGCATTTTATACATTACAAAACTTTAGTTATTTAACTATATAATATAAAGATAATTAATCAATATAGCCTAACCAATATTCACAATCAAAACCTAAATATAAAATATAAAAGATAAAATAGAAAACCTACATATTCCTCAACTATACAATTTGTGGGCATAATATTATTCATTTCCATAGTATGCTCTTTCATCTCTGCAAATATAAATTAAATTTGTAAAACACAAATCATATCAAATGAAAAGTGAATGTAGTGATGCTCTGTCAAAAAAAAAAAAAGACGAAAATATAAAGAGTTATAGATGAGGTGGTTGGAGATGAGTTGTTCAAAATATTTTTAGTTGATTTCATTTGTTTTTTTCAAAAACATATAATCTGATGTATCTTTTAGGTATGGATATCCAAGCCAAAAGTTTTAGTTTGAAATTGTTTTAGTTCTTGAATAGTTTTCTTATCTTTAAGATTAAGTTGTATACTTAGGTATAAAATGTGCAACAAAAATAATATTTATGTCAACCTCTCTACTTAATTTTTCTTACTTAATTTATCTTGATTTATCAAAAAATAACAAATAAAAGAATTAAAATCAAGCCAAGAACTGACACAATTTACCAAAGTTAAAAACATATAGGGAAATTAACCAAAGCAAAGAAACACGTATGAATGAAGTTCCTAACTCCCTCTTTTTCCTTCAATAAACTCAATGTCCTATGTTTGTGCTTATAAACGAAGTTCCTAACAGACTCATAATTCCATAGAATCAAGATAACAATGTCCAAAATTCATGTTATAGAATTGTACCGTGAAAACTTGACACCAACATCACCTCTTAGATATCCACATTACAATTATATTGTCAACAGACATACAAAATCCAACCACGACTCTAATATTTTGTTTCTAGTATGAATGAAATAAAAATAAAGGATTAATCAAAAGTCAAAACCCATTTAAGATAAAGAGAACCCAGAGGACTGTCACGACCCATCCCGCTAACGTGTGGAAATAGGACACGTGGCACGCCATCAATGCTCATCCAACCATTTAATAACTGTTCGTAGTGGAAAAGAACTTTTGACACAACCTTGAGTGTATAAAACTTTAGGAAACATTACCCTCCGAGTTGTAAAATCAGTATAAAATTGAAAATGTAATTATATTTCGAATCAGATGAATATATATATATATATATATGTTAAAAGACCGGGGTCCCAAAGGTGTCACGACCCATCCCGCTACGCGCGGAAATACGACACGTGGCACATCATCAAGGCTTATCCAGTTACATTAAAGTCAAAAAGCAGCGGAAAACATTATTAAAATTCAGTAAAATCAGAGTTTTAAAAAGTTTTGTTCGATTGAAACCTGTCCCAAAGGAACACAGTTTTGAAAACAGAGGTTCAGTCGACTGTGCTAGGGTCCAGTCGATTGTGCCTGGCAGAAACCAAAACTCATATTTCTCATCAGGTGTCCAGTCGACTGATCAGGGAATCCAGTCGACTGCATTGGTCACTATTTGGATCAGTAGCTAAAATCTACAGTGGTCCAGTCGACTGAAGGATGGTCCAGTCGACTGATCTTGACATTATTCACTTTCAGTGTGTAAACCCCACGGGATCCAATCGACTGATCTATGGTCCAGTCGACTGCTCCCCTGCTGGGCAGCCCTGTGTGAAATATTATAACTCATGCTTCTCCACATCAACAATAATCACAACCACCACTGACTTGCAACGTATTAAAACACAACTACAGGAGTTTAATTACAAGATTCCCATACTACGGAACAAATCCATGATTCTATTACAACGTTTGACAATTTACCAATCCTTACACAAGTTTAGGATTTAACCAAAAACATATACAATTTGTGGCTCCCCGGCGTTCCTCGGCCTCACTCATCACGTTTCTTCTTGTCTTTCTTCTTACCTGCAATGGAGTAAATCTCCACTGCTCAGCTATATGCTGAGTGTACAAGTCTAACATATGCAATATATGACAAAATATGTTTTAATCTCATAAATCATATCAATAGTCTCTAGGGAGAAAAATACGCCTTCATCCGATAGCGACAAGTCCAAGCCTTAAACCGCGATGTCAATGGCTAGTCCAAGCCTACAACCATTACACCCCCACAAGTGCCATGGCAAGTCCACGCCTTAAACCATGCACAGTAGCCGTTGCTACTAAAATTTTCAAACAACGAGTAGCTTACTCTGGCATGAATTTGTATAAGACCTCCCTTTAACCCACATAGACAACTTAACATGCTCGCGTAAATTTAGACATGCTTTTCACAATTTAGCGCGTGCATAATTAACCGGCCTACAATTAACACATGGTTTTTGCCCGGATCTCAATTTCGTCGTCGAAATATAAAACGTGCATTTCTCTATATTTGTAATACCCTGTATTTTGGTATATTAATAAGACCTGGTATTTCATTTCTATACTTGTATAACCTTAAACTTTCATTTGGTGTAATTTGGATACCAATCGATTGCCTTTAATTCCCAATCGATTGACACTTTTCAGATACCAATCGATTGACATGTTCCCAATCGATTGACATTCAACCGACTAAAGGTGATTACGTGTCAATATCCCAATCGATTGCCATTTATCCCAATCGATTGACATTATTCCAATCGATTGACTACAAATATCTGTTCCCAATCGATTGACTTGTGTCCCAATCTATTGACATAAGCTGAGACATATTTTCTTCTTTTCTTGAGCTTTAAACGTGTGGCACTCTTAACCCCTATATATACTCGTTCATTTATGGCCTTGGGTCATTTTGGCAGCCTTGAGAGAGAGAGAGAGAGAGAGACATACCTCTTGAGATATATACATACATATATCTATCTATATTTCTATATCTATACACATACACACTGACCTTGGCAACTTGAAGAAGAGGAGAAGAAGAAGGAGAATCAGAAAGAAGAAGAAAGGAAGAGACAGAGAGAGATAAGGCTGGACAGAGAAAGAGAAGGAAGAGAGAGAGGAAAAGCTTGAGTATTCAAGACTTACACACCCAAACGCACCCTAGGTGAGTCCTAACTCAACTTGGTCACTTTATTTGATGTATGTACAAGTTGTTATGACCTTTAGATGTGATAAAAGTATGACTTCTACGTTTAATTATGCTGTTTTTACAATCTGCTGGAGAAGACGTAGTACCAATCGATTGGCATAATCTCAATCGATTGACATCAGTCGTATCCCAATCGATTGAATAGGATTCCAATCGATTGACATCCCAATCGATTGAATAGGATTCTAATCGATTGACATTCCAATCGATTGCCATGTTTCTCAATCGATTGGTATAACTTTTTGTCCCAATCGATTGAACCTCTATACCAATCGATTGGCATGATCAGAACATGGTTTCCTTTGCCTATTTATTATATAAGAGGTTTAGTTGTTCGATTTCTAATTCGGAATTCCATTATGCGACTATGGGTTAGATAGGAGTAATGTGACACCAAAGATTTATGGATAATGAATAAATAAAAAGGAATATGAAGACGTGGGTGACGTGTTGATTTTGATATGAGTTTGATATCCGATTTCTTTTAATCCGAGTAGTCAGGCCACATTGGGAGTTGTCATGTGTCAATGTAGAATGGAACGTAAGTAGGTTTGGTAAGTTCTGGGAATGGTACGTGGATGGACGATTGGTCATGATATGCTCTTAAAAGCGGTGAACCGGATATATGGTTCTTAAAAGCAGTGAGTTGGACCAAGAAGTCTCAAGATAGACTGGATGATCTATGAGATGCTCTTAAAAGCGGTGAACAGGATCATTGTTCTTAAAAGCGGTGAGCTGGGATTACTAGTAGATGACGTTGAGTCGTGGCAATAGATTGATATGCCTTGTTCAAATCGTTATATCCCTGAAATGCGGTGAACAGGACCATTGTTCTTAAAAGCTGGGGACAGACTGACGTGGAGTCCATGACATGCGGTGAGCAGGATATATTGCTCTTAAAAGCGATGGACAGAATAAGGGTGTATCCCTAGAGTTAAACGATTGAGTATGTTCATGAAAATCAGAATATGTTGAGTTCGGTATTCGATTAACAAGACGTTAAGGGTCGGTTTACAAGGATGACTAAAGAAACAAGATAGGGATATAATAAGATGTTAACTCGTATTTTCATAAGCTTGTGTTTATTTCAGATAACAGGTACCTCGTTAGTTTATGCTCACTCAGCTCTCAGTAAGCTGACGGCCTTTTATTGCCTGGACTTTCCCCGTCCAGAATATCCTGCCCCTTATTCTGCAGGTAATGACCAGTATACTGATGACTATTATCCAGAGGAAGGCCCCACCGATGATGGTTACGCCAGGGAGGATTATCCTTATGCCAGTTGAAGACTGAAGATGTTATAGTTAGATTACATTTCGGTTGTTCTGTTGAACCTTTTGTTAACGGGTACTTGGGCATTTGTTGTCTTCAGACCTGTTGTGATCTTGTGGACCATACTCTGATATTTTGTAATAGTTAGCACTGTGTGTTATTCTCAGTTGTTTACTGTTGCTTTTCTTTTGGACTAGTACTGCGTGGTGTGGATTATTAGTGACTTTCACCTGTCATTCCTTATGGACCCATAAAGGAAATTTATTTTTCTCTATTTATGCTGCTCCAGGGCGTGACAGGGTTTTTGGTATCAGAGCTTAGGTTCGGTACTCTAAGTTGGGATACTTTTGTTCACTAAGTATTTCCACACCATCTGGTCCTAGTATGATAGAATTTCTTTGAGATGAGATATGAGTATAAGATAAGTTCGTCTTCCTGACGATAGATAGTTTCCTTTGCAGGATAGCATGGATCTGGAGTTTCACTAGTTTGTGACTGATGCTTATGGAGGACATATTATCCATGGAGATACCGTGGAGCCAGCTGTAGACACCCCAATTTTGACCGGCCGTCGAATTTAGGAGAGCGTCACACCTCCAGGTCCAATGATGACAATGACCGAAAAATTCGAAGTATTCCAAGCTCTTCAGAAAGTTCTCCAAAACGCGATAAAATTTCACAGAAAGAGGGAAATACCAGGTATTTAGGAGAATTCAGGTACAAAACACAACTTTTGGAAAAGATATTCAAAAATAATTTGTTTCAAAAAGAGAAAAGACCTAAAAGGAGAACCTTAGCCAAAAAACGGCACACGGCAGACTGCCGCGGCACTCAGGGGAGTGCCGCGCGGCAGTCAGAGAGTGCCGTTCCGGCGTTCACCGAGTGCCGCCACAGATTTCTGACTGCCGTTCGCTTTTAAAGTCTGTATTTTGCAGAGCAATACATATGCGCATGCGAATAAGAACAAAAAACTGATAAAGTAAGACTGACAAAAATGCGGCAATTCATTAATTGCCGCGGCATTTGATGAATGCCGCGCGGCAGTCATGAAGTGCCGCAGCGGCAGTCATGAAGTGCCGCAGCGGCAGTCACGGACTGCCGCGTCAGTATTTGGACTGCCGCGCTGGACAGCAGTCTGCATAATTTCAGAAAGTACACATTGTACCAACAAATGAGGGAATTACACCTGTTTTTTGCTCCGAAATTCACCAAAAATACCTGGTAATTTTGCTTATAAAAGAGAAGGGATCTTCCTAAAAGAGGAGAGACCAAGAAGAACACCAAGAAACATATTGGGAGAGAGAGCATATGCAAAAATACTTCCATTACACCAACATCTTTTAGAGAGAAAAGAGAGTGTTTAGAGAATTAGAGAGAAGAGCTTGGAAGACCTTCAAAGAAAAGAAAACTTTGAGGATAATTTGGAGGTGATCCTCTAACCATAGATTATTGGTTTTTTCTTTCTTCTCTTAAAATCTCTAATCCTAAAATCTTTCACTATTTCTTTGTTTATCAAGTAAACTTAGGAGTTTCTTTTGTTTCCATATTACTTTCTTCCACTTTCTTGTTTATATTCTTCTCTTGAAGGTCTTGGAGATCTTCAATGTCTCTTTTGATCTCTTGAGCATGATCTTTTGAATCCTATGTAGGTTTGTGCCTCACATAGGAGTCAAAGTTTGATCACCACTTCATAAGAGGATCCAAGTCCATACTCATGAGTTGGGTCTTCTAAGTTTGATGTCTTGAGGAATCCCTTCTATATTCCTTTAGGACTCATGGGTCATAGTCATGTCTCCCTCTCCAATGACCATCAAATGGTAGGAGAAGGTAGTTTTGAGTCTAAACCCATCTCCATGGTTTAGATTCCTTATCTTATAGATTTCATGAAGTCTATCCATATTTCATTTGAAATCTATGAAGAATAAAGGTTTATAGTCTCTAATGGCCATCAAATGGTAAGAGAAGTGGTTTGGTTCAACTCAACTTCATGGTTTAATAGTTGGAGTTACCAAATAAAAGTTGAACTAGCAAAGTAAAAACAGTGAATCCACAAACTGGTTTTGATCAAAGATTTTTAGTTCGAAATCTAACCGTTGAAATCAAGTGAAACCAACGGGAAAATGTCAATAACATGATATTCTACCACTGTAATTTTTGCTTTAAGGTGGTTTCATGTTTAGGATGGTTTGATCATGAGTTTTGTGACACAAATACAATCTGCCCAGAATTTCAGAATAGTTTCAGAACAGTGACACTCTTTTGAAACAATTAAATCAGAGTTCTAATAAAGTGTTTGTGACTCCAAGTAATTTTTTCTATGAAGTTTAATGTGTTAGGAAGTCACCCTAAAAAGAACAAAGCAATTCGGATTTTTTTACTAGTTTTAATAAATCGTGCAAGAATTCTGGACAGAATATTGTAAAGTGCTGAGTGATGTCTAGTATTTTTCATATTCCCGGAGATCCGACCGTTGGAACTGTGATTTTCTTTTTGATTTGAAAACTAGACTTACAGAGGCATATTGAGTCCAAAAATCATCAAGATCAAACCATGGTAGATACGTTTTTTATTTCTTTTAAGTTCTGGTCTGCTCTCTGCAATTTTCAGAGTTTTATGACACATTTGACTTACTTTGTAAATAAGGGTCTAAATGACTTTTCTATGATCTAGGGCTTAAACCATGCTTTAATAATGATTAGTTGAGCTTGAATTCAAAGTTTAAGAGTATTTCATAGTTTATCCTTGTCCATGTACATATTCATCTATATGATTCGACGCTTGTAATTAAGACTTATTTGCTTTGGATTTAATTACATTAGATAGATGTAAGCTAGAAATTTAGGATTGTCATTTTTAACATCATATTTTGCACATTATGTGGACTAACCCTTTGTTTTGTAGCGCTATCAAGGTACGATTTCTAGAACTCCTCTTTAATTTATCTTAATTTCTTGATTTTATTGACTTTTCGATTTAATGCGCGACACCTTAGAATTAGGTTTTGCCTTATGTGTATATGTGATTAGAGACTCTTTTTTAGGATTTTCTTTTGTTCGCATGCATTGCACGTTTACTATCGCCGCTGGATCCCGGGTAAGTTCACTTGTTCTCTATTGCATATCACATCGCCTGCTACCTGAATTACGTGGCTTATGAATGATATTTTTGTCATTAGCAATTTTACACCTTTTGGACATGCTTTTGTGATGTATATGTATATATGTATTAGTTGAGGGCATGCTTAGATTAATAAATTTGATTAAAAGGATGTTGAGTAGAGGCCTATCGCAAGATAGGATGAGAGAGGGTGTTTTAGTCCGACGGGCTCCTTCCTCTCTCATTCCATAATCCCCGGACCTAGTTAATCTCTGGTTTCTAAAAGATCAGTTTGCTTTTAAAATGGTTTCTTAGTTTTTTCCTTTTAAAAATTAAGTGGCGACTCATTTGTTTTAGAAATTTGATTTTGAAAAGCTGTGGGTAAGTCAACCTGCGATATCCACAATCTGGCGACTCTGCTGGGGATCGAACCCAGAATCTCTGGTTTCGCAGACCAGAATTCTGATTTTGGGTTCACTTGAGGATTAGACTTGAAAACATCCTTTTAATCGAATTAATCAATCTTTGTGTGCCTGTTGCATTTCACTTGCATGTCCAGCCAGTCGATTGCACGGAACTATGACCTTGGAGGCTCGGGGCAACCCGGTCGGTCAAGTCATCATGGGACTGTGTGATCACCCTTGATCTCGTACCATGATTTGGTATATTAAGCATCCTATCGGATGTGTGTCAAGGGTCCCTTATTTGACCAAAACCCAGCCTTTGCATGATAGCTTCCATAGAACCTTTCAAAATTAGGAAATCAATTCTTGATTAGGTTTATGTGCTAGGAAGTTTTGCATGCCCGGAAGGGATTACTTGAGATGATGACGATGCTTGCTTGATAAAAGACGTATAATCTTTTAATCACCTTTTAGCAAATTCTCCTCATGTTCTGCGACATTTGGAGAACATGCCGAACCTTGATTATAAGATTATATTTCTTATATCATGTCTAGCTAAGCATCATTGACCTTGTATGTATCCAAATTCATGAAAAGTACGGTGATAATCCGATCATGTGATCCTTCTGCCCAAAGAATTTTAAATCCATCTTTAAAAGCAAACAGATTTTGCCATCTTTATTCCAAAGTTTTCAATCGCTTTTCCAAAAAATTGGCAGTTCATTTTTTTTGATTAAAACTTCAGAGCCAAACCAAGGTTATTCATCAGCTAAGACACTTTTCAAAATAGGAGTTTCAACCCAATCACTTTTTGAAAAGCGTGATCCAAAATTCTTGAAAATTGTTTTCAAATGAATTTCGAAAACCCTAAAATTTTCAGACATCGAAGGGTAAAGAGGGTCACAATGAATGGAGAAATCGTCGTACTTGACATGGGTAAGGGTTTTATGTGCTTATGTGCTTATGTGTTAGGACTAGGATTTTCTTTTTCTTTGGCATGTAGAATAGGCACACACGCACACATGCATCCACATGACATATAAAAGGGAAGTTGTTTTCAAAATGCCTTTGTTTGATAAAATGAAAATAAATTTTTTAAAGAAAAATTTTCAAAATTTGTTGTAGGAGCAAAAATAGCCAATCAAGCGTGGTTCAGGGATCCTACGGCAAGACTTGTAAGGGGAGAATACGCTAACATGGCCGAAGAAAGAAACAACGAAGAGATGACCGGGTTGAGGGTACTAGTCGAACAGCAAGCGGAACAGATGAGGAGACAGGCCGAGAACATGAACCGCATGATGGGAATGATAGAGGAGCTGAACCGCCGACCGCCGCCGCATGTAATTCCACCTATTATAGATCCGCCTTTGGGAGGAGGAGACGGAGATTGGTTCGACGATCAAGAGGCACACTGGAATGATGCACTAAGAGCCAACAGGGACAGAGAGAAAGATGAGAAGGAAAAGCTGTTGACCGAGAAGATAGAAAAGTTGGAAAGGGTAATGCGCAAGGCTCAGGGAGTGGATACCTATCTGATGGAACTGGAAGGATTGTATGACGGAGTCCACGAAACGCTGCCGGCTGATTTCAAAATGCCAGTTTTCGATAAGTTTGATGGCACAGGCAATCCCCGCAGTCATGTCCGAATGTGCATAGGAGCTTTTCAGCCTAGTGGATTGAGCACTACCATGATGGTTGTTCTATTTCAACAAACCTTAACGGGAGCTGCTCTGTCATGGTACCTTACACTTGAGCCAAGCAAAACCAGAGTATGGGAAGAAGTGATTAAGGCATTTGTGGCACAATACGAGTACAATCAGGATTTGGATGTTACTGTCCGAGATTTGGAAACGACCAGGCAGGGGAACAAAGAATCATTCGCCGAGTATTTGAGTCGATGGAGAGGAAAGGCAGCTAAAATGGTACAAAGGCCGCCTGAGAAAGACCAGATCCGAATGCTAATGAAAAATCTGCAACCAGTTTATCAAGAAAAGATGAGATTTCAGTCAATCAACACCTTTGCTGAGGTATTCGATGTAGGGACGAGAATCGAAGATGCAATTCAAGAAGGAACAATCAAGAAGGAGGAGCCACAGAACCGATATCGAAGGCCCAGTTATGGATCAAATGGAGGGCACTCGGGGGGTCACTCTGGCCCCACCGATGTCAATGCACTTAGCGAGCCGGAGAAAAAATTCGATATCACCAGAAACCATTCAAGAGGAGGGGAGGATAAGCCACCGAGGAAGTTTTCAGACTTGGGAGTATCATTATCAACCGCCCTCGACAGGCTGTTAGCAAAAGGGCATCTCCGTCAGCTAGAACCTCGACCCCCGCCGAGTCCACTCCCACCACACTTCAAGGGAGATCTCTACTGCAAGTATCATCAACAAAAGGGCCACTCGACGGATCGGTGCATGAGATTAAGGCACGAAATCCAGGACCTCATTGACAACAAAGTGATATCCGAGCCACCTGTCAAAGCCCCCAATGTCACCAAGAATCCTCTGCCGAACCATCGTGCTGTGCCACCACCGCGGGGTCTTTATTTCTTAGGGGTAGAAGAAGTGGCATTCGATCCGTCCAAGCTAATCACAAAGGTCGGAGAACCAAAGAAGTTCTATCAGTTGCCAGAAAATTCGGGGATCTGCATGCTTGGAAGCCAGCCAGGGATATGGGAAAACGAAGTGACGAGGCAGCCAGATTGGTGGGTCCAAGAAAGCAATGATCGGAACATAGGCCGGGTAGGGGAAGATGATCTATGGTATCAAAGCGACGAAGAGGCAAAAGAGGGCTCAAAGACCGTTTCAGAAACCGACAATATTTGGGCGAGAGAAGAGATTGACCATTTGACTCGATCTGGTAGGCACTTCAAGCCGCATGAGCTAGAGGAAGATCACCCGGGGAGAGAGCTGGAGAAAGGAAAAGGAAAAATGAACGAGGAAGAAGAAGAGGATCGGGTCCTAAAGCAGATGAAGAAAACTCAGGCTAACATCACTGTCTGGGGATTGCTGATTGCCTCCAAACGCCATAGGCAGGCGGTCTTAGACGCTCTGAATCAAGCTGACGTGTCTATCGACACCACCCCGGAAGACCTCATAGGATTGATCGGCAAAATTCCGACTTCGGCTATCACCTTTTCATCGAATGACTTGCCTCCGGAGGACCCACGCTCAACAAGCCACTGTATATCACCGTTGAATGTTTGGGGAACACCGTGCCCGCTTGTCTCGTTGACAACGGGTCTGCTCTTAATGTATGTCCCTTCCGCACAGCCAAGCGAATGGGCCTAGATGAATCTTCCTTTGTGCCGTCTCAACAGAAAGTCCGGGCATATGACAACACCCAAAGAGCAGTCATGGGCATTATCTTTCTTAATCTCGCTATCGGACCGATGGACAAAGAAGCTGAGTTCCAAATCATCGATATCCCCGCTTCTTTCAATCTGCTGCTGGGAAGGCCTTGGTTGGACAGTTTGGGCGCTATACCATCGACGATCCATCAAAAGGTTAAGTATGTCTGGGAAAACAAAGTCTGTGATATCCTCGGAGACAGTTGGGTTCGTTCGTCCGAAGCGTCGTCAAGCGCGCCGGTCCTAGAATTACAGCTGCAAGAAGAAGAAGCGAAGATGGGAGGATTCGAGTTCATCAGCATGATAGAAGGAGGAAAGTCGAAAGAATTTCCACCACCCCATTTCGATCAGTATACTAGTCCAGTCGTCGCCGGAATCATGAAGAAAATGGGCTTCTTTCCAGGATTGGGGTTGGGGAAGAATCTTCAGGGCCTGCCGGAGTTTCCAAAAATTCCTACTCAGACTGACACTCACGGCTTGGGGTATCAGCCAACAAAGAAGGAACTAAGGGCAAAGAAGAAGGCTTTCGATGCGCCGCTAGACCCTTACTTAAAGACTCTCAATGGATACTTCGTGAAGGAAGGAGAAGATTTCCCTTTTTGCGATTACCCAGAACCATGGATGGACCAAAAAGACAAATGCATGAAGCCGGGGTTCGAGATCTTCTTCTCCCACGAATTTTCTGGGTACAAAGACCCATTTTTGCAAATGCCTGAAAAGTCTGTTGCTGCCAAGGACTGGATTGGTACGCTAGACGGTTCTGCCATGAAATATCTGTTAGGCGAAGGGAACGCAGAGGTCATGAAGGAGGATCCCGGAAAGACCAAAGGTGAATACATCGAGGGCATATTGGAGGAAGCCGCCGAGAGTGAAGAAGGTGAGGAAGGGAAGGCTGAGGAAGAAAACATGGAGAAAATCACCAAGACAGGAGGTCCAAAAGAATGCTTTATTACTGGCCTGGGAGGAGAGCACAAGAAGGAGTGGGTTTTTGAGTCTAGTGATAGGTTCCCCCCACACCCGGAGTCTGTAATGGCCCAAATGAGGCGTCTTTCGATTTCTATGACTGTTGTAATCACTCCAAAGAAAATCAATGAAAGTATGACTGATTCTGCCTACTCGAACGCGCTTAATGAATGTGATGATCATGAAATACCTATTGAACTGCAAAAACTAATTGAAAAAGAAAAAGAATCTGCATGTAAAATCATTGAGGACACCCTAACAATTAATCTTGGAAATGAGAACAATCCTCAAAATGTCTTCATCAGCTCTACACTTAGCAATAAAGAAAGTAAAGAACTAATCAGTCTATTAAATGAATTCAAAGATGTTTTTGCATGGTCTTACAATGATATGCCAGGTATCGATCCAAAAATAGTCCAACACCACATCCCCCTCTTTCCCAATTCAAAACCCATAAAACAAAAATTGAGGCGAATGAGGCCAGAATGGGCACTCAAAGTAAAAGAGGAAGTTGAAAAGCAATTAAGGGCTGGATTCTTGATGGTCACCGAGTATCCCGAGTGGATTGCCAACATTGTGCCTGTCCCAAAGAAGGATGGTTGTGTTAGGGTTTGCGTGGATTTTCGGGATTTGAATAAAGCAAGCCCTAAAGACGATTTCCCATTACCCCACATCGACGTGTTGGTTGATAACACTGCGGGACATGAACTTCTATCTTTCATGGATGGGTTCTCCGGGTATAATCAAATCCTCATGGCTCCCGAGGATAGAGAGAAAACCACGTTCATCACTCCGTGGGGAACATATTGCTATAGGGTCATGCCATTCGGACTCAAGAATGCAGGCGCAACCTATCAAAGGGCCGCCACCACTTTACTGCACGACATGATCCACAAAGAGGTAGAGGTGTATGTGGACGATATGATTGTGAAATCCAAGGAGAGGGGAGGGCGCCTAGAGGCTTTGAGAAAGTTCTTTGGGAGATTGAGGGAGTTCAAGATGAGGCTGAACCCGCAGAAGTGCACGTTCGGAGTCACTACTGGCAAATTGCTAGGGTTTCTCATTACCCAAAGGGGAATAGAAGTGGACCCTACCAAAATAAAGGCCTTAACCGAGATGAACCCACCGAAAAATGAGAAAGAACTGAGAGGGTTCCTGGGTAGAATACAATTTATAAGTCGTTTCATCTCAAAGCTCACCATGACCTGCGACCCGCTGTTCAAACTACTCAGAAAGGAAGAGAGATTCAATTGGGACACCCCGTGTCAACAAGCCTTCGACAAAATCAAAACCTACCTCCAGAACCCACCTGTCTTGTCGCCGCCTTCGCCTGGGAGACCTTTGTTACTTTATCTCTCTGTATCCGAAGATTCAATGGGATGTATGCTGGCCCAAGAAAGAGAAGAGGGGCACGTGGAGAAGGCCATTTACTACTTAAGCAAGAGAATGGTAGGATATGAGTTAAAGTATTCGCCCTTGGAGAAGGCCTGTTGGGCCTTGGTTTGGTGTACCCGTCGCCTCCGCCACTATATGCTAGCCTTCCCTGTAATCCTAATATCCCGAATGGACCCATTAAAATACCTGTTCGAAAAACCCGTCTTGACCAGTAGGATTTCCCGTTGGACCATGATGCTGGCTGAGTTCGACATCAGATATGTTACTGCCAAGTCTGTAAAAGGAAGGGCTGTCGCCGAGTTTTTAGCTGACCTCGCTGTAGAATCTGAGGACAAGGGAGACTTCAAGTTCCCAGATGAAGGAATAATGGAGGTCAAGGAGGAGTTGTGGAAAATGTACTTTGATGGAGCAGCCAACCAGTTAGGTTACGGGATCGGAATCATTCTCATAGCACCCGATGGGACCCCTACCCCATTAGCTGTCAAACTCAAATACAACTCAACCAACAATACCGCGGAGTACGAAGCCTGCATAATTGGGATGGAAGCGGCCTTGGCTTTGAAAGTCGGACGGATTGATGTCTTCGGAGATTCCAACTTGATCATATCCCAGGTCCGAGGAGATTGGAGGGTAAACATGAGAAATTGAGACCTTACCATGATTATCTGGAAAGCCTGAAAGCGCAATTCCGAAAGATTTCCTTTTACTACCTCCCTCGTGAAGAAAACCAGCTAGCCGACTCTTTGGCTACCTTAGCCTCGATGATCCAAATCCCTTCCAAAATTGCCATGATCCCGCTGTCCATAGAAATAAGGAGTCAGCCGTCATTCGAAATGATCGCAGCCATAGAAAGAGAAGATGAAGTGCCTTGGTATGTGGACGTGTGGAAGTTCATTAAAGAAGGAGAATACCCCGAAGGAGCCTCAGAAAAGGACAAGAAGGCGATACGACGATTTGCTGCTCAATTTGTGATCTACGCGGATAAACTGTGGAAGAAGTCCTACACCGGGTATAATTTGGAGTGTTTATATGGAAGGGAAGCTAAGAGAATGATGGAGGAAATACATGAGGGAGTATGCGGGCCCCACATGAACTGGCACATGCTGGCGAAGAAGATCATTCGACAAGGGTACTACTGGACGACCTTGGACAAAGACTGTTGTGAATATGTTAGAAGGTGTCACAAGTGTCAGATTCATGCAAATTTGATGCACACCCCGTCGTCTCAGCTCTATAGCATGACCAGCCCTTGGCCATTTTCCGTATGGGGGATTGATATCATCGGCGAGATAGTTCCAAAGGCTTCCAATGGGCACCGGTATATAATCGTGGCGATCGATTACTTTACAAAATGGGTAGAAGCGGCCTCATATGCGACTTTGAAAGCCAAAGATGTGGTGAGTTTCATTGAGAAGAACATAATCTGCAGATACGGAGTCCCGAACGAGTTTATCTCCGATCATGGCAGTCATTTCCAGGGGGAAGTTATCCCGCTCTTAGAAAAGTATAAGATCACTCGCCATCAGTCGTCCCCGTATAGGCCCCAGACGAATGGAGCAGTAGAGGCAGCGAATAAGAATGTTAAAGCAATCTTGGGGAAGACGACAGATACATATAAGGATTGGCATGAGAAGCTGCCATTTGCTTTATGGGGGTATCGGACGTCAGTAAGGACTTCAACGGGTGCTACGCCATACTCACTGGTCTACGGAATTGAGGCAGTCCTTCCAGTCGAGGTGGAAATACCCTCTCTCAGAGTCTTAACGGAATGTGAAGTGACAGAATCAGAATGGATAAAGGGAAGGTTTGAGGAATTGGTGCTGCTCGATGAAAAGAGGCTGACCGCGATAAACCATACTCGGGGGTACCAGAAGAGAATAGCTCGTGCTTTCAACAAAAAGGTCCGCCCAAGGAAGCTTACTGAGGGTGACCTGGTCCTCAAAGAGCTGAAGGTGCCTGTTTATGACCCCAGAGGAAAGTTCAAACCCAACTGGGTCGGGCCATACATCATTAAGACCCTCCTTTCCGGAGGGGCGGCCTATCTCATGGACCTGGACGGGGTTGAATTTAAACAGCCGATTAACCTCGATCACCTCAAGAAATACTTTGCTTGAAACCATTTCTTTCGAAGCCTCCTACCTTGATGAACTACGCTTGACCTGATTCCCGCTAGGGGATACGTAGGCAACCAACTTGGTTCGGTCATTTCAAAAAAAAAAAAAAAAAAAAAAAAAAACTAGGGGCAAACTGGCGTTTGCCCAAAGCCGCTTCAAAGCCTTAAAACCAGGGGCAAACTTCGTTTGCTAAGCCGAAGAACCCAGATACAAAACCCTCCCTTGGATCATCTGGCTATCGAGATAAGTACTATAAAAAAGCAAATGAGAATTCATAGAAGGATTAAAGTTTAAAGCAAAGAAGCAAAGTAAAGAGCCAAGTTAAGACATTAAAAGGATAATTCTTCATAAAAGATTAATCGAAAGGGTGGACACTTTAGATTTAGCATGACAACACTTCTTGAAAAGGAAAAATAAGAAAAATCACATTCAAAAAAGCGCAAACAAAGGGTAGGCAGGGTCTGTCAGAAGAGTTTCGTGAAATGTCAGGCGTCTTTCCTGTTTTCGTCTACTTTATTATGCATGTGTCTGTCAAGCTCGCCCCGCGGCCAAGGTTTGGATCTCTAGCAGATACTCAGTAGTAGGCACAGTCGGAGCAGGAACCATCGGGAAAGGAGCAGCCATTCTGCTGGGCCAAGCTTCCATGAAAGCCTTTATGATAGGAGGACGCAAAGGGAACCCCCTGGTGAAACCAGCAGTCACAGATTCGGTAACATCTTGCACAAGTCCAAACTGACGGACAACTCGGCCAGGAATGTAGAAAGTCGTAGCATATAAACCCGGCAGCCAGATGCCAGGACGCCCAGGGAAGCGTACAGCAACAGAGCGACAGATCCACGACGGATAAACCCAACAGATGTCACTAGAAGAGAGGCCCTGAAGCCAACCAAGCCACGCGTCGGTGGACTGAAACAAGCTGTGCATCTCCATGCGATCATAAGGAAGTGACCCATGGAGATGGGAAGCATGAATGAAGAGGTCCAAACGCTCCATGAGCCAAACCTGCAAGACAAAAGGTGCTCCAGCAGATAACATGACCCCAGTGGCATGAGCATGGCCCAATCCAATCATGGTTTCACCAAGGACTAGCATAACAGCACTCTTCATCTCCCGCAAACCGCAGGCGATGGGTATGAGAGTGTCCGAAGATGACCGAAAGAGGAAGTAAGAGAGCATAGCAATCGACAAGGCACTACGTCGAATGATCTGATACTCACCATTGTAAGGATCCCCTATGGGAGCGCAAACAGAAGAAAGGCGCTCAAAGTCGATTTGCCTGTCATGAACAAAAGAGCCCGCCGCATTCCGGGACGTGTGGAGAAGGCTGGCTAAGTCCCGAACATACCCGGCCTGAATCTGAGGAACCATCAATTCAGCATAAGGATCCGTGTGGAGAATGGCGCTAAACTCCTCAAATAGGGGGCAAATCTCCTGAGAGCCAAAACGAAAGACATTGAGAGCAGGATCCCAACATTGGACGGCGGCGGGAAGTAGACCCTCATTTAGATTCATTTGTTGGAAAGAGAAGAGATCGTTTAGTCTGAAGCACTCAAAATTGAGCTTATCAATGCCGGAGAGAGTATCCATCCATGGGAAGAGGATTTGAGAACTAATGGGGGCCATTTGAAGGGGAAATGAGGAGAAATGAGATGTGTTTTGCGGAACTTTGAGAATGAAGGGATATAAATAGAAGAATAAGGCTGTCTACCTACCCGCGGCACTCGATAAAGTGCCGCGGCACTCGATGGAGTGCCGTGCGGCAGTCAGTGAATGCCGTTGCGGCATTTACAGACTGCCTTAGCGGCTCTCACTGAGTGCCGCGGAGACCTAACCGAGTGCCGTTCTGAGTTTTTTATTGGCCAGAATCTGTTTGTAACACGATCAGCCCACCTGCAAATAGAAAACTAATTGAGAAGCAATAAAAGCGTGCGCATCATGCAGCACGTACAAATATATTCATTCATTCACTCATTCATTCATTTTCAAAAGATAAAAGAAATGAGAGCATTCAAAATAAAGTCGGGACCAAGCCATGGTCCCACATACGGCAAGTAAGCAAAGAAAACATAAATGTGCAAAGCATCTATCCTACCAACTATAAGGAAGCAACCATCAAAATAAAGCATATGTGTATATATATATATACAGTCATCCACCAAAATAAAAAAATCCTCTCAAAAGAAAACAAAAAAATATGTAAGCAGGATCAGCTCCGACCCCGACCCCGGCCGCGAGCCTGACGAGTCGTATGCCTAAGAGGCTCCTCCTCTGACTCAGTCCCGCTGCCTCCACCACTCTCTCCACGCCCGCTGCCTCGGCCTCTGCCACCGCTAGTGCCCTCGCCGACGCCTCCGCCACGCCCAGCACCGCTACCTCCGGGGGCATCGCTGAAAGAGATACCGAACTGCTGAAGCCGATGCTGGAGCTGTCCCACCTGCTGAGACAGGACTCTGTTCTCCTCCATCTGGAAGAAAGGGGATGAGTCCAGAAAAGTGTTGAAAAGACATTTGGAATACTAAGAATATGGAAAGGGTAGAAGATCATACCTGGGCCCTCAACTGAACCGCAGCAGTCGCCTGAGCTCCCTCAGCCTGAAAATAAGAGCCAGGAATAAGGATTAGTAAATGGAGGTATCATCCCAATCAAAAGTAAGAGTGGGGATGAATTCCTTACCATCCACTCCCGCCCAAGAACCCACTGTCGCACGCTATGGGCATACGCTAGGCCCTCCTCGGCATAAGCACGCGGGACGACGTCATAATGTAAAGGTATGGTGGGAGCACCATGTGAAAGTCGAGGAATCGTCGTCGAGTGGGGCTCTCCGAATGAGACGGTCGACATAGTCCAGTCCCACTCGGGCAAGGCAGGAGCCCGAACCGCGGCAGGAACAGGCTGCAAGCAAAAGAAATAAAGCATGGGTAAAGAATAAAAAGAAAATTCACAGAAATAATAAAGGAATCGTTTACTCACCCGAGTCACTTCCATTAGAGGGAAGTTCGGCATCAGCTTGGCGGCACGGAAAGCCGCATATCCTGACGGGTCGTCCAAAAAGCCGTGGATACCGAAGCCGGCTCGAGCAGCCATGAGATCTCTGCCCTGAAGTGTGTCTGTGGCCCTCATAGAGTCGGGAGGAGGGAACGGCACAAAGAACCCGGGGGCCGCTATCGATTGCCGGGTCACTCTCTCTCCCAAATACCACGCCATACCCTCTAACCCACCATCAAGAAGTCGCCTCGTCGGGTCATACCCGGCCGACTCTCGAATCCCCACGCTAGCCTCGGGCAGCACCCTGAGCCACGGCTGCCAGTGCACGTGCCCCTCCCTCAGGTTCGTCAGGATGTTCCTGAACGAAACAAAATCATGAGCCCCGGTCTTCCTCCCAACCCTGTCCTTCGCCCATTTCAGCCCCTAGGGCATGATAAGGGCGTCGGCATCACGCGTCTGATGAGACATCATGCGAAGATACTCATGGGACCAAATCTGTGATACAAAGAGAGAAGAAAGAAGATTAGTCTCATATTTAAAAAAGAGGAAGAAAGAAATATGATAATGAGCAATATAGGAAAAAGTATACCTCCCACGCTCTCCAATACCCGCCAGTAGCAGCCGACCTGTCCCGGGAAATGACGCTCATATGCCTGTACAGGATAGCCAACCCTGTACCAACCCAGTCGTACTCGGCAACCTGGTCTAGGCGCTCCAACGACGCTACCAAGGAAGCAGAAATCCGGTCCCCCTTGGTGCTCAACAAGGAGCACCCCAGCACATACATCAAGAAACCTCGGGCCATCTGCTCGTCTGTAAAGCCGGGTTTCCCCCGGAAAGTATCCATAAACCATCGAGCTGTGACCAAGGCCTTCTCCGGGACCACCCCTAGCAAGGGCTCCATCTGATCCCACTCCTGGTCTGTAAGGTGCCGCAGGGGCTCTCCTCCGAATGGAATCCCCGTGATCATGCTAAAGTCTAGGGGGGTCATCGTCATCTCCCCAAAATCGAAGTGGAAGGTACTCGTGGTATCCCACCACCGCTCAGCCAGCGCATGCATCTGCTGTAGATCGTTGGAGCTCTTCGTCAAAAGTTTCACGAAGTCTCCAAACCCTGCTGCGTCCACTAGAGCCCTCACGGTCGGGCTCAGCTCTGTGTACCACTCGTGGCCGTGGGCGAGGCTGCCATGCCCCTTCAGCACCTTCGGCTGCAGCTGCAAGAGAAGAATAAAAGGGTTTGTTGTTAGGGAATGGATAAAGAAGAGAGCAACAACAACGAATAGATAATTAATAAATGGAAAGTCCAGAAGTGTTCATAGAGGATTTCACACTTGTTTGCATTCAGGAGGAAATGAATAAGAAAAAATGCTCGATTTTCTAACAAGGTTCTGAAAAGAAAAGAAAAGAAAAAGAGTAGTTTGTCCACATTCTCTGAAATACATGCACATATAAAGAGATTTTAGGCCCAAAAAAAGAAAAAAAGTAAAAGAAAAATATATGAGTTTCGAAATGCGTAATTGCAAACATTCGAGAATCATTTTTTTTGAATAAATTTAACGGCACTTGGAATGCTCAAGAAATTTTTTTTGCCGATGTAATAAAATACAGGAGAAGGTTCAAGATCGTGTATTCATGGGCATTGGATGTTTGAAGTTTTGATTAAATGGTTTTCAAAAATCTTTGATGAAAGTTAAAAAGTTAAAAGAAATAAAAATAATAACAATAAAAGGATGAGTGTTCGAAAGAATTCCAGCGTAACATCCAGTTTTTTTTTGAAAATTCATAAAATAAAAACTTCTTTGCAAGGGGCATGAAATGGAGCGTTCAAGACACCACGAGCATGTCATTCGGAACAGGGTGTCTAAAGTTATAGCAACCCTACGATATATCCACACAGGAAAGGAAATGCGAGAAAGAAATACGAAAATAAAATGAAGGAAGTGTTTACCTCGCGCTTGAACGCGCGGGCCGACAGATGCTCATCAGGATCCCTC
Source organism: Hydrangea macrophylla (assembly GCA_033977485.1). NCBI lineage: Eukaryota > Viridiplantae > Streptophyta > Magnoliopsida > Cornales > Hydrangeaceae > Hydrangea > Hydrangea macrophylla. The sequence goes on from CM066999.1 coordinate 111,644,955, forward strand.
AGTAGACGCGTGGCGTCTGGGTGATGCGTAGCAGTATACCTGGCCCTCTTCTTGCGTCCTGAACCACTCGCCATAATCTGGCAAAGAAAATAGAGAATCCACGCGTAGATTAGTAACGATTCGAAAAAGCAATGAAATAAACGAGTTTAATCAAACTCTGATCTAGCAGAACTAACATGTGGATGTCGTAGATCAATATAGAAGCGAAGAAAGGATGAGAGAAAAATTTCTCCAGAGAGATTCCGAGATGAAGAGAGTTGAGAGAATGAATGAAATGTTTGAATCCCGGCGGTTTTAACCACTGCCACTCAAACGCGGCACTCATTTTTCCGTGCGCGGCAGTTAGTCAACTGTCGCGCGGCACTCGCCGAGTGCCGCAACGGCACTCCGCGAGTGCCGCGCGGCAGTCACGGACTGCCGCGAAAAGCCGCGTGTGCCGCGATTAAGGCGGTTCAAAGATATTTACATTCCCCCCAAAAATTCAAATCAAGTCCCGAAAATTGAACTTGAGCGCCCCAAAGTGTGCCCTCATTGCACTTTTTGACCCCGGTTTTGTTTCCGGGTTTAAATCAGCTATAAATTTCAAAATGTGGGTATAAATTTGAGCCTGTGGGCTTCCAACTCCCAGAAATTGAAATAAAATTCGAGCCTGTGGGCCCCAAAATCCAAAAGATGAAATCCTGGCTTGTGGGCCCCGGATCTTGAAAATATAATGTAAATTCCAAGCCCGTGGGCTCCCGAACTTTGAAATTTGAGAGTATAACGGACTTATATTCCCGGTTTTTGCAACGGACTTGCATCAACCCCCGTTTTTGAGAATATAACGGATTTATATTCCCGGTTTTCGCAACGGACTTGCGTCAACCCCCGTCTTTGAGAATGTAACGGAGTTATATTCCCGGTTTTCGCAACGGACTTGCGTCAACCCCCGTCTTTGAGAATATAACGGACTTATATTCCCAGTTTTCGTAACGGACTTGCGTCAACCCCCGTCTTTGAGAATATAACGGACTTATATTCCCGGTTTTCGCAACGGACTTGCGTCAACCCCCGTCTTTAAGAATATAACGGATTTATATTCCCGGTTTTCGCAACGGACTTGCGTCAACCCCCGTCTTTGAGAATATAACGGATTTATATTCCCGGTTTTCGCAACGGACTTGCGTCAACCCCCGTCTTTGAGAATATAACGGACTTATATTCCCGGTTTTCGCAACGGACTTGCGTCAACCCCCGTCTTTGAGAATATAACAGACTTATATTCCCGGTTTTCGCAACGGACTTGCGTCAACCCCCGTCTTTGAGAATATAACGGACTTATATTCCCGGTTTTCGCAACGGACGTGCGTTGACCTTCGTGATCAAATCAAAAGCACTTTCACGACTCCCGTAACAGATTTTCGCATAGATAGTCTTCCCTGACTAACACGTCACGAAATGTGCGTCGTACGTGGGGAAAACATGATAAGCATGACATTTACACAACCAGGTCAATTCAGAAAATACCATTGCATGGCACTTACATCACGACAGGATAGGTGCATCCATCCGTGTGACTACTTGCGTTTGTGAATGATCAACCCATGCCTGAACTATGCTTTGGTCTGATTCCTGACGGGATACGTAGGCAGCTCGCCGTGGAGCACAACCAATTAGAATTTCGCTGCACGCCTGTTTTTGCAACGCATTTTGTTTTCGCCTAAATTCGACAGTCTGGTCAAAGGCTTGTCTTCACACAGGCTTTGACATTCACTTATGGGACGCGTTGCTCCACAAGCTCTGTCAAAGAGGGGCAAACTGTAGACACCCCAATTTTGACCGGCCGTCGAATTTAGGAGAGCGTCACCTTTATGTCCAATGATGACAATGACCGAAAAATTCGAAGTATTCCAAGCTCTTCAGAAAGTTCTCCAAAACGCGATAAAATTTCACAGAAAGAGGGAAATACCAGGTATTTAGGAGAATTCAGGTACAAAACACAACTTTTGGAAAAGATATTCAAAAATTATTTGTTTCAAAAAGAGAAAAGACCTATAAAAGGAGAACCTTAGCCAAAAAACGGCACACGGCAGACTGCCGCGGCACTCCCTGAGTGCCGCGCGGCAGTCAGAGAGTGTCGTTCTGGCGTTCACCGAGTGCCGCCACAGATTTCTGACTGCCGTTCGCTTTTAAATTCTGTATTTTGCAGAGCAATACGTATGCGCATGCGAATAAGAACAAAAAACTGATAAAGTAAGACTGACAAAAATGCGGCAATTCATTAATTGCCGCGGCATTTGATGAATGCCGCGCGGCAGTCATGAAGTGCCGCAGCGGCAGTCATGAAGTGCCGCAGCGGCAGTCACGGACTGCCGCGTCAGTATTTGGACTGCCGCGCTGGACAGCAGTCTGCATAATTTCAGAAAGTACACATTGTACCAACAAATGAGGGAATTACACCTGTTTTTTGCTCCGAAATTCACCAAAAATACCTGGTAATTTTGCTTATAAAAGAGAAGGGATCTTCCTAAAAGAGGAGAGACCAAGAAGAACACCAAGAAACATATTGGGAGAGAGAGCATATGCAAAAATACTTCCATTACACCAACATCTTTTAGAGAGAAAAGAGAGTGTTTAGAGAATTAGAGAGAAGAGCTTGGAAGACCTTCAAAGAAAAGAAAACTTTGAGGATAATTTGGAGGTGATCCTCTAACCATAGATTATTGGTTTTTTCTTTCTTCTCTTAAAATCTCTAATCCTAAAATCTTTCACTATTTCTTTGTTTATCAAGTAAACTTAGGAGTTTCTTTTGTTTCCATATTACTTTCTTCCACTTTCTTGTTTATATTCTTCTCTTGAAGGTCTTGGAGATCTTCAATGTCTCTTTTGATCTCTTGAGCATGATCTTTTGAATCCTATGTAGGTTTGTGCCTCACATAGGAGTCAAAGTTTGATCACCACTTCATAAGAGGATCCAAGTCCATACTCATGAGTTGGGTCTTCTAAGTTTGATGTCTTGAGGAATCCCTTCTATATTCCTTTAGGACTCATGGGTCATAGTCATGTCTCCCTCTCCAATGACCATCAAATGGTAGGAGAAGGTAGTTTTGAGTCTAAACCCATCTCCATGGTTTAGATTCCTTATCTTATAGATTTCATGAAGTCTATCCATATTTCATTTGAAATCTATGAAGAATAAAGGTTTATAGTCTCTAATGGCCATCAAATGGTAAGAGAAGTGGTTTGGTTCAACTCAACTTCATGGTTTAATAGTTGGAGTTACCAAATAAAAGTTGAACTAGCAAAGTAAAAACAGTGAATCCACAAACTGGTTTTGATCAAAGATTTTTAGTTCGAAATCTAACCGTTGAAATCAAGTGAAACCAACGGGAAAATGTCAATAACATGATATTCTACCACTGTAATTTTTGCTTTAAGGTGGTTTCATGTCTAGGATGGTTTGATCATGAGTTTTGTGACACAAATACAATCTGCCCAGAATTTCAGAATAGTTTCAGAACAGTGACACTCTTTTGAAACAATTAAATCAGAGTTCTAATAAAGTGTTTGTGACTCCAAGTAATTTTTTCTATGAAGTTTAATGTGTTAGGAAGTCACCCTAAAAAGAACAAAGCAATTCGGATTTTTTTACTATTTTTAATAAATCGTACAAGAATTCTGGACAGAATGTTGTAAAGTGCTGAGTGATGTCTAGTATGTTTCATATTCCCGGAGATCCGACCGTTTGAACTGTGATTTTCTTTTTGATTTGAAAACTAGACTTACAGAGGCATATTGAGTCCAAAAATCATCAAGATCAAACCATGGTAGATACGTTTTTTATTTCTTTTAAGTTCTGGTCTGCTCTCTGCAATTTTCAGAGTTTTATGACACATTTGACTTACTTTGTAAATAAGGGTCTAAATGACTTTTCTATGATCTAGGGCTTAAACCATGCTTTAAGAATGATTAGTTGAGCTTGAATTCAAAGTTTAAGAGTATTTCATAGTTTATCCTTGTCCATGTACATATTCATCTATATGATTCGACGCTTGTAATTAAGACTTATTTGCTTTGGATTTAATTACATTAGATAGATGTAAGCTAGAAATTTAGGATTGTCATTTTTAACATCATATTTTGCACATTATGTGGACTAACCCTTTGTTTTGTAGCGCTATCAAGGTACGATTTCTAGAACTCCTCTTTAGTTTATCTTAATTTCTTGATTTTATTGACTTTTCGATTTAATGCGCGACACCTTAGAGTTAGGTTTTACCTTATGTGTATATGTGATTAGAGACTCTTTTTTAGGATTTTCTTTTGTTCGCATGCATTGCACGTTTACTATCGCCGCTGGATCCCGGGTAAGTTCACTTGTTCTCTATTGCATATCACATCGCCTGCTACCTGAATTACGTGGCTTATGAATGATATTTTTGTCATTAGCAATTTTACACCTTTTGGACATGCTTTTGTGATGTATATGTATATATGTATTAGTTGAGGGCATGCTTAGATTAATAAATTTGATTAAAAGGATGTTGAGTAGAGGCCTATCGCAAGATAGGATGAGAGAGGGTGTTTTAGTCCGACGGGCTCCTTCCTCTCTGTAACACCCTGTATTTCATTTTCATTTATAAATAAATATTTCCTTTCTTAATTTCTATTTTATAATTATTTATTTGGGGTCAAATTATAATTTCCATAAATACAGAAAAAATGTTTTCTATGGTTTCAAAATCGGTATTTATATTTTTGTACAACCCGGAATTTATTCCTACGCTAATAGTAATTTTCTGTATTTTTATATCAACCGTAAAATACCAGTTTATGTTTTAACCTGCGTTTATACCGCGTCTTGGGTGAGGGAGCACGTGAGCTCAACCTCACCGGGTGTTTTCTACCCATTGCTTGGAGCCCAAAACATTGGGTTTATATATACGTTGGTTTCTCTCTCTCTCTCACTCACAGTCTCTCATCTCTCACTCTCTCAAATTCTCTCAATCACTCTCTTGCTCTCTCAAGATCACACAACACACACACACATACAGATTATATACTATATACATACACACATACATAGATATATAGCTATATATATCTCAAGATCAAGAGGAAGAACGGAGGAGAAATTCTTAACGACGGAATCGACGGCATAAATTCTCGGTCTCAAATTCTCTGTATAATTGCCCTCTGTGAGTAATTTAAACTCACTCACAATGTTTATATATGTATAATTCAGTGTATATGTGTGTGTATATATGTATATATATGTGATACACCATGGGAGCTTAAAAATGGAGTTTTGTAAAAGTTAACCAAAATCAATTCTGTAAATTGGGAATGGAAGATCTTAGTCCCAATAACCTGTGGTTCGAATCCTACGTAGTCATTCATCCATATCGCGACGTACCGTTGATTTTAAGTTTTGACACCCTCACTTTAATCACGAATATTTAGAGATATAATCCGTATTAGTTAAAATTGATCGCGTATTCTTAATCTACGCGGAAAACTGAAGAGATCCATATATTGCACGACATGTTTGAAAAAGAATCTGAAAATGGGTAAATTTCAGTTTAAAACCAGAAACAGGGGAAAAACGAAGAAGATGACATTCTGCAAGAACTCGCGCGCGCGACCTGCTCGCGCGAGGCTCGCTCGCGCGGACCATTCTCCCCCTTCGCGCGCGCGATCCGCTCGCGCGACCTGTTTTGCCCCTTTCGCGCGCGCGATCCGCTCGCGCGATCTGTCCTCCCCCTCGCTCGCGCGATCCGCTCGCGCGAGGTGGCAGTTTTGGCAGTTTGTATAATTTTTTGGTAAGGGACTATTTGGAAAATGTTTTGGGAGATTTCAAAGAACTGTTTGACAAATACACTGTTTTAAAGGCTCACTGTTAGACATTGGACTTGTAAGAACGATTAAGATCGAGATTTATGTTGAACGTATATTCAGCTTTGAGATTATTAACCGTTACTGCAAAACTGTGAACATTGACATACATATTCGGATCGAGGTTGTGTCAACATGCATGTGTGTGAAAAAGCGTGAAAAGAGTAAAGGGTGGCGGTCTGGTGTGCGACCTCAATATCGATCGGATATTATTCCTGGTATTTGAGGCGGCAGTGTTGTGTACGACTTAGATATCGATCGGATAGTATTCCTGGTATCTAAGGCGCGCGTTTCGGATATTGATCGGATAGTATTCCTGATATCCGAAGCGATGGTGGTAGTGTTGTGTACGACTTAGATATCGATCGGATAGTATTCCTGGTATCTAAGGCGCGTGTTTCGGATATTGATCGGATAGTATTCCTGATATCTGAAGCGATGGTTGGTCGTGTTTTGACCCAGATATCGATCGGATAGTATTCCTGGTATCTGAGGCAGTAGTGTGGTGTGTGACTTCAATATTGATCGGATAGTATTCCTGGTATTGGAGGCGATAGTGTAGCGTGTGAATTGGATGACTGAGTAGTTATTACTCCTGGTATCTGAGATGATGTATTTGTTGAATTGGGTTATTTTAAAGGAAAGAATTGGTAAGATAAGATGTTACACAATTCGTGTACAATTTCGTATTTATTTCTTACTATTTTCCCCCGTGATTTATGTTGGAATCGGAACCTTGAATATATCACTGTTAAAGTTAAATGGTACCGTTGTTTATTTGCTTATATATACATTGCGAGCACATGTTTATTTTACTCACCAGCTTTCATAAGCTGACGGCGTTGATGCGTCCTGGACTACTTGTCCAGATTTTCAGGGTCAGGAGCAGCCAGGGTATTTCGACTATGCTAGTTAGAGGCAGGGGACTTTCCAGGAGGCTGTTTTATTTTACCTATGTCTTTTTAATTTGGGTTGTAATAAACTAGTTTTAGACTTTTGAATAAAGGCGTGTTGTGCCTAAGTTTATGACTGCTGTAATAGTTAGTAAGTTTTAATTGTGGAGGTTATATTTTGTTAGTATCCTTTGCTCTAGAAATGTTGTTAAGTTATTTGTTGCAGGGACAATTGGTCATACTCACTTGTCACGACCTACGAGTCCATAAAGGAAATTAAATGCTTTCCTGTATTATGCTACGTCGGGGCGTGACAGGCTTTTTGGTATCAGAGCCAGGTTATGGCTCGACCAATTGTCCAGAACACATAGGATCTCCCGTTAAGATAGAATTAAGATAAGATAGTTCGACTTCGTTCTGTGTTTAGTCGCTTTCTATCGTTTAGAATTTTCCTTCTTCTTGAGAGGTTGACCGATTTCTTGTTGATCAATGGATAGGTACCTTTCTCTTGAGATATGGCTGGAAGAAATCTCAGGAATCGTCCCGCTATTGAAGATGCACCCCCGGTAATAGATCCAACCGAAATGTTTGAGGCTTTTATAAGGAGGTTGGAGAGGGTTAGTGATCAGAACGCAAGGAACAATAATCATAATGGAAATCATAACGGGAATGGGAGGCAAGCCCACCAGGCGGGAGACAAGCTTCTCAAGGAGTTTCGCGCTTTGCGACCTGAGTATTTTGCGGGGACTGATGAACCCTGGCAAGCGGAACAGTGGCTACGTCAGATGGAGCGTATCTTTGAGACCATAGAGTGCACTGATCTGGAGAAGAAGCGTCTGGCTATCTTTCAACTGTCTTATGCAGCGGCTGATTGGTGGGATGCAGAAAAGGCGACGATTGGGGAAGAAGCTGTAAGGAGAATGCCATGGGTGGTGTTCAAGAAAAGATTTCTCGAGAAGTATTTTCCTGAAGAAGAGAAGGACAAGAGAGAGAAAGAGTTTATGGAGTTGACTCAAGGGAATCTGACTGTCCGAGAGTACACTACTCGATTTGAGCGTCTGTCTCGCTTTGCTCCACATATGGTGGACACACCCCAGAAGAAAATCAAGAAGTATCACCGGGGTCTCAACTTGTCTCTCCGACATCTGACTATGGGGCATTTGGGCCAGTCATTTGAAGCTCTGGTGAGATTGGCTACGGGGTTAGAGAATGATGGTTGTCAGAATCCGAAACCATTTGGGAATCGACCTCCGCAGAAGGGCTATCTCGGACAGAAACCAGGGTACCCACAGGGACAGAAAAGGACCTGGGATGGAGGGAAGAAACCTCAACAGACACAAGCAGTTCAGCAGTATCAGCCTCTAGCAATAGAAGGGGCCAAAAACAATAACTGCTTCAATTGTGGAGTTCCCGATCACCGAGCTAAAGATTGCAGAGTACCTAGGCGTGCTGATCGTCCGAACATTGTGTGCTATAATTGTGGCATGCCAGGTCACATAAGTCCGGAATGCAAGGCTCCTAGGAAAGGCAACTATGGTCAGCAAGGACAGGCCCGCCTGAATGCTGTTATTCCCGAGACTGCTGGTTATGAAGAAACAGGGTATGGAGGAGGTGCTTATGAGGAGGGACTGCCCGAGCAACGAGCAGTGGAAGGTACTCTAACCTTGTTTAACTCTCATGTTAAAGTTTTATTTGACACGGGTGCTACACATTCTTTTATATCTGTTAAGATCGTTCAGAAGTTGGGTATAGTACCGCAACGTTTAGAGGAAGCTTTGAGTGCTGTCTCACCCTTAGGGACCACAGTCAAGTTATTACATGTATGTAAGGATTGTCCTCTACGGTTAGGAGACCGCGAACTTTTGGCAAGATTGGTGGTTCTGTCGATGAAGGAGTTCGATATAATCCTGGGAATGGATTGGCTCGAGAAGAATGATGCGAAGTTGGATTGTGCAAGGAAGAGGATCACATTTGCGGACAAGGGGAACCGACTCTTCGATTTCCAATGTAACCCTTCGGGTGATATGTTCCTCACTAGATGCCTAGCAAACATTGAGGTTGTCAGTGCAGAGGTGACAGTATCATCAATACCGGTAATCAACGAGTTCGAGGAAGTATTCCGAGATATTTCAGGATTACCGCCGGAAAGGGACATAGAATTCTGTGTGGAATTGGTGCCAGGTACTCGACCTATAACCAAGGTTCCCTACAGGATGGCCCCTACAGAGTTGCTGGAGCTGAAGGAACAAGTTCAAAAACTTGAGAAGTTGGGTTTTGTTCGTCCAAGTACTTCACCCTGGGGAGCACCAGTGTTGTTTGTAAAGAAGAAGGATGGGACGATGCGGTTGTGTATTGACTACCGAGAACTGAATAAGGTTACTATCAAGAATAAGTATCCTTTACCTCGGATAGACGATCTGTTTGATCAGTTGCAAGGAGCCACGACCTTTTCTAAGATTGATCTACGGTCAGGGTATCACCAGTTGAGGGTGCGGAAGGAAGACATACCTAAGACTGCTTTCAGGACGAGATACGGACACTATAAGTTCTTAGTGATGCCGTTTGGGATGACAAATGCTCCGGCTGTGTTTATGGACTTGATGAACAGAGTATTCAAGCCCTACTTGGATCAATTCGTTATTGTCTTTATTGATGATATTTTGATCTATTCCAAGTCAGAGGAAGAGCATGAACAACACCTGAGGATCGCGTTGCAGACTCTCAAGGATCACCGCATGTATGCTAAATTCAGCAAGTGTGAATTCTGGCTTCAGGAAGTTAAGTTTCTCGGGCATGTGATCTCACAACAAGGAATCGCAGTTGACTCTTCAAAGACCGATGCAGTGGCGAATTGGACTCGGCCGACCAATGCTACAGAAGTCAAAAGTTTTCTGGGACTAGCTGGTTACTATCGGAGATTTGTAGAGGGTTTCTCAAAGATAGCAGCCCCGTTAACCGGTTTGACTAAGAAAGATTTGAAGTTTGAATGGACCGATAAGCATGAACGCGCTTTTCTGGAATTGAAAGAGAGATTGACAACAGCGCCAGTGCTACTGCTTGCGATACCAAGGAATGGTGAGAAGTTCACTATTTTTAGTGACGCCTCGTATCAAGGTTTGGGATGTGTCCTTATGCAAGACGGAAAGGTCATAGCCTATGGTTCACGACAGTTGAAGCCGAATGAATTGAACTACCCAACTCATGATTTGGAGCTGGCAGCCGTTGTGTTTGCGCTCAAGATCTGGAGACATTACCTCTATGGGGAGAAGTTTGATTTGTTCTCAGACCACAAAAGCCTTAAGTATTTGTTTACTCAGAAGGAGTTGAACATGAGGCAACGTCGGTGGATGGAACTGATCAAGGACTATGACTTCACATTAGAGTACCACCCTGGTAAGGCTAACATAGTCGCTGACGCCCTAAGTCGGAAACCTCGAGGAACGATTGCGTCATTGATGGTAAGGGAGTGGAAAGCCTTGGAGACAATCGCAGAATTTGATGTGCAGATTTCAGAGGGAAGTGCCGGGCAGCACTTTGGATGCCTCATGGTACAACCAACACTTGTGAGTCGAATCATCGAAGCCCAGAAGGAAGATGAGAAGTTTCAAGTATGGTTCGCAAAGATGTCAGAAAAGGACCCTACAGAATGGAAGGTTGGGGCCGATGGAGGATACCGATGTCGAGACAGATTGTGTGTGCCAGATTCAGGAGATTTGAGAAAAGATATTCTCGAAGAAGCACATAAATCGAGACTGACAGTACACCCATGAGGAACAAAGATGTATAAGGATTTGAAGAGAAACTTTTGGTGGGAAGGGATGAAGCGAGAAGTAGCCGAGTTTGTGTCTAAATGTTTGACTTGTCAACAAGTGAAGGCCGAACATCAGAGACCTTCGGGATTGTTGCAACCCCTGCCTGTTCCAGGATGGAAGTGGGAACACATAACTATGGATTTTGTGGTTGGATTACCCCGGTCACAACAGAATCATGACGTGATCTGGGTAATTGTGGATCGTCTGACGAAGTCCGCACATTTCATCGCGTACAATATGACTTACCCAGTAGAAAGGATGAGTAAAAAGTATCTACAGCAGGTGGTGAGACTGCACGGTGCGCCTGTGTCGATTGTATCTGACCACGATGCACGTTTTACCTCAGGATTTTGGGAAAGTTTACAGAAGGCTATGGGAACTTCGCTCAAGATGAGTACTGCTTTCCATCCTCAGACCGATGGACAGACCGAGCGTGTTAATCAGATTATGGAAGATATGCTCAGAGCTTGTGCAATTGACTTTGAAGAGTCTTGGGAGACGCACTTACCGTTGGTCGAATTTGCGTATAACAACAGTTATCACTCGAGTATTGGGATGGCACCATTTGAAGCTTTGTACGGACGGCCATGTCGATCACCGTTATGTTGGGCAGAAGTGGGAGATACAGAACTTTTGGGACCAGATTTGGTGAAAGAAACCAATGAGAAGATTTCACTGGTCAAAGAAAGGATGACAACTGCACAGAGTAGGCATAAGAGTTATGCGGATCGACGTCGAAAGGACTTGGAGTTCAGTATCGGTAATCACGTACTCCTAAAGGTTTCACCTGTTCGGGGAGTAGTGCGTTTTGGTCAGAAGAGAGGGAAGCTGGCACCTCGTTTCATCGGACCGTTCGAGGTTTTGGAGCGTGTTGGGAAAGTGTCTTATCGACTCGCGTTGCCACCAAAGATGTCTGGTGTTCATAATGTATTCCATGTCAGTATGTTAAGGAAATACATACGGGATCCTTCACATGTGGTAAATTTTGATGATATTGAGACAAGTCAGAATGTTGTTTACAAGGATAGACCTGTGAGGATTCTTGACCAGAGTATCAAGAGGTTGAGAAGAAGAGACGTTCCTTTGGTTAAGGTTCAGTGGAGGCATCATGACGAAGGAGAGGCGTCGTGGGAGTTAGAGTCTGACATGAGGACTAGATATCCCGAGTTGTTTCAGGATTAGTTAGCTCAGATTTCGGGGCGAAATCTCTGTTAAGATGGGTAGAGTGTAACACCCTGTATTTCATTTTCATTTATAAATAAATATTTCCTTTTTTAATTTCTATTTTATAATTATTTATTTGGGGTCAAATTATAATTTCCATAAATACAGAAAAAATGTTTTCTATGGTTTCAAAATCGGTATTTATATTTTTGTGCAACCCGGAATTTATTCCTACGCTAATAGTAATTTTCTGTATTTTTATATCAACCGTAAAATACCAGTTTATGTTTTAACCTGCGTTTATACCGCGTCTTGGGTGAGGGAGCACGTGAGCTCAACCTCACCGGGTGTTTTCTACCCATTGCTTGGAGCCCAAAACATTGGGTTTATATATACGTTGGTTTCTCTCTCTCTCTCACTCACAGTCTCTCATCTCTCACTCTCTCAAATTCTCTCAATCACTCTCTTGCTCTCTCAAGATCACACAACACACACACACATACAGATTATATACTATATACATACACACATACATAGATATATAGCTATATATATCTCAAGATCAAGAGGAAGAACGGAGGAGAAATTCTTAACGACGGAATCGACGGCATAAATTCTCGGTCTCAAATTCTCTGTATAATTGCCCTCTGTGAGTAATTTAAACTCACTCACAATGTTTATATATGTATAATTCAGTGTATATGTGTGTGTATATATGTATATATATGTGATACACCATGGGAGCTTAAAAATGGAGTTTTGTAAAAGTTAACCAAAATCAATTCTGTAAATTGGGAATGGAAGATCTTAGTCCCAATAACCTGTGGTTCGAATCCTACGTAGTAATTCATCCATATCGCGACGTACCGTTGATTTTAAGTTTTGACACCCTCACTTTAATCGCGAATATTTAGAGATATAATCCGTATTAGTTAAAATTGATCGCGTATTCTTAATCTACGCGGAAAACTGAAGAGATCCATATATTGCACGACATGTTTGAAAAAGAATCTGAAAATGGGTAAATTTCAGTTTAAAACCAGAAACAGGGGAAAAACGAAGAAGATGACATTCTGCAAGAACTCGCGCGCGCGACCCGCTCGCGCGAGGCTCGCTCGCGCGGCCCGCTCGCGCGGACCATTCTCCCCCTTCGCGCGCGCGATCCGCTCGCGCGACCTGTTTTGCCCCTTTCGCGCGCGCGATCCGCTCGCGCGATCTGTCCTCCCCCTCGCTCGCGCGATCCGCTCGTGCGAGGTGGCAGTTTTGGCAGTTTGTATAATTTTTTGGTAAGGGACTGTTTGGAAAATGTTTTGGGAGATTTCAAAGAACTGTTTGACAAATACATTGTTTTAAAGGCTCACTGTTAGACATTGGACTTGTAAGAACGATTAAGATCGAGATTTATGTTGAACGTATATTCAGCTTTGAGATTATTAACCGTTACTGCAAAACTGTGAACATTGACATACATATTCGGATCGAGGTTGTGTCAACATGCATGTGTGTGAAAAAGCGTGAAAAGAGTAAAGGGTGGCGGTCTGGTGTGCGACCTCAATATCGATCGGATATTATTCCTGGTATTTGAGGCGGCAGTGTTGTGTACGACTTAGATATCGATCGGATAGTATTCTTGGTATCTAAGGCGCGCGTTTCGGATATTGATCGGATAGTATTCCTGATATCCGAAGCGATGGTGGTAGTGTTGTGTACGACTTAGATATCGATCGGATAGTATTCCTGGTATCTAAGGCGCGTGTTTCGGATATTGATCGGATAGTATTCCTGATATCTGAAGCGATGGTTGGTCGTGTTTTGACCCAGATATCGATCGGATAGTATTCCTGGTATCTGAGGCAGTAGTGTGGTGTGTGACTTCAATATTGATCGGATAGTATTCCTGGTATTGGAGGCGATAGTGTAGCGTGTGAATTGGATGACTGAGTAGTTATTACTCCTGGTATCTGAGATGATGTATTTGTTGAATTGGGTTATTTTAAAGGAAAGAATTGGTAAGATAAGATGTTACACAATTCGTGTACAATTTCGTATTTATTTCTTACTATTTTCCCCCGTGATTTATGTTGGAATCGGAACCTTGAATATATCACTGTTAAAGTTAAATGGTACCGTTGTTTATTTGCTTATATATACATTGCGAGCACATGTTTATTTTACTCACCAGCTTTCATAAGCTGACGGCGTTGATGCGTCCTGGACTACTTGTCCAGATTTTCAGGGTCAGGAGCAGCCAGGGTATTTCGACTATGCTAGTTAGAGGCAGGGGACTTTCCAGGAGGCTGTTTTATTTTACCTATGTCTTTTTAATTTGGGTTGTAATAAACTAGTTTTAGACTTTTGAATAAAGGCGTGTTGTGCCTAAGTTTATGACTGCTGTAATAGTTAGTAAGTTTTAATTGTGGAGGTTATATTTTGTTAGTATCCTTTGCTCTAGAAATGTTGTTAAGTTATTTGTTGCAGGGACAATTGGTCATACTCACTTGTCACGACCTACGAGTCCATAAAGGAAATTAAATGCTTTCCTGTATTATGCTACGTCGGGGCGTGACACTCTCTCATTCCATAATCCCCGGACCTAGTTAATCTCTGGTTTCTAAAAGATCAGTTTGATTTTAAAATGGTTTCTTAGTTTTTTCCTTTTAAAAATTAAGTGGCGACTCATTTGTTTTAGAAATTTGATTTTGAAAAGCTGTGGGTAAGTCAACCTGCGATATCCACACCAGCTGACCCAGAGTTTTATCGTGAGCGTGTGTGCCAGATAGCTAGTTGACATTTAGAGGAAGACATGTGGAGAGCGCTTTATGTGACCAGGAGTACTCACCCGACACAGATGCGCATGGATGCTTACCATACTGCGAGGGTCTGTCACGCCCCGACGTAGCATAATTCAGGAAAGCATTTAATTTCCTTTATGGACTCGTAGGTCGTGACAAGTGAGTATGACCAATTGTCCCTGCAACAAATAACTTAACAAACAATTCTAGAGCAAAGGATACTAACAAAAACATAAGCTCTGAAAAAAAACTTACTAGACTATTACAACAGTCATAGTCTTAGGCACAAAACGCCTTATTCAAAAGTCCAAACTAGTTTATTACAAAACCCAAATTAAAAGACTTAGGAAATATAAAGCAGCCTCCTGGAAAGTCTCCTGACTCTAAGTAGCATAGTCAAAATACCCTGGCTTCTCCTGACCCTGAAAATCTGGACATACAGTCCAGGACGCATCAACGCCGTCAGCTTATGAAAGCTGGTGAGCAAAATAAACAAGTGCTCGCAATGTATATATAAGCATATAAACAACGGTGCAATTTAACTTTTAAAAGCAATAACTTCAAGGTTCCAATTCCAACATAAGCTATGGGGGAATAAAGAAAGCAATAAATATGTGACCATGCGTGAATAATGTAACACCTCATCTTTCTGACTCTTTTCTCTCAACAAAACTCAACACAACCAAACCATTATCTTAGATACCAGGAATACTATCCGATCGATATCCAAAAGAGCACACCAAACCATCGCTTCAGATACCAGGAATAATATCCGATCGATCTCTAAGCCGTACTCAATACCATCATTTCGGATACCAGGAATAATATCCGATCAATATCCGAAACAAGCGCCTTAGATACCAGGAATAATATCCGATCGATATCTAAGCCGTACACAACACTACCACCATCGCTTCGGATATCAGGAATACTATCCGATCAATATCCGAAACGCGCGCCTTAGATACCAGGAATACTATCCGATCGATATCTAAGTCGTACACAACACTGTCGCCTCCAATACCAGGAATAATATCCGATCGATATTGAGGTCGCACAACTAGAACGCCACTCTTTACTCTTTTCACACTTTTTCACACACATGCATGTTGACACAACCTCAACCCTAATATGTATGTCAATGTTTCATAAATAACACCATTAATAAATCACAAAGCCGGATAATCGTACGAGCATAAATTTCGGTTTTAAACATTCTTACAAGTCCAATTTCTAACAGTGAGCCTTTAAAAATAGTGTATTTGTCAAACAGTTCTTTAAAAACTTTTAAAACATTTTCCAAACAGTCCCTACTAAGGAAACATAAAAACTGCTAAAACTGCCAGATCGCGCGAGCGGGCCGCGCGAGCGAGGGGGAGGGTAGATCGCGCGAGCGGATCGCGCGCGCGAAGGGCAGAACAGGTCGCGCGAGCGGATCGCGCGCGCGAGGGGGGGGGAAGGTCCGCGCGAGCGGGCCGCGCGAGCGAGCTTCGCGCGAGCGGGTCGCGCGCGCGAGATGTTGCAGAACCCCATCTTCTTCGTTTTTCTCCCCTGTTTCTGGTTTTGGACTGAAATTTACCCATTTCTGTTTTCTGTTTCAATTATGTCGTGCAATATATGGATCTCTTCAGTTTTCCGCGTAGATTAAGAATACGCGATCAATTTTAATTAATACGGATTGTATCTCTTGATTTTCGTGATTAAAGTTAGAGTGACAAAACTTAAAATCATCAATACGTCGTCATACGGATGAATTACTCCGTAGGATTCGAACCGTAGCCTATTGGGATCAATATCTTTCAATTACAATTCACGGATTCGATTTTGATTAACTTTTTCAAAGCTCCATTTTTAAGCTCTAATGGTGTATCATATATATATACACATATATACACATATACATACAGAAATACACATATATAAACATGGCGAGTGAGTTTATAATACTCACTGAGACGATTATACAGAAATTTAAAGGCCGAGAACTTCCGCCGTAATAATCCGTCGTTGAGAATTTCCTCCTCCGTTCTTGATTTTGGTAACCCAATATGTGTATATATATGTGTGTCTAAGTATGTGACTGATTATATATATATAATCTGAAAGTGTGTGTGTGTATGATCTTGAGAGCAAGAGAGTGATAGAGAGAATTAGAGAGAGTTTAGAGGGAGATTGAGAGTAACGGTGAGAGTGAAAATGAAAGAGAGAGCTGCAGAGAGAGAGAGATAGATGAGAGATAGCTCCAATGGGGGGGATTAGTGGGTGTATAAATGATATGTAAAGTGCTTAGCACTATGCATATAAAACACACATAAGACACTCCACACACACTCACAAAGCACTCCAGCACTAAGTTAGGCACACACTGCACTAATTTCTTGGGTGCTTTCCATGTGTACACAAGATACCCTTGTGTGTGTTGAGCTCACGCAATGATACACACACACAGGTAAAATTATACTGCCCATTCCCAAAACTGGTATTTTACGGTTGAAATAAAAATACAAAAAATTATATTAATGTAGGAATTCAATTCCCGGTTATACAAAAATATAGATATCGATTTTGAAACCACAGAAAATATTTTGGAAATTACAGTTTGACCCCAGATAAAAGTATTAAAAAGAAATTAAAACAAATGCTCCTGGAAATAAAATACCGTATTTATTTATTAATGATAATAAAATACAGGGCGTTACACCCTACCCACCTTAACAGAGATTTCGCCCCGAAATCTGAGCTAACTAATCCTGAAACAACTCGGGGTATCTAGTCCTCATGTCTGACTCTAACTCCCACGACGCCTCTCCTTCGTCATGATGCCTCCACTGAACCTTAACCAAAGGAACGTCTCTTCTTCTCAGCCTCTTGATACTCTGGTCAAGAATCCTCACAGGTCTATCCTTGTAGACAACATTCTGACTCGTCTCAATATCATCAAAATTAACCACATGTGAAGGATCCCGTATGTATTTCCTTAACATACTGACATGGAACACATTATGAACACCAGACATCTTTGGTGGCAACGCGAGCCGATAAGCCACTTTCCCAACACGCTCCAAAATCTCGAACGGTCCGATGAAACGAGGTGCCAACTTCCCTCTCTTCTGACCAAAACGTATTATTCCACGAACAGGTGAAACCTTAAGGAGTACGTGATCTCCAATACTGAACTCCAAGTCCTTTCGACGTCGATCCGCATAACTCTTGTGTCTACTCTGTGCAGTTTTCATCCTTTCCTTGACCAGTGAAATCTTCTCATTGGTCTCTCTCACCAAATCTGGTCCTAACAGTTCTGTGTCTCCCACTTCAGCCCAACACAATGGAGACCGACATGGCCGTCCGTACAAAGCTTCGAACGGCGCCATTCCAATACTCGAGTGATAACTGTTGTTATACGCAAATTCAACCAATGGTAAGTGCGTCTCCCAAGATTCTTCAAAGTCAATTGCACAAGCTCTGAGCATATCTTCCATAATCTGATTAACACGCTCGGTCTGCCCATCGGTCTGAGGATGGAATGCAGTACTCATCTTGAGCGAAGTCCCCATAGCCTCCTGCAGACTTTCCCAAAATCCCGAGGTAAAACGTGCATCGCGGTCTGATACAATTGACACAGGCGCACCGTGCAGTCGCACCACTTGCTGAAGATACATTCGACTCATCCTTTCTACTGGGTAAGTCATATTGTACGCGATAAAGTGTGCAGACTTCGTCAAACGATCCACAATTACCCAAATCGCGTGATGATTCTGTTGTGACCGGGGTAATCCAACCACAAAATCCATAGTTATGTGCTCCCACTTCCATCCTGGGACAGGTAAGGGTTGTAACAATCCCGAGGGTCTCTGATGTTCGGCCTTCACTTGTTGACAAGTCAAACATTTAGACACAAACTCGGCTACTTCTCGTTTCATCCCTTCCCACCAGAAGTTTCTCTTTAGGTCTTTATACATCTTTGTTCCTCCTGGGTGTACTGTCAGTCTCGATTTATGTGCTTCTTCGAGAATTTCTTTTCTCAAACCTCCTGAATCTGGCACACACAATCTGTCTCGACATCGGTATCCTCCATCGGCCCCAACCTTCCATTCTGTCGGGTCCTTCTCTAACATCTTGGCGAACCATGCTTGAAACTTCTCATCTTCCTTCTGGGCTTCGATGATTCGACTCACAAGTGTTGGTTGTACTACCAAGCATCCAAAGTGTTGCCCGATACTTCCCTCAGAAATCTGCACATCAAATTCTGTTATTGTCTCCAAGGCTTTCCATTCCCTCAACATCAATGAAGCAATCATTCCTTGAGGTTTCCGGCTTAGGGCGTCAGCGACTACGTTAGCCTTACCGGGGTGGTACTCTAATGTGAAGTCGTAGTCCTTGATCAGTTCCATCCACCGTCGTTGCCTCATGTTCAACTCCTTCTGAGTAAACAAATACTTAAGGCTTTTGTGGTCTGAGAACAAATCAAATTTCTCCCCATAGAGGTAGTGTCTCCAGATCTTAAGCGCGAACACTACTGCTGCTAGCTCTAAATCATGAGTTGGGTAGTTCAATTCATTCGGCTTCAACTGTCTTGAACCATAGGCGATAACCTTTCCATCTTGCATAAGGACACATCCCAATCCTTGATACGAGGCGTCACTAAAAATAGTGAACTTCTCACCATCCCTTGGTATCGCAAGCACTGGCGCCGTTGTCAATTTCTCTTTCAATTTCAGAAAAGCGCGTTCATGCTTATCAGTCCATTCAAACTTCAAATCTTTCTTAGTCAAACCAGTTAACGGGGCTGCTATCTTCGAGAAACCTTCCACAAATTTCCGATAGTAACCAGCTAGTCCCAGAAAACTTCTGACTTCTGTAGCATTGGTCGGCCGAGTCCAATTTGCCACTGCATCGGTCTTTGATGAGTCAACCGCGATTCCTTGTTGAGAGATCACATGCCCGAGAAACTTAACTTCCTGAAGCCAGAATTCACACTTGCTGAATTTAGCATACAGGCGGTGATCCTTGAGAGTCTGCAACACGATCCTCAGATGTTGTTCATGCTCTTCTTCTGACTTGGAATAGATCAAAATATCATCAATAAAGACAATAACGAACTGATCTAAGTATGGCTTGAATACTCTGTTCATCAAGTCCATAAACACAGCTGGAGCATTTGTCATCCCAAACGGCATTACTAAGAACTCATAGTGTCCGTATCTCGTCCTGAAAGCAGTCTTAGGTATGTCTTCCTTCCGCACCCTCAACTGGTGATACCCTGACCGTAGATCAATTTTAGAAAAGGTCGTGGCTCCTTGCAACTGATCAAACAGATCGTCTATCCGAGGTAAAGGATACTTATTCTTGATAGTAACCTTATTCAGTTCTCGGTAGTCAATACACAGCCGCATTGACCCATCCTTCTTCTTCACAAACAACACTGATGCTCCCCAGGGTGAAGTACTTGGACGAACAAAACCCAACTTCTCAAGTTCTTGAACTTGTTTCTTCAGCTCCAACAACTCTGTAGGGGCCATCCTGTAGGGAACCTTGGTTATAGGTCGAGTACCTGGCACTAATTCCACACAGAATTCTATGCCCCTTTCTGGCGGTAATCCTGAAATATCTCGGAATACTTCCTCGAACTCTTTGATTACCGGTATAGATGATACTGTCACCTCTGCACTGACAACCTCAATGTTTGCTAGGCATCTAGTGAGGAACATATCACCCGAAGGATTACATTGGAAATCGAAGAGTTGATTCCCCTTGTCCGCAAATGTGATCTTTTTCTTTGCACAATCCAACTTCGCATGATTCTTCTCGAGCCAATCCATTCCCAGGATTATATCGAACTCCTTCATCGACAGAACCACCAATCTCGCCAAAAGTTCGCGGTCTCCAAACCGAAGAGGACAATCCTTACACACATGTAATAACTTGACTGTGGTCCCTAAGGGTGAGACAGCACTCAAAGCTTCCTCTAAACGATGCGGTATGATACCCAACTTCTGAACGATCTTAACAGATATAAAAGAATGTGTAGCACCCGTGTCGAATAAAACTTTAACATGAGAGTTAAACAAAGTTAGAGTACCTTCCACTGCTCGTTGCTCGGGCGGTCCCTCCTCATTGGTACCTTCTTCATACCCTGCCTCCTCATAACTAGCAGCCTCGGGAATAACAGCATTCAGACGGGCTTGTCCTTGCTGACCATAGTTACTGACACGAGAATTTTCTTGTGCGCTCTTGTGCAGTACCCAAGTGTAGGTAGACGTGCAAGTAATATCTGGTAAGACCAGGTCGATCCCACAGGGAAGGTGTTGACCTATCGAATTAGACTAACCTCTACAGAAAACAAAATAAAATAACTAAGTTTGAATGATGGTGCAGAACACGAAGTTCCACAAACTAAGATTACTAATGAAAGTGATTAAAATTAACTAAACAATCTAACTAGCTAATTAAAACAGTACTTAGAATTAAGGAGTTTAACTTTAAAAAGAAAGTGTTGGGATTACACGAATCCACAGTAACCTAGCCATCTACCATGCATTTACCTTAAAGCACAATGGAGTATATTACCTACAGTTTTCCGTATTCCTCAAAAGAAATAAAGATTCTATGGCCCTTTCATGACCGGGACCATATCATCACAGTTAAATTAAAATACACAAAAGCGGTTTAATTCAATAGTTAAGACTCGCATCCTCAATGGTGTTAGCATTGAAGATGGTTTGCAAAATGTATTGAAAGAAAATGCCTTAGGGCCTTAGTTTTAAAACTGTTTTGACAGACTGAGCATTTATTTGGGACAGAATGATAACAAGTCCTAAAACAAAAAGTCCTGGAATACTGCAGGTAACATCCTCAAGAATCCAAGAGTTCGATCGATCGACGCGCCTTCGATCGATCGAAGACCTTCATCCCTCAATCGATCGAACTAACTTCGATCGCTTGACTGACTCTGGTTCGATCGATCGAACTGACTTCGATCGATCGAACACAGCGATTATCCTGCTGCATGGCAGAGGCTGGAGATCACTGTTTCATCGTGATCTCCCAACCTGGGACTACTCAGACATCGTCTGGAGTGTCGAGGATTGATTTTTAACGTAAGAAAACTTTAATACCATGTTTGGTTGCGAGTTATTCATGAAAACTACAAAATCTATGGTTATATAATTATTTAGCATGCCACACTGTAAAACAAGCAATCTAACTACGTCTAACACGTGCAGAATATGAAAATAACAATATATAAATAACCTGGAACAGAAGATACTTGTATAAACTTTGAGAAATCCAATCCACAATATGAAAAACCTACAAAAACCAAACAAACTCTCTATCTCTCCTTCTAAACTGCTAAAATGTAAAAGTGGGCGTCCCTATGGACGTCTACAAAACGCATATAAATAGAAAAACCTAAAGCACTAGGGTTCAACCCGCATTCTGCTGCGCACGCAAATGTTTCTGGAAATACCCCGTTCGATCGATCGAACGGATCTCGATCGATCGAACCCTTGATCTTTAAGCGCTTCTACTCTATTCGAGCGATCGAACGCTCGATCGATCGAACAGTCTTAAAGCGATCGAACTCCGCTTTTCAGCTTTGACTTCTTTTGTTTGCATTCCAGCATTCCATTTATTCTGATGTTCCTCTATTCAGTCCGCACAGCAGTGATCTGCATAAACAACAGCTAAAACAATACCACTTATCATAGATTAATCATACTGTATAAAAATTAGCCATGTAATGCAAATTGCGGATAACATGGGAAATTGTGATAAAAACTAATACAATACTTCCTTTTAGCGTGGTTGTATTTTACAAATACCCCCACTTTGCAGTTACCTTTCCTAGGAGCCTTGCATTCTGGACTTTTGTGACCTGGCATGCCACAATTATAGCACACAACTCCTGAACGATCCGTACGCCTAGGTGCTC
The DNA here is from genome assembly GCA_033977485.1 of Hydrangea macrophylla. Classification (NCBI taxonomy): domain Eukaryota; kingdom Viridiplantae; phylum Streptophyta; class Magnoliopsida; order Cornales; family Hydrangeaceae; genus Hydrangea; species Hydrangea macrophylla. The sequence continues at coordinate 111,667,423 of CM066999.1, forward strand.
TGCAATCTTTAGCTCGATGACCGGGAACTCCACAATTGAAGCAGTTGTTGTTTTTGGCCCCTTCTATTGCTAGAGGCTGATACTGCTGAACTGCTTGTGTCTGTTGAGGTTTCTTCCCTCCATCCCAGGTCCTTTTCTGTCCTTGAGGGTACCCTGGTTTCTGTCCGGGATAACCCTTCTGCGGAGGTCGATTTCCAAGCGGCTTCGAATTCTGACACCCATCATTCTCTAACCCCGTAGCCAATCTCACCAGAGCTTCAAATGACTGGCCCAGATGCCCCATAGTCAAATGTCTGAGAGACAGGTTGAGACCTCGGTGATACTTCTTGATTTTCCTCTGGGGTGTGTCCACCATATGTGGAGCAAAGCGAGACAGACGCTCAAATCGAGTAGTGTACTCTCGGACAGTCAGATTCCCTTGAGTCAACTCCATAAACTCTTTCTCCCTCTTGTCCTTCTCTTCTTCGGGGAAATACTTCTCGAGAAACCTTTCCTTGAACACCACCCACGGCATTCTCCTTGCAGCTTCTTCCCCTATGGTCGCCTTTTCAGCATCCCACCAATCAGCCGCTGCATAAGACAACTGAAAGATAGCCAGACGCTTCTTTTCCAGATCAGTGCACTCTATGGTCTCAAAGATACGCTCCATCTGACGTAGCCACTGTTCCGCTTGCCAGGGTTCATCAATTCCAGCAAAATACTCAGGTCGCAGAGCGCGAAACTCCTTGAGAAGCTTGTCTCCAGTCTGGTGGGCTTGCCTCCCATTCCCATTGTAATCCCCATTCTGATTATTGTTCCTTGCGTTCTGATCACTAACCCTCTCCAACCTCCTTACAAAAGCTTCGAACATCCCGGTTGGATCTATTACTGGCGATGCATCTTCAATAGCGGCGGGACGATTCCTGAGATTTCTTCCAGCCATCTGATCGAGAGAACGGTACCTATCCATCAATCAACAGAATTCGGTCAACCTCTCGAGAAGAAAGAAAATTCTAAACGATAGAAAGCGACTAGACACGGAATAAAGTCGAACTATCTTATCTCAATTCTATCTTAACGGGAGATCCTATGTGTGCTGGACAATTGGTCGAGCCATAACCTGGCTCTGATACCAAAAAGCCTGTCACGCCCCGACGTAGCATAATTCAGGAAAGCATTTAATTTCCTTTATGGACTCGTAGGTCGTGACAAGTGAGTATGACCAATTGTCCCTGCAACAAATAACTTAACAAACAATTCTAGAGCAAAGGATACTAACAAAAACATAAGCTCTGAAAAAAAACTTACTAGACTATTACAACAGTCATAGTCTTAGGCACAAAATGCCTTATTCAAAAGTCCAAACTAGTTTATTACAAAACCCAAATTAAAAGACTTAGGAAATATAAAGCAGCCTCCTGGAAAGTCTCCTGACTCTAAGTAGCATAGTCAAAATACCCTGGCTTCTCCTGACCCTGAAAATCTGGACATACAGTCCAGGACGCATCAACGCCGTCAGCTTATGAAAGCTGGTGAGCAAAATAAACAAGTGCTCGCAATGTATATATAAGCATATAAACAACGGTGCAATTTAACTTTTAAAAGCAATAACTTCAAGGTTCCAATTCCAACATAAGCTACGGGGGAATAAAGAAAGCAATAAATATGTGACCATGCGTGAATAATGTAACACCTCATCTTTCTGACTCTTTTCTCTCAACAAAACTCAACACAACCAAACCATTATCTTAGATACCAGGAATACTATCCGATCGATATCCAAAAGAGCACACCAAACCATCGCTTCAGATACCAGGAATAATATCCGATCGATCTCTAAGCCGTACTCAATACCATCATTTCGGATACCAGGAATAATATCCGATCAATATCCGAAACAAGCGCCTTAGATACCAGGAATAATATCCGATCGATATCTAAGCCGTACACAACACTACCACCATCGCTTCGGATATCAGGAATACTATCCGATCAATATCCGAAACGCGCGCCTTAGATACCAGGAATACTATCCGATCGATATCTAAGTCGTACACAACACTGTCGCCTCCAATACCAGGAATAATATCCGATCGATATTGAGGTCGCACAACTAGAACGCCACTCTTTACTCTTTTCACACTTTTTCACACACATGCATGTTGACACAACCTCAACCCTAATATGTATGTCAATGTTTCATAAATAACACCATTAATAAATCACAAAGCCGGATAATCGTACGAGCATAAATTTCGGTTTTAAACATTCTTACAAGTCCAATTTCTAACAGTGAGCCTTTAAAAATAGTGTATTTGTCAAACAGTTCTTTAAAAACTTTTAAAACATTTTCCAAATAGTCCCTACTAAGGAAACATAAAAACTGCTAAAACTGCCAGATCGCGCGAGCGGGCCGCGCGAGCGAGGGGGAGGGTAGATCGCACGAGCGGATCGCGCGCGCGAGGGGGGGGGAAGGTCCGCGCGAGCGGGCCGCGCGAGCGAGCTTCGCGCGAGCGGGTCGCGCGCGAGATGTTGCAGAACCCCATCTTCTTCGTTTTTCTCCCCTGTTTCTGGTTTTGGACTGAAATTTACCCATTTCTGTTTTCTGTTTCAATTATGTCGTGCAATATATGGATCTCTTCAGTTTTCCGCGTAGATTAAGAATACGCGATCAATTTTAATTAATACGGATTGTATCTCTTGATTTTCGTGATTAAAGTTAGAGTGACAAAACTTAAAATCATCAATACGTCGCCATACGGATGAATTACTCCGTAGGATTCGAACCGTAGCCTATTGGGATCAATATCTTTCAATTACAATTCACGGATTCGATTTTGATTAACTTTTTCAAAGCTCCATTTTTAAGCTCTAATGGTGTATCATATATATATACACATATATACACATATACATACAGAAATACACATATATAAACATGGCGAGTGAGTTTATAATACTCACTGAGACGATTATACAGAAATTTAAAGGCCGAGAACTTCCGCCGTAATAATCCGTCGTTGAGAATTTCCTCCTCCGTTCTTGATTTTGGTAACCCAATATGTGTATATATATGTGTGTCTAAGTATGTGACTGATTATATATATATAATCTGAAAGTGTGTGTGTGTATGATCTTGAGAGCAAGAGAGTGATAGAGAGAATTAGAGAGAGTTTAGAGGGAGATTGAGAGTAACGGTGAGAGTGAAAATGAAAGAGAGAGCTGCAGAGAGAGAGAGATAGATGAGAGATAGCTCCAATGGGGGGGATTAGTGGGTGTATAAATGATATGTAAAGTGCTTAGCACTATGCATATAAAACACACATAAGACACTCCACACACACTCACAAAGCACTCCAGCACTAAGTTAGGCACACACTGCACTAATTTCTTGGGTGCTTTCCATGTGTACACAAGATACCCTTGTGTGTGTTGAGCTCACGCAATGATACACACACACAGGTAAAATTATACTGCCCATTCCCAAAACTGGTATTTTACGGTTGAAATAAAAATACAGAAAATTATATTAATGTAGGAATTCAATTCCCGGTTATACAAAAATATAGATATCGATTTTGAAACCACAGAAAATATTTTGGAAATTACAGTTTGACCCCAGATAAAAGTATTAAAAAGAAATTAAAACAAATGCTCCTGGAAATAAAATACCGTATTTATTTATTAATGATAATAAAATACAGGGCGTTACAGGGTCGGTAGAGACATTTGCCAGGAGATGTTACGACTAGTTTTGAGTAAGCCAGAGATGGAAGAGATTGAGTTGAGAGCCATTGTAGCCGGTCCACCAGAGCCTATAACTGTACCAACAGCAGCAGCCCCACCATCACCAGTGCCTGACGTACCCGTCCCAGAGCCAGAGCCTGAGCCGATTGAGGATGAGGAGGATCTAGAGCCTGAGGATGAGCATCCCGATGAGGACATGGATGGAGATGGAGAGGAGGAACCGATAGATGATGAGGGCCCAGTAGAGGATGAGCATGCAGACGATGCAGATGATGAACCTGAGGATGACCCCGAGGAGCCAGAGTTTGAGCCAGAGGATCCAGTACCAGACCCAGAGGCTATTGAGGCAGACGTAGTAGTAGATGAGGAGGTACCCGACGAGGAGATAGTTGTGCCAGAGGTACCCGTTGTGCTTCAGATACCAGCTGGACCCATTATGCATATGGCAGCCATGGCCGATATGGCAGTAGGATGGATAGCTCAGATGGTAGCACAGCCAGCAGATTTTGTTATGGGAGAGGTGGCTATAGCAGGAGCTCTTGACATAGCTGACGGTTTTGCTGCAGTAGCTGTTGATGTCGCTAACCAGGCGATAGCAGACGTGATGGAGGACGATGATGCAGAGATGATAGAGGATTGGGATATAGGGGTAGTAGTCGGGGATCTTGTCGCACCAGTTGAGGATGATCTACTCGAGGAGATGGATATAGACCCAGAGGACGAGGTACCACCAGCAGGATCAGATGCTGACGACTTTTGAGTCAGGATCTGCAGGGTATAGATTTGGTTAGTTTATATTAGGACATGTTGTCCACCAGATTTTTGGGAGCTTGAGAGATAGCTATTGACCATAGCTTTGTATAGTATTAGCTGACTTTAGTTGTTGTAACTCTTGTCCCATATGGTACACAGTTTGACTAGTGTGTACTATACGGTACATCTTTTGATATATATATACATATACGAGCGGTACTTTTGTTATTGTTTGGTTGTTGCGTTGTGCTGTGTTGTTTAGTAGAATGGTTAGTTTTGCTGTTTCTTGTTCTATCTTGAGTTCGTTTCTACGAGAAGACTTTCAGCTGATCAATATGTCTCTTGTAGGCGATACTCGTTAGCATCATGGTAGGACCCTTGAGAAATCACCAAGCACGTAATGGAGCACCTATTCCGGAAGGGATGGATTCGACGGGAATTTTCGAAGCATTTATGCAGAGGATGGAGCATGTGGGGGATACATATAATCACTCCACCCACCAGAGGCCTCTTGCACCCCCGCCACCAAGACAGACTGGAGATAAGCTGTTAAGCAAATTTTCGTGGGTTACGTCCCGAAAAGTTCGATGGACTAACAGAACCATGGAAAGTAGAACAATGGATAAGAGAGATGGAGTTAATATTTGAAGCATTGGAATGCAACAAACAAGAGAAATGTCGCCTTGCTACGTTTCAGCTCACTTATGCCGCCGCAGATTGGTGGGAAGCTGAGCGAGCCACAATTGGGATCGATGCCGCTAGAGCTATGTCGTGGGAGACATTCAAAGGCAGATTTTTGGATAAGTATTTTCCAGAAGATGAGAGAGATCAACAGGAAAGGAACTTTCTCAATTTGATCCAAGGAGGATGGAATGTACGGGAATACACAACACAGTTCGAGCGTTGATCCAGAATTGCTCAGCATATGATAGACACTCCGCAGAAGAAGGTGAAGAGATTTCACCAAGGACTGAACCCCCACCTCAGACATATGATGGTTGGTCATCTGAACCAGTCGTATGAGGAAATTGTTAGATTTGCTACAGGATTAGAAAAGGATGCTAATCCAGTACAGCAATCACAGACAAATCGACCTCAGTCGTCACGAGGGTTTCAACAGAGGAATTTCCATAATCGACCACCGAGAAATACCCAAGGATGGAGACCTCAGGAAAACTTTCAAGGAAACAAGAGAATCTGGGAAGGAGCCAGGAAACCTCAGCAGGGTTATAATCGACCCCAGCAAAATCAACAGCGAGAACTACAGCCACAGGCATTACTGACAGCCCCGTCAAGCAACATTGGAGGTTGTTTTAACTGTGGAAAGCCCGGACATATTGCAAGGAACTGCACTGCCCATAGACCTAATCGCAGGCCGGATATTGTCTGCCGCAACTGCAATAAGCCAGGGCACGTGAGCAGGGATTGTCGTGCACCACGAGGAGGACACTACGGAGTCCCAGTGCAAGGAATCCAAGGACCTCCTGAGCAGACCAGAATGAATGCTATCATTCCAGGAGAAGTAGGCTTTAATGCTGATGAGCAGCAACATTTGGAAGGTACGCTTGTACTCTTTCATAGTCCAGTTAAAGCTTTATTTAATACTAGAGCCGCACGTTCTTTTATTGCTATTAAGATTGTGCGTCAGTTGGGTTTAGAACCCCAGACACTTGAGTCAACACTGAATGCTGTGTCACCGTTGGGAGTGACAGTTAAGTTGAGTAAAGTGTGTAGAGATTGCCCATTGACTTTGGGAGATAGGAATCTTCCAGCCGACTTGGTAGTTCTGTCGATGTCCGAGTTCAACATTATCCTAGGGATGGATTGGTTAACTAAATATGGTGCCAATTTGGATTGCCCTACTAGGACGATTGTATTTCCAATATAAGGAAAGCCGACGATCAGATTTCAGTGTCAACCGACAAGCGACCTGTTTCTTACGAGTGGTTTGGCTACGATCATTAGTACGAGTACGGAGCTTACGATGGATCAAATTCCTATTACACGAGACTTTCTAGATGTATTTCAGGATATTAAAGGACTTCCACCGAAAAGAGAAATAGACTTCTGCGTGGAATTAGTACCTGGTACATTGCCTATTTCTAAGACTCCATATAGGATGGCACCAACCGAGATGTTGGAACTGAAGAAGCAAGTTCAAGAACTCGAAGATTTAGGATTTGTACGTCCAAGTACGTCACCTTGGGGAGCACCAGTTCTGTTTGTAAAGAAGAAGGAAGGAACACTTCGACTCTGTATGGACTACAGGGAGTTGAATAAAGTTACGATTAAGAATAGATATCCACTTCCCCGGATAGATGATTTGTTCGACCAGATACAAGGATCAAGGATCTTTTCCAAGATCGATTTACGTTCAGGATACCACCAGTTGTTAGTTCGATCAGAGGATGTATCGAAGACTGCATTCAGGACAAGATACGGGCATTACGAGTTTCTAGTTATGCCATTTGGATTGACGAATGCGCCAGCAGTATTTATGGACTTGATGAATAGAGTATTCAGACTATATCTGGATAAATTCATTATAGTGTTCATTGATGATATACTGATCTACTCAAAGACAGAAGAGGATCACAAGGAGCATTTACAAGTTGCCTTGCAGACACTTCGAGATAGCAAGTTGTATGCAAAGTTCAGCAAGTGTGAGTTTTGGCTACAGGAAGTCAAATTCTTGGGACATGTTATATCTCAGGAAGGTATTTCGGTAGACTCATCTAAGATTGATGCAGTCTTAAGCTGGAACAGACCGAAGAATGCGACCGAAGTCAGAAGTTTCCTCGGTTTAGCAGGATATTACAGAAGATTTGTCGAAGGATTTTCCAAGTTAGCAGGACCATTGACGAATTTAACAAGGAAAGAGACGAAGTATGAATGGACAGACAAGCATGAGGGTGCATTTCAGGAGTTAAAAGAAAGATTGACTTCTGCACCAGTACTCGCATTACCTAAGAGTGGAGAAAAGTATGTGATCTACAGTGATGCATCGTACCAAGGACTCGGGTGTGTGCTTATGCAAGATGGAAATGTTATCGCATATGGATCAAGACAATTGAAGGTACATGAGAAAAATTATCCTACGCATGATCTGGAATTAGCAGCAATAGTGTTTGCATTGAAAATTTGGAGACACTATCTCTATGGAGAAAAGTTTGACTTGTTTTCCGATCATAAGAGCTTGAATTATTTGTTCTCTCAAAAGGAGTTGAATATGCGACAACGAAGGTGGATGGAATTACTCAAAGACTATGACTTTTCTTTGCAATACCATCTCGGTAAAGCAAACGTAGTAGCAGACGCTTTGAGCCGTAAACCTCGGCTAGTGACCGCTGCATTTCTAATTAGAGAATGGAGAGCATTAGAAGAAATTGCTGAATTTGATCTTCAGCCAGTGGAGCTAATGAAAGGACAACATTTTGGATGTCTTATGGTACAACCGACTTTGATCAGTCGTATCATGGAGGCTCAACAGACAGCAAAGGATTTGAAGTTATGGTTCGCCAAGATGACATCCAAGGAACCAGAAGTCTGGAATATTAGTACCGACGGAGCTTTACGATGTAAAGATAGACTCTGTGTACCTAATAAAGAAAGTCTCCGAAAAGACATATTGGATGAAGCTCATAAGTCACATGACGATTTATCCCGGAAGTACGAAGATGTATAAGGATTTGAAGAGAAATTTCTGGTGGGAAGGAATGAAGCGAGAAGTGGCTGAGTATGTAGCTCAGTGTCTTACTTGTAAACAAGTAAAGGCAGAACATCAGAAACCACCTGGACTTCTACAGCCGTTACCTATTCCTCAATGGAAATGGGAACACATAACCATGGATTTCGTGGTAGGATTGCCAAAGTCACAGCAGAATCATGATGCTATATGGGTAATCGTGGATCGACTTACTAAGACGACACATTTTATTGCCTATAGCATGACGTATTCAGTAGAACGTTTGAGCCGAATGTATCTACAACACGTTGTACGATTACATGGAGTGCCTGTATCTATTGTGTCAGACCGAGATTCGCGCTTTACAGCAGAATTCTGGAAGAGTCTCCAGACAGCAATGGGAACGATATTGAACTTGAGTTCAGCTTTTCATCCGCAGACCGATGGACAGACTGAAAGAATTAATCAAGTAATGGAAGATATGTTACGTGCTTGTGTCATTGATTTTGAGAGTTCTTGGGAGATACACTTACCTCTGATTGAGTTCGCCTATAATAATAGTTATCATTCAAGCATAGATATGGCGCCATTCGAAGCTTTGTACAGAAGACCTTGCCGATCGCCGCTATGTTGGACCGAAGTCGGAGATAGTCAACTTCTTGGGCCAGAGATGGTACGAGAAACCAGTGAGAAGATTCAAGTCGTACGTGAGAAGATGAAGACAGCCCAGACCAGATACAAGAGTTATGCTGACAAGCGACGCAAAGACTTGGAGTTTGCCGTTGGAGATCACGTATTACTCAAGGTTTCACCTGTTTGAGGAATCGTCAGATTTGGTCAGAAAAGGGGCAAATTATTGCCACGTTTCATCGGACCATTTGAGATTCTAGAGTGTGTTGGGAAGGTTGCTTATCGCCTTGCATTGCCGCCAAAGATGTCAGGAGTGCACAATGTTTTCCACATCAGTATGCTGAGGAAGTGTGTTCACCACCCAGCGCATGAGATCAGCTTTGAAGACATTAAAGTCCACAATAACGCTACATTCAATGAAGGACCTGTTCGCATTCTAGATCGAGGAATCAAGAAGCTCAGGAACAAGGAGATTCCGTTAGTAAAGATTCAGTGGAAGCATCATGATGAAAGAGAAGCTTCGTGGGAACTAGAGTCAGAGATGCGCGAGAAGTTTTTGTTTTTGTTTTAGATCTTGTTGCCTTTGATTTCGAGGACGAAATCTTTTGTTGAGTGGTGGATGATGTAATACCCTGTATTTTGGTATATTAATAAGACCTGGTATTTCATTTCTATACTTGTATAACCTTAAACTTTCATTTGGTGTAATTTGGATACCAATCGATTGCCTTTAACTCCCAATCGATTGACATTTTTCAGATACCAATCGATTGACATGTTCCCAATCGATTGACATTCAACCGACTAAAGGTGATTACGTGTCAATATCCCAATCGATTGCCATTTATCCCAATCGATTGACATTATTCCAATCGATTGACTACAAATATCTGTTCCCAATCGATTGACTTGTGTCCCAATCGATTGACATTAGCTGAGACATATTTTCTTCTTTTCTTGAGCTTTAAACGTGTGGCACTCTTAACCCCTATATATACTCGTTCATTTATGGCCTTGGGTCATTTTGGCAGCCTTGAGAGAGAGAGAGTGTCACGCCCCGCAGTAGCAAAAATAGAGAAAATAAATTCTTTTTTGGACCCGTAGGCCATGACAGTTGAAAGTCACCACATTGTCCACGACCAAAATCGAACCATCATAGAAATGATTCAAACCACGCATTTGGAAGTTCTAAGTTCGATATATAAAACCAAAGTTAAATACTAACTATTACAACCCATAAGTATTGCAGAAGTATAAATAAAGTATTACGGCAACATACGCCGATAATAAACGTAACTATTTCAGAAGTCTCTAAACATAAACACGAGCTAACTACGGCACAACTTCCAGCCTTCAGCTTGCGTAGTATTCAGCACCGACATAGTCTCCATCATTGTAGGCTCCATCCTCGTGACCCTTGTCCATGTATGCATCACCTACATACTCATAACCCTGGCCAGCTGGACGTCGAATATCCAGCGGCATAACAACGCCGTCAGCTACGAAAGCCGAGTGAATGCAAATACTAACAGAGTATCTACAGATATGTAGCATATAACAACATCAATAAAAAGGATCATCTCATCGTTCGTATGCATGTATGCACCAACCCAATATCCAACAACGGACATCGTCCCAAATCTCCCAATATATAACATAGACTCTTGGGTCCACATTAATCAGACACGTAGTCCCATACCTACGGTCTGTTCACTCTTGACACGCAGTCCCATATAATCTAGCCAAACACCCCGATATACTTTGGCCAACACGCCCCTGATACATCCTGGCCAACATGCCCAATACTTTACTCTGGCCAACTCGCCCAATATGTTACTCTGGCCAACTCGCCCAATATGCCAACTCGCCCAATATATTCTCTGGCAAACTCGCCCCATATGTTACTCTGGCCCACTCGCCCCATATGTTACACTGGCCCACTCGCCCCATATGTTACTCTGGCCAACTCGCCTCATATGTTACTCTGGCCCACTCGCCCCATATGTTACTCTGGCCACTCGCCCCATATGTTACTCTGGCCAACTCTATCATATATTGATTTGACACGAAGTCCCGGTCCTATCCCAGCACCTGGGATTCCACACTCAACATCATACGGTCTTAGCGACCGCATTCACGCACACCCATAAATAGTATCAACCTCTGCGGTCGACAGACCCACTAATATGCACGTCGGCTTCTTAATCTCGTTATTATCTCATATATCAAAAGGATATAAAAATACAAGGAAAATACAGGGTATTACACATAACAACATTCAAACCAAAACTAGAATGAAATATTAGACATCGTGTATGATTCTAGTAAAAATAGGGCACAGGGGTATTTTGGTCATTTTCCAATTTTGTACGTCCACAACCGAATTTATAAAAGTTCCGTGAGATTAAATAAATAAGTATTCATGTTGGAAGTTAAGAATTTTCGATCCTCATTAAGAATCCATCTCGATTCCAGTCGTATTTGAAAATACCAGTTTATCGTATTTATGTCGTATTTATCTAAATGCGTAATATAATACGTATAAGCATCACATAATTAATATAAATCATAATCATAATCATAATCATAATCATAATTATGTGTTCATAACAAAGTGTAATATAAATAGCTGAGTGAGTTGGAGACTCACCTAAATTCGCAGAATAATAATGCCGAGAAAACCCGAAGAATCTTCGAATATAAAATTCCGGCTTCAAATAGCGTTCTTGGTGTTCTTGGTGTACTATGTGTGTTCTTGGTGTTCTTGGTGTACTAGGTGTGTTCTTGGTGTTCTTGGTGTACTAGGTGTGTTCTTCGTGTTTGTGTGTGTGTTCTTGGTGTTCTTGGTGTTTGTGTGTGTGTTCTTGGTGTTCTTGGTGTTTGTGTGTGCATTAGGATAACTTCTCAACCTCATAAGTCTAAGGATAAATGTAATGGAATGGTCCCATATATATAGGAACCAAGGAGGGACCTCACCTTGCAATTACCAAGAGTTAAAGGATCAAAGGATAATTATTTCCTTAGGGCCATGTTTGGTTGGGAAATCATAACTGGTCCAAATATACCAGATATTCACAAATCTGCTAAATTTCTGTTTCTAAAAATTCTAAAAATTTATAATCGAGTTCTATAAATACTGAATATTATAATAACAACATAAAAACACTTATTCATCTTGGGAAATAAATATTTAAAAATAGCGGGTATTACATCATCCCCCACTAACTGAAGATTTCGTCCCCGAAATCCGAACTAAGCATCGTTGAACAACTCCGGGTACTTCTCACGCATCTCTGACTCTAGCTCCCATGATGCTTCTCCTTCGTCGTGAAACTTCCACTGGATCTTTACCAACGGAATTTCCTTACTTCTCAGCTTCTTAATTCCCCAATCCAGAATTCGCACTGGTCCTTCATGAAATGACATTATCGTTAACCTCAATGTCCTCAAAGTTGATCTCATGACTCGGATTGTGAGCACACTTTCTTAACATGCTAACATGAAACACGTTGTGTACTCCTGACATCTTAGGTGGTAACGCGAGTCGGTAGGCAACTTTTCCTACACGTTCAAGGATCTCAAATGGTCCAATGAAACGCGGTGCTAGCTTTTCTCTCTTCTGCCCAAATCTGACAATTCCTCGCACCGGAGATACCTTGAGTAGCACATGATCTCCAACACTGAATTCCAAACTCCTGCGACGTTTATCTGCATAACTCTTATGTCTACTCTGCGCCGTTCGCATCCTTTTTTTCACAATCTGGATCTTCTCATTAGTTTCTCGAACTAATTCAGGTCCAAGCAGTTGATTGTCTCCAACCTCTGCCCAACACAAAGGTGATCGGCACGGTCTTTCGTATAATGCCTCAAAGGGTGCCATTCCTATGCTCGAGTGGTGACTGTTATTGTACGCAAATTCTATCAGCGGTAGATGAGTCTCCCATGAGCTCTCAAAATCAATAACACATGCTCGAAGCTTGTCCTCCATCACTTGGTTAACTCGTTCAGTCTGCCTATCAGTCTGTGGATGAAAGGCAGTGCTCAAGTTTAACGAAGTCCCCAATGCTGTCTGTAGACTTTTCCAAAATTCCGTAGTGAATCTTGAATCACGGTCTGATACGATTGATACAGGTACACCGTGTAGTCGCACAACTTGTTGTATATATATCCGACTCAAACGTTCGATTGGATACGACATACTATAAGCTATGAAATGCGCCGATTTGGTAAGTCGATCCACAACTACCCAAATAGCATCGTGGTTTTGCTGAGACCTTGGCAAACCTACCACGAAATCCATAGTTATATGTTCCCACTTCCATCCGGGAACTGGTAATGGTTGTAGAAGTCCTGGAGGCTTTTGATGTTTCGCCTTCACTTGCTTGCACGTGATATATTGAGACACGTGTTCCGCAACTTCTCGTTTCATTCCTTCCCACCAGAAGTTTCTCTTCAAATCTTTGTACATCTTTGTGCCTCCTGGGTGGATAGTCATTCGCGACTTGTGCGCTTCGTCCATTATGTCTTTTCTAAGATTATCTTCATCTGGCACACAAAGTCTGCCTCTGCATCTGAGTGCTCCATCTGAACTAATACTCCAATTCTCTGGTTCCTTCACTGCATTGCTCGCGAACCACTCTTGAAGTCCTTCGTTCTTCCTCTGTGCTTCAAGGATACGACTGATGAGTGTCGGTTGTACTACCAAACATCCAAAGTGTCGTCCTTCACCTGAATCTGAGGCTTGAATACCGAATTCAGCCAAAGTTCCCAATGCTTGCCATTCTTTGATCATAAGAGAAGCTACTATTATCCTCCTGGGTTTCCGACTTAAAGCATCGGCTACTACGTTTGCTTTCCCAGGGTGATACTGTAATGTGAAATCATAGTCTTTCAATAATTCCATCCAACGTCGTTGCCTCATGTTCAACTCCTTTTGAGAGAACAAGTATCTCAGGCTTTTATGATGTGAGAACAGATCGAACTTCTCGTCGTAGAGGTAATGCCTCCAAATCTTGAGAGCAAAAACAATCGCGGCTAGTTCGAGGTCATGCGTTGGATAATTCAACTCGTGAGGCTTCAACTTCCGTGATCCGTATGCAATAACCTTTCCATCTTGCATCAGAACACATCCGAGTCCTTGGTGTGATGCGTCGCTATAAATGGTGAACTGCTCACCGCTCTTAGGTATCGCAAGCACTGGCGCTGTAGTCAATCTCTCCTTCAATTCTTGGAATGCTCGTTCATGCTTGTTACCCCATTCAAACTTCAAATCCTTCTTCGTTAGTCCGGTAAGAGGAGCTGCGATCTTGGAGAATCCTTCCAAAAATCTCCGGTAGTATCCAGCTAGACCAAGAAAACTTCTGACTTCCGTTGCAGTGGTTGGTATATTCCAATCCAGAACTGCGTCTGTCTTTGACGAGTCTACTGCTATTCCATCTCGTGAGACAACATGTCCTAGGAACTTGACTTCCTTCAGCCAAAACTCGCACTTACTGAACTTCGCATACAGTTGGTTATCTCGAAGGGTCTGTAGTGCGATCCTTACATGTCCCTCATGTTCCTCCTTGGTCTTGGAGTAGATCAGAATATCGTCTATGAACACGATAATGAACTGGTCCAAGTAGGGCCTAAATACTCTATTCATTAGGTCCATGAATACCGCTGGGGCGTTGGTTAATCCAAAAGACAACCAAGAATTCATAATGCCCATACCTCGTCCTGAAAGCAGTCTTTGAAATATCCTCAGGTCGAACCAACAATTGGTGATATCCGGATCGTAGGTCGATCTTCGAGAAAGTTGTCGCTCCTTGCAACTGATCAAACAGATCATCGATTCTAGGGAGTGGGTACTTATTCTTAATCGTGACCTTGTTGAGCTCCCTATAGTCGATACAAAGTCGCTGAGTTCCGTCCTTCTTCTTAACAAATAACACCGGCGCTCCCCAAGGTGACGTGCTGGGTCGAACGAACTTGAGATCTTCTAGCTCTTGCACTTGCTTCTTCAGTTCTTGCATCTCCGTTGGTGCCATCTGATAAGGAGCCTTTGATTTCGGTGAAGTGCCAGGCACTAACTCGATACAGAAATCAATCTCCCACTTAGGTGGCAGTCCAATAATACTCTGAAACACATCCTCAAAGTCTCTGACTACAGGAATCTGTGCAACAGTGAGTTCCGAACTCGAGCTCTCGATAGCTGCTAGACGGCTAGTGAGAAAAGCATCGCTAGAGGGGTTGCATTGAAAATCAAAAGACTGACTTCCTGGTACCAAAAAGGTAATCATCCTATTGGCATAGTCCAACTTGGCACAATACTTCGTGAGCCAATCAAATCCTAAGATGATGTCAAATTCCCTCATTGACAAAATGATTAGATCTGCGGGAATAATTCTATCCTCGAGGGTTAAAGTACAATCCTTGCACACTTTCCCTAATTTTACGGTTACTCCCAAAGGTGATACCGCATTCAGGGCTACATCAAGCGCCTGGGGTACTAAACCCAAAAGTTTAACAATTCCGATAGCAACAAACGAATTTGAAGCACCAGTATCAAATAGAACTTTAACTCGAGTGCTGAATAACGTAAGAGTACCTTCCATGTTCTGCTGTTCAGTCTCATCAAATCCCGCATTCTCTGGAAGAATAGCATTCATGCGAGCCTGTCCAACTTGGCCCTGAGCAACTGGTCTGTTGTATGCCCTATGGGGTGCTCTGCAATCCTTGCTGATGTGGCCATGCTTGTTTGCAGTTGTAACAGAGAACGCTCGCCCTGTTGTAGTTCTTGGAAGCTCGGCAGTCCTTAGCCAAATGACCTGGCTTTCCGCAATTAAGGCATCCACCAGTATTGCCTCCAGTAACGACAGGAAGTCCTTGTGGAGGAGGAGCTGGGTTCATAGCATAACAATTATGGGGAAACGCCGATTGTGGCCTTCTCTCTCCATTCCAGCTACGCTTGTTCCATTGGAATCGCATCGGAGGTCTAGGTCCTTGGTTACCTCTGGGTGGTAGCCGATTCCCAAAACGTCCTTGCTCCCGTCCATTAATATCCTCATGACCGACTGCCATTCCTACCATGGCCTTGAAGGTTTGACCCTGATGATTCAGAGTCATCCGTTGTAGTGGCAGTGAGAGGCCCTGGTGATACTGCCTATTCTTCTTCTCTGGAGTATCGATCATATGAAGAGCAAAACGGGATAATCGTTCAAACTGCACCGTATATTCCCTCACGGTAAGGTTCCCTTGCCTTAGTTCGATGAATTCTCTCTCCTTCCTGTTCCTCTCGGTCTGAGGAAAGTAGTTCTCAAGAAAGAGCCCTTTAAATGTGATCCAGGGCATCCTTCTGGCCGCTTCCTCTCCTACAGTCGCCTTCTCCGATTCCCACCAATCGGCAGCCGCATAAGTCAATTGGAATGTCGCCAGTCGACGCTTCTCGATCTCATTACATCCCAGGGTGTCGAAGATTGCTTCCATCTCTCGGAGCCACTGTTCTGCCTGCCACGGCTTAGTATTCCTGTCAAACTTCTTCGGACGAAAGTGACGAAAACGCTCCACTATTCTATCCTCAACTGGCCGCGGGGGTGGTCCTTGTTTATTTCCGTTGTGCATGTTAGGATTGTTGATCTGTTCCATCCTACGCACAAAGGCTTCGAACAGTCCAGTCGGATCAGCAGCTTGGGGTGCTTGGGGGACGTCCTCAATCTGAGCGGGACGATTCCGAGTAGGCATTCCTGCCATCGATGCGGTAAGGTTGGGTACTAAACAGACATCTCTCGGTTAGTCGTCAACCCAAAAATAGTCAAAGAAAATAATTCCGAAATTATACGTAATAGTTATAGAAAATAATTCGCAACTAAACATAATAGTAGCTATAACTAGTATCACATTAATAGCACGGAGAATTCCATAGGGACGATCTCTAAAACACAAACTTAGAGTCAACCCTTATCTCAAGGAATCTTAGGTTCAACTCAAGAAATGTTGGACAATTGGTGAACGCGACTACTAAACCTAGGCTCTGATACCAAAAATCCTATCACGCCCCGCAGTAGCAAAAATAGAGAAAATAAATTCCTTTTTGGACCCGTAGGCCATGACAGTTGAAAGTCACCACATTGTCCACGACCAAAGTCAAACCATCAGAGAAATGATTCAAACCACGCATTTGGAAGTTCTAAGTTCGATATATAAAACCAAAGTTAAATACTAACTATTACAACCCATAAGTATTGCAGAAGTATAAATAAAGTATTACGGCAACATACGCCGATAATAAACGTAACTATTTCAGAAGTCTCTAAACATAAACACGAGCTAACTACGGCACAACTTCCAGCCTTCAGCTTGCGTAGTATTCAGCACCGGCATAGTCTCCATCATTGTAGGCTCCATCCTCGTGACCCTTGTCCATGTATGCATCACCTACATACTCATAACCCTGGCCAGCTGGACGTCGAATATCCAGCGGCATAAAACGCCGTCAGCTACGAAAGTCGAGTGAATGCAAATACTAACAGAGTATCTACAGATATATAGCATATAACAACATCAATAAAAAGGATCATCTCATCGTTCGTATGCATGTATGCACCAACCCAATATCTAACAACGGACATCGTCCCAAATCTCCCAATACATAACATAGACTCTTGGGTCCACATTAATCAGACACGTAGTCCCATACCTACGGTCTGTTCACTCTTGACACGCAGTCCCATATAATCTAGCCAAACGCCCCGATATACTTTGGCCAACACGCCCAATACTTTACTCTGGCCAACTCGCCCAATATGTTACTCTGGCCAACTCGCCCAATATATTACTCTGGCCAACTCGCCCAATATATTCTCTGGCAAACTCGCCCCATATGTTACTCTGGCCCACTTGCCCCATATGTTACTCTGGCCAACTCTATCATATATTGATTTGACACGAAGTCCCGGTCCTATCCCAGCACCTAGGATTCCACACTCAACATCATACGGTCTTAGCGACCGCATTCACGCGCACCCATAAAATAGTATCAACCTCTGTGGTCGACAGACCCACTAATATGCACGTCGGCTTCTTAATCTCGTTATTATCTCATATATATCAAAAGGATATAAAAATACAAGGAAAATACAGGGTATTACACATAACAACATTCAAACCAAAACTAGAATGAAATATTAGACATCGTGTATGATTCTTGTAAAAATAGGGCACAGGGGTATTTTGGTCATTTTCCAGTTTTGTACGTCCACAACCGAATTCATAAAAGTTCCGTGAGATTAAATAAATAAGTATTCATGTTGGAAGTTAAGAATTTTCGATCCTCATTAAGAATCCATCTCGATTCCAGTCGTATTTGAAAATACCAGTTTATCGTATTTATGCCGTATTTATCTAAATACGTAATATAATACGTATAAGCATCACATAATTAATATAAATCATAATCATAATCATAATCATAATCATAATCATAATCATGTGTTCATAACAAAGTGTAATATAAATAGCTGAGTGAGTTGGAGACTCACCTAAATTCGCAGAATAATAATGCCGAGAAAACCCGAAGAATCTTCGAATATAAAATTCCGGCTTCAAATAGCGTTCTTGGTGTTCTTGGTGTACTATGTGTGTTCTTGGTGTTCTTGGTGTACTAGGTGTGTTCTTGGTGTTCTTGGTGTACTAGGTGTGTTCTTGGTGTTCTTGGTGTTTGTGTGTGTGTTCTTGGTGTTTGTGTGTGTGTTCTTGGTGTTCTTGGTGTTTGTGTGTGCATTAGGATAACTTCTCAACCTCATAAGTCTAAGGATAAATGTAATGGAATGGTCCCATATATATAGGAACCAAGGAGGGACCTCACCTTGCAATTACCAAGAGTTAAAGGATCAAAGGATAATTATTTCCTTAGGGCCATGTTTGGTTGGAAAATCATAACTGGTCCAAATATACCAGATATTCACAAATCTGCTAAATTTCTGTTTCTAAAAATTTATAATCGAGTTCTATAAATACTGAATATTATAATAACAACATAAAAACACTTATTCATCTTGGGAAATAAATATTTAAAAATAGCGGGTATTACAGAGAGAGACATACCTCTTGAGATATATACATACATATATCTATCTATATTTCTATATACACATACACACTGACCTTGGCAACTTGAAGAAGAGGAGAAGAAGAAGGAGAATCAGAAAGAAGAAGAAAGGAAGAGACAGAGAGAGATAAGGCTGGACAGAGAAAGAGAAGGAAGAGAGAGAGAGAGGAAAAGCTTGAGTATTCAAGACTTACACACCCAAACGCACCCTAGGTGAGTCCTAACTCACTTGGTCACTTGATTTGATGTATGTACAAGTTGTTATGACCTTTAGATGTGATAAAAGTATGAATTCTACGTTTAATTATGCTGTTTTTACAATCTGCTGGAGAAGACGTAGTACCAATCGATTGGCATAATCTCAATCGATTGACATCAGTCGTATCCCAATCGATTGAATAGGATTCCAATCGATTGACATCCCAATCGATTGAATAGGATTCTAATCGATTGACATTCCAATCGATTGCCATGTTTCTCAATCGATTGGTATAACTTTTTGTCCCAATCGATTGAACCTCTGTACCAATCGATTGGCATGATCAGAACATGATTTCCTTTGCCTATTTATTATATAAGAGGTTTAGTTGTTCGATTTCTAATTCGGAATTCCATTATGCGACTATGGGTTAGATAGGAGTAATGTGACACCAAAGATTTATGGATAATGAATAAATAAAAAGGAATATGAAGACGTGGGTGACGTGTTGATTTTGATATGAGTTTGATATCCGATTTCTTTTAATCCGAGTAGTCAGGCCACATTGGGAGTTGTCATGTGTCAATGTAGAATGGAACGTAAGTAGGTTTGGTAAGTTCTGGGAATGGTACGTGGATGGACGATTGGTCATGATATGCTCTTAAAAGCGGTGAACCGGATACATGGTTCTTAAAAGCAGTGAGCTGGACCAAGAAGTCTCAAGATAGACTGGATGATCTATGAGATGCTCTTAACAGCGGTGAACAGGATCATTGTTCATAAAAGCGGTGAGCTGGGATTACTAGTAGATGACGTTGAGTCGTGGCAATAGATTGATATGCCTTGTTCGAATCGTTATATCCCTGAAATGCGGTGAACAGGACCATTGTTCTTAAAAGCTGGGGACAGACTGACGTGGAGTCCATGACATGCGGTGAGCAGGATATATTGCTCTTAAAAGCGATGGACAGAATAAGGGTGTATCCCTAGAGTTAAACGATTGAGTATGTTCATGAAAATCAGAATATGTTGAGTTCGGTATTCGATTAACAAGACGTTAAGGGTCGGTTTACAAGGATGACTAAAGAAACAAGATAGGGATATAATAAGATGTTAACTCGTATTTTCATAAGCTTGTGTTTATTTCAGATAACTGGTACCTCGTTAGTTTATGCTCACTCAGCTCTCAGTAAGCTGACGGCCTTTTATTGCCTGGACTTTCCCCGTCCAGAATATCCTGCCCCTTATTCTGCAGGTAATGACCAGTACACTGATGACTATTATCCAGAGGAAGGCCCCACCGATGATGGTTACGCCAGGGAGGATTATCCTTATGCCAGTTGAAGACTGAAGATGTTATAGTTAGATTACATTTCGGTTGTTCTGTTGAACCTTTTGTTAACGGGTACTTGGGCATTTGTTGTCTTCAGACCTGTTGTGATCCTGTGGACCATACTCTGATATTTTGTAATAGTTAGCACTGTGTGTTATTCTCAGTTGTTTACTGTTGCTTTTCTTTTGGACTAGTACTGCGTGGTGTGGATTATTAGTGACTTTCACCTATCATTCCTTATGGACCCATAAAGGAAATTTATTTTTCTCTATTTATGCTGCTCCGGGGCGTGACAATATTTCACAAGTTAGAACTTCATACCTCGTGCGATTTCTCCCAAACTTTGAAGGATCGTCTAGGAGGCTAATTAATCGTCGGATTTCGAATTTGAGACAATTCCTACAAGTTTATACCTGTTTTTCCCAAAAGTTTAGAATTAAGATTTTTATAAAAATTGGCCAAACACGGCCTAAGTAGTATCAAAACGTAGATCTTACCTCCACGAGTTCAAATCTTGAATTTGGTGAAAAACTGACGGACGAAAGGTCGCCGATCGTCGTCGCAAAGCCCGTGGCAACAATCTCCCTTCTCTCTCCTCTCTCCTCTCTCTCTAGATATTTTTCCAACTTTTGGAGAATGAAATCTTATCCTCCACTATTTATAGAAAATTTTCTCGAAAATTGTGCTTACCTCCCCGCAAGTTTCTGAAACTTCTAGTTAACTTGTGAAACGTCGCACACGTCCATTTTATCACTTTACGAGTGAAAATTATAGATTTCAGAAGTTTCCAACTAAGTCTCGTTTGGGTACAAAAATAACGACCGAAACTAAATATGTGGAATCTCTACACCACCTACCTTTTTATTTTACATGTCACTCACGTTCTCACCACAGTTCTCAAAACGATATATAACAATATTGAGATTACCAGAAACTATACTACACAGGTATAATTCACTATTCACAAAATACCAGATAAGTCAAATAACATTTAAATCATATAAAATGTCATTTAACCATGCCAATGCAACATGAAATACCATGTTCCTGTGTCCTCTCTGACACCTCACCGTTGACCCACATTCACCCTCATTCAAATTTTCAAATGACATTGAAAACCCTTGAAATTAAATTTATGCATTAAAAACCAATGATTTTTCGGAATGGGTGTGACAAAAGGTACCCTAAGAACCAATCAAAACGTTTTAAAAATTTCCGGAAGGTATAGAAAAAGAATTCTGGCAAGGGTCATTTCGACCGGTCGAACGCGGTCGAATGACCCTTTAGCAAAATCCTGCCTAAAGCTGTAGAATTTTGCTTAAGGCACCATTCAACCTCACTCCTTTCAGTCCTCCAAGCATGATTACATCCAACCAACTTCACAAGTGATAAGAAGACTTTAAGGACATCATTAAGACATACTAATCTACGAAAAGAAACAATAACAGAACAAGTTAAGACTTGTTTGGCTTTAAAACATAAAAGTTCTATTACATGCCTCCAAAACACACGAGTTTGATGAGTTAAACATTCAAAACACGAATCCATGAGTTTGGATTCATTACAACATAACCACAAGTAGTTTTACAACTTATTACAACTTCCTAAGTCATTCCAAACCTTCCAAGTTGAAGTCAATAGTTCTAACTTCTCAAAATTTCATTTTACATCATTTGAAATTGAAAACAAAAACATATACAAATGAAGGATTCCCGTCGCTCCTGCAGTCTCATTCCTCACACTTCTTCTTTCCTTTATTTCGTTCCTTTGCAATGGGATAAATCTCCACTACTTAGCTATATGCTAAGTGCACAATTCTAAATATATGCTTATATGACAATTCAGGCTTTAAACATCTAAGTCACATCAAATAGTCTCTAGGGAGAGAGGCACGCGTTCATCCGGTATATCGGCAAGCCCAAAGTCTATCAACCGCGATGCCAATGGCAAGCCCACAGTCTATCTACCATTGTACCCAACTGCTCTGGCAGGGCCGGTTCCCAAATCGAGCAAGTAGCCGTTGCTACTGTAACTCTCAAACATCGAGAGGCGTACCCCGACATGAACTTGTATCAAACTCCCTTTTGACCCACATAGACACATAGCGTGCTCATATAATCATATATACGTGCTTTCATGACATTTTCATGTGCATAATTAACGAGCCTACTTAATGCATGAAATTCTCCCGGATCCAAAATATTAAGTCCGATAATTAAAACATGAAATTTTCTATAATTCATAGACTTAGAATTCATACCTCGTGCGATCGTCCTAATTTTGAAGGATGAAGTAAGAGACTAATTAAATGTCGGATCAAGCAATTCCTACAAGTTTACACGCGTTTTCCCCAAAATTCCAACATTAGGATTTTTATCAAAACTTAACCAAACGAATCCTAAGAGACATCAAAACGTAGCTATTACCTTGGGGAGTCTGAATGTGAAATTTGGTTGAATACAAACGGGCAGAAGTCCGTCGATTTGCATCAGCTAGCTCTAAGCTCCCAAAATCCCTCCCTTTTGATTTCAATTTTTTTTAGGAAAGTTGTAAAGAAAAATATCTTGGACTTCCTATTTATAGGCAACACTCTCGGAAATTGTGTTTACCTCCCCACGAGTTCTCAAAACTCCTAATTAACTCCTGAAACGTCGTACACGTCCATTTTATTACTTCACGAGTGAAAACTATAAAGTACACAAGTTTTCGACTAAGTCTCGTTTGTCGCCGTAATTACGGCCGAAAACTAGTTTCCATGGAATCTCTAAATAACCTCCATTTTCATGCAACACATCCTATCGGTTAACGTTAAAACAATCCAAATAATCTTAAACAATATCAATACATACAGAAAATATACTACACAAGTAAATTTACCATTCATTATTTACCAGATAGCCAAATAACATTTAATCCACATAAATGTCATTTAATCACACGAATGTCTCAATGATTTTCGAATCACCGTATCCTTACTCGACACCTTCCGTTGACCACAGTCAACCACTTATCTCAATTATTAATAAACATTAATAATTTCACATATTACTACAACATTGTATTAAACGTATGTAAATTCTGGAACGGAAGGACCTACCTGTTGAGCTCAAAGATTCTTATCAAAACTACAAGTGGTTAATTCAAATAACTTGAACACTCAATGTAAAGTCCATAAAAGAAAATGGGAGACAACATATTATAACCACAACACAAAATATCCGCAACCACATACAGAGCTTCAAGTTTAATCACCGAGTGGGAGTGAGAATCAATATTCAAGTGAAAGAGTTATGAGCAGGGTAAGAGAGAATGCAACACAGAGTTTACTTGGGTGGAAAAATCATAGAGAGAGAGAGTGTGTGTGTGTGTATGTGTATGTGTGTGTGTGTCACACCATATCCCGCCACGCGCGGATTAGGATCGTGTAACAAAGGACCCTAAACATCAATTATTAACGTGGTTTTTAAGAAAAATCCCATTAGATACATAGTAAAGTATTTTCATTTGAACATCCAGATCCAATCTAGTGATCGGGGATCCAGTCGACTAGAAATGCAAATTGTAGAGAGTTCAATTTTGAGGATCCCCTAGTCCGGTCGACTGCCCTGGTCCAGCCGACTAAACTTTTTGAGGTCCGGTCGACTGAACTTCGGTTCGATCGACTGGAAATGCAAGTTGCTGAGAGTTCAACCTATAGAAAAAATGATCCAGTCGACTGTACGCCTGATCAGTCGACAGGTTTGCAACAGCAGAGCATTCTGCAGCACCCTAATGAGCAACCCAAAGCAAAATTTAAGACACAAACTTAAGCCAAAATATTTCCAAACTACATTATAACATCATTTACATCACCAAGCATCCCCGAAGTTTCAACATGAGTCTAATTTATATGATTACAAGTTTCAAAACTACAAGTTCTACCCCAAATTCAACATACACATGTTTCTAGAAATCCCAAAACCACATATTACACTTAACTAGATTATGAACAAAGAAACTCAGTCCCAATCCTCCATTCGCAATGCACACGTCACCTCCTTTCCGAGCCTTGCTCCAAATCTGTAGTGGTTGTTATGTACCACAACAGAAATAGGAAAACAGTTTTCTTAAGCATTACGCTTAGTGAATTAACTAACGTGCTTTAATGAGATGGCATGTATAATGCATCAAATTTAAGCATATAAGTATACGTAATCGCAGAATAATTGGGTTAATGGTTCACTCAGACCCGATGACCTTTCCCATGGCCCTGCGGTCACTTCTATTCCTTGGACTACTGTTCCAAAACAGTTTCTTCTCCTTTTCCTCCCTTATTTCACTACTATGAACCATTACTCCCAACTATTCATTGACCACTTAACACACATAAGCACATAGCCACATAAGCATGCTGATTTCTCACATAATTAACAAAAAATGGGCAATTCTAACATAAGTTAATCTACTAATTTCAGAATAAATAATCTTTAACTAGCAATTGAAGCACATGACATGAACCACATCAAATCTTTTGGTTAGAAAACTCACCTTAACTGAATTCTACCCAATTTAGCTAGCAAAATGCAAAATTCTTCCAAATTTCAACCCAATTCTCACTTCGGAATAATTCCTACACGTTTTCGGCAAACTGCGTGTCACCGATTAAAATAGGTCACTAAAATTTGACGATTAAAATAGAATTGAAAGACATAAATTGACCATCTCACCTCCACGAGACCGAATATGGCTTCGGTTCACGAATTGGACGAACGATGGTGACGGCACAACGAGTGAACGGCGTCGGAGCTTCATCTCTCTCCCTCTTTCTCGCTAATTTCTCTCTCTCTCTCTCCCTCTATCTCTCACCGGACTGTTTCTCTCTTCTTCGTTTTGTGTGTGTGTGTGTGTGTATTAGAGAAGACAATAGGTGTCTTTTCCTAAGCCTAAGCATGTATGACTCATGCCTTAATTTACATTTAGCTCCCCAAAGTTCTAATTCCTTATTATGACCTCCCCAAATATTCCATTAACTACCCAATTATCTAATGGGTGTTTGTCTAAGTCCTGTATGGGTCCCAAACATGGTCCCAATTATTTTGTGAGTTGCTATCGCCCTACTAATTATGAATACTTTTTCATTTATACCATTATTTGGGTATCCAAACTAATACCAAATGCTAACATATAATATCATAAATATGAAAGCATTCTTAAAACAAGTATTCATGTAGTCATATAAATGCATTTAACATATAAAATGCAGATTTTATTATCCAGGCCTTTCACTGGGTCTCACTTCAATACCTGTCCCACCCTACTGGGGACTTTTTCCAACTGTGTCCTTCCGTCAACACTTTTTACTAGTGAGTCCAAGCCTCTCTTTAATCCATAATATACACTAATTATAGTAATTAATGCTTATTTAAATAGTAGTCAAACTTTCTCCTGGGTATGGGTGTTACAAACAGAGAGAGAGAGAGAGAGAGAGAGAGAGAGAGGGAGAGAGAGAGAGAGAGAGAGTATCCGTTTTGAATTTGAGAGATTAATTCTACCAAAATGTGAGGGATAAAATTGGTGATTGATAAAAGATTTCAGTAATTTTTAGAAGCAAAGAAAATAAAACATGTTTGAAAAAGTATATAAAATAGCAAGAATATGTCCCAAGAGAAATTTGCCTATAATTTTGGATGGGATAGGTGGGGAAAGAGAGATCGTGTCGACTAAAAATGTTTGAAAAATATTTAATATATAATATGATTTTTAGAGAAGTTACCACGCGGCAAAACTAAATACCTTTGCTTTCATATATACATATTAGATATTAGATATATATGTTCAGACTTTTAAGTGAACTGAGTTGAGTGAATTTACCCAGTGAACTGACTTTTAAGCCTAACAGAATCCGTGGGTCAGCGGGGCATCCAACGGGTTCTTTTAGGCTTAAAAGCCAGTTCACTAGGTAAGTTCACTCGATCTAATTCACTTAAGAGCCTCTCCGTAGATATATATATATATATATATTAGGCTTGTGAAAATAATGAGATTAATTGTACAGGCTACATAAGAAGTTTTTGTTTTCATGTTGATCTCGTTTAAATAGGATTTCTTCTTTAGTTACCTTGACAGAGTTTTAACACGTTAGATATGGTTTGATTGTGCTTGTTATTTTCTATTTTTTATTTAATGTTTTTGGTCAAAAGTTTTTTTTCTTATCTTCAATATATGCTAATAACTAATGCATAATGATAGGCACCAAAATCACTCCCACAACTATTAATTTAACCAAATTATGTGTGTGAGTGAGAGAGAAAGAGAGAGAAGCTGCCACACTAGCACTGATGTGGCAAAATGAATTGTTTTGTTTTCATACATGTGCAATGCAATGATCTAACATTTTAAAAAGAATTTGCAGAATCCTTATGCTAGTTTTGCAAGTAAAAATAATTGTGAATTGGTTTTATAAAATGCCAATGAACTCTTTATAAAAGGTCGGAAAAAAAAAAGAGGATTATCGAACCTTAAAATTGGAGCAATACAAAAACATGAAGAATAAACTTTTCAAATCCCGAAAATGCATAGAAAATCAAAGAAATTGGCATTGGCCAAATTGATTGGGATATAAAATGTCTAAGATATTTAATTCATACCATATCCCACAAATACGTTTGGAAAACAAAAAATATAAAATGGCATTAATCTATATGCACATAACATATACATGTAAATATGTGTGTGTATTTTTCATTTAAATTTCATTAGCATTAATCTAAAATTATTATTAATATTAGTTGCAATTTGGAGAGAGTGATAGAGAGAAAGAAAGGGGAAGAGGAAGGAGTGCCACGTGGGTTTTCATATATAGATATATATATATATATTAGATATCTATACTAATATATAAAAGGAGAGGGAGGGGTACCTAAATTATACCTGCAATCAACTATATTTACAACATAACCAATGAAATTGACCTTCCAAAATTAAATAAGAGGGAACTTAAATGTCATTTACTATCACAACTTGAATTTCAAATACAAAAGTGAAGCGAAATAGTTAACAAAAACAGTTTCTCTCAAAAGAATCAAACTGCAACTGTCTCTCTTCTTCCCCCACAAAATGAAGTGCCATTCCATTTATGAATATCAAGTCCCGTCCACTTTTTTATGAATACCTCCTAATCCAATTGACTACCCGAGTAAAGGAAGAGAAGGAGAGGACTTTTTGGCTGGTCTTCGTAATTGTGAGTATTTTTTTCTGTGTATTTATTTGTTCTGTGTATTTATTTGTTATGTGTATCTATCATGATATATTCATGATTTGAATTTACATGCTTCTCCTGCACATACCATTTGAGTTATGGCACGAGTTTTTAATATGTTCTTTTCTATTCCTACAATTTGTATTTCTCAGTAAAACTAATATTGATCTCAAAAGTTTTTGCTAATTCCAACCTACAAAAAAATGTTGGTATATGCAATGTTGTGTTTTAAACTCATGTGCTTTTTCTTTAAAGAATTTAAACATAGCATTACTCACGTTATATTCCACCCAACAATCTTAGGGTGTGTTTGATAAAATTGAAAATTAAGTGCTGAAAATTTTATGTGATTTATATTAGTAAAACTAAAAATAGTATTTCAAGAACTAAAATAGACTGCATTCAGTAATTATTTTCAATAGAAAATTTTTACTTAAAGTTTTCAATGGATTTTTGGTTGCCTTTTCAATTAAGTGATACATTATCAAACGCACTAAAAAAAATTAAGTGCTGAAAATTTTTAATTTTACCACTTAATTGAGTTATCAAACACACCCTTAATATCTCACACTGATTTAAATTAAGGATGCATAATAAAGACAATCGTGTTGCACACATAATGCGTGTGCCTATACAGCTACTTAGATACGAAGTATTGAATATTTTTTCCACAAGGATTAATGGTCATCGGAAACCATTCGCCGCCGCCATATAATAGCTTCTGGGCCGCCATAACTCAAAACGACCCAAGCTCGTCATGGGCCTCCACTTCAATCTCTGGCCCATCTCAACCTCCGAAGTCAAATGTCAAATACTTGCATACATCGCATCCATCATCATCACTCGAAACTCCAATTAAGCTCAGGCCGGCGGACTAGTAGAAACAGAACCAGAAGAGAGAGAGACGAGAGAGAGAGAGAGAGAGAGGGGCGTCGCGTGGTAGTGGTATGGGTGTAGATTACTACAAAATTCTTCAGGTGGACAGAGGCGCCAAAGACGATGACTTGAAGAAAGCTTATCGAAAGCTCGCCATGAAATGGCACCCAGATAAAAATCCCACCAAGAAGAAGGAAGCCGAAGCCAAATTCAAACAAATCTCCGAAGCCTACGATGTATGCTCTCTATATATATATATATATATATGTACACACACACACAGAACCCTAAGTTTTGAATCTCAGTGCTTTTGATTCAATCAATCCAATTCGTATCGCATAACATATTTGTAGGTTTTGAGTGATTCGCAAAGGAAGCTATATATATATACACACACACGTATATACGTATCTACAAAGCCCTAAGTTTTGAATGTCAGTGTTTTGGTTCAATTGGTGAATTTGTGTCGAATTACTTATCTGTAGGTTTTGAGTGATCCGCAAAAGCGAGCAGCTACACACACACACATACATATACGAATATACAAAACCCGAATTTTAGAATCGTAGTTTTTTCTGGTTAAGTTGACCGAATTTTATCGAATTACTTATCTGTAGGTTTTGAGTGATCCGCAAAAGCGAGCAGTGTACGACCAATACGGTGAAGAAGGATTAAAGGGACAGGTGCCACCGCCTGGTACCGGTGGATTTCCTGGCGCATCGGATGGCAGCGGCGGTGGTCCGACGATGTTCAGCTTCAATACTCGAAGCGCGGATGATATATTCTCGGAGTTTTTTGGGGGTTCAAGCCCATTCATGGCGGACATGGGAGGGTCTCGTGCCGGCCCTTCAGGGTTTCCAAGGAGCTTCTTTGAAAATGATCTGTTTGGTTCGCTTCGGGGCGGTGGCGGTGAGGGGTCCGGTCATGTTCATGTGCCGCCACGAAAGGCAGCGCCCATTGAGCGGACATTGCAATGTAGTTTGGAGGATTTGTATAAAGGGACTACGAAGAAGATGAAGATTTCGAGGGATGTCGTTGATTCTAGTGGGTAAGCTTTACTGTGGATCTTTGTTGTTTTGGGAAGTTTTGACTTACTTTAATTGCAATTGTTGTTAATGAATTGCCTTAAATTGGTTACACATGAGTTCTTTTTTGGAGAATTGGATTTCTAATAATGATACATTGATGCATTTTAACTTTTTCTTTATTTTTGAAAAAAATTTGAATCTTAAATCTAAATCTAGCGTATCATTGCTTATCACCCTGTATCTGGGACGAGACGGTGTCTGCGAGTGCGACTTTGAACCTTGATCCTATCACAATTTTTTTAGCTTGGAAAGTGTACCTTATTTGTACTTAACAATTGGGCAACAAGAAGTACATTATACCTTATTCTTCTGTTGAATCTCTTAAGTCTTAAGTTAGTTCATAAAATTTTGTCATTATTGTACTCTACGAGTCTTCTGCGTCCATGCACAAATTTGACAGCAAACTTCGTTATAGTAAAATGTTCACCAAAAAAGAATATTTTATTTCCACAACAACAATCAAACACCCCCCCCCCCCCCCCCCCCCCCCCCCCCCCCTCTTTACGTTGCAGCATGCATTCAGAACTGAAACTGCAATTAGATACCTCTTTCTGCGTAGTTCTTATACATATAAAGTTTATGGCTTGTGTTGTGTTTTGTCCTAATTTTTTATTTAGAATTTTTGCCAAAAGTCCATCATGTTGGAACATGTTAGTTAAAAGCTCACCCCATTTTTATTTTGGGCAAAACTCTATCCTTGGTAAAACTTAACTGCATCAACTCCCTTTACCCATGTGACACAACCCCTCTCTCTCTCTCTCTCTCTCTCTCTCTCTCTCTCTCCCTCTCTCTAAAATCAATACCGACACCACCACTCTCCAACAGACCATCTCTCTCTCTAAAATCACCACAGACACCACCACTCTCCAACAGGCCACCGTCATCGCATAGCAGGCCGACGCCATCACACCACTGACCATCGTCATCGCATCACTGGCCGCGGCCATCCACCACCGGCCACCGTTATCTCATCACTAGCGGCCACCGTTATCTCATCACTAGCGGCCCCCATCGCACCAACAATCGTCGTCTCCCTGCCATCGATGATCGCCATTGCTCATCCTACGTCTTGCTCTTGGTTTAATTTGTGGGCAATTTACCGAAATGAAGACAGGACATTGAGAGGTCAAAGAAACCCCCTTTTCCTCACATATTTTTTTTTATTCCCCCTTTCTCATTTTTTAGGATTTTGGGTTCTCCTCTCTCTCTCTCTCTCTCTCTCTCTTAGATTGGGCTATGAAAATCTGTGACATGGTGGCTTTTTTTTTTCCTCTTCCAAATGACTTGGTGAAATTACCACCACGTAAGAGAAATTTTTATTTGGGTGAAATTGAGTGGAGAAATGGTTTGTAGGCATTTTGATCCCTCCCTTGGCAATATTTGTTTATACGAAAAGTTATGTGAAATTCTCATATTTTACATTACTTATTAATTTCACAGAATGGATATGTGAAATTTCACATAACAATAGTTATGGAGAAACAGTGAGATTACCACTCTCTCTTACACTCTGTACCTTTCTGGACCGAAATAACTTTTTCTGAAGAAACACTGAGATCACTCTCTCATTCTTATACTCTCTATCTTTCTGGAATGAAATTTCACACTGAAAACAGTTGTGTGAAATTTCACATAACTTTTTCTGGACAAACAGTGAGACCACTCTCTCCATCTTTCAGGAGTGTAATTTCACATTGAAAATAGTTGTGTGAAATTTCACAGGACTTTTTCTTTTCACAAATTTTCACATAGCTAGTTGTGAAATTTCACATAGCTAGTTATCTGAAATTTCATATAATTTTTTTCCTTTTCACAAATTTCACATAGAGAGTTGTGTGAAATTTCACAATTTTTTTTTTCTCAGAATTTTATAGCGACAATGGTACTTATTTGATAGATCTTGTCGAATAGATTCTGAAACTATAAATTTTACAAAAAAAATGATTTCAGGATTGAAATTACGGATTTTTGAAGTTTATAAAACAATGTAGAAAGTTTGATGTGAGTGGCTGCACACTATATATGTTAAATAACCAATACACACGCGTGACATACATGGAGGGGCAATTTTGTCAAAAAAAAATGCAATGGACCTTTCACTAAGTTAAAAGCGTGCTGGAGTTTTCACCAAAAAAATATGTTCTTTAGGACTTTTCACTAAATGTCCCTTTTTTTTTTTTTGCTTCATCTATACTAATCATGTCACTGGTGATTTGGAGAATTAGGGTATGTTTGGAATGACAACTTCGGAATGTATCCTTGCCATTTGATATACATAATCATCTTCATTAGCAACTTATTTTAGAGATGCATTCTGTTACAATTTTTACTTTTTCATGAAAGCAAGTCTTACTTGCTTCTGTTTTTAAGTTGAAGTCGGTATTTTGCACATGAAGACGTGAGTTGGGTGCTAGCGAAAGCCCATGCTCCTCAACTTCTATAGTATATATTAATCTCACTCTATAATGTTTCTATATGCACCTATATCTGTATTTCAGGTTTTTTTTTCTCTTTCTATACATAATATATATCAATATGAGACATGTACTTTAAAACAAGTCACTTTCGTACGATACAGAGTATTTTATCATAATTTTTTGGAGGGATTGTTATTGAAATGATTCAGTTTTCTGTTTGCTGATAATGAGAGCTATTGAGCAACAAACTTCATTCCGTTTGCTGATAATGAGACTATTGCGCAACAAACTTCACTTGTGCACGACCATACCAGTGCACCGAACATAATCATGAGATTTGAATTCAGAAGACACCCGAGTACTAAAGCTCTCATTGACTAGTCCCTAAAGCTTAAACTGTTAAGGAATGCAGCTAACAATGTGTTTGAGGCTGTCACATATGAGACAAAATGATATATTTATTGGGCCATGAGCCAGACAATTGATATATTGTCATGTATCTGTTCTTATTTTTGATACTTAAATACAAATATATTGAAGAGTAGGTGGATAACTTTAGAACTAGCTTTCAATTAATGTCCATATAAGAAATCTCTGAATCTAGCCATCCATTTTTTATTTCTCAAATGAAGAGGGTTGTTGTACCAACGGAATACTTGTTGCTTTCGTAAAACGTTGCTTTTGAATTGGTATTAGCACTTGCAGGCCTGGAAAAAAATTTCTTTATCCAGCTTGGAAGCAATATGATGAGAGTGGCATTTTGTGACTGAGGGAAATACTTGCAGCTGTGAGCATGTGAGGGTCTACGTCAAGTGTAGGTGTGTACGAGCTATTGGCACCATAAAATTCTTGGCTTTGGACAAGAGTTATAAGTTCACTAATTGTAGCAATTCGTGTAACCTTTTTGTTGGTGATGGAGAAAGTTCGTGGTTTCAGGAGTGAAAAAATTGGGGCAAAGTGTTTTATTTTCCTCGGGTTTTTCAATGGTTTTTTTTTTTATATTTTAATATGAATTTATATATATATGTATTGTCAATTAAAGGTATTAAGGTGTGACTTTGCCTGGCTAATAGTCTTATAGATGTTAGGATAGCATGATTATTCATCAAATGTTCTTGGAATGACACAGATTTTCAGACTGCATAAAATGCGACTTAAGCAAGACAAAATGATTTATACTACCCAATCTTTATTTTTTCACATATTTAAAGCAGTACATGTAGTTATTCTCTGAAAATGTTAAATGGACATGAAAAAAGAAAAAAACGAAGAATTACAAAATTAAGTTCTCTTATTGCAAATTAAAGTGAGCATACTTGTGGCAAGGGAAAACAGACTCAATATCATTATTGCATCTCCATGGTGTGAGCCTGTGACTCTGTGAGGTCTTTAGGTTTTCTGTCGATATGAGCAGCTAATTTTGTTTCAAATAGCAGTTTCTGCTTAAGTTCAAGAAGGAATTCATTCGTTTTCTCATCCAGTTTCTGAATAATATTTTGTTCTAGTTAAAAATGTCTTCCATTTTTTTAAGAGTCAAGTAGACATGATAGTGTTTTGGGCTTTGTTACTCTTTAAGGTGCCTTCACTGTCTTGTAACCCCTAGATAGTTGAGACCTTCCTTTCTATTCTTGGATTGGAACCCCTAGTTTGATATTTGGTAGCAACAGTACTTTTTCTCAAATGCTTTATGTTACTGCTAGGTGGGGTTTCCAGTTCCTAACCTACCAAATTCGATAAAATTGATTGTTCTATTCAGAAATGCTATGGCAGGACCATGTGACTATCAGGTGTGATAAAATGGAACAATCCACTTTCTAATTATCACGTATGTGACAGCTCACCCCTTTAAAACGTAGCTCTGCCCACCCAACAGTTGGGCTTTATTTTCACCACTGATGAGCTGGTGTAACTGTGGCCACTACTTGGGCCCTGTTTGGCAATGTTTCTCGAACTGGTTGCGATTATGATTGCCCCCTCCAAACCATTTGTGGACTGAAAGCAGTTCCCAAACGGTCTATTAGTTGGGATCATTACTCAGGTCATGGCCACATTATTTCTTTGTGGTTTGTTTCTAAAATAGGCCTTTGGATGTTATAGTCTCTCGCTTGGCTTCTTCTCATGAATTGGATTTGGCTTGCTTCTGGGATGTGACTTCCAAAAAGAAGACGGAAGACGCAACAACAATAATTAGCAATCGGTGTCTTCCCTATATGGTATGGATAGAGCCTGCTCTGCTCCTGTAATCCAATAGCTGAGGTAAGTGCCTAACTAAGCCAGTATGGCATCTAGCTACCAATCTATCAAGCAAGGAATCCTGAAGTGAGATTGAGGGTTGAATTTCATTGGATATTCTGATGACCTGTTCTCTCATATGCAAAATATTCAAAGTTCATTGTTGTGCCTCTAGTCTTGGGTGGGGTCTGGGAATCACAAGGAGACCTCAAAAACCAGATTAGTGCACTTAGGAGCTAGCAATGGGTCAGCTAATGGGTCAACTGATCTTGTCAAGTGTTGCTTGCCTAAAAGTTGCTGGAATTATTGGAAAGTTCCTTTTAAAGAACTTCCATTGGTTGCCAAGCCAGTGAACCACATGGTGTAGATGTAAGAACCTAAGTCTTTAAAATCTGGTAGGTTTTGATGACTTTGGTTCAAAGTCATGGTCCCAAAGCTGGCTTATTTGTGGATCGGTATCAGGTAGTACACATAATACTCAATGTATAAGGCTCAAAATATTTAAAGAAATCGTGAAAGTATTTAACTTGATGAAATTGAATATATATGCCCATTAAAAATGTGGTCTTGAGTTGTTTTTGGCATATATTCTGGTTCTATAGTCATAAGTCTACTCGATGGTGGACCGGTGGTCCTCTCAATTTTGTAGAAACCCAATCCCAGAATAAAGGAGGAAGTGGCTATCTTTAGAATTGGAATCTTCCTACTCTTTTTAGTTACTATTAGTCAATGTGAGCTTCTACAAGACTACAATTGAACCAAGCAGAGGCCCCGGAGGAGTGTTTTTTTTTTTTGGTTTGGGGGGTGGGGGGGGGGGGGGGGGGGGGGGGGGTGTTGTTTCGTAACCCTAAGGAGTTCATGGACATCTATTTGGTTCACTGCCCAATAATTGCAAGATGGTTTTATTTTCTGCTGTTAAAATGAGCTAAACTTGCATGCATAACCGGGAAAAACTGCACCTTTATTCCTATGTAAAAGTTACACTGATATCTGTGGTCTTATTATTTCTTGCAGAAAATATGCCTCATGTTTATACTGTTTTATACAAGGCTCTCAAACTCTTAGTTGTTAGATTGGAATCTACGGGGTTATTATTCTGTGTAAGATATGCTTTTGTTCATTTGTTGATCATAAGCTGCTGAAAATTGTGACTGGGGGCTTCTGGAGTACAAATCTCTGATTTGTGGGAGATTATACAGAATAACAAAAGATTCCCTTGGGGAAAAAATGACAACGTGTGACCAATAGATTCTTGGAAGCTAGGTATATTCTAAACCAAACTGTTACAAAATTTCCCCTACCCAGGGCGGAAAAACAAAAAGGCAAACACAAGAATTCCATTTTTTACCCGGTTCACCGCAAAACTAGGGCTACATTCACACAGCTGCTGAGATTTCCCTATGCTCAAAGGCAGAAAGATAAGATTACGGATTACATTGATAGCCACCCTTATATAAAAGGGCTACAAGCTACAAGGTGTGAAAATTGCCAAAATACCCCTCAAAATAATACACCGAGTGTGGGGGGCTAAGTTTACTTTACTACCAGGCTCCACACTATCTATCACAAGCTGCTAGAATTGTTTTTTTTTATATGTGTCTTTGCTCGTCTTGACGATTGTTTTCTTTTGTACAAGCTACAAGGTGTGAAAATTGCCAAAATACCCCTCAAAATAATACACCGAGTGTGGGGGGTTAAGTTTACATTACTACCAGGCTCCACACTATCTATCACAAGCTGCTAGAATTGTTTTTTTTAAATGTGTCTTTGCTCGTCTTGACGATTGTTTTCTTTTGTAGGAGACCCGCCACACTGGAGGAAATTCTTACAATAGAGATCAAGCCAGGTTGGAAGAAGGGAACAAAAATAACATTTCCAGAGAAGGGAAATGAACAGCGAGGTGTTATACCCGCGGACCTTGTCTTCATCATCGACGAGAAGCCTCACGGTGTGTTCAAGAGGGATGGAAATGACCTCATCCTCACCCAGAAGATCTCTCTCACGGAAGCTCTGACTGGTTACACCGCCCAACTAACAACTCTCGACGGTCGGAGTCTGACAATTCCGATCAACTCTATAATCAGTCCGACCTATGAAGAGGTTGTTAAAGGGGAGGGAATGCCCATTCCGAAAGAACCTTCTAGAAAAGGGAATTTGAGAATTAAGTTCAATATCAAGTTTCCTTCGAAGCTTACATCGGAGCAGAAAACAGGGATGAAACGATTATTGACGTCGTGATTGAACAATTTCCTTCGAAGCAGAAAGTGGGGGGATGAAACGATTATTGACGTCTAGATTGAACAATATTGGTAGAGATCTGTACCACTCATGAAAGATTTTATTTATTTTGTTTTGTTTGGTTGGATTTAGTCTGGAAAGGAAATTCATGTCTTTGTTAAATTGGGGTTTCTGTTAGAAGAGATGTTTAGGATTTTTTTTTTACATTATTTCCATTTTTATTGTCCAAAATTTTTAGTTTCAATGTTGCTAGTTTCTCTTTCCTTTCTAGGCTACTGTGACAATTTATATTTCCATTCCTTTTATGGCTTGTTTGAGTTCCTCTCTTTGTGGGTAGTGATACCAATTTGTAAAAACAATGGAACAGGTGAATTTATAAATTACAAGTTTTTTGGGGTAGCCATACAGTTGGTTCATCAGATTTTAGGTGGTTAGCTTTGAGGGTTTATTTATTTATTTTTATTGTTTTTATATAATCGTAGCTTCATAGATTAGTAGCTTGGCATTTTAAATGAGTCATTCATGCACATAAAGTGTGCACGTATTGGCCATTTATTTTGGTGGGTCTTATGTGTACATGGATAGACCCTACCAAAATGAATGGCCCAGATCTTTATGTGTACATTTTATGCGCACATAGCATTACCCATTTTAAATTTGGTGAAACTATAGGAGTAATGATTTATGCACAAAAAATGTGCACATAAAGTGTGCACATAAGATGTGGGGGCCATTCATTTCAGTAGGTCCTATGTATGAAGGTACGAGCTCCACCAAAATAAATGGTCCAAATTTTTATATGCACACTTTATGTGCACGTTTTATGTACGCATAGCATTACCCATCTAATAAATTACTTAAAACATGTTTTATGTCAAACCAACCTCCCCATGTACCACACAAGAATTAGATAAAAAAAAATTGGACTTGGACCAAACTTGATCCTATTCGGGACATACTCAACAGGCCCTAAGAGCCCTAAGAACCACTTTTAAATAGTTTCTAAGATGGTGTTTGGGAATGCCCAAAAATAGGATAAAGTTCACTCCAAGTCCAATTCTCTGTAAAAAAATTGTTTGGTAAGTGTTTTGTACTGCACAGTACTCCGTGCTGAATCTAATAAATTGTTTAAATATGTTTTATGTCAAACCAACCTCTCCTTGGACCACACAATAACTAGATAAAAGAAAAAAAATAATAATAATGGACTTGGACCGAACTTGATGGGGGGGGGGGGGGGGGGGGGGGGTATGTGTGTGTGTGTGTGTGTGTGTGGTATGGATGTAATAATGGACTTGGAGCGAACTTCATCCCGGGGGGTGGGGGTGTGTGGTACGTGTGACCGCCTCCCTAGATTTGAAAAAATCTTCTATTTATATTAGTATTATACATAAATATATTTTAGGTATACATACTTCCCAGTTAACCCCCTAAGCATGATTCCTGAATATGTGAGACTTTTAAAAGTTCTAAAAATTGGTTCTTTACTAGACCAATGTACTATTGATTGTCATAAAATATAGATAAAAGTGAGACTTGGTTTTAATACAAACTTGCTTTATCTGGCTTTAGACTAGAAACTATTGATATGTATAGATCTCAAATTTTCAGCTGCGAGATGCAAACGTTGGCGTCAAACAACTATGAAAGCTATCGAGGAAAGCCAAACATATACGGATAGGTTGTTCGGGTAGTATGAGAACGATCCTATAGGTTTAAAAAAAAAAAAAAAATCGGTTATATATTGTTTACTGTTTGTGTACTTGCATTTTGGTTACATAGAGCTCGGGCTTTACTAAAAAAGAACTACTATTTCTTTGTCAGGCCAAATTATACATGATTTTTCTAAAATTAGTTGAATATGAAGTTTTGTCTGACCTTGATATTGTTTTAAACATTCCCAAATCAACAATGATAGGGATACATACTAAACGACATACTGTGCTTTAAATGCATGCATCCTGTACTGTTTGAAATTTTCAAACTTTTATGTGCATCACTTATACAGCACATGGTACATGCATTTAAAACTGGTGTATCATTTGGTGTGTATCCCTATCATTTTTGTTCCCAAATAGAGTTGCTTCTCAGTACAGAAAACTATTTTTGACCATTTTTCTTGTTTCCCATTTTGTTTTATTTTATACATACTCCTTTTCCCATACACTTTATAATTTTTTGTTTTGTTGAAAAAAATATATATATATATATATATAAATATATTTGTACAAAATACTTTCACAATCACTCTGTCCACATGACAAATTACACATATAAGTACATCTATAACCAAAAATTTTATTGTTCAACTAATTTTATAAGTACATCTGTTGGAAGAGATTAGAGATGTTTAGGATTTTGAACATTATTTCCATTTTTATTGTTCAAAAATTTTAGTTTCAATGTTGCTGGTATCTCTTTCCTTTCTAGGCTATATTTCCACCCCTTAATGCCTTGTTTCAGCTCCTCTCTTGTGGGTAGTTATACCAATTTGTAAAAATAACGAAACAGGTGAATTTCTAAATTACAATTTACAGTTGGTTCATCGGATTTTGGGTGCTTAGCTTTGAGGGTTTTTATTTTATTTATTTTTTATGGTAGCTTCATAGTTAGTAGCTTGGTATTTTAAATTTGTTGATACTGTAGTAATATGCTTTGGAGCTGCTCTTTATATGGATTTACCCTTTACTTTTTCAGACGTGGATTATTGTATTTGATTAGCGCTGTTTGGATAACACAAAGTGATTTGGAGACTCGGTTTTAAATAGTTTCATGTTTGTGTAAATTTCTCTTATTTTCTATATATAAGAATTCCGTGTATGACTTCTAAAAAGCTCTAAAAATTAGTTCTTTACCTAACCTATATATTATTGATTTTTATAAAAACTAGATAAGAGTGAAGTAGAGCAATTTTAAGAGAGAGAGAGAGTGTGAGAGACTATTTTTTTGTATGTGGTTCGGCCCTGTTAATGAAGGTACCTACGTCCACGGGTGTGTCTGAGCACGTTCACTAGCAGATCACCGGCGGGCCTAGTGAGCCAACAGAGAGGGGCGGCACTACCAGTAATACCGGCCGGGTGTATGCGTATAATGGTGAATTATAGAGGTGCTGTGTATACTGAGAAGTTGGCGGCCCCTTCAATGGGGGGTGAGAGGCCTCTTTTATAGATGCAAGAGACCTACTCATACATGGATAAGGAAATATAATCCTATTGATATAGATTGACATTAATTATGGGGATTTCCTAATTGGATTAGGAAATAGTGTGCACTTTCCATTAGTTTTCTAGCTTGAGTAGGAAACTGCCCGTAATGCTCGGGATCACGCCTGTGAAGCTCGGGATCATGCTTGTGGGCCCGGATGGGCTGTTCCTACGGTGGGATGTGCCTGTGTAGTTTTCCCGACCTGTTGGCCGGGTCGTAGATGAACTGCTCGGGCTGATGCTTCTGTGGAGTTGTGCATGATTTGCCCGGGGCATGGATTGACTGCTGATTTGAACCGCTCGGTCATAGGATAGAGCCAAATTTGGGTGTATCAGTTGCCCCCCATTTCCAAGATTGGCCAGATGCTATATCGGGGCAAGTTTGGAAATCAATTTGACTTTACTTGCCACTGTCTGAGTGCTTGTGAAAGCTGCCTTGGGGCTTCTGAGCCTGGTGAGTCCTCGTGAACTGACTGGGAGTTGAGACCCGGCCTAATTCGGAGTCTTTTTTGCTTGAGTTAGCTCCCAGGATGGTTATCTTCTGCCCGTAAACCTTCGTCAAGGCTGTGGGTAGAAGGATTTTACCATGTTGAAAAAGCCGACCTAAAGCGTATTGCTCTAGGGTCCCTTTTTTTATGTTAACTCCCTAGGATGGTTGTCTTCCGCCCGGCCAGCCTTCGTCAAGACTGTCGGGAGAAGAGCTTGACCATATTGGTGGAGCCGACCTAAATCACGTTGCTTTAGTGTCCTTTTGCTCCTCTATCGTCGGCCAACCTAAGAGATTTTAGTCACCTCTATCGTCGGTCTGGACCTAAGTGGAGTTAACGCCTCTGAATACTGTAGGTGCTCGGGTTGTCCAAGATTTTGACTTGGTTATCCGCGAGGCCTATAGATACCCGGTGTGATTACCTGTTTAGTTCACTACGCCGTCTTGCCCCCCAAGCTTTCGCTAAGACGAGGGTCTTATAGAGGCTATGAACTGTAGGTAACCGACCTGGAACATGGTGGTTGCAGGGTCTTTTGAAGCTTGCTATCGTCGGCCACCTAGGGGGTTTGCCCCCATCGTCGGTTGGACCTAAGCGAAGCCGGTGCCTCGGGCGTGACCCCGAGGTCTTTGGTGCCTGGGTTCGGAGCCCGAGGTCTTTTTAGTGCCTGAGTTCGGAGCTCGAGGTCTTTTGAGTGCCTGAGTTCGGAGCTCGAGGTCTTTTGAGTGCCTGGGTTCGGAGCCCGAGGTCTTTTTCGTGCCTCGGGGTTAGGCCCGAGGTCTTTGCATGCCTCGGGGTTAGGCCCGAGGTCTTTGTATGCCTCGGGGTCGAGCCCGAAGTCTTTAGATGAGCTCTCTGACAATCGGTGGAGCCTCATGTGGTGATCAATCAAGTACCACTGCAGTCGGGCTCTTCTAGACCGATGGAGACAGGAGGTCGGATCAGGATCGTCGGAATCCAGATTTCTCTGTGCTGGAGGCAAAGTCGGAACTGCTTGATCCTGACCGATGTGAACTGGAGGTCGTGTCAGGGCGGCCGGACTCAAACCACTGTGAACTGGGGGTCGTGTCGGGGCTGTCGGACTCTGACCGCTGCGATCTAGAGGTCTGGTCGGGGCTGCCTGACCCGGACTGCTGTGAACTGAAAGAACTGTCTGAACTCCCGGGCTGATCTCGCTTTCGCTTACTTCTGGAGGACTTGTCGCTTTCTTGCCCGGGGTCTTTGTGAAGGAAAAAGTGGTTTAAAGTTAGAGTTTAAACGCGCAGCGAAAATAGGTTAAGTTATAAAACTTTTGGTATTCTAGGATCTACTACTCGTCAATTCCATAGATGCGTACAAGGGGGTGCAAGAATTATACCTTAGTGTCTTGAACCCAATTCTGAAACTTTAACTTCCAGCAGCCTCCACTAGATGATCTTCACCCTTATGACTCCTGCGGATGCCTGCCGGAAAGACTAGGGTTGGTGGGAACCCTAATAGAGAGGATAGGAAGGTTTTGGGAAGACTATGATAGTTTCTGCAGCTTCTGCGTATAAAAACGATGATCACTTACTTCCAGAACGCAGCTGCCCTATTTATAGATTTCCAGAACCGACCTAGACTTCGATCAATCGAAGTGACTTCGATCGATCGAACCATTCTCGATCGATCGAACCATTCTCGATCGATCGAACCTGCTGACTTCAATCGATCGAACATACTTCGATCGATCGAACCTGTCTTAACAGCTTCCTCAAGTGTCTTTCCAAGCATCCTAGCGGAGCTAAGAGTGGGACCTCCTAGGCTCTTTATTGTTGGCTCAGACCAGTTTGTTAATTACCATGACCAAACTCTTTGATCAGTAAACTAACTAATTGGTCAGTTAACGTTTATTCCACTATAAAACGATAATTGAACTCCAACGCAAAAGAACATATCCGAAGCGATAACTAGACTTGTATGGTGTACTAATGTCCCTCTACCGTCAGCATTCGTAATCATATTCAGGTAGTCGGATAACTGTTACTGTCAACCTGAATCATGATTACTTCTTGTATTCCTTGAGTCCCATTCACTACTCATGATTACCAAACATGTTGATAACTCTTATCAACAAGACTGCAGTACTCAGTAATCAACTTGGTGACATTCTCAAGGGAATGCTTACTCTGAATCAGAGGGTAGATTCTATCTTGACAATATATGTTCACAACCCTATGGACATGACATACCCAAGATACCCAGGTGTTGATCTTCTATAGACCTCACTGATTGGTAAGTCAAAGCAGCCATATCCATAGTCTGTGTTCATAATCATCTCAAGATTGAGAACACGTACCTTATACAAGTTATGAGTTCCTATTGACTGTTGACAACCTTAAGCGTCAATAGGAAAGCTCAGGTCCGTCAATGCACTATAAGCACTAGCATATCAACTAAGAGCTACACTCTAATGATTGAGATTAATCACTCCATCCAATGGTAGTTAATTATGCTACAGTGTAGACCTGATGAGGTATCCAGTCTCATCATCCACTGTGACATACTCTAAGTATCAAAGAATAGTAATTCGTATCTCACTTGTGTGTATCTCATACACACACGAATTGCTTACTATGATACTTAAGGACAAAACAATCATCTCATGAAAGAAACATACACAATGAAATGTAAAGCTGATATCCATATATTATAATGCTAATGTCTCATACATAAAGTAATGGTTTGAGGGCACAAACCCAACACTTTGATCTTCAGAAATTCTTCAGTGTCAATGTATTTTCCAACCCTCTCTGCGAGTTCGATCAAGGTTACCGGTCGGTTTCTGTGGAATGACGCGGCGCACTTGGTGTGTTGAACTCCCGAGCAGAAGGCTATGATGGCGATTGTTTCGTTCAGATTGCGAATTTGAAGCTTCTGTTAGTTGAACCGGTCGGTGAACTCCTTGAGGGACTCATTATTCCGTTGTCTGACTGTCAATAGCTGTATGTCTGGCTTTGGCCGCTCATGCATACCGGCGAACTGGTTGATGAACTTCTTGCTGAGTTGTTTGAAACTACAGACCGATCGGGGCTCCAAGGAGTAGAACCACTGCATGGCGGGGCCTTTCAAAGTGCTGGGGAAGGCTAGGCAGTGGCCACCTGAGCCCTATAGGTCAGGACGTGGTCGACCGGGCTTTCCAAGCCGTTATAGGGATCTAGGCGAGGCTGCTTAAATTTGTGCAGGATGGTAACCCCCGTGATCTGGCTGGAGAATGGTGACTCTGTCTCGGTATTGGCCTGATTCTGAGCGCGGGTTTGACCAAGCTTCTTGGCCACTCCGTCAATCTGCTTCTGCAAGTCATTGATTCGGGCTTCCACTCCTTCCAGACCGGTATCTGAGGAACTAGTAGGGTTGGTGGAAGATGCTTCTTCATGGCGGGGTGCTTTCCTCTGGGATCGGGCTCGGCTATGACTCCGGGTAACCGTATCCCCAGGGACGACTCGGCTCTTGACCGAGTGACCCTGGACTGATTCCCGGGCCATATGCTCCCGCCTTTTCTCTCGGGCAGCACGCCCATTGTTGATGTCTCTGGCATCCTCAACACGGGACGGGTTGGCTCGGGCACGTTGTCTGGTCCAGATTGGTTCCCGACCGTACGCAACGTTCCCGGGTCGTTTCCCGGCCCCTGGAGGACGGCTTTGCTGGGCTAGCAGGGCTTCGATCTGTCGCTGGATTTGACGCTCGCCCTTCAGGAGTTGTGTGA
Source organism: Hydrangea macrophylla (assembly GCA_033977485.1). Lineage (NCBI taxonomy): Eukaryota > Viridiplantae > Streptophyta > Magnoliopsida > Cornales > Hydrangeaceae > Hydrangea > Hydrangea macrophylla. The sequence goes on from CM066999.1 coordinate 111,711,336, forward strand.
GGGTCGTGGTGATTTGCTCAGATGTCATGACTACTGCAGCCGGGGTCGGAGGAACCTCCCGGTCGGATTGCTGGTCAGTCTTCTTACTCTTCTTTGGTGGCATGACGATCTGTCAAGAGATTTGTTGATGAGAAGACTTATCGTTTCCCACAGACGGCGCCAAACTGATGATGTCAAAATTTGGTAAGAGTGAATTAGAGCAATTTTAAGAGAGAGAGAGAGAGAGTGAGAGACTGTTTTTTTGTATGTGGTTCAGCCCTGTTAATGAAGGTACCTACGTCCACGGGTGTGTCTGAGCACTTTCACTAGCAGATCACCGGCGGGCCTGGTGAGCCAACAAAGAGGGGCGGCACTACCAGTAATACCAGCCGGGTGTATGCGTATAATGGTGAATTATAGAGGTGCTGTGTAGATTGAGAAGTTTGCGGCTCCTTCAATGGGGGGTGAGAGGTCTCTTTTATAGATGCAAGAGACCTACTCATATATGGATAAGGAAATATAATCCTATTGATATAGATTGACATTAATTATGGGGATTTCCTAATTGGATTAGGAAATAGTGTGCACTTTCTATTAGTCTTCTAGCTTAAGTAGGAAACTGCCTGTAATGCTCGGGATCACGCCTGTGAAGCTCGGGATCATGCTTGTGGGCCTGGATGGGCTGTTCCCGCGGTGGGATGTGCCTGTGCAGTTTTCCCGACCTGTTGGCCGGGTCGTAGATGAACCGCTCGGGCTGATGCTTCTGTGGAGTTGTGCATGATTTGCCCGGGGCATGGACTGACTGCTGATTTGAACCGCTCGGTCATAGGATAGAGCCAAATTTGGGTGTATCAGAATCTTAGTTGAACATTCCCAACAGAGACCCAATGTGGCTTTAGAGTTAAAACTGTTGACATGTAGTTGAATACTCAAAAGAGATTGCAGAGAACAAATCTAAATGAAGAAGATGAAGTGAATGAAATGTATTTTCTCATTATTTTCACAGAGTGTATGCCACATACATATATACAGACTTGTTAGACTTTCTGGATCTAAACAGAAAATTGGTTACAGCTAACTAATCTCAGCCTAGTGGTGAACAACTGTCATCTGCAGCTGGATGCATCTAGATGCTTCTAGAAGCTTTGAGAATACACATGGTCATGTAATATTACTGTCATAACTTGAAATTTTAATTAAGGGTAAAATTATATTTTAATTACTTATGTGCGAACCGTTAATTAAATTGGTGTAGTATTTAAATTTACCTTAACTTGTGTCACTATATTTATTTAATTTTTTTTTTCTTATTTGATTTGATTTTATTTTATTATAATATTTTTTTTATTAATATTTATTATCTTGGTGTTAAAGTGGGTACATGTTTTATATTAGGTGTGTAGAAGTAGACCACATACACATACACATGCATTACACCTCTACACATTTAATGCAAACAAAGACTAAAAAAAAAAAAAGTGGGCCCCACTCCCACTAAATGGCCGGACATTACTCCTCTCTTTCCTCATTTCATGTTTTTTTCTTTTCTTTTTCCTTTCTCTCTCTCTCTCTTCTTCTCCATCTTCTCTTATATCATTTGGGTATACAAACCCTCCAAACCCTCCAACTTCAAGCTTCCAATACACCCCTAAAAAGTAATTTTCGTGAGTTTTGCTATTTCACAAAACATTCTTAGATTTTCAAGAGCTTTCTAATGGTACCAATAAAATTCGTTTTGGTGGCCATTTCCATAGTTTTCCCAAATTTCATAGAGCTTCAAAATTCTTCTTCTTCAACCATGGAGTCCCATTGAAAGATTAGTACATGCAGTGGATTCTTGGGTCTCCTAGGACATCCCTTTTTACTTTCTTGAAGTCATTTGGAGCTCCTTGGATTTTCTTGGGAATTTTGGGCATTTCCATTTATTTTGAAAATCTCCATAGAGGTAGATATACATTGCCTCATTTCTATATGTTATACTTGCCTAAGGTGCTTTGAGTTCATTTATATGTATTAGGAGAGAACTTAGACATATGTATTAGGATTTTCTCCAAGGTTGTAATGTTAGGGTTATTATGCCTAAATATAATTTATATGCTTTAGTTGTGCAAGTTATGATTTTGGGGTGCTAAACATAATTAGAGGGATGTTAAAATAATAATTTGGACACATGCATTAGAATTCCTCAAAGTTGTAAATTTAGAGTTGTATGCTAAATTGTGAATTTTGTGCTTTTGTTGTACTAAACTTGATTATGTGATGCTAGATGTGCTTAGGATGCTCCCTTTATGTGAAAAAGCATGCTAGGACGTTAGTTTAGAAATCCTTATTAAGTATGTCAAATTATGAAGTTCAACTACATTCTTTGAGATCTTTGATATTATGTTTAATGGACTAGAATTATAGCTTAAATTATTGTAGCGGATTATCCTTAATATCATTGTTAACATCATATACATTGAGGCCTAATCGGCAAGCATTACATTATCACGACATAAACGTTTTGTTTTGAAAAGAGAAAAACCCCATGTGAGGGAATTTTATTTAAGAAATCCGGACGTGGGTTGTGATGTGAGACATGGAGAATGACCCTTAGAAACATTCAAACTCCAGCTATATTCGGTTGGCTCCCGGAAGTTGGTATGCTACACTCCATGCAATTATGGTTCGGTAATGAGAGAGGTGTGCATATATCACGCATAGCCTTGCGGCTTTAATCATTTCATTGTAGTCGTGGTGGCGACCCATTGCATCTCATTTCATTTTAGTCATGGATAGCATATAGTTTTGTTACAATGTTTTCTACGAGCCGTCGTTCTCATAAAAACGACAAAACATTTTTCAGGTGAGCTTGATAAGGGAAAAGGGTACATGTGACCCGACACGTAGACTCGAAACTTTTGTCCTATTTTGAAGAGTCGTACTTGGTTATGTATATGGATAGTTCTCTTGTAAATTTTAACTAGTTGGGGAAGTTTGTAATAGTTTAGTGCTATAAAAGAAAATTGTTGTAATACTTTTATTACAAAACTTCTTGAGTTTAGACTTCCTTATTTTTGTCATTTGGGAAGCCTTGGTGTAAATTTGATGGACAAGTGTTAGTCCTTACTTTTCATATTTGTTCAACTTATCTATGTTAAGTAATTATATTTCCGAGATCGTAGAATCTCTTTTAAGTTTTATGTTTGTGTGTTGATTTGAATCCTTGACGGATTCGGTTGTGTTTGGTTTGTCCTTGTCGGACTTATTGTTCTTTTATTTTAAATTCTTGCCGGATGTGTTCACCTTGCTTCCAAAAGTAATGTGATTTAGAATCTCTCTCCCCCAATCTCTCTCTCTCTCTCTCTCTCCCATTTTCTCTCCCTTTATCTCTTTCACTCCTCGATTTTAATAAATTTCGAGTACATGAAGTTCCGTTTGGTCTAGACACATGTTGAATGTTGTTTAGGACTTGCTTAGTCTTGTACCATGGTTTAAACTTGAAGATTTGGTATAGTTGGAAACATGTTAAAATGCTGTCAGATTTGCTGTCAAAGAAAAACTGCTTCTGTTTTTTTTTTTTTTTGTTTTCTGCCCAAATGGTGCAGAATTGAAAAAAAATGCCATTAGACGAAAGTTGTGCAGAATTGAATTTTACATGGACTTTCGCGGACAGAATGTGAAATTTTTAAAGATATAACTACTTACAGGTGTTTTAAAATTAAGCAACTATAAAAAAATGCCCTTTTTCAAAGTTATTGTATTTTTCCTTTTCCCCTGGATCTAGTGCTTGCCCGGAAAGTTTTTTAAATAAAATTTTAAATGCTTTCATTTTTTTTAACTCATTAAGCTGAATTTTCAAAAGTCCTCACCTCTGTTTGACTCGTTGACATGTAAGGCCCCCTTGGCATATATGTTAATCCCGTGGGATCCCAATGTCGCTTCCGCGCCTGTGTATGAATTTTAAATTCTTTCTCTCTATCTTTTCTCTTTCCTCACGCTTCGATTTTTGGGGCGTGACAATTACTAACACCCTCCCTCAAACTGTGGGCAGGATCTGCAGCAATCAGTTTGTCCCAGAATTTTAAAAAACGAGCAGATGTTAGCCCTTTGGTGAAGAAATCGGCCAATTGGTCCTCGGTGGAAATATAACGGATGGCAAGAACTTTGTTGATTACTCTTTCTCGAATGAAATGATAATCAATGTCAATATGTTTGGTCCTCGCATGAAAAATAGGATTCGAAGCAAGTGCTAGAGCTGAAATGTTGTCACAGAAAATCGTAGGAACTTGATAGATAGGAATTTGAAGATCACACATCAACATGCGAATCCAAGAAACCTCGGCTGCTGTAACGGCTAAGGCTCTATACTCAGCCTCGGTGGAGGACCGTGCAACAGTATTTTGTTTCTTGGCTCCCCAACAAATGGGATCAGAACCCAGGAATACAAGAAAGCCAGTGGTAGACCGTCTGTCATTTGGGTCACCAGCCCAATCAGCATCACTAAATGTTGTTAAGTATAAGGAATTTTGCTGATAATGAAAACCAATCGATGGGATACCTTTAAGGTACCTGAGAATTCGCTTTACTACTGCAAAGTGCACATAGATGGGAGAGTGCATATACTGACATACATGATTTACTCCAAAAGCTATGTCAGGTCTGCTGAAAGTTAAATATTGTAAAACACCAACAATACTTCGGTACATGGTAGGATCACTGAGGGGCAGACCATCTATTTTGCTAAGCCTAGTAGAACTGGGACATGGAGTTTTACAAGGTTTACAATTGTGCATGTTGGTTTTTACCAAAAGATCATTCGAATATTTGGTTTGGGTGACATGGTTTGAATTAAGAAAAGGTAACTTGCACATTTTTCCATCGAGGCAATGTTCACACAGTAAACTATTGCTGAAGCTAGATTTATTTACAGTAATAGGGATATGAGACAACATTTTATTTAAGACTGCATTTGTTGGATGACCTAATCTATTGTGCCAAAGAGTGTTGGACACCTTCTGGCCAAGATTAGCAGTAGGCAGAATTACTGAGGTACAATGAGCAGGTGGTGAAAATGATGGTGATTGGAGACGAGTTGAGACTTGAATAGGATATAGCCCATTACTGCATGAGCTTTGGTACAAGACCTTCCCAGAGGTTAGATCCTGTATTTGAAGCATGGGAGAGTAAAAAAAAAAAATGCAACGACAATTGTTATCAACACACAATTTATGAATTGAGAGAAGATTAGAAGAAATGGATGGAACACATAGTAAATCATGAAGCTTGAAATTATGAGAATCTGTGTGAAGGAAACACGAACCTATGTGAGAAATTGGTAGAGAATGGCCACTAGAAACAAAAATATTGTCACTTTCTTGATATTCAGCTGCTATAGACAAATTAGCTATATCATTGGTGAGATGAGTAGATGCTCCTGAGTCAGTAAACCAGATATTTGGATCATGAGGACCAGAATCATATCCTGCAGCCATGGCTACAAGCTGAGATGACAGATATTTGCCCTGGTATGCATAGTCCATTCTATGTTAACAATCAACAGCTGAATGATTGTTTCTGTTGCAGATTTGACACACAATAGATGAAGAGTGAGAAGTAGGCCTTTGCTGATAACTAGATTGGGGATTTGGTGGTCAGCCGAAGGAATTATTATGAGAAAATTTATTCTGATTATACGATCTGCCATAACCAGATTGATGTGACCTTCTGTAGACACCCCAATTTTGACCAACCGTTGAATCCAGGGTTGGTTACCTCTGAAGACCGATGACGACAATGACCGGTGAAATTTAAAGATTTTTCCAAAGAATTCAAGCCCTTCGAAGATTCTTCAAATTAAGTTTTAAAAAATAAGGGGAAAATAGGAGAATTTGGTGTTCGAAAAGACCCGGGTACATGTGAGAGAGACAACCTAAAAATTAATTTCAAAATTAAAGTATATATGTATATAAATAAGAATTTTGAGAAAAGAAAAAGAAGGAAAGAAAAGAAGAAAATATGTATATGTATAATCTATTAAGTATATGCTAGTATCTTAGTATATTAGTATAGTTTACTAAAGTATAGTGGTATATTGGTATAAGTTTATTAAAGTATCATAGTATATTAGTATAGTTTACTAAAGTATAATGGTATAAGTTTACTAAAGTATATTAGTATAGTATATAAAGTATGAGGGTGTCTCTAATGCGGATCACCCGTAACTTATAACTTAAGGACTTTTGCTTTTTGGCCTACTGTTAACTAGGGCTGCACAAAAAGCCTGTTAACTAGGGCTGAAATGAAATGGGTCGGGTCTGGTTCGGGTCCAGCCAGAAGATAAATATTTCGGGTCGGTTCGGGTCGGGTCTGGTCGGGTCTGGTCCGGTTAATGGACAAACTGTTTTTGCTAATTAATTGTTTATTTTGGTGACAAAGTACTCATTTTTCTTTTCATTATATTCATGAGTAAATAAAACATAACCACCTTATTAATTTGAACTTTTATAGGTTGCACATTATTATATCCATGAATATATAAAACATTATATCCACTTTCTAATGGTGGAAATTAATTTTTATGACTCTCCACCCTCATCAATCTTTTTAATGGATATATTATACATAGAAGAATAAGTATCCACTACTGAATATAAATATAAATAATAATAAAATAAAATATAAGAAAAAAAATAAATTTTTTTTTTTAAAAAAAGCAGGATTGTGGCCCAGACCCGACCCGACCCGAACCGAACCAAAGTTACTGGGTCGAGTCGGTCCGGGTCTGTCACGACCCATCCCACTACGCGTGGAAATAGGACACGTGGCACGCCACCAAGGCTCAATCAAACACCAAATAACTATACACAGCGGAAAGAACTTTAAAACAACCCTGGGTATTTAAAACTTAGGGAACATTACTCTCTGAGTTTATAAAATCCATTGAAATCCGAGTTATAAAAAGTTTTGTTTGATCAAAAGTGTTCACAAGAATCCATTTCAAAATATAGAAGTTCAGTCGACTGCCCAGTCGACTGTACCAGGGTCCAGTTGACGGTGCCTGGCAGAAACTAAAACCCTAAATCCTCAACAGAGGTCCAGTCGACTGCCCAGTCGACTGGGTCAAGCAGAACCCAAAATACAGCATATAACATAGGGGTCCAGTCGACTGATATAGGAACTCAGTCGACTGCTTTTCCATTTTTAGAAGCAGTATTCAAAAACTACAGTGTCTCAGTCGACTGATGCAGGATCCAGTCGACTGCTTCTCTTACTATTCACTTTCAGAGTCTCAAACACACGAGATCCAGTCGACTGACCCTGGGTCCAGTCGACTGCTCCCCTGCTGTCAGCCCTGTATTGCAAATACTAATAACACATGCTTCTCAATTCTAACACCAACACAACCATAACTGATTTCCAATATATTAATATGCAATTACAGATGTTAAATTACAAGATTTCCATACTGTGAAACTAATCCATGTTTCTATTACAACATACTACAATTAATATTCAAATCCTTACACAAATTTAGGATTTAAATCAAAAACATATACAAGTGTGATTTCCCCGGCGTTCATCGGCCTCACTCATCGCGCTTCTTCTTGTCTTTCTTCTTACCTGCAATGGAGTACATCTCCACTGCTCAGCTATATGCTGAGCGTACAAGTCTAACATATGCAATATATGACAAAACATGCTTTAATCTCATAAATCATATCAATAGTCTCTAGGGAGGAAAATACGCATTCATCCGGTAGCGGCAAGTCCAAGCCTTAAACCGCGATGTTAATGACAAGTCCAAGCCTACAACCATTACATCCCACAAGTGCCATGGCAAGTCCAAGCCTACAACCATGCACAGTAGCCGTCGCTACTAAAATTCTTAAACATCGAGAAGCTTACTCCGGCATGAATTTGTATACGACTCCCCTTTGACCCACATAGACAACTCAACGTGCTCGCGTAAATTTAGACATGCATTTCACAAATTAGCGCGTGCATAATTAACGGGCCTACAATTAACACATGGATTTTGCCCGGATCTCAATTTCGTCGTCGAAATATAAAACATGTATTCCTCTATATTTCACAAGTTAGGACTTCATACCTCGTGCGATTTCCCCCAAACTTTGAAGGATCGACTAGGGGGCTAAATAATCGTCGGATTTTGAATTTGAGAAAATTCCTACAAGTTTATACCTGTTTTTCCCAAAAGTCTAGAATTAAGATTTTTACAAAAATTGCCCAAACATGACCTAAGTGGTATCAAAACGTAGATCTTACCTCCACGAGTTCAAATCTGAAATCTGGAGAAAATCTGACAGACGAAAGGTCGTCGATCGGCGTCGCAAAGCCCGTTGGCTCCAAATCTCCCTTCTCTCTCCTCTCTCTAGATATTTGTGAGTGTTTGGATGAGATTGAAATCTCATCCCAATCTATATATAGGCAAACTTTCGGGGAATTACGTTTACCTCCCCGCAAGTTTTTCAAAACTTCTCATTAACCCATGAAACTTTGCACAAGTCCATTTTATAACTTTACGAGTGAATATTAGAAATTCCAAAAGTTTTCGACTAAGTCTCGTTTGGGTCCAAAATAACGTCCGAAACTATATTCTGTGAAATCTCTACACAACCTACCTTTTTAATTAACGTATCTCTCACGTTCTCACCACAGTTCTCAAAATGATATAATCAATATCAAAGATATTAGAAATTATATTACACAGGTATAATTACTATTCACAGAAATACCAGATAAGGTCAAATAACATTTAAATCATATAAATGTCATTTACTCATGATTATGCAATATGAACTTCCATGATCCCGTGTCCTCACTGACACCTTACCGTTGACTCACAGTCAACCACAACTCGAATTATTAATAACATTAAAAATTCCAAAATCCCAAATGATACATTTTTCAAAATCGTAAATTTCTGGAACGGGTGTGACAACTCTCCCCTCCAAAAATGAAGTTTGTCCCCAAACTTTACCTCATACGTCGAACAGGTATGGATACTCATTCCGCATGTCTTCCTCATTTTCCCACGTGGCCTGTTCAACAGTGTGACTACGCCATAATACCTTTACCATCGGAATCGTCTTAGTTCTTAAGACTTGTTCCTTTCGATCTAGAATCTCGACTGGTTGTTCCACATAAGTCAAGTCTCCCTGAATTTGTAGTGGTTCAGGTACAATGATCTTACTCGTATCAGTCATACATCGTCTCAACATTGATACGTGAAATACGTTATGCACATGTTCCAACTCTGATGACAATGCCAATCGATAAGCCACTGGACCTACTCTCTCTAGGATCTCAAAAGGTCCTATGAATCTCGGATTGAGCTTTCCCCTCTTTCCAAATCGTACAATGCCTTTCGAAGGCGATGCTCGTAAGTATACGAAATCTCCAACTTCAAAATTCATCGGTCGTCGTTTAGAGTCCGCATAGCTTTTATATCGACTCTGAGCTACCTTGAGTCGCTCTTGAATCAACTTTACCTTTTCAGTAGTCACTTGTACTATCTCAGGTCCTAACAACTTCCTTTCTCCAACCTCGGTCCAACAAACTGGTGATCGACACTTACGGCCATACAGAGCTTCATATGGTGCCATACCAATACTTGACTGAAATCAGTTGTTATAAGCAAATTCAATTAACAGCAAGTGGTGCTCCCAATCATTCCCAAAGTCTAACACACACAATCTCAACATATCCTCTAGCGTCTGAATCATGCGCTCTGACTGTCCATCGGTTTGAGGATGAAATGCAGTACTGAAACTTAATTTCGTACCCATAGCTTCTTGCAAACTTCCCCAAAATCTTGACGTAAAACTACTATCACGATCTGATACAATCACAGCTGGGACTCCATGTAGTCTTACAATCTCTTTCACATACAATTCCGCTAACTTGGACGGTTTAGTCGTCTTGATCGGTAGAAAATGAGCTGACTTGGTTAATCGGTCAACTATAACCCAAATCTTATCATTCTTATTGCATGATCGTGGAAATCCAGAAACAAAGTCCATCGTGATCTCGTCCCACTTCCATTCCGACACAGGTAAAGGTTGTAATAATCCCGCGGGTACTTTTCTCTCAGCTTTAACCTGTTGACATGCCGAACATTCAGATACAAACTTAGCGACTTCACGCTTCATACCCTTCCACCAGAAGTTTTCTCTCAAGTTTCTATACATTTTATTACTTCCCGGGTGCACTGAATATTTTGTATTATGAGCTTCTTCTAAGGGTCGTTCCTTTATGTCTTTCACATTCGGTACACATAACCGATTCCCAAACTTCAAAATCCCTTGTTCCAATACCAAACCAGGTCGCTTTCCCAAAGGTATCTCATCCCTCATTTTGCACAAATAAACGTCGTGAAACTGTTCCCTCTTGATTTCATCAATAATATCTGGGTGTGCCATGATCGCCATCATTAAACCACCATTAGTCTATGGAATCACATCCAAGTCTAAACGTTCCATTTCTTTTACCAATTCTTTTTGTTGTGTTAGCTCGTCGGCTAAATTCCTCGGCGTCTTCCGGCTTAAGGCATCGGCTACTACATTTGCCTTTCCCGGATGATACTCAATCGAAAGATCGTAATCCTTCATCAATTCCAACCATCTTCGCTGTCTCATATTCAAGTCCCATTGGGTGAAAATATATTTCAAACTCTTGTGGTCCGTGAATATCTCACACTTTTCCCCGTACAAGTAATGTCTCCAAATCTTCAAAGCATGAATTACTGCGGCTAATTCAAGATCATGGGTCGGATAATTAATCTCATGTGTCTTCAACTGTCTAGAAGCATAAGCAATCACTTTACCACCTTGCATCAACACGCATCCCAACCCTTGATGCGACGCATCACTATAAATCACAAACCCCTCGGTTCCGAATGGTATTGTCAAAATAGGTGCTCTCGTCAATCGCGCTTTCAATTCTTGGAAACTGTCTTCACATTCCTGACTCCATTCAAATGTAACTCCCTTTCTCATTAACTTGGTCATTGGCAAAGAAATCTTTGAGAAGTGTTCAATAAAACGGCGGTAGTATCCCGCTAATCCCAAGAAACTTCGAATTTCAGATACGGAAGTCGGCCTTTGCCAATTAGATACAGCTTCTACTTTGTGAGGATCAACTGAAACTCCATTCTTATCAATCACATGACCAAGAAAAGTAATGCTAGGTAACCAAAGTTCACATTTCTTGAATTTCCCAAATAACTGCTTTTCCCGCAGTCTCTGAAGTATCAATCTCAAATGATTCTCGTGTGTTATCTCACTTGGCGAATAAACAAGGATATCATCGATGAACACTATCACAAAATCATCCAAATAGTCCTTAAAGACTCGGTTCATAAGATCCATGAACGCAGCTGGTGCATTAGTAACCCCAAATGGCATAACTAAGAACTCATAGTGTCCATAACGCGTTCTGAAAGCTGTTTTCTCAACATCTTCGGCCTTCACTTTCAACTGATGATAACCCGATCTTAGGTCTATCTTGGAGAATACTTGTGCCCCACGAAGTTGATCAAATAAGTCATCAATTCTGGGTAACGGGTACTTGTTCTTAATCGTCAACTTGTTCAGTTCCCGATAATCCACACACATACGCATTGAGCCATCTTTCTTCTTCACAAACAATACTGGAACTCCCCACGGCGACACACTTGGTCGAATGAAACCTTTATCAAGTAACTCTTGTAGTTGAACCTTCAGTTCCTTCAATTCTAGTGGTGCCATTCTATACGGTGCCTTGGATACCGGTCTTGAGTCTGGCTTTACCTCAATGGTGAATTCAATTTCTCTCTCAATAAGAACATCTGGTAGATCATCAGGAAAGACATCTGAATATTCTTGCACTATCGGAATGTCTTCTACTTTGAATTCGGTCGCTGAGATATCGGTCACTGAACATAGGAATCCGTGACATCCCTTTTCCAATAATCTTCCCGCCCGGATAGCTGAAATCAAATACGGCGGCGATGTAACCCCACTCCCTTGGAAACAAAAGTTCCCATGTACCGGTGATCGAAAATTAACTTCTTTCCGTTCACAATCTATCGTAGCTTGGTTAAGGGCTAACCAATCCATTCCCAGTATCACATCAAAATGATTCACCCCAATCGGTATAAGGTCTACAGTCATCAACTTCTCGTCTAATTTGATTTCACAGTTCTTATATATAGTAGACGTCACTATCGATTTACTAAGTGGCACAGAAATAGACAATTCATATCCTAACGGTGCCGATCTAATAGTCAAATGTTCAACAAAGGCATGCGATACAAATGAATGCGTAGATCCCGAGTCAACAAGTATGCGTGCTAAGTGTGAACATACAAGCACCATACCTGAGACCACTGTCTCGGAAGCAGTCATATCTCCTGGGTTCATCTGATATGCCCTTCCTTGACGTTGCTCCAACCTTTGTCCCCCGTCATTAATCTGCTTAGGCTTCGAACCACTAGAAGCCATAGAACTAACTCCTCGCTGAGAATACTTCCTCGGGCAATCCTTGGCTTGGTGTCCAAATACTCCACAATCATAGCACTTGCCTCTCATCTCGGGTGTAGAATTAGCACTACCCCCCCCCCCCCTTGATTTCTGCTCTGGGGTTTGGTCATGAAACACCGGCCTGAGTGTGGTTGGTTGCAAAGCGAACACAACGGTATGCCACTTGGCGTCCTCGTAAAATCACTGGAACTAGAACCAGAGCCTCTTTGAAATGGCCTCTTGAAAGATCCGCCTTGGTTCCTATCTCCACTCTCATTGCTTCGTTTTCCGTGCTGATTCTACCTCGACCTTTCCATCCCACTCTCGGCCACTAGCGCCGTTTGTTGTACTGCTGCCACAGTCGAATGCTCGTAGGTTTCCACCCTTAAACGAATATTTTCCCTTAAACCTTCTTCGAATTTCCTTGCTCTATCTTTCTCCTCTGGTACTGAACCCTTGCCAAACCTCAACAACGCATTGTACTTGGAAGTATATTCGGTTACAGTCATATCTCCCTGCTTCAAGTTATCAAATCCTCGCTTCTTTGCATTGTAGGCGGCTCGCGGAAAGAACCGGCGATTGAATTCCGCCTTGAACCCTTCCCAAGTAATCGGTGCCCCTTGATCTAGTACATTTACCCACCAGTTCTGGGCTTCACCCTTCAGTACATCACTTTCATTTTCCATCTTCTCCCTATCGGTCATCGGGATAGATCGAAAGATTCGTTCCATGTCCATTATCCAATGTTCTGCGAGCGTTGGATCGGGTGTCCCATGAAATTCCATTGGTTTCTTTCGAGTAAACTGTTCAGATATTGATCTCATACCCCTAATTTCGGGTGCATTTACTACAGTTATTGGTTCCACTTCGATGTGAGGTGTGGGAGGCAGTCGCTCCGCTATATTCCATATCATTTCCCCCATATTCCCCATCATCTCTGCCATTTCATTCATTCGTCGGGTATGGGGTGATAACTCTTGGTCATCCATGATTACAATCCTGTAGTTCTCAATGCATAAACACTATGCATGTACAATAATAACAATGTCATGTATGTAAAACAACATACATATGCATCAAACATCTCTAATATGTATGGATGCAGTTTAGAACATGTGATAATTCACTCAACACTCCTCTCGTCGTCGAACGTTCTCAAAGTTTTGTTACCTATAGCTCTGATACCAATAAATGTCACGACCCATCCCACTACGCGTGGAAATAGGACACGTGGTACGCCACCAAGGCTCAATCAAACACCATATAACTATACACAGTGGAAAGAACTTTAAAACAACCCTGGGTATTTAAAACTTAGGGAACATTACTCTCTGAGTTTATAAAATCCATTGAAATCCGAGTTATAAAAAGTTTTGCTCGATCAAAAGTGTTCACAAGAATCCATTTCAAAATATAGAAGTTCAGTCGACTGCCCAGTCGACTGTACCAGGGTCCAGTCGACGGTGCCTGGCAGAAACTAAAACCCTAAATCCTCAACAGAGGTCCAGTCGACTGCCCAGTCGACTGGGTCAAGCAGAACCCAAAATACAGCATATAACATAGGGGTCCAGTCGACTGATATAGGAACTCAGTCGACTGCTTTTCCATTTTTAGAAGCAGTATTCAAAAACTACAGTGTCTCAGTCGACTGATGCAGGATCCAGTCGACTGCTTCTCTTACTATTCACTTTCAGAGTCTCAAACACACGAGATCCAGTCGACTGACCCTGGGTCCAGTCGACTGCTCCCCTGCTGTCAGCCCTGTATTGCAAATACTAATAACACATGCTTCTCAATTCTAACACCAACACAACCATAACTGATTTCCAATATATTAATATGCAATTACAGATGTTAAATTACAAGATTTCCATACTGTGAAACTAATCCATGTTTCTATTACAACATACTACAATTAATATTCAAATCCTTACACAAATTTAGGATTTAAATCAAAAACATATACAAGTGTGATTTCCCCGGCGTTCATCGGCCTCACTCATCGCGCTTCTTCTTGTCTTTCTTCTTACCTGCAATGGAGTACATCTCCACTGCTCAGCTATATGCTGAGCGTACAAGTCTAACATATGCAATATATGACAAAACATGCTTTAATCTCATAAATCATATCAATAGTCTCTAGGGAGGAAAATACGCATTCATCCGGTAGCGGCAAGTCCAAGCCTTAAACCGCGATGTCAATGACAAGTCCAAGCCTACAACCATTACATCCCACAAGTGCCATGGCAAGTCCAAGCCTACAACCATGCACAGTAGCCGTCGCTACTAAAATTCTCAAACATCGAGAAGCTTACTCCGGCATGAATTTGTATAAGACTCCCCTTTGACCCACATAGACAACTCAACGTGCTCGCGTAAATTTAGACATGCATTTCACAAATTAGCGCGTGCATAATTAACGGGCCTACAATTAACACATGGATTTTGCCCGGATCTCAATTTCGTCGTCGAAATATAAAACATGTATTCCTCTATATTTCACAAGTTAGGACTTCATACCTCGTGCGATTTCTCCCAAACTTTGAAGGATCGACTAGGGGGCTAAATAATCGTCAGATTTCGAATTTGAGAAAATTCCTACAAGTTTATACCTGTTTTTCCCAAAAGTCTAGAATTAATATTTTTACAAAAATTGGCCAAACATGACCTAAGTGGTATCAAAACGTAGATCTTACCTCCACGAGTTCAAATCTGAAATCTGGAGAAAATCTGACAGACGAACGGTCGTCGATCGGCGTCGCAAAGCCCGTTGGCTCCAAATCTCCCTTCTCTCTCCTCTCTCTAGATATTTGTGAGTGTTTGGATGAGATTGAAATCTCATCCCAATCTATATATAGGCAAACTTTCGGGGAATTACGTTTACCTCCCCACAAGTTTCTCAAAACTTCTCATTAACCCATGAAACTTTGCACAAGTCCATTTTATAACTTTACGAGTGAATATTAGAAATTCCAAAAGTTTTCGACTAAGTCTCGTTTGGGTCCAAAATAACGTCCGAAACTATATTCTGTGAAATCTCTACACAACCTACCTTTTTAATTAACGTATCTCTCACGTTCTCACCACAGTTCTCAAAATGATATAATCAATATCAAAGATATCAGAAATTATATTACACAGGTATAATTACTATTCACAGAAATACCAGATAAGGTCAAATAACATTTAAATCATATAAATGCCATTTACTCATGATTATGCAATATGAACTTCCATGATCCCGTGTCCTCACTGACACCTTACCGTTGACTCACAGTCAACCACAACTCGAATTATTAATAACATTAAAAATTCCATAATCCCAAATGATGCATTTTTCAAAATCGTAAATTTCTGAAACGGGTGTGACAGGGTCCAAACCTCATCGGTTCGGGTCTGGGTCTTAAAACATGGAACCATTTATAATCGGGTCGGTTCCGGTTCTGTAGAGTCCCGACCCGATCCGACCCATGTGCAGCCCTACTGTTAACTCCAAAAGCAAGTACCATTTACTGTTAACTCCAAAAGCAAGCACCATTTTTCAACAATTGTTTTGACATCTCGTGGGCCCCGCACAAAAGAACCCAACAATTGTGTTACTACCCTTTTTTACTCACGTGACCCCCTCTCTCTCTCTCTCTCTCTCTCTCAAACAAAGAACAATAATCAGTAACCCAACAAAGAGCAAAGAACCTGTTGCAACATTACACAAAATTTGCTCTCATCAACCTAGTAAACCCTGTTTGTTTAACATTTCTCTTCAACAAGTTTAGTTCAAGCAAATAAAAGAGCAATTTCAATAGCAAAGATAATCAAACTGCCAATATAAAGGGTTCTAATCCCAATTACAGATTTAAAGAGCTCCAAAATCAAAATTCAAAAATATGTTAACTCATCATCTGGACTTAAATCTTCAGTTACATCATCTGGACTTGAATCTCCATCTGCCTCAATAGGTCTACATGAAACCAAAACAAAAGAAATTAGTCATTGTTATATTCATTAGAACAAAAAAAAAGTATATAAAAAAAATTCTTACCGACTTGAAATCAGTATTGGACAATTTCTTTTGTCATGAGACTGTCCAACTTTGCCACATCCATGACAGCGCCTGCCTTTATATTTTTTACGCCTATCCCTTTCATAGTTATATAAATCCTTTTGGGTACAACCAATATTTTCTATCCCTCCTGCCTGCACTCCAAGAAAACTAAATTGTTGGTGTGGTGGTATATTAACCATGGCCATTTGTTGGGTTAAGCATTTTTTTTTCGATTGAAACATTTTGATGAGACCTCAATAGATGGGTTCTTCGTGGGGTTAACAATGGGTGACTATGACCCTCAACAAATACACTGACTACAAATGTGCCAGATTTGGACTTCACCACATCAAGTTTTGCATTACAATTCTCTTTTGTGGTTCCCCGACGCCTTTTTCCCCAATGTTTGATATTCTTGAACTTTTGCCTTGCTTAAAACAAACATACTCTTTTCTTACAATTCCATCGACATCCCTCTTCTTAGCAGACCAATTTCGAATACTAAACCCTGCTTCTTTTGCATATGCATTGTAAAAAGATGTTACAGCATCTAGTGTTTCAAATTCTTGACCTTTTTTAGGCTTTAGATCATGTCTTACTTCAGGATTGTAATCTCATCATCAAAGTTGGAATTCGACTCTTCATTTAGTTCCCCACATTCACCCCCTAGTATTTCCAGGTCCACATTTTCCATTATACTAACAAATTAAATCCCAAAAAAAAATTTATTATTATTAAACCCAATAACAATAAAAAAAAACCTAAAATTAAAAAATTCAACACATACCCACATCAACTATAACAAAATTCAAGTAAAATCCCTAATATTTTGTTTTTAATAATTCCATGGCTTACAATTTAATCATATATTCACAAGTAAGGGTTTTTTTCTCATTTTTTTGGGGGATAGAAATGAGGGTGTTTAAGAGACATGAAAATTAGTACTCAAAGATTCAACAAGTAAGATGAAGAAGAGAGAAAAAAATTATCAAAAGAAAATGTTACCTAGATTGCTGAAGAGGTGGGCCATGGTCATCGCTGGCGACGGATGGACTGTGGTTGCCGGCGTCAGATGGGTTGTGGTCGTCGTCGGTGTGGTCCTCAGTTGTCAACATTGCCGTAGTATGAAAGCCGACTGTATCCTTTGCCCTGGTATGAAACCCAACGCTACTCTTTGCCCTGTTCTTTGTTGGTATGAAACCCAACTCTATTCTTTGATTTGCAAATTATTGCCTTTATTTTATTTTGGAGAGAGAGAGAGAGGTCACGTGAGAAAAAAGAGAGGGAAGTCAAAGAAATTGTTGGGAAATGGTGCTTTTGCGGGGCCCACAGGATGTCAATTTTTTTTTGGAAAATGGTGCTTGCTTTTGGAGTTAACAGTATGCCAAAAAGCAAAAGTCCTTAAGTTATAAGTTACGGGTGGTCCACATTAGAGACACCCTCTATTTATTAGCATATTAGTATAGTTTACTAAAGTATATTAGTATTTAGTAAATATATATTTTGAAAATAAAAAAAGAAAGGGGATTCATTTAGCTGCGGCACGCGATAAAGCCGGCGGCACTCAGAGAGTGCTGCACCGACATTCACTAAGTGCCGCTCGGCACTCAGTGAGTGCCGGAGCGACATTCCGTGAGTGCCGTAGCCAACTCTTCGAGTGCCGCGTGATATAACAGTTTATTTTTCTCACATGTTCTAGAAGAAATCTTTGCACATGGGTCTCCATCCGAATTTACCCAATTAACCCTATGAGAAAGGTCTATATAAGGAGGTTTTCACCTGCATTAGAGAGGATCTTCTTTTTCCACCATCCTCCATTGATATATACATTGAATTTAGAGAGAGAGAGAATTGAGAGAAAAACAAGAAGTTCTTGAAAAAAACTTTGAAAAATTTGAAGAAATTGAAGAAGAGATTGAAGAATTTGGAAGATCTTCATCCAACAACTAAGAATTCCCTGAGGTTATAAGAGGTAACCTCCCAATCTTGTAGAGAATTAGGCTAATTCAATCACAAATTCATAGTTCTAGGATCTTTACACATTTTCAAAACCTATCTTCTTACCCCATTTCATCACACACCACATAGAATTTGTGATTGAATTTCATAATTGTTCATTGGCTTTGATTTAAAGTAGCCTTGGGTTTCAAACAAAAACTAGTTCATGAGGAGATTTTATAAACTTTGATTTTATTTCATTTTTGTTAATTCTTCCTTTGGAAATCTATGAGATCTCTAATATCTCATGAGATTTCTTTGGGGTTGATCTCTTAGTCTCCCATAATCTATGGTTTAATAAAGAGATTAAGGTTGGGTCATGGTTATATTCATATGTTATTTGTTGGGTTTAAGTCTTGGTCCATGGCTTAAGTCCTCTAAATTGAATCTCATAGATTTGCTTCCATATTCTATAAGGTTCACATAGGTTTTGATCATATACAATCTCCAAGGACCATTAATTTGTGAGGAGAGTTAAATCTATATTCCTCAAGGATCATATGTTTGAGAGAGGAATTAGACGTAGGATCAATTTAATTCCATATTTTAACTATTCAAAGTTCATAGGATTGAGTAAGACCTAGAAGTTCTCTTACTAGATCCTCAACATGAGGACTATGAGGGAGATCTTTAAGGCTAAGTCCATGAATCTCTTTTATATTTCTTTATACTCTTGAATAACCATAATCATACTTGATCTTAATTCTCTCTAGAATCATGGATCAAGATTGATTCGAACTATGAACACTACCTTCAACAATGGTGCAGTGAGTTCACTAACCAATCGAGATCAAAGATTTTTAATTAAATCATGGCATGTTGGAATCGAATGAAACCAATTGGAGAGTGTTCATAACCCATATATGTACCACTAGAATGTTTTGTTTTGATGAAATTTTATACTTAGGAGGGTTTGACCTTATGATATGTGAGTAGGTTGTTCTCTGTCCAAAATTTCAGAACAGTAAGCTTGTTTTAAAATGAGTAAATCAGAGCCCTAATCAAGTTTTCTTGACCACAAATAAATTTTTCTAGGCATTTCAGTGTGTTAGGAAGATACCCTAAAAAGATCAAAGTGTTTCTGATTTATTTTTACTATTTTTAGAAAATCATACAAAAACTCTGGACAGAAAGTTGCAGATTCCTGAGTGATGTCTGGTTTCCTATTTCCAGATATTCAACCGTTGGATCTTTGATTTTATTTTTGGGTTAGAAACTAGGCTCACAGAGGCATAATATACTCAAAAGTCATTAAGATCAAACCGTTGAAATTATTTTATTTCTATTTTTGAAATCTGGTCTGCTCTCTGTAATTCTTAGAATTCAGTCACTGTTTTGATAAAACTTGAATAACTCTAATCTAATGGACTCCTAATGTCCTAAGATTTAAACCATGTCTTAAATAATGTCAGTTAAGCTAAGATCCAAAGGCTAAATGATCCAAATCAATGAATAAGTTCATATCTCATTCTTGTTCATGTCCATCCATTCATCCATGTATGTTGATACTTGTGATTAGGACTTATTTTGCATTGGGTTAAGTTATATTTAATTGAACCTAGTTGTGAGTTCCTTGTGAATATGTTGGGATTATACCATCTCTATATGGACATTATATTGGCTCCTAGTTGAGACTTGTATATCTATAGAGATGTTGTGCTTCTAGCTAGTTAGAAGGAATTCGTGGTTATGTCAATTCTTTCTATACTTGATAGACTTAAGCTAGAAGTTTAGGGATGTTATTCAATATTATCTCTTGATCAAGGCATGTGGACTAACCCTTTGTTTTGTAGCGCTATTGAGGTACGATTTCTCAATCCTCCCTAATTTATTTTATTCTTTGGTTTTAATTGATTTTCGACTCCATGTGCGACACTTTAGAATTAAGTATTGCCTTATGTGTATATATGTGATTAGAGACCCTTTTCTTAGGATTTCTCTTTTGTGTGCATTGCACGTTTCCAATATTCGCGGAGGGATCCCGGGTAAGTTCTCTAGTTCCCTATTTGCATATCATATCGCTTGCTAATTGAATTATGTGGTTTTGTATGCCTTTTATCGCTAGCAATTTTGCACCCTTTTGACATGCTTGTGCTATGTATACTTATATATATATATATATGTATTAGTTGAGGGCATGCTTAAATTAATAATTCGATTAAAAAGGATGTTGAGTAGAGGTGTATCGCGAGATAGGATGAGAGGGGGTATTTTAGTCTGCCGGGCTCCTTCCCCTTTCATTCCATAATCCCCGAACCTGGTTTATCTTTGGTTTCGCAAAAGATCAGTTTGCTTTCAAAATGGTTTCTTAATTTTCCTTAAAAAAAATTTAGTGGTGACTCTTTGTTTTGAAAATTTGTTTTAAAATTAAAAGTGGGCCCGAATGCCGGTATCCACACCTTCCTCCTCTATTATTGAACTTTCCTCTTCCGCGTCCTTGACCTCTATCGAAGTTATTGAAGAATGTAGGTCAAGATTGAGCCATCATTGCAGATTGAACATGTTGATTTTGACTCAATTTGTTGATATTGTCCATAGACATCTCTTCAGCTTTCAGAAGAACATGTAGTTCTTTGAAGGTCAATGCTTGAGACCTAGTTCTGATGGAAGTGCAAAAAGCACTAAATTTTGGAAGTAGTCCATTCAGAGTATAGATCAATAGATCTTCGTCATCAAAAACAACTGATACTGAAGCCAATTTGTCTCGTGCTTCTTTGATTCTTTGAATGAAAACATTGATTGAATTAGTACCTTTATTAATTGTCTGCAAATTGGTCTTTAGCTGCAGAATATTAGATCTGGTATTGGGCAAAAACCTTCTTTCTAGAGCATTCCATACATCTTTGGATGTTGTGTAGCCAACAATATGAGTGAGTGTTGCAGGTGACAATGTCGCATTGATCAAGGTCATAAGAGCTTGATCATGAGTGATCCAATTTTGATAATCAGGATTGATTTGATTTGTTTGTCAACCTGTTTCATTTTTCACAAACTTTTCTGGACATTGACTAGATCCATTAACGAATCTAAAGAGCGAGTGTGCTCTGAGTATAGCAGAGAATTGAAACCTCCATGATACGTAGTTTGTTGAATCAAGACGAACAGTGATCAAATTGCATATATTCGACAGTAGGTAGATAGGTGAATAGGAATCCATTGAAGATGTTGGTGAGGAGCTTAAAGATAAGACTGCTTCTGTTGCCATTGATATGAGACGTGTGTCTCTCAAATGGCGCTCTGACACCAAGTTGAATACTTAAAAGAGATTGTAGAGAACAAATCTAAATCAAGAGGGTGAAGTGAATGAAATCTATTTTCTCGTGATTTTCACAGAGTGTATGCCACATATACATATATACAGACTTGTTAGACTTTCTAGATCTAAACAGAAAATTGGTTATAGCTAACTAATCTTAGCCTAGTGGTAAACAACTATCATCTGCAGCTGGATGCATGTAGATGATTCTAGAAGCTTTGAGAATACAAATGGTCATGTAGTATTACTATCATGTATAGATCTCAAATTTTCACTATGGATGCAAACACTGGCATCAAACAACTATGAAGCTTGTTAATGACAGCCGAACAACTATGGTCCATGGATGGGCTGTATAGGTAGTATTCTATGGTTTAGAAAAGAACCAGTTTTAAAAAGTTTATTTTTTGGCTACATTGGAGTTCATGCCTAATTTAAAATACCTCAAAGAATTGATTCTTCATCGAGCCAACTTATAACCTAATTGTCATAACAATCAATTCAATGTAAAACTTGGTCCCTTGTTTTAAGCATTCCCAAACAGAGTTACTTTTGGGCTATGCATAATTTTTTTTTGACCAATTTTTTTTTGTTTTCCATTTTTGTTTTCTATTTTATATGTACTCCTGGACCTTGACCCATACACTATTTCTAATCTTTGCTATTATTGGACAAAAATATGTGTATTTCTACAAAGGGAAAATTGGTAAAATGGTAATTAAGTGGAGTTCTATTGGGATTAAGGACAACTTAAAATACACATTGGGGCTAAGTCCTCCCAATGTCCATAGACCAAAATACCCTCATCTTCAACCTCTAACCCTAACCAAACCCTATCCACACCTAATTTTCTAAATTATTTTGCAAACTTAAAAAATCCATGACTTTCAATTCAAAATCATTTTTTTCGCAAAATTTACATTTTCAGAATTTATTTGATGAGATCTATCAAATAAGTACCATTGTCGGTATGAAATTCTGGGGAAAAAAGGTTATGTGAAATTTCACACAACTTTTTTCAGTGTGAAATTTCATACGACTTTTTTCAGTGTGAAATTTCATTCCAGAGAGAGAGAGAGAGAGAGAGAGAAAGAATGGTCTGTTCGGGAAAACACGTCTAATCTCCCCACAATATCTGTAAGAAATCAATGCAAGAACGAATGAAAATAAATAACAATCACACACGAACACCAAATTTCTATGTGGTTCAGCCAATTATGCCTACGTCCACACCGTTGCAGAGTTGTATTATTCTTTAGGGTTTCAAAGAAAGTTGCAATAGCTGTTTACAGCCTTAGGAAGGAGTATTTATAGCATATACAAAGTTTCCTAATGAAATAGCTTCCTAAACCTATTAGGAAATAGAATTCTACTGCAGATACCCTATCCCACTCGAGCGGCTCGCTCGCGGCGCTCGCCTGGGTGGATTACCTAGTGGGTGACATTCCAACAAGTTCAAGGGAAGCCTTGCTTCAAAACTCGCACACATGTGCGCTCGAGCGGTGCCCGCCCGAGCAACATTGCCGTGCCTAGGCTTCTTTCTCCTTTGCGAATAGAAGCTCTACCGAAACTATCCTCGAGCTCTTGCGATTAGGCTCCACCATTCCTATCAATCTCCCACTTGGAGACTAATCACACTGCTATAACACATAATAAACCCTTCTCAAAGCAACAATCACACCCTCTACAACATGTCTTCAAGTCCTATACTTGAAGACCAACTGAAGTTTCACACAACTTCAGTTTGTCAATGGTCAACGCCTTTGTCAATATATCCACTAGATTCTGACTCCCATTGATCTTCTCAAGAGATAGCACTCCATGATCCAAGAGAGATCATATAAAGTGATACCTTAATTGAATATGCTTTGTCCTCGAATGGAAAACTAGATTCTTCACTGGATGAATAACACTTTGACTATCACTGTGCAAAATACTATTTCCACGCTCCTTCCCCAATTCCTTCAAGAACCCTTGTAGCCAAATCATCTCCTTGCTTGCTTCTGTCACGTCAACATACTCTACTTCAGTAGTGGAGAGAGCTACGATCTTTTGTAATTGAGACACTCAACTGATAGCCGTACCACCCAAAGTATAAATATGCCCTGTTGTACTTTTTTTTTAATCTATATCACTCGCCGAATCCACGTCCACATAACCTTGTAGTACTATATTTGCTCCTTTGAAACAAGGAGCCATCTCTGAAGTGCCCCTCAAATACCTGAAAACCTACTTCAACGCGTCCCTTTGCTTCTTGCCTGGATTAAGGGTGTAAACGGTTCGGTTCAGTTCGGTGTGGTTTTTGATGAAACTGATCAGTTTTGGTTCGGTTCGGAGTGTGTAAATTTTCGGTTCAGTTTCGGTTTTACACTGTACAAATCAAATGAAAACTGACCGAACTGATCGGTTCAGTTCGGTTTGTTGGTTCAGTTCGGTTTTTGAACACCCCTAGCCTGGATTACTCATGTACCTACTCACAACTCTCACTGCATGTTCAATGTCTGGACGTGTATATACCATGGCATACATAAGGCTCCCAATTACCTAAGCGTATGGAACTCTTTCCATATACTTATGTTATTCTTTGATTTCTGGACATTGCTCCTTTGATAGTCTAAACTGACTAGCCAAAGGAGAACCCACTGGTTTTGCATCTCCCATGCTAAACTTGCTAAGCACGCTCTTCACGTACTCTTCTTGTAAAGTTTCAACGTACCCGCTTCTTTGTCCCTACTAATCCTCATCCCTAGGATTTGTTTTGCTTCGTCTAGATCTTTCATCGTAAAGTGTTCAAACAGTTGACTCTTCAAATTGTTTATATCTTGAATGCTTGATCCTGTTAACAACATTTCATCAACATACAAGAGCAAAATGATGAACTCACTTTGAAACCTTTTCACATACCAACAATGATCTGCCTGACATCTTGTGAAGCCACTTGTACCCATAAAACTATCGAGCTTCTTGTACTACTGTCGAGGTGCTTGTTTCAAACCGTACAAGCTTTTATAAGCGTGCAAACCATTTTCTCTTTACCCGGAACTTCAAACCCTAGTGGTTGCTTCATATAGATCTCTTCATCTAAATCACCATCGAGAAAAGTTGTCTTCACATCTAGCTGCTCTAGATGTAAGTTCTTAGCCGCCACTATGCTCAAAACCACCCTGATTGTAGTTAGCTTCACAATTGGAGAAAAATTCTCGGTATAATCAATACATTCCTTTTGCTGGAACCCCTTTACCACCAATCTCGCCTTATTGCGCTTGCTACCATCATGCTATTCCTTAAGCCTATAAACCCATTTATTGTGAAGTGCCTTCTTCCCCTTTGGTAACTCGGTAAGTTCCCATATCTCATTTGACATGAGTGAGTCCATCTTATCTTTCATGGCTAATTCCCACTTGACCGAATCATCCACTTGTAGAGTCTCTTTATAACTTTCTAGTTCACCACTATCTGTCAATAACAAATAATACAAAGATAGAGAATACCTCTATGTAGGTCTAGAAACTCTGGAAGACCACCTCACCGTAGAATCCGGTGTGATCGACTCTTGTTGCAGAATTGTGTTTGCTAGTGTGTTCTCATCCCCAAAATTTTCAATTTCTGAGGGCTCCTCTAGGTCAACATACCCAGTCTTCTCAACTTGAGCTTCTGTGCTGCTTGACTTTGTACCCATCCTATCCTTATACATCACCTTCTCATTGAATATGACATCCTTGCTTCTAATAATTTTTCAATTTTGGTCATCCTAGAACCGATACCCAAACTCATCCGTGCCATAACCAATGAAAGTGCACTTCCTTGATTTAGGGTCCAGGTTACTCCTAGCTCCAGAATCAATATGCACATATGAAGCACATCCAAACATGCACAAATAAGAAAGATTTACCTCTTTCCCGCTCCAGACCTCTTTCGATAACCTCCTATCCAAAGGAACTGATGGTCCACGATTGATAAGGTGTGCAACTGTGCTAACTGTAATCGTCCAAAACATCTTGGGCAACCCAGAATGTATCCTTATACTTCTGGCCCGTTCATTCAAAGTTCTATTCATGCGTTTGGCAACACCATTTTGTTACGGGGTCCTTGGAATAGTCTTTTCTATCCTAATTCCATTATTTGAACAAAACTTGATGAACTCCTTGTCTTTATACTCTCCTCAATTGTCGGATCTATAGCATTTTACCTTCAAACCCATTTCAATCTCCATAAGGCTTTCCACTTCTTAAAAGTGCAAAAGACATCTGATTTATTCTTCAAAAAGTAAACCCATACCTTCCGAGAAGAACCGTCAATGAAAGTCACATAATACCTTGAGCTTCCAAGTGATGAAACTGTAGACGGACCCCATTCATCGGTATGAACAAGCTCTAGCTTTTTCGTCTTCAAACTTCTCTCAGTCTTTGAAAAACTCACATTCCTTTGTTTCTTGAAGACATAGTCTTCATAGAAGTCAATCTCTATCGATTTTAGGCCTTGTAGCTTTCCCTTTGATTGTAGAACTTTCATCCCCTTCTCGCTCATGTGTCCAAGTCTGTAGTGCCATAGATTAGACTCGTTGCTCGACTCAGTAGTCGATATAGCATCTCTACTCCCTGCAGTCACATAGAGAGTGCCCTCTATTTTACCTCGAGCCAACATCATGGCTCCCTTGGTAACCTTCCAATCATTATTGGAAAACATCGTAGTGCATCCCACACTAGCAAGTTGGCTCATAGAAATCAAATTCCTCTTCAGGCACGACACATGCCTAACATCATTTAATTTCCACGTCGCTCCATTGGGTAGCTTCACATTACCACACCCTTACCAATAATATTGTAAGGTTTATGATCCCTAAGATAAACCCTCCCAAAGTCCCGCCGAACATAGTCCTCTATGACTTCCATGTTTGATGTAGCGTAAAAAAAGGCTCCCGAATCTACAACCCAAGATTCCAACTGAGTATGAAGATAAAAATAAGATCATCTTCAACGTCACTAGTCACTGCATTTGCGGAATCCTGCTTCTTATTCTTCCCTTTCTCCTTATCACCCATCTTCGTGCGACAGTCTCTACTAAAATGACCCTTTTTTCCATAGTGTTAACATTCTACATCGGTGGCCTTTACTTTTCCTTTTGACCTCCCCCTCCTTGATTTTGATCTTCCCCGGTTTGTATTCCTCCTTGGCGCTCTCCCTCTATTATCCATATTCATTGCCGACCCAACTGATTCACCCGATTCCCTCTGCTAAATTCTTTGCTAAGAACCAAGTCACGGACATCACCATACTTCAGCGTGTTGCTCCTGGAAGCACTGCTAACAGCTGTGACAGTCCTATTCCAACTATCCGGTAAGGATGACAATAAAAGCAATGCCCTGACCTCATCATCGAATTCAATACCGACCGAACTCAACTGTGTGGTTACAATATTGAATTAATTAAGGTGATCTGCTATAGATGCACATTCTCCCATATGTAACGTAAATAGATGTCGCATCAAATATACCTTATTGGAAACTGAGGGTTTCTCATACATGTTGGACAAAGCAGTCATAAGACTCTTCGTTGTCTTCTCCTTTACAATATTAAAGGCAACGTTGCGAGCCAACGTTAACCGGATCACACCTAGGGCTTGTCGATCTAACAACGCCCAATCCTCATCTTTCATCCTTTCTGGTTTCTGTCCTGAAAGAGGAGTATAGAGTATCTTCTAATAAAGATAATCCTCTATCTACATCTTCTAAAATTCGAAGCCTGTACCGTCGAATTTGTTGATCTTTATTTTTCCTTCTTCTACCATCGCTCTCACTCGAACCAATAGCTTTGATACCAGTTATTGGGGAAATCTCGTCTAATCTCCCTACAGGATCTGTCAGAAATCAATGCAAGAATGAAAAAAAATAAAGAACATTCATACACGAACACCAGATTTTTATGTGGTTCGGCCAATTATTCCCATGTCCACACCGTTGTAGAGTTGTATTATTCTTAAAGGTTTCAAAGAGAGTTGCAATCACTGTTTCTAGCCTTAGGAAGGAGCATTTATAGCCTACATAAAGTTATCTAATGAAATAGCTTCCTAAACCAATTAAGAAATAGAATTCTGTTGCAGATCCCCGATCCCGCTCGGGAGGCGCTCGCCCGGGCGGATTACCTGGCAGACGACACTCCAACAAGTTCAAGGGAAAGCTTGCTTCAAAACTCGCACATATGTCCGCTCAAGCGGCGCTCGCCCGGGCGACATTGCCTTGCCCGGACTTCTTTTTTCCTTTGTGAATAGAAGCTCTACCGAAACTATCCCCGAGCTCTTGGGATTAAGCTCCACCATTCCTATCATGGTCAACCTATTTCTTTAGAAAAAGTTATGTGAAATTCCACACAACTATTTTCAGTGCGAAATTTTATTCCAAAGAGAGAGAGAGAGAGTTAGTCTCACTATTTCTCTAGAAAAAGTTATTTGAAATTTCACACAACTTTTTCTAGTGTGAAATTTCACACTACTTTTTTCAGTGTGAAATTTCATTCCAAAGAGAGAGAGTTCTCACTATTTCTCCAGAAAAAAGTTACGTAAAATTTCACACAACTATTTTTAGTGTGAAATTTTATTTCAGAGAGAGAGAGAGAGAGAGAGAGAGAGAGAGTGCGTGGTCTCTTTCATAGTCTTTTCACGTTTAAAAAGGCTATACAATTTTACATAATTAGTTATATGAAATTAGTGAACAGAAAAAGTAATGTGAAATTTTGATATCTATCAAAAATAATTATGTAAAATCTAAAATTTCACACAATTTTTTTTTATTTCATTAACAGAAATATTATTGATGATAAAGTGCACACCCCCACTACAAAAAGTCTCCCATCCAAACCGAACAAGGTAGCCATCCAGACCCAATTTCATCTCCTACGTCCCTCTTTAAAGTTTGAACTAATTTCACATAACTACTTGCGTGAAATTTGAACGAATTTCACATAACTAGTTGTAAAATTTTTGAAATTTGGGGAAAACTGGAACCTTTTGCAAAACAGGCCCAATTATATTTCCTACCTCTTTCTTTCTCGATCAGCCACTGCACGCCATTTTCAGCCATTGCTTCCGCGGGAGGAAGAGAAGTCAGTAGTGCTATGGGATTTTGATTCAAATTCCATCTCTTGTTTTCTCCATTTCTGTGAATTGCCCAATTTGTTTGTGTGATTTTAGATGAATTTTGTGGAGCACTTCCATGGAGTCCCAATTTTGTCCCCAATATGTCTCCAACAGATCAAATCGTCCACATCAATGGCTCTCACACACTTTAAAACTTGCATCTGTGCACATAATTTAATACACCCAACTCAGTTGCATCACCCAATAGGGGTGCACAAAATACCTGGGACCTGAAGACCTGAACCCAACTGACTCGAGTGGTTCCGGTTGGTTTGAGTCTGTTAGCATGCTGGTTCGGGTCTGGTTCGGGTTGGTTCCAAAGTTCGGGTAAATCGAACCAAACCCAGACCCGAGAACCAAGCAAACCCAAACTTGAAAGATTAAAGCTCTAGAGAGAGAGAGAGATGCAGCCATGGAAGGAGCAGTTCAGAAGCCTCATGTAGTTCTCGTTGACATCAGGGCTTCGCGATTAAAGATAGAGAAGTTGATGAGAGTCACCGTCGAGTTCTTTTGGGAGATCGGCGTTGGAGAGTATAGGGTTTTGGCGAGGTATGGGATCGCTCAAGTGAGGACGATCAGAGATTGGCAGTCAACATTGTGTTTCGAGATCAGTCGGAGCTCGCAGATGGCTTCAGTCCTCATTTGCTCTGACACCATGCTCAGCTTCATCACTAGCATCTTTGCCGTCCACCGCTTCACCTCCATCTCCAACTTTCTCTCTCTATATGTGTAAGTATGTATGCATATGTATGTATATGTGTGTATATGTAATTACAGAAAGAAACTAATAGGAAAATTCAAAGAGGTAGGCATAGTATGCTTATCTATACTGCTATTGTATTCAGTATTATGGGTTTTACTCTCTCTCTCTAAAATGTGTATGTATATGTACATATATATATATATGTGTGTGTGTGTATACTAAGAGTAACTGTGTAAAGAAAGGAGTATGATAATTCAAAGAGGTGGGCGAAGTATATGCCAGTCGGCTTTTATCTATAGTGATTTCAGTTCAAAGACCTAAGACCAGACTCGACCCGAGTTTAATGGGTTGGGTCGGGTCCAATTCTTGTTGGTTCGGTTCTGGGTCTCTATATATAGGAACCGCATGCAAGCGGGTCAGTTCTGGTTCTATCTAGACCCGACCCTACCCTACCCATGTGCAGCCCTATAACCCAACAACTATAAGAAAATGTATATACATATATTTATATATATACACTAGCGTTGGCCCGTGCTATGCACGAGATTCTTTAAGAAAATTTGATAATATAATTAGTCTTTCTACAAAATTTAGAGTTAATTTTGTTCTTTGTAAGTTACTAATTATTATTAATTACATCTTCTCTTGCCAGTACATTTTTATTTCTCAAGCATGGAATTAATTTTTGTACACGAAGCAGTGCATCTATAAGTTAATAAAAAATGCTGCAAAATTATAACAGTTGAAGCATAAAAAGAATCTAACGAACCCAAAATTATCAAGGAGTACAGTGTTGTCCTCACAAATTTAGGCAACTAAACCTAGTATTTTACTGCGGACAGTGTGTGATCATAGTATGATCAATCCATGAAATCTAACTCAAAAGTTAAGTTTGCAATGAGAAGAGGTGATCTAAATTCGAAGATTGCTGTGTTTTTGTGTTACCCCTAGGCAAGGTTGCAATGGTAACACCACATCATCGTGCCTACGTGGAGTCACCAATTAATTAGATTCTTGGGAAAAATTATTCAGTGTGACGGTTATACTGTGTAAACGTTGCTGACGTGGTGTGATATTTTAATCTACACCATGTACCTACCCCTATTTCTAGGGAATCATGACATGTCAGAAGACAAATTGTCATGATCCCCCTGAAAATAGGAGCATATGTTTGGTAAAGATTAAAAGGTCACACCACATCTGCATGCTGACATGGTGCGACAGTTACACTGAATAATTTTTATGGATGCCTAATGGGCGAATTAGAGGAATCTGATTGGTTGATGACACCACGTAAGCACGATGACGTGGTGTCACCGCTGTAACTAATATTTTTACAGCAACAATATCATCTGGAGTGGAAAAAAGAAATAGGGAGATGAATTAGACAATTGCAATAGTGTGTGACGGCAGGAAAAGTGTGGATGGGCTGGTTTTTGAAGGTGTATTGGTGGTTTATGTTTTTGACCGTTGATATGGCATAAGAAAGTGGGTGGTCATTCATATATTTAAAATTAAATTAAAGTGGAAAATAGGAGAGAGAGAGAGAGAGAGAGAGAGAGAGAGAGAGAGAGAGAGAGAGAGAGAAAGAGAGAGAGAGAAAGGGGACAATTACAATTAAATTAGTGAGATGGTAATGGTTTTGCTTCTTTTACCTTTAAATTAGATATGTTATATACCTTATTATACTTGTTATATGTATATTTCTATGCTAAAGCAATGCCATATGGCATCTATACTTAATTGGCAATGCGAAGTATCCCCTACATTACTATCTATATATATACAAAGTCCTTCTAATGAGGCATACCTCATTTTAAGAAAGTGAGGACTTCTATTCTCGACCGTTGGATTGTGTTTTCATTGAGGGTACTTTTGTCATTTCACTGGTGTAAGCTGTTTTAAATGCAAAAACTATATACGCCTATCATGCATATCGGCTCCACCTCATTGGCTCCAACCTTGTGCGTCAACTCCACCATTATCGGTCGTCGTCGATTGTGGTTGTCGTCGTCGACGGTGGTGATGGTTGTTGCTTTTGCAAGTCCATCATCGACGGTTGCTGCCTCGCCTAATGCCGTCATCTCCTCCACCACCATCACCACCTTGTTACTGCCGTCGCCTAGCAAGCTGCTGCCTCGCTGCCCACTGAATCGCCGGTCACTGCCACATCCTCCCTTCCTTTATCTCTTTTCTAACATTCTCTCTTTATATGTGCGTAAATGTGTATAAACTTGGGCAAAACTAGGTTAGGCCATTTTTGTCATAAAATTAATAATTTAAATTGGTCAAAGGAGTTGATTTAAGTAGGTTTTACTGTTCAAGTAGTTTTACCCAAAATTAAAAACGATTTGGACTTTTAACTCACATGTTCTCATATGGGGTTGTTTTTACTAAAATTCTAATTTGTATTCAACCCTTATCCTTTTAATTATTTCAGTCCATAATTTGACTTCTTCCTTTCACCCAATTTCATTTTATTTCTTATTTTTACACTAATATTTCCAACTTGTCCACTAGTAAAGCATGATTCCCAAATTGTTTATTCAATATCCTTGATCCTATTAAAAGAAAATGCTGACGTGTACTAAAATCAAGAGCCACCATTGAAAAACAAAGAGTTAAAAAAGTAAACGAAAATTGATTCTCGCACTCCTCTTTTGCTACACAAACTCCACTGCCTTTCTATTCTTCACATCCATCGACCATCCTCACAGGTGAGTCACGCACTAAGTAAATTTAGGAGCTCAAATAGCAAAATTTTGCTTCAAACCAAAAAACGATGCCTAATGTTGTTAGAAGATAAATTGTGATGATCCCCTGAAAATAGGGGGCATATGTGTGGTAAAGATTAATAGGTCACACCACATCTGCATGCTGACGTGGTATTACAGTTACACTGAATAATTTTTATGGGTGCTACAGTTATACTGAATAATTTTTATGGATGCCTAATGGGCGAATTAGAGGAATCTGATTGGTTGGTGACACCACGTAAACACGATGACGTGGTGTCACTGTTGCAATCAATATTTTCTTGGCAACAATATCATCTGGAGAGAAAAAAGATATAGGAAGATGGATTAGACAATTACAATAATGTGTGAGGGTAGCGAAAGTGTGGATGGACTGATTTTTGAAGGTGTGTTGGTGGTTTACGTATCTGACAGTTGATATGGCATAGGAGAGTGGGTGGTTATTTGTATCGTTAAAATTTAAATTAAAATGGAAAATAGGAGAGAGAGAGAGAGAGAGAGGGGGGGGGGGGGGGGGGGGGGGGAGGGAGGGAGGGGCAGTTACAATTAGATTAGTGAGATGGTAATGGTTTTGCTTCTTTTACTTTTGAATTAGATGTGATATATATCGTATCTATACTTGTATGTATATTTCTATGCTAAACTGCTAAAGCAATGCCATGTGGCATCTATACTTAATTGGCAATTTCAAGTGTCCCCTACAATACTATATATATATATATTCAGAGTCCTTCTACCGAGGCATATCTCATTTTAAGAAAGTGAGGACTTCTATTCTCGGCCGTTGGATCGTGTCATTTCAATGGCGTAACCTGTTTTAAATGCAAAATCTATATATGCCTATCATGCATATCGTTTCCACCTCGTCGGCTCTAGCCTTGTGCGTCAACTCCACCATCACCGGTCGTCGTCGATGGTGGTTGTCGTCGTCGTCGATGATGGTGATGGTTGTTGCATCTGCAAGTCCATCATCGACGGTCGTTGCCTCGCCTAATGCCGTCATCTCCTCCACCACCGTCACCACCTCGCTATTGCCGTCGCTTGACAGGTGGTTGTCTCGCTGCCCACTGGATCGCCGATCACCGCAGCATCCTCCCTTATCTTTTTTCTAACATTCTCTTTCTATATGTGCTTAAATGTGTATGAACTGGGACAAAACTAGGTTAGACCATTTTTGTCATAATATTAATTATTTAAATTGGTCAAAGGAGTTGATTTAAGTAGATTTTACTGTTTAAGGAGTTTTACCCAAAATTAAAGACGATTTGGACTTTTAACTCACATGTTCCAATATGGGTATGTTTTACTAAAAATCTAATTTGTATTCAACCCTTATCCTTTTTATTATTTCTGTCCATAATTTAACTTCTTCCTTTCACTTTCAACTACATTTTATTTCTTATTTTTACTCTAATATTTCCAACTTGTCCACTAGTAAAGCATGATTCCCAAATAATTTATTCAATATCCTTGATCCTATTAAAAGAAAATGCTTACGTGTACTTAGAATTACTAAAATCAAGAGCCACCATTGAAAAACGAAGAAAAAAAAAAAGTAAACGAAAATTGATTCTCGCACTCCTTCTTTTGCTACACACTCCACTGCCTTCTTATTATTCACATCCATCTTCACAGGTGAGTTGCGCACTAAATAAATTTAGGAGCTCAAATAGCAAAATTTTGCTCCAAAACAAAAAACGATAAGCGTAGTTTACAACCTTCCCACTCTCTCTCATCATTTTCTATTCTGCGTCTCGTGCTCGAGAAATCTCACTCTACTCTCTCTCTCTCTCTCTCTCTCTCTCTCTATCTAGAATTCGAATTCGTGTTGAAATATGTATAATAAAAACTGTGAATTTAATTGAATAATTTCTATATCGTAGTTTTATTTATGGATCTCTACAATTCGAATTCGAATTCCGAATCCGTATTGAAATTTATATAGAAAAACTGTGACTTTAATTTCTAGATCTTAGTTTTTATATATGGAAATGGCTTCAATCTCTTCGAGTCCACGAACTGTAGAAGAGATCTTCAAAGACTATAGCAATCGACGAGCCGGCGTTGTTCGTGCTTTAACTCATGGTACACACACACACACACACACACATATATATATATATAATTTTATTTTTTATGAGTTTGTTTTCGTTTTTATTTAAATTAGCTCTCGAAAAATCTGATCTTGATGTGTTTGTATTCTCTCAGATGTTGATGTATTCTACGGACTCTGTGATCCAGGTAAATTTTTTGTAGTTTTAATTTACTTTTGTGTAACTGTAGATCGGAGGGTTTGAAATAACGGCCGTTTCGTAACGAAGATGGGACGTTTTGATACGTTACAGTCCGTTATAACGGCCGTTACAGAAGAAAGAGAATTGTATGTAGAAGCATACATATGTGAAGATGTATGTATGTATCTATGTGTGTGTGTGTTTGTTTGTTTGGTTTTTCTTTTCTTTTTTTTTTTTTTTTTTTTAGTTTTGTTTAGTTTTGTTTTGTTTTTTTTTTTTTTTTCCTTGGAGTGTCAAATTAGCCTCTGTTTGATTGCTAGACAACTGAGAAAAGTGCAATTTGAAGTTTTATCATTTTAGTTTGTTGAGACTTGGTTTGAAGCCCGAAATAGGGGACATGAATTTACAGATTTTGATCTTAAATGATAGGATTTAAACAACAATTAATCAGTAGTGAGCTAACAATGGGTGCTGGGAGGGGTAAAATGGGAAACAAATGTAAACTTTGGCAATGTCTGCACAAATTGGCTCTTATTTGACTTGAAGATCTCTTAGGCCATCTCCACGGGAAGAGCCATCACACTAGGCAAAACTTCTCAACTGCCAAATGCCTAGCCAAGCTCTAGAAGTTGATCTCCAAGGGAAGAGCCATCACTCTCGGCAAAATGCCCAGTCCCCAATTTGCGAGCCAATTTACCGAGTGGTTTGGAGACAAGGCAAAAAACGCGTGCCACTTTTGATGACCGTTGGTTCACTTCTATTTCTCTCTCTCTCTCTCTCTCTCTCTCTCTCTCTGCCTGTGTCTCCCACCGGCAGTGAAGAAGATGAAAAAGTAGGGGTGGTGGTTGGGCTAATTTGGTTAGGGTTTTTATTTGAGTTTCGGTTGTGGGCTTAATTTTGTGTTTAGTTAATTTGGGTTTGGGTTGTGGGCTTGTTTAAAATTGAGTTTTTATATCATTTTAAAGAAAAAAAATTAAGTTCTTGATTGAATGAAAATAATGTAAAATAAAATAAATGGCTAGTCATTTGGCTAGTATGGTTGGAGTGGATTTGGCCTATCGACTAGGCATCTTCCTATGAGTGTAAATGGCAAAGTAAGAAAGAGACTTCATTTTTTTTTTTGGTTGACTGGACTTAGATTTGAGTTAACCCCTTGACCATTGTAGATTGATGCGGTGATGTTGATAAATGTTTATCTTCTTGCAGGTTTTGTTTGAATTTGTAGCTTTGACATTCTGAAGCTTAGATTTCCTTATGTTCCTGCCTTTTTCCTTTCTTACTTTTGACTTGTATGATTCCCCAAATATTGGTGTACTTTGGTAGTCTATACGAGTATGCTAACTTGACTCAGTTCTTGCAAAGAATAACAGAACACTTAAAAGTTAATAATTAAACTTCTGTGAGAGAGGAAAAACAGAAAGAATTGATTGTTTAGTTGAAGAACCAAACCACAAAGCAATTGAGTGTAATGGTTCCATAATTTCTCTTCCTTTCCTTTTATGTGTTGCCTCATCAATAATTAGAAAAGATTATATGTCTTTTTAATTTATTCCATTTTTATACTTTTTCTTTGAATCCTTAGAGAAGGACAACTTGTGTCTGTATGGACATCCAGATGAAAGTTGGGAAGTCGCACTTCCTGCGGAGGAAGTTCCACCAGAGCTTCCTGAGCCAGCACTTGGAATCAACTTCGCAAGAGATGGCATGAACCGAAAAGACTGGCTTTCACTGGTTGCTGTCCACAGTGATTGTTGGTTGCTCGCTGTGGCATTTTATCTTGGTGCCCGGCTTAATCGCAATGAAAGGTATATCATTCTTTTCCTGCCCTTCTCGTCATTGTGCAATGTTGTGGGTGACAATTCCACTTTTATAGATTTGATGCAGTTGGTGAGAGTTGGTCTTGATATATTGGCCTCATACACTTTAGAAACTCATAAGCTTTAGAGCAGTTGTGGATTTCTCATTCGGGTGGCCTGTATCGAATCTGTTACCAAATTGGCACGAGTTAAATTTTTTTTTTTTGGTTGTATGTCTATGATGCAAGTTGAATTGAGGATTATTGTCTGTAATAAACATGCCATGCGACAATGGTCGATGTGGTCAAAAAGTAGTTGACGGGACTATTTGGGAGATTAGTATGTACTTCCCACTTGGCTACATGGGGCTATGTTAACTCCGGAGTTTGCTTTGAGATTTTTCTAGGGGTTATTGTAACACGTGTTCAGAAGATTAAGATGCTAAGCATGCCTGAATATAATGATACTTTTTTAGTTTTGTGTGGTTTGTCGAACAATTGGTGTAAAGGATACAAGGAAGTAAACGTTTCTGGAGGATGGATGTACATAAAAGAAAATTTTAGGGGAAAGTTTTGTTGGGATGAATATAGACAGGGGATCAGGTAGGCCCTTAGTTAGTTTGAGACCATAAGGGTCTTTTGGTCTTGGTGCTAGGAGTGGAGTTAAAAGGGTTTGAGGGTTGTAAGTGTCTCTGTCGGCAGACTTTGGATCTGGACACGTGAAATGTCTGAAGTTTCAGCTTGGGGGAGTAATCAGATCAGAATATTCTTATCAAGTTGTTCTGTTGGAAATCCAATACTGAATGGTAGTATCTACTTGCTTGGGAGCTTGACTGGAGAAACTCCTTTTCTTCATATCTTTTTGGCTATATATATTGCTCTGGGTGTGTATGTTCATACATTAGATAGTTCTTCTAAGATACACTTTGATTCAGAGGAAATGATGTTGTTTTCTGTCAGGAAGCGGTTATTCAGCTTAATCAATGATCTGCCAACTGTGTTTGAAGTCTTGACAGAGAGGAAGCCCGTGAAGGACAAACCCAGTGCAGATAGCGGGATCAAATCCCGGGGCAGCATGAAGGTAAGAACCCTGAGATAAATCAAAGTTTATTATCCCCCATTTTCTATTAATTCCATGATTTTCTTTTGTCCACATTTTAATAAATTGTACTAAAAAGCTACTAATAAGTGAGATGAAAAACAATGAGGATTTTGCTTTAGTTATTGTGTTATTCAAGTAATGCATTGTATAACATGTAAACGCTTGCGAAATGAATCTTATGAATAATTTTCGCTTCCTACAAGGATCATAATCCTTCTCAAACTGACTTAGTACCTCTATGGTTCATGGATTTAGTGAGGAAAGGAAAAGAAAACTCTGAGGAAATTATTTTTCTTTGTTATGTTAAAAAGGAAACAGTGGGACAAATATGAAAAAGAAAATATGTTAAATGCAAATGTAAAATTTTACGCGTCACTTCCTTTCCTCTTTTCTTGATTTCCTGTTATGTGAAACTTTTTAATTACTAATGTTCTTTCAGCACAAAGTCTTAATTTCTAATGTTCTTTCAGCACAAAGTAGAACACGAAGGCTTTGTTTGGTTCATGGATTTACTTAGGGAAAAGAAAGGAAAATATTAAGGAAAACGTTTACCTTTGTTTGGTTGACAAGGAAAATAGGAACGAAAAGAAAATATAGTGATAAGTAAGCTGAATTTTTTAAAGTTTTTTTAGTCACTTCCCCCGTTTTTTCTCAAGTTCCTTGATATATTGATTTTTTTTTTTTTTTTCTTCGTATTTATAAAATTTTGATGTTATTTTTGTATGAAGAAAAATACGAGGGAAAGGCAACTAGTTCTCCTTACCTTTTTCTTCTCCTTCAACGAGTCCACAATCTTCTTTTCCTTCCCTTTTTTTTTTTTTCCTTCTCCAATCTGCGAACCAGACCCTTAACTACTGATGTACAATCATCTATAGCTAATCTGAATTTCTTTATCTGCAGAGATCAAGTGATGGACAGGTGAAGAGCAACCCCAACCCCAACCCCAACCCCAACCCCAATCCCAATCCCAATCCCAATCCCAACCCCAATGCCAACCCCAGCCCCAAGTTAGCAGATGAACCTTACGGGGAGGAAGACGATGAACACAGTGAAACTCTTTGTGGGAGCTGCGGTGGAAACTACAGTGCGGACGAGTTTTGGATCGGCTGTGATATATGTGAGAAGTGGTTCCACGGGAAGTGTGTGAAGATAACTCCCGCCAAGGCTGAGAGTATAAAGCAATACAAATGTCCTTCTTGCAGCATGAAGAAGGGAAGGCAGTAATAGCACTAAAACAAACAGAAAGAAGAAGTGATTGCAGGGTTAAAAGAGGAAAGACATTGATTTGGTGACTGACACTATAGTATCAGCATAACCTTTTTATTATATTGTAATAGATTTGTTGTGATGTTTCTTTTTCTAATAGATGCTTTTGAAGGGGTTGAACTCCAGTTTTTACTGATATATATACGCATACAAACTTTTAAGTTATTATTGTTAACCCATTCTGGTGCCGACCCCCCCCCCCCCCCCTCTTCTTTTGTGGGTAAGTGACATTTTGTTCTTTTTCACCGTTGGTTGCACTCCTCTGTTTGTATTCTAATGCCTGATTGATTACTTGGGTGGGTCATGTGTTAAAGGTAAATCGTATAAATATGTATGGGTTGACATGTTGGTCATAAATCAAATCTTAGGTTTCTTCACCAAGTGATCTGTACTTGATAAACATTGCTTGAGTTTGAGAAGTTTTGGACTCTGTTTACTTAGTTTATGCCAAAAAGCAAATACATTTTATGGCATCTCTTCACCTACCTTCCGTATCTTTGTATCTTAGTGTCCATCGCCAGCTTAGTTAGCTTTTTCTTTGTGACAGCTGTTCTGTTTGTTTCTTGTTTCTATAACAGACCTGACTGTTTCTCTTTTCTTGTAAATGACTGTGAGCTTTTGCTCTGGAAGCTTGACGCTGCGATGGGTTCAAATCGGTCTGATGGCTCGGGGAAAGAGCGGTTGCGTTGGACCGGCGAACTGCATGTCCTGTTTGAAAAGGCGGTTGATCAGCTCGGAGGTCCTGATAGTAAGTCTGAAACTACAAGCTCATGTTCAATCAGATTTTTGCATGAATGGTTTGTTTCATTATCTTATTGGTGATATTTTTGTATATACTTAACAGGGGCAACTCCCAAAGGAATCTTGAAGGCTATGAGCATTCCAGGACTAACCATCTACCATGTCAAAAGCCACTTACAGGTGCTCTCTCTCTCTCTCTCTCCAAATTTAAAGAAAAGGTTGAATCAAAGAACAGCAGATATCTAATTCATGCGATATTTTACATTCGTGGGGGATATTATATGCATCAGCACGCTGTTAATACATGGACTTGAAGGGTTTTTTTTCTTTCCCTTGAAGTACTCTGTCGTTAACTTATAGGGCATCATCATATCTATAGGGCAGTGTATATGTATCTTATATTTAAGTACTGTATTCGTAGAAAATTTTGAAAATTGTAATGGGTTAACATTATTGTCACTGATTAGTGGGTGTTTCTTTTCCCTTCCTTTCAGAAATACAGGATCACAAAGTTTGTTCCAGAATCATCAAGTCGTGAGTTCGGCGCTCACTTACTACGGATCAACTTTTATGACTCGTAAAAATTCGAATCCTTGTTGGCTTTCAATTGATTCTAAGTTCTTTTTATATGTCGTGCAGGAGGCAAGTTTGAGAGGCGAAGTATCTCAGAAATATTACCCAACTTCAGCACAACCTCGTAAGTTTTTGGTCAACTTACTGAAATTTTCCAAGTGTGGATATGTGCGGGATTCGGGGGACTGCATTTTCTCAAGTCTTTTACTCCATGCTTAAATAACATTCGAAATAAAAAATTCATGCAATGAAATATTAACTGAAGAAAGGAGGAAGAGTGACGCACATTATTCAAAATCTGCAACTTTTTTTCCTCCCTTTTTCCGTTATGAATCAAACGAAGATGTTTACTCACTATTGTATTTTTCTTCTGCTCACTAAATCCATGAACCAAACTGAACCTTAATGTGATCATATAATATTTTTAGGGGTGCTCAACTTAACGAAGCCTTACAAATGCAAATGGAAGTACAAAGGCGATGGAGTAATCAACCTGAGGTACTATATACCATCCAAATTCTTACATAATGCCCTAGGCTGTGCTTTATGATCAATAAGTGAGCAAAACCTAGAAAGAATGTATCGGAAGTAAATCTTAAGATTGATTTAAGTAATCTTTTCAATTCTACCCTTTTCCTCCCCTCCCTCTTAGGTTCAAAAGAGTTTGAAGCTGAAAATTGAGGCCCAGGGGAGATTCCTAGAGAGAATCGCGGCGGAACATAAAAATCGGACGAACATTGCAAAGCCAAACAAACCTCTCTCTCCTATATCACTACCTTCACTTTGTGAGGAATCTGAGTTATATGGAAAAGAATTTGAATCTGATTCGGATATTGATATAACTGAAATAAGATCAGAAGAAGAACATATTCGGGCTCCAAAGAGGCCTAGGATCGAGGACAAAGACAATGTTTTATTATCAAGAGGACAAAGAGTTTCATTTCCATCCCATGAAATGAGCTTACCATGGAGTGTCAAGGCCTGCCAATCACCTCTCATGCCAGCTGTATATAATGCTTATAATTTTTAGCATAATAGATGGTTATAATAAAGTTTGCAATGCTATGACATTGGTTGTATGGTGTTGTATTGTCTACAATATAATCATCTATATGACTAAGTACAAAGATTGTTTTTGTACTTAATCATCAAGATGTGATTGCTTTGTATTTCACAAGATGCTTATTACTAGAGTCCTCTATTTCTATGGAAAAACCTGATTGGTAGGAGATAATTAGCTTTCTTCGGCGGGCTGTTTGGTAAAGCACATAACCACGAAACTGGTTCTTTAAATTCAAGTATTTAGTCAGTGTTGATTGCTTGTACACGAGTTTGCCTCATAGCCCTAGTTTTTTGTCAAACAAATATGACTGAACTAGACCCTATGCTAGCAATTTTCAAGTAATCAACACATTATTGGGCACGAACTTGTGTACAAGTAATCAACACTGACAAAAATCAGATAGAAAGTGAGATTTGACGATCGTGTGCTAGCCATTTTCAAACAGGCTTTCAATCGTTTTCTCGAGTTTATGCTAGGTGTATCACTAATTTACATGAGGCAAAACTTTCTTCAATCTTCGGGAACATAACATAGCTATGATGAGATTAAAACTAAGTTCTAAGTCTTAGGCTATCACGCAATTGAAGTGAAATATTGCTTCTTGCAATTTGGGACGTTCAAAACTGTGATCAAGTTGGAACCAACTGTTGGATTGTTGTCATTTGACATTGGCTGTCTAAATTGGGGATAATTAACTCACTCTGCTTTTTGTGTCGAATTTTAAAGTCAGTGTGATACTTTTTAAAAATCAAAAGAATATTAACTTTTTTTGTAAAATAAAAAGTCATCAAATTTACATGACGTTTGGACCAATTATTTATAAGATTGGGAAAAACTCTTTCAAACGTTGGGAGCAACTTTTTGAATGCAGGGAGCAACTCGTTTTAAAGTCGGGTGTAACTCTTCCTAAGGTTGGGAGCAAGTCTTCTCAAGGTTGGGAGCAACATCATAAGATTCATAACGTTTTTGGTGCAAGTTTACAACGTTGAAAACATAAAGTAGACTAAAACACAAAATATCTATTTAAAAGTTGATGGTTTTTTTATTATTATTATTATTATTATTATCCATTCTATTAAAGACTTCCTGTAAACTGTATTGTTTAAACTGATACTCTTTCTTTTCAGGAGTCTTCTTCGCATGATTGATACATAATTGTATTACTTTTACCTTAAGTTCAGGATCAGTAATATTATCAATTATATTTATCATTTCACTTTGATCTGATGTAAGAACATTTAGAGTAAGTCCATTCATAGTAGCAATAGACTTCCAATAATTAGCATCAGGACATCCATTAGCACAAGATGAAGATGGAAGAATTTCTTCTTCTTCTGGGGAGTAACAATCCTCATCAAAGATTTTTTTGGCGGTGGTCTGATACCAAAACATGTAGTTTCTCTCCCTTATAAGCAAGGATTTGATGAAAGATCACAGATTCATACTAAGGCTATACCTAGTCAAATGAATTCTGAATTATTAGAACTCTGTAAAAAGGAAATACAGGGTCTTTTAAATAAAAAGCTCATAAGGAAAAGTTATTCGCCTTGGAGC
The DNA here is from genome assembly GCA_033977485.1 of Hydrangea macrophylla. Taxonomy (NCBI): domain Eukaryota; kingdom Viridiplantae; phylum Streptophyta; class Magnoliopsida; order Cornales; family Hydrangeaceae; genus Hydrangea; species Hydrangea macrophylla. The sequence goes on from CM066999.1 coordinate 111,754,032, forward strand.
TGCACAGCTTTTTATGTCAATAAAAATGCTGAAAAAGAAAGAGGCAGACCCAGATTAGTGGTCAATTATAAACCATTAAATGATGCCTTGTTGATGGTTTTTAAAAATTTTAAATTATTGTTGATAATTTTTTAATTCCTAAAATGTAGTAGACTGACTTTTAAATTTTAGTCAAATTTCGTACAAAAAGTTGATTGAAATGTAAATATTCCTTCTAAATTTGTCTTGCGGGGTGGGAGTCTGACTTTGTCAAACTGTTCGTTCATTGCTTAGAATGGCAACGAGGCGAAGCCAGTATGGAGTCATCATTTTTCCAACTCTATCCTGTTTATGTATATGAGTATTCCACTAAACAAAAATGTGTTAGAGCGATAAAATATGGCGAGGAAATTTAAATTCCCTCGCTAAAGCAAGAGTATTGGCGAGGAAATAAAATTTTGTTTCCAAAAAGGCTTAAAGGCAAACAATTTGGTGACAAAAGTTCAATTTTCTCGCCTAAAGTGCCAAATTTGGCAAGAAAATTAAATTACCTCGCCAAAAGTTAAGTCTTTTGCAACGAAATATTATTTTCCTCGCCAATAGTGTAGAATTTGGCAAAGAAAAATTATTTTTCTCGCCTAAAGTGAGTCATAAAAAATATTATTTTCCCGTTTATTTGACGATGAAATAAATTTCCTCGCCAAAAGTGTCATGTTGGCGATGAAACATTATTTTATCGCAAAAGGTGAAGGTATAGCGACAAAAAATATTTTCCTCGCCTAATGTGCTTTATTTGGCGACGAACGTAATTTTCCTCGCCTAAGGTGCGGTCTTAAAAAATATTTTTCCTTTTTGAGGTGACGAAAGTTAAATTTTCTCTCCAAAAGTAGGTTTTGGAGAGGGAAATAGTATTCCTCGCCTAAAGTTGAGTTTAAATAATTAATTGAGAGAAATTCATTTTTGCAAGGAAATAAAATTCTTTGCCAAAATTTACTTTTGGCGAGGAAAATCATATTTCCTCTCTACAAAACCTACTTTTGTCATTTTTACCAAAGAGGCCATTGAAAAGGGGAAGGAAGAGTCAAAATTGACTAAGAACTTTACCCATGACAAAGATTAAAAATTGACTAACACTCTACAAAAGTCATTAATTCATTTTCAAATTCCTTTAAAGATAGGGTTAGTTAATATATAGTCCATTACATACATCCATTCTAGAAATAGGCCCAACTTACAATTCCATTTAGAAATTAGTCCTTCTAACATTTGCAAGACCAATCTACCCTCGGACTTCAATTCGCGCGCTTAGAGTTCGGATTATATGACATAAATTCAAACTACTAAAAAAACTACATAAATTACTCCCTCTCAAATCAACAACAAATCAGGGGGTTCAAATTTCAAAAATCAAACCCTAACTATCACTAATATCACGCGTATAACTCCTTTGGTTTCGTTATCTCACCAAATTATTGGGAAACTCGGAAAGTCAGGAGAAAACACAAGACGAGAAGAAAAATGGTGGAAGAAACTTGATTCATCAATTAGGGTTTCGATCAATCGTTCAAAGATGGGAATAAAAGGTAAGAATTAACTAGTGTACAAGTATATGATCAAAAGAACTTCAACAATTTGATTGATCTTGTATGTTTGTTAATTTCGTAGTTCTTTGCAACAATTTTCACACCACAATACTCACGATCACTATTTTCTAAGAAAAGATATGATTTTTATATCATATTTATCACAAACCATTGAATCCATTACCATTCTGAACATCGTAGACTCCAACTATCTTCAAAATCTCAATTTTTTTTTTTTTTTTTTTGTAAATCGAATGCGGAGACAATAGTGTTTTATTCAGAACTATGAAGTTGTTATCAGATACGTATATGACCATTCAAATTGAACTTTTACAAATCTTAACAAAATTCTCTTGAAAATAAAAAATTTTAAATTGTTATTATTTAATGGATCTTGGAAATTGATTCTTCATATTTGTGCCTGCAAACCCAAACATTCCATACATTTCATTCAATCATGACACCTATATTTCTCACTCACTTGGTAGGTAACTCTTAGCTGAAATTCAGAAAAACAAAAGAGAGGCATTTCTCTCTTTTACTCTCTCTCTCTCTCTCTCTCTCTCTCTCTCTCACACACACACACACACACACACACACACACACACACACACCCCATATATGACACCCATAAATCCCATATTTTCTCTCTCTCTCTCTCTCTCTCTCTCTCACACACACACACACACACACACACACAACTAATATTGTAATTAAAAAAAACTTCCTTTTAATGGATTAATATATTGCTTCTTCAACATTTTTGGTTGGAAAATTTGTCTCAAATAATTAACTTGGAATAGTATTGCAATTTAAAACACATATAGAGCTCATTTTACTGTCTACCATTACCAAGGAAAGGATAATAGAACAGAAGAATAATTTCTTTGCTATTTTGTTTATAAACTAAGATAATGTTTTTCAAAAGAGTGAATCAAGAAAAGGAAGAGAAGTGACATCTACTTTATTAAAAAAAAAGTTCTTTATATTCATGAAAAAGTCCATTCACACAACAAATCTCATGGAAACGAGTACACAAATTGATGTAAACCATAGGAAAGAACTAATTTAGGAATTTAGGAAAAATTGAACCCAAAAAAACCAACATTGATTTAGGAATTTGCTTTGGTTTAGGACTTTGTTTAGTATTTGCTGACTCTCTTAATTTTCATCTCTCTCTCTCTCTCTCTATATATATATATATATATTGGGTAAAAACAATGGAAAGGATGTAGTTTTTTTTTTTTTTTAAGAATGGAATGGAAAACTTTTCAAGGGTAGCTCAATTTAAGATATATCTCAATTTAAGAATCTTCTTTGAAAACTCAATATCTTCGCGGAAATAAAACTATAATGTATAAAAGTCTCTCCCACTAATGTATAAAACCTTTTCACTTTTCAATTGGTGTAACATCTAAACTTAAAAAGCTGCAATAACGAAATATTGAATTTTTTTACAACAAATGAATTTCAAAAGGCTCCTTAATTTCATATATTTGGTAATTTTGGTTGTATGTTTTTCAAAGGTTGTAACTTAAATATGTGCCTCCCAAACATTTTTATTTAAGTTCCAAAATTTGTTTTGCTAGTTTTGAAAAGGTTGTAGACTTTGACACCAGGCCAAAAACATTGGCATCACCGGTACCAAACTTTTGCAATTTTTTTTTGTTTGTATGCTACGACCAAGTTCTACCATATGATTTTCCATCATTAAGTCGTCCATTTGTTCGAAATTTTGTACTTGGATCCATTTAACAAAGAAAAATAAATATAACTACTTAGAAATTAACACATGAATCAACTGCCAAACACCTGAGAATTTGGCTTGAATATATATATATATATATATATTTATACACAGTCCGAATCTTAAGCAGGTGTCAAAAGACAGACTTTAGGACGTAAATATATATATACAGTCCGAATCTTAAGCGGCTGTCTAAAGATAGACTTTGGGACAGACCACTTTTAGAGACGAAAATGTCACTTTTAGCGACGAAATATTTCATCGCTAAACATCATTGTCTTTTTCGTCGCTAAAAGCAACATTTTCGTCGCTAAAAGTAGTTTGTCCCAGAGTCTACTCCTTCACACCCACACTTGATCCTCGCTGTATACATATTGAGTTTTTAAAGAAGATTCTTAAATTGAGATATATCTTAAAATGAAATTAAGAACTCTTAAATTGAGCTATCGAAGCAGGGCCGACCCTGAGATTTTGAGGGCACTCGAAATTCTAAATGGGGCCCCCTGTATATTAGCATAAATATTACAAATATTACTTATTAATTACTTAAATAATAAATTTGAGTTAATATTTTTTATAGTGAACTCTGTCTAAAGAGAAGCCCCACGCGACTGCGTGTGCCGCGACCGGCCCTAATCAAAGGAATTGTAAATTTAAAGGTTAGAAAATTTGGCAGCAAGAGCATTTTCCAAAATATGAACTTGAAACACGTGTTGAGCTTTAACAAACGCGTCTCAATAAAGCTATGAAGACTCATCCTTCTAGACATTACATATCAAACATCTCCATCATCTCTCTCTCTCTCTCTCTCTCTCTCTCAGAATCGCGGAAAGTTCACATTAAGTTTTTCACACTCGGACTAGTAAAAAATAACAAGGTGATGTGAACGAAAAATGGACTGAAGAAAAACTGGTCTCCCTTGACCCCAAGTCTTCTTCTTTGAAAATTCATCTTAGAGTGTGGCTCTTTTCAGACTCAATCAAGTAGGGAAAATATGAGTATATGTTTGTGCATATATAGGGGTAGCGAAAAAAAATCTTGAACAGCAGATGAAGCCCTGTATTTTTTTTTAATATTTTTTTGGTGACAAGTTAATTTGCTGTATGTTTTCACAAAAGTGATTTCAATTCACTTCACTTGCTTGTTACATGGAATTAAGGTTGTTTGGCAACAACTTTAAGGGCTTATCGATAAGTGATTATGGAACTCCAAAAGTTAAATTAGGATTGTTTGACAAATCAATTTATGCGATTAAATAAAAAAAAATGTGAGTCAATTGCAGGAATTAATGATTGGCCAAAAGCTATCTCAGATTACAAAAACACATTTTTTTGCGGTTGAATTAGAGAAGCATAATAATAATAATAATAATAATGTGATTGAAGTAGATTAAAATCCCTTCATAAGTTCTAATTCTAAATGTCTAAAAAAATATCTAATGTGTTGTTTGTATAAACCATGATTATTATAGACAAAGGACATACTTATCCTTTCTCAAAATTTCATCTATAAATGGACCCACATGCTCTTCCCAGCACTACACCTCTCTCTCGCTCTCTCTCTCAACATGAACCATTTTTTAGTTTTTCTCATACTTGCCTTCTCTGACATGGCAATCCAATGCTGTGTCGAAGCTAGACCAAGTGGTTTTAGCATTGAGCTTATCCATCGTTACTCCCCAATGCCTCCATTCTTTAACCATTCAACAACACATGGTGAGATTGCATTAAACGATGCACTTCGTTCTATTGCTCGATCCAACCACTTCCTTTCATCTTCTTTCGATGAAACCAAAATCGAGTCTCAAATAACAACGAATGGAGGTGATTATCTCATGAAGTTTTCCATCGGAAGCCCACCCGTCGAAGCCCTTGCCGTTGCAGACACCGGAAGTGACCTTGTATGGGTACAATGCGAGCCCTGTAACCAGTGCTACCCTCAAAATCTCCCGATCTTCAATCCGGTGCAGTCTTCATCTTATATGGCGCTTTCTTGCGATGCAAAACCTTGTCAAGCTTTGGAAACATCTCAATGTGGAAATACCAATGAGTGCGACTACTCTTATGGTTATGGAGACGAGTTGTCGCGTACCATTGGAGTCCTTGCCACTGACACTATCACCTTTGATTCTACAGATGGTCAAGTCCCTGCGTTTCCCAATACCGTATTCGGATGTGGGAATGACAATGCTGGTAAATTTACTGGAAAGGAGTCTGGAATCGTCGGCCTTGGGGGAGGCCCCCTATCGCTCGTTTCTCAGTTGGGGGATCAAATCCAACATAAATTCTCATACTGTTTGTTGCCAAGTACCGTAAACTCGGCCAGCAAGCTGAAATTTGGGACAGATGCTTTATTAGATGGTACAGGAGTTGTCTCAACTCCGTTATTATTCAAGAGTCCGCAAACGTTCTACTATCTAAATCTTGAAGCTGTAAGTGTAGGCGACCAGAGGATAGAGAACGGGCAGACGGGTAGTGGTGAAGGGAACATTATAATTGATTCTGGAACGACGTTAAACATATTAGAAACAAATTTCTATAATCAAATCGAAGCTTTAGTTCAAAAGACCGTTGGTCTTGAATCCGTACAAGGTCCGAGAGGTTTCAAGTTGTGTTATGATAAGAATTCGTTCAGCACGGTGTCAGAGTTCACAATGGTGTTTCACTTTACTGGAGCCGATGTTACATTGAAGAGATTGAACATATTCAGAGAGTTAGGTGGTATTACTTGCTTTGCAATGGTCCCTAGAGATGGTATGAGCATATATGGCAACACCGCTCAGATAAACTTTCAGGTGGGTTATGATCTCCAAAACAAGCAAGTCTCTTTTGCTCCTGCAGATTGCACCAAGTACTAGATGTTATATGTTATCTATGTGTAATTTCTATTTTATTAACCGTAATTAATACGGTAAATATATGGAAATGTTATTTATCTATATCCATGAAATTGTCAAATTGTCATAATTTGGTCCGTCTTTGTTGAAAAAATGTACTCTAGAAATAGTCAATTATGTACTCCCTCGGTTCTATTTTTAGAGTCTTATATTCCATTTTAAGATGTCTCAAATTATGTTTATTTTTGAAAAGTCAATACCTATTTTGCAAAAGTTTTCCAAATTTACCCTCACCACTTAACGAGAAAGCTCTTTCATAAGGTCAATTTTTGAAAGAAATGCTCTTTTTTTTAAAACAATAATAATATAATTAATATTCTCTTAAAAAGTTGAGTTTCCACATTAATTCTAAATATTCACCGATGATGGTTTAATATAGCTTCTTCGAGGCAAAATGCTCACTATCCATTAATAGCTTGTATTGTTACATACAATATGACCTGCAATGAAATCGAAAGCCTATATATAAAAAAACATAAAAAAAAAAAAAGTTTTTAAAATTAATGTCGTGACTTATGATTTTAATTTTGGGGTTCCCTGTTGAAGGGATATGCTGCTATTTAACGCACATGTGCGGGGCTACCTTTTAACATTTAACCCTCCCAGTAGGACTAGTTTTGGGGTTAAATATCTATGTGAGGTTAATTTTGACACTTAAACTCTTATATGTGGGGCTAAGTTTAACCCTTAATGTGAGGTTATTTTGAGAGAAATTTTAGTAGATTTCACTTTAGTCCAAAAGAATAGATGATTAAGTGTTTACATTTAAACCACAGGGGTAAAATTTAATTAATCCTTTCTTGTTTTTTAGGAGTTGTCACTGTACACCTATATTTTCCCTATAATTTTTCGGAATTTCCTGTGTTTTCCCTTGTAATTTCCCATTTGACAATGAATTTGGGAATTCAGACCCTACTCTTATTATTGTTATCTTTGGATTCCGACTCCACCTCATGAAGTATTCAAATTCCTATATTATTTAGTACTAGTAATTGTCCGTGCCCGAGAGCACTATACCTAAAAAATAAAGAAAAATAATAAAAAAAAATTGTCGTTTGGTGATGCTGGCGAGCGACCACCCCAACACGTTCTTACTTCTGAAAAGTACAATTTGCTATAACTATTAGAAAAAAGTAAGAAAATAAATAAGGATTTTAATGATATTTGATTCAAATGAAGCGAAAGAGATATTTTATCCAGATCTCCCAAACGATACATAATTTTGCTTGTGAGTTTAATAGTTTTTCTGATCGTCCCAAACAGTTTAAAAAAAAAAAAAAATTTGAAATTGCGAAAGAAAAGTAGACTTTACATCACTAGTAGATGTAAATGGGTATATTGTAGGGATCCCATTATGAAATCATTGCAACCTCAGACTACCAAATTAAAACATCCCCACACAAATGAAAAATCATCATTTTAAACTCAGTCTACCACCGGATCTGCCACTGAATCCAACTTTCATTAGTGTTACATAATTAGACCTCATAAATGAACACTGTTGAGTAATGCTGAGATATGAAGGTATACTCAACGGTGTTCATTTGTGAGGTCTAATTATGTAACACTAATGCAACCCAAAAAAGAAAAAGAAAACAAAGAAATACCGAGATAATTGTTGGGAACATATACATGTACATATTTTAAACCTATATTAATATAAAATTAAAAATAGAAAAGACTTTAGTAAATAGATATCTACATATGCATGTAGATATTCTTGAAAAAAGAATTAAGGCTATCATGCAGGCTTTCACAATATGTATTGTTGCTGAAACACATCCATTTCAAAAGCATTAATTGGCAACTTAACACAATGGTTTACACTTCAATCTCTGATAAGCACAAGAGTTTGATTGAATTGAAGAGTCCCAGTTTGGGTTGGAACACACCACAAAAGAGTTCGTTGGATTTCAAAAGCTGTCATCTATTGAATGAAATCCTTGATTTATACAAATACAAATAAACTACTTTCCTAAATACAAGCCACTACCTACATAACAAAGAGAATAAAAACTACCCCCGTACTACTCAAACATGAAACAAATATTAAACAACCAATTAAACAAAGAGTAATATTTGGGGCACTAACAAATTCCACTAACACTCACACCCACACTCTATCTCTCTCCTAGTGGCACTGTGGGGTCCACAGTGGACCCAAAGTGCCACTAGGAAAGAGATAGAGTGTGGGTGTGAGTGTTAGTGGAATTTGTTAGTGCCCCTAGCATTGTTGTTAAACAAATAACCAACTGCCCATGACTACATGACTCAAAGACCAAACATAAAGTTCACACACATTCCTATCAGTAGTCCACATACTTTGAATTGGGCTTCCTAATTCGGGGGGTCCTATCATTCACCATCCCATCAAAAGGAACCTTGTCCTCAAGGTTCAGATAAGGAAAATTAACAGAAAGGTGATCCATTTCTTCCCAAGTTGCATCCTCCAATGGTAAAGACTTCCAGTGAACCAATGTCTCGCTAATATACTTGGACCCTTTCTTTACCTATCTGTAGTCTAATATAGCATTGGGTTCTATGTTGACAATTCCATCTTCTGTGACAGGAGGCACTTCGTGGCAAGTTGCATCAGTTGGCCCACCTTCTGTTTGAGCAATGAAACATGAAATACAGGATGTAGCTTCGAACTTGCGGGTAAATCCAGACGGTAAGTCACAGTTCCCACCTTTTCTATGATCTGATATGGACCAAAATACTTGCTGGCTAATTTCTGATGTGCACGATGAAACAATGTTGTCTGCCGGTGTAAGGCTGCAAATTCAGATAAACCCAATCTCCCACTTCCAAATGTACATCACACCTATGACCATCCGTTTGTTGCTTCATCCTATTTTGTGCCGTGATCAGGTTGTGCTTGAGCTGCTTCATGACTTCATCGCGCGCTATGAGTTCTTTGTCGAGCTCAGTAACGGGAGAAGCGCCAACTAAGTAATTGGTGATTTTCGGAGGGGGACGCCCATATAGTGCTTGAAAAGGAGTCATTCCAGCGGACTGATAGTAAGTTGTATTATACCAGAATGCTGCCCATGCCAAATAATGAGCCCACTGTTTCGGCTGATGACTAGTGAAGCACCGAAGATATGATTCAAGGCAACGATTGACAACCTCAGTTTGCCTATCCGTTTGAGGGTGATAGGTTGTACTCATATTGAGCTTTGTTCCCTGTAACTTGAAATATTCCTGCCAATAATTACTAATAAAAATTGGGTCCTGATCACTAACAATCGAACAAGGCATACCATGCAGCCGGGCAATGCCTTGGACAAAAATTTCAGCAACTTTCTTGGCAGTATATGGCTGTGCTAAAGGGATAAAATAAGCGTATTTAGTTAGGCGATCAACCACGACCATAATCGAGTTACTGCCAGAAGAAAGAGGTAATCCATCAATGAAATCAAGAGAGATGTCTTCCCAAACTTGTTCAGGTATTGGCAACGGCTGCAAAAGACCAGCTGGAGTTTTGATCTCTTGTTTATTCCTCGGACACACATCACATGCTGTAACAAAGGACTGAACGTCTTTTTTCATAGAAGGCCAATAAAATGACTCTGAAAGTCGTTTAAAGGTTCTGAGTATACTTGAATGCCCCACAAACTTCGAATGGTGAAACTCAGCCAAGAGGGTTAACTTGAGAGATGAGTTTGGAGAAATAACTAGTGGATTCCGATGATATAAGACTCCGTCCTTGGGGCAAAATTCAGACATGTTGGCTGCATCTGTTCAATGACGGTTATGGAGACCTTGCAAATACTGATTTGTTCGATTGGCCTCTTTTAGCTCATCTACGATCAGGAATTGAAGGGAAGATAGAGCTAAAATAGTAGGCGAGCTTGGATGCCTTGATAAAGAATCAGCAACAGTGTTTTCTTTACCCGGTTTATACACAACATCATATTCATATCCAAGAAGCTTAGACACCCATTTTTGTTGTTCAGGAGTGACCACTCGTTGCTCCAAACGATACTTTAAACTCTTGTGATCAGTTTGAATTTGAAATCTACAACCCAAGAGATATGGGTGCCAAATTCGAATGGCCTCCAGAATTGCTAACATTTCCTTTGCATATGATGACAGCGATTAGTTTTTTTGGGCCAAGTGCTTTGCTCATGAATGCTAATGGCCTTCCTTGTTGACATAGGACTGCTCCGATTCCCTTTGTCCGACGCATCCATCTCAAGAACAAACGTTTTCAAAAAATTTGGCATCGCGAGGACGGGTGTACTTGTCATTGCTTGCTTAAGGGAGTTGAATGCTTCTGTTGCGTGAGAGCTCCATGAAAACTGTCCCTTTTTTAGTAAAGCCGTAAGAGGGGCAACAATAACTCCTTAATTCTTAACGAATTTCCTATAGTACCCAGTCAAGCCGAGAAACCCTTTCAACTCAGTAATAGTTCTCGGAATTGGCCAAGATTACATTACAGCAATTTTGGAAGAATTTACCTGCACACCATGGTTAGAAATAATATGTCCAAGATATTCAATTTCAGTCTTACCGAAAGCACATTTTGAAGGCTTAGCAAAGAGCTGATGCTGGGCTAAGATTTCAAGAATTTGGCGCAAGTGCTCAAGATGGGATTTCCATGTGACACTATATATAAGAATGTCATCAAAGAAAAACAAAATGAATCTTCATAGGTAAGGCTGAAAAATGGAATTCATGGTTGCTTGGAAAGTTGATGGTGCATTGCACAATCCAAGGGCATGACGAGATATTCGTAGTGTCCACTATGAGTTCAAAAGGTGTTTTGTGCACATCATCGGGATAGACTCAAACTTGATGGTAACCAAAACGTAGATCGAGCTTAGTGAAATACTTTGCGCCATAAAGTTCATCGATGTCATCAACAGTGGGGATAGGGAAACGGTCCTTAATGGTGATGGAATTTAAAGCCCTATAATCAGTACAAAAACGCCACGTTCTATCTTTCTTCTTCACTAGCAGTACATGTGAAGAGTACGAGCTGGTACTAGGTCTGATGATACCGGACTCAAGCATCTCAGCAACTTGGCGTTCTATTTAATTTTTTTTGGAAGTGTGGATACCTGTAAGGCAGCACATTCACCGGTGTTGCATCATTCTTCAGGGGAATGCGATGATCGAATTCTCGAGCAGGTGGTAACCTCCAAGGTTCTTCAAATACAATTGTAAATTTCTGCAATATAGCTTGCAAATCAGTGGGTGGATCATTGGATGGTATATCTACATCGTTCTTGACTTGTAGTGCAAAAAGCTCTGCTCCCTTCCACATCATTCGTTCTAACATGTGGAGATACAGGTTGTACTGACGATGTTGGTTTTCCCTTTAGGAAGTATCCACAATCTGTACGGAAAACTCCATGGTAAGATTTTTCCAATCACAGAGAACAGGCCCAAGTTATTCTAGCCACTGGATGCCAAGAACGACATCTGATCCTGTCAAAGGAAGAGAGTACAAAGTGGTGGAAAAATTAAAGCCTTGAATATTCATATCAATATGATCATTTTTTTCCTTACAAGCAAGCCGATCTCCGTTGGCCACCATCACTGGAAAAGCTGTTGCAATTGTGATCGGAAGATGCAGATGTTCAACAACCTTACCATTGATGAAATTATGTGTTGAACCACTATCGATTAACACCGAAACCATTTGCTTGCAGATATATACAACTACGCGCATTGTACGAGGGGCATTCCAACTAGAGAGGGCATGCAATGATATCACTGGAATTTCCTGTGTCTTTAGACCATCTTTGGTCCACTCGGGGTCTTCTTCTGAAGTCGCCTTGCCTTCTCCATGCTGAATATTCTCAATTAAGAGAAGCCGAGAAGTCGAAGTCTGGCACTCGTGGCCTAGTAAAAAGTGCTCATTACAGTTAAAACATAAGCCTTTCTCACGTTTGAGCTGCATCTCGTCCCATGAAAGCCTTTTTACGGAAGTGGAAGTCACTTGATGATTGGCAGGGGGACATATTGGTTGGGGGCAACTGCCTTTAAATTCGTTCATCCCTCATTCGAGCCAACTCGATGGTTTCTCGCAGTGTTTTGGGCTTAAACATGTGAATTCTGCTGAAATTTCCTCTTTAAGCCCTCCAAGAAAAGTGCTAATTAAACCTTTCTGTGGCCAACCCACAACCCAATTTGCTAGTCGTTTGAAATCTCGTTGGTACTCCCTGAGAGTTCCAGTTTGCTTAACTTTGGACAGCGCTCATCAAAGTCCTCGTACTCAGTAGGTACGAACCATGCTAGAAGTTCTTTGTCAAAGACATCCGATGTGATGGGTGACAGTTCTTGTTGATAAGTTTGTTGCAGCCACTGCAACCATTGGTTAGCCTCACCTTTAGATGGAAAGAGGCCAAGGTTGCTCATTGATCTTCTGGTGTACCTTGGTACTTAAAGAATTGTATGACCCTATTGATCCACTCCGTTGGATCCGTACCCGAGTAATGATGAAAATCCATCTTTGAATAACGGGGAGCAACATAATGGCCCGCAAACCCCTGGTGGTCAACTGTAGGACGTGTAGGAGAACCCGTAGAGGGTGCAACTGAAGCAGCATATTCAGGTTGGATGCATAGACCAGAGAGTTTTCCCATGATCTCTTTCAGACTATCATCAACACGTTGGAGTCGCGCAGAATTTTCTTGAGCTTCTGCCCTGGTTGAAGCTTCTAAGCCACATATACCTTCATGAAAGTCACGAACCTGACTTTCTAGATTTTTTATTCTTTCCTTGTTGGTCGTCATACTGCTCTGATACCAGTTGATAAGCACAAGAGTTTGATTGAATTGAAGAGTCACAGTTTGGGTTGGAACACACCACAAAAGAGTGTGTTGGATTTCAAAAGCTGTCATCTATTGAATACAATCCTTGATTTATACAAACACCAATAAACTACTTTTCTAAATACAAGCCACTACCTACATAACAAAGAGAATAAAAACTACCCGCGTACTACTCAAACATGAAACAAGTAATAAACAACCAATTAAACAAATAACTAACTGCCTAAATACCCGCGTACTACTCAAACATAAAGCTCACACACATTCCTATCAGTAGTCCACATACTTTGAATTGGGCTTCCTAATTCAGTGGTACCTACCAATCTCCCCCATAAACTACATCATTAAACTTAGTTATTAGTGACAACCTTTGAATATCTAAGGCTATATATATGAATGCCAACTCCAAGACCTTTGCTCTGATGTAGATGGAGGGTAACTTTTTTCTGATAATTAAAGATGCAGAAATAACACAACAAAAAGAGAGAATTGAGTGTCAAATAAGCAAATAAAGACAATAGAAAGCAATAGGAGTTAACAAAGAATACTAATTGCTCTTAGTTTATACACAATTTCAGCAATTAACAGTCCTGAAAAGAACCAAACAAAAAGAGAGGATTGGGTGTCAAATAAGCAAATAGCTATTTGACAAATACTCAGAAAATCTCACTCTCTCTCTCTCTCTCTCTCTCTCTCTCTCTCTCTCTCTCCCTCTCTCTCTCTCTCTCTCTCAATTTTTAAAATCCACAAAAATCCTAATTTTGATCAGCAATAGACATCACTTTCTCGTCAATTTCATATTACTTAGAAATAAATCTGTTTTGCTATCTCAGTTTAAACCTTTCATAAAGCTTTTAAAACTGAAACAACAAAAAGAGAAATGAAAGAGAGAGATGAACCACATATGCATGGGGAAGAGTACAACTATGTTTTTTTTTTTTTTCTAATCAAAATGGATGGCTCCTAATAATGAGAAGAATACACGAATTATTTATTCTGATATTTACTTTATGCATACGTGTTTTTATATCAAAACCTAGATTGATGCATAGAAAATAAAGGAGATTCGAGACACCTATATAACAATAGTGTAGAGCTATCAATAGTAAAGCACATGAGTATAACACTCCAAACAACAATAATGTTGAGAATATTTTACAAAATTGAGAGACAACTCTAATGAAAAAGAGAGAGAGAAGGTGTTAGAGTTTTTAGGAGATAAATTAGGAGACAAGTTTAGGGAGAGATAATTCTGATAATTGATTTGAGGGGTGGAATTAGGAGAAAAATGTTATTAGGTGAGTGAAAGTTGCCGGGAATACATCAGAATATATACTTTTTTTATTTTATAAAAAAGAATATATACTCCTAGAGTTTTAGAGTAATAGTTAGGATAAGAATTTGCTAATTTACAATAAGAGTACGTTTATACATATACTTTCCATTTCAGTTTTGCCTCAATAATTAGGATAATAATTTTCTAATTCATTTGAGAATTTCCTGCACTTTTCAAAAAAAATTTCTGTACAAACCGAAAATTATGCAAATTATACAAATAATAAGAAACATGAAAAGGAAATAATGGAGTGAGAAGAGAAAGTTCAGCAACTGGCAATTCAACCTTATCTTCCTTCCTTAAAGGTGTAATAAATGTCGCTCATCAATTTTTTCTTTTAACAAACATAAGCAAACATAGACAAAATCGTCAAAACAGATCTTGCTGTAATGCTTGCGTGGCCAAACATAATTGAATATCAGATGATTTGAATGATCCAATTAAAGGATGCTATTTTCTTAAATTGTTTTTCCAACACATAAAAAAGTAAAGAAATTAGCACTCATATTTCCTCATCTGAATCCCAAACAATATGATTGAATCCCAGATGATAATTAAATCCCAACAATATGATTTGAATGTTCCAATAAAAATAGGATGCCCTTTTCCTAAATTGTTTTACTAACGGCACTCATACTATTTTCCAATAATATGATTGAATCTTCCAATTAAAATTGGATGCCATTTTCTTAAATTGTTTTGAAATTAGCACTCACTGATAAAAAGTAAAGAAATTAGCACGCATACTATTTTGTTCCAACTCATATGGCAGCTTTGGCTGGAGATGAGATTGGATACACAAACTATTTCTTCCATAAAAACTATTTCTTATGAGATGAGATGAAAAATTGAAAACAAAGATTCGAAAAGATAGAATTGGAAACGTTACCGATTGTTGGGATTAACAGCAGTGAGAATAAATTGCTTCAGCTAAAAAGAGAGAATGAATTAACTGGGCTATCCAACATCACCATGGGCAGGCATTCATGGCGTCGTAGCCCAACCCAGTGCTGTATATGCCATCGTAACCATTTCCGGCACCGTGCACGTTGACTGTACCTTTGCGATGCAAATCACACCAAGGCTGGATAGTACCTTCGCCGGAGGAAGGCACTGAAAATGCGATCTGGGCATGATTATTGGAGTCGGTGACTGTATTCGGCTGTGGAGATCTGGAGGAGGCCGTGCTCGATGGCGAGGCTGCCTTTTGGTCATGCAGAGAGAGAGAGAGAGAGAGAGAGAGAGAGAGAGAGAGAGAATGGAGGAGGAGAAGGAGGGTGGATGAGGGAGGGTAATAGTTAGAGACAGAATGGCGTCCAAAAGAATATAGATAGGCCACTCTTACTCCAATGCATCTCACTCTTACTCGATTTACCATTTTATTCACTGGTTTTAAACAACCAAAAACTGCTACAATCATAAATCAATTCACAAACAAAAATAATTTGAAATATAATAACATGACAAAAAGTGTTTTAAGTCTTCAGTTTTTTCCCCCGAAAAATGTAGTATTAAGTCTTCAGTAAAACATAACATAGAAAGGTCTTGGAATGTGGGTTTATGACATCAATAATGCTAGGCATACACACTTTTGTACACACTATGCTTTAAATGCATGTACCTTGTGCTCTTCGAATTTGTAACACTTTTCTGTGCACAACTTACACAGCATAGGGTACATACATTTAAAGCTAAGTGTGCAAAAGTGTGTATACCTAGCAGTGCTCTTATCACATAGAGAGAAACACCTCAATCCAAGCAAAATTTAGAGAGAGACACACTGAGTATATAAAGCAACACAAGGAACCCCACAAAAACTGCAGCTAGCTAGACCCTCACCCAATCCAGACCACCCATGAATACCATGAAAGCAGGAAACCCCACTCAATTTTGATTGTAGCGATTGAAAAAGTAAATTCAAAAAGAGCCAATAATCCAAAGTTGACATTACAACAATCCACCTCAACAATTGTCAAAATACCCGCCGATTTCAGGCCGAACCAGAAACAATTTAATAAAGCTACCATCCAAGGCAAAAAATAGCATCAAATGAACAAAAACCATCAGCCTCCCTAGATATCAACTTTACTATCTCTATAAATCACCTTATAAAACTTTAGCATTCCAAAACAATCACCCATCTCAGCGTGGCATCTGAACCAAACTTGTAGCACCCAAAACTTATGCAGCCAAGGAGAACCAATTTTGTACCCTTCCCAAAGAACGCAATTTTCCAAAAACAAACCCAAAATTTACCTCAATTTCACTTTCTCAGCAAAGAAGATTTACTTATTCCAAGAGGAAAACCAAAACATTACAAAGTCGAAATTCACAAACAAAGCCACC
The DNA here is from genome assembly GCA_033977485.1 of Hydrangea macrophylla. Taxonomy (NCBI): domain Eukaryota; kingdom Viridiplantae; phylum Streptophyta; class Magnoliopsida; order Cornales; family Hydrangeaceae; genus Hydrangea; species Hydrangea macrophylla. Next base: position 111,770,704 of record CM066999.1, read on the forward strand.
ATCATAAAGCGAGTTTCCTTGCAAAATTTATCAAAATTGGCTCTTGGGCTATACATTACCCTTGACCCAAAGCACTAAATAATGTTCTCTGTGTTGGGGATATAATTGGTGATAAAGCAATATACCCGTTCAAGACCTCTCCTTGTGTGTTTCACGACAATCACAAAACAATCACACGAACAAGAAAATAGAAAAGCAAGCAAAAGAATTAAGGCAAAGCTGACCTCTCTCTATTGATAATAAACCCTATAAGACAACCAATCCCTCACCTCTCTCTCCTCTATTGTTTTTCCTCACTTTTTTTCTAGAGTCCCTCTATTCTCTTAGGAAAATACAATTGTGTGGGATTCTCTCTCTTCTTTCTAGAATTGGGATCTCATCTCCCTAGGTTGTAGTTCCATATATATAGAAACATTAAACCTAGTCCTCTTAACAATAGGAAACTCTTCCTCTAAAAGAAACCTAATAGGAATAGGAAACACTCTCATAAGGAAACCTAAACCTAATAGGAAACAAAGAAACTGCAGCTGCTCCCTGTGTACGCCCGGGCGGCTTCTCCAGCGGGCGACTTTCTAGAAAGTCTAGTATAGTTGCCTCGTCCCCCATCGCCCGCTTGGGCGGTCTTCACCTCCTTCGGCTTCTTGCTTTGTCTTCGTCTTCGCCACCGTATGAGTTTTTGTCACAAAACCCAACACTATGGTTGCTAGGAATTGGAAGTCGTGTGTGTGTATGCATAAATTGGCTAAGGACAAAGCCTGAGAGATTTGGGAATTGCCTTAAGGCTATTTGTTTTTAATAATCCTGAGAGATTTGACAATTGCCCTAGAGATTTGGCGATTGCCTTAGTTGACTTTGCTTTTTTTTACTTACGCTTTATTTTGTTCTCAGCAATACATATTTATAAATAAGACAAAATCCATTAGAAGTACAATCAAAGGCAAGCTATTAACTACTGGCAAAAGCCAATACTAAGGCACACTATATAAACAACATCCGTACAAACCCCACCGACCACTATATGACTTACTGAAACCAGTTCATACAACCAAGACACAATAGAATCCAAAAGCAACCTGACCTACAACCAAAATCCAACAAAACCGAAATGGTCCTATCAAACCCCAAATCTAAAGATCCTAAACAATAACATAACAATTAATGCCAACTATTCATAATCCGCAAATCAATTACTCGGAAAGACCACACCGATCAATTTTCTTTTCCCTGTCTCTCAACCATCATTTGCAGGGGGTTGTTATCCTTGCTTTCCCCCAAGATAACTAGGTGTAGGCCAGCAACTATAACCATGGCTCCAAGCACCCAGTTAAAATTCGGTATTAGGTGTTTGAGTGCTTCCACATTGGAAGTTTATGTTTTTCGGGCAGAAGCACTAATTTTTAAGGACACAAATTGGACACACAAGGTTTAAAAATGTAGGACACGGACACATCGAATAAACAATTTTAATTTCTAATTCATTTAATATGCCTTGCCATCTCCATGTGTGTCCTCCCGAGTCGTCTACTTTTGTGTCCTCCTAAGTCAAGACACGTGTCCTATGATATGTAGAAAATTTTGAGGCATGTGTCCTATGTTTATCCTATGCAGAAGAGAGCTCGATAATTACATTCTCATGAACAATTTCTTGCCCAAAACAAAAGATCCGATGGAAGCTACAATGACCATGTTCAACGGACTGAAAGCAGTCACAAAAACAGGGCCTTTTTGTTTCATAACTACTCCTTGAACATAGTAAGCAATGTCTGAACACATTACTCACTACACACAACACATTCCAAAGTAAAGAGATGTAGTATTTCATTTTGTATCGTACTCGAATTTAACAGCCACGGTTGTAAGTAGGTAAGTTTGGGAGAATATAAGGAAAAAGTATGTGATATCTTATCCGAAAAGACAGAAGTTTCAAACAAGTCTATACATGGAGAAAGCAAGTTTGTAATATGTTTATTTGTTAAAGCTACAACATTCACTCCAACCTATTAATGTTTAGGAGTTAATGTTTCTCATTAATTCTCACCCTCTTTTTCTTTGTTGTTAAGCTATTTTATTAAGTTAACTTTTAACAGCCTTCTTTAAGGCTTGTACGTTTAATAAGTGGGAGCTCTGTATAAATAGAGCTTTCCCCCGTATACTTTTCATCTCACCAAGAAAGCAACACTAATACAACAAGTGTTGTGAGTGAGAGTCGTCAAGTATGTAGCACATTTATGTGCATTATTATTATAAAAGTTGTTTTTATTAGTTTTACACTTTTAAATTCAACAATTCTTATGTTGTAGACTACCAGGTATCTCAGTTTATAGCCCATATCTTAGTGTTTCCTCTCCCCATAATAGTTGCTACTATAGCTCTCTCGACTGTTCCAATGAAGCATACCCAAGCAGTGAGAGAGAGCTCAACTGGATATGTCTTTAGTGTGATGGCCTGTGGATACATAACAAATGTTATGAATTATGAAAATAGGAGAATAGTTAAGGCTATATTTGGTTCATGCATTTTAGCTAGGGGGGAAGGAATTGAAACACCAAAGCGACCACTTTTGTTTGTTTGGTTAATGAGAAACATAGTGAGGAAAATAACAAGGAAAAGAAAACATTGTTAGAAATAAATCAAAATTTTTGAGTTTTGTGTGTGTCCTTCCTTTTGTAGCAATTATAATATAAAATTTGTTTATTTTTAATGTTATTTAAGCATGGAAAAAAAAGAAGGGAAATAGGTTTCCTTCTTTTTTCCCTTTTCTTTCATTCTTTATTCCGTAAACCAAAAAGGCAAACATAGCCTAATTGTCCAGGAATGGATGTTTGTATAATTACTTGCAGAATCATGAAGCCAGCCCAGCTGAAGCATCCAATTAGGATTAGTACAACACCCATAATTGACTGATGACGAGTAGTTTTGACTGTTGCATGTTCATGGTGTGTTGTTCCTTTCTACCATAAAAGCTCAATTACTAGGCCTTTCACCAGTGCCATGAGCATGGCTCCTACAATAGTGATAATTGTTCCGGCTAATTTTGCTTGGCTGTGGATGCTTTTGAAATTACCTTCTCAATCCTATAGTAACATATATATGAAAATACACACACACACACACCCATAACATATACATGTCATACATGTTTAAAGAAAATTAGTGCTTGGCTGTGAACTAATTTTCTTAAACATTCGAGACAAAAAGGTTCACAGCCAAACACTAATTTTCCTTAAACATGTCTGACATGTCGTATATGTTATGGGTGTGTATTTACATATGTATGTTACTGTAGGCAAAAAGTAAATTTCAAAAGCATCCGCAGCCAAACAAAAATAGCAAGAACAATTGCCACTATTGCAGGAGTCATGCTCATGGCACTGGTGAAAGGCCCAGTAATTGAGCTTTTCTGGCAAAGAGGAATAACCCGCCACACACACGCAACATGTAGAATTACTCGTCATCAGTCAATTATGGGTGCTGCACTGATCCTAATTGGATGCTTCAGCTGGGCTGACTTCATGATTCTGCAAGTAAGCAATTATAAAAACATCCATACTTGGACAACTAGGCTCTGTTTGCCTTTTTGTTTTGCGGAATAAAGAATGAAAGAAAAGGAAAAAGAAAAAGAAAACAAGAAGGAAACCTAATTCCCTTATGTTCTTTCCATGTTTAAATAACATTAAAAATAAACAAAATTTATATTATAATTGCAATTAAAGAAAAAGGAAATTACACAGGCAAATCTCAAGAATTTTGATTTATTTTTGACAATATTTCTTTTCCTTACTATTTTCCTCACTATGTTTCTTATTAACCAAACAAACAAAAGTGGTCGCCTTGGTGTTTCATTTCCTTTCCCTAGCTAAAATGCATGAACCAAGTATAGATAGTCTATACTTGTATCGATAGTCTATCACACTAAAGACATATACAGTTGAGCTATCTCTCACTGCTTGGGTATGCTTCCTAAGAACAGTTGAGAGAGCTGTAGCAACAACTATTATGGAGAGAGGAAACACTAAGATATGGGCTATGAACTGGGATATGAAACTCCTGACAGCTATCTACAATGTAAGAATTGTTGAATTTAAAAGTGGAAAACTGATAAAAACAACTTTTATTATCGCACTGGAATAATGCACATAAATGTGCTACACACTTGAAGCCTCTTTACACACAACGCTTATTGTATTAGGGTTGCTTTCTTGGTGAGATGAAAAGTATACTGGGGGAAACTCTATTTTTACTAAGCTTGTAAAGCTCCCACTTATTAAACGCACAAGCTTTAAAGAAGACTGTTAAAAGTTAACTTAATAAATTATCCTAACTAAGAGAGAGGGTGAGGGCTAATGAGAAACATTAACTCCTAAACATTAATAGGTTTGAGTGAATATTGTAGCTTTAACAAATAAATAGATTGAAAACTTGCTTTCTCCATGTATAGATTTATTCGAAACTTCCGTCGTCTTTTCGGGTAAGATATCCAAAAATTACTTATTACCTTATTCTCCTAAACCCATCTACTTACAACCGTGGCTTTTAAATTCAGTTGATTCAAGTGTGATACAAAATGAATTAATACTAACATCTCCATACTTTGGAATGTATTGTGTGTAGGGAGTAGTGTTTTCAGGCATTGCTTACTATGTTTAAGGAGTAGTTATGAGACAAAGGGGCCCTGTTTTAGTGACTGCTTTCAGTCCGTTGAACATGGTCATTGTAGATGCCATCAGATCATTTGCTTTGGGCGAGAAATTGTTCATGGGAATGTAATTCTCAAGCTCGTTTCTGCATAGGATAAACATATGACCCATGCCTCATTCTACATATCATAGGACACGTGTCTAACTCGGGAGGACACAAAAGTGGACGTGACATGTTGGACATGGCAAGGCATATTAAATAAATTAGAAATAAATTTTTTTTTTTCGATGTGTCTGTATCCTTCATTTTCAAGCCTTGTATGTCCAATTTGTGTCCTTAAAAAATAGTGCTTTTGACCCAAAAGTATAAACATTCAATGTGGAAACACTCAAACACCTAATGCCGAATTTTGATTGGGTGCTTCTTCTGAAGAGTTGACTTCTATTTCCTTCACACAAAAAAATTATTTAAAAAAAAAACCTTCTATTTAATTAGTATTACGAGCATTATTATATCCTTCACTAAAGTTAGTCAATACTCACCAATTAGTAATTTGGATCTGGAATCACGGTTTCCTTTTGACCTTGCTACCTAGATGCCAAAAGCCAAAATCCACATAATTATAACTCGTGATGTGTATAAAAAAAAAAAACCAATGCAAGGCATGTATGCACTGAGGAGAATTTAATAAGCCCACTTCAGCATTTTTTATGGGCAAAAGAGATATTTTATCCTACAAATTAGGATTCCCAAGTGTAAAATATTTAAATTGGATGAAAAAATTCTGAGGTTACACTTTAGTCCGACTAACAATATTCATACCAAATTTAAAGCACAAGAGGTAAGTGAAAACCGACGAAGCTACGGGTAAGTGTATTTAACCCTATATCTATGGGTGGTTTTGACAGCAATATATTAAATGTCTGTGTACTTCAATAAAAGCTATACAAGTTTATGCAAAAATCACAATATTATAGTAGGTATCGAATCTGAGATTTAAAATCAAACAAATAACTTTAAAAAAAAGATTGAGCATAATCTTAAAAATTATTTAAAAAAACAAACAATCCTTTATATTATCATACTTTATAACTTGATGATTTATCATAATATTTACATGATTAACAGATCCAAAGGAACTAAAATTTTTAAAATTAGTTTGAATTTTAATTTTCAGTAGCCATGAGTGAAATTAATTAGTATTTTCTTTCTATTAGGAGAGATATTTAGGTTAAAAAGATAAATTAATAACTATATTTCTTACTAAGGATTTAATTGTTAATTGTTAGTAGAAAAATGCTAAGTACACCCAAAAAAGACACCTAGATTGTTTACTGGTGATGTGTCAATGGCAATTGCAAATTAAAATATAATTTTAAGTTCTTCTGTTTCGTCAATAAAAAGAGATTTAGTTATTCACGTCATTGTCTTTTTTTGGTGTACCTAGCATTACGCTTGTTAGTAGTATTATTTTAGAATACTTCAACGTGCATCCCACATGTCCCCAAACTAGTATATCTCTCTAAACACACAATCAAAGTTAAGAATATAATATTATCACAAATGATCACCACCCCCTGATCCAAACAATAAATTTATGTGATGAATTGCGGATTTCGAGGAAAAAAAGTGATTGTTTGGTAAAATGGAACTGTTTGGGTAAGTTTAAGATTTCAGCACTTTAACAAATCAGCTGAAAAATTAAGCTGAAAAAAATTTCAAACAATCACTTAATTTCACTTTTAATTTGTTAAAAAAAGAAAAATGTTCCGCATGCCCTAAAAATTTAACGATGTTGAAATATATTTACATATTGTCCTTTTTGGTCATTTTATATATATAAAAAAATTCACTTTTTTCAGCTTGCTTGCCAAACACTTTTGTTTTTTAAGTGATGAGTTATTTCAACTAACCCAAACAACTTAATATTTCATCATTTAAAGAATAATAATCACTTAGTATTTCATCACTTGAAAATAATTACTACTTAATATATATTGCAGCTAACTCAAACGAGCTCTTAATCTCATATAACTTCTTATGAAAAGGGAAAAAAAACTCCTAAGCTATGACCTTTATACAAAGGAGAAAAAACTAATTGTCTTTCTGATTATTGCATATTACTTTCTTTTTTTTTAATAAAGGAACAGTAGTCATTCTAATAATTTTTAACCAAGGAATTAAGCTGATATAGAGAGTCAAACTCAACTACTCAAAATGTTACAGCCCTCCTAAGAAAACAAACTTAAATTCCTTGCCAAGTTATGCCAGAGCTCTAATGAAATGACAGTTAAAATGGAAAGACAGTCAAAATGGAATTTATAAAGAATAAGATGATAAAATTAAGATACTCACTCCCGATTTACAATAACACCACCAGTCAAGGGTTGAACCATTGTTTCCACCCCACCCCCAAAAGCATAACCCTACCAAAAAAATCAACATTGGATTAGCAAATATAAAGATACACAGATACACACACACACACATATATATATATACAAGTGTATTTTATATAGTTTAATTAATATGAAAGGGGATTTTTTTATGCCATTCCTGTTCTCATGAACAACCTCTGTGGACTCATAGTTGTAGACAGATTCAATATGACAAGGGGAATTTCTCTCTCTCGAAGTGTTGGTTATGACGGCTTAATCTTTTCCCATTACAGTTCAATGTGGAGGAGTTGGTTAGGTCGACAGTCGACACCGAGTCGTATCGGCCGAGTCAACTCGGTTTCGGTGTGGTCCGATACGAGTCAACTCGACGATACCGAGACGAGTCAAAAAAAATTCTTGGAAAAGGGAAGAAAGGTACCAGATCTGAATCATGCATGCATCCTCGAGGATTTTCATCTTCTTCTTCAGATCTTCATCTTCTTCCCGAAGGTATGTCGTCGATCTCTGTGTGTGTGTCGCGAGCTGTGTGTGCGTGAGTGTGAGTTAGTGTGTCGCGATCTGTGTCGAGTGTGTGTGTGTGATTGAGTGTGTGTCGATATGCATGTTTGTGTGTGTCAAGTGTTTTTGTGTGTCGATCTGTTTGTGGGTGTGATTGTGTGTGTCTTAGTGTTTGTGTGTGTGATTGTGTGTAGATCTGATTGTGTGTGTTTGTGTGTAGATATGATTGTATATGTAATTGTGTGTGTCGGTGGTGTGTTTTGGCTTTAACCAAAGCCATAGTAAATATATATAGTAATTTCTTTTTTTTTTTTTTTTTGCTGAATAACCCTAGGTTAGTAATACTCCCACTATTTCTAGTAATTTCTTCTTCGTCTTCTTTTTTTCTTTTTCTTTTTTTTTTTTCCCTTTCTAGTGTGTGTGTTTTTTTTATTTTTTTATTTTTTTGCTCTAAAATAGAAGAGTTATTTAGTGTAGAATAGCAATACTTTTTCAGTGTATATATAATCTTAAAAAAAATAAGATTGAACAACACTTTTTGGTATTATCAAACTATGTAGATCTAATTATGTATGTACAATTATTAGATATTAGATCGGCAGCAAAAAGGGAAATAAAGTGGTCCATTTTTTCAGAATACATTGCCAAATTTGATGCCTAAACTACATTATTAACCATTCAGCCGGAGGTAAGAATTGCATGAAAGTCTTTTCCAAATTTTAGTTATTGCTCAATCAAAAATTCCCCTCCCCCCCCCCCCCCCCACACATTTTTTTTTTTTGAACGGTAAAGAGAGAGTATATTATTAAAGACACAACCAACATATTCTTGCAAACAAACAAAAACACCCAAAGAATGACCACATCTTCTGGCAAACAAACAAAAACACTCGAAGGATGAAGAAAACTGACAATAAAAATAAATAAATAAATAACATTAGAGTGTGGTTGGAGAAGTATCCTTCTTGTTTTTCTCTCTTTTTATTTTTCTTCACAAAATTCATGAACCACACAGAACCTAAGAGATCAAAGGATTTAATTTTAATTAAGCGATGCCAAACAAAATCAAAGTCAATACACCAAATCAAAGTCAATACTCTGTTTAATAGCAACTACCACGAAACCAGAACTACCAGAACTGGATAGGGTCTCTTCATGAGGATTCAATTCTTGGACTAGTAGATAGTAGCATGTGGTGATAACAAATCTAGTAATCTACTGCACCAATTGTCCATTTTCAGCTTTGAAAAAATGAAAAAAAAATAAGAACGAAAGAGACACTCCTTTATACAACTTCAAAGTTGGTATCACACATTTTATATAAGATGCATTCAGCAGCCCAATTAATGGTCCCAAAGATTTGGCTACCTCTTCCAGGTTCATCAGTTTGTTTCTCTTCATATTATTTCTCGAAATATTGAAATGCTAGCTACTTGTTTCATAAAGAATAAAAAATAAATCTAAAAACATTGATGTCAAACACACTTCCTATATACGTACTTTTCTCAAAATATTATTTTATATGGACTTGATTATAAATTGCATCACTAAAAAAATTAAGTGTTCTTTGAGGATATCACATGGCAGCCCAATATAACAAGAAGGCAATTACTCCATTTGTCTCATTTTATGTGTCTATCTTAGAGAATCTAATTATTTAAGAGCATCTCCAAGAGGCTAGTTATTTTAACTTTTCAGTCAAAAAAGCTAGTCAGAAGGGAGATTTTGAGCTCCAGCAGACTAGCTATTATAACTTCTATCTTTTTGACTAGCTAGATTTATCTAGCAAGAAATGACCTATCTTCTCTCTCTAAATCTCAGCCTTTGAATATTTTTCCAATATGAATTGGCACAAATACCAACCATACAAAGTGTAATAAAGTAAGATTACTAGGTAAATTGAATAGCACTGCTGGAATTGAATGTCAAATAGTAAATAGCTATAACAATTTTTTATTAAAGTAGCTAGCTGAAATGAATATCATTGTTGGAGTTGCTCTAAGGGGACAAAAAGAATCTACACCTACTTTCCACAATTACCCATAATTATTGCACTTTCTTTTTTTTGTTTTGTTTTGATATTGATTGTAAGGAATGGTAGTTTGGGAAACAGAGTAAAATTTGCATACTAATTTAGGAAAGTGGACAACAATTTTGAGACATCCGAAAAAGGAAAGATGAACACATAAAATTGGACGGAGGAAATATATTGAGTATTGAATTATGGGTCCCACTATTTTGGGCACTCTAACATGGCAAAATCACAATGAGTGCTTTAAATAATGAAACTCGCTGTATTTGTTGGTCTAGGGTAAAAAAAAAACAATGCTAGGGCATAAACAAATCTCACAAACACGTACACCCATAGTCTATCTTCCTCTTGGGTGGTAATGTGGGGTCCATTGAAATTATCCGGACCCCACAGTGCCACCCAGGAGAGAGATAGACTGTGGGTATAAGTATTTGTGAGATTTGTTTGTGCCCCGAATATTACCCAAAAAAAAATATGTTGTGATTGACTGCAGTATGGTCAACAAGTGTGCACTTTTTTTTTTTTTTGGGCTAGTGTCTCAGAAACGAACCATCTCTGTGATACGAGTGTGGTTAGTTGTTAGTGTTAGTAACAGACGTACACCAAGGGGGGGGGGGGGGGGGGGGGGGTCATATCTCACTTTGAAGAAATTGTCTCCCTTGCTTCTCCCTAGGGAGGTTCGAACCCACAACCACCCCATTGGAGGGAAGGACCCTGGCCATCTCTTCTAAGGCTTAATTAGTTTGGCCCCCACGTGGTGCTTCTCCTTTTTTAAACACAATTTCATGTTAATTCATTTGTTAACTAGTTTATAACCTTTGCAAAAATTGAACTTAGAGTTTTTTTGGATGGAGCTTTTAAAAGTGCAAGGTTGCTTTTTGGTTTCATGATATCTTTTTAAAGAGTAGCGTGTCATTTGTATAAAATTAGCAAATAACTTACTAATAAATTTCATAAACTCCTTTTAAAAAGTCACGTAGAAGCCCCAACTAAGCCTAAGTGAGATAGTTAACAAGTGTACACTCCAAACACTAAAAATATCTCTAGCTAGAAGATGAGATGTACGACCCTGTAATTAGCTCCGATCCCATGACATTGGAAAGTTGTACTCATTTATATGTTGTCTTTTATGTTTGTCCATGGAATCTAGTGGGTATAGTATAGCCTTGCAATTATGCAAAGCAAAAAATAGGATGAGTTGAAGAACCCTGCAAATGAATTCATGCAATTAATCAATCTTAGTATAGAGATAAACTCCACTTAACATATTTCTAATTTTATTGGTGTTTGGTGAATTTACCCCATCACGTTCACCTCCCCCTTCTTAATTCCTATTTTCCTTTTCCATCTTCTCTTCCACTGAATCAATTGGCAATAGCAAGAAATTTAGTCCATTCAACTTTGTCATGATGTACTTTAATAGGCTGGGAAGGCCATGCACAGTAATGGTTGACAAATTGCCATCAAATGGAAAAGCCATGCTTTATTGAAAATGACACAGTCTAACAAATTTAGCAATTAACATCACATGAAAGCTGTGGTATATAGCCCAAGTGGTTGGGCTTGCAAGCAAGATGCCCCAAGCTTTTTTCCCAAGGTGCGAGTTCAAATCCCACCATCCCCTCTCCTATAGTGTAAATGAGAAGTTTTTGTGTATCTTGAAGGTAGCGCTTATGTAATATTCTACTGTTATTAGTATGTCCTAAAAGCTAATTAGATTAGAGTAGTTAGAATATTTTCTTGTAATAACAGTTTCATATTAATAAAGGTCAAGTTTATTATTTATCATTACTGTTGTTTAACATTTATATGATATGTCCACAGAATTAAAGTTGAGAAGGTATATACTTTAAGAGTTAAGGAACAAGACAATATACTTTTTAGTTGCTTTATTATAAAATTGTTCTTAGTCGTAGAATTATTAAATTGGGCATTTAATAATTTGGTTAGACTAATATGTGTCATGTTTATTTTATTTGATAAAATATGGCTAGTCTTAAGTCATCAGTGTGGGGACGCTGGAACAGACATATGGGTGTTTGTTATAGAATAAGTTCCCTGAACGTGATCAACCATTAGGAAAATCCAAATGGAGTTTTACTTATCTATCAATGGATTGTTCTTAGTTACAGTGGTACAAGTAATCCTTAGACCTGAGACATTACTGTTGTCTTGTGGATGAGTTATTATGCTTTAACGTGCACGGTGTTTATATTTTAATTAAGGACATATTCATGTATTGTTGGGTATAGTAAGTCATACATGGAGACATGTGAATGTACAACAAAGAATCTATCACTCTCAAGTGAGGGAGTGAATGTCCTATGTGATCTTCTATGATATATCTCAAGTAAAGCTCCCTGGCCAGGGCAGAGTGAGAATTAGAAAGAGTTTTCTAATTTCACCAAATAGAGAAATATCAATTAGTTCGAGAACATATAATTAAATCTAGGTTTGATAATATGTCCATTACCCAAGAGATTTAATTGGGACATTGTTTGATAGAAGGATTGAATTGTATGGTAACTGTTAATGGAAAGGTTCACTATTTTTCAGACTGTTTGGGGTGTGTCATAATATACTGCTAGGTGTTACTCATGACTAATGGAAGCCCAGAAATAATAAATATTAATATTAATTATTTCTACAAAGGAGAATTAGAAGATGCTCTAATTTAAATTAATTAGAAAGGGTTCTAATTGTAATACTTTAAAGTATTAGTACCTACTACCAGATTAGTATGAACCTAAGGGGTCACACACAAAAGGGCAATGTGTAATTAGAAGAAGTTGTGAGAGTGTACTTGATATTAAGTTGTTAATATGAAACTAGTATAATAATACAATTAGTTTATATTTGATTTAAGAAAGTCTTCCAATCAATTATAGTTTCTTAATTAGATTAGGAAAGAGACTTATATCATTATTATATATATGAGATATGAGAAACTAAGTGGGATACTAGTACACCCAAGTTTCTCTCAAAACTCCCAACCCATTACATCCGTAAGGTCAAAAGAGTTTTTTTTATCTATTCACCTTTTGTCTTCTTCACTTTTTTGGAGGAAGGAAAAGTTTTCTTCGAGTGTGCATTGCTCGTGTGGATACTTTTAGAGATCAGACGCTTGGACGATTTGGTGAAATGTTCGTGGGATGAAAGGGAATTAATATTTTGTAAAGCACGCTTCAAGGGTAACTATTCGATTAACCCCCTATGAATGTTGTATGTATTTTGTATATATCATAGACTTGATTATGAGATTAGTAAACGATTAAAATTTTGTTTTCCGCTGCGCGAACCTTAAAGGGTTCCACATGGTTTTCTTTCACCTACACCCAATGAGATAGCGCCACACAGGATTGTTGGGCTATTTAAAATTTTTGTGGTGAGTTTCATTGTTCATGTGGCGTGCATTTATTGAGTAAGGGTTACCAAGTGGTATGCCACCGTGGTGCCTTGGGGGTATCCAAAATTTTTTTAGCGTAAAGAGTAATATTTGGGACACTAACAAATTTCACAAACACTTACACCCACACTATGTGTTATTGGAATTTATTAGTGCCCCTAGCATTATTGTTGTGTAAATACTAGTAATTTGAAGATTCAGAGCAAATACTAGTAATTTGAAGATGCATTTCAAAATGTCGCAAATAACAAACTATGTAGCGTAAAAGAAATGTTCAAAAAATACAGAACTTAGGAACGATGCAGTCCATGTTGGTTGGTTCCAATAGTTTGAAAATTGGATGGACCGTTCATCGTACCGAAAAATTGTCTGAGTCACGGGTTAATGGTTCAACTCTCGGGTCAACCGGAATTGAACCGTGACATCATAATTGCGAAATTATTACATAATTATATTTACTCATTAGTATTTATTTAACATAATAAAATAAAATAAAATAAGAAAAATCCCCTGAAAAATTCTAAATACTGTTTTACACTTCCATAAAATAATCATAAATTATCAGTTTATGTTTGGAATAAATAGGCACTGGTCTGATTAGCTTGAAAATGTCCGAACACACTTAGGTATGGAAAAAATTCAAGAGAAATAGCAAATATATGAACTGACAATTCACAAATTGCATGGTGTGGAGTGTATTCATGATTCATCAATGATCAAACTATTGACTATCAAAGGAAAAGGAAACTAATTTGAGATCTAGAGTCAAAAGAAACTAAGCAAAAAATAATAAGAATAATAAGAATAATAATTACAAATAATAATAATAATAATAATAATAATAACTAATAAGAAGTCATGTATATAATTATATCACAGATTCACAGTAGCACAGTCAAATATGTATACATACATATATATATTTAGAATGAACTTTTTTCATATAAGTTGGGTAAGGAGGGACTTATTGCTTTTTTTTTTTTCCTTTTTTCTTTTTTTTTTTTTTAAATTTTTGTGAACAACAAATTTCATTGATAATAAAGTTGTGGTGTCAAAGCACCAGTTTACAAGCCAGAACCAAAAACGTGGACAGCCCTGAACCTTCCAAAAGAAAACCAAAAGTAGGATCCTTACTGAAACAATCCAGTAGTTAGTTGTTTCAGAAAGGAACCCACAGGTATAAGCACCAATGATACTAAGCAAAGAATCCCAAAACAAGCTATACAATTGTTTTTAATCCTAACTGTTTGCTATGTAATTTGCTCGGGCGTGCCAGAACCAATCCGTGGTTCAGTGTGTGTATGTGTACGTGCAAACTAATTTCCTATCCGCTTGTGTGAGTGATACACAAGGCTTTGATGAATCTAACTTCTAAACAGGGTGATTGTGTATAGTGAGTAGGAAATTACCCTCACTGTAAGTTTTTTAGCAGTACTGAAGCGCACAAGCTAAAAAGTATCAAGTTTAACAGGTAAACAAAATCATAAACGGTTTAATAAAACAGATTTTATTAAATGTTTGGAAAAACTAAACAGATCTCAAGAACAAACCAGAATAAGACTGATTATTCAAAAGAACAAAAAGAAAAAAACAAAAAGGACAGACCTATTTGCTATGAAGACTGAAAAACATAAAGACTAAGAGTACTTTGAATGCTTTAAATGCTTCGAATGTGCTGTATATATGCTGTTTCGAATGTGACGCGGAGTCCTTTGCTTGAATGGCCTGCCTCTTATTTATAGCGGCCTTATATGATTTTTACTTGGACAATAATTCCTTAACTCGTGCCCAAGCTGCTTAATTGATTGGCCGATTTGAAAAGATCCGTCTTCATCTCTGATTCTTACCTTATCCGTATTCTGATTGAATCAATTCCTTCAATTTAGGGAACAGACGCCTAATCCAGCTGGCCATAGATAGATCCTTTCCTAAACGGACTCTTGTTTCCAAAACTTCCAAAGATGACGACATCCTGCCAGCTGTAGACAGCACCGCCTTCTCCTCAGAGTCAATCGGCCTCATCACTGATTCTCCTGGATGAATCGGGCTCTACCTGTTTGCATGCCCGATTAACTTTCCTTAACCGCCCATGGCCAATCAGTCTGTTACTTCCATCTTTCATTACGCGGTGTCCGATTGGACTTCCCATTGCTTCATTCCACCATCGGGCTCTCAACGTGCTAGGCTATGTTTTCCCTGAGCCTGATAATCCTCACCCATATTCAATCTTTCAACCGGGCTCTCCTTCATTACCCAATCATCTATCATCGGTCTCACGGCTATACTCGAGTCCGATAAGTTATTGATTGCTTAGCCCGACCTCTCCTTTCTTCAGCTCCACGCAACTCGGACTCAAAAACCATTTGACGGTTTTTGGGTGCAAACAATTGCCCCCCCAAAAGGTCATATCAAACATCCCGCCTTGATTGATGTGACGTTTTGAATTTTAAAAATCGCCACGCGTCAAGCATGCATCAGCTGTCAGATTATGGAGAATCCCATCAGTCACTCCACATTTAATGCGTCATGATTATAGCATCTTAGTATTTAAGCAGCAAGACTTTCAAAACCCTTCCCACATTTGCATTCTTACTCCCTCTTTACAATTCAAGCAGCACAGAGCTTCTCTCTCTAGACTTCCATCTCTTCCGGTGAACTCTTCTCCTTCAGACATGGCGCCTAAGACTGCTCCGGCCACTTCCAAAGGAAAGAAATCCTTCGCAGATGCTCCACCACCACAAAACCACTGCAGGGAGGTTAGGGCTTTAGCCAAGGCTCATGCTGCTGACATCTCCACTGATTATCTCACCCCTTACAATTCTTCTGATGGTTCCCCAGTAGCCCCAGGCCTGGGAGCGGCGTTTCTTGGCCACCCTCCGGCGGCTTTTCTTCCATTTTTCCCTCCGGTAGAAAATGAAGCGTTCCTTCAAGTCCCTGTTCACTGGAACAAAGTCCAGAGTGCTAATCAACCAATTCGAGGATGGCCGACTCCCGTCGCAGACTAGGACAAATGGGTGACCAGGGTTTCGGCTTCTAAGGCCGGTGTCTGGAAGCAAACAGGCATTTATGATGCCATAATGCTCAGTCGGTCTAGAATAGAGATAGACCGACCTCTTCTTCTTTCTGCTCTATTATTCTGGTCCTCATCTTGCAATGGCTTCCTATTCCGTTGCGGACCAATGGCTCCCACCATCAAAGACATAAGCTATCTGCTCGGCCTTCGCCCCCATGGACAAGAAATCATTCCCGGGCTCGACGTTGGAACGGCCAGCTTTGCCTACCCTCAACAAGAAATTGTCAGGGACGGGGCTATTTCACACAGGCCGATTACAGCCTTTGGAGGCTTTCTCACTGCTTGCATCAGGGCAGACGAGACGGAGGTGTCCGATGCAGAACACACTGCCTTCCTCATCTACTGGCTCAACAAATATCTCTTCTGCTCGGCCAGCCAAGCCATTACTAAAGAATACACAACCCTGGCCTTGGCTCTAACATCGGGGAAACCCTTGGTCATGGCTAGGCTTGTTTGGGCGCACTTGGTCAGAGGCATAACAGATTTTGTCCACTCGGGCTTCGGAGCTGGTGGGAGCCCGATATGAATTCTCCAACTGTGGCTACATTCTTACTTTCCTGAGTTTCAACCCACTATCCGTCAAGTGGCCAATATTCCCATCTCTGCTGTCCAGTTCATGGACGTAACTCCTTCCTCACACTCCTTCGAGGAGTGTTTTACTTTCTTCTATGAAGGTTGCTCTGCCCGGGATACCAACCTCTTCACCCCTTTTTTCTCACTTCAATTCTCTTCTTTTCTTCAACTCTCTAACAACCCTTCTAACTGGGGATCGGGCACCCAGTCCACTTACAATGAAATCTTCTCTAGCTACTTAGTGGCTAGAGACATTATTTTCAGCCCGAGCATTCCGTCTGCCAATAATAAGTGCGGGGCCGAATATTACTTCGCTCCTTTATACGCCCGCCAATTCGGGCTTACACAACTCGTGCCCGTTCCCCCTGGCATTACTGTCAATGTTGACTGGGTGGAACGCGGCCTCATTGTTAACGACGGGCAAGTGAAGAAAATAAAAGAAAGGTCGGACCGGCTCAAAGCGGCGTTCAACTTCACACCCTTCTCTACCCGGCCCGTGGTGTCAGAAGAATTCACCCAGTGGTGGGGTGACCGGGCACGCAACATTTTCCAAGGCACTGTTGCTGAGGCCCTTGTGCCTTTTACTACATTATCGGCCACGGAGGCCGATGCTCCTCTCCTGATGGCGGTTCCAGTCCGGCGCAAACAGGTAGCCAAGAGACCGGCCCGCAAGCCAACTTCGGGCAAGGGTCCCTCTCAGAAGAAACAAAAAACAACACCTTCCTCTACTCAGGTTAGATTTTTAAACATCCTTCAGCAATTAAGCCCGATTTTGCCTGTTTAGTATTAATTCTTTTATTCTCTTTTGCAGCTTGCTGACGAAGACTCCGGAGAGGATTCGCTCCCACTTCCAACTCAGACCCTTCCTCCAACTCTCCCTGCGTCACCGGCATCTGCGGCGGCCTATCTGGAACGGGTCGCCGTAAGGGTGATGCTCCTTCACATCGTGCCTCCTCTAACTCCTTCAAGTGGAGATGAAGACCTTGCTGCTTCCGTTCAAGCTCCTGAGCAAGTCGTCCTCTCTTCCAGCACTGAGGACATGGCCGATGCTGGAGTCATTACAGGTGCAGCTGGGGAAGAAGTGGATCAGGCTATCCCTCCTGAAGTTGGAAATCTCCTCGGGCAAGGGGAACCTCCTGTAGCCACCGGATCTTCCATTACCTCAACAATGGAACCAGTAGTAGCCGAGGACAATCCTCCTGAAGAGTCTGCCATTGAGGCCGGTGCTGATAATCCGGGAGCAGCCTCAGAGGCCGAAGTCTTACCAGTGATGGCGACCTCAATTAGTCCAGGGGTAGAAACCGGCCATGCTTCTTCCTCTTCGGTGTTGGCTCAATCTCCTACTTAACCATCTCCTCAACCCAGCGAGGCCGATGTTCGCGAAGCGATCTCGGCCTCTCTTGATCCTCATTCTCATGTATTGAAGTTTGAACTCCTTTCTTCTAACTTATAAAATTTTCAAACCCATTTCTGACTCTCTCTTGAACAGGCCGATCCCTCAGGTCCAGTGCCACCTTTTAACAATTTCTTCTCGGGCCTGGACCTAGGAGCTTTTGACCTTGGCCCTCTGGAGCCCGAAGCTGTCTCACCTTCACGCCTTCAACAAGCCAAGGATCTATTCTTCGGGCTTGCTGACCAGGACCTTCCTAACCTTCCTGCTGATGCTGATGTTGACGCAGCCCTGAACACCCTGATGGCCGATCCCTCACTTTCAGACGGGCAGCTATCCTTACTCCACGAGATACACCAGCTATCCTTACTCCACGAGATACAGGAAAGACTCCCCAGTGCCCGTCTTATGGATCGATCGGCCTTCAAGATTCAAGCTGACGCAGAACTTCACTTAAACTCACGGCAGAAGGCACTAAAGTTTCTGGAAGGGGCCAAAGCTAAGTTTGAAGTGGGGAAGGCCTCTCGGGCTCAGATACTGGCAAGGGACTCCTGGTTGCAGAACCGTATTACTGTACTAAAAGCTCAGCTCGCCCAATGCGAGGCCGATGTTATCACCAACAACGCCTCCCTAGGAAAAATCGATGAAGCACTTTTTTTACTCGGTGGCGATGCCCAAAAGTGCAGTGATCAACTGCAAGCCAGTGTCCCGATATCCCGAGCCTGGGCTCAAAAGTTAGAAAAAGCCAAACGGGATCGGTCTGGAGCCCTCAAGATCTGGGAGGACTTAAAGGCCAAGCTTAGGATTTTGGGTCGGCCTAGAGGCCGACTCCTATTTTGTACTGTAAATTTTTTTTTTTTTTTTGTAAGTAAGCTGTGCTCAGCCTATCAATGCAAAACGGTGCCTTTTTAAATTACTCAGGCTCAGGTTCATAATTGATCAACTGATCATATTCCAACCCAGGATTTGGTTTATAGTTCAAGTCAATGGTTTCCCATAACGTAGGATAATAGGACTTTAAATACTGACCATTGATTAACCGAACATGAACAGTTCCATCTAGATCACGCAGCCTGTAAGCACCACCCATCTTGACTTGATGGACAATGAACGGGCCTTCCCAATTGACCGACCATTTACCATAACGATTATACTTGTCTCCAATAGGTAACACGACCTTCCATACCAAATCATCAGTACAAAAAGACTTCTCCTTCACCCTCTTGTTATACGCTCGGGCTGCCCGTTGCTTCTGTACTCTTAATCTAAGGCCGTGAGCTTCATTTCATCAAGTCCTTCTAATTCAGCTATCATAGCCTCTGTGTACTCAGCGGGCTCTAGCTAATTCTGTAAAGCTCTTCTGGCAGATTGGACTGTCACTTCCATAGGTAACATAGCGTCATGCCCATAAGTCAACATGAATGGCGTGACCCCAGTACTTGACCTTTTAGAATTCCGATAGGCCCATAGTGCTTCGGACAAGAGCTTGTCCCATTCCCTAGGATTCTCCACAATCATCTTTTCAATGATCCCCTTGAGGATCTTGTTAGTGAATTCTGCCTGACCCGTTAGCCTGTGCATAATAGGGTGTAGAATTGAGAATTTTGATCCCCCTACTTTCTGCAAAGGCCGACGTTTTCGTCCCTGTGAACATCGATCCTTGGTCGGCCGTGATTGTTTTCGGAAGGCCAAACCTATGGATAATGTGTTCTTCAATGAATTTTATGACAGTGGCCTGAGTCACCGTTCTACAAGGTATGGCCTCAGCCCACTTAGTAAAGTAGTCCGTAGCTACTATGATGAAACAATGCTGGTCCGATGATGGCGGTAGGACTTTGCCAATTAAATCCACCGCCCATCCTCTAAATGGCCACGGTTTGATTATAGGTTGCAACTCTTTAGCCGGCACATGTTGGATCGGACCATGCTTTTGACAAGCCTGACATCCTTTAGCGTAACCGATACAATCCTTCAACATGCCGGGCCAATAATAATTGTATCTCCTTAGCAACCACTTCATCTTGGTGCCGGCCTGATGTGCCCCACAAATCCCTTCGTGTACCTCGGCCATAACCTACATGGCCTGCTTCTTCCCTAGACACCTCAGAACCACGTCGTCGCCAATCGATTTCTTGAATAATTTTCCATCAAGTACCACGAATCGGATAGCAAACAATCTGATTTTTCGGTCTACCCTTACATTCGGGTGACTCAGGTATTCAATAATGGGGATTCTCTAATCGTTATCCTCCATCAAGACCGAATTGGCAGTAGCATACCAACCTCTCTTTGCAACGGACGGGAGTGATCGGACATGAACAGTGATGAGCTGATCTTCTGCGCTCTTCTGGGAAGATGAGCCTGATCCTGTTTTTGCCAACTTATCGGCCTCAGTATTCGTGGTTCTTGGAATGTAGCTCACGTTAATGTCATCAAATGCTTCCATGAGTTGAGTAGCCACGGCGTGGAACGGGCAGAACTCCCAACTTCGTATATGAAATTCTCCGGCAATTTATCCGATCACCAGCCCTGAGTCTCCCTTTACGTGGACGGACGATGCCCCCATTTCAAGGAGTATCTCCAGTCCGATGATAAGTGCTTCGTACTCGGCCTGATTATTAGTGCATTTGAAATTGAGCTGAAAATACATTTTTGTCTTTTTGTATTTGGGTGACACAATCACCACTCCTGCCCCAGCACCTTCTGCATTTTTGGAATTGTCAAAGATCAACGTCCATGGGACTAAGGACGTGCTCAGGACTTTGGGTGTTGAAGGAAGTTATCCCAAATCAGTAGGATCTGGGTGATCAGCCAAGAAATTGGCTATAGCTTGGCCTTTCACCGATTGCTGCGATCGGTATTGGATGGCAAATTCCATTAAGGCCAGGGTCCATTTCCCAATTCGGCCTCTCATGATTGGTCTTGACAACATATATTTTATCACATCAGTTTGACATATTATGTAAGTTGAAACAGGAAGCATATATGTTCTTAACTTTTGTGAAGAAAAATACAATGCCAAGCATAACTTCTCAATCGGCGCATAACGTTGCTCGATTGGAGTCAAGATTCTACTTAAATAGGAAACGGCCTGCTCATTGCCTTGCTCGTTATCTTGAGCTAACATACTTCCTATAGAGCAGTCAGAGGCTGATATATACAACTTTAAATACCTACCCTTCTTGGGTGGCATTAAGACTGGAGGAGTTGACAAATATTGTTTGATTCCTTCAAAGGCTTGTTGATGGTTGTCTTCCCACTTGAAGTCTTCATCGGTCTTGATCTTCAATAGTGGGGTCCATACTTGGGTCTTCCCTACGCAATTTGATATGAATCTTCTTAAAAAATTGATCTGGCCGAGCAATCTCTGAAGTTCTGTTTTATTAACAGGTGGCTTTGCTGCCTGGATAGCCCGAGCCTTATTTCTGTCAATCTCTATCCCCCTTTGATGTGCTAGGAAACCTAAGAAGTTCCCTGCTGTAACACCGAAGGCACACTTGAGAGGATTCATCTTTACCCCGTGAACCCGCATTCTTTCAAATGCCTTTTCCAAATCTCTCAAATGATCGGCGTTACCTCATGACTTTACCACCACATCATCTATGTAAACCTCCATGAATTGTCCGATCATGTCATGGAAAATTGAATTCATTGCCCGTTGATAGGTGGCTCCAGCGTTCTTTAGCCCGAAAGGCATGACTTCCCATTCAAAGGTTCCAATTGCCCCCGGGCACCGAAAAGCAGTCTTCGGGACATCCTCTTCGGTGATGTAAATCTGGTTATATCCCGAGTGCCCATCCATAAATGACAAAATTTTGTGTTTAGAGGCCGAATCGATTAACTGATTGGCCATGGGCATGGGGTACTCATCTTTTGGGGTAGCTAAGTTTAAGTTTCTGAAATCAATACAAACCCTTAGCTTCCCATTCTTCTTCACCACTGGGATAACATTCGAGACCCATTCAAAATATCGAGCTGTCCGAATGAAACCAGCACCCAGTAGTCTCTCGATTTCCTCTTTCATCTTCAGTGTTACCTCTGGTGATATGCGCCGAGGCAGTTGCTTGAACGGCCTGAAACCCGATTTAACTGGCAATCGGTGTTCAACCAGTTCTCTTGATAAACCAGGCATCTCATCATATTCCCAGGCAAAACAATCCTTGTACTTGTGAAGGAGTGCGATTAACTCGGCCTGACACTGCCGATCCAGCATCTGACTTACATAGGTGGGTTTGTGCTCCCCTTCCTTGCCTAGGTTGACTTCCAGGAGGGGATCTTGGACGTCAGCCTTTAAATCATCAAGCTTTGCCGTGGCCGTTTCCAACTCGTCCATTTGAATCTCCTCTTCTCTTGGCGCTTCCTCTTCGCAGATACAATCAGCCAAGTTAATCATTCCGTCAAACGGGCCAATTTCCAATCTTCTGTCGGCCAGGTATGCACACCATCTGGCCTTGTTGGCCTTCAAGGCCAGCAGCTTCTGCTCTTGAATTATCGAAGTATTCATGGACATCTTCTTGTTCGATGATCTCAATCAGCCTTGATTCTTCTGTCCGACTGAGATTATGGAAATACGCTTTAATGTCCGACGAACTTCCCTTAAGGAAGGTTGCTGAATTCGGTCTTCCCATCTTGTTGCACCCCAGCAACTTAATTGGTCCTATGTCATCTTCATACAAGACATCATTAGCCGTTTGCACATGTGCTACAAATGGCTTGGTGTCTGCTCTAACTACTTCTACCTCGTCACCTCTCCAGAAAATCAACAACTGATGGAGCGTGGAGGGAATACAATAATTTGGGTGTATCCAATCCCGGCCTAGTAAAGCATTATAGGCCGCTGAGGTTTCCACAATGAAAAAAGCAGTCATGACCGTTTTACTGCCAACGGTCAGTTCCAGGGGTAGGATACCCTTTGTTCTTGAAGGTGCCCCCGTGAAGCTCTGGACATTCATCTCGGTCGGAATTAGCTCCGACTCAGATTTCTGCAAGATCCTCAACATAATTTGAGGCATAATGTTGATAGTGGACCCCCCATCAACAAGAATCCTATTTATTGGGACACCCTCAATGTGCCCTTTTACATACAAGGGCTTCAGATGTTGTGACATCTGGTATGTTGGTTTTTCAAACACCACTTTGACTGGTGCGGTCTTCAATCCTTCCTCAGTCTGATGTCCTTTCGGCCTTAAGATAGTGATCTTAGGCCGATCGGTCTGGCTATTGGTGGCGTCTACATTTTTGCTCGTGGCTTCCACCACTTTAGGCTTAACGGTCTCTCCACCGTTCCAAAAAACTTCTTCTATTACGGCCGAATCTTTAGCTAGGCCTTCCACTACATCCCCTTTCATGGCTAATGGCTGGTCTGGCTTGGCCATAAAAGACATAGGTAATATGAATACCATGTTAGACGACAAGCCTAATGGAATAGTCCCGAATTTTATCGGCGAAAAACTTGAGTCCGACAGATCTCCATCGGACTCTACACTCATCTTGTCCGATGTAGCCCCACCTTCCTGTGATTTTCCTTGTCGGACTCTTTCTTTTGGCTGGTCAGTAGCAATGTGCACCACCCTAGTTGAGAGTCCTTGGTTATCGGACACCTTGGGCACTGTGGGTGCAGGAATGTTTCCAGCCCGATTCAGGCGTTCTCGCTCGGCCTGTCTCATTCTCTTATATCTCCTTTTTTGGGACTTGCTATATTGTGGCCATGCTGGAAATTTAGAATGCTCAGCCCTGTGCCACTTCTGATCTTCTACTCGAGGTGGTAACACCATTCTCGGGCTCCTGCCAGAGGTTGATGCTTGTATCTGAGGCCTTGGGATTGTCTGGGAATTTCTTGCCCCCAGCCGGCCGGATTCGCTTGGGCCGACTCGCTGCACAAATGGATGTTTTGCCCGCCACTCGGGCTTAGCCAGATTTTGCCACGGTATTGACAATCTCTTGTATACAGACTTTCTAGGGCTTGATTCCCGATATTCATGGCTTCGTGGCCTCCTGCTCGGGCTCGAGACTTCCTTCTTGACGTCAGCCTTACACCTCGGGCAAAGGCCTTGTTCGATTAATTCCAGCTGTCGGCGTAGATCAGCTATCAAATTGTCTGTGCTGGATCTAGCCGTTTCTTCTTCGACCTTGTCAGCTTCCTTCTTCCGCTCCAGATAGCTCCTCTGGAGGTCATGTATCGTTACCTTCGGCCCTTCGGTAGCCGAAACAGCGATTTGTTTTCCCTCCCTTTGTTTTGGCACAAGCTCTCCGTCGGACAAGTCTATCTTAAGTCTCGGCCTAGAAAGCTTGGTTAGGTCGGGCATAACCATGTTAGTACCAGTAATTTGTGGAAAAGGATTTGCATCAATCCCCATGGCTTTGTCCGAGAATTTGAAGACTCCCTTCTCCACGTTTTCCTGTATAAAATTGCGAAAAACAACACAATTGTTAGTAGAGTGCTTCCAAGAATTGTGCCATTTACAGTACTCTTTATTTTTCATGTTATCGGCCTTAGGGATCCGATGACGTTCACTTAGCTTGACCACTTTATCAGCCAACAAGGCATCGAATATTTGATCAGCCATAGTTATATCAAAAGTGTAGTTCTTCCCCGCCTTGAACGCCATTTTCTTTACAGCGACGTTGTTGTTAACAGGATTATTCAAGGCGTTGCATACAATTGGCCATTTACAGATCAACTCGGCCATATCGCATTCTGTTTCAAGATCGCACTCTGCCAAGTGGACCTCGTAATTAGGGTCTTTGTAATATGTTCCCTTGGAGGAGTTCTTCTTCTCCTGCTCATCCAAGAGAATACGCTCGTAACGACCGTCCCTTGTAGCAAGCTCGAATAAGTCACAGAAGTTAGTTCCCTCAAACCTCTTGCGAAGTTCAAAGGACATGCCCCCCATGGCCATCTTTGCATACTCTTCCTCGGGCAAAACTGTCTTGCACCGATATTTTGCCTTTCGAAAATGGGCTATGTAGGTTTCCACGGTCTCCCCTACTAGTTGCATCATCCTGGACAAATCTGCCAGCGATGTCTCGGGCTCAGTCCTATAGAACTGGCCATGAAATAGCTCTTCCATTCCCTGCCAAGTTAACACCGAATTGACTGGGAGGTTAACGTACCACAAAAATGCCATGCCCGTTAGCGAGTTTAGGAATAGTTTTAGCTTTAATGGGTCACTGTGACCCACATAGCCGCATTGAACAATGAAACGGCCAATGTGCTCGACTGAAGACTGCTCACTCTCTCCAGAAAATAGAGTAAAATTTGGTACTTTGTACCTCTGAGGAAATATGACTTGGTCAATCTCAGGGGGGTACGGCCGTCTGTACGTCGGCCTCTCTAGTCTTCTCATAAACGGGCCATACTCTTCGTGTATGGCTGCCACCAGCTCTTCCCTATTGATGGGTTATGGAGCCAAGGGCTGAACGTTCCTCATCGGAGGTACCAACGGCGGCGGTTCGTGATGTTGATTATTATTGGCCTGATGGGGCCAAAATCCACAGTTGTTCCTCTGCCCCCCATGTGTATTACCTAGGGGCTGTGTGTGGCCGACTAAACTGTCAGTATGGCCAGTAGATCTACCAAAAACTGGTGTTGTTGATCCATTGGGATCGGTGACCACCACTCCGCTAGCCATACCGGTCTGTGACTCCGACTGCTTGCCCGAGCCATTAACATCCCTAAGATTCGAGCAGACATACGGCGGGTCTTTCGGCTTATCGGACCCAAGCAATGTGCCCGAGCCCGATCCGTTGACTTGTTCCCTGTTGCTTCCGGCCTTATAGGTTTCAACCAGCCTTCCGATTGCTTCCGTCAGGCGGTCCAATTTTATGTGGGTGGTCCTAGTTTCTAGGACCAGCTCAGCCTGACTTTTATGAACATCGGCCGTTTGATTCATGACCGATTTGAGATTGCCCATAGATCCTATGAGAGCGCGTTGTACTCTTGCCACATGGGCTCAACGTTAGCCCTCATGGCCTCTGAAATCGCCTCAAGGGTGACGCTGCCATCTTGTGGAGAATGGCCGGTGATTTCTTCCACAGGTGGGTCCATGGGAGGATCGTCCTGGCCGTTCTTTGTCAGCTTATCTTTCTTCGGAGGCATGATTTGAAACTGTTGGTCCCACCGGGCGTGCCAAAATGTTTGCTATGTAATTTGCTCGGGCGTGCCAGAACCAATCCGTGGTTCGGTGTGTGTATGTGTACGTGCAAACTAATTTCCTATCCGCTTGTGTGAGTGATACACAAGGCTTTGATGAATCTAACTTCTAAACAGGGTGATTGTGTATAGTGAGTAGGAAAGTACCCTCACTGTAAGTTTTTTAGCAGTACTGAAGCGCACAAGCTAAAAAGTATCAAGTTTAACAGGTAAACAAAATCACAAACGGTTTAATAAAACAAATTTTATTAAATGTTTGGAAAAACTAAACAGATCTCAAGAACAAACCAGAATAAGACTGATTATTCAAAAGAACAAAAAGAAAATAACAAAAAGGACAGACCTATTTGCTATGAAGACTGAAAAACATAAAGACTAAGAGTACTTTGAATGCTTTGAATCCTTCGAATGTGCTGTATGTATGCTGTTTCGAATGTGACGCGGAGTCCTTTGCTTGAATGGCCTGCCTCTTATTTATAGCGGCCTTATACAATTTTTACTTGGACAATAATTCCTTAACTTGCGCCCAAGCTGCTTAATTGATTGGCTGATTTGAAAAGATCCGTCTTCATCTCTGATTCTTACCTTATCCGTATTCTGATTGAATCAATCCCTTCAATTTAGGGAACAGACGCCTAATCCAGCTGGCCATACACAGATCCTTTCCTAAACGGACTCTTGTTTCCAAAACTTCCAAATATGATGACATCCTGCCAGCTGTAGATAGCACCGCCTTCTCCTCAGAGTCAATCGGCCTCATCACTGATTCTCCTGGATGAATCGGGCTCTACCTGTTTGCATGCCCGATTAACTTTCCTTAACCGCCAATGGCCAATCAGTCTGTTACTTCCATCTTTCATTACGCGGTGTCCGATTGGACTTCCCATTGCTTCATTCCACCATCGGGCTCTCAACGTGCTAGGCTATGTTTTCCCAGAGCCCGATAATCCTCACCCATATTCAATCTTTCAACCGGGCTCTCCTTCAATCAGAACCTTGTTAGGTAGACCCAAATTAATAAAGACAAAATTTTCTAAAAGCACTTGTGTGAGTGATACACAAGGTTTCATGAATCTAACTTATAATAGGCGATTGTGCGAATAAGTAGGAAAGTACCCTTATTCTAGGTCCCTAGACAGTGTTGAAGCACACAAGTCTAGCAAGTGGTGAAAGAGAAGGAAAGAGAGAATTAAATAAAACAGACTTTTATTTAATTAATGGAAAAAAATTTACATGAATGTAATTGTAATGCTAAAAAAGCCTAGGAAAATAAAAAGGATGCTAAGAATACATGTTTGAGTGCTTTGGGATGCTTTTGTCGAAATGACGCGGAGTGAATTGATAGCTTGGCCAGGCTGCTGATTTATAGCGGCCTAGATGGTAGAGATAAGGTAGGAAATCTCATGAATATTAATCTGGTAAAATATACCAGATTTTACCTCCATATCTGATCTTGACTCCCATAATTATCTGGATATAAAATACCAGTTTTTCCTCCCAATCTGATAAGAGCTGCCATATCTTCATATATATATATATATATATATATCTTGAATTTGGTCCATTTTTGGTCTTGATACGGCTGGCTTCCCCTCCAAGTAAGAGATAACTTCCATAATATTTGATATTATCTTTCCAAAGTCTGATAATATCTTGAAAGATATACCATATCTCTTAATTTCTTTTATTATAATATGGTAATATATATCACCAATATTATGAGAGAATGTAGGGATTGATATACTTCCCAAAGGTGACCAAATCTTTTCCAAAGTGGCCAAAACATGTAAACGCCAGCTCATACACTGCCCGAACTCATTAAAATACTGCCAACCCATTTGTATTGATATAAAGGTAAATCATTGCATGGGCTCCATCAAAGTTGACCTCAATCCTTGAATATCCGTGCATTGTGATTGAATATTTAATGACCAAAAATGTAAAATGGATAATGAAACTGACCAAAATTACAACTTAGGGAAAATGGTAATCAAACCAATAACTCTTCAGCCCGATAGCTATGAGGTCATGCCAAACAAAGCTTAAGTCCGAACTGTACTTGATTGCCAACCAATTTGTATTGACATAGATTAACAATTTCATGGCCCACCATGACTTTTAATGATTTGCACAGGCTGAATAGAGACCTCAATGAGGCCAGCCCGAGAAAAAATCGAGTGAATCCGAATTGGCATGTAACAGTCTGAATATAAAGCCAAACAAAAACACCACCATACATCATGGTATTTCACCTCTGCAATTTTTCAATCGGGCTCCATGATTCATTGAGAAGAAGCAACACATACACCGTGGGCTCTACCAACGTTTACTCATCACAAACTCACAGTGAGTTTGTAATTTATACACACAACTTCATCGGTCCAGTCTGCTTGGTCCGAATTGTATTGCATGGTCAGCCCGATTGTAGCTAGACGGTTCAATGAACTTTGCACCAATCACTTGACCCTTAATTTATGTGATCGGTTCGATTGTAGTAAGCCCGATCAACTTTGACCATTAATTTTGCAATCGGTCTCTAAGCCCGATTGAAAATCTCAATCGGCCTCTACAAACTTTGAATTTAAAAAATGTATTTTTTAGGTGCAAACTGTGTCCACGATACAACCACCTAAGATCAAAGTTTGAATTTCAGCCCTTATTCAATTGGAAACCTCTAGTAGTTTGTGCTTTAAAAAATTAATTGATTACATGGCAAGCTGAACAAAGCATTTAGTTTATTTGTTCTAATAAACCTTTATGCAATATGATAATTACAGGATATATGATAGATTAAATCTTTGTTTGATTCATGGATTTTCCAAGGGAATAGAAAAGAAAATACAAAAACACGAATTTTGATTGGTTAACTGTGCAAACACAAATCAGCAACAATAGAACAGAAAAGGAATGTGGCATGGAACAGTTAATGGCAGCTTTAATTCGGTGCTAAACCCTATTTTCCAAAATGCAAAATTTCCTATAAACATAAATTTGAAAGATAGCATGCAGGGGCGGATTATGAGTCCACCATACGATTACCAGTAATTCAAATATTTTGTCATGTTTGGTTCATGGATTATGATTAGTTTATGGACTGTACTGGATTTATATTCCACCCAAAAAGTGAAAAATATGGTGGATTTTAAATCCTACATTGGAGGTGTAATCACAAATATTACTGGGATTTTGATTTATTATTTTTATAATACCTATAACTAGCTCTTATATATGTGAAGAGTATTGTTTGCACCAAAAATTACATTTTATTAAATTAAAATTTGCTTAAGGTCGATTGAGATATTTTAAACTTGGCAACGTGGGGCCACGCCATGACTGATTGGCCATTTCTGTATGCCTTTACTTTATTTCCATGAGACTACTTCCACTCCAGATGCTGCAATAGAGCTAAGCTGTTTTATGACCTTAGTTGTATTTGGTTACTTTTTAAGGTATATGAGGTTATTAAGTAATCTAAACCTATTATAGATTAAACCTCAAAATATATTTTTATCCATTAAAATTATGAAAAATATTTTTAAAAAACGTTTACATGTATATAAATTATTGACTAATGTGTATTTCTAATTTATCATATCTGTTTCTTTCTTGATAATATCTTATCAATGTTTTGACACTAGAATGTCCAAACGACTCCCAAACAGGCCACTAGCCCGGGACCAAGAGATCCACCTAAAAGGGTAAAACCACAGCACAAACCATCCCCTACAAATGTCCATAAACTGATGAAAAACAACAAAAGCAAATGGACCATAAGCAACAACCAGTTCAACGAAGAAAGATACAAAATCAAAGACTCTATGACCTCAATCCATCAACATCCAAACAATCCCACAAATAATATTGCTCACCACCACACATACAGATCCAAAGGAAGTCATGAGGAAATTAAGGGATATTAACCTTTATGGTAAAAGGGAAAACATTCAAAAAGATGAAAGTTTTGCAAATATATGCATAATCAGAAGTCCAAGTGGAGACTTGAAGGAAAGAAATAGTACTGCCCCTCTCTACATTACTCATCGCCACAAAGATCCAAAGGATGTGAAAGAGGATGGGCCCCTTTATGTTAAAAATGAAATAGCATTCGAAAAGATGAACGTCTCCAAATATGGCTATAAATAATAGGCCTGAAATGATTTGGCTCATTATTGGTTTTATTGATATCCACACCATTATTGATTTGGCTTACCTAATTAAATCAGAATTAGGCCTGAAATTATTATTGGTTATATTTCTGATTTTGGGACATATTTGGCTCGAAGTTATCCAATACATTACCGTGTAAAGTGCTTGAGGAATGTGGTGGCCAGTGGGTTTACTATTGTACTTTCGAGAGTTCTACCATGCACCCCAGTGATTTGGGTGTATGGTACATCCAAGTGGTTATGATACCGAATGTTTGTAGGGTAATGTTATGTGAACACAAAATGTGAATATAAAGTGTGCACATAAAGATCTTGGTCATTCATTTTAGTGGAGCCTATACTTGCATACATGTGATCCACTAAAATGAATGGCCTAGATCCTTATGTGCACACTTTTTTTTCTTCTTCGAAAAACCTTTATGTGCACGCTCTATGTGCACATTTTATATGCACCAATCATTACTCATGTTTGTGTAGGTTTGGTGATTTTTTGTTATGGGTAATGCTATGTGCAAAGCACATAAAATTTGCACATAAAGTGTGTACATAAAGATCTAAGCCATTCATTTTGGTTGATCTTTATGTACACACTTTATGTGCAAATTTTATGTGCACGAATCATTACTCTTTTGTTAAGGAAATATATGGTCAAAAGTCCTATTCTACCAACGATTTTTATAATAGGCCCACCAATTACTTCGTAATAATAGGTCATATGATTGTGATGGTTGTTAGAGATTAGTGCAAAATATTCTAATGTGGAATTATTATATGACTTTTCTACCCCTGACCTATATATATATATATATATGGAATTGTATATATATATATACATATATATTTTAATATAGAATTAAAGATTGAATCAGTTATCGAATCTGACCAAATCTTATCAAACCCCAATTGATATTGGTTATAAAATATATATAGAAATGATATTCCAATATTTTAGAATATTCCTTTATAAAACTGTTACAAACGAGTTTTACCATTTCTCATTCACAGTGTATTTCATATTCAATCAAGATATCACATCATAAACGAGTTTGGGCTCACTGTTATGTTTGGATTGAAGTTTTTGTATTTCTTGCGTTTGACAGTGCGAAATTTCACACTATAATGTTTGACTAATGGTAATGTGAAATTTCATTTTTGACAATGTTAAATTTTTATACTGCGAAAGATCACACTGACAATACCCGAATAAGATGATTGTTTTTACCAGTGTTGTTTTTACATCAGACTGAAGTGTGAAATCCCATGTGTGTATTTGACAATGATTAGTTTGATAATGCAAAAGTTCACACTGACAATTCTCGATGAAGATAAATCAGCAAAGAATAATTAGACATATGGTAGTGTTAAATTTCATGAGTATTTTCGACAATGTTCTGGTTGAGTGCATTCCACCCAATAAATATCATACTTAGGTTACCCAAAAATCCAACAAGTATTAAATTTCATACTACACCACTATTTATATTATAAAATTTCACACTATAAGAAACAAATTATGAATTTCAATTTGAATTTTCACACTATATGACTCTTGCTATTTATAATATAAAATTCAACACTAGAACTAGCACTTTACATGAGTGTTAAAAATCACACTAGAATGAATATGAGTGTTCAATTTCACACTAAAATAATTAAATTTCACACTCAAATTCGTTCTCATCAGTCTCATATTTCTTGATGAATTAATCAAACCTAGAAGCACTATCCTTGAAAGCCACAAATCTTTTTTTTTTTTTTTTTAACAGCAAGATTATCATTTTATTTATTAAAATGCTCACAAAGGATAGTAGAAACACCCAAAAGACTCCAACACACCAAACAACCCTTAACTAGCTTCCAAAGCCACGCCCAGATCCAAACAACTTCCAAAACACAATTAAATGGACTCAACTAAGCACCCCCTACAAAGACTCAAAAAAGCACCCACTAAGCACCCCCTACAAAGACTCAAAAAAGCACCCACTGAAAACAACCCCAATTAAATATTGCTCTGATACAACTAAAATAGAAGAAAAATCACAAAAAGTCAACAAACACCACTGAAAAGGCAAAATTGAAAAGCCAAAGCAACATGACGAAGACAATGACCTCTCCTGCAAACTCGCACGTGACAACAAGCTCGATCCTAACTGCAATACCCAAAACAATCACCACATCACCGGAGAAGACCTTCGCAAGCTTTTTTCCCGTTGAATGGAGTCTACTGTTCATCCTAGAGAGAGAGAGAGAGAGAGAGAGAGAGGTGGAATCTCATATATCTATATCTATATATATATATATAAATATATAAATTTGGTGTTTAAAATTTAAAAATCCTTGATTTTGGGTGTTTCCAAATCAGATAAATGAGTTTGAAAAGGAATGACTCATCTGATGGGCTTTAAGGGTAGTTTGGTCACTAAATAAAAACAAGTATCAGGCGGCAAGGAACCAGTATTAGCAGAAGTAGAACCATGAGGCGAGACAATATCAGTGGTGCATGGGGCTGAAGAGGGCACACTATCGGTATCATCAGAGAATGGGTCAAGATAAATGAGATCAGATTTAGTCAACTAATGATGATTATCAGGAATAGAAAAGAAGGGTATGTGCTCGAGATGATTATCAGGAATAGAAAAGAAGGGTATGTGCTCGAGAAACACAACATGGCGAGAGACATATAGTTTCTTAGTAGCTGGGTCAAAGCAACAATATCCCTTCTGACCCTCACCATAACCTAGAAAAACACAAATAGCAAACTTTGGTGACACTTTGGTACATTCTACACGAGGTCGAAGGACAAAACAAGTACAACCAAACACCTTTAAGGAAGAATAATCAGGAGGATGCCCATATAATTTTTCAAAAGGTGACAGACCTAAGCAGTGAGAGGACAAAATTTTATTAATCAGATTGACAACAGTAAGGACATCCTCTCCCCAAAAATCACTAGGGACATATGTAGATAATAAAATAGAGCGAGCTGTTTCAACAATATGCCGATGTTTCCTTTCAGCAACACCATTTTGCTCAAGAGTGTCTGTACAAGAGGACTGGTGAATAGTTCCATCTAAAGCAAGCAACTCACGAAATTTATTATAGGTATACTCTCTACCTAAATCATATCTAAAACATTTGATGACAGCAGAATGTTGAGTTTTGACAAAAGCACGAAAAGTATTGTAAATGTCAAAGAAGTCTGAACGACGTTTCATAAGATAAACCCAATAGTAACAAGTGCAATCATCAATAAATGATACATAATATCGAGACCCCCCCCCCCCCTCTGGTAGTAACAGGAGAGGGTCCCCACACATCAGAATGAACTAAATCAAATGGTGCAAGAGAATAAGAAATACTTTTATTAAAAGGTAAAGCAAAAAAATTTGCCAGTTTACAACCACCACAATCAGAAATGTCATGAGTTTGTAAATCTCCTAATTTTCCTGTAGAAGCTAAATATTTTAAACGAGAGGCTGAAACATGACCAAGGCGAGAATGCCATAAATAAAAACTAGACGAAGATGAACTCAAACGAAAGGATGACAAGTCAACACTAGAAGCTGCAACCACTGGTACATTGAGCTTGTCTAAGATGTATAATCCCCTTTGCCTACGACCTGTCCCAATCAGGGTCTAAGACTGCGGATCCTGCACATAACAAAAAGTAAAAGAAAAAGACACTAAGTAACCTACATCACAAAGCTGTCCAACAGAAACAAGATTCATAGTAAGTTTGGGAATGTGGTAAACACTAGAGAGAGATACATGAGGTGTGACAACAGACCTAACACCTGTTAATGGCATGGGAGTACCATCAGCAGTCATAACAGGCAAAGAGGAAACAAGACATAAGGAAGCAAAAGACGACAAATCAGGTGACATATGATTAGAAGCTCCAAAGTCTAAGACCCATATACCTGAGGACATACCTGAAGACATACCTAAAGACAAACCTAAAGACATACCTAGTGAAGAGGTGGCCATATCATGTGGCTGTGTGGTAAGGAACTTCTGAAATTGCTCAGCAATGGAGGTTATCGATGGAGTGGATGGGGAAGGGAAATCGGGTCCAAATGAGTCTGATGGTGGTACAACTACTACAGTGTTAGGCTGTGGAGGCCTATACGAACGCTGCTAAGATTGGTTGTCAGATTTCCAATGAGAAGGCTGAGGTTGCTGTTGTTGTGGTGGTCAACTATTGGAGGGCTGATTGCTGCTATGGGCTGGTTTGCTCAACCCAACCTAGGACACTGAGCCTTCCAATGACCCTTCTCCTTACAGTAGCTGCATACATCACTACCAACTCTCGAGTAAGGCTTATTCTGATTGTTGGATGGTGGTCGAAAAGGGGCTGCTAAAACAGATGGAGTAGAGTCAGGGAGAATTCCCTTTCCAGACTGAGTCTTGAGACGTATTTCCTCGGCTACTAACTCATGGACAACAGAATCAACTGACGGAAGTGGGCTACGATGGAGAATGGACCCACGAAGGCCCTCAAAATCATCACGTAGAGCCATCAAAAACTAAACCAGACGTTGTTCCTCCCTACTAGCGATATATGGTGCAAACGCTCGCAATTCAGGCGACTCCATGAGAGCCAACTGATCCCAAAGATCTGTCATTGTAGAATAGAACTCCTGAATACTCAAATTTTTTTGTTCAAGGGCACGAATATCACTCTCTAATTGGTACATTTTTGCAAAATTGGATTGTGTAAACAGTTTAGCCAAATGATCCCACACCTCCTTTGCATATTCAAACTTTGCCAATTGCATACCTATCGAGGGAGCAACAGAGTTGTTGATCCAAGTAATGATTTTCTTATTGTTTGTTTCCCAAACATCTAGCAATTCTGCAAATTTATCAGTCTTTTCATTCATAGGTTTACTAAAATCCCCATTGATATAACCCCACATCTTCTTCCCCTTCAGAAAATTTTTCATCACATAATTCCAATATGCAAAATTCTTTCCATCGAGTTTAACACTAATCGCTTGGAGTGAATCATCGCGTTCAGCAGCCATTACGAAAATGAAATAATTAAATAACACAAAACAAATGAACCAAAATCAGCGACAGATCCAAAAACGAACGCGAAACAGTGCGAGATCCAAAAACGAATCCGAATCAGCGAGCAATCCAAAAACGAACCAGAATCATCCGAAAAAAAAAAAATTCGAGGCTCCGCCCCGAACCCTGGCAAGGGCGTGCTTCCCTCTGCAACCCCCAGCCAACTCACCGCAAAGTTGGATCAGCGAAAAACGTGGATGAGATTCGAACCTGCTCTGATACCATGTGAATATATCAAATAAAAGATAACAACAAACAGAAAAAGAGAGAAGAGAGCTAGAGTTTCTCATAACACCCAAAAACTGAATGAATGAATACAATACAAAAAGAAGAGAGAATAATAGTATATCTAGGTATACCCTAATATAAAGTAAAAGACTAAACTACCCTAAAGCTAAATAAAACTAATTATAATAGCTAACTCTAATATGCATGACTTCTATCGTCCTTTGATTCAAAATGTTTTTCATGTACACCGCATTTAGAAAAAGAGCTCATTACAATATTGCATTAGGGGTGCAACTTGGGTGGGATCCAAAGGCTTTTGGCTCTATCCAGGCCCGAGCCCCAGCCTGACATAAACCCAAACTTTTTAACCCAATACTGATTTGTCATTTAGTATTAAAATCTGAGCTTGAGCTCAAATTGAGCCCGAATTACTATTTTTTATTTTATTTATTTATTTATTTTTGGTGCAAACTGTTTTTTAGTATGTAAACAACAATATGTAGAGTATCAAATTTATTAATTTATTTTTTTTTTTCGTTTAGATTTGGAAAAAAACATTCATCTATTAATTTAGTGCTTGAATAATATCTAATAGTGAATTCTTAACAATAAAAAATACTATAATCTAATGTAAAAAATAATGCACAAATAGAATTCGGGCTCGGATTCCACGCGCTTGCAAAATTCTGCACAAACCCGACCCGAATTGAATCCGGACTTACATTATTATTATTTTTTGCCCAGCCAATGGTGAAAATATAGCATGCCCAAGCCCGATAATTTCTAGACAGATGCAAGAATTGCATGAAACTCTTTTCTCTCAGACGTGTTGTATGATAACAACCAACATCATATATAGACTGGGCGGGTACTGAAGTACGACCAACTTCAAGGGGAGAAAACTTACAATTCCCTCTTGAAGTCTATTCTCAAAACAATCGACAGACAAGTGTGGGTTGGGGCCTCTAATTGCTTACTACAATCATCACCTTTTTCAAATCAAACCCAAGACTAATCCCTACGAAATTGCTTTTGGGTACTCACCTTTTATTGGGGATTTTTTTTTCTGTTCTTTGTGAAAAATTTGCTTCAGAGAGAACTTATTGGAAGAAATATTGTAAAGAAAATTCTGTTGAAAATATTTCCATTGTGGAGATTGATGAAAATAATATGTTCGAGCGATCGAACTGAGTTCAATCGATCGAACAACCTGAATTTCAATTGATCGGAATGACTTCAATCGATCGAGACCACCTTGACTTCAATCGATCGAACCAAACTTTCTTCAGGTGATTGAGATGACTTCAATCGATCGAACCTAGCAGAACATGGATGTGTTCTTTTATTTTATAATTCATAACGCGTAGTCGTTTAATTGTTATCATGTACTCCTATTATGCGATATTAGGGGTTACGAAGGTAATGAGATACGATAATAAGATCGAGATAGTTATGGTGAGTAACGTAGTCGAGTTCAGGACGTTGATGTTAATACAACGCGATAACGAGATAAGGTTTGAGGAGCAATGAATAACATTGGATAATTGGGGTTCGAGTAAGTGGGGCATTAGTTACTTTTGAGGTTGTGTTTGTCGAGCTGATGATTTGCTCAAGTTGAATCTGATAAGTGTGTAACAAGGATTTAATCCAGATCGTGAGAATTATGAGTACACAGTACTCGCAAGCGTTCTTAAAAGCGGTGAACAGTAAGAGTTCTTAAAAGCCCATGGTTTGTAAGTGATCTATCGAATGATCCTGTAGAGTAGCCTTTTGACTCCTTGACCAGAAGATTCACCCATTTCAAATCGTTTTTTGTGAAAAGAATGGACGCTGCAAATACTTTGGGTGCCTAGACACGAATTGGTTCCCAAAATTTGTTGCAGAATTGCTTTGAAAATAATTTGAATAGGTTCTGTCTATCCACCTTTAATTCCGGTCAAAATGGGATCCAAGTTGATTCTCACGTTTGGTTACTGGAGCACAATGCATTGGAAAGAACTTGTCCTTTTTTTTTTTTGGTTAAAAAGTGGTTTCTAGATGGGCAAAACCAATTTGGGCCTAAGTCAGAATACTTATTTTGGCCCAAACTATTTTCAGAAGGAGAACAAGAGTTATAATGGCCCAAACTATGTTTATTGGTATTGAAAAGTGGGCCTTGGGCTTAAAGTTAAATCTATTGAATCAAGTT
Source organism: Hydrangea macrophylla (assembly GCA_033977485.1). Taxonomy (NCBI): domain Eukaryota; kingdom Viridiplantae; phylum Streptophyta; class Magnoliopsida; order Cornales; family Hydrangeaceae; genus Hydrangea; species Hydrangea macrophylla. The sequence goes on from CM066999.1 coordinate 111,808,519, forward strand.
TAATTCTACTTTGGCCCAAAATGGGTTCAAATAGCCTTATCTCCTTTACACTTTTTCAGCAAAGCAGAATCCTTTTCACCCAAAAATTGCAACGGTTGATGTTCAATTTTGTTTGGATAATATTGTGCTTGACTTCCCAAACAATTTTCTTTGTCGTTGGTTGCTGAAAGTTTTGACGGATCGGAATCGATGGAAAATTGTTCGAACGGATAGGAATTTACAGAAAAATCTTCGGACATAGTGGAAACTTGTCGCCATAGATATCACTTTAGAACTCACTTTAGGCGACGAATTAATATTTCGTCGCCATAGACATCAGTTTCAGCGACGCCATTGACATCACATTAGAACTCACTTTAGGCGACAAATTAATATTTCGTCGCCGTAGGCTACACTTTAGGTGACGAAATAATATTTCGTCGCCATAGACATCACTTTATATTTTTTCGCCAAAATTGACGCTTAGGCGACGAAACAAAATTTCGTCGCCAAATTTATGTTTTTATAGCCTCTTAGGCAACGAAATTTAATTTTGTCGCTAAAACTATACTTTTGGCGACGAAACAAAATTTCGTCGCCAAATTTATGTTTTTTTTCTGCCTCTTAGGCAACGAAATTTCATTTTGTCGCTAAAACTATACTTTTGGCGATGAAATTTAAATTTCGTCACCATGTTTCGTCGCTAAAGTCCATTTTTGTTCTAGTGAATATAAAAAGGGATCTGTGGGGATATTTTAGATTTGGCTAGCACGTTTAAATCTTTTTCTTTCTCTTATATTCCTAGGAATGCTAATCGTGTAGCAGATTGGGTTGCCAAATCTGCCAAGATTGGTAAACTGCCTACTTGTTGGCTTACCTCTTTTCCTTTTGAGTTATCTAGGCTTATTTGTAATGACCTTTACCCCAATGTGGATTGATTTATTATGTTATGTTCTTTTACCAAAAAAATATATATAAAAAGGAAGTAGAAACACAATTAGATAGGACTATTAAAGCCTTGAATAATGATAGAGGGGGTGCATATGAGGTTTTTGATGAATTCTGTAAAGAGAATGGCATAAAGTACTTATACACAATGCCTTATACTCCCCAGCAAAATGGTATTGTTGAAAGGAGAAATAGGACTTTGTTAGATATAACAAGGTCGATGATGACACATGATGATCTCCCTATTCATTTTTGGGGAGAAGCATTATGCACTACAGCTTACATTCTCAATAGAGTTACTACAAAAGCCAAACCACTACTACCTTTTGAACTTTGGAACAAAACTAAACCTAATATGTCCAACCTTAGAGTTTGCATGTACTTATCCCAAAACCGCTCAGGGATAAACTTAAAAAGCAAAACATGGGAATGCCAGTTCATAGTGGGAAAGGAGGATATCGTTTCTATCACCCTGAAAAGGGATTGATAGAAAGTTGGGATGCTTTCTTTATAGAAAACACTAACCTTAAAACGCCCATTGAGCAAATTGAGTTAATGGACAAGGATTGTTTTAATGAAAATAACCTTGATATTCCTTATGAAATAAAAGAAACTAGTAATACTCCAATTAGTGGGAGTAAAAGAAATTTTACAGAGATGAGTGATTCGCTTCCTCAAGTTAATGGATGCAAAAGACAAAGAACACCATCCAGCAGATTGAGAGATCACTATGTATTGAACACTGTAATGGATAGCAAAGAGGATGAACCAAAGAATTTTTATGAAGCAATAAGTAGTAACGAAGTAACACAATGGCTGTATGCAATGAAAGAAAAATTGAGTTCTATTGCACGAAATGAAGTTTGGGAACTCGTACAGCTACCAAGAGATCAAAAAGCGATTAGTTGCAAATGGGTGCTCAAAAAGAAATTCAAAGCAGATGGTACACTAGATATATACAAAGAAAGATTGGTGGCAAGAGGATTTACGCAACAACCAAGAACAGATTTTGTTGACACATATTCTCGGGTTGTAAAATTTATGTCCATCAGGATAATCATGGCTCATTGTTAGGATTGTGCCTAAAATTCCATTAGTGAAATTATATCCTAATTATGATTTGATTCCTTATTTGGTGGTTTCCTTATCAAATAAGGATTCCTTTGATGGTGGAAGTTACCTAGTTTATATAGGAGTATTTGTGAGAGTATTCCTTATTGTACAAGACTTACCATAGGGGTAAATCCTACTACAAATAGGATTAGGACACTACAGTCTATATAAATATAGGGTTTACTCAAGGGATTGAGAGGATTGGTTGGAAATCTTCTACATACACAAAAGAGGGCTGCATACTAGTGAGGGAGAGATTAGTTTCTAGCAATTGTGTGTGTCATATAACTTGGTTGGAGAGTTATACACGTGAGGTCTTGAGTGCTTGTATTCTTCATATTAATCGAGGTGATCGCCTTTGCACATGGACATAGGCATTGTTGGGCCGAACCACATTTAAATTTTGTTGTGTTGGCTTGCTTGATTTTTCTTTCGTGCTTGTGTCGTTCTTGTTCTGTTTATCTCCATCTTTGTGGGTGTGATTTTTCTTGTTGTGATTGTGGGTCCATTCCCAACAATTATTGCCAAGATGGATCTAGAGTTGCACCAATTAGATGTCAAGATAGCTTTCTTGAATAGAGATTTAAAGGAAGATATCTATATGGAGCAACTTGAAGGATTTCAAGTAAAAGGGTAGGAGAATAAAGGCAGTGGTATTTAAAATTTAACCAAGCAATATTGGAGATTGGTTATGAGATGAGTCCGCTAGATCATTGCGTATATACATGGAGGTGCAATGATAAATTATCAATACTATCATTGTATGTTGATGATATATTGTTAGCATGAAATTGTCCTAACATGATGCATAGGACAAAACAAATTTGAGATCTAAATTTGAAATGAAGGATCTGGGTGATGCTAACTATATCCTTGGCATAAGAATTTCTAGAGATAGAAATTTGAAATTGTTAAGTCTAGATCAAGAAAAATATCTGTATAAGGTTCTTAAGAGATTCAATATGGATAATAGTAAATCTGTGAGCACACGTATCTGCAAGGGTCAAAATTTAAGCAAATCAATGTGCCCTAAGATGGGTCAAGGATGGCCATTCTGATGGGTGCTAAGTTTTTTTTTTACTTCTTCTCCGCGACTTTGGGATTGTCATTTTATCAGAATAGAACAGAGGGCAAACCCCGAGCACGTACACCAACCTCACAATACATGCACCAAGTAAATCAGGGAGGTGAGTGAGCGGTAGGATTCAAACACACACCAAGCTCTAGATACGGGTCATCTAGTTTCTTGAGATTTGTCATTCCAACCCACTTACACGACCCTTAGGGGCTTGATCCCTTGACCTCTGTTTGTGAGGTCAAGAAATTCTGACCATTACTACTATGCTGTTGTGGAGTTTCGAACCCTCAACCAAAAGGGTATAACACCGCTTATTGAGACTCGCTTCCATAAGCCAAGTGATTATAGTTGGGTGCTAGGTATGTTGCACCATGTATGTTAAACAGTTGAGAATTGAATGTGCCATCTAGATATGTGCACCATTTTGGGTGCCATCTAGCCATGTGCTCAGGTTTGGCTTTACAACTTTACATGTTTATAGATTAAAATTGCTTTACTACATTTAATTCTTGTCTATGCAATTACAGTGGAGCATGTTATAGTTCCAAATTTATATCTAAATAGTTCAATAACCTAAAATAATTTTAATGAAAATCAGGTGGCCAGTACTATCAGGGGTGGAGTCAGGATTTGAGCTTAACTGGAGAACACACATGAGGGTTCGAGGGCAACACCCTTGAGTCAATTTTATTCCTGGTAGAAACACTATAATATAGTTTTGATTTTAGGATTTAAAATTTGTGTAGTCATCCCCTGGATTTGATGTGTATAGTGTGTTAGGTTAATTAAAGTTTGATTATTCAAATACAAACTAATCTTTCCACAACTCTTTTAAAAACAAGTGCATTCACTTACAAAATAAAGAACCCTTAGTATGTTTAAAATGGATATCTATAAGGCCTTAAACAATGGGTCAATTGAGTAAAGAAAATGCTTATTTTGGTAAAAATATTAAAATTTGAAAGACTAAAATGAGATTTATGACTTTAGAAGGGGTAAATTTAATTTTTTTTAACCAAATGCATAAAATCTAAAAAATAAAGGGTAAAAAAATAATTTTCAAAACTTGAGGGGCAAGTGATCCCTCTTGCCCTCATGAAATTTAGGGCATTTGAGATTATGAAAATTTTAATTCTCGTATACACATCGAAACACTAATTTTCTTTATTAAGGGCTTGTTTCGTGTTTAGATCGAAACGTTCTTTTGGGTACTAAGAACATCTTTTTTTGGCCTGTTTGGGTTGGTGTTCAAAATCACTTTACGGACCCAAATACGTACCATTGTGGTTGACGCATGTCCAGAAGTGTTTTATCCCAACTCTGATATGCAAAATCAAGAGTCGATCCAGACCCTAATATAATCTCTAATGGAGTGCTAAAGAGGGTGCGTGTAGCAAAATTATAGCACCACATTTGGCACCCATTAGAGCGGTCTTTTATAGATGCTTTGTGACAAACACTGAATATTGCACATTCATGTGCCAATATAATAGACATAGTGCTCATTTAATACCCCAAATCCCTAATTTTACATGCATATTTAAATTAATATAATTTAACAGTGATGTCACTCAAATGCATGTAATTATGTGTTTTTACATATTTTATATGTTTAGGTAAAAATGAAGTGAAATAAGGGGAAGGAAAGAAGTAGCAACCACACCGTAGCATTTCTCGTATATTATTGTCAAAATTTGAATAGTAAGAAAATTTGGAAACTTTGAAAAGTAAGTCCAAAACGACAACAAACAAAATAAAAAAATAAAAAAAATAAAAATTGACAATGACATGCTGTCACACCCGTTCCAGAATTTCATGATTTTAAAACATGCATAAATTGAGATTTGAGGAATTATTAATGTCAGTAATAATTTGATTGAGTTGAGGTTGACTGTGAGTCAACGGTAAGGTGTCACTGAGGACACAGGAGCATGGTAGTTCATATTGCACAATCATGAGTAAATGGCATTTATATGATTTAAATGTTATTTGACCTTATCTGGTATTTCTGTGAATAGTAATTATACCTGTATAGTATGATTCTGTTAATCTTAGATATTGTTATATATCGATTTGAGAACTGTGGTGAGAACGTGAGAGACACGTTAATTAAAAAGGTAGGTTGTGTAGAGATTCCACAGAATATAGTTTTCAGACGTTATTCTTGGACCCAAACGAAACTTAGTCGGAAACTTTTGAAATTTATAATTTTCACTCGTAAAGTTATAAAATGAACGTGTGCGAAGTTTCGAGAGCTAATTAGAAGTTTGAGAAACTCGTGGGGAGGTAAACGTGATTCTCCGGAAATTTGCCTATATATAGATTGAGATGAGATTTCAATCTCATCCAAAACTCCTAAATATCTAGAGAGAGGAGAGAGAAAGGAGATTTTGTTGCCACGGGCTTTGCGACGCCGATCGACGACCGTTCGTCCGTCAGACTTTCTCCAGATTTCAGATTTGAACTCGTGGAGGTAAGACCTACGTTTTGGTACTACTTAGGCCGTGTTTTTGTAAAATCTTAATTTTTGGACTTTTGGGAAAAATCAGGTAAAACTTATAGGAATTGTACCAAATTCGAAATCCGACGATTATTTAGCCCCCTAGACGATCCTTCAAAGTTTGAAGAGATTCGCACGAGGTATGAATTCTAGATCTATGAAATATATGGATTTTCATGTTTTGGACATCACTTTTGATATTCTTGGATCCGGGCAAAATTCATGTATTAGCTAGGCCCGTTAATTATGCACGTGAAATTATGATAAAAGCACGTATAACTGTTTATGTGAGCATGTTATGTGTCTACTTGGGTCAAAGGGGAGTTTGGTGCAAATTCATTCGGAGTAAGCTCCTCGAACCTTGAGGATTGTGATCTTGTTGGAATTGGAATTTGTGGTGGTGTCTGGATTGGAGGTGGGCCCAACCAGTACACGGTACCTGGTATGGAGGAAGGCCCAACCAGTGTACGAGATGCGTGGGAGAGGTGGGCCTCCTACGGCATCGACCGGATGAATGCGTACCACTCACCCCAGAGACTATTTCTATGTGTTTTAGATGCTTAAACCATGAATTGTCATATAAGCATACATTTAGAATTGTACGCTCAGCCTATAGCTGAGCAGTGGAGATGTACTCCATTGCAGGTAAGAAGAAAGACAAGAAGAAGTGTGTAGAGTGAGGCCGATGAACGCCGGGGTATCATCTTTGTAAATGTTTTGTTTTAAATCCTAAAACTTGAGTAAGGATTTGGGTATTGTAATAATATGTTGTAATGGAATTCATAGATCAGTTTCACAGTAGTGTAATCGTGTAATTGAACATCTGTAGTTATGTTTTAATGCGTTAAATCAGTTGTGGTTGTGATTGTTATTGGTATTGAGTAGTAGGACTTGTAAATTCCAATACAGACTGCCCAGCAGGGGAGCAGTCGACTGGACCCAGGGTCAGTCGACTGGACCTCGTGGGATTTAGACACTGGATGTATATTATAAGAGAAGCAGTCGACTGATCCCTTGGACAGTCGACTGAACACTGTTACTATTGGCCACTGCCTCCTTCGATTGAAAAGCAGTCGACTGGTTTCAGAAAGCAGTCGACTGGGCAGTCGACTGGACCTCTGTTGAGATTTAGGGTTTTTGGTTCTGCTTGACACAGTCGACGGAGCAGTCGACTGGACCCTAGTGCAGTCGACTGGGCAGTCGACTGAACCTCTATTTTCAAAACTATTTTCTTTGAATGTGTTTTCAATGGACAAAACTTTTTATAACTCTAATTTCAATGTATTTTACAAACACAGAGGGGAACGTTTCCTAAGTTTTAAACTACCAGGGTTGTTTTATAGAAATTCTTTCCGCTGCGTATTATTAGATGTGTTGGTTGAGCCTTGGTGGCGTGCCACGTGTCCTATTTCCACGCGTAGTGGGATGGGTCGTGACATTTATTGGTATCAGAGCTAGAGGTAACAAAACTTTGGGAACGTTCGACGACGAGTGGAGTGTTGAGTGGATTGCCACATGTTTTCAATTGCATTCATGCATCTTAGAGATCTTTGATGCATATGGATGTTGTTTTACATACATACTATTGTTAGTGTTGTACATGCATAGTGTTTATGCATTGAGAACTACAGGATTGTAATCATGGATGACCGAGAGTTATCACCCCATACCCGACGAATGAATGAGATGGCTGAAATGATGGGGAACATGGGAGAGATGATACGAAATATAGCGGACAGATTACCTCCAACACCTCCATTGGAGCCAGAACCGATAGTAGTAGTACATGCACCCGAAAATAGGGGTATGAGATCAATATCTGAACAGTTTACTCGAAAGAAACCGATGGAGTTTCATGGGACACCTGATACAACATTAGCAGAACATTGGGTCATGGACATGGAGCGAATCTTCCGATCTATTCCGATGACAGATAGAGAGAAGATTGAGAACGCAAGTGATGTACTGAAGGGTGAAGCCCAGAACTGGTGGGTAAATGTTTTAGATCAGGGAGCGCCGATTACTTGGGAAGGGTTTAAGGCAGAATTCAATCGCCGGTTCTTTCCGCGAGCCGCCTACAACGCAAAGAAGAGAGAATTTGATAACTTGAAGCAGGGAGACATGACTGTGACAGAGTATACTTCCAAGTATAATGCGTTGTTGAGATTTGGTAAAGGTTCTGTACCAGGAGAGGAAGATAAGGCAAGGAAATTTGAAGAAGGCTTAAGGGAAAATATCCGGTTGAGAGTAGAAACCTACGAACACTCGACTGTTGCAGCGGTACAGCAGACGGCACTAGTAGCCGAAAGTGGAATAGAGAGATCGAGACAAAATCACCAAGGAAAGCGAAGTCATGAGGGTGGTGACCGAAGTCAGGGTGGATCTTTTAAGAGGCCGTTTTCACGAGGCTCTAGTTCTGATTTTAATAATTCCAGGAGAGTACCAAGTAACATACCGTTGTGTTCACTTTGTAACCGACCACACACTGGTCGATGTTTTCTGACCAACTTTCAGAACAGATCTACAGGGGGAAACAGTGTGAGTTCTGCGACTCATTCGCAACTCAAGTGTTTTGATTGTGGTACCTTGGGACACCGAACGAAGGATTGCCCAAAGAAGCGTTCTCAACAAGGGGCAAGTTCTATGGCTTCTAGTGGTTCGAAGCCTAAGCAGTTTAGTGACGGGGGACAAAGGACAGAGCAACGTCAGGGAAGATCATTCCAGATGAACCCTGGAGACGTGGCTGCTACTGATACAGTGGTCTCAGGTATGGTGCTTGTATGTTCGCACTTAGCACGCATACTCGTTGATTCGGGATCTACGCATTCGTTTGTATCTTATAACTTTGTGGAACATTTAACTGTTAAGTCCGCGCCACTAGGATATGAATTGTCTATTGCTGTGCCACTTAGTAAAGCGATAATGACATCTACTGTATATAAGAACTGTGAGATCAAATTAGGTGAGAAGTTGATGACCGTAGACCTTATACCGATTGGGGTAAATCATTTTGATGTAATACTGGGAATGGATTGGTTAGCCCTTAACCAAGCTACGATAGATTGTGAACGGAAAGAGGTTAATTTTCGATCACCGGTATATGGGAACTTTTGTTTTCAAGGAAGTGGGGTTACACCGCCGCCGTACTTGATTTCAGCTATCCGAGCAGGAAAATTATTGAAAAAGGGATGTCAAGGATTCCTATGTTCAGTGACTGATGTCTCAGCGACCGAATTAAAAGTAGAAGACATTCCGATAGTACGAGAATATCCAGATGTATTTCCTGATGAGTTACCAGATGTTCTTATTGAGAGAGAGGTCGAGTTCACTATTGAGATTATCCCAGACTCAAGGCCGGTATCCAAAGCACCGTATAGAATGGCACCAGTGGAATTGAAGGAACTGAAAGTTCAATTGCAAGAGTTACTTGACAAGGGTTTCATTCGACCAAGTGTATCACCGTGGGGAGCTCCAGTATTGTTTGTGAAGAAGAAAGATGGCTCCATGCGTATGTGTGTGGATTATCGGGAACTGAACAAGTTGACGATCAAGAACAAGTATCCACTACCGAGAATTGATGACTTATTTGATCAACTTCGTGGGGCACAAGTATTCTCCAAGATAGACCTAAGATCGGGTTATCATCAGTTGAAAGTGAAGGTCGAAGATGTTGATAAAACAGCTTTTAGAACGCGTTATGGACACTATGAGTTCTTAGTTATGCCATTTGGGGTTACCAATGCACCAGTTGCGTTCATGGATCTTATGAACCGAGTCTTTAAGGACTATTTGGATGATTTTGTGATAGTGTTCATCGACGATATCCTTGTTTATTCACCGAGTGAGATAGAACACGAGAACCACTTGAGGTTGATACTTCAGAGATTACGAGAGAAGCAGTTATTTGGGAAATTCAAGAAATGTGAATTTTGGTTACCTAGCATTACTTTTCTTGGTCACGTGATTGATAAGAAGGGAGTATCAGTTGATCCTCACAAAGTAGAAGCTGTAGCAAATTGGCAAAGACCGACTTCTGTATCCGAAATTCGAAGTTTCTTGGGATTAGCGGGATACTACCGCCGTTTTATTGAACATTTCTCGAAGATTTCATTGCCTATGACAAAGTTAATGAGGAAAGGAGTTACATTTGAATGGAGTCAGGAATGCGAGGACAGTTTTCAAGAATTGAAGTCACGATTGACGAGAGCACCTATTTTGACAATACCATCCGGAACCGAGGGATTTGTGATCTATAGTGATGCTTCACACAAAGGGTTGGGATGCGTGTTGATGCAAGGGGGTAAAGTGATTGCTTATGCTTCTAGACAGTTGAAGACACATGAGATTAATTATCCGACTCATGATCTGGAATTAGCTGTAGTAATTCATACCTTGAAGATTTGGAGACACTACTTATACGGGGAAAAGTGTGAGATATTCACGGACCATAAGAGTTTGAAATATATTTTTACCCAACGGGATTTGAACATGAGACAACGAAGATGGTTAGAGTTGATGAAGGATTACGATCTTTCGATTGAGTACCATCCGGGAAAAGCGAATGTAGTAGCCGATGCATTAAGCCGGAAGACGCCGAGGAATTTAGCCGACGAGCTAACGCAACAAAAAGAATTGGTAAAAGAAATGGAACGCTTAGAATTGGATGTGATTCCAGGGACCAACGATGGCTTGATGATGGCGATTGTAGCACACCCAGATATTATTAATGAAATCAAGAGGGAACAGTTTCATGATGTTTACTTGTGTAAAATGAGAGACGAGATACCTTTGGGAAAGCGATCTGGGTTGGTTTTGGAACAAGGGTTTCTGAAGTTTGGAAATCGGTTATGTGTACCGAATGTGAAAGACATAAAGGAACGACTCTTAGAAGAAGCTCATAGTACGAAATATTCAGTACACCCGGGGAGTAATAAGATGTACAGAAACTTGAGAGAAAACTTTTGGTGGAAGGGTATGAAGCGTGAAGTTGCCAAGTTTGTATCCGAATGTTCGGCATGTCAACAAGTCAAGGCAGAGAGACAAGTACCCGCGGGGTTACTACAACCTTTGCCAGTGTCAGAATGGAAGTGGGATGAGATTACGATGGATTTTGTTTCAGGATTTCCACGATCATGTAACAAGAATGATAAGATTTGGGTTATAGTTGACCGGTTAACAAAGTCAGCTCATTTTCTACCGATCAAGACGACTAAACCGTCCAAGTTAGCGGAATTGTATGTGAAAGAGATTGTAAGACTACATGGAGTCCCAGCTGTGATTGTGTCAGATCGTGATAGTAGTTTTACGTCAAGATTTTGGGGAAGTTTGCAAGAAGCTATGGGTACGAAATTAAGTTTCAGTACTGCATTTCATCCTCAGACCGATGGACAGTCAGAGCGTATGATTCAGACCTTGGAAGATATGTTGAGATTGTGTGTATTAGACTTTGGGAGTGATTGGGAGCACCACTTGCCATTAATTGAATTTGCGTACAACAACGGATTTCAGTCAAGTATTGGGATGGCACCATATGAAGCTTTGTATGGCCGTAAGTGTCGATCACCGATTTGTTGGACCGAGGTTGGGGAAAGGAAGCTATTAGGACCTGAGTTAATACAAGTGACTACTGAGAAAGTGAAGTTGATTCAAGAGCGACTCAAAGTAGCTCAGAGTCGATATAAGAGTTATGCGGATTCTAAACGACGATCGATAAATTTTGAAGTGGGGGATTTCGTATACTTGCGAGTATCGCCTTCAAAAGGCATTGTACGATTTGGGAAGAGGGGAAAGCTCAATCCGAGATTCATAGGACCTTTTGAGATCCTAGAGAGGGTTGGTCCAGTGGCTTATCGACTGGCCTTGTCATCAGAGTTGGAACATGTGCACAATGTGTTTCACGTGTCTATGTTGAGACGTTGTATGACTGACACGAGTAAGATCATTGTACCTGAACCGTTGCAAATTCAGGGGGACTTGACTTATGTGGAACAACCAGTGGAGATTCTAGATCGTAAAGAACAAGTTTTAAGAACTAAGACGATTCCAGTGGTAAAAGTGCTATGGCGTAGTCACACGGTGGAAGAGGCTACATGGGAACATGAGGAAGACATGAGGAATGAGTATCCGTACTTATTCGACGTATGAGGTAAAGTTTGGGGACAAACTTCCTTTTTGGAGGGGAGAGTTGTCACACCCGTTCCAGAATTTCATAGTTTTAAAACATGCATAAATTGAGATTTGAGGAATTATTAATGTCAGTAATAATTTGATTGAGTTGAGGTTGACTGTGAGTCAACGGTAAGGTGTTAGTGAGGACACAGGAGCATGGCAGTTCATATTGCACAATCATGAGTAAATGGCATTTATATGATTTAAATGTTATTTGACCTTATCTGGTATTTCTGTGAATAGTAATTATACCTGTATAGTATGATTCTGTTAATCTTAGATATTGTTATATATCGATTTGAGAACTGTGGTGAGAACGTGAGAGACACGTTAATTAAAAAGGTAGGTTATGTAGAGATTCCACAGAATATAGTTTTCAGACGTTATTCTTGGACCCAAACGAAACTTAGTCGGAAACTTTTGAAATTTATAATTTTCACTCGTAAAGTTATAAAATGAACGTGTGCGAAGTTTCGAGAGCTAATTAGAAGTTTGAGAAACTCGTGGGGAGGTAAACGTGATTCTCCGAAAATTTGCCTATATATAGATTGAGATGAGATTTCAATCTCATCCAAAACTCCTAAATATCTAGAGAGAGGAGAGAGAAAGGAGATTTTGTTGCCACGGGCTTTGCGACGCCGATCGACGACCGTTCGTCCGTCAGACTTTCTCCAGATTTCAGATTTGAACTCGTGGAGGTAAGACCTACGTTTTGGTACTACTTAGGCCGTGTTTTTGTAAAATCTTAATTTTTGGACTTTTGGGAAAAATCAGGTAAAACTTATAGGAATTGTACCAAATTCGAAATCCGACGATTATTTAGCCCCCTAGACGATCCTTCAAAGTTTGAAGAGATTCGCACGAGGTATGAATTCTAGATCTATGAAATATATGGATTTTCAAGTTTTGGACATCACTTTTGATATTCTTGGATTCGGGCAAAATTCATGTATTAGCTAGGCCTGTTAATTATGCACGTGAAATTATGATAAAAGCACGTATAACTGTTTATGTGAGCATGTTATGTGTCTACTTGGGTCAAAGGGGAGTTTGGTGCAAATTCATTCGGAGTAAGCTCCTCGAACCTTGAGGATTGTGATCTTGCTGGAATTGGAATTTGTGGTGGTGTCTGGATTGGAGGTGGGCCCAACCAGTACACGGTACCTGGTATGGAGGAAGGCCCAACCAGTGTACGAGATGCGTGGGAGAGGTGGGCCTCCTACGGCATCGACCGGATGAATGCGTACCACTCACCCCAGAGACTATTTCTATGTGTTTTAGATGCTTAAACCATGAATTGTCATATAAGCATACATTTAGAATTGTACGCTCAGCCTATAGCTGAGCAGTGGAGATGTACTCCATTGCAGGTAAGAAGAAAGACAAGAAGAAGTGTGTGGAGTGAGGCCGATGAACGCCGGGGGATCATCTTTGTAAATGTTTTGTTTTAAATCCTAAAACTTGAGTAAGGATTTGGGTATTGTAATAATATGTTGTAATGGAATTCATAGATCAGTTTCACAGTAGTGTAATCGTGTAATTGAACATCTGTAGTTATGTTTTAATGCGTTAAATCAGTTGTGGTTGTGATTGTTATTGGTATTGAGTAGTAGGACTTGTAAATTCCAATACAGACTGCCCAGCAGGGGAGCAGTCGACTGGACCCAGGGTCAGTCGACTGGACCTCGTGGGATTTAGACACTGAATGTATATTATAAGAGAAGCAGTCGACTGATCCCTTGGACAGTCGACTGAACACTGTTACTATTGGCCACTGCCTCCTTCGATTGAAAAGCAGTCGACTGGTTTCAGAAAGCAGTCGACTGGGCAGTCGACTGGACCTCTGTTGAGATTTAGGGTTTTTGGTTCTGCTTGACACAGTCGACGGAGCAGTCGACTGGACCCTAGTGCAGTCGACTGGGCAGTCGACTGAACCTCTGTTTTCAAAACTATTTTCTTTGAATGTGTTTTCAATGGACAAAACTTTTTATAACTCTGATTTCAATGTATTTTACAAACACAGAGGGGAACGTTTCCTAAGTTTTAAACTACCAGGGTTGTTTTATAGAAATTCTTTTCGCTGCGTATTATTAGATGTGTTGGTTGAGCCTTGGTGGCGTGCCACGTGTCCTATTTCCACGCGTAGTGGGATGGGTCGTGACACATGCGTATGTTTTCTTTAACATATCTTCTCTACTCTCTCTTTGTCTCTCTCTCAGTTTCATTTTTTCAACAATTGTCAGAAGAGGTAAAGAAAATTGGACGAAGTGTGGAAAAAGAAGTGCCAAACATGATGAACGCGGTGACGAGTTTGTATCTCAATTCGTCTATAAAATGAAGGCAGAGGAGAAGCTGAAGAGAAGAGCCAACAACACAACTCACAAGCTACAACACACACTGTTAGGGAGAGAATAGTTAGGGGAGGTTATCATGTGAGCATTTTATATTGTTTCTAGAAATAAGAAACTTTTGTTTTTCTTTGCCTTTTCTAGTTCTAGTAGTTGTAAAATTTTACTTTTATGTAATTGATGATTTCATGTTCAAAAATATGTAGCAAAACTTTATGTACTGTATTTCTGAAATTTAAAATATTTGTTTTCTTGTATGATCTTTGTCAATTTGTAGTAGTAAAATATTCCTATTTAAAATTAGATTTAATATTTCTAGTCTAGTAGTATTTATAGTTGCCCCCTAAAATAGTTAGAAACTCCAAATTTTTAGTTTTTATAGCAATATTATTGTTCACTAGAAGACAGATTTTTGCAAGTAAATATCATATTTCTTAGCCACGTAGTTGTTGTAATCACCTACCAAAGCCCCAAGCACACCATACCCATATCTTATTCCCAAATTATATTTGGATTTGGTTTGGCCTTGCTTATGTTCTTGGAGTTCAACCACTGTGACCACACAAGAAGTTAAAGTCAAAGGTTTAGTATTTTATTTTTGGTTCAGTATTTCCATTTATGTATATTTTATTAGCCTAGTTGTACTAAACTTTGCTATTTTGTAGATTCCACAAATTCAACCCCAGGTCATGTTAAGTAAAGAAAATAATATAATAATATTAGTTTTCACATTTACCTTGGTTTTATAGCTTTAGTTTTAATTGAGCAGTCACTGTTTACACCTATTTAATTTATCTTTAAATTTTATTTGGAAGACAGTTTCAATTCCAAAATGGTAGGCTAAAACTTGAATTGGGGATATGTAATAAAAACTTAGAAACCACAGCTTCTGTGCACTAATCTTAAATGGACAAATTTATCTAGATGGGTTGTTTTTCCATTTATGGCCAAAAATATCTATGTATCTATAGTTTATGATCATTTAACATGTTTATATACTATGGCTATACTAGATATTGCCCGTGCCCGAGGGCACTATCCAAATTAAAAAAGTGGTTTCTAAGTCTAAAATGAGTAGTGAAAACTTGCTTTAACTCTAAACTGTATAACATGTACAACTATTGTTTAAAAAAAAAGGGAGGGGGGGGGGGGGGGGGGGGGGGGGGGGGGGGGGGGGGGTTGGCAAAATCTCGTTTACTATTTCAACATTCGATCGTCTCCTTTACTGTTTGAACATTGGACCATGTTAACATCACAGAAATTATTGAACAGTCCTACCATAATAATCTAAATAATAATCTTACATCAACTACAACCAACTCTTCTAAGTAGAGAAAAGGAAATTGTGTGAAGTATTTGAGTGATTATTAACCATTATTCTATTGATTGTCTGTGCCCTAGTGCATTGCAAAAAAAAAATGAATGAAAAAGGTAAATAATAACAACTTGCTATGGAGGCAGGGCAACAGAGACAAAATGTTCCTCTATTTGTGTGTCTCTATAATCTCAACCAATTTTCAATCACTTCCTATCAACTTCGAATTATAAATGTCAAACCTGCAAGCAAAAAAAAAATAAAAAATTAGACACTAACGGTTCTCTGTAAAATAATCATGAAATGGTTTTTCTTGCAACTACAACAAAATTTTCAACCCAATAAACCGATTTTGCACGCTGAACAGTCACTTAATATTCTCAACATTAGTAAAGATAACATAAGCTACAATATCTCATGATCTCAATCTTACAAAATACTTTAAGAACACTAACTCCTTTTTGAAGGCCATGTCAATATCTTGGAAAAGATCCTATGCCAAAAGGGTTTGTCGTTGTCAAACAAATCTTCGTATATATATACATATATATATGCAGTTGTGTACACAAATATCATATTGGCCATCAACAACTTCATACCAGTGTTATATAAATAACCCTTTAAAGAATATATAGGTGAATTCTTCAATCTAATCTATATCTGGAAAAAAAATATATTCATGTACGAACCAACTATTTCTACAATGGCAAGAGCTTCATTTGATTTATCATGAGACCCGCTAGTGATATACAAATGTATTTGAAAAAATTTAGAGCTTCGATACAAAAAAAAAACACCAAACAATGAAATCCATAATCACATCCAAAAGCACTAAAATCAAATACAAAATAAATAAGAAATTCAACAATCTATATAACAGCATGTGTACTACAATTTAGGAAAGTGAAAAGCAATAAAAATAAAATAAAATAAACATTGGAGAGAACACCTTTTGTGCAAGCATAGGAGCATTGGGAGGCAGAGAAGATGCTTACATTGTTTGTTTAGAGTCTGCAATAAGGGGAAACTTAATCAGAAAAATCAGCCTCATAGCAAGTCAATTTTCTGAGAGCATTAATTATTAGTTTCTGCTGCTAAGAGAACTTACATACTATTTGGTTGGCTTGCTGAAAAAGTGCTCGAAGGTTTGAGTAAACAAAGGCTTGCAGTTATAGTAAACCCCAACTAAGAAGAGAAGTACAAAAGAACTCGAACATAATTGCAATAAGGAAAATAGAAGTACAATAAACCTAAAAATTCAAAAAAGGGTAAGAGTTCTCTTACCACTACCTGAAAAAGATAAGCAAGAGCTACAAAATCGAAAAGAAAGATCAACAATATTCAATGCTTCTTTTTTTTCCATGGTATCAAATCAAATAAAAATGATTAGTTCCATGTTTTCTCTTCCTTTTCCTCACAAAAACCCACAAATCAATTTGTATTTCCCATATCTTCAAGTAACTTGGTGCAGTACTTCTGTTTTGGCTCACCATTGGTGTACCAACCCACCAATGACCTGAATAAACTTAATCAAAAACTAACATTAATAGTAAAGAAAAGTGTCACTTTAAAGCTGGATAGGCAACCCACAACAATTACTTTTGGAGGATCAAGTGACTTTTCAAGTGAAAATGAAAGTGAAACAATAAAGTAAGTATATATATCAGTATATCACCATCTAAAGTTACAACTGACTAAAATAATGAAAAGAAATATTGGGCACTGTTCACTATAGTCTGCCTGAAGAAGATCAAAGTATGTGTCCCAATTGCTACTGTCAACAGAAGAGACCAATCTCATCTTACCGAATCCCATATGCCAAAGCCAGATTAAGTGCAGTGATATCGTTACGAATTGAGTCCCAAATTAACTTAAGAAGATCAAGCTATGTGCAATCAAACACTGCAGTGATATCATTTTATGAATTGAGAAACAATTTTATTTGCAAATAAAAATTGACTCATATTTAAGGAGAGAGTAGCTGCTATAAGTATTAAGGAGATAGGATTAAGGGACTAATAATGGGGGGATCACTATTTGGAAAAATATTAAAAGGGAAAGCAAAATTAAAGGGGATGTACTAATATGGAGAGAGGCTACTAATATGCAACGTGAATGATAAGAGCGAAATCAAATTAAATTCCAATAAAGAGAATTAAATGTTATTAAAGGAGATAGAAAAAAAGCCCAATCAGTGTCATCTGAAATGGAAAACCCCTTTACAATTAATTTCTCGAATGCAAAAGTAAACCATGTAGTCCAAATCTTCAAAATAGACAATCAATCTCTAAATTTGATATTAAAAATACAATCTCAGTAAATCAGAAATTCAGCCCTTTCCTTAAATGGCATAAATGACCCTCCTCCACCTTGCTTTTACAGGACTGAAACGGATCATGCATCAATCACCTTGTGATTATATATTGCCCAATTAAAATGTTGACCACACAAACTTCTAAAGGAGACAAAAGAAAAGCCCAATCAAAATCATCTACAATGGAAAAAATGGACATGCAACCAAAGAACATGGATGGAGTTCATAAAAAAATGGTGAATTCGTACAATGGAGTTCAAAAATTAAAGTATATCAGAGTTAATCAATTCTAAAATTGATTTTCCTTCAAAAAAAAATTCCTAAAATTGATGTCCAATAAAAAAATTTGTGGGATTAGGCCTAAACATGTAAAAGGGAGAGAAATAGAATGGACATGCAAGATCCAAATGAATTTTCAACCCAGTGAAGCTTTAAACATGAAAAGGGAAACTTTCCATGTCATGTCAAACACCTACTCAAGAACTAAAAAAAGGGGCAAAAAACAAACACTGGAAAAAAAAATCAATTGATCTAAAAACATAGAGGTATACATATTATAGATATACATAGGGACAAAAAACAAATACCCATTAATCAAGTGGCAAAGAAAAAAATAATAGATCAAGAAAGAAAAGGTGTGCAACCCACTAAGAAAATCTTCAATAAATCAAAAAAAGTTGGGGTTTGGAATATGAAAAAAAAAAACACTCGGAAAATGTTAGGGTTATGCAGATTGTACCTTACTATGCAAATCAAAACTAGGCCGTACACAACTATGTAAGATTCCGCACCACCGGTTGTCGAGAAGGGTTTTGATTGAAATTTTCGTCGCCTCTGATTCACGAAGGGAACAAATACCCATTAATCAAGTGGCAAAGAAAAAAATAATAGATCAAGAAAGAAAAGGTGTGCAACCCACTAAGAAAATCTTCAATAAATCAAAAAAAGTTGGGGTTTGGAATATGAAGAAAAAACACTCGGAAAATGTTAGGGTTATGCAGATTGTACCTTACTATGCAAATCAAACCTAGGCCGTACACAACTATGTAAGATTCCGCACCACCGGTTGTCGAGAAGGGTTTTGATTGAAATTTTCGTCGCCTCTGATTCACGAAGGGTTGATTTGGCGGCTGATTCTTGAATCAAACTCATACCTGGAATTTGTGTCTGTGAGTTGGTAGTTGTGTTGGGTGGCCGTGAGTTGGTGGCTATACATCTGATTCACAAAACTCATACCGATTGTTGCCTTAGTAGAGAGAGAGAGAGAGAGAGAGAGAGAGAGAGAGAGAGAGAGGGGAGGAGGAGGAGGAGGCCAGGGGAGGAGGAGGAGGATGAGGAGGCTAGGGCGGGGACGATGGCTGAGAGAGAGAAAGAATGGAGGAGGCTGGGGTAGTAAAGACGCTGCAATGAAGATTTTCTCCTGTAGTAGAGAGAGAGAGAGATGATCAGAATAGGAAAAGAGAGGGTAATGAAAAAAATAAAAAAAGAGTCTTTGGTTGGAGAGGAATGAGTCAGCAAAATCAACCAATCATAGCAAGCTAAGCATCCTAGTCATAAGTTTATTTGTCCTAGTCATATTTTTTATGGGCCCACACTAAGCTCCAATATTATATAGATTGGGCTCAAAAGAGTACATATTTGAAATAAAAAGCCTAATTATGTAGATTGTCAAACTATGCCTTTTGTCATAAAAAAACACCTAGCATACTCAAACAACTCATATGACAAAGTTAATATTTCAAATATGTGCTTATATATATTTCTATCCAATAATGGATAGGCAATTGTGTAGTGGCAGAGTGGTGGGGACTGGACGCCGAATAACCCACGTCCGCGGCGGGGCACGGTTCGAACCTGACTACTGCCCAATTGCCTTTTTATTTTTCTTTAAACCAAACGACGTCGTTTCATATCAAACCTGACACACTTGATATGACCCTGACTAGTGAAAGTTTATTTTTAAATAAAGAATGACTCTGCGGTCTTAAATGCCAAATGCTTTTCAAATGCACAAAAGTTGTGGGATCAAGTGTTGCTTTGCATATTCCCAATTCCTTTAAATCATTTCCCCCTAGTTAATTAATATTTCCTGTTTTATAATAGTTTTGCTTAAATATCTATATTATTTCCATCTTTCGCTATTATTAAATCTAAAAAGTTTATCTCACAAAAATTTAGCTTTTATATATTTTTCTTCATTTTCTTACTAGTATGTTAGTTAATTTATTTTGCACTGTTAAAATGTTTACCATAAATTGTTAAGAAAAAAATAGCTTTAATTACTCTTATTGCAAAAATATAAAAATTAGTAGTTTAGTAAAACCCCACAAAAATCCATCATCTTTTATTTTCTTTTTAGTGACAAAATAGTTATCTGCCTAACTTTATAAAATTTTATTCCGTTCCCTGTGGGTTCGACCTGGACTTCCAGAACTTTATTACTTGTACAATCACCTACACTTGGGTGTGATAAGAAAACGCGTCAATAGGATGTCGTCACTTTGCTATAAATACGCATCGCTAAATTATAGCATCACTTTCAGCACCTCATTGGAGTAAATTCTATAATAAGTGCGCTAACTGATCCATATAATTGGTGGGTTGGTCGATGTGGAGTAAATATAATTCACTGCAACGGGAATACCAACGTCTCTAATACAGAGAATGTTTTATTTTAGGCTTATATAGTCTAGAGTTTGGGCTTATATGGGAAGAGATTCCACTACAAATAGAGGCCAAATGTATGAACAATGGAATCTAATATACATATATGAAAATAGAAGCATTTGCTTCTGCCACGTGGAGTTCTTTCTAAATTTTTAATATTTTAGGATTTATATATATATATATATGCACACATATTATCTATTGCCAATTAATTAAATCATTATATACTGATAAAGTTTCTCTAAACAACAATGATATATATACACACTAAATGACCCACAAGCCCATCTAAGCAAAAAATTCAAAAATTTTGCGGGACCCACACCCCACATAACACACAAATCCTAATTCCCTCCAATTTCAGCCAAATCTCTTTTGCTCACAAAAATCAGCGAAGCCCCCTCGTCGACCGGAATTCGGAACCAGCGCTGGGACCAGCTGTCACTGGCGCCGTCGCCCCTTGTTAAGAGAGGACTTACTCTAGTATAGAGAGTACTGGGTACTGATGCGACATTAAAGATTCATGGCTTGATTCAGAGGACAGATCATTGAATCATAAATCAGTTTCAGAAACCCAATTCTCAATTTGAATATCCAACTATTTGTGGACACACAAAATCGGTCGTCCACTCTTTCAGTTGGTTTGAAATTGATTTGGATCAAAGAAAGAAAAAGGAAGGTCTGTTGAAAATAGATACAGAGTCTCCACTTGGTCTTTAAGGAACCAAGAAACGACTCACCCAAATGGATAAAGGGCACCGACCTTTCATAACCAAAGAACATGCATTGGCTCGGGGTTTTGGTACGAGAGAGGAAGGAGCCTTTGTCGCGACTAAAATACCCTCAACTCACGCCGTCTCTCGACAGGCCTCAATTAGCATCCAAATAATCATCTTGTGCTATGTTTCGTTCGACAATTAATACTATGATAGTATATTACATCACATAAAAATCTTGAAATGGAAGATCAAAAGATAAGATATCATTCATAAGATCTAAGCCAAATATCACATAATGCAAAGTAAAAGATCACACAAATAAACCTAGGAAAAATCGTCTAATCACATATCAAGTAATCAAGTTTTCCTAGTCTAGAAGGGGGACATGAATTGTTCTTGAAACAAATAAACAAAGAAATCAAAGTATGCTTAGCAAGCTAGTATGATGCATGTTAATCTTTGATAAAAGAAGACCTCTCAATCCCCAGGACGGATGAGAAATGAAGATTAGATCGAGGGAAAGCATGAACGTGTGATCAAGTTCATTCCTTATAATCTTCTTAGATTAGGAGTCACAAAAAACTCCAAATCTTGCATGGATGCAATGTATGATCCTAAAATGTGCAAAGGTTGTAGTGTGTTTGTGTACATGGACTTTCTAAAGTGGCTTAGAAGTCTAGAGAATGCATGAATGTATGAAGAAAATCATCATAGGATATGTACAAATGTAGTATGGACTATTTCCTAAGATATGAACTAATTTGGCGTGCATGTGAGCATCAAATCAAAAAATGAAAGCAAGAGTATGAAAGCAAGAGTATGCTTGCTGTGAATAGTGGACAAAACAGTGAGTTGATCTTGTAGAAATTGAAAAGTGGGGTAAGAAAAGTTTTCAATGCATGATTGTTTATGGAGATCATCCTTATTGTGTCTAGAACACATGTCAAAAATCCAAACTTCAATAACTATTACAGATTGAGAGAAATCATATAAACAATAGAGGTCACTTAGAAACAGAGTCCGTACTGTCGACTGAAATGTCAAAAAATCTTAGAAAATGAAAACAAAATATCTAGAGGCCCATATTATACAAAAAGTTCACTAAGACACTGAAGTTAAGAGAAAAATGAGTTGGGATCACTTCTTTTGGAAAAGTTTTCTGAAAAATAAGTTGAAAGTCAACCTAGCTACTGTGACAATAAAAACAGAATGTTTGGACTAAAATGACACCCTTCCAAGTGTTTTTAGATCAACCCAAAAATCACGGGTGTTCTCTAATGAGTTAGGAAGACTTTCCAAGTGGTCTTGTAATCACCCTTTGAGTATTGAGTTCTAGATAAATCTTTGAACTCATGTCCCTCACTGTTTTGAAGATTTTTTAGAAGGATAGGGTTTCATTTCTTGAAATCAAAAAGGGAGGTTTATGAGGGGTTTTGAAATAGAGGTTTTGAGGGTGCATTTTCAGCATTTAAATAAAGGTTATGACCACTTGAAATATCAACATTGAACTTATATCAAGAACCTCCAAGATTGTTTGCACAAACATAGTTTTGTTTGAGAATATGACTTCAATAATACATATGAATGTATTGAAGTTAGAATCATCATCCATCAAACATGTCTTTGAGGTCAAGAGCTACTATCCATAAGGATTCACTCTCCTCAAGCAACATGTTATCTTGATGATGATAAACATGTAAGTAATCAAAGAAAAATAAAAAAAGAATGAGGTGAGAAGAGATGAACATAATATGTAGACAATCAAATAAGCAATCAATAGATGATGATCATTGAGATATTGGACTTGTAACTTGGTGTTTCACTCATATATATTGACATTTGGACATGGAAGTAGCTTACTAACTCAAGATTGCTCAAGAATGGTGGTTGGGGAGGGTTTGGATGTGAAGTATATAGAAGGATAATGGAAGAACTTGAGTTTAGAACTCACTTTCTATAGAAAATCAGTGAAGGCTAGGAAGCTCCATTTCTCACTTTTAACTCTAAGCATATCTCTCATTCTCTCTACAACTTTTCCAAGCTTTGCACTTGCCCCCCCTCCCCCCCTAAAATGAAGAGAAAATGGGGGTTTATATAGGCCAATTTGGGGTAGTTTTGGGATTTAGAAAGTGCTCCCATTGGTCCCAAACATCTGTGAACATAAAACTGTATCGTTTTGGTCTTTAATTATTCAATTTGGACCCCCAAAATAAATTACAAAAATGGGCTCTGCGGGGTTTGAGTGCCACCGCGGCACTGGCCATGTGCCGCCGCGGAAGTGGCCCAGTGCTGCCGCAGCACTACTCCTCAGACGCCCAAAAATTTGTGTTTAGCCCCCCAGAGGTTCCGGTATTTGTGAAAAGGCCCTATTTCGTCCGAAAATCATAAAAAATGTGTACAAACTTTAAATTAAGCTTGTGATATACCGTTGGAAATTTAATGGAGTCTAATTTCCATAAACAATAGTTCAAAGATGGGTCTCTTTGAAAAGTTTTGCGGTACTTGCGATAAAAGTCGATTTGATCGCCTTTTTCATCTTAAAAAATTTATAATAAATTCGTTTTAAATTCAGAAATTATGTGCGGTATACCATTGGAAAGCTATTGACCTCTAGTATCTATGAAAAATGTTTGAAAAATGATATGACACTCTAGTTTCAAAGTCCACTTTTAGGTCAAATCAGTCAAATATAGGATTTCCAGGAAGTTCTGGGAACCTCTGGAAGATCCCAGGAGCTGACATTTTCGTCCTATTTTCTTTTAAAACTTGTTTAGTACTTTTCACATGATTGAAAATGATCTCAAAACTTTTCGGTGAATTTGGATGATTTCGGTCAAACCCTGATCAAACCTAGGTCAAACCGGTCAACGTGGACTTTTCGAGAACTTCCGGGGGTCTCTGGGAGCCGACGATTTCATTTGATTTTGCTTTAAAACTCATTTTCTTACTTTTCTTACTATGTAGCATGTTTCCAAAACTTTTGGTCCAAATTTGGGAGTTTTTTTGGCTTTCAGGGGGTTTTTGGGCATTCTGAGCATTTTGAGAGATAGAACTAACTTCCATGAGTCATTTTTGAGTCTTTTTCGATCATTGTGAACCACCAAGCTATGGGTCTCCTAAATTTGATAGCCGACAAAAAGGGGTGTCTACACTATTCACACCACTTTTCCACAACCCAAAATCGTAACTAAATATTTAACCATCTGGTACATCTTTTTGTGTTCTTCAGCTTCCAACATCTTTGTTGAGGCATTTCTTGTTCTCTGTATAGACTTAAACTTTGTTTTGCAGTAAAATCAATTTTCAGAAGTGGATTCTTTTTCATCAAAGAAACAAAAATAGTACTTACATGGTGGTGGGTCAGAACTTACATTTCAGAGAATAACTTGCCTTTGTATGTGGTTGAATTTGAATTGTGTGGTGTTAATTGGAGAAATGACTGTATTTTGCTTTCCTTGATTCTAGTCCTTTTCATCCTCCCTCTTCAAATCTTGGTTCTGAATGACTCAACCAAAACCTTGAGGTCTTGGCACATGTTAGTATGTTTTCATAATCCATAGTTGTCTCTTGAACATCAACATGTGAATGTGGAACCAAATGGACATTCAATTTCCCATCAACAATCCAACCTCCAGTATTATATTTAACATACACACAAACAATCCCATATGAACAAACAATAGTCAATACAAAAAAAAAACCAGAAATTGAAATAGCAAACATTTGAAATTCCAAGGAGGGACGAATCCGGCGAGACGTTTCCAGCGACGGCTGAGGTCCGGTGACGAGGTGTGCAAGAGGCGGGCTGGAGGCTTCTTCAACCGTCGCAGGGCTGGGGAAATTGGGGAAAATGGGAGGGAGAGAAGGAGGGAATTAGGGATTTTGGTGTTTTGTTTAGTGTGGGTCCCACAAAAATTTTGAATTTTTTGCTTAGATACCCCCGTGGGTCATTTAGTGTGTCAAATAGTGTGTATATGTATCATTTTTGTTCTCTAAAATCAAATTTTGATTTTAAATTTTGTTTCAAAAGATAAGTTGCATACTCAATATAGATAAATTTCACCCATAATTCTCTCCCTTCTACATCACTCACATAAATACCAAATGACCAAATTAAAGCCAATCTTAATTTGGCTAACTAACATGATTCTTTCGTTCAAAAACTTTTTTAAATGACCAAAATTAAAGCCAATCTTAAATTGAATAGTTATCACCATAATTCTCTCTCACTCACGTGAGTCTTTCCTTCAAAAACTTTTCTTTTGGTTTTTTTTGGACTGATTTTTGAACACACACACACACACATACACACACACACACACTTTCTCTCTCTCTTTCTCTCTCTCTCTCTCCTACTGTCACTGTGTCACCGGCCACTGTCACCGCCGGACATCACTGCTGTTGGAATCGACGATAATTCTCTCTCTCTCTCTCTCTCTCTCTCCCTCTCTCTCTCTCTCTCACACACACACACACACACACGCGCACACACACACACACACGCACACTCTGCATTTCTATTATTGTTGATTTCTATTCTTAGCTAGCTATTTCTTGGGATTTCAAATTTATTATGTGATGTGAGTGCTATCCTTGGGATTTCAAATTTATTATGTGACAGTTCTTTGCATCAAAGGCTGCTCCAAGGCAACGATAAGCAATTTGATGATGAATGGCATCTCCATTGGAGACCTTTTGGCTCTCTCCTATTTGATTATGATAACTAGCAAAAACTCAATCTCTTTGGGAACAACACCCTCAAAGAAATGTTCAATTGGTATTCTTTTGATTTATAGGATTTTTTGTGTTTGTGTGTGAATTATCTTTTTTAGCATTTGAATATGTAGTTGTATATGTTTTCGTTAACTTAATTTTGATACTTTGGTATTAGCTTCAATAGAGCTCTTATAGCATCTAATTCTTAATTTGTTTATTAATTGGTGCTTTGTTTATTGATTGGTGCTTTAACGACTCAAGTAATGAAACAAATCTATACAAACTTCATGTATATCCATAATTGTCGGGTACATATATTTATGTTCAAACGATTTACTTTCTTTCTTTCTTTCTTTCTTTTTCTTTTTTTTTTTGACTTCAAAGTTTAGGTTGAGTTGGGTCATACTCTATGCATTTGACAACTTTTGGTTTGCATTTTAGGGGTATAAGAAGAGCATACTATGTCAGAAATGAGCTATGAAGATCGTCTCTTGAACAGATAAGTGTCGTGTTTATATATTTTCTATTTGTAGTTGGGCATTACTAATGTTTTTATTTTTTAAATAAACGTTTGGAGACTATTGAAAAGAGCTAGAGAAATGGTTAGTGTAATATTGATTGTCACCATGTTATGAATATTTAGAATTGCAGTACTCAGAGCTTTATGATTGAAAAATTTTATACCCTAAGATTTGGAATTTGTTGTAGGCCAGGCTTTTTCATTGATGGCAACTATATTCTAATTCTTCAAATTGTATAGGCAATTACTCAAATACAATATAAAACTAACCCATAGACTATTGCTATGAGAGTAGTCTAACAAGAATACAAGAGACATGCAAGATATCATACCAATTGGTTTAAAACGATCATAAATACTTAAAGTATGCTCAAAATTCAAATTTGATTTTTTCGCATGAGTAAATGTACCAACAATATTGTGAATTTTCAAAGAAAATCTCTGAAAAAAATTTGGAGCCTGGAAAGCAATATTTTAAAAAGATTTCTAACTGTGCATATATATTTGGTATCCTTATCTTATATATACATATATATATATATACACACCGAACCCTTCTTACGAGGACTCCATCACTTTAATTTGTTAAAGTGTGGATTCTTTTACAGCCGTTGGATCCAATTTTAGTTTGTGAAATTACTTCAGTACGCTTAACGAAAACTGGATCCAACGGCTGTAAAAGAAGTCCTCACTTTATATATATATATGTGTGTGTGTGTGTGTGCGTGTGTGAAAGTGGAAGATTTTGCTTTTGCCACTTTGCTTTTTCTATGAGTTTTTTTCACAAATTTTATAAGTGCATTTAAAAATATTCAAATCTAATGTATCCATACCCATATCTATCTATTTATCTATAACTGGAATAAAGTTTCTCTCTTAATTGCCACGTGTCAAATAATAAATAAAATCATTTTGAGTTTTTTTTTGCTAAACGCTACATGAGTAATTTCCAGTCATAAGTTTCATTCTAATAGATGCAAATATGTGTAATAATTGCCACATGATGGCACATTTCATATTATAACATTGAGACAAAAGAAATTTACTTACACTAATTGGTCAAATAATATTCAATATTATTGACCATACATTTCTCTCTCTTATTGATATGTAATAAATACATTTTATTATATTGATAAATCTAAATTTATACCACTATACATTTTATTTCTAGATTTCTCAATCTAAATTTCAATTGCCTATCTCATCTACTCTCACCCTTTCTCAAAACTTTCAAGTTAAGATGCTTTTTATGTTACTCTGAACCGTGACGATAGATGTTGTATGGATTGAATTGGAGAATAGTAATGAAAGTGGATTACCCACCCCTTTCCAATGGTGGCCTATGGTATATATATATACACATATATATATATATATATATTTAGATCAAGACAATGAATTTTACCTTATATTGTTCATGTTTGAACTTTAAGATCTCAAGTTTACAAGTTGTTTGTAAACATTTATCATAAAAAATATGAAATTGAAGCTCTTATTAAATGGATTGCGGATTGTAAATCCAAATCAAATGGATTTAGCTAAATGTCTGTTTGCTGCTCCTTTTTTTCTTTTCTTTTTTTTTCCTTGGGTTTTCTGTAAGTTTTTTTTCTTCTTATATTACTTGCCATATCCCAACAGATTCATTCTACAATATTTGGTATGTACTTTTAGCTGTTGTAATAATACTCTATGTAATAGTATATATGTTTTGTGTTTATTTAGCAATTTGTAGTTATGGGCTATCCATTCATCTTGGGAAACTAATGGTTGTAAAATCTTGAAAGTTTCAATTTATTAAGAATTATTATGCTTTTACCAATTTACAGACTAGAAATGTTGCATAGAAGGATTTTCTTTTATGTACCATTGTTAATATATTTGTTTTCTTTTTTTCCAATTGTATAAGATAGTTCGTGTTTTGTAAATATCATCCTATGTATTGCACGGGCTAACAACTAGTTTGATTGGATTGAGATGTCACATCATTCCTAACAACGTCATACTCTAAATTTTTTGAAATTACGGGCCGTTTGGGAGTACAGAACATATTCTGTAGTTATAATTGACCCAATCTTTCATTTTCAAGTATTTGGTAGATGACTTTTTATTATAATTTGAGTGTTCTGTAAAATTACTTTTAAAATATGCTCTTTGTCAAATTGACAACTGATTTTTTATTAAAGGGTAATGATATTGTAAGCAACTTCTTATACAAAAAAATAACTTTTAACTATTGGATAAAGATTTGATAAACATAATACCAAATTTTTATCCAATGACTAAAAGCGACTTTCTTATATAAAAAAACTATTTACAATATCATTACCCTTTATTATGCGAAGGACACTGAACGTCATCCTACACTCAAACATGCCTTTATTTTTTATAGTATTTTTTATTTCAATTCCCCCAAAAGAATGAATTGATGCAGGTGATGTACATACCTCTATGTTTGTCTCCCACTAGTAGTTAATATATGAAATTGGTCAAGTGACCGGACCTGATGATTGCATGAGCAGCATGACCACCCCCACGAGGTTTTACTGTTTATACTCATTGTACAAACATCAGGCCGGCCCTGAGCATAGGCGGGTCGCCTAGGAACCTCACTTTTTGGTATTTAGTTAGGGTTTCAATTTAATTAAAAAAAATTTTAAGGTTTCAATTACAAAAAAAAAAATTATGTGCAATATGTTGGTCCAAAAGACCAACCCCACAATTTAGAAAAAAATAATTACATATAAAATATTAGCCCAACTGTAATCCAACACACCTAAACATTTGTCTCAACTCATTTTCATCTCATCTTTTAGTTTAACCCACCCAAATTGTTTTACCATCATATCAAACTTTATAAATTTCAATCAACAATCAACCCTTATTACTGTAGGCTTTTTATTTGGTTCATGGATTTAGTGAGGGAGAGAAGAAGAAAGGAAATCGAAAAAGAAAATTAATTCTCTGGTATTTTCCGTTGTGTTTCATCCATGATTAATAGTATCGAAAACTCGTAACATTTAAAATATAAGTAATGCTATGCTTATCAAATTTTGTATCCTAAGTGGCTCTCAAACACGTGGTAGTAGGCCCACCTGATTTTGATTGGAAGATGTTGAAGTTCTCCTACCATTATTGAAGGTGGTCCGGCTGTCACATGTATTTAGGAACCATTTGAGATCCAAAATTTGGGAAGCATAGCATTACTCTTTCCTTCCTATTTTTTGTAAGTTTCCATATTAAATAACAAAAAGTGTTTTTCTTACCAACATCAAATCTCACAACTTTTAACACGAATGTCAAGCATCACAAAAAAAACTGTAATATTCTTAATACAAAAATCTTACCTCAAAAAATAGGTAGATATTAAAAAAAAAAAAAAAAACCTCGGGGTCACTATTGTGAACTCCCGTATTGGTCCATCACAAAGGGACCTCACTTGAAGAGCTCGCCTAAGACCCCTAAATGATCCGGGCCGGTCTTAACAAATATCAATAACAAAATATAAATGCGTATAGGATAAATTACACTTTTCACCCTTAAAATACGGAAGAATTGGCACTTTAAATACTAAAAGTTTCAAATGTGACATTTTTATACAAACATATACATACACATTCGATCTGGAATATTGACCTTCAATTCATCTACATTTTTACAGGGAATTGATGGGAGTACAGTAGTGAACTGGTGAAACTATGTAAAAAGTTGATGAAGGATACTATCAAAAAACCTTGGCTTAGAAGAGCAATATCTTCAAAAAGCCTTTGGTGATGAAGAAATTGGTGCTTGTTGGAGGGTAAATTTCTACCGAAAGTGCCCAGAGCCAGACCTCACACTGGGTCTCTCATCTCACTCGGATCCGGGTAGTATTACCCTCCTGTTATCGGAGGATGATGTACTGGGTCTGCAAGTAAAAGGCGAAGATTGGGTCACATTGAAACCTAATATTCCCAATGCCTATATTGTAAATCTTGGTGATTAAATTCGGGTCCCATCTCTCTCTCTCTCTCTCTCTCTCTCAAAAGAAAAAGAGAGAGAGAGAGAGTATGTTCGGTGATTGGAGTGAATGAACTTGTGACTTGCCAGATCGGACCTCTAGCCCTTGGTAGGTTCAATGGATTTATCACTCTTTGGATTGTAGAAAATGCAAGTGATACTCTCTCTTTCATGTGCTCTATGCTGTTGTAAATTGCATTGCTTAGCACCTGTCAAAAAAAAATAAGAAATAGAAAATTAAAAAAATGATAATTTCCATTTAACTCAATTTTGGTTGGTAAGAAAAAAAAGGTGAAAGTGAAAATTTGAACGTGTACTGGGGCATATATTAGTTATCAAAAATGATAGGGATACACATCATACGACACACTAAACGACACATCAGCTTTAAATGCATGTACCCTGTATTATGTAAGTGATGCACAGAAAAATATAAAAAATTCAAACAATACAGAGTACATGTATTTAAAGCACAGTGTGTCGATCATTTGATGTGTATTCCTATCATTGTTGATTAGTTATATTTGACTGATTCAAGCAAATGGGAGTACACCTATTTAAAAGATTAGTGGGAGATTCAAAGAGGTCCAAATATATAATAGCTAGCAAATACGGAGTAAAAGTTTTAAAAACTACTTCTTCCGTCCTAAATTCATGGACACTCCTTTTATTTTGGGTTATTCCAAAATATTAGTCCATGTTGAAAAGTCAAAACAACAAATTTTGAATATTTATTATTTTGCCCTTTCTTTTTTCACAATCCCAATTATTCGAAACGCATTTATGAGGGACAAATTTGGAAAGTTGGAGCATAAAAATTTGACAAAATACAATAATTATATTCCCTTAAAAAGTTAGATTCCCCAAAAGTGCCAAGCAATTTGGGATGAAGGAAGTATAATATATACTGATCTCCAGTTATTTGGTTGAGTAATACTTTATCTTTGTTAGTCAACGGTTCAAAAAACAGTAAGTCAAGAATTCTCATGGTAACTTTATGGTTTTGTATTTTCGATTTTTGTTTTCATTTTTTGACAGAGAGAGAGAGATGGGACCTGAATTTGATCACCAAGATTACAATTAAGGCATTGGGAATAGGCTTCACTGAGTCCCAATCTCTTGTCTTTTCGGACTTGGAGACCCGGTACATCATCATCGGATAACAAGGAGGGTAATACCGCCAGGATCCGAGTGAGAAGAGAGATCAAGTGTGAGGTTTGGCTCAGGGCACTTTGGGTGGAAATTTACCCTCCACTAAGCACAAATATCTTCATCACCAAAGGCTTTTTGAAGATATTGCTCTTCTAACCCAAGGTTTCTTGATAGTATGTTGATCAAACTTTTTACATAGTTTCTCCAGTTCACTACTGCACTCCCCAATCAATTTCCTATAGAATGGTAAAGGAAAGGTCAATATTCCAGAAAGTGTATAAATGTTTGTCTAAAATGTAATAGGAGAAAATACAACTTCCTTTATGTTCTTCGATCTTCTTTTTCTTTAATTAACTTTTTTTCCAACCCTTTGGTGGAAGTCCAATATGAATCACTTAGGTCTCTCGTGATAATATTGTGATTTTTGATTTTTGTTCAATTTTTTGAATTAATCACAGCTAACTACCAATACAAAAAATAGAAACAAAAATTGAAAATCAAGATGCAACTTCGTTACCATACGTGCTCTTAGCGGACGTCTTATTTTCAAAATCTGCCCATTCAAGAAATTCAGTGTTAGGAATCGAAATACCTTCTTCATCAATTGCTTCATAAGCCGGCTAAGAAATCGATCCATCGATCTACCTTAAAGAAGAAGACGATGCGCTAATGCTCTTATATCAAAGAAGCAAATTGAGAGACTGAAAAATATTTTTTTCTGTATTACTTTGATCTGTTGAGTACATTGATCTCTTATATAGACATTGGTGGAGTGTCTTTATTCACTGAGAAATCAATGTGTGTACTCTAGCAAGTCCTCTCATATTTGTCTACAAAAATGGTGCAAATAGCGCTTGAAGAAGGGAGTTTGATAGTGACAGGATTTGGATGGACAGAATTGGGTATTTCCTCTTTGTTTTTCTCGCATCTGTATTCTTGTGCAATCTCTAATTCCATCTCCATAGCTATATTACATATGTATGGAAATTATAATTACAATAATATTAGGTATACACACTTTTCTACACACTTTTTGACACACTATGTTTTAAATGCATGTACCTTGTGATGTTTAAAATTTTTACACTTTTCTGTGCACCACTTACACAATACATGGTATATGCATTTAAAGATGTGTGTCAAAAAACGTGTACAAAAGTGTGTATGCATAGCATTACTCTTATAATTATTCCAATAAATTTTTTTCGTAAACTAGGGGTGTAACTTGGGCGGGATTGAAAGGGTTTCGACTTTGCCCAAGCCAGAGCCCGAATTCAAGTAGTCTATCCATATCCGAGCCCGACATAAATACGAACTTTTCAACTCGAGCCCGATTTGTGATTTAATAATAAAACCCGAGTCCGAGCCCAAATTGAGCCCAATATATATATATATATATATATTTTTTTTTTTTTTGTGCAAACCGATATTTGGTATGTAAACAACAATATGTAAAGTATCAAATCCAAATTTTTGGTTTAGATTGGGAAAAAAAACATTCATCTATTAATTTAGTGCTTGAATAATATCTAATAGTGTATTCTTGATACTAAAAATCCACTATAATTTAATGTCAAAAATAATATATAAATAGAATTCGGGCTCTGGTTCCATGGTTCAACAAAATTTGGCCCAAGCCTGACTCGACTTAAATTTGGGTATGCATTATTTTGCCCACGCCCGCCCATGGTGAAAGTACAACATGCCCAAGCCTGATTATTTTCGGGCCAGGCCCAGGCCAGGTCTAGACACGGATTGGCCCGCCCGAGTTGCACCCCTATGTAAACCAAAAAATCAAAATTATAGTATTTCAACCCCCCACACATGACTTCAACATTCTCCTATGAAAATCTAGTGGGTCTACTCCCACGTGAATTGAGAATCACATTTGAGAGGACATTCAAGTGGTCCCACGATTGTTGAAGATAGTCCTACTGTCATATATATTAAAAATCCACATTTAAGCATAAAATTTGGAAAACATATATTTCATTACTCAATTCATAATAAAGTGTCTAGAATAATATCTTGAGAAAAGTACAAGATTTACCTAATTTTTATTTTAGAAATTTAGGCAAAAATCTCTAGAAGTAACAGGCTAGAGTTTAAAGTACAATTTGATTCTTAGTTTGTTAAACATACAGCCCCTCAAAGGTAGAGTTAAGTGAAATTTTACATAAAATTCATGTTCTGGTTCAGTAAAATTTTACTTAATATTTTTGTACGGAGATATTTCCCTAATAAAGAATCTTAATTATCCTTAACTTTAAAAAAATCTTATTATAACGTCGGTTTTACTAATTATCCCTTTTTGTTTTTACATAAATAATAAATAAAATAAATACTTAGTAAAATGTCCCTCGTTTAAGACTTATTAAGTTAAAGGACAACTCGTTTGATTACATGAATGTAAACGAGATATAGAATGTGTAAAAGTTAATTGTGGCCTTGAGATATTACTATTGTGTTTAATTACATTGAAAAACAGATTTAATTCATTATGTTAATGGATATATAACTATTTATTAATAAATAGTTATTAGTTATGTAATTAACTCTTTCAATTCAAATATTATTTAAGTTATGTTATCATGTATTCCCTCTGTCACATTTTATGTGTCTCTGTTGGGGACTTCAACTATTTAAGGGGACAAAAATAATCTACACTTACTTTTTACAATTGCCCATAATCATTGCACTTTTCTTTTTTTGTTTTTTGTTTTAGTGTTGATTATAAGGAAGGGTAGTTTAGGAAACTAAGTAAAATTTGCATACCAATTTAGGAAAGTCGATAACAATTTTGGGACATCCCAAAAAAGAAAGAGGAACACATAAAATGGGACGGAGGGAGTATTAAACAATAGTTAATACATTTTCACATGCTACCTATAACTAATAATACAATATTGTTGTGTTGTAAGTAAAGTGATGTAATTTAATGTGAAAAGGTCGATTTATTTTTTATTCTTATTTTTATTTTTTTGATCGAGAAAAGGTAGATTTATACTAGTTGTTAGCAACATGAAATACAACAGTTAAAATATTTGAGTACCAAAATTTAAATTTAAATTTTGGCTAAACATTGTTGTAGTACCGTGTAGTTCTGGCTATATTTCACTTTGAGTCTTGTATTTTCAAATATAATATTTTGGTCCCTTAAGTTTTAAAATTGTAGGAGTATTAATTTGGTACCAAAAAGTTGAAATAATATAAGGCGTAAAGTGAAACTTTTCCCAAATATGGATATTAAAGACAATACAGGGCCGGCCCTGGCAGCATGCAGCCAAGCGGCTGCATTGGGCCCAGGCTGCCCAGCCCATTAGTGAAGGCCCCTTTTTTTTGTTTTTTGTTTTTCTTGTTTTTCTTTTGTATTGGGCCAAAGGCCATTGTGTATTATAGGGCCTTTTTTGTTTTCAATTTTCCTCCCATTCTCCAAGACTCCAACCCGTAGGAAGCTACGCAAGGCCTCTTTTTTTTTTGTGTTTTGATTTTTGGGATTAAGGTGTTGTATATTTGGGAACTACGTTGAACAACACTAATGTAATTATGTGCTTATTGTCTCATTTTAATGAAAATTATTACATACTCTTATAAGTTTTGCGCTTATGAAATTTAATATAGAGGGGCCCACCTTTGAAAGTTCGCATGAGGCCTTAGAAAATTTTGGGGATTTCAGGGCCGGCCCTGAGACAATATAACCCATTTTGAGCCAAACTGGGTCTTAGGCCCATTCATTGCATAGATCAAATGTTTACACTTCATACCCTTACGGTTGTAATAATAAATAAAAATGAAATACAGAAAGGACCGGCCATAAGGGTACTCTAAGCTCTTAATTGGATATTTCTTACTTTCATATGAGATCGGTATCTTGTTCCTTGTGCTACTTAGTAGAGATAGGTTGTGTGGTCCTTGTGATATATGGGTGTGGAGTGGGTTTTTTGTATTGTTATTTCTGTATAGTTTCATGTGATTGTGATTTTATTTTTTTTGGGTGTAGTTGTTTTTGGCTATGGTCTATTCCGCATCTTTGGTTTGTATAGATATGCACATGGTGTTTGTTGTTTTTCCTGAGAGAGATGATAGTTGTATTGTGTGGAGGTTTTCCCTAATTAATATTTATACACATATTGCTATTTCAAAATAATAATAATAATAATAAGATGACACATACTCTATTTAGTTTATAGAATTTAGAGAAGAATAATGTTAGGTTTACCTAAACGGGACATCTAAATAATATACTTGTTGATGTGAATTTTTAAAATTATTCATCAATTATACCAAATAAAGTTCGAATTTATTTAAAAAATACCGTGTAGATAGTTTAGGTACACCAAATCGGTATATTTTAACATTTTCTTTTAGAGAATGAGAAGAAAAATGAGAAGAAAAGACGATATCTCATAGTGCTGTCTCGTTTGTTTAAATAGTGTTAGAAGACAAAATTTTAAGGGTTAATTACACTTTCACCCCCTGAATTATGACCTATTTTTAATTCACCGCCATCAAGTATAAGACCCGACGAGTTACCCCAGCGAGTTGAATCGTCGTTAGTTATTCTGACTGAAATTGTGGTTTTACCATTTCACCCCTACTTAAAGTTGTTAACTGATGACATTTTGGGTCAAAATTGACAACTCCAAAAATGCCCTTCTTGTAGGGCTTGTGTCACACCCCAACCCGCTCTGAGCTGATTAGGACACGTGTAACAAGGCTACGAACCCTCAAGCAACACTAATTAGCAAGAAAGTATGAATTAAACATCATAAATAAACTTTGTTGTGACAAAACAACGCTAAGGAAAAAATGGTCATTTAGAAAATATGAACAAATTTTATATCAAAAGATAGCTCTTTGAGTCTCGATTCCAACGCAGAAAACGCCACGTGAATCCGTGTTTTTTTTTTAAAAAGAGTTGTGTTCGTTTTCGTAAAAGTCGACAAAAAATATTTGCGAAATCACTGTTTTGGGCAGAGGGGTGTTCGACCGGTCGAGCGGGTCAGTTCCACCGGTTGAGAGGGATCAGAATGAAAATCAAACTTCTACCCTGCATTCTTTTTACATGTACAAACTTATTCAAAAGTTCCCAATTCAAATGGATACAAATCTAAGACATTCTCAACTTTATTAAGATCATTCAGACACAACTCCAAGCAACCAAACGTGTTCAACCTAGTTAAACCAAAATAAGCTATTAACACACACAAATTTCATCAAAACTAATATGACCCTAGAAACTTGTAAGAAGGAGTTCCAAAAACTTTGTAAAAAACTTAATTCCGACCAAAACTTATCCAACACCTATGAATACTCATAGAACTTCTTGAACATAACTCAAATAGACATTGGGGGTACTTCCAAACACTTTAAACTTGCACCTAAACTCAATTGAATCAAAATAAGACATTTAAGCCCAAACCTTGATGTGTATGAACATAGAGTTTTGTCGGAAAAGAATTCAAAAGCATTACATACAACTTAGTTACAAACAAAACTTGTCTAAAATGATTGTGACACACACCCGAACTTGCCGGATTGGTCCAACTCGACTAACATATAAAATCCATAGTTTAAAAAAGGAATTACATAAGTTCCTCAAAGTTTAACTCCAACTCCCACGATTATAAGCATTATAACTTAAGTACCACAAGTCCAAAACATAATCTGCATCATGTTACAAGTTTGTAAACATATAAAATAAGTCTAAGTCTTGCCCCATCCCCAAGCTCTAAACATCTCCTCTTCGCGCATTTTTCGAACCTGTGTGGTTGTTATATACCACAATAGAAGATGGAAAACAATTTTCTTAAGTATTAGGCTTAGTGAATTAACTAATGTGCTTAATATGACATGAACATGTATAATGCTACAATTTAGGCACATAAGCATACGTAATCGTAGAATAGTTGGGTTAATGGTTCACTCAAATCGGAAGACCACTCCATTGGCCGCGCAGTCACTTCTATTCCTTGAACTTTCGTTCTTTATAATGGATTCTTCCTCTTCTCCTCCCTTATCTCTTCATAATGAACCATTATTCCCAATCATTCATTGACCCCTTAATACATAAGCACATAATCATATAGCATGATAATTTTCCACATAATTAACATGAAATTCTCAGCCTTAACATGAATTCAACTACCAAATCTAGATTTATCACTTTTTAATTAGCAATTGAAGCATATAACATGAACCACATCCAAGATTTTAATTAGAAAACTGACCTCTTTGATTTTTACCCAAAATTAAGCTTAGAGATGCTGAATTTCACCAAAACCCAGCTCAAACCTCTCTCCGGGGTGATTCCTACACGTTTTTCGATAAATCGTGTGTCACCGATTAAAGTAAGATACCAAAATCCAATGATTAAAACGTAAAAGAAAGGTATAGAAATGACTGTCTCACCTCCAAGAGTCCAAATATGGCTTCAGTTCGCGAATTGGATGATGAATGTCAATGGAATGGCGAAAAGACGACGTCGGAGTCTCGTATCTCTCTATATCTCGTCGTCGTCGTCGTCGTCTCTCTCTCTCTCTCTCTCTCTCATCCAGTCTGTTTTTGTCACACCCCACTTTTCACTACCAAACATAAAAGAAATATTTACATTAAAATTTCAAATTGTCAAGTGTATTTTAAAACAACAAAAATAATTAAACTTGAGTGCCCAAAAGTTACATTTAAATTCATTTACACAATTAGGATCCAAATAACTCGAACCCACACGGTACTCTAAGGTGCTCCAATTTGACTGTTGCCAATGGTACCTGCATTTAAAATAACACACGGGGAAGTATACAATATGACAAGAATAATAAAGGCTCAAAAGTACAATGAATTACCACGACGGCATAAGAATTGCTAGGATCAAATAATATAGACCAATCACTCAACCCACCCGTTCACACAATTTACCCGCTCACCCACATGAGCATCATACAAGGTTCCTCTTGGTCACATAGCAAAGAGCCACCTCACCTCACCTCACCCGTCACCATTCCTCGGTCCCTGAGGCCTATTAGACTGTTGGTAGGTGCTCATTGCTCATGTATCCTTTAGTTCCATAGCACTCAGCCAAAAAAATAATATATTAATAACATTTTAACCAATAAGACATGGATTCCAAGAAAAGACAACATAAGCAAAGAGAGTACAAATAGGGATGACAAGAAAATACTCCGGAGATTAAGAGCATATTGTACACAATCCCGTACCTTAAGATATGGTAGGATAATTCCTACATACTTCTGCTTCTCAAAAGCTTTTCCCAAACATCACCTCATCTCATTTTTCAATAGCTTAAACAAACAGAGCCTAAACTCCTATCTCTCGCAACTCTCTGCTATTTGTCTTTGCAAAAAGAAATGAAATGAGTTTTTATAACCAACAAGTCTTAGATTGGATGATGACTCACCAAAACAATAAATATTGGATGATGACTCATCAAAATAATAAATATTGGATGATGACTCACCAAAATAATAAATATCTATGTTTTTTTTTTATTAATTTAGTCAAAGCATACATATCACTAGGATGTAATATCTAATGACTCAACAACTATCATCATTTCAAAATCTAGATACACAACTAGTTGGCCGACTAGTGTTAGGGTGTGTTTGGAAAACCAAATTTGTTTGGGTTGGGGTCTCACAGTTTTGTTTTGAGAGTTTAATCCCACTCTTGACACATGCACAATACATACAATGTATTGGCAAACATTTTTCACTTCTTTTCATTTATACACCCATTAGTTCTAACTCCTTAATTATTAAGAAATCACCCGAACATTTTATTAATTACCTAATTATCTAAATGGGTGTTTGTCTAAGTCCCGCATGGGTCCCACACGTGAACCCAAATATTTTAATGAAGTTGCTATCGTACTTACAATTATGCACCTTTTTGCACAAAAGGCCCTTATTTGGGTATCCAAACTAGTACCAAAAGCTAACACATTTTGCAATATAATATAAAAGCAACTTTAACAGTTACTCATTTAATCATATCAAATGCAACCAATATGTAAATGCAAATTTTATTATCAGGCCCTTCACTGGGCCCCACTTTTATACAGGTCCTACCTTACTGGGGACTTTTCAATGTATTTTTTTATTGAACAATTTTCCACTGGTGAGTCCACAGCCCCACCTTAAATCATCATATGCACTAATGATATTAACTAATGCATACTAATAATATAATAACCCTCTTTTTCGGGTACGGGTGTTACATTTCTCCCTCACGTTTAAGAAGTTTGCCCCCAAACTTTCCTTAGCTCATAGTACCAGATGAACATAAACATTCCTTCTCGAACTTTTAACAGTTCACATATAACAACTCGATTCAAATCCGACTTCTGACCCTGTATCCCATATTAATATACATTGATTTGATTCTATCTATATATAATCTCAATCGATAAACAACTAATCCATATCATTTTGGAAATTAACTCACTTACCTAAAATGTGTGTCCCAACTAATCCTTACCTTATAGTAAGAAGTTCTACCATGGTTCAGTTTCATTGCATCGCCTCTTGCAAGATTAAGAAATTTTGTACAAGTCAAATATTACATTTCAATGACAGGCGTCTATTTTCATATAACTTCATAACTCGCATATAACTCGATTAACTTCAATGAATTTGCAGTTCATAATCGATAACACTCACCCTACCTGGTAAACATGTCCTCAATCATTCATATGCCAACAACTTATCTCATCGACTTGGGTAATTCTACCATGAAATTCATTATAAGCGATAGATACTCATTCTCATTTAATCATTAACATTAACTATAATAACCCTACAAATTTTCAATGTTTCTGCCTTTATTACCAGTTACCTCACATCTCAAATAGTGTTTTACGATTTCCAGCTAAATGTAATTTGCTCAACATCTCAACTTCAACTTTGACCTGGTAGTGCTCGGACTTCAAATCAATCTTCAAAAATTGATGTCCCCTATAGTTGATTAATAAGACATCTCATATAATAAATGTGTGATTAGTATTATGAAATACCCAATCGCTAGCATACTACATTTAACAATTTCGTCAACAATTTTAATATTTCTTCTGAAATCCCTTCCATAAGCGATTTTCATTCAAATCACATACTTGGCTTCTAGATTTCAATACATCCTGCTGTAAAATGGAGTTCAATCTCTTTCCTTTTCATGATCATTCTAAATTTCTTTCTCAAAACGTACAGAACCCAACCAATCTGTAAGTTAACCCTTTCTAATCCATTGCAATAATGTCAATTGAAACCAAGTCACTGTCTTCGTTTCTTTCCTTTCTTTTCAAAATAATTTCAATTTTTCACAAATCTAAGTCTCAATGCAGTTATTCTCAAATGATCAACACATTGATATAATACTTCAATCTACCAATCTAAGCTTCAAATATTAACAACTACACCGACCTTACCCAATTAGCATTGGATTTTCATATCGTGGCCTAACATAAGTTCCAACTATCCTCTTTATTGTATATTCGATTTTTGTAATGTAAACAAATATTTGAATCTCTGCAATCCACATAATTTCTTGATTGTAGTAGTAATACCGTCGAATATTCAATAGAAAAAATACCACTAAATTTCAAATCTTATGTCTGGTAATTTATCTCGTGAAGTTCTACCTATTTATGAAGTGTAAGCAACTCTTGTACCAACACATCATTCAATCCTAATACAAGGTTTCCTCGTAATTGATAAATTCCTGGTGCTTGTATACATTCCACACATGTCCCTATTCAAATAATTAAATCTGGGGACCCTTGTATCTATAATACAATTATAGTTACTACTAACCCCATGCCCTCTATTAGTTTATTTCTTACTATCTTGCTTCAACTGTGGTGGAACTATAAAAATTCCTTCATTAAAATATAACCCCAAATCTCATACAAATTTCTTCACACCTCCAGTTCATTCAAAAGAAATATTAACTCTGAATAATTGCATCACTAAGAATACCATCACAAATGCTTAGAATAACTGTACTAGGTTCTCAACGACGTTTTCTCAACACTTTTGCTCTAGTCTTTCGCTAGTAATATGCATATCTGAGGTTATATCAAGGAATACCTAAATCTCTGAATTACCCAACAAATAATTTATTTGTAGTTTGGATGCCTGTTCTCGACTGTAGCTTCATTCAATCCCAATCAATACCACTGATTCCAATTACCTGGTCTCTTTGTTTCGCAACAACACTAATAATCTCTATTGTAATATGTTCAAATGACCAAATTTCCTATCAAACAATTTTCAGAGGCTATTTCCAATTCTTTTAACCCCCACGAATTCATTCAGTACAATACCCCATATATCAGTTATAATTTTATCGCTTCATTGATCGTAACTCCACTGTCTTCCTTCAATTTGCAAACTAATTCAGCGACTCTGATGACATATTAGGAAATCCATTTACTATCCAAACATTTTCAAGTTCAAGCTCGTGTCTTCCCACATTCCAAGCTGATAAATTCTAACGGTTATCATAATACAGAATGATGACATCATACCAACACCCTTTTGAATTAACCCCCGTTTAATTCAATATGTTATCAACACCGAATCAACTGCAACATACTTATTTGACAGCCATTTCATACTATTGATAATTTATTAAATTAACAATATTATACCCACCGAAGCCAAGCCTATAATACCCTTACTTCACTTATCCCTGGTATACCAAAATCAATCGTAGAAAACCCCGATAAGTTACTACTAACCAAATCTCAGGTCTAGAGATTCCCAATATTACCCTTGATTAGTTGATAACTGTTATGATATAATAAACCAAATCTCTTTTGAAATTAGAATAACTCATATAAAGCACAATAAATAATAATTTCACCTATTACCTAAATTTTGTGGCGGCTCAAGCATAAGTTAGGAGTTTCAATCTTCTTGTTGTTCTTTCCCTTTTAGCGGTTGAACAGATCCTGGAGTAGTCTTAGGTATCGAAGAACTTGGACCTTCTTGTTGTCTATTAGGACATTCGTGTACCCGATGGCCCGATTGACCACATTCATAACACTTATCCTTAAACTTTGTACTCGCGCTTGGACAATTCCTTGCAATATGCCCGACTTGTCTACAAATATAACAGACTATAATTTTGCGATATACACCCCAGTAGTGCTTATTATACATTGAACAATGTGGCTTTCTCTCCCTTGGTGTATTAATTGTTGTTGAACTTCCTACATTTGCTCTTTTATACTTACCCTGACTTTCACTTACATTTTCTCCAGATCTCTTACCTTCTTGATGTTGTCGGAACTCTGCTGGAAACTCCTATGTGGTCGGTTGCACCTTTCTTACCTCGGGATTTGGGTTTTCATGTTCTTCCTCTACCGATGGCATTCTGATTTCTACTGCCCTTACTATTATTTCCATAACTCGTTCTACTCGGTCTACTCTTGACTGTGATGTTTGTCTTTTTCTCAAATCCATTACTAGCAGACAATTAAGCCTGATATCCCATGCGTGTTACTATAAATAACATGCTATGCATGCTAAACAACTTTTTAAGCATGCTAAGTAAACGTGGATACATGTTCGTGTAACTACATGTCGTTGTGTGCTCACTACACGTTGTATACGACACTCATCCCAAAGGCTCTAGCCTAGTAATCTTTCCAAAAATTGTCATACACCAACCCGCTCTGAGTGAATTATGACACGTGTAACATGGCTACAAACCCTCAAGCTACAATAATTACTAAGAAAGCATGAATTAAACATCATAAATAAATTTGTTGTGACAAAACAGCCCAAAGGGAAAAATGGGCATTTAGAAAATATGAACAAAATTTATACCAAAAGATAGCTCTTTGAGTCTAGGCTCCAACGTAAAAAAAGGGCACACGAATCTGAGTTTTCTAGAAAGAGTTATGTCTGTTTTCGTAAAAGTCGACGAAAAATATTTGCGAAATCAATGTTTTGGGCAGTGGGGTGTTCGACCGGTCGAGCCGGTCAGTTCCACCGGTCGAGAGGGATCAAAATGAAAATCAAACTTCTACCCTACATTCTTTTAACGATTCCAAAG
The DNA here is from genome assembly GCA_033977485.1 of Hydrangea macrophylla. Lineage (NCBI taxonomy): Eukaryota > Viridiplantae > Streptophyta > Magnoliopsida > Cornales > Hydrangeaceae > Hydrangea > Hydrangea macrophylla. Next base: position 111,852,130 of record CM066999.1, read on the forward strand.
TTCCCAATTCAAATGGGAACAAATCTAAGACATTCCCAACTTTATTAAGATCATTTAGACACAACTCCAATCAACCAAACATGTTCAACCTTGTTAAACCAAAATAAGCTATTAACACACATAAATTTCATCAAAACTAACATGACCCTAGAAACTTGTGATAAGGAATTCCAAAAACTTTGTAAACAACTTGGTTTCAACCAAAACTTATCCAACACCTATGAATACTCATAGAACTTCTTGAACATAACTCAAATAAACATTGGGGGAACTTCCAAACACTTTAAACTTGCACCCAAGCTCAATTGATTCAAAATTAGACATTTTAAGCCCAAACCTTGATTAAACTTGTATCAACATAGAATTTTGTCAAAAAAGAGCTCAAAATCATTTCATACAACTTAGTTACAAACAAAACTTGTCCAAACTGGTTGCGACACACACTCGGACTTGCCGAATTGGTCCAATTCAACTAACATACAAAATCCATAGTTTAGAACAAAAGGAATTACATAAGTTCCTCAAAGTTTAACTCCAACTCCCACTCCCACAATTATAAGCATTATAACTTAAGTACCACAAGTCCAAAGCATAATCTGCATCATGTTACAAGATTGTAAACATATAAAACAAGTCCAAGTCTTGCCCCATCCCCAAGCTCTGAACATCTCCTCTCCGCACATTTCGAACCTGTGGTGGTTGTTATATACCATAACAGAAGATGGAAAATGATTTTCTTAAGCATTACGCTTAGTGAATTAACTAATGTGCTTAATATGACATGGACATGTGTAATGCTACAATTTAGGCACATAAGCATATGTAATCGCAGAATAGTTGGGTTAATGGTTCACTCAAATCGGAATGGACTTCCGTTCTTTATAACAGATTCTTTCTCTTCTCCTCCCTTATCTCTCCATAATGAACCATTACTCCCAATCATTCATTGACCACTTAACACATAAGCACATAATCATATAGCATGATAATTTCCCACATAATTACCATGAAATTCTCAACCTTAACATGAATTCAACTACCAAATCTAGATTTATCACTTTTTAATTAGCAATTGAAGCATACAACATGAACCACATCCAAGCTTTTAATTCGAAAACTGACCGCTTTGATTTTGACCCAAAAATAAGCTTAGAGATGTTGAATATCACCAAAACCTAGCTCAAACCTCTTTCTGGGGTAATTCCTACATGTTTTCGGTAAACCACGTGTCACCGATTAAAATGAGGTACCAAAGTTCGATGATTAAAACGTAAAAGAAAGGTATAGAAATGACTATCTCACCTCCACGAGTCCAAATATGGCTTCGGTTTGCGAATTGGACGACAGAACGGCGAAAAGATGACGTCGGAGTCTCGTATCTCTCTATATCTCGCCGGCTCTCTCTCTCATCCAATCTATTTTGTTTTGAGAGTTTAATCCCTCTCTTAACACATGCACAATACATGCAATGTGTTGGCAAACATTTTTCACTTTTTTTCATTTACACCCCCATTAGTTCTAACTCCTTAATTATTATGAAATCCCCTAAACATTTTATTAATTACCCAATTATCTAAATGGGTGTTTGTCTAAGTCCCGCTTAGATCCCATACGTGGTTTCAAATATTTTAATAAAGTTGCTATTGTACCTACTAATTATGCTCCTTTTTGTAAAAATGCCCTTATCTGGGTATCCAAACTAGTACCAAAAACTAACACATTTAGTAATATAATATAAAAAGCAACTTTATATAGTTACTCATTTAATCATATAAAATGCAACCAATATGTAAATGCAAATTTCATTATCTTGCCCTTCACTAGGCCCCACTTTCATACCAGTCCCACCTTACTGGGGACTTTTCAACTATGTTCTTTACTGAACAATTTTCCACCAGTGAGTCCACAGCCCCACCTTAAATCATCATATGCACTAATGATATTAACTAATGCATATTAATAATATAATAACCCTCTTTTCCTGGTACGAGTGTTACAGTTTGCTTCTCTCTCTCTCTCTCTATCATAGTCTCTCACCGTCTCTCTCTCTCTCTCTCTCTCTATGTCTCTCTCTCTCTGTATCTCACAACATCTTCTTCCCCCACAAACCCAAATCAAAGAAAAACCCTAGTTTCATTTCTTGATCACAAAAAAGAAATGGAGAATTCAACCCAAGTGTCACACCCGTTCCAGAAGTTTCATGGTTTTATCATTTCATATTTGAGATTTTGCAATTTATCAATGTTATTTAATAATTGAGGTGAGTTGACTGTGAGTCAACGGTAAGGTGTCTAGTAGAGACACGGGAATCTGGTAATACATGTTGCATTAGCATGATTAAATGACATTTATATGATTTAAATGTTATTTGAGATATCTGGTATTTTGATGAATAGTAAATTTACATGTGTATGGTAATTTTTGCTAATCGTGATATTATTCTATATCATTTTGAACACTGTGGTAAGAATGTGAGTGACACATTATATAAAAGGTAGGTGGTATAGAGATTTCACAGAATTTAGTTTTTGGAACCTTATTTTGGACTAAAACGAAACTTAGTCGAAAACTTTTATAAACTTGGTTTTCACTCGTGAAATAATAAAGTAGACGTATAAGACATTTCGGGAGGTAATTAGAAGTTTTGGAAACTCGTGGGGAGGTAAGCATAATTTACGAAACCCGTGCCTATCAATTTTTTTTTTTGTAAACTTTCTAAAAATATCCTTGGAGGAGAGAAAATGAGATTTTGGTGCCGCGAGCTTTGGGACACCGATCGACGACCGTTCGTCCGTCAGTTTTTTTCCAGATTTGAGATTTGAACTCCTCGAGGTAACGATTTGATACCTCTTAGGCCTCGTTGGCTTAGTTTTTCGAAGATTTAATTTCTAAAAATTTGGAAAAAAAAACCCAGTAAAACTTATAAGAATCGCGTATAACGTGAGATCCGAGGTATGGAGGTAGATCCGGTCACCATGGGACCTAGCTAGATGGACCCAATCGTCGCATTCTTGACAACAGGCGCGCTACCAGACGAGAAAGAAGATGCCCACCGGGTCAAATACCGGGCGGCCCGATATCATCTTGTTGACGGTATCCTATATAAGAGAGGATTCACTATCCTACACCTCCGCTGTGTTCACCCCGCGTAGGTCCAAGCGATATTGTTCGAAATCCATGAAGGAGTGTGCGGGAATCACATCGGAGGTCGGGCACTCTCCAGGAAGGCCTTATTACAAGGTTATTACTGGCCAACCATGGCCCGAGATTCTCAAGAGTATGTCAGAAGGTGTGACAAGTGTCAGAGATACTCTCCCATGATCAACCGATCGGAAGAGCTCCAGACACCAATCCACAGCCCCTGGTCGTTCACCCAGTGGGGTATCGACATTGTCGGTCCCCTGCCGATGGGAAAAGGATAGGTCAAGTTTGTCGTGATCGCTGTTGATTACTTCACCAAGTGGGCAGAGGCCGAGCCCTTGACGACAATAACCGAACGGAAAATGGAAAGCTTCGTAGAAAGGAATATTCTCAGTAGGTTCGACATTCCCTGGGTTCTGGTCAGCGATAACGACAGATAATTCGACACCCCTATCTTCAGGCAGTTCTGCTCGGGTTACGAGATACTAAATCATTACTCCTCCCCCGAGCACCCTCAAGCCAACGATCAAGCCGAGGTGACAAACCGAACAATCTTGCAGTCAATCAAAATAAGGCTTGAAGGTGCCAAAGGGCTGTGGGCTGAAGAACTACCCTCCTGTGGGCCTACCGCACTACACCCCGAGCGGCAACAGGCGAGACGTCATTCTATTTAACCTATGGATTCGAGGCGGTGGTCCCCACAGAGCTCGGGTTGCCTACATATCGGGTGGCTAACTTTAGTGCGCCGGATAATGAAGAAGCTATCAGGTCAGAACTGGATCTGGTGGAGGAAAGGAGAGACCGAGCCTATCTAAAGGTGGTAGCCTACAAGTAATGGGTTTTGCGATACTACAACAGCAAGGTGAAGCACCGCAATTTTCAAGTCGGAGACCTTGTCCTTATGGCAGTGAACCAGTCCACCCGGATCCCAAGCCATGGGAAGTTGGGGGCAAACTGGGAAGGCCCGTATAAAGTAACCAGGGTCAGCCAACCGGGAACTTATTGGCTACAGAGCATGGACGGACACGATCTCTCTCATCCTTGGAATGTGCAACACCTCCGCAAGTATTATCAGTAACACTTGGCCACGGGAATTTAGTATTGGTAGAGAAATTTATTTTTGTAGCTCTAATTGAGTAACCGCTATAAATTTTTGTTTTTAAATAAAATTGAATAGTTTATTTTGCAAATTTACTCCTGTCAGTACACCGTGCAATACAGAAAAGTCCTCGGTCTAACCCCGAGGCACAAAAGACCTTGGGCTCCGAACCCAGGCACAAAAAGACCTCGGGCTCCGAACCCAAGCACAAAAGACCTTGGGCTCCGAACCCAGGCACAAAAGACCTTGGGCTCCGAACCCAGGCCCGGCTTCGCCTAGGTCTAACCAACGATGGGGGCAAACCCCTAGGTGGCTGATGATGGCAAGCCTAGAAGGACCTTGCAACCACCTATGTTCCAGGTTAGTTTCCTACGGTCACTCCTCACCACGTCCCGCCTTCGCAGGACGCTCGGGGGGCAAGGGGATACTAGACCCAAATAGGAAATTACATAAAGCTTTGCTTAGGTCCAGCTGACGACGGGGGCAAACCCCTAGGTGGCCGACGATGGTAAGCTTCAAAGGACCCTGCAACTACCCATGTTCTAGGTTGGTTTCCTACGGCCACCCACTCCTGCACTCCGGCCTTAGCAAAATGCTTGGGGGGCAGGGGAATATTAGGCCAAAACAGGAAATCACACCGGTCACTAAAGGAACTTGGAAGATATTCCTAAGGGCTTACAGTGATCAGAGATAGATATCCCGGACGGTAAAACAGGATACTCCTATAATACACTGGGCCATCCCGGACGGTAAAGCAGGATATTCCTATAATACACCGGGACATTCCGGACGCTAAACAGGATAAGTTCCTATGGCACACTGGGCTATTACCTGTAAAACAGGTCAAGAAGACTGGGTGTTCTACTGGTTACAAGTTCCTAAACCATTTGCTAAGGTAGGGAATTAGGTCGGCTAAAAACCAGGTGGATACTAGCAATCGCAAACAGGCACAGTGCAGATAAAAGTAAACAGTTAATGGAAAGTGAGGAGAAAATGGAAAGAAAGTTTGACCTCGAAGGCCTTTTCATTAATAAAGAACTGTACAAAGCCAGGGGGGCAGTTGTAGTAGCCTCCCCATAAAGAAAAAAAAACTACAACAATATAAAAAAAAAAAAAAACAAACAAACAAACAAAACAACACCCATAGGTCATGGGTTGTCCACAACGACCACTTCTTCCTCCTCAGCAGCTTGCTCTTCCATAGAGAGGTCCCCGGTCGGTGCAGCTTTAGCGGCGACCTCGGAGTCAGCTTGGCCCTCCTTCTAGTAACTGGACTTTGCCCAAGAGTAGCCAGACAGGTCCCAGTCAGGGTGGTCAACAGCAGCCCGCTTCGCCAGATCAGCGTAGCCCGTGAGGAACCCTGCCTCTAACTCCTCCTCAGCATCCTTAGCTTCGGCACCCCGAGCGGCAGTAAGCTCCGAAAACGTGGCCGTCATGGCCGCCAAGTCCTTATCGGCAGTGATCTTCCCGGCTTCCGCGGCTGCAGCTTTCATCTCTGTAACCTTCCGGGCGGCCCGCTCGGTTGAAAGAGAGTCGCGGGTCTCCCCTAGCTCCAGGGCCGCTGCCCGGGATTTTTCCTCCTCCACGGAGAGAGCAAACTCCGCGGACTCCCGGGCAGCCCTCTCCACGGACAGGACAGCCTCTGTAGCAGCCAACCTCTCAGCAACGTCGAGAAGGGTGGCTTCAGCCCCGGCCGCAATGCAGCCAATCTGCAAGATCAAGACAACGCCAGTATACGCATAGAAGAAAAGCTAATGTTCATATTATAAAATAACTCACCATGTGGCTGATGTTGTAGAGCCAACCGATTATGACCTCGGGACTAAGCAGAGCGCATTTATCGATCTGACTCTACAGTAGCCCGGGACAGACCCTTCCGCGGACATCGTCCGCCGGCCTCGAGGAGGGGCCCGCGCGAGCTGTCTCCTCCATGCTCGAGAAGGAGACCCCGGACGGTTTGTTGACGGGAGAAATGTGGTGATGACGCGGCAATGGTAACGCCGGTTGTTGAGGCCGCAGCAGCCTCCTTCTCCGCCCGGATAGAGATTCCCCGGGAGATCCTCTTGAGGGGCTGGCCCTCGGCGGGGTCTAGCTTCTTCCTCTTCTGACCAGCCTGGGTTATCAAGGCCGCCTCTTTTTCCTTCAAGGCTGCTGCGTTCTTGGGATCCATTTCTGAAAACCAGAGAAGAGCACATGAGAATTCAGCAAAGTACCAAATAAAAAGAAAATTGGAAGGTCAAGAGATGGGATTTACTAGGAATGATTACCGGGAATATGGGAGCTACAAAGTGATGCCGGGGCTCGTAGGAAGTCTTCAGGCTTCCCGACCGGGTCAACACTTTATTGATGTCAGTTGGGTCCTCCACCAAAGACAATATCCTCGCTTGGAACTCGTTGGGAAGACTGGGCGAGTCAACTGATCCCACTGCAAGGCAAACATGCAAACGGGTTAGTCATGGCAAAATAAAGAGACTAATCAGGAAAGAAAAGTGATTGGGCTTACTCCTCAGCTTCCCCGCCCAGGAGGTCCTCAACTGCACACCCGACACCTTTTCACATAGCCCCAGAGTGGATACTTGGAAGAATTTCTTCTTCCATCCTTTATTGTTGCTCGGACAGTTAACTATTATCTTCCACCCCTGCCTGGCCCCGAGTGAGAAGAAACCAGACTCCCCGTGAACTTGGAACGGTCGGTGGGTCTAAAAGAACTCCTGTAGGGTGAGCTCATACCCGAGAACTTGAGGTCACAAGGAGATGGACCCCATCTGATACTGCCAACCGTTCGGGGTGAGCTGCCTGAGGGAGATCCCGAGGTAGATGAGTGCGTCTTGGGTAATAGGGTGGAGCGGTAGGCGAAGGCCTGCCATGAAAGCGTCTTCATATAGGGTAACAAAACCCGATTCGTGAAAGTAAGCCCCGCCGTCATGGACAAAAAGAGAGAAGGGGCGGGGAATGTCATATCTCTCCCTGATCCGACCCAAATCAGGACCACGTAAGGTGCTGATGATTGACTCACAAGCGAAGACGACTCCTGGACTGTTCGGTACAGACCCTTCATCGCCCGACCCCCGAGATGTCGAGGCCACAGGAGAATCTTGATGCGTTTCCTTGTGAGACACCTGAGCAGGTATCCTTATCTCACTGTGCTGATCAGAGGGGGCCAAAGAGGGAGGGTCTAGGCTTATGCTCAAGGTCCCTAATCGTGACTGCTCATCTTCCGATCGGGATGACGAGTTGAAGTCTGAGTGGCACATGTCTACGTCAACAGTGGACCTAGGAGGCAGACAACGACCTAAAAATGGGTCAAGGACTCCAAGCCTGATATATAAAGGAGGAATATCTAACAACCTGAAGGGCAGGTCATACAAGACTCTAGATGAAAGGTAACACTCTCTCAAGACTCTCCCGGGAATACCCATTCGGTCCAACTATCCTAAAGAGCCTACGGATTGGAAGAAATAATAGAACCTAAAAAAAGAAAAAATCCCATGCCCATTCTAACCTAAGTGGCTTCGCTCCCTCCATCTTCGTTCAGAAAAGAAGAAGAGAGTAAAGAACTGAAGACAGAAAAGAAAGACTTACAAGATTTAGCGTAGAAAAGGGGTCGGGAATCTTGCTCGGGATCTTATTTGCTCTCAAACCGCTTGGTAAACTCTCTCACTTGGCAGCAGGAATTGAAGAAATGTGCAAGTGTTCCTTATATAGGAATAACGGGCAGTCCAGATCAATCAGATCCAACGGCTCAGGAGTTTTCCCTCCAAGAGTCGGCAGACAGCTGTCGCCTCGGGCACGTGGAAGGTCGCCTCAAAATACGCGCGCATTAAATGCATTACGTGACGGTCCGGTTACCACGTAGCTGTTCGGTTACATCCGAACTGACTTTGCTGGATCCTGACCAAGCCAATTACTCCTTGACATGTGGCAACAGCACCGCCCGGGCTTTTTCCTGTACTGGTCGGTTATTCCACCGGGTGATCTGGAAGGCGGGCCCCATCCCGAGCGGCATTCTCGGAGGATATCTGGATGGTTTCCAAGGCAATACTGATTTTCGATCCTCACCCAATGAAGCAGCCAGTCAGTTTCAAAAATGGGGGGCAGCTGATATGCCCAAAATGATCCAGCCATGAAGTTGGTTTGCCGAGTCACCGAGAGGTGCTGATTACTTCAGTAAAGGCGCCGTAGCCAAGCAACCCTGAGGTGTTCATCAAGACTGTGCGGTTCGTACCAACAGGCCGGGCATGAAAGACCGCGGCATCCCGTGGACAAGGCCTAACCAGCAGTTTCCTAAACCAGTTGCAAGACTGCAAGAGGGAATGTGGCAGTTTCCTAAATCTCTTAGGAAACTCTCCCCAAATTATGCAAATCAATTGTAATCAGATTAGGCTTCCTAATCTAACTAACTTACCATGTAAGGGTGGACTCTTGCATCTATAAAAGAGCCCACCTACCCTGTCTATAGGGATCCGAAGAACTCTCTAGCTAATAAGCATAGAACGGAGAATCCACCATTGTACGCGTATACCCGGCCGGTATTACTGGTAGTGCCGCCCCTCTTTGTTGGCTCACCAGGCCCGCCGGTGATCTGCTAGTGAACACGCCCAGACGCAACCGTGGACGTAGGTCACCTAATTAACGGGACCGAACCACATACAACTTGTTCTTGACTTTTTCTCTCTCTAAACCCTTCTTACTAATTTTTGGCATCATCACCTGGCATGGTATATTGAGCAACAATACCACATTCTTCTAGGAATTTAGCAAAAGGACCCTTATATTGGCCAGTCTGATCGTAATTTCCATAGTATTCACCCTCGCGATTAGACCTTACAACTTTAATGGCTTTGCTCAATTGGATTTCTACCTCAGCTTGGAAAATTTTGAATTTTTCAAGTGCAACGGATTTATCATTAATGAGATAAAGATAGCCATAGTGCGAGAAATCATCTATGAATGTAATGAAGTATTTGTTACCACATATGGTGGTATATAAAGGACGACTAATGTCAGTGTGAATGATCTCAAGGAGTTCAGAACTATGAGTTGACCCTAATTTTATGGTTTTGGTCATTTTGCCTTTAACAGAATCTATGCAAATTTCTGGGGCATCAAAATCAAGTGAAGGAAGAATATTTTCTTTAATTAAACAATTAATGTGTTCTTTAGAAATGTGACCTAGACTCCTATGCCAAAGATCGTACGAAGTATCTCGACTTAGCACTCTTTTCTTGCAAGAAGAAGAAACAATCAAAGACTCATTATTGGGTAAAACATTCAAACAATATAACCCATTGGAAAGAGAACCATTACAAACAACAAGAGAATTAAAGATCAACTCAAATTTTACATTACCAAAAGAGAAAGAATAACCACGTTTATCTAAACTAGAGATAGAGATCAAATTATGTCTCATGGACGGTAAAGTAGAAAACGTTATCTAGAACAAGAATAGAATTGAGTCCTAAAGGTAAAGAAACTGATCCTATCATCTCCACATCAACCTTTACTCTATTCCCGACAAAAAGGTAAGCTTCCACTTTATTTGGTTTCTGTTTGCTTCTAAATCCCTGTAAAGAATTGCAAACATGAATAGATGAACAACTGTCACCATTCCTAACAAAAAGGTACGCTTCCACTTTATTTGGTTTCCGTTTGCTTCTGAATCCCTGTAACGAATTGCAAACATGAATAGATGAACAACTGTCATCATTCCTTACAAAAAGGTAAGCTTCCACTTTATTTGGTTTCCGTTTGTTTCTGAATCCCTGTAAAGAATTGCAAACATGAATAGATGAACCACTGTCAAGCCACCATGAATTAATGGGGACATCTATCAAGTTGGATTCAAAACAAACAGAGACCAAAGCATTACCTTTGTTCTTATCACCCTCTATCTTGGCCAACCATCTCTTATATTTATGGTATTCTTTCTTCCAGTGTCCCTTTTTGTGACAGAACTTGCACTCATTCTTATCAATTTTAGGCTTAGGACCTCTGGGTTGGTAGGACTTATGGTAGTCACACTAATTCTGGGTTTTGTTGGAGTTAAATTTTGACTGGAATGGTGATCCCTTATGGGGTTTGGAAGGAGTGACGAGATTTGCAACATGACCAGACTCATTACGAAGCCTTTGCTCTTCATGAGAGCAAACCGAAATAAGGTCATTTATATCCCATTTATCCTTAAGTGTAGTGTAGGTAGTCTTGAGCTGATTAAAAGAATGGGGGAGAGAACTCAGAATTTGGTGAACCACAAAAGTGTCAGGTAGAGGGACATCAAGGGTTTTCAATTTATTTGCGAGATTGGACATGGAAAGAATGAATTCTCTAATTTTTCCATCACCCTCATATTTCATGTTGCTAAATTTTTGCATAAGGTCACCAGTCTTGGCTTTATCAGAATCCTTAAATTGGCAGTGATGTTTGCAAAAAAGATTTTGGCATTTTCAGATTCTGGAATGGCACCTAAAAGATTTGGTGAAATACACTTTCTTATGATCATGAGAGACAAGTGATTTATTCTCTCCCACTTCGCAAAATAGGCTTTTCAGTGGCATTAGCATTAGCAATGGGTTGGACAAGGGTATCAGACAAAATGGCTATGTCTAGGTCCATCAATCCTAAGGTAATATCTATGTCACTTTCCCAGGTCTTAAAATTACTGCTATCAAGGAGTACGATAGAATTGACCATAGAAAGATTCATTACTGAAAGAAACAAAAATGAGTAATTAATATCAAGGTTGAATGAAAAATACAAGCTACTGTTCATTTTTCCTTTTTGGGATGTCCCAAAATTGTTGTCCACTTTCTTAAATTAGTATGTAAATTTTACTAGTTTTCCAAACTACCTTCCTTACACTCAACACCAAATCAAAGTAAACAAAAGAAAGTGCAATGATTATGGGCAATTGTGGAAAGTAGATGTAGATTCTTTTTGTTCCCTTAAATAGTTGGATTCCCAAAGATGGACGCATAAAATGGGACGGAGGGAATATATGCATTGAGTCCAGAACAGAATTACAGTAGACAAAAACGTTTTTCACTATATAATGTGAGTCCTTGGTGATCATTATAAAATCACCTTTAGACAGAAATTATAACATGCTATAAAGTCCTCCATTTTCTTATTCAAAAACTTTAATGTCCCACAATACAGGATCTACTAAATACGAAGCAGCATCACCATGTTAGTCACCTTTAGGCACATAAACATGATACGCTATTAGGTAGATACACAATTTTCAAATAGTGAAGTGGATAACAAAATGCATAAAATTTTTGAAAAGATTTCATCACCTTTAGGCAGAAGAAATTCCAAAATTTATTAAAACATGCTCATATACTGGATTCCACTTCCCAAATTACAATGCACAATTACCTCCTTTGGGTTGGTAATTGCGTATACCGAAAATATCACCACTTTACAATAGTGTCAATTCATAACCCACTTTGTAATAAACCCTATGAATATAAAATTAACCAACAATATTCTCTAACCCTTTTATTAGAGTTATTATTTACTTTCTAAAATTTTATTTAGTAATTCAATCATTACTTTATAGAAAAATTATATAATAGTAATGATAATTAACATAGATATAATTTAAATTGTTTGAATGGACTATTGGGATAGTCAAGTAATGGTGGATTATGGTCCTCAAATTGTTGTCAGACACAATAGTATCTTGTCAAATTAGTGACCATCTTGCTAGGTTTGAGGCTTGAATACATGAAGATCTTGTTTTTATCATCCAAATAAAACGTGATTCCTCATCTCATCAAAGAAAATAATAATAATAATAATAAATAAAACGTGACTCTGTCCACAAACAATATCCGAGTTCACCTTACATACACGAAATCAGCAATATATATATATATATATATAAATATATATTAAATACGGTGATCTAGTTGTACTCCGGTACACGAAATCATGAATTTATTCAAAATAGCCCAATTCACAGTTATGTAATTAAACTCCAAATGCTCCCTAATTCACAATTTGTAAACTTCCAATGGAATTTTCATGGAAGACATGGCCATAGCAGATGTTAGAATAATGTTAGAATGTTTGTCTACATTCTTGTACCTAATGTATTTTATTATACTTACTGTCCAGATACATTGTACTACCAGTTGTATTACTAGCTTAGGTACTTTTCTTTCCCTTTTAGGATTCTCTCTTGGCCTATATAAATGCTACTCATTGTAAAGTTTCATCACACCATTCAATACACAATTTATAGTATGGGTAAATTACACGGACCTCTCCTGAGGTTAGGTAAAATTACAGTGACCTCCCCTGTAGTTTGCATAATTACAGTCACCTCCCTTGTCATTCACAACTCTTAAACGGTGTTAATATTTAGGAGAAAAGACCTATTTGCCCCCAAAGTAAACAAAAACCCTATTTGATAAATGACGATCCCCAATATGTCTCTCCCTCTCAATACGTCTCTCCCTCTCTCACCTCCATGTACGTTCATCTCTCCATTCCTCCATACCTCACCTCACCTCACCATTGTTTATCCACTTTCACCTTCACATATTCACCTTCATTGATCCGTCTCTCACCATAGGCATGTGTCAAAAGCTTCGATTGGGAAGACAAGTTCATGTTGAAAGAGAGATACTGTGAAGCCCTAACTCTGCAATCGAGTGTGCACACAACACCAAGGTATGTATTTCTAATCGATTGTTAGATATTGTTAGTTGTTAATTGTTGTAGATATTCTCTCACCATCATTTACTTCAAAAACTTCATAGTACAAAGCACACAGATGCACAAATGGGTAAACATATTTAATCTCAAAGTTCATATAACAAAGTTCATAAATGGGTAAAATCTCTTTCTTTTTCAATTGGGTTTGAGAAGTTAGGGCACACACATACATCTCTCTCTCTTTTTTTTTTCCACAGCATAGGTGATTCTTTTTCTTTTTTTTTTTTTCTTTCTTTTTCCTTTTCAGATATGGGCAATGAGAAGTTAGGGTACACACATACATATACTTCTTTTCTTTTTTTTTTTTTTTTTCTTTTTTTTTTTTTCTTTTTTCACATAATAGAAGTGATTCTTTTTCATTCTTTTCATTTTTGTTTTTTTTCCCCTTTTCAGATATGGGTTATGAGAAGTTAGTCCACACACATACATATCTCTCTTTTCTTTTTCTTTTTCTTTTTTATTTTTCCATAATAGAGGTGATTCTTATTCATTTTTAAAATTTTTTTTCCTTCTCAGATATGGGTTATGATCTGCATGAAGTTGTAGTTCACTGCAATTCAAAATTATATAGCATAGAGAATGTCGACCCAGATAGATACTGTTTTTTTGATTTGCAACATGATGTGTGGGAAGTTGCGTTGTCTCATTTGCCCTCAAAAGTTGGAATAACCATTACATTAACTTATATTGTGCTTGGGTCTATGGATAAAAAGGTTGTTACAGAAGATAATGATGTATTGAAGATGTTTGAGTTGAATGGAAATGCTAGGTATATCCATTTGTATGTTGAAGTAAAAGAGATTCAATCTTTGGATACAACTCTCCCTCCTCCAGCTAATCCAACCTTCCCTCCTCCACCACTAGTTTTACCTGAAGTGGGCAATGTAAACTGCTTTGAATATGATGATTTAGTTAGATTTAGTTCAGATGATGATGAATGGAATGAGAAAGGTCAGACAAAGTCAGATAATAGCCACAACAGTGATAGTAATTTTATTCCCGAATTTGATGAAAATGATAGTGGTCTCTCTGATTATCAATCTGGGGATGATTATGTAGATGTATCTAGTGGGGAAGAGAATATTGGGAGGAGAAGATATCAACAAGCAAGAGCTGTGAAAAGTGCTTCTGACATAACTAGGTATGGGAAGGAATTTCATAAAAGTAAAGCTTCAAAAATTGTTTTGGAAAAAGGTTTGTTGTTTGAGAATGTGCACAAATTTAGGGATGTATTGAGAGACTACACTATTCAAGAGGGTTTTAAGATTGTGAGGTTAAAAAATGAGAAAAGCAGAGTAACTTGTACTTGTGCTGCTGAAGGCTGTCCGTGGAGGATTCATGCCTCCTCTCTTCCTGATAAGATCACTTTTAAGATAAAGTCATATAATGGTGTCCATAATTGTGTGAGGCTGACCACCAATGCTGAAGCAACATCAACGTGGATTGCTAAGAAGGTGTGAGTGCATCCCAAACTGCAGCTACAAATAGAGGAAGAGGGCAGAGGGCTGCATAACAAACTCAAGCTGCAAGCAGAGGAGTCAGGGGAAGAGGAAGGGGGCAGAGGGCTACATCACAGCCTCAAGCTGCAAGTAGAAAAATTGCAACAAGGGGAAGAGGAAGGGGGCAGAGGGTTGCAGCACAACCTACAGTTGCAAGCAAGGCAAGGGGAAGAGGACATACCAGAGGAGTTTCACCAAGTACACAAGCTTCCACAAGCAATGTAGGTGAAATGATTGTGCAGTGGGATGGGAGTTTCATGGGAGGAGCAAAGTGATAAATAGGAAGGTTTTTTGGAAAACTTTTTTTAATTTGTTGAACTCTTTTGTGAATTGGACATGGTGATGTCCACAGTTTCATAGGATCATTGGATGGTATATTTTGGGGTATAGTGCTATGAACAACTTTTTTTTGGGGTTTGGATAGGGATTTAGTTTAATCAACATATGGTTTTTTGTGGATTGGAAGGTATATTTTGGGGTTTGGAAACTATATCAAGGGTGGGCATGTTTTTTTTTTTTTTTTGTTGGGGAATGGACAGTATTTTGTATATGTGAACATCTATCATATATGTGCCATGTTTGTATGTAAATGTTCTCCAGGTTGGGTATATGTGCCATTTGTCTTATATTTTGTATATGTTTTTTGCTATCTGTATATGACTTGGCTGTGGAAATGCAGTGTGAGAGAGAGAGAGAGAGAGTTTGTCTTGCTATATAAACTCAAAGGGGTATATTTGGTATAATGAAAAACCTAATCCATGACATCAACCTTTTCCATCCCCAAATTAACGTTGCACAAACGGAGGGGGTGGGACTGTTACATGAAACTTTATTTTAAGGGAGGTGACTGTTATTATGCAAACTACAGGGGAGGTCGCTGTAATTTTACCTAACCTCAGGGGGGGTCCGTGTAATTTACCCTTATAGTATTGTCTCTCCCTCTCTATCTCTCTTATATATTCTAACATGGTATCAGAGCTAGAAGCTTCTGGTGGTATCTTCCTTCTTCCGGTGACCTCTAAAAAGAAAAGTACCTAGGCTAGTAGTACAACTGGTAGTGTAATGCATCTAGACAGTAAGTATAGTAAAGATACAACATGTACAAGATGTAGACAAATATTCTAACATTATTCTACCATCAGATATTACAACCATAGTGCCATTCAAATTGTTCACAATGATGTCTTCCATGAACGTACAAAATACATTGAGATCGACTGTCATTTTGCTCGTCATCATTTTTCTTGTGGTACCGTTCGACTTAACTCAGTCTCTTCCATCGATCATACTGTTGACGTATTCACCAAAAGCTCATCCACCGGGACGTCTTCAGGATTAGTTTCCAAACATAAGTTAGTTTCCATTCTACCACCTTGAGTTTTGAGGGCTGTTAGAATAATGTTAGAATATTTGTCTACATTCTTTTACTTATTATATCTTACTATACTTACTGTCTAGATACATTGTACCACTAGTTGTACCACTAGTTTAGGTACTTTTCTTTCCCTTTTAGGATTCTCTCTTAGCCAAGGCCGGCCCTGAGGGGAAGCGGCACACGCGGTCGCGTAGGACCCCCCTTTAGGCAGGGCCCACTCTAAAAAAATACTAATTCAAATTTATTATTTAAGTAATCAATAAGTAATATTTGTAATATTTATGCTAATATACAGAGGGCCTCCATTTAGAAGTTTGAGTAGGGCCCTCAAAATCTCAGAACCGGCCCTGCTCTTAGCCTATATAAAAATTACTCATTGTAAAATTTTATCACACCATTCAATACACAATTTATAGTATTGACTCACTCTCTCCCTGTCTCTTATATATTTTAACAGTAGAGAGACATAGCCAAGGGAAAGGTACATAATTGACTAAGAATTTTAAGCCAAAGTGCTAACAGTAGATCATAGACATAGCCAAGGAAAAGGTACATAATTGACTAAGAATTTTAAACAAAAGAGTACACTATTATTCCAAAAGACAAAATTGATAAGGTTGAAGAAATAGGATCTGATGAACAAGCAAGAGATCTTTTGAAATATTCTATGGTCTCACAATTTAAAAATTAGATGTAGGACAAAACAGATTTATTTTTAGAGTACTATTCAAACGTCTATTTTTTTTTTTCTTTTGGGCCCATGAATAAGCTCAAGATAGTCTTGTCATCTTGAGCTTGTGTATGGGTTTTTATTGACGAGGAACGAGTGTAAACTTATATTTCAGTTATAGTACAACTTGGAAATTCTAAAAATCAATTCTGCTTATATTATTTACAGGTTGTTTGATTTTAAATATTTAGGTATTTAGTAGATAACTTTTGAATAAATTGAAGTTCATATCTAATTCAAAATCTCTTAGGTCCTACTTAAGAGTGCTTAAAACAAGACATGTTCTTTTCTCACAAAAAAAAAAGGGCATGTTCACATAAAGTCCCTCTTTTATCTAGCTTTTATGAAAATTAATACTACATTGGTTTAAATAAAGAAACCGATTTTTAGGGATTTTTAAGTAAGCGCAGACTCTCTTTGCAACTAATTGTAGCCATAAGAAAACTAGACAATTTAGAACTAGTTCTTTTAAGTACCACAAACTCCATTCTTGTTTTAACAGACATCTTAAAATTTGTTCTTTAATTGTCAAGCAAAATGTTTCTAGTCCTCATAAAAATTAGATAGAGAATTAAAAAAGAAATTATAATTGGACTGAACCTGAATGTCCAAATATAATGACTTTATACAAATAAAGGTGGTTTTGGCAAATTCAACCATTTGCATCACAAAAGAGTGCGTTGGGCCAAAAACAACCTTGGGCTGCTTTTCGCAAATTGCAAATTGATGCGTTTGTGACTACAATCACAATTTTGCCAGTTATGGTTTAATCAATTCAAATCATTAATTTGAACAGAAATGCTCTTAATATTTAAAACCAGATCACTTGAAATAACTGAATTGATTTTTAGACTTTCCAAATAGTACTATAATTGAAAAATCACTTGATCTGTTGATCATTTAGAAGGTGATCAGTTATTGGATTAGTTTTTTCACGGTTTTTAAAAAAATGATTTCTTTTATTAAAAAAAAAAAAACTAACTGTTCTTTTTTTCTTCAAAAAAAAAAAAAAACAGAGAGAACACTAGTATTATAAAAATTGGTTATTTAAAATATTAATGAACTAACCCCAATGGCTTTAATTTTTTTTTTCTTCCTTTAATTGGACCCCATTATAAAAGCAAATTTCTTTTATGATCATCACCATAGTGATGTGTACCGAAAAATACATCAGGATGGCCCATTTTAAAGGTGTAAAAATGTCAATTGAATACGCCATCTAGCCATGTGCTCAATTTTGTATTTATAAACCAGTAGGAACAGCTTTCTTTTTTTGCCTATATGTTCATGTTTACACATTTATAGCAGAACAATTGATTTGCATTATTTGTTTATCAACTATTAAACTAGGCTAATGCTTTCGCTCTAAAATTTGTTTTCTAAAATTGGTACTTTAACACATGTGGTACTAGCTACGATCATCTAAAATAATTTTCAATGAAATTTAGGTATACTATTATCAAATGTAGTCCCATTATCACATATGTTGCAAACTAAATTTAGCATACAAATTTGAAAATCATAGCATTGATGAAACTTAAGGGCATTTGAGATTGTAAAAATTTGTCATTACCAAACTAACTTTTCATGTTGACTAAGGGCTTTTGTGGAATGACTGTTCAAACACATGTTTGGCCCATAAGCGCTTTTGGGATTTAAAATGCATATTTGTATGTGGAAATCTAGTTTTAGAAAACAATCGTAGAGTCCCAAAAACTCCCTTTGGCTAAATAGGGTTTAGATGTGCTTCATTCCAAAAGTAACCTTAATATAAGGGTTAATTGCACTTTTCACTCTAGAAGTTTGGGTGGTTTGACGCTTTAGTCCCTAAAGTTTTAAACTTGGGTTAACGAATCATTTCCTCATTAAGGGTAAAAATTTCGTCGCAAAAATTCTTCGAGGAACCGAATTGCTACTCATTCCAAACTTTAGGGACTAAAATGCCATAGTTGAAACTTTAGAGATGGGACGCAATTTGGACCCTCGAAATGCAAACAAATATTTACCTATAATGACGAAATGATTTGTCAGTAAAGGGCTAATTGGATTTATTTACTACAGTTGTGAAACTTTAGGGACCAAAATGCCAAATTTGAAACGTTAGGAACTAAGCTACCAAACCATCCAAACATTAAGAGTGAAAAATGCAATTTATCCTTAAAATGTGTTTTACCAAACTCATTCGGAAAACAACAAGGCTTGGGTGTGAGTGTTAGTGAGATTTGTTAGTGCCCCAAATATTACTCTTCGGAAAATGAGGCTCCTTTTTTTGTACGGATACAGAAAGATTTTGATTGAGGGAGGAAATTAGCTTCCTTCTTTTAGAAAAGATCTGGACAAATTTTTTTTTTTAGATACTTTTGCTACTGTTTTGAAGTTCGATTGGTCCACGTAAATAAATGTGATTATATGGTACATATGTGGATTAATTGTATCTTAGAACATAACAAAAAGACTTAAAATAAGAGTGAAATGTTTCCCTTCTATTTTTCACATGTTTATGTTCGGTCTATCACTGATTTACAAGTGGCAAAACTTTCTTAGAGTCCTTGGGAACGAAACACATATCTTTGCGATTTAAACTTAGTAGGCCATTCGGCTGGAGGGATTGGGCTTTCCATTGCACAATAGACCAATTGGGCGCCCATTTGCAAAGCAAGCTGTTTTTGCTTCATCGTCGGCTAATTGCAATCGCAGGCCCAACATGAATATCAGCCATTGGGTTGAAGCCCAAAAGCTTCTGCCCTGTATCTTCTCTAGTAGAGGCACAACAACCATTGTTTTATGGAGTAATGCTCTGCTTCCCAAATTCAAATCTCAAATTCACACTAAATCATGATTGGAGGACTTGAAGTGACCCCATAGTCGTCCTACTCTCACAACATTTGGGATGTGAATTTAGGAAGTATAGCATATATTATATCGTTTATGTATATGTACCTAAGTATTTCCCTTCTTTATTAGGGTGTTCTGTCCACTAGCTTTTATATATTTTTATTTTTATTTTTTACATGCACTACATAATGGGAGGTAGTGCGCTGCCAACTAATAAACCCCCCAACCATGAGTCACGAAATCACAACCATCTGAATGTGGGATGGATTCCCCTACTATTGGGTCATCCCTTAATAGTCCTCTAGTTAAATCATTATAAACTAAGAGTGTGTGTTCAGCCACTTGAATATTAATCAATTATGCAACTAATTCTTTTATATAATATATATATATATATATATTCAATGCTTAAATATTTTTTGATTATGTGATTTATCTCAACAAAAAAAAAAAAACCAAATTGTGCAACTATTCGATACATATAATTAACAAATAATAAATACATAATTAATAGTAACAAATACCATGTTACAATTAATAATGTGATGATAGATTTGCATGTATTTTTTTATCTGATTTTTTTTTAATTAATTTATAACTTATTCATATATAAGTAAGTGCAACAACCACTATTAGTAATTTCATGACATGTTAGTATGAATCAATTGCCATTTATTAATTAATTTTTGTTAACAATTTGTCATATGTATTAACGAAATAAAATGAATATGTAATTTTTTTTTAAATATATACTTCCATAGTAATATTATAGTACTATTTTTTTTTTGGTGCAATATTATAGTACATTGTAAATGGGCAAAAGAGTCTTTTAGACGTACAAAATGGTTTTGCTTTTATCTAACCAACTCTTAGCTAGGATAATCACTTTTGATTACTCCCCCTTAAAAATAGTCTTATATTTCATTTTTAGATGTCGCAAAATTATTGTCCACGTTTCAAAATTGGTATATAATTTTTACTTACTTTACAAAACTATCTTTCCTTGAAATTTAATTTACTCCAAAACAAAACTGAAAAATTAGTTGTAGTGATTAGGAGCAATTTTGGAAAGTAGGTATAGATTCTTTGTCCCCTTAAATAGTTGAGTTCCCATGAGTGGACTATTTTTAAGGGACGGATGGAGTATTATTTATTATAACAAATGCTATCGGAATCACAAAAGTATAAGTCACCTAGCTCAAATTAACAGCCACTAAAATAATATTACTTCTTGCAAGATGGTATAAGTAGAAGTTCATAACACTGACCAAGGTGAATCTCAAATTTGGCTTGTTCAAATGGCTTAATAGTTGTATCACATAGCGATCGGTTGTTCAAGTTTAAAGAACTCGCTACCCAAATATTGTCAAATAATTTAAATCTCAGATTTGGTTTTCCATATGCCATAATAATTTTATTACATAGTGAACGATGGTATCACATACCATTGCACACTAAACTTGACAAAATATTTGTGAACTAAAGTTTTGCCACCAACCTGATATGGTCCAAACTAGGACAGAAATATAGCAGAGGAGAAAGAGAGATAGCATGGGAAGGGAGACAGATTAGAGAGAGAGATAGAGAGGGACGTAGAGAGAGAAGAAAGGGTGAGAAAATAATATATCATTCATGAGGCTCATGAGTACACAACCTGGCTATATATATATAGAGAGAGAGAGAGCCTCACAATTAATTAACTACCATCACTAATGCATGAAATAAGGAAAAACATAGCTAGTGGCTAACTAATGCAACTAATGCATGCACAGTGAAACCTGGAGATTGTGGATGAACTAATGGCCTATTTACAAGGAAGTGGCTGGTACCTTAATACAAGGAAATACAAAGGAACATGCATGCTAACTAAACGCTACATGATGAAATAGTAGATGTACCCATGTTAATCACTCACACTCACGGTTGCATGGCGTGATGACTTGTGCATGGTTGGTGCGATATTTTGTGCATGGGTTTGCATGTATTAGTATTGATATGGGTAAAGACCCAGAACAACATGAGATAGAGAGAAACAAGAATAGAGAGAGAATTAGAAGGAGAAGTAGCCAATGCTAGACAGAGAGAAATAGTAAGTAATTTGCTCAAGATGCTCCTTGCATCCATTCATACGGCCATATATATATATATATATATAGGCCATGCAATTACAATGGAAACATGCACAAGCATACAATGTAACTATCATCCTAACTAAAAGGAAAGTGGCCCAAAAAAAGCAAAACATGCCAACTACGTTATGCTGATATGTATATCGATCTCCTAATCTAATATGTTAATATGTATATCTCCTAAAGACTAGCCATGGGGTTTAGAGGCATGCATAGGATAGTGGTTGCATGTACTGAGGAGAGCGTGTCACGTAATGGTTGGCAGTGGCATGAAAATAGGGATGATAGGAAGGTTGTTAGGATAGCTTGCTTGGGAGTGGGTCACGTGGTCATGCGCTCGTGCAAGGGGTGGCTCATGTATGATGGTGGTAGAGTGCTGGGTACGTATCAATCCCTACCGCTCAAAATTTCCTTGTCCGCAAGGATGAAACCAAGATAGGATTTTGAAAAATGCCACTGATTTTCCCAAGTTATGTCTTCCTGGGGTTCACCTTCCTATGCGTCGACCGTTGATGATCTTCTCAGGTTGTAGAAGAAGGTGGGTTGTGTCCGATATTGGAGGCAGTAGTGGAGACAAAACGTGAACGGGTCCGAGTTTGAGCTTGAGAAGACTCACGTGGAAAACATTATGGATTTGAGAACCCGCAGGGAGCTCGAGGCAATAAGCAACTGAACCAAATAGTATATTCCCTCCAGGATCCCAAAGTTTAATGAATACAACTCCTTTCTTGGAATCATTTTTGGCCAAGTCTTTGCATACAAATCCATTTTGGTAGCACCATTTGAAAAACCATGAATATATTATAGCCACGCCTCTTCATGGAAGGTAGTTCAAATCATCATTATCATGATTATTTGGTATTTGCAATCCCAAAATTGATAGTACTACTGTAGCAACTTCAATATTGGGGTTGCTATTAGGATTGGACACCAATTTCTTGTCATTGTGGTGCTCTAATTCCCCTTTTACAATTGGGTGTAATCCAACATCGAAGAAATCATTATTATAAATATTACCATGAGTATTTGGTATTTGCAATTCCATAATTGGCAGTACTATCGTAGCAACTTCAAGATTGTTGTTGCTATTATAATCGGACTCCAATTGATCACATTGTGCGAGTATGACTCGGAACATTTCTCGTGTATCTTGTCGCATCTGATCCAGGATTGGCGAAAGATTTTTGAATGCAACTTCAAGATAGTTAAGAGTTTTCTTATCCATAACCGGCTCTGATACCAATTGATATGGGTAAAAACCCAGAACAACATGAGATACAGAGAGAAACAAGGATAGAAAGAGAATTAGAAGAAGAAATAACCGAAGCTAGAGAGAGAGTGAGAGAGAGAAAGAAAGAGAGAGACAGTAAGTAATTTTTTCAAGATGTCCCTGTATTCATTCATACGGCCATATATATAGGCTATGCAATTACAATGGAAACATGCACAAGAATACAATGCAACTATCATCCTAACTAAAAGGAAAATGGGCCAACAAAAAGGAAAACATGCCAGCTACCTAATATGCTGATATGTATATCTCCGAAAGACTAGGCCATAGGGTTTAAAGGCAAGCATAGGATAGTGGTTGCATGTACTGAGGAGAGGGTGCCACGTAATGGTTGGTAGTGGCATGAGAATAGGGATGATAGGAAGGTTGTTAGGACGGCTTGCTTAGGAGTGGGCACGTGGTCATGCGCTCGTGCAAGAGGTGATTTGTAACATGTTTTGATAGTAGTTTTGTATATATCTAACTGCCCAAAAATTTTGAAATCCCTATCTTTTCTACAAAGCAAAAATCAAACCTCTCTGAGATGAACCTATCCCAGACCACCACCATCCCCCTCACGCCACCCATCCTAGACCATTACTGTCCCCACTCGCGCCACCCTTCCCCAGACCACCAATGTCCACTCACACCAACCCCTTCATGATCTCTCTATCTCTGTTCGATCCCCTTCTTAGCCAATCGTTGCCGCGACCGCCACTATCGATCTTCCTACGGCCGCTATGACTCCTCTTTTTAAGGGTTTTTCTCTCACTCATTACTCTCTCTTACTCTCTCTCTCTCTCTATTATTGTTTCTCTATATTTTCTTATTGTTTTGGGTCTTGTCCATATCAATTGGTATCAGAGCCAATCGATCTCATGGACACTCGTGGGAAAACCAACACAGAATTCTGCAACGAGGTTAACGAGGTTCTAGCTCGTCATGAGTCTAACTTTGACCAAGCTCATGCCACCCTCCAAACAATCCTCACCGAGCTTCATGCTCTCAAAGCCCCTTGCACCCAAGCCCACGTTCCCGATAATGGCGACATGATCCCCTTCGCTGGTGGTGACGCCTCCCAGCCCACCAAAGGCCCCTTCATCATACCCCACGGCCCTCAACCCCTCGGCCCACACCCAACCTTAAACTCTAATTCCCAAAATTCACCGGTGAAGATCCCATTAGGTGGATTTACCAGGCCGAACAATACTTTGAATTCCATAATGTTGCTCTAACCAAACGAGTCCAGCTTGCCTCATTTTATCTTGAGGGTATTGCGTTACAATGGCACCGTTGGATTACTAAACTCCAAGGTACCCATGGCATAGGTTGATTTTACTATTGCCTTGTTACGCCGTTTCGGTCCCACTGACTTTAACGATCCATATGAGGCACTCACAAGCCTTCGACAAACCACCACGTTGGATGCATACCAGCAAGAATTTGAACGTCTTTTTCAACTCGTGGACCCATTGCCTGACCGTTACTTGATTGGGCATTTTGTCACCGGCCTAAAAGATGACATTTGTATCGACGTTAAGATCAAAAACCCTCGGGCACTCCCCGAGGTGATTGCAGTTATGCGTTTAATTGAGGAGCGGAACAGCCTACAAAAAGTGACCCCCACTTTCGCGGCCTTTCGTCCCTCACTTCCACAAAATATTTCCAATTATCGTACCACCCAAACAACCATTGTCTCAACTGCCAGTCCTTGGTCCATCAATCACTGGCAAACTGAATCCTTCCAATTGCGCCCCCTCCTCTGCACCGTTCAAAAAAATCACTGGCCAAGAAGCTCGAACGCGTAGGAAAAAAGGCCTTTGTTATTACTATGACAAAAAATATATACATGGCCATCATTTTAGTGACCCCCAGCTCCTCATGATTGAAGACTCCACATTCACAAACGACCCACCTCCTGAACCAAACCCACCTGACCCTATCTCTAAAATTTTGGATGTCTAAGTCATATCCGGACTTCATCCTTGAGGACAAGGAAACATCAAGTGGTGGGGATTGATACGTGCACAAGCCACGCAACACAATTTTCGAGCTATGCAATTGGGATGTAATGGGTAGACTTGGTCAAGCCACTAGTCCACTAGTGCATCTACATCTTTCTACTCTGTAGCATGTTGTGATCGGTATTGGCATTAGTTAGTTTGTATATATCCACCTATAATCATACCCCTAGTCAGTAGGTACATTTCAAAGTTACATGCATAAGTTGTTCCTTATAAGTAGGCATGAGAGTTGTATGATTAACATAGTTTAGTTGCATGATTACATGTTTCCCTATTTGCATGCATGATTAACATAGTTTAGTTGTATGATTACATGTTTCCCTATTTGCATGCATGATGGTGTAGTGCTTGTAGTCCTTTATATATGACCAGAACATGAATGAGAAGGACATGCAAAATATTACCTATAGTGTTACTGTCTCGTCCACTAGTCCACCCGTGGGAAATCTGACACTGAGTTCCGTAATGAAGTTATTGAAATTTTGCCTCATCATGAATCGAGTTTTGACCAAATTAACAGCACCCTTCAATTGATCCTTACAAAATTGTAGGCTCTACGTGTCACTCGCACCCATAACCATGTCCCCGATATGGCCGATGTTAACCCATTTTTCCCCGACAAAACTTCTGTCATGATCACCCCAATTGTTTGACCAATTGCGCAACTAACTCAATACCGCCCTTCAATCGGTCCTTACCGAATTGCAGGCCCTACAAGTCACTCACAACCGACACCTTGTCCTCGATATTGCCGATACAAACATATTCGCCATCGGTGAATCTTCCCACAACACTCGCCCCAAAGAAGGACACCGCCCACTCACCAACCACCACCCACCCCCTTTTTAATCTCAAATTATCTTTTCCCAAATTCACTGGTGATGATCCGGTTGGATACAACGGGCTGAACAATACTTTGAGTTCCAGAATGTTACTATCAATCAGAGCGCCCACACCCAGTAAGCCATGCGAGAAAAAGGCATGGTTGGTGAATATAATGTCTTAGTCTTGGTCTTGCTGGACACAAGCAGCCCATACCTCTTTGAGCAAATTTTCAAAATGGAAGTTTGCTATCCCGTAGTTGTAAAGGTGGTTAGAGGAGAGTTAGCTAGTCAAGACAAGCGTAAAGGGGTCAAAATTGTTGTCAAGAATATCCTGGTTGACTTACAAATTTTCATTTTGAATGGACTTCAACCTTGTGGACAAGGTTGATTTTATGGTGGAAGGATTGATATGTGCTATTTACGTGCACAAGCCTTGCAAAGTCATTGGATGATTTAGTCAAGGTGGTTATTGAAGGTGTCGAATTGTTTGGGCTTGCATGAACTGAATTATTGCTCTATCTTCCACTACCTCCATATACTGCATTAGTTTAGGCATTGTGATACCCACTTTCCATTTAGTAGTGTATTGGCCACGTTCCATGTAAATAGGCATTGGTAGGTCATGCATTTTCATCAGTTTCTACTTTGCATGAATGTGAATTGTAAGGATATTTATAGCTAGTTCGTGGCTAGTTAGAATAGGAATGAATATATTATTTTTCCATCCTTTTTTCTTCTTCTTCTTCTTCTTCTTCTTCTTCTTCTTCTCTCTCTCTCTCTCTAATTTGTCTCCCTCCCCATGCTATCTCTCTTTCTCCTCTATTATATATCAGTCCAAGTTTGGACCGTATCAGTAGTCTAAACCACAAAACCGATTCTTGTATTACCCAAACGGTCTATTAAAATTAAAAAAAATAAAAAATAAAAATATTCATCCTTTGTAATTTCTTAAATTTAGAAGATTCAATATTATAAAGGATATATTAGTACCATACCAAACGAATACGAAGCAAAATTAGTTCACCTACTACTACCAAGAATGTTAGATCCACTTATAGTATTATATGTCAATTTTAAGGGTAATGTGAAAATTAATAAGTCTAACCACAAGTATTTAACCCTTTGCACAAACTCCAACTTCTAGCTTTTGAAAAATTTCTTGTTGCAGAAATTGATTCTTTTAAAGACTAACCTATACGGCCTTTTAAAATAGCAAAATATTCTATACGAGGATCAACATAGTAATGTGTACCGAAAGACATGTCAGGGATGGCCACTCTCGTCGGTGGCAAGGATGTTGGTATCATCTACTGATTCTACCATGCATGTTTAAAAGGTGAGAATTCTATGTGCCATCTAGCTAGCCATGTGCTCAGGTTTTGGTTTATATAGAAATTGGAACATCTTTCTTTATCCTCTACATGTTATATGTTTACATATTTATAGAAAATTGCTTTATTCACTTTATTTATCAACTAGAAGAGTAATGTTATGTAACAAATTTATATCCCAAAAACGGTTCCATTACATGTGTCAATTAGTTCACCTAAAAGTTTGAAACAACATTAATTAATGAAAACCAGATGATCTCATTGGATTTGGTCTCACTATCATATTTGTGGCAAACTAAATTTGAGAACCATGACATTGCTCATGAAACAAGGGCATTAGATATTATGAAAAAAATAATTCTCTTATACACATCAAACACTAATCTACTTCTTGATTAAGGACTCGTTTGGAATCAGTATTGTAAGTTGGGTTTTGAACCCAAACATGTCGTGACCCATCCCGCTATACGCAAAAATAGGATACGTGGCAGGCCACCAAGGCTCCTCCAAACTAATTACAACATAGCAACGAAATAAATATAAATACAACATTGATAAAACAACTCCCAAAGATTCAATGGATTATGAAATCAGAGTTATAAAAAGTTTTCCCTTTTTAAAACACTTAAAGAAGTCATTCGTTTTGAAAACTGCAATCCATTCGACTATGTCGGGGACCCAGTCGACTGCTTTGGAAATTACAGAGAACACAACATCCCAGCAGTCAAAACCAGTCGACTGAGACTCGAGTCCAGTCGACTAGCCCAATCGACTACTGGGAGCCCTGCAGAATGTCCTGTCGTCCCATCGACCTCGCTCTTCGCACTTCTTCTTTCTTTTCTTCTGTTCACCTGCAATGAAGTAAGTCTCCACTGCTCAGCTATATACTGATTGTGCAATTCTAACATATGCATATATATGACAATTCATGCTTTAAACATCAAAACACATCAAAATAGTCTCCGGGGTGAGAGATACGCAATCATCCGGTTATGAAAATGAAATTGATGCCGTGGAGGACCTCCCCCAACCACTCATCCAAGTGTCCTGGAAGGTGTTAGGGCCTTCTCCCAAACCATGCACTATAGCCATCTCTACAAAATCCTCAAACATCGATGAGCTTACCCCCGGAATAAAATTGTACTAATCCCCTCTTCAACCTACATAGACACATAACATGCTCACATAGTCTTACAAGCATGCTTTTCATATGTACTCGCTGAATTTAACGGGCTTAATTTAACACATAAGCTTTACCCAGATCACAATTTCATACATAGTATCCAAAGCATCCAAAATTTCATATATAACATAGGTTAAGAATTCATACCTCGTGCTATAGTTCTATAACTGTAAGGAAATCTCTAGAAGTCCGATTCTACCCCGAATCTCCGTTTATAAGCGATTCCTACAAGTATTTACATGTTTTTCCCTTTAATTCCCAAAATTAGATTTCGTAAAACTTAGCCAAATGTGGCCTAAGAGGTATCAAAACGTAAGTCTTACCTCAAGGAGTTCGAATATGAAATTTGATTGAAAATCAATGGACAGAGGGTCGTCGATTGGCATCGCAAGGCCCAGAGAACTAAATCTCCCTAATCTCCTCCTCTTTCTCTCTCCTTCGGTTGAGATATTTATGAAAACATCTCACCCTTCCTATACATAAACAAATCTTTCAGAATTCGCGTTTAAATCCCCACAAGTTCTCTACACTTCCAATTATCTGTCGAAACGCCTTAAACGTCTAAGATGTTGATTCGCAAGTGAAAGTCTATCATTTATAAAAGTTTTCGTCTAAGTTCCGTTTGAGTTCGTAATTACGTTTCGAAAACTATTTTTGTGGAATTTCTAGATACCCTACCTTTTATGCAACGTATCAATTACGTTATTACTACAACGTCCAAAATGATCTTAAACAAGATCAAAACTATCAAAAAAGTATGCTACACAAGCATAATTACTATTCACAAATACCAGATTAAGTCAAATAACATTTAAATCATATAAATGTCATTTAGCCATGCCAATGCCTTATGAAATTCCACATTCCCATGTCCACGGTTGACATCCGAGGTTGACACCCACCGTTGACCCACAGGCAACCTCAACCACCATTATTAATCAACATTAATAATTCCCAAGAAATCGATTATTGCATTTGAAAATAAGATTTTTTCGGGACGGGTGTGACAAAACATGTGTCATGTTTTGGGATTGAAACACATATTTTAGAATGGTTCAATATGTTTTAGAAACAACTTTACAGACCACAATACCTATTATGGATATGGTTGTTTACGGTCGAATTTTGGTAAATTTTTTGTTCTTATGTTTAAAAACCAACTAATAGGCTCGATTCGGTTGATTTTTTTGCCACTTTCGAATGGTCAGTTCGGCCTCTTTCTATGAACATTTTTTGAAAATCAATCGAATGAGCTCGGTTTGCTCAGTTCGGTCGATCGATTTTTTTTAATAGCCCTATTTTTGGATGAAGCGGGTCTAGAGGTATTTTATCCCAACCGTGACCGATGCAAGCACAATAGGGATTTCAATCATCAATAGGAATGAGGGTACAAGGTAGCATGCTGACGTGGTACTTTACAACTAATCGTAGGACTGAGTCTTTTGGTAGGGATCCATGCCTAGCTAGGAGTCCCCCTTAGTGGGTCCCTCCAAAAAAGAAAAACATTCTCAGTGATTGCGGAGTAAAAACTATCAAACATTATAAAGTAAAGAAATTTTTGTGTGCATGGAGAATATTATGTGATATCATTGGCTATATATACAGTACCGCGTAGGAGTGCCAGGTGATACAGTACTCATGCACCTGAAAATTTCTCAAGACTATGAGATGTATGACCATGTTAATTAGTTCCCATGACATTGGAAAGTTATATGCTTTTATGTATTGTTTTTTTTATGTGTTTTTATATTAGTTTTTCCTCTTTTTTTTGCCTTTTTATCTGTCCTTAGGAGAGTCTGTCACCTTTTGTGGGGGGTTATGTCCCTCCTTGAGGGTTTGTCCCCTCTTTGTGGGGGTTTGTTTTTGTGTGTGTTTTTTTTCTTGTTTTCTTCTATTGTAAGATCCTTCGATTTCATAGTTTCTGCGCCTTGATCTAGCTTTCATTCTTCCAAATCTACCATCTTTTTGTTAGATCAGGAGCTTAAGGGGGTTCTTGTTGCAGACTCGATGCTCTGGGAGGAGTTTCTCGTTGGTGGGTACTTGTTCGGCAATTTCTCCTCAGCCACAGCTTGTTAGCAGTACCACTGTTCAAGATATCTTTGGACATAGGAGACTACAGTGCGACTTTTAGAAGATTTTTTTGTGTGTTTTTTTTCCTTGATTTTGTTGTTTTGCTTTGGGTTCTTGTTGTTTTTCTTTCTTCTGATACTGTACTGGTTCCGCTTGGAATCCGTTTGTCTGTTGAATGAAAGTGTTGAATGTTGATCCAAAAAAAAACCTTGTGGGTGTGGTCATCTAAAAATGCAAAGAAAAAAATAGCAGCTTGGGTCACCTCACCCATTTTATGTCGAAACTAACTAGTGATTATGTCACACCCCAACCTGCCTCGCGTATATTAGGACACGTGTAATAATGTTATAAGCGTCCAATTAAACTAATTAGGAAAGAATTATGTGAATCACTAACACATGTGTTAAACAACATAAAAGAACTTTGCTGTGACAAAACAACCCTAAGGGCAAAATGGTCATAAATAAAATATGGTCAAATTTTACATCAAATATAGCTCTTTGAGTCCCGTTCCAACGCAAAAACGGCACGCGAATTCGAATTTTCTAGAAAGAGTTATGTCTGTTTCCGTAAAAACCGTCTGGCTGAAAACAGGCATGCAAATCGATCTGCCCCAAAACCGGATCGATCCGATTTTAATATAATCAAATTTTTAGCTCTTCCAGATGGCCTGGATCGATCCGTACAAGACCTAGATTGATTCGGATTCTACAGAACTCATTTTTTAGCAGTTTTCCCCTATTTACAAGTCTCAAACTTTACTAAAACCAAACAAAACTTCATGAGACTGACCAAAACCATTTCAAAACTAATTTTAAACCAATTCAAACCATTCCTAAGAGATATTAACATGATTCCACACATTTGAAACATTATCCCAAACCTCATTTTAATGAAATCAAGTAACCAACCCCAAGTTCTTGCCAAAGCTAGCAACTATATAAAAAAAATTTCCCGGAGGAAGTTTGATAACATGATTAACAATATGTTTGCAAGCGAAACTAACCCAAAATGTTTGCTACCCCAATCCGGACTCACCGGATTGGCCTAAACTCATCCACACATATACAAACCCAACTTGCAACATAAAAATTATATGAGTACAACTTAGGTTCCAGAAATTCCAAAAACAGCAAGTACATGATAAAACAAGATTATAAACATAACAATCAAGTCCCAAGTCTTACTTCTAGCCCCACGCTCACATCACCTACTTCCCACGTCTTGTTTCGAACCTGCGGTGGTTGTTATTTTTCACAACAGAAAAGGAAAACAATTTTTTAAAGCATTACGCTTAGTGAATAATATAACGTACTTGATATGCCGTGCATAAATATAATGCGTCAATTTAAGAATATAAGCATACGTAATCGCAGAATTGATGGGTTAATGGTTCACTCAAACTGGAAGACTATTCCCTTGGCCGCACGGTTACTTCTATTCCTTGGACTTGCGTCCTTTATAATGGATTCTTCCTCTTCTCCTCCCTTATCTCTCCATAATGAACCATTACTCCCAATCATTCATTGACCACTTAACACATAAGCACATAATCACATAGCATGATGATTTCTCACATTATTAACATGAAATTCTCAACTTTAACATAAATTCAACTACTAAATCTAGATTTTCACTTTCTAATTAGCAATTGAGGCATATAACATGAATCACATCCAAGTTTTTAGTTAGAAAACTCACCTTATGTGATTCCTACCCCAAATTAGTTAGAGAATACTGAAATCCCTAACAATTCTTGCCCAAATCCTACTCTGGAATAAATCCTACAAGTTTTCGACAACCGCGTGCCACTGATTAAAATGAGCTATCAAAATTCGACAATTAAAATTTAAATAAAAGGTATAGAAACGATCGTCTCATCTCCACGAGTCCGAATACGGCTCGGTTCGTGAATTGGACGTCAGACGATGACGGAACAGCGTGAAATGGACGTCGGCGTCTCGTAGTCTCGTTGGCTTTTTCTCTTTTCCCTCTAAATTTCTATAAATTTCCTCTTGGTTTGAGAGTTACAACTCCCTCTTGACACCTATCAATACACATGCAATGTATTGTCACAAGTTTTGGCTTCCTTTCATTTACACCCCCAAAACTTCTTAAGTTCTTAGTATGAAATCTCCAAACATTCCATTAACTATCCATTTATCTAAATGGGTGTTTGTCTAAGTCCCGTATGGATTCCACACGTGGTCCCAAATATTTGTGAAGTTGCTATCGTACCTACTAATTATGAATCATTTCATTTATGCCCTTATGTACAATAACAAAACTAGCATTTTGATAGCTAACATATTAATCAATGTAATATGAAAGCTATCAAACATATCTCCAATTGATCATATGAATGTATCTAATCATTTAAATGCAATTTATTTTATTTGGCCCTTCACTGGTCCCAGTTCATTACCTATCCCTCCTCACTGGGGACTTTCCAACTGTGTCCTTCATTGAACACTTTTCACGAGTGAGTCCAAGGCCTTCCCCTTAATCCATTGTATGCACTAATTATGACAATTAACGCATACTAAAATGATCATTAAATCATTTTCCGGGTACGGGTGTTACATATTATAATCAACAAATATAGAAGTATGTACATCACATGCATCAACTCATTCATTTTGAGAATTTAATACATATATGTATATATATATATATAAATGATAAAGTGGAATCAGACACCTGTCACGTGGTTGCTCTGAGATTTTTCCCACTTTTTGTATGATTCTTCTTTTTTTTTTTTTTTTGACATCTCTAGAATTAATATGATATACATGTATAATCTCTCTCTCTCTCTCTCTCTCTCTCTCTCTCAACCATATCAAATCTCATCAAAATCCAATATATATATTTATATACACACACACATATATCTCCAAATATACACACATACATGATACAAACTAAACTAGCTAATTAATTAAAATAATATAACCACATATTATATAAAATAACAATATCACTTACAAATTTACGTACATAAAATTTGCTCAATAAAAAAAAATACTACATGAAGATCACATTTTTTTTTTTGCATATATATACCATTAAATCCAAGTAGATCATTTACAACTTTTTAAATCAAATATAATCTAATCTATATCTTTTACAAGTGCAAGAGTTCTAACCAAAAAAAAATTATCCATATTTTACTTCAACCATATTTTAATTCTTAAATTTTCAGTACTTAAAATTCAACACTAAGGATCTATTTGATAAAACTGAAAATTAAGTGCTGAATTGAAAATTTGAAGCGGGTGATTTGCAATATTGAAAACAGTGTTTTAATTTTGAAATAGACTGATTTTTTTAATAATTTTTAATCTCCATATATACTATTTCACACCTTCCCTCTATCTCATGTTTCTTATATATAAACCAAACCAAACCAAACCAGACTAAACCAAGCCTTATATCCCAATCAATTGGGGTCGACTGTATGAATCCTTTTCTTCCATTCTGCACGATCAAGAGCTATATGCTCATTTAAATTATATATATTCATATCTTATTGCACTACATACTCCAAGTCAGTCTAGGTTTGCCTCTCCCTCTAACCATTCTAGGCACTATGATCTTATCACTCTTTCGCACAAGTGCATCTACAGGTCTTCGTTGTACATGGCCGAACCATCTAAGTGTATTCTCCCTGAACTCATCCTCAATCTGTGCCACTCTTAAAGTCTCTCGAATGTACTCATTTTTAATTCTATCTTTCTAGTCTTACAACACATCCATCTTAGCATCCTCATCTCAACTACACTCACTTTGCTAATGTATTGTTTCTTAGTTGCCCAACACTTTGTCCCATAGAGCATAGCTGGTCTATAAATTTTCCTTTCAATTTTGCTGGTATTCTCCGGTCACATAATACTCCGGAAGCACTCCTCTACTTAAGCCTACCTACTTTAATTTTATGGATCACATCATCACCAATTTTACTGGTATTCTCCGGTCCCATATATTTTTCATTCATCAACTTCTCAAAATAGCTGTTCCACCTTTCCTGTCACGCCCCGGAGTAGCATAAATAGAGAAAAATAAATTTCCTTTATGGGTCCATAGGGAATGACAAGTGAAAGTCACTAACATCCACACCACACAGTACTAGTCCAAACAGGAACAGTAAAACAACTGAAATATAAACACGGTTCTATCTATTACAAACATCAGAGTACGGTCCACAGGATCACAACAGGTCTGGAGACAACATATGCCCAAGTACCCGTTAACTACAAAGTACAACAGTAAATGGAAAAGTAGTAATATAACTACTATCTATCTTCAGGTCTTCAACTAGCGTACGGATAGGCGTCAGCATAACTGGCATCAGTGGGGCCATCCTCGGCGTAACTCCCTTCAGGGTAAACGTTATTGCCATGAGTTCCGTCATCTGCATTGCAAAGGACAGGATAGTCTGGACGGGGAATGTCCAGGCAATAAAGGCCATCAGCTTGTTGAAAGCTGAGTGAGCACTAACTAACACAGTCTCATAGAAATGACATATTTACAGTTATGAACAATAGATGACAGTGATACTAAATATATTCCTCATTCTTTTATTCAGACATATCATAAATCGATTCTTATCGA
Source organism: Hydrangea macrophylla (assembly GCA_033977485.1). Taxonomy (NCBI): domain Eukaryota; kingdom Viridiplantae; phylum Streptophyta; class Magnoliopsida; order Cornales; family Hydrangeaceae; genus Hydrangea; species Hydrangea macrophylla. The sequence goes on from CM066999.1 coordinate 111,886,975, forward strand.
CTCCCACTCTAAGACTGATTTCACAATACCCAACTGACTATCTCGAACTGATTATATCAGCACAACATACCAGTGCTCTTGTTCACCGCTATACCGCTTTTAAGAACTCTTGCGAGCACCCATACATTGTTCTCATATAACGACTGGTCCATGAATATACCCATACTCTTGTTCACCGCTTTTAAGAACTCTTACTGTTCACCGCTTTTAAGAACGCTTGCGAGTATGATACATACACAGCTCTGGTAAATATAAATCATGGGTGTGCCACAACTACTCTTGTTCACCGCTTTTAAGAACTCTTACTGTTCACCGCTTTTAAGAACGCTTGCGAGTACTGTGCACCCATAATTCTCACGATCCTGATCAAATCCTTGACATATACTTATCGGATTTAACCTGAGCGAATCATCAGCTCGACACACACAACTTTAACATACAATCCTCTTACTGACTTATTTCTCACTTATCCAATACTACCCAGTATTATCATCTCAAACTTACTACGTTATCGCGTCGTACTATTACTAGCGTTTCGAACCCGACTACGTTACTCACCATATTATCTCAATCTCGTTATCGTATCCCATTACCTCCGTAATCCATAATATCGCATAATAGGAACATGAAACAACAATTAAACCACTACGCATTATGAATTATAAACTGAAAGGAATACATTCATGTTCTGCTAGGTTCGATCGATTGAGGTCATCTCGATCGCTCGAAGAAAGTGCTGTTCGATCGATTGAAGTCTTCTCGATCGATCGAAGTGAAGGTAGTCTCGATCGATTGAAGTATTCTCGATCGATTGAACTCAGAGATGTTCGATCGGTTGAACTCAGTTCGATCGATTTGGGACTCTGCTGTTCGATCGATTGAACTCAGTTCGATCGATCGAACTTCGTCTTCTACAGATTCTGCCAGTGAACGTGCAGAATGTGCTAAGGGATGTTTGGGTTATAATTATACGTCCAGAATGTGTAAAACATCATAATTACGATACCGAGTGAGTTTGGAACTCACCAAAAGTCGTAAGGGCGCGTTTGGCTCGGTTGAAAGCTTCCAAGCTTCCTCCAATGGTGGCCACTTCTCTCTGCTCCTCTCTTCGTCTCTTCTGTCTCTCTTTCTCGGCCTCTTCTTGTTCTTCTTCTTCTCCTTCTTCTCTTCTGTCTCCTCTGCTGAGTGTATATATATATAGATATGTGTGTGTATATATATATAGATATATGGAGGTATGTGTATATAATATATATCAACACACAAGCACACACACTCTCAACTCACAAGGGTCAGCAAACACCCAATATACACGAATGCAGTGTATATATAGGAGAGGATGGGGTGCAGGTGGCCGTTTCTGCGCGAAAACTGGGATTCAAATCATTACACGTTCGATCGATCGAAGTATGTTCGATCGCTCGAACTCAGATCGGTCAGGTTAGATCGATTGAAAACAGTTTGATCGATTGAAGTGGGGACCACGTATTTAATTTATGTCGGTAGGGTTTTCGATCGCTTGAACAAGGCTCGATCGCTTGAACTGAAGGGTCTCGATCGCTCGAACTATCTTCGATCGATCGAAGATTGAATTTCATGAATGGTCAAATGAAGTATATAGAATCTCTCTGCATTAAATATTTATTGAAAATACGGGGTATTACATCATCCACCACCCAACAAAAGATTTCGTCCTCGAAATCAGAAACATACAAAGTTAAAATAAAAACGGAAACTTCTCACGCATCTCTGACTCTAGTTCCCATGAAGCTTCTCCTTCATCATGATGCTTCCACTGAATCTTGACTAATGGAATCTCCTTATTCCTGAGCTTCTTGACTCCACGATCTAAAATGCGAACTGGTCCTTCGTTGAACGTAACATTGTCGTTGACTTCAATATCCTCAAAGTTGATTTCATGCGCTGGGTTATGAACACATTTCCTCAGCATACTGATGTGGAAAATGTTGTGCACTCCTGACATCTTCGGGGGCAATGCTAGGCGATAAGCAACTTTTCCCACACGCTCTAGAATCTCGAACGGTCCGATGAATCGTGGCGATAATTTGCCCCTCTTCTGACCAAATCTGACGATGCCTCGAACAGGCGAAACCTTGAGTAGCACATGATCTCCAACGGCAAGTTCTAAATCTTTGCGTCGCTTGTCAGCATAACTCTTGTGTCGGGTCTGAGCTGTCTTCATCTTCTCACGTACAATCTGAATCTTCTCATTGGTTTCTCGTATCATTTCCGGCCCAAGAAGTTGAGTATCTCCGACTTCAGCCCAACATAACGGTGATCGGCAAGGTCTTCCGTACAAAGCTTCGAACGGCGCCATTCCTATGCTCGAATGATAACTGTTGTTGTAAGCGAATTCTATCAAAGGTAAGTGTGTCTCCCAAGAATTCTCAAAATCAATGACACAAGCACGTAACATGTCCTCCATTACTTGATTAACTCTCTCCGTCTGTCCATCGGTCTGTGGATGAAAAGCTGAACTCAAGTTCAAAGTTGTTCCCATTGCTGTCTGAAGACTTTTCCAAAATTCTGCAGTAAAGCGCGAATCTCGATCTGATACAATAGAAACAGGTACTCCGTGTAACCGTACTATGTGTTGCATATACATTCGGCTCAATCGTTCCACTGGATACGTCATACTGTAGGCGATAAAATGTGCTGTCTTCGTAAGTCGATCCACAATTACCCAAATAGCGTCATGATTCTGCTGCGATTTTGGTAATCCTACCACAAAATCCATGGTGATGTGTTCCCATTTCCATTGAGGAATTGGTAACGGCTGTAGAAATCCAGGTGGTTTCTGATGTTCTGCCTTTACTTGTTTACAAGTAAGACACTGAGAAACATATTCAGCCACTTCTCGCTTCATTCCTTCCCACCAAAAATTTCTCTTCAAGTCCTTGTACATCTTTGTACTTCCTGGATGAATCGTCATCCGTGATTTATGAGCTTCATCCAATATGTCCTTCCGGAGATTTTCTTTGTCAGGTACACAGAGTCTACCTTTACATCGTAAAGCTCCATCTGTACTAACACTCCAGATATCAGGTTCTTTTGCTGTCATCTTGGTGAACCATAACTTCAAATCCTCTGCTGTCTGTTGAGCTTCTATGATACGGCTGATCAAAGTTGGTTGTACCATCAGACATCCAAAATGTTGTCTTTCCATTGGTACCACTGGCTGAAGTTCGAATTCAGCTAACACCTCCAATGCTTTCCATTCTCGAATTAGCAATGCAGCGATCACTAGTCGAGGTTTACGACTCAAAGCATCTGCTACGACATTTGCTTTACCGGGATGGTATTGCAATGAAAAGTCATAGTCCTTGAGTAACTCCATCCATCTTCGTTGTCGCATGTTCAACTCCTTTTGAGAGAACAAATATTTCAAGCTCTTATGATCGGAAAACAGATCAAACTTTTCTCCATAGAGATAGTGTCTCCAAATCTTTAAGGCAAACACTATTGCTGCCAATTCCAGGTCATGCGTCGGATAATTCTTCTCGTGTACCTTCAATTGTCTTGATCCATATGCGATAACATTCCCGTCTTGCATGAGCACACAACCCAATCCCTGGTGCGATGCGTCACTGTAGATCACATATCTTTCTCCACTCTTAGGTATCGCAAGTACCGGTGCAGAAGTCAATTTCTCTTTTAACTCCTGAAATGCATCCTCATGCTTGTCCGTCCATTCATACTTCGTCTCCTTCCTTGTTAAATTCGTCAGTGGTCCTGCTAACTTGGAAAATCCTTCTACGAATCTTCTGTAGTATCCTGCTAACCCAAGAAAACTTCTGACCTCTGTCGCATTGGTCGGTCTATTCCAGCTTAAGACTGCATCAATCTTAGATGAGTCCACAGAAATACCGTCCTGAGATATAACATGTCCCAAGAATTTGACTTCCCGTAGCCAAAACTCACACTTGCTGAATTTTGCATACAACTTGCTATCTCGAAGTGTCTGTAAGGCAATCTGTAAATGCTTCTTGTGATCTTCTTCCGTCTTTGAGTAGATCAGTATATCATCGATGAATACTATAATGAATTGATCCAGATATGGTTTGAATACTCTATTCATTAAATCCATAAATACTGCTGGCGCATTCGTCAATCCAAAAGGCATAACTAGAAACTCGTAATGCCCGTATCTTGTCCTGAATGCAGTCTTCGATACATCCTCTGGTCGAACTAACAATTGGTGGTATCCTGAACGTAAATCGATCTTGGAAAAGATCCTAGATCCTTGTAACTGGTCGAATAGGTCGTCTATCCGAGGAAGTGGATATCTATTCTTGATCGTAACCTTGTTCAACTCCCTGTAGTCTATACAGAGTCGAAGTGTTCCATCCTTCTTCTTTACAAACAGAACTGGTGCTCCCCAAGGTGACGTACTCGGGCGAACGAAACCTAAGTCTTCAAGTTCCTGAACTTGCTTCTTCAGTTCCAACATCTCAGTTGGTGCCATCCTATATGGAGTCTTGGAAATCGGCAATGTACCAGGTACTAATTCCACACAGAAGTCTATTTCTCTTTTCGGTGGAAGTCCTTTAATATCCTGAAATACATCTTGAAAATCTTGCACAATAGGAATCTGATCCATCGTGAGCTCTGTACTTGTATTCCCAATCGTAGCCAAACTACTCGTAAGAAACATGTCACTCGTCGGCTGACACTGAAATCTAACCGTCGGCCTTCCTTGTCTCGGAAATACAATCGTCTTAGTCGGGCAATCCAAATTAGCACTATACTTAGTCAACCAATCCATTCCTAGGATAATGTCGAACTCGGACATTGACAGAACTACCAAGTCTGCTGGAAAATTCCTATCTCCCAAAGTCAATGGGCAATCTTTACACACTTTACTCAACTTAACTGTCACTCCCAAAGGTGACACAACATTCAGTGTTGACTCAAGTGTCTGGGGTTCTAAACCCAATTGACGCACAATCTTAACAGCAATAAATGAACGTGCGGCTCCAGTATCAAATAAAACTTTAACTGGACTATGAAAGAGTACAAGCGTACCTTCCAAATGTTGTTGCTCATCAGCGTTAAAGCCTGCTTCTCTTGGAATGATAGCATTCATCCTTGTCTGATCTGGAGGTCCTTGTATCCCTTGAATTGATGCTCCATAGTATCCTCCTTGTGGTGCACGGCAATCCTTGCTTAGATGTCCCGGCTTGTTGCAATTCCGACAGACAATATCCATTCTGCGATTAACTCTAGGGGCTGTACAGAATCTGGCAACGTGCCCTGGCTTTCCGCAATTAAAACATCCTCCGCTATTGCTTGGCGGTGCTGTCAGTAGTGCCTGCGGCTGTGATCCTTGCTGGCGATATTGTTGGGGTCGAGTATAGCCCTGTTGTGGCTTTCTGGTTCCTTCCCAGGTTCTCTTATTCCCTTGGAAATTACTCTGAGGTCTCCAACCTTGAGTATTCCTTGGTGGCAAGTTATGGAAATTCCTCTGTTGAAAACTTCTAGATGACTGAGATCGATTCATCTGTGGTTGTTGTGCTGGATAAGCATCCTTTTCCAAACCTGCAGCAAATCTGACAATCTCTTCAAATGATTGATTCAGATGACCAACCATCATATGTCTGAGATGGGGATTCAATCCTTGGTGAAATCTCTTCACCTTCTTCTGTGGCGTGTCTATCATATGCTGAGCAAATCTGGATAGACGCTCAAACTGTGTTGTATATTCCCTGACATTCCATCCTCCTTGTACCAAATTGAGAAAGTTCCTTTCCTGTTGATCTCTCTCATCCTCTGGGAAATACTTCTCCAAAAATCGTCCTTTGAATGTCTCCCATGGCATAGCTTTAGCAGCATCGATCCCAATAGTGGCTCGCTCGGCTTCCCACCAATCTGCGGCGGCATAAGTGAGGTGAAAAGTAGCAAGGCGACGCTTCTCTTGTTCGCTGCATTCCAATGCTTCAAATATCAACTCCATTTCTCTGATCCATTGTTCCGCTTTCCATGGTTCTGTTAGTCCATCGAACTTCTCTGGACGTAACCCACGAAAATTTGCTAACAACTTATCTCCAGTCTGTCTTGGTGGCGGGGGTGCAAAAGGTCTCTGGTGGGTGGAGTGATTATAAGTATCCCCCACATGCTCCATCCTCTGCATGAAAGCTTCGAAAATTCCCGTCGGATCCATCCCTTCCGGAATAGGTGCTCCATTACGCGCTTGGTGATTTCTCAAGGGTCCTACCATAATGATAACGAGTATTGCCTACAAGAGACATATTGATCAGCTGAAAGTCTTCTCGTAGAAACGAAACCAAGATAGAACGAAAAGCAACAAGAACTAACAGTTCTACAAAGCAACACATCAATCAACCAACAATCAATATCAAAAGTACTGCTCGTATATATATAGATATCAAAAGATGTACCATGGAGTACACAGTAACCATACCATGTACCACGTGGGACAAGGCTAAAACAGTACTAAGGTCAACTACTACTGTCTATACAAAGCTATGGTCAAATAGCTATCTCTCAAGCTCCCAAAAATCTAGTGGACAACATGTCCTGATAAAACTAACAAAAACTAAGCCCTGCAGGTCCTGACTCAAAAGTCGTCAGCGTCTGATCCTGCTGGTGGTGCCTCATCCTCTGAATCAATCTCCATCTCCTCGAGTGGGTCATCCTCAACTGGTGCAACAAGATCTCCGACTACAACTCCTATATCCCAATCCTCTACTATCTCTGCATCATCATCCTCTATCCCGTCTGCTATCGCCTGGTTTGCGACATCGACTGCTACTGCGGCGAATCCATCAGCTATATCAAGAGCTCCCGCTATGGCTGCCTCTCCCATAACAAAATCTGCTGGCTGTGCGACCATCTGAGCTATCCATCCTACTGCCATATCGGCCATAGCTGCCATATGCATAATGGGTCCAGCTGGTATCTGAAGCACAACTGGTGCCTCTGGCACAACTACCTCCTCATCGGGCGCATCCTCATCTACTACTATGTCTGCCTCAACAGCCTCTGGGTCCGGTACTGGATCCTCTGGCTCCTCGGGGTCATCCTCAGGCTCATCATCATCTGCATCGTCTGCATGCTCATCCTCTACTGGGTCCTCGTCATCTATCGGCTCCTCCTCTCCATCTCCATCTATGTCCTCATCGGCATGCTCATCCTCAGGCTCCAGGTCCTCATCCTCCTGAATCGGCTCAGGCTCTGGAACTGGTACATCGGGTACCGGCGATGGTGGTGGTGTTGCTGGCACTGGTGCAACTACAGGCTCTGGTGGACCGGCTACAATAGCTCTCAACTCAATTTCATCCATCTCAGGCTTACTCTGAACTAACCGTAATATCTCTTGGCAAATGTCTCTACCAATCCTCGCAGTATGGTAAGCATCCATACGCATCTGTGTCGGGTGAGTCCTCTCTGTCACATAAAGTGCTCTCCACATGTCCTCCTCCAAATGTCTACTAGCTATCTGGCACACACGCTCATGATAAAACTCTGGGTCAGCTGGCTCCACGGTATCCCCATGGATCACGTGTCCTCCATAAGCATCGGTAACAAACTGATGAAACTCTGGATCCATGCTATCCTGCAAAGGAAAACTATCTATCGTCAGGAAGACGAACTTATCTTATACTCATATCTCATCTCAAGAAAATCTTAAATACTAGAACCAGATGGTGTGGAATCCATCAGTGAACGACAATATCAGAACCTAACCGTAATATAACCAGGTGCTCTGATACCAAAAACCCTGTCACGCCCCGGAGTAGCATAAATAGAGAAAAATAAATTTCCTTTATGGGTCCATAGGGAATGACAAGTGAAAGTCACTAACATCCACACCACACAGTACTAGTCCAAACAGGAACAGTAAAACAACTGAAATATAAACACGGTTCTATCTATAACAAACATCAGAGTACGGTCCACAGGATCACAACAGGTCTGGAGACAACATATGCCCAAGTACCCGTTAACTACAAAGTACAACAGTAAATGGAAAAGTAGTAATATAACTACTATCTATCTTCAGGTCTTCAACTAGCGTACGGATAGGCGTCAGCATAACTGGCATCAGTGGGGCCATCCTCGGCGTAACTCCCTTCAGGGTAAACGTTATTGCCATGAGTTCCGTCATCTGCATTGCAAAGGACAGGATAGTCTGGACGGGGAATGTCCAGGCAATAAAGGCCATCAGCTTGTTGAAAGCTGAGTGAGCACTAACTAACACAGTCTCATAGAAATGACATATTTACAGTTATGAACAATAGATGACAGTGATACTAAATATATTCCTCATTCTTTTATTCAGACATATCATAAATCGATTCTTATCGACTCCCACTCTAAGACTGATTTCACAATACCCAACTGACTATCTCGAACTGATTATATCAGCACAACATACCAGTGCTCTTGTTCACCGCTATACCGCTTTTAAGAACTCTTGCGAGCACCCATACATTGTTCTCATATAACGACTGGTCCATGAATATACCCATACTCTTGTTCACCGCTTTTAAGAACTCTTACTGTTCACCGCTTTTAAGAACGCTTGCGAGTACGATACATACACAGCTCTGGTAAATATAAATCATGGGTGTGCCACAACTACTCTTGTTCACCGCTTTTAAGAACTCTTACTGTTCACCGCTTTTAAGAACGCTTGCGAGTACTGTGCACCCATAATTCTCACGATCCTGATCAAATCCTTGACATATACTTATCGGATTTAACCTGAGCGAATCATCAGCTCGACACACACAACTTTAACATACAATCCTCTTACTGACTTATTTCTCACTTATCCAATACTACCCAGTATTATCATCTCAAACTTACTACGTTATCGCGTCGTACTATTACTAGCGTTTCGAACCCGACTACGTTACTCACCATATTATCTCAATCTCGTTATCGTATCCCATTACCTCCGTAATCCATAATATCGCATAATAGGAACATGAAACAACAATTAAACCACTACGCATTATGAATTATAAACTGAAAGGAATACATTCATGTTCTGCTAGGTTCGATCGATTGAGGTCATCTCGATCGCTCGAAGAAAGTGCTGTTCGATCGATTGAAGTCTTCTCGATCGATCGAAGTGAAGGTAGTCTCGATCGATTGAAGTATTCTCGATCGATTGAACTCAGAGATGTTCGATCGGTTGAACTCAGTTCGATCGATTTGGGACTCTGCTGTTCGATCGATTGAACTCAGTTCGATCGATCGAACTTCGTCTTCTACAGATTCTGCCAGTGAACGTGCAGAATGTGCTAAGGGATGTTTGGGTTATAATTATACGTCCAGAATGTGTAAAACATCATAATTACGATACCGAGTGAGTTTGGAACTCACCAAAAGTCGTAAGGGCGCGTTTGGCTCGGTTGAAAGCTTCCAAGCTTCCTCCAATGGTGGCCACTTCTCTCTGCTCCTCTCTTCGTCTCTTCTGTCTCTCTTTCTCGGCCTCTTCTTGTTCTTCTTCTTCTCCTTCTTCTCTTCTGTCTCCTCTGCTGAGTGTATATATATATAGATATGTGTGTGTATATATATATAGATATATGGAGGTATGTGTATATAATATATATCAACACACAAGCACACACACTCTCAACTCACAAGGGTCAGCAAACACCCAATATACACGAATGCAGTGTATATATAGGAGAGGATGGGGTGCAGGTGGCCGTTTCTGCGCGAAAACTGGGATTCAAATCATTACACGTTCGATCGATCGAAGTATGTTCGATCGCTCGAACTCAGATCGGTCAGGTTAGATCGATTGAAAACAGTTTGATCGATTGAAGTGGGGACCACGTATTTAATTTATGTCGGTAGGGTTTTCGATCGCTTGAACAAGGCTCGATCGCTTGAACTGAAGGGTCTCGATCGCTCGAACTATCTTCGATCGATCGAAGATTGAATTTCATGAATGGTCAAATGAAGTATATAGAATCTCTCTGCATTAAATATTTATTGAAAATACGGGGTATTACATTTCCTTAATATCTTCGTCGTCATTCACTAATACCCTAGAGTCATCGCTTTTTATACACTTAACCTGATTAATGTCTCTTGTTTCCTTTCTCTCGACTTAGCAAGCTTATATATAAATATATTTTTCTCCCTCTCTAGTGTCTAGCTTAGTGTAGAAGTCATCATAGACTTTCATTTTAGCAACTATAACTGTCCTTTTAACCTACTTATTTGCACATTTATAACTATTGAAGTTTTCCTCAGTTCTATCATTTTGCCACTTCTTAAAGCAATCCTTTTTGGTTTTTAGTACAGCTTGTACCTTTTCATTCCACCACCAAGTATATTTAAATGCTAACCCTCTTCCCTTTGACTCTCCAAGGACTTCCTTCAATATTCTCATGATGCACCCTGCTATTCTATCTCGCATAGTATTAATGCTTCCATCTTCCAAATTTCAAGGTGCTTCTGTATACATTCTATCTTGAAATTTTGTTAGTTTCTCGCCTTTAAGTTTCCACCACTTAGTTCGTGGGTTTATACGGCCTTTTGTAGTACGACGTTCTCCTTTTATATGGATATCTAAAATAGTAAGTTTATGTTGAGATGTTAAACTCTCCCCTGGGATGACCTTACAGTCTCTACATGTTAGGCAGTCTGCCTTTCTCACAAGGAACAAATCGATCTGGCTTCTATTAGATCCACTCTTAAAGGTTATCAAATGTTCTTCCCTCTTTTGAAAAAGGTGTTTGCTACTACAAGATCATATGCTATGGCAAAATCTAGAATATTCACTCGTGCCTCATTCTGAACTCCAAAACCATACTCCCCATGCACCCTCTCATATCCAGTTCTATCTTTGCCTACGTGGCCATTAAAATCTCCACCTACAATCATCTTCTCTCCTCCCGGTATTTCTTACATTAAAGCGTCCAACTCATCCCAGAATTGTCTTTTAGTGTGATCATCCAATCTTACTTGAGGCGCGTATGCAATAATCACATTAATTATATCCACTCTAACTACCAGTTTGATAAGCAATATTCTGTCTCCTTTCCTCGTGACTGTCACAACTTTATCCTTTAGGTTCTCGTAGATTCCGACACCATTTCTATGCCTATCTTTCCCGTATAGAATATCTTATACCCGGTCTTTTCTACCTCTTTAGCTTTCTCTCCAACCCACTTTGTTTCTTGTAAACATACTATATTGACCTTCCTTCTAATCATAATGTCTACTAGTTCTATAGCTTTACTTGTTAAGGTTCCTATATTCCAAGTTGCTAACCTAAGCCTAGAGTTCTGGACTAGTTTCTTTACCCGCGGTGGCCCAGATGAGCGCATGAATCCTAGCTTATTTAACACTGCACCCCGACGTCGATGCGGCACTCCTTGCACATTTTTCTAAACACCCGAAGGCAGGAGCAACGCGTCGCTTAAAGGGAATGCCATAGCATTTACACGAGTATTCATATTTGGGTTCATATCATAAGGATCTAACCGTTTTTTTTTTCATCGTGCTGGCTGTGCAGCTACCTAACGCACTAACCCTTCTCTTTTATTTGGGCTTGGGACCGACAGTATTGAAACAATCCAGGCAGAGTTCGTTTCTTATATATCTGCCTACCTAATTTGTTTTTATATGTATATAATATAATTATAAATGTATAATCTCAACATACATAATTCTCTCATTATTATTCCCAAATATCTCAAGTAAAGAAACTTAATTGATCAAATAATTATGAACAATTGTAAATTTAGAAGGGAAAAAAAAAAAAAAAAAAAACCCAGAGTTTTATAAGTGAAGTCACGTTGTCTGTTATTGTATTTTCCAATTACTTTTTGATGTTTCTTGAAAGTGGAAGAAATTGCTTTCAGGTCAAACATTAATTTACGTGATTTTTTTTTTCTCCACTTATCATAATTTTCCTTAAATTGTGACATGCAAGCATACGGCTGATTCAATAACAATTCGCACAATAGTAATCATTGGTTATTTATTTTTGGAAAATGGAATTTTATTTTATTTATTTTTTTAAAATTTTAATAGTGTTCTAAGAAGCTAGTTGAAATAAAAAATCAAGAATAAGAGTGTGTTTGGGATAAGACTATATTCAATCTCATTTGTATTTGGTAATTGGTATTTATTAAAAATTCACTACACCAAAAGAGCACATTTCTAACGGTAATTTACCGTTAGTAAAATTATTCCTAACCGTAATTTACCGTTAGAAATAGAGTGTGGCTAATAATTCTAACGGAATTTCTAACGGTAATTTTCCGTTAGAAAAAGTATTTTTACTAACGGTAAATTACCGTTAGTAATATGTTTACTAATGGATATTTTCCGTTAGTAATTTATTATTCCTAACGGAAATATTCCGTTAATAATATTTATTCTAACGGTTTATATTCTAACACTTTTATATACAAAAATACTAACGGTAAATTACCGTTAGTAATGAAATTACTAACGGTATATAATATGACAGTTTCCCACACTTTCGAGACAATTACTAACGGATATAAACCGTTAGTAATTTTATTACTAACGGTTTGTTTTCTAACGCATGTGTAAGAATACTAACGGAAATTATCCGTTAGTAATTATTTTAAATATGAAAAACATAAATACTAAAATATGCTCCCCAATTTTATTTGCACCTAATTTCCATCACATTTACTATAAACATATAATAAGCTCAATAAATACAAGCTCAATCTATAATAAATACAAAAAATATAATCCAAAATAAGCATAATTATCCTTAATTATTACAAACTGTTTCTGCGTCCAAACCAAAACTAACCAACCATGTCTGACATTGAAAGAGTAAATCCATCCAACACTAAACTAAACTAACTGACAAATAAATCATGTCTGAAATTTCAAGTCATAGAAAATAAGATAAACGGAGTCAACCCGATATGGAGTAATTGCCTCTTAGAGTTGCGGGAACCCATAGCACACCCCTTCCCTTCTTTCCTTCCCAAATACTTGAGTTAACTCGTCATTGTCAAAGTCTTCACAAGTGTTACTACATCCCTCGTCAATCAAGATGCTGCTTTTTCTTATATTTCCAATTACCTTTTAGTTCATCCTGTAGTCATAAAATGTAAACATTGTCATAATATACTAAAAAAAATTAAGCTTTGAATTAAAACCTACATACATGTTGCTCACATATTTGACTACCAATAGCATCAGTTAAAAGGAAATCTGCAAAACTAATGAGCAACAAAAAGACCACCTTTGCAAAGAGCAGAGTGTCTACAGTAAAGCCTTCTCATGTTTCTTCTTTTACCACCTATCACATGCAAATAACAAACAAAAACTAAAATCAACACCGAAAGCTAGAACCCAATTATTTTGAACTATTTGAATGTTACTACAACTAGCAAAAACTTGAAATATTAAGTTTCCTTAAAATCATTCATGACGCAAATGAAATTTTGTGATCCGTAAATGAATAAGCTACGCAAAAGTATCATTATCTTAATTACATGAAGTTGGGTAATCTCAATTTCTAAGTGCTCAAAGAAAAGAGACAAAAGAAATATGTCGGTGCTTGCATGCAGAGAATTTCACTAGTCTGGAAGCTCCATAAATATTTGTCAAAAGAGTAAATATAGTAGTGCACAGACACACCATATTTACAACACCCAACTACTTTTACTAATGACTAACAAGAAAACTGTGGTTCTAATTCTAAATTGGAAGTACAATACTGGCATTCAAACAAAAAGAAATGTAACCGCACGAATCGGATTTTTTCAAAAACGTACCAAGAAAGAATTGGATTTGGTTAGACAATGTGACATTGGGAAACACGGATCGTTTATTTTGGCAAGGTATGGAATACATCGTCACAATATTTATGATTCAATAAAATGTAGTTTCGTTCGTGTAACGAAAACAAATTGAAAGGTAGATGAGAGGTCTCCTAGCAGGCATGGGTGAACATTGGAGAAGACACTTTTCCATACTTAAAGATATACTAAGAAAACCTGACAATTTTTCGTCAAGCTCTTGCAATAATTAGGACGTACACTCATCACACACCCTAAAAAAATCTAGTACTAGTGACATTACTCATTTGGTCAAGAGTTCAATGTGTTAATTGCTTAACTCATGTCCATGTTGGAGTATTCACATCACATCATAAGCTTGAATAATCTATATTAATTTAGTCATATTGCAGAAACTGAAAGCAGCGCTCATATCACATACCTCTTTCCCAGGCTCTAGTTTGATTTTCAATAGTTTATGACCAGCCTCTTCAAAGTCAACGCTAGACATAATAGTTTATGACCAGCCTTATGTTTATAACTAGCACTTTTTGTTGATGGATCAAGAAGAAAGTAATAATTATACTAATTATGTGACAACAATTGTTCACAATCTAGGTTGTTCTCAAGGGCAACCACAAACAATTGTGCACACTCTAGGTTGTTCTCAAGGGCACACTCTAGGTTTTAAATGAATCCATTCAAGGTCATGATCGCCCAATTAAATACTATTCAGGACCATGAATGAGCATTGAAGATTAAGACATGACCAATCAAGGATCTGTAATTGTCATATTTCAACATATAACTGCTCTTTTAGGTTGGTGAATTCAGTGGTATCAATTATATAACATACAGAACAGACTTTACACAGCCCATGTAGTACATTACTATTACACCATGACTCTCATAGGATTTTCAATGTCTCTAACTGGCATCAATAAACATTTATGGTAGTTGGTTTTGGACCTTACCTGATATATATATGTTATCAAAACATACTGAACTCCATTAACTGCAGAGGTATTGGATAAAGGTGAACCGAGGTAGACACGTTTGTCAACGTGAACAAAACCTGGGCAAAGGATATTGAAACATCCAGTCTTCTTGTATCCATCTCTCTGTCAATTCGCCAATGATAAGCAATTAAAATATCTAACTCACTATTGTTAACAAAAAGCACTTTGGCATACCTCATATGAAGAAGAGCATTTTAGTATTTCTGATTTGGACTTTTTGATTCTTCTTTTGCGTACGAAAAATATTTGGCACACACATTTTTTGACACACTAAGCTTTAAACACATGTACCTTGTGTTATTTAAAATTTTTACACTTTTTTGTGCACCGTACCTCTAAACATGTACCTTATGAAATATTTTAGACATAAATAATGAGGTTATTTGCAACGTACCTCTAAACATGGTTAATATTATTACATCCTCTAGAAAGTACTCAAAGCATAGTTCAAAAAGTCTATCACATGAGCTAGTTATTTTTCATTTCAGTATAACCCAATTGCTTATAGCCTTGTAGGCATCTTGTGAGGTACAGAATCATACTAAGAAGTATAGGCTGGGGACTATTTAGGGGCTGATTAGGGGACTGTTGAGGGGCTATTTAGAGGCCATTAGGGGCTGGTAAGGGGCTGATTAGGAGACTATTTAGGGGCTGATTAGGGGACCATTGAGGGGCTATCTATGTTTCCATGTTCCTGCAAGTCTGCAACACAAGTTCGTTCCGAGTTTCCAACCAAACATGAAACACCTACTCCTATACCCCTCCCTTCCATATGCCTTTCCAGCACCTTAACCACTTTGATACAATAGCTTCAGCAGTCTAACAGTTACCATTACATTGTAAGCATTCTGATGTTGTCATCAATCATAGATGCAATCCCACAAAGTTACATTGAAACTATTCTTAGGCTTCATAGAAGAGAGTAAAGTATAAATGACTATTGTTAGTAATATTTCAAGTATATTTTAAGTATGTCTATCTAAATTATTCCATAATCATGAATTAAATCTATCTACTTCAAGTGAAAGTGAACAATAAACTAAATCACAAGCGGGTCTTGCTCAAGTGCCTTATCATAAACTAACGTGCTTGATCATGGCCAACATGCCTTAGAATTTGATATTCATCTTTGCTTGCCTAACGGAAAAACAAACAAAATATATAATCAAGATTTACAAGTGAACAAGTGTTTCAAAAAAAGAATACGTGTAGACTAACGTCAAAAATGTAGTCCAACCATTAGAACTGAAATAATGTTCGACAATAGAATCAAAGTACGAATAGGAAAGTAACAACTTCCTCAATCCAAGATGCACCACTATAATAAGGAGGCATAAGAAGTGAATTGCATTTTCTTCTAACTCTTCAGACTGAAAATGTGATCCGGTTTACGAGTTACAAAACCCATGTAACCACTAAGAATATCTAAGAAACAAAAAAAGTAGCACAGAAAAAGAAATGGAAGACAAAAAACTGCTCAAGGAGACAAAATCTTTCTTAGCAACAATGACACAACACAGACCTTGTTGCAGCTGGGAGCAATTAAGTTCCTACAAATCCCTCATTCTTTCCGCTATTCTTTCTCTCTGCAGCTATAAAGGAGAAATAGAGGAATTACTATAAAGCAACAGAAAACAACAATATATGTAGATAAAATATGTCAACACTTTTGTTAGAGTGGAAACAAAACTCAAGAAAACATAACTCTATGCTCCAAAAAATGATGTGTCAATTACTTTGTAACATACTAACATGCTGTCCAAAAGAAATAGAAGAAATACTAAAAAAAAATTAGGCATGACAAATTCCTAGAAACGTGAAATTTCAATATCCAATTGCTAGAGAGTAATACGTAAGTGAACTCTGCATATAAATTATCCATTGGGAAGGAGTTAAGAAATTGAACACATAATAGCATATGATAGATGACGAAGCAACAATAACTTTATTCATCTTCAATTCTGTAGTTATTGTCATGAATTTTAAAGTTGTCAATTACATAGTCAAGTAATGTTATATAGCTTTGTATCTGTGTTTGAACATATCACTATCGAAGGAAGCACGGTGTTAAAAAATTGTATTACTTTAATAAATTATTAATACAGGCTGTAACTTAGAAGGAAATTAAATAAAGTGTCAAAGGGATTTTTATAATTAAGGGAACAATTGGATTTTTATTAACCTAAATCCAAAATAAATATGAATTACAATTAAGTCTTTCTCTATTAGTTTTATTTAGGAAGGAGTAAAAAATTACTCTTTTGGGATGGGAATGTCCATTTTGCCCAAATTCTAATACAATTAAAATTACATGCATGTTTGTCATTTTCTTAAGATGCCTAATACACCCTGACCATTAGAGTGAAAATTGTCATCGTCACTATCATAAAAGGGGGGAAAACAATTGTGATTATTGGAACAAAGGGAGGAAAATGACTGTAACTACGTGTATTCATTCGTTGCATAACTGTTGGAGGACTAGTTACTGGAACAAAGGGGTAAAAATGACTGGTTTTTTGAGTTATGATATAGTTCTCAAATTGAAACCTCAAATTTGGTTTCCAAATACTTGGATGATTGTACCGCATGTTATGCTAGTGGTTGTGATACCACAGTCCACTACAAGTGATACCACTCCCATAGCATTTCGGATCTTTAATTTGGTAATCATAGCATGACTCTAACTTTATTTGTTACAAACCTTGACACCATTGAATGTAAAAAAAGAAAGTTGTAACTCTTTTTGGTTATTTGCTTTGATGATTGTACCACATGTTATGCCAGTGATTGTGGTACCATAGACCAATACAAGAATTATAATGTGGATTAGGTATCTTAAGGGAATGGAAAACATGTAATTATAATGTAGAATAATATGGGCAAAATGGACATTCTCGATTCCAACGAGTAATTTTTGACTTCTTCCTAAATAAAACTTATCGAGAAAGACATAATTGTAATTCAAATATATAACACATAGACATATAATCTTACCGACATGGATTTGAATAGAGATCAACCCGGTCCTCCTTTCTCTATCTCTAACCACACAAAAAAGCATATAAGGAAATTTACCTAAGGGTGTAACTGATAATCCGATTATATAAGTGTAGCCTGAAACCCAAAACATCCACAGAATTTAGTCTTTAAATTTAAGCAACACATGCAAGATAACGTTAACTTCAAAAGAACATAACGCAATACAATATCTTTATATCAAACTGATTATCAATCTTGTCAGTTTAATAAGCAATAAAGGGCCAAGGACAATAGTCACAGTTAACAAATTATAATGCTTAAAGCTAATCTAGGACTTTAATATCAAATCTATGAACATATGAGGGTCACTTTTTCTTTAATTTTGTTCCTTCTTCCAATTCAATGCAATAGTGACCTCAATTTCAAACAAAATTTGTTAATAAGGATGTGACTAATGCGATGAGTAAACAAAAAATGGTGCCACAACTGAATAATCAAATTAAATCAAGGAATTCAAAGTAAGTCAAGTTCCTCATTAGGCTCAGAGAAGATGCTTTCAAAAGCAAGATGGTAAGAGCAACTAAAAACTAATTAGTTCTAAGTTCTAACATCAAAATGTAAGAGATTTTTAAACATCAAAATACTTGTGTTCTTTATCATTTCTACCCAACTGAATCATAGAAAAAGGGCTTAGCAAAAAAAAATTCTGAGAAAAATGAGAGAGAGAAAAGAAAGAACAAAGAAAGTTGATTACTCCATTTGAAAGAATATGCAGGGAAATAAACAAAACTTTATTCTGGAGTCACACTATGGATGATCATAATTTTTGGTGGATAAAGAGAAACAAAGAAGCCAAATTGTAACCAAAATAAAAACAAAGTTCAAACTCTGTGTGCATAAAAAATATAAAGATACAACACTTTTACCTCTGAATTTTTACCCCACACTACACCAAACAGTGATCAGAACTCTGAGCCCCAGCACACAAATTTCCAAGAAGGAGATCAAAACTTTGGGCCCCTCAGAAATTCGCATCTGTTATTAGCAAAAATCCCATAAGAATCAATTTACTCAGCATCTATAACAATATCATTCATGACATACTACAAGGATTTTCTACCAATGGAAGTGAAGACCCAAGAACTTTGATATCCATGAGCAGCCTTTTCAGCAAAATAGAATAGTCGACCATTTTGACTGACCTCCCATATCGCAAAGCTAATCCAACAAGAGAAAATGCAGACTTTGAATGAATCATCAAATAAAAATGCAACAAGAAATCTTGGCTTGGCTTAGACCAGAGAGGGAAAGGGTATCAAATAGAGAGTGTGTGTGTGAGTGTGTCTCGAATAGATCTGGGTGTTCGTGAGTGAGTGAGAGAGAGAGAGAGAGACCTGATCTGACTATGGCTATGGCGATAGCGATGGTGATGGAAGCTTGCAATGGTAGCGGCGGAGTCTGGTGGACGGCGATGGCGATGGCGGCGGAGTGCTGGTGGACGGGGACGGAGACGGCGGCTGAGTGCTCCTTTCCCTCTCTTCTCCTCCCCTTTTTCCCTCTCTTCTCTTCTTTTGTTTTAACCTAGAGCTGTATACAAGAAATACGAGGAAAATTTTTGGGGGAAAATTTAGGGCAAAATTTTTGTTTTGTTTTATTTTATTTACAACTATGCCACAATTTTATTTACAAAACTGCCACCGCCTTATTAATTCTGTTATTTATTTACTAATATGCCACTAGATTTTTATTTCCCAAACATTTTTCACTTTCAAGGAAAATACTAATGGATGTTTGATATTTTGTAATGGATATTGTGTGTTACACAATTTTTTAAACTCATTACAATATTAAATTCATCAAACCAAGGAAAATTACTAACGGAAAGCTAAATTTCTAACGAAAATTTACCGTTACAAATCTGTAATGGTAAATTACCGTTAGAAAACCAAAAACCTCTATGTTAGAAATTTGGCTAAATGGTGTAGTGATTAGTATATTGTCAAATTGACGAGGAACATACGTCCTTTTAAAGGTAATGTAAAAGGGCATTCTTTTTTTTTTTTTTTTTTGCTAGTTGCTGGTAAGCAAAAGAGCACTCAAATTGTCATAAATGTGCAATGTGCATCTACCAAAAATTGCAAAAAGCAAAATCGGTTCAACTATAACCACATGCAGAACATGTTCTAGCTACACATTCCAAATAGCCCCAAGAATCGTCACATCAACCAACTCAGCTCGGCACATCCCCAAGGTATCACGTGACATACTATTTTGTTCCTTTACCCAATAGATGTGCGTCGCACGAATAATGAAATTCACTACAAAAAATTTAAATAGCCCAACAATCCTGTGTGGCGCTATAATGAGGGGCACCACATAGGCGCTACCTTCAAGGTACACAAAAACTTCTCCGATATAAGTCATATAATATTACATGCTTGGAATTCGAGATATATATATATATATATGTATTATTAGAGTTAGCTATTATAATTAGTTTTATTTATATTTAGCTTTAGGGTAGTTTAGTCTTTTACTTTATATTAGGGTATTCCTAGATATACTATTATTCTCTCTTCCTTTTGTATTGTATTCATTCATTCAGTTTTGGGTTATGAGAAGCTCTAGCTTTCTTCTCTCTTTTCTCTTTTTTGTTATCTTTATTTGATATATTCACATGGTATCAAAGCAGGTTCGAATTTTTTTTTTCGGATGATTCTGGTTCGTTTTTGGATTTCTCGCTGATTCAGATTCGTTTTTTTTTTGGATCTCGCACTGATTCGCGTTCGTTTTTGGATCTGTTGTCTGATTTTGGTTCGTTTGCTTTGTGTTATTTAATTGTTTCGTTTTCGTAATGGCTGCTGAACGCGATGATTCGCTCCAAGCGATTAGTGTTAAACTCGATGGCAAGAATTTTGCATATTGGAATTATGTGATGAAGAATTTTCTAAAGGGGAAGAAGATGTGGGGTTATATCAATGGGGATTTTAGTAAACCTATGAATGAACAGGCTGATAAATTTGCAGAATTGTTAGATGTTTGGGAAACAAACAATTCGAAAATCATTACTTGGATCAACAACTCCGTTGCTCCCTCAATAGGTATACAATTGGCAAAGTTTGAATATGCAAAGGAGGTGTGGGATCATTTGGCTAAACTGTTTACACAGTCCAATTTTGCAAAAAGGTACCAATTAGAGAGTGATATTCGTGCCCTTGAACAAAAAAATTTGAGTATTCAGGAGTTCTATTCTACAATGACAGATCTTTGGGATCAGTTGGCTCTCATGGAGTCGCCTGAATTGCGGGCGTTTGCACCATATATCGCTAGTAGGGAGGAACAACGTCTGGTTCAGTTTTTGATGGCTCTACGTGGTGATTTTGAGGGCCTTCGTGGGTCCATTCTCCATCGTAGCCCACTTCCGTCAGTTGATTCTGTTGTCCATGAGTTAGTAGCTGAGGAAATACGTCTCAAGACTCAATCTGGAAAGGGAATTCTCCCTGACTCTACTTCATCTGTTTTAGCAGCCCCTTTTCGACCACCGTCAAACAATCAGAATAAGCCTTACTCGAGAGTTGGTAGTGATGTATGCAGCTACTGTAAGGAGAAGGGTCATTGGAAGGCTCAGTGTCCTAGGTTGGGTCGTGCAAACCAGCCCAATAGCAGCAACCAGCCTTCCAATAGTCGACCACCACAACAACAGCAACCTCAGCCTTCTCATTGGAAATCTGACAACCAATCTCAGCAGCGTTCGTATAGGCCTCCACAGCCTAACACTGCAGCAGTTGTACCACCATCAGACTCATTTGGACCCGGTTCCCCTTCACCATCCACTCCATCTATGGCCTCCCTTGCTGAGCAATTTCAGAAGTTCCTTGCCACACAGCCACATGCTATGGCCACCTCTTCACTAGGTATGTCTTCCGGTATGTCTTCAGGTATGTCCTCAGGTATTTGGGTCTTAGACTCTGGAGCTTCTAATCATATGTCACCTGATTTGTCGTCTTTTGCTTCCTTATGTCCTGTTTCCTCTTTGCCTGTTATGACTGCTGATGGTACTCCCATGCCATTAACAGGTGTTGGGTCTGTTGTCACACCTCATGTATCTCTCTCTAGTGTTTACCACATTCCCAAACTTACTATGAATCTTGTTTCTGTTGGTCAGCTTTGTGATGCAGGTTACTTAGTCTCTTTTTCTTCTACTTTTTGTCACGTGCAGGATCCGCAGTCTCAGACGCTGATTGGGACAGGCCGTAGGCAAGGGGGATTATACATCTTGGACAAGCTCAATGTACCAGTGGTTGCAGCTTCTAGTGTTGATTTGTCATCCTTTCGTTTGAGTTCATCTTCGTCTAGTTTTTATTTATGGCATTCTCGCCTTGGTCATGTTTCAGCCTCTCGTTTAAAATATTTAGCTTCTACAGGAAAATTAGGAGATTTAAAAACTCATGACATTTCTGATTGTAGTGGTTGTAAACTGGCAAAATTTTCCGCTTTACCATTTAATAGAAGTATTTCTTATTCTCTTGCACCATTTGATTTAGTTCATTCTGATGTGTGGGGACCCTCTCCTATTACTACAAGAGGGGGGTCTCGATATTATGTATCATTTATTGATGATTGCACTCGTTACTGTTGGGTTTATCTTATGAAACGCCGTTCAGACTTCTTTGATATTTACAATACCTTTCGTGCTTTTGTTAAAACTCAACATTCTGCTGTCATCAAATGTTTTAGATGTGATTTAGGTGGAGAGTATACCTATCATAAATTTCGTGAGTTGCTTGCTTTAGATGGAACTATTCACCAGTCCTCTTGTACAGACACTCCTGAGCAAAATGGTGTTGCTGAAAGGAAACATCGGCATATTGTTGAAACTGCTCGCTCTCTTTTATTATCTGCATATGTCCCTAGTGATTTTTGGGGAGAGGCTGTCCTTACTGCTGTCAATCTAATTAATAAAATTCCGTCATCTCACTGCTCAGGTCTGTCACCTTTTGAAAAATTGTATGGGCATGCTCCTGATTATTCTTCCTTAAAGGTGTTTGGTTGTACTTGTTTTGTCCTTCGACCTCATGTAGAGCGTACCAAATTGTCACCTAAGTCTGCTATTTGTGTTTTTCTAGGTTATGGTGAGGGTCAGAAGGGATATCGTTGCTTTGACCCAGTTACTAAGAAACTATATGTATCTCGTCATGTTGTGTTTCTCGAGCACATACCTTTCTTTTCTATTCCTGATAATCATCATGAGTTGACTAAATCTGATCTCATCCATCTTGACCCATTCTCTGATGATATTGATAGTGTGCCCTCTCAAGCCCCATGCACCACTGATATTGTCTCACCTCATGGTTCTACTTCTGGTGATACTGGTACCTTGCCGCTTGATGCTACCTCCCTTCCAGAGGCCACCCAAGCACCTACTGAGACTGTGGAACCTACTCGCTATCCTGCTCGCACTCGTAAGTCCACTCAATCACCTGATTTTGTTTATTCTTGTTATTCGGATTCTTTTGCTTCATTTTTAGCTTCAGTTCATGATCTCTCTGAGCCTCTGTCATATAAAGAGGCAGCTCTTGATCCTCTTTGGCAACGGGCTATGGCAGAGGAACTCTCAGCATTGTATAAGACAGACACTTGGAGTTTGGTTCCCTTACCTTCTGGTAAGAGCGCTATTGGTTCTCGTTGGGTTTATAAAATCAAAACCAAGTCAGATGGGTCTGTTGAGCGGTACAAAGCAAGATTGGTTGCCAAGGGTTTTTCCCAGCAGTATGGTATGGATTACGAGGAGACTTTTGCTCCTGTTGCTAAAATGACTACTGTTCGTACTCTTATTGCAGTTGCTTCTATTCGTCAGTGGCATATAACTCAGATGGATGTTAAAAATGCTTTCTTGAATGGAGACCTCCAAGAGGAGGTTTATATGGTTCCTCCTCCGGGTGTTCCTCATGGTCCTGGTGAAGTTTGCAGGCTTAAAAAAGCCTTATATGGTCTTAAACAAGCCCCTCGAGCTTGGTTTGAGAAGTTTTCCACAGTGATTACCTCATTTGGGTTTTCCCCGAGTGAGTATGATTCAGCTCTCTTTATTAGGTGTACCACTGCTGGTCGTATTATGCTTTCTTTGTATGTTGATGATATGATTATTACTGGTGATGATATTGATGGGATTGCAGTGTTGAAGTCTGAATTAGCTCGTTGTTTTGAAATGAAGGACTTAGGTCCACTACGTTATTTTTTGGGGATTGAAGTAGCCTGTTCTCCAAAAGGTTATCTTCTTTCTCAGTCTAAGTATACAGGTGACATTCTTGAGCGTGCTCGCCTCACTGATAATAAGATTGTTGATAATAAGTCCACTACGTGAGTTGCTTTACGGATTCACGGTTCACAAAAAATGCAAAAAAGTGACTCATTAGACACTTATGCTTGAAAAAACGTAGTTTTGGGGGTTTTTTGAGTAGTGAATCGGTAAACCGCTTAACCAAATGCCATGAAACCTTTGTTGTACCTCAACCATACCTATATAAACTTGTGTGAAATAACGAAATGGTTTACGGATTCACGGTTCACAAAAAATGCGAAAAAATGACTCTTTAGACACATGCTTGAAAAAGCTTAGTTATTGAGGTTTTGAGTAGTGAATCGATAAACCGCTTAACCAAACGTCACAAAACCTTTCTCGTACCTCAAACATACCTAAATAAACTTGCGTGAACTAACAGAATGCTTTACGGATTCACGGTTCACAAAAAATGCAAAAAAGTGACTCTTTAGACACTTATGCTTGAAAAAGCTTAGTTATTGAGGTTTTGAGTAGTGAATCGATAAACCGCTTAACCAAACGCCACGAAACCTTTCTTGCACCTCAAACATACCTAAATAAACTTGCATGAACTAACGGAATGCTTTACGGATTCACGGTTCACAAAAAATGCGAAAAAGTGACTCTTTAGACACTTATGCTTGAAAAAGCTTAGTTATTGAGGTTTTGAGTAGTGAATCGATAAACCGCTTAACCAAACGCCACAAAACCTTTCTCTCACCTCAAACATACCTAAATAAACTTGCGTGAACTAACGGAATGCTTTACAGATTCACGGTTCACAAAAAATTTGAAAAAGTGACTCTTTAGACACTTATGCTTGAAAAAGCTTAGTTATTGAGGTTTTGAGTAGTGAATCGATAAAACGCTTAACCAAACGCCACGAAACCGTTCTCGCACCTCAAACATACCTAAATAAAATTGCGTGAACTAACGGAATGCTTTACGGATTCACGGTTCACAAAAAATGCGAAAAAATGTCCCTTTAGACACTTATGCTTGAAAAAGCTTAGTTATTGAGGTTTTGGGTAGTGAATCGATAAACCGCTTAACCAAACGCCACGAAACCTTTCTCGCACCTCAAACATATCTAAATAAACTTGCGTGAACTAACGGAATGCTTTATGGATTCATGGTTCACCAAAAATGCAAAAAATGACTCTTTAGACACTTATGCTTGAAAAAGCTTAGTTATTGAGGTTTTGAGTAGTGAATCGATAAACCGCTTAACCAAACGCCACGAAACCTTTCTCGTACCTCAAACATACCTAAATAAACTTGCGTGAACTAACGGAATGCTTTACGAATTCACGATTCACTTTTGGCGACGAAATAATTTTTCGTAGCCATAGGCATCACTTTTAGCGACGAAATAATATTTCGTCGCCATAGAAATCACATTACAATCACCTTTGGCGACGAAATAATATTTCGTCGCCATAGGCATCACTTTTGGCGACGAAATATCATTTCGTCGCCATAAGCGTCACTTTTGGCGACGAAATAATATTTCGTCGCCATAGGCATCACTTTTGGCGACGAAATGATATTTCGTCGCCATAGGCGTCACTTTTGGCGACGAAAAAATATTTCGTCGCCAAAATTCACACTTTTGGCGACGAAACAGAATTTCGTCGCCAAATTTCTATTTTTTTGAGCCTTTTTGGCGACGAAATTTAATTTTGTCGCTAAAACTCTACTTTTGGCGACGAAATTTCAATTTTGTCGCCATGTTTTGTCGCTAAAGCCCATTTTTGTTGTAGTGAAGGATGTTGGTATCATCTACTGATTCTACCATGCATGTTTAAAAGGTGAGAATTCTATGTGCCATCTAGCTAGCCATGTGCTCAGGTTTTGGTTTATATAGAAATTGGAACATCTTTATTATCCTCTACATGTTATATGTTTACATATTTATAGAAAATTGCTTTATTCACTTTATTTATCAACTAGTAGAGTAATGTTATGTAACAAATTTATATCCCAAAAACGGTTCCATTACATGTGTCAATTAGTTCACCTAAAAGTTTGAAACAACATTAATTAATGAAAACCAGATGATCTCATTGGATTTGGTCTCACTATCATATTTGTGGCAAACTAAATTTGAGAACCATGACATAGCTCATGAAACAAGGGCATTAGATATTATGAAAAAAATAATTCTCTTATACACATCAAACACTAGTCTACTTCTTGATTAAGGACTCGTTTGGAATCAGTATTGTAAGTTGGGTTTTGAACCCAAACATGTCACGACCCATCCCGCTATGCGCAAAAATAGGATACGTGGCAGGCCACCAAGGCTCCTCCAAACTAATTACAACATAGCAACGAAATAAATATAAATACAACAGTGATAAAATAACTCCCAAAGATTCAATGGATTATGAAATCAGAGTTATAAAAAGTTTTCCCTTTTTAAAACACTTAAAGAAGTCATTCGTTTTGAAAACGGCAATCCATTCGACTATGTCGGGGACCCAGTCGACTGCTTTGGAAATTACAGAGAACACAACATCCCAGCAGTCAAAACCAGTCGACTGAGACTCGAGTCCAGACGACTGGCCCAATTGACTACTGGGAGTCCTGCAGAATGTCCTGTCGTCCCATCGACCTCACTCTTCGCACTTCTTCTTTCTTTTCTTCTATTCACCTGCAATGGAGTAAGTCTCCACTGCTTAGCTATATACTGATTGTGCAATTCTAACATATGCATATATGACAATTCATGCTTTAAACATCAAAACACATCAAAATAGTCTCTGGGGTGAGAGATACGCAATCATCCGGTTATGAAAATGAAATTGATGCCGTGGAGGACCTCCCCCAACCACTCATCCAAGTGTCCTGGAAGATGGTAGGGCCTTCTCCCAAACCATGCACTATAGCCATCTCTACAAAATCCTCAAACATCGATGAGCTTACCCCCGGAATGAAATTGTACCAATCCCCTCTTCAACCTACATAGACACATAACATGTTCACATAGTCTTACAAGCATGCTTTTCATATGTACTCGCTGAATTTAACGGGCTTAATTTAACACATAAGCTTTGCCCAGATCACAATTTCATACATAGTATCCAAAGCATCCAAAATTTCATGCATAACATAGGTTAAGAATTCATACCTCGTGCTATAGTTCTATAACTGTAAGGAAATCTCTAGAAGTCCGATTCTACGCCGAATCTCCGTTTATAAGCGATTCCTACAAGTATTTACATGTTTTTCCCTTTAATTCCCAAAATTAGATTTTCGTAAAACTTAGCCAAATGTGGCCTAAGAGGTATCAAAACGTAGGTCTTACCTCAAGGAGTTCGAATATGAAATTTGATTGAAAATCAATGGACAGAGGGTCGTCGATTGGCATCGCAAGGCCCAGAGAACTAAATCTCCCTAATCTCCTCCTCTTTCTCTCTCCTTCGGTTGAGATATTTATGAAAACATCTCACCCTTCCAATACATAAACAAATCTTTCAGAATTCGCGTTTAAATCCCCACAAGTTCTCTACACTTCCAATTATCTGTCGAAACACCTTAAACGTCTAAGATGTTGATTCACAAGTAAAAGTCTATCATTTATAAAAGTTTTCGTCTAAGTTCCGTTTGAGTTCGTAATTACGTTTCGAAAACTATTTTCGTGAAATTTCTAGATACCCTACTTTTTATGCAACGTATCAATTACGTTATTACTACAACGTCCAAAATGATCTTAAACAAGATCAAAACTATAAAAAAAAAGTATGCTATACAAGCATAATTACTATTCACAAATACCAGATTAAGTCAAATAACATTTAAATCATATAAATGTCATTTAGCCATGCCAATGCCTTATGAAATTCCACATTCCCATGTCCACGGTTGACATCCGAGGTTGACACCCACCGTTGACCCACAGGCAACCTCAACCACCATTATTAATCAACATTAATAATTCCCAAGAAATCGATTATTGCATTTGAAAATAAGATTTTTTCGGGACGGGTGTGACAAAACATGTGTCATGTTTTGGGATTGAAACACATATTTTAGAATGGTTCAATATGTTTTAGAAACAACTTTACAGACCACAATACCTATTATGGATAGGGCTGTTTACGGTCGATTTTTGGTAAATTTTTTGTTCTTATGTTTAAAAACCAACTAATAGGCTCGGTTCGGTTGATTTTTTTGCCACTTTCGAATGGTCAGTTCGGCCTCTTTCTATGAACATTTTTTGAAAATCAACCGAATGAGCTCGGTTTGCTCAGTTCGGTCGGTCGATAATTTTTTAATAGCCCTATTTTTGGATGAAGCGGGTCTAGAGGTATTTTATCCCAACAGTGACCGATGCAAGCACAATAGGGATTTCAATCATCAATAGGAATGAGGGTACAAGGTAACATGCTGACGTGGTACTTTACAACTAATCGTAGGACTGAGTCTTTTGGTAAGGATCCATGCCTAGCTAGGAGTCCCCCTTAGTGGGTCCCTCCAAAAAAGAAAAACATTCTCAGTGAGGAGTAAAAACTATCAAACATTATAAAGTAAAGAAAATTTTGTGTGCATGGAGAATATTATGTGATATCATTGGCTATATATACAATACCGCGTAGGAGTGCCAAGTGATACAGTACTCATGCACCTGAAAATTTCTCAAGACTATGAGATGTATGACCATGTTAATTAGTTCCCATGACATTGGAAAGTTATATGCTTTTATATATTGTTTTTTTTTATGTGTTTTTATATTGGTTTTTCCTCTTTTTTTTGCCTTTTTATCTGTCCTTAGGAGAGTTTGTCACCTTTTGTGGGGGGTTATGTCCCTCCTTGAGGGTTTGTCCCCTCTTTGTGGGGGTTTGTTTTTGTGTGTGTTTTTTTTCTTGTTTTCTTCTATGGCAAGATCCTTCAATTTCATAGTTTCTGCGCCTTGATCTAGCTTTCATTCTTCCAAATCTACCATCTTTTTGTTAGATCAGGAGCTTGAGGGGGTTCTTGTTGCAGACTCGATGCTCTGGGAGGAGTTTCTCGTTGGTGGGTACTTGTTCGGCAATTTTTCCTCAGCCACAGCTTGTTAGCAGTACCACTGTTCAAGATATCTTTGGACATAGGAGACTACAGTGCGACTTTTAGACGATTTTTTTGTGTGTTTTTTTTCCTTGATTTTGTTGTTTTGCTTTGGGTTCTTGTTGTTTTTCTATCTTCTGATACTGTACTGGTTCCGCTTGGAATCCGTTTGTCTGTTGAATGAAAGTGTTGAATGTTGATACAAAAACAAAACCTTGTGGGTGTGGTCATCTAAAAATGCAAAGAAAAAAATAGCAGCTTGGGTCACCTCACCCATTTTATGTCGAAACTAACTAGTGATTATGTCACACCCCAACCTGCCTCGCGTATATTAGGACACGTGTAATAATGTTATAAGCGTCCAATTAAACTAATTAGGAAAGAAACATGTGAATCACTAAGAAACACATGTGTTAAACAACATAAAAGAACTTTGTTGTGACAAAACAACCCTAAGGGCAAAAATGGTCATAAATAAAATATGGTCAAATTTTACATCAAAGATAGCTCTTTGAGTCCCGTTCCAACGCAAAAACGGCACGGGAATTCGAATTTTCTAGAAAGAGTTATGTCTGTTTCCGTAAAAACCGTCTGGCTGAAAACAGACATGCAAATCGATCTGCCCCAAAACCGGATCGATCCGGTTTTAATATAATCAATTTTTTAGCTCTTCCAGATGGCCTGGATCGATCCGTACAAGACCTAGATTGATTCGGATTCTACAGAACTCATTTTTTTAGCAGTTTTCCCCTATTTACAAGTCTCAAACTTTACTAAAACCAAACAAAACTTCATGAGACTTACCAAAACCATTTCAAAACTAATTTTAAACCAATTCAAACCATTCCTAAGAGATATTAACATGATTCCACACATTTGAAACATTATCCCAAACCTCATTTTAATGAAATCAAGTAACCAACCCCAAGTTCTTGCCAAAGCTAGCAACTATATAAAAAAAATTTCCCGGAGGAAGTTTGATAACATGATTAACAATATGTTTGCAAGCGAAACTAACCCAAAATGTTTGCTACCCCAATCCGGACTCACCGGATTGGCCTAAACTCATCCACACATATACAAACCCAACTTGCAACATAAAAATTATATGAGTACAACTTAGGTTCCAGAAATTCCAAAAACAGCAAGTACATGATAAAACAAGATTATAAACATAACAATCAAGTCCCAAGTCTTACTTCTAGCCCCACGCTCACATCACCTACTTCCCACGTCTTGTTTCGAACCTGCGGTGGTTGTTATTTTTCACAACAGAAAAGGAAAACAATTTTTTAAAGCATTACGCTTAGTGAATAATATAACGTACTTGATATGCCGTGCATAAATATAATACGTCAATTTAAGAATATAAGCATACGTAATCGCAGAATTCATGGGTTAATGGTTCACTCAAACTGGAAGACTATTCCCTTGGCCGCACGGTTACTTCTATTCCTTGGACTTGCGTCCTTTATAATGGATTCTTCCTCTTCTCCTCCCTTATCTCTCCATAATGAACCATTACTCCCAATCATTCATTGACCACTTAACACATAAGCACATAATCACATAGCATGATGATTTCTCACATTATTAACATGAAATTCTCAACTTTAACATAAATTCAACTACTAAATCTAGATTTTCACTTTCTAATTAGCAATTGAGGCATATAACATGAATCACATCCAAGTTTTTAGTTAGAAAACTCACCTTATGTGATTCCTACCCCAAATTAGTTAGAGAATACTGAAATCCCTAACAATTCTTGCCCAAATCCTACTCTGGAATAAATTCTACAAGTTTTCGACAACCGCGTGCCACTGATTAAAATGAGCTATCAAAATTCGACAATTAAAATTTAAATAAAAGGTATAGAAACGATCGTCTCACCTCCACGAGTCCGAATACGGCTCGGTTCGTGAATTGGACGTCGGACGGTGACGAAACAGCGTGAAATGGACGTCGGCGTCTCGTAGTCTCGTCGGCTTTCTCTCTTTCCCTCTAAATTTCTATAAATTTCCTCTTGGTTTGAGAGTTACAACTCCCTCTTGACACCTATCAATACACATGCAATGTATTGTCACAAGTTTTGGCTTCCTTTCATTTACACCCCCAAAACTTCTTAAGTTCTTAGTATGAAATCTCCAAACATTCCATTAACTATCCATTTATCTAAATGGGTGTTTGTCTAAGTACCGTATGGATTCCACACGTGGTCCCAAATATTTGTGAAGTTGTTATCGTACCTACTAATTATGAATCATTTCATTTATGCCCTTATGTACAATTACCAAACTAGCATTTTGACAGCTAACATATTAATCAATGTAATATGAAAGCTATCAAACATATCTCCAATTGATCATATGAATGTATCTAATCATTTAAATGCAATTTATTTTATTCGGCCCTTCACTGGTCCCAGTTCATTACCTATCCCTCCTCACTGGGGACTTTCCAACTTTGTCCTTCATTGAACACTTTTCACGGGTGAGTCCAAGGCCTTCCCCTTAATCCATTGTATGCACTAATTATGACAATTAATTCGTACTAAAATGATCATTAAATCATTTTCCGGGTACGGGTGTTACAGATTATAATCAACAAATATAGAAGTATGTACATCACATGCATCAACTTATTCATTTTGAGAATTTAATACATATATGTATATGTATATATATATATATATATAAATGATAAAGTGGAATCAGACACCTGTCACGTGGTTGCTCTGTGATTTTTCCCACTTTTTGTATGATTCTTCTTTTTTTTTTTTGATATCGATCTCTAGAATTAATATGATATACATGTATAATCTCTCTCTCTCTCTCTCTCTCTCTCTCTCTCTCTCTCTCAACCATATCAAATCTCATCAAAATCCAATATATATATTTATATACACACACACATATATCTCCAAATATACACACATACATGATACAAACTAAACTAGCTAATTAATTAAAATAATATAACCACATATTATATAAAATAACAATATCACTAACAAATTTACGTACATAAAATTTGCTTAATAAAAAAAATACTGCATGAAGATCACATTTTTTTTTTTGCATATATATACCATTAAATCCAAGTAGATCATTTACAACTTTTTAAATCAAATATAATCTAATCTATATCTTTTACAAGTGCAAGAGTTCTAACCAAAAAAAAGTTATCCATATTTTACTTCAACCATATTTTAATTCTTAAATTTTCAGTACTTAAAATTCAACACTAAGGATCTATTTGATAAAACTGAAAATTAAGTGCTGAATTGAAAATTTGAAGCGGGTGATTTGCAATATTGAAAACAGTGTTTTAATTTTGAAATAGACTGATTTTTTTAATAATTTTTAATCTCCATATATACTATTTCACACCTTCCCTCTATCTCACGTTTCTTATATATAAACCAAACCAAACCAAACCAGACTAAACCAAGCCTTGTATCCCAATCAATTGGGGTCGACTGTATGAATCATTTTCTTCCATTCTGCACGATCAAGAGCTATATGCTCATTTAAATTATATATATTCATATCTTGTTGCACTACATACTCCAAGTCAGTCTAGGTTTGCCTCTCCCTCTAACCATTCTAGGCACTATGATCTTATCACTCTTTCGCACAAGTGCATCTACAGGTCTTCGTTGTACATGGCCGAACCATCTAAGTGTATTCTCCCTGAACTCATCCTCAATATGTGCCACTCTTAAAGTCTCTCGAATGTACTCATTTTTAATTCTATCTTTCTAGTCTTACAACACATCCATCGTAGCATCCTCATCTCAGCTACACTCACTTTGCTAATGTATTGTTTCTTAGTTGCCCAACACTTTGTCCCATAGAGCATAGCTGGCCTATAAATTTTCCTTTCAATTTTGCTGGTATTCTCCGGTCACATAATACTCCGGAAGCACTCCTCTACTTAAGCCTACCTACTTTAATTTTATGGATCACATCATCACCAATTTTACTGGTATTCTCCGGTCCCATATATTTTTCATTCATCAACTTCTCAAAATAGCTGTTCCACCTTTCCTTAATATCTTCGTCGTTCACTAATACCCTAGAGTCATCACTTTTTATACACTTAACCTGATTAATGTCTCTTGTTTCCTTTCTCTCGACTTAGCAAGCTTATATATAAATATATTTTTCTCCCTCTCTAGTGTCTAGCTTAGTGTAGAAGTCATCATAGGCTTTCATTTTAGCAACTATAACTGTCCTTTTAACCTACTTATTTGCACAATTATAACTATTGAAGTTTTCCTCAGTTCTATCATTTTGCCACTTCTTAAAGCAATCCTTTTTGGTTTTTAGTACAGCTTGTACCTTTTCATTCCACCACCAAGTATATTTAAATGCTAACCCTCTTCCCTTTGACTCTCCAAGGACTTCCTTCAATATTCTCATGATGCACCCTGCTATTCTATCTCGCATAGTATTAATGCTTCCATCTTCCAAACTTCAAGGTGCTTCTGTATACATTCTATCTTGAAATTTTGTTAGTTTCTCGCCTTTAAGTTTCCACCACTTAGTTCGTGGGTTTATACGGTCTTTTGTAGTACGACGTTCTCCTTTTATATGGATATCTAAAATAGTAAGTCTATGTTGAGATGTTAAACTCTCCCCTGGGATGACCTTACAGTCTCTACATGTTAGGCAGTCTGCCTTTCTCACAAGGAACAAATCGATCTGGCTTCTATTAGATCCACTCTTAAAGGTTATCAAATGTTCTTCCCTCTTTTGAAAAAGGTGTTTGCTACTACAAGATCATATGCTATGGCAAAATCTAGAATATTCACTCGTGCCTCATTCTGAACTCCAAAACCATACTCCCCATGCACCCTCTCATATCCAGTTCTATCTTTGCCTACGTGGCCATTAAAATCTCCACCTACAATCATCTTCTCTCGTCTCGGTATTTCTTACATTAAAGCGTCCAACTCATCCCAGAATTGTCTTTTAGTGTGATCATCCAATCCTACTTGAGGCGCGTATGCAATAATCACATTAATTATATCCACTCTAACTACCAGTTTGATAAGCAATATTATGTCTCCTTTCCTCGTGACTGTCACAACTTTATCCTTTAGGTTCTCGTAGATTCCGACACCATTTCTATGCCTATCTTTCCCGTATAGAATATCTTATACCCGGTCTTTTCTACCTCTTTAGCTTTCTCTCCAACCCACTTTGTTTCTTGTAAACATACTATATTGACCTTCCTTCTAATCATAATGTCTACTAGTTCTATAGCTTTACTTGTTAAGGTTCCTATATTCCAAGTTGCTAACCTAAGCCTAGAGTTCTGGACTAGCTTCTTTACCCGCGGTGGCCCAGATGAGCGCATGAATCCTAGCTTATTTAACACTGCACCCCGGCGTCGATGCGGCACTCCTTGCACATTTTTCTAAACACCCGAAGGCAGGCGTAACGCGTCGCTTAAAGGGAATGCCATAGCATTTACACGAGTATTCATATTTGGGTTCATATCATAAGGATCTAACCGTTTTTTTTTTCATCGTGCTGGCTGTGCAGCTACCTAACGCACTAACCCTTCTCTTTTATTTAGGCTTGGGACCGACAATATTGAAACAATCCAGGCAGAGTTCATTTCTTATATATCTGCCTACCTAATTTGTTTTTATATGTATATAATATAATTATATATGTATAATCTCAATATACATAATTCTCTCATTATTATTCCCAAATATCTCAAGTAAAGCAATTTAATTGATCAAATAATTATGAACAATTGTAAATTTAGAAGGGAAAAAAAAAAACCAGAGTTTTATAAGTGAAGTCACGTTGTCTGTTATTGTATTTTCCAATTACTTTTTGATGTTTCTTGAAAGTGGAAGAAATTGCTTTCAGGTCAAACATTAATTTACGTGATTTTTTTTTTTTTTTTTTTTATCTCCACTTATCATAATTTTCCTTAAATTGTGACATGCAAGCATACGGCTGATTCAATAACAGTTCGCACAATAGTAATCATTGGTTATTTATTTTTGGAAAATGGAATTTTATTTTATTTATTTTTTTAAATTTTAATAGTGTTCTAAGAAGCTAGTTGAAATAAAAAATCAAGAATAAGAGTGTGTTTGGGATAAGACTATATTCAATCTCATTTGTATTTGGTATTTATTAAAAATTAGTATATTGTCAAATTGACGAGGAACATAGGTCCTTTTAAAGGTAATGTAAAAGGGCATTCTTTTTTTTTTTTTTTTTGCTAGTTGCTGGTAAGCAAAAGAGCATTCAAATTGTCATAAATGTGCAATGTGCATCTACCAAAAATTGCAAAAAGCAAAATCGGTTCAACTATAACCACATGCAGAACATGTTCTAGCTACACATTTCAAATAGCCCCAAGAATCGTCACATCAACCAACTCACAAAGACATATTATAAGCTAGGCATGTTCTATAGACACCTACCTATTGAAAGAAATTTACAAAGACATGTTCTATGGACACCTACCTATTTTATTCTTTACACCCACTTGTGAATGAAAAATTTTCATTACAATTGTATCCCTATATAAAATGACATATTATAAGGACAAAAAAAAAAAATTTCCTTTCAAAAGAAATTACTTAATTTCTACACCTAACTACCTCAACAAATCTTGACTACATCAAACAATTTCATTATATATCGACATATGTATGCTTACATAACTATACTATATCGGTTAAACCTTATATTTAACAATAATTTTTTTTTTGCTCGGCATATTTAACAACCATTTAACTTCATCAATCTTGTTGGAGCTTATATGCCTCGTTTAGCTACCATATATCTTCCGAAAGGCACTTGTGCTAATTAACAAACAGATCATCATTAAGTAGCTTAAAAAAATGATAAAGAAAAAGATATCATCATCGAGTTAAAAGTGGATTCATACAAGATTTATGTTGATTTATCATGAAAATAAAGCTAGCAGAGTCCAAATTCTGGTTTAACTTTCCAACATACGAATGCTTGCAGAAAGTCTATTGATGCCCTACAGCGATCTGTTTGTGTTCTTGATATTTGCCACAAACGAAAAGAAAGAGATGGAGAGAATGGCGGGTGAAGAGTGTGATTAAAAAAAAATATATAAATATATATATATATATATATATAAGTATTAGGGTTATGGTCATTTCGGGGATGAATGGTGGCTAATTTAGCTATACATGCATGATCTAGCCATCTTATTTTATTGGATTTTGTATGGTGAGATTTGTGCTTAAAAAAAAAAGGATCCGAATATATCGAGATTTGGAGAGAGGATATAGATGGTCATTTTTGACTAGATAAATTAGATTTGTGCCGGTTTGTGCTAAAAAGAAAAAAAAATTCAAATATGTTGAGATTTGGAGAGAGAATATATAGAGGGTCGTTGCTGACTTGATAAATTTGAGATGCCAAAATAGCTAATATCTGCTGTAGATTCCCTTACCATTTGCCATGGTGTAAAAGGATAAATTGACAATGATGATTGAATCAATTCAAAAACATTTGAATACAAAATGCTCTAAATTCAAAGTTACCCAATAGAGAAAAGCGACTAGAGAACATAAATCAAAGTGCATGTTAACAACATGTCTTCTGGCAATTAATGATGAAAACTAAGACATTTCTCTCGGTGATTTCAGTGATTCAACCTGTGACTTGCCAGACGGACCCCGAGTCCTAATGAACAATCTATATTCATTAAATGTCATTGCTTGATATAGTGCTGGCCTTTCCTCTGTCACCAGCTCTTTGGCAGGTTCAATGAGTATATCGCCCCTTGGATTATAGAAGAAGGCAAGTGATACTCTTTCTTTCATGGAATTCACTACCACACGGTGCTCTATGCTCTTGTAAATTGCATTGCTTAGCACCTGCAAAAATAAATAAATAAGTATAAACTTTGGATTAATTTGCCTCAATATGTCTATTAATTTCTTCTTTTTTTTTTTTCATTCGTGTATTGGTCTTGCACAAGCATAGAGATGTCGGGGTCCGGAGGAAAGGGAGGGGGGGCTGGGTTCGAACTCCGATAATGAGCATGGCATGATGCCTCATTTTACTGGTTGGGCTAAGTCAATGCTCAATTATACCTCATTTTGGTTGGTAAGAAAAATGAAAATGAAAATCTGAATGTGTAAATTTTATAAATGGAAAAAGGGTCCTACAAATTTTATAAAAGTAGCGGGAGGTTGAAAGATGTCCAAATAATCACAGTTAGTAGAAAAGAAATTAAAGTCGAAGTTTTTAAAAGCTATTCTGATCTCCATTTCGGTTTGGGGGTTGAGTAATGTATACTTTTATCTCTATTAGTCACCAGCTCACTAAATGGGAAATTAAAATTTTAGATTATGAATAATTTATCCTTTAAAATAAAATGGAAAACCCCTAAATAAATCTTTTTCCTTCTCCAACAAAAGAGTAATTTTTAGTTTTAACCACTTATTTTCAGATGTGTTGATTTTTTTCGATTTAAAAGGTGTACTTTTGTTTGGCGACATAATGGTACTTTTACACATCTTCCACTATCCCATCTAAGGTTTCCTGTCAAGCAATGGAAGTCAATTTCAAACATGCGAAGGAGGTCCTTGTGTTTATTACATATCTCATGTCAGTGAAATTTAGACACACCAAAAAAAAGTAAAATCTTTTCAATGTTGTCGGCCAATTTCTCAAATGTTACGAAACTCACATAATATTCAAGTTATAGTACCATTGCGTCACACGGATGTAATGGTGACCTCTGAGATAATTTTTTAACCGTTTTCATTTGAGAGAGAGAGAGAGAGAGGGGGGGGACCTGAATTTGATCACCAATGTTGACAATAAATGCATTAGGGACAGGCTTAACGGTGACCCAATCACCACCCCTGCGGACTTGGAGACCCGACACGTGATCATCCGGATAGAGGAGGGTCATACCACCCGGGTCCGAGTGCGAAGATAGACCCAGTGTGAGGTCCGGCTGGGGGCACTTTGGGTAGAAATTTACCCTCAAGCATGCACCAATCCCCTCACCTCCAAAGGCATTTTGAAGATAGTCCTCTTCTAACCCGAGGTTTATTGATAGTATTTTCATCAATTTTCCACATAGTTTGACCACTTCTTTACCGTACTCTCCAATCAATTCCCTGCAAAAGTGTAAAGTAAAGGTCAACATCAAAGTGTATGTGTGTATTGTAGAACTTTTAGGTATCTTTAATTATAAGTGTCACGTTGATAGGGATGGCAACGGGGCGGATATGGGACGGGGCCCCGTATCCTGTCTCTGCCCCGCTTTAGTAAATCCTCCCCTTGTCCCCGTCTCGCCCCGCTCTGCATAGTGTCTCTCCCCGCCCCGACCCCGTCCCGCCCCGTCCCGATTATGATTTTTTTTTTTTTTTTTTTTTTTTTGGTACACAAATTGAAAAAGCAATTTTTTAATGTATTTTTTTCTCTAATAGTGCAGTTTTTTTTTAACTTATCCAATTAATTCTCCAATAGTGCAGTTTTTTTTTTATAAATGGTAATACACATAATTATTGAGGGGTAAAAATATAAATACAAGTATATTCGGGGTGGGTTCGGATTTTTTGACCCTACCCCGGCCCCGACCCCGACCCCGACCCCGACCCGAACCCGACTCGGGTTTTGAAAACCTCCTCCAAACCCGCCCCTAACCCTATTAAGCCCCCCCTCCCCATACCCTACCTATTAGGGGCGGGACGGGGCGAAAAACCCGAAAAACCCGTCCCATTGCCATCCCTACACGTTGATGTGGTACTTAATAATTAATAGAAGTAGATCTTTTAACTAAGATCCATACTGATTAAGAGTTCTACTATTTGTGGGTTTTGAGGTCGAAGATTTTCATTTTTAGTATGCTATATGCTTGACACTAACGAAAATCAGAAAATAAAGAAATTTTTATGTGAATGGAGAATATTATGTGAAAATCTAACCCGACTTTAGCCAATTGCAATTAATAGCATTTCGAGTGGTGAGACCTACGTGTGTCCCACAATTTGTGAGTCTGGATTTGGAATGTGGAACTCACCTAAAGTACATATTTTAACAAAAATAATAGGTGTATAACGAATTGTTCAATCAATTGTACAAATGTGTAGTATAAGGTTGGATCTTGTGCTGAAAGTTCTGCACACAAATTTTTGAATGTGCAGACTTTTCAGCACAATGTCTAATCTTGTGCTATATGTTTGTGCAACTAGTTGTGCAATTCATTATATGTCTAGCATTACTCTTATTAAAAAAACAATATCTTCTCAATTTGACGATGAATACCTTTTAAGGGTAATGTGAAAGAGCATTCAAATTAGGAAAATGCTAGATTCGTACACTTTTCTACAATTTTTTTTCACATCTTATGATTTAAATGCATGTATTTTGTGCTATTTAAATTTTTCACACTTTTCAATGCACCACTTCTACAACACAGGATACGTGCATTTAAAGCTGGATGTGAAAAAGTGTGTGGGTGTAGTGGTGCTCTTCAAATTATAATAAAAGAGCATTTACCAAAAACAAAAAATAGAAAAAGATTAATCGGCCGGTAACATGTTTTACACCTTCCAAATATATAGCAGCTCCTAAGAGCATCGATCTCCAATGCAAGAGGTCACATTCATTATCAAAGCTAAAATTTGATAAAGTTGTACAAAATGTGTATTTCAATGCAATGCTATTTGTGTTGTCAAAATTTGAGAAAGTCATTTATTTTCTCAAATATAGCATAGGATTTGGCTTTTGTCAAATTTTGACCATTGTACTTGTTTTTCGTTTCTAATACACAACAACAATCCAATGTACAACATCAATTATTCTTGTATAAAAAAATATTATTTTTTATTAATTGTGGCAAAACTAGTGTACAAAACATATTGCCTAATGTACTAGATTAATAGCTTTTGTGCCAAAAAATAATATTTTGGATGACTTTTTGCATTAGAGTATAATTGTCAAATTCTAAAATTTTGACATTATAACATTATTAAAATATAAGTTTGAAAAATATCAAATATTTTTTTACATTGGAGATGCTTTAAGATACGCACATCCACCAACTTAAATATTGCTATATGGGTAATGGGTCAGCACATACTTTGGAGGATTAAATGCATGATATGGCTTGATATAGAACGAAATAAATACCTTCTCAGTTTGCATCTAAATAATTTAACCTCCATAGTGTTGAAAGAAAAATAAATAAAAGGTAAATGTTTGGCACACATATTTTTGACACACATTTTGATATACTATGCTTTTTAAATACATGTATATTGTGCTGTTTGAAATTTTCACACTTTATTGTGCACCACTTACACAGTATAAAGCACATGCATTTAAGATGCGTGTTAAAATGTGTGACAAAAAGTGTGTATGACACTAATCTAAATAAAAATAAGTCACCGACTAACATGCATGGGATTGGTTCCTATTAACAAGGGCGCCAAATAGATACATGTATATATATATACAAAGATTCTCTAAAAAGTATTATCTCTCTTTATTAAAGAGAGGGCCTCTGTTTTGGCCGTCGGATTGTATTTTTAAACTACAAAATGACAAAATGTCATTAATGAAAATACGATCCGATGACTAAAATAGAGGTTCTCTCTTTAATAAAAAGAGAGCACTCTCTTTAAAATCTGATTGTATATATATGTATATTATACACGAATATTTCTAAGTCTAAAAGGTGGGGATTTTTTCTCTCCCCTCTTCATTCAAAAAGGGTCTTGAACGGACAACTAGCGTTGACTATTCACCAAACGTAAACGGCCGCTTTTCATTCATTATCACAAGGAAAACGTTTAATCATAGCCTATTTAACGACTCTGCTTTTGGAGTCTTATGAAACTTGCTACGCCTTGAACCACTCGCCCATCTTTCTTACATAATGATTATGACTCAAAAACCTTCAAATGTTAAATAAATAAAACTGTTCAAAAGTTAAAAAGTGTCTAAGATAATTTTTGGATTAAATATGACGGAATTTAAAAATTAAAACACATTGCCAAAGGAGTCCTAATTCCGTATCAAAAACTACCTCCTAGCTTATTTATTAGAACTGAAAAATCTTCCATTTCCGAGTAATGGTATATCCCTTGAATCTATCACACTTTTGGGAAATTTGAGTACCCTCACTCGAACTAGAATTGACACAATTATCACATGGCTTAAAATTCAAATTTAAACGCAGAGTTATATATCATAACATTATATTCATACCTTAATTCCTCATAGTCCATGCATGGTAAGTCCTACTCTCTACGTCCCAAAATAAGTGTTTATATTTTCTTTTTTGGATATCCTTTTTTAGATATCCCAAAATAAGTGTTCACCTTTGAAAGTCAACTATAAAATTTAATAAACTTTCTATGATACATTTAGAATAAAGATAAAGTAGCATTTATTTGTAGTCCCAAAATAAGTAAGAAAAGCAAACACTCATTGCATCCAAAGGTAAAATAGATAAGTGACTACGTAAATGACCAAACAAATTAATATAACACATCTATCTTAAACAATATGCCAATATGCAAAATTGAAATGGACACTTAATTTGGGATGAAGTAAAATTTTTTTTTTCTTCCCAATTTAAGAGTTCTTAATTTCATCTTGTGATGTCCCAATCTAATAATCCTATAACGTACTATCTCTCTCTCTCTCTCTTTTTTTTTTTAACAAGAAAAGTTTTATTCATCATGGCATGCATACCCAACTTCGTGTAACATACTTTAATTAGACACTTTTCAATTTTACCTGTAAAACTCTTTCACTTTGTAATCAAGAGTTCATTTTAGAATTCTAACTATTTAAAGAACTTTTTGATCATTCTGAAAATTTTCAATTATCACCCTTCTTTGTTTAAAGATCCAGTTTCAAATCTAATGGAAAATGGATAGTTCTATATAATAAAGCGTGAACATGGAAATTATGTATCAAAATACATTGATTTTTCTCTTCAATGGAACATCTTAAAAAGAAAATGGACGCTTAAATTGAAATTAATAGAGTAATAGAAAGTCATAAAATTTTACTCCAATAAAATAAGATTCTTTACAGAGTTAGAATTTCAAAAAGATGTAGAGAATACTAACATAAATCCCATTGCGGTAACTAAGGTGAAAGGTCCATTTTGTAACATTGTGATTTTGTATTTCTTAATTTGTTTCCAAAAATGGCATCGTTACAGGACATTCTTTCATGCATGCATGTTAATTGAGACCAACTCTCTAGAAAATAGAGAATGTCCAAATCTGCAACAGTACAATGTCACTTGTGACATAAGTTTATTAAAATCATTTATTTATTTTTATATATATATATATATATATTACCTGCTTTCAGATGGAAGGCTAGGCCACTTATTTTCATTCCTTATACACTCAGGAAGATAGTGAAGGAAAAAATAGTCACTCCAATCCAACTTGGCCCCCTTCTCAACTCCGAGTCTGCTTCCGTACCCCTCGTACGTCGCGGGCGTGTTCGCGTACGCTTGTTTCGCCGGCGCCGGAAGGTGAAAGAACTCGTGCCACACCTCGCGCGTACGGCCCATCAGCGCATGGTCGACGCCGTGGTTGACCACCTGGAAGAACCCCCACTCACGGCAAGCGCCGGAGACAAGACTCAACGTCGATTCGCGGAGATCCGGGTCATCAGAGA
Organism: Hydrangea macrophylla; assembly: GCA_033977485.1. Taxonomy (NCBI): domain Eukaryota; kingdom Viridiplantae; phylum Streptophyta; class Magnoliopsida; order Cornales; family Hydrangeaceae; genus Hydrangea; species Hydrangea macrophylla. The sequence continues at coordinate 111,929,816 of CM066999.1, forward strand.
GAAGGTTTTGGAGGTCAATGACCGGAATGTTGACCTCACTCGCCGGCGAGTAGCGTGGGGTTGGCCTTTCGGTGGGCCCTCTTACGTACCGTTCTGGTATCGCGCTTATGCCGCTGTCGGATAGCGACTGTACTCGCACGATTGGTTCTGGCCACGTTTTTAAAGAGCTCATGATTCTAGAGAGAGAGAGAGAGAGAGGTGGTTGTGAGAACGTGAGAATAATGTGACTGTTTAAAGTGAGGTGGATGTGAAACTGATGAACGTGCTGATATCAATGGGTTGGGACAAATAGATTCTATTCTATTATATATACGTGTGTATGTATATATAGTGGAGAGAGAGAGAGAGAGTGGAGAGAGAGAGAGGGGGAGGGGGTTATTGGATGGGGACCTGGGGTGATGGAAGTGTGAGGGTTTGAGACATATATATATATATATATATGCACAGAAAAAAAAAAGAAAAGAAAAGAAAAGATAAGTTTTAGAACACATAAAAATTTCACATAAATAAGATACATAAATTAGAATGTGTCTATCTCTTTTATGAAGGAATCCACTAATGTTATGAGGTCTATAATATTTGTGGAGTCTATAGAGGAGAGAGATAAATATATAATATTTATATATATCTTATTTATGTGAGATTCTTATATAATACAAGAGTTATAAAAAAAAAAAAGTATAAAGTTAGCTGGTAATTGAGTCCGGGGCATATATAAGTTTCTTCTAATGTATAAGATTCGGTGTTCGAACCTCATTCTCTCCCTCATAAAAAAAATTATAAAATAAAAATAATATTAATAATATGTTTAAATCAGTTTTACGGACTGCATGCAGAAGAAGGTCAACAAAGCTAATTATTTCTATAAATCAATTGCTTTAAAATCTTTACATATATATTACCATTTCCGTAAATAACTTAGCAATGTTTATTCAATCGTAATTTAAAGTTGCTCTATGTAATATTACAGGAGATACTATACAACTTACATACGAGTACATAATATGTATAAAAAGGAAAAAAAAAAAGAAAAGAAAAGAAAAGAAAAGGAGAGGTTTCATAATGGAAGTAATGTTTTGACCAAGAAAACGAGATCAAAATTACTGACAGTAATGTCCCATCTGCTCTTTTTAAATTTTTTTTTTTTTTTGGTTCTAGTAGTATGTCCTTTTTTTCTTTTTTCTTTTTGTGTTAAGTCCTTGATATCTGAAAACATTCTCTTTTACATTGCCCCTTTGCATGTATTTCAAATATATTACACTTTTTTTTATTTAGTGGTTTGGTTCGATAACACTTTATTTTTTTGTAGTTTAAAAATAACCTCTCAACACTCTTATGCTTTGGGATAAAGTGTTACTACTACAGAATCTAACGAAGGATGTTAACTAGACACTTTACCTTGAAAGCACAAGGGGTTAAAGTGTCATCGGGCTAAACCATAGGAGTGTTATCGTACCACACCACCAGGGGTAAAGTGGTCACTAATTTTAGAAACTTAACACTCTTAATTAGACTCTGTAGTGGTGACTAATTTTAGAAACTTAACACTCTTCATTAGACTCTGTAGCGGTAACACTTTACCCAAAAGCACAAGGGCCGGGTTAAGTGGTCACTGTTAAACCACGGGAGTATAAAGTGTCATCAAGCCAAACCATAGGGGATAAAGTGTAATTAACCCATTTATATATGGTAAAAAGGAACTGATGACGCAACTTTTTGTATTGAACAGATCTAGGGTTTAATAGCGTACACAAAGCGTAGAAGAGAAGAAGAGAGAGATATAGGCAGCATGTTTGTATGTGGTTCGGCCCTGTTAATGAAGGAACCTATGTCCACGTGTGTATCTGAGCACGTTCACTATACTGTAAAAAAGTCGGGGACCTTTGGTGAACCAACAATAGTTTGGAGCTACCAGAGGTCGGTCGGGCACAATTATTGTTCCTATAGAGGTGTTATGCATAACAGACTAAAAATTAATCCCTTTCTATGGGGATGAGTGATCTCTTTTATAGATGCAAGAGACCTACTCGTACAAGAAAATTATACAGATTACATAATACAATCTGATTTAGGATTGTTTGGCATCAATCATGGGGGTTTCCTAATCGGATTAGAAAATAATTTGTACTTTCCATTAGTGTTCTAACTGAGATATGAAACTGTCTGGAATATTTTGAATCACGTCTTTGGAGCTGAGCCATGCTGTGTCCCGGATGGGCCGGGCAGCGTTACAACCCTGACCTGTTTGGTCGGGCCTCGGGACGTCGCCGGGTTTACCGCTCTAGTCCAGGGGTAATTATTTTATGGTTTTGGACTATTATTACGTGGGAGATCTGAAAGGGACTGTTATGTAACCGGTTTGTCTCCCATTAATAAGATAATTCAGCAACATGGCAATATTCTAATGACCATTAATTGTGACCCATAATCAAAAACCATATAATGATTTCTATTCGTCCAGGTGCACTGTTATTTTGAGGCATTCAGATAGATATGGAAACTTGTGGCCAGCCCTCTCAAAAGAAAAGAAAAATTGGCTTTCACTATCTTGGGAATTAATGGTATTTTGACAAGACCTGTTACTAATTTATTATTATTTTTTACCGATGCATGTTCGAATTCTCCTCCTACACTAAATAAACTATAAAAATAAGAATACATACACAAGGTTATTATAAAGATGGCTAAGGAGGGATTTTAAAGTATTGGACTTTTAGTGTATTAAGTTTGGAGTTCGAACCTCATCTCATTTTTTTTTAAAAAAAAAAAAAAAGAAAGAAAAAAAAAGGGGAAGTTTGGAGCTTTAGTGCGGGCTTAAATTCTATTGTCCACTTGTCTCCCTTGTATAAATGGCCATAGTAAGTGTGTAGTGGAGTGGATGCACATGCTTAGAGTTTGCTCATCTAAATATCCTACTTCAATTAAAAAATGATACTCCCTCTGTCCCATATTAAGAGTCCTTTATGCTATTTTTTGATGTCCCATTTTAAGAGTACTCTTTGAAAAGTCAAAGTACTTTAATACACACTTTCCAAATTTGCCATTTATTATATCCAACTCTTCCCTTTTTTTTTTTTTGATGTGACACTATAATTTTGAATTTCAAAATGGGCAACACTGGAAAGTTGAAAATTTCACCAAAATCAAGGTTGTACCCTTAATAAGTTGGAATTCCCAAAAGAGACTCTTAATATGGGTAGGGGTGGACATTCGGTCGGTTCGGTTCGGTTTGGAGAAATTCGGTTCGGTTTTGTTCGGTTCGGTTTGGAGAAATGGGAACTGAAACTGAACTGAATTATATTTCGGTTCGGTTCGATTTTGGTCAATTCGGTTCGGTTTGGAAATTCGGTTAACCGAATTTTTAAAAAACTATACTTTCTTTTATTTTATTTTTTATTTTCACAACTTTTTTGTATGTTTCTTTTCCCATTTTTCTTTCATATTACAAAAGAAAATATATGTTTATATTTACTTATATATACTCCCTCCGTCCCATTTTTTGTGTCCCCCTTTCTATTTTGGTATGTCCCAAAATTGTTGTCCACTTTCCTAAATTAGTATATAAATTTTACTTAGTTTTCCAAATTGCCCTTCCTTACAACCAATACCAAAACAAAACAAGAAAGAAAGTGCAATGATTATGGGTAATTGTGGAAAGTAGGTGTAGATTCCTTGTGTCCCCTTAAATAGTTGGATTCCCAAAAAGGGACACATAAAATGGGACGGAGGTAGTATTATACCTATATTTTGTAATATATATGGTTGTGTATAAAAATGTATTAATAACATATAAACTAAAAAAAAAATTCGGTTTTTCGGTTCGGTTCGGTTTGGGAGAGTGGAACTGAAAACCGAACTGAAAAAAAAAATTTAGTTCAGTTTGAAACTGAACTGAAATTTTTAACTGAATTAACTGAACTGAAATGAAAATTTTAGTTTGGTTCGGTTCGAATTTCGGTTAACTGAACTATTTGCCCAACCCTAAATATGGGACGGAGGGAGTATGTACTAATCTTGATGTTATAAAGAACAGGTGAGAGATATAAATGAGATCATGAAACCGATGAAGGAGGGTGTGACCCAATGTCATATTATTCAAAACTGGTTATATTAAATAAAAAAATTATTGTTCAAAACGGACGCTTTGATGAAGGCTTTGTCAATGGAGTAATATTAATTGCAAAATTTGACCAGAGATATTTTATTCTCTTTCCTCATTTGGGGAGCAATTAAATTCTTTTAGAGATGAGGTGTAGTGTGTATTAAATTAAAGCAATTAAATAGATTGGTCCATGGTCTCATCAAAAAAATATATATATATAGAATGGTCCATGGGCTATATTAATATTTGACTTTTATATTACTGGCTTAAATTTGTATAGGACAACTATTTACACTTGATAGGTACCATCATTGACATTGTGAAGATATTTCAATGTAGCCTCTCAAAGATACCATTCAAAATTGTTGCACTTGTGTAATTTCGAGTTTTTGTAACACAACAACATAAAAAAATGGCTATGACATCAAACCTGTATGATATAGTTACTGTATGAACAAATGTCGAGATAAATTAATAGGTTTACAAAGCTTGATCGAATTGATTTCGAAATAAATTTGATTTTCATTCACAGCCTAAGAAAAAAAGGCCATAATATCGAGATACTAATTAGAATCAATTCTTTCAGAATAACAAAATTAATTTTTGTATTATTCAAAGGGGTTTAACTCATTAGGCCTTTTTTTTTTTTTGGTCTAAAATGCCTTTTATGCCTAAAAAATTTTAAATTACTATAACAATTAGTCCGAAAAAATGATAAAATTATCTATTTGCAGACAAATAAATTTTCAAATCAAGTTCCAAATTACTTGTTTTTATAAAGTTTCTAAGTCGAATGCGTAGATCTCGAAAAAAATAAAAAATAAATCATCCAAATAGCCCAAAAATTGAAAAAGTTATAGTCATTAATACATATTATATGTTGCAGACAGATAGCATATAATATTACTTGTTGCAGATAGATAAAATCTCAAAATCAAGCTGCAAGTTATCTTATTTTGTAAAATTTTCAATTCAGATGCGTAGATCTCAAGAAAATACATTAAATAAATAAAAAAAATTATCAAAAAAAAACACACATCCACAAAAGGCCAAAAAAATGAAGAAATTATTGTCATTTTTGTCAATATTATATGTCAGTCAATAGATAATATTGTTTATTTTGACATATTTTGCCAAGTAAAATCAAAAAACTGAATTCCAACTTACTCTCTCTCTCTCTCTCTCTCTCTCTCTCTCTGCGGAGAGATCTCAAGCAAATAGATGAAAGAAAAAAAAAATCACCGAAAAAAGCTAAAAAAAAAAAACGAGTAAGTTATGGTGGTTTAAAGTTAACAAACAATATTAAGTTAGCCATTTATCTGTGGGTAGCGATGGGCTTTTTACCAAATTAAAAAGGGCAAATTACACTGACCTCCCTTGAGGTATTTGACAATTACAGGGACCTCACCTGTGTTTTTAAAAATTGCACTCACCTCCCTTCTATTTTGAAAATGACTGTTATACCCTTGGACAAATCATCAAAAAAATTGTTCACTATCTTTTAAAAATGAAAAAAAAAATTAACAATTATGAAAAAAATTAAAATTAAAACATCATCGACAAAATTTTAGTATATACCAAATCAAGCTTTTACTAAATTTTTTTTTTAAATATCAACAGTAAATTTTAAAAACATAAAAACCATCAACAAAAGTATCTACTACTACTTTAAAATTAAAAGAATAATAACAACAATGAAAAAAAAAATCAACAATTTTTTTATAAAAAAAAGTGAATAGTTATATTGTATTTTTGTCTGGTTTAAAATTTTGAAATTGTGAACTTGATTCCAGCATTGTGAATGAGCTGCTCCAATGAAACTTAATTAGTACAGGCCTTGCATGGGCATTGCCTTAGTGTGTGTGTGTGTGTGTGTGTGTGTGTGTGTGTGTGTGTGCGAGAGAGAGAGAGAGAGAGAGAGAGAGAGAGAGAGAGAGAGAGAGAGACTCCACTGAGCATGTTTTTAAAAATAATAATAATAAAGCAGATAAAAATGCAATGTAACTATTCATTTTTTTTAAAAAAAATTGCTGATTTTTTTCTTCATTATTGTTATTATTATTTTCATTTGAAAGTGGTAGTAGATAATTTTTTATATTTTTAAATTATTATTGATATTTATAAATAAAAGAGTAATGCTACGCTTTCCAAATTTCTTTCCAAAAGTGTTTTCCAATACATGTGGCAGTGTACCCAATTGATTTTGATTGGTTGTGATGTTAAAGTGGTTCAATTGTGTCCCACTTCAACAGCATTTGGGATAAAAATTTAAAAAGCATTGCATTACTCTAAATAAATGTTCTAATATCTTTCACCTACTACTTAGACAAAAAAGTTAAATGGTTTAAATTAAAAAAAAAAAACTAAATCTGTAAACTATTGTAAGTTAGATTAAAGATTATAAAACCTAAATTTGAAATTTTTTTAATTTTTTTTTTTGGAGTTGCAAATTTTTATAAAGTTAGGGCCAAATACTATAAATCTAAATCTGTAAAATTTGCTAATGTATATATAATTTTATCTAATGCGCGCGTACACACACACACATGTACATATATATATATATATATATAAAATGAGATAAGGGGTAAATTGGTAATCTTACACTGAAAAAGTAGGTGGAGGGGAGGTGAGTGTTATTTTCCAAACTAGAGGCGAGGTCACTGTAATTGTCATAAATCTCAAGGGAGGCCAGTGTAATTTGCCCAATTAAAAAAGTAACGAGGGACTTTTTAAAAAGGGAAATGCTATTGCCAAAGCAGTATTAGCTAATCCCAAAGCAAAGTGATGATGTCGCATAGCTGGGAGCTTGCCACATCGTCAATTTGCTTTGACATTAGCCAATATTGCTTTGGAAATAGTGGTTCCCTTTAAAAAAAAAAATTGTCAAATCGTGTGGGTTTTTTGCTAATACACCTAATATTGAGGGATCAATCGCTTAATACCCCTTTTTTAATTGCAGTACTCCATAAGAAAATTAAAGTACTACAATTGGAGTACTGCATTTTTCTCATCACATTTATATTCGCCATATGCTCGCTTGCCACCACCATGTTAATATGTGTCTCATTCATGTCTCATTCAGTAATTGTGGATAAAATGGGATGGAAATCCATGTCTCATTTAATAATTATGTTACTTAAGTAGGGGTAAATTAGGGATAGAATAAGACACATGTTAGGATGGTGGGATGGATAAGCAAAAATGCACTCCAACAAATTGATCATGAGATTCAAATAAGATAATACTTGAGATACACTCAAATACACAACTTTTGGGACACAACACAAGAGATGTGTCTATCTCTCTCATGTGTTACTGTGGGGTCCAATGACATCACAGGAGAAATATAGACACATCTTTTGAATTGTGTCCAAAAAATTATGTATTTGAGTGTGTCCCAATCTTTACTCATTGAAATACTCCATCTCATTGGAATCTCAAATCCCATGACTATTGCATACTCAAAAATAAAATAAAAATCCCACTACAATGATGCCTCTAACATAGGAGTGGTTTAAATATAAATGGAATACTCATTTCCAACCTTGATTACTGTCATAGGGCTAAAAAGGTATTTGACAACAACTTCTGGAGTTCGTAAGTAATTATAAAATTTCAAAATCTAAAATAAATCTGTTTGACAAATTATTGTAATCTAATCAGAGAAAAATGTGAGTCAAATTGCAATTGCCTAAAAAAGATTATTTATTTTATTTTTGTGTGTGTGTGTGTGGGGTTGAATCACAAAAATAGAAGCTAATACACGGGCCATAAGTGTCGATAAGCTGTGTTGAAATAAAGATTCTAGCAATATATCAGACTAATACATTTATTTTGTTTTACTCAAACTTTTCAATTACAAGGGAAAGAATGATTTGAACTTAAATATGCAAAAGATAGTGTAGGAGTTGTTGCCCGTCTAACTTAGAAAGAAGTAACACAGTTCTTAATTTTACTCAAGAGTTGAGAGTAAAGATTTGACCACAACACTTCACAAACAAATTATACTAATATCAATAAGAGACTATCATGTAACAGAGTTTATCTATCATAGGGGAGACACAAAGATATTAACTCTGCCATATGAAAGTCTTTATGGAGTGTTTGTGACTAAATCTTTCCTCTTTACTCAATTTTAATACTCCCTCCGTCCCATTTTATGTGTCCTTTTTGGAGAATCCAAAATTTTAAGAGAACGTAGATTGCACTTCACATGGGGTATAAATAAGTGAATTTTTTTTTCAAAATTACCCTTAGTTGCTTGAAAAAGTAGTTTGGTTTGTTAACTCAACAAGGGTAGTTTTGGAAACAACAATGCTAGGGTGACAAACACTTACAAACACTCTATCTCTTTCATAGGTGGTACTGTGGGGTCTACTAAAATTATTTGGATCCCACAGTGCCACCTAGGAGAGAGATATGTGTGTTTGCAAAAAGTATTTGTCACTCAAATATTAGTCTTTTGGAAAACAACAATGTTAAGGGCACAAATTAGTTTCAAATATACTTACAAACACACTCTTATCTTTCTGAGAGAGATAAAATGTGTTTGTAAGTGTTTGTGAAACTTGATTGTGCCCCAAATATTACTCTTTTGAAAATAATTAAAAATTAATAATTTCATATTATAAGAGAGATAGAGTGTGTTTATAAGTGTTTGTGAAACTTGATTGTACCCCAAATATTATCCTTTAAAAAATAATTAATAATTTAATATTATAAGTGGACAATAATCTTAAAACGACCCAAAATATAAAGAGGCAAACAGTGAGAAGAGGGAGTAATGTTTTGGACTGTCCAAAGGATTGGGAGATAATCAATCAAGAGTAGTGTTACATACACACATTTTTTACACACGTCACACACAGTTTTAAATACATGTACCTTGTGCTATGTAAGTGATGCACAAAAAAATGTAAAAAATTTAAACAGTACAAAGTACATAATGTGTCAAAAAATGTGTCAAAAAGTGTGTACTAAACATTTCCCATCAATTAAGAGTAAATGTCTCAAATTAAAATAAAATAAAAAAGATAATCTTTGGCCGACATCACTGGAATATTACCGAACATCTTGTACTCTTGTACTTTCAGATTTTCATCACGTGGCAAACATTACCAAAAATGACAGGAGCGACATCACGTTGTACTAATATCAGCCAACATTTTAAATTTGTGGACTTCCAGAAGTTGCACTTTGTTTTCCCAACCATTTTGTCATTCTTTAATTTTAGGGTTAATTAAAGATACACCTCCCATATTTAGCCTATTTTTTACTTTATCTTTTATACTTCAAATTGTGTCATTAATATCACAGTACTTTGGACTAAAGTGAAACCGTTAGTAACTTAGTTAAATTTAACTGGTATAAGTCATGCTTGGCAATAATTTGTGAAATTTATCAATAATTATGAGCTCTAAAAATTAAATAAATTATTTAGCAAAATAGCATCGGCGATTACAATGGACCAAAAGCTACTTTGGAAACTATTAAGTACCAATCACAAATTTTTTTTTGGGTGATTTTATTGCATAAAAAAAACAAGCTACTAAACTGTCTATAAGAGGTATTAGTGACCCATTTGAGACTATATAAGGGGGCAAATTGAAAATTTATCTCACCACATGGGGTCAAACAAAGTGTCAAATACTCTACTAAACAAGCTTTTGTTCCATTAATTTAATGGAATTGCTAACTGTTTCACTTTAGTCTAAAGTATAGGAGTATTAGTGTTACGATTTGAAGTACATGGGGCAACGTGAAAAATAATCTAAGTACAAGGGATGTATATGTAATTTATTCTTTATTTTATTACTATTATTTTTTTAATCACTTGGTATAGAGGTCCTGTATGAAAATATAAGTGTCAAGGTGAAGTGATCAAGGGTCAAATCTAGTATGAGCGTGGCATGGTCAGACTTTTTTCCAACTAGATTAAGCCATTGCTCCTTTGATTTTTAACTATTCCATTTATGTACTGAAATTTTATAAAACATGGAGTAGAATTTAAGTCTAGGAATAGGAATAGAAATTGAGTAATGCCATGATTTCCAAATTTGATATATTTCAAACAACAATGCTAAAAGCACTAACAAATTTTACTAACACTCACACGGTCACACCCATACTCTATCTCTCTCCTAGTGGTATTGTGGGGTCCATTGCGGGCCCTACCGTGCCACTACGAAAGAGAGATAGAATGTGGGTGTGAGTGTTAGTGAAATTGTTAAAGCCCAAATATTACTCTATTTCAAATCCTATAGGAGTTGTATTTACCAGCTGTCACTACATTGCCACTTTATGTGGTACAACTGTCAAAATGTTTGGAAACTCAATTTAAGATTTGAATTTTGAAACTATAGCATTACTCTTAGAAATTTATATAAGGGATCGATATTCTATCCGCACACACTCATTTTACTCTCTACACTCACCAATTTAATTTAAGTTAAAACAAATTACTCTTTACACCCACCGCTCATCCCCAAAATAACCCTAACCTTAAATAAAAAGTATAACAATATCTTATTACTTTCTACACCCACCACCATACTCCATCTCCCTCTCTTCTATTTTCATTGTTTGACTAAAAACAATAATTTTAGCATAATAATTAAACTAAAAGTTGATATCTATCTCAGTTCATCACTCCAAAATCCAACAAAAGATCTATATTCAAACAAATGATAAAGTGATAGTGACTGTAGTGTTATAACAATAGAAAACTCAATTAGAAATTATGTTACATTAGTAGAACGTGGTCATAAAAGATATTTTTCTATGGAGGCTAATCATCTCAAAGTAGTGGAGATAAGAGAGTTGGAAGTCGGCAGCATAGAGGCAAGTGGTGACCGTCTTGTTGCACGACGAGCGTTGAGCTCTAGTATCACGTTTCTGTGTGTATATATATGGACCTAAATATACATATGCATATACATATATATATATATACAAATCTATGTATTATGCATAAGATGTGTATCATGTAGATATGTATACATATATAATCAAATATGTATATAAAAATCTGAATACTATATTTGTAGATGTGTCTTGTGTTTATATGTACGAATTCAAATACAATAGGATTTGTTGATGGGTGTGGGTGTAGAGGGTAATTCTTTTTGAATTCTTTTTATTCATTTGTACTATTATGTCATTTTGTACATGGATATAATGGTAGTGAAAAAAAAGTCATTAAATGGTGGATATAAAGAGCAAGTAGATGGGGTGTGTACAGAATTACCCTTTATATAATTAATGAATTTTTTTTTATACAATAACAATATCATGCAGTCTTATATATATACTAGTTGGAGTCCTGCGAGTTGCGCAGAGAATTTAATTGTGTCGTTTCATGTGGTTAAGTGGCTGTTAAAAGTGTATAATAAGATGTTAAAACAGTTAAATATGAAACTGTAAATGTAACTATTTAATCTAAAACTCTTCTCACGGAAGAAGTTGATAATTCTGACTATCCTATAAATGAGTAGTAAAGGTACATAATAAAGCGCCACTAAAAATATCTGACACAAGTAGGGTATTTCCTCTAAAAAAAAAAAAAGGCCATGATTGTGTTTGTAGGCCTTAATTGATATTCGAATACAATCTATAAATCCTGAATTTGAGGGAAGAAGTTGACCAAGATGTAAATATTAGTGACCAATTCATAATAGCTACTAAAATAGCCACTTTATTTGACATTTTAAATACTCCAGAACATAAATATTAGAGAAGAAGTTGACCAAAATGTGAAATTAGTGACTAATTCCTAAATAGCTACTAAAATAGTCACTTTTTAAAACTTTTTAAAAATGAATAATAAATATCCCAAAACTTGCTGACCTAAATGCAATTACACATATTAAAATATATGAATCCTAAATTTGAGAGAAGAAGTTGAGCAAATTGTAAATATTAGTGATCAATTCCTAAATAATCACTAAAATAGCCACTTTTTTAAAAATTTTTATGAAGTGAATAATAAATATCCCAAAAAATATTGCCCAAATGTAATTAGACACAAATTGTTGATTGAAACCTCATTTGAGAGAAGAAGTTGACCAAATTATAAATATTAGTGATCAATTCCTAAATAGCCACTTTTGTTGACTTTTTTTGAAGTCAATAATAAATATCCCAAAAATTGTTAACCCAAATGTAATTAGACATAAGGTTGTTGATTAAAACCTCATTATTATATTAAATAAAATTTCAAAAGCTGACTTGAATGTAATTATTTGTCCAAAATGACAGATTTACCCTCAGATAAATCAGTATATCCTTACGATGTATAGATAGATATATGGGTAATTATGGTGTTGTGAAGGGCAAAAGAGGAAGTTCATATTTTTTGACGTGCTTGTTTATTCCCACCAAAATAGACTTTTTTTTAAAGTCAATAATAAATATCCCAAAAATTATTGACCCAAATGTAATTAGACACAAGATTGTTGATTAAAACCTCATTATTATATTAAATAAAATTTCAAAAGCTGACTTGAATGTAATTATTTGTCCAAAATGACAGATTTACCCTCAGATAAATCAATATATCCTTACGATATATAGATAGATATATGGGTAATTATGGTGTTGTGAAGGGCAAAAGAGAAAGTTTATATTTTTTGACGTGCTTGTTTATTCGTTTGTATAGTATAGTAGATATATATAATTATGGGTAAATTACAGTAACACCTCCTGAACTATGACCGTATTTCATTAAACCCCCTAAATTTTAAAATTGAACAAACTCACCCCCTCAACTATCCTTTATTGACACTTCCACCCCCTTCTTCAGGTTGAGTTTGTTCATTTTTAATAATTTAAGGGTGAGTCTTTTAAGTTTTAAATTTTAACAAGTATTAGTGAAAAAGGATCGTACTTCTGGAGATATATGGTGTTGTAATTCAAAAGTTGTTGAAAGACATATCTTTGAATTTATTACTAGTTCCATAAATTTGGGATAATGTTTAAATAAATATTAGAAAATAAGTATTTTTAAATTTTGCAGCAAAACAAGGATAGACAAAGTTTAAATTTTTAAATTTATCTATTGTATCTTTTTTTTTCCCTAATTTTTCACATTATTTTCTCTAATATCAGACAAAAAAGGGGGGGGGGGGGGGGGGGGGGGGGGTGGAATTCAGTATTGCTTTGAACTCCTTTCTCTCATTAAATCTATCAACATTAATACAAAAAGGAAAATAAACTCATCCATTTTGATCTTATGTAATTATTTTTCCGACCATGGTGGAAGAGCTTAATACACGTCCTTAAATGTTTTTGTGTCAATTTTTATTGGGAATTGCTAAATACACCACATTTTTTTTTGTTAATTTTACCACTTAACTCACGTAATTTTCATCTTTTTACACTATAGGTGGTGTAATTAGCAATTCCTTTTTTATTTTATTTTTTAATCCATCTTAATTTTCCCTACTCTTTAGTCTTTAATGGAAATCAATAATGGATCACTTAGGCTTTGTTTAATTCATGAAAAGAGAGAGGAGAAAGAAAAACTAGTCTCATCAATAAAGTAAAAGGATAATTAACCAGATGGGCCGGGCGACCAAAAATGGTGACAAAGATATGACGAATGATGCCTCACCTTCTCATGTGGCGCTTATGGGTGGAGACTACGATTTGACAATTCACTATTAATCACTCCTCGTTTTAGATGTAATGCCACCACTGCTTAATTTTGTGTTACAACAGCTGTGGTACGTGTGCACATGCAAACTTTATATGCAAACGCCTATGTTGCTGGGACTTTGTTATCTTTGAAAGTGAATCAAACAACTCAGTCATTGCACTCAAATACTTAAATTTTAGGCTAATTCGGATAAGTTTCTTGCTTAAGAAAACTTAGGAATACAACTACTCATCCACAAATCAACCCCAAGTGTATTTCTTTCCCCTCTCGTTTTTTCTCATGAAATTCATAAACCAAACAAAGTCTTAATAGCTAATGTGTCTATGGTTTGGGTTAGGTTATGCACGATTTAAGACAGTTTATGCAACAAAAGTAGGACAAATAGACATAGTGATTTGGACAAATCTTGCACAATCAAGTTTGATGCTCAAACAAAAAACCTCATTTGGTATCACCAAGAAATTTAAAGTTGAGCTCAACCCATTTAATTATACAAGATTTAATTACGTGCAGAACTTTGTGCTCTTTTTGGTTTGGGTTAAGTTAAGTTCTTAATACAAGATTATCCGCATCGTCTCACTGGCTGACCGACCTTCAGCTTGTTATTTTGATGAAAACAATTCGGATTACCTGTTAAGGCCACAAAATGACCGCTCAGTGAAAAAGGAGGTAAGGGTGCAGAGACAATCATGAGGTTTGCGATTTGTCTAGAAGGAGTCACCCTTGAAAGAGTGTGTAATAGCTCACTTATCGAGCACATATTATATATTGAGGTGACGGGCCTAATAAACCGATCTACTGGAGTTATGGGATGTAAAAATATCTCGGCTTAAAACAACTTTCAATCAAATCAAGTGATTTCACGGCCACAAGTGCTGAGATCTTAATTTAGAATAAAGATTTTGTACCCATATCATTATATTAAATTCTTTAAGCTCCTGCATTCTTAGCGAGAGAGACAAGTTGGGACTATGTGAAAATTAGGCAATGACTTCAATAATTAAATTTGGTTGATAGATAAGCTAGCTAGAACCTAACCATAATTGTCAAGACCAAATAAAAGGCTGGAGTTAACCCACTAATTTCACAATTAAAAGGCTTATCAGGGCACCTTTGTCCTTTGGCACATGATACTCTTGGCCCTTATTCTTATTTTTAAACATAATTGATGGATTATATATCAATCAACCCAGCATTATCAAAAATATCAAATTTCGACCCTAAAGTCATTTCAAGCATGTTAATTTTTATGTCTTAATTAAACCCTATCTTATAATTGTTTTCTATTTTATTTTTATTTTTTAAATGACTTACCTGGATGACTCACGCCACACAAGCCACACGCGCGCACACAAACAATATAAATATCTTATAATTGTTAATATGGTAGACAATGATGTGTTTTACAGTCATGGATTGCTTATACTTTTTGACATTTTCGGTACTATAATTAAAAATTAGTCTTTATTGAATGCTTAAATATAAAGTGAATTCTTTTCAAACTAAATTTTGTTAAAGGACACCATGTTTTTCACAATTTTCAACAAAATAAAATTTTTCCTTTTTGAAAAAGAAGGCACAATGTGTGTTATCTCACACAATATCATTAACAAAATTGACTATGAACACACAAGCTAGACTTTAATTTAAGAAAACACAATAGACATGTGCATAGTTACATATGTGGCATCCACCAATATTGATATAGTGAATAATAGGACTATACAAAGACGTCTTGTTTTGGGACCATCTTGGGTTGTTGAATGCATCTTATAAATGTGCGATACAAACTTTTGGAGTTCTAAAGTTAAGTGTGTCTCATTCTGTCTCTTTATTTCACTTTTCCAAAGTTGAAAAAAGGAAAATGTTTCTTCTCTCCACTTTAGTGTAATAGTATTGGTATCACCACGTGCTACTTTTTACAAGTCTTATATAAGAATTCTAAGAACATGAAATATCAAACTCTTATCTTTTGTGGAGTCGTGTACCCTATCCATTGTTGGTCCCATTAATTGTAGTTGGTATACTGACCTAGCTAGTAGTGACTATTCGCATAAAGTCATTATATTAATTCATATTTGGACATGCATAAAACTATAAGAGTGATTATGGTTATAGGTTGTTTGGGTAATTTAAGAATCGATTTCTAAAGTTCAGAAAAGAAACGGCTGTAAAGAATTTTGTGTTTGTCTGCTGCTATATAGATATATAGGAATTCCTATTTTGCTTAACTCAAAAATTGGTTCTTTTTTTTTTTTTGGAAAAAATAAATAAATAAATAAATAATAATAATAATAATAATAATAATAAAAATAAAACTAAGACCAAATTAAAATTGGGTCTTTATCAAATTAATGTAAAACAGATTTTTCTAAGAAGCAATAAAATTGAGACTTGGTCTGAATCTGATACTGTTAAAAAATTGTCTCCAATTATGCACTAAAGTTTGCCCTCGTTTCTCCATCTATTTTTAACTAGCATAATTTTTTATTTGATAAAGAACATGTTTTAAGATATTTGAATCAAACACAACTTTTATTTAATAAAAATGAATCTACTGAACATCTAATTATTTAGAATTGGATCACAAGCACAAAATAAATTATTTTTGAACTTCCCAAACAGAACCATAAGTGCAATATTATAACTTTACAGTCACTACAAACACATTAACAAGCTTAAACTATTAATCTCAAGCTTGAGCTTGTTCAAGGGTCCAATAGTAAACAAGTCTATAATTTGAAGGGAAAATTAGATGGGATCCATAGTTTGGAAAATAAAGTGGTTTAACGATAACTAATTTTTTGTACTTTGATTTATATTCCTTACCAAACAAATATTTTTGACAAAAGTACAAAATAAAGCAAAAAAGACAAAATAGCCTCGCAACACGCGCCTCCAATCCCTCCCTACAATTTGCAGTTTTGCAATTTAAGCACAAAGATATTTTCCAGTACAACACAACACTGTCCTCATGACATGTGTCACACTCATACAAATAGGTCAAAAATTCATCAAGTAATAGTACTCTTACACGTGTCTATGTCACATGGTGGAGATGCGCTTGCACTGTGTGAGCGCGTACACTATAGCAGAACCCATTGCAAAATTATTTTTTAAACTTTAAACCATCATAACTTTTGATTTATAACTCGATTTTACGAAAAAATTTATACCGTTGGAATCGTGTCGTCGAGAGCTATAAAACTAGTAACAAAATATATATTGAGCAAAAATAAAATAAAAAAAATTTGCATACCTTAACATCCTTGTTCTTGAAAATATTGGTGAAATTTCACCACTTTGATTTTTTTTTTTTAAGAAAAATTTAGTGAAAAATCTCATTCTACCAATGTTTGTTGTAATAGACCCATCAATTGGTACTTCCCAATGATAGGCCCTATAATTGTAAATATTGTTAGAGATTAGTCCAAATTTTCCTATTGTAGAATTATTACATGTCTTTTCTACCCCTAACCTATATATACAGAACCGTATATATATACATATATACATATATTTAATTCAGATTTAATGATTGAATCATTTACCAAATCTGACCAAATCTTATCAAATCCCAATTGATATTGGTTACAATATATATATAGAAATTTTATCCTAATATTTTAGGATATTACTTTACAAAACGGTTACAAAAGAATTTCACCATTTCTATTTCACAGTGTATTGCACATTCAATCTAGATATCACATCATAAACGAGTCTTTCTGCGGGTATTGAAATTTACACTGCAAATAGTTCATTTTATACTGTAATTGGTTTATTAGTATGAAATTTTACACTGCAACTGGTTTATTAGCGAAATTTTACACTGCAAAATTTCACTGCTTTCATTAAATCTGATTTTGACTTGCCATATATACCCATTAATTCTGGTAGTTATGATAGCATTTTGACTTGCCAATATATCATTTTGAATTAATGTCCCATAATTATAGTGCTTTCCGTTTTTTGTGTTTGTGCCATGAATCACGTTAGGTTTTGAAAAAAAAAATTGTTTCACCATTTCTAATTCACAGTGTATTGTATATTCAATCTAGATATCACATCAGAAACGAGTCTTTCTGCGAGTATTGAATTTTACACTACAAATAATTCATTGTTATACTGTAACTGGTTTATTAGTGTGAAATTTTACACTGCAACTGGTATTGGATTGAAGGTTTTGCATTATGTGAGTTCTCATTTAAAATTTCACAGTACTAGTGTCAAATTTTACACTATTCTTATCAAAATCGAGAATTTTATAGTGTTGAATTTCACACTTGTGTATGGTTAATTTTAACACTACGACATTTGATAACACTCCCTTGCTGGGTATATTCCTCACACAAATCTCACCTAATAAACATCACCCAGTGAAGATCAATAACATCGTATGAGAATTTCCTTATTCCAATTTATAAGTAAATTTCATGACAAACAAAAGACGATTAAGCTAACATTAAGTAGGTTATTCTGAAAACCCAAAACCAGTAACCACATAAAAATGTTAACTGCAATATTCACATAATACAGTTGTTACAAGCAGATAACAAAATTCAATGAATTATCCCCTATAAGTTTGTTACACCATCAAGTTGCTCACTAATTCTCAGAACATCTTCTCTGGCTTCGTGTTAAAACAATGTCCAAGACCATTCGTGAGTTTAGGAACTCGTGGATTAAATCGGTCCTGCACTGATTTGCATTGTGCTCTGATGTGACTAGTGAATGTGAAAAGCTACATGGACAAACGGAAGACATCAGTGTAAATTTTAACAAGTATGAAATCCCAAAGTTGAACAATGAGATGTAGTCATAAGTCTCACACAACATAAGATGCTACCCCTTTGAAGTGTATGAATTCGAAGCCATATAGCACACAATTAATTTTTGCAACCCAATATCACTGAGAATCAATTTATATTTGATCCCACTACAACAGAGAATGAATTCATATTTGTGTTGAAAATGTGGATGAATTCATTGCAAACTTTGCAATTAGTGTGAAATAGTAGACTACGTAGCAACTTGATGAAATTGTACACATCGTTTAATGCTCACACTGTGTGTGATATTTCAAACGACAAGTGGCAGTGTAGAAATTCACACAATATGAAATGTTCAAAATAGTGTAAAATTATAAAATACTAGGACACAGTGTGATATGAACCATGACACATGTTAGAATATGATTTGTGTATAGCAATGTGAGTGCTAAATTTCTCACTGACAAATTTGATGAATGGGACACGTTAACTACAAGTATACAATTATTTACTCATACTTTGAAAACGTGTATATTTGAGTGCAAAATTTAGCACTAAGTTCAATCAATCCATGTTTGATAGTTAAGATGTAGTCATCAATTTTTGAGTGCAAAATTTAGCACTATGGCACTAAGTTCAATCAATCCATGTGTTGGCCCAACTGTGGAAACCTTAGAGGGGGGGGGGGGGGGGGGGGGTGAATAAGGTTTTAGCGGAAATTAACCTTTTAAAAACTTAATTACAAATTAAACACAATCACAAATAATAAAGTAAAGAGATAAGGGAAGAGACATTTGCAAACCGAGTTTTCAAGTGGTTCGGCAATCGCACCCCGCGGCCTACGTCCACCCCTCAAGAACACCTCTTGAGGATTCCTTTAATCCGATCTACTTCACGGGTGTAGATCAAACCGTTCCCGGAGCACTTACGGGTATGCACCAAACCGTTACAAGAGCCTTGAATCTCTCCCAAAGAAGAACACCTCTTCTTTGCACACAAGGGTTAATAACCCTCAACCTTTACAAATTGTTTGGGTACAAATTGAGCTCTCTCTCTCTAGAGTGGATAATACAAATTAAAGCTCACACAATAACTCCTTGTTGAGTAGATGATACAAATAAAATCTTACTACAATTTACTCTCAAAGAAATACAAATCAAAAACTAGAGCAAATTGATAAACTCACACAACTAGGGCTCAAATATGAATAATTAGAAATCAACAAGTTGTATGATTTAAATAGATGTTTTCCAATGGATTTTTCAACATAAAATGGTGTGGGAAAACATGTATTTATAGGCCAAGAAGGATTATAGCCGTTGGTGGCAAGTTTGGTAATTAAAAGCCCCTTAAAAAACTAGCCGTTAGTGTAATCAGCGCAGTCCAGTCAACTGGATCGAGGGTTCAGTCGACTGGGAAGTTTATAGCAGTGAAGAGGCAATTTCAGTGCTGTCCAGTCGACTGAAAAGTTCAATCAATCGACTGATTCTATAATCCAGTCGACTGGACCCTTAAAAAATCAGTCGACTGGTTTTAAGCAGTTTTTGGCAGACTGACACCTCTTTACTAAAACGGCCATAACTCCCTCTACAAAACTCGTATTCGCGATCTGTTTGAAGATTCGGAAACTAGATTCAAATATCTTTCCAACCATATAAAACTCAAGATCTAATTCCTTACCAATTGGATCAGGTTTGCATTTAAAGTTGACCTATCTGCGCAAAGGTACTTTCTTTTGACTTAGCCACTTGAAAGCTTTTGTGAAATGAATTTAAATGAGTGGACTAAGTATGTTTAGGTCCTTGAAAGTATTTTAAAGCGTGAGTGCAAGGATCCTAAAGTCCAATTAAAGTTACTTGAGCCCCTATGAGTGATTGATCAAAATGCTTACACGTAAATCCTAATCTTCAACCAAGGATGAAAAAATCTTTAAGTCTTCAAGCTTGATCCTTGTTGAGCTCCCTCACTCTTGGACTTCACCACATGCTATCTCATGATCTCAAACAAAGTTAGAACTTTTAAGTACATGAATCAAGAGATTAGCGTACTGAAAATGACATGATAATTGATTGAAATAGAACCAATGAAAGTATGCAATTATCACTAGATTTGTCATCATCAAAACAAAACAAAATAATGCTTTAAATAAACTCAAGACTAACACCATGTTTGATACTTAAGATGTAACATCAATTTCACACTACATAATGATAATCATCTTAAGTGTTAATCAGAATAGGCGATGAACACGAGTATTAAATTTCACACTCATATTGCAGATACCCAAAATGAGTAAACTAAAAACACAGCATCCCTAAACGTCATATTTACTACAAGTAAACAATTATTTACTCATACTTTGCAGACGTGCACGACATGAGTGCAAAATTTAGCGCTACGACAATTTTTTCACCAATCAATCCATGCTTGATAATTACATTATAGTCATTAACTTCACACTACATAACGACAATAATCTGAAGAGTAAATCAGAAGTGACGATGAACATGATTTTAAATTTCACACTTATATTAAACTTACAATGACACATCCTTGGAGAATCCCGTATTTTGCAGAAACCCAAAACGAGAAAACCATAAACACAACATCCCAAAAGGCCCTACTTTTGAAGTCTATGGTCTTAAAAACATATAAAGATTAAGTAATATCAGAGAGTGTTTTAAAAACACACACAAAAAAAAAAAAAAAACCAAATCTACTATCGGGTGAGTGAATATCACGATTTTTTCTCAAATATTTACCCCTGATATACTGATTTTGATGAACAATTGTTTGATTGTGAATGATCAATAGTGTGAAAAACATGTCAACGATTTCAGACAATAGTGTTTATTTTTACACTTACCCTTCTTCTTCGACATAATCTAGTCCGAGTCCCAAAACTTGCTTGAAGCTTCGATCGTCATCGTCAGAGTGGAGCTTGGTCGCCGGAGACCGAGAGGATAAGTTTTTTTCACGAAAGGCTGGAGACAATGATTTCTTCTCTTCCATTTTTTATTTTTGAAAACCCTAAAATTTTGGGATTGGAATCGCATATCATGAGGTCTCCTCATTCCATAACTGATTTGGAGTAATTTATAGGGATTAGGGAAGCCAAATTTGGTAGTTGGGATTTTTATCAGAATTTGAGGGGAAGGGTAGTTGTGTCCATGTTTTTACTAGTGGACCTTAGACTGCAATGTTTCAAAGATTGGGTCAATTGTAAGAAAGGTCCAGTACTTAGGATTTTAGACTAAATATCTCTTTTTGTTATTATTTTTTTTTCGTGAAATTTGTGAAAAAAAAAGGTGATGGTAAAAGTTATAAATTATGATTAATGTAGTGAATACTTTCACAAACTTTCACATGTCATGACATCCATGACTAAGACCATCTCCAACGCGGCTGTCAATTGGGTTGCCAATTTCATTTTATAGCATGACATTGAATATGGCTGCTTCAATGCAAGACCATTTGTCATGCCAAATTTTGGCATAACCAATTTTCATGTCATATTTAGCACAACAAATGGCACATGTCAATTATGTTACATCAGCATGTGATATTAAAATGATATATTTTGACCATTTTTCTTGCTATGCTTTACAAATTTTGCATCCTAGATGGTTCCCCAATACATGTGATAGTGGTACCACTTAATTTTGATTGAAGGATATTGAAGTGTGCCATTGCCACATGGTTTTTTGTAAGGCTACAAAGTTCTCCACCCACATGTATTTGAAAAGCATTTGGGATGCAAAATTTGGGAAGAATATATATTTATTAACCGACCCTTTTGCCCCTTAACAAAAGACTACTTTGAAAGACAAATGGTAGTTGGGCCAAAATATAGCATTTGAAATGGCATATATCATTGGAACAAAAATATCAAAATATTGCATTTAACATTTTAACAATGTCACAAAATAGAATTGGCATTATGAAAATGGCATGTGATGATGCCAAAAATTGGTAAGAAAGATTCAGAGAGAGAGATATTGGGACACAAGAGTTTGTATGTGGTTCGGTCCCGTTAACAAGGTGACCTGCGTCCACGGTTGCGTCAGTGCGCTTCACTAGCAGATCACCGGCGGGCCTGGGGAGCCAACAAGTTAAGCGACCATACCAGTAACACTGACCGGGTATATGCGTATGAGTGTGTATATATTGCTATTCTCTAGGTTCATAATGCCTTTTATAGTGGGGGGTTAGGCGGTCTCTTTTATAGATGCAAGAGACCATCTGTACATGTAAGTTCTGCAGATTAGGAAGCCTAATCTGATTATAGTTATCTTGCATGAATTTGGGGGAGTTTCCTAATTGCTTTAGGAAACTACTATATTCATTCCTTCAATCTTCTAATCGGATTAGGAGACTGATCAAAAACTTATCGGTCAAGTTGGATTCGCGGAATGCCGCCCTATGCGCCCGGGCTGTGTGCCCCTATACCGAGCGGTTGTAACGAGCAAGCTCGGGATCACGGAATTTTAGGCGTCTTCGACGGAGTCCTCGGGGATCCTCTGATGATGAGGTGACTTGACTCCATTGATTATTTTGGACATATCAGCTGCCCCCCATTTTCAGAATTGAGGCGAGGCCTCATCGTATAAGATTCAAAAATTAGTATTGCCCCAGGGGACCGTCCGATAAAGAGGTCGGGTATCTACCCCGGGTCAGACCGGACGCGTCGGTCAGCCGGGGTCCATACCGAGCGGTGGCCCTGAAGGACCATTGTTGGCATCTGCCACGTGTCAACTGATGGTTGGCCTGGTTAGGATCCAGGGAAGCTGGTCTGAACGTAACTGAGCAGTTGCGTGATAAGCGAACTGTCTCATCAAGCATTTAATACGCGCGCCTTTTGAGGCGACGCTTCACGTGTAATAACCTGCATTTTCATATTTAATTTGTAATTGCATTGTCATATTTAAATTTCATTGGGTATTGACTGCTTCATTTAATTTCATTTCTCATGTTCTAATTATTATCCCTTGTGTTATTTCATATTAAAATTCATGTTGGGGTTAAATGGTAATTCTTATAAAATTAGCAATACCTGTGTGGATTTCAAATCTGTATTTCAAAACGGTGGAAATGTTCTCTTTTATTTCAAGCTGTATTTTTATGAAACCAGAAAATCACTTCCTACGTTAAAATGAAATTCTGTATGTTTGTGGTGACCACCGCGCCCCGAAAATACCAGTTTATGTCCAAAACTGTCCGCTCTGTGCTAAATTTCCACAGATTTTGGAAGTGACCGATTTGGACATTCACTTTATTTCCAATTATGGCAAGTGATGATTGCCTTGTGCCTTGTTTGGGAACATACAACTTATAAGTGCAAATGTTGTGCCATAAGCTAAGTTGCCAAACACCATTTGAATTGCCCCCTATTACTCTAGTTACCCCTTCAAGATCTGATGGTGTATATACATATACGTATGTATATCAACACACATCTGTGGTTATAATTTAACTAATTAAAAACAAAATTCATTTGTTGAGTAAGCTACAATTTGCTTGGCCTCCAAGTCCATATCAATTCTCTCTATATGTATATGCACTACACACTTTGTGAACACATTTCTACTCATTCTGCATTAACACACAGAGAGAAAAGAGACAGTGCAGTGAGTTCATATAGAGAGAGAAAGCTCAAGACTCCATAGCCAAAGCTTGGAGTTGATTTCTCTATTTGCCTATTCTTTCTCAACATATTCTCATCTCTTCATCTTTGTCAATCTGTGAGTATTTCTAACTCACTAAGAATGTAATCTCATACTTATTTGCTGTGTATTGGGTTAATTTTGTTAACCTGCATTGATGATTTTACGTATGAAAGTTCATAGCTTGAAATCAAGATTTTCAAACCTTAATCTAAATCCGTTTTCAGAGATGAATATCAAAGATTATAGTATGTATTGACTATGTTTAATGTATTGAAGCTTAATTCATTCATATGGAAAAGTGTATTAGGAATTAAATTTTGTCCTCTTTTAATCTTTCATAAAATTGGAGAGTTATAGTTAGAATCATGTTAAATTAATCATAGATTCTTAATCTTTGTTGAAAAAGGAAGAGATTCATATATTGCATGTCATATATAGTTGCAGAATCGAAATGGGTCAAAAAGACCCCTGTTTTACTGAACCAGAGCAGTTTCTGCGGGGAAGATGAAGCCTCAGCTTCATCTCGCGCCACGATCGCGCGCGCGAGGAATCGCACGAGCGGCCCGCGCGAGCGGCCCGCGCGCGCGAGGTATGCTTCCCCAGGCAGAAAGGAAAGTTTATATATATAAATGAAAAATTGGCTGGTCGCGCGAGAACCCCCTTCGCGCGAGCGATCCGCGCGCGCGACCTTGACTGATTCAGACAGACAGAAAAGTATTTATATAATTGAAAAGTGGGCATATCGCGCGAGCGGCCCGCGCGAGCGACATTTCGCGCGAGCGGCCCGCGCGCGCGAGGTCTGGCAGTTTCTGTTTTTGTCTGTTTTATGTTAAGGGACTGTTTGGTCTAACTTTTAAGTACTGATAAGGCCCTGCTTAGGAAATTTAGTTGATCAGAACTCTATTTGGTTATGTTTTTGAATGATTAAAACATAGTAGTATGATTCATCAATCCCCGTATGCGTGTTGTTCCTTTAA
Organism: Hydrangea macrophylla; assembly: GCA_033977485.1. NCBI lineage: Eukaryota > Viridiplantae > Streptophyta > Magnoliopsida > Cornales > Hydrangeaceae > Hydrangea > Hydrangea macrophylla. The sequence goes on from CM066999.1 coordinate 111,954,991, forward strand.
TTCAGCATCTTTGCTTTCGTGTAAGTGCATATCCTTCATGTGGGGTCAGTGGTGCATGCATGGGGGTGTCAGTCTGTGTGGAAAAGAGTAATGGTAGTGTGGAAAGAGTATGAGTTTGTGGTTTGTGGTTGTGGTTAGAGGTTGTAGTTGTGATTGTGGTTGTGGATTGAGTTGTGGTTGTAGTTGTGATAGAGTTGAGTTGTGGTTGTGGTTGTGGAGAGGGTATCTTTGAAATGCGACGGTGGCAAATATGGACACTCCCTGACGCCCATGGAAGAGTTAAAGTGTGTGAAACCGACCTCGGACATTCCCTGGCACCCATGGTAGTGCTAAAGTGTGGCCTACGGACACTCCCTGATAACTCGAGTCTGGATACTGTGTGAGGGGTTGCCCCGGTATTTGCATGGCGGTTAGGGTATTCAAAGTGTGAGGCATTGGACACTCTCTGGTACCCCGGACCAAAGTGTGAGGCAAACTGGACACTCCCTGGCGCCCCGTTGCTAAAGTGTGGCTATTTGAGTGTTTCAAAGATACCAGGAGTAGGATAGTGGGATGTTGTGGCTGTCGAGAGAAAATAATCGGCAAGATGAGTGTGGTGCATTGTTCTCATACACGGTCCCATCTGTGTAAATTTACCCTCTTTAAATAATGTTGTGGTTGTTTTCTAAACGAGCTCTTTAATTATAATTATAAACTTGTGGATTTAATTTGGAATTGGAAAAAGGTAAGTTGGTATGTTTTACATTCAAAGTCATGTTTTTAATACTCACCAGCTTCTTGAAGCTGACGACGTTGATGCGTCCTGGACATTCGTGTTCAGGCTTTTCAGGTTATAACCAGGAGGAATCATATGACTATGCGAATTGAGAATGGCCGCTTTTGGAATAAGAGAACTGTTCATTAAATATATACTTTAAGTTTATCTGTTTAAGTTTTAAACTGTTTTGTTTTAAGGATGACTGTAACAGACACTAAGTTATTATTTTATTTTCAAGGCGGTCTGTGCCTTAGTTGACCCCGGTTCATAAGATGTAATAAGTTAGAAAATTTTTGTAAGCCTTGATTGCTTTACTCTGATTATTATGTTTTGCTGTTCGACGTTTGGGACGGAATCGATCCTTCAAACTGTCGCGACCTACGGGTCCATAAAGGAAATTAAACGCTTTCCTTATTTATGCTACGTCGGGGCGTGACATCACGTGCCCGAGGTGACAGCTGTCAGGCAGTTTCAGAGGAAAAGTGCCTGAATCGTTGGATCTGCTTTAATCTTGGCCGTCCGTGCTCCTTATATAAGGAACACTTGTCCATTTCTTGAATTCCTGCTGCCAAGACGTATATTCCCGTGCAGTTTGAGAGCAAAAAATTCTCGATCAAGATTTCTGAGTCCTTTCTTGCGTTGATTTTTGTAAGTTTCTTTCCCCTCTAAACTCCTTCTTCCCCCTTCTCTTTTTCTTTTCGAAGCGAGGCTGGAGGGAGTGAACCCCCTGGGATTCAATCAGGAATGGGATTTTTTCCTCCGTAGGTTTTCTTCTTTTTTTAGGTTAGAAGGTACCTTGGGCCAATTGAACCGAGCGGGTGTCCCCGGAGTAGTCTTAAGGACCATTTACTCTTTGCCTTTTAGGTTAGTGACCCTGCCCCCTTTGAATATTAGGCTCGGGGTCTCTGACCCATACTTAGCCTGTAACCTACTTCCTCACCCTACCGTAGGAATACCAATGATGGAGCATTCCGACTTCAATTCCATTTCCCGATTAAAGAGCGAAATGTCCCCGTCGGGAATTCCTGACACCAGCTTGGATCCACCTTCTGCTTCCCCATCTGATCAACAGAGTTAGGGCAGGATTCTTGTTCATGTATCCGATAGTGAGTCTGACCAGGAGGCCCCCGTTGCCTCCGTTTCTCGGGGCTCGGGTGATGAGACACCGGGGAGACCTGAGCTCGAGGTGGTGTTCGCCTGCGAGTCTACGTCCTCTATCTTGCGCTCCCAAGATCTCGTACGCATTAAGGAGAGGTATTCTTTTCCTTATGATTTTTCTTTAGTCGTTAACCCCGGCAGAGTGAACCTCTACCAGCTAGGCTTCGTCACCCTGTTTGAGGATGCACTGATGGCTGGCCTCCATCTTTCGCTTCACCTAGTCGTTCGGGACGTCCTGATTTACCTCAGGATTGCTCCCGGGCAATTAGCTCCCAATGGGTGGAGGTTCTTAATGGAGTCAATCTCTCTTTGGCCCCAAGCCTTCGGGTATGAACTCACCCTTCAAGAGTTCTTATGGGCGCACCGTCCGTTCCCAGTACACCGGGAAACCAGGTTCTTCTCTTTTGCAACCCGGCAGGGCAGAAAGATCATTGTTAACTGCCTGAGCAATAACAAGGGATGGAAGAGCAAGTTATTCCAGGTTTCCACCCTTGGTCTTTGTGACCCGACCCCGGGAACCCAGCTAAGGACTTCCTGGGCGGGGGAATTGAAGGGTAAGACTGCCTGGTATGCATCTTTTTGCTTTCCTTTATCTTAGAAGGTTGTAAATCTGCTAACTGTTTTCATGTTTTTGGTTGCAGCTGGGTCGACCAACCATCTAGGGATCCCTAGGGAGTGCCAGGCCAGGGTCTTAGGTTTGGCGGACCTGCCTACCAACATATGGAATGTACTGTCGCGGACGGACGATTTCGTCCAATCCTACTCTCCAGAGGAACCCGTCCAAGCTCCCACCTTCTTTCCAATCATTCTTGGTGAGTGTTTGGCTACCTGTATTCCCGTTCCACATTTTCCTTTTGCTGCCTCCTATGTTTTCTGACTGGGTAGTTTTATTTTCTGTAGAAATGGCCACCAAGAGGAATTTAGAGCAACTGAGGGCCAGACAGGCCACTGCCGTTGCTGCTGCCACTGCCCGTTTGGCAGTGGCACAGGGAAAAAGGCCTGCCACTGAGGTCTCAGGTAGCGAGCGTCCCCTCAGGCGGATCCGGCACGGGACTGCAAATCGTCCGAAACTCGTGGGGGCGTCAGCTCCCTGAATGGTGGTGGTAGAGGAGACAGGACCCCCGGAGGACGCACCTTCCGCCTTGCCAATGGGGGACCTGCTGAGGTTAGGGAGAGGGTGAAGTCCGCCCTAATCCCTAGCAGATGGAGACATGCCCAGGCCTGTCTCACGAAGACTTTCAGGGATGGCTCTACAACATTTCTCATCTGGTGAGCTTCTTCGCCTCCCGCACGGTTGCTTTTCCTTCTTTTTTTTTATTTGCCTTGTTGACTGATCAGTCTTCTTCCTTTCTTCGCAGGTTGGCTATATGGCCACCGGGTCCGAGTCTCTCCTATCTTCTTTGGCTGAGAGGGCCAGCACCACCGAAACTGCTTTGTCAAAGGAGCGGGCGGAATCCGAGGCCGGGAAAACTGCCCTGGCCATCGAGAAGGACAAGACCAAGCCTTGGCCTTGAGCTTGGGTGCGGCCCCGGCAGATCTGGTGGCTGCTCAGGCTGATTTAGAAGCTTCCCGAGCCCTCACAGCGGAAACTGAGGACCGAGCAAAGGCCACAGCTGAGGTGACGACCACTGGGGCCATGGAAGAGGCATTTGATGATGGCTTCTTCTAGGGCTACGAGGATCTGAAATAGCGGGTTGCCCGGGATCACCTTGAGTGGGACATCTCGTCCTACGAGGGGATTGATTTGGACTATTAGGTCGTCAGTCCCGCGGCTGGTGAGGATCCTGTTGCTGGTGCTAGAGCCGCTGAGCCTACCTCGGGCGGGGGCTCGGGAACTAGAGATGGATCTGTCCCAGAAGAAGAGGCTGGGAAAACTGATGATGTGGTCGAGGTGATGACTAAGGTCCCCGACCTCTTTTCTTTTTGTGTTGTAGGTTTTTTTTTTTTTTTTTTTCTTTTTAGGAGGCAACTACAACTGCCCCCCAGGCCTTGTACAAATCGTTTTCAATTAATGAAAAGGTCCTTGAGACCAACTTTTCCATTAATTATTTACTGTTTCTGCACTTGTGCCTATGTTTGTCAATCCCGACCAGTTTTAACCGATCTAACTCCCTAACTTAGCAAATGGTTTAAGACCGTAACCGGTAGAACTCTTGTCTTCTTAACCCGTTTTCAAGGTCCTGCCCGGTGTACTTTAGGAGCTTGTCCTGTTTTACTGTCCGGACGATTTTCCTCTGATTACTGTAGGTACTTAGAATGTTAGGATTCCTAGTCCTGTTAATGACCGGTATGATTTCCTGTTTTGGTCTGGTATCCCCCTGCCCCCCAAGCATTTTGCTAAGGTGGGAGTCTAGGAGTGAGGGACTGTAGGAAACCGACCTGGAACATGGGTGGTTGCAGGGTCCTTTGAGGCTTGCCATCATCAGCCACCTAGGGGGTTTGCCCCCATCATCGGTTAGACCTAGGCGAAGCCTGTGCCTCAGGGTTGGGCCCGAGGTCTTTTGTGCCTTGGTTTTGGGCCAAGGTCTTTTATGCCTCGGGTATAATCCCGAGGTTTTTGGAGGAGCTTCAGGGTTAGGCTCGATGTCTTTTAATTTTTCACGGAACACTGTTAGGAATAATTCCACGAAGTAAAATAAAAAAAAACCTTTATTTTATTTGAAAATTTATAGTGATTGCTCAAGTAGAGCTACAAAATGTCCTAGCCAATACTAACCCGCTCGCCCTCGAGCACTACTGAAAGTATTTGTGGAGGTGTTGTATGTTCCATAGGTGAGAGAGCTCATGCCCGTCCAGAGTTTGTAACCAGTAGGTGCCCAGTCGGTTGATCCGAGTGACTATATACGGTCCTTCCTAGTTTGGCCCCAGCTTCCCATGGCTCGGAACTTTGGTAGACTGGTTTACCGCCTTCAGGACGAGGTCTCCCACTTGGAAACTCCGATGCTTGACTTTGCTGTTATAGTACCGGGAGATTTTTTGTTTGTATGCTGCCAACTTTAGATAGGCCCAGTCTTTTTTTTCTTCTACTAAGTCAAGTTCAGTTCTGAGGGCCTCTTCGTTGCTCTGATCACTGAAGTTTGCCACCTGGTAAGAGGGCAACCCGAGCTCTGTGGGGACCACTGCCTCGAAACCGTAGGTGAGTGAGAACGGTGTTTCATCTGTTACCGCTCGGGGAGTTGTACGATAGGCCCACAAGAGGGTCGGTAGTTCCTCTAGCCATAGTCCTTTGGCTTCTTCAAGCCTTGTTTTAATTGACTGAAGAATAGTCCGGTTGGTCACCTCGGTTTGGCCATTGGCCTGGGAGTGCTCGGGGGATGAGTAGTGATTGGATATCCCATAGCCCAAGCAAAACTGCCTGAATACCGGGGTGTCAAATTGCCTACCATTGTCAATAACCAGAACGTGCTGAGTATGTTCCCCTCCACGAAACTTTCCATTTTCTTCTCGGTAATAGTTGCCAAGGGCTCAGCCTCCGCCCACTTGGTGAAGTAGTCCACGGCTATGACGGTGAACTTGACTTGTCCTTTTTTCCTTCGGGAGAGGACTGACAATGTCAATACCCCACTGAGCAAACTGCCAAGGGCTGAGGATTGGCGTCTGAAGTTCTCCCGAACGGTTGATCATGGGAGAAAATTTTTGGCACGTATCATACCTCTTGACATATTCTTGAGAGTCTTTGGCCATGGTCAGCCAATAGTAACCTTGCAGCAGGGCTTTGGGAGAGAGTGCCCAGCCTCTGATGTGGTTCCTGTACACCCCTTCATTGATTTCATACAGTATTGCTTGGACCTGTTCAGGGTGGACACAGCGGAGGTACGGTTTAACCCGGCGGGCCTCTTCCTTTTCGTCTGGTAATGCGCCTATTGCCAGAAATGCCATGATTGGGTCCATCCAGCTAGGTTCTACTGTAGCCGGTTTGACCTCCATGCATTCCGAGTTGAACACACTTGGCTCGGGTAGGTACTCTATCCTTATCCCGGACAAGTCTGACTCAGAAGATGAAGCAAGGCGGGCAAACCGGTCAGTCCTAGTGTTTTCCTCCCTAGGTATCTGCGTGACAGAGAACCCCTGAAGTTTCTTTGAAACTTCTCGGACAAGGGCTAGATAAGCTACCATGTTATGCTCTCGAGCCTCATACACTTGATTGACCAGGCATTGATAGGTTGCCCCGGCGTTTTTGAGATCGAACGGCATGACTTTGTAGCAGTAGGTCCCTTGATCCATGAAACAGGTTTTTTCTTCGTCCCCGGGGTACATGCTAATCTGATTTTACTCGGAGTAGGCATTCATGAACGAGAGGAGCGAATGACCGACTGTGGAGTCCACAAGGAGATCTATCCTGGGCAGTGGATAGCAGTCCTTAGGGCAGGCTTTGTTCAGATTGGTGAAGTCCACACACATCCTCCACTTCCCATTGCTTTTCTTGACCAGTACTACGTTTGCTAACCAGTCAGGATAGTGGACCTCTTAGATAGATTTTACTTTGAGGAGTTTATCGACCTCCTCACGTACTACCTTTTGCCTCTCGGGGGGCCATGCCCCGTCTCTTCTGCTTCACAGGCCGGGAGTCTGGGTCGATATTAAGTCGGTGAGAGATTACCCGGGGGTCAATCCCAGGCATGTCTTCATGACACCAAGAAAATACATCCTGACTCTGTCGCAGGAACTGAATTAGCTTCTCCCTAAGGCCGGTCTCCAGTAGGGTACCGATAGTGACTGTTTGGTCAGGGAGTTGCGGGTCCAGCACTACTTGTTCTAGGTCCCTGATCAGTCCCACTCTGTCATTCTGATCCCTCAGGTTCGTCTCCTGGACATTCAGTGTTTCAACGATGGCCTCCCGGCGTAGAAAGCTGACATAGCAACTCCGGGCGACGGCTTGGTCTCCGCATAGGCTCCCAGGCCCCTAGGGGGTTAGAAATTTAACCACTAGGGTGTGTGTTGATACGACCGCCCTGGCCTTGTTGAGGGTTGGCCTCCCAAGGATGACAATATACGCAGATGGAGCTTCCATGACCACAAAACTCGCCAGTACAGATGCCTGCTGAGGGTAGGCTCCCATGAGGACCGGGAGCTCGATGGTACAGAGCGGTTGGGTGTTGGACCCATTGAACCCTACCAGGGGAGTGGCCACTGGTCGGAGTCGATCCCTGGATATCCCAAGATAATCGAATGCTGAGATAAACATAATGTCGGAGGAGCTGCCCGTGTCTACTAACACCTTTTTAATCACATAGTTTACTACGGAGAGCGTCACCACCAACGGATCATGATAAGGGTAGTGCAGGCCTAGCATGTCCTCGGATGAGAACGTCAACACGTCGATTGGGGGAGAGGGAGTGGATTGGACATGCCAGACATCCGATCGAGATGCATGCATGCCTCTTCCTGGCCGACTATGAATCCCTTCCGCCGAAATGCCTCCGGAGATTACATTGATTTGCCCGAAGGGTCGCGGTTGCTCTGGAGCCCGGGTTTCTTGCCGAGGTTGTCTGTCTGCTGCCATTAATTTAGCTAGGTGGCCCAGCTCGATCAGCTTTTCAATGGCAATCTTAAGCTTAAAGCAATCCTCTGTGTTATGCCCATGGTCTTTGTGGAAGCGGCAGAACTTGTCTCGGTTCCTCTTGCCGAGCAGGATTTTCAACTTGGCGGGCTCCTGGAGTAGTCTCTGGATCTCTGCGGCGGCCATAACTTTGTAGATTGGTCGGGAAAGTGGGGTGAAGGTAATCGGGGCCTGATCCCGAATGCCTCTCTGCTAATCTTGTCTGGGCTTCTTTCCCGGACCCTTCTCGGAGCCCTCCCATTTTCGTTTAGCTTTCGGGGATTCTTCTCTCGTAAAGCTGGCACGCTTGGACTTCAGAAACTCCTCCGTGTCGATGTACTTTTCGACCCTCTCTGAGAGTTCCACCAGGGTTGCCGGTCGGTCACGGTGGAATGACGTAGCAACTTTGGTATGTTGAACCCCCGAGCAGAAAGCCTTAATTGCGGCCGTTTCGTTCAAGTTGCGGATCTGAAGCCTCTGCTGATTGAAACGGTCTACGTACTCCCTCAGGGACTCTCTATTTCGCTGCTTGACGGTAAGCAGCTGGGTGTCCGATTGTGACTGGTCAAGCATCCCCACAAACTGGCTGATGAAGAGCTTGCTCAATGTCTTAAAGTCATCAACCATTCGGGGTTTCAGAGCGTGGAACCACTTTGCGGCTAGGACTTTAAGGGTACTAGGGAAGGTCAGGCACAGTAACTCATCGACCGTGGTGACTAGCGCCATCTGAGCCTTGTAAGTGCGGACATGATCCACTGGACTCCCTGAGCCATCATAAGAGCTAAGATGTGGCGGTTTGAATTTTCGCAGGATGGGGAATGTGGTGATCCGAGCGGTGTAGGGCGACTCGGTCTGTGTATTGGTGTGATAGTGGAGCTGCTTGCGGTTCAATTTTTTGATTTGTTGATGCAAGTCCTCGATCTGGGCCTTTACATCTCGCCCGGTTCTCCTTTCCATATCCGAGCGGTACGTCGGGTCTGATGATGATGCCTCCTCCTAGAAGTACGTTGTCCTCGGGGATAGAACCCGGCTCCGACTCCAGGTAATCGTATGCCTAAGATCTCCTCGGCTCCAGACCGGAGGGTCTTTGGCTGATTCCCGGGCCTTTGGTCCTGATTCCTCCCTCCTGGTGGCGCGTCGTCTATTGATGATATCTCTAGCATCTTCCACCCGACGAGGATTAGTCTGAGCTTGCCGCTTGGTGCACCTGGATGCTCTGCTACGGTCACCAACCCGGACGTGTTCCCAATCCAACAGGGATACCGGCGTAGAGTGGGTATGGTTCCGGGCTCGTGTGGGCTCCCAGTCGGGGGCACTCTTCCCGGTCTGGTTCTCGGATTGAGGACACTTTTCCTGCAAGGCCAACAGTGCTTCAATTTGCTAGTGGGTTTGCCGCTGGCCTTCCAGAAGTTGCGCGAGCGCCGCCGTCACTTGCTCAGAGGTGATGGAGGCGGCCTGCTGCTCGAGCTTCAAGTTCTCCTGACCGGCCGAGGCAATATTTTTCTTACCCGTGTTCGGTGGCATGTTGATCACTCAAGAAATTTGTTGGTGAAAAACTTATCGTTTCCCATAGATGGCGCCAAACTAATGATGTCAAAAATTGGTAAGAGAGATTCAAAGAGAGATATTGGGACACAAGAGTTTGTATGTGGTTCGGTCCCGTTAACGAGGTGACCTACGTCCACGGCTGCGTCAGTGCGCTTCACTAGCAGATCACCGGCAGACCTAGCGAGCCAACAAGTTAAGCGACCCTACCAGTAACACCGACCGGGTATATGCGTATGAGTGTGTATATATTGCTATTCTCTAAGTTCAGAATGCCTTTTATAGTGGGGGTAGGCAGTCTCTTTTATAGATGCAAAAGACCCCCTGTACATGGTAAGTTCTGCAGATTAGGAAGCCTAATATGATTATAGTTATCTTGTATGAATTTGGGGGAGTTTCCTAAGTGGTTTAGGAAACTACTATGTTCATTCCTTCAATCTTCTAACCGGATTAGGAGACTGATCAAAAACTTGTCGGTCAAGCTGGATTCGCGAAATGCCGTCCTATGCGCCCGGGCTGTGCGCCCCTATACCGAGCGGTTGTAGCGACTAAGCTCGGGATCACGAAATTGTAGGCATCTTTGACGGAATCCTCGGGGATCCTCTGATGATGTGGCGACTTGACTCCATGACCTGATAATTTTGGACATATCAGAATGTAGCATTGAAGTTGCTCTAAAAGTGGTGAAATTTCACCACTAATTTAAAAGTGCTAAAAACAGCATTGAAATTTCACTACTTTTTCAGGAACTAGGCTCTCAAGGCATGTAATTTTTTTTTTTTTGCTCAAAACATATCAACAATGGTACTAGTAGTAATTGGCGGGGGGTGGGGGGGGGGGGGGGGAGCATGAATAACACAAGCATGAATACTATTCAAAAGTGGTGAAATTTCACCACTTTTTAAGAATAAGGCTGTCAAGGTATGTAAAAAAATAAATTTTTTCTTTTGCTCAAAATATATTAACAACGGTACTAGTTTTGTAGCTCTTGTCGACACGATTCCAACGGTATAAAATTTTTAAAAATTAGAGTTGTAGATCAAAAGTTATGGAGGTTTAAAATTTTCAAAACATTTTTAAAATTGGGTTTGATATGGTACATTCACTCACACTGTGTGACTGACTGCCATGGGATGCGCGCGTGGCAGGTGCGTGTGCGATGTTGTTAGGCACAACTTTGAGGAAAAGAGAGCGATTATTTGTTGTAGATGAGGGTATGTTCGTCCAAGAAAAAATTGAGGGACTTAAATCAACATATTTTTTGAAGTAATCCTTAAATCAACATATTTACATTAAATTGTTCTTTCATCTAATTGGCCCAAAAAAAAAACAAAAAGCATGAATAGCACAAAGCATGAATGCTGTTCAAAAGTAGTGAAATTTCACCATTTTTCAGGAACAAGGCTGTCAAAGTATGTAAAAAAAATTAAAAAAAAAATTTGCTCAAAATATATTAACAATGGTACTAGTTTTGTAGCTCTTGTCGACACGATTGAAACGGTATAAATTTTTTTTTAAAATTAGAGTTGTAAATCAAAATCAAAAGTTGTGGAGTTTGAAATTAAAAAATATTTTTAAAATTGGGTTTGATATGGTACAGTCACTCACACCGTGTGAGTGACTGCCATGGGATATGCGCGTGGCAGGCGTGTGTGCGTTGTTGTCAGGCGCAACTTTGAGGGAAAGAGAGATTATTTGGTGTGGTTGAGGGTATGTTCGTCCAAGAAAAAATTGAGGGACTTAAATCAACATTTTTTTTTTTAAATTATCTTTAAATCAAGATATTTACATTAAATTGTCCTTTATCTAATTGACCCTAATTTGAATAGTGCTCCAAGAAAAAGTCTTTTACTTTAATTTTTTTTCCTCTCTCTCCAAACTAATGTACTTTCTATTTCCTTTCTCTCCTACGAATACAACATTAACTGGAAAAAAAAAATTTATTGATGTTCTATTTTCCTATTTTCCTGCTTGGTCAAATGGAAAACATGAGAGAAAGAAAAAGAAAGAAATAGATTTTACTTTCACATAGTAAATTTCTTTTTCTTTTTCTTTTTTCATTTTTTTTTTCATCCCGTGCGTGTGAGAATCGCATGAATGAAATTAAGCAGAAGATAAATATGAATGAAATTCTTGTTCCTCTATTTTAATTTTCTTATATTTTTCCTCCTTTTTTGTGCCCAAATCAAATATAGAACCTAAAATGTGAAATGCTTTTGATCTAACTCCTTAGCAAATATCAATAATTGTTGTGCACAAGTCCATGAAATGCTTTTAATTAATTCCTACTTTCAACTAGGCAGAAGAGAAATGTGAGTGAAATTCTTCATCTTCTTTTTTCTTTCTCTCCTTGCTTTTTCATCCCTTTAAGTGCCCAAACCAAGTGGAGCCTCAAACTGTGAAATGCTTTTGATCTAAGTCAGAAGTAAAAATCAATAATTGAATGTCAATCAAACATGAATATGGTGTAGCATCCACAAAACTCAAAAAGTGTAATAGGTATGGGAAGATTTGCTTCATGACTTGTAAGGTCACAACTTTCGTTAGCCAATTTAAACCAGGCAACAATTACAAATGATTTTCGATTTCACTTTCAGCACTCTTAGAAACTAGGGTTAATATTACTGATACCCCTCCTGCATTTAGTCCGTTTTTCACTTTGTCCCTTGTACTTTGGAGTTTGGATTATAGTGAAATAGTTAGCAATTCGGTTAAAATTAATAGAACAGAAGCTAGTTTAGTAGAATATTTGCCTCTTTGACCTCCTATAGTTTGCACATTTTTCAGTTTACCCCTTGTAGTTCCAAACAAGTCACTAATACCCGGCCCTTGAGAACTACAAGTATTTGGTAGCTTATTTTTCTTATACAATAAAATCACAAAATATCGCGATTGGTATATATAAGTTGTCCAAGGTACGTAGCTTTTGACCCATTACAATTACAAAGCTATTTTCCTTGATAATTTATTTTAGCTTTTGGAGTTCATAATTATTGATAAACTCCAAAAGTTATTGCCAAACAGGACTTGTGCCCGTTAATTTTAACGAAATTGTTAACTGTTTCACTTTAATCCAAAGTACAGGAGATATTAGTAACACGATTTGAAATACAGGAGCAAAATGAAAAACATTCTAAGTACAGGAAATGCATCTATAATTAACCCTATAACTGTTAGCAGCTAAGTCCTAGTGGGCTCAATTGTTAACTCATAGTGCTTATCATGTAGACATACGGGTGTGTTTTGGCCGGAACGGATCGGAAACACCCCTTTCGGAAAAAAAATTCTGAAATTTTCGGAAGCCAAAAATGCATTCCGAATTCCGTTCCGAAATTTCAAAAATTCCAAAATTATTTCCGATTCGGAAATTTCAGAATTTCATCAGATTCGGAATTTTTCAGAATATTCGGAATATTTTTGGAATTTTTCGGAATATTCAGAATTCAAGCTCAATGGGATTTCACTTGAGACTTGTAGGCCTTTTATAGAAGCACATCACATCCCCTCTTTTATATTTTTTCGATGTGGGATAGACACAATTTTCGGAATATTTTCGGAAAAGTTTCGGAAAATACAATTTCGGAATATGTTTAGATATTTTTCGGAATGTTTCGGAATATTTTCAGAAAAGTTTCGGAAAATACAATTTCGGAATATTTTCAGAAATTTTTTGGAATTTTCAGAATTCTAAAAACAATTCCGATTCCGATCCGATTTTTTTTCGGAAATTTCGGAATTCGGAATGCATATTTAGTTGACAAAATCGGAATTTTTCGGATCATAACCGGTCGGAATCAAAATTTTCGTTCCAAATGACACCCCTATGTGACATGATATTGTCCTAAGATTGTGAACACTCACTAATGCTTACTTTGGTAAGTCATTGGGATTCTTTTGAAAATTGAAAATGTTGGCTTATAATTATTTGGTGAAAAAATTTGTACAAAAAATATATGTATGTATATATATATATATATATTATTATGCAATTTTTAGATATGAATGAATGAAATTACACTATAGGGGTGACAATTCATGTTCACGTATTCTTATTTTGTATCAACGCATATATGTTCGAAAACATGTCTCAACTTGAACACGACACAATTCAACCCGAACTCTAACCATTTGCTAGACGTGTTGACAAGGCTAATATGTGTATTTGAAACTTTAAATTACAAGTGGAGAATTACTTATCTTTTTTTCTTTTTCTTTCTTTTTTTTATTTAGGAAGAATTACTTGTCTTTTCCAGCTGTATGTAGTTAAAATGTTGCCTGAACTTTGGTTGCATTTCAAATGTAGGACAGATTATCTTGACTCAAGGCCTTTTTTATTTGTTTTAAATTAAATGTGTGAAGTTGTGTTAAATGTGTTGACATGATTAAAACCTAGACATAATCGATCTGTTGGTTAATCATGTTAAACGTGTTAACTTGTTTATGACTCAAACTCATTAATGTTTAACTCAAACCCGCTAAATTTGTATCGTGTTCAAAATTGTCACCCCTAATGTGGTGCCACAATCACAACTGATTGCTTTATTTCTGTTTTCTTATTTATTCACTTATGTGGTGAATTAATTACTTTTATTATTATTATTATTATTATATATTTCATAGGTGGGTTGGGGTGTTTTGACTTTTGACTAACTATAATGATACACATTTTTATCATGAGATTAAATTGGCATACGGTGAAGTATTAAACTTGATGTTAGTGATGGAGAATTATGTGGTCCAAGACTTTCATGAGGTTAAATTGGCATAAGGTGAAGTATTAAACTTGATGTTAGTGATGGAGAATTATGTGGTCCACTAGTCTTGGACTTGGCCTTTGCTTTTATTATTATTTTTATTATTTTATATATAAAAAATTCCTCAACATTTGGCACCACAAATCTACAAGCGAATAATAGAAGGCACTTTGAAATTGAGCTGTACCAAACTACCAACTATAGAAGACACAAGGCTTATGTCACATGTGTATACTTGCATTTCTATATTATATTTGTGTTTATTGACAAGAAGTTAATGCTATGTATACTCCACATTTTCTTGTCTATACCTCACTGTAATAGATCAATTTTATATGCTAGTCATTTCACTCTTTTAAGTATTGACCACTTGTGTGTTCACTCACGTCTTCTGCCTATCTCATTCTTTAAAGAGTAATATTTGGGGCACTAACAACTTTCACTAACACTTACTAACACACTCTATCTCTCTCCTAGTGGTACTGTGGGGTCCGCAGTGGGCCCCGCAGTACCACTAGGAGAGAGATAGAGTGTGTTAGTAAGTGTTAGTGGAAGTTGTTAGTGCCCCTAGCATTGCCCTTCTTTAAAATCTTGTCTGAAGAAAATAAAATATACTACAGAAATATTCTCGATCCACCTTTTTGGTAAAAATTAAAATTTAGAGAAAGATACAAGGAATGGTAAGGGCTAGGGCGTCTCTATTTTTATTTTCATATTCTAGTTCTATTAATTCAAGTGTTTACAACGGAGTAAATCACCGTGAAAACAAATTTTTTATCAAGCCAACTTAATATTAGTATTTGTATAAACCAGATAGAAATATGAGTAAGACTGAAACTAGTCCCCGTTTTGGTGCATTTCCAAACAGGCCGCACTCTTCAAATTTTTTTTTTTCGTTCACTACAGTTTTAGTTTCTAATTTTAAATTACCAAGGGAAAAAATTTATAGCAAAGTCTTCTCATTTTCCATTTCTCTCCACTAGACATGTTTGTAGACCAAACTGGCAAATAGGCAAACATCATCAATATGCATTATAAGAAAAACTATACATTTCATGCCCTACCAAGTGTGTACATAAAGATTTGGGCACATAAAATGTGCATATAAAGTGTATACCAATATGCATTATAAGGAATGAGTAATGATTGGTGCACATAAAATGTGCATATAAAGTGTGTACATAAAGATTTGGGCCATTCATTTCTATGGGTCCTATGTATGTCGGTACGGCTCTATCAAAATGAATGGCCCAGATCTTTATGTGCACATAGCATTACCCACCAAGGAATTGCTACACAGCTAATAGTGGGTTAAATACACTTACACCCTTGTGGTTTGGCCGATTTGTACTTACGACCTGTGGTTTTAAATTTTGGCACTATTCGGATTAAAGTGCAACCGTTAAAATTTGCTAATAGAGCAAGCTAAAATGACCAAATTACCCCCAGATCTTCATAACAATGATAGGAATAAAATTTGTTTATTTCAATTCATTAAGGGAGAAGCATATGGTTTTGAATTGGGTGAGAAAGTATAGGTCATGTGCTTGACCCAACGAAAATAATTTATGACCTATTTTCCTTCTAATACGACTTTCAGGGGCAAAAGAATCATTTTACCTTTCCAATTGGGGCTCCCTGTTTAAAACCGTTAATTGGATGGAAAAAGTCACGGTTGTGCTTTAGTTTAAACCACAATGGGTATTAGGGGTAATACTTGGGGCACACCCAAAGACACAACTTTTGGGACACAACCCAAGAGATGTGTCTCTTGGGTTGTGTCCCAAAAGTTGTGTCTTTGGGTGTTTCCCAATCTTTACTTGGGTATTAATCCCAAAATTTAAAGCACAAGAGGGTAAGTACAAATCAGGCAAACCATAGGGACTGTAAATGTATTTAACCCATTAAAAATTGAATTAAAATGAAGATCAGGAAAAGAAGTGCCTTTAGTTTGAAGTTTTGGCCACTCTAAATTCTACGGGTAACAAGAAATTGGGGTTATTGATACCTGATCGTATTGACTTTATGGAAGATTCCAAATATTCAAATAATAATTTTAATCTTCATATTCAGAAGATAATTCTGCACATTCATCTATGATAGACATTGGAGCAGAGATAAGAATGCACATTCAAAAGATAAGAATGCACATTCAAATACTTTCAAAGAGCATGGGTTGATTGATTTGAACAGAGATGAACAATTTGGCTCCATGTGTTATGCTTCATCTATGATAGACTTTGGAAGAAATTTGAGCTGCGCCTAACAAGACAGAGAAGCTCATGATTTACTCGTAAAGATTGAGAACTAGTGAACTATAGTGGGGATGTTGCCTAACATGAGAGAGATATATCTATCTATAATTTATAATCTATATAAGTGCACCGATGCCCATAACACTTCGTTTGGATTGAGAGAAGTGGAGAAGAGAAGAGAAACTTATCAAGAAAAGAGAATAGAAAAGAAGAGAAAAAAAAAAGTCGAGTTTTCTCCATCATATTTAGATAGACAATAGAGGAGAGAAGAGAAAAGAAGAGAAACATAACTTTTTCTCGTTTAGTTAACTTTCATAACAGAAAAGAAAAGAAAGTACTTATAACCAATTTACTTTTTTATCATCTATTAGGGATATGTTAGATGAAATAATAATATATTTGGATGTATTGGTCTTTTATACATTATTTAATTAAGTTTCTCTTCTTTCTCTCCGAAATCTCTCCGCTTTGGAGAGAAACAAAAGTGTGCTCTTTTTTCTCTAATTTCACTTCATTTATCTTCTCTTCTCTCTCCACTTAAATTACCAAAAGAGGAAGTGATCCCCTTTCTCTTCTCTTCTCTCCATTTCTCTCAATCCAAACGAAGTGTAAGTGTTTTACACTTTTATCAATCGGTATACTTTTACTTAAGTGATTCTCTCAAATTTTAATAAGTTTAGTGTGCCGCTTTTTTTTTGGGTCAATATTAGATACGTTCCCTGAAGGAGTTCTATAATTTTAGAACACTAATTTATTTTTATTTTTATTTTTTTACCTTTCACGGCTCTAATCACATCTTACCATTTAAATCACTTTTTTGAGGACTACATAAGCTTTACCATATACCCAAGTTCCAAGAATTGTTGGACTCTATTGGTCACCTAGAAAGTACTGACACTTTTAAGAGGGTAACGTGTAGCATATTGTATCGTGTCCGACGTACAGACACGACACTTCACCGACTCTTTCCCTATAATGTCGACGTGCAATTTTTTTTTTTAATTTTGTCATGTCAACGTGGCTGTGTCGTGTCGTATCCATGACAGAGTGTCCATGTCTATGATTCATAGTTAGTCACATACTCCTTTTTTTTCTCTTCTCTAAAACTTGACCTGTTTTTTGATTGTTTAATTTTTTTTTTTGGTCTGTTACTTCTAATTAGTGGTGTACATCACGCGGTTCAGTAGATTTTTGTCTGTGTTTTCACGTATTAAAAACCGATCGAAGTGGTCGATTTTGTCGGTTTGGTTCGATTTTAAATTTGTGAGTACTTTTTAGAAAACCGACAGAATAAGTTAGATTGGTCCACCGATTTTTCTCTCTGTCTGTACGTCTAACGAGAGTCCAAATAAAGCTCAAGTCCTATTTTTTTTTCTTTTAGAAATTTAGTATTGAATCTTCTGTTAGAAAACGTTATTGGTTAAAGTACACAATAAAAACTTCTTTAGTCACAAGTCTCTTAACCCAAATCTTTTATTAGAAGTACAAGCAAAAATTCTGACACTTTTTAGTGAAATTTAACAAAATTCCACAAAATTGTGGATTTTTTTTTTGCCCGGTTTTATGGGGGGGGGGGGGGGGTTGGTGTTGCTTTCTCAAAAAAAAAATTCTTACTAGACCTAATGCTTAAAAAGTACTCTAAAATGTACTAAACACTAATTACCCCATTTTCTCCCTCGATGATTTCTCCCTTATTTCACATTCCTAATGCTTAATTACTTTACTATTTTTTCTTATATTTTTGGACTCTATGCATATAGATAAGCAATATCGTATGGGAATGGATTGTCGGCAGTAGCAATGGTGTGTCGTTGGCACCCTAACTTCCCAATTTTTTGGTTTTTTTTTTTAGTTTAAAAGCCCTAAAAAATAATAAATAAAATAAACTAAAACTATAATTTCTACAAGATTAATTCTCTGACTCTCAAATTGGGATTCCAAATTGATTCCTAAATGCTTTGTCAGTTGTACAACATGTTATCACATGTGGAACCACCGATCACTATCACAACATGCGTTTAGCCATCTGCGATCTATTTATATTTAGAATTCAAATTGGAAAAGTATAGCATTATTATTTCTATTGGGAATCTTTTTTTTTATTTTTCAATTTCAACATGAATATGAATTTACATTACTTCTTATAACTACATAGGACTCTTAATATACTCACACATTCTAGGATTTGTTTTCGCAATAATGCTAGGGGCACTAACAAATATCACTAACACTCACACCCACACTTTATCTCTCCCCTAGTGGCAATGTGGGGTCCACTGCACTGCAGGCCCTACAGTGCCACTAGGAAAGAGATAGAGTGTGGGTGTGAGTGTTAGTAAAATTTGTTAGTGCCCCAAATATTATTCTTGTTTTCGCCTGATGTACAAAATCATTCATCCTATATGACTTTAATAGTCGCAAATCAGATGATCTTATAATATTGTGCTCTAATCAAACTAAAAAAAGTTGTGATTGGTAAAAGTTTCATAATTATTGAAAAAATGAAAGTTGTTGCCAAACATGGCTTATATAGGTTTTTACCCGTTAAATTTAACCAAATCACTAATAGTTTCACTTTAGTCCAAAGCATATGGGATATTAATGATGCGCAATAGAGATACATGGTGCAAAATGAAAAATGGGCCAAGTACAAAGGGTGTATTGTTACGCCCCGGAACGGCAAAAATAGAGAAATATAAATTTTCTTTTTGGGTCCAAAGGCATCGACTGGTGAAGTCACATGATTATCCACACCACACAGTACTAAACAACAGAAAGGATAAAGAGATAAAAATACATATATAATCTAGGTTCTGGTTAAAACATAACTTAATGTCAAAAGGAAACTACTAGCTATTACAACCAGAGTCTCGAATCAAATAAAACATAATGGAAATACAAATGTTAAAGTAACATATGCATGATACATAAAGGTCTAAAAACAATAAGGATAATTAAACTACTATCTAGCCTAATCTTCAATTGGCATAGAGGTCGTCCTCGGTGTAGCAGTCTTCCTTCACCCGACCTTCGTTGGGGCAATCCTCCACAAGAGCATCGTCACCAGCATAGTAGTCCTCGGCCGTAGGTCCTTCACCTGTATAACCATAACCAGGGTGCGTTGGAACGTAGAAATGTTCAGTGACATAAACACCATCGACTTAATGAAAGCTGAGTGAATTAAATACTAATAGGGTATCAACTATTGAAGTTATTACAAGTTATGAACAATAAACAATTAGGTTCTATTGAATGTATCTTCTCTTAAATTAAACCGATTATCCGATTACTAACGTCTTACTAAATTACGACCGACAACACATTATGATAGAAGAACAGACTCAACAGTAGTTCACTTCTAAAGATACACCATTGCTCCGTCCACCGCTTTTACGAACATATGCTGTAACACCCATACCCGGGAAAAAGGTTTAATTATCTCATGAGTATGCATTAATTTATATTAATTAGTGTATATGGTGGATTAAGGGGAGACTATGGACTCACCCGTGGAAAAATTATTCAGTAAAAAACACAGTTGAAAAATCCATAATGAGGTGGGATAAGTAATGAAATAGGACCCAGTGAAGGGCCCGGATAATGAAATTTGGATATATATATATATATATAATATATACATATATGTTAAATGCATCTTATATGATTAAATGAGTATATGCTTAATGATGCTCTCATATTAAATTTCTATATGTGTTAGGGTATCAGTTCAATTTGGATATATCCAATAAGGGCATAATGAAAAAGATGCATAATTAGTAGGTACGTTAGCAATTTCACAAAATATTTGGGACCACATTTAGGGCCCATACAGGACTTAGACAAACACCTATTTAGATAATTGGGTAGTCAATGAAAAGTGTGGGGAGTTCATAATAGAACTTAGAAGAATTGGGAGAGGTAAAATGAATTGGGAGCATAAGTCACTCATGTAAGGCTTGGGGAAATGACACCAAGTGTCTTCTCCCTTAAACAAAGAGGAAATTTACAGAAATTAGGGAAAATCATTCAAACATCTTGTTTAATCATCATTCATATTTGAGCCCTAGTTTGTTCTTGATTTCAATTGTAATTCTTGAGAAATCAAATTGTTGAGAGCTTTAATTTGTATTATTCACTCACTAAGGAGTTATTGTGTGAGCTATGATTATATCCATCCACTCTAGAGAGAGAGTTCAATTTGTAATTCAAATCATTTGTAAAAAGGGAGGGTTAGTAACCCTTGTGAGCAAAGAAGAAGTGTTCTTCTTTTGAAGAATTGAAGGCTCTTGTAACGGTTTGGTCTATATCTGTGAAGTAGATCGATTAAAAGAATCCTCAAGAGGTGTTCTTGAGGGGTGGACGTAGGCCACAGTGTAAGGATTACCGAACCATTTGAAAACTCGATTCGCAAGTGCCTCTTCACTTCTCTCTTTACTTTATTATTTTTTTTATTATGTTTAATATTGCTATTAAATTTTAAAAAGGTTAATTTTTCGCTAAACCTTATTCACCCTACGAGGTTTCCATTTCGGGTCAACAAGGAGTATGGAGTTTCAATTACGAATTTTATGTCTTTCCATAAGTTAAAACTATGGCTTGTTTATGTTGATAAGCATGGGCCTTTCCAGCAAGTCTGAATTGGTGTCGCAAGTGTTTTGGACGAGTCTTGGTTATAACCAAGTGATATGCAAAGCTTTGGAAATGTTTTGGGTAAAAATTCTCACAGCTATGTGGTTTTGAGCAAGGGATGAGTGTTATGGGTTGTTTTGACTCAAAAGAGGTTGTGTATTTGTTTTGAATGAGTTTTGGTCGTAATCAAGTTATTTGCAAAGTTTATGAATTCCTTTTCAACAAGTTTCTATGTTTGTGCAAGTTTGGCAACATTTGAGATTTTATGGTTTAATATGATCCAATTGTGGATAAATTGGAGTTTTACATATTTGGTTGATGTTTGGACACACTTCGATATGTCTTGAAAATGTTGAAGTTTGATTGGAAATGGTTTTGAGATGCTTTTCTAAGTTCCAAGAAGTTTGATTTGAGTTTGGTATGTTTTAGACTTGTAAAAATAGGGTTTTTAGCAGCAGAAATGTGTTCTGCAGAACCCCAATTGATCCAGGTTAAAGGGCGGATCGATCCGGGCTTTTTGGGGGACATTCTGCCAGAAATATGCAAATCGGATCAATCTGGGTTATAAGGGTGGATCGATCGACCCCTATATTTCACTGTACGTCGATTTTTATAGAAATGTGCATAACTCTTTCTAGAAAATTCGAATTCGCACGCTGTTTTTTGTGTTGGAACCAGGACTCAAAGAGCTATCTTTTGGTATAAAATTTAACCATATTTTCTTTACAACGTCTTTGTCCTTGGGTCTATTTTGTCACAACAAGTCCTTTTATGTTGTTCAAATCATGTTTTTTTTATTAGTATTTATATTGGCCTCGTATAGCAATGTTACACGTGTCCTAATCCTCCTGGGGCGGGTTAGGGTGTGACATATGTACAGTCCTCCGCATGTCATGAACACCACATCAGTCCATCCCCAACTTTTAAGAACATATGCCAAGTTCACCTCACTACAAGGATATAACGCTTTAACCAACAATACATCATTCTAATGCCGTAACTTATCGTCATCTACTTGTGATCCCAGTTAATCGCTTTTAAGAAAATATGCACAGTTCACTGCTTTTAAGATCATATCATTGGATCAACAGGCTATCTTAGGGCTACTTGGTCTAGTCCACCGCTTTTAAGAATGTATACACAGTTCACCGCTTTTAAGAACATATCATGACCAAGGCCCGTCCACGTAAGATTCCTGAATCCTGAACAAACCTACTTAAGTTCAACTCTAACATTGACACATGACAATCCCATGTGGCTTGACTACATTGAAATGAAATGAACGAGAACCCAAATGGTTTACGAATAATACGTTATTTAATGTTACAACATCATCCGCTAATCTTAACGTTACTATGATCCTACGTTGCATTATCTCATTATCATGTCTGTATTACATGCGGGGGATTCAAAATAGTATATAAACAACTAAACAATTATATTATAAACTAAACAGGAAAACAACATTCTGTAACAACCAAATGATTGGGATAGAGGTCCAATCGATTGGTATAAAAGCAGTAACAATCAATTAGCTAGGAAAAGTCCAATCAATTGGATCACAATCTATGTCAATCGATTACTAACTTTGGCAATCGATTGGGGTATCTCAAATGGCAATCGATTGCATCACATGGCAATCGATTGGGATCTTATCTATAGAAATCGATTGGGAAAACTCTCAATTGATGGGAACTTCGTCTTCTTCACGGTGAAGACAGTCCAGCAATATAAATATGAGAAATAATGATACATGTTCCTTATCTTCTCTTATACAAGCTCTAACATCAATATAATGCTAATAAGTGAGTTTAGAACTCACCTTAGAGGATCAGGGTGTGTGTTTGGAAAGCTTGGGCTCTCCAATGGTGGTCTTCTCTCTCTTCTTCTTCTTCTTATTCTTCTCTGTCTTCGTTTTCTTCTCTTTTCTATTTTTATTTTTTCTCTTCTCTTTCTCTTCTAGTCTTCTTCTTCTTCTTCTCTTCTTCAGTCCATGTGTGTGTGTGTGTGTGTGTGTGTGTGTGTGAGAGAGAGAGAGAGAGAGAGAGAGAGAAAGAAAGAGAGCATGGATGTATATATAGGTATATGTATGAGTGTATATATATATATATATAAAACGTACACAGAACACACACACTCTCTCTGATTTCTGTAACCAGAAATACGTCCAAGAGGGTCTCATATATATAGAAGGATTAGTGTTCATGTGGCCTCTCCCCAGTCAAAGAAAAAGAATCTATCCAGTTACTGCCAATCGATTAGCAAGAGTGGCAATCAATTGGGCATATTAAATGATCCAATCGATTGGTATAGGATGCCAATCGATTGGTATCCAAGATAAGACAATCGATTGGGAAACTAGTCCAATTGATTAGGATACAGATTACACCAAAGGTAAAGATAAACTCGTACAATTATTTAAAAGAAGAATACAAGGTCTTATTCATATAATATATTACAGAAATATAGGGTATTACATCATCCACCACTTATCAAAAGATTTCATCCCCGAAATCTGATGTAAGTAGAGTTAGAACAAAAACGGAAACTTTTCTCGCATCTATGACTCCAGTTCCCATGAAGCTTCTCCTTCGTCGTGGTGCTTCCATTGAATCTTTATTAGCGGAATCTCCTTGTTTCTGAGCTTCTTCACTCCTCGATCTAGAATACGCACTGGTCCTTCGTTGAATGTCACATTCTCGTTCACCTCGATATCTTAAAATTGATCTCGTGCACTGGATTATGGGCACACTTCCTCAACATACTGATGTGGAAAACGTTGTGTACTCCTGACATCTTTGGTGGTAGCGCAAGTTCGCAGGCTACTATCCCAACACATTCTAGGATCTCGAATGGTCCGATGAGTCGCGGCGATAGTTTGCCTCTCTTCTGTCCAAATCTGAAAATACCTCGAACTAGAAAAACTTTGCATAGTACATGACCTCCAACTGCGAACTCTAGATCTTTGCGTCGCTTGTCAGCATAGCTCTTGTGTCTGGATTGCGTTGTCTTCATTTTCTCTCACATAATTTGGATCTTCTTATTAGTTTCTCGAATCATCTCAGGCCCAAGTAGTTTAGTATCTTTGACTTCAGCCTAACATAGCGGCGATCGGCAAGGTCTTCCATATAAAGCTTCGAATGGTGCCATCCTTATGCTTGTGTGATAGTTGTTGTTGTAGGCAAACTCGATCAAAGGTAGGTATGACTCCCATGAACTCTCGAATTCAATAACGCAGGCTCGCAACATATCTTCTATCATTTGGTTGACTCGTTCTGTTTGACCGTCTGTCTGTGGATGAAAGGCTGAACTCAAGTTTAATGAAGTTCCCATTGCTTTTTGAAGGCTCTTTTAGAATTTTGCGGTGAAGCGCGAGTCTCGATCCAATACTATTGAGACAGGTACACCGTGCAGTCGCACAACTTGCTGTAGATACATCCGACTAAATTGTTCTACTGGGTACGTCATGCTGTAGGCAATAAAATGCACCGACGTGGTGAGTCGATCTACTATTACCCAAATAGCGTCGTGGTTTTTCTGAGATCTTGGTAATCCAAACACAAAATCTATGGTGATGTGCTCCCATTTCCATTGGGGAATTGGTAGTGGTTGTAGATGTCCAGGTGATTTCTAATGTTCAGGTGGTTTCTGATGTTCTGCCTTCACTTGTTTGCAAACAAGACATTGTGATACATACTCGGCCACTTCTCGCTTTATTCCTTCCCACCAAAGTTCCTCTTCAAGTCCTTATTACATCTTATTTCCTCCAGGGTGGGTAGTTATCCTTAACGTGTGTGCTTCGTCCAAAATAGACTTTCTAAGACTACCGTCATTTGGCATATAAAGTCTACCTTTGCATCTTAATGCTCTGTCTATACTGATACTCCATATTTCTGGTTTCTTTGCGGACATCTTAGTAAACCATAGCTTTAAATCTTCGTTTAACTATTGAGCTTCTGAGATACGGATGATGAGAGTCAGTTGCATGACAAGACATCCAAAGTGTTTTCCTTCTCCTGATTCCACTGGTTGGAGATAGAATCCGGCTAATGTCTCCAATGCCTGCCATTCTCTAATCAAAATTGAAGCAATCAAAGGCCTTGGGCTCAATAAGTTAGATACAACATTTGCTTTACACAGATGGTATTGCAAAGCAAAATCGTAGTCCTTGAGTAGTTCTGTCCATCTTCGTTGTCGCATGTTCAACTTCTTCTGAGAGAGTATGTACCTTAAACTCTTGTGATCCAAGAACAAATCAAACTCCTCTCTATACAAGTAGTGTCTCCAAATCTTCAGGGCAAACACGATTGAAGCTAGTTCCAAGTTGTGCGTCGAATAGTTCTTCTCATGCGGTTTCAATTGTCTTGATCTGTATGCAATAACATTTCCATCTTGCATTAGCACACAACAAAGTCCTTGGTGCAATGCGTCACTATAGATTATGAATTGTTCACCACTCCTAGGTATAGCAAGTACTGGTGCTGAGGTTAGTCTTTCTTTTAATTCCTAAAATGCATCCTCATGCTTGTTAGTCCATTCATACTTTTTTTTTCCTTGTCAGGCTCGTCAACGGTCTTACAATCTTGGAGAATTCTTCCACGAATCTCTGGTAATATCCAACCAATCCAAGAAAACTCCTAACTTCGGTTGCATTGGTCAGTCTATTCCAGCTCAAGACGGCATCAATCTTAGAAGAGTCTATAGAAATTCCATTATGTGATATCATATGTTCTAAGAATTAAACTTCCTAAAGCCAGAATTCACTCTTGCTGAACTTTGCGTACATGTTGTTGTCTCAGAGAGTCTGTAGAGCAATCTGTAGATGCTTCTTATGTTATTCTTCCGTCCTCGAGTAAATCCAAAAGTCATCAATGAATACTATAATGAATTGATCCATATAAGATCTGAATACTCTATTCATTAGGTCCATGAATGCTGCCAGGGCATTGAACAATCCAAAAGACATCACTAGAAACTCGTAGTGTCTATACCTCATCCTGCAGGCAGTCTTTGATATATCTTAATTCTGGTCGAACTAACAACTAGAGATAACCTGAATGCAAATCAATCTTTAAGAAAATTCTTGATCCTTGTAACTGATCGAACAGGTCGTCTATCCGGGGAAGTGGATATATGTTCTTGATCGTGACCATGTTCAATTCTTTGTAGTCGATACAGAGTTGTAGCACTCCGTCCTTCTTCTTCACAAATAGAACTGATGCTCCACAAGGTGACATGCTCGGGCGAACAAAACCTAAGTCTTCAAGTTCCTAAACTTGCTTCTTCAACTCTTGCATTTCTGTTGGCGCTATGTGGTACGGGGTCTTAGAATTCGGCAACGTTTTGGGTGCTAGTTCAATACAGAAGTCTATCTCTCTCTTCGGCGAAAGTCGTGAGATATTTCAAAATACACCTTCAAAATCTTGAATAGCGGGGATCTGGTTAATAGTAAGCTCCGTGCTTGAAGTCTTGATTGTGGCAAAATAGCTCATAAGAAACCTGTCGCTCAACGGTTGGCACTGAAATCTAATCTGCGAACAATTAGGTGTTGAAAAGACAATGGTCCCTCTAACACAATCTGGGTTGGCACCTGTAAACACCCTGATTTTGACCAAATAATTGAATAAAGGGGAGTATCACCTCCAAGTCCGATGATGACAAAGTCCGGTAAAATTGAAGTGTTTCAGGCTCTTCAGAAGGTTCTCTAATCACAATAAAATTTTCACATAAAAGAAAAAAGACCTGGTGATCAGGAAAATTTGGGTGTAAACTACCAGTTTTGGAAAATTCTTCAAAGAAAACCTTTTACAAAGAAAATGAAGAAAAAGATAGAGAAAAGAGAGAATATAAGAAAACGGCATATGGCACATGTCACGGCATTCACGGGTTGCCGGTGCGGCACTCTCTGATTGCCGTACGGTAATAAGTAAGTGTCGCAATGGAACTCAGTGATCACCACAAAATATACCAAACGCCACAAAAATTAGAATTCCAGAAAATACGGCAATCCGCGGAGTTGTCCGCAGCATTCTTTGAATGCCGTATCGGCATTCACTAAATGTCGCACCGACAATCAATGAGTGACGGTCCGGCATTCATTGAGTTCCGCTTCCATTTCCACTAAATGCTGCGTTTTGTGTTTGCCAGCTTTGAAATAGTACGGTTTGCACCTTCAAAAAGACATACGGGATTAGGGTTTTCACTGCGAATTTATTGAAATACCCCTTTGAAATTTTCCTATATAAGGAGGAGTATACACACTTTTGAAAAAGTACACTTAGAAGAGGAAGAATTTTGGGGGGAATTTGAGAGGAATTTAGGAAAATATTTGGGTAGAAGAGAAGAATTTTTGGGAGAAACTTTAGGAGACTCAGAAGTCTATCTCTCTCTTTAGCGGAAGTCTTGAGATATCTCGAAATACACCTTTAAAATCTTGAATGGCGGGCATCTGGTTAATAGTAAGCTCCGTGCTTGAAGTCTTGATCGTGGCAAAATAGCTCATAAGAAACATGTCGCTCAACAATTGGCACTGAAATCTAATCTGCGGACAATTAGGTGTTGAAAAGACAATGGTCCCACTAACACAATCTAGGTTGGCACCTGTAGACACCCCGATTTTGACCAAACAATCGAATTAAGGGGAGTATCACCTCCAAGTCTGATGATGACAAAGTCCGATAAAATTGAAGTGTTTCAGGCTCTTCGGAAGGTTTTCCAATCGCGATAAAATTTTCACAGAAAAGAAAAAAGACCTAATGATCAGGAAAATTCGAGTGTAAACTACCAGTTTTGGAAAGTTCTTTAAAGAAAACCTTTTGAAAAGAAAAGGAAGAAAAAGATAGAGAAAAGAGTGAGAATAGAATAAAACGGCACATGGCACATGGCAAGGCATTCACGGGTTGCTGGTGCGGCACTCTCTGATTGCCATACGGCAGTAAGTAAGTGCCGTAATGGCACTCAGTGTTCGCCGCAAACATATACCAAATGCCGCGAAAATCAAAATTCCAGAAAATACGGCAGTCCGTGGAGTTGTCTGCAGCATTCCTTGAATGCCGCATTGGCATTCACTAAATGTCGTTGTGACAATCAATGAGTGTCGGTCCAGCATTCATTGAGTTCCGCTTCCATCTCCACCGAAAGCCGCATTTTGTGTCTGCAAGCTTTGAAATAGTACGTTTTGTACCTTCAAAAGGACATACGGGATTAGGGTTTTCACTGCGAATTTACTAAAATACCCCTTTGAAATTTGCCTATATAAGGAGGAGTATCTTCAATAGAAATGGGACTACTACACACTTTTGAAAAAGTAGACTTAGACGAGGAAGAATTTTGAGGGGAATTTGAGAGGATTTTAGGAGAATATTTGGGTAGAAGAGAAGAATTTTTGGGAGAAAAACTTGAAAGAAGAGCTTAGAAGATCTTCAAAATATAGAAGTTTGAGGATAGTTTGGACGTGATCCTCTAATCTTAGTTGTGTTTTCTTTATTTTGAGCCTCTAATCTTTAAACCACTTAGTATTTCTTGATTAAGTTTTAGAGTTTTGTTAGTAAACTTGGAAGTCTTAGCTTCCTAGTTCTTTGATTCTTCTTTTCTTTTTCTTGTTTATGCTCTTCTCTTGAGACTCTTGGGGATCTTCCATATCTCACTTGAATCTCATGAGTTTGATCTTTTAGTCTCATGTAAGCTTATGTTTCACATGAGATTTAAAGTTGATCATCATTTTTTTAAGAACAAGTAGATGAATCCAAACCCCTACCATGGTTTGGGTTCTCTTACTTGGAGTTTTCATGGATTCTCATTTACATTCCTTGAAAACTCATGAGTACTAGTCATGTCTTGATCTCCAATGACCCTCAATCAAAAGGATATTTAGGTTTAGGATAAGCCAATATCCATGGCTTGGTTGATAGATGTAACAAAAGGATGACAAATCCAATAGTGGAGCAGTGAATTCATGAACCAGCTTTGATCAAGGATTTTTAATTAAATTATGATCCATTGGAATTGAATGAGACCACTTGGAATGTGTTCAAAACACAAAGATCTACCACTGTAATTTTTGTTTTAGTAGGATCTCATGGATAACATGGTTTGGTCATAGGTTTTGTGAGACAACCATATTTTGTCCAAAGTTTCAGAACAACAAATCAGTTTCAAAATAAGTAAATCCGAACCATAATAAAATATTTTTGACCCTAAATAATTTTTTATATGAAGTTTAATGTGTTAATAAGATTCCCTAAAAAGATCAAATTGATTCTGATTTGTTTACTATATTTAGAAAATCGTACAAAATCTCTAGACAGACATTTGCAAATCTCTGAGTGACGTCTGATTTTTACCTTTTTCCTAGAGATTGAATCGTTGATCTTTACGTTTTCTTTTTGGGTTAATAACTAGACTTAACCACTTCCCTTGTGGTCGGATGGCAAGGCTTCTGGGTATTATACTCAGAGGTCTCAAGTTCGAATCTCAAGGGGGTGGCCACAGGTGATTCACCCGGACGCCCTGGCCTCGTGGGATTAGTCGAGGTGCACGCAAGCTGGCCCGGACACCCACGGTTACAAAAAAAAAAAAAAAAAAAAAAACCAAACTAGACTCATAGGGGCACCTTGTGTCCAAAATTCATTGACATCAAACCATGGCAACATGCTTTTCCAATTTTTAAAGTTTTGATCTGCTCTCTATAATTTTCAGAATTTTATGACAGATTTGACCAACTATGTAAAAAATTGTCCAAATGACTTTTCTATGACCTAGGGCTTAAACCATGTTTTAATAATGATCAATTAAACTTAAAAACAGAGGCTAAATGGTCTAAATCAATGAATAATTCATAGCTTATTCTTGTTCACGTCTATATATCTATATGCATTCATCCATGTGGTTTGATACTTGCGATCGGAATTAATTTTTGTATTAGGATTAAATCTAATCAAACTTAATTGTGAGTTCCTTGTAACCATGTTAGGTCTACGTCGTCTCTATATGGACATTACATTAGCTCCTAGTTAAGACATGTATATCTATAGAAATGATGCATTTCCAACTAATTAGAAGGGATTCATAATTATGTCAATTCTTTCATACTTGATAGATTTAAGCTAGAAGTTTAGGAATGTTATTTAAGATTATATCTTATCTAAAGCATGTGGACTAACCCTTTGTTTTGTAGCGCTATTAAGGTATGATTTCTCAAAACCCTTTTTAGCTTATTTAATTTCTTAATTTTATTGATTTTTCGACCTCATGCGCGGTACCTTAGAATTAAGATTTGCCTTATGTGTATAGATGTGATTAGAGACCTTTTATTAGGATTTTTACTTTTTGTATGCATTGCACGTTTCAAAATCGTAGCTGGATCTCGGGTAAGTTTCCTAGTTCTCTATCTGCACATCATCTTGTTTGCTACTTGAATTATCTGGTTTATGAATGATATTTTATCATTAGCAATCTTATACCCTTTTAGACATGCTTTTGTAAAGTATATTTATATATATATGTATTAATTGAGGGCATGCTTAGATTAATAATTTGATTAAAAGGATGTTGAATAGAGGCCTATCGCGAGATAGGATGAGAGAGGGTGTTTTAGTCCGTCGGGCTCCTTCCTCTCTCATTCCATAATATCCGGACCTAGTTAATCTTTGGTTTCCAAAAAAAGATCAATTCGTCTTTAAAACGGTTTCTTAATTTTCCTTTAAAAATTAAGTGGCGACTCGTGTTTTGCATTTTGAATTTAGAAAGGTCTGGGTAAAGAAAAATGATATATCCACAATCTGGCGACTCTGCTGGGGATCGAACCCAGAATCTCTGATTTCGCAGACCAGAATTCCTAATTTTGGATTCACTTGAGGATTAGATTTGAAAACATCCTTTTAATTGAATTAATCAATCTTTGTGTACCTGTTGCATTTCACTTGCATGTCCAGCCAGTTGATAGCACGGAACTATAACCTTGGAGGCTCAGGGCAACCCGGTCGGTCAAGTTATCATGGGACTGTGTGATCACCCTTGATCTTGTACCATGTATTGGTATATGAAGCATTCTGTCAGATGTGTGTCAAGGGTCCCTTGTTTGACCAAAACCCAGCCTTTGCATGATAGCTCTTATAGAACCTTTCAAATCTTAGGAAATTAATTCTTGTTAGGATTATGTGCTAGGGAGTTTTGTATGCCCAGAAGGGATTACTTGAGATGATGGCGATACTTGCTTGATGAAAGATGTATAACCTCTTAATCACTTTTGAGCAAGTCCTCTTCATGTCCTATGACATTTGGGGAACATGTTGAATCTTGATTATAAGATTACATCTCTTATATCCTGTTTAGCTGAGCATCATTGACCTTGAATGTTTCCGAATTCATAAGAAGTACGGTGATAATCCAATCATGTGATTCTTCTCCCCAAAGAATTTTAAATCCATCTTTGAAAGCAAATGGATTTTTTTCGTCTTTACTCTAAAGTTTCAATAGCTCTTTCAAAAATCTGTGGAGTTAGCTTTTTGATTAAAACATCAAACTAACCTTTCAAAGGAAAATCTTGGGAATTGTTTTTTTTTTCAAATGAATTTCAAAGTAAGAAAATGTTTAATCCAATCATCTTTGTTGAAGAATTTCTTTAAAGAAAATTGACTTTCGAAGGCCTTTCCAAAATGAATTTCAAAAATACCCAACCTTCGAAAAGATAATGAAAAGAGAAATTAGCGCACTAGACATGGGTGAGGATTTTATGTGCTTATGTGTTTACATGTTAGGATTAGAATTTTTCGTTTCTTTGGCATATAGAGTAGGCACACACACACTTGCATTTTATCTGTGTGCCATGTGTGCGGTGCATGTATCAAATCGTTAGAGCATGTACATTTTGCACTCTCACCAAGCGATATCATTACATACGTGTAGCATACAAACTCACAACATCTTCTTCCCAATTAAGATTAAAGACCCTCAAAAATCCATACTGTTCGATTCTGTATGCGGACCTTTTTCCTATCTATTTTGTAGAAAGAGTGGAACAACCAGATCCCCTAGTAAGGATACTTCTAATCTTCTTGGGTTCGTCTTTCTTGATTAGAGAAGAACATGGACCATCATGTTGAGACTGATCCACCAACGGGCTTGAGAGCTTTGAAGGAGAAAGTGAGCAAATTGCAGGCCGCTGTCAAGCAACAAGATTTGAGGGTGAAGCAATTGGAAAGGGTCATGCTTGAGTTCATTCAATTCTTGAAAGATCAAATGGGCCATAATGAGAAAAAGATGGATCAGCTGGAGAAGAGAATAATAGATCGCTTAAAGAAGCACCAACAGTCATGTCCAAACCCACCCCGTGCACCAAGCCCCATGTCCAAATTCAGCCATGTACCCAAGCCCAATCTATCACCAGAGCTCATATCTAGTCAATCACCCAGTTAATTTCCAAAACCTATACCCAAACCCTTCGAACCCAAAAGCCAACTCAAACTCAAAGTCAAATCAAAAATCAAACCAAACCAGCGAACCAAGAACCTTCACCAGCCTCGGCATACCGTTATCCATAGCCCTTGGTCACCTCATCAAGAAAGGCCATTTCAAACGGCTGGAACCAAGGCCCTCGCCAAACCCCATACCCCGCAACTATAATTCATCATTGTACTGTGGTTACCATCAGACCCATGGCCTCCAAGATCTCATTGATCAGGAAATCATCACTCCTTCACTAAATTCACCAAGTGACCTTTGGCACAATGACTTGCAAGCTTTTTGCTCTCCAACCTCTCAATCACAGCCATCGTTGAGCACCCTCAAGGGGTTTGCTGCTTCCATGGGTGCGCAACATCCAACTGGCCCTGGCCCAATCAACAAATTTGGAATGAGCATTGACAACACTTGGTATGAGTCAGATGAATACTGTCCCGGTAAAAATTGGGCCATGGACGTGGATGATATTTTTCACAGGTTGTTGGGAAAAGGCGAACCCGAAAGTCCAAATGATGATAGTTAAGTGATAGTGTTTGGAAATACTGCTGTCAAATCAAATGTGGATGCTCTTGGGGACCCAATAAATTGAAAATCATCTATGACACTCCAATTGAGACCAAGTCAAGTCTAGTCCAGTAATCAAATAGAGTTAAGTGTCAAGTCCAGTCGAGTCTTTGAGTCAGTCGGTTATCGAGTTTATTTTCCAAGTCTTTTTATTGAGTTGAGTGATGTAATCCTCCTTCTATCCTAGTTGAATAAATCTCATTTTTCTTAATTCGTTATGCTAAGTCGTGAATAAATGGACTATTAAGCCAAAAAAAATATAATCACTTTTTCAAACGATCATGGAAAACACTTTGTTAATAAATCTTTGCATTGAAAAGTATCCCCAAGTGATCTAAGCAAATTTTGTGCCAAAACCAAGGAGGAGTACAGAATTGATTAGCTTTACTTTAAGAATTTAAAGATTCTCTTGCTCAATCCTGAAAAGATGAACTTGGAACATAAAGCTTGCTCACCATCCCCTTTTCTCAAATACTAAGCCTAAAAGATGAGCCTAACTAGTCCAAAGCCATAACTCGATCTTTGATGGTAACCAAATGTTTTAAATGAACTTCTTCTTCCAAAAAAAAAAAGAGCTCGCTAGGATTAAAACCCGAAAGGGCGCCTAGGCAAAAGTTAGAGCAAAAAAAAAAGGATTAAGATGTGTGTTGACTTCAAAACCTGAATCCTAGCCAGTCAAGATCATGGAGAGAGTAAGAGATTGTGAGGCAGTGAAAACAAAGGAAAGAGAAAGAAAAGGCAGAGAATAAACAAGATTGAGAATTCTTGGGCGCTTCAAATTACATCATTGGCACATGAATTATCTCGAGGTTTTGAGTTGTTCTAAACAAAGAAAATAAATTATAAATGAAAAGAGAGATTTGAAAGTATCGATCAGTCTCAATTGCTAAGTGGGCCTAAAACAATGTTGAGATATCTTTGAGAAAAACAAATTGAGATTTGAAGGGCTGATATTGTTTTGTGAGTATGATAGAGTATGAATAAAACATGATGTGTTATGAGGGTTGTAAAGATTGACTGGCCAGTGAAAATGTGAAAAGAATCAACCACCATAAACCAAAAAAAAAAAGGCAGAAGTAGTTCATGTCATCCTATTCAAAAGCTACCACAAGGGGTTCGTTTTAGAAAATCTTCCCAAGAAAGAGCACTCATTGGACCCACATGGAAACATGGCTCGAAAAGCCCACAAATTCTTGAAGCCTTATTCTTTCAAGACTTCCGGAGTCGATGAACTACGTTTCGACCTGATTCCCAATCGGGGATACGTAGGCAGCCTACCCAGTTCAGTCGCCACCCTCGCCATCTTATGGCATCTTTCTTTCAGGCCTTGGCCGAACTACTTTGGACTTGATTCCCACTCGGGGATAAGTAGGTGAACCTCCCAAAGTTCTCGGTCCATAACCATCCCTAAACTATAAGCATCACCCTTTTGCGCCTTTGGTTTCCTTCCTTTAGACTAGGGGCAAAATTACGTTTGCTTGGAGCCACATATATATCGCCAAGTTAGGAGCAACTTCGTTTGCTGAACACCTCATTTAATCCCAAAAGCAATGCCTCTGAGTCCTATTCAAACTAGGGGCAAACTTCATTTGCCAAAATCCCTCTATGTCAGAGGCAAGTTCTCAAGTAATCAAGTTTGTTTTGAAAGGATTAAAATAGAGTGCCTTTCACTCTATAAGCTAAAGCACTAATTTGAAGCACATTCTAGATGGGCAAAGAATTCGCTAAATCAAAAAGGAAAAGTCTTCAAAGTTTAGATTTATCAGCAAAGCACTAACATTTATAAGATGATGAATAAATGAAAGGTGAGATGATACATTATTCACAATGAAAGCACGTTGATTCATAATAAATGTATAGTTTGAGTTAGTCATCTTGAGTAAATGGCTTTATCAGGTCTGTCCTCCTTTGATAAGTCAATAAATGGTCTCAAATGTATGGGTTTAAGATGATGAATAAAGATTTGAAAAGTCTCCATGAGCATCCTAAGATCAATACGAGCAGAGGTTTCGAACACTATCACAACATAAAGCTAAAGTGGCAATATAAGAAGAGTCCAAGACTAGGGCAAAGGTGACTTCCCTCTTTTGACAGAATCGATGTGTGTCTTCCAAAGGTCCGCAAATGCAAAAAATCATTCTTTTTATCAGCTCCGTTCAAATTCTTTGAGTCTGAAGACTCCCCAAATTTTGAAAAAAAAAATCAACACTCTAAGTCCGCAGACTCCCAAACTTTTGTGAAATCAATTCTTTGAGTCCGAAGTGAGCACAAGGAGACTCCCGAACAAGCGTTAGTCCTCAATGACAGCTCCTCTTTCTAAGCGTTAGTCCTCAATGGCATCTTCTTTACGGCAATCTGTTAGGCTTCAATGACAATCCCTGTTAGTCTTCTATGGCGATCTCTGTTAGTCGTCTATGACAATCTCTGTTAGAAAATTTGAAATGTTTTGAGTCTAAATTGACTCTCAATTTTTGGAAATAAAAATTCTTTGAGTCCAATTCGACTCCTGTTTTTAGAAATTTTGAAAATTCCTCGAGTGTGATCTGACTCCCCAAATTTTTTTTTTTTTTTGTGAAATGGAAATTCTTTGAGTCTAATTCGACTCCTGTTTTTAGAAATTTTGAAAATTCATCGAATCTGATCTGACTCCCAAAAAAATTTGTGAAATAGAAATTCTGTGAGTCTAATTTGACTCCTGTTTTTATAAATTTTGAAAATTCCTCAAGTCTGATCCGACTCCCAAAAAAATTTGAAATGGAAATTCTTTGAGTCTGATCGACTCACAACTTGAAAATAAAAATTTTGTTTTGAGTTGGATGGACTCCAAGTTTTGAAAATAGGATTTATTTTGAATATGATCGACTCTGAATTGCTAAGAAGTAAAATACGTTTGAGTCAAATCGACTCCTGATTTTTTTTTAAGTTTTTAAGTCTGATTGAAATAGAAATTTGTTTGAGTCCAATTAACTCCCAATCTGGTGACTCTCCTCATTAGTCCTCTATGGCAATCTCTGTTAGGCATCAATGACAATCTCTGTTAGGCCTCAATGGCAATCCTCGTTAGTCCTTCATGGCATCTGTATTAGTCCTCAATGGCAACCTTGCATTCACTTTAGTCCTCAACAATTTGTTCAGTCTCGTCCAAACACCCGAATTTGAAAATTAAAATTCCTTGAATCTAATTGACCCCTAGTTTTAGAAATTTAAAATTACATAAGTGTTTAGCTCCGAATTTTGTTAGAATTGAATTCTTTGAGTCTAACTGACTCCGAACTTTCAAAAGTTTAGGCTAGATCATCTGACTATCTCCAGATTTTAGGGTTGAATCATTGAGTCCGTTTGACTCCCAACTCATGAAAGCAAATTCTTTTGAGCTTAGAAATTGAATTGATTTGAATCTAATCGATCCCCGGTTTTATGAAATAGGAATTGATTTGACTCCGAATTGATTGGAGTTCGACTGACTCCTGATTATAGAAAATTTGAATAAGGTTTGAGTCTGATAGACTCCGAAGTTTTGAAAATAAATTGAATGAAATTGGTTTGATTATGAAGGGAATTTGTTTGAGTCTAATGAACTCTCAGTTCTAGAAAGTTGAAATTAAGTCTGACGGACTCTGAATTTTTGGAATTGAACTGATTCGAGTCTGACTGACTCCATATTTTGAATTAAATTTAACCGAGTCTGAAATTAGAAATTATTTTGAGTTCGGCTAACTCCGAATTTTGAAAATTGAAATAATTTGAGTCTGTCAGAGTTTTGAAAATAAATTGAGTTTGTTTAACTCCCAATTTTTGGAGACTCGAATTAATTTGAGTCTGACTGACTCTCGATTGCGAAAAATTGAATTGAGTTTGATCGACTCCTAATTTTGGAATATGAATTGACTTGAGTTTGATTGACTCCTGATTTTGAAAAGTTGAATAGAGTTTGATTGACTCTTGATTTTGAAATTTTGAATTGACTTGAGTCTGATTAACTCCTGGTTTTGAAATTTTGAATTGACTTGAGTCTGATTGACTCCTGATTTTGAAATTTTGAATCAAGTTGAATGGAGTCTGATTGATTTTTGATTTTTTGAAAATTAATTTGAATTGAGTCAAATTGACTATGAATTTTGAGAATTAAAATTGAGAATTGAAAAGTGAATCCTTGAGATAAAAATACCCATGGCGAAAGATCGCACATTGTAGACACCATGATTTTGACCAAACGTCAAATCCAGGAATTGGTTACCTCTAAAGACCGATGATGACGATGACCGGTGAAATTCGGAGATTTTCCAGGAAATTCAGATCAGTCAAAGATTTTTCAAATAAAAAATAAGAGAAAGAGAAATTGGGAATTCGGGAGAAACCCGAATGTTGAAGAACGTATGAAAAAAATTAGTCTGGGGATTCATCCTGAGAAATAAGAGATGAAATAAAGTTTTGAAAAGAAAATAGAAAGGAGAAAATAAATAAAAAGGAGAAAATAAAAAAATAAGAATTTTGGAAAAAGGAAAAGAGAAAAAATATACTAAGATATATACTATGGATGTATTCTTACAAGAAATATATTACGAATATAAGTATATTAATATATACTTTACTAATAATTAGGTTTATGTCAAGACTCATTTTAAAATTTTGAAAGAAGCCAAGAATTCTGTTAGCCGCGGCACGCGGCGAAGCCGGCAGCACTCGCTGAATGTCGCGCCGGCATTCACTGAGTGCCGTCTGACACTCACTGAGTGCCGCAAGCAAGGCATCGAGTGTCGCGCGCTGTAACAGTTTGTTTTTCTCATATGTTATTGAAGAAAACTTTGCACATGGGTTTTCACCCGAATTTACCCATTTAACCTTATAATGTTGGTCTATATAAACAGACCTTCATCTCCATTATTGGGATTTTTCACTTGACTTTTGAATCAAATTGAGATACACAAGTGTTATATATACAATAGAGAGAATTGAGAGAGGAGAAGAGAGTTTTCTTGAAGAATTTGAAAATTTTGAGAAGAATTGAAGATTTTTGGAAGAGCTTCACAAGATATAGAAGAAATCCTTGAGGTCATAGAGGTAAGCTCTCAATCTTTGGTAGAATTAGGCAAATTTAATCACAAATTCATAGTCCTAGGATCTTTTACACATTTTCAAAACCTCTCTTCCCACCTCATTTCATCACACACCGCATAGAATTTATGATTGGATCTCATGGTAGTTCATTAGCTTGGATCTAAACAAGCCTTGGGTTTACAAAATATGAGTTGGTTTTCAAGAATTGGCTCTTTTGTTGAAATTTCGTAAGAGAACTTTGATTTTAAACTTCTATTTTCCTTTTGATTCATAAGATTTTATATATGTATTCCTTTGAGTCCTTTTGAGTTCAATTCCTTAGTTCCCTATGATCTTATGATTCATATGGAGATTAAGGTAAATCATAGTCATATCTACATAGTTGGTGAGATTCAAGTCGTAGCTCATGACTTGGATCTCCCTACTAGGGATCTTATGGAATCCATACTATATTCCATAGAGGTTTAAGTAAATTTGGGTCTTATTTAGTCTCCAAGGACCATTAATTTGTGAGGAGAATGGCATGCCATAGTTTTAATTTCCTCAAGGATCATATGTTTGAGAGAGGATTTAGATGTAAGTTTTCATAGTTTGTTTGTTGAAATCTAGGGAACTTGAATGTTCAAGAGTCCATAAGATTGAATAAGACCTTAGGATTC
This sequence comes from Hydrangea macrophylla, assembly GCA_033977485.1. Classification (NCBI taxonomy): domain Eukaryota; kingdom Viridiplantae; phylum Streptophyta; class Magnoliopsida; order Cornales; family Hydrangeaceae; genus Hydrangea; species Hydrangea macrophylla. Next base: position 111,993,369 of record CM066999.1, read on the forward strand.
TCTTGCTAGATCTTCAAATATGAGATCTATGATGGAGATCCATTAAGGCTAAATCTATGGATCACTTTATATTTCATCACTTATTCTAACAATCATAATCATACTTGATCCTAGTTCTCTCTAGAATCATGGATCAAGTTTGTTTCAAAATGTGACCACTAATCTAACCATGGTGCAGTGAATCCTTAAACCCGCAGTGATCAAAGATTTTTCATTAAATCATGGTCTATTGGAATGGGATGAGACCAATTGGAAGATGTTCATAAGTCACTTAAGTACCTCTGTAATTTTTGTTTTGATGAAATTTCATGTCCAAGATGGTTTGGTCTTATGATTTCAAAACAAGCAACTCTCTGTCCAAAATTCCAAAACAGTAAGTCCATTTTAAAAATAATAAATCAGAACCTTAACTGAACTTCCTTGGCCTCTAATAAATTTTTCTAAGAAGTTTAATGTGTTACGAAGACACCCTAAAAAGATCTAAGTGTTTCCCATTATTTTACTATTTTTATAAAATCATACAAAAACTCTGGACAGAGAGTTGCAGATTCCTGAGTGATGTCTAGTGTTTTTATTTATTCCCAGAGATCTAACCGTTCAATCTTTGATTTTCTTCTTGGGTTAGAACCTAGACTCACAGAGGCATATCATATCCAAAAATCATTAAGATCCAACCGTTGAAAGCATGCTTTTTCTACCTTTTAAAATCTGGTCTACTCTTTATAATTCATGAGAAATAGTCATTATTTTTGTCTAGTCTCATTGATCTTAACTTAAATGGTTTCCAAAGTGCTTTGGGACTCAAATCATGTTTTGAATAATGATAATTAAGTCTAAATCCAGAGGCTAAGTGATCCAAATTAGTGAAGAGTTCATAGCTTGTCCTCATTCGTGTTTACATCCATTCATTCATCCATGTATATTGATGCTTATAGTTAGGATTTAATTCTAGTTTGATTTGTCCCTAATTGAACCTAGTTGTGAATTCCTTATAATCATGTTGGGATTATACTACTTCTATATGGACATTGTATTGGCTCCTAGTTGAGACTTGCATATCTATAGAGGTAATATGTTTTCAACTAATTAGAAGGAATCCATAAATAGGTCAATTTTTGCCATGCTTGATAGATTGAAGATAGAAACACTAGGGTTGATTATTTGGTATCATATTTTTAATCAAAGCAAGTGTACTAATCTTTGTTTTGTAGCGCTTTTTGAGGTACAATTTCTCAAACCATTCTCTAGTTTATTTTATTCATTGATTTATTGATTTTTTGACCTTATGTGCGACATCTTAGACTAGGTATTGCCTTATTTGTATATATGAATTAGAGACATTTTCTTAGATTTTATCTTTATTTGTGTGCATTGCACGTTTAAATTCGCAGCTGAATCCCGGGTAAGTTTCCTAGTTCCCTATTTGCACATCATCTTGCTTGCCACTTGAATTACGTGGTTTATGAATGATATTTTATCGTTAGCAATCTTACCCCCTTTTTAATATGATTTTGTAATGTATATCTACTACTATATAATAAGAAGACAACTCCATTAAGCAAGTACGTCAAAAAATATGAACTTTCTCTTTTGCCCTTCACTACATCATAATTACTCATATATCTATCTATGCATTGTAAGGATATATTGATTTGTGTGAGGGTAAATCTATCATTTTGGACAAATAATTACATTCAAGTCAGCTTTTGAAATTTTATTTAATATAATAATGAGGTTTTAATCAACAATCTTGTGTCTAATTATATTTGGGTCAACAATTTTTGGGAGAATTATTATTGACTTCAAAAGAAGTCAACAAAAGTGGCTATTTTGGTGGCTATTTAGGAATTGGTCACTAATATTTACAATTTGGTCAACTTCTTCTCTCAAATGAGGTTTCAATTAACAATTTGTGTCTAATTACATTTGGATCAATAATTTTTGGGATATTTAATATTCACTTCATAAAAAGTCAAAAAAAAAAAAAAGTGGCTATTTTAGTGGTTATTTAGGAATTGGTCACTAATATTTCCAATTTGCTCAACTTCTTCTCTCAAATTTAGGATTCATATATTGTAATATGTGTAATTGCATTCAGGTCAGCAAGTTTTGGGATATTTAGTATTCACTTTAAAAAAAATTTGAAAAGTGGCTATTTTAGTGGCTATTTAGGAATTGGTCACTAATTTCACATTTTGGTCAACTTATTCTCTAAAAATTAAGTTCTGGTATATCTAAAATGTTAAATAAAGTGGTTATTTTAGTAGCTATTATGAATTGATCACTAATATTTACATTTTGGTCAACTTTTTCCCTCAAATTCAGGATTTATAGATTGTATTCGAATATCAATTAAGGCCTACAAACAGATTCATGCCCTTTTTTAGAGGAAATACCCTACTTGTGTCATATATTTTTAGTAGCGCTTTATTAGGTACCTTTATTACTCATTTATAAGATAGTCATAATTATCAACTTCTTCCGTAAGAAGAGTTTTAGATTAAATAGTTACATTTACAATTTCCTATTTAACTGTTTTAACATCTTATTATACACCTTTAACAACCACTTAACCACACGAAACAACATAATTAAATTTTCTGCGCAACACGCAGACTAGTGTATATATATATATATTTGTTGAGGGCATGCTTAGATTAATAATTTGATTAAAAATGATGTTGAGTAGAGGTCTATCACAAGATAGGATGAAAGGGGGTGTTTTAGTCCGCCGGGCTCCTTTCCCTTTCATTCCATAATCCCCGAACCCACTTTATCTTTGGTTTCGCAAAACATCGGTTTGCTTTTTAAATGGTTTCTTAATTTTTCTTTAAAAATTAAGTGGCGACTCTTTGTATTTGAATTTTGAATAAAAAATATTTTAAACACAAAAGTGGGCCCAAATGCAAGTATCCACACACATCAAGAGAGCAAACCCGCGTTGACACCGGGGCCTAAGTCGCGAAGTGCCGCCCAGTCGACTATGTTGAGAGAGCGAACCCGAGTTGACACCGGGGCCTCTGTCATGAAGTGCCGCCTAGTCGATTGCGTTGGGAGAACAAAACCGCGTTGACACCGAGGCCTCAGTCACGAAATGCCGCCCAGTCAATTACGTTGAGAGAACAAATCAGCGTTGACACCGGGGCCTAAGTCGTGAAGCGCCCCCTAGTCAATTGCGTTGAGAGAGCAAACCCGCGTTAACGCCGGGGCCTCAGTCGCGAAGCACCGTCCAATCGATTGCATTGAGAGAGCAAACCTGCGTTGACACCGGGGCCTCAGTCACGAAGTACCGCCCAGTCGATTGCATCGAGAGATCAAACCCGCGTTGACACCGGGGCCTTAGTCACGAAGTGCCGCCCAGTCGATTGTATCGAGAGATCAAACTCGCATTGACACCGGGGCCTCAGTCACGAAGTGCCGCCCAGTCGATTGAGTCGAGAGAGCAAACCCGCATTGACACCAGGGCCTAAGTCTCGAAGTGTCGCCAAGTTGATTGCGTCGAGAGAGCAAACCCGCGTTAACACCAGGGCCTAAGTCGCGAAGCGCCGCCCAGTTGATTGCGTTTATCCGTTTAGAAGACCAACTCATTAGTCAAAGAGACTCCGAATTCTAAAGATAGCTCGCCTAGCAAGTTGAGGCAACCGCAAGAATTGAGTAGCATAGAGCATGGATTGCGTCTAAAAACGTCAGGATTACACGATTTAGGATCATATCATTTGTAGAGCATGAAGCTGCATTGACCGCCGTCATTTGCATGAGCACGTGCATCACGACAGGATAGGCGCATTCATCCGTATGACTACTTGTGTTTGTGTGTTTGAACCTAGCCCAAACTACGTCTCGGTCTAATTCCTGAGTGGATACGTAGGCAGCTCATCATTGAGCACGACCAGCATGAACCATTGTCGCGCGCCTGTTTTCTTTTGCAATGCATTTTGTTTTACCTAAATCCGACAGTTTGGTCAAAGGCTTGTCTTCACACAGGCTTCGACATTCACTTGTGAAACGTGTTGCTCCACAAGTTCTATCAAAAAGGGACAAATTGTAGACACCCCGATTTTGACCAAACAATCGAATTAAGGGGAGTATCATCTCCAAGTCTGATGATGACAAAGTCCAGTAAAATTGAAGTGTTTCAGGCTCATCGGAAGGTTCTCCGATTGCAATAAAATTTTCACAGAAAAGAAAAAAGACCTGGTGATCAGAAAAATTCGGGTATAAACTACCAGTTTTGGAAAATTCTTCAAAGAAAATCTTTTAAAAAGAAAAGGAAGAAAAAGAGAGAGAAAAGAGATAAAATAGAAAAAAACGGCACATGACACATGTCACGGCATTCACGGGTTGCCAGCGCAGCACTCTCTGATTGTCGTACGACAGTAAGTAAGTGCTGCAACGACACTCAATGATCGCCGCAAAAATATACCAAATGCCACGAAGATCAAAATTCCAGAAAATACGACAGTCCGCGGAGTTGCTTGCGACATTCTTTGAATGCTGCATCGGCATTCACTAAATGCTGTGTCGGCAATCAGTGAGTGTCGGTCTGGCATTCATTGGGTTCCACTTCCATCTCCACCGAATGCCGCGTTTTGTGTCTGCCAGCTTTGAAATAATGCGTTTTGTACCTTCAAAAGGACATACAGGATTAGGGTTTTCACTGCGAATTTACTGAAATACCCCTTTGAAGTTTGCCTATATAAGGAGGAGTATCCTCAATGGAAAGGGGACTACTACATAGTTTTGAAAAGTAGACTTAGAAGAGGAAGAATTTTGGGAGGAATTTAAGAGGAATTTAGGAGAATATTTGGGTAGAAGAGAAGAATTTTTGGGAGAAGAACCTGAAAGAAGAGTGACGACATCCTATTGACGCGTTTTCTTATCACACCCAAGTGTAGGTGATCGTACAAGTAATAAAGTTCTGGAAGTCCAGGTCGAACCCACAGGGAACGGAATAAAATTTTATTAAGTTAGGCAGATAACTATTTTTTTTCACTAAAAAGAAAATAAAAGATGATGGATTTTTGTGGGGTTTTACTAAACTACTAATTTTTATATGTTTGCAATAAAAGTAATTAAAGCTATTTTTTTCTTAACAGTTTATGGTAAAGATTTTAACAGTGCAAAATAAATTAACTAACATACTAGTAAGAAAAGGAAGAAAAATATATAAAAGCTAAATTTTTGTGAGATAAACTTTTTAGATTTAATAATAGCGAAAGATGGAAAATAATACAGATATTTAAGCAAAACTATTATAAAATAGGAAATATTAATTAACTAAGGGGAAATGATTTAAAGGAATTGGGAATATGCAAACCAACACTAGATCCCACAACTTTTGTGCATTTGAAAAGCATTTGGCATTTAAGACCGCAGAGTCATTCTTTATTTAAAAATAAACTTTCACTAGTCAGGGTCATATCAAGTGTGTCAGGTTTGATATGAAACGATATCGTTTGGTTTAAAGAAAAATAAAAAGGCAATTGGGCAGTAGCCAGGTTCGAACCGTGCCCCGCCGCGGACGTGGGTTATTCGGCGTCCAGTCCCCACCACTCTGCCACTACACAATTGCCTATCCATTATTGGATAGAAATATATATAAACACATATTTGAAATATTAACTTTGTCATATGAGTTGTTTGAGTATGCTAGGTGTTTTTTATGACAAAAGGCATAGTTTGACAATCCACATAATTAGGCTTTTTATTTCAAATATGTACTCAATATAGCCATAGTATATAAACATGTTAAATGGTCATAAACTATAGATACATAGATATTTTTGGCCATAAATGGAAAAATAACTCATCTAGATAAATTTGCCCATTTAAGTTTAGTGCACAGAAGCTGTGGTTTCTAAGTTTTTATTACATATCCCCAATTAAAGTTTTAGCCTACCATTTTGGAATTGAAACTGTCTTCCAAATAAAATTTAAAAGATAAATTAAATAGGTGTAACAGTGACTGCTCAATTAAAACTAAAGTTGTAAAACTAAGGTAAGAGTGAAATATAATATTATTATATTATTTTCCTACTTAACATGAGCTGTGGTTGAATTTGTGGAATCTGCAAAATAACAAAGTTTAGTACAACTAGGCTAATAAAATATACATAATTGGAAATACAGAACCAAAAATAAAATACTAAACATTTGACTTTGGATTCTTGTGGGGTCACAGTGGTTGAACTCCAAGAACACAAATAAGGCCAAACCAAATCCAAATATACTTTTGGAGTGAGATATGAATATGGTGTGCTTGAGGCTTTGGTAGGTGATTACAACAATTACGTGGCTAAGAAATCTGGCATTTAATCGCAAAATTTGTCTTTTAGTGAATGAAAATATTGCTATAAAAACTGGAAATTTGGAGTTTCAAACTATTTTAAGGACAACTATAAGTACTACTAGACTTGAAATATTAAATCTAATTTTAAATAGGACTATTTTTACTACTAAAAATTGACAACGGTCATACAAGAAAACAAATATTTTAAATTTAAGAAATACAGTACATAAAGTTTTGCTACATATTTTTGAACATAAAATCATCAATTACATAAAAGTAAAATTTTACAACTACTAGAACTAGAAAAGGCAAAGAAAAACTAAAGTTTCCTATTTCTAGGGACAATATAAAGTGCTCACATAATAACCTCCCCTAAACTATTCTCTCAGTGATTGTGTGTTGTGTGGAGCTTGCTGTAAGCTGTGTGTTTTGAGCTTGCTGTCTTTGGCTCAATTTATAGACGTTTGTTTAGAGACAAATCATCATCGCGTTCGTCAGCGTTTGCAAATTTTCTTCAATTCGTCTCCTTTTTTTTTCCTCCCTTTTCTGACACTTTGAAAGCTGTTCCTACAAAAAGAGAGAGATAGAGTTAGAGAAAAATAATAATAAAAAAATAAACTTAACATCCAACTTTGGATGTTTCTTCGTTGCTTTTTTTTTTTTTTTTTTTTTGTGGAATGATTTACAGGTTACTATTCATCTTTTGACTATGGAATGTACTATGGTGTGGTTGCTACTTCTTTTCTTCCCTTTATTTCACTTCACTTTTACCTAAACATATAAAATGTGTAAAAACAAATAATTACATGCATTTAAGTGACATCACTATTAAATTATATTAATTCAAATATGCATGTAAAACTAGAAATTTGGGGGATTAAATGAGCAATATGTCTATTATATTGGCACATAAATGCGCAATATTCAATGTTCGTCAAAGAGCTTGGAAGATCTTCAAAATATAGAAGTTTGAGGATAGTTTAGAGGTGATCCTCTAATCTTAGTTGTGCTTTCTTTCTTTTGAGCCTCTAATCTTCAAAAATCACTTAGTATTTCTTGATTAAGTTTTAGAGTTTTGTTAGTAAACTTGGAAGTCTTAGCTTCCTAGTTCTTTGATTCTTCTTTTCTTTTTATTGTTTATGCTCTTCTCTTGAGACTCTTGGGGATCTTCCATATCTCACTTGAATCTCATGAGTTTGATCTTTTAGTCTCATCTAAGCTTATGCTTCACATGAGATTTAAAATTGATCATCATTTTATTAAGAACAAGTAGATGCATCCAAACCCCTACCATGGTTTGGGTTCTCTAACTTGGAGTTTTCATGGATTCTCCTTTATATTCCTTGAAAACTCATGAGTACTAGTCATGTCTTAATCTCCAATGACCCTCAATGGAAAGGAGAGTTAGGTTTAGGACAAGCCAATATCCATGGCTTGGTTGATAGATGTAATAAAAGGATGACAAGTCCAATAGTGGAGCAGTGAATTCATGAACCAGTTTTGATCAAGGATTTTTAGTTAAATCGCGATCCATTGGAATTGAATAAGACCACTTGGAATGTGTTCACAACACAAAGATCTACCACTACAATTTTTGTTTTAGTAAGATCTCTTGGATAATATGGTTTGGTCATAGGTTTTGTGAGACAACCATATTCTGTCTAGAGTTTCAGAACAGCAAATTAGTTTCAAAATGAGTAAATCCGAACCTTAATCAAATATGTTTAACCCTAAATAAGAAGGAATTCATAATTATGTCAATTTTGTCATACTTGATAGAATTAAGCTAGAAGTTTAGAAATTTTATTTAAGATTATATCTTATCTAAAGCATGTGGACTAACCCTTTGTTTTGTAGCGGTATTAAGGTATGATTTCTCAAAACCCTCTTTAGCTTATTTAATTTCTTAATTTTATTGATTTTTTGACCTCATGCGCGGCACCTTAGAATTAAGATTTTCCTTATGTATATATATGTTATTAGAGACCTTTTATTAGGATTCTACTTTTTGTATGCATTGCACGTTTCAAAATCGCTGCTGGATCTCGGGTAAGTTTCCTAGTTCTCTATCTATACATCATCTTGTTTGCTACTTAAATTATGTGGTTTATGAATGATGTTTTGTCATTAGCAATCTTACACCCTTTTAGGCATGTTTTTGTAATGTATATTTATATATATATATATATATGTATTAATTGAGGGCATGCTTAGATTAATAATTCGATTAAAAGGATGTTGAGTAGAGGTCTATCGCGAGATAGGATGAGAGAGGGTGTTTTAGTCCGTCGGGCTCCTTCCTCTCTCATTCCATAATCCCCGGACCTAGTTAATCTCTGGTTTTCAAAAAAAGATCAATTTGCCTTTAAAACGGTTTCTTAATTTTTCTTTTAAAAATTAAGTGGCGACTTGTGTTTTGCGTTTTGAATTTAGAAAGAAATTTAAATAGTTGTGGGTAAAGAAAAATGTGATATCCACAGTACCATACTTAGTTAGCCAATCCATTCCTAGGATCACGTTACACTCAGACATTGATAAGACTGTCAATTCTGCTAGGAGATTTCTATGTTCTAGGGTTTAGGGACAATCCTTGCACACCTTACCTAACTTAAAAGTTACTCCCAAGGGCGAAACGACATTAAGGGTCGACTCAGGTGCTTGGGGAACCAAACTCAAATCACGCACAATCTTAATAGCTATGAAAGAATGGGCAGCACTGGTATCAAACAAAGCTCTAACTTGTGTGTGAAATAAAATGATTTTACCTTCCAAGTTCTGCTGTTCTTCAGCATTATATCATGCATTTTCAAGGATGATGGCATTCACCCTAATCTATCCTTGTTGTCCCTGAGCAGGCGCTCCATAGTAGCCTCCTCGAGGTGCTCGGTAATCCTTGCTCATGTGACTAGACTTGTCACAGTTGCGACAGATGAGATCATTATGGCGGTTGGTCTTGGGAGCTATGTAATACCTTGCAATGTGTCCGGGCACTCTACAGTTGAAGCATCCATCAATGTTCTGTCGATGGACGGCAGATTGTGCCTGAGGTTGTCCTCGCTGTTGATGTTACTGTCGAGGAAAGTTGGCTTGGGACTTCCTTGTCCCGTCCCAAGTGCGCTTGTTTCCCTAATAGTTTTTAGTCTGGGGTTTCCAACCCTGATTATTCCTCGATGATTGCGCGACAAAGTTCCTTGTTTGGAAGGTCTTGGGTGGAGGTCAATTTGCTTGTGGCCCTTGCACAGGTAAGCATCATTTTCCAAACTTGAGCAAGACTGGCAATCCCTTCAAATGTCTGGCCGAGATGGCCTATCATCATGTGTCGGAGGTATGGGTTGAGTCCTTGATGGAATCGCTTGACCTTCTTGGCGAGGGTATCTATCATGTGCGGAGCGAAATGAGAAAGTCGCTCGAATTGTGTGGTATACTCCCTAACCGTCCAGTCCCTGGAGTTAGGCTCAAGAAATTTCTCTCTTGTTGGTCTCTTTCATTGTCGGGGAAATACTTCTCGAGAAATCGAGTCTTGAATGCTTCCCAAGGCATGATCCTTGCAGCATCGATCCCAATTGTGACTCTCTCGGCCTCCTACCAGTCTGCTGTGGAGTAAGTCAATTGAAATGCGGCTAGACGTCTCTAGTCAAGCTCACTGCATTCTAGGGCTTCGAAGATTAGCTCCAACTCTCGTATCCATTGTTTAGCTTTCCACGATTCTACCATGTAGTTGAACTTTTTGGGTCGCAGGCCACAAAATCGTTCCAATACCTTATTGCCTGTCTACCTCGGAGGAGTAACGTGGTTGTTGCCGTTATTGGCTCGATGAGTGGCATTGTTGTAGGTGTCGCCAATGTGTTCCATTCGTTGCATGAACACTTCTAAGACTCCGATAGGGTCCATACCCTTAGGAATGGGTGCTCCTATTCGTGCTTGATATCTCATGTTCCTAGCCATAGTGTTCCGTGTGAGGTGTACCTATGAAAGATCTAATGATTAGATGGCAATCTTCCCTAGGAAATAACCATAAAATAAAACAACAGAAAGCATAACACGAATCTAAATCACATGCATGACATAAATAATAAGATGACAATAAAATAAATGATCTACCATATACATATCCAAAAGATGAACTACAGAGTACACAACAGATCATCTGTGTACCGCATAGTACATGATCCTATACAAGATCTAAAAAAAGATATAAAGAACCACCACTAGTGGCAACCTATACAAAAGGGCTATGGTCAATAGCTGTCTATGTAAGAGTCAAAAGTAAGTGGACAACATGTCCTGAAGTCAAAATCAAAAGTTTAAGTCCTAAAGGTCCTGGACTCAAAAGTTGTCTATGTCAGATCCACAGAGAGAAGCCTCATCCTCTGGGGTAATCTCGGACAAAACATCGTCCTCATTCATGTCATTGTCATCCATTATATCCTCATCCTTCATCACTTCCTCCTCGGGTAGCTCGGGTCCATTATGATCCATAATAACTCCCAAGTCTCCCACATCGGCCATATCGGCCTGGGCTGCATCTAATGCAGCTGCAAGTGCCTCGGCCTCTGGCATAGCATGGGCCAACCTTGTTGCTCCTATCTCAAATCTATGTGGATGTGCAGCCATCTCCGCAGCACACTCTGCTGCCAACTGTGCTATCACACCACGTGGTAGGACTTGTACCACAGCATCATCACCTGCCTCATCCTCTGCTATCTCATCCTCCTCCATTGGGTAACCTTCTGTTAGTACAATATCTACACCAACTGGCACATCCATACCAGATGGGTCCTCTGAGTCCTCCTCCGGATCATACTCTAGCTCCTCATCGTCGGTGTCCTTATTCTCCTCATCCTCCATGTCCTTGTCGTCATCTTCTAGCTCATCATCGTCGCCACCCTCATCCTCGTCTAGATCCTCATCCTCTGGGTCCTCATCTGTTGGGGGTGCATCAGCCATGGCCTCCTCTGGTAGGAGTGGAGATGTCTGTGGTGGTGGCTCTGTCGGGGGAGGTGAGGGCACTGCTCTAACCTCTATAAGTAGAACCTGATAAGAAAAACGGTCTCGTAGCATTTGTAGTGAATCCTCCTTGATGCGTTGAAAGGTGTCTTTATGGTAGATCATCTCTTGACGTATCACCTCTGGATCCTGGGTCCCAAATCTCTGCTGCTCAATCAGCATCTCACTGCCTCTGTGATGGCTCTCTGCCTAACCCTCCAGGCATAGTATTGAGGATCTACAGGCCTCATACACATAGTGTCCTCCTAACTCGTCTAGAACGAACACCGGTGGTGCCATGCTACCTGAAAAGAGACTACCTTAAGTCTCAACTAATCTTAATGATCATCTATAGGAATCTCAAGGTTCTACGAACAAATGGTGTGGGACAATTAGTGAGTGAAAAGGTATAAACCTAAGCTCTGACACCAAAAATCATGTCACACCCCAGAACGGCAAAAATAGAGGGAAAAAAATTACTTTTTGGGTCCAAAGGCAGCAACTGGTGAAGTCACATGATCATCTCCACCACGCAGTACTAAACAACAGAAAGGATAAAGAGATAACAAATTATAATCTAGGTTCTGGTTAAAACATAACTTAATGTCAAAGGGAAGTTACTAGCTATTACAATCAGAGTCTCGAATCAAATAAAACATAACGGAAACACAAATGTTAAGGAAAAATATACCTGATAGAAAAAGGTCTGAAAACAATAAGGATAATTAAACTACTATCTAACCTAATCTTCAATTGGCATATAAGTAGTCATCGACGTAGTAGTCTTCCTCCGCCTGACCTTCGTCGGGATAATCCTCCACAGGAGCATCATCACCAGTATAGATACTAACAGCGTATCAACTATTGAAGTTATTACAAGTTTTGAATGATAAACAATTAGGTTCTATTAAATGTATCTTCTCTTAAATCTAACTGATTATTCGATTACTAACGTCTTACTAAATTACGACCGACAACACATTATGATGGAATAACAGACTCAACAGTAGTTCACTTCTAAAGATACACCATTGCTCCGTCCACCGCTTTTAAGAACATATGCACAATCCACCACATCTCGTGGACACCACATTAGTCCATCCTCAGCTTCTAAGAACATATGCCCAGTTCACCGCACTATTGGGATGTGACGCTTTAAGTTATAGTACATCATTCTAATGCCACGACTTATTGCTATCTACTTGTGATCCCATTTCACCGCTTTTAAGAACATATGCACAGTTCACCACTTTTAAGAATATGTCATTGGATCAACAAGATATCTTAGGGCTACTTGGTCTAGTCCACCGCTTTTAAGAACATATCATGACCAAGGCCCGTCCACGTAAGATTCCCGAATCTTGAACAAACCTACTTAAGTTCAACTCTAACATCGACACATTCCCATGTGGCCAGACTATATTGAATGAAACGAACGAGAACCCAAACGGTTCACGACTAAATACGTTATTTAATGTTACAACATCATTCGTTAATCTTAACGTTACTACGATCCTACGTCGCATTTTCTTATAATCACGTTGTATTACATGTGGGGGATTCAGAATAGTCTATAAATAACTAAACATTTATATTATAAACTAAACAAGAAAAATAACATTCTGTAACTGTCAAACGACTGGGACAGAGGTCCAATCGATTTGTATAAAAGCAGTTCAATCGATTGGGAGTTCAATCAATTGGGAAAAGTCCAATAGATTGCTAACTTTGGCAATCGATTGCCATATGCAATCGATTGCATCACATAGCAATCGATTGGGATCTTATCTATGGAAATCGATTCAAAAAAGTCCCGATCGATTGGGACTTCGTCTTCTTCACAATGAAGGCAATCTAGCAATATAAATACAGAAAATAATGATCCATGCTCTTTAATTTATCTTCTCTTATACAAGCTCTAATATCAATGTAATGCTACCAAGTGAGTTTATAACTCACTTTAGAGGATAAGGGTGTGTTTGGGTTTGTGTTTGGAAAGCTTGGGCTCTCCAATGGTGGTCCTCTCTCTCTCTCTCTCTCTCTCTCTCTCTCTCTCTCTCTCTCTCTCCTTCTTCTTCTTCTTCTTCTTCTCTGTCTTCTTTCTCTTCTCTTTTCTGTTTTTCTTTTCTTTCTTTTTTTCTCTTCTGGTATTCTTCTTCTCTTCCTCAGTCCATGTGTGTGTTTGAGTGTATATATATAACACACAGAATACACAGATACACTATCTCTCTCTCTCTGATTTCTGTAACCAGAAATACATCCAAGACGGTTTCATATTTATAGAGGGATTAGTGTTCACGTGGCCTCTCCCTAGCCAAAGCAAAAGAATCTATCCAGCTACTGCCAATCAATTGGCAAGAGTGGCAAGAGATTGGGGTGCCAATTGATTGGGGTTGGGTATTAAATGATCCAATCGATTGGTATAGGATGTGAATCGATTGATATCCAAGATAAGGCAATCAATTGGGAAACTAGTCCAATCGATTGGGATACAGATTACACCAAAGGTAAAGCTAAACTCATACAAGTATTTAAAAAAAAAAAAGGATACAAGGTCTTATTCATATACTACATTACAGAAATACAGGGTATTACATGTATATATAATTAAAACAACTATAATTTGAGGGTGCCCGAAAAAGTTACATGAGGGACCAAAATGCCACAAAATTTTATTTAGAGACCAAAGTATAAACATGATATAATTTGAGAGTACAAAATATATTTTACCCCAAAATGATTAGGCATGATAACATCAAATAGTCAGATGCCGTGCATAAAATTTACCTCATGTCTTATGAATTAAACATTTCATGTTAATTTATTGTTTTATTTTTGGACTGGAAAAAATATATAGTTTTGCTTGTTATTTTATCATGTGCTGTTTCCTGAAATAGTAAAAGTACTTATAATTTTGATAAATCTTAATTTACATGAAGTATTTCAAATCTTTCGTGTCAAGAAAAGATATGTAAATGTAAAAATGAGTTGAAAAAAATTCTGTGACAACAAATAGTGGAAACGATTATGATTAGACTTCATTTTAAAAAAAAAAAAAACAAAACTAGAAAAAAACTGTAAAACAACTTTATCTCAATTATAATGCAAGTTATTAATGTTGAAGCTTGATATACATTGTTGGGCCCATTCTCTAACAGCTTAAGCTTTTGGAGTAGTTGGTATCTTAACATGGTATCAGAGCCTTGTTTGTGGGAGGTCCTGGGTTCGACTCTCCATCCCCGCTTTGTTGTGCATATTTGCACTTTGTTATTTGTCTCCAATATGATGGATCTGAGTTTGGTTTGTTTGCTCTCCACGTGCAAGTCGGGGTTGCACGTGAGGGAGGGTGTTGAAGCTTGATATACATTGTTGGGCCCATTCTCTAACAGCTTAAGCTTTTGGAGTAGTTGGTATCTTAACAATTAACATAACGCCTCAAGTTATTGCAACTATAATTAGCTCACCAATAAGCATTTGACCATACAGCTATTCCTCTTGTAGGAAAATAATAGTTTTCCTTCAACCTAATCCATCAAAGAGACCAACCACATAGGGAGGGATTTCGGATGGATCATAATAGTTTTCCTTCAACCTAATCCATAAAAGAAAGATCAACACATAGGGTGGATTTCGAATGGATCATATCAGAATTGATGTATTAAAAATGTTTCATAATTTTTTAAATATAGAAACTTATTTCTGATTCAGAAACTTTAGAATTTTGAAATACTGTTGGGATTCCAAAGTTTTGGAGTTTGAGAAAAGTTTTGGAGATTGGAATTTTATTTTTTGACTTGTTCTTCATCATTTATATATATATATATATATACATACAAACTAGTTGGAATGTGGCACGTGGAAAATTAAAATAAATCATAATGATATTATAGTTCCTAAATTTGGTTCACCAAAAGTATTTCAATAGAAATTAAGTGATTCCCAATGTAAGTTAAAACATTTGAGAAATTAAAAAATATGTAATCAATTCTGCCAAGGCACTGTATTACTTTAGCATGTACATATTTATTAATATTTACAAATTAATAAAGATGACCACTCTGTAATTTTTTTTACAAAAATAGACCTATTTGTAATTCTTGTGCTAGAAGATGATCATTATGTAATTGTGCCTTAAAAATTGACCTATATGTAAATATGATAAAACAACCAACTATATGTAAATATTGTGCCAAAAGATGACTATTCTATAATTTTTCTTACAAAAATTGACCTATATGTAAATATGATGTCAGCAACCGTTTTTGTTGACTTTTTTAATGAAGTCATTTGTAATTATGGTTGAAAAAGTTGACTGAACTTGAAATATTAAGCCAAAATTGATTGAATCCTCATTATTATATTAAATATAAAATCTCAAAAGTTTGGCACAAATGTAATTATTAGTTGACTTGAATGTAATATTGTCTGAAAGAGAGAATAAGCCTCTTAACAAATCAGTACATCCTTATGAAGTTACACACATGTACAAGTAATTATGATATACTAAAGGAATATTATGGTATTTGACCGACTATGCAATTACCGTAAAGGACAGAACAAACAGAGAAATACCGAAATTGGAGAAATTGATTGAATTGGCACACAAACCCAAACATTTGCCCCTTTATATATGTTAGTAGAAAAGAGTACAAAATTTTAGTTGAAAACAATTTCATATCATTAGTTTTGAAAATGAGCAAAGTTTGGGCCACACCCTTACACACCCAAAAAGCAACCACACTCCGTGTGGTTGCTTTTTGGGTGTGTAAGAATATACCCCTAGCACTCACCTTTGAAAATATAATACATAGGCCTTTATTTATTTCATGTTAGAATTTTCGAATTGGAAGTTGTTCAGAATATTTTAAGAAATAGAATTTTAAGAATATCTAGCAACATTTCGATTTGACTACCCTTCTTTTTCTTTTTCTTTTTCTTTCTTTTTTTTTTTCCCTCAACTTTTGGAATTTTGGCGACTAAGAACTAATTCTACAATTCATAATCATAATTTTCGTCTGGTTTCAGAATTTTCGTTCTAACTTGCACCCATGTGACCACATATTAGCAAGAACGAAACATAGTCAAAATTAATTGTGAGATTTTTTCTTTTCCAAAATAAGATTTAAATTAAAACAAATACTTAGAAAGCATTTGAGTACTTCACCTGAATATATTTTATAATTCAAACATTTTACTAAAATACGTCTGATATGATTCTTCTAGATCTCAATATTTTTCAAAAAGATGTTAGAAAAGTGTTATTACAAGTTAAGTATTTAGCTAGGTTGATGTTTCAATTTGCTAAAATCTACCCTCTCGTATACCAATCACGTGCAAAACACACTAGTATGCATAAAATATATACACTTTACATATTGTATTATACATTATCAAGTAATGCAAACGAGAATCATGAGAGAGAAAAGGGGGGACCCCCAACAGAACACGCGCAAATGCACACACAACATAGTTTTTCGGCCCCTCATATAATTTTATTGAGATATTTAATACACGACTGGTAGTGGATGAAAGAAGGAAATATCAACTTCCCAACGAATGGAAATGGACAAGGACAAGGACAAGTACCTAAGAACTAAGAATGGCTTTAGATGGTACCAAACAAACGAATCCAAAGAGAAACCAGTAATTACCGAAGAAAACAATCCCAAGCAATCACAGAATAAACACAACGATGTAATTTAGGTCGGCAAATTGTGCATACATCCACAACCAAGAAGACAGCAAGATTTCACTATGAATATAGGGATTATAATGCTCACAACTCTCTTGAAAGGTCTAGGTTACTCCCAACAAGTATATTGAGATGTCTAAAACAGACAGCCTAATATAACCCCTAATCCTTGATGAAGACGGGGTACCGTTCAGACGCCCGCCACGAGAAACACCGCTTCCCGTCCGACTTGCATGTGCTAAGCCCGTTCAAATGCCTATCGAACGGGCAGCTCGTGGATTCTGCTTGCGTAACAATTCGAACGTAGGAACGTCCAGATGCCCCTGGCACTGTCTGGACGAATCGTCAACTTTCAAAAAGCCGAATTTGAGCCATTGTTTAACAGAACATTTAATGAATGAGCTACACAAGATTTGCTGTTACAATAGTTAATTACTCTGTTATTCAGCTCATTGGGACAAGTTTCAGGCTTAACAATTGAAGGAAATACAGGCTTATCAGTGGGTGATTGCAACTATTGAAGGCATAATGACACAACAAACTCAATAAATATTGCATGCTTCCCACCCGGTTTCTTCCTTACAAACCAGGTCATTGGTGATACTTCACAGTGCATAATCCCACCAAGAAACTGAATTTTTACCGGTAAACACACACACACAAAGTACAATGACTTGGTGTGTCTAGGACAACTGGTCAAGCATACATCTCCCTATCTTTTTGGTGTGTGTGCGTGTGTGTGTGTTTCTGTGTGTTTGCGGGTGTATCGCCACGTGTATTTACGTGATTAATTTGAAGTACAGCACAGGGCTACAAAACCTTCATATTTCATTAACAAACTATGAACTACAGCACTTCACAGTCTTGTCAGTTCCATCATGTTAACCAGAAACAGTAACAAAACGATGAAGTGTTAAGAAGAAAGAATCATACATGCCATACCATGATTACAAGGCAATTTGTTTCTCAATTAATAAAGAAGAGGTAATTAGATATACGCATCTATCCATGATCATTGTAAGCCAGCAACCAAAAGGGGTCCGATCGTGTAAATGGAACCCCAGAAATAATCACAAAAGAAAGCAAGCCAGATATATACGGGGGATGGTTCCGGAACATTTCGTGTATGCAAATGAAGCATAACTCAAAGCGTGTAATTTACTCACTTCCCAAGTTTAGTGAACCATCCTTCATTAGTTTTACGCTTAGACTGTTGAATCTCCCTCTTGAGTAATGACGAGAAGCCTTCCTCCAATCCGTTCCAGTTTTCATCATGGCCACAAACTCATCATAGCTGATTTTCCCATCCTGCATTTGCATAACAATTACGTGAGATTAAATAAATAGGGCCCCTTGGACTGGTTGTGGTTTTCATGTTAGGCAGTAGTAGGATCTGAAGCTTTATCTGTGAATTTGTGTTTCAGAACTATATTCAGAAGTGCTTTGGAAACTACTCTCTGCGGAATTTGGGACTGATTTGGAATTTGAGATGTCTTTTATAATAACAAGGGCACGGTGGGAATTATGAAAAGATACATTAAAACCTCCAATCTGCTTCCTGCATCAAGATTGTGGGTTGAAGCAACTCTAGACTTACTTCGGTCAAAAAAGATTATGAGTTTTGTAAAGTGTTTCCTCAAATCAATCCAAACCGACTGATATGTGTTTTTAGGTCCTCGAAGCATGTTTGGGCCCAATCGTGCACTTGTCATGATGAGATAGAACTTTACACTCATTACTGAGTCAGAAAATCAGACAAATTGAACTTAGAGAAAGGCGAAATACTGCCTACTCACCTTGTCCGTGTCAACTTCTAGGAAAATGTCATTAGCTACATCTGTACAATCATCAGCTCCATCTTCCATAAGGGCATCCCGAAGTTCATCTGGCTCAATGTAGCCATTTTCATCTTTATCGAAGTAGGAGAAAGCTTTGTGGAGATGCTCATCGTTGGCAATCCTTTTCAAATGAAGGAAAATGGCAATAAATTCTCCATAGTCCAGAGTTCCTTTACCATTCGTATCTACCTGTTACAAAATAACATCTCATTCAACAATCAAATGGGGATTAACTAGTTAGAAACTAAGAATTCATGTACTTCCAAGTAACTAAACTAAGCAACCAATACAATATATGACTAAATGTTTCATTTTCTTTTCTGGGTTGCATTGATGGACGTGTACAAGTGTTGTAAGGCATGGGAGATAGGGAACCATGTCATAATACGTAAAATAATAATAATAATAATAATAATGAACAATTAAGCACATCTTTTGAGTGACGTCCCAGAATCACTACTTGCAGTTATTCAATCCTTACAGTCATATCACATGATATATTACTTCCTTTTTTACTTTCATTTATGACCACATGATATTTGTTTGTTGATCGCAGATGTACAAATGTGGCGCCTCTATTTCAGAATTCTAGGATAACCTTTGACAACAATTATTTCCATAATAGAGCTCAAGGGACGACAACAGCAACAAAGGTCTGCAGTCATATCTATATCTATATCTATACTATCTATAAAAGCACCAAAGGGCTGAAGTGTTTTACACTTTTTAGTGTTTCCTAAAATGCCCCTTAAGTCTCACTTAATTGGGTCTTATAATTAACTTCATTACACCTACTTTGTTCCTTAATTATTTGGGCCCACTATATAGCTTCTTCACTTTTGAGTGTTCCACAAACCACTAAATATAGTCATGATCAATAATCAACTTTACTAAATCCAATTAAAGGTTACACTTGTAGTTCGTGTCTTAGGACTCAACTAATTTAAACGTTCAAATTTAAATTTAAATCACTAAAGAGAAATTTAAAACTAAATCATGAATAGCATCCAAAATTTTCATTATCAATTATTCACCACTAAAATTGTAAGATAGCATTTCACTATATCTGTGAAATAATCGTTACACACTATGCTCAAATTACATATGCATAATGATAAAGTACGTAATTAGACACTAACAACAAAACAAAACATATATTATAACAACTCAACATATAATAGAACACTGACTATCATCACAACTATGGTGGAGACTTCTATTTCCTAATAGACCCACACCACTCTCCTCCTCCTATTTCCTATTTGACAACTAGCTGTCTCTTCACAAAGATTGATCACTAATGATTCATTAACCTTATTCTAATAAAACTATGTTTTTCTTCCCTTTTGTTTGTGTCTGCTTTTAAAAATTACCTCCTAATTCTCATGTATATACAAAACTTCTTACAAACCACAATGGACCATTTGTTACAATTCCTACTTTTTTTTTGGCTAAATGTTACTGTTCTTACTTGGTTCCATATAAAATTGGGAACTACATGTGTTTGGTTAACTATTACCCATTGTGTTTCCAATAAAAATTGTTAATAAATTATAAGGTTAATTGTACACACACCCCATGCACTTAAGACATTTTTTCCAGTTTGCCCCTTGTACTTCAAATCATATCTCACTAATGAGAACATTTTTGCTCACCAAAGCACCTCATTGGGTGAGCATGTGGGACCCACAAGTTTTCACATTATTTTATCCTTTTCAATGTTATGGTCAATGAAAGTGACAATCGTAAAGAGTAAGTAGACTCACAGCTTCAATAAGCATCTGTATTTCTGACTCTGCAAGTTGTGAACCAAAATTATGAACTCCAGCTTTCAGTTCTTCAAGTGAAACAATACCATCATTATCTATATCCATCTTTTTGAACATTTCCTTGATATCTTCAACTTCTTCAACGGATAAAAATTCAGCGATAACCTAAAAATAGAAATTCTGTGATTAGTATTATTATATACTGTCAAAGAAAGCAAAAATGAAAATGGGAAGAGTACGCAACCAACCCTCAAGGCCTTTCTCTTGAATCTGTTCATCATTGAGAACTGCTTAAGTCTCGACTTCACAACATCTCCTAGAGGAACATTTGGAGCCTTTTTAGCATTTTGGAGCCAAGGGTGCTCTGAAGAAGAGAAAACTTGACATTAGCCAAAATGCAACTTATGTCCATGTTCAGATGCTACACCTAGTAAAACTCTCTTAACTTAATACCAGTTGTTACATATACATGACACTTAAAGCAAGCTGAACACAACATACAGATAATAATAATAATAATAATAATAATAATAATAATAATAATAATAATAATCACACAGCCTATAAAAATCACATATCGCCATTATTCATCATGTCTCAAAGCTGGTATGATTTCTCTTTTGTTTTCTCTTTGCCGTTGTATTTCTATTCTTCCCTTTTCTCTTTTTTCTTTTTCTTTTTTTTTTTTTTTTTCTATTTTTGTGGAAGGGCATGTTTGTAAAGCTGGCATGCTACGTTAAAACCTTCTTTTCTATCTTTCAGAGAGTCTAACAAGATGTGTAGAGGGGTGTATACGAGCCGAGTCGAGCCGAGCTCATGTGATCTCGAGCTTTTTCACGAGCTTAAACGTGCCTTAATTTCAAGCAATCGCGAGCTTTTTTACGAGCCCTTTAAAACTATATAGTTTAATTATATATATATATATATATATAGAGAGAGAGAGAGAGAGAGAGAGAGGTCAATATACAAGTCCTTTATCAAGTCCATTTACGAGGTTTTTCATTATCTCTCAAAAATTATATAGTTTTATAAGGAGCTTTTTATCAAGCCTATTAACAAAGTTTTCACGAGCCTACTAACGAGCCTTAATCAAACGTGTTCACGAGCTCTGTCGAGCCGAGCCGAGCCTAGCCTTTATCGAACATGTTCACGAGGGCTTGTTAAGCGGCTCGGCTCGTATCATATACAGCCTTATGCGTAGGGTTTAAAGCCCCAAACCTGCTTCCAGTAACCTGAATAAAGAGCCTAACCATATGACCCAAAAACTGAAGCCCAAGTTACTAGTAGCAAGCTTTTGGTGTTTTATAAGCCAACCATAGTTTTAAATTCTAATAGCTATCCAATGTGGGATATTACAATTCCCCAATCCGCGCACACCCCCCCCCCCCCCCCCCCCCCCCCCCTAAAAAAAAAAGATGTGACATCCTCATTGCATCACATGGCCCGAGCCTTGGCCAAAGTAAGACGCACTTGCTCCCCTTATGGTCCTACGCCCCACAGGATCCGCCACATTGGTGTCCCCTCATGGGTTACGGCAGGTAGAGAATTGCACCACTAGGATACGAGTCAACTCTGATATGATTTGTAATGCCTCAAGCCTGTTGGCCGGGAATAAAGAACCTAACAACATGGTCCAAGATCCTAAACCCAAGTTACTAACTTACTAGTGGCAAGCTTGTGGTGTTTACTTAGCCAACTATACTTCTCTTTAACTATCCGTTGTGGGATACCATATCAATATGCATTGAAACAACAAAATGTTTACACTTTATCCATTATCTAATGGATACTCTAGAAAATATATATATATATATATATATGCAGTCAGGGTCTAAAGAGGGCGCCCTCTTTTTATTAAAGAGAGGACCTCTGTTTTGGCTGTCGGATCGTGTTTTCATTAATGGCAGTTTTGTCATTTTACAGTTTTTAAACACAATCCGACGGCCAAAATAGAGGCCCTCTCTTAAATAAAGAGAGGTGGCCCTCTTTAGAGAATCTTTGTATGTATATACTATGTAGCACGGACACTTCACTTTGGGTGCCGTCTCCGTATCGTGTCCGTGTCAGACACCGACACTCGTCGGACACTCGTCACCACGTGTCAGACACGCTATAAAACGTGTCTTAAATATTTTAACATCGGACACACCTTGATCATGTGTCGGACACGCAGCCGACATGGCCGGACACACAAGTGAATGCAGCATGGTGGCCTCTCCTTAGAAATGCATTTTAAAACTTTGAGGCAATAATCTTAATATTGTAAAATTGGGGATAAGCAATTGGTTCATTTGAGAATTATGGAAACATGAGTAGACATGGAACTGCAAATTGTATATTTAATTCAAAGATATAATGCTTTAATCGTTGCATCCTACTATCTGTATCGTGTGAAATTGTTATGTTTTGTAATCATTTTATGAGTATATGTCTTAAGTTGCTATTTGCCTAGTTTCTATGGGTGATCAGAATATGTAATGTAATATTGATATTTAATCCTCTCTTCTTCTTCTTTTACTTCAAACTAAATTATATTTTTTAGAAATATTTTTTTATTCGACGTATCCTAGCCGTCTCCGTATCCTACATTTTTGGAATTTGTCGTATCGCCGTCTCCGTGTCGTGTCGTCTCCGTGTCACGTATCCGTATCCGTGCTACGTAGTGTATATATATATATATATTTTTTTTTTTTGGGGGGGGGGGGGGGGGGGGGGGGTGGATCGGTAAACAAATGGGTATGATCTTCCAAACAAATGAAGTATTTGATGGTTTAAAATGGCAACTGTCTTGTCTATATCCTCATGATGATAATTCCTATACGTAGGCTTTAGAATCGTCTTATGTACCCTATTTGCATAAATAGCATCGAGATCCTTCTTTGATTCAAAACTTCTTAACTGTTTCTTCACTTACTCCAAATTGCAGTAATTTTACTACCTTCATTTTGTTAAAAAGAGAGATCTAAAGTGCCAACCGTTTGCTAAACCAATCAAGTGCTCAAATCTGAAAATTTCTAATGAATCCATCCGGAAGTGTGCTTCCCAAGACATAAATTAGTTTGACGCAAGAATAAAATATGAATATGGATGGAAAATTGATGAATAATAAAGAACGAGAAGAAAAAGATAGATTCTTGGAGTCCACCAAGAAAAAGAGAAAAACTCTTGGAATCCACCAAGATCTATTGGAGTCCACCAATACCTTGAAAGTTCTCAAAGAGAAAACTCAATATTTTTTTATTCATAATCATAAGTTGTTTCATACAATAAGCTTGATACTTATTTATAGTGAAAATATAAGACTTCTAATCTAGGAAAAATTCTTATAATCTTAAACTTCCTAATAGATAAAATCTCTAAAAGATACTTATTCCTAATATATATATACACACTTAAATAAAAATCTCCTAAAATTAAATAAATACTAAATCATTGAATTACAATATCCTCCCGGGTCAAATACTATTATTACAAAAAATCTCCTCTTGATCCCTATCAATTCTCCCGGTCTTCGAAAAACTCGACTCCGATTAGTAGGATGGTTAAGCTGGGAAGAATGAAGAGCACCCGCATGATGACAAACTTTCTGAAAATGAGCAAATGTTAGGTTCAAGACTGTAGAAAGTATCACTCCATTCGGAACACATGTAGATGAAGTAAGGGGAGGCAACACGAACTCCACATGAAATTTAAAATTAGTAACCATATTTAAAGACAAGTCAATTAAATTTGCTTTTAGGTCCGTTGGAGTGTCACTACAAACATGGTTAGATGGTGGAGTAGGTGGGGAAACAAGGAGCGGAGTCTCCGTTTTGCGTTGAGAATTCAAGGGTGGGGTAGACTGTGGGTGCGAAGGGACAGGCGGGGGAGGAATTGGGATGATAGCAAGATCATTTGGAACATCGCTAACAAGTGGCTTATCATCCTCTTTCTCTTTGGGACTCTCCTCACAACAAGCAATAGGCACATTGGTGACTTTAAATGATGGGTCTTGTTTGATATGTCGTGCTTACATGATTCGTTGAAGAGACGCTTCGATGGATTCCAATCGAGCATTACTTTGGATGTTTGCTAACTTTGTTTGCTCAATTTGGATAGATAAATGATAAACAAGTTTAACAAGGTCATCTACAGAAGTGGCGAGGTCTGGTTATCTAGAAACTTGTGATGGAACTTGATTACTTAGGTCATTTATGGAAGTGGAGGAGCTTAGGCCTTAGGCTTTTAAGGACATATGTGAATGGACCAACCACGATACTGAATGGTATATTTATTTTCTTTTCCCCTTTTTGCGTTATACTCATCAATCCATTCATGACCGAGAAGAATATGACCCACATCTATTGGCAAGATGTCACACCATATTTTTTCGAAATATAGGTTAGCCATTCGAATGGGCACTAAACAACTTTTGGTGACAAAAAATGTAGAGTTATCATCCAATACTACCTTATATGGGGTTGGGTGTGGAGAATTGGAAGATTGAGTCTTTTAAAGGCAAATAGAGAAATAATATTCATAGGAAAGGACTCATCAAAAACAATTTTACAACCAATATCCGAACATTGGAATCGAGTGGGACAAAAATGGGATAGGTACAATAATAGCTGGACATGCTTATGACGATTCAAGAAGACCTTTATTTGCAATATTAAATGACTCGTCAAAATATTGGTACTAATCAAAATTTCAAAGGAACATGTGTACCTCAAAAGTGAAGAATCTGAACGAATCACTGAGCCCGAAGTTGCATGAGACGGCCTTTGGCGACTTGGAAAGGATTGTGTAGTCTTGGTACAACTGTAACCAAAAACAAAAAGATATTTTTCACTATATTTTTTTCTTTTCTTTCTGTCTTCCTCTTTTTTTTCTCTTCTTTTTGTCTTTTGAAAATTCTGCTCCTTTTTTTTTTGGTTGCTCTCATTTTTTTTTTCTTTTTTTTTTTTTTTGTCCTTTTCTTTCTTTCTTTTCTTTTCTTTTTTCTTTTTTTTTCAAACAAGTTTAAAATCAACACCAAAAGAAAACGGTGGGCTGATTGGGTTGTGAGCTTCTTAGTTGGTTGTATAGCTAACCAAGTGGGCTGGGCTTAGAAGTTGGGTTTGTGAGTTGGTGTCTAAGACAGAAAGCCAATTTCTTGTGACTAAAACAGAAGCACTAAAGAACCTCTAAACTGAATAAGGAGGGAGTAAAATTGGGCACGGCTGTTGGCCTGTTGCTCGCAATGGAGGTCGCAGCTGGTTAGGATTCGAAATGGCGGATCAGATCTGAGAGGTCGAAGGTGCTGGGGTTCAATATAGGGGTTGCATGGGGTTAGATCTCGTAGAGAAGAGAGGTCGAAGGTGTTGGGGTTCGAACTGGTTGGCTGGTACGAACGGTGGTGGCGGCGGGTTTGGGTTCGCGATGATGATCGCGAGAGAGAAGTGGTGGTTGTCGGCTCGTGATGGAGGGTTAGGGGTCTTGAACGTGGCTGAAACATGGAAGAGATGGGGCTGTTTGGTCGTGGCTGCAATGGTGCAAGGAAGGATATGTCATTGATGGTGTAAGGGACTGCTCGTATGAATGAGAAGAGTGGGTTACGGCTTGTTTGGATAGTAATGAATCACTCTTGAGCTCTGATACCAAATTTGACGCAGGACACTCGAATAAAATATGAATATGGATGGAAAAAATTGATGAATAATTAAACAAGAAGATGAAAAGGATAGATTGGAGTCCACCGAGAAAAAGAGATGAACTCTTGGAATCCACCAAGATCTATTGGAGTCCACCAATACCTTGAAAGCTCTCAAAGAGTAAACTCTATTTTTTTTATTTATAATCATAAGTTGTTTCATACAATAAGCTTGACACTTATTTATAGTAAAAATAGAAGACTTCTAATCTAGGAAAAATTCTTAAAATCTTGAACTTCCCAATAGATAAAATCTCTAGAAGATACTTATTCCTAATATATATAAATATATATATGCTTAAATAAAAATCTCCTAAAATTAAATAAATACTAAAGCATTGAATTACAATATCCTCCCGGGTCAAAGACTATTATTACAAAAATCTCCTCTTGATCCCTATCAATTCCCACTTAAAGAACAAATTCCACGTATAAGGGGTCTAAATTCTAGATAAAGTGGATCCATCTCCTAAGATGCACAATGGAAGGTGTCCTTTCTTATCTACCCGGAATGACTTTCTTTTTGATCCAATCAAAAGAATTCCTTTCCTTTAGAATGCTGTCCTGTAACCTCTGACTGAAAGCTCTGGACATCTTCCATGCAACGAATCCTATCCTAGTTCAGTCATTCTTTGATCTTAATAAGATACTTTTGTCTCTCTTTCTTATCCCATTGCTGTTACTCGGATCCTTTCTAGTTAATGAGCCATATTTTCATAAAAATTGAGATCACAGACAAAGAGCCTGTTTGGGCTAGTTTTTAACATATTCACTTGTTGGCGGCGTAAGAGAATTTTTAAAAAGCTTCAAATTGGAGTTTTCTAAGGTGTTTTTTTTAGCTTTAAGAAGGAATCAGATTTTTCCAAAAAGCTGTGGAAAAACAACTCCAACTGGTCACAGCTTTTTAAACACATTTAGTGTTTGTTGGCCCTAAAACAGCTTATCCAAAATGGGCTCTAATTCCCCCAGTCCCTTCTGCTTCACCTACACTGCCAAGTTGCCAATGCTATACAGCCTTGGCCGGTAAGTTAGGGTCTTCATTCCTCAAATGACCAAAACCATCTAAGTTGGATTTCTGCTCATTTTACCACCAATCTTACAAGAAGAACAGAAAATCGATGGATAAATGACAGAGGACGAAAGGATTTGGATGCATTCCTAAGAAATTATGTGGACTGAAAATTCTACTACCAGGGTTACTGATTTGAATCCTTAGATACAGTATGCATTTGAGGAAGAAAAGTAGACAGAAGAACTGTTTGGAGCATATATTGAACTGGTCATTGGCGCTCATGTGAATTGAAGAGCCATAGAAGTGTAGTTTGGTAGCTAATTCTAGCATTATTGGCACTATACACAACCAGTGTAATAAAAGGTTTCCCCGCAGAGAGCCAAAAGTCGAGCCTTGAGGCGAGGTGGCCCAAACAAGCCTCAAGGCTATAATTTTAAAAGCCTCAAGTGCCATAGAGTGTAGTTTGGTAGCCAATTCTAGCACTATACACAACCAGTGTTTTAAAAGTTGCCCCTCCAAGGTGGCCCAAACAAGCCTTAAGGTTGTAATTTTAAAGCTCTGGTCCCATAAAGTTTAAGCCTTTTGTTTGAGGCGCCAAGAAAAGCGAACAAGACGCGTCTTTTATGCCTTCCACTATGAGACCTGAACTTCACGGGACTTTGCCAACAGCTACAAAGTTACACCCATATACACGCACGTACGAAGCCCAGTGATCTCTCTCTCTCGCGCGCCCGCTGGCAATGACCTCTCTGTCAATGCTCTGGCATATCTCTCTAGGGATTTTTTTTGTTTGTTTTTCTTCTTTTTTTTTTTTTGTATACAATCTCAGCATTTTCTTTACTACTCTCATTTGATTTTTTTTTTTTTTTAATTTAGCCTTTCTTTTCACCTGTTGTAGTTGTTTCCTATTTTTTATTTTATTTCTTTATGGTAAAGTTACAAAAATCAAAAGGCTCTCTCGCCTCACACCTCAATACTTTACAATTCATATTGGTCTCATATCATATATAGACAAGAGCACATATCTACACATTTCAAAACAATACATGTTTGTAAATGACGAAAGTCTGAAACTACTGCCAAGCCCATATTAAGTATCGAATGGCCGAGTCTTGCCTGAAAAGGAGGCCTCTTTTAAGAACATCAAGCACAAAGCCGACTTACATACATATATATTCATCATTTCAATGTCATCCATACAACTTCAAAAAAAATTATCGGTCACCAGAATTCATGGAGAATGTAAATAAGACTTCTTATATAGAATCGAAATGCTTGACTGTAAGCTCTTTTCACAATAAAAACATTTGCACTATAAATTTTGTCCTTATTCCAGCATAGTTTGGTGGTTTCCTCACAAATAAGCACCTAAACATGCAGACAAAACTCAGAAGCTAAAAAACATACCACCATTTATATGCATATCCATCCAAAAATAGAAAAGAAACACAAACACAGAAAGGGGGGGGAAAAAAAGTAGATAAAAATTAGAAAGATATACGTATTAGACAAAACTAAAGTCAAACACTAACTTTCCTAGGCAACTCCACCTCAAAAGTTAATTTGCAAGCTCAAAGAGAATTAACATACCAAGCACTTGTTTTGCGGTTAGCCGAAGCTTCGGGTCAGGCTCCAACATCTGGCGCACCAGACTCTTAGCACCATCTGAAACATTTGGCCATGGTTCCCGTTTGAAATCTATGAGCCCGCGCAGAATGGCCTGTGCGACCCCTTGCTCAGACTCTGCATTAAAGAAATTGCTTTATGCAGAGATGAGCAGCATTTCTAGTATTTGAAGTGCCAAAAAGGTAGAAACTAAGAGCTGAACTTAGAATCATTAAAGAAAGATAATGCAACTAGACATAAGGCACAGATGCACCTGCATACAATTGCACCTGTACTGTTTGCCTTTCCTTGGTGACATTTTTGTTAAGTCTTTTTCTAATCACAGTAATTAATGAAAGTGTGCGCGTGTCTAAAAGAGAGAGAGATGTTTGTAGGACCAAATTTACCTGCCCAAAATGGAGGAACCCCGCACAACAAAATATAGAGAATTACTCCAGCACTCCATATATCTATTTCCGGTCCATAATTCCGCTTGAGCACTTCCGGGGCCATGTAGTATGGGCTTCCAACAATTTCAGAGAACTTTTCACCTAGAATTTTAAAATTTTAAACATCATAACTAAAAACATTTGTAGTAAAAGGTAACGAGTCACGTGTTTAGATATAAACAAATGGTCAACGATTTCAGGCTTTGCCATGATAACTTCGAAGAAACCATTGCCCCAAAGCCTATATGAGGGCCAATTGCCTAGTTTGTATGCCACTCCCAAAACAAAGGAGAAGATCGTTCAAAAGAGACTTATGATTAAAATTTCAACTAAAGTGATATAATTTTGCAATAATATGCTAGTTGTATCAACGTGTATATGCATGGTCAAACAAATGATCACATTATAGTTAAGGGTTAAATACATTTTGCACCCTTGTAGTTTACACCTTGTGTCAATTTAGTCTCTAATATTTCAATTTCGTCAATTTTATCCTCCAGTTTTTCAAGTTGTGTCACTGTAGTCCAACTGTCAGTGAACTATTAAGAAATGGACGGAATTTTGTCACATGAGCAGCACATGATGTTCATTGAGGGCAAATAAATCATTTCTCACAATTATTTTATACCTAAATATACAAATCTCAATGAGCAAGGATTGCCGGCTTCAATGGAGGCGATTGAAGAGCTTCTCCTCCAAAAGTATCAATGATGGATCCCTGAAGCTCATGATCCCTCTCTTATACTAATAAGTGAGCGATATATGTATATTTTGAGAGAGAGAGAGAGAGAGAAGGGGGGGGGGGGGGGGGGGGGGGGGGGGGGGCTAGGTAATAATCTCAAGCTACAAATAAGTTCCATAGGATCAAACTGTAAGATAAATTGAACGAATTCAATGAAGAGGCTGATTGTGGCAAAAGATGCAAGGTAGTTGATAGTCCATCAAAGATCATTTTTGCTTTTGATTTTGAAACCCTACCCAGTACCCACTTGCTTGTGTGTGTGTACGAGAGAGAGAGAGAGAGAGAGAGAGAGAGAGAGAGAGAGAGAGAGGAAGGGGGTGTTATCATGGGGGTTAAAAAGTGGCGCCATATCTTGACTCTTTTGTAACTGTAGAACATAAAAATGATTATGTATAACATGATATGGCTTGCTATTACCCAAAGATCACCAACCGGAATGTCCACCATAAGTGGTACTTGATTGC
The DNA here is from genome assembly GCA_033977485.1 of Hydrangea macrophylla. NCBI lineage: Eukaryota > Viridiplantae > Streptophyta > Magnoliopsida > Cornales > Hydrangeaceae > Hydrangea > Hydrangea macrophylla. The sequence continues at coordinate 112,023,886 of CM066999.1, forward strand.
AATTGTTATAGACCCTATTGTTGTAGACCAAGGGTTTCTATGCATTGACAACTAGAAGGTCAGCATCCTTGGAGGACCAGCTAATGGCTTCCATTCTTCTCAGATTTCCTTAATTTTTCTCATCCTCACCGCCATGGTTATGTTCTTCTTGAAGGATTCCATATACATCATCATTATACAAGAACTTCACATGGGTTTTTTTTTATAGGAAAATAAATATGAAATGACTTATTTGCCCTCCATAAACATCACCTGCCACTCACCATGGAAAAATTTTGTCCATTTTTTAACAACTCACAAATAGAAGGACCAACTTGACACAAATTGAAAAAATAGAGGACGAAATTGACGAAATTGAAATATCAGGGACTAAATTGACACAAAGTGTAAACAACAAGGGTGTAAAATGTATTTAACCGTTATAGTTAATTATACCATTTTAAGATTCTATAACTCCTAATGAACATGTAGCCACCAGTACATTGTCGTGCTTAAACTATGACATTTAAGATTGCCATAAATACGGGAGAATTCGAATTTAACAGAAGTATCCCATACTGTGGTACTGTAACCATATCTATTTTATATATATATATATATATATGTATAAATATGTATAAATGTGCCACATATAAATATATATATGTATAAATGTGCCACGTGACTTTTTTCTATGATTTTCTTTTTTCCACGTGTCATTTCCTAATTTTCCCTCTTTTTTTCATTTCTTTCTCAATTACATAGAAAACAAGATTCACTTCACCAAAATTTAATTAAATTCTCTATTTATCTGTCGAGCAGCCACCAACGGGGACATACTTGGTAGGCCATATCTAATTTCATTACAGCACTTTGTCTTTTCAAATTGTTGAAGTTAGACAGTTCACATCCCTACAAATTATCTCTAACCACCGTAGTGGCCAAAAATAACCACCCAATGTCCACCATATCCATTAGGATGAGCTTGGGCTGAATTATCTAGTTCACTAACAGCCAGACCAAACTCATTCTAGGCTTCCAACTCTAACACTTCGTTTGGATTGAGAGAAGTGGAGAGAAGAAAAGAGAAACTCACCGACAGAAGAGAAGAGAAGAGAAGAGAAAAGAAAATAAAGTTGAGTTTTCTCCATCATGTTTGGATAGAAAATAGAGGAGAGAAGAGAAAAGAAGAGAAACATAACTTTCTCTCGTTTGGTTAACTTTCATAAGAGAAAAGAAAATAAAGTACTTATAACCAATTTACTTTTTCTATCCTCTATTAGGGATATATGTTAGATGAAATAATAATATATCGGGGCATATTGGTCTTTTACACATTATTTAATTAAGTTTCTCTTCTTTTCTCTCCGAAATCTCTCCAATTTGGAGAGGAACAAAAGTGGGCTATTTTCTCTCCATTTTCTCCCCACTTTCTCTCCATTTCTCTTCTCTTCTCTTCCCACTTAAATTACCAAACGAGATAACCGGAGAGAAAGTGGTCCCTTTCTCTTCTCTTCTCTCCATTTCTCTCAATCCAAACGAAGTGTAAGATAATATCATGATTTCACTAGCTAGCCTAATACACATTGCAACTCCATTTGATTTAGGTTCCAATTGAAGGTCTACTTAATAAAAAAGTGAATGAACCTATTTTTAGTTAGGCAGACATGATGAAAATGTGGGTGACCAGTCACATACACACCCATTTGTCTTTGTTTCTATTGTCAAGTCGAGCACATTTTAGGACAATCAATAGTATACAAAAGAAATTTGTACGAAGCTTTCATATGGGAGTACATATGTGATGTATCTAAGAGGTAATAGAGAAGCTCACTCGAATTAGTATCAGCTACTATTACTTGCAAGAGTCCTAAATTTTTAGGCACGCTTTGAAATTATACTCCCAAAACATATTTAAGGCTCGGTATGAGCTTCCACGTGCATTTCCATTAGGCAGTAACAATAGCTACATGAAGATAAATTCCAAAGCATTTGAAAGAATTGTTTGCAAGCCCAAGCCAATTAGCATCTTGAAACCAAACGTCTCTTCGGCACTTGCAGTTTATGGAGCAGGGAATGGATAATACACCACAGTTTCCAAACAATACAGAGACACTATTTTCTTTTTCGAAATTGTATACTATTATTGTTGCGCCAGTATCATAACCTTAATGCATGACTCTGGATCCTCTGGATTGATGGATGGCTACCACATTATCACAAAGTTTAAGACATTAAAAGGCATGATCATAAAACGTGTCAATCGGTCAATTACCTCCATTTCCCCAGTTTTCTCATTTAGCTTCATTCATTTCCTAATTCCCTTTGATTTCCTTGCACATGAGAACACAATCAAACGACACCATTTCCCCCCCCTACATTTGTTTGTTTGTTTTTTTTTTTTTTTTTTTTCAAGCTTCAACCAAGTGTGTTGACTGTTGAGTGATACAGTGAATGAGAGAGAGAGGTCGAGGACAAGTATTCGATAGTCTAATTCTGGTTCATTTTCTGCAAAGGGTGGAACTCCACTCCATTTTGCACACTCCAAAGAACAATAGATCAAAAGGGGTACTCCTCTACGTCACTAAATGAGCTATGTCACTTATGAGCCAGAGCACAGTCCCTCACCTCACTCACCAAATGACATAAAAACGTAAAGAGGCATCCGTGTTAGAATCCTACGCACACCACGTAAGGGGTTAAACCAACTCTAGCTCAGAGAATTGAAACAAACTCATGACATAAACTTAAGGGCATTCATTTGTAGTAGGCGGTTCTCTCCCAGACACACGCACACACACACGCGCGCGCAAACACTCGCTTAATTTGATCTACCAGGCGACACACTATGATTATAACTTCTAATGATCTCTGCAAAATTTGTGAATACAAAAACATTCTCAGGACAACTCGTTGCTAGAACTCCTTTCTTACTATGAGACATCGCTAACCGTAAATCACCCCTTAACACCTAGATTACGAATAGCAATACAATGCACCAATATAAATTCACATACAAAATGTACTATCATGATTGTCCTAATTAAGCGATACTCCGAAAAAAAAAGTTTTGAATTTTTCACCTGGCTTGAAGAAGATTGACAATCCAAAATCAATGGCTTTCAAAGGCGAATTCTCCTTCTTATTCGCGAACAAAAAATTCTCCGGCTTCAAATCCCTATGAATCACTCCATGTTTATGACAGAGCTGCACAACCTCCACAATCGTCCGAGTCACCGCGGCGGCCGCACGCTCCGTATAATGCCCCCGCGCAACAATCCGATCGAAAAGCTCGCCCCCTTCGCACAGCTCCATCACCAAATGAACTGCATTGTCGTCCTCACAAGCCTCCTTCAAGCTCACAATACTCGAATTCTTCGGCAAATGCTTCATAATCGCAACCTCTCTCCTCACATCATCCACATCCACAGCCGTCCGAAGCTTCCGTTTCGAAATCGATTTACAAGCCAACAACTCTCGATTATCGCGATCGATACACAGATACGTAACTCCAAATTCACCGCGACCTAGCTCTCGATCCACCAAGTACTTCTCTTCGATGTTCTCCTTCGATACATCGTTCAACACAGTGATCGTCTTCTTGGCGGCTCCGCCTCCGCCGGCGACGGCGCCGGCGCGGTTTTTCTTGCCGTGATCATTGCCGGAGAAGTTCGACGATTTCACGTCCTCTCTGGCTACGGCCGCCGGAGATCTGCAACAGTTACCCATCGAATCGAGTCCAGATTTGAAGCTGAAAATCGAATCTCTCGCTAAACCCTAGCCCTAAACCTAGCTAAGGTTTCACATAGTCACATTATTTACAGTGGAAAACAAAAAAACCATAACCCTACGAGTAGAGAGAGTGGAGTAGGGGCCGAAGTGATTAGCTGTGCTGAGGAGTAAAAAATGTGAGCTTGATTTCTACAAAGAGAAAGTAATGTAGAGAGAGAGAGAGAGAGGTCTCTCTGCATTTAGTGGTGTGCGGTAACGGCTCAGATGCTTTTATATTTTATTTGCATATATATATATATATATATATCTAGATATAGATATAGTGGTGTGCGGTAAGTAGATATATATATATATATATATATTTATGTATGAGCGTAAATTCTTGCTGAGTGTGAGCTTTGTCGGCTACCTGAACGGGACGGTGATAGAGAACAGGTGAGATTTGGGTTTATATGTTGGATCTAGTACTCTACTACTGTTGTCTTTATAAATTCTGCATATTCTTTTCTTAGGGGTATTTTATAACACACACATCTAGAGAGGAGACAGATTCATAGGTTCTGTTGAATTATTTGGGTTTTCAATTGGACCCTTTTGAGTATTTGGAATAGAGTTGCTTTTGGAGTATTGGGAAGCAATTCCCAAATTTGCATTCCCAATACATCATAGGTATGTTCATAAAAAATGGATCTCGAACTCGATCGACGAAACGAGTAAAATCGAACTCATTCAGTCGGTTTCTATATATAAGTTCTAAGAAGAAAATCGAATCGATTGACCGAAACACTCTAAAAATTCAACCGAACCGAGTTTATTGGTCAATTTTTTCATGTGTCAAAACCAAGAAAAACCAACCGTGAACAACCCTAAATACGTGTATCACTAGGGTAAGGATCCTCTGTAAGAGTTGGGATCTTCGACAATCAAAGTGCTTCCACATGGGGTTAAAGTGTTGCCCCAAAGTGAAGTCGAAGATCCTCAATCCCTTAGTAGCCACTTTAGGGCTGTCAATCCGGCAACACCCATGTGATCTTACTATAGGACCACAAATTTTTTCTCAATTTTTAGAAAGAAAAAATTCATTGTGATTCTGGCAAGCCACATGAGTGTTGCCGGATTGGTAACCCCCAAAATGCTCTCGATGATCCTCATGCGTCATTGGGATCACTCTAGGGGAACCACTTCAATATCCTTCAATAAAAATCAAATGCACCCACTACCACATATGTTAGAAATCACGTTCGAAGTGCAACTGAGATAAGTATTGTTTTACTTGGTTATTAAGAAATACTGAGGAATATAAGAAGGGGGAAAATATAAAGTAAGAAATAAATTTTGTGACTCAAACTCATTCTTTATTTCTTAGTGCATCTGCAACGGTGTAGCACTGTATAGGTAAATGTAACTCAAGTGCCTATACATAAAAGAGAAATCTCACAAAGTTGTAAGATAAAGTCGGCCAAGAAAATGCCCACTTAGGGAATGCCGGCTAAGGTGGGCCGCCAGCTGAGGAAATACCGTTTGGTCTTTTTTTTTAAAAAAAATATATTTTATCAACTCTTCACTTGAACAAAAAAAAAATTTAGAGAGAGAGAAAACAAAAACTTCCAGCTGACAAAGACATTGCCAGCTAGGGCATTGTGGGCATTGGGAGCAGGGGAATTCGAACATGTGCCAAAAGCATAGGAAGTGTCGGCCAATCCAAATAGGACATCAATTCAAATTATGTATTAAAATTCTTTATTCTTAATTAAGCATTGAGAAAATCATGTGATAAAAGCCAAGAAAACTAGTTTTCCTTACTAATCTCTTTTTTTTCTTTCTTTACATAAACCTGTAAACTAAATAAAGCCTACATAAATTACTAATGGGTAAATATCACCTAAACCCCCCTGAGGTTTGCCCCGATCACAGGAGCCACCCCTCACATTTGACATGTCACACCTACCACCCTTGTCGTTTAACAGACTTAAACGGAGCTAATGGAAAGTGTCAAATGACCAACTTAACCTTACTCCAAAATAGGGTAAATATTACATAGACCCCCTGAAGTTTGCCTCAATCACAGATGCCACCCCTCATGTTTGACATATCCCTTCAAATATTATCATTGTTCATCTTCTTCTTCCTCCTTTTATTCTTTTTAAATTACATACATACATATATATATATATATGTGTGTGTGTATATGTGTGTGTGTGTGATCTAATTTAAAGGAACCCCAAATTGAAAAACAAATTTAATGATCTAATCTACTTAATGAGGCTTTATTGGATGATGAATTTAGGGTTCTGATTTCAATTCACATTAGGCTTGAATTTCAATTTCATATACACATTAGGCTTCAAGCCTCAATATACGAATATATGTATATGTATTATACATATATGTATATATGTATTATATATACAATGCAAACTCAACCTAGCTGATCACTCACGAAAATTGAAAATTAGGGCAGATTCGGGAATGGCGAAGAGAGAGAGAGAGGTCCGGTTTTATGGAAGTAGGTTTGCATTCATGAAGCTTCTCCCAAGTTGACTTGGATTGCTCTCAATGTTTCAATTCATGGAAATTTTTGTCCGCAAAAAATGGGTCTTTGCAACTCCAATGCAATTTTGGAACCCTAACTTCTCTCTAAAAAATTGTCTAGAATATTCATATATATGCAATCAATTAGAATTGGATTTGGAATGTTTTTGGTCCAAACAAAAAGACTTGGCCTTGATTTACGAAATGAGTTTTGAAAGAAGGGAGGAAATTTTTGTTTTGGGTTTTGATTTAGGAGATGCATTTGGTAATGTACTGTATTGATTGAAATTTTGGATCCAAGAAAAAAATGGAAGCTTCCATTAACATGTACTCCATCTGTCCCATATTAAGAGTCATTGATGTCATTTTTTGATGTCCCATTTTAAGAGTCCTCTTTGAAAAGTCAAAGTACTTTAATACACTCTTTCCAAATTTGTCATTTATTATATCCAACTCTTCCCTCTCTTTTTTTTAATGTGACACAATAATTTTGAATTTCAAAAAGGGCAATGTTGGAAAGTTAAAAATCTTACCAAAATCAAGATTGTCCCCTTAATAAATTGGAATTCCCAAAAGAGACTCTTAATATGGGACAGAAGGAGTATGTGTTATTATTGAAATGTGAGGGGGTGGCGAGTGTGAGTGGAGCAAACCTCAGAGGGTCTAGATGATATTTACCCTTGACTTTTGAGAATGAGAGTAAGGGTGCTTTAGGTATTTTAAACACATTAATACATTCTCCGTCAATTTCTTTAACGCGGGGGGGGGGGGGGGGGGGGGGGGGAGGGGGGGGGGGGGTGCGGATTTGATACTCATTACAAACTTGGAGGGAGGTATGTGTTATTGAAACGTGAGGGGTGACGCCTGTGATCGGGGCAAACCTCAGGGGGGGTCTGAGTGATATTTATCCATTACTAATATAGGAGATTTAATTCTGCAAAGTATAATGTTCATACTTGCAAACGAATGTTGCATAAAAATCCAACGAGTTATAGAATAGGAAAACTTATAGAGATTCATTAATTTAAGACTCTATGAGTAATATATTAGATAGGTTAATTGATAGTTAAAAAGGCCATTAGCTCTTAGTGGTATACTAATTTTATTTTATTTTATGTTGGCAAAGTAGTAGTCTATTTATGAAACCATGCTTTTTTACAAAATAAAAAAGAAGACCGTGGATACTATTTTTAAAATGTAGAGAAGACAGTGGATTTGAATCCGAAATTTTCTCCTGTTTATTGACTGGGGAGGATATTAGTTATTGGGGCTCTAGTTGGGTTGAGCTGCTCAATAAGTAAATCATAAACATGTGTGATAAAGGTTTGACTTGACTTATTTAGTAAATAAGTTAAGCTTAAGCTCATATTTAGGCTTGTTTAATAAATGACCAAATTATATCAAACACACATGACCTTAGCCCCACGTAGCTCATGAATACATTTGAATAAGGTTTGTCAGGTTGTAATAAAGCTCGTGAATAATTTTGACAAATGACTTGTTAATTTGTATGTGTAAGTCTATTATATAACTATATAATTTTAGAAGATACATGAGCTTGACTAAGCAAGAATTTTAGGCTCGGTCAATAAACAAACATACATGAGCTCGGCTTGGGCTCGGTTCGTTTAATGAATAAGCCAAACGTACTCAAGTTGGAATTCCATAATGTTCTAATAAATAAGCCAAGCCTAAACATATATAAACTCAACTCAGCTCACATACACCATATAATTTATCATTTAAGGATTAAATATTCTTGAATATAAAATTGGCTTTATTACAATGTAATACTTAGAATTTTCAATTACTCTAACATGTTATTTTATTTTTGAAAATACTTTTGCTCATCCAAAAAATGGTTCATCAATACTCACACAAGCATCCCATTGGTCAATGCAGTGGGATCCATATGTTTAATCATGGGTCTCACTGCATTGACCAATGGGATGCTTAGGTGAGCATTGATGAACTATTTTTTGGCTGAGCAAAATGCTCTCTTTATTTTTTGCTTACCAAAATTGTAAATAACATTAATATGTAGCTTTGTAATTGTGCCTTACAATTCATGTTTTACATTATTTAATGGTCAATAAATAATAAATGCCTAATCATATACTAAAACTGATCATCTTAATTACAACTTAACCACAAAAACTTGAAAAGGAATGTTCTTAATTTTGACCAGGTAAGAAATAAGATAACATAGACATCATATGCCTTTCACCAGGGAAGACAATGCAGAAAGAATGTAAATGCCATATTCACTGATCAAACAAAAAAACAAACAAATCGGGTACTAGTAAAGTAGGGGAATAAAGATAAGAGCACAAATGTAAAAGCTTAAAATACTTGTAAAAGCAAGTTTTGCAAGAATTAAGAAGTGAAGATGCCATGTGTTGTCTCTTTTGTTTGCAAGCATTTGATTTCAAACGGGTCATGTTGTCTGTCTGCTTTGTGTTTATTAAAGTCATAAATAGGACTAATAAGTGGGTCTCATTTGACCATCTAACAACCCAGCTTTTCCTTTTTCTCCTCTCCGTGTTGCTTGCATTTTTAGCATTAGGTGCAAATCATCATAGTAGTTAAAACTCCTTTGAAATGTGCATCCATAAAGTGCAAAGAAGGGGAAGAAAAAAAAAACCGAAGTGAAAAATGTACATAAGCTGTATGTATTGCTCTTCAATACAAAATGTGAGTGTATAAAGAGCAGATATTGGTGCATTTTAAATTTTCCATATTTGAATCATGAGAAAAAAATTAGATTCAAGGTTTAATGCGTTCCAAAGTTTTGAAAAACAAAGAGATTCTTACATAGAGAATATTTTTGCTCATTCAAAAATTTGCACATTCAAAATTTGCTCACTCAAGCATCCCATTGGGTGAGCAACCACTTTTTATGGGTAATGTTGAGAGAGAGAGATTCAAATTTTGCTCACCCAAGCATCCCATTCAGTGAGTAACCATTTTTCATGGGCAATGTTGAGAGAGAGAGAGAGAGAGAGAGAGAGAGAGAGAGAGAGAGTAGTACTTGAGTGCTCCGAATTGCTTCAAAAGAAGTGAATGAATTTTTTTAGAAACTGTATTTCAGAACCCAAAGGAAGAAGAAAAATAATCTAGAAGGAGATATCTCTAATGTCCAAGCTAACTCAGATATATATAGTGAACTAGGCAACTCAATAGTCACAAAGGATTTAATCCCCTCCCAACACTCTAAATATCCAAGCTTACCCAGATATGTAGAGTGAACTAGGCAGCCCAATAGTCACAAAGGAGTTAATCCCCTCCCAATAGGCACAAAGAGTTAAACCAGTTTTAAAAATATTTTTAACATATGCTCAGCTCTCCAACAATCACAATGATAGTACGTACCTTCCATATGCACGAGAGTAGAATTCGAGCGGCATTCGTGTCCGCAGACCCCCGCGTAAGTCACGATTTTTAAGCTAAATCGGACAGTCCGAATTCAAGATTTGCGACCCCCCGCGTGAGAGAGTCTTTACACAACACAAGCTTATGAAAGAAAATCACATATAAGGAGTAAACAAGTCTTGTGTTTTAAACAATGTGGGATTGATTTCACATCAAACTTTTAAGCTTGGGTTTGGGCTGGGTTTTTGAAATAAAGAGGCCCATGGTCAAAAACATGCTTTGTTTGGTTTTATATTAGATTGCCCAAATAACAAATGTTATAACCCTATTAAATAAATAAGCAATATTGCTATTGTCACCGAATTGAACCGACAGATTACACCGAAATAATGGTAGTCTCCACACTTTTAAAACCCATTTCATTTTAATTTAGAAAACTCAAATCAAAGCTAAGCCTTTAACTTACAGAACTCACTCTCCTCAAGGCTGTGATTTGGGCGAAATGGGTGAGACAATCTGAGGTTCGAAGTGCTGCGATTTGGGGCTTTCGAAGTGCTTAGGGCAACGAACCTGTTGTTGCTTAGGGTTGCGATTTAGGGCTTTTGAGTGTTGCGATTTGGGGTCGAAGGTTCGAACGCCTCTCTCTCTCTCTCTCTCTCTCTCTCTGTTATTCTCCTTGCACTTTTTAGTGGATCGGGTTTTGATTTGATCTTATAAAATCCTCCAGTTGAATTGGAATTTTGTTTTTATTAACGTTAATCTGATTTGTTTTCTTCTTTTCGCCTCTTAACTAATAGTTTTAGGGTTCTTTTTTGTGGCTGATATGTAGAAAAAGAAGAGTTGTTTTAAATTCTTGGATCATCTGGGCCCATTTTATTGTGCCTTGCAAAAGCATACAGATTAGGGTCTATTTGGTTTGTGAATTTGGTGATGGAAAGGTAAAGAAAACACTAGGAAAGTGTTTTTCTTTGCTTTGCTAAATAAGTAAAACAATAATGAAATTAAGACCTAAAATAAAATAGGATGCAATTGATAATAAATTAGTTGATAATAAAGTTCAATAATACAGAAAAAAAAAAACAAATTAAAACAACCAAATCACCAAGGATAATAGTTAGAACCCTCAAGCCATCTCATAACCTTGAAACCTATATAAGTAGGGAAATATAGCCACAATGTATAGATCCAAAAAACTAAAACCAATCAATCATTGATCTTCATCCCCTATCAGAGACCAAAACTAAAAAAATCGAGAAAGCATTCATTTCAATTGCATCTTACAGTATTTTATTTTAGTTCTTAATTTCATTATTGTTTTACTTATTTAACAAAGCAAAGAAAAACACTTTGCTAGTCCTTTCTTTACCTTTCCATCACCAAATTCATAAACCAAACAAGACCCTAATCTTTAAGCTTACAGGGCACAATAAAATGGGCCCAAATGATCCAGGAATTTAAAACAACTCTTCTTTCCTACATATCAGCCACAAAAAAGAACCCTAAAACTATTAGCTAAGAGGTGAAAAGAAGAAAACAAATCAGTTTAACGTTAATAAAAAGAAAATTCTAATTTAATTGGAGGATTTTATAAGATCAAACCAAAACCCAACACTAAAAAGTGCAAGGTGAGACACAAAGAGAGAAAGAGAGAGAGAGAGAGAGAGAGAGAGAGAGAGAGAGAGAGAGAGAGAGAGAGGGGGGGGGGGGGGTGGTTTTCCCCTAAGCAACAACAGGTTCGCATCCCTAAGCACTTCAAAAGCCCCAAATCTGTCACACTCGTTCCAGAATTTCATAGTTTTAAAAATGCATAACTTGAGATTTTGGTGAAATTATTAATGTTATTAATAATTGAGATGAATTGATTGTGGGTCAATAGTAAGGTGTCAGTAAGGACACGGGAATTTGGTAAGCAAGATTGCATTGGCACGATTAAATGGCTTTTAGGTGATTTAAATATTATTTGACTTTTTAGTATTTTCGTGAATAGTGAATTATACCTGTAATATAATTTCTGGTAATTTTGATATTGTTGTATAGTATTTTGAGAACGTGAGTAACACGTTAAATAAAAGGCAGGTTGTTTAGAGATTCCACAGAATTTAGTTTTCGGACGCAATTTTGGTCCCAAACGAGACTTAGTCGAAAACTTTTGTAAATTTTAATTTTCACTCGTAAAGGCATAAAATGAACGTGTGCGACGTTTCAGGAGTTAATTAGATGTCTGAGAAACTCACGGGGAGGTAAACGCAATTTTCGAAGAGTTTGCCTATAAATAGTAGTGGATGAGATTTCATGTCATCCAAACTTTCTAAAATATCTAGAGAGAGGAGAGAGAAAGAAGATTAGTTGCTACGACCTTTCCGACGACAAACGGCAACCTTTCATCCATCAGATTTTCACAAAATTCGAGATTTGAACTCATGGAGATAAGATCTACGTTTTGATACTACTTAGGCCACGTTTGGCAAATTTTTTATAAAAATCAAATTTCTAGACTTTTGAGGAAAACCCAATAAAACTTGTAGAAATCACCTGAAATTCGAGATCCGACGATTAATTGGCCCCTTAGTCGATCCTTCAAAGTTTGAAGAGAATCGCACGAGGTATGAAGTTCAAACTTGTGAAATATAGGGAAATACATGCTTTAAATTTCGATGACGAAATTGTGATCCGGGCAAAATCCATGTGTTAATCTTAGGCCCTTAGTTATGCACGCGATTAATTGTGAAAAGCATGTCTACTTTTATGCGAGCACGTTGAGTTGTCTATGTGGGTCAAAGGGGAGTCTTATATAAATTCAGGCCAGAGTAAGCTTCTCGATGTTTGAGAATTTTAGTAGCGACGGCTACTGTGCATGGTTTAAGGCTTGGACTTGCCAGGGCACTGGGGATGTAATGGTTGTAGGCTTGGACTAGCCATTGACATCGCGGTTTAAGGCTTGGACTTGCCGCTACCGGGTGAAGGCGTATTTTCCTCCCTAGAGACTATTGATATGATTTATGAGATTAAAGCATGATTTGTCATATATTACATATGCTAGAACTTGTGCACTCCGTATATAGCTAAGCAGTGGAGATTTACTCCATTGCAGGTAAGAAGAAAGACAAGAAGAAGCGTGAGGAGTGAGGCCGTTGAGGAACGCCGGGAAATCACCTTGTTCATATCTTTTGTTCTCTTTTCCTTAAACTTGTACTAAGAACTTTAAATTTGTAACATGTTTAGTGTGGAATCTTAGGAGAGATTGTAGTATTGTAATCGTTAGTAAACTTTTGTAGTTACGTTTTAAATTGTTGGTATACAATCGTATTTGTGTTGGTTTCGAATTAGAGGAGTGTAGATTGGAATAGTGCAAAGAATTAGCGTGCTGATGCGAATCAGTCGACTGGTTTTTGTTTCAGTCGACTGGATCGCTGTGCGGAATTGAACACTGCTTGATATGTTTAGGGATCAGTCGACTGGATTGCGAAAAACAGTCGACTGGATGGGGTCCCAAAACACCATTTTCTGTTAGAATAGAGTATCAGTCGACTGAAAAATTTGGGCACCAGTCGACTGGGTCCCTGACACAGTCGACTAGACCGGGTTGTTGATCTTTTGAATTTTCTGCCTTTGGATGGTCAGTCGACTGGGTTCCTGATCAATCGACTGGACCTCTGTTTTCTTCAAAACGTATTCTATTAGAAGTGTTCCAATTGGAAAAACTTTTTACGACTCTGTTTTAATTGGATTTGACTTATGTTTCCGCTACGGTTTTACTTTATTAGAACTGGATAAGCCTTGATGGCGTGCCACGTATCCTATTTCCGCGCGTAGTGGGATGGGTCGTGATATTTAGTGGTATCAAAGCTAGAGGTTAACAAAACTTTGGGAGCGTTGGATGATGAGTGGAGTGTTGAGCGAATTGTCACACATTCTAGAGTGCATCCATACATGGTAGAGATATTTGATGCATATGTATGTTGTTTACATGCATGATATTGTTATTGTTGTACATGCATAGTGTTTATGCATCGAGATTAACAGGATTGTAACCATGAGTGACGACCGAGAATTATCGCCGCATACCCAATGTATGAATGAAATGGCAGAAATGATGGAGAATATGGGAGATATGATCCGGAACATAGCAGAACGATTACCTCCAACGCCTCCATTGGAGCCAGGCCGATAATAGTGGTACCAGCGCCTGGGAATAGAGGTATGAGATCAATATCTGAACAATTTTCCAGGAAGAAACCGACAGAGTTTCATGAGACTTCTAACACGACACTAGCTGAGCATTGGGTTATGGACATGGAAAGAATATTCCGATCTATCCCGATGACAGATAGAGAAAAGATTGAGAACGCCAGTGATATACTCAGAGGTGAGGCTAACAATTGGTGGGTGAATGTTTTAGATCAGGGAGCACCAATAACGTGGGAGGGATTTAGAGCAGAGTTTAATCATCGATTCTTCCCAAGGGCTGCTCACAATGTAAAGAATAGAGAATTTGATAATCTTCGACAGTGAGAGATGACCGTGACAGAATATACGTCAAGGTATAATGCTTTGCTGAGATTTGGAAAGGGGTCTGTGTTGACTGAGGAAGATAGAGCAAGGAAATTTGAAAGAGGTTTAAGGGAAAATATCCGTTTGAGGGTGGAAACCTACGAACATTCGACTATGGCAACAGTACAACAAACGGCGTTAGTGGCCGAGAGTGGAATAGAAAGGTCGAGGCAGAATCAGCACGGTAAACGGGGAAATGAGGGTGGTGAATGGTGATAGGAACCAAGGCAGATCTCTCAAGAGGCCGTTTCCAAGAGGCTCTAGTTCTAGTTTTAGTGACTTCAGGAGGGCGCCAAGTAACATACCGTTGTGTTCACTTTGTAATCGACCACACTCAGGCCGATGTTTCATGACCAAACCCTAAAACAGGAACCAAGGAAGAGGTAGTGCTAATTCTACACATGACATGAAAGGCAAGTGTTATAATTGTGAAGTATTTGGACATCAAGCCAAGGATTGTCCGAGGAAGCATTCTCAGCAAGGAGCTAGTTCTATGGCTTCTAGTGGGTCGAAGCCTAGACAATCCAATGACAGGGGACAGAGGACTGAACAACGTCAAGGAAGAGCCTATCAAATGAACCCAGGAGATATGACTGCTTCAGAGACAGTGGTCTCAGGTATGGTACTTGTATGTTCACACTTAGCACGCATACTTGTCGACTCGGGATCTACACATTCATTTGTATCGCATGTCTTTGTTGAACATTTGAATGTTAAATCGGCACCGTTAAGATATGAATTATCTATTTTCGTACCCCTTAGTAAATCGATAATGACGTCTACTGTATATAAGAACTGTGAGATCAAACTAGGCGAGAAGTTAATGACTGTAGACCTTATACCAATTGTGGTGAACCATTTCGATGTGATCCTGGGAATGGATTGGTTAGCACTTAACCAAGCCACGATAGACTGTGAACGGAAAGAGGTTAATTTTCGATCACCGGTACATGGAAACTTTTGTTTCCAAGGGAGTGGGGTTATACCGCTGCTGTACTTGATTTCAGCTATCTGAGCGGGAAGGTTATTGAAAAAAGGATGTCAAGGATTCCTATGTTCAGTGACTGATGTCTCGGTGATAGAATCAAGAGTAGAAGACATTCCAATAGTGCGAGAATACCCTGATGTGTTTCCCGATGACCTACCAGATGTTCTTATTGAGAGAGAGGTTGAGTTTACTATTAAGGTTATGCCAGACTCAAGGCCAGTATCGAAAGCACCGTATAGAGTGGCACCTGTAGAATTGAAAGAGCTGAAAATTCAACTACAGGAACTACTTGATAGAGGTTTCATTCGACCTAGCATATTGCCGTGGGGAGCTCCAGTGTTATTTGTTAAGAAGAAAGATGGTTCAATAAGAATGTGTGTGGACTACTGAGAGTTGAATAAATTGACAATCAAGAATAAGTATCTATTACCGAGAATTGATGACTTATTTGATCAACTTCGTGAGGCACAAGTATTTTCGAAGATAGATTTGAGATCGGGTTACCACCAGTTAAAAGTAAAGGCTGAAGACGTTGAGAATACTGCTTTCAGAACGCGCTATGGACATTATGAATTTTTAGTCATGCCATTTGGAGTTATGAATGCACCAGCCGCATTCATGGATCTCATAAATCGAGTCTTCAAGGACTACTTGGATGATTTTGTGATAGTGTTCATCAATGACATTCTTATCTACTCACCGAGTGAGATAGAGCACGAGAACCATTTGAGATTGATACTTCAGAGACTACGGGAAAAGCAATTATTTGGTAAATTCAAGAAGTGTGAATTCTAGTTGTCTAGCATTTCTTTTCTTGGTCACATGATTGACAAGAATAGAGTTTCAGTTGATCCTCACAAGGTAAAGGCTGTATCTAATTGGCAGAGGCCGACATCTGTATCCGAGATCTGAATTTTCTTAGGACTAGCGGGGTACTACAGCCGTTTTATTGAGCACTTCTCGAAGATTTCTTTACCTATGACAAGGTTGATGAGGAAAAGGGATTACATTTGAATGGAATCAAGAATGTGAAGATAACTTTCAAGAGTTGAAGTCAAGGTTGACAAGGGCACCTATCTTGACAATACCATCTGGAACCGAGGAGTTTGTGATCCATAGTGATGCTTCACATCAAGGGTTGGGATGTGTGCTTATGCAAGGTGGCAGGGTGATTGCTTATGCGTCTAGACAGTTGAAGACTCACGAGGTAAATTATCCAACTCATGATTTAGAATTGGTCGCGGTAATTCATGCTTTAAAGATTTAGAGACACTATTTGTACGGGGAGAAATATGAGATCTTCAGAGACCATAAGAGTTTGAAATACCTGTTCACACAACGAGACCTAAACATGAGACAGAGAAGATGGTTAGAGCTGATGAAGGATTACGATCTTTCTATCGAATATCATCCAGGGAAGGCTAATGTAGTAGCCAATGCATTAAGTTGAAATACACCAAGGAACTTAGCCGACGAACTAACTCAACAAAAAGAATTGGTAAAGGAGATGGAACGATTAGAATTGGATGTAATTCCAGAGTCTAGTGGTGGCTTAATGATGGCGATCATAGCATACCCAGATATTGTTGATGAGATTAGGAGGGAACAATTTAATGATGTTTACTTGTGCAAAATGAGAGACGAGATACCTTTGGAAAAATGACCTGGTTTTACCATGGAACAAGGAGTGTTGATGCTTGGGAACCGATTGTGTGTACCGAACGTGAAAGATTTGAAAGAAAGAATTTTAGGAGAAGCTCATGGTACGAAATATTCAATGCACTCGGGAGGTAATAAAATGTACAGAAACTTGAGAGAAAACTTATGGTGGAAGGGTATGAAGCGTGAAGTCACTAAATTTGTATCTGAATGTTCGGCATGTCAACAGGTCAAAGCAGAAAGACAAGTACCTGCATGTTTACTACAACCATTACCTGTGTCAGAGTGGAAATGGGATGAGATCACGATGGATTTTGTTTCTGGATTTTCGCGATCGCCTAACAAGAATGACAAGATTTGGGTTATAGTTGACAGGTTGACGAAGTCAGCTCATTTTCTACCAATCAAGACGACCAAACCTTCAAAGTTAGCTAATTTGTATGTGAAAGAGATTGTGAGACTACATGGGGTTCCAGCCGTGATCATATTGGATCGTGATAGTAGTTTTACGTCGAGGTTTTGGGAAAGTTTGCAAAAAGCTATGGGTACGAAGTTGAGATTCAATACTGCATTTCATCCTCAGACAGATGGACAGTCGGAGAGTATGATTCAGACGTTAGAGGATATGTTCAGACTTTGTGTTCTAGATTTTGGGAATGATTGGGAGAAACACCTACCATTGATTGAATTTGTGTATAACAACGGATTTCAATCGAGTATCGAAATGGCACAATATGAAGCCTTGTATGGGAGTAAATCTCAATCACCGGTTTGTTGGACCGAGGTTGGAGAAAGGATGTTACTAGGACCTGAGTTAATACAGGTGACTACTGAGAAGGTGAAGTTGATTCAAGAGCGACTTAAGGTATCTCAGAGCCGTTATAAGAGCTATGCGTCAAAAGCGACTTAAGGTAGCTCAGAGCCGTTGTAAGAGCTATGCGGACTCTAAACGACGACCGATGATTTTGAACTTGGAGATTTCGTATACTTACGAGTATCGCCTTCGAAAGGCATTGTATGATTCAAAAAGAGGGGAAAGATCAATCTGAGATTTATAAGACCTTTTGAGATCCTAGAGAGGATAGGACCAGTGGCTTACCGATTGGCTTTATCATCAGAAATGGAACATGTGCACAATGTGTTTCATGTATCAATGTTGAGACGTTGTATGTCAGATATGAGCAAGATCATGGTACCAGAACCGTTACAAATTCAAGAGGACTTGACTTACATAAAACATCCAGTAGAGATACTAGATCGGAAGGAGCAAGTCTTGAGAACTAAGATAATTTCAATGGTGAAAGTGTTATGGCATAGTCACACGGTTTAAGAGGCTACATGGGAAAGTGAGGAAGAGATGAAAAATGAGTACCCGTACCTGTTTGACGCATGAGGTAAAGTTTGGGGACAAACTTCATTTTTGGAGGGGAGAGTTGTCACACCCGTTCCAAAATTTCACGGTTTCAAAAATGCATAACTTGAGATTTTGATAAAATTATTAATGTTATTAATAATTGAGATGAGTTGACTGTGGGTCAACGGTAAGGTGTCAGTAAGGACACGGGAATTTGGTAAGCAAGATTGCATTAGTACGGTTAAATGGCTTTTATGTGATTTAAATGTTATTTGACTTTCTAGTATTTTTGTGAATAGTAAATTATACCTGTGTAGTATAATTTCTGGTAATTTTGATATTGTTGTATAGCATTTTGAGAACTGTGGTGAGACCGTGAGTGACACGTTAAATAAAAGGTAGGTTGTTTAGAGATTCCATAGAATTTAGTTTTCGGACGCAATTTTGGACCCAAACGAGACTTAGTCGAAAACTTTTGTAAATTTTAATTTTCACTCGTAAAGGCATAAAATGAACGTGTGCGACGTTTAAGGAGTTACTTAGATGTCTGAGAAACTCACGAGGAGGTAAACGCAATATCCGAAGAGTTTGCCTATAAATAGTCGTGGATGAGATTTTATGTCATCTATACTTTCTAAAATATCTAGAGAGAGGAGAGAGAAAGGAGATTAGTATCTACGACATTTTCGACGACAAATGGCGACCTTTCGTCCGTCAGATTTTCACCAAATTAGAGATTTGAACTCGTGGAGATAAGATCTACGTTTTGATACTACTTAGGCCACATTTAGCAAAATTTTATAAAATCAAATTTTTAGACTTTTGGAAAAAATCCAGTAAAACATGTAGGAATCACCTGAAATTCGAGATCCGACGATTAATTGGCCCCTTAGTCGATCCTTCAAAGTTTGAAGAGAATCACACGAGGTATAAAGTTCTAACTTGTGAAATATAGGGAAATATATGTTTTAAATTTCGACGACGAAATTATGATCCGGAAAAAATCCATGTGTTAATCTTAGGCCCGTTAATTTTGCACGCGATTAATTGTGAAAAGCATGTCTACTTTTATGCGAGCACGTTGAGTTGTCTATGTGGGTCAAAGGGGAGCTTATACAAATTCATGCCGGAGTAAGCTTCTCGATGTTTGAGAATTTTAGTAGCAACGGCTGCTGTGCATGTTTTAAGGCTTAGACTTGCCAGGGCACTTGGGGATGTAATGGTTGTAGGCTTCAACTAGCCATTGACATCGCGGTTTAAGGCTTGGAATTGCCGCTACCGGGAGAAGGCATATTTTCCTCCCTAGAAACTATTGATATGATTTATGAGATTAAATCATGATTTGTCATATATTGCATATGCTAGAATTTATGCACTCAGCATATAGTTGAGTAATGGAGATTTACTCCATTGTAGGTAAGAAGAAAGACAAGAAGAAGCGTGTGGAATGAGGCCGTTGAGGAACGCCGGGGAATCACCTTGTTCATATCTTTTGTTCTTTTTTCCTTAAACTTGTACTAAGAACTTTAAATTCGTAACATGTTTAGTGTGGAATCTTGGGAGAGATTGTAGTATTGTAATCGTTAGTAAACTTTTGTAGTTATATTTTAAATCGTTGGTATACAATCGTATTTGTGTTGGTTTCGAATTGGAGGAGTGTAGATTGGAATAGTGCAAAGAATTAGTGTGCTGATGTGAATCAGTCGATTGGTTTTTGTTTCAATGGACTGGATCACTGTGCAGAATTGAACACTGCTTGATATGTTTGGGGATCAGTCGACTGGATTGCGAAAAACAATCAACTGGATGGGGTCCAGAACACCATTTTTTGTTAGAATAGAGTATCAGACGACTGGACAGTTTCAGTCGACTAAAAAATTTAGGCACCAGTCGACTGGGTCCCCGACACAGTCGACTAGACCGGGTTGTTGATCTTTTGAATTTTCTGCCTTTGGATGGTCAGTCAACTGGGTTCCCGATCAGTCAACTGGACCTCTGCTTTCTTCCAAACGTATTCTATTAGAAGTGTTCCAATTGACAAAACTTTTTACGACTCTGTTTTAAATTGATTTGACTTATGTTTCCGTTGCGATTTTACTTTAATGGAACTGGATAAGCCTTGATGGCGTGCCACATATCCTATTTTTGCGCGTTGCGGGATGGGTCGTGACAAAATCGCAGCACTTCGAACCTCAAATTGTCTCACCCATTTCGCCCAAATCGCAACCTTGAGGAGAGAGAGTTTTGTTAAGTTGAGGAGAGAGAGAAAGGCTTAGCTTTGATTTAGGTTTTCTAAATTGTAATACCCCATATTTTCAATAAGTATTTATGCACAGGGATTCTATATGTTTCCTTTGATCATTTATGGAATTTTACCTTCGATCGATCAAAGTTCGTTCGAGCGATCGAGCATTTCCAAAGTTCAAGCATTGAACCTTATTCAATCGATCAAAACCCTATCGACCTAAATTTAATACATGGACCCTACTTCATCGATCAAAGCCTTTTCAATCGATCTAAAATGGCCGATCCGAGTTCGAGCGATCGAACATCCTTCGATCGATCAAACCTGTAATGATGAAAATTCCCAGGTTTCCCGCAGAACCAGCCATCTGCACCTCACCTCTTCTATATATATATGTGTGTGTGTGTGTGGTGTACTCGTGAGGTTTTGGGTTGCTGAACACTAGAGAGTTGCGAGAGAGATTGTGTACTTGGATTATATATATACACACACCTATATATATACACATTTTGGGAGAGAGAGAAGCAGAGAAGAGGAAGAAGAAGAAGAGAAAGAGAAGGAGAGACAGGGATAGATAGAGATAGAGGAGAAAGAGAGAAGGAGGCCATTGGAGGGAGAGAGCTCAAAGCTTGGCGTTGCCAAATGTGCCCTTAGCAACTTTTGGTGAGTTCCAAACTAACTCGGTAGCTTAGTTATGATGTTTTATGAATTCTGTACATATTAATAATCACCCAAACACCCCCTAACGTATTCTGGAGGTTCACTGCAGAACTTGTAGAAGACGAAGTTCGAGCGATCGATCTGAGTTCAATCGATCGAACATCCCTGAGTCTCAATCGATCGAAATGAGTTCAATCGATTAAGACCACCTTGACTTCAATCGATCGAGAATACTTCGATCGATCGAACATCACTTTTCTTCAAGCGATTGAGATGACTTCAATCGATCAAACCTAGCAGAACATGGATATGTTCCTTAAATTTATAAGTATAATGTGTAGTTATTTAATCATTATTTCATGTTCCTAGTATGCGATATTATGAATTACGAAGGTAATGGGATACGATAATGAGATTTAGATAATGTGGTGAGTAACGCAGTCAGGTTCGGAACGTTAGTAATAATATGATGCGATAACAAGATAAGGATTGGAGATAATAACCGTGGGTAGCATTGAGTATCCGGTGATTGAGTCAGTAGGTTATTGGTTTTTTTGAGGTTATGTGAGTCGAGCTGATGATTCGCTCAGGTTGAATCCGATAAGTGTGTAACAAGGATTTAATCAGGATTGTGAGAATTATGGGTGCACAGTACTCGCAAGGCTTCTTAAAAGTGGTGAACAGTAAGGGTTCTTAAAATCGGTGAACAAAAGTAGATGTGGCACGCCCATGGTTTATATTTACTAAAGCTATGTATGTACCGTACTCACAAGCGTTCTTAAAAGCGGTGAAAAGTAAGAGTTCTTAAAAGCGGTGAACAGTAAAAGTTCTTAAAAGCGTTGAACAAGAGTATGGGTACGTTCGTAGACCAGTTGTTGTATGAGAACAATGTATGGGTGCTCGCAAGAGTTCTTAAAAGCGGTATAGCGGTGAACAAGAGCACTAGTATGTCATGATGATATAATCAGTTCAAGATAGTCAGTTGGTATTGGTACAGTCAGCCTTAGAGTTGGTAGACGATGAGAATTGGTTAATGATGTGTCTAAATAAAAGAGAAAGAGATATATTTAGTAGGGACCAATGACATCACATGAGAGAGAGATAGATACATCTTTTTAGGAGGTTGTATGAAAATTGTATGAAAGTTGTCACCAAAGAATTACTCTATTTAGTATCACTGTTATATATTGTTCATAATTGGTAATTACGTTATTTTCTATGAGACTGTGTTAGTTAGTTCTCACTCAGCTTTCATTAAGCTGACGACTTTTATTGCTTGGACATTTCCCCGTCCAGACTACCATGTCCCTAACAATGCAGGTATTGGAGCCTATAATGATGGACACTACTCAGGGTTGGAGTATGCAGAGGATGGCCCTACTGATGCCGGTTATACTGGAAAGTAGCACTATGCTGATGACTATCCTTACGCCAGCTGAAGACCTGAAGATAATTATATCTAGTTTATATTTTTGTTGTTCTGTTGAACTCTGTTTTGTTTGAGTTAACGGGTACTTGGGCATATGTTGTCTCCAGATCTGTTACGATCCTGTGGACCACACTCTCTGATGTTTTGTAATAGATAGAATCGTTTTATATATTCAGTCTTTTACTATTCTTGTTGTTTCAGTTGGACTAGTATTGTGTGGTGTGTATAGTTTAGTGACTTTCACCCATCATTCCCTATGAACCCATAAAGAAAATTTATGTTTCTCTATTTATACTGTTTCGGGGCGTGACATAAAGTAAAACGAAATAGGTTTCAAATGACCCACCCAAATAAGTTTTGGGTTTAAAAGTGTGGGGACCACTATTATTCCGATGCAATCTGTCGGTTCAATTCGGTGACAATAGCAATATTGATTATAAATAACTCATAAATAATTCAACAATTCCTACATATGAGAACCTTCGCTTTCCCCTTCCTCAAGGGATTTTGAGACAATTGCATAAACTTACACCTCACCTCTTAGTCTTCTTGCTCTGGGAGTTTGGATCTCGGTTATCATAGTCCACCCTCTTAAAGGCCACACGTCCTTGTGTGGAACCCGTTCCACACTTTGGGCTAGGTTCCAACTCTAATACCATTTGTAATGGTTCGACCCATATTATACAGTATTATTCACTTTGGGCCACTAGCTCACACAGTTCTTGTTCCTTGGGATTTCACCCCAAAAGGAGGTTTCTTTTCCTACATATGACTATATGAGCACATTCACATTCCCCTCCCAAGCTATGTGTGACAAGTATATCAACTCTATACCTGACCTACTTCATCCATCTTGGTATTTCTTTTCCTCATAAGTCTTTGACTCTTGATCTCACATTACAATTTTTGGTATGTTTCAATTAATAACTAAAGTAATAAACAAAAAGTTTAAACTCCTATGTATCCATTTTCAAACGAGCAGAAGGGTTTTTGAAAAAAGGACACCCAACACGTCGGGAACCGAACTCTTTTTGTGACATGGGAACCTTCCAAGGTCGAGACAATGACTTCACTCTGCAGGAAAAAGTTGGCATAACCACCACCAGTATCATATGAAAAGACTACACACCAGGAGTTTGTAAATTTACGCTGGTTCATCCAAAACAAACTCCATTCCAACCAAACTACCCTCTCTGGCAAAAGCTATTAAAAAAATAATAACAATAATAATGATAATTTGAATGCTATTTTACTTGTCATGCATATACAGAAGTACTAGTTCTACTAAGTTTCATAAATCATAATGGAGGGGGGTCCGGGGGTCCGGGTCAGGTATAAGAACTAGTTCTACGTACCATTATATCTGTTAGTAATATCCAAGGTACTTATGATTTCTGTATTTACCACCCCAGACAAGAGTAGTACTTGGGACTTAAAGAAAAAGTCCATATAAGAACCAGTAGTCCCCCACAAATATATCTGTCCCTGTTTGGTTGGAATTAAAGTGATTACTGATGAAGT
Source organism: Hydrangea macrophylla (assembly GCA_033977485.1). Taxonomy (NCBI): domain Eukaryota; kingdom Viridiplantae; phylum Streptophyta; class Magnoliopsida; order Cornales; family Hydrangeaceae; genus Hydrangea; species Hydrangea macrophylla. Next base: position 112,047,908 of record CM066999.1, read on the forward strand.
GGAAAAGAAAACAACATTAATTACCCTCATGTGATTATTTTTTGACCAACAATGTTAATTTTCTTACAACTTTCTGAGTCAAATACATTCTAGTAACCACATCTATTGTGGTTGAGTAGTAATCTTTTTGGGTGTACTATCCAAAAGGTTTAGTGTTCGAGTCATGAGGAGCGTGGCCACTAGTGAATTCACCCGGCGATTCTAGGGCCTCGAGAGATTAGTCGAGATGCGCGCAAGCTGACTCGGACACCCTCAATTACCAAACTAATAATAATAATAATAATAATAATAATAATAAATAAATAAATAAATAAATAAAATACATTCTATTCATTTAAAAAAAAAAAAAAAGAAGAAGAAAAAATTATTTCAGCTCATCTATAATGAATTTAATCGCTTATCTTTGAATTTTATATCAATTTCAGTTGTGGGTAATTGAGGCCAATGTTTTTATTGAGAACAATTATATAAGACATTCAATCGTCATATGTGTCAACGATTGTTCTCAATTGAATTGATGAAAGAATTTGGTTTTAATTAATGCAATTGATTAAAAAAAAAGGAGAAAATAAAATTTTAGTAGAAATAGAATGTATTAAGGGATTCTATCTTGCGGTTATGAGTCTCATGAGGTGGATAGCTTTTGGTTTAGGATAGCACTACCTCAAAGAAGGAGAAGTCCTTTTAAATTTAAGGAAAATTTAGTCAAAAGTCCTTTAAAATAGCCTTTTTTAGTATTAGATCCAACCCCTTTTTTTTAGTCAAAAATCCACAAGTTATAAAAGTTATGTGAAAGTTCACATAACTTTGTAAAAAAATTGAACTAGTTATGTGAAATTTCACATAAAAAAAGTTATGTGACATTTAAAACATAGAGACTTGATATGATAAGTTTCACTAGTTGTGGAGTTTTGACCCAAAAAAAACAAAAAACAGATTATCCTTTAAACTTAATAAGTCTAAAATGAGGGACCTTTTACTAAATTTCTATAAATCTAATTGTTTTTCATGATATTTCCAAAAGAATTAGGAAACGTTTATGAGTATGGCCATAATGATGGGCCATGTGGGGGCAGAACGAAAGTAAACTATAAGTCGGCCCAAAAGAGTTGAAGGACACCTTTATGTGATCTGTTATTCTAACCCACATCACAGAGCCCAAATGAATGTAGTTGGAATATCAAATATGTATGGGAATTCTTGCTGCCTTGATCTAATTTAAACCTGCGTTTTGAGCCCAATTGCGTCTGTGATCAAAACACATAATATATCACCATGAATAAATTTTAGTGTTAATTACATTTTACCTCCACAGTGGTTCAAAAGTGGGCATTTAACCCCATAGTGGTTTCAGACTAACGTAAAACTATAAAGATTTCTCTCAAAATAGCCTCATATGGGGATTAAATGTTAAAATTAGCCCCACAGAGAAGAGTTTAAGTGTCAAAATTAACCCCACATAGGCAATTAATCTCAAAATTAGTCTCATAAAAGGGTTAAGTGTTAAAAGTTAGCCGGGTTGAATTGCATTATTATCACCACATAAGGGATTAACCCCAAATTAACCTTAGAAATGGGGTTAAGTGTACTAACATTTAGAATTTTCATCAATTTTGAGGAAATCTTAACAGTTTCAATTTAGGCCAAAAATTATATGGGGTTAAGTGTCCACTTTTGAACCACAATGAGTTAAAGTAAAAATGGGCCTAATAACAGAGGTAAAATTATCATTACTAAATTTTAAGAAGCAACTTAGACCCCCAAAACACATTTTAACTAAGAGGCTGTTTGTCATTGCTTATTTGTCCATTTTAAGCAGTTCTGGTGGCCCAAACTGCTTATTGATCTGTTTGTTTTAGCAAAAATATAAGCAGATTTGGTCCAAAAAGCAGTTTGACAATAAGCAGGTGGGGGGTTGCTTTTTAAGATTATCTCTATATTTGACCAATTCACAGCATATTAACCAAACACCCAAACCATAATAAGCAGTTCTACTTTAAGCAGTTCTACTAACCACGATCAAGATCGCATAAGCATAAACACAGACAAACATGCTCTAAATCAAGCCTAGAGATGCTTCAGTTCAAACCAGATACGGAAGCATATTTGGGACGCATATTTGAATTCTAAAGAATTTTTTTTGCAAGTATAGTGCTCTTGCGGTTAGCTAGGCCTTGTGTTTCCACCCTGGGGGTGGGCAAACCAAATCGAACCCGAACTTTCGAACTGAAATTGAATTTTTTTTTTCACTAAATCGAATCGAACTGAACCAAAATTTAAGCTTAATAACCGAGAAACCGAACCGAAGTATTCTAAATTGAACCGAACCGATAACCCCAATTAATTGAAAAGAACTTTCGAAATGTATTTCAGTTCGGTTTTCGGTATGAGAATTTCGTCACCAACCCGAACCGAACTGAACTTGGCAAAACTGAACTGAACCGACCCAATGTCCATCCCTATTTTCACTTATAATATGAGTCTATTTGTGAAACTTAAACATTGTATGGCGACTTTCAAAATTCTAGAGGGGCCTAGTTCTAAAACTCAAAAAATTCTTGTACTAAAAGTGTAATTTTTAAAATTATAGGGGCCTTTGTTTTTGAGTTTTATATACATCTACATCAATATATATGTAGGTGATGACACTAAATTGAGCCTTGGGGAAGGCCTAAATGTAAGATACTAAAAAATCTTAAAGTAAAAATGTAATTATGAAAATTTCATAAAAATCCTAAAAAATTTGTAAACTTTAGTAGTCTGGGACGGTTGTCCCTTTTGCCCCCTTTGGGCTTTGGGCCGGCCATGAAACGAACTTATTGGATTTTTTCTTCTTTTTCGTTTTGAATAGTCTCACTATTAAACCGTTGACATCTAAAAATAGAATACGGGAAGTCCAGTTTACTCAATTTCCTATGGCCTCTCCTCTTAACACATTAATTGGCAAATTTAAAGCAGCCTTATGTCTTGTTAACTAGTTCATTAATGATTGAAGAACCTTTATTAGCAGCTGGGTCAAAAGTATTAGGTCTTCCAAATAGCTTGAAATGTGTCACAACCACCTTAAATGTCTAGAAAGCACATAGGGGGGCCTAGGGTGTGGTTTGTCGAGGTCAACACCGTTAAGTAAACACATTACCCGACAGTTATGATTACTATGAGTTCACAGGGGTTGCAAAAATTGACCCATTTTTTTTTTAGAAATATTAGATTTAGTCCTTCATAATGGGTCAAAAAAAGATTTAGTGTATTTGACTTTTTAACAACATAAATTCATCCTTAATCAATAAGATATACTTGAAATTAGTCATTTTCCCAAATTATATGCATATTGCTTTGACCATAGTACCCTTTATACACTATTTTATTATCCACTTTTAGGTAATGTACAGTGTAACCGACACATTTATTCATGGGACTGTGATTTGATAAATCAAGCACTTTCCTATAAATCAGAATAAGTGGATTGATCCACCTTTCTTTTTGAATATTTTTAATTAGCATATATGTCTCTCTCTCATTATGTTGAGCCATTGTTTGGAGACAAATTTGAACTTAGGAAGATCTTTGACGGGAAGCCTAAATAGGATGTTGAAGATGAGATCTGAGGGGAGAGTGGGGCCCTGTAGATGGTTGTGAGACCCAGCTTCTCTGTTTCGTATGGCGGAGACGAAGAAGATCGTCTTGTCGGTGGTGAAGTCATTATTGTTGGGGGTTTTTGAGGTTTGTGGGATTTGATTTATTCTTCAAAATGGGATTTGATTTGATTGTTGATTTGATTTAGCGTTGAAAATCATGCGTGTAAGTAACTAACAATTTAGTGACGATCGGAGTCGAAGACAGATTTGAAGGCGGCGACGACGGTGTTTTCTGGTGGCTCCATTGTCAGAGTTTGAAAAGCTTCCATCTAATTAATTTATTTTGCTTTTCCACTTTAGTGGGTCAATCAAGTGAATTAAGGTGAGAAATTTTGTATTTTTTTTTGGTGAGAAATTTGTATAATTAATGGTCACTGACCATAATTTTGTTTGTTTTGGTGAGAAATTTGTATTATTAATGAGAAATATATGGTTTACTAACCATAATGAGAAATTTCTCACTTATGGTTAGTGTAGCATTTTAAAGTGAAAAATTTCTCATTATGGTTAGAAGTGAGACTTTCTCACAATAATATATAGAATTTCGTACTATGTTATTGAGAAATTTCTCACCTATGTTATTTTAAAGTGAGGAATTTCTTACTTTTCATTCTCTATTGTATAAATTTTCAACAAAATTCTCTCTCTTTCTTTCTATATATATATATATAAACCAAATTTGGGTTTTGAATTTCAAACCCCTGATTTATGAGAGTATTTCTCTCTCTCTATATATATAGCTATAGCTATATATATATATATATAACAAATCTGGAGTTTGAATTTCAACACTGATTAATGTGAGTAGGGGTATTTTGGTCCTCAAAATATGTGAGGGACTAATTTTTAAGTTGACTTATGAAATAGATCAATTTATAAAAACGACTGCATTAAAGGACTGAAATCTAAAGATCCCTTTTTTTTCCTTTTCAAAACTATTTTGTTTAGAATTAAAAGATTCAAATTCATAAAATCGGCTATGATCATACGAATTGATTCAAATTTATGTTTTGTTTGGTTGCCTAGCTGCCTAGATCAGTGTGCATACAATTGTATGCAACAGAGAGAATATCATGACTTGAAACCGGAAAAACACAATGAATTTCTTAAAAATGAAGTCTCTGACTCTCTCCTTGAATTTGGACATTTCAAGTTCTTAGAGAAATTATTTTATTTTATTTTATTTACTTTAGCAAACCAAAAGACATCTTCTTGTACATCAATAATAAATCTGGAAATATGTGTCATATCATTGTCTTCCTTTTCTAAAATGAAGACTCGATACCGAGTGGTTGAAGGAGAAAGCTGCTAGAAAGTAGGGGTGAACAAAAAAAAATTAAAAAATTGAAAATCGACCGAAATCGACTGACTAAAAAACCGATTGGTCAGTTTTATATAATGCATGTACAAGCTAAAATCGACCGAAAAACCGACCAAAACCGCAAAATCGACCGAAACCGAACCTATCGGTCAGTTTTAAAATATACGAAAAATCAACCGAAACCGACCGCGTACACCCCCACTAGAAGTTCTAACAAAAGATATCGCCAAAAAGCTCTCCAAATTTGCAAACAAACTCCACTAAAACTGTAGATCTAAAGAAAGAAAGCAAGATATGATGGAAATAAATAATGTCGAATCTGCATGTGGAGATTGCAAGATTTAAAAAGGCATTGCCATAATTGCCAAAATCCGAACTAAAATATATTTCAAAAATTCTGTTCGGGTAATTCAAGTGAAATTTTGGGCTCAGTTCGGGTAATTTGGTTATTTTCAATAGAAATTTGGGTCTAAGGTAACATTCTATACCGATGTCCGAACTGAAATATATTTCAAAAAATTCAATTCGATTGGGTTAGTTCAGGTGCTAGTTCGGGTTCGCTTTGGGAAAAAAATTTCGAGTTCGAGTGCCCTCCCCTAACAAAATGCTCTATAGACAATCCAAGAAGGAAAAATATCAAAACCAATGTTATCTTATTGTAAACTAGTCACAAATCCAATAATTCCATGTGCTAAACCATTGCCCTCCATCTTAGAACAATGACTTGATGTTGAACGGTTGAGGGAAGAAGCTGCTCGAAAGATCCACAAAAGAGATCGCCACAAAGCTCTCTACTAAATAGACTAACTCATTGTGTGCTGGTCCTGACATTTTCGGAGTCCTAAGCGAATTTCGGAGATGGGCAGCTCTATGCAAATATCCATGAGAAATAGTTATTTGACATGTACCAACGTGAGATATGTATATATAAAAGGGAAAATTGGTTAAAAGGTCATCAAGAAGAGTTTTATTGGGATTAAGGACAACTAAAAATACACATTTGAGATAAGTCTTCTTGATGTCCATAGACCAAAATACCCTCATCTTCAATCTCTAACCCTAACCAAACTCTAGCCACCATTACCACTACTTCACACCACCTCCGACGACCACCCCTGCCACCTCCGACGACCACCACCTCGCCATCTTCAGCGTGTTAGGAAATTACATTTTCTAATAATAGTGGGCAACATATTAATATCAATTATATTATTAGGGCTATTAATTAAATGAGCTTATATTATGCGGTCTAATTGTAGGAAGCCCATGAACTTCTACTGAGTATGGATTTAATGAGTGGTTACCAAATACTGATCATGTTAGGTATAATGGGAGCCTTAGCAGAGTAGTATATAAAGACATTATAGGTTATGATCCCCAATATGTCAAATCAATATATACTACTTCTCCTCCATCCCATCAAGAGAAGGAGCCCATTACAGAACTAAGGAGATTAACTGATGAATGCAATAATCGGTCATCCATGGATATAGGGATGATATGATCTTAGGACTGTGCTTTTACAACTCTAGAATTCTACAATTCTGTATATTAAAGATCTAACAAGTGATATCAAAGTCTATTTTCATGTTGAATTCATGTGATATTCATGTTGTTTACATCCAGTTTCAACTGAATCGTATATATTGTTGATCATCAATTATTCGGCTGAAAGTTGATTCGGTTGATTCAACAATATATTTTCTTTCCTTTTTTTTATTTTTTATTTTTTTATTTTTTGGCTGAACACATGCAACATATTTAAGAGTAATTCTTTGGTGACAACTTTCATACAACCTCTTAAAAAGATATGTATATCTCTCTCTTGTGATGTCACTGAACCCCACAGTGACAGAGGAGAGAGATAAAAACATATTTTAGGAGGTTATATGAAAGTTGTATAAAAGTTGTCACCAAATAATTACCCCATATTTAATGATACGTTGCTATGACTCATCGGTCCATTCTATGATGCGACATAGTCTCGTTGCAATTTTATTGCTTTATACATACCAATGGTACTTGACACAATATTTAATAGTAGTGTCTGCTTCATGTAATAAGCTTCTATATCAATTAATTTAGAAGTTTTTTCTTTTGCTTTTGTTTCCATGGACACAGTTTGTGTTGCAAGTACAAAAAGCGAACTACTTTTATTTATAGATTGGATCATATTAATGAAAATTGTAATTAATTTGAAGCTCTTTTATTTTAATTTGTACGGTGATCAAATTTAATTGCACTTCAATTCATGGGTAATTTATAACATGAATTAAGTTCTATGGTACCTTAAGATTTTGGAGTCTATTTTGGACTCCAATACATGTCTGATATTTCAAATAAATAAATTAAAATAACATGTTGCCAAAGTAACCTCTGTTGTGTAAAATTTATTTATTCTAAAATATTAAGATGGTATATTTATTATTCCTGCAATTAAGAATCGGCCCAAAGGAAGATTCTTAATTGGCCGAATGATAGGTGTACATGTGGTGATAAATATGTGACAATTATGCAGTGGTAGGCCCAAAGGAAGTCTACTGTCTGACAGGATTTATTGTCAATATTTGATCACTACACGAGGAGTACCACTTACAATTGATATTTCTGTTCAAAGACTAAATGTCAATATTGTTCTAGGTATCCTGTGATGGGCCCACCATTATGTGCATTGTTTAATGTGTCATACATGCATACATAAAGTATTTCTAATATATTTATGTTATGACATGTTATTAATTGCGAGCATGTTATTTTATTTTATTTTGTTTTCTATTCAGTTTCTGCTACTGCTACTATTGATTCTGCTCAAGTCCCAAAGTTGAATGGGGGAAACTTTAAGGTATGTAAAGAGAACGTGGAAATCGTTCTCAGATGTATGGACTTGGACCTTGCGCTAAGAGCAGAACGACCCACTTTGACTACGGAAAACCCGAATGAGGTTAAAATTGAGAAGTGGGATCGCTTGAATCGCATGAGTCTGATGATTATGAAACATTCCACGTTTCAGGGTTCAATCACTGAGAGCACAAATGCTAAGAAGTTCCTCTCTAAATTACAACAAAATTTTACTAAAATGAAAAGTCAAAAATGAGTACCATTTTGGCTACTCTAATTCCCATGAGGTATAAAGGAAAGGAGAACATAAGGGAGTACATCATGGAAATCTCTCATCTCAGTGGGAAACTCAAGGCACTAAAGTTAGAGATGTCTGAAGACTTGCTCGTGCACTTGGTTATCATATCTCCTCCTGCACAATTCAGTCAATTTAAAGTGAGTTATAACAACCAAAAGAATAAATGGACTCTTAATGAGCTCATATCTCACTGTATGCAAGAAGATGAAAGAATTCAGCGAGACAAGATTGAAAATGCTCACTTAGCATCAACCTCTCAGAATAATAAAAGGAAGAGAGCTATGGATGCTGCCAATGAAACGCCTCAGCAGAAGAAACTAAAGAAGCAAAATGAAGAATTCATTTGAGAGACTGTCCCAAATACGCCACTTGGCCTGCAAAGAAGGGTAAGCTTCTCACTTTGGTTTGTTCTGAAGTTAATTTAACTTCTGTACCTAAAGATACTTAGTGGGTAGATTCTGGAACTACCACTCACTTAAGTATGTCTATGCAGGGTTGCCTGTGGAGCCGGCCGTCAACTGATGCTGAAAGATTCATCTTTGTGGGCGATGGTAAGAAAGTTCCAGTGGAAGCAATAGAAATTTTAGATTATTATTAAAACTGGTGTTTATTTGGATTTGATTGAGACTTTTGTTGCACCGTCTTTTAGACGGAATTTAATTTCTATTTCTAATTTGGACAAATCTGGTTATGCTTGTTCTTTTGGAAATAATAAAGTTAGTCTATTTCAAGATTCAAAGCTTATTGGTACCGGTTCTTTAATTGATAATCTTTATATGCTTGACACTGTTACTTCCTGTAATGAAATTCTGCCTACTAATTCAAGTGGTATAAAGCGAAAATTAAATGAGAATTCCGCCACCTTATGGCATAAGCGATTTAAAGAACAACGACGTTCAGGACCCTTTGCTAAATTCGTAGAGGAATGCGGTATCGTCCTGCAATACACAATGCCATGCAAACCTAGCATTAATGATGTTGCTGAGAGACGAAACAGAACGCTTAAGAACATAGTAAGGAGTATGATTCGTCATTCATCTTTACCAGAATCACTCTGGGGAAAAGCTCTAAGGACTGCAGCATATATCCTCAACAAGGTACCAAGTAAAGTAATAGACAAAACCTCTTACAAATTATGGACTGGTAAGAAGCCTATCATTAGATATTTAAACATTTGGGGTTATCCAGCTGAGGCATGAACTTATAAGCCACATGAAAAGAAACTGGACACAAGAACAATTAGTTACTACTTTGTTGGATACACTGAACGCTCTGGGGCTTTAAGTTTTATGATCCCACTACTAGGACATTTTTTGAGATGGGAAATGAGAGATTTCTTGAAGAAGTTGAGTTTATGGGTGGGGGGGGGGGGGGGGGGAGAAAAGGTTAGAGACATTGTCTTTGAAGAGGAATTTATTTTCATATTGTTATTGACAATGTTCAGATTCCTATTCCTAACATTGTTCAAGATGCAAATCCGGATATACAAGACAATGTACAAGAGCTCCCTGTGCAAAATGAAGAAATTGCACCTAAATTACAAACTCATCAACCTCAAGAGAAGATGCCATTAAGAAGATCCACTAGAGAAAGGAGAAATGTGATTCTAGATGATTACATTGTATTCCTCCAAGAACATGAGTTTGACATACGGATAGTGGAAGATGATCCAATCAACTCTCACCAAACCAAACAAAGTTTTAACTCTCAAAAGTGGATTGATGCCATGAATGATGAGTTGAAATCCATGAAAGACAATGACATTTGGGATCTTGTCAAATTGCCTGAAGGAACGAAGCCCATTGGTTGCAAATAGGTATTTAAAACCAAAAGGGATTCAAAGGGCAATGTCGAGAGATATAAGGCTTGTCTAGTCACCAAGGGTTTCACTCAAAGGGAAGGCATAGATTATAGAGAGACTTTCTCTTCGATTTCATCGAAAGACTCTTTTAGGACAATAATGGCACTCATGGCTTATTTTGATTAGAGGTACATCAGACGGATGTTAAGACAAAATTTCTCAATGGAAACATTGATAAGACAATTTATATGGTCCAGCCAGAAACTTTGTATCCGGAGATCCAAAGTCTATGGTTAGCAAATTAAAAAATTCATCTATGGTCTCAAGCAGGCTTCCCGTCTATGGTATCACAAGTTCCATTAAGTAATCACCTCACATGACTTTGAGGCGAATGTGGTTGATGACTGTGTATATCACAAGTTCAGTGGGAATAAGTATATCTTTCTAATTCTATATGTCGATGACATTCTGCGAGCCTGTAGCGATATAGGCTTATTGCACGAAACCAAGAGCTTTCTCACAAAGAATTTTGCGATAAAAGATCTCGGGGATGCCTCTTTTGTATTAGGAATACAGATACTGCGATATAGCTCTCAAGGTATCCTTGGTTTATCATAAAAGAGCTATATCAAAAAAGGTTTTAAGTAGATTCTGCATGAAAGGTTGTTCATTAGGAGATACGCCCGCAACTAAATGAGACAAGTTCAGTCTTGGTCAGTGCCCCCAAGAATGACCTTGAAACTAAGGAGATGCAAAAGATTCCCTATGCGTCAGCAATAGAAGTCAAATGTATGCTCAAGTATGTACGCATCCAGATATTGCGTTCATAGTGGGAGTATTGGGTAGATATTTGAGTAACCCAGGAATGGATCATTCGAAAGCAGTCAAATGGGTTATGCGGTATTTACAGAGAACAAAGGACTACATGCTCACATATCGGAGATCAGACTTTTTGGAGATCATAGGGTATTTTGATTCCGATTTTGCTGGTTGCCAAGACAGTAAGCGATCCACGTCAGGCTATGTTTACATGCTGGCGGGAGGAGCCATATCCTGGAAGAGTGCTAAGCAGACACTTATAGCTTTTTTAACCATGGCTGCGGAGTTCATAGCCTGTAATGAGGCATCCAATCATGGGATATGGTTGCTAAACTTTATCACTGGGCTGCGTGTGGTAGATGGCATTGAAAGGCTATAAAAGATGTACTGTGACAATCAATTTGCAGTGCTGAATTCCAACAACAGCAGAAGCTCTACAAGTCGAAGCATATTAACATCAAGTTTTTGGTTGTTAAGGAAAGTGTTGAGTGGTCAAACTTCGATAGAACATATAGGGACAAGCTCCATGATTGCGGATCCATTGACCAAGGGAATACCTCCCAAGGTCTTTCACGAGCACACTGCTTATATGGGTGTTAGGTTGTCTAACGATACTTTAGTTCAGTGAGAGTTAACTTTGAAGGTTCTATTTTGACATTTATGTGATTTTTTATTTTCTGCAGAATAAAGTTGATGGATTATGGTTTATCACTGAATCTAATTATATTCTATGTATGTTTTGGATTGTTTCGGATTGATCTCAAAAAGACTAAAGTAGGACCAGTTAGAAATAGGCATGTTTGAGATCACATTGCATGTAATTTTTATACTATTCATCCATACTTGATCTATGTCATTGAATGTATTGGTATGGTGACCATTGAAGGTCTGGTTACGATTATGTGTGACGAAAGCCACCTTGATCCAATACTAATATAGGAAATGGACCAGATTGAAACTAAAGTGAAGTCCAAAGATAAATAGCATACAGGTGCGCGTCTAAGGAACATGTAGTATAATTGTTTAAAGAATTATATGTAGCCCAAGTGGGAGATTGTTAGGAAATTACATTTCCTAATAATAGTAGGCAACATATTAATATCAATTATATTATAAGGGCTATTAATTAAATGGGTTTATATTATGTGGTCTAATTGTGGGAAGCCCATGGACTTCTATTGGGTATAGGTTTAATGAGTGGATACCAAATACTGACCTTGTTAGGAATAATGGGAGCCCTAGTAGAGTAGTATATAAGGACACTATAGGTTATGGTCCCCAATATGTCAAATCAATATATACTACTTCCTCCTCCATCATATCAAGAGAAGGAACCCATTACAGAACTAAGGAGATTTGACTGATGAAAGCAATAACTGGTCATCCATGGATACAGGTTTGTATTCTACTATATCATACCTTTAATAATATAACATGATATGATCCTAAGGCTGCTTTTACTACTCCAGGGTTCTACAGTTCTGTATATTAAAGATTTAACGGCAACCACCACAATGCTTGACTCTTACGTGTTTAAGCATAAACTTTGTAGGCAATAATTCATGAGAAAAAGGTTAAAATCATGACATTGTGCAGAATTTGCAAACAAATTAAACAGACTTGTTTATTTGTTTAATAATTTTTTAACACGAAGGAATTTTATTGATAGGATAAACCATAGAATAACCAAAATCCAAGATAGAGCCAGGAATGACTGTCCAAGGTACAGCAGATCAAGCTGAAAGAGATACATACAATAGATGCCAAACGTAGGATAAAATAAAAATACAAGAAGTCACATAAAACCATAAATCCTGAGAAGAATAACATGCTACTAAGTGATATATCAAATTTCACTTATGATATATATCCTAAGTAAAATTTGACTTAAGATTTCAGATATTATAAGCGAAATTTCACTTAGGATATATGATTTTGCTTCTCACAAAAATGCCTATGAACCAACAGGTTTTATTGATCAAGTTTATACTCCTATATTTAATTGAAAGTGATGAAATGTGTTCAAATCAAAGTTAAGTGAAATTTCACTTAATTTCACTTAAGATCTTCACTTAAAAACTAAAAAAAATCACTTCAAAATATAGTAAGTGAAATTTCACTTACTGTAAATTTTCAAAAAAATGAAGACGAAAACAGAGACTCTAGATCTGAGATCTAGAAGACGACCATGAGCTCGTTTGACATTGAAGATTGAAGATGGAGATCGAGACTCTAGATTCGAGATCGGAAGTTGATGACGATGATGGTACTTGCTCGCGATACTGGTGGTGGTGGTGGCTCGTAGTTGTGCCAAAAGATAGTGGTGGTGGCTCATAGTAGCATCAAAAGGTGGTGGTTGTGGCTCGCGTGGTGGTCACAGTAGCTCGTGATGATGCGCAATGGTGGTTATGGCGACAGTGGGCGGTGGATCTGTGGTGATGGTGGCTGCGGCGGTTCAATGGTGGATTTATGGTGGCAATGGTGGTTTTTGCGGTATAACACCCGCATTTGTGTTATTGCATTTCATTACATTGTCATGCATGATAATGTGATGTATTGTGCATTTTGGCACATGTTTGAGTGAGTTTTGACTCATGAGTCGATTTAGGTGTCTGTATTAGAGAACCCTTTGAGATGGTGTTGATGAGTGTTATGATGTTGTGACGTCTCTCCAAGTGTGAGACGGTCATTGTGGAATACTTAAATATTTATCTGAAAATAAATGTTTACCTGTGTATTTCACTATCTGTATTATTTTCTGGTTTAGAATATATTTTTTATTGCTAGATTTAGTATCCTGGTGAGAACGAATTAACGCGCTATTAATTGGTAGGCTAATTAGCAACTTCGGAAAAGTCATGTAGAAATTTGTGTTTTAGCAACCAAACGGAACTTAGTCAGAAATTTTTATAATTTTGAGATTTCACTTATAAAGCTATGAATTAGCTGAGTAGAAGTTTCAGAGACTAATTAGGAGTTTTGAAAACTCGTGGGGAGGTAATTAAACACAATTTTCGGAAGTATTGCCTATATATAGATAGAGTTGACTTTAAATTTTTCTAAACTCTTAACCTAAAATTCAAGAAGGAGGCCAAAAGGGAGATTTAGGAGCTTAGATCTTTGCGACGCCAAACGAAGCCCGTTCACCCGCTGATTTTTCACCAAATTCCATAATCGAACTCCTCGAGGTAAGGATGTCATTTTGATACCTATTAGACATTGTTTGGCCAAGTTTTTTGAAAAGTCTTATTCTAGAATTTTTCATAAAAGTTGATAATCGGACTTTTGATCCATAGGAACTGTACTAGAAGGTTTTCTGCACGTTCTTTGTGCACGGGTTTTGATTGGATCGTAGTTTAAGGGCGTTATTCGGAGGTGAGTGATTCAACTATGTTTTTGGAATGATTTCTTGACATATATTCATGTTTTGTGTGAATAACATGTCTTAATTCGTAGAGATATATTGTGCAGTTCATATTAGGCAATTATATTGATAAGTAGGTCAAATAGCACGGTGACATGTTTTGTTTTCCGCGAGTATGGTGATATGTATTTGAGCATGTTGAGTTTCTTATTTGGGTCAAAGGAGCACGTGGTTACTGGGCCATCTTGTAGAGCCGATATAGGCATTAAGGTCGCACAATTGAAGAGAAGAATTGTGGGTCTAACCCTTTCACGTGGACTTATTGGCGAGGAGTCGCGGATTGGGAGTATGTGACGTACACGTGAGACTCTGGAGACTAGTATGAAATGTAGAGATGTGAATGCGCGCATATTTATCATTCATGTGCATAAGTTGTTTTATTCACTAAGCGTTAGCTTAAACAAATCAAAATATGTGTGGTTATTAAAATAACCATTGCAGGTATTAATACTGGAGAGGAATCACAAAAGTGAACACGTGGGTTTGGGAGTTCACTTAGAAGGCGACACATCATGTTTATTTCGTAGTCTTGGAAATGTAAGTGTTGTAATAAGAATTTGTATAACTTTTGGTCATGTTTAACTTAGTATGTTAGAATGGATCTAAAACGTTGTAATAGTGAATAGCTTGTTGTAATTACGCTTTGGTAATATTTTAATGCAGTTAGGATTACTTTGGAGTACTTTTGGAAGTGTGTGTTTGGTCCTTGGAGATTTCAAAAAGCTTTAAAACTTGAAAATTCTGCAGAATGTGCTGCTGCCATAAATCAGTCGACTGGTTTGTGGAACAGTCGACTGGACCCTTTTTTTCAGCAACTCACTGCATCTTTTTATAGAGGATCAGTCGACTGGGTCCCCGACACAGTCGACTGGGTCATGTTTTCAAATCAGTTATTTTTTGTCTAGGCTGGATTTCAGTCGACCGGACCGTACCAGTAAACTGAAAATTTGAAGCCCCAGTCGACAGGACATAGAAAACAGTCGACTGGATTGTGTTTTAAAAAAATTAACTTTCTGCTGGACTAGCATCAGTCGACTGGGCCTAAGGTGCAGTCGACTGGACTGTTGCTGTTCAAAATGTTTTGTTTTCTTTCCACTGCATGTGTTCTTAAAACTAATTTTTGGGAACGTTAATGAATTGTCTTAGTCTCGGTGGCGTGCCACTTGCTACGGTTCTGCTATTGTGGGACCGGGCTGTGACATGCGGTGGTGGTGATAGTGGATCGGTGGTGGTGGTGGTTGTGGTGAGGAGAGAGAGAGAGATCTTAGAGAGAGAGAGAGAGAGAGAGAGAGAGAGAGAGAGAGAGTCTCTGTTTTGTTTTGTTTTTTTTTTTTTAAATGAAGTGAGGGATGATTTGGTCAGTTGAAAATTTTGAAATGGACTTGAGGAGTGAATTATTAGTGGTGTGGATTGGAATGAAAAATTGGGCTTGGACTTTTGTCCTTGCGAGGTTTATTGTTAATGGGCTATCATTTAAACCAAAAAGAACCAACCTAAGGGACCTTAGATCAAGCCTCCCTATGTAAAATACTGTAATTTTAAGTGGGTGCCAAAAGTGGTTATTTAAGTGACTTGCGCTCAGGGCCTACCTTAAGGGTCGGTCCGAGTTGACAAAAATTGTCTGAGACCTCCAACGAATTTTCAAAGGGGCCGAAAAAATGAGGCTTTTATGCTAAGTTTCATTGAAATTATGAAGAAATTAGAAGAAAATAGGCCTAAAAATGATAAGTTTTATAGAAATTAGGAAGAAAATATGCCTAAAAATAATAAGTTTCATAAAAATTAGGAAGAAATTATGAAAAAAATAGGCCTAAAAATGAGGCTTAAAATCGATAAATTGCCTCAGGCCCTGCGGACCCTAAGGGCCTGTTTGGTTGTCCTTGAATAAAATAATTCCATTCATGTTTTCGTACACAATTTTATATGAAAAGATGAAGAGCTTGAATGGTTTCATTTAGATAACGAATGCTCGTCTCAAAAATGATGTTTGCAATCATGAATTTTTGCATTCTAAAAAAATGAACAATTTGCCTCATAAGAAAAAATATGATGAAATCTCACATATTTGTAAATGAATTCATTCATGGTGAAAATTTTGATTTTAACTTCTATACAAAATTTGAATAAAACCATTCAATTTGAAGGGACAACCAAACAGACTCTAAGTGTACTCATTCTGAACAGTCTAATGCCGAATTCGTGGATGTCCAAACGCACTCTATTCTTTTCCACGTTGAAAGTTTTGCCTCTATTTAACTTTTCAAATTAAATAAGCACACACATATTCGTCCTTGTCTTGACATCCAACTTGACTAAGAATATCTATTTCATGAAAGTAAAGTCAAAGTTTTTAAAGAGAAGCTTCTAATAGCCCAAAAAATTCGTGTTGCTGATACTTATTTATGCACGAAGGCAAGTAGATCAATTTTCATCTTTATTTGGTGCAATTTTTAAAATGAAGTTTGAGTTTAGAAACAGTGACTTTGTGCACAAAAAAACATAAAGCAGTGTCTCAATTTTCAAACTAAAATCCAATTATGTCATGAGAACCAGATATGATGTGCCCTATATAATGAAAGCTGAGTTTGAATTCGAAAAAACATCCAAATACTCAAGTTCGATACAAGTTGAAGCTAAAAATAAGAATTTGAAATTCAGGTTAATATAATATTACATATTACATAGTATCTTTAGAATATTATGTTATTCTGATAACATAAATATTACATGTAAAATATTACGAGTCTTGACGCAAAGGTAAGATTGCTCCATACAGACATGGTTCACGGATTTGACTAGCATATTGAGTAAGACTACGTACATCTATCGTACCCTCCCCAGATTCCATATTTGCGAGAGCGTTGTGGGTTGGATTTGGATTTCTTTTATACATATAAGTATGGCATTACAAATTTTATGAATGAACTTAATTGGGGTTACATTAATCGAATCAGATATACATAAATTCAAATTTGATTATGATTTACAATAAATTTTGTTAATAAAATCTAAATTCGAACATATATATAAAATCTAATTGTTTAGAATAATAGGTTGATTCAATTCTAAATTATAATTTGTGATAAATCATTGGTTGATTAGATCCCTTCATAGTATCATTCATGAGTTTAAAAATATGAGCAGTCCTGTGATTCCCAAATTTTGATCCTAACATAGGTGGCAAAGCGCAGCCACATTTAATTATAATGGATGTTCGGTTTCTGTTGAAAATTGATGGCCTTACTGTTACATGTTTTAGTAATCAAATTTGAGATCATAATTTAAACATAATAACATTATTATTTAAATAAAATTTTAGCATAAAATCCCTAATTTTAGATCTTTTGAGTTTAAAGGCCAAGTCGCACGGTTTTAGTTTTATTAGCTAAAACTCCTTCATTAGTGAAACATTTTTACACTAATCCTTTCACAAATGTAGAATTGGATAAGTTATTAGACCAAGCTACCCCTCATCGCCAGGATCTGTGGAAGCTCCATTCTTCATGTAACCAACGATCGTCTGTTGACGGTCACTACCTTTGGCGCCATCACCAGCGTTGTCATCACCTCCAGTGCCATCCCCAGCATCCTCATCACCTCTGGTAACCACACCACAACCCCTCTCTTCCTTTCCCTCTTTCTCTGCCCTCTCTCACACTTAGCCCTTTTACATCACTATCGTCGCTATTCCTCTCACACTTGCACCTCTAGTCATTGCCCTTTCCGTACCTAATCCCTCATTGGCAACACCATCATCGTAGTTAAGGATTTTCGTCAGTCCCTTGGGTGCTGCTTCCTTAGAAACGCCAATGGTCGGTTGCACCCGTTGGTGTTTCTAGGAAAGCAGCACCCAAGGGATTGAAATGTGCTGTCAAATATTTATTGGTGCTGCTAGGGAGCCAGCACCCCCTGACGATCCATGCTCATCATCGCCACCCATACACAGCAGCCCTCCTTCCTCTTCATCGTTGCCAACTTTCAGTTTACGCATAACTAATTATGTGAAATTTGGAGATGTGTACCTTTGTCCAAAAAATTGTTGATGGACCTTTCACAAAATAAAAAAAAAAGGGGTTTACATGAGAGTCGAGACCAAACAAAATCTATATTAAAAGACTTTTGATTAAGGGTATGTTTGATAACGCCATTAAGTGTTGAAAATAAAAAATTCCAGTACTATTTTCTTCACTATGCTTGATAATGTATAAGGACTCACTACTTAATGCTGAAAAGTAACCAAAAACTACTTAAAATTTTAAGTACAAACATTCTATTGGGAAAAAAAAAATTTCACTAGATTTGATATGCTTTTCAGTGAAAATTATCTACTTGTTGACTATTACACCAAAAAATGCTAGGCACACAACACATTTCACAACAGGACTTTAAATGCATGTACCTTGTGCTGTGTAAGTGGTGTTACAGCACAAAATACAACACATTTAAAGCCCTATTGTGGAATGTATTATGTGTCTAACATTTCTCCTATTACACCTTAACTTTAAATTTTCACTAAAAATTAATTCAGAATTTAATTTACAGTTTTATCAAAAGGGCTAACATTCTCTTATTTAAAAGGGTTAACATTCTCTGATTTAAAATAACTTTCCATTCCCAGAAATGGAAGGCAAACCATTCAAACAAGCTAATGCCGGTATAACCGCGGCAACAAGCTGGGCCGTGTAGGTTGGGGTAAAGAAAGATGGTCAATCAGGGCACTCCCACCCTCCCCTCCCCCTCCCCCTCCCCCTCCCCCTCCCCCTCCAAAACCCCAAACACCCCCCCCCCCCCCCCCCCCCCCCCCCCCTGCCTTTCCAAAAAAAAGTAAGAGAAAAAGAAAAAGAAAAAGAAAAAGAAAGAAAGAATTGGCATTCATACAAGCTTGGTCAATTCACACATTTACCTCACTTACCACCCAACAACCAACATTGAAAATTTTAACAAGTTTGTCAAGGGCTTCCCTTTTGGAAAACAATAAATTCCATGAAGTTGGTCAAGCGATTGTTTAATGAAAATGCTATAAGTAGCATTCTTACAAAAATCAAATTTGTAATCTGAATTTGATTTCAACTTATGTGATAATGGATCATTTAAAACAATTTCGATAGGAAAACTCAGGTGGTCTTACTAAATTATATGTGGTCCGGGTCCCATTACCACATTAGATTAGATACAAATCAAATTTAAGATATAAATGTTGAAATTATTGCATTATTCTTAGGGTAAATTACTGAAACCTCCTATGAGGTTTGCCTTAATTACACAGACCACCCTGAGGTTTAAAAAATTACACGAATCTCCCTCGAGGTATGTAATTAGGTAACAAAACACCCTCTCCACTAACGGTCCATTAGTTTAGTCGAGATTAGTGGCAAAAAAGAGGTTTAGTGTTAAAAATTAGCCTCACATAGATGGGTTAAAGGACATCTTTTTCTACTTGTCTTTTTTTTTTTTATTATTATTATTATTTTTTGGGTATTCCTTATACTCCCTTGTGAATAGTACAATTTTGTTCATCCCAAAATTGCTCACTATTTACTCACATATCTTTCTTATTGATTAATACAGTAGGGTTCAATATTAAATGAGAATTAATTAATGGTGTAAATGCATGGGTCCCACTACATTAACCAATGAGAATTAATTAATTATGTAAAGTACTGGACCCCACTGCATTGACCAATGAGAATTAATTAATGGTGTAAAGTATTGGGCCCCACTGCATTTACACTATTAATTAATTCTCATTTAATATTGAACCCTACTGCATTAATCAATAAGAAAGATATGTGAGCAAATAGTTAGCAATTTTGGGGTGAACAAAAATATACTATTCACAAGGGAGTATAAGGTAAACCCAAAAAATAATAATAAAAAAAGACAAGTAGAAAAAGATGTCCTTTAACCCACCTATGTGAGGCTAATTTTTAACACTAAACCTCTTTTTTGCCACTAATCTCGACTAAACTAACGGACCGTTAGGAGAGGGGGTGTTTTGTTACCTAATTACAAACCTCGAGGGAGGTCCGTGTAATTTTTGAAACCTCAGGGGTGGTCCGTGTAATTAAGGCAAACCTCAGGAGAAGTTTCTGTAATTTACCCTTATTCTTATTATAAGCTGTGGCCAAATTTCAAGTTGAGGCTTAGCAGAATTAGAGGTAAGTTTGCATCATCGAACCTCACAAAAATTTAAGAGTAAGGGTAGTTCAAAGAAAATTAATGCTATAATTCTCAAATTCGTATGGTAGATTTTGGTTCTCAAAATACGTGACAGCTAGCACGGCTAAATGTAAGAGCAATACTATGATTTTCAAATTTGAATCTCTAACTACAAATGTTATTGTGGGCCCACATTCAATAATATATAGTAGAATCACTTAATTTTTTAATAATAGTTGTTTTATACAGTCTCACTGCCATACGTACTATTGGGAATTAGCACATTTGAAAACTATAACATTATTCTTCAATAAAGTGAGACCATTAATTTTTATTAGAAATTAATTTAGTAATCCCACTATCACGCATATTCGGACTTCAAATTTGAAAATCCTAACATTACTCTTCAAACAGAGTACTTTTGATTCATAGAGTATGCCTATGTTCTAAAATCCAGATCAGACAAATCAATACAATTAGTTGAACCAGAAAGGGAAACGTGTTCAATTTGGACTGGTAAATTGGAAAATTCTGGACTTTATGTTTTTAAAACCAGATAATTAAACATTTGGTTAATTGAATGGGAATAATCATGAAACTTTTACTTTTAATTTTATTCTTCATATTTTTTTTTTACTTTAATGTTTATAACGTAAAGTTATGGCAACACACTGATTGGAATGACGAGTGAATCAGGATTCATGATCTGATTATTTTTACAGTTTCACGAACGACGAGGAATTAAAAAAATTGGGTGTGCTATAAGCCTATATCTACTACATATAAAGGAAGCTATTGTGCCTCTGGGTACGTGCCAATTTTTGAATTGATTTTTCTAATTTCGGTATTTGTCTATTCATTCTATCTTTTACGGTAAATTGTTTAGTTAATCAAATATCATAATATCCATTTACTATACCATAATTGCTCATATATCTCTGTAGCTACATAAGAATGTATTGATTTGTCTGAGGATAATTATGTTATTTTAGACTAATACTTATGTTGAGACCGACTAATAATTATGTTTAGGTCAGTTTTTCAAAATTAAATGAATATAAAAAAAACAAATACATCAACTATATTACGTCTTATTACATTTAGGTCAATAATATGTCAGCTAATTATATTTAGGTCAATGATGAGTAATTATGTTTAGGTCAACAATATAATGGCTAATTATATTTAGGTCAATAATAGGACATCTAATTATACCTTGGTCAACTTTACACGACTACTTACATTTAGGCCAACTTTACCTTGGCTATTTACATTTCAGTCAACTTTACTATGAGCAATCCAACCAACCTTTGTAGACAAATTACATTCAAGTGAACTTTATGATTGCTATTTTGTTGTTGGTGTCTTTTCATACAAATGATAATATCGGAGTGAATTTCAAATTTAGAAGTCAATCGATATTTTGGGTATTTGGTGTTTGGTAGGCATAATTATATTTAGGTAAACTTTTGTATTAAAAGCATCAACAAAATTAAATTTGCAAAACTATAGCAAATTGATTTTTTCTCAAATTTCATACCAAATCAACGTAATTGTCTATTACCACTTCAAAATGGAACAAATACTACCAACAATGAAAAAAGAAATAAAAACCGCCAAAAATCAAACCATACACCGAAAAATAATGATCAAACACAGACTAGGAGCATATAATCACATTTTTTTAGTCTATAATAAATGGAGGTTTCATTCATAACTAAGAGCTGGGTAGGGTAAAAATACAATAACCACGACAACTAGAACTCGACAAAAGAGAAACACTTCACATGACCAATAACTACCAAAACGTAAATAACATTTACAAAATAAAAATGTTACGGACTAATTGTTAATCCTATGAGAAATGTGATGTTATTAGTCCCCTTAATGAAGGGTGTAAATAATACTCCACAATCTCATTGAAAAGCTTACGCTTTTAAAGTGGTTATGGCGATAGAAATGATTACATAAATATTTATTAAATTGTCAAATATTATAATTGTCAGACATATATCACTAACTTTTCCTCAATTTACACAAAGCGCGCATATATCACAAATTTCATCCACACTTACTGGCAGACTTGCACAACGCACGTGCTATGCCCCTAGTATATCATCCTTACTAAAGGAAGGTATAGCACCTTCATCCTTACTAAAGGAAGGTATAACACCTATGGAAGCGTGCCGATTTGTCAAATTGATTTCTCCAATTTCATGTATTTCTCTGTTTGTTTTGTCCTTTACAGTAATTACATAGTCGATTAAATACCATAATATCCCCTTAGTACATCATAATTACTCATACATGTGTACAACTACATAAGGATTTATTGATTTGTTAGAGGTTAATTCTATCTTTCAGACAATAATTACATTCAAGTCAACTAATAATTACATTCGGGTCAACTTTTGAAATTTTAGTTAATATAATAATGATGATTCAATTAACGTTGGCTTAAATATTTCAGATTCAGTAAATTTTCTCAACCATAATTACAAATGGCTTCATAAAAGTCAACAAAAAAGGTTGCTTACATCATATTTACATGTAGGTCAATTTTTGTAAGAAAAATTACAAAATGGTCATCTTTTGGCACAAGATTTACATATAGGTGGCTGCTTATATCATATTTACATATGGGTCAATTTTTTAAGAACAATTATAGAATGGTCATCTTTTGGCACAACATTTACATGTAGGTCAATTTTTGTAAAAAATATATTATAGAATAGTCATTTTATTGACACAACCGCTTTTTCTTTATTCTCTTTACAAAAATAGTTGTAAAAGCCAAAGAAGCTAATATGAGGGGGCACATGCCTATAGCTGTAATTATAATTCTTTAAAATTTAATTTCATACAATTGCATTTGTTAATATATATTACACACACAAATACCTATAAATTGAATTCATACACAAAACATATGCTCATATTTTGATCTTTTAGTTCTAATTTGTATAATCATATTGAATTTAGAAGTCAACCTATAACTTTAAAATTATGACTTTTAAATTAATTGAGAATGAAATTTTAAATTATCAATTATAAAAGCCAAAAAAACTGATATGAGTCAATAGACACATGCAAAGTGCTTGTGAACTAGTATATATATATATATATATATATACTAGTGAGGGTACACGTGCAAGGCACGTGCCCGTCAGATAGTTGTATTCTTAAATATATTGTGTATTAATCTTGACATTAGAGGTAATAAGATGTTAAAACAGTTAAATAAGAAATTGTAAATGTAAATATTTAATCTAAAACTCTTCTGACGGAAGAAGTTGATAATTATGACTATCTTATACATGAGTAGTAAAGGTAACTAATAAAGCGCCACTAAAAATATATGACACAAGTAGGGTATTTCTTCTAAAAAATGGCATAAATGTGTTTGTAGGCCTTAATTGATATTCGAATACAATCTATAAATCCTGAATTTGAGGGAAGAAGTTGACCAAAATGTAAATATTAGTGATTAATTCATAATAACTACTAAAATAACCACTTTATTTGACATTTTATATATACCAAACTTAATTTTTAGAGAAGAAGTTGACCAAAATGTGAAATTAGTGACCAATTCCTAAATAGCCACTAAAATAGTTACTTTTAATTTTTTTTAAAGTGAATAATAAATATCTCAAAACTTGCTGATCTAAATGCAATTACACATATTACAATATATGAATCCTAAATTTGAGAGAAGAAGTTGAGCAAATTGGAAATATTAGTGACCAATTCCTAAATAACCACTAAAATAGCTACTTTTTTTGACTTTTTATGAAGTGAATAATAAATATCCCAAAAATTATTGATCCATATGTAATTAGACACAAATTGTTGATTGAAACCTCATTTGAGAGAAGAAGTTGACCAAATTGTAAATATTAGTGACCAATTTCTAAATAGCCACCAAAATAGCCACTTTTGTTGACTTTTTTTGAAGTCAATAATAAATCTCCCAAAAATTGTTGATCCAAATGTAATTAGATACAAGATTGTTGATTAAAACCTCATTATTATATTAAATAAAAATTTCAAAAGTTGACTTGAATGTAATTATTTGTCCAAAATGACAGATATACCCTCACACAAATCAATATATCCTTACGATGTATAGATAGATATATGAGTAATTATGATATAGTGAAGAGCAAAAGAGGAAGTTCATATTTTTTGACGTGCTTACTAAATGTGACTGTCTTCTTATTATATAGAGTAGATATATATATATATATATATGTATATGCAATAAAATCTGGATCCTTTCAGGCTCACACTCTAAATCATGTGATGTGTCAAATTTTGATTTGCCAACCCACCCAACAGGCTATAGAAAACTACAAAATCCAGGGTCAAATTGTAATGGAATACCTTGGCAAGCAATGTAACGACCAGAAGAAGTCATCAGGTGTGAACGGATATTGACGGTGGGTCCAACAACTTTCAACTCAGGAAGAGGCCAGCAAGTCATGCATGCACGCCACGTGTACGGCTGTGGTAGGCTTTTCTCACGTGGGGACAAGACATAAAAACGCGTTGGATTATAATAATTATAGATTAAAAAATAACCAAACAGACCACAACAAATCTGATCTACAGACAAATAGTACATCTTTAGTTTGGAATTTTGGATTTTGAAAATCCCCATGCAGAGATTACAATTATTAAAGAGTTAATTAAGAGACTTCATTTGAACCTCCATGTGTTATGAGGAAGCCTTGTTTGGCAGTTGGCACCCCCAATACACGGTTTACATATAGGCAGGTTAATTAGAAGGGCAAAGCTAAGGGCACTAACAAAATTCACTAATACTTATTAACACACATTTTATCTTTTTTCTAGTGGTATTGCGAGATCCACTGCGGAATTTATTAGTGCCGCAAATATTACTCTAATTAGAATTCGGTGAATTCCTTTATGCTATATTTACTTATTAGTTTATAGTACTTTTTGTAAATTGAAAAGATATCAATTTATAAGTCAATAACAAAATTAAGGGAAAAAAAAAAAAATCAACTTTTGATGTGTTAAAAAGTATGGGGCCTAGTATTCGAAGAGTGCGTTGCACTCAATTTTGTGTTGAGTTGGTGTATATGTACTTAATTTGCTCGAGCTGTGCTAGCGAATCAAGTGTAATTTGTACAACGCTGAAAAAAAGTATATACGACAACACATTAATATTTTTATAATTCACATATATAGCACTGATTTTATCTTGACTTCTAAATTAGTAATGTTATTCTTTTTGAATTTAAATTTCAAATTTAGTTTTCAGATGCTTTAATTAATAGATGCACCACACGCAATGATATATAGTGTTATCGACCACTATTACAGCATGTATTATAACTGTTAAAATATTTGAAAATCAAATTTGAGGTTTAAATTTGAGAAGCATAGTGCTATTCCTAATTACACCATTATACTTTTTAAAACATCAAGATTAAAATAAAAATAAAATATCTAAAGTTTAGGCCTTTCAAAATTTTCTCATTAAATTGACAGTTTCAATTTTTTTTTTTTTAATTTATAAAAAGTATAATCTGACACATAAATATGACTTGAATCCCAATTAACCATTACAAATTTACATAGACGGTTAAGAAAAAAAAATTATTATAACTTTTTTTTTTGGGACCTAAAAATTACGGAGTATTATAGACAGAAAAGGGTTGAATTGAATTTTGAAAGCTTGTAAACCAAGTTTCTACAACTGGTCACAGATAATAAAGCCTCATCTCCCTCGTCAGCATGACGACCATGAAACGCAATGGGAACAAATGTGTACTATAAATAATAATAAAAAAAAGAATATATTGAGACAGAGAGAGAGAGAGATGAGTTTCCGCGTAGAGAGATGAGACTGAGAAGACTGTTTATATGAAGAAAAAGAAAGAGAGAGAAATATCTGAAGCCTCTATTTGACAGTACCTAATAAGCTAATACCACCATATAGAAATCAGTCTCTTTTTCTTTTGACAAATTCACACCTATTCACACCACCTTCTTCATATAAATCTCTCTCCTCTTCTCTCTCCCAATCTTTTTCTGCTTTCCCTTCATACCTTTCTTTCAAAGTGATTGATCTTGATCTATATATCTAGATATCTATCTATCTACATATATATATATATAAAGAGATTAATTATATATATGCGATGGAGGGTGGTCATCATCATCATCATATAAGTGTGAGTGTGGATACAGGAGATAGATTCCCACAATGGAGTATTCAAGAAACAAGGGACTTCTTGATGATTCGGGCCGAGTTGGATCCGACTTTCATGGAAACCAAACGAAACAAGCTTCTTTGGGAAGTCATCTCCAACAAAATGAAGGAAAAGGGTTACAATCGAAGCGCAGAGCAGTGCAAGTGCAAGTGGAAGAACCTCGTTACACGATATAAGGTATGTCTATCTATCTATCTATTTATCTATATGCATATATATATATATATATATATGTTATATCTAATTCAACTTAACCTTTGATCAAATTAAATCGCCATCCCATAAAACAATCCTATCTAATTTATTTATGTATGTGTATATATATATATTTATATATGAATATATGGTGCAATAGTAAAGTTGTTCCATTTTGATATAGAGATCGTTTGACTGCAGACATCAAATCCTGCAGTATGAGGAGCACTGAATTTAAGATTATCGATATATATATATAGATATATGTTTGTATGTATTGGTAACATTGATGAGGCTTTAGGGATGTGAAAAAAAAAATGAAGTGTAGACATAGTGTTTGAATAATCAATTTTATGAACCCTTATACATATATAAGACTATGCTACGCGCATACATCAAACCCTCTCCGGACATTTATAAATTTACATGTAACAATATTGATGATGGTTTAGGGATGTGAACAATGGAGTATATATATATATATGCACATAGTGTTTGTATATATATATATATCATTTCATGAACTATTAGATATAGGTACCAAATGTGTGTAATATATTGTGATGTTTTAGGGATGTGAAACAATGGAGCAAGAAGGTATGCGGCAACAATTTCCATTTTACAATGAGTTACAAGTAATATTTTCTGCTCGAATGCAACGAATGCTATGGATTGAAGCCGAGGGAGGAGTGAGTGGCTCGAAGAAAAAACTGCTCTCTTCGGATGATGAGGAAGAGAACGAAGAGAGCGAAGGAGAGAAGGGTGGTAGTAAAAAGAGAAGAAAGGGCAAGAGCAATGTAAATCCTAGTAGTAGTGGTGTTAGTACTAGTACTGGTGGAAATATCAATAATTTGAGGGAGATTTTGGAGGAGTTCATGAGGCAACAAATGCAAATGGAAATGCAATGGCTAAAAAGCTATGAGGCAAGAGAAGATGAGAGAAGAGTGAAGGAGATGGAGTGGAAACAAACTATGGAAGCTATTGAAAATGAAAGGATAATGGTAGATAGGAGGTGGAGAGAGAGGGAAGAGCAAAGAAGGATGAGAGAGGATGCTAGAGCTGAGAAGAGGGATGCTCTTATTAATGCTCTTCTCAACAAGCTTAGAAGAGAAGAGATGTAATCCTCTACATGTCTCTTTCTATATATTGGGCTAAAATCGAAATCCCAACGTACTATTGGGAATAACACTTATCAACCCCCTGTCAAGTGTGAATCAAGGAGTAGAAACAATTGTTGTCTCTTTCACTTATTTTTGTTGCTATGAAGAGAAGAGTAAAGGGCTTTTGAGAGGTTTGTCTTTGAATTCTCATTAATTTATAAAATGTTCTTTCAATGGTTATGACTAAATATTTACTTCTGCTCGGATAAGCTAATTTAAGTTGCTAGTTAGAGAAGCTCTCTCTCTCTCTCTCTCTCTCTCTCTGATATTCCAACATAATATGTGCCTAAAAAGAATAAGTTTAATAGAAATTAGGAATAAAATTAAAAAAAATTAGGCCTAAAAATGAGACCTAAAAATGAGGCCTTATGCGATTGCTTCGCCGCATGGCCTTTGGGCGGTCCCTAGTTGCATATCTAGTATTGGAAATCCACTATACTATGATATTTGGAAGTACTATAGAGTTTGCATTAATACAATATGTACAAGGTTAGTCTAAAATTAGGCTTATGCACTTAGGAATCTCGATCAGGGGTATGTAATTGCCAAGGTCCCCCAGTTTTTTGATGGTGCAATAATGTTTGTTTACTCATACAAAAACACACACACACACACTTTATTCAATATATAGGAAGGATATCATATTTTATACTCTTCAATGGTGCTAGTGTAGTTTAAGATCTGTCTCGAACATTTGATTGGATTCTAAGAGCCCTTTAGGTATCGTTGTTGGGAGTAAGAGTTTTTTTTTTTCTTAAAAAGTTTTAGTTTACTACCTCTAAACTAATCTCTTTTTACAGTTTAATTAAAATCTGCTTTTTGAACTACTATAAAGAGTTGGTTATGAAATGTACTCAACTTTTTCATTAATTAAGGGCTTGTTTGGTAATGTGATTTTCTGTTTTCTGTTTTCGATTTCATTTTTTCAGAAAACAAAAATTGAAATCATATTTGGCAACATTTTGTTTTTTTTTTCAAAAACATTTTTAAAAGTTGGGTATAAATCAAAAACAGAAAAAAAGCTGTTTTCAAATTTTTTTTTTTAAAAACGTGTCTCCCGATCATGAATGCAAGCTGTATCGGAACTGCACAGAGGAATATGCGGACGGATGATTCAACGATCGCTAGCTTGTTCAAAATGTCCAAATCTAAGCAGCTCTAAAACATATATATATATATATATATATACAGTCAGGCTATAAAGAGGGCGTCCTTTTTTTATTAAACAGAGGACCTCTATTTTGGCCGTCGGATTGTGTTTTCATTAATGACAGTTTTGTCATTTCATGGTTTTTAAACACAATCCAACGGCCGAAACAGAGGTCCTCTCTTTAATAAAGAGAGGTGATCCTCTTTAGATAATCTTTGTATATATATATATTTATATACATACATACATATATAAATATACAGTCACGCTTTAAAGAGGACGTCATCTCTTTAATAAAGAGAGAGCTTCTGTTTTGACCGTCGGATCGTGTTTTCATTAATGGCAGTTTTGTCATTTCACAGTTTTTAAACACGATCTGATGGTCAAAACAGAAGTCCTACGCCTCTTTAGAGAATCTTTGTATAAATATATGTGCATCTATATATATACATATAGGATTATTATAACGAGATATCTCTGAGAGGTAAGGTGCCGGAAAGAGGAGAGAGAAAACAGAATGTGTGGAGAGAGAAAGAGAGGGCGTTATGTTATAACTTGGTTATCTCAATTTAGTCCCAAAAAAAGTTATAAATTGATCCCAATATTGTAAGGTTTTATAAGTTTAAAGCCACTTCGATTTTAAAATCAAAATAGTTTTGAAGTTAATTAAAATATTTTAGAACCTACTTAAATATATTGGGATCAAATTATAATTTATTGAGAACAAAATCCATTAGGCATATGATACATCCAAAACCAATAAGATGTATCATAGAATTTTTCTTGACATTTAGACGGGCAAGTGTTTTTTCATATTTATACGAAGAAATTTAAGGTATATTTTAGAAATTAAATTTGACATGATGTCGCAACCAAACGCGTTTCTTGTTTTTATTTTCATTTATTTAAAAATCAACAATGTTATCAAACAAATTTTTAGTTTTCATTTTTTAAGAAAAAAGTAAAAACTGGTTTCCGTTTTAAAAAAATTGAATATTGAAAATAGAAAATAGAAAATATTACCATGTGAACCCCAAGGTTTTGTGTAATGAGGCCATGAAATTAAAGTCCATTTGTAGACGACATAATGTACAATTGAGTAGCATGATGAAGTTAAGAGGCTGTTGATGAAGATGCTAAAGTATACCAAAATTAGTCACTTTACAAGTTATTTACAGGTTGAGGTGTCAATAACATGTTAAATGTAAATGTTCGACTTGTTATTTTTTAATTAAAGAAAAATTTTAATTATCCACTCAATAATTTTTTTAAATGATTTTTTTTTAAATGTCTCTAGTATTACTTATATATACAACAAATATACAACAATGCTTGTATCACCTAATGGAGGATATATGGTCCCTAAGGTGGTAGACATTCCCATCATATAGTTTTATCTTAATGGGGGAAACTATATTTATAGATGGTCTCCACTTTGTACCGAAGGAAATGATGATTTTGTTGAATTAAGGGTTTAAGGGACATTTAAAGTTTCATAGTATAACAATACTGCTGTCAGTTTGATAATGATGGAGTGACATTGCTTCTTCAGCTCGTGAATTAAGGAATTTTTTAGATGGGAGAATTTAACATGCACTCTCTTAAAAAGGGGTAGATGTCAACCCCCATTGCGTAGCTCAGTTATGAGTTAGTTATGAGAAATGTGGTTCTGTTATGAGAAATGTGACTCACTGTTATGAGTCAGTTATGACACCATCGTGTGGCTCAGTTATGAGTCAGTTATGAAAAATGTGATTCAGTTATGAGAAGTGTGATTTACTGTTATGAGTCAGTTATGACAAATGTGGTTGGAGGTTGATATCCATCTCTTTTTGAAGGGGTGTGTTGTATTCTGGCCCTCCTTAGATATGATGAGTAATGCTATATACTTTCTAATTTTAAATCCTAAATTTGACCTCAAATTCTTTATAAATTGTACCACATGCAATAATATGTCATACTATCGACCTTTATCACATGTAGTAAGGACGATAGCTTTACCCATGTAAGAGCATCTCCAATGCACCATGCTATTTTTATCATGCCAATTTTATTCTTTGGTATTGCTACAGTGTCAAATGCTATATTTTGACATTTCTGCTACGATACTACATGCCGTTTCAATGCTATATTTTGACATTTCTGCCCCTGCTTTGTTGATCGTTGACTTTGTTCTATGGTTTTTAGAGAAATTTAGTGCAAGGAAAGAAAAATTTTAATTCACAAGACCCACATAATAGAAACAATAATACTAGGGGTACTCCCAGGGGCGGACCTAGGATTTTTGGTCAGAGGGGCCTAAATTATATGGGGGTTCCTCGAGGCAAATATTTTTTGGTCTACTTATACACAATTATGTGTAAAATTATAAAATTAGTTTAATATCCCTAATTTGGGGTAAATCATGTAATTTTATGGGGCCTATTTCTAAAACTTGTAATATATTACTTATAAATCTAGAATTTTTCAAAAGTCCAGGGGGGCCTAGTCTAAAACTTACAAAATATTGTATGTAAATCTAAAATTTTTAAAAGCTCAGGAGGGACTTGTGTGAATTTTAGGAGGGCCTATTTGTAAAATTTGTAAAATATTACATGTAATTTTATAATTTTCAAAAGTTCGGGGGGGCCTGTGCCACCCCTGCCATACACTTCGGTCCGCCAGTGGGTACTCCGTACACCCTTAGAGCATCTTCAACAGTGAAATTGTAGCCTGTTATTTTAATTAAAACCTATTTTAGTTATTCAATACTTAACCAAAACCTATTTGGTAATTGGGGGTGTCCAGCCGGCTTGCGAGCATCTCAACTAATTCTTCGAGGTCGTGGATTTGTCGGGTGAATTCTCCAGTAGTCACGCTCTCCATGCCTCGAACACTAAACCTCTTGAGTAGTACACCCTAAAAACTTAACACTCGAACACAAGAGATGTGGTTTAGTTCGGATATTCACTTTCGAACCAAACAAATTTCCCCTATCGAAAATCGAACCAAACTTATTAATACAATTCGAACTGAACTAATTTTAGTTCGATTGTTATCTGAGCCGAATTGTGAAAAAATTTCAAGTTCGGGTCGAAACTTCGTATCAAAGCGGAGTGTGAACTGTCACCACTCTAGAATCAAAGTTTAATGTTTTATCCTAAGCTTCTTTTCCGCAAATCTCATGAGGGATTTTATTTATTCGTTTATTTATTTATTGAGAATTTCTGGAAAGTGACTGATAAAATACAAGCTATATGTTTTTCTCTACGTGAAAGACTAGACCAATTATTTTAATGCTAGAACAATTACATATACTTCCATTTGTGTTTCACTCTTTGCATTCAGAGAAATTATTCAATGAATCCGTTCTAACACACAATTATTTTATGTATATGTATATATAATAATGCTAAGCACACAACACCAATCATAGTAGAAATTACAGTACATGCTTTAAATGCATGTGCCTTGTGCTATGTGAATTTTTCACACAAGGTCCACACTTTTTTGGGAAGCATATGCATATCTTGTGCTTCCAAAAAAAAAAAAAAAAATCACAATCTTACTTTAAATGCATGTATCTTGTGCTTTTCAAAAAAGTGTGGGCCCTGTGTGAAAAATTCATACAGCACAAGGTACATGCATTTAAAGCATGTGTTGTGGATTCTATTATGGTTGGTGTTGTGTGCCTAACATTATTCTATAATGCTAGGCACACAACACCAATCACAACACAAACTACAATCTTGCTTTAAATACATGTACCTTCTGCTTCCCAAAAAATTCACACAGCACAAGGTACATGCATTTAAAGCATGTGTTGTTGTTTCTATAATAGTTGGTGTTGTATGCCTAGCATTATTGAAAAATAAAGAATAATACTAGACACACAACACCAATCACAACACAATTAAATATAATTACCGATCTAAGAACATCATATGGATCCATGTACGAAATATAGAACTTCAATGTAAAATTTGAGAACAAATCTAATTTATCCAAAGAGCAAATACAAAACACAAAATACAATAACACAGACCCAATACTACAAATTAGTCATCTATCCTTTGCAAACACTTTCATATCCACCAATCAAGTTAAGAGATAAATAGTTTCTTAGTTATCATAGGTCGTAGCTCTACTTTTCTCCTCTAGGAAGACGCAGAAAAAATCATTGGAGACTGTGTGAATATATACAAAGTGAAGATGAACAGTAGTCATAGCATTATTAAGGCAAAACCTTTTTTCTCCTAACGGACCTAACATTTTATCTCCTTGTACATTTCATTTTTATCTCGTAAACTTTTATCTCCCTGTACATTTACAGATACATACATATATAGATATCTATATATATACACATATGAGGAGTCCGGCTCCAGAGCGCACTAGGCTTTTATGTCTAGAAAAATCGTGGGTCCGCAGGGCGACGAAACGAGGTTCGGGTCAGCCAGTCAGTAGGGTGGCTGTAGACACCCCGATTTTGACCAAACGTCGAATTAAGGAGAGTGTTACCTCCATATTCGATGATGACAATGTCCGAACTTATCTAGGACTTCTAGAGATGATTCAAGCTCTTCGAAGGACTCCCCAACCCAAAACAAAAAGAAAAAGAAGGAATAGGAAAAGAATAAGCAGAACGTTACTCAAGCCTTTCCGCGACAGTCACGGGCTGCCGTTGCGGCAGTCTCTGGATTCGTTATTGAAACTCTCGTGCTTGATCCTAGTGTGAGCAGATGCTGTGGGGTCCTGAGTCCTATCATGTCTAGTATTATGATCCTAGTGTGAGCAGGTGCTGTGGGGTGTGCCACTCCGAGTGGGCTGGTGTTGTGCTGGTGACTGTGATGTGGATGACTCGGATGAGGACACCAAGGTTTAGAAGACTTTGGGTCTAGGGGTGAACTTCTGGAACTTGGGAAGTGTGCTTTGCAAATGAGTGAAATAGATCAGATGCGCTTTGTTTAGAAGACGACATCCAAAGGTGATCGAGGGATCTTGTGATAAAGCTGTGAAAATGGACAGATGAGAAAACGCGGGCGATGTTCTGATTGTTCTTGACAGCCGATTTTCGGGAGCCGGTTCCTCTTTTGTTACTTTCTGCTGGGAGATAGTATCTTTCCGTTTCTATCTTCAGGGGATGATGTAGTGTTCTCGGAGAATCTCTTTTCTTGATCGGGAGCCAGGACCCATCTCTGAATCTCTCAAGGTTGATTAAATCTTTCGGCGCTCAATCCAAGAGGGTCGGTCGGGGCCTCCGAGAGCTGGCATCTTTCGGTTTCTGTCCTCAGGGGATGATGTAGGGTTCTCGAAGAATCTCTTTTCTTAATCGGGAACCAGGACCCATCTCTGAATCTCTCACGGTTGATCAAATCTTTCGGTGCTCAATCCAAGAGGGCCGGTCGGGGCCTCCGGGAGCTGGTATCTTTCGGTTTCTGTCCTCAGGGGGTGATGTAGGGTTCTCGGAGAATCTCTTTTTCTCGATCAAGAACCAGGACCCATCTCTGAATCTCTCATGGTTGATCAAATCTTTCGGCGCTCAATCCAAGAGGGCCGGTCGGGGACTCCGAGAGCTGGTATCTGTCTGTTTCTGTCCTCGGGGGATGATGTAGGGTTCTCGGGGAATCTCTTTTTCTATTTCTTTGGTGTACCGGCCAAAAACTAGGATTCGTTATTGACACTCTCGTGCTTGATCAAAATTTGTGACGCTCGTCCTAAAACAACCGATTCGGATTTTCGGGAGTCGATTTTTCCCAGTTTCTGCCTACTGGAGTACCCCTGATGACTTTTGGACTGTTGGGGGTAAAACCTCATAAATCTCAACCGAAATGGGCCATTGGAGCTGATCGGGGCCAGGAATGGGCTGAAAAAGGCCAAAACAGGTCAAAACGGGGCAAAACGGAGCAAAGCGGGGCTCGCGGGGAGTAGTGCCGCGGTGACACTGGGTGGCCAGACTCCATTTGTGTATATCTCGGGTTTTTGAGCTTTTCAAGCTCATTCTTGGCCATTTTGGGGTGTTTTTGGAGCCAAAATTTGTCAAAACGCAGCTTATGCGCGCTCATGTGAGTAATCTTTCCCCGTGGTTGGAATTTTGATTGGTGTTTTAGTTTGCTCAAATTTGCAAGAAGAAAGTTTAACTTTGACTTCCATTTTCTTTGTAGATCCATGGCTTCGAGCTCGAGGAGACCGTCTAAGAAGGCCAAGGAACGAATGAAAGCCGAGATGCAAACCCCGGACTTGATTTTATGGGACCCCCAACGTCATCTTTTGGCCGCAGCTCTAGTGAGCTTGGTATGTGAAACTTTCGACAGTTTAGGACTATTTTCATGTATTGTTCTAGTTTTGCGGGCCGTAGTGTGCACCTAGAGATCGTTAGAAGTCCGATTTGTGTTCGAACGTTGATTTTGTGAATTTGGACCTCAGGTCGTGAATAGTGATTTTGTGCATCGTTTTTGTTGTCTTTGGTATGTGCAGGTGCCAGAAGTGACATTGAAGGGCCACGGTAGCCTCACTCACGCTTTCCTGTGGTACACTCAACTCTTGCCTACTGTCAAGAGAAT
This sequence comes from Hydrangea macrophylla, assembly GCA_033977485.1. Lineage (NCBI taxonomy): Eukaryota > Viridiplantae > Streptophyta > Magnoliopsida > Cornales > Hydrangeaceae > Hydrangea > Hydrangea macrophylla. Next base: position 112,083,498 of record CM066999.1, read on the forward strand.
GGTAGACGATGCCGGGTTTGGCGGCTTTGTCTCCCTGGTTTCAAAGAACAGCAATGATCTGGCACACTTTTATGCTCTGGTTGAGAGATGGTGGGACACCACCAATACTTTCCACCTGCCATTTGGTGAGATGACAATGACGCCCTTTGATTTCTCTATGATTACCGGCTTGAGAGTTGGCGGGAAACGCCTGATTCTGGATTATTTCTATGAGATCGACCCTGAGGCTGTCGAGATGTTGATCGGGGCTATTCCCCCTAATCTGGAGAGGCACTGGTTTCCTTTTGGCTGGCTTTATCGGGTCTATGGCAGAGGGAATCACAATCTGAATAATTCTCAGCTTTTGAGGGTGTATCTTGTGTATGTCCTTGGTTGCTCGATCTTTGCGACACGGAATGATTGGGTGAGCTTGAGACTTCTTTCTTGCCTGGCGACCATTGATGAGATCCCCTCCTACGACTAGGGCAGTGCTGCCTTGGCCCATCTTTACAAGCACATGGGTGAGGTTTCCCGGGGCGATATTAAATCGACAGGGGGATTTTGGCGAGCTTGGGAGGTATGTACTGCATCTTCTTTTATCTTTTGGCTTTTCGATTTCTGTACTCTTTCTAATTTTCTCCTTTGTCTATGCAGCTTTGGAGCTTTGAGTACCTGAAGATGTTAGCTCCTTCCCCTGCGGATGAATCAGGTGAAGACGAGGATGGCATGGCTTCTGTGCCTCTGTTCCCACGAGGCTTGAGATGGCGGAGGGATGTTATCGGGGTAAAGAGCAGAGCGCACCAGATTATTTTGCTCAGAAACTTCTTGACCGGGTTGACGGCTGCTAGTATTGATTGGACGCCTTGGGAGCGCGTCGCCTATGCTGCCCAGAGGAGATATAAGTGGTCAAACGTCTTTCCTCTTGCCAACTTCTGATGGAGAGTACCGAGTGCAGGCAATGGTTCCTTGGCGTGTCCCGATAGGTGGTTGGCGGTTCAAGGTATCGCGTCCCTCATAATCCCCCTGCGATGGATGCTAGTGACCTTTCTGGTGATGCTTTGCTGGCGGCCTTAGCTGGTACCGACGTTTGGGATCATTTTTTTCTCTGAGACCGGCTATGAGGCTTACCGTGGCCGCTTTCTGATGCCCAACTTCCCACTCCTGGAGATGAGTTTCCTTTACATTTTTGTCTCTATCCGTTGCCTATGTTTTTGACTCATCTTTTTCCTAACTTGTTTTGTGCCTACAGCTTCGCGAGATGTACAGGAGACAGGCTCCTCCGGCTTCTAATCCTATCCCTCCTTGGGATTGGACCGTCAATGTTCTAGGCGCTGATGGCACTCCCCAAGTGATGGAGGTGCCACTAGTCACATGCGGGTACCTTACTCAGCCAGCAGGCGTCCTCAACGTTCCTTGGAGTTACGCTGAGGAGGGTCACGCCTTGGCGGCTAGCTTACGGTCCTTGGTCCTCACACGAGACCATCGGGTATGTCTCTAATTTTGCGCTCCTTAAGGTTATGAGGTTCTAATCCTGATTTTACCGTTGACAGATGGATGGTATGCGGCAATTTGCTGCCAATCAGATGGCATCCTTGGTAGGTTTCTGACTCGACTCTATTTTTGTACTTTTTGTTGTTTCCCTACTGATTGCCTTCATTTTATTTTGTGTGTGTAGTACCGTGGGGGCGGGGCTGGCTCATCGAGGACTGGACCGAGGTGCAGAGGTGGTAGGAGGAGGCCGTCGTCGACATACACTCCGGGTGGTCCGACAGAGGATGAATAAGAGGAAGACTGAGGCCTCCTAAACGGGAATTTTGTTTTATCTTCTTTTCATGTTTTCGATTGGGTTGTACTGGTGATGTGACTATTTGGACAGTGTAGGATGATGTGTGGAACGGTTTGTGACCTTTGACAGAGTATTATGATGTTTTGCCTTTTAGGCCGGATAGCTTCCGGTTTGAAGGCGCAGTTGTGTGCTTGTTTTAGTTGATGATCGTGTGATGATACATGTGCACTGTGATTGTTGGGTGTTACTGCGATGGGCAGTTTTGTGATAGTGAGTGTTTTTGCCTTGTAGGTGGGATAGTCCGTGAAACGGGGAGGTGCTGCCGAAATTTTGAATTTTTCTAGAGCCGCGACCAAAAATATGGCTTTGTATGATCCTGATCAACTCACAGCTTGGCTGAACATCACGGATGGTGTGGAACGGATCAACCTCTTTAGCTACGGCTTGAACACTGAGTTCTTGCGTGCTGCTATTGCCCACTGGGACCCGGTGAACCATGTCTTCAATTTTAATGGCTTGGATATATGCCCCCTGTTCGAGGAGTTCTGTGCTATCCTTGGCTACGATCCTGATTCTGACCTGATTCTCCCTTCTGCTGATACCCCAGTCCTACGCGAGGCTTAGCTGAATATCTGGATTGTTCCACTACTATTTCCCGCCGGCTGATTCATGGTGAGGTTCTCGACATTGCTTCCATTATTGCCCGGTATGCTAGTCCTGGGAGTCCTAGCGTATATGATGCCACTCGCGGGGCCGCTCTGATATTGTGCATGACTTCACACTTTCTGTTCTCGAGTGCTTCTATCGACTTAGTGCCCGTGTGCCTTGGGTTGAAACTTAGCAAGAATCCCATGGCCATGGTTCTGGCTGAAACCCTGAATGGTTTGGATTGCGCTTCTAATCAAGGAACGCTCCTACTTTCTGGGGCGCCTTTGGTGTTACAGGCTTGGCTCTACGAGCGTCTTCAGTTATGGACAGGTAATGTGCCGCCAGTTTATTTTTGCAGAGCAGTGCTTCATCCTCATTATACTTTTGCCGATTGGGTGGGCATGATGGGTGCTTTATCTGAGGCTGACATTTGCTGGATCGTGAAGCGTTGGGGCCTTTATGCTGTGACCACTAGTCTTGGGGATTTCCAGAGACCTCCTTCTATCATCCTCGTCGATTCGCCAGACAGTATGGGCAAGTTCAAGAGGTCCCCCGGGGATTTACTGAGAGGGTTTTTGCTTCCAGAGTCAGAGCCACTACTATCGCTGCTTTCATCAGGGGCTGGGCCAGTCAAGCAAGGGCCTATTTCTAGGGACTTTTGAAGAAATAAAAGACACCAAAAAAAAAAACTAGACTTGACTGATTCTGCTTCTTTCCTCCAAGTGTCTTTGATATTCGTGATTGCTTTCTGAAAGAACTTTTTGTGTTTTCATTTATCCCTGCTTATGTAATATTCGAAGTTTGTTTAACGGTGAACCTTGGTTACTTGGAGAACCTTGTTTTATGTATTTGGTTTTCTGAAAACACTTGTAATATGATTTCGATTAGATGTTTGCTTTTGGTGCTCATTTCGGCATGCTAGGACGATTAGAGGCAAACGAGGCGGGTGGCCGAAGTTTGCCCCTAGTTTGGGGATATGTATGGTTGCGAGGTAAACGAGGTGGATGACCGACATTTGCCCCTAGTTTAGAAGAGGTTCAGGCAAACGAGGCGAGTGGCCGAAGTTTGCCCCTAGTGTGGAGGGTGATTTCTGGGTTGTGGTAATGACCACGACTTTATTTTTCTCACACGCTCATAATTTTGCCTAGGCACCAGTTAGGTGACCTACCGAGCTCTTTTCTCTCTTTTGTTATTGCTCACTTTGGATTTAGCTCTAACTTTTGCCTAGGTGTCCTTTCGGATTTTCAACCTAGCGAGCCATCCTTTTTTTTTTTTTTTAAAGTCTGCCTACGTACCCTCGAGCGGGGATCAGGTCCAACGTAGTTCGAGCCAAAGCTTGAAAGAAAATGGTTATTTTGTGGGTGGAGCGACCGAACCGATGTGGTTGCCTACGTATCCCCGAGTGGGAATCAGGTCGAGCGTAGTTCAGGCCAAAGCTTGAAAGAAATTGGATTATTTTATGGGTAGAGCGACCGAACCGATGTGGTTGCCTACGTATCCCCGAGTGGGAATTAGGTCGAGCGTAGTTCAGGCCAAAGCTTGAAAGAAAATGGTTTTGGGGAATGGTCAAGCATAGTACTTTTTTAGGCAGTCCATGTTTATTGGTTCTTTGAATTCGACACCATCGAGGTCCATGAGATAAGTTGCTCCTCCGGAAAGAATGGTCTTGACGATGTAAGGGCCGACCCATTTAGGTTTAAACTTCCCACGGGGATCAAAGATCGGAGCTCGCAATTCCCTAAGGACAAGGTCGCCCTTGACAATCTTCCTGGGACGAACCCTTTTGTTGACAGCACGGGCTATCCTCTTTTGATAGATTCGGACATGGTCGACTAGCAGCTAGGCGCTTTTCATCTATGAGAGCCAATTCTTCGTATCTTTCCCTCAACCAATCTGATTTTGAAATTTCAAATTCTGCCATCACGCGCAGGGACGGTAGTTCTATCTCGACTGGAAGTACCGCCTCCATCCCATACACTAGTGAGTAAGGAGTTGCTCCTGTGGACATCCTTATCGATGTTCTGTATCCCCAAAGTATGAATGTTAGCTTTTCATGCCAGTCTTTGTAGGTATCGGCCGATTTCTTTAGTATAGCCTTGACATTCTTATTTGCAGCTTCGACTCCACCATTAGTTTGTGGTCTGTACGGCGATGACTTGTGATAAGTGATTTTGTATTCCTCGAACAGATCCCTGACTTCCGCTTTAAAATGACTCCCGTTGTCCGAAATAATCTCATGGGGGACTCCATAACGGTAGATGAGATTTCTTTTGATGAATTTGGCCACTTCCTTGGCCCCCAACTTGGTGTAGGATGCGGCTTCTACCCATTTTGTGAAGTAGTCTATGGCCACCAAAATGTACCGATTTCTATTTGAGGCTTTTGGAACGACTTCACCGATGATATCGATTCCCCAGGTTGAGAATGGCTAAGGTGAGGTCATGCTGTATAGAAGGGATGGTGGTACATGCATCATGTTTCGGACATGGTCGACTGCTGCTAGGCGCTTTTCATCTATGAGAGCCAATTCTTCGTATCTTTCCCTCAACCAATCTGATTCCGAAATTTCACATTCTGCCATCATGCGCAGGGACGGTAGTTCTATCTCGACTGGAAGTACCGCCTCCATCCCATACACTAGTGAGTAAGGAGTTGCTCCTGTGGACGTCCTTATCGATGTTCTGTATCCCCAAAGTGCGAATGTTAGCTTTTCATGCCAGTCTTTGTAGGTATCGGCCGATTTCTGTAGTATAGCCTTGACATTCTTATTTGCAGCTTCGACTCCACCATTAGTTTATGGTCTGTACGGCGATGACTTGTGATAAGTGATTTTGTATTCCTCGAACAGATCCCTGACTTCCGCTTTGAAATGACTCCCGTTGTCCGAAATAATCTCATGGGGGACTCCATAACGGCAGATGAGATTTCTTTTGATGAATTTGGCCACTTCATTGGCCCCCAACTTGGTGTAGGATGCGGCTTCTACCCATTTTGTGAAGTAGTCTATGGCCACCAAAATGTACCGATTTCCATTTGAGGCTTTTGGAACGACTTCACCCATGATATCGATTCCCCAGGTTGAGAATGGCCAAGGTGAGGTCATATTGTATAGAAGGGATGGTGGTACATGCATCATGTTTGCATGGATCTGGCACTTGTGACACCTTCTTACGTATTCGCAATAATCTTTCTCCAATGTTGTCCAGTAGTACTCTTGTCTAATAATTTTCTTGGCCAACATGTGACCGTTCATATGCGGACCGCATACCCCCTCGTGTATTTCCTCCATCATTCTTCTGGAGCTTTTTCCAAACAAGCAAGTCAGGTTGTGATCGTTGTACCCTTTCTTCAACAATTTCCCACCGCAAATGATGAATGGCGCTGCGAATCTTCAAATAGCCCTTTTGTCTTTCTCGGTAGATTCTTGGGGGTACGTCCCTTTTTCTATGAAATCCCAGACATCCTGATACCATGGTGTTCCATTCTCTTCTTCTTCGATTGTGGCGATTATGTTGAACGAAGGCTCGTACTTTTGCTCAATTACCAAAGGCATCATCTTGACTCCCATAGGAATCTTGATCATGGAGGCTAAGGTAGCCAATGAATCTGCTAGCTGGTTCTCTTCCCTGGGCAAGTAGAGGAATGTGATGTTCTCAAACTGCCTCTTGAGTTGGTTGAGATGATCATGATAGGGCTTCAACCTTTCTTCTTTTACTTTCCATTCTCCTCTAGCTTGTTATATGATGAGGTTTGAATCCCCGAAGACATCCAACTTCCGAACTTTCAGCTCTATGGCTGCTTCCATTCCCAGAATGCATGCTTCGTATTCAGCAGTGTTGTTGGTGGAGTTATAATTGAGTTTGACTGCCAGCGGAGTGTGGTCTCCATTTGATGATACTAGAATCATTCCTACTCCGTATCCTTTCATGTTGGCTGCTCCATCAAAGTACAACTTCCACTGTTCTTCCTTGATTTCCATGATATTCTCGTCCGAAAATGGAAAGTCCCCACTTTCTTCGGAGTCAACGACATGTTCTGCGAGATGCTCAGCTACGGTTCTCCCTTTTATCGATTTGCTTGTAACATACTTGATATCGAATTCGGATAGTAGGAGTAACCAACAGGATATACGACCGGTCAGGGCGGGTTTTTTGAGAAGGTATTTTAGAGGATCCATGCGGGATATGAGCACAATCGGGAAGGCCAACATGTAGTGCCTAAGTCGACGGGTGCACCAAACCAAGACCCAATATGTTTTTTTGAGGGTAGAGTAGTTGAGCTCATACCCAGTCATCCTCTTGATGAGGTAATAAATGGCTTTTTCGGAGTGGCTTTCTTCTCCTTCTTGGGCTAGCATGCAACCCATGGCATTTTCGGAGACAGATAGGTAAAGGAATAAAGGCTTATGAGGAGTGGGTGGTGAAAGGACAGGCGGATTTTGAAGGTAGACTTTTTATTTTGTCGAAAGCGGCTTGGCATTGGTCATCCCATTGGAACTTTTCTCCTTTTCTCAACAATCGAAACAAAGGATCGCATGTAGTTGTGAGCTTGGAAATGAAGCGGCTGATAAACTGAATTCTTCCGAGAAACCCCCTCACTTCCTTTTCACTCTGCGGTGGGGCCATTTCTAGGATTGTCTTGATCTTAGAGGGATCCACCTCTATCCCCCTTTGTGTGATGAGAAAATCCAGAAGTTTACCGGAGGTCACACCGAAAGTGCATTTCTTTGGATTCAACCTCATCTTGTATTTGCGCAACCTTTCAAAAAACTTTTCCAGGGCTACCAGGTGTCCTTCTCTATCCCTGGACTTCACGATCATGTCATCTACGTACACTTTTACTTTATTGTGAATCATGTCATGCAGCAGAATGGTGGCAGCTCTTTGGTAGGTTGCCCCAGCATTCTTGAGTCTGAAAGGCATTACTCTATAACAGTAAGTTCCCCAAGGTGTGGTGAATGTCGTCTTTTCCCGATCTTCTGGCGCCATTAGAATCTGATTGTACCCTGAAAAGCCATCCATGAATGAAAGTAGCTTATGTCCGACGGTGTTATCCACCAAGACATCAATGTGGGGAAGCAGGAAGTCATCCTTGGGACTGGCTTTGTTTAGACCACGGAAGTCGACGCACACATGAACTTTTCCATCTTTCTTTGGGACTGGCATGATATTGGCAACCCATTTCGGATATTCGGTGACAATGATGAACCCTGCCTTGAATTCCTTCTCCACTTCTTCTTTAACCTTGAGTGCCCATTCCGGCCTCATGCGCCTCAGTTTTTGCTTGACAGGTTTAGAATTGGGGATGAGGGGAATATGATGTTGGACAATGTCGGGATCGACCCCAGGCATGTCCTCGTAAGACCAAGCAAAACCATCTTTGAATTCTTTTAGCAAGAGAGTTAAATTTTCTTTTTCTTTTTTATTAAGAGTTGAGCCAATTTGCACAATTTGTGGATTATCTGTTTCACCTAGGTTAACTGGTAAAGTATCTTTGATAATTTCGTAAGCAGGTGGTTTTTCAATTAGTTGCTTAAGTTCGATTGGGAGATCCTCGGAGGGATCTATGCGTTCACAAGTATTAGACATAGAGGAGTAAGTAGAATCGTCTTTCATTTCATTCATGACAGGTGAAGTGATTACATTGGACAGTGGTGGGCTTACAGCAGCCGACTCTGGTACAGACTTGATAATTTGCAGTACAAACTCTGGGGGAACATGGGATAGGGAGACACAGACAGATGACTCTACAGCCTGGTTTCTCAGACCCTCCTCAGTTGGCTTGATCTGATCATCTTGGCTCTTGGCCCTCTTTTCTTCCTTCTTCTCAGCGACTTCCTCCCACATTTTCTCGATGGCTTCAGTGTCCAGGTATTTCAACCAGTTTTCCTCCGGGGTTTTCACAATTTCTTCGGGATAGAACGGATCTTGATAGGGGGTCTTTCACAGTTAGCAAAAATTTCCAACCCGGGGTGCCTTTTTCCAGTGGCCTGATGGATCCAGGGTTCCGGAAACCCAAAGTAGGGGAAATCATCCCCTTCTTTGATGAATTGCCCATTCAAGGTTTTGCGGTACGGCGGGAGACCTTTTACTCTTTTCTTCCATGGCCTGTGTAGTTCGATGTCTTCTTAAGTGGGCTTGTATCCCAACCCAAAAGTGCCTTGTTGCCCTTTGATTTGAGGGAACTCCTGAATTCCTTGCTGGCGTCGGCCCAATCCCATTCTAGGGAAGTAGTTCATTTTGCGAACAATATTGACAACCGCGGAGTGGATCTCGGGGAATCGGTCTTCATCATTGACCATGTGGACTTCCTCCATGAAGAATCCTCTAATTTTTCCTTCTTCTAGCTCAGGTATTTGGACTTCGAAGATGGGAGCGTAGTTTGGAAAAGCTTTATTGCCCCAACTATTGCCGAGTATGATTTTCACCTCCTTCTTATGAATGTACTTGATCATTTGATGCACAGTGGATGATATGACTTTGTTGGCATGCAGCCAGGGCCTTCCGATCAACAAGTTGAACGAGGTAGGTTTGTCCATGACTTGAAAGACTTCAGTGCTTACCAAAGATCCTACCCGGATTTGGAGAGAAACAGTTCCCATCACATTTCTCTTGGTGTTATCGTAGGCCCTCATGGATTGCACAGATGGTGTGATGTCAAGGACATCGACCCCCAAGGCAGTGGCACTCCTTAGGGCACAAACATTTAAGGCAGAACCTGTATCGACCAGACAAAATGGCACCTGCTGTCCCTTACATCCGACATTGATGTACAATGCCTTGTTATGCGCAGATCCTTCTGATGGCAGGTCTTCATCAGAAAATGTAATGATCGGGTCAGGGGTAAGTGCGCCCAAGAAAGCCACCATGTCCTCCGGTGCGTCGTCGATGGGGACCTCTATTCCGGCTAAGGCATTCAACACAGCTTGCCTATGCTTGTAGGATGTTACCATGATGTCCCATATCGAGATATGTGCTTGGGTTTTCTTCAACTGCTTTATCAATTCGTTGTCTTCCTCGATGACCTCGTCCATTTTTCCCTTTCTTTTGTCTTTAATCGGACTTTTTTCGGTTGCTTCAGTGGTAGGCCAAGGAGGCTGATAATGACGGCCTGACCTAGTCAGATGATCAATTTTGGCAGGGGTAGGCCCTTCTATAGTCCCATCCTTTTTGAACCAGTCGCAGTCTGTCCCCACAAATGGTTTCTCTGGCTCATTCCAGATAGAAGCATCGCTTTCATTGTCGGGATCATACCATTTGAGGTCCACTACCCCTAGATCATGTTCTTCTAAGAAGAATAGGTCTTGTTCATCAACCAGCTGTTGCTGCCACTCGTCATCCCCTCCGCCAATCAGATGAATTCCCATAGACTCCGGGATGCCAATGAGGGGCAAAGGTTGACCTAAAGGGGTGATATGGGTAGCAGGGTTGGACTCAATGGGGCTGATGTTTTGGTGGTTTGGTAGAGGATTTTGAGTGACATGGGGCTGCTTTGGAGGTGGCTCGATGATATTTTGGTCAATGAGGTCTTGAATATCATGGCAGAGGCGTATGTAATCATCGGTGTTGTGGCCAGGGGCTTGGTGGTAGGTGCATCTTTTGGACATGTCACAGTTTGGTGGGAGCGGGGTATTTCGGGGCTGGAGTAATTGGAGGTGGCCCCTTTTTAGGAGGCGATCTAAGGCTGAAGAGAGGGGGATTTCTAGTTTGGCGAAGTTGCGAGGAGGCTTCCTAGGGAAAGAGCGATTGAAGGAATTAGCTTGGTTGGGAGGTTGGAATGGCCTAGGAGGGTAAGCCATAGGTTGACTGCTAAGGGCATTAACATCCGGAGGATTGCGGGAGTAGTTGGGCCTTTTTGACTGACTCGGAGGCTCTTCTTTCTTGATCTTTCCTTCCCTGATAGCATCTTGAATTCGAGTTCCAACTTCAAACAGCTCTTTGAAAGTAGAGATGGACTAGTAAAATAATTTCTCATGGTAGAGCGGCTGCAGCTTCAGAATTAGCATCCCCACCTGTTCCTTTTCAATCGGCCGGTGGGTCATTTGGGCCACTTTATTCCTCTACCTGCTCAGAAATGCAGCGAAGGACTCATTGTTGTTCTGTCGGGTAGTATCCAAATCCCTGATAGTGACATCCAGCTCTTGATTGTAGGAGTAATGATCGACGAAGACTCGAACGATGTCTTCCCATGCCCGGGTTTTGGAGGCTTCCAAGGTTAGGAACCATGATAGTACAGACTTTGCAAGAGTTTGCGGGAACAACATTGCAATGTGCTCGTGGGTACAACCCATGGACTGGAAGATACTCATACATAGCTTCACATGACTTTTTGGATTCCTAGTTCCGTCAAAACGGTCGATGGCAGGCATCTTGAAGTTCTCCGGCAGTTTCAGCTTAACAGGCTCAAAGAGGCCTTCCAGGTCTAGCATGTAATCATCGACCCCATTGCTTTTCCTCAGTACACTTTCCAGCTTGTCAACCTTATCCATTTTCTCTTGGAGCTTCTTCTTATACGCAAATAGTGGGACCCCTTGAAACCAGTCTTCCTCCCCGTTATTCTCATGTGGGGGTGGTTCGAACCCCGGTGGTGGAAACCCAGGCGGAGGTTGCGGCCGCTGCTGCTTCAATTCTTCCATAAACTTCAGAACTTGGGCTAGGCTGTCAGACTGTTGGCTTATGGTTGCTCCCAACTCGGTAACCTTGTTTTCTAACTCTTCTCGATTCATGCTGAAGTAAGTTGTCAGATTGATTCTGATCAAACGATTATCTGAACTCCTGACCCACGACGAGGATCCCGGCTGCTGACCTTGGGAATCTATACTGACCTGATAGATTTCGAGATAAGGGGTATATCAGATCTTGATAGTGACGTCTTTAGATAGACAATGACAGTGATGTTAACAGACATGGACTAACTTGTGTAAGACGGACTGAGATAGTGCTCGCAGATCGATAGGAATGGTGCATGCATGTGAGACAAGCATGCAGATGTAAGCCCTAATCTATATAATACTCCTATTTCTAATAGCTAGTAGTTAAACAAATAAGGTCCTAGCCATACAGAGTGTACCAACCTTACTTTCCAGTATGATCACCAAGGGATAACAGGGATTTCCGGGATACTTCGGGAATTTTGGACAGAGTTTCTGGGAGAAACAGGGATTTTAGGTATTTTTAGGAAATTTGGATAGAGTTTCTGGGAGAAGCTAGTATATTTGGGAAGATAGGACAAAGTTTCTGGGAGAAACTGGTATATCTGGGAAATCTAGGAGATTTAGACAGAGTTTCTGGGAAAAACTAGATAGTATGGTTATATCTGGGATATCTGGACAGAGTTTTTGGGAAAAACTGGTTAGTATGGTTATATCTGGGATATCTGGACAGAGTTTTTGGGAAAAACTGGTTAATATGGTGATAGTGATCATACTGTCTAGCAGGTTTTCAGACTCCTATGTCTTAGGACCGACAAACAAGGTTTGCGGTGTATATCTTTGTGAGCATGGAGCAGACATCCTTGTCATGGTGCCTAGGCAGGTCAACTCAATGTGATCACATGTGAGTGATTGCCTTGGGGATCATAAGAAAGAGGTTATGTTCTATGTCACATAAGCGTCTACACCGCTCAGATAATACCGTCAATGCATACAGCAGTTATATCACATTGTCCTATCTGAAAAGATAAATGAACAGTCCTATGAAAGGTTCTACAGGAATCTATATGCAAAGGCTGGGTTTAGTCAAAGAGGGTCCGTTGACGAGAGTTCCAATATACCGTCAGGGAGACAGTACGAAGGTTTTTACTCTTTTTGATATACCTTGGAAGGTACAGTATCAACGGTGACTTGTGCCCTGGCATAGCAAGACCTGAACAATGTCAGCGCCGCATTTCAGACACAGTCGAAGGGGAAATGCAGAAGTGCAATGCGGTGAACCAAACACAGTAAAAAGATGATTTTAATGATGCTTCTTATGAGTCAAACCTCTGTATTATTTTGTTTTAAAATAAAAATTCCCAGCAGAGTCGCCAGATTGTGGACACGCGGCGTTCCACCTCTTTGTTTGTTTTTGTTTGAAATTGATTTGGATCAAAGAAAAGGGAGGGTCTGTTGAAAACAGATATAGAGTCGCCACTTGGTCTTTAAGGAACCAAGAAACCTAATTTTGACTCACCCAAACGGATAAAGGGCACCGGCCCTTCATAACCAAAGAACTTGGCTCGGGGTTTTGGTACGAGAGAGGAAGGAGCCTTTGTCGCGACTAAAACACCCTCAACTCGCCCCGTCTTTCGACGGTCCTTAATTAGCATCCAAATAATCATCTTATACTATGTATGGTTCGACAATTAATACTATGATAGTATATTACATCACATAAGAAACTTAAAATGGAATATCTAAAGATAAAATATCATTCATAAGATCTAAGTCAAATAGCATACAATGTAAAGTGATAGATCACACAAATAAACCTAGGAAAAATTGTCTAATCATGTATCAAGTAATTAAGTTTTCCCTAATCTAAAGGGGACATGAATTGTTCTTGAAACAAATAAACAAAGAAATCAAAATATGCTTAGCAAGCTAGCATGATGCATGTTATTCTTTGAGAAAAGAAGATCTCTCAATCCCCGGGACGGATGATAAAGGAGGATTAGATCGAGGGAAAGGGGAAGCATGAACGGGTGATCATGTTCATTCCTTACAATCTTCTTAGATTAGGAGTCACAAAAGCCCCAAATCTTTGCATGAATGCAATGTATGTATCTACAATGTGCTAAGGTTGTAGTGTGCCTTGTGTACATGGATTCCTAGAATGGCTTAGAAGTCTAGAATGTGTATGAATGAATGAAATCATCATGGGATATGTACAAATGTAGTATGAACTACTTCCTAAGATATGAACTAATTTGGAGTGCATATAAGCATCAAATCAAAGAGTGAAAGTTAAGATGTGCTTGCTGTGAATAGTGGACAGAACAGTAACTAGATCTTTTGAAAATTGAAAAGAGGGGTTAGGAGTGTTTTCAATGCATTATTTTTTATGGGGATCTTCCTTATTGTGTCTAGAACAAAACCCAAAAGCCAATCTTTAATAACTAATCACAGATTGAGAGAAATCATGTAAAAAATGAAGGTCACTCAGAAACAGAGTCCGTACTGTCGACTGAAATGTTGAAAATTCTTAGAAAATGAAAACAAATGATCTAGAGGCCCATTTTATACAGCAAGTTTCCTAAGACATTTAAGTTTAAGGGAAAAATAAGTTGGGACCACCCCTTTTGGAAAAGTGTTCTGAAAAAGGAGTTGGAAGTCAACCAAGCTCCTGTGACAGCAGAGGCAGAATGTCTGGAAGGAATGTTTGGGTCCAAATGGACCATTTTCAAGTATTTCCAAGTCAAACCAAAAATCATGGGTGTTCTCTAATGAGTTAGGAAGACTTTTCAAGTGGCCTTGCATCCATACATTGAGTATTGAGTTCTAGATAAATCTTTGAACTCAGATCACTCACTGTTTTGACTCACTGTTTTGAAGATTTTGGGAAAAACTTGAGTTTTCTTTCTTGAGATCAAGATGAGGGATTTTAAGAGGGGTTTTGAAATAGAGGTTTTGAAAGCATATTTTCAACATCAAATAGAGATTATAACCACTTAAAATGTCAACATCAAACTCATCATCAAGAACCTCCACGATTGTTGGAGAGATTTATTTTTTTATTTGAACATAACTTTAAGGATACCTTAGAGGTATTGAAGTTATGATCATTATCTATCAAACATGTTTTTGAGGTTAAGAGCTACTATCCATAAGGATTCACTCACCTCAAACTTCATGTCATCATCTAGATGATGATGAACTAGTAAGTAGGTAAGAAGAGATGAACATTGTATAAACAAGCAAGTAGATAGCAATCAATAGATGATATTCATGATGTATTGAACTTGTAGTTTGGTGTTTCACTCATATGTGATGACATTGGACATGGAAGAAACTTCCACTCTCTTAAATGCTCACTAAAATGGTGGTTGGGTGTATTGAATGTTGAAGTAAATAGAACTCACTTTTGTTTTGAAAATCAAAGAAGAAAGCTTCTTTTCTCTCTATTCTAACCTTATCTCTACAACTTTCTCTCCCAAAACTTTTCAAAGCTTCATTAGACACCCCCAAAATGAGAAGTCAAGGGGGGTTTATATAGGCCAATTTGGGGTTTTAGAAGTGTTCCCATTGCTCCAAAACATCTGTGAACATAGAACTACGTCATTTTGGTTTTCAATTAATCAAAATGAACCCCCAAGAAAAATTACAAAAATACACTGTTCTGGAGGAGAGTTCCGCGGCGGCACTGGGCCTGTGCCACAGCGGCAATGGGCCAGTGCCGTGGCAGCACTACTCCTCAATCGTCTGGATAATCCCGTTTAGGCCCCCAGAGATTTAGGTATTCGCGAAAAGGCCCTATTTCGTCCGAAATTCACAGAAAATGCATACGAACTCCAAATTGAGGTTGTGATATACCGTTGGAAAGGTAATGGAGTCTATTTTACATAAAAAATAAATTGGGGATAGGTCACTTTGAAAAGTTTTGCGATATTTGCGATAAAAGCCGATTTGATCGCCTTTTTCGTCTTCAGAAATTCACAATAAACTCGTTTTAAATCCAAAAATTATGTGCGATATACCATTGGAAAGCTATTGACCTCTAGTATCCATGAAAAATATTTGAAAATTGTTATGGTGCTCTGGCTCTAAAGTCAAATTTTGGTCAAACTGGTCAAACTTGGGATTCCCGGGAAGTTCTGGAAACCTCTGGGATCTCCCAGGAGCTGATGTTTTCGCTCGATTTTCTTTTAAAACTCATTTTAATACTTTCCACGTGATCTAGAATGATCCCGGAGAATTTGGACGATTTCGGTCAAACTTGGTCAAACCTTGGTCAAACATGGTCAAACCGGTCAACGGGGACTTTCCGGGAACTTTCGAGACTTCCGGGGGTCTCGGGGAGCTGACGATTTTGTCTGATTTTACTTAAAAACTCATTTTTATCACTTTTCTTATGACGTAACATATTTCTAGAACTTTTGGTCCAAATCTGGGAGCTTTTAGGCTTTCAGGGGCATTTTGGTCATTCTGAGCATTTTGAGAAATAGAACCAACTTCCAGGAGTCCTTTTGAGTCTTTTCGATCATTGTGAACCACCAAACTATGGGTCTCCTAAATCTGATAGCCGACAAAATGGGGTGTCTACAATGATGTACTCTACGTCCCTGGAATTCAATATAATCTACTTTCAGTTTTAGCACTTTTAGACTTAGGATATGTTTTTCATTTTAGTAGTAGCAGGATGGATATTTTATTTGATGGTAGTATTTTTGGACATGGTTATTTATCGAATAATTTCTTTAGAGTTGATTTGTATAATTCTATTTCTTCTACTTCTATGGTTGCTGATTAAAATAAGAATGTTGACTTTGTGACATGGCATGCTAGACTTGGACACATAGGAAGAGATAGGATGACCAGATTAGCAAGAGAAGGACTTCTGAGTCCACTCGCTAAGGTTGACCTACCTACGTATGAGTCTTGCCTCGCTGGCAAAGCATGCCGTAAGCCTTTTGCTAAGGGTGTTAGAGCTACTCAAGCGCTAGAACTAGTTCACTCCGACATATGTGGACCAATGAATGTGAAGGCCTGTCATGGCGCTTCCTACTTCCTTACTTTTATCAATGACAGAAAGAAAATACTTTAAAATCTTTTCGAACTGACAGAGGTCGCGAATACTTATCTGATCAGTTCAAGGAACTGTGTGAGGAAAAAGGGATACGCAGGCAACTACTATTTCGGGAACTCCGCAACAAAATGGTGTTGCAGAGAGAAGGAATAGAACACTTCTAGATATGTCTAGATCTATGATGGCGCAGGCTAACCTCCCAATATCATTCTGGGGAATGCACTTTTGACTGCAGCCTACATACTTAATAGAGTGCCTTCATAGTCAGTTCCTTCCACCCCTATGAGCTCTGGAAAGGAGAGAAGCCTAATTTGGAGCATTTATGTCCTTGGGGCTCATCAGGATATGTTCACAATATATCCCATAAGTATAGGAAACTTTACCCGAGAGCTAGAAAGTATATCTTTATAAGATATTCTGATAGCTCAAAAGGCTATGTTATGTATGGTGAACATCAGGATGGAGGAATGACAGAAATAGAGTCCCGTGATATTGATTTTATTGAGAATGGTTTCCCCAGTATAGGTGATGCCAAAAGAGATCTTGACCTCTATGAGATGGAGGATGTTGTAGATGCCATACCATCTTTAAGCGAGGGTGGGTAGATTGAAATTCTACATTCAGTAGTCACTGAAAATGGTACTAGTCTTCAGCCGAGTGGGAGTACACCACTAGATGCTAGTGGAAGTGTACCAGATAGTGGGAGTGCACCACTAGGCACTCAAGATTCTCAGATGGTACACTGTAGCAGACGAGGACGAGTTCCATGTCAGCATTTTGAAATTGAGGGAGAAGTTCTCATATGTGCAATAGATGATAATGAGCCTGCTTCCTATAAAGAAGTGCTTTCTTCTTCTGCCAAGTCTGAGTGGACAGTTGCTATGCAGGAAGAGATAAGCTCTATGGACAAGAACAAGGTCTGGGAGTTGGTTGATATTCTGCCTGGCCGTAAGACCATTGAAAACAAGTAGGTTTTCAAAGTCAAACGCAAGGAAGATGGTTCAATCGACAAGTATAAAGCGCGCCTAGTGGTGAAAGGTTATACCCAAAGGGAGGGTATTGACCATGGAGACACATTCTTCCCAGTGGTGAGATTTGCCTCTATACACCTTGTACTTGCGATCGTCGCACAGTTAGACTTAGAACTTTTATAGATGGACGTCAAATCTGCGTTTCTCAATGGAGAACTAGACGAAGAGATCTATATGGATCAACCCGTTGATTTCATAACCAAAGGGAATCAGCGCAAGGTGTGCCGTCTCAAACAATCCATTTACAGTCTCAAGCAATCGTCGAGGCAGTTGTATTTGGAGTTCCATGACTCAATCACCTCTTTTGGTTTTAAGATGATAGAAGAGGACCACTGTGTGTACATAAAACAGTCCAAGAACAGTGTTTTAATTCTTTCTTTATATGTCGACAACATCCTTCTAGCTAGGAATGAGATGAGTTCCATTGTTGCTACTAGAGAGTGGTTGTCCTCTCAATTTGAGATAAAGGACATGGGTGAGGCCAACTATGTGTTGGGTGTTAAGATTGTGAGAGATCGTTCTAAGAAACTCCTTTGTTTGTCTCAAGAGACTTACTTAAGGAAGGTTCTAGAATGTTTTCGCATGAATAACGCAAAACCTATAGACACCCCAGTAGAGAAGGGATTCCCCATAACTTTGGATCATTATCCTAAGAATGAAGAAGAAAATGGAGTAATGTCCAATTTACCGTATGCAACTGCAATAGGGAGTCTGATGTACACTATGTTGTGTACACGTCCAGACATTTGCTATGCAGTCGGTCTAGTTAGTCGTTACCAGAGTAACCCTGGTCCATATCATTGGAGAGTAGTGAAGAGGATCTTGCGATACCTCTGCAAGACTATGGACCTTGCTCTTTGTTATCATGGTGGAGATTTGAAGCTGAGAGGATATAGTGATGCTGATTGGGCTAGCGATAGAGACGAGCGCAAGTCCACGTCTAGTTATGCATTCACACTGGGGGTGGAGTGATTTCTTGGTGTAGCAGGAAGCAGACGTGCATCGCTTTATCCACGATGGAGGCAGAGTATGTGGCTTGCTCAGCAGCCGTTCAGGAGGCTGTTGTTAGGAAACTGCGTTCCTAGAATTCGCTGACAGTGCGTATAAGTTGGTACTGCAAACAATTATGTGAAAGCTACAATAACCCTACAAGGGCGGAACTAGGGTTACCTTGAACTGCAAAAATAGATTACTGTAGTAGACGAATCGAGAACACGAGCTCGATAATAGCTCATGATCTTCTATTGTATTCCTCTGCTGCCAGAATATCGAGTTGAGTGTGGGCTCTTTCGAAATCCTTTATGTTTTTTGCTCTCTCCTCTTTACGTTTGGTTTTCTATTCCCAGTTATAATACTCTCTTTGATTGCTGTGATGATTCAATCCCGATCACTTTGATCCGACAAAGATGTGTTCGTCAGGAGGACTAAACGATCTCCGATTGACTCGAATTTTTTACAGCAACTCCGTATCGACATCAGGAACGTCGTGTAAAAACTTCAGCAACTTTCGATCAGCATCAAGCAGTCCGACGTACTTTAAATGAGCGTTGTCCGATGCTAGCGATCTCCACTCCTATGTCTCTTGAATGCTCATGGAGACTATGGCTTGGTGGAAACCCTTGTAGGAGAAAGCTAGGAGGTCAATGGAAGCTTAGAATGTGAAATCACGCAACCTAAGAAAAGAGCCAAAGCAGCACATATATAGGCTACGATAGGGACCATAAGAAGTCAATAAGGAATAGGCTTCCTTATGAAATTAGGAAATCTTAATTCGAACTGAATCAGATTCCTATTTCCATAAATTATAATTCATACCACTAAAGAATTATAATTGTACTCCTACCCTTATCTCAAAAAAATATTCGAGCTCCATGTTATTAAATGCTTATTATCTCCCCACGTTAAGATTATAGATATCCATTAATTAAATATAATTACTGACAATCATATTTAATTAATCTCTTAAAATTCCTTGAGATTTTCTGCTTAACTTATCTGATATGTCGGATACAAAATCCACCTGCAGGGTTTGACATAATCAAAACTTATAAGCTTCCTCAAGGGGATATCATCAATCCCAAAATTGAGACATGGATTCCATCACTAATTAATATCCACCACACAATTAATATTATCACCCAATCCAATGAGATATTGACCCATTTAAGGATCTCACCCTTTCAGGGATCAAAGCGTAAATATCAAATGTACATGTCTACAAATTAACTTAGGATTCATAGCATAAGCACTCATAATAGCCATGAGGTATTAATTATCTTATAAGTCAGTACAAAGATAATTACCCAAGTCGGTCCTGTTTAATACACAAAGTGTACCATCATAGTGAGTTGAAACTATACCATTTCCTGTAGTCAGCACAATACTACTACATCACCATGCTGTAGTCCTACCGATGGTGTGGTCAATCCCATCTAAGACTGTAAACCAAAATCTTACATTCTACAAGATCCGATGATCTGATCTTCCGTGTGTAAGCCGAACTCTACACACCAAACCATCTACTATGTAGAATAAGAGACACACATGAACAATATTAAATAAATTATATGATGCAAACATTTCCCACACAGATTCTCATAAAAATGTAATAACTGATTTTTTAAATTAATAATAAATCGACTACATAAAGCATGACTTTTAGTATACATTCCTAACAATCTTCCACTTAGATTCAAAGTCATGAAGTGACACACCTCACTCTAACTAATGGCTCTACCTCCTAGGGTAAACACATATCCCGAGGCAGACTTTCTAGAATCCCTATCTGACATGAATTAGAATCTGTATACCCAATGGGTACAAGACTGTCTGCTTGGTAAACTAATATATAATCTCGAGTCTTTTTCAGGTACTTGAGAATATAATCTGTGTACCACCACTCTTCCATCATGTTTCTTGTACACACATGATTCATCCGCACATTGATCAAAACCAAAAGGCTTGATTGCTTGATCAAAGCGGATATTCCAAGACCTAGATGCCTACTTAAGTCCATAAATGGACTTCTTAAGCATGCACAACATGTGTTCTTGGCCCTTTGCGATGAACCCGTCTAGTTGCACCATATAGATGCACTCGTCAAGATTCCCATTATGAAATGCTACCTTGACATCCATTTGTCAGATTTCATAATCGAATGTGCAGCAATGGATAAGAGAATCCAGATAAACTTCAGCATTGCCCCCGGCGAAAAGGTTTCCTCATAATTGATTCCTTCTTTTTGAGTGAACCCTTCGCAACAAGCCTAGCTTTAAAGGTTTCCACCTTACCGTCTTCTCCTCTCTTCTTCTTGTAGATCCACTTGTATCCAATGGACTTTATTTCATTGGGTGGTTCTACAAGATCCCAGAATTGATTAGAGTATATGGATTCCATTTCAAACTTCATAGCCCTTTGCCAAAGGACTGCATATTTATCTTGGAGTGCTTTATTATAGTTACATGGATCGGTACCTTATTCATCAGGGACCCGGTCATAAGACTCTGCCAAGAACATATACCGGTCAGGTTGAATAATAACCCTCCTACTACGATGAGGCACAACCCGTGTCTGTGTATCACTGGTATTACATTGTGAAGATTCGGAACCTAATACACCATTATCTGCACGCTGCACTGGTTTAGGAACCTGTGTGTTAATGGTTGGTTCAGGATCTACACGAGTTTCGATAATCCTCCCACTACGACGAGGTAATAGAATATAGATAACTCTTTCTTGTGATGTTTCTACTCGTACCGATGGTATTGAAGAAGTATGTGTCGGTGCCTCTCCTCTCATTTTCTCTAGAATAATATGGCTTCTGGGCTTGTGGTCCATAACATAGTCCTTTTCTAATAATGTGGCATTGGTGCTAACAATAACCTTCTGATCCTTAGGACTATAAAATAGACCACCTTTAGTTCCTCTTGGATACCCAACAAAGAAACATACTTCCGTTCTCGATTCCAACTTTTTTGCGTTCCCTTTCAGCACGTATGTTGGACTACCCCAGATCCGAATATGCCGCAGACTAGGCTTTCGCTCAGTCCACAATTCTGTGGGAGTAGTAGGTACTAACTTAGATGGTACCATGTTTAGAATGTATGCAGCTGTATCTAACGCGTGTCCCCAAAAGAAAACTGGTAATTCTGAATAACTCATCATAGATCTTACCATGTCCATGAGAGTCTTGTTCCTTCTTTCTGCTGCACCGTTCTGCTGAGGTATACGGGGTGCAGACAATTGGGATGTAATCCCTTACTCCAATAAGTATTCCCTAAACTCTCCCAAGAGGTACTCTCCACCACGATCAGATTGTAGTGTCTTGATACATTTACCTAGATGCTTCTCCATTTCAGCCTTGAAGTCTTTGAATTTCTCAAAGCATTCAGATTTACGCTGCATCAAATAAATGTACCCATACCTTGAGTAATCATCGATGAAAGTGACAAAGTACTCAAAGCCCCCTCTTGCTTGGACAGTCATAGGACCATACAAATCAGAGTGAACCAGTTCCAACGGCTCTTTTGCTCTATAGCCCTTGGACGAGAACGACCACTTGTTCATTTTACCTTCTAAGCAGGATTCACAGACTGGAAGTGCCTCCACTTCCAATGTGCCTAATGGCCCATTTTGAACTAGTCTTTGAATCCTTTTTAGATTAATATGACCAAGGCGTAAGTGCCAAAGATCCGTTTGGTTCATCTTTGAAGTTTCTTTTCTCTTAAATGACAAACTATTTGTGTTATTCAATTCATTACGTTACAGTATAAGAGAGACATGATTTATAATATAAAGATCATCCACCAATTGACCAGAACAAATAAAACGTGTATTTTCTTTAATAACTACTATTTTATTAAAATGAACTGAATATCCATTCTTTACTAAACTAGAAACTAAAACTAAATTCCTTCTTATAGAAGGTACAAAAAGGCAATTTTTTAATATTAAAATCCTATCTCTACCAAAACTAAGATATAGATCTCCTACTGCAACTGCTGCTACTCTCGTAGCATTTCCCATATATAGATAAACCTCTCCATCACTGAGCTGCCTGGTTCCCTAGAACCCCTGCAAAGAATTGCATACATGATCAGTGGCTCCCATATCTACACACCAGGTATCGGTAGATCGGACCGCTAAACACGATTCAATAACTAGTAAATAAGATTTACCTTGATTGTTCTGTCTGGTGAGATAAAATGGACATTGCTTCTTCCAGTGTCCTGGATGCTTGCAAACAAAACATATGCCTTTAGGCTTTCCCGGTTGTCCTCTTGGCCTTTGGCTTGGCAGAGGACCCGTAACCTTCTTTTGAGCCTTTTTCATTTTCTTCTTGCCTTTCGGCTTTGAAGCAGAACCTTTCTCAAACACAAGAGCACTCCCTGACTTTCTGTTAGACCCTCAGTTGCCTGGAGTTCTTTAAGTAATTCCACCAAAGTATATTTAAATTTATTCATGTTGTATTTGAGGCAAAATTGCTTAAAAGACTCTGGCAGTGACTGGAGTACTATATCGACTTGGGTTTCTCCATCGATTTCAGCTCCAAGGACCACTAGTTCATTAAGAAGAGATATCATCTTAAGAACATGATCCCTAACAAGCGTCCCCTCAGCCATGGTTGTGTTCATCAAGTCTTTCATGGCAACCTACCTAGCAGCACGACTTTGATCCCTGAACATCTTTCGGAGGCTCTCCATCATGTCATAGGCACTGGTCATTGACTGATGTTGATGTTGCAGAACATTCGACATGGATGTGTGCCATCTCATCAATCTTGACCCATTTCTTATGAGCCTGGGTTTCCTCAGCAGTTGCCCCTTCACCAGGTTGCTCAGGACAGACTTGAGTAAGTACAAACTTGTACTCTTCAGCAGTTAACACAATATCCAAATTTCTTTTTCTAGTCTATATAGTTTGGTCCAATAAGTTTGTTTTCTTTAAGTATAACAGTAAGTGGATTGAAAGAACCCATTTAAAAGCCTGAGAATCACATAACATAAATAATTATGTTTGGGCAAACATTACTATGGATTCGAGTTAAAAATATTGGTTCCCACTACCATATTTGAAAGGAATCTTCCTGCAACCTGATACACCGTGAATGGTATGACTCGATGGGATGCCATATACTATCCATCATTTGTTCAGATAGGCAATTGCCTTTTAATTTTACTATCCCGGCTATGTACCTTGCCTAGTAAAATTAAACTGTTGACTTACTTTGGTCCTATAAATAATAACAGTAACTCATATGGAGAGGATATTATTATTTATAACTAAGTGTATACCATCACTTAATCCTGGGTCAAGAGTTCCGCGAGGAACACCTCTGATGGAGAGGTGACCCACACTAACAATCACCCAAAACATTCTTTTAAAGAAGTTTGTACCGATGATTCCATGATCAACTTCATCCGATGGGGAGGATGACACTAGAGTCATCACACAAAATTAATCATATCATCTACAAACCAGTGATGGAGACCATGGGATTTATACTTGATAAATTCTCTCTCCCAATTAGAATTTAAAAAAAAAAATTTGAGGGTTATAATTTTTAGAAAAAACTTTCAATTTAATTAATAAAAAATAATGGAATACTTGACAAGGATTAATTCATCCTAACTTGTCAATCCCACATGTGTAGATTATAAAATTATTATATTCTCATAATTTTAGAAAATAAGTACTTATGTTTTCAAAATATGGAATTAGTTTTATTTCTAAGTACACATGTAGTTGTACATCATTTTAAATTAATATAAATTAAACATGCAGCTAGACATCTGAAAAAGGTCTAGGAACAATTATCCATGTTGTCATATGCATTAAACATGAACAATAATAATCATTCAATCATACATGAATAAGGAAACCACAATAAATTAGGAATCCCACTATTATGGTCAAGCTACAACTCTTGTGAAGATATCTTCTTTGAACCCGATTAGCTCTATGTCGCCACTACGCACGGGGTTCGAGCTACCCGGTCAGTTTGCGGGGTTTATAGTACTGTTTTCTGAAATAGCCTTTTAAAACTGCTTCCAGATCGCTTTCAAAAATTGCTTGTAAAACTGCTCTCACGAACCATCTTCATGGATTTACTTGAGATATATTACATAAACCCTATGCCTCCATAAAGGAGTTCACATGCTATTTATTTACATTAAATTAACCACGCATCAATCAAGCGTGGGATCCAATACATACAAATCCTATGCCCCATAAAGGAGTTCACATGCTATATCAAAACAGCAATATTAACCACGAATAAACCCATCGTGGGATCCAATCACACAAAACTAGTGACCATAATAGTGAAATAAAAAGCTGCAAAATAAGGGTTAGCACAGATCTATGTTCTATCCATCCATCAATGCACGCATAAGATCTGTGTTACTGGACAACATGGTTGCGTCCAACCTATACGCAGAATCAACATTGCTCTGATACCACTGTTAGGAAACTACGTTCCCAGAATCTGTTGATAGTGTGTATAAGTTGGTACTGCAAAAAATTATGTGAAAGCTACAATAACCCTACAAGGGCGAAACTATGGTTACCTTGAACTGCAAAAATGGATTACTGTAATAGACAAATCGAGAACACGGGCTCGATAATAGCTCACGATCTTCTACCGTATTCCACTACTGCCAGAATATCAAACTGAGTGTGGGCTCTTTCGAAATCCTTCATGTTTTCTGCTCTCCCCTTGATCGGGAGAGAACAAATCCTAATTATACGCCTTAATTCACATTTGTTAGTCGTTTTTATCCTATTTTTGTATAATTTTACTTCATTTTCCAATTTCTGTCAAGTTTTAGAAGAATGTAAGGATTCCAGGTTAAATGGGGTGAAAAAGCAAGAAGAAAGAAGCAGAAAAAGTCACTTTGCGTGAGAATCCAGCCCTTCGCTTGCGTGGACCGCTCGCGCGACCTTCCAGAATCGCGCTCGTGCGGTCCGCTCGCGCGATCCATACAAAAACCTAAAATGCGTATTTTGAAGTGCTGAAGACCCATGTGTGGATGAAATTGCCTAATCACGTCCAGAAAGCAGATTATAGCAGTTTCAGTCAGATTAGGTTTACAAAAACCTTTCTAATCTCTCTACAACTATGTATATCTCATTCTAAATTAATTGCAGGGTTACACATTCATCATACATCAAGTTTGAAGGTAAGAGGAAGTAGAAGATCTAGCTTGAAGGTCTCTAATGGTAACCATAAACTCAATCTTCATGTTTACACCAACCATGTGTAACTAAACTTCTATTCTAGGGTTTCAATGAAACCCTAGCTATGTAAAGGGGGAATTCTATGCTTTCTTATTTTAGGATTTTATGTATTGGATAGTAATTGTATGTTGGTGGATTATTTATATATAATCAGTTTTTAATGATAATAATCAAGAGTATTTTGGATCTATTCTTGTCTTAGATTTTTCCTTATGCTTATTGAACTCAAAAGTCCTTAATTTCTGTGATTGATAGGAGTATTTACATACAATAGTGCTTATGTGATTACGATGTTTATGTCTTTTATAATTTATGCTTAGGAAAGATGAGTTATGCTACACCCTAGTTATAGGTAGATAATTCATGTGAACCGAAGATGAGTTATGCTTATATTAAACTAGTGATATCTTCTTGTTGATACTATTGGGCTTGTAGCTACGATAGATCGTGACTATCCATTCATAGAACTTAAAATAGAAAGTATAGACCTTCGATGCATAGTTAGTAGTGGATTTGCAATCCTAGATCTCATCCACTCATACTTAAACAATCTTAAATTTCGCACTAGTTTATTTAGATTTAATCTTGATATTTTATTTCCATAAATTCATAGTTTAATTTCATAGTTTAATTAATAGTAGGATTTAAAACAACCAATCAAAATTCCATTTTTATATAACTAAATAGAATTAGGTTTTCTAAATTAAAGGACAAAAATAAACAATCTCTGTGGGTTCGACCTTTACTTCCACACTACAAATCTTTAGAAAGTAAAGCATACTTTTCATCTTGATTTTGACGAGATCAATTTTTGGCGCTGTTGCTGGGGAAGCAAATTTGGTTTTGAGCTAGGAGAAGAGCCATTTTATGGTTCAAGATGGAATTGATGTGCGATGCTTTCGATTATGCTGTTGGAGCCGTTTTGGGTCAAAAAGTTAATAAAATCCCTCACGTCATTTATTATGCGAGTAAAACCCTAAATGACGCGCAATTGAATTACACGACAACTGAAAAAGAATTGCTCACAGTTGTGTTTGCCCTTGACAAATTTCGTTCATATTTATTAGGGTCAAAGGTTATTGTGTATACCGATCACGCCGCAATACGTCATTTGTTGAATAAGAAGGAAATAAAATCGTGAATAATCCGATGGATTTTACTCCTTCAGGAGTTTAATTATGAAATATGAGATAAAAAGGGTTCTGAAAATGTTGTAGCTGACCACTTATCACGAATTCTTGTCAAATCTAACGATATTACCCCTCACAAGGATTCATTTTCGGACGAACAATTGTTTGTATTATCTGCCTTAAATCGTCCATGGTTCAGTGACATCGTAAATTTCTTAGCCAAGGGATATATCCCTCAGACTTGGTCAAGTCTAGATAAAGATTGTTTCTTTTCTCAAATTAAACATTATTAGTGGGACGACCCACTTCTTTTTAAACATTGTTCTGATCAAATTATATGACGTTGTGCTCCAGAGAGTGATTTCAATTCTATTTTGAACTTTTGTCACTCCTTAGAATGCGAAGGACACTTTGGCGGCCATCATACGGTTGCTAAGGTCCTCCAAAGTGGGTTATATTGGCCAACTTTGTTTAAGGACGAGCATGAATATTGTTTAAAATGTACACGTTGTCAACAAACAGGAAACATGTCACGTCGCGATACGATGCCCTTGACCCCAATCCTTATCATAGAAATATTTGATGTGTAGGGCATCGACTTTATGGGTCCGTTTCCGTCATCCTATGGGTTCAAATACATTTTAGTCGTGGTAGACTATGTTTCTAAGTGGGTGGAGGCAGTTACGATAAAAATGAACGATCACAAAGTCATGGTTCAATTTATTAAGGATAACATATTTTGTCGTTTCGGTACACCACGACCGATTTTAAGTGACGGCGGAAAACATTTCTGAAATCGTCACTTTGAGGCGCTTGTCCGAAAATATTTTGTCACCCATAAAGTAGGAACTGCGTACCATCCTCAAACCCAAGGACAAGTTGAAGTTTCAAATAGAGAAGTAAAGAGTATTACTGGAAAAAATGGTTCATCCAGATCGCAAGGATTGGTTGCAACGACTAAGCGATGCGCTTTGGGTATACCGAACAGCGTATAAAACTCCAATAGGAATGTCCCCTTATTGACTAGTCTTTGGAAAAGCGTGCCACATAGGTGGAACTCAAAAAGCGTGCCACATAGATCTTATTGGGCTATAAAGTTGGTTAACCAAGATATAAGGGCGGCAGGGTGCCATTGGAAACTTCAAATACAAGAACTGGAAGATTAAGGAAAGAGGCATATGAGAATGCCAAAATCTATAAAGAACGATCTAAAGCTTTTCATGATAAGATGATCATAAGAAAAGATGTTGAAGTTGGGCAACGTGTATGGTTATTTAACTCAAAATTAAGGTTATTCCCGGGTAAGCTACGTTCCCGTTGGGACGATCCGTTCGTAATAACACAGGTGTTCCCGCATGGAGCGATAGAAATATAAGATACAACTGGCGGAACACCCTTTAAAGTAAACGGCTAACGGCTTAAGCCGTACCGGTCTGACGAGACACATGAAAGAGAGATAAAATCAATAGATTTGGTAGATCCGATCTATTTCGACTGAGCACGAGCATCGGTTGAGCTGACGACGTAAAACTTAGCGCTTCTTGGGAGGCAACCCAAGCTTCTGTTAGAATTTACTTTAGTTTTGTTCGCTTTTTAGGAGTTTTTCTGCCAATGTCTGGATTTTGAATACCCAAAAAGAGAAAAAGTTAATTATTGCAAACCTTATACAAGAAAACAAAAGAAAAAAATGAGAAAAATAGCTTCTCGCTCGCGCGAGGTGTCGCTCACGCAAGATGGACCCTTAGACAAAATATTTGAAGATATTTTAAAAACATGCCTCAGTATTAACTCGCGCTTGAAATCGCTTGCGCGAGTATGCTGCTCGAACGACCCACTCACGCGATTTTGGGCCTTAAGAAAATTTTCAAAATCTTTTGTTAAGAAGCCTTTGCTTCTTCTCGCGGTTGAGATCGCTCGAGCGAAGCCCTCGCTAGAGCGGCTCGCTCGAGCGAGATTTTGACTTAGGAAAATTGTTTGATCAATAATAAAAACAGGCCTCAACTTCTCCTCGTGGAGGGATCCGCGCGTGTGAAGATCGCTGGTGCGACCCACTCGCGCGAGGTCCCCATTTTCATATAAATAAGTCTGAGCCCTAATTTTTCAATCCATCCTCTCTCTCTTCATTTTCTTTCTCTCTTTCACGGCGATTCTTCCCCCTCACGATTTCTCTCTCTCTCTATCTCCATTTGCGGTCTCTCTCTCAAATCTCCCCACCACTAACCACCAAACACCACACACCACCGGACCGCTACCACCGGAAGTCGCCGCCACTAAAACACCACCGCCGCCACTCGCGGCTAGATTTTCTCTTTTTCTCTTTCAACCACAGGTACACACATTCCTACATATATATATATATGTATATATACTTATGGATACATATATAGATACACACATACACATATCCATATATGTATATATATATACAAACCCTAATCTTTATATACACTTATAGATAAACACACTCTTTAGATTTAGGGTTTGTGATTTGGGGAGCATCTATTTTGGGGAATTTTTCTCTGAATCCACATCAATACATATATATATATGTATTTACATATACAGACTCGATATATATTTATATTCACACACACTAAATTGTTCATGAAACCCAACCCCTGTTTTGGATTGCACTGATGAAGTTTTAGGGTTTCCAGTTCAAGGGTTTCTTGTTTCCAGTAATATAGATTTTTATATATCTATTCAGATTGGTAGCTCTATACATACAAAAACATTTTGACCCCAGTATTACAAGACCTTACCTTTAGTAGGGATTTATCAATCCCCGCTTCGATTTTTGTTCATACAAGGCTCACTTTACACATATAAACCTTGGGTTCTAAATTTGGGATCCCTAACCTTTGCTTTGGATAGTATTGTCTTACATGCTGATTATATCTCAGGGCCTCATATATCTTCTCCCTTCTACGGTGATATAATTATAATTTATGACTCAAACATTAATGATATGCCCAATATGCTTTGTATAAAGATATACTTATAAAGATAAACATTGAACTCAGATACGATTTACATGCCAACAGAGCTACTCATGAAATTCTGGCCCTAACCTAACTATTGCAGGTAATTGAATAATGCCCAGTGATTTTGCTGTACACCTTGACTTTAACCCATATTCGCTAGGATCCAGTTTATATCATTCTGTGATCGCTAGTGCATCACATTGAAATTCACCCCTTTTAAAAAGTTTCATTTGTTGAAATCGAGTTTGATTTTTTGAATTCTTTAAAACAAACTAGTGAATTTCAAATCGGCACTCCAATTAATTAGTCAGCAAACATAATCCATTTATGTACGCTGCTTCTAAACCTCAGACTCTATACTATTTTGAATCTTGGCACGTTTTTGAGTTTACATTCAACGTATACGCTCGCTAATCTAAGCTCTATGTAAGAAACACATTAACGACCTTGAGGTCGTTAAAATCAAAATTGAATCCAAAGCATTTTCAAATCTATCTAGGAATGGAATTCAATTTTTGAAATTCTTCAATAAGACTTTAATTTTATGAACTTAGAAATAGCATTGCTTTAACACAAAACTCTTGAATACCTTATAATACATATTAAGTTATAACTTCAGCATATGCGTCGCTATCTTATTTATCTACTCACGTGGCAAGTACCCCATGACTTGTCGCAATGTGTGTGCCCTAGCTGGGACAGTGAGTAGAAAGGGAGCAGTCCCTTCTCACAGTTGTTGGGTGTTCCCCTGTGAACCCTATTTCTATTTAAAACTGTTGAATATATTTTGATTGTGTCCCTTACCGGGATTTTTCTTTACAGGTGACCCCTTCCCTATTCCCCTTTCCCTATTCTATTTTCTGGGCAAATCCCAATTTTAGAGCACACATTTTCAATTTTTTTAAAATTCTTACACACCTTTTAAAACAATGACTAAAAGACCACTTAAGTCAGCCTCATCCTCCCAACCGCCCCAAAAGAAATCCAAAGGGAAGGAAAAACAATCCTAGCCGACCCCTCCACCTGACCCTGATCCAAACCCTAACGAGCTCGCCCCTAAATACGCTAACAGAGGCCTTAATTACGAGGCCGCTATCGACGCTGACTATTTTGCGTCTGATAAAGACACTAAATGGGGCCATAACAACCTCACTGCCCGAAAGTTGGCCCCACAGCTCTATTACCGTAATCCCGACCTTATTAGCTATTCTCGTCTAGTACGCTTCTTTTACCAAAACCTACAATACCACAAAGCCTCCCTTAGCCAACACGCTTACATCTCCAATACTATAGATAATCATCACATCACCTTAAACCCAGACAATATTTCTGACATCCTCCAAATCCCCTCTTTTTCTAATAACTCAAACGAATAAAGTTTCAGTTGTGACTTATTTTTGGTTTCAGGATTATAACTCCCACATATCCATATAGTGTACCTTGATCCTCATATCTCATTTGCATCCCCTCACTATGGACCATCCTATATCTCCACCTTCTTCACCCGATAGGTCTTTGAGTGTGTTGAGTCACCATTCAAACTCTAGTTCATCCACTTCTGACACTGTACCGAGTCCTAGGGTAGCCAAGTCTGACGTTCCAGTCGGTTGTCCCAGCTGGTGCCGTCGTCGTCCTCGTGTTCCTATTCATGTCTGTTCTGATTCTTCAGACGAGAACGACCTCTTTGGCGATGACCCTACAGTGATCAATGGCCCTTATGGCACTCCCCCTACGTCTTCTGAGTCTTCTTCATCCGATTCATCCATTTACTCGACCAATGATGACGATGAGGGAGTTATTTCAGGACTAGTCGCCATCTCTTTGAGTGATCCTATATCGACTGATGTGCCTACACCTGAGGTTACCTATCCCTATAGGGACCTCCCTAATTATGTGCCTGATATTGTTTGACAACGTCCGGGTCACCCTGACTGGTCACCTGAGGAGATAGCCTCAATTTTTGTGCCTTATTCCGGTCTTGAGGATGATGAGGTTGATTTGGGTCCGGGTATCATTGAGGAGGCTGAGGTAGCTGTGGTTTCGGAGATTACTGCTGAGGATGATTATGATGAGATGGAACCGTCGTTCGATCCTGTGGAGCATCCGGAGTGGGAGTTAGTTAATTGGTACTTCCGTTCTGGCGTGCCACCCTCTTCAGACGTTTTTCGTGATGTAGACGTCCTGGTCATCTTCTATGCGGATTACATCCATGTCATTGTCATGTTCCCACCTGCATAGGGACATGTAGTGATTTGGTTTAGGGAAGAGTATTATGGATATTTTTTATTTTATTTTGGTTGTAGTCTTTTATTTTGTTTCGTTTATTTTTAGTTGTTATTTTTGACTTGGTAGTTAAGAATTTTTTAAAGGAATTTTTTGAATTGTTCGTTATTTCTTTTACTTTCGTTTATTTGTTAATCTTTTCATTAGGATTAAAAAAATCAAATGATGGAAAATTGAAAAAAAAAAATTATTCTAGTAGTTCTAATAATAAATAAAGTACATTTTTTTCATATGTCTTCTTAATATCGTTCAATGTTGTGTTATTCTTTGTTCTAATTAGATTTCATTGAATTTGAGATTAAGAGAGTATGTAATCCGATATCTACAGAAGCTATGAAGGTATGTTTTGAGAACTATATATCATTAGAATCATTGCCTTATATCTTATACTTGCATATTTCTGTTGCACAGCACGTATTCATGTGGATGCATGTTGAAATTGAGTTATAATATAACTTGGATTTCTTGATAGCAATATTGTGGAGACTAAAACTTGGTTAGCTTTAGAGCCTTTCATCCTTTTTTGAGGGTTTTTAATTTGCTTTTATCGAATCTCATTGACATAGCACATTATTTCGTTGATTAGTTTCAATATTATTTATTTTTATTCAAAGTTGAGTTAGTATTATCATTACCATGTTTAATAATAAAAAAAGAGAAGAATCTCTATTTCCTTTGATGTCGTAACATTGAAGAATCATGTGACTCTAGAAAAGGATATTAGGTCATCTGTCTTAATAAACCTTTTTGGCCTTTGACTTACCTTATAAAGTATTTTTATATCCTTTGTTAACCACTTTGAAGCTTTTTAATATGCTATTTCTTTGTTTGCCTATTATCCTACCCACTCCGATATGGAGTTCGCTACTATAAAAGTTAACCTAACCCATGTCCAAGAGTAGTTGAAGAATAATCTTTCATAAAGAAATTGGGCTAGTAACGACTCATATAAGAGGAGTATTGAATAAATAAAAAAATGGATATAAAAAGAAAAAAAAGATATTGGAAAAAGGATTGAAAAAAAGAAAAGAAAGAGATGAATCTCTTGAAAAAAATATGATAAAAAGAGAATGAAAAAAAAAAAGAAAAAAAAATATTGAATAGTCGTTGTAGTAAAGCCTTTATGTTACAAAAAAAATTACGGCTATTCTTATCTATTCAAGGACTTCTTGAATCTCTTCTACCTTTCTTTTCTTAGCTATAACCCTTGACCAAACATTACAACCCTTGTGAAGTCCTAGTTGATTCTAGGGGAACGTGATTTGAATATGGACCTGATAGAAAAAGGGAATAAAAGCATGGTAGTACTAATGTTTACTTGACGATCGATATCTATTCCTGAGACTACTCTTCTGTCGTGTCATATGCGAGA
The DNA here is from genome assembly GCA_033977485.1 of Hydrangea macrophylla. Lineage (NCBI taxonomy): Eukaryota > Viridiplantae > Streptophyta > Magnoliopsida > Cornales > Hydrangeaceae > Hydrangea > Hydrangea macrophylla. The sequence goes on from CM066999.1 coordinate 112,116,670, forward strand.
TTTATTTGCTTTATATATAATTATCTTCCTCGCATATATTCGAGTGATTACACCTGTTCCGAGTGATTTTATTTGTGAGTATAATTAACAATGTAAGATTTGTAGTCGAAGCATCACTAGATAGTTATCTGAATTATATTCTAAGTTCATAGTCACCGTACATCCACTTGGTTACTATTCACACACATGCGAGTCTTCGATATATTCTATTGATTCTGTTGATATATGTTTCCGGATTATTTTCATGATTTGGGTAGATGAATGATTATGTTACTTTTGATAATTTAAAGTTTTATTTGAATTCGATTTTCTCAAGGACGGATGTTGATGTTGACATATTAAAATTTTGAATAAATTTTTTTCTTTTACAAGTTAATAAAGATGGTTGTGGGTGACTTGTTGACGGGAACCCTCACGAGACTTCACTTGTTCGACTAGGGACACCTAGAGGTTTAAAAGGCTTGTTGCACAAGCTAAGTGCAATCGTTATCATACGAAAATGGAGTAAGAATTTTATTATTAGTAGTTTTTATTTTTCTTTTCTTTTTGCTCGAGAACTAGCAAAATGTAGGTTTGGGGGTGTGATCGGGAGAGAACAAATCCTAATTATACGCTTTAATTCACATTTGTTAGTCGTTTCTATCATGTTTTTATATAATTTTACTTCGTTTTCCAATTTCTGTCAGGTTTTAGAAGAAAGTAAGGATTCCAGGTTAAATGGGATAAAAAAGCAAGAAGAAAGAAGCAGAAAAAGTCACTTCGTACGCGCGGCCCGCTCGCGCGAGAATCCAGCCCTTCGATCGCGTGGACCGCTCGTGCGACCTCCCAGAATCACGCTCGTGCGGCCTGATCGGGAGAGAACAAATCCTATTTATACGCCTTAACGAGCATCTGTTAGTTCCTTTTTATCCTGTTTTTGTATATTTTTACTTCGTTTTCTATTTTCTGACAGGTTTTGGAAGAAATCAAGTAAACCAGGCTAAACAGGGTAAAAATGCATAAAGAAAGAAGCTGAAAAAGTCAAGTCGCGCGCGCGAGCCGCGGGCGCGAAGAACAGAGAATCGCTCGCGCGAGAATCCCAGAATCGCTCGCGCGATCCGCGCGCGCGAGGTACCAAATGTCGCGCTCGCGTGACCCGCTCGCGCGATATGTGTAAAAAGCAAAGTTGCGTATTTCAGTACACTGAAGACTCCTGTGCAAACGAAACTGCTGAACGACGTCTAGACTGTAAATTACATTAGTTTCAGTTCGTTTCGGGTTGGGAAGGCTTCCAAAACTTGTTGTAAATCTATGTATACCCTATTTTATTACAATTAAAGGGTTAGACATTGTTAGACATTGTTAGCAATTAATATATACATATTCTACAACCATACTTCCAGCCATTGAAGGGAGGGAAGCAAGGAGAAGAAGAAGAAGACCAAGGATTTCCATGGCCTCCTCCATCAACTACTTGCCATCCATCACTTCCATGGACGGCTAGATCATAGATCTAGGGTTTCAATGAAGCCCTAGATGAGTAATAGGGTTTTATTTATGTTTTTATTTTAGTTTTATTATGTATGGATGACAGTCACATGTTTAGAGGATTTTTATAAATAAATCGAACTTCTAGTGATTAAATCATTACTTTCAGAATTTATTCTTGTCTTAGATCTATTTTGACTGTGATGTGCTCAACGATCTATGCTTGCTGTGCTTGTTTAGATTGTTTACATGTGATGGTGCTTTATTGAATTGTGCTATCAAGTATCTGAATAGTCCATGCCTAGGTTAGACGGATTAGATCACAACCCTAGTTTAGTGTGGGATAATTCGTGCTAACCGAAGATGGATTATGTTGGTGCTTGAACCATGATTATCTTCTTGTCGGAGGAATTGGGCTTGTAGCTACAATTCCCCATTATCATCCAATGTAATAAGCTAAAGTAATTCATAAATATTCCTATTATGAAGCTAGTGGTGGATTTGCAATCCTAGGTTCCCTTAAACATTATTTAAAACAACTTTAATTGCTTTCCTAGTTTAGATTTACTTTTATTGTTCTTAGTTTAATTAAATCCAAATCAAATCCGTTTTTCTTAGTTAATTAGACTTAGGTTTTAAAATTAAGAGATGTAGTAATCAATCTCTGTGGGTTTGACCTTTTTACTTCCACACTGCAAATCTTTTGAAAAGTAAAGAACACTTTTTATATCTTGATTCTGACAAGATCAATTTTTGGCGCCGTTGCCGGGGATTGCATTACTACCTTTAGTTTTATAATCTTAGTTTAGTTGATTCGTAAATATTAGGTTAGTTTTTATTTTTCTTTTTTTTTTCGTTTTATTTTGAGTCACTAACTTTTCTTTTTATTTTGTAGTTTCTCGAGTCATCAAATTCCAACGTTTCCGAGTGGAGTAGCTAATTGCATCAAAGGAGCTTACGCAAATAAAAATATAAATAAAATAAAATAAATTGCTTCTTGTGAAACTCGCTTTAAACCACTGTAAGTCAGGGCGCTGTGACGCACTATTTGCATTAGTTTAGGGTTAATTGCACTGCATTAGCTAGGAAACCCGGGGCGCTAGGCTTGACGCGGTCATTGCATTACAGGATAATATTCATGCATCACAGTAGTTGAGTGCTTGTTATCTTAGTTGCATGATTGCTATTTGTTTTTTTTTAGTTGAGTCAGTTTTTGTTTTTAGTTTATTTTCTTTTAGTTTATGTTAGGTACACGTTCAAATAAACCGGAATTAAAACCTTTTGACTCTGAACTTGAACGTACATTAAGACTTAACAAGTCTTCAAACTTAACTTCTAAAGCTAGGTTTTTAATAGACGACGATTTGACACCGAAACCAACATCTTTATTTGAGTCCGAAATACGTAGTACTCTTACAAGACTAAAGAAACCACGCTTTAATAACATAGAACCAATTAAAATGGCAGACATTGGAAATAATAACGAAAACAACCAAAATAACAACGGAGCTAATATGAATAATCTTAATATACCGCCACCTCCTCCACTTATAAACTATTTTATTCCTACGACGTACACGCCACAAGCTGGTATCGAATTACCGGAGGCGACAGCATCTCACTTTGAGATAAAGTCGTCTACCATCTCGCTACTTCCATCATTCCATGGCCGTCTAAATGAAGACCCTTACCAACACTTAGGGGATTTTCAGGGTATATGCTCTACTTTGAAAATACAAAACCTAAATAATGATGAATTAAAATTGCGGCTCTTCCCATTCTCCTTAAGAGACAAAGCAAAGTATTGACTTCAATCACTTGAGCCAAACACAATAAAAACATGGGAAGCATTACACACCGCCTTTTTACAAAAGTTTTTCCCTATTATGCGTACAAATAAGATAAGAAAAGATATAACTAATTTTGTGATGCAAGATGGGGAGACTCTTTATGACACGTGGGAAAAATTTAAAGAATTATTACGTTCGTGCCCACACCATCAGGTTCCCAAGTGGCAATTGGTTCAAGTCTTCTACGAGGGGCTTATTCCCTCTGTTAGGAATACCGTCGATGTCGTTTGTGCGGGAACTTTCCTACATAAAAGCGCCGACGAGGCATGGAAAATTTTTGAAACTTTGAGCGAGAATTCGATGCACCAAGCGGCGTCTGTCCGTTCTGAGGGATACCTTCAACCTAAGCGAGAGGTGACAGTTGAGTCAAGTCAGTCAATGCAAATACAAGAATTAAATAGAAAACTTGACCGACTGATGCAAATGAACAAAACGTCTAATCCACCCTCTTCAGAAGTATGTGCATTATGTTCCGAACCGTCCCATAATATCTTTGCATGTCCTTCTGCATCTCAATATCCGGAATTTATGGAGCAACACGTAAATGCTATGCAACAATTCCCACAAAATAATTATACTCCTAGGTCGAACAATTTTCCTAATACTTATTGACCCCAATATCAACAAAATCAATACCAACACCCACCTCCTAACCCTAACCCTCAAAGGGATAACGCTTTTGAGGCTACGGTGTTGGCATCCCTTAAAAATATAGAAACTCAAGTCCAAGCACAAGCACAAATAGTGCACTCTCATACACAATCCATTGCGAAGCTTGAGTCCCAAATGGGACAAATAGCTACTGCGGTGAGTCGTAGAAACTAGGGAAAGTTGCCTGCGCAAACTGTTCAAAACCCTAAGGGACAATACGAAAAGGGGGGGTCGAGTGAGAGCGTGAACGTTGTTTCGACTAGGACGACTATTAGAGAAGAGGAAGTTGTTGAAATTCCGGATACGAGTGAGAAAAATATAAAACATAATTCAAATAAGGAGGGTGAGGAAACGAATAAAAATAAGAAAGAAAAAGAAATGGCCCTGACTAATCATATTCCGAGAATGCCATATCCACCAAACGTTGAGGGACCGTCACATTTGCCCAAGAAAGGGTCTAAGGTTGAGGATATACTTGAGGTATTTAAACAAGTTAAAATAAATATTCCATTCCTCGACGCTATAAAACAAATTCCCGCTTATGCTAAATGTTTAAAAGACCTTTGTACACAAAAGCGCAAAATACGTAGTCATACTCCTAAAAAGGTCTTTCTCACAGAAAAAGTAAGCTCTATATTCCAACACGCTCCTCCAAAATATAAGGATCCCGGTACGCCTACGATTTCATGTGTCATAGGTGACACTATCATCCATAGGGCTCTCCTTGACTTAGGAGCTAGTGTTAACCTCTTACCCTATCATGTCTACAAACAATTAGGTCTAGGTGAACTTAAACCTACGGCCGCTACTATTCAATTAGCAGATCGTTCCGTCAAAGTACCTAGAGGAATCGTCGAAGATGTCTTAGTTAAAGTTGATCAATGTTTTTATCCTGTTGATTTTATGGTCCTTGACACTGAGCCCGTGCTAGATGCTAGGAAACACACTCCTGTCATTCTAGGCCGTCCATTCTTAGCCACGGCCAACGCACGTATCAATTGTAGAACAGGGGTGATGAAAGTGTCGTTCGGGAATATAAAATTAAAATTAAATGTTTTTAATGCTGCTGATCAACCTCCTAAAGACGACAATAACCTATGTGAGGCGGAAGGTGAGGTAAGACGGAATATTGAGCCTAATAAAGCAATAAATGTGAGTAACGACAATGATATAGCGGATGATGAGTGGATGAACCCTAATACCTCGGACCCTAATGCTGAATCTACTCGGAAGGTAAGAAATTGATTTGAGCATACTGACAAACCGTCAATCGAATTAATTCAAAGCGACGTGATTTCTGCTTACCACCGAGCTCTACCTGACATCCTTAGGGGTACACAGTCCGATTTACGGCCTCCATAAAGCCTTGAGCTAGAACGGCCTAGCTGAGGACGTAAAAGTTAGCGCTTCTTGGGAGGCAACCCAAGCTTTATTTCGTTCGTTTTTCTTATTTTTGGTCATTTTTTTTAGTCTGTTTGAGTCTGTTTTGGACATGCTGGATAGGTTTGGGGGTTGGAATTAATTTTTTTTTTTTAATATTATATACATAATTTTAGTTAAAAAATGGAAATAACCCAAATCGCGCGCGCGGCCCGCTCGCGCGAGATGTCGCTCGCGCGGCCCGCTGGCGCGAGAATGTGCCTTAGTGTTTTTTCTTTCTTTTTCTTTTTATGAGCTCTCTGCTTCTTCTCGCGCCTGTTTTCGCGGGCGCGAGGGGGTTCCGCTGGCGCGATTTTCAAAAAAAAAAAAAAAAATTTGGAGATTCGCGCGCGCGATGGCCGCTCGCGCGACCCCCCATTTCTGCATTTTCTTCTTTTGTTTTCTTATATCTTCCTCCCACACCTGTCACACAGTTTTTACTTTTCTGTTTTTGTTTCTTAGGTACTTTTAGATCGAGTCTTTGATTGTTTTCATAATTCTGGTTATGTTTTATTTCCTTTTATAGCTTATTTTCGCGTTGTCTTCATAGTTTTGTTTCTTCTTATAGTTTATTTAGTCTCGTTTAGCTTAGTTATAATTCTTTTAGCTGTTTTTATTATTTTGTTTGTTTAATTTTCTTTTGTTAAGAAGTAACAGGTAACATTGAACTTTATAGCCATATTCCTTTGTGTTCACCTGTTCTATGCTTGTCAAGATCGAGGTACTATCGTTCCTTCCTTATGTACTCTCATTTCTTTCATTTTATTGTTTCATTGGGGACAATGAAAGGTTTAGGTTTGGGGGTATGCACACATGCACATTAGTTCATTATTTTATGCAAAAATTTAAAATTTTTCAATAAGTGTGTTTAAATAAACGATGTTACCGACGTTTTTGCAATATCAATTTGATACTTCTTGTTAAATAACTTTGAATTGTTATAGAATGATAAACAAGAGAAGAGGTGATTAAACATTTGCTGAAGTTATGATATGACGTTTTAAGTTATGTATTGTTTGAATCGTAGTTTTATATCATAGATTTGTACATAAACTTATGCACTGCACGTAGTCGCTTGAATACATGTTTGATGTGAACTATAATATGATTCGGATTTCTAGATAACACAAGGTGGAGACTAGACCCGATGAGCTTTTGAGCCTATCTTTTCTTTTTAGAGGGTTATAAATACATATTATGTTTGTCGAATTTCATTGAAATAGCGCATCTACTTGTTGTTTAGTCTCATTATTCTTGTTTTGGTTAATAGTCAAGTTCAAATATTTGTTACCATGCTAAATAATCTTCCATTGTAAACATTGAAGAACCGTATTACCCTAGGAAATGATCTTAGGCCCTTCTTTGTTTACTGCCGACCGATAAATGATAAAATGTCCTTAGTTCGCCCCTTGGGCCGTTAAAATGCCATTTCTCTTTAATTACCATTATCCTGTTTTTGCTCCAATTTGGCCAACTTGGAGTTCACCCCTGAAAGATTGATCAACTTTTAGTGGTGTTAAGGCGATGTGTGATTGAGAAGAAGAAGACAAGATGCTATTGGGGTGGTTGACGTGTTATTTATTGAATATTCGTTTCAACAGCAACGAGGAGGAAAAGAATAAAAAAGAAAAAAAATAAAGAAGAAGAAAGTTGAAAAGAAAAAAATTGAAAGAAAAGAAGAAAAATGAATGAAAAGGAATGAAGAGAAAGAAAAGATGAAAGTTTGTAGAAGAAGAATGAAAGAAATCGAACATGCCTTACAATGCCATCCTAAAAACTACCTAATGAATCCTTTCTATCCTTTTTCATTGCCTGAGCCACATTACAACTTTTGAAAAGTCCTATTTGATCCTAGGAAACATGGTTTGGATATATAAATGATGGGAGGGGATTAAAACATGGTAATAATTAATTTTTCTTGATTGTTGGCATCCTATCCATGAGACTACTATTCTTTCGTGTCATGCGTTTTTTTTAGTCATATGTGAGCATTTCTCGTTTTGAAAACATATTTCCTTTACTCACATAGTTTAGATAAATTACACCTGTTTTTGAGTGTTTCATTTGAGAGTGTAATTCATTGTGAGATTCATAGTCGAAGCATAGTTGGATAGTTATCCGAGTTATATTCCATGTTCATGACATACGCGTGTTTATTTGACTACCACATCACACACGTGCAATTTTATGAGGAACTCTATTGATTTATACGATGCATGTGCTTGAGATTGTTTTTCAGGATATAGGTGAACGTTTGATTCTGTTTCTTCTTGTTCATTATTCTATTTCGAATCGTTGTTTATAATAAGGAGTATTGTTTATTAGTTTTTCTTTTTAATAAAACTTTTTAAATTGATAAGTTAATAAAAATGGTTGTGGGTAACTTGTTGATGAGAACCCTCACGAGACTTCACTCGTCCGACTAGGGACACCTAGGGGTTTAAAAGGCTTGTTGCATATGCTAAATGCAATCGTGATCCATGCGAAAATGGAATAGATTTTTATTAGTAGTTTTTATTTTAGTTTTGCTCGAGGACTAGCAAAATGTAGGTTTGGGGGTGTGATCGGGAGAGAACAAATCCTATTTATACGCCTTAACGAGCATCTGTTAGTTCCTTTTTATCCTGTTTTTGTATATTTTTACTTCGTTTTCTATTTTCTGACAGGTTTTGGAGGAAATCAAGTAAACCAGGCTAAACAGGGTGAAAAAGCATAAAGAAATAAGCTGAAAAAGCCAAGTCGCGGGCGCGAAGAACAGAGAATCGCTCGCGCGAGAATCCCAGAATCGCTCGCGCGATCCGCGCGCGCGAGGTACCGAATGTCGCGCTCGCGCGACCCGCTCGCGCGATATGTGTAAAAAGCAAAGTTGCGTGTTTCAGTACACTAAAGACTCCTATGCAAACGAAACTGCTGAACGACGTCTAGACTGTAAATTACATCAGTTTCAGTTCGTTTCGGGTTGGGAAGGCTTCCAAAACTTGTTGTAAATCTATATATACCCTATTTTATTACAATTAAAGGGTTAGACATTGTTAGATATTGTTAGCAATTAATATATACACATTCTACAACCATACTTCCAGCCATTGAAGGGAGGGAAGCAAGGAGAAGAAGAAGAAGACCAAGGATTTCCGTGGCCTCCTCCATCAACTACTTGCCATCCATCACTTCCATGGACGGCTAGATCATAGATCTAGGGTTTCAATGAAGCCCTAGATGAGTAATAGGGTTTTATTTATATTTTTATTTTAGTTTTATTATGTATGGATGACAGTCACATGTTTAGAGGATTTTTATAAATAAATCGAACTTCTAGTGATTAAATCATTACTTTCAGAATTTATTCTTGTCTTAGATTTATTTTGACTGTGATGTACTCAACGATCTATGCTTGCTGTGCTTGTTTAGATTATTTACATGTGATGGTGCTTTATTGAATTGTGCTATCAAGTATCCGAATAGTCCATGCCTAGGTTAGACGGATTAGATCACAACCCTAGTTTAGTGTGGGATAATTCGTGCTAACCGAAGATGGATTATGTTGGTGCTTGAACCATGATTATCTTCTTGTCGGAGGAATTGGGCTTGTAGCTACAATTCTCCATTATCATCCAATGTAATAAGCTAAAGTAATTCATAAATATTCCTATTATGAAGCTAGTGGTGGATTTGCAATCCTAGGTTCCCTTAAACATTATTTAAAACAACTTTAATTGCTTTCCTAGTTTAGATTTACTTTTATTGTTCTTAGTTTAATTAAATCCAAATCAAATCCGTTTTTCTTAGTTAATTAGACTTAGGTTTTAAAATTAAGAGCTGTATTAATCAATCTCTGTGGGTTCGACCTTTACTTCCACACTGCAAATCTTTTGAAAAGTAAAAAACACTTTTTATATCTTGATTCTGACAAGATCACGGCCCACTCGCGCGATCCGTACAAAAACCTAAAATGCATATTTAGAAGTGCTGAAGACCCCTGTGTCGTCGAAATTGCCTAATTACGTCCAGAAAGCATATTATAGCGGTTTCAGTCGGATTAGGTTTACAAAAAGCTTCCTAACCTCTCTACAACTATATATATATATATATATATATCTCATTCTAAATCAATTGGAGGGTGACACATTCATTCATACATCAACTTTGAAGGCAAGAGGAAAGAGAAGTTCTAACTTGAAGGTCTCTAATGGCAACCATCAACTCGATCTTCATGTTTTCACCAACCATGTGCAACTAAACTTCTATTCTAGGGTTTCAATGAAACCCTAGCTATGCAAAGGGAGAATTCTATGCTTTCTTATTTTAAGATTTTATGTATTGGATAGAAATTGTATGTTGGTGGATTATTTATATATAATTATTTTTTAATGATAATAATCAAGAGTATTTTGGATCTATTCTTGTCTTAGATTTTTCCTTATGCTTATTGAACTCGATAGTCCTTGATTTTTGTGATTGATAGGAGTATTTACATACAATAGTGCTTATATGATTACGATGTTTATGTCTTTTATAATTCATGCTTAGGAAAGATGAGTTATGCTACACCCTAGTTATAGGTAGATAATTCATGTGAACCGAAGATGAGTTATGCTTAGATTAAACTAGTGATATCTTCTTGTTGATACTATTGGGCTTGTACCTACGATAGATCGTGACTATCCAATCATAGAACTTGAAATAGAAAGTATAGACCTTCGATGCATAATTAGTGGTGGATTTGCAATCCTAGATCTCATCCACTCATACTTAAATAATCTTAAATTTCGCACTAGTTTATTTAGATTTAATCTTGATATCTTATTTCCATAAATTCATAGTTTAATTTCATAGTTTAATTAATAGTAGGATTTAAAACAACCAATCAAAATTCCATTTTTATATAACTAAATAGATTTAGGTTTTCTAAATTAAAGGGCAAAACTAAACAATCTCTGTGGGTTCGACCTTTACTTCCACACTACAAATCTTTAGAAAGTAAAGCATACTTTTCATCTTGATTTTGACGAGATCACCCCTCTTTACGTTTTATTTTCTATTCCCAGTTATAATACTCTCTTTAATTGCTGTGATGATTCAATCCCGATCACTTTGATCTGACAAAGATGTATACGTCAAGATGAATAAACGATCTCTGATTGACTTGAATTTTTTTACAGCAGCTCCGTCTCGACGTCAGGAACGTCGTGTAAAAAATTCAGCAACTTTCAATCAGTATCGAGCAGTCCGATGTTCTTTACGTGAGCGTTGTCCGACGGTAGCGATCTCCACTCCTATGTCTCGTGAATGCTCAAGGAGACTAGGGTTTGGTGGAAACCCTTGTAGGAGAAAGCTAGGAGGTCAAGGGAAGCTTATAATGTGAAATCACGTGACGTAAGAGAAGAGCCAAGGTAGCATATATATAGGCTACGATAGTGACCATAAGAAGTCAATAAGGAATAGGCTTCCTTATGAAATTAGGAAATCCTAATTCGAACTGAATCAGATTTCTATTTCCATAAATTACAATTCATACCGCTAAAGAATTATAATTGCACTCCTACCCTTATCTCAAAAAAATATTTCGAGCTCTATGTCATAAATGCTTATTATCTCCCCATATTAAGATTATAGATATCCATTAATTAAATATAATTACTGACAATCATATTTAATTAATCTCTTAAAATTCCTTTAGATCATCTGCTTAACTTATCTGATATGTTGGATACAAAATCCACCTGTAGGGTTTGACATAATCAAAACTTATAAGCTTCCTCAAGGGGATATCATCAATCCCAAAATTGAGACATGGATTCTATCATTAATTAATATCCACCACACAATTAATATTGTCACCCAATCCAATGAGATATTGACCCATTTAAGGATCTCATCCTTTTAGGGATCAAAGCATAAATATCAAAGGTAAGTGTCTATAAATTAACTTAAGATTTAGAGCATAAGCACTCATAATAGCCATGAGGTATTAATTATCTTATAAGTCAGTACAAAGATAATTACCCAAGTCGGTCCTATTTAATACACAAAGTGTACTAGCATAGTGAGTTGAAACTATACCGTTTCTTGTAGTCAACACAAACCTACTACATCACCATGCTATAGTCCTACTGATGGTGTGTCCAATCCCATCTAAGACTGTAAACCAAAATCTTACATTATATAAGATCCGATGATCTGATCTTCCGTGTATAAGCTGAACTCTACACACAAAACCACCTACTATGTAGAATAAGAGACACACATGCACAATATTAAATAAATAGTATAATGCAAACATTGCCCACACAGATTCTCTTAAAAATGGAATAACTGATTTTATTAAATGAATAATAAATCGACTACATAAAGCATGACTTTAAGTATACATCCCTAACAACTGTATGGTTGAGGAGGTTTTTGCGGCGTCTAGGATCTTTGCCTCATGGAGATGATGCCGTGTTTAATCACCATGACAGCACATCGCCCTTGGCCTATGAAAAAGACCCCAGGTACCATGGGAAGTCCAAGCACATAGACATCCGTCACCACTACATTCGAGATATGGTTGCACAAGGGAGGTTGTCTTGAAGCACATCTCCACTGGCAACATAGTGGTTGATCCTTTGACTAAGCCTATTGCTAAATATGTGTTCTTGTCCCACATTAGTAGCATGGGACTCCGTAGGATTTGATGTGCTTAGACATTTTTTAGTTTAAATTTTGACATTATTATCATTATTATTATCAGTTAATAATATAGTTGGTTTCCATACATAATTGTTTAAATGGATTAGATGCACATTTCTTTAATGTCACCGGGTTTGAATCGACCTGCTCACATGGGTGATTCACCTTGGTGCTTAGATAGCGGATTTGGACATATGTGTCCATAGCGCTTAGATAGTGAGCAAGATGAGACATTTGTGTTCATGGTGTTTTGGTAGCAAGCTAGGATATGTGTGTCCATAGCGCTAAGAAGATGAGCTAGAACACTTATATCTACATAGTGTAAGAACAACGAGCTAGATATAAATCTTATTATCTTCATATGTCGTCTTAGCTTAGAGCTAAGATGAGATCTAAAGTTTGGTACTTGGTCGAACATAAAGAGCACCCACAACTTTATGTAACCTATTTATAGCCGAATATGAGTTTTCAGACAGACGCTGGTTGGAACGACTATGTTGGAAATGTCAGGTTAGACATTTATGTAACATCTAGACTAAAATTTATATGGTGTTACTTTTACCACGAAGTGACATGCCCATTTATATGGAAGAACGCCATAGCATACATATCATACTGTATGTGCCCTTTTGCGATCGTTTGTGGAGCAATGAATTAATCCCTATTACATTCCTTTGTGATCCACGTAGTCTCCTTGACACGACTTGAAATGTGTTCTCTGAAGAGTACATCCAAGTGTAGACGGTCGCGTCGCGTTAAAACCGGTAAGACCGGGTCGAATCCCAAAGGACGGAAGATTAAGGCGGAAGAATCTAGATTGAATCCTAAAATAAAATAAAAGATGATTTCTCGTAGTAGGGGGTTCTAACAGTCCTAAAAAAATAGAAGAAACAATTTATAGTGAAGCAAAGACTTAACTAGATAAGATTAAAAACTGTGATAAAAATCAAATATGAAAAAGAGTTGGGAACATGTGAATCCACAAAGTACCAGCCACTACCATGATTTTAACAAGAATGAACAGTTGGGGTTTTATCCTTAGAGTATTCCTTATTTCAAAATGATTAAGTTAAGCATTCTAGACACTAGGTATGTGTATCTTGCATATTTAGTGGTTTGTTTACCTCACTTATTTATGAAGAACTGAAATAAGTAGTTAATTAAAACCATGAACAATAACTAACAAATTGAGTATGGAATATTCGAAGTGTTTGTTATGAGTGTTCATAGATTTAACTAATCGAAAGAGCTTTTATTCCAAAATCAGATTACAATTTGAACTTGAAAGATCAATTTGGACTTAGTTTCTGAAACAAAAGTTACTGAAATACAGAAAGGAGTAAACCCAAGTCATAATCATATCAATCGATTGACTTAATGTCAATCGATTGACATGGAATGGCTTTCAATCGATTGACAAGTATATCAATCGATTGACTTGGAGTCTATGTCAATCGATTGGATACTGTATCCAATCGATTGGCATTAACTCTTTCACAGAATCATGGCAGAGAGCTGGGAACAATGTTTCTTCACATTATTCCCAACCAGAATTCTACTCACGCATAATTAAGACTGTATAAACATAAATAAACCGAAAGATAGGATCAAACATAGCCATGGATTAAAATGTTAAATTAAAATTGCTTAAGTCAAACTCTAACTATAACATACATAACAATCCACAATTCCTAAGCAACTGAAAACAAGAATTGAAACCTGAATTAGAGATTGAAAAACAGAATACGAATTTATCCACTGGAATTTTTATCCGAAACCAAAATCAATGGTGAAATCCCTACAAAAACAATACAAAATGAGCCAACCCCAAACCCTCTCTACTCTCCTCTATATATAATGTCATAAAAATGAGCTAGAGGCATCCAGGTTCATTCTATAACGGTTGGTCGTCGCCTGATTGCTGAGATCTTGCGCCATTAAAACAGACTGTTTCCAGTTTAAGTCAATCGATTGACAAAGATGTCAATCGATTGATAAAGATGTCAATCGATTGACAAATAGTTCAATTGATTGGTAAGGAAAACATATCAATCGATTGATACTATGTCAATCGATTGGTATCAAGACTTCATCAATTTGTTTCTTGAGTTATTCCTTTCAACTTGTTGTTCCTTTCATCTTCAGAACCTGCACTCAAAGAGCCAAACACAACAACATACCACGAAAAACACATCATTGCGTAAAGAAATAAATTAAACACAAGTGCAGGTAATACTAGAGAAATGAGGTCAACTCCGGTCAGTTTTTACTCCTTATCGAGCTAATATTAAGTTAATATCAGCTCTCATCACGACCCCCAACTAGCGCTTTGCTAGTCTCTAGCAACGAAGCAGAATTAACACAAATTAAGACGACCAACTATTAACGTTACGGTATTATTGAGCTAAAACAAAAGGGAAATCCTAACTCACTGTCGCAGGAATCGCGGTTGCAATTAGCGTATGCAACAAGCCTTTGAACCATTAGGTTTACCCTAATGGACGAGTTGTGTCTCGTGAGGGTTTTCAGAGAATTTACCCACAAAATTCAGATGTCAAATTTCCAAACTTGTCAAAGCTTCAATTTCTCTTTTATGCTACAATTCTGCTTAACAAGGATATGAATTCCTTTACCATGCTATGGAAGTAAACAACATGTTACGAAGTAACTTATTCAAGTTAAGCTACATTCACAACCTTTCTATATCCTTGTGTGTGTGTGGGGAGTTAACAACTACGATTATAAATCTTTATCTTAGAATTATTTAGATTGACATGTTTAAGACTTCATAGTTTCAACTCAATTCTCACACAGTTTACGCTCAAAAATAAAAATCACTCTGAAACTGGCGTAAAACTTATGCACTCATAGTATGAAGCTCAAATGAGTAAATGTAGAGGCAATCGAACATGCTTACATACTAGACACTGAAGAACGCTTATTTGAGGTGCATGAGTCTCATGGATGGAATACCAATTACAACAGGAGCGATCTACTGTGGAAAACTCATTTCATACTCGAGATTTGTTAAAATTAATCTAGAATCCTTAGGACTTGTGACAGAAATATGAGGAGAGGTAAGAGATAATGGACTGTGAAAAATGAGTTCAAGCATGTGATATAGTAAAACCAACTCCACTTCACACCTTTATTTATCAATTCTCCAATTTCTTTCATTTCTTGCTTTCCACTTTTCTTTTTTTTTTTTTTTTTTTTTTTTTAATGTCTGCAATCACTTCTCCTTTTCCTCCTTTAACTATTTTCACCAAACCGTCACATGCTCGATTATAAATTTGTGATTTTAGGAAGAGGCCTTGATTTGTGATAGGTAAGTGAGGTTTTAGACTTTCTCGAGAGATGAGGTGAGGAAATGATGGCCTAAATCATTTTCTAGACATTATAACTAATCTCAAATATTTCCTGAGTTTTAAAATTAGTAAATCCTGAACGTTCTCCTGAGGCATCAGCCAAATGAAACAAGAATGAGACTCTCAACGAGATAAAAGTGTATTTCAAGAATTAACACGAGTTTTGCGATTAACCCTCAGAATAAAAGAATGGCTCAAAACTCACTAGGGTTAAAAGTTTTCACTATTAATCCATTAACCATGACAATCGTATTTCATTCTCATTCAAAGATTCTTTCGTAATTGTCAACTCGTGCAAAATTGTTTCAGGATATATTCGTGCTATGGATGCAAAACTCGATTAGTGACTAAGTAACATGTAATCGAAATCCATAATATAGTAAGGAAAACATGAATGCATCATTGCACAATAATTTAGCTAGGAGGAACGAAGTTTTTATAGTTTAGAAATTTTGACAACAGTTTTTTTTTTTTTTTTTTTTTTTTTTTTTTAAATCAAAACAAACTAAGAAAGCTAGAAACTTGGAAATTCAAATATTAAACAGGTGTGCATTTTAAATTCAAGAGAGAAAACAGGTGGATATCTATTTCCTACCCCCAACTGAAATTGACATTGTCCACAATGGAAGTATTTCAAGAAAAAGAAGATATCACCTGATTAAAGCATTTCCATACACATCAGAGAATACACCTGGTTTAATATAATAATCTCCGCACACAACCAAGATCAAGAGTAAAAGGATAATAATCAAAAATATCAACACTAGAAACATAATCCATGAACACACAGAACTATCTGTATAGTAATGTCCAAAATCAATAAAGTCCCTAATACAGAGATAACTGAAAATCAACTAACCACCCACCAAAACACAAAATCCATACAAATACCCACGTGTCCACAAAAGTGCCCAAATATCCACAAATACAAAATAAAGTGACAAAAGAGAGAGAAAGATATATGAAATAACAAAACACTCTCTCGCTCGCCACAACTCCCTCCTAAGAATCGGCAGTCTAGTCATCGGATGGCGTGATAACTACCTCACTGCCACCCTCAGCAGCTGTCCCAGTCTGAGCAACAACCGCCGGGTCACTCACAGCTGGCGGTGAAGCAGCAGCTGGAGGTGGTGGCTGTGAAGGTGTCTCTGAGATACTGCCCTCTGGTGGAGCTGACGTAGACGCCGAAGCTGTCGTCGATGCTGGAGCTGTCGGAGCTGTCGTCGATGCTGGAGCTGTCGGAGGAGGTGGCATAGATGAGCGTAAAGATTGCTCGATCCCAAGCAGCATCAAAATCTGCTCAATCTGACCACCAAGCTGCCCGAGTCTCCCCTGAACTGCATCACGATCCAACGACATCTGGGCAGCTAACAAACACAACTCCGCAGAGAAATCTCTGACCATCCCATGAAGCTGTAGTCTCGCGGTTCGCTCCTCTACCAAGAAGTCGTAAATGGACTGGAGAGATGGAGGGGTAGATGTGGAAGCTGTAGGTGGTGTGGATGCTGTAGGTGGCTCACGCATCCTCAACTCATACTGACCCTCAGCCGCGGGCGGCGTCCCTGAGTCCTCATCCTCCTCCTCCTCAACTACAACTGTATCCTGACCCTCTGCCTCGGGCGTCCCTGGGTCCTCATCCGCTGACTCTGATGATGTATCTCCCCTCTTCCTCTTCTTTCTCTTACTAATCTCACCTACTTTTCCCTTCCCTTTTGACAATTTTTTAAATTGCGCTGCTGACCGTCTAGCAGCCGACTCACCAAAAACACCAATCTTAGATTTTAACTGCGCCTCCCCTGCTGGTATCACCAACCCTGCCTGCTCGCAAACTCTATGTATCACCCATGCACCCTTGAGGTGCTGGGCCTTGCCAGGATGACGTGTAGGCTCAACTAAGAACTCGATGAAGAGCCTAGTGAGGCAGATGGGCAAACCTGTCCCAATAGCATAAAGAACTCTCGCGTACCACCCAGCAAAATCTAACTTATAAGTGGTGGGGAGGATACAGCTGCAGAGAGTCAAATGTAGAAGATGATAGTCTGGCGTCAGGTCGTGATCGTCGAATACTGTGATCCCTGAATATTTCTTCACCTTCCCGCCTGAGATCTCTGTGGCCACAACATCAAATGATGGAAAAGGACGGTCGGGATGAATGGGGTACATATGATCAGGAACCTCAGGGATACCCAGTGCCTGAGCAACCGTCGCAGGGCTGAACTCAATTGCCCGTCCCGAAACACACGAGAAATATGTGTAAGGAACGTTCGGCACCTTAACCAAACTGGCGCATGCTGGCCGAATCCAAGAAGCATATACTCTCTTATCTGCTGTAAGAACTGGGATCCAATCGGGAAAAGCTCTAAGACGGGCCAAATGGAATGGAATCTTGTCATCGCTCCACAAATTTTCGAATTGCCTTTCCACCATAACTGCGCGAGTTCGGAAATATTTGGTGTACCACGTATTTTCTTTAGCGTTTCTGAACCCATGGGCAAGCGGTGGGTCCGGAATCTCGAGGGACGTGGATTTTTCTGGGTGGGGCCCACTATCCTTGGGCTTTGGAGCCATAGGAGCTGCAAAATGAAACATAGCAGAGAGTTAGGATGAAAGAAATGAGGTTCTGCTTCTCTGTTTATGTCAATCGATTGACATAACTTGTCAATCGATTGAAGTTGGGTTCCAATCGATTGAGCCCTGATGTCAATCGATTGACATCAGCGATTGCAGGGGGCTGCCCACAACAAGGTCTCACGTCCCCCTTTTCATCATTTTAGTGGTCTAAAGACCACGAGGGGCTCCCTCTTTCGTTTTGAATCAGAAATGATGAAAATGGGAAATGGGTTTTGTGAGTTACCTTGATAAAAAACGCGGCAGAAATAGCGCGCCTAGACTGTTCAGGAAGAGGTTGATGATGAAGAGGTGATGATGATGCTGAGATTAAGGTCCAAATCACTCTCTCTCTTCTCTCCCTCTGTTCGCGTGAGAACAGCGGCCGCGGCGGTGATGATGGAGATGAAGATGGAGATAATGATGATGGATGATGGGGATGATGAAAAGAGATGGGAATGAAAGTATGGGGAGGGGTTTACTTCACACTTCCCTGGAAATCGCCTCCTCCCTCTCTCTCTCACAGGATTTGAATTGAAATGAGGGAGAGGGAGAAGAGTAGTCATTACGTCTGGAGGGATTTTCAATCGATTGACAATATATGTCAATCGATTGAACACAATTAAGGTCAATCGATTGATAAAATTGTCAATCGATTGACAACCATTTATACCAATCGATTGACAATAATATCAATCGATTGAAAAAGAAATTCATGGGAACCCAAATGTTCCTCATGTGATCACCCCCAACAGTTTTAAGAATGCATTTTTAAGACAGAAACAAAACTTTTGATCATTCAAACAAGGATTAGACTCATCAATCACACAAATAGGAAGAATTTATTCCAAACATCATCAATTCAAAGTTCGAAATGGGTTATTATCATCCCATGAGTACAAGATCTTGGTCAAGAAACAAACAAACAAACAGAAAAACAAGAACAAAATTCTGTCTATTCATCTGCCATAGGAATTATCAATTCTGCTCAGGTTCAGGGGAAGAAAAGTCTTCTTCCACAGCATACTCCACAGAGTATTCCACAACTTCTCCGTCCGAATCAATCTGAAGATCTTCCAGAATTTCTCGAACTGCGCAAAGCAAATCCCAGGTATTCATATTGGTGATTACCGCAATAGGAGAATCTGGGCATGAACTGGAAAGTGGAGTAAAAATTGGCCTTTCTTGCTCCGTCTGTTCTGGGGTTCCTGGAGAACGGACCCCATGGTAGAGAAAATGTGGTAGGTAATGCAATGGATTCATCCTACAGCCAATCAAAAAGACAGAATAAGAATAAAAGGAAACAAAGAAGCACACAAAGAAAAGAAAACTACTATACAACAACATCAGGTTCTCAAATTTCAAGAAGAATAATCAGGATCATCCAGGTGGATGGTCTCTGATTCTGGTTCGAACCTCTCCAAAAATGGTTTTAAACGTTGTCCATTGACTTTAAAAGCATTACCATTCTTTGGATTAACGATTTCTATTGCTCCGTGTGGAAACACTTCCTTGACAACAAATGGTCCTATCCACCTTGACCTTAGCTTCCCGGGAAAGAGATGAAGTTTTGAATCGTAAAGTAACACTTTCTGCCCCGGTTCAAACTTCTTTCTCAGTATCGATTGATCATGCTTAGCTTTTAATTTTGACTTATAAGTTCGAGCACGATCGTATGCATCATTCCGGATCTCTTCCAATTCATTGAGTTGTAATTTCCTCAATGTACCACTTTCATGGATATCAAAATTTAGCAATCTCGTTGCCCAATATGCCTTATGCTCCAATTCCATAGGCAAGTGGCAAGCTTTTCCATAAATTAGCCTGTAGGGAGACATCCCAAGATTCGTCTTATACGCTGTCCTGTACGCCCACAAAGCATCAGTTAAACGCGACGACCAATCCTTTCTATTGATGTTAACAGTCTTTTCCAGGATATGTTTGATCTCCCTGTTGGCTAACTCTGCCTGACCATTTGACTGTGGGTGATATGATAAAGCAACCTTATGGTTGACCCCATACTTCTTCATCAGCACCTCAAAGGGTTTATTGCAGAAATGGGTTCCACGATCACTAATCATGGCCTTTGGTGTTCCGAATCTTGACAGAATATTCTCCTTTAAGAATGAGATCACTGTTCTGTGATCACTTTTTCTTGTCGGAATGGCCTCAACCCACTTGGACACATATTCGACCGCCAGAAGAATATATTCGTAATGAGATGATGGCGGGAATGGTCCCATGAAATCGATGCCCCAGCAATCGAAGATTTCAATAGTCATGATCGGGGTCATCGGCATTTCATTTCTCTTTGACAAGCTTCCCAACATTTGGCATCTAGCACATGCTCTACAAAATGCATAATAGTCTTTGAAAATTGTCGGCCAGTAGAAACCACTACTAAACACTTTTTGAGCAGTCTTCTGGGCTGAGAAATGGCCACCGCAGGCCTCTGAGTGGCAAGAAGCTAAAATATGAGAGATATCTTCCTCAGGGACACATCGCCTAATTACTTGATCCGCACAGTACTTAAACAAGTACGGATCATCAAAGTAAAACCATCGGGCGATGGACAGAAACCTTTTTCTGTCAGGGGTGGACCAATGAGATGGGGTCTCCCCTGTTGCCAGGTAATTGACAATGTCAGCATACCAGGGCAAGCTGGTTGCTGCAAAAAGTTGCTCATCTGGGAAAGATTCACTGATTGGAATAGATTGTGAAGAATTGTCTTCAAACGTCAATCGTGAGAGGTGATCAGCAACAACATTCTCCACTCCCTTTTTATCTTTGATAACCAAATCAAATTCTTGGAGCAGAAGAATCCAGCGTATCAATCGCTGTTTTGTATCCTTTTTGGATAGCAGATACTTCAATGCAGCATGATCGGTGAAGCAAATGATCTGCGAGCCAATTAGATATTGCCTGAATTTTTCCAATGCAAACACAATTGCTAGCAACTCCTTTTCGGTAGTAGAGTAATTACGTTGAGCTCCATCAAGGGTTCTGCTAGCGTAGTAAATCACAGTAGGCTTTTTGTCTTTCCTTTGCCCTAAAACAGCTCCGATCGCTGTGTCACTCGCATCACACATCAGCTCGAAAGGAAGACTCCAATCCGGAGATTGCTTTATCGGAGCTGTTGTTAGGTGATGTTTGAGTTTATCAAAGGATTCCTGACACTTGCTGTTCCACTCAAAAGGTTGGTCCTTAACAAGGAGTTGACATAGTGGTCTAGATACAACACTGAAATCCTTAATAAATCTCCGGTAGAAACCGGCGTGACCTAGAAACGATCGTATTTCTTTCACTGTAGTGGGGACAGGAAGATTGGAAATTATATCGATCTTTGCCTTGTCTACTTGGATTCCCTCAGCAGACACTATATGTCCCAAGACAATCCCTTTCGTCACCATAAAGTGACATTTCTCCCAGTTGAGGACCAAATTCTTGTCCTCGCATCTTTTCAGGACTTTCTGGAGGTTCTCCAGGCAATGATCAAAACTGCTTCCAAATACGGAGAAATCGTCCATAAAAACCTCCATGATCTTCTCCACCATATCGCTGAAGATGCTCAGCATGCACCGCTGAAAAGTAGCAGGTGCGTTGCACAATCCGAATGGCATCCGGCGATATGCAAATGTTCCAAACGGACAGGTAAAAGTGGTTTTTTCTTGATCGGCAGGATCAATTTCAATTTGGTTATAACCACTATAACCGTCCAAGAAGCAATAGAATTGGTGACCCGCTACCCTTTCGAGTATTTGATCCATAAATGGCAATGGAAAATGATCTTTCCGAGTTACCGCATTCAACCTTCGATAGTCAATACACATGCGCCAGCTGGTGGTTACACGTGTGGGTACCAATTCTCCTTCTTTGTTTTCTACCACCGTAATGCCAGCTTTCTTCGGCACTACTTGAGTTGGACTCACCCAAGGACTATCCAAAATTGGATAAATAACCCCAACATCCAGCAACTTCAAAACTTCCTTCTTCACCACCTCTTGCATGTTTGGGTTAAGACGCCTTTGCATTTGACGACAAGGTTTGGCATCTTCCTCAAGGTAAATCCTGTGAGTGCATATGGATGGATTAATTCCTCTTAAATCAGCAACGGTCCAACCTAATGCACTCCTGTGTTGCCTAAGCAACTGTATCAGCTTACCTTCCTGTTCGTTATTTAAAACAGATGAAATAATCACAGGAAAGGTTTTCTCTTCTCCCAGAAATACATACTTCAATTCTTTTGGGAGCTCTTTCAGTTCCAACTCTGGAAATTGCAGATTCGACGGCACTGCTAACTTGGTCTTTGGCGGTAGCTGCTCATATTGAGCCGTCCACATTGTTCTTGCAACTTCCTCTTCAACAACCTCCAATGTAGAGCATATCTGACTCATCCTTTCATCTTGTGGAGTGTATTTATCCAATTCATAACATGAGTTAGTTATAATGGACTCCACAGGGTCAGAGTGAGCAGTTGAATCAAAGCAATCCTGAATTACTGCTTCTACCCAATTCACCTCCTCTTCCTCATCATCAAAATCTTCAATTTTTGGATTTGAAAATATCTTGATATTTAATGTCATATTCCCAAAAACAACGGTCATAACTCCACTCCTTACTTTGATCGTCGCATCAATTGTCGCGAGGAAAGGACGTCCAAAGATCACCGGAATCTGAGATTTAGCATTGTGTACTGGTTCGGTGTCTAGGATAACGAAGTCAACAGGAAAGACAAAGGTGTCAATCTGGACCAGAACGTCTTCTAAAACTCCTCGCGGGTATTTGATTGATCGATCTGCCAGTTGAAGGGTAATGCGAGTGGGCTTAAGTTCTCCTAACCCTAACTGTTGATAAACAGTGTAAGGTAAGAGATTAACACTCGATCCTAAATCGAGTAACGCATTGTTCACTTTCTTCTGACCGATTATACAAGAAACTGTTGGTGTGCCTGGATCCTTGTATTTAGGAGGCAAATCGTGTTTTACGATCGCACTTGCCTGGCATGCCAAGTAAGCACTCTTCTTAACACTTTGCTTCCTCTTTACAGTGCACAAGTCTTTAAGGAACTTGGCGTAGGAAGGCACTTGTTTAATTGCGTCTAGGAGTGGGAGATTGATCTTTACCTGCTTGAATAACTCCAGAAACTCCTGACTTTTCGTTTCTTGTTGAGGTTTCTTCAACCTCTGAGGATATGGTGCCGGAAAAGGACATTTGGGTGCCTCCTCGATGAGAGGTTCTTTTCCAGGTCTTCTCTTTATTTCATTATCCTCAGGAATTGTTATTTTGGGCTCAACTGTTTCGCCCTCTTTTCCTTCTTCCACCAATTCTTCTTCAATCTCTACCTCTTCTTCATCACTAACTACAGGTTGTAAGGGCAAAGAGACTTTCTCAATTTCTTTTCCACTCCTCAACACAGTTACCGCCTTGGCCTCCTCATGTGGTCCAGATCCCGAGGGTCCTGTACCCGAGTGTTGGCCTTTAGGATTTTGCTCTGGCTGTGCAGGGAACATAGTTCGTTCTCGATCCCCTTGTTGGGCAGCTAACCTCTCTACACTTGTATTGAGTTTACTCATTAGCTGCATCATCTGCTGCATCATGAGTGTATTAGAATCTTCTTGTGCCTTCTTATGAGGTGGCACATAAGTGTTTGGTGAGAGTTGGTTGTTGCTTCCCTGATTGTAGTTGAATTGAGGTGAATGATTTTGATATTGGTTCTGGTGATACCCTTGACTTTGTTGATAAGTAGAAGGAGGTTGGTAACTCTGGTGGTATCCTTGGTTCTGAGATCGGTATTGGTTTCCTTTATTCGGCTGCCACTGTTGAGATGGGTTTGCTGCAGCAGCACTGTTTCTATGATTGAAACCAGGATGACTCCACCTATCATTGGGGTTGAAACGATTAGGGGCATTTACAGCATGTACCTCCACTGAACTCTGTTCTTGGTAAACAGGGTATATTTGGCAATGTTGAGAGGTATGCCCCATCTGTAGACAACTCGAACATGATTCTTCAGATGCAAATTGTATTACTGAGTCCTTCTTTGCTTCCAAAACTTCCAATTTACGAGCTAGTTGCTCGTATTTCTCCAATAAGCCATCTTCCGCCTTCAGCTGATAAATACTCTTTTTACTTGAACTTGAACTGGGCTGAGTTCTCGTCACTTGAGTTTCCCATTCCGGTGCGTGTTCGGCTAACCATTCGAAATGAGCCTCTGCTTGTTCGGCATTCTTGCTCATAAACTCACCGTCACTCGTAGTTTCTACGAGCTTCTTTGATTTTGGACTTAAGCCATCAAAGAAGAAGCTTATTGTTCGCCACTTCTCAAAACCA
The DNA here is from genome assembly GCA_033977485.1 of Hydrangea macrophylla. Classification (NCBI taxonomy): domain Eukaryota; kingdom Viridiplantae; phylum Streptophyta; class Magnoliopsida; order Cornales; family Hydrangeaceae; genus Hydrangea; species Hydrangea macrophylla. The sequence goes on from CM066999.1 coordinate 112,141,031, forward strand.
TGATGCGGGCAGAGCAGTAACAAATCCTTGAAACGCTCCCATGCCTCAGCAAAAGTTTCTTCCTCTTTTTGATTATACATCTTGATTTGTCTCAAGATGTCAGTTGTTAACCGATTAGGGAAGAACTTTTTAAGAAAGGCTTCATGAATTGCTGCCCAAGTCGAAATCGAATTCGGTTTAAGTGACAATAACCATGACTTCGCTTTGTCCTTCAAGGTGAAGGGAAAAAGCATTAATCGGATTATATCACTTGGGCAAGTCTGATCTGTGAAAGTGCCACAAACATCTTCGAAATCTCGAATGTGCAAGTACGCCTTCTCTTTATCCATCCCGTGAAATGTGGGTAACAGTTGAATCATTCCATTACGAAAATGGAATGTGCCTGTGTGTGGAGGGATGCGGATACAAGAAGGTGTGGCTGTTCGATCAGGGGCCAAGAGTTCTCGTAAAGGTCGCTGACCTTCATCGATGAGGTCATGCCTATTTTCTCCTTGTTGGCTCTCCGTATCAGACATTGAGTTAGAAATGGATGGGGTGAAAATGGGATTATCAGCACTATGGATTGGATCTTCAAAAAGATTTGTGATGAAGGCATCAGTGGAATCAAAGGACATAGGAGGACACAACAATACGGCTTGTGTTCTGAAGAAATAAAAAGAAAAAGAAAGATAGAAATGGGATAAGAAAAGATTGGATCAAATCGAAATTCCTGGCCTTTGTTACCGTCCCCGGCAACGGTGCCAAAAACTTGACACGACTTGAAATGTGTTCTCTGAAGAGTACGTCCAAGTGTAGACGGTCGCGTCGCGTTAAAACCGGTAAGACCGGGTCGAATCCCAAAGGACGGAAGATTAAGGCGGAAGAATCTAGATTGAATCCTAAAATAAAATAAAAGATGATTTCTCGTAGTAGGGGGTTCTAACAGTCCTAAAAAAATAGAAGAAACAATTTATAGTGAAGCAAAGACTTAACTAGATAAGATTAAAAACTGTGATAAAAATCAAATATGAAAAAGAGTTGGGAACATGTGAATCCACAAAGTACCAGCCACTACCATGATTTTAACAAGAATGAACAGTTGGGGTTTTATCCTTAGAGTATTCCTTATTTCAAAATGATTAAGTTAAGCATTCTAGACACTAGGTATGTGTATCTTGCATATTTAGTGGTTTGTTTACCTCACTTATTTATGAAGAACTGAAATAAGTAGTTAATTAAAACCATGAACAATAACTAACAAATTGAGTATGGAATATTTGAAGTGTTTGTTATGAGTGTTCATAGATTTAACTAATCGAAAGAGCTTTTATTCCAAAATCAGATTACAATTTGAACTTGAAAGATCAATTTGGACTTAGTTTCTGAAACAAAAGTTACTGAAATACAGAAAGGAGTAAACCCAAGTCATAATCAAATCAATCGATTGACTTAATGTCAATCGATTGATATGGAATGGCTTTCAATCGATTGACAAGTATATCAATCGATTGACTTGGAGTCTATGTCAATCGATTGGATACTGTATCCAATCGATTGGCATTAACTCTTTCACAGAATCATGGCAGAGAGCTGGGAACAATGTTTCTTCACATTATTCCCAACCAGAATTCTACTCACGCATAATTAAGACTGTATAAACATAAATAAACCGAAAGATAGGATCAAACATAGCCATGGATTAAAATGTTAAATTAAAATTGCTTAAGTCAAACTCTAACTATAACATACATAACAATCCACAATTCCTAAGCAACTGAAAACAAGAATTGAAACCTGAATTAGAGATTGAAAAACAGAATACGAATTTATCCACTGGAATTTTTATCCGAAACCAAAATCAATGGTGAAATCCCTACAAAAACAATACAAAATGAGCCAACCCCAAACCCTCTCTACTCTCCTCTATATATAATGTCATAAAAATGAGCTAGAGGCGTCCAGGTTCATTCTATAACGGCTGGTCGTCGCCTGATTGCTGAGATCTTGCGCCATTAAAACAGACTGTTTCCAGTTTAAGTCAATCGATTGACAAAGATGTCAATCGATTGATAAAGATGTCAATCGATTGACAAATAGTTCAATCGATTGGTAAGGAAAACATGTCAATCGATTGATACTATGTCAATCGATTGGTATCAAGACTTCATCAATTTGTTTCTTGAGTTATTCCTTTCAACTTGTTGTTCCTTTCATCTTCAGAACCTGCACTCAAAGAGCCAAACACAACAACATACCACGAAAAACACATCATTGCGTAAAGAAACAAATTAAACACAAGTGCAGGTAATACTAGAGAAATGAGGTCAACTCCGGTCAGTTTTTACTCCTTATCGAGCTAATATTAAGTTAATATCAGCTCTCATCACTCCTTGTAATGGGGATTCTACACCAGTTACCTTATGACCCGAGACTATGTCAAGAAGAGGATACTTGATGACGCCACTTTAGTGTACCATCCTGGGACGAAGAGACAAATACTGTCCCATGGGGCACATCTAGGAAATCGGTCGAGTGAGTTGGACTGACATTAGTAGGCAGGGAAGACTCTTCGATAACACACCATGTTTTGTGACTCATTAGCTGGCAAGCGACAATCGTACACGTACTGAGTGTCATGGGTACATTATATAGATGGGGTGTAGCACTGCTTTTCTAAGGGATTAAAAGTGCTAGATCCGGTGTGGTTGAATCTGTCTGGGTAAATACACGAGAAGCCTCTGAGTGATGCATTTTGCTAGTTATGTGATTGACTTAGCGTCTTAGCTCCTGTCGCTGTATGTTTCTGTCACGACCCATCCCACTACGCGTGGAAATAGGACACGTGGCACGCCACCAAGGCTCATCCAAACATCATATAACTATAGGCAGCGGAAATAACTTTGAAACAACCCTGGGTATTTTAAAACTTAGGAAACATTGCCCTCTGAGTTGAAAAAAAAAATCCATTGGAAAACAGAGTTACAAAATGTTTTAGCCAAGTGAAAACACATTCAGAAGAATCAGTTCTGAAAACAGAGGTTCAGTCGACTGTGCCTAGGGGTCCAGTCGACTGTGCCTAGCAGAAACCAAAACCCAAAATTCTCAACAGAGGTCCAGTCAACTGATCAAGGAACCCAGTCGACTGCACTGGTTACTATTTGGATCAGTAGCTAAAATCTACAGTAGTTCAGTCAACTGACCTCTTCCCCAGTCGACTGTGTTATGCAGAACTAAAATTCATCATTTTCAAAGGGGGTCCAGTCGACTGAGTTATGGTACAGTCGACTGGTTTTGCCATTAATAGAAGCAGTAGCCAAAAATCAATAGTGTTCAGTCGACTGATAAAGGGTCCAGTCGACTGCTTCTCTTACTAATCACTTTCAAGTCTCAATCACACTGGATCCAGTCGACTGATCAAGGGTCCAGTCGACTGTTCCCCTGCTGGGCAGCCCTGTAGTGAAAAATTAACAACTCATGCTTCTCCACACCAACAACAATCACAACTATAACTGGAATACAACATTTAAACATAACCACAGACCTTCAAATACAGGATTACCATACTATGGAACTAATCCAAAGACCTATTACAACATATTAAAATTTCCCAATTCTTACACAAGTTTAGGAAATAGGAATAAAAATATAAACAAGTGATTTCCCCGGCGTTCTTTAACGACCTCACTCATCACGCTTCTTCTTGTCTTTCTTCTTACCTGCAATGGAGTACATCTCCACTGCTCAGCTATATGTTGAGCGTACAATTCTAAATGTATGCTTATATGACAGTTCATGGTTTAAGCATCTAAAACACATAGAAAATAGTCTCTAGGGTGAGTGGTACGCATTCATCCGGTCGATGCCGTAGGAGGCCCACCTCTCCCACGCATCTCGTACACTGGTTGGGCCTTCCTCCATACCAGGTACCGTGTCCTGGTTGGGCCCACCTCCAATCCACACACAACCACAATTCCAATTCCATTACAATCAGAATCATATTCCTCAAGGTTCGAGGAGCTACTCGAGATGAATTTGCACCAAACTCCCCTTTAACCCAAGTAGACACATGCTCACATAAACAGTTATACGTGCTTTTCATATAATTTCACGTGCATAATTAACGGGCCTAATTAATACATGAATTTCACCCGGATCCAAGGATATCAAAGTTGATGTTCAAAACATGAAAATCCATATATTTCATAGATCTAGAATTCATACCTCGTGCGATTCTCTTCGAACTTTGAAGGATCGTCTAGGGGTTAATTAATCGTCAGATTCCAAATTATACGCAATTTCTACGAGTTTTATTGGGTTTTCCCCAATGGTCTAGAATTAAGATTTTTACAAAAATTGGCCAAACACGGCCTAAGTAGTATCAAAACGTAGCTCTTACCTCCACGAGTTCAAATCTAAAATCTGGAGAAAATCTTACGGACGAACGGTCGTCGATCGGCGTCGCAAAGCCTGTTGGCTCCAATCTCCCTTCTCTCTCCTCTCTCTAGGTATTTTTGGCAAGTTTTTGTCACGACCCATCCCATTACGCGTGGAAATAGGACACGTGGCACGCCACCAAGGCTCATCCAATCATCATCTAACGATACGCAGCAGAAAGAACTTTAAAACAACCCTGGGTATTTTAAAACTTAGGAAACATTGCCCTCTGAGTTGACAAATCTATTGAAAATTTGTGTTATAAAAAGTTTTGGCCAAGTGAAAACACATTCAAAAGAATCAGTTCTGGAAACAGAGGTTCAGTCGACTGTGCCTAGGGTCCAGTCGACTGCACTGGTTACTATTTGGATCAGTAGCTAGAATCTACAGTAGTTCAGTCGACTGATCAAAAGTCTCCAGTCGACTGTGTTAGGCTTAACCAAATACAACATTTTCAAAAGGGGGTCCAGTCGACTGAGTTATGGTACAGTCGACTGGTTTTGCCATTAATGGAAGCAGTAGCCAAAAATCAACAGTGTTCAGTCGACTGATAAATGGATCCAGTCGACTGCTACTCTTACTATTCACTTTCAGTGTCTCAATCACATGAGATCCAGTCGACTGATACAGGGTCCAGTCGACTGCTCCCCTGCTGGACAGCCCTGTGCTGATATTTAACAACTCATGCTTCTCAAACCTAACACCAATACAACCATAACTGATTTTCAACATTTGAAACATAATCACAGATGTTCAATTACAAGATTACAATACTGCGAAACTAATCCATGATCCTATTACAACATGTTACAATTCCCAATCCTTACACAAGTTTTAGGATTAAAACAAAAGCATATACAATTGTGGTTCCCCGGCGTTCCTCGGCCTCACTCCTCACGATTCTTCTTGTCTTTCTTCTTACCTGCAATGGAGTACATCTCCACTGCTCAGCTATATGCTGAGTGTACAATTCTAAATGTATGATTATATGACAATTCATGGTTTAGGCATCTAAAACACATAGAAAATAGTCTCTAGGGTGAATGGTACGCATTCATCCGGTCGATGCCGTAGGAGGCCCACCTCTCCCACGCATCTCGTACACTGGTTGGGCCTTCCTCCATACCAGGTACCGTGTCCTGGTTGGGCCCACCTCCAATCCAGACACAACCACAGTTCCAAATCCATTACAATCACAATCAAAATCATAATCCTCAAGGTTCGAGGAGCTTACCCCGGATGAATTTGCACCAAACTCCCCTTTGACCCAAGTAGACACATAACATGCTCACATAAACAGTTATACGTGCTTTTTATATAATTTCACGTGCATAATTAACGGGCCTAATTAATATATGAATTTCACCCGGATCCAAGGATATCAAAGTTGATGTTCAAAACATGAAAATCCATATATTTCATAGATCTAGAATTCATACCTCGTGCGATTCTTTTCAAACTTTGAAGGATCGTCTAGGGGGCTAATTAATCGTTGGTTTCCAAATTTGGGACGATTCCTACAAGTTTTACCTGATTTTCCCCAATTTCTAGAAATTAGATATTTCAGAAAAGTTTGCCAAACGCGGCCTAATTACTATCAAAACGTAGATCTTACCTCCACGAGTTCAAATATGAAATCTGGAGAAAATCTGATGGACGGAAGGTCGTCGTATGTCGCCGGCAAGCTCGAGCAACCAAATCTCCCTTCTCTCTCCTCTCTCTAGATATTTGTGAATTTTGGATGAGAATGAAATCTCAACCCCCGCCTATTTATAGAAGGACTCTTCGAAATTTATTTTACCGCCCCACGAGTTTCTCAAACTTCTAATTAGCTCTCGAAACTTCGCACACGTCCATTTTATAACTTTACGAGTAAAAATTATAAGCTTCAAAAGTTTTCAACTAGGTTTCGTTTGTGTCCAAAAATAACGTCCGAAAACTCTATTCTGTGGAATCTCTACACAACCTACCTTTTTATTTAACGTGACACTCACGTTCTCACCACAGTTCTCAAAATGATATAACAATATCAAATATTACCAGAATTTCCACAACACAGATAAAATTACTAATCATCAAATACCAGATAGGCAGATAACATTTAAATCATATAAATGTCATTTACTCATGCTCATGCAATATGAATTGCCATGTTCCCGTGTCCTCACTGACACCTTACCGTTGACTCACAGTCAACCTCAACTGAAATTATTAATAACATTAATAATTTCAAAAATCTCAAATGATGCATTTTCAAAAATCATAAATTTCTGGAACGGGTGTGACAGTTTTGGATGAGAATGAATCTCATCCACTTCTATATATAGGCAAACTTTTTGAAAATTGCGTTCACCTCCCCACGAGTCCTCAAAGTTCTAATTAGCTCTCGAAACTTCGTACACGTCCATTTTATAACTTTACGAGTGAAAACTATAAATTTCAAAAGTTTTCGACTAGGTTTCGTTTGGGTTCAAAAATAACGTCCGAAAACTATATTCTGTGGAATCTCTACACAACCTACCTTTTTAATTAACGTATCACTCACGTTCTCACCACAGTTCTCAAATGATATACTAAAGTATCTAAATACCAGAATTATACTACACAAGTATAATTACTATTCATAGGAATACCAGATAAAGTCAAATAACATTTAAATCATATAAATGTCATTTACTCATGCCCATGCAATAAGAGCTGACATGTTCCCGTGTCCTCACTGACACCTTACCGTTGACTCACCGTCAACCTCAACTCAAAGTATTAATAACATTAATAATTTCAAAATCTCAAATGATGCATTTTCAAAACTATAAATTTCTGGAACGGGTGTGACAACTCTCCCCTCCAAAAAAGAAGTTTGTCACCAAACTTTACCTCATGCGTCGAATAAGTACGGATACTCATTCTTCATGTCTTCCTCATTTTCCCATGTAGCCTCTTCCACCGTGTGACTACGCCACAATACTTTTACCATCGGAATCGTCTTAGTTCTTAAGACTTGCTCCTTTCGATCTAGAATCTCTATCGGTTGTTCCACATAAGTCAAGTCTCCCTGAATCTGCAGCAGTTCAAGTACAATGATCTTACTCGTATCAGTCATACAACGTCTCAACATAGACACGTGAAACACATTGTGCACATGTTCCAACTCTGATGACAAGGCCAAACGGTAAGCCACCAGCCCTACTCTCTCTAGAATCTCAAAAGGTCCTATGAATCTGGGATTGAGCTTTTCCCTCTCTCCAAATTGAACAATGCCTTTCGAAGGCGATGCTCGTAAGTATACGAAATCTCCAACTTCAAAATTCATCGGTCGTCGTTTAGAGTCCACATAACTCTTATATCGGCTCTGAGCTACCTTAAGTCGCTCCTGAATCAGTTTCACCTTCTCAGTAGTCACCTTCTCAGTAGTCACCTGTATTAACTCAGGTCCTAACAACTTTCTTTCTCCAACCTCGGTCCAACAAACCGGTGATCAACACTTACAGCCATACAAAGCTTCATACGGTGCCATTCCGATACTTGACTGAAATCCATTGTTATACGCAAATTCAATTAACGGCAAGTGGTGCTCCCAATCATTCCCAAAGTCTAATACACACAATCTCAACATATCTTCCAAGGTCTGAATCGTACGTTCTGACTGTCCGTCGGTCTGAGGATGAAATGCGGTACTAAAACTCAATTTTGTACCCATAGCTTTTTATAAACTTCTCCAAAACCTCGACGTAAAACTACTATCACGATCGGATATGATCACGGCTGGTACCCCATGTAGTCTTACAATCTCTCTCACATACAATTCTGCTAACTTGGACGGTTTAGTCGTCTTGATCGGTAGAAAATGAACTGACTTGGATAGTTGGTCAACTATAACCCAAATCTTATCATTCTTATTGAATGATCGGGAAATCCTGAAACAAAGTCTATCGTGATCTCGTCCCATTTCCATTCCAACACTGGTAATGGCTGTAGTAACCCCGCGGGTACTTGTCTCTCTGCATTAATATGTTGACATGCCGAACATTCAAATACAAACTTAGCGACTTCACGCTTCATACCCTTCCACCAGAAGTTTTCTCTCAAGTTTCGATACATTTTGTTACTTCCCGGGTGCACTGAATATTTTGTACTATGAGCTTCTTCTAGAATCCTCTCTTTCAAGTCTTTCACATTCGATATACATGATCGATTTTCCAGTTTCAACGTTCCTCGTTCCATCACAAAACCAGGTCGTTTTCCCAAAGATATCTCGTCCCTCATTTTGCACAAATAGACATCGTTAAATTGTTCTTTCTTGATATCATCAATAATATCTGGGTGTGCTACAATCGCCATCATTAAGCCATCATTGGTTCCAGGAATCACATCCAATTCTAAGCGTTCCATCTCTTTTATCAATTCTTTTTTTTTTGTGTTAGCTCATCGGATAAATTCCTCGGCGTCTTCCGGCTTAATGCATCGGCTACTACATTCACCTTTCCCGGATGGTACTCAATCGAAAGATCGTAATCCTCCATCAACTCCAACCATCCTCACTGTCTCATGTTCAAATCCCGTTGGGTGAAAATATATTTCAAACTCTTGGGGTCCCTGAATATCTCACACTTTACCCCGTACAGGTAGTGTCTCCAAATTTTCAAAGCATGAATTACTGCGACTAATTCAAGATCATGGATTGGATAGTTAACTTCACGTGTCTTTAAATGCCTAGAAGCATATGCAATTACTTTACCACCTTCCATAAGCACACATCCCAACCCTTTGTGTGAAGCATCACTATAGATTACAAATCCTTCGGTTCCGGATGGTATTGTCAAAATAGGTGCCCTTGTCAAACGTGACTTCAACTCTTGGAAACTGTCTTCACATTCCTGACTCCATTCAAAAATAACACCCTTTCTCATTAATTTTGTCATTGGCAATGAAATCTTCAAAAAATGTTCAATAAAACGGCGGTAGTATCCCGCTAATCCCAAGAAACTTCGAATTTCGGATACGGAAGTCGGCCTCTGCCAATGAGATACAGCTTCTACTTTGTGAGGATCAATTGATACTCCATTCTTGTCAATTACGTGACCGAGAAAAGTAATACTAGACAACCAAAATTCACATTTCTTGAATTTACCAAATAATTGTTTCTCTCGCAATCTCTGAAGTATCAACCTCAAGTGGTTCTCGTGTTCTATCTCACTCGGTGAATAGATAAGGATATCATCAATGAATACAATCACAAAGTCATCCAAATAATCCTTGAATACTCGATACATAAGATCCATGAACGCGGCTGGTGCATTGGTAACTCCAAATGGCATAACTAAGAACTCATAGTGTCCATAACGCGTTCTGAAAGCTGTTTTCTCAACATCTTCGGCCTTCACTTTCAACTGATGATAACCCGATCTCAGGTCTATCTTGGAGAATACTTGTGCCCCACGAAGTTGATCAAATAAGTCATCAATTCTGGGTAACGGGTACTTGTTCTTAATCATTAACTTGTTTAGTTCCCGGTAATCAACACACATACGCATGGAGCCATCTTTCTTCTTTACAAACAGTACTGGAGCTCCCCACGGCGATACACTTGGTCGGATGAAACCTTTATCAAGTAACTCCTATAGTTGAACTTTCAGTTCCTTCAATTCTACTGGTGCCATCCTATACGGTGCTTTGGATACCGGTCTTGAGTCTGGCTTTACCTCAATGGTGAATTCAATTTCCCTCTCAATCAGGACGTCTGGTAAGTCATCGGGGAATACATCCGGGTACTCTCGCACTGTTGGAATATCCTCTAATATTGATTCGGCCGTTGAGACATCAGTCACTGAACATAGAAATCCCTGAAATCCCTTTTTCAATAACTTTCCCGCTCGGATAGATGAAACCAAGTACGGCGGCGGTATAACCCCACTCCCTTAGAAACAAAAGTTCCCATGCACCGGTGATCAAAAATTAACCTCCTTCCGTTTACAGTCTATGGTGGCTTGGTTAAGGGCTAACCAATCCATCCCCAATATCACATCGAAATGGTTCACCACAATTGGTATAAGGTCTACGGTCATTAACTTCTCGCCTAGTTTGATCTCACAGTCTTTATATATCGTAGATGTCACTACCGGTTTACTAAGCGGCACCACAATGGATAAATCATATCCTAGTGGCGCGGACTTAACATTCAAATGTTCAACAAAGTTATAAGATACAAACGAATGCGTAGATCCCGAATCAACGAGTATGCGTACTAAGTGCGAACATACAAGCACCATACATAAGACCACTGTATTAGTAGCAGCCACGTCTCCAGAGTTCATCTCGAATGATCTTCCCTGACGTTGCTCCGTCCTTTGTCCTCCGTCACTAAACTGCTTAGGCTACGAACCACTAGAAGCCATAGAACTTGCCCCTTGTTGAGAACGCTTCTTTGGGAAATCCTTCGCTCGGTGTCCCAAGGTACCACAATCAAAGCACTTGGGTTGCGGGTAGGTTGCAGAACTCACACTGTTTTCCCCTGTAGATCTATTTTGAAAGTTTGTCAGAAAGCATCGACCGGTGTATGGTCGGTTGCAAAGTGAACACAATGGTATGTTACTTGGTACTCTCCTGGAATCATTAAAACCAGAACTAGAGCCTTGTGAAAACGACTTCTTAAAAGATCCCCCCTGACTTCGGTCACCACCCTCATGACTTCGCTTTCCTTGGTGATTTTGTCTCGATCTCTCTATTCCACTTTCGGCTACAAGCGCCGTCTGCTGTACTGCTGCAACAGTCGAATGCTCATAGGTCTCTACTCTCAACCGGATATTATCCCTTAAACCCTCTTCAAATTTTCTTGCCCTATCTTCCTCTTCGGGCACTGAACCCTTACCAAACCTTAACAATGTGTTATACTTGGAAGTATACTCTGTTACAGTCTAGTCTCCTTGATTGAGGTTATCAAACTCTCACTTCTTTGCATTATGGCGGCTCGCAGAAAGAATCGGCGATTGAAGTCTTCCTTAAACCCTTCCCAAGTAATCGGTGCTCCTTGATCTAAAACGTTTACCCACCAGTTCTGAGCTTCACCCCTCAATACGTCACTTGCGTTCTCAATCTTCTCCCTAACTGACATCAGAATAGATCGAAAAATTCGTTCCATGTCCATGACCCAATGTTCTGCCAATGTTGTATCAGGTGTCCCATGAAATTCCATTGGTTTCTTCCTTGCAAACTGTTCGGATATTGATCTCAAACCCCTATTTTCAGGCACATTCACCACAGCTATCGGTTCTGGTTCCAATAGAGGTGTTGGAGGTAACCGTTCGAATATATTTCGGATCATGTTATTCATACGTCAAGTGTGCAGCGATAGTTCTTGCTATTCGTCACTCATGATTACAATCCTGTAGTTCTCAATGCATAAACACTATGCATGTACAACAATAACAATATCATGTATGTAAAATAACATACATATGCATCAAACATCTCTAATATGTATGGATGCAATCTAGAACATGTGACAATTCACTCAACACTCCTCTCGTCGTCGAACGTTCCCCAAAGTTTTGTTACCTATAGCTCTGATACCACTAAATGTCATGACCCATCCCACTACGCGTGGAAATAGGACACGTAGCACGCCACTAAGGTTCATCCAAACATCATATAACTATACGCAACGGAAAGAACTTTAAAACAACCCTGGGTATTTTAAAACTTAGGAAACACTGCCCTCTGAGTTGAAAAAAAAATCCATTGGAAAACGGAGTTACAAAAAGTTTTAGCCAAGTGAAAACACATTCAGAAGAATCAGTTCTGAAAATAGAGGTTCAGTCGACTGTGCCTAGGGTCCAGTCGACTGCGCCTAGAAGAAACCAAAACCCAAAATTCTCAACAGAGGTCCAGTCGACTGATCAAGGAACCCAGTCGACTGCACTGGTTACTATTTGGATCAGTAGCTAAAATCTACAGTAGTTCAGTCGACTGATCTCTTCCCCAGTCGACTGTGTTATGCAGAACTAAAATTCATCATTTTCAAAGGGGGTCCAGTCGACTGAGTTATGGTACAGTCGACTGGTTTTGCCATTAATAGAAGCAGTAGCCAAAAATCAACAGTGTTCAGTCGACTGATAAAGGGTCCAGATGACTGCTTCTTTTACTATTCACTTTCAGTGTCTCGATCACACGGGATCCAGTCGACTGATCAAGGGTCTAGTCGACCGTTCCCCTGCTGGGCAGCCCTGTAGTGAAAAATTAACAACTCATGCTTCTCCACACCAATAATAATCACAACCATAACTGGAATACAACATTTAAACATAACCATATACGTTCAAATACAGGATTACCATACTACGGAACTAATCCAAAGATCTATTACAACGTATTAAAATTTCCCAATTCTTACACAAGTTTAGGAAATAGGAACAAAAATATAAACAAGTGATTTCCCCGGCGTTCTTTAACAGCCTCACTCATCACGCTTTTTCATGTCTTTCTTCTTACCTGCAATGGAGTACATCTCCACTGCTCAGCTATATACTGAGCGTACAATTCTAAATGTATGCTTATATGATAGTTCATGGTTTAAGCATCTAAAACACATAGAAAATAGTCTCTAGGGTGAGTGGTACGCATTCATCCGGTCGATGCAGTAGGAGGCCCACCTCTCCCACGCATCTCGTAAACTGGTTGGGCCTTCCTCCATACCAGGTACCGTGTCCTGGTTGGGCCCACCTCCAATCCAGACACAACCATAATTCCAATTCCATTAGAATCACAATCATAATGCTCAAGGTTCGAGGAGCTTACCCCGGATGAATTTACACCAAACTCCCCTTTGACCCAAGTAGACACATAACATGCTCACATAAACAGTTATACAGGCTTTTCATATAATTTCATGTGCATAATTAACGGGCCTAATTAATACATGAATTTCGCCCAGATCCAAGGTTATCAAAGTTGATGTTCAAAACATGAAAATCCATATATTTCATAGATCTAGAATTCATACCTCGTGCGATTCTCTTCGAACTTTGAAGGATCGTCTAGGGGCTAATTAATCGCCAGATTCCAAATTATACGTGATTTCTACGAGTTTTACTGGGTTTTCCCCAAAGGTCTAGAATTAAGATTTTTACAAAAATTGGCCAAACACGGCCTAAGTAGTATCAAAACGTAGCTCTTACCTCCACGAGTTCAAATCTAAAATCTAGAGAAAATCTGACGGACGAACGGTCGTCGATCGACGTCGCAAAGCCTGTTGGCTCCAATCTCCCTTCTCTCTCCTCTCTCCTCTCTCTAGATATTTTTGGCAAGTTTTGGATGAGAATGAATTTCATCCACTTCTATATATAGGTAAACTTTTCAGAAATTGCGTTCACCTCCCCACGAGTCCTCAAACTTCTAATTAGCTCTCGAAACTTCGTACACGTCCATTTTATAACTTTACGAGTGAAAACTATAAATTTCAAAAGTTTTTGACTAGGTTTCGTTTGGGTTCAAAAATAACGTCCGAAAACTATATTCTGTGGAATCTCTACACAACCTACCTTTTTAATTAACGTATCACTCACGTTCTCACCACAGTTCTCAAATGATATACTAAAGTATCTAAATACCAAAATTATACTACACAAGTATAATTACTATTCACAGGAATACCAAATAAAGTCAAATAATATTTAAATCATATAAATGTCATTTACTCATGCCCATGCAATAAGAACTGCCATGTTCCCGTGTCCTCACTCACACCTTACCGTTGACTCACCGTCAACCTCAACTCAAAGTATTAATAACATTAATAATTTCAAAATCTCAAATGATGCATTTTCAAAACCATTAAATTCTGGAACGGGTGTGACAGTTTCTTTTCATGAGGTCACATGTTCTATTTCACATATGAAGAGACGATGAAATTTGGAACCAAAGGGATTTATTTTATGCAAGCCCTATGTGGGTGAGTGGAAGATGTTAGAATTATATGTAGGCTATTGGGTCACCCACATATAATCATGGACCCGGGTTCTAATGGGCTTGACTTAACCTCCAAGTAATCCTATAAGGATTAGTATTGGAAACCAAGTTAAACCCTAAGCGATAGGAGATATGTATATATATATATATATGATATATGCATAAGAGAAATATAACACAACTCAATCTCTCTCTCTCCAAAACCTGTGGCTCCCTTTCCCTCTCTCCTTTGGTTTCTGTTTTCTCTCTCTAACTTCAATCATACAAGAAGCTTGGGACTTAGCGCGTGGACACAAAGGGGGTGTCTCTAGTAAGCATTCTCATGACCAGTTTGAAGCCTAAGAATGTACGCAGAGGCAGTCCAATCGCAGCAGTTCGTTAGGTTCTTACCGGGTTCGTAACAATGCCGTCAATCGATCCGTCGGGTTAATTTCGCTAGGTACGTCCTATACCCGACCCATATATATGTGTGCATATAATTTTTACACTAAAGAACAACCACACAATTTATAAAATCATGGAAACTCAAATTACAGTATTTTAACCCCCAAAAAATTAGGCCTGGGGTGTTGCCCGCAAACCCCATAAGCTCCTCGAGCTTGGTTTGAAACCTTCACCTCTTAAATAATGCAGTTTAATTTTGTACAATCCCAATTAGTCCACATTAGGTATCGTGGGACCTCTATTACCTAGCTGAACCTCCTTCTTTACATCGATGATATCATCTTGACACCTATGTGCATTTCACAACTGTGGAGAGAATTTTGAGGTATCTTAAAGGAACACCATCTTATGCTTTATCATATTTAGCTAAAGACCTATCTCTCTCTCTCCCTATATTAATGTTCATTGGGCTGGGGATCCCAGACACTAAGAAACATGCAAGCTATTGTAACTAAATCCTCAATAGAAGTTGAGTACAAAGCTCTTGCTATAACAGCAGCATAGCTATTGTAGCTCAATCCTCAGAATGTTTGCTTTGTGATTTGAAGATTCCAATTTCACAACATCCTTTATTGTTTTGTGAGAACATTTCAGCTATGGAACTTACATCTAACTCAAGTAATGCTATATATTCATTTCAAATGATGTGGTAGTAGGTCCATTTAATTTTCATTGGAGGATGTTAAATGGACCCTGTACACTGCCACACCATTTGGGATGGGGTTTTGGGTTTTGGATTCGGAAAGCATAATTTTATTACTCCTAACTCTGTACACTGGTCTCCAATTAAAATTCAATGGACCCACAGCCATGTCATTTGGGGTGGATTTTTCGGATTTAGATTTGAGAAGCATAGCATTACTCTTAACTCTGTGTTTCATGCTAGAACAAAACTTATTGAAATAAATTATCATTTTGTACGACATGATAAAATTTTATTCTATTTATAGATATAGAAATGGTTTGTTTACTCGTGAACCACAAAATTGGTTCTTTCCTCTTCTAGACAACTCCTTAGCAACAATGCTAGGGGCACAAACACTCGATCTCTCACATGGGTGGCACTATGGGGTCCTATAATTTCAGTGGATCCCACAGTACCACCCAGGAGAGAGATAAAGAGTTTGTAAAGTAGTTGTGTAAAGTGTTTGTGCCCAAAACATTACTCACTCCTTAGTGAGTGTGTGGTTTGAAATTCATTTTCTTGTACCAATTGTTATATTCGTGCAAAAGAGGTCTGTTAAATAAAATGTAAATTACATTGACCTTCCTTGAGGTATGTCATAATTACCTAGACCTCCCTTGCTATGTTTAAAAATTACACTGACTGTCCTTGAGATTTGTAATTTGTTGTTGTTACACTGACTTCCTTTGAAATTTGTTATTTTAAACACTTTCCTCCTTAACGCTCAATTGACCATTAGTTGTAAATGATCACTTTATCCTTATTAAAAAAAAATTCCAACCATAATTTTAAATTTTTTTAGGTAATGCTATGTGCACATAAAGATTTGGGCCATTCATTTTGGTGGGATCCATGCCTGCATACATGAGACCTACCAAAATTAATGACCTAGACCTTTATGTGCACACTTTATGTGCACATTTTATGTGCATGAATCCAGGGGCGGATCTATATAAGGGCAAGGGGGGGCTCAAGCCCCCCCTTAAGTTTTAGAAAATTCTTTATATACCATGTAAAAGAAAGTTATATTTAAGTTAAGCCCCCCTAAAAATTTAATTAAGTCCATATTCTATTAGGCCTTGTTTGACAGGCCAAATAAATCTGGCGGATAGGACATGGTGGATAGGACATGATAAGGCATGATCAGATAGGATAGTAATTCTGTGTGATAAGTTGTTATGTTGTCTTGTGTTTGGAACGTGCCTAGATATATATTCCAGATAATAACTAAATTATTATCCTGAAGGGAAAAAAAGAGATTTGAAAAAAAAAATAAAAATAAAAAGTAGATCTGAAGGGAAAAAACTGGATCTTAAAAAAAAAATTCTGAAAATGAAAAAAGTCTTTTTGTCCCAAGAAGTTATCTCAAACTTCTAATCTCACCTAATATTCCCCCTTCTATGGGTTAAAGTTATTGCGCTGTCCATGAGATGAAAACCAAGTTCAGAACTATTTTATCATATCTGGTGGCGCCACCAAACGTCGGATAAAAGTTATATGCCTATTATCCTGACCACCAAAAAGGTTTAGGGGTTGTGTTATGGTAATTAAATTAGGGAATCCTCTCTGTCTGAAAAAAAAATTAAATAAATAAAGTTTAAGGAACTTTTATTTTGCTGTAGGTAGTTTTACATGAACTTGTACATAATGCTCAGAACTCCTTAGACTTAAAGGAAATCATTGGATTCTCTAGAGTCTTTTAGAGACTTGTACATAATATTTATTATAAGTAGGGTGACCTTCTAGAAAGATTACTTTATTATGAGGTCCAAAACTTCTAAAATATTATCATGAGTTTCTATTCCATTGGATGATCGCCCCTTATATAAATCTTGGCCATTGATCGTACTAACTATTATTTATAAATAGGGTGGCCTTCATCAAAACTATTCAAGAATTATAAAGTTTCTCGAAAAAAAAAACTGTACTTCGAAGAATTATGCAGATTATTGATCGAGTAGCTAGTAAAAGTGCATATTTATGTGTTTTCTCCACTTCTCCATATCTCTTTTATCGTCAAATATGAAAAGTCTACTGAAGTCATGTAATATGTAAAAGATAGCCCTCCTTGGGCCAAATTCCTGGATCCGCCCCTTCATGAATCATTACTCATTTTTTTTTCCTCCTTGCATATTTGAAGAATAAGTTTTTCATTTCATAACTTGTTGGTTTTCTTATTTAAAAAGATGTACTTTATCCCATAGGTAAACTAGTAATTTTGCATGAAACCTTAACATCGTATTTCATCTCTGACAAGGAATGTCAGCGTAAATTTTAAGACT
Organism: Hydrangea macrophylla; assembly: GCA_033977485.1. Classification (NCBI taxonomy): domain Eukaryota; kingdom Viridiplantae; phylum Streptophyta; class Magnoliopsida; order Cornales; family Hydrangeaceae; genus Hydrangea; species Hydrangea macrophylla. The sequence continues at coordinate 112,158,818 of CM066999.1, forward strand.
ACAAAGGGATGTTTTTGTAATTTTGACACCTCAGGAGAGGTTTGTAATTTGACCTATTAAATAATGGAAAAAACTTCCGTAAAGTTCCTTCAGTATAGTTGGTGCGGTTCCTCTCACATAAACGGTAAAAACAGTGTGAACAAAACTATAATTTTACGCTGTTTTTACTGTTCATGTGAGGAAACAGTACGAACCACCCCGAAACAACTTTACCAAAGTGTTGTCCATAAATAATTATGTATTTATGTAAATTCGAGATGCAGCTCACGTGGAGGGAAACTGTACATTCACTTCGTTTTAAAAAGTTGTAACAAAATTGAGGTGCTCAACTCTTTACACATACAATCACACACACACACACACGTATATATATATATATATACGAACACTGACATATACTTGAATTTCTACTTTTTCATTTTTCTGCAAATAGAATTCGAGCATTGACAATTTGGGTTTTCCTCTTCACCTGATCGATCTCTCTGTAAGTGGAACCTTGTTTCATATTTATATACATACATATATATATATACTATCACCTGCGTATTTATGATTTTCAACTCTTGCATTTGTCTGCAGTTTTTCTTTGAGCTTGATTGACAATTAGGGTTTGCCTTACCTGATCACATTCTCTGTAAGGGCCGCTAAGCTCTATGTGAAATAATATAATATCTTCTTGGTTGTTGCATTTAATTATGTATAAACACAAGCGTAATACATGAATTTCAACTCTTGCATTCCTCTGTAATTAGAATTTGACCTTCAATAGGAATTAGGGTTTACGTATTGATGTTCTTGAGCTCTGATATGAATGTTTGTTTACACATCTTCAATAGGTTGCATTTCTCTGTAATAGGAATTTGAACTTCAATAGGTTGAAATTAGGGTTTAGATCTTGATGTTCTTGAGCTCCAATTGAACTGTTTGTTTATGACTTCAATAGGTTGCATTTCTATATAATATATGTATCACTCTCATGATTGGACTGTCTATTTTTCTGTGGTTATTTGTTGTGTATGTTTAGCAACTAGACTTTGGAGTATATGTAGTTCTGTACAAATAGTTGTGACTTGGGTCAATAATCTGAACCTTCTTAAGTCTCAGTTTGAAATATAAAATCTGATTTGACAAATATAAAACATTAACATACAGTATGTACAGAAATGGCATTCTTTAGTCTGCTAATTTCTGTTGATTCGCTCAAAGCTGAGAATCGATGTAGCATTGACACTTCAATTTGAATTTAATCTTCATATACAAATGTAAAAAATTCTTACATCTTAGCAAAAGTAAAAAATTCTTACCCAATGCGCAGGGGCGGGTCCAGGATCTTAACTCAGGGGGATAAAAAATGTTTTAGTCATTTTTGCCCCTGGCCCAAAATTTTTTTAGTAGAAATAGCATAATTCTGTGTAATTTTTTTTCATGAGTTTCATATATAGTGGGTCGGAAGGTAAAGCATAGTTATTCAAAGACAAACTAATCTCTCCCAAAAATCTTTCACGAAAAAATTTGTGTTATATGTTTATTTAGTTACTCCCTCCGTCCCATTTTATGTGTCCCTCTTGGGGAATCTAACAATTTAAGGGGACAAAAAGAATCTACACCTACTTTCCACAATTGCCCATAATCATTGCACTTTCTTTTTTTTATTTTGTTTTGGTGTTAATTGCAATGAAGGGTAGTTTGGAAAACTAAATAAAATTTGCAGTCTAATTTAGGAAAGTGGACAACAATTTTGGGACATCCCAAAAAGGAAAGAGAGACAAATAAAATGGGACGGGGGGAGTATTTTTAATTACCACTTTCAAAGTACATCAGTAAAAGGCTAAAATTTTATCTCTAAAAAAAAAAGACTATAAGCCATCTAAAAAAAAGGCTAAAAGTATAGACTTTTTCGTTCAAAAAACTCTGCAAAACTTTTATATTAAAAAAAAAACTTATAGAGTACTATCTATATATATGAGTAGATTTTTTACTCCACTATCTATATAAAACTTGACTAAACTTGATTAGGGCAAAGAGGAAGGGGGAGGGGGGGGGGGGGCAAAAGTCTTCCAGGGGAGGCAAAAATCACTGGTATATGTTTCCGTGTGTACATTATATTAGTGTTTCAAAAATTCTGAGGGGGTAATTGCCCCCGTGAGTGCTCACGTAGAGCCGACCATGCCAACGCGTGCCCGATGTATCCGTGTTCTACTTTTCGATAAATTGTGTGTCTGCTTCGTGTTAAATATAGCGTTCCATGTCCGTGTTTCTTACCCGAGAGCCAGAATACTCGAATCCTAGCCCACAATTTGAATATGCAGACACGTTCTAGACATGTAAACAAACCATTTTAAAATGCCCGTTACAAAAAGCTAGAAATGCATCCTTCTTCTAAATTTTAAGCCTTTCTTACTATATGGACATCACTTATGCATCATCCTAGGTGTTTTCCTGGGGTAATAGAAGAGTTTCACATTTTTGAGCTATATATAGCAAACATTTCTAATTTTATGTCGATTCATGGAAACCAAAATGTGTAGTCAAGTGTTACTGATAATAATAGATGAAAATTTGGTTCACCATGTTGAGTTTACATTAAGTCAAATTTATGGAAGTTTTGTTGTATGCGGCATTTTATGCTCAACACACAAATGTGGTTTAGCCTTGAAAAGAGCAAATCAACAAACCATGATTCGTTCTAGAAGCTATTACACAACAATGAGTATTGCAAACCAGGAGTCCGGTTCGTATTCCGTTTGCTCCTACAACTTTCCTTATGCGTGTGTGAGGTATGAGTTCCAGTTTCGGGACTTGTGCTTCTTATCTTACTTGAGAAGCCATAATGCTCCGAATCCTAATCTCATCTCACAATGCATCCAAAAACTGAATATGCAAACACGTTCTAAACATGTAAAGATATTGTTTTAAAATGTTCATGGTTAAATAATTAAGAGGTTATTGTCTGTCTTTCTTATGGAAAGCTAGATTCCATTTTTGTTCTAAATTTTAAGCTTATTCTTACTATTTCAATATCATATATGGAGGATCCTAAGTGTCCTATTTACCCATACCCATGTAGTATCCTGCCAACATGAGAATTTTGTGGGGTAACAGAAGAGTCCATATAACATTTGTGAGCAATAAATCTAGTAGCAGTGTTTAAAATAATGTCTATTCATGGGAATTAAAAATGAGTAACCATGTCTTATTGATAATGTGCATAAAAATTTTGTTCTCGGTATCCTTAAGACATTAGGTCAATTGCATTGGAAGTATTTGTAGTATGCAGTATTTTATGTTCAAACAAAAATGTGGTTTATCCTTGGGAAAAGGTAAATCAATGGACCACTCGGTTTTCTTTTAGAAGCTATTACACAACAATGAAATTTTGCCACGATCTTTTTAGCCACTAATTTTGTTGAGCTCTCCAGTACCATAATCTAGTTGTTTAATTCATCATTTAGATAGTTACTGTTTTAACCATTTTAGTCACTTATTTACTTCTTTAGTCATAGAGTTTAGAGTTTATGTTTGGTAGGATCCTACCGCGAGGTCTATCCCCTTTAATCAAGCAAAAAAAATAAAAAGATAAGAACATTGTCTTAGGATTTAATTCCAAATTCTCAACTGCATAGTCCAGTCCATCATTTTTACTACTTTTTTGATGACTTTTACATTAGGTCCACATTGACACATATACTATAGATGCAGACACATTTCTATCATCTATAGATTTGTTGACTAGTGACAGAATTTTAACATAGTTCTGATTATTAATTTTGTGGTGGTTGTTTACTAGCCTAGTACATGCTGTGATGGATGGAAATATCCGTACCATGGAAGAACAATTGGGAATTGCATCTAGAAAAGATAATCTAGAATTGTTCAAAAGTTTAATGGATGAGGATGGTTGCTATGTTGATATGGTAATCCCTTGGCATGGCAGGACAGTGGGATCACATGTAATATTTTGATAAATAGGACACCCTTGATGCTAGTTGCTACTTATGGGAGTATAAAGGTGTTGAAATACATCCTTGAAAATTGCTGCTTCGATGTGAATAAAACGTCTGACACAGATGGGCTGACTGCACTTAACTGTGCATATGATTATGGAAATTCTTCTGAGGTAGTCAAGCTGCTGAAATTTCAAGGAGCTATATGTGCTCAAGAATGTAAAAGGATTCTTCCCACCATCCATGAAAATTTGGGCTGGCCTAATCAAGATCTAGAGTATATGATGTTTGCCTACAAGGTGAAGCGGTGTACTATGGAGCATGAGTAAGACTGGATATGTTGCCCCTATTGGCACCCGGAAGATGAGCTGAAAAGAAGAGATCTCAAGAAACATTTCTACATCTCCATGCGATACGAGGAGTACTTTGATGGAGGGTTTTGTGGAGGCGAGACTTGCAAGTATGTGCATGGAGCTCTGGAGGTGGAGTATCACCTAGAAAAGATCAGGACAACAATTTGCAAAGAGATGATGTTGTGTCCTAGGGAAGATTGCCCATATGCGTACCATTTCCAAGACCTTCATAAGAGGACCGTGCCCCTTATCCCACCCGAGATAAAGAGTTTCTCGACATACTATTCCTACTACAAATACACTAAAAGGATCTACGAACCTACTGTTATGTCCTAGGGTCCTACACATTATGTCAAAGACTACAAATGTGGCTAGAACTTAGATTGTCAGTTAATTCAGTTTCTTGTATTCAGCATTCAAGATTACTATAATACTCTATACCTATTGTTTCATTAGCTTACTATAATACTCTATATCTCAAATTGTTAGTTAATTCAGTTTCTTGTTGCCACACCCCAACCTGCCCCCGCGGGCTAGGACACGTGTAACAAAGCCAACAAGGACCAAACAATCATTTTTTTACGTTCCAAAAATAACATTTTAAACTGAAATACCAGGGGTAAAATAGCTATTTATTTATCAAACAAAATAATAAAAAGAAATAAAATAAAGTTTTAAAATTATCGAATAGTACTTGGACAGAGTTCCCCCTATTAAACAAGAATTGAAATACCAAAATATCACCAAAATACTTGGAAATACTTTCAAAACTTCAATCCACAACTTATATTACAAGGATTTAATATTAAACCAAAACATAAACTTATTTACATATGAACATATTAAACATTAACCATTAATCTCAAGCTCTCCCAGAATCCCCACAGTTCAACGCTTTTCACTCTGATGCTCGTCCATACCTGCGTGGTCATTAGCCACAAAAATTGACTAAGTTTTTGCTCAATGAGTACGTGGTGCTAATCATGCAATTGGAGTATTTAATGATTCATAACACCAATTAAATATTCACAACAATATATGGTCGCAGGCGTGTCAAGTAATCAACCACCATCGTTCTGGACCCCTGATTCCGGGCCATTCTTACTTTGTCGTCGCTTTAAAAGCGATATCACACACTCTCAAGTGACCGAAGTCAATTCGCTGTGGTCGTCACGACCGTCCCCTTTTATCTGAGGATTTCATCATCATTCCCCTTTTCTATGAGGAATGGGGTCCCTTATATACGGGCTAAATAATGGTGATTATCACTTGAGACTCTTTGACCCAAATAAGCACATAAGCAAGTCAACATGTCAACATGGCAATTTCAGCATTTTTGGACATGTTAAATAATAATTAATCACATGATTTCTACTTAATCACAATTAAGTAATTTAAGTATTCACTAACAAATAAATAACATTATACATCCAATTTTGAGATTAGGACACTTACCTCACGAATAAGTCCCAAATAAGCCTAGAAATTCTAAACTCCTTCGTAAAACTAGCTGTAGTTATTCTCAATGATATCTCTACATATATATATATATATATCACATATATGTATCACCCCTCAAAATAGGTCGCAGAAAAACATCATCAAAAGTGAAAAATAAAGATATAGAAATAATCCTCTCACCTTCATGAGTCCGAATATGGCTTCGGTTCGCGAAACAGAGGTCGTACGACGAAGCTACGGCGACAAAATGGCGCGTAACCTTTATTTTTTTTTTTCTCTCCCGTTGAAGCTCTAACTCTCTAAAACTTTTGTTTTGATTCCTATGTTTTAAAGTGTGATGAGGTAGATGACAAAGTGGTATAAGATATATCTCATACCCCCAATTTCCTTATTTTTATTTACACCCCCACTACTTTCTAAAGTCATCTATGAAACCCCCTAACAATTATATTAACTACCCCAATATCTAAGTGGGTATGTTTATGTCACGTATGGGTCCCAAAAGTGGTCCCAAATATTTTATGAAGTTGCTAATTAACCTACTAGTTATGAACCATATCCCTATTTGCTCTCACATAGGTACCCAAACTGGTACCATAAAAGATCATAATTAACAATAAAATATTAAAAGCAATTAAACAAATATTCATTTAATCACATAAATGCAACTACATGCAATTTATCCACTCTGGACCCCCTGTGGATCCCATTTCACATCTGTCCAACTGTGCCCTTATCAAAGCACTTATCACAGGGGTAACTAGAACTTACCCAAATATCACATGCAATTAATTATACTAATTAATGCATGAAAAATAAATACTACTTCCATTTTTTGGGTACGGGTATTACATCTCTCCCTCCCTTGTAGGAAGTTTGTCCCCAAACTTTTCTTACCTCAAGAGTCGAATAGGTGATGATTTTTCTCTCGGATCTCGTTTTCGCGTTCCCAAGTTGCCTCCTCTATGAATGATTACTAGAGGAATGACTTTAGTTCTGAGCACCTGATCCTTCCTTTCTATGATTCGAATTAGATGTTCAACATAAGTCAAGTCTTCTCGAACCATCAATGGTTCCGGAGTGATATGGTGACTTGAATCTGAGAGACAATGTCGCAACATAGAAACGTGAAACATATTATGAAAATTAGCCAACTCTTCTGGTAATTCCAACCGATATGCAACTGGACCAACCCTATCCAAGATCAAATGAGGCCCTACAAACCTCGGACTTAACTTGCCTCGCTTGCCAAATCGTGCGATGCCTTTCAAAGGCGATACTTTCAAGTAAACATAGTCACCTACCTTGAATTCCAACGGTCTTCTACCTGTATTCGCGTAGCTTTTGTAACGACTCTGTGCTATTTGTAGCCGTTGTTTAACTAACTTGATTTTGTCGGTAGTGATTTGCACAATTTCAAGCCCTATAAGTTGCTTTTCCCCAACTTCTGTCCAGCACACTGGTGATCTACATTTTCGACCATACAATACCTCGTAAGGTGCCATCCCAATACTCGTCTGGAAGCTATTATTGTAAGAGAACTCCACTACTGGCAAGTGGGTCTCCTACTCTGATTTAAAATTCATAACACAACCTCGAAGCATATCTTCCAAAATCTGAATAACTCGCTCGGATTAACCGTCTATCTGAGGATGAAATGTTGTGCTAAAATGCAAAGTCATCCCCATTGCCTTTTGCAAACCTTCCCAAAACCTAGACACAAATCGTGTGTCTCGATTTGACACAATCGACACTGGTGCCCCTTGTAATCTGACAACTTCTCTGACATAAAACTCTGCTAACTTTGTCAGATCACGAGTCTTGATTAGCAAGAAATGGGCTGACTTAGTCAACCGATCAACGATCACCCGAATACTATCATTAGACTTAGGAGACCATGGCAAACCTGACACAAAGTCCATCGTGATATGCTCCCATTTCCATTCTAGTATCTCCAATGGTTGTAATTCATCGGCAGGTCGTTGATGTTCTAGTTTTACTTGTTGACAAGTCGTACACTTGGCCACAAACTCAGTGACTTCCCGTTTCATACCACTCCACCAATACAGTTCCCGCAAATCTCTATACATCTTGGTACTCCCTAGATGTACGGAATACCTCGTACTGTGAGCTTCTTCCATGATCTTATTGACACGACTAAAAAGTTGTGCGCTCTTGTGCAACGCCCAAGTGTAGGTAATCGTGCAAGTAATATAGTACTGGAATTCCAGGTCGATCCCACAAGAAAGGAATAGGGAGAATGTCTACTAAGTTATAACCTAAAGAAAATAAAAATATTAATATACGGGGGGAGGTTCTACAAATCCTAAATAATTAAATTAAACTAAATAGCAAACTAAAGCATAAAGAAACATAACTAATTAAACATATAAACTAAAGGTGTTGGAAACACGTGAATCCACATTAATCCTAACCATCTACCATGCATATTCATTAACGCTCTATAGAGTACATCCCTTTTCAGTATTCCGTATTTTTCTAAAGATAAAGAATCAATAGCCCTTTCATGACCGGGACTACATCATCACAATTGATTTAAAAAAATTAGAAGACAGTTTAAAACAATGGTTATTACTTGCACTCTAAATGGTGTTAGCATTCAAAGTGGTTTTCAAAAGTCATTGAAGAAAATAGCCTTAAGGCTTTAAGTTCTAAAAACTGTTGTGACAAACTGAGCTTATAGGGACAATTTGATGACAGATTTCTAAAACAGAAAGTCATGAAATACTTAAAAGAATCATCTCAGGAATTAACATGTTCGATCGATCGAAGCGCTCTCGATCGATCGGACATCATCATCCTTCAATCGATCGAAATATCTTCGATCGCTTTACTATGGCTCTGGTTCGATCAATCGAAATACCTTCGATTGATCGAGCCCAAGGTTTCTAAAGATTGCATGGCAGAGGTTGGGAATCAATGTTTCATCACATATTCCCAGCGTCTAAACTACGGAAACATAATAAAACTAGTACAGAAACAGTAAAACATAACAATCATAACTACTAGATTCATAAACAATCAAATAAGATAAAGGAAAGGAAAAACCTGGATTAAATCTGAAAATAACTTGTAATAATCATGAAACCAACTTTAATCTTCAATAATCTTCAATATATTAATGAAAAAGAGGAAGAAAAATAAGAATCTAACCTAATCTACTCCTAATCTAACCCTAAAACTACCCTAAACTGCTGTTTTTCGTGTTCTGAAGCTTCCTCCCTTCGTCTTCGTCTAGCGTCAAAACGACTTATATATTATATATAGGGTTCCTGCAGAGTTCACGCAACTTTTGGATGAATATAAAGTTCAATCGATCGAGCTTAGTTCGATCGATCGAAGGTTCGATCGATTGAACTCTCCTCAATTGATATAACTCTCTGATTTTGACAGTTTTGTACACCGATGGGATAATGGCCATAACTTTTCACTCGGACCTCAGATTGACCACTCGTTTGTGGCCACGCGACCGTAACTCAAAGATCTACATTTTATATCTCTGGGAAAATCTTCCAAATCTGAAGTCTTTATTCTCAAAATTGGCGTTTTCTCAGCTGCCTCTGTTGTTCTATCCACCAGAATCACTTTTCTTTTGCTTCACTTCATTGATTTACATTCTAATACCTATAAAACACCGCATAAACATATGTTTTAGCATTATCACAATAAAAAGAACATTGTTATTAGAATGCACCTAAATGTAGGGACTTTGGGGAGAAAAGTATTCATAAAGGACCATGTATTACGCTATGAATATGCACTTTTCACCACAAATCACACCCCCTAACTAGCTCGTTGCTAGTCCCTAGCAATGAAGCGAACTACAGCAATGTTTATTTAAACTCTAAAAATTAAAGACAAAAGAAATTAAAAATCCTAAATCACTTTCACAGGAATCGCGATTCCATTTAGCGTATGCAACAAGCCTTTAAACCCCTAGGTTCCCCCTAGTGGACGAGTGTTGTCTCGTGAGGGTTTGTAGTGAATTTACCCACAAAATTCATGTTTATGGTAATGGTTCCCATTTAAATATTTTCAAGAAAATTTTTCCTCTCATTTAGCAATATTGTTAAGGTCAACAATCCCATGAAACTCTCTAGTATGCCATAGCAATGCAACACACACATTACAGTTAATCCACTATCAAAGTCATTAGAATGTTCCATACCTATTAATTTTCAAGTGTGTGTGTGAATGGACAACCCAAATACAAAACTTTAATTTCAAAGCTCGCATAACCTAAGATGTTATCAAGACATTCATTTTGACTCAACTCTCACTAGGATTACACTCTCAAGATGAAATCACTCCGAATTAGGTGTAATAATTATCACTCATGATATGGAAGCTATAAAGAGTAAATGTAAATTGAATCAAATGCTTCTCATATCTAAATAGAAAAACGGACATTTTATAGTGCACAAAGTCTCATGAAATGATACTTTTCACTAGAAGAGTGAGATACCGTGGAGAACTCTCTCACTACCTTAACTTCAATCCAATTTACTTAAAATCATCAGGACTTTGAAAAAGAGGTGTTTGGTTAAGAAGAAAGAGGTTCGTAATATTTAATTGGGTCAACGGATGTGATTGGAATGTCTATTACAACTTTTCAAACTTTCCCACATCTCCAATCTCTCTCTTCTTCTCTTTTTTTAATTTTTTTTCTTTCCCACACTCTTCTTTTAATTATTTTATTTTTTCTTTTTCTTTTGTAACAACCATTGGCATTTTTTTTTCTTTTCATGCTTTTTTTTTCTTTTCTTTTCTTTTTCTTTTTTTTTTCCTTGCCAACTTTCCCTTATTCACAGAACCAAACTTCTTGTCAAGATAACACATCCCAATCACACCCAAATAAAGATATGAGGCTTGAACTCCTAATTTGGAGTTAGGTATAGACTTAAAGATTGTGAAGACAAGGCGAATATGGTAAGGCTCAAAGAGTGAAATAAAGAAATATCATAAAGGTAGGCCAAAGTTGTATTATGCATGTATGGTCAAAAGATGGCCTAAATCATATTCTAAGTTCATAGGATTATTCATTTAAGTAAATTCATGAGCTCTAAATTTGGTAAATCCTGAACGTTCTCTTCTAGTGATCAGTCAAAATGAAGAAAATAAATGAGACTTTCAACGAATTAATACGCTTTTCAAAAAGTAAGAGTAATTTATAAAACCCTCAAAAACAAAGAATGGCACAAAAGCTCACTTGGGTTATTAGTCTCCACTACAGTCTCTCAAGACACCTAAGCTATGCTTACTAATCCATTTAAGTTATGTACAAGGTTGTCACAACGTGCTCAAGTAGTTTGAAGATTAAAAGGCATAAAACACACTATAACTAAGATAGTAAACAAACTACCATAGTGTATCACATACTAATGACATACAGAAAATAACACTAATGCATCATAACTAACTACATTTACTAAGAGAGAAAATGTAGTAACAACGTGTCAAGTTTTTTTTTCTATCCCACACTCTTCTTTTTATTATTTTACTTTTTCTTTTTCTTTTGTAACAACCATTGGCATTTTTTTTTCTTTTTATGCTTTTTTTTCTTTTCTTTTCTTTTCTTTTTCTTTTTTTTTCATCATATTTTTTTGCCAACTTTCCCTTATTCACATAACCAAACTTCTTGTCAAGATAACACATCCCAATCACACCCAAATAAAGATAGAGGCTTGAACTCCTAATTTGGAGTTAGGTAAAGACTTAAAGATTATGAAGACAATGCGATTATGGTAAGGCTCAAAGAGTGAAATAAAGGAATATCATAAAGGTAGGCCAAAGTTGTATTATGCATGTATGGTCAAAAGATGGCCTAAATCATATTCTAAGTTCATAGGATTATTCATTTAAGTAAATTCAAGAGCTCTAAATTTGGTAAATCCTGAACGTTCTCTTCTAGTGATCAGTCAAAATGAAGAAAGTAAATGAGACTTTCAACGAATTAATACGCTTTTCAAAAAGTAAAAGTAATTTATAAAACCCTCAAAAATAAAGAATGACACAAAAGCTCACTTGGATTATTAGTCTCCACTACAGTCTCTCAGGACACCTAAGCTATGCTTACTAATCCATTTAAGTTATGTACAAGGTTGTCACAACATGCTCAAGTAGTTTGAAGATTAAAAGGCATAAAACACACTATAACTAAGATAGTAAACAAACTATCATAGTGTATCACATACTAATGACATACAGAAAATAACACTAATGCATCATAACTAACTACATTTACTAAGAGAGAAATATAAGAACCATTTTATTATCTTTAAAAATAAAATTAAAAATTTTAAAATTTTTGACAGTTTTTAATTTATTGAGTTATGTTGCTAAGCAGGTACATTGACATTAAAGCACCACAAAAAGATATGAGGCATGCAATGGCTCACTCCTCACCCCCCCCCCCCCCCCCCCCCCCCCCCAACTAAAACTAAACATTATCCCTAATGTTCTAAACTAAGCACATGGACATGTAAAGTAAAGCGAGAGAAGGAAGGATGTTACCTCGAGACGTTAATATCCATTTGTGTATTTATTTATTTATTTTTCAGTTACCTGCAAAATCATTAGTAGCAACAAGAAAAAATAGAAAGTATAATAGAGCTACTCAATAAATAAATTCGGTTAATCAAGATATTTATCATAAATTAATAACCGAAATTTTTGAGGATCTTCCCAATGAAATAATTTAACAGTGAGAGAAACATTGGGATACTCATAAAAAATGCAACTCCCCCCAACTAATGTCAAGCTCAAGGTCAGAGGAGATGATGCAAAACCTATGGCCTATAAATTTTTTGTTAGAGACAATTAAAAGAGATATACCACACTTTTTAGGAATTATACTCAAGGAAAGATCTTTGGTGTTGGTATTTTCTATAACAGTCTCTATTTTTTTATTATCAAAAATAGGCGGAGGCCATGGTTCAATAAAAAGGGCAGGGTTTAAGTGATGTTCTAATGAAGCTTTACTACCCTCTTCTTGTTCTAGAACAGAATCTATAGAAATATAATCATAGGAATTTAATTTCTATTCTATGTACATGGTTTTGGACTGGACTTGGATAAAGGCATCTATTTGAGCCTCAATGTCATTATTATTCAAGAAGGTCAAGCAGTCTAGCAGATTACTAGCTTCTTGTTGATGTTTAAGATCATCTAATGTGGGCCCAATATTTTTCAAGTCCTCTCTCACAGAATTTTGAAAGTTAAAATTCTGTGAAGAACATGTTCTAGAATCCTTATTATCCTCTTCCACAACACATTCATTTTGTTCAATATTGGGGTACACATGATTTTTGAGCTCGGGATGAGAGATTTGATTGATAGAGAGGATAGGTGATGGGCAACCTGGTGACACCACCTCTTCGGCCGAAAGAGGTGAGGGTTCATGAATATCACATGAATCTAAACAGGATTTAGATTTTTCAATTATGTCCTCCCTAGGGTCACTATCAAAGGTAGGGGTAGAATCTACAAGGGACTCATCCTTTCCTAATTGCGTGCAGTCACCTAAACTCTCATTATCTGTAAAAACCTCATTCTCATCTGTGTAACTCTCCTCACTATCTATGTCATCTATTGAGGTTCCCTGGACAAAGAGATTGTGCAACTTTATCAAGGCTGTGAAGGAGTTGATGTTTGGGGTTGCATATTGAGGAGAAGATGGTTCTACAAATTCATGCTCAATAGTTTGATTTTGGAGTTCAGACATTATTATACACCGGTCATTATCCTCCAATTCCATTCCATTATTGGTGCCTTGAAATTTAGGTTGTAGTGTTGAAGGATTGGTATAGTCTTCTAAAGGTTGGCTAGCATATGTTTGTTGATATCTAGTTTCTAATTTATCAAGTGCACTATCTAGCCTTTTCATTTCACTAAGAAGCAATATTAACATACCATTATCCTCGACTTGGTTATTCTCCTCATTATTACCATATGAAGTTTCGCCCCATTGTTGTTGGTAGTAATTCCCATCCCAATGTGTTTGTGGACAAGACTCACCAAAGGGAAAGTCTTGGTGCGTTTGGTAATTGTGGGAACAATTATTATATCCTACATTATTATTTTGGTTATCGCCCCATTGCGGTTGATAGAACTCTTCATGTGGAGGTTCTTGATACGTTTGATAATATGGGGGACTACCACTATCATTTCCCCCATTGTGGTGGTTGGTAGCACTCAGGTTGATAATGCGCGTCATATGTGGGTGCATGCCAACTTGGGGGATTGTTTTCATTACCTAAAGTGTACTTATTCATGATGTTTGTGTTGTATGGAGGGTAATATGGATAAGACATGTTTATCCAAAATTTTTAAACAATAAATTTTTTATTAATTTACTTGTGAGAGAAAAAGTCCCACAATTTTTATTTGTATTATATATTTATTTATTTATTATTATTTTAAAATTTTTTGTTTTTAAGAAAAAGAAAAAATGGAAATAACTTAGTAAAATCCTAACCTAGTTGCCTTCCCCGGCAACGGCGCCAAAAACTTGACACGACTAAAAAGTTGTACGCTCTTGTGCAACACCCAAGTGTAGGTGATCGTGCAAGTAATATAGTACTGGAAGTCCAGGTCGATACCACAGGGAAGGAATAGGGAGAATGTCTACTAAGTTATAACCTAAAGAAAATGAAAATATTAATATACGGGTGGAGATTCTACGAATCCTAAATAATTAAATTAAACTAAATAGCAAACTAAAGCATAAAGAAACATAACTAATCTATTATATATATATATATATAATTGCTGAAGCAAAAACTGCTTCCACATGCAGCCACATCAGCAAGCTATATTCCAACCCAAAATCCAACGTGGCACTCAACCCTTCTCTGCCTCTTCAGTCTCATCAACGTCTCCTCCTCCTCTCCATTAAAAGAGCAACGCCTTCTCCTCTCCTCCATTCATTGAATCATGGCCATAAACAAAGGTCAGTACTGTGTCTGCCTTTGTCTGTTTATTTTTCCCTCCCCCTCCCTTTGTCTGTTTATTTTTCCTTCATTCATTCGGCAGTAAGGAAGACGTCTCATCCCCTTCTCCAAATAGCCATTAAAAAAATCCTAAATCTTTGTATCTTCCTATGTGCATAGACATAGATTCCTTCAACCTTCTCTGCCTACGAATCCTTCAATTCCGGCGATATTGATTCCTTTTACTCCGGCAATTTCACGACTCCCGAAGCCGCCGAAGCCGTCGGCCAAAGTTCCAATGACGAGCACTTCTTGAAAGTTGAGAGCAACAATATCTTCAGGTGCGTTTCATGAATCATATCTCAGTTTTAGATTTCCATTTGGTGTTTCAATAATTGGGTTATGTTGTCGCTTTATACTTGGTGATGATACCACTAGGCAGAAACTTCAATGTTGATATTTGCAGAGAATTCATGCAGGTATTTTCAGAGAAAGTGTCAAGTTGATTGTTCGTATTTGGGATTAATTGTAGTATATATTTGGTGATTCAAGTTTTGTAAATTTTACACTGAAGTGGTCTTGAATCAGTAATGGCAACAAAAAAAAGAATCAAAGTGAAGGATAACCCAAACACACAAGCCGGACAAAAAATTATTAACTCAACCAAATGAACATCAAATCGAATACTTTAATTTTATAATTTGATCAGGTGGGTAATTCATTTACCCCACTTTTTATTTTTTGTATTAGAACATGGAATTGATAATCGTGTTGTCCATTTCTAGAATTCCAGTCACTTTTTCCATTAAGTGTTTTTACTTTTTCCATTTTTTTGCAAGTTTCTATTATAGAATTGGCTTTTAATCCTTTATATGGCTGACCAAGGTTTGTATTACCTAATCAAAAACGGCTTTGGTTTACTTTTGGCTTTCGGTCAAATCTAGAAAGCTGGGTTATTGCTATTTTGTTGGCAATTGTGCGTGTATTCCTGATTCAGGCTTTGAGTTCTTGGTGGTGTGTTAATTGTTATGTGGTCAGAAATAAATTTTGGGTGGGCTTTGAAAGTTGGGATTTTGGTTTTGTTGTCTTTTGTTTTCATAAGTAGGCTGTATATGGAGGTGGTGTGTTCAAGGTTTGGAGAGCTTTGGTTTTATGGGGGAGTGTTAAGCTAGGCGTTTATTAAAAAGCCTAAGTGTAGTTTGTCTTTTGCAAGTCTTTGCTCTGGGACCGGTTTGGGGCTGGTTTTGGGTGTATTAGTTGAGAGAGAAGTTCCATAAATTGAGCTATTGTTATAGTATGTCTCTTTATGCGCATGTGGATTTCATCGACAAAATACTATTAAAAAAAATGATTACTGATGAATGCTTCTTTCTATTCTTTGCAACTACAAGCTCACTTTAAGTTTTACGTATGTTTGCAAAACTTTATGGTTGTCTCATGATATACAACTTGAATATATTATGCATGTCATATAAGTACATAGTATAATTTAACACACACGCATATATATATATAAAAAAAAAGCTTTTCAAGATTAAGTAACACAGTTCTCTTTGTACCATGTTCAGTTATTACCATTCTGAAGAGGAATACATATGTAAATTCATGCCAAAAAAAAAAAGAAAAAGAAAATTGACTTTCAACTTTTTTTGCTATGAATTTTATTTTATAATTTTTTTTGGATTCTAACTAATTTCTGGATGTGTGTAGATCATGATATTGGTAGATGATGTTGGAACAACATATTATTGTAGGGGTGGCAACTGCCCTTACTCTCAAGGTTTGATCACAATAATATTTGCCACATTTTACCTATAAATATGTGTATCTATGTGTGTGTGTTTGTGTGTGTGAGTTCGTGCTCGTATTTGTTACAACATTTTCATCTGTATGTTGCAGAAAATTCCAAAGGTGGATGCTGCAATAAAGAAGATAGTAATAAGGGCATTGAAGCTTCTTTTTTGGGGAATCATTTTGCAAGGTTGTTTTTCCTTTGCTATTTTCCTATGTTAACTCAATTTATTAAATACAACACATAAAATTAGCAGTTCCGAATGTGCCCAAAATAAAAAATTTACATAAACAATTTGAGTGCTACAGGAGGATACTCTCACGCGCCCGATGATCTGTCCTATGGAGTTGACATGAAACATATCCGATGGTTCGGTATCCTCCAGGTACCTCATGCTCCCCCCTCTCCATATGTATATACACACACATGTACATATATATTTTTATTTCAGCTAAGCATTTTGTTGGATATGTAAGCAGAGTATTGCAGTGGTATACTTTATTGTGGCTCTAATATAGACCTGACCACCAAGCTAAGACCAACTGTCCTAGAACCTGGTCATTTCCCCATTTTCACAGCTTATCAATGGCAATGGTAAATCAATAACAAAACTTCAAATAAATCACTTTGAGTCCCCACTTATGCTCCTAATTTTATTTCCAGTAAGAAATTTAAAAATTGTGGTAATATATAGCTTATGAATTGTTTCAGGATTGGAGCATTTGTCGCATTCCTCATTTACATGATGACAACGTTTTCACAATATGTCCCAGATTGGAGTTTTGTCACCACCAAACAAAATGGAACAACAGAGCGATACACGGTAAGCTATAATTTCCTCAAACCATTCTCTTAGGTCCATACACTTCTGGCAAAAAAAAAATGGATGAGAGGACATTTAGGACCATCATGTAATGCCATTGGCTATGTGGATCGACAAGTCTGGGGTGTAAACCATCTGTACACACAACCCGTTTGGTGACACTTAAAGGTTATGTATATTACATCGATTTGTAACCAATATCAATGGCTAAATAATTAAACGTTCATAGATTGTAAATTTTTTTTTTTTTTTTTTTTTTTTTTTTTTTGGGGTTTTGAGTACATATTTTGCATGCATTAATGAAAAAAAGTCATGCTCCCAGTCACCCAAACAATGATTGTCTTGGGTGAGCAATAAGTGAACAAAAATGGGGGTGAGCAAAAAAACATTCCAATGGTAGCACCCTCATCATGCCACTTCTATCAGTTAGTATTATTAAATTTACAATCACTAATTGATGTTTGAAGTTTATGCTATGTTGCTTATGGTTTAAAAGAGTCTATTTCACACTGTTCAATTAAAAAAAAGGGACTAAATAACTTGATTTTAGTGTACTGGAACTACTGTTAGATGCCCATACAATTATGAATACATTCTTGCTCACCCATTTTTTTGGTTCACCGTTGCTCACCCTCCTCTCCCATTGGCTAATGGAGTGAACAAACCATCTTTCCTTCCTTCAAAGACAAAGTGCATCAATTTGGTGTCATTGCTACTTCTTTTACAAGTCTACATGGATCAGAATAGCATGTAGGAATGAAGGCCTCTCCACTAGCAACTTCTCACAAAATTTCCTGTTTTTCCCTTCTTCGGAATTGTTAATAGAGACAGAGAGAAAGAGATTAGGTGATAAAGGTGAAAGAGATAGGGAAATGAGTATGTTTTTTTTTTTTTTTTGCTGCAAGGGAGGGCATTTTATTGCAATGCAAGCACATAAGATCAAGTCATTCATAAATCCAACTTGAGCGTAAAATGTGTAATCTTCCTGTGGTTGCAACATTACTAAAACTCAATTCCTTTCGTTTCTTTTGAAATTGTGCAGTTTGCTCCTCACCATCACCATTTAAATTGCTCATAACCTTTGTTTGGTAGTCAACCTTTAGATTTAATACATTTTTTTAACTCCCATGACACACTTTCAGTAGTTTATGAGTCTCATTTCCTAAAGCTGTAACTGTCCTAATACTACAACATATACTGTCCATACAGGTGTCCCAGAGGAAGTCATAAAGAGAGCGGCCTTTGTATTGGATTCTCTTAGTAGTTCTAACCATATTCAGCGATTCAGTAATGAAAACATATCAGCTCAAGATCAGTAATACAAGGTGTGGTGCCACATTCACAACCCCGATCTTATATAGTATAAACTTTAAACTTCCCTTTGGGTGCTCTTCTTTGACAGCGTGTAAACCGAATGCAGGATGCAATTGAGTTACATGTTTGGGAATTATTTTAGGTGTCACACTATGTGGCAATGACCAACAATACTGCACAGCCCGTGCGTAGCACGGGGTATCGACTAGTTAAACATATAACTAAAGGTGTTGGAAACACGTGAATCCACATTAATCCTAATCATCTACCATGCATATTCATTAACGCTCTATGGAGTACATCCCTTTTCAGTATTCCGTATTTTTCTAAAGATAAAGAATCAATAGCCCTTTCATGACCGGGACTACATCATCACAATTGATTTAAAATACTTAGAAGACAGTTTAAAACAATGGTTATTACTTGCACTCTAAATGGTGTTAGCATTCAAAGAGGTTTTCAAAAGTCATTGAAGAAAATAGCCTTAAGGCTTTAAGTTCTAAAAACTATTGTGAGAAATTGAGCTTATAGGGACAATTTGATGACAGATTTCTAAAACAGAAAGTCATGAAATACTTAAAAGAATCATCTCAGGAATTAACATGTTCGAATTAACATGTTCGATCGATCGAAGCGCTCTTGATCGATCGGACATCATCATCCTTCAATCGATCGAAATATCTTCGATCGCTTGACTATGGCTCTGGTTCGATCGATCGAAATACCTTCGATCGATCGAGCCCAAAGTTTCTAAAGATTGCATGGCAGAGGTTGGGAATCAATGTTTCATCACATATTCCCAGCATCTAAACTACGGAAACATAATAAAACTAGTACAGAAATAGTAAAACATAACAATCATAACTACTAGATTCATAAACAATCAAATAAGATAAAGGAAAGAAAAAACCTGGAATAAATCTAAAAATAACTTGTAATAATCATGAAACCAACTTTAATCTTCAATAATCTTCAATATATTAATGAAAATGAGGAAGAAAAATAAGAATCTAACCTAATCTACTCCTAATCTAACCCTAAAACTACCCTAAACTGCTATTTTTCGCGTTCTGGAGCGTCCTCCCTTCGTCTGGTGTCTAAACGACTTATATATAGGGTTCCTGCAGAGTTTACGCAACTTTTGGATGAATATAAAGTTCAATCGATCGAGCTTAGTTCGATCGATTGAACTCTCCTCAATCGATTGAACTCTCTGATTTTGACGACTCTGCGCACTGATGGGAGAATGGCCATAACTTTTCACTCGGACCTCGGATTGATCGTTTACGGCCATACGACCATAACTCAAAGATCTACATTTTATATCTCTGGGAAAATCTTTCAAATCTGAAGTCTTCATTGTCAAAATTGGCGTTTTCTCAGCTGCTTTTGTTGTTCTATCCACCAGAATCACTTTTCTTTAGCTTCACTTCATTGATTTACATTCTAATACCTATAAAACACCGCATAAACATATGTTTTAGCATTAACACAATAAAAAGAACATTGTTATTAGAATGCACCTAAATGTAGGGACTTTGGGGATAAAAGTATGCATAAAGGACCATGTATTACGTTATGAATATGTACATTTCACCACGAATCACTTATCTTTCAACTCTTGGATATTAGGAACACACAGTCGATTAATGTACCTTAATACATTATTCTGAAAACTGAATTTTGGCTGTCTACCCTCGGGTGATTCTTTGATTATTTTCTTAAAATTTGGGTCTAAGATTTGACTTACCTTGATTTCTTCAATCAAGCTTGGTTGTGCCATGATAGCTGCCATTAAACCACCCTGGATTCTGGGAATTACTTCCAATTCTAGCTGTTCAAATTCTTTTACAAACTTCTCCTGGGCTGTTAAAGAATGAACCAAATTTTCTGACGACTTCCGACTTAAAGCATCGGCAACCACGTTAGCTTTACCCGGATGATACTGGATCTTCAAATCATAATCCTTCATCAATTCAAGCCATCTTCTCTGTCTCATATTCAGCTCTCTCTGGGTAAATAGATATTTCAGACTCTTATGATCGGTGAATATCTCACACGTTTCCCCATACAAGTAGTGACGCCAAATCTTTAACGCAAATATCACCGCTGCCAATTCTAGATCATGAGTTGGATAATTCTTCTCGTGTGTCCTCAATTGCCTCGAAGCATAAGCTATCACCTTGCCCTCTTGCATTAAACACATCCCAGGCCCTGGTGAGAAGCATCACTGTATATACTGAAACCTCCGATACCCGACGGAATAGCTAATATCGATGTTGAGGTTAAGTTATCTTTCAACTTCTGAAAATAGTCTTCACATTCTTTATTCCACACAAAAGCCACATTCTTCCTCATCAATTGAGTCATCAGAGTCGCGATTCTAGAGAAGTCTTGAACGAACCTTCTATAGTAACCAGCTAACCCCAAGAAACTTCGAACTTCAGAAACATTTGTCGGTCTCGACCAATTCTTAACAGCTTCTATTTTCTATGGGTCCACAGAAACACCATCCCTAGAGATCACGTGTCCAAGAAAAGTAACATTTATCAACCAGAATTCACTTTTCTTTAACTTCCCAAACAATTGCTTATCTCTGAGTCGTTGCAAAACCAACCTTAAGTGTTGTTCATGTTCTTCTTGACTTCTAGAATAAATCAATATATCATCAACGAATACTATCACAAATTCATCTAGATAAGTCTTGAACACCCTATTCATCAAGTCCATAAAAGAGGCTGGTGCATTCGTAACCCCAAATGGCATGACAAGAAATTCGTAGTGCCCGTACTGAGTCCCGAAAGCTGTCTTCTCAACGTCTTCAGCTTTAATCTTCAATTGGTGATACCCAGATCTCAAGTCAATCTTAGAAAAGATTTATGCTCCTTGCAACTGATCAAATAAATCATTAATATGTGGCAACGGATACTTGTTCTTTATAGTTACCTTGTTGATCTCTCGGTAGTCAATACACATTCTCATTGTCCCGTCCTTCTTCTTCACAAATAACACCAGTACACCCCACGGTGATACACTTGGCCGAATGAACCCCTTATCTAGTAAATCTTGCAGTTGAGTCTTTAACTCCTTCAACTCTACTGGAGCCATTCTATACGGTGCCCGTGAAATTGGTTGAGTTTGTGGCATCACATCTATCCCAAACTCAATTTCCCTCTCAATCAACATACTAGGTAAATCTTTTGGAAAGACGTCTGGAAATTCTTTTACCACTGGTATATCTTCTAATTTTAGTTCAGTACTTCTAGTGTCAAGTATACTACACAAGAATCCCCGACATCCCTTTTTCAACAAACGACAAGCTCTGGCAGCTGACACCAAATAAGGCGGTGATACTACGCTTATCCCTTGAAAACAAAATACATCTTGATTGGGCAATAGAAATGTTACTCTTTTATTCTCACAATCGATAATGGCATGATTTGCAGATAACCAATCCATCCCCAAAATGACATCAAAATGTTGAATAACCAATGGCACTAAGTCAACAGTCAAACCCCTACCATTCACATCAATCTCACAAGCTTTAAAGACACCCGAACTTACTAGTGGAGCTCCTGATGGAAGTGAAACAGACAAATCAAAATCTAGTAGTTCTAAGGGTTTATCTAAATATTTAGCAAATGGGTGTGAAATAAAAGAGTGAGTTGACCCCGAATCCAATAATACTCTAACAGGTTGTGAGCAAATAGGAAGTATACCTTAAACCACAGTATCAGCAGCAGCTGTCTCCCCAGGCTTAAGCTGAAAATACCTTCCTTATCGTTGCTCCCTCCATTGAGATTGTTGCTGAAGTGACCTCTAACTTGGTGCACTTCCCACAGATGAACTAGAGCTTCTTGGTCCTCTCTTTGGGCAATTACGTTCCCGATGCCCCAGGTCGCCACATAAATAACACCGTACTCTACTGTCATCTACACCTTGTCTCGGAGTAATACTTTGTCTTGGTACATTCTGTCTTGATAGATTGGGACAACCTCTTGCCACGTGTCCTGGCCGTCGACAGTTGTTGCAAATGATAGGAGACAAGTTGCACATTCCCCAATGATACTTACCACAGATCTGACACTTGGGCGTATTCTCTAACACTCATATTACCCTGACTGAGATGAGAAAACTCTCGGGCCTTCTAATCACTAAAAGATCGAGGAATATTTTGTTTCAAGAACTCCTCAATAAACCCATTCCAGGTAGTAGGTGCTCCTTGCCTTAGTACTGACGTCCACCAATTTTGTGCTTATTCTTTTAGAGTATCTGAGGCAAACAAGACCTTCTGTTCCTCTGTACATGGCAAAGCATGAAAAATTCTCTTCATATCGGTCAATCAATGGTCAGCCTTCATCGAATCAGGTTCTCCTTTGAATTGCCCTGGCTTTTGCTTGTAGAACATGGCAATAGTTGTTAGTTCTGTTCTTTGTTCTGGATTTCCTCAGTAACTCGAGTTTCAGCCACTCTTACCAACTTTTTCATGACTACTTCCATTCTGTCCATACGAGTCGAAGATGGGTTCTCACCTCCAGACATCTCTGCTTGACACCCACAACAAAGTATATGCATACACATCATTTTTAAATAAATTACTGTGCATGCTAAACAATATTTTAAAGCATGCTAAATAAACGTGTATGCATAATCATATAACTACGTGTCATTGTGTGCACACTCACGCGTCGTCACTCGTACCCAAGGCTCTATAGCCTATTGCTCTGATACCAAAAATTGTCATACCCCAACCCGCCCCCACGGGCTAGGATACGTGTAACAAGGACAACAAGGACCAAACAATCATTTTTTAACGTTCCAAAAATAACATTTTAAACTGAAATACCGGGGGTAAAATAGCTTTCTATTTATCAAACAAAATAATAAATAAAAAAAAGTAAAATCAAGTTTTAAAATTATCGAATGGTACTTGTACAGAGTTCCCCCTATTACAGCACCATTTCCCCTGTTAAACAAGAATTGAAATACCAAAATATCACCAACATATTAAACATTAATCATTAATCAGTACATGGTACTAATCATGCAATTGGAGTATTTAATGATTCATAACACCAATTAAATATTCACAACAGTATATGGTCGCAGGCGTGTCAAGTAATCAACCACCATTGTTCTGGACCCCTGATTCTGGGTCATTCTCACTTTGTCGTCGTTTTAAAAATGATATCACACACTCTCAAGTGACCGAAGTCAATTCGTTGTGGTCGTCACCACCGTCCCCTTTTATCTGAGGATTTCATCATCATCCCCCTTTTCTCTGAGGAATGGCGTCCCTTATATACGGGCTAAATAATGGTGATTATCACTTGAGACCCTTTGATCCAAATAAGCACATAAGCAACTCAACATGTCAACATGGCAATTTCAGCATTTTTGGACATGTTAAATAATAATTAATCACATGCTTTTCTACTTAATCACAATTAAGCAATTTAAGCATTCACTAACAAATAAATAACATTAAATATCCAATTTTGTGATTAGGACACTCACCTCACGAATAAGTCTCAAATAAGCCTAGAAATCCCAAACTCATTCGCAAAACTAGCTCTAATTATTCCCAATGCTATCTCTACATATATATATATATATCTCACATATATATATATATCACCCCTCAAAATAGGTCACAGAAAAACATCATCAAAAGTGAAAAAGAAAGATATAGAAATAATCCCCTCACCTTCTCGAGTCCGAATATGGCTTCGGTTTGCGAAACAGAGGTCGTACGACGAAGCTACGGCGACAATATGGCGTGAAATCCTTTTTTTTTTTCTCTCCCGTTGAAAATAAAAATAAGAAAATTGGGGGTATGAGATATATCTCATACCACTTTGTCATCTACCTCATCACACTTTAAAACATAGAAATCAAAACAAAAGTTTTGAAGAGTTAGATCACTTTAAAACATAGAAATCAAAACAAAAGTTTTGAAGAGTTAGATCTAACTCTTCAAAACTTTTGTTTTGATTTCTATGTTTTAAAGTGTGATGAGGTAGATGACAAAGTGGTATGAGATATATCTCATACCCCCAATTTTCTTATTTTTATTTGCACCCTTATTACTTTCTAAAGTTTATTATGAAATCCCCTAACAATTATATTAACTACCCCAATATCTAAGTGGGTATGTCTATGTCACGTATGGGTCCCAAAAGTAGTCCCAAATATTTTATGAAGTTTTTAATTAACCTACTAGTTACGAACCATATCCCTATTTGCTCTCACATGGATACCCAAACCGGTACCATAAAAGATCATAATTAACAATTAAATATTAAAAGCAATTAAACAAATATTCATTTAATCACATAAATGCAACTATATGCAATTTATCCACTCTGGACCTCCCGTGGGTCCCATTTCACATCTGTCCAACTGTGCCATTATCAAAACACTTATCTGCCATTATCAAAACACTTATCATATTGGGGTAACTGGAACTTACCCAAATATCACATACAATTAATTATACTAATTAATGCATGAAAATTAAATATTACTTCCATTTTCTGGGTATGAGTATTACACTTGTATTAAGCATTGAAAGCAAAAATGTGACTTGAAAGTAAGACCATGAAGTTTTTTTTTTCTCTTCATTTGGGGATTTTTTTCTCTTCATTTGGGGTTTTTTTTTCCTCTGACTTATGCACTTTTTATCCCATTTTGGTGAGAAACATTTTATGTTGGTTTAACTTATTGCTAGGGATTGTGATGGTAAATTGGTTACTGGAACAGCTTCTGTTTTCTCTTCCTCTTCAAGCTGAGCTTGTGCTATGGTAGAGGCCCTTATGTTAGCCAAGAATCTTCAGCTTCTGTGATTCTGCTGTCCTTGTTGATTCTCTTAGCAATGGCTCTGGTGGTTTTCCTTGGATGATTGAGTCTCTTAAATTTGTTTAGATGCTGTAAACTTGCTGAAGTTTTTTCCTTCTTTTAAGTTTTGTTTCATTAACTGGCAGGGCAACATGGCTGCCCATTGGATTGCTTCTAGCAAGTCTCAAGGATCTTTGGGTCAGGATTGGATAGTACACACACCTAGGGCTCTCCTTCACTTCATTTGTTTTGATTTCCTAGTTTGGGAATAGGATGACATTTTGTACTTCTGTTGTTTGTTGATATAAAATTTCTTTTGTTAAAAAAAACTCTTTTATCAACCATAGATGATTTGCGAGTGGGATATGAACTTGGGTCTCTAAACTCTTTTATAAAATAAACTTTAGAAGATTTGATGCACGTATTGGAGTGAAAAACTTTGATAAATCAAATTCAATGCATCAAATTTTAGAGGTTTTTGGGACAGAAAAGAACCAATTTTGTGATTCATAAGTGAACCAGTTAATGATATATCTGGAACCAAAGAGGACCATCTTCAACCCATACTCAATTGAATAAAAGTATCTTCAACCCATATCAAATCATATTTGAGTAAAAAAATCCTTAAAAATAGGCCTCTCCCATCCTTACTCATACCCACATCAAAATTGGAGTATGTGAATATTGTCATTCCAATTTGGTTTTATGTTTGAGTAGAACTTAATTTGATATAAGTTTGAGTCAAAGACTGGAGGAGGTTTTTGAGCACTTTTACCCATATTTAAATTTGGTTTTGAGTAAGGATTGGAGATGTCCTTATATACACACACATTCACACCCACATTATCATACATCGGATTCAAAGTTAGTGTTACTTTCTCTTCTTCATGTCTCTGGGTAGTTAATTAATTCTTATGGTTTATTATGCATTGTCTACACTTTGATCATATTATACAGAAAGAGCTCTTGGAACTGTGAAAAAACACTCATTTTGAAGCCACAAATTCATAATTTGTAATTTACTTTTCACCATCTTTTCTTTTCTTTTCCTTTCTATTTTCCTCACTGTTTTTCTTATTACCCAAACAAAGAAATGTGATTTTCCACGTGTTTGATTTTCTTTCCCCCCAAATAATCCATATAACAAATATAACAAACAAAGCCTTAATTAATTCTTATGGGTCGTTGTCTATTGTGTGCTTTTTGATTCTGTTTTACAGAAACATATATTGGAAATGTGAAAAAACAAAAACAAAAAAACACTCACTTGGACCAAGCATTTTCATCATGGGGCGTGGAAATGTACTGTATTTCTCAGCCAAATCAGACAACAAAGACAGATTCCGATGTGAAGTGGAGGATCAGGGTTGTGACGTCGATAGTGTAATCGAATGGCATGATAGAAGATTCGGGTCACACGTGAAGAGTAACATACGTAGGACACCTCTAATGATCGCTGCCATGTATGGAAGTGTACAAGTCTTGAAATACATACTCGAATCAGGCAATGCAACTTTTGATACGGATGACATAACTGCTCCAAGCTGTGTTCACGAGTAGAATAACAAGAACCCATTTGAAGTTATCGATATGCTCACAAAAAGGTACAATGTTAAAGCTACTCCATTTAAGTATTTAACTTTTCCTGATCATTGCGGTCCTTTAGGAGATTGGTCGGATGACAGATGAGTTTATGATGTTCGAGTACAAGGTCAAAAATTGCCCTATGAATTGCGGATACTATAATTGTCATTACAGGCACCATAATGATAAATTGTGGAGAAGAGACCTTCGGACCACGTCGTATAGCTCAACTCAGTGCTCTCTTGAGAAATGCCTTAGTCCCACAGATTGTAAGTTTTCACATGGAGATTTGGAGGAATTTTTTCACCCAGAAAAGTTCAGGACTTCGATTTACCTTGAGGGGATGTTATGTCAATGACATTTTTGCTACTTCGCTCACAATACCGAGTTTGCCACTTGATTGCCAAGATTGTGATCTAAACATGTCTTTAGGGAACACCACAGAAGTATACTATGCTCCAATGAACAAATATGGGACAAGATACTAAAATGCATGTCTTCCACTGAAGCCTATCCCATGGGGTACTCATCACCACCTGCATATGCTTCGGATACCCACAGAGAGCCGAGCCAAATTCATACGTACAATACCTATCCCATACGGTACTACCCATCAACACCCGCCTATGCTAAAAATACCCACATAGAATCGGATCAAATTCACACATACAATGCTTATCCCACGGGGTACTATTCATTAGGATCTGCCTATGCTACGAATACCCACGGAGAATCGGGCCAAATTGAGACATACAATGCCTTTCCCACAGAGAATCAAAGCTAGAATGAGCTGGTATGTAGTTCCGTTACTGTCTAAACATCTCTGGTACATTAAAAAAAGGTAACATCATGTACATCTCTTGAAAGACAAAGATGAAATCCAATAGTTACATCCTAGGACATCTGAAATTTCACTTTTTTTTTCCAAAAAAATTTATGGGTTATGTAGATTAGCAGAGGTTGTTCAAAGTAGTTGGGGTGTTTGATGATTCAAGGTAGATTTTTGTCGAAAAAAGGGTTAATCAATAAAAGAAAAGCCAAAGAGGCACATACAAATATACAAGGGGCATACCTCAGGATAAACAATAAGTTCAAAAAAGTATAGAAACCTATACTATCATGGATGGGAGACTATCAAAACTAAAAAGCAAAGAGAGAAACCCAACCCAACCGTCCACAAGGAACAACAAAGCCAGAAGACATCGTGAAGAAATTAAGGCAAAACAACGCAGGGAAGTGGGACAACCAAAAGAAACAAAAACATGACCCCAAACAGAAAGGACAAAAAATGGAGGGCTCTGGCAAGATCTGTAGTGGCCTTTAGGACGACTGTCACTAAATTTCATCTTTGCCTCTTGTTTCATTTGTCTGGAAGAGATGGAGCTGAGAGGAGTCAGGTTCCCTTCTACAAGGGATGTGACAAAATCTTCCTCAAACTCCTCTACCTCCAAACTAGGGAGAATACAGGGGTCCTCTCTATCCTCCTCTTTCACAGAAGAGGGGTGGTGAGAAGAGCTGGCTTCCGGATCAGACATCCCAGTAGGAGAGGGAGCAGCAAGAACAGCCTTCAACGGGAATTGATCATTCTCATCAAAGTCTTGGGCAAGCAAAGAGAATAAATTTCCCACATTCTTGGGGACATCCACAGTGCCAAACATTAAACCTTCTCCTTTGTTTTTACCCTCCACAACTTTCCACACCCCAACCTCTGCCTTTTTGTTGTAGTTGTTCTTAGGAGCTTGTGGGGCCTGGCTGGTAACGACTAGAGTTCTGTTGCAATTTATCATGAAATTTTTTAAGTATTCTATTCCAAAAAAGCCTAATTTTATTTCAGTTGCATCATTAGTAATACTTTATCTTTCTGCTTTATTTTGGCTTGTGGAAGTTGATTGTCTCAGTTTATCTTACTGCTTTATCGGTTTTTATATGGTTATGATCACAACGATATTGAAGCTCAGGTTTAGATATGACATAGGCTCAAAGAAACTTTGGTACCCCTCTTTTTTTTTTTTTAATCAAAATTTCATTTCAGGCCTTCTATTATAAAAGTGTATCACTTGAGGCCCGCGAATTTACACTAGATTTAAATAAGGACTATTGAGGACAATCGGTTTCAATTGAGGACAATTATTTCAGACCTGTAATGGTTATATTTGTTCATGATTGTCCTCAGATGAAATCGCTTTAAAAATCGAGGCCCTAAGTCATGCAATTAATAATAGAGGATCCAAAACAAAATTTAGGTAAAATAGAGGAACCAAAGTTTTATTTGAGCCTACAACACAATCAACGTTCAACTATAGCAGAAGGGTGACTTGAGAATGTAAGAAGGCAAACGTTCAAAGTTTCAGTTGGACCTTGATGAAAGGGAAGACAAAAAGCAATATTGTCTGAAAGAAAAGAAAGATGCTATAAGCATATTTCAATTTTTAAGCCACTTTCCTTTCCATCTTTAATTCAGAGATCCATACAGAGCCATAGTCAAGTGGTGGTTCAAGAATTTATAGCCTGTTTGTGTTAGCCCTTTGGGATAAGAGAATTTTTTTTTTTTTTTTTTTTTTTTTATACTGGATAAAAGATTTTTTAAAGAAGCTTTTTTGGGTTAGCTTTTAAAATAATTCTAACGTTTTAGGATAAGCGATTTTTTAAAGAAGTTTTTTTGTTTAGTTTTATAAATGAATCAGATATTTAGAATGCTAGCTCTATTGCCAAAGTAGCAATGGCTAATGTCAGATAAAAAATTGTCGCTAAAAGTTTTAGCGAAAAAAAAAAATGTCGCTAAAAGTTTTAGCGATATTTTTTTGCTCTGGCAATAGCAATACATTTTTAGAAAGCTGCAAAAAAGATAATCCAACCGGAGACATTAGAAACAATCTCTATAGCTATGAAATCCCTGCCATGGACGAGACTTCTCTAGCTCCAAGAGACATGGCTCTGCCTATATTAGCTTTCCAAAAGTCAGAGGTGGGGAAGTAGATGGCTTTAATCACTTGGGCCCAAAGAGATTGAGGCTCCAAGCTTGTTTAACTAGAATGGGCAAAATTGATCTGTTCAATTTTTTTTTAAACCCATGCCTCCATCCAATTTTTTTGTTATCAGCACATTCCAATTTAGCCAAAGGATTCTTCTCTTCCGTAACACTGTTCCACCAGAAGTTTGCCATTTTTGCATTGATGGCATTACAAATAGTTTTGGGGTACATAAAGATGGACATCGCGCGAGTAGCTATGAATAGCTTGAATAACCGCCTTTAGAAGCACTTCTTACCAGCTCCGGACATTAGGTTCTCCTTCCAACCTCCATTTTTGCCCGAGATTTATCTAGGATAGAGTCCAATGCATCCTTCTTAGATCTACCACATTGTGTGGGAAACCCAAGTATTTTCCATGTCATTTAAGGTTGAAATGTTAGCTTGTATCAACAGGGAGTTGTTGATAAAACATCGGAGTGATAGCACTTAACAAAATCCCTGATTTATTATTATTGAGATTGATCTTTTGACCCAAAGCATAGCAATATTTGTTGAGGATGTCCATCAAAGAATCAACATTAGACTTGGAAGCTTTGATAAACAACATCGAATCATCAGCAAAAAAGATATGGTTAAGAATTGGATAGGACATGGATATAATTTCATCCTTGTCGTACAAACATCTGCCACGACATTGTGAGTTAAATCATTCAAAACTTCCCGTAAGCGTGATAAAACGGTTAGGGATAGCCAATAGCGGATCTCCTTGTCTCAATCCTCGTTGGGGTTGAAAGAAAGGGCAAGTGTTCACTGTTAAAGATTATGATTTATAAAGTGACAGTAACACATTGCATCACCAATCTAACCCATTTAGCTAGCATCATACCCCCATTGACAGTTGAAGTAACTTCCAAGAAATACCATTCAACTCCACCATAGGCTTTATTTATGTCCCTTTAATGGCCACATCGAAAATTCTATATACCTATTTTCTTGCATCTTAGATAATGCAGGTCTTATTGGGCTATGTAAATATTGTTGTATCTTGAAATATTAGCTCTCCCGTGAACCAAAGGTACTTATGGGTTGGGGCTCTATTAAATTGATCAATCAAAGGCTTCAGTCGATTGGTCTATGATTTCCAAGATCGAACACTTTCCAGTTTATTGAGATTCCATGCATCAAATTTAACTTTTATGTAACAAAGTAGTGGTTTAATTTATCCTTTTAGATAAGGGTGTTAGCGGTCGGTTTTTCGGTTTTTTGTGGTTTTTAAAACCGTCCAATAGTTTCGGTTTTGATCGGTTATTTGGTTAGTTTTTGCTTGCACATACATTTTATAAACAGACCAATCGGTTTTTTGTCCAATCGGTTTCGGTCGTTTTCGGTTTTTGCAATCACCCCTACTTTTAGAGGTTGCTCGTGAAAGAATAGAACTAGTTTTATAATTCATAACTAAACTAGTTCTATATATTCAAGTGTTTGGTAAAATACCCTCAAAATCATCAATCAGAGTGGTCAAATACCATAGCATCGAGCTGATGAGGATAATTGAAAACAGTTACGTTGTGGGCCCCTTATTTCCTTCTTGCTTATGTGGCATGAAACTATTGGAGGCCACACTACTCAACCGCGTCGTAGCCGAACAAGAAAGGGCGGGAATTAGGGAATTAAAAAACAGAGTTCAATTGAATTGAATCCTCTGGACTCTGGACTCTCTCTCTCTCTCTCTCTCTCTCTCTCTCTCTCTCTCTCTCTCTCTCTCAAGAAATTCAAATCAGAGACTCCATTCTTCATTCATTTTCTCTCTAAAGGTATGATTGTGTTTTAATTGCAGAGTTCTTACACATGTATTTGCAAAATTTGAGATTTTGTGCCTTTCTATTGAATTTTTTTTTTCCCCCCCTGATTGTTTGATTTTATGAAGTCTTGTTGAAATTGAAACAAATTGATGAAATCTTGAGAGGACTTTCTGGCCTTGAAAAAAAAATGGCATATGTTAACATTAATAATTTCGTTGATACCCAACGTAATTAGATATTTTGTGAAATCTATATGGCCTTTTGAATTGGTTACCTGATATGGGTTTCTCTACATTTGTAGACACAAACATAAGTAAATCTTCACCAGAGGAGGTGTAGCTCTTTAACTTAAGGCTCTGATTGATTTATAGATTTAGTGATGGAAAGACAAAAAAACAAAAAGATAGCATTTTCCTTTGTCTGGTTTCCAAGGAAAATAAAAAGGGCAAAATAAATATATATATATATATATATATAGTGAAAGATAGGTTGAAAATTTTGAATTTTGTGAGTCATTTTGCTCCCTATTTTCTTGGGTGGCGACAATATTGAATTTTTTTAATTTTAATATTATTTAAACATGAAGAAGTGTAAGGAAAATTATAAGGGAACTAGTTTTCCTTTCCCTAGTCGAAGATTCTGTTTGGTTCATGGATTTAGTGTGGTAGAGGAAAATAAACTATAGAGGAAAAGATTTTCCTTTGTTTGGGTAATTAGGAAAAGAGGAACGAAAAAATGCGGTGAAAATTAACTAAAAATTTTAAAATTATGTGATTTACTTACTTCCCTTCCTCTTTTCTTGAATTACTATTTTCTTTTAAGATTTTAATTATAGAACCTCTTTTCTTCATTTGGTGACCTAATGTTACTTAAGCATGGAGGAAGACACAAGGATAGATAAAAGGTTTTACGTACCGTTTTCCTTTCCCTTCTCTTTTCCTTCCTCTAAATCCATAAACCAAACAGAGTCAAAGAATGATGAAACATGTAATGATTTTGAGGTGAGACAGTCTTTATATAATTATTTAGCTCTTGATTTCCTGGGTTTTATGTAGTTTTTGGGTTAAACCTTTGATTTAACCGTCTTCTAAATTGCATGATTCTTTTGGTTTTTTCCATTCTCACACACACGCACACACAAACATACAGACACTTATGTGTCAGTTCAAAATGTAATGCAAGTTTTGGTAATGTAAAAGTTAATAATCTTGACATGACAAAGATAGAAAAGAAAATAAGTTGGATTTCTAATACCAGGATGTTTATGATATATCTGGAACCAAAGAGGACCATAGCCAACAAAGAATTGCCTTAATGTGAGAAATGGCTTATAGGAGAGCCCTACTTTTAAGGGGGTTTTTTTTTTTTTTTTTTTAAATTTGATTTGATATGGGTTGGAGATGGTTTTTTTCAAATTTTACACTCAAATAAGGGGAAATAAAATTTGAGTAGGACCATACCATTGGAAAGCCTCATATCAAATGAAGCATTTTGCATTTTTTTTTTCTTTTGCAAATGAGTGAAAAATTGAATATGGGTTTACTCAAACCTGTATCAAAACTAGAGTATGTGAATAGTGTTATTTCAATTTGGGTTTAAGTTGGAGTTGAACTCAATCTCATACAAGTTTGAGTCAAGGTTTTTGTGTTAAGTATTGGAGATGCCCCGTACACAAACATTATCACACATTGGAATGGAAGTTAAGGTTACCTTCTCTTCTTCATGTTTCTTGGCAGTTAATTAATTCTTATGGGTTGTATTTTTATGTATTCGGTGCTCCCTGACCACATTTTACATAAAGAGCTCTTGGAACTGTGGAAAAAAAACACTCATTTGGACCAACCATTTTTCGTTATGGGGCCTCGAAATGTACTCTATTTCTCTGCCAAATCAGACAACAAAGACAGATTCCAAAGTGAAGTGGAGGATCGGGGTTGTGATATCGATAGTGTGATCGAATGGCACGGTAGGAGATTCGGGTCACACATGAAGAGTAACATACGTAGGACACCCCTAATGATCGCTGCCATGTATGGAAGTGTACAAGTCTTGAAATACATACTCGAATCAGGCAATGTCGATGTCAATACAACTTCTGACACGGATAACATGACTGCTCTAAACTGTGCTCACGAGTACAATAACAAGAACCCATCTCAAGTTATTGATATGCTCACAAAAAGATACAATGCGAAAGCCACTCCGTTCAAGGATCTAACTTTTCGTGAACCTCGCGGTCCTTTAAGAAATGGGTCGGAACAGACAGATGAGTTTATGATGTTCGAGTACAAGGTCAAGATTTGCCCTATGAATTGCGGATATTTTCATTGTCCTTATAGGCACCAGAATGATAAATTGTGGAGAAGAGACCTTAGGACCACGTCGTATAGCTCAACTCAATGCTCTCTTGAGAAATGCCTTAGTCCCACAGATTGTAAGTTTTCACATGGAGATTTGGAGGAGTTTTTTCATCCAGAAAAGTTCAGGACTTCGATTTGCCCTGAGGGGATGTTATGTCAACGACATTTTTGCTACTTTGCTCACAACAATTTGGAACTACGTCGTCCCTCCCCCGCTCCAATACCGAGTTTCCCACTTGATTCCCAAGATTGTGATCCAAACATGTCTTTAGGGAACACCACAGAAGTGTACTATGCTCCAATGAACCAATATGGGACAGGATACTATAATGCATGTCTTCCACTGAATCAGAGTTCGTCTGGAGTGGTGGCGAACACCTATCCACAAGGGCACTACTCTTCAACACCGGCCTATGCTACAAATTCCCACAGAGATTCGGGCCAAATTCACACGTACAATGCCTATCCCAACGGGTACTATTCATCACCACCAGCCAATGCTACAAATACCCACAGAGATTCGGGGCGAATTCACACGTACAATGCCTATCCCAACGGGTACTACTCAGCAGCACCGGCCTATACTACAAGTTCACACACAGAATCGGGTCAAATTCACACGTACAATGCTTATCCCTTGGGGTACTCATTAGCACCTGCCTATGCTACGGATAAGAAACAAGAATCGGGCCAAATTCACACGTACAATGCCTATCCCATGGGGTACACATCAGCACTTGCCTATGCTAGAGATCCCCACATAGAATCGGATCAGATTCACACGTACAATGCCTATCCCATGGGGTACACATCAGCACTTGCCTATGCTAGAGAAGATAACCACATGGAATCGGATCAAATTCACACGTACAATGCCTGTCCGCAAAACTCATCAGCCACTTCCTATGCTACAAATACCCACAGAGAATCAGGCCAAATCTACACGTACAATGCCTATCCCATCGGATACTCATCACCACCTGCCTATGCTACAGATACCCACAGAGAGTCGAGCCAATTCACACGTACAATACCTATCCCACAGGGTACTACCCATCAACACCTGCCTATGCTACAAATACCCACTTAGAATCGGATCAAATTCACACGTACAATGTTTATCCCACGGGGAACTACTAATTACAACCTGCCTATGCTACGGACACCCACAGAGAATCTGGCCAAATTGAGACATACAATGCCTATCCCACAATCCCACAGAGAAGCAAAGCTAGAATGAACTGGTATACGTAATTCCTTTAGTGTCTAAACATCTCTGGTACGTAAATAAGCAACATTATGTACATGTGTGATAGGAGAATGATGATAAATCATGTTACATAAAGTTTTGGAAGTAACCATTTCTATTGAAAGACAAAGATGAATTCCAATGGTTACATCCTACAGGACATCTGAAATTTCACTTTTTATTTCCAAAAAAAAATAATATCCAAAAACAAATTATGGGTTATGTAGATTAGCAGAGGTTGTTCAAAGTAGTTGAGGTGTTAAATGATTCAAAGTAGTTTGAATTTGACGATATGCAATTTTTCATTGACATGAAATATTTTAAAGTTCTCTCTTCCAAAAAGCCTAATTTTATTTCAGTTGCATCAGTAATACTTTATCTTACTAATTTATTTTTGCTTGTGTGAAAGTTGATTGTCTCAGTTTATCTTACTGCTTTATCGGTTTTTCTATATGGATATGAAATAGGCTCAAAGAAACTTTGGTACCCTCTTTGTTTTTTTTCAATCAAAATTTCATTTCTGGCCTTCTATTATAAAGTGTATCACTTGAGGCCCTTGAATTTGCACTGGATTTAAATAAGGACTATTTAGGACATTCGGTTTCAATTGAGGACAATTATTTCAGACCTGCTATGATTGTCCTCAAATGAAATCGCTTTAAAAATCGAGGCCCTAAGTGATGCAATTAATAAGAGAGGATTCAAAACAAAATTTGGGAAACTTAGAGGGCACCAAAGTTTATTTGAGCCTACAACACAATCAAAGTTCAACTATTGCAGAAGGGAGACTTGATAATGTAAGAACGCAGACTTAGGTTTCAGTTGGACGTTGATGAAAGAGAAGACAAAAAGCAATATTGTCTGAAAGAAAATAAAAATGCTATAGAGAAAGGAAGCATATTTTAATTTTTAAGCCTCTTTCTTTTCCATATTTATTTCAGAGATCCACACACAGCCTTAGGATAAAACTGAAAATTATGTTGAATTTAAATACTGAAAAGTTTAAGTAATTTGTATTTGCAATACTGAAAACAGTGTTTCAAGAACTAAAATACACTACATTCAGTGATTATTTTCAGTAGAAAATTTTCACTTAACATTTTAAGCGGATTTTTGGTTGCTTTTTCACTTAAGTGGTACATTATCAAACGATTGGGTTATCAAACACATCCTTAGTCAAGTGGCTGTTCAAGAGTTTCTAGCCTATTTTTTGGGATAAGAAATTTTTTAAAGAAGCTTTTTTGGGTTAGCTTTTAAAATAAAACTAACTTTTTTGAGATAAGAGATTTTTTAAAGAAGTTTTTTTTGTTTAACTTTATAAATGAATCAGATTTTTAAAAAGCTGTGAGAAAGGTAATTAAACTGGAGACATTATTAGAAACAATCTCAAATAAGTGATTGTTGACCCTGGAAAAGCTAACCCAAAAGACTATACATCTTTTTTTGGATTATTCCGTAAACAATTAGAACATAGCTGAGGTTCCTAGAAAAATAAAGAAAAAGTGACAAAACCAAAATGATATTGGTCCTTTCTTCAGTACCTTTTAGGTTCAATACATTAATGCATCATAGGGGACTAAACTGTAAATAGAATCAAGGAGATATGCTTATTAACCAAATTTTGAGACAATTTTCACAAATACCAATTTTATTTGCAATGTGAACTGAGGAACTTATGACAGGCAACAAGGCTGCAGGAATATTAATATGAACTGAGAAAGGGGTGAAAATGAACTCACAAGTCCCAAGTGCCTAGAGGCTATAGAAAGGACAAAAATAGAAAAAGTAACATAACACATATATGTCACATGTACTGGGGTACGAGTATAGAATGCGACTATGCGAGTATGCATCTAAGTGTTTGGACTTTCCAAATTCATGTAGTTAAGGATACGCAGATATGGCAATAAATCTATACTTTTCTTATGTTTTTAAGAGAAAATAGCGTCTTTATGTAACAATAATACTTTTGAAATAATTATGTAGCAAAAGGAATATAATTCAAGACTTGAATCTACTATTATTCAAATCCCTAATTAACATGTTTCTTGGTGAGTGTCCAACCAAAAGTATCAAACACATATCTCATACCCTTGCCCGAATGTTAGATGTCTGACACTGGTAGTTCAACCTACCAAGAAGGTCACAGATTCTTTGAAACCTTCTAGTATGCTGGAGCTTGAAAGGAAGAGAAAAAGGGCAGCCCAATGTACGAAGCTCCCACAGTACAGGGTCCGAGAAAGGGTCGGACCATTTGGGTCAATTATACGCAGCTTTACCTAACTTTTTTGCAAGAGGCTGTTTCCACGACTCGAACCCGTGACCTTTTGGTCACACGGCGGCAACTCTTACTGTTGCGCCAAGAGGAAGAGAAGATGAAATAAATAAATCTAAAAAAGAAAATAAAATTTGCAATTAAAAGAGCATCTTATATACCTCTTTCTTTAAAAATGTTCACTTCATACATCCAAGCAGAGCCTTAGTTGATTGATTAATTCCCCAAAAGTGAATTGAATTTCAAAAGGGAGGATTAGTTTTTTGGTGATTTTGTATAAGTATAATGATTTACTTCTCAAATTGGAATCTCAAATTTAGTTCCCAAATAATTTACAGTTTTACCACATGTTGCGACAATGATTGATGGTACCAAAGACCACTTTATGTAGTACAACTGGCAAAGTAGAATTCAAATTTGGAAAGCATATGACATTACTTTTAAGGGTAAATATCACCTAAACCCCCTGAGGTTTGCACCGATCACAAACGTCACCCCTCACGTTTCATATCACAACTACCACCCTTGTCAATTAACAGAGTTAAACGGAGCTAACAGAAATTGCAAAATGACCAAAATAACCTTATGAACCAACCTGCTATATAATTATAAATAAAAGAGAATATCATTGGAACACCCACACACGTGACGTTGAGAATCTAAAAAAACTCTGCATAAACCCAAAAAAAACCCTAGAAAATTTGTTGGAAACTTCTATTCCCTCTCTCATTGGTAGAATCGAATCGATTCAGCTTCGATTCACCTCACGTCCTTCAATTTTCCTTCTCGTTTCACTCAAGTCCCCAACTAAATCTTGCGTTCGAAGCTAGGAAACCCTATTCTCTATTCTAATCTTCACAGACTATGGATGATGCAAAGCACGATTTGCTGGTTCATTGTTGTGGTTCTGTGTACACAATCTCAGATGTTGACCCTGATAGGTACAGTCATCTCGACTTACTTTCTGATGCATGTGAAAAGTCCCTTAAAGATCTTTCCACAAGCGCAGGAGTGACAATGACCCTACACCATTCTGTACCTGGTTCAACAACTAGAAAGATCATAGAAGGTGAAGATGATGTGTTGAAAATGTTTGATCTTAACAAGGGCTATAAGAAGATTTGTGTGTTTTTAGAGACATCTAGTGGGACAGCTGGAGTTGGTAGGGGTGGTGGGATAGTTGCTGTGCAAGGACCTAGTCTAGGCCAATCAATGGGTGTTGGTGCTGGAGTTAGGAGAGGTAAAAGGGTGAAAGCATTAGTAAGGATGCCATTTAGGAAGTCGAGAGTTAAGAGTGTGAGGCCAAATATTGAGGTTGAAATACATCATTCTGATGATTCAGACTCTGGTGGTTCTAAGGACTCAGTTGGAAGTATGAGTAGTTCTGATGATGAATGGATTTTCAGAGTGAGGATGAGGGTGAAAGCAGCAGCTTTGAAGCCATCGATGGGGATGTTGAGGCTGAAATGCATGATAGTGACAGTCATGGTGAATTTTCAGATTATGGATCTGATGATAATGCTGGACATTATTCAACTGATGGAGAAAATGATGGGGCATTAAACATGGATAGATACATAAAAGGGAGGTTATTTGAGATGAATGAAGGACAAAAGATTGTGCTTGAGGAGGGGCTGTTGTTTTCAGATGTTACACATTTTAGGACTGTCTTAAGAGAATATACCATACAACAAGGTTTTAGACTTGTAAGAGATAAGAATGAAAAGTGTAGGGTAACAGCACATTGTGGCAATGAAGGTTGTTCCTAGAGGATACATGCCTCCCCATTGCCTGATATGGTCACTGTAACAACCTACATTTCCATTTAATTATTTGTATTTGCATTTGACATATTTAAATTCAAATTGAAATTTCATGTTTAATATGTGTTCATAGAGCTATTTTAATTTATAATCTTCATGTTTTAGAATCTTGTGACTTGCTTTAGTTCATATTTAAAATTCTTTTAGGGTCAAAACTACAATTTTGTAAATTTAGTAATGCTTGTGTTGAATTTCAAAGTCTGTATTTCAAAACGGTGAAAACATTTACTTTTGACTCAAACAGTATTTTTATATGACCGAAAAACTATTTCTGATGTTGAAATGAATTTTCTGTATTTCGTGGTGAACACCGCACCGCGAAAATACCAGTTTATGTTCAAAACTGTCCGCACCCCATTGAACTTCCACAGATTTTGGAAGTGATATAAAGCAAGATTTGATATATGCTTTATTGCCATTTATGGAAACTAATCATTGTTAAAGCCTTGTTTGGATAGACTAGCCTTGAGTGTGTTGATGTTGTGCCATAAGCTTGAATTCCCAAACACTTCAACCTTGACCCCTATAGTCTATAATTGACCCTTAACACATCTGTAGAGATGTGTATTCGTATGTATCTGTGTGTGTATTCTACAACGTAAGTAAATTGAAAACAAAAATCTGATTTTGTTGAGTATTGAGGGTGGTTCTTGGCCACCAAGTATTAGAGTCTATATATATATACACCTCCTACACTCTCACACAAGGACTTTCTCTGCTTAATACATAAATACAGAGAGAAAAGAGAAAGAGTTTGAGAGTTTAATTTCAAAATTTTAGAGAGATAGAGCTCTTAATCCCCATAGCCAAAACTTGGGTTTGAATTTCCGATATTGCTTCTCTTTCTCAACAATTCTTCAATCTCTTAATCTCTATGAGTATTTAGAACCCACTTAGAATGTACTACATGTTTATTCACTGTGTGTTTGTTTAATTTTGTCAACCACCATTGATGAATTTGTGTATGAACTCCATAGCTTGAAAGTCATGATCTTTCAAACTTGACCAAAGTCTGATTTCTTAGATAAATATGAAAGGTTACATATCATATATGCCATGTTTAAAGTTTTAGAACTTAATTTGTTCATATGAAAAAGTACATAAGAAATTAAGTTTTGTCATCTTGTAATCTTTCATAAAATTCTAAAGCTATAGATTGATTCATGTAAAATTGGTTATAGTTTCATAATCCTTGCGAAAAATCGAAGAGATTCATATATTATAAGGCATGGCTCCTTAATTCTGAAACAGGGGAATTCTGACGAAGAAGACGAAGCTACTGCATGAACTCGCGTGCGCGATCGCACGAGCGACCCCTCGCGCGAGCCTTGTGGTTTCAGGCAGATAGGAAAGATCTTAATAAGAAAAATGAAAATTGGGCATATCGCGCGAGCGACCCGCGCGCGCGATCTCCCTGTATTCTGGCAGTTGGAAAAGTTTTATAAAAGAAAAGAAAAATTGGGCATATGGCGCGAGCAACCCCTCGCGCGAGCGACCCGCGCGTGTGACTTTGGACAGTTTCTAGTTTTTGCTTATTTCATGCTAAGGAACTGTTTGGTTGTTAACTTGTGGGTCTTTAAGGCTCTGTTTGCGAAAAATGTTAAAACAGATTATATTTTGGGTATGATTGGTCATTCAGGAACGACTATGAATTCAATTCTTTTCAAGCATACATTGTTGTTATTCTTAGCACTAAATATGTTCTGTGGATGGTTTTATGACATACATGTAGAGTCAGTTGTACATGCATGGTGAGTGTGAATGTTGGTCAGTGTGGAAAAGAGTAATGGTCAGTGTGGTATAGAGTGTGTGGTTGAGATTGTGTTATGGACACTCCCTGGTAAGTGAGTACCAAAGTGTGTTGTGGTTAAGATTACGGCGAGAGTGTCTTTGAAATGCGACGGTGGCAAAACTGGACACTCCCTGACACCCATGGAAGCGTTAAAGTGTGTGAAGTCGAACTTGGACATTCCCTGGCACCCATGGAAGTGCTAAAGTGTGGCCTACGGACACTCCCTGGTACCCGAGTCTGGATACTGCGTGAGGTTACCTTCGGTATTTGCGAGGCAGATTAGGTACTAAAGTGTGAGGCATTGGACACTCCCTGGTACCCTGGACCAAAGTGTGAGGCAAACTGGACATTCCCTGGCACCCCTGTGCTAAATTGTGGCTATCGGAGTATTTCAAAGATACTGGTGTGAGATAGTGGGTTGTTGTGTTTGTCGAGAGAAAAGAGTCTGTAAGATGAGATGGTGCATTGTTTTTCATACACGGTTACATATATGCGAATTAAAGCTTTCAAATGATATTGTGGTTGTTTTCTAAAAATGAACTCTATATTTAATGTAAACTTGTTGACTTAAATGAGAATTGGAAAATGGTAAATGAGTATGTGTTACATTCAAAGTTATCTTTTGAATACTCACCAGCTTCTTAAAGCTGACGACGTTGATGCGTCCTGGACATTCGTGTCTAGGCTTTTCAGGTTATGATATTGTTGGGCCATACGACTACACAAATTGAGAATCCCTGCTGGAAAGAGAATTTACTTCTATATGTTTCAAGTTATGAACTGTTTTGTAATAAGGATGACTGTAATAGATGTTAAGTTATTGTTTTGTTTTAAGGTGGCTTGTGCCTTAGTTAACCCTGTATTGTAATATGTAATAAGTTAGAAAACTTTGTAAGTTGTGATTGCTTTACTCTGATCTATATGTTTTTGTTGTTCGATGTTTGGGATGAAATCGATCCTTCAAACTGTCGCGACCTACGGGTCCATAAAGGAAATTAAACGCTTTCCATATTTATGCTACGTCGGGACGTGATAGTCACATTTAAGATCAAGACTTTACAATCAGCACACACATGCATAAGGGCAACCAAAAATCCTGAGGTCAACTCAGTTTGGATTGGGGAGAAGCTGGTAGAAACTCTATGAACCAATCCTGATGCAACTGCTTCTACTATCAATACTTTCTTGGTGGAGAACTATGAAGTTGAAGTAGGAAGAACGCAACTTTTTAAAGGGAAAAGAAAGGCATTGGATGTAATTGAGGGAAACCATGGTGACGCTTATGCTAAGTTGCCAAAGTATGCACATGAAATTCTTAAGACAAATCCTGGGAGTTTGGTGAAGTTAGAGCTGGAGAGGGTTCCACCTAATGTCAATCTACCTACTTTCAAGAGGTTTTTTATAAGTTTTGCAGCAATTCAAAATGGTTTCAAACAAGGATGTAGGTCA
Organism: Hydrangea macrophylla; assembly: GCA_033977485.1. Taxonomy (NCBI): domain Eukaryota; kingdom Viridiplantae; phylum Streptophyta; class Magnoliopsida; order Cornales; family Hydrangeaceae; genus Hydrangea; species Hydrangea macrophylla. Next base: position 112,201,598 of record CM066999.1, read on the forward strand.
TTTATAGGAGTTGATGGTTGTCATCTGAAGGGTCCTTATAAGGGTGTTTTATTGGCTGCAATTGCACTTGATGGGAACAATGGATTATTTCCATTGGCCATTGCTATGGTAGAATCAGAATGCAAAGGACAGTTGGTCCTTCTTCTTGTCTCATTTGGTGGATATCATTGGGGATGAAGAGCAATCAAAGCCCTGGACTATCATGTCTTATGGGCAGAAGGTACATAGTCGTTAAAATTCTCATTTTTAAGCACATTTTTATTCTTATAAAACTTCTAATCTTATATAATCTGATTGTTTTGACATAGGGAATTGAGGATGCCATGTTAGAGGTGATGCCCTGGGTAACTCACAGAAGGTGTTGTAGACACATTTTCAACAGCATGAAGGTGAAGTCCCCTGGATTAAAGTTGAGGAAGCACTTTTGGATTGCAGCCAGAGCACACACAGAAGCCAAATTTACACAAGCTATGAAGGTCATTGAGGGAATATCTAAAAAGGCATACACATGGCTTCAGAAGCATCCTTCAAATCATTGGGCAAGGTACACTTATGATAGTAGGGGTAAGTGTGATCATATCACAAACAACTTGGTAGAGTCTTTCAATAGTTGGATTGTGAAAATAAGGGAGAAACATGTGTTGGTTCTAGTTGATTCAATCAGGAAGAAATTGATGAGTAAACTTCACAAAAGGTATGTGAAATGTTCTGGATGGCAGAGCACGATTACTCCTGGGACCATAAAGAAATTAGATGAAGCTATTTTGGAATCTAGACAATGCAAAGTTGTTTTTGCTGGAGGTGATGAGTATGAGGTGTTAGAAATGACTAGGACATATATAGTCAACTTTAGGGACAAAAGTTGTTGCTGCAAGGAGTGGGACATTACTGGGATCCCATGCAAACATGCAGCTGCATGTTGTGCATCAACAAGAAGCAGAATTGAGGGTTTGTGTGATGATTACTTTTCTAGGGATAACTATGTGAAAGCCTATAGTGACATGATTCATCTTATATATGATGAGAGTTTGTGGGGAGAAGCACCAGGTGATGTGGTCCAGCCACCTGATAATAGCAAGGGACTACCTGGTAGACCCAAGGTGAGTAGGGAAAGGGGGCATGATGAACCATCAGCTGGGGTTAGTGATGCAAGAAGGTCCTGCAGTGTTAGGTGTACCCGATGCAAGATACTTGGACACAATTCTAGGACTTGTTCAAGAGGCCAAGCAAGTGGCACACAAGCTAGTGGCACACATGTTGCTGGTACACAAACCACACAAGCTGCTGGCACACATGCTGCTGGTACACAAAGCACACAAGCTGCTAGCATACAAATCACATATGCTATTAGCACACAAAGCACACAAACTGGTGGCACACCAGCAAGAGTGACAAGGGGACGAGGGACTACAAGGGCAGATACTGGTACAAGCAGAGGTGGAAGAGTGACAAGGGGAAGAAGGACTGCAAGGGAAGTTACTGGTATAAGCAAAGGTGGAAGGGTGACAACTGGTACAAGCCAAAGTTGATAAACATTGGACTTATTTTTTGCTACATTTTGAATACTATCTTTTGTTTATTATGGGCATACTTGTGTAGATAGGCATACTTTTTATATGAATTACAATGGTTTTGTTGCTATGGATTACAATGTTTTGTTGCTATGAATTACAATATTTTGTTGCTATGAATTACAATGACTTTTGTATGAATTACAATTGTTTTGTTGCTATGAATTACAATGTTTTGTTGCTATGAATTACAATATGGTTTTGACTGATATGTGTATCTTGCAAAATTCGATAAGCATTTGATGTGTGTATCTTACAAATACCAATAAGCCTTGAAACATTTAGAATTCACATTTATATTGTCCAAAACAACATTTACCATTCCAACTTTCAGCATAATCAACATTTACTACTGGCTATTCTTTCCAGCCATGTACAAACCTATCCTTTCATCACTAATGCCATCAATGCCATCAAGATTGCAACTACTGCTAAACACACACACACACACACATTCAACACCAACTTCACCATTACTTCGTTTCTCTCTAACGATTGCACCCTCGATGTCAACCCTTCAACTTTTGAGTTCACTGAGTAGTTCCACTCTGACTGGGGTGGTCTCTGGTTTTCAATCTGGTTATCAACTTCAGTAGTTGAAGGAAACCAAGCATAAGGGGTACACCAGCTCCAAAACTTGCACTTTCCAGAGTCACAAATGTAATACAACTTGTCTTTATTCTTCTCTGATTGAACTACCCTAATAGCTGCGACTTTCCCACAGATGCATGTTCTGCTCCTGTACCTCAACTCCAAACATGCACTTGTTTTTGAACTTGATGTAGACATGGTGGTAACTACATATACAGTGAGAGAAGCTATTACATTTACATTTTAGATGCCCCAAAATGTAGATCCAAACAAACCCCTAAATTTCACCACAACAAATTAGGGCTGCTTCATTTCGAATTTTGGAGAGGAAGAGAGAAAGAAGATATAACTATTTTAGAAGGAATTAGAAGATATATACAGAAATTGTAGACAAAAAATGGAGAAATAAAGAACTACCTTTGTCCGATGAGATCTGGGATGACAATGGTACCAAGTGAACTTCGTCTGAGTGAGTGAGAAAAAGAGAAGATGGTGAGAGAGAGGGAGAAGATAAAACGGTAAAAGTAAGAATATATATGCCTTCGGTTGTGATGGAGGGGCAATTCTGGTATTTACACTAATAATTGACTTACATCAGCACAAAATCGTTAGACCCACTAACGCCAATTTAACGGAGGGGGTGTATATGATACACACGGTATATTTCAAGGATGGTAGGTGTGATATTTGAAACGTGAGGAGTGACGTCTGTGATCGGTGCAAACCTCAGGGGGTCTAGGTGATATTTACCCTACTTTTAACATATATATATATATATATATATGCATACAACTCAACATCTTTTCTTTATGAATTTTTTCATCAAGCAATATATTATCATTGGGTAATGCTATTATAAGAAGCTTCTCATATGAGAATGTGGGTTTTAACCATTGGATGAGCATCTAGTCTTAAAATTCTCTCCAAATTCCTAGAAATCTTAAAATTAAATGTTCATTCAACGGTTAAAACTCGTCTTCTCATGAGATGCTTGCCCATTCCCAGTTGTCAAACAAAACATGTTCGGTGAAAACGAGACAATGAAATTACTAGGAAATTAAGTAATCCAAACATCACCTTTACACCACGTGAGTGTCAGAATCTGCTAATCTACTGCTTTCAATGTACTGAAAATACATTACAAAGTCGGCCAACTCTTTTCACACCAAACCCAGTTCACAATTCCAATGTTCAGTGAAATGAAAGAACCCGGTTCTATGAACTAGTTCATGAGTGAACCGGTTCTATAATTCAAATGTTAAGTGAACATCAATTTCTTGCATATGAAAAAAAGGTTAACGGTGCTAAAACGGATTCTTTTTCGAACCAACATAACTATGATTCTTATAAAAATTGGAAAACGAAAATTAGACTGAACCAAAACCTATTTTAAACTTTCCCAAACAGGCCTTGGAAACTTTACAGTCCATTAACAATTCCACAAATTTTCTTCAAAAATTACTCTGCCAAGTTCTGCATGAAGTGAAGTCCCACAAGTTCATCGACTAGTTGGTTCAATACTAGATCAAGTATTTGATTCCCAAACTCAATAAAAATCTCTTCAAAACCTTCAAACTTGAATAAATCCATAGCTACCCAATTCGACCTTTCTTGGTCTTCTTCTGTCAACCTACAAATTTGGCTTGACAGCTCTATATAATAATACTGATCTGTTTCTCTAGTCTTCAATGGCTTTTTAGCTTTGTCCTTCACTGTTCTTGGCTGTTGATCATCAACCATAGTTGAATTGCGAATAAGATTTGGACTTGGGTAATCCAAGTTGACTGTTTTTGATGAAGACTTGGCCTTTGAATCCAAACCCATTAGTCCTGAATCTGTCAAGAAGAACATTAATTAGTTCATCATAAAATTGTTTAATGGCCAGTTTCATTTTTCTATTTTTGAGTTTTATTTTGTTGATAACAAAAACTGAATACTTGTGTAGCAATGGTTTTTTTTTTTCCTTGAAAACGGTAACGAAATTGGACCACATAACAAAACCAAACAAAGGTTATTTTTTTTATTTTCAGTTTTCAATTTTCGTTCCTATAAAAAGAAAACAAAAACTAGTTTCACTTTTCAGAATTTAACTTAAAACTGGAAACCCGGACACTAGCTAGGGGTGTGATTAGAAATACACAAAATAGGATCTGTCTCATTCCTATTAAATTTGGTTCTTAAGGATATCAATATCATATTAGTTTAATAAAGAACGAGTTTTAGGAATGAATTGAGTTCAGGATGGACTACACACACAAGAGGACTTATCCTAACCAGAACCAGTTCACTACAAAACTAGTTCTACACGGTAAAAGTAGAGAGTAAACATGTATTTTGCTCTTATATTTAGAAAATACAAACCTGATTTAGAAGTTTCAATATTGATCCTACAATCATGAACTTCAACAACTTGAATTGGATTCTCTGATAGACTCTCAGGCACTAATTTCTTAGCTGAACTTTGGTTCTTTTTCTTCTTCCGCTGACTTGATTGACCAGGGACTTGTTTGGTACTTATCAGCTTCTCAGGAGTACTTCTAGATTTCGAATTTGCAGATGGGTCAATTCCATGAACATTACCAACATTTGAAGAAGTTTTTCCATAGGCCTTGTTTGGCTTGTCCTTTTTTACTGCACAATCACTTTTCTTCCTCAAAACAGCTCTTTCACTTCTATTCTCTTCCTTTTTACTTTTCTCTCTGTTCTTCACCTTCTTTCCTTCAAAACCCTTCTCTGTTTCTCTCTCATAAACTCCAATTCCACCATTATTTTTGTTTATTGGTTTCTCAAAGCACAGAACCAAGAAATCATGATTTTCTTGACGAAAAAAAGCTGGGTCTTCGCGAAACGAGACTGATGTTCTAACTCTCCGATGCTCTGTTTTTTGGGTTTGATCAAATTGAGGTAAGTAATCTATAAAATTGACTGACCTGCTTCGGAGGATTGATTCTAGAGTTGTTTGTTTTGGGACCCAGTTTGTGTTTTGTGGTAATGAGTCTAGACCCATTAGTCTTGCTACTATTCCTGGACTTTCGGAGGTTTGAGGTTTGGTGTTAGTCTCTGTTTGGGACTGTTTTTCTGGGAATTTGAAGTTGATTGTGTTGATGGAATTGTTAAGGTGGTCGGAGGGGTGTGTTGGGACACTGCCGGAACAAAGGAGGCGGTGTAAGAGGGATGAGAAACAGTTGGGAGTGGGATCCCTGGGATTGGCCATGCTTGAGAGAGAGGAGAGTGAGAGAGAGAGAGAGAGAGTGAGGAGGGCTAAATGAAGACAGTTAGAATAGTGACACAGTTTGTTTTTAGAGCACTGTTACATCTACACACTTTTTACACATAATTTTAAATGTATATCATATGTTGTATAAGTGGTGCACAAAAAAGTGTAAAAAATTTAAACAACACAAAATACGTGACTTTAACGCATAGTGTGTCAAAAAATATACTCCGTATAAAAAAGTGTGTATATCTAGTATATCCTTGTTTTTAAGGAGATACAGTGAGTTGGATACTAAATGGATGGTGTCATTAAAAGAAGCTAAAAAGCATAAAATGACAGATGTACATGGTAGGGGTACTGTAGTAATTTGATACTTGAAATTAACAATGGATTTTCGTGTGATGTATCGCAGTGGTTTTCGTTAGCAAAAATGCTAAGCACACAATGAATTGCACAATTAATTACACAAACGTGTAGTACAAGGTTGGACCTTGTGCTGAAAAGCCGGCTTAATTGCACAAACGTGCAGCACAAGGTTGGACCTTGCTTTTCAGCACAATTATCAAACCTTGTGCTGCACGTTTGTGCAATTAATTGTGCAATTCATTGTGTGCGTAGCATTGCTCGTTGGTTATATATCATACTTCCCTCGTCCGATTTTAGATATCCATCTTTCCTTTTTTGGATGCCCTAAAATTAATGTCAACTTTGATAATTGTTTTAGTTACTTTCCAAACTTATCCTTATAGATTTTGAAAATCCCTAACAAAAATTAAAAGGGAACAAAATAGAAGGGTAATTTTGGAACAATTGCATTTATTACAAGCAATAATTATGTTCCCTTAAAAAGTTGATATCTCAAAGATGGACACATAAAATGGGACAAAGGGAGTACTTTTTTCTTTTCTTTCTTTTCTTTTATCAAAATAGTAATGTTTGGGACACAATCACCATCACAATCACTCTATCTCTTTCTTGGCTGGCATTGTGGGGTGTTTGTGTAAAGTGTTTAGAGTGTTTGTGCACCTAGCATTACTATTGTCAAAATGAGTAATACTTGGGACACAAAACACATCCACGTAAAGTTGCTCGTAAAAACTTATTATTTTTATCTCTCCTTAACGGATCCCACATTATCTGTCGACCGTACCGGTCCCTAATTTATATCCTGGGTTCTTCCATAATACATTTTAATAATTTTGGTTGTATCATATGTTCCAAAATATTACAACACTTTTAGACAAAAATAATTAAGATTTATAATACCACCAAAACTACTAAAATATTACAACACTTTTAGACAAAAATAATTAAGATTTATAATACCACCAAAACTACTAGACGCATCATTGAATTTTCTTTACATTCTAATATAGATAGAGATAGATATTCATCCAGGTGTATTTTACATAATTTTCTTTTCTATACCTTAGACATCAGCTACTATATAATTGAAGCGTTAGTTATTATGAACCACTCAAATTGGTAATTTTGTGTATTTCTATTCATTTCAACTTTCGTCTCTAACATATATTCTGAATAGAGTAATAAAAATCCCAGAAACTATAATTCTAAAAATAAAAATTGGTAAAATATGAAGCGGTTTGAAAGCGAAATAGCAAGTTGATGGTATCCCCAAAAGCAAACAAAACTTCTGAAAACTACTAATAAATACTAGGAAAATTCGATGATACATCCAGTGATTTTGGATGTGTCATACATCCTACTAGTTTTGGTCTAAAAATTTTGTAACTATGTTCTAGAATTGTTATAAGTTGAACTACTTTAATTCTATAAAATAAAATGGTTTTCAAAGTTACAAAATTTTAACACTTTGATTAAAATATTTTTAGATCAAAGTTATAATATTTTGACACTAAATTAAAATGCATGATACATACTAAACTACTAAGGTGTATCGTAGAAGATTCCTAAATACAAAAGGAACAAAACTCATAAAGAGGGGGAAGAACACTGAATTTTGAGAGTTCAAAAAAAGCATAAAAAGATGGAAAGAAAGAAAAGTCTTTGATCGTGTGGATTGTGGAATTCTGATTTATGTTTGGATTTTGTTTTTTGTTTTTGTTTTGCTGTGTGTGTTACAGTGTTTGTGTGTGTGGAATATTGAGGAGAGGACAGAGAGATATTGAACTGAGTGAACCGAAATTGTTGACTTCTATATTGATTTGAGTGTATAAAATTCAAATATGAAACAAATTGATTGATCGAAATGGTGTTCATAAAGTGGACCCCCTCGTTAAATGAAAAACCCCACCGACATCCTCTGGTCTTCAAGGTTAGAAATTCACCTGGTGGGGTCAAAATTGTCCATAAAAATTTTACGAAAGTCCCAATCCTAGGAGAAATTACTCGGGGAGCAAGTCATACCACGTCATCGTGTTAAAGTCGTATGACTCCCCAATTACATGAGTCATGTGGTCGATGACATGAAGTGACATGGCAATATGTCATGATGTCCTATTTCTAGAGACATATGTCGCATATCATTTTCCAATTGTCATTATCTCCTAACTTTAGTGATCAGGTGTGATTGGAGCGTAACACCGTCTCAGCGTCATGACATGGTGTGAAAGGGCTCACTAAATAAATAGACACGGAGTTCTTATTTTGGGCTCTTCTATAATACACTTCAATAGTTTTGATTGTATTATACAATCTCAATTTAATGTCAAAATGTTATAATTTAATCCTAAAATTTTACAAATAAATCCCCACACTACAAAAAAAAAATATATATATATATATATATGTATCATAGAAAGATGCACATCTCCATATGGACATCTTGATTACAACTCTCCTCAATTCAGCACCACGTTTTTTTCGTATGGGCCCTTATTTTTGTTTTATGCGCTTTGCTGGTCTTGAGAAAGGTTTACATGTGGCTGAATTTTCTAAGATTGTTGGCCATTTGATTTTGGCATGTATTATGGGTTGGGATGGTCTTCTCTCTGCGCTAATGGCTTCAGAATTCCATCCTTGGGGACATTGGTTTAATGCATGATTTTTGTGCTTTATTGTAATATCTCTGGAGTATCCCTTGTAAGTTTGTATATGTTATTTTTGGCTTTTTTTTCTATTATTTAATTAATCATTTCCCAAAAAAAAAAAAAAAGCATGGTATAATTTTGATTTTAAAATTAAAGCGGTTTTCAAAGTTATTATATGTTGGGACCAAAATCATTTGGATAGATTTTTCCCTCGACTTTGTGTATGTTTTTGCAAAGTTATACTTGGGGCTTGTTTAGAATGCGAAAACAAGATTAAGTTTACAGAAAGTCTTAGGGTGTGTTTGATAATCCCATTAAGTGCTGAAAATAAAAAGATTTGGCACTTATTCTTTTTCAGTGCATTTGATAACATACCACTTAATTGAAAAAGTAGCTTCAAACCACTGAAAACTTTAAGTGAAAATTTTCTATTGAAAATAATCACTGATTGCATTCTACTTCAATAGTTGAAACACTATTTTAAGGAATACAACTTCAAGCGCTTAAAATTTTCAGTACTTAAAATTCAGCACTTAATTTTCAGTTTTATCAAACGCACCCTTGCTTTTATCTGGTTTTCAATAAACATTGCTATTGTGTTAGTTTGACAAAAAAACAGTTTTGAAGATATTTTAAAAGCAGGGACGAACTTTTGTAACTAAAAAGTAAATATACAAACCTGCAACTATTTAGAATTGGTTCTCCGCTGAATCACGAAACAGATACTCGTGGTTCCAAACAACCTTCTAATCTCCATTTGCATACCATTTGTTTGTAAACGCATAGCACTTCAGAACTTTTCCTTAAATACTTTTAATCCTACTTTAAAATACTAGTGGTTCACCTATGTGCTATGTTTATATGCAACATTAGCATACTTTACCACATAGACCAATCTCATTTTTCTCTTCTAAATGATTCTACATACAGAATCCATTAAAAAAGAGTAGTTGTTCCAAAATAGTACTTAAAATCATGAATTTTGTCATGCCAATTAAACGTCAAGAAACATAATGAAAATTTACTTTGCCAAATAACTTCATTCCCTATGATGACTTTAACAAGAAAACGCTTTACCAATTGTGAATAGAGCAATTCATATCATTATTTTGCAGATAGATTCAACAAAATATGTATTGTATTAGATTTGAAGATTTAAGCAAGGAATTAGATATAGTATTTGAAATCAAGTTTTGAATTTGAAAATAGCACAAGAAATTAAAAATCTAACCTCATGATGACAAGGGGAAAATCGGTCTTGAATTATATAATATCTCAAAGAGACAATATGTTTCTTCCTATGCCAAAAAATATTTGGATGCTCATAACAAATATTGTCTTCTAAAATTTTTTTAAATTCTTGAACCTTTGTTTTCAAAACACTTTGTTCTAGTTGTTCACTAATACGTTTGTGACTCAACTCTTCTTTGATCAAACGAATTTGCTTTTTTTATGAATTTCAATTTCCATGGGTTGGTGGATGAACTGAAATATGACTTCTTCACCCATTAATGAGGTCGACAAACCATTTTTTATTAACAGTGAAAGGTTGAATAATGGAGAGAAAAGGGGTTCCCAATATAATTGGTTGATTGAGATTTTTGACTAGTATGAAAGTCGTAGCAATACAAATTCCTTTAGTACGAACCGAATTTCCAATTGACTACCATTAGCAGCATTGAGATTTTGAGTGATTTTTTCAAAATATTTTAAAGGAATTAATCCTTCCTTTATACAATCATATCAGTTCCATAATCTACTACGGCTATAGTATCTAGGACATATTCATTGCTTAGAACCAAAGAAGTATGAATATACCATTTTTGATAAATGACCTTTTCCACAAAAAATATTCCTTCACCCAAATGTTAAGATGAATTGTCATCTTCATCATCACTGATCTTCATACCCTTTCCTTCATCTAATTTTACAAGTTTAAAATCGTTTTCTCTTGTAGCTTCACCAAGGGCTTCTTGTTCTTTCATTTCTAAGGAGCCTATTCGAATTCTAAGATCCTTAATGGCATACTTAAGATCATTTATTTCATTTTGAAGATCATTGATGGAAGGAACATTACTTCCAAACTTAGATGGCTTCGCAGCAGCTATCCTAGATATGACATCCTTGTAGTTATAAACTCCAGCATTAATTTCCTGTCTTCTAGGGGGGTATAATTCCTGAGAAGTCTCTCCTTCCTGAAGTTTCATATACTTCATGATAACTTTTTTCTTTTCTTTTGGGTTAGAGATTTTATCAATAATATTAAAAATAAGATTCTCTTCAGCAGAGATCGATAACATTGATACTTAAGCCATTCATTTTTAAAATTGATTCATAAAAGTCTATCTTTCCTTTGCAATGATCTGAACATCCTATCTCTTCTTCTTCTTATTCTGATGATCCCATGATTTCTTCTTCTTCCTCATTGGTATTACCTTGACTTTCAGGAATATCCTCATAATCGATTTCTTCATCACTTTCTAAAAGCATTATAGATTTAAGATGATTCTTTAAATCCTCATCAATATATAAGGCATTAATTTTTTGCTTTGTCTCACATTTATTTTTATAATGCCCTGGTTTCTCACATTTATAACAAATTGGGATGGATGCTTTACCTTTATCTTTTCTTTTAGAAGAGCTAGATTTTGAAGGTTTTTTCTTGGATTTAGAAAATTTCTTTGTTGGCGGTCTCGAACTTTTCTTTCTAAAAGTCCTTCTTTGTTTGGTTTCTGTTGCCATAGGCTTAGAATCATCATAACCAAACTGGTTACAAAAATCGCCTAATTCTATTCGCCCTGAATGGCGCTCTTTTTTCATGTGTTCCCTTAGCTTTATGTCATTACACAAAGCTAATCCTTCTGCACAAATTTCACTAATGAGTTCACCATAGGTATACTCATGGTAAGGGAGTTGCCCATCATTCTTTTGTCTTATTCTATTTCTTACCTTTTCAACAACAAGGTTGGTAAACCTGCTATGAATCTTTCTTCCAAAACTCCTGATTAGAATCAGATCTTTGCATAAGTTTTGTCATAAAAACATTTTTATACCATCTAAGTTAATGATGGACATTTGAGATTTATTAACAATTCTTTTCCTCTTTCTAAAATGTGAGAAGCATTACCAAGGAAATGAAAAGTTAACGTAGTAACCGCATTTGGAATATGCTCACCATTCCTTCCTAATATAGGTTCACCATTCTGATCCTTTTTAATAGCACCATTATGATCTGGGGTCAAATAGTGATCCCATCATCCTTTCAGTTGACCAGTAAATCTTGAGACTAAAAGTTTTGCAATTGTAATCTCTGGATTGGCTTTTGTTGTTCTAACATGCATAGTTTCTGCCACCATTAGCATGTGTTGTGACACATTAATAATTTGATAATCAGCAAGACCATCAATATTCCATTCATAAATAAAATTTTCATTATACTGCATAGGATTTATTATTTCCTTTCTTCATATTGAATATCAATAGGAGTAGGCCTAGGGTAATAATTCCTATTAGTATTTCCCCTAATAGTTGAATTAATAAACTGGATTTCAAGAGCAAATATATTTTCTTTTTTCTTTTTCTGAGGTAATATCCTCATATGGCTCTTCTTTCTGAGGTTCTTACTGAGTTATAACATTAACACTATCTTTGCTTTCTTCTGGCTTTTCTTCTTTAGATACAAATGTTTTTGGTGCAGAAGAAAAGGTTGTCACACCCGTTCCAGGAATTTATAATTTTATCATGCATATTTGTAATTTGGGAGTTTATCAATGTTAGTTGATAATGGTGATGAGGTTGACTGTGAGTCAACGGTAAGGTGTCAGTGAGGACACGGGAACATGATAGTTCATATGGCATGAGCATGAGTAAATGGCATTTATATGATTTAAATGTTATTTGGCTTTACCTGGTATTCCTGTGAATAGTAATTATACCTGTGTAGTATAATTCTGGTATTTGGATACCTTAATATATCATTTTGAGAACTGTGGTGAGAACGTGAGTGATACGTTAATTAAAAAGAGGTAGGTTGTGTAGAGATTCCACAGAATATAGTTTTCGGACGTTATTTTGGACCCAAACGAAACCTAGTCGGAAACTTTTAGAATTTATAATTTTCACTCGTAAAGGTATAAAATGAACGTGTGCGAAGTTTCATGGGTTAATTAGAAGTTTGAGAAACTTGCGGGGAGGTAAACGTAATTTCCAGAACGTTTGTCTATAAATAGATGAGGATGAGATTTCAATCTCATCCAAACTTTTCCAAAATATCTAGAGAGAGGAGAGAGAAGGGAGATTGGATAGCCACGGGCTTTGCGACGCCGATCGACGACCGTTCGTCTGTCAGATTTTCTCCAGATTTCATATTTGAACTCGTGGAGGTAAGATCTTCATTTTGATACTACTTAGGCCGTGTTTGGCCAAGTTTTGTAAAAAAATCTTAATTTTAGACTTTTGGGAAAAACAGGTATAAACTTGTAGGAATTTTCTCAAATTCGAAATCCGACGATTATTTAGCATCCTAGTCGATCCTTCAAAGTTTGGAGGAAATCGCACGAGGTATGAAGTTCTAATTTATGAAATATAGAGGAACACATGTTTTATATTTCGACAACGAAATTGAGATCCGGGCAATATCCATGTGTTAATTGTAGGCCCGTTAATTATGCACGCGCTAATTTGTGAAAAGCATGTCTAAATTTACGCGAGCACGTTGAGTTGTCTATGTGGGTCAAAGGGGAGTCTTATACAAATTCATGCCGGAGTAAGCTTCTCGATGTTTGAGAATTTGAGTAGCGACGGCTACTGTGCATGGTTGTAGGCTTGGACTTGCCATGGCACTTGTGGGGATGTAATGGTTGAAGGCTTGGACTTGCCATTGACATCGCGGTTTAAGGCTTGGACTTGCCGCTACCGGATGAATGCGTATTTTTCTCCCTAGAGACTATTGATATGATTTATGAGATTAAAGCATGTTTTGATATATATATTGCATATGTTAGACTTGTGCACTCAGCATATAGCTGAGCAGTGGAGATGTACTCCATTGCAGGTAAAAAGAAAGACAATAAGAAGCATGAGGAGTGAGGCCGTGGAATGCCAGGGAATCAATTGTTTATATTTTTGTTCTACTCCGAACTTGTAATAATAACCTTGAATTCGTAGTAGGTTGTAATATAATCTGAACTTAGATTGGGTACTTGTAATCCCTAGTAAACGCTCTTGTATCCATGTTTTAAATGATGGAATAGAGTGGTTATATGTTGGTTTGGTATTGGAAGAACCTTGAGTGGGAAAGCTGCAGTTTTGGGAGTTGCTGATAGAAATCAGTCGACTGGTTCTTGATCCAGTCGACTGGACCGCTGTGTTGGATTAGTTACTGCTTGGTTTCGTCTGAGGTTCAGTCGACTGGGTTGAGAAAACAGTCGACTGGATGGAGCCCCAGGCCATGACATTCTGCTGGAGTAGGGTACCAGTCGACTGGACTTCTTCAGTCGACTGAAAATTTTAGGCACCAGTCGACTGGGTCCCCGACATAGTCGACTGGGTGGGCTGTTATGTTTGGAAACCTTTTCTGTTTGAGATCACCAGTCGACCGGACCCTCGATCAGTCGACTGGTCCTCTATTTTCAAAACTGTTTTCTTTTGAAAGGATTCAATTGGCCAAAAACTTTTTATAACTCTGAATTTAATGAATCTTAATAATGTTTTCCGCTGCTATTTGACTTTAATGGAACTGGATAAACCTTGATGGCGTGCCATGTGTCCTATTTCCACGCGTAGTGGGATGGGTCGTGACATTTATTGGTATCAGAGCAATAGGTAACAAAACTTTGGGAACGTTCGATGACGAGAGGAGTGTTGTGTAAATTGTCACATGTTCTAAATTGCATTCATACATATTAGAGATGTTTGATGCATATGTGTGCTGTTTTACATACATGCTATTGTTATTGTTGTACATGCATAGTGTTTATGCATTGAGAACTACAGGATTGAAATCATGGATGACCGAGAGTTATCACCCCATACCCGACGAATGAATGAAATGGCAGAGATGATGGGGAATATGGGGGAAATGATACAGAATATAGCGGAGCGACTGCCTCCCACACCCCACATCGAAGTGGAACCAATAACTGTAGTGCATGCACCCGAAACTAGAGGCATAAGATCTATATCTGAACAGTTTGCTCGAAAGAAACCAACAAAATTTCATGGGACACCCGATCCAACGCTCGCAGAACATTGGATTATGGACATGGAAAGAATTTTCCAATCTATTCCGATGACCGATAGGGAGAAGATGGAAAATGCAAGTGATGTACTGAAGGGTGAAGCCCAGAATTGGTGGGTAAATGTACTAGATCAAGGGGCACCGATTACTTGGGAAGGATTCAAGGCAGAATTCAATCGCCGGTTCTTTCCGCGAGCCGCCTACAACGCAAAGAAGCGAGAATTTGATAACTTGAAGTAGGGAGATATGACTGTAACTGAATATACATCCAAGTACAATGCTTTGTTGAGATTTGGAAAGGGTTCCGTACCCGAAGAGGAAGATAGGGCAAGGAAATTCGAAGAGGGGTTACGGGAAAATATTCGTCTAAGGGTGGAAACCTACGAACATTCGACTGTGGCAGCAGTACAACAAACGGCACTAGTGGCCGAGAGTGGGATGGAAAGGTTGAGGCAGAATCAGCACGGTAAACGAAACAATGAGGGTAGTGATAGGAACCAAGGTGGATCTTTCAAGAAACCGTTTCAAAGAGGCTCTGGTTCTAGTTTCAGTGATGTTAGAAGAACGTCAAGTAATATACCGTTGTGTTCACTTTGCAACCGACCACACTCAGGTCGATGTTTTATGACCAAAACCCAGAACAGGAATCAGGGAGGAGGTAGTGCTAATTCAACTCCTGATATGAGAGGTAAGTGTTATGACTGTGGAGTTTTTGGACATCAAGCCAAGGAGTGCCCGAGGAAGTATCCTCAGTAAGGAGCTAGTTCTATGGCTTCCAGTGGGTCGAAGCCTAGACAATCTAATGACGGGGGACAAAGGACGAAACAACGTCAAGGAAAAGCATATCAGATGAATCCAGGAGATATGACTGCTTCCGAGACAGTAGTCTCAGGTATAGTGCTTGTATGTTCACACTTAGCATGCATACTTGTCGACTCGGGATCTACGCATTCATTTGTATCGCATGCTTTTGAACATTTGACTGTTAAATCGGCACCGTTAGGATATGAATTGTCTATTTTTGTGCCACTTAGTAAATCGATAATGACGTCTATGATATATAAGAACTGTGAGATCAAACTAGGCGAGAAGTTGATGACCGTAGACCTTATACCGATTGCGGTGAACCATTTCGATGTGATACTGGGAATGGATTGGTTAACCCTTAACCAAGCCACAATAGACTGTGAACGGAAAGAGGTTAATTTTCGATCACCAGTGCATGGAAACTTTTGTTTCCAAGGGAGTGGGGTTATACCGCCGCCGTATTTGATTTCAGCTATTCGAGAGGGAAAGTTATTGAAAAAGGGATGCCAGGGATTCCTATGTTCAGTGACTAGTGTCTCAGCGATTGAATTAAAAGTAGAAGACATTCCGATAGTGCGAGAATATCCAGATGTATTTCCTAATGATCTACCCGATATTCTTATTGAAAGAGAGGCTGAGTTCACCATTGAGGTTATACCAGACGCAAGACCCATATCAAAGGCACCGTATAGAATGGCACCAGTAGAATTGAAGGAGCTGAAAATTCAACTACAAGAGCTACTTAACAAGGGTTTCATTCGACCAAGTGTATCGCCGTGGGGAGCTCCAGTATTGTTTGTAAAGAAGAAAGATGGCTCCATGCGTATGTGTGTTGATTACCGGGAATTGAACAAGTTAACGATTAAGAACAAGTATCCACTGCCGAGAATCGATGACCTATTTGATCAACTTCGTGGGGCTCAAGTATTTTCGAAAATAGATTTGAGATCAGGTTATCATCAGTTGAAAGTAAAGGCCGAAGATGTTGAGAAAACAGCTTTCAGGACGCGCTACGGACATTATGAGTTCTTAGTCATGCCGTTTGGGGTTACGAATGCACCAGCCGCGTTCATGGATCTTATGAATCGAGTATTCAAGGATTATTTGGATGACTTTGTGATTGTATTCATTGACGATATCCTTATCTATTCACCGAGTGAGATAGAACACGAGAATCACTTGAGACTAATACTTCAGAGATTGCGAGAGAAGCAACTGTTTGGTAAATTCAAGAAATGCGAATTTTGGTTATCTAGTATTACTTTTCTTGGTCACGTGATTGACAAGAATGGAGTTTCAGTTGATCCTCACAAAGTAGAAGCTGTATCTAATTGGCAAAGACCGACATCCGTATCTGAAATTCGAAGTTTCTTGGGATTAACGGGATACTACCGTCGTTTTATTGAACATTTCTCAAAGATTTCTTTACCTATGACAAGGTTGATGAGGAAAGGAATTACATTTGAATGGAGTCAGGAATGTGAAGACAGTTTTCAAGAATTGAAAGCACGACTAACGAGAGCACCTATTCTGACAATACCATCCGGAACCGAAGGATTTGTAATCTATAGTGATGCTTCACATAAAGGGTTGGGATGTGTGCTTATGCAAGGCGGTAAAGTAATTGCTTATGCTTCTAGACAGTTGAAGACACATGAGATTAATTATCCGACTCATGATCTGGAATTAGCTGCGGTAATTCATGCTTTGAAGATTTGGAGACACTATCTGTATGGAGAGAAATGTGAGATTTTCACCGACCAGAAGAGTTTGAAGTACATTTTTACTCAGCGGGATTTGAATATGAGACAAAGAAGATGGTTGGAATTGATGAAGGATTACGATCTTTCGATAGAGTATCACCCGGGAAAGGCTAATGTGGTGGCCGATGCATTAAGCCGGAAGACGCCGAGGAATTTAGCCGATGAGCTAACACAACAAAAAGAGTTGATAAAAGAGATGGAACGTTTAGAATTGGACGTGATTCCAGAGACTAGTGGTGGCTTAATGATGGCGATCATTGCACACCCAGATATTATTGATGAGATCAAGAAAGAACAATTTAACAATGTCTATTTGTGCAAAATGAGGGACGAAATACCTTTGGGGAGACGACCTGGTTTCGTGTTGGAACGAGGAACGTTGAAACTGGGAAATCGATTATGTATACCAAATGTGAAAGACTTGAAAGAGAGGATTCTAGAAGAAGCTCATAGTACGAAATATTCAGTGCACCCGGGAAGTAATAAGATGTACAAAAACTTGAGGGAAAACTTCTGGTGGAAGGGTATGAAGCGTGAAGTCGCTAAGTTTGTATCTGCATGTTCGGCATGTCAACAGGTTAAAGCAGAGAGACAAGTACCCGCGGGATTATTACAACCTTTACCTGTGTCGGAATGGAAGTGGGACGAGATTACGATGGATTTTGTTTCAGGATTTCCACGATCATGTAATAAGAATGATAAGATTTGGGTTATAGTTGACCGATTAACCAAGTCAGCTCATTTTCTACCAATCAAGACAACTAAGCCTTCGAGGTTAGCAGAGTTGTATGTGAAAGAGATTGTAAGACTACATGGAGTTCCAGCAGTGATTGTATCAGATCGGGATGGTAGCTTTACGTCAAGGTTTTGGGGAAGTTTGCAAAAGGCTATGGGTACGAAATTGAATTTCAGTACTGCATTTCATCCTCAGACCGATGGACAGTCAGAGCGCATGATTCAGACGCTAGAGGATATGTTGAGACTTTGTGTATTAGATTTTGGGAGCGATTGGGAGAAACATCTACCGTTAATTGAATTTGCGTATAACAACGGATTTCAGTCAAGTATTGGTATGGCACCATATGAAGCTCTGTATGGCCGTAAGTGTCGATCGCCAGTTTGTTGGACCGAGGTGGGAGAAAGAAAGTTGTTAGGACCTGAGTTAATAGAGGTGACTACTGAGAAGGTGAAATTGATTCAGGAACGTCTTAAGGTAGCTCAGAGTCGATATAAGAGCTATGCGGACTCTAAACGATGACCGATGAATTTTGAAGTGGGAAATTTTGTATACTTGCGAGTATCGCCTTCGAAAGGCATTGTACGATTTGGAAAGAGGGGAAAGCTCAATCCAAGATTTATAGGACCTTTTGAGATTCTAGAGAGAGTAGGTCCAGTGGCTTATCGATTGGCCTTGTCATCAGGGTTGGAACATGTGCATAACGTATTTCACGTATCGATGCTGAGACGGTGTATGACTGACGTGAGTAAGATCATTGTACCTGAACCGCTGCAAATTCAGGGAGACTTGACTTATGTAGAACAACCGGTCGAGATTCTAGATCGAAAAGAACAAGTCTTAAGAACTAAGACGATTCCGATGGTGAAGGTATTATGGCGTAGTCACACTGTTGAAGAGGCTACATGGGAAAATGAGGAAGACATGCGGAATGAGTATCCGTACCTGTTCGACGCATAAGGTAAAGTTTGGGGACAAACTTCCTTTTTGGAGGGGAGAGTTGTCACACCCGTTCCAAGAATTTATAATTTTATCATGCATATTTGTAATTTGGGAGTTTATCAATATTAGTTGATAATGGTGATGAGGTTGACTGTGAGTCAACGGTAAGGTGTCAGTGAGGACACGGGAACATGATAGTTCATATGGCATGAGCATGAGTAAATGGCATTTATATGATTTAAATGTT
Source organism: Hydrangea macrophylla (assembly GCA_033977485.1). NCBI lineage: Eukaryota > Viridiplantae > Streptophyta > Magnoliopsida > Cornales > Hydrangeaceae > Hydrangea > Hydrangea macrophylla. The sequence goes on from CM066999.1 coordinate 112,220,721, forward strand.
ATTTGGCTTTACCTGGTATTCCTGTGAATAGTAATTATACCTGTGTAGTGTAATTCTGGTATTTGGATACCTTAATATATCATTTTGAGAACTGTGGTGAGAACGTGAGTGATACGTTAATTAAAAAGAGGTAGGTTGTGTAGAGATTCCACATAATATAGTTTTCGGACGATATTTTGGACCCAAACGAAACCTAGTCGGAAACTTTTAGAATTTATAATTTTCACTCGTAAAGGTATAAAATGAACGTGTGCGAAGTTTCATGGGTTAATTAGAAGTTTGAGAAACTTGCGGGGAGGTAAACGTAATTTCCAGAACGTTTGTCTATATATAGATGAGGATGAGATTTCAATCTCATCCAAACTTTTCCAAAATATCTAGAGAGAGGAGAGAGAAGGGAGATTGGATAGCCACGGACTTTGCGACGTCGATCGACGACCGTTCGTCCGTCAGATTTTCTCCAGATTTCATATTTGAACTCGTGGAGGTAAGATCTTCATTTTGATATTACTTAGGCCGTGTTTGGCCAAGTTTTATAAAAAAATCTTAATTTTAGACTTTTGGGAAAAACAGGTATAAACTTGTAGGAATTTTCTCAAATTCGAAATCCGACGATTATTTAGCCTCCTAGTCTATCCTTCAAAGTTTGGGGGAAATCGCACGAGGTATGAAGTTCTAATTTATAAAATATAGAGGAACGCATGTTTTATATTTCGACGACGAAATTGAGATCCGGACAATATCCATGTGTTAATTGTAGGCCCGTTAATTATGCACGCGCTAATTTATGAAAAGCATGTCTAAATTTACGCGAGCACGTTGAGTTGTCTATGTGGGTCAAAGGGGAGTCTTATACAAATTCATGTCGGAGTAAGCTTCTCGATGTTTGAGAATTTGAGTAGCGACGGCTACTGTGCATGGTTGTAGGCTTGGACTTGCCATGGCACTTGTGGGGATGTAATGGTTGAAGGCTTGGACTTGCCATTGACATCGCGGTTTAAGGCTTGGACTTGCCGCTACCGGATGAATGCGTATTTTTCTCCCTAGAGACTATTGATATGATTTATGAGATTAAAGCATGTTTTGATATATATTGCATATGTTAGACTTGTGCACTCAGCATATAGCTTAGCAGTGGAGATGTACTCCATTGCAGGTAAAAAGAAAGACAAGAAGAAGCATGAGGAGTGAGGCCGTGGAATGCCAGGGAATCAATTGTTTATATTTTTGTTCTACTCCAAACTTGTAATAATAACCTTGAATTCGTAGTAGGTTGTAATATAATCTGAACTTAGATTGGGTACTTGTAATCCCTAGTAAACGCTCTTGTATCCATGTTTTAAATGATGGAATAGAGTGGTTATATGTTGGTTTGGTATTGGAAGAACCTTGAGTGGGAAAGCTGCAGTTTTGGGAGTTGCTGATAGAAATCAGTCGACTGGTTCTTGATCCAGTCGACTGGACCGCTGTGTTGGATTAGTTACTGCTTGGTTTCGTCTGAGGTTCAGTCGACTGGGTTGAGAAAACAGTCGACTGGATGGAGCCCCAGGCCATGACATTCTGCTGGAGTAGGGTACCAGTCGACTGGACTTCTTCAGTCGACTGAAAATTTTAGGCACCAGTCGACTGGGTCCCCGACACAGTCGACTGGGTGGGCTGTTATGTTTGGAAACCTTTTCTGTTTGAGATCACCAGTCGACCGGACCCTCGATCAGTCGACTGGTCCTCTATTTTCAAAACTGTTTTCTTTTGAAAGGATTCAATTGGCCAAAAACTTTTTATAACTCTGAATTTAATGAATCTTAATAATGTTTTCCGCTGCTATTTGACTTTAATGGAACTGGATAAGCCTTGATGGCGTGCCACGTGTCCTATTTCCACGCGTAGTGGGATGGGTCGTGACAAAGGTAGCGTGTTATTTTTGCGTGTTAAAACTCTTGTTTTATTTTCAATTCTAGGTTTAACCTTACTTAAAGAAGGAGACTGGGATGATGTAATTTTATCCATATTTAAATTATGTTTAACCAGATGCACAATTTCTTATATCCTAGTCGTCTGTCTTCCTACTGACTGAAGATGTATATTAGCATAATTCAATTATTCTAGCAGCTGAACAACATCACTAAAGTGACCTTAGACGACTTAGGTGAACCAAGAGGATTTCCTTGTTTAATTGGAGTGGCTTTAACTCTTTCAATATTATTCTACTTCTAACATAAATAGAAGTATTTGGGGGATGAATACTTTCACTGATATCTTTTTTTGGACATAATTCCCATTGGTGTAGGATAAGATTAGCATATGTATTAACATTTTTCTGTAAATACCATTTTAGCCATGAAAAATAAGGAACATGTTGCTTGATAATTCTGAGATGAGCATAAAACATTTATTTAAAATTGTTTTGCTCATCTTCTGAGAAGCTTTTCAATTAAATTTTGTTTTTGAAACTATGGAAAGATTTGTAATCTTTATTTAACAAATCAAAATCAATTTTGAAGTCAGGGGATATAGTACACATAGAAAAATCAATTACAGAACATCTTTCTGAATCATCGTTATAAATAGTTTTAGGTATTTAGGATCTAGTGGACCTTATACCCCCAAGGATAGGTTCTTTGCCCATTCTTCTGCTGCTAGACCTTCTAAGTAACTATCTTAGATTAGAAGAAATGGTAGAAGACAAAGAATCTACAAATCTTCTTGCAGGAAATCTAAGTATAACCTGTCTATTATCATTCTAGATATTTTCTTGGGGTTCAGAGTTTTCAACTCTGGCTTGAGAAGTTGGATCATCTATTATCCATTCTTCATGAGGGTTAATTTCAAACCATTTAAAGTATTAGTCAGGTTAATTTGCTCCTGGCATTGCTTCTAGAGTTTTAAACTCTGGACAATTTGTAGTCAGTAAGTACCTTTTAATATATTCTATAACCAACTTGGATATTTTCACATCCTTCTTTCATTTTATATCTTTGGGTCTGAATATTTAAGGTAAGGACATCTAAAATATTTTTATCTGTTAAACTAACTGTGAAATTAGGATAACAGTTAACATACACTGGACCATGGCAGAGGCTAGATTCTATTATTCCTAATAATGAATCTAAAAACTGAAGATGTCAAGCATCTCTTTGGCATACTAAGAGTGAAGTATTAAGACCTGCAACTCTCATGGGTTTAATGTTAACTTGAACAATTCCAATATGGAGATATTTAAATCCTTTTAAAAGATATTTTGCAATAGCTTCTGGAGATAACTTTTTGAAACTTTGGTTATAGCATTAGTAACCAAATGAGTGGTTTCAATAGTCTTCATCTCATAGGATTTAACCAAATGAAAAGATTTAACATTATAAAGTTCTTTAAAAGGAACAAAAGGCATTTTCCAATTTTGTAAAAAAATATTCCCAGATTTTCAATAGAGTTTCATCCATATTTTTGACACTATATATTAAGATCCATCATTTCAGGGGGTGAGTCTTTCTTAATCAGGGTACTAGTTCCAAAATGTTTGGCTAATGCTTTCATCATTAATATTGTTGCTATGAGTACTAACCTCACTGTCAACAAACCCTAAACAAGTCCTAACGCCTGACCACGACTTAGTGGACACAACAGGGATAGATGCGACTTGGGTGTAAGTGCAAGAGAGCAGAGTAACAGTACTGACAATAAGCACAGGAGACAACACTTATGGCTTTGATACTAATAATAGGCAGCCAAAATCCTGAGTTTATGATTTCTAGAAGCAATTCTTTGATTAATCTTAGATAAGCTTATTTGTATAGCAATAACAGTTTCTAGACTAAGATTGGCTATAGCATAAGGATTAGAGAGAGCGGAATAAAAAAAAAATTGTTTATGTAAGGGATTGGATAAGTTTAAGATAACCAAGCCTATTGTACGTAACAGTTAAGCAGCAAGTACATATAATTGATTGTTTATAAACTTAATTTCTTCGTCTATTTGAACAACTCTTAATTGTAGGAAACTGATAGGTTCATGAGTAAGAGCATTTAAAATAGAAGGAGTAGAAAGCATACTAAGATAAAGATCTTTAAGTTTGGTAAGAGTACAAATCAAACTAAGATACACAAGTCTATTAGTCATACATTAAAACAAAATAGAACTTGCAATTTTACAGGTAGGAAAAGCAGCACACCAAAATTACAAGAGCACACTGAAGTACACTCAAAACTCACAAGAAATATTACAAGTATTGGAAGTGTTTATACAAGTGACGATCCTCAAGAATGGAGGGTCTTCTAATTTATACACGAGGGTGAAAGGATCTAGAGAGACAGCTGGAAAAGTGGAAAGATTCGATCTTATCCTCCTGAGCTGGAAAGCATACACGTGTTCTACATTTTAGCTTTTTCAGCAGTTCAACTTTATTAAAGTTGTTGTTACTATTTAATTTATTAAAGTAAACAGTAAGATTCGCCTTTTATAAAAGTAAACAGTGAAAATTGTTGGGAGAATTTGCTTTATAAAAGCTGTTTTTCACTTTATAAAAGTATTTTGTCCGTCATGATCAATAGTTAAACTGAGTTTCAAACCCATAGTCATCATTATCATCAATGCTGGTGATATTGGGAGGATCAGTATAATCATCTGGGTTCCCCATTGAAGAATCAGAAATAGGAGCAGTGTTCTCATCACTGTCTGAATCAAAGTTTAAAAACTTTTGCATTATTCTTCTTTAATTAAAGCTATAGGCTCATCATAAGGCATTTTTGGAAATTTAGACTTTAAATCTGATATAATTTGAGCTTTAATTTGTTAGATATTAAGAGGGGTTGTAGAAGGTTTGGATGAAGACGAGGTAAGGTCAATATCAAGTAATTTTATAACTTTATCAGGTTCAAGGTCAGAATTTGAATAGTTTGGCCACCATCTAACAAAGAATTTTAGGCAAAGTGACCAGATTAGTTCAGGAGAGTTCTAGATAGAGAAATCCCATTTGAGAATCCAAGGGATGGAAAATTTCATTAAGAAATATAAAAGTGGATTATCACTTCTGCCAGGAAGCTTCTTGGCCTTGTAAAAGATTGAAACTTTTACAAATCTCTTTAGGAAGAATGTCTTCCATTGGACCAAGTTTAACTACCCAAACAAGGAACCAAGGAGGAATATCAAAATTGCAGTTTTTATTAAACTGAATAAACCATGTGTGTTTAAACAATGGGTTCTGCAACAAGAACACCTTATCCCATGCTTTTTGATAATCATAAAATTATATGACTTGCATCCTGAAGAAGGGGTAAAGATAATTTACTTTCTCTGGATGGATCCACTCCCCAATCAAATGAAGATAGAATCTTTAAGATTTCCAATTTGGAATAAGCAATTTGGTTATAAGTGTCACGCCCCGAAGCAGCATAAATAGGGAAAAATAAATTTCCTTTATGGGTCCATAGGGAATGACGGGTGAATAACCGCATTGTCATCTACTCAAACCAATAAACACCACGATAGGGAGGATGCTATTCATAGAACATATCTTATTAACATAATCAGAGGCTACAGCGGAAACTATAAAAGGTATGAAAGCAACAGATGCCCAAGTACCAATTATAAAAGTCTACTAAATCTATTACAACAGCTGGCTTATAGTCTCAGGCCTATAACAATAACAACAACAGATATAAACTAACTATTACAAGCAGCACGTCTTCTTCTCCAAGCCTTCAGCTCCAAGACCGGCAGAACATCAGTCTCTCGTCCTCAAGTCCTGCGAAGCTCTAGACATTGGAATGTCCAGGGCACAAACGCCATCAGCTTTGGATACAAAGCTGAGTGAGTACATTAAACAACACTCCTCACCGTTATTGTTCAGCATCTTAAAATGCGGTTAATCTCTTAACAATGACGTCACTCACGGACATAGCAAAGGTCTCATTAAACTGTACATTAATCAAAGGTAACAGGAATAACAGGAAGCGTAGTAATGACAAAGACAAGGATCATGGTATAATATCTTATCACATATTCATCAAATCCATGCATGTAACCCATGCATCCATCCCATGCATATACCTTTACGTCGGGACGCTGGATCCACGACTGAACCATCTTCATACTAGCCATTCTCATATTCATATCCATATTCATATTCATATCCATATCCATCTCTGTATCCGTACGTTGATACCATAATCCAAATCCGTATCCATACATAGATACCATAATACCAATCGGAATCACCCGACTAGGCAGTAGGTCCTACAATCCCTTGATAGGGTTACCGGTCGTCTACACGGTACCACCTATCTGTAAACGATGGAAGCGGCACAACGGACGTCTTCTACGCTGTGTATATTCTCACTGGTCGACTACACGGTGAAAATACATTAGGGCACTAGCCGGACGTAATCGTCAACGGTACACTGGACGTCTTCAATAGTGCATACACATTACTGGACGTCTTCAACAGCAAGAGGCGTACTAGGAACTCTAACCGTCCCACGTCCACCCGACTCGTCAGCCGTTGATCCCATAGATCCAAAGTACACATATCTCATATTCCACATAAGTCACATGTCCCATTTCTCATCAGCTTCTCTTGCCTCTTCACATCACTATCCCATGCATGCTGACACATGTTGTGAAATGCTCATATACTAAGTACTGGAAATACCACATGCTCTGTATTAATCATATCTACTGATTATTGATTATTAACATGCAGTTGTATTCCGTTCTACTATTCAGTTTGACAATAACATATGACAGTTAAACAATTCATCTCATATCGACAGTTGACATAGGATAATTCATCTCGTAATATCAATGACAATTGCATATAAGTCTAGTCCTGACATAGTACTTATAAATCTTATCCACACAGCGCAATAACCCATATGGTACAACTATTAACAAGTCTGATATGTCACAAATATAAGACAACATACAAATAACATTCTGCTCATATCCAATCGATTGAACAAACATGTCAATCGATTGGAAACAATATCAATCAATTGGACAAAATACCAATCGATTGACATATAAATCGATTGGAACCCATGGCAATCGATTGGGAAATCATCCAATCAATTGAATCCAATGGCAATCGATTGAACTCTGTCTTCTTCCTCAAAACTGCTGGTTTTATTTATAAAAACGTTGGGGATTCTCTTATTATTCATACACGTTATTGAACACATATATACATCCCAAAAACACCTCCTTGAGTGAGTTAATGAAACTCACCTCTCCCGGCGGTCCGGTGACGGCGTCCCGAGCTCCGTGGCGGCGGCTATGGTGAGTTCTCTTTCCTCTCTCTTTCTTCTCTGCTCTCTCTTTCTCTGTCTGTCTCTGTTCTCTCTCTGTTCTCCTCTTCTTCTTCTTATTCTTCCTCTTCTTCCCTTCTTCTCAACCCGAGAGTGTGGGTGTGTGTAATATATATATACAATATATATGTATGTGTATATATATATATGAGAGTATATATATCTCTCTCTCTCCCAAACACACACACACGCAAACATACATAAGTATAAGGGGAGGGGAGGGGTATATATAGGGGGGAAAAACAATCACAACCACACAAAACCAACGAGGTGGCCAACTCCAGCTACTTCCAATCGATTGATACCAGGTGGCAATCGATTGGAGTTAGGTCGGCAGGATACCAATCGATTGGTAAAACATCCAATCGATTGACATATCAATCGATTGAGATAAGGTCAATCGATTGGACACACAACCTCACCAAAGGCTAAGAAAGGTACTAGGGATCTATACCTAAAAATACGGGGTATTACAATAAGAGTGCTCAATTTTAACTGGGCCTGATTTAATTAAAATTTTCTCATAATAATCTCTGGAATTTTACATGGATGATTTAGGATAAAACCATCCATTGGAATTTTACATGGCTGATTTAGGATAAAACCATCCATTGGAAGTATCAAAATAATGAACGGTAATATCCCTGGGTGATTTATCACTTTCATCCTAATTATTTAAAATAAGTATTGGCCATGTTTTAATCTTCTCATAAAAGTCTGAATGGATTATAACCCTTTCTGGAACATAAGATGGAGGTTTATGAAAGGTATTACCTTGAAATTTACCTTTACTATAGTAATCACCATGATTACTTTGAGTGGGGCGTCTGCCTCCACCTCTTCCACCAGAAGAATATCCTATGGAAGAAAAAGTAGGCCTCATGCTTATTCTGTAGATATTCACGAGTAAGGAAGTCAGGGAAGGAATTAGAACTTCCTTTTATATATTCTATTTTAAAATCAAAAGCAGATAAAATTCCTTGCCATCTAGCAAATATTTGCTTTGAGGCAATGTTTGTAAAATCCTTTTAAAGAATATCTTTGACAGCTTGACAGTCTACTCGAACCAGAAATTCTTGGTTAAGAAGATTTCCTTCGAATTTTGTAACACATAGAACAATAGCATCAGTTTCAACAATTTAAAAGTTTTAGGGAGAGGTAGGCAAAGACATGGTAAAACTTTTGCTTTAGCCTTAATTCTCCTTACTGCTTCAGTATGTTTATCACTCAAGGATGGAGGAACTTTTTTCAGTCTTTCATAGAGGAATGCAGAATCCTTATAAAGATCTTTACAATATTCTGAAATATAATTTAAACTTTCCAAAAATCTTTGTAATTGAGTTTTGTCTTTTATTTCGTCAGGAAAATTGTCAGCAAAGGCAATAGCCCTGTCAATATGTAATATTGTTCCTTTCTCAATATAATGACCAAGAAATCTTACTTTTTCTTGGCTGACACTACCAATCCATTTCTTTTCATAATTTTATAAAAAGTATCAAGGTGTTTCCAATGTTTTTCAATTGTTGTTGAAAATATTAGAACATCATCTATGTAGACAATATAGAAAGGACAATGCTAGGGGCACAAACGAATCTTACTAACACTTATTAACACACACTATCTCTCTCCTAGTGATACTGCAGGGTCCACTGCGGACCATACAGTGCCACTAGGAGAGAGATAGAGTGTGTTAGTAAGATTTGTTTGTGCCACAAATATTACCCATATAGAAATCAGAATTAATAGGGATTAAAATATCATTCATAATATTTTGATATTCTGATGGACCATTCTTTAGACTAAATGGCATAACATTCCACTCATAACGTACAAATGGAATATTAAAAGCAGTTTTATATCTATCTTCCTCTGTCTCTTGAATTTGCTAGTAACCAAATTTCATATCAAATTTAGAGAAGATGGTAGCTTGGCAAAGTCGGTTTAAAAGATCTTTTTTATTTGGAATCGGATATCGAATCCATTTAAGAGCAGTATTCAAGGGCTTGTAATTATAACAAGTCAAGAAACTACTCTTTCTATTTCTGCATTTTTATTGACATAAAAAGCATAGTAACTCCAAAGATATTTACTTTTTCTTATGAGGTTTTTGTCTAATAAACCTTGAATTTCTGTTTTGCAGAATTCCAATAGCTCCTTACTCATTTGAATAGGACGAGTTTTTGATAGATATTTTCCTTTCTACAAAATCTTTTTCATAAGGTAAAGAGACAATATATTCCTTCCAATGCCAAAAAGCATTTGGATGTTCATAACAAATATTGTCTTCTAAAAGATCTGAAATTCTTGAATCTTTGCTTTTAAAACACTTTGTTCTAGTTATTCACTAATACATCTGCATGTGACTCAACTCTTCTTTGATCAAACAAATTTGTTTTTCTTTAATGTAAAAACTAATTATTCCTTAAGAGTATGAATTTCAGTTTCCATGGGTTGGTGGATGAACTGAAATATGACTTCTTCTCCCATTAGTGAGGCTGACAAACCATTTTTATTAACAGTGAAAGGTTGAATAATGGAGAGAAAGGGGTGCCCAGTATAACTGCTTGAGTTAGATTTTTGACTAGTATGAAAGTCATAGCAATACAAATTCCTTTATTACAAATATTGCATACCATTTGTTTGTAAAGGGATATCACTTCAGAACTAGTTTTCCTTAAATGCTTTTAATCCTACTTTAAAATACTAGTGGTTCACCTATGTGCTATGTTTATATGCTACATAGACATACTTGTCCACATAGACCAATCACATTTTTCTCTTCTAAATAATTTTACAGAATCCATTAAAAAAGAATAGTTGTTCAAAGATAGTACTTCAAATCATGAAATTTTCATGTCAATTAAACGTCAAGAAACATAATGAAAATTTAATTTTCCAAATTAAATAGCTTCATTCAATATGATTACTTTAACAAGAAAACACTTTACCAATTGTGAATATAGCAATTCATATCATTATTCCACATAGATTCAACAAAATATGTATTATATTATATTTGAAGATTTAAGCAACGAACTCTAATATTTGAAATCAAGTTTTGAATTCGAAAATAGCACAAGAAATTCAAAATCTGACCTCATGTTTTCTTTTGTTTTTTTATTTATACTAATCTGACCTCATGTTGGCAGGAGGAAAATCGGTCTTGAATTATATAATATCTTAGCTACAACTTGAACCTTCATGTTGAAATTGAGACTGAACAAAAATCAACTATAATGACACAAAGTAAAAAATAAAAGATTCATTATACTAATGTCTTATCTAGGTGGAACCTGACCAATTCAACTTTTATTTTATTTCAAAATGAACTTAGTAAGTCAAAGAAAAGATAGTTTTGAATTGGGGTCATGATGCTCTAAAAGTCTGTTCCTTCTTGGCCTTCAAAACCCATTATTAAAGAGTAAGGCTATGTTTTTCAAATTTAAAATTTTAAATGTTTCTTAAATACATGTAGTAGTAGGGTCACTAAATTTTGATTAAAGAATATTAAAGTAGTCCTATTATTATTAAAGGTGGTCCTACTGTCACATATATTTAAAAAATATTTGTGATACAAAAATTTAAAAACATATCATTGCTCAGTATCAAAAGACACTCATTTTTAAACTTAAATCACTTCTTAGTCAAAAAAAATTTACCCCAAAAAAAAATTTATATGAAGGCCTTAAATTCCTTGTTTCTAAGCGGTATCCTGAAGTTTTGTGCCAATTCCACCCATGGAGTGCGATCAAAATCTAAAGAGTAATACTACACCCACATCAAATTTCACATCCAGTAATTCTAACCCTTGATTTTAGTGGATCCTATGTGGATCCCACATGAGTCCTACACGGAACCCACATGAATCAAGAGTTAATTAGGATGTGTTGGGTATGAAATTTGGTATGGGTGTAGTATTTTTGTTTCTTTTTAGCATTCAAGGTAAACGTGTAGCATATAGCATATCATATAGCATTGTGTGAGTGGGCTTGGCAATGATCCATGATTGAGAAGGAATTGGTGGTCTCATCAGAAATGATCAAGGCAACTGGATAATTGGCTACATTGGCAGCATTACATTCTGCAACAGTCTTGAAGCTGAGGTTTGTAGCATTTGGAATGGTCTCAAGCTCATGATTGAGAAAAACTGGTTCGACTTCATCGTGGAATCCGACTCCGAGGTCGCTGTCAAGCTTATTAAAGCTGCTGATGGATGTATACACCCCTTGGCAGCTTTGGTTGAAGATTGTAAATCCATGATTGCTCGTGGTAGAGGAAGTATTACTCACTCGTACCGCGAAGGGAACACTTGTGCAGACTATCTGGCTAACTTGGGAGTTGCCCAGAATTGTTCTTTTGCTATCCTCGAGACTCCCCCCACTGGCCTTGTCCAATTTTTGCTCGCGGACAACAGTGGAACCTCCTTTTTGCGCTAGTTTTTCTTTGTTTGTCTTCTGTACCAAAAAAAAAAAAAAAAAGTGAGTGGGCTTGGCAATCGTTTAGGCTGTAGCATATAGCATTTTTGACAATTACTTTAAATTCAGCCAACTCTCTAGAAGCTTTAGAGCCATTTTCTTCTCTTTGGGCTCGGCTGTACTGGGCTTGGCCCACTTTTTAAAGCCAGTGCCATGACGGCATGACCCATCTACTTAGCTAAGTCTTTACATATTTTATTTTTTGGGTTTAAGTTAAGTATACTGTTCCTTTATAAACCAGACATGTAACAATAATCATTCAAGGTAAATTGTCTTGCTGAGCCTATATTTATCTCAACATGAAATGACTTGGGTATTTTGTGAGTGCAGTGCAATTTCGTACCCGCATTAATACATGTGGACTCACATGAATATATATATATATATATATATAATCGATAAAGCCTATGAGGGTGTGAAAAGTACTTGCACTTGCACATGAGAAATTCTAAAGTATCTATAAAATTTTGCAGTTTCGTGCAGTTACTACTACAGTATTTGGATAGGTGATCTTGCCTTATCCTATCTTATCCAACAGTTAATGCTATAAAATTTTGCAGTTAATGCTAGACGATCTGATTCTGTCTTATCTTATCTTATCTTATCCAACAGTTTTATCAAGGCCACCAAACGAGGCCTATATATCCAGAACCGGATTAAATAATCAACAATGGACGCTTATACAAAGATAACGTGTCATGCTCGACACGAAGACATGGCACTTCGCAGACACTTTTCTCTGCAGTGTTGGAAGTGCAATTTTTTTTTTTTTTTTTTTTTTTAAATTTCTCGCGTCGACATATCTGTGTCGTGTCGGTGCGTCTGTATTTGTGCTTCATTGGATGTAATATGTGTTGCAAATTTTTTTTTTTTAAATGTGTAATTGCAAGTTTATGTATCAAATATTATTTATTTGCAAGTTTAGAATTACACAACAAATACAAAATGTTATTTATTTGTTTAATTCAGAATTACATAACAAATGCAACGCATTGCACAAGTAACGCGGAACACGAGTGCACGGCGCCTAGTGTACTCTAAAAAAAGTTTGAGTAAAAAGTATTTTGCCTCCTCAAATTATACATGCTTTTGCAATTTACACCTTGAACTTTAAAAAGTTACAATGTCCCCCCTGAACTATCTTAAGGGTTGCAATCTTCCCCCTGAACTTCAAAAGGTTTAAATGTCCCCCCTGAACTATCGTTAGTGTTGCAAAGTCACCCCTGAACTATCTTTCGTGTTGCAATGTGAACCCTGGCATCACATGCCGTCAAGAAATGTGATAGAATTTGCTCATGTAGGACGCACATGCCAAATCTCAAGGGCGTAGTAGCACCGGTGTGGGTGCAGGGATTCGGCTACGGGGGGTGCGGGTGCGAGGGATTCGCCAATTTTTCAAAAAGTAAGGGTGCGGGTGCGGGTGCGGTAGGAGCACTTGGATAAAATATATAAAAAAAATAAAAAAAACTTTTATATAATAGTACATACAAATTATTTTATAACTGTTAGTGCATTAGTGTACTCTAGATAATTACTATTATTATATCTCTTTTAAACCTCCAAAGTTTTCAAAATTATACGAATAACTTGTGTTTTTTTTTCAAAAGAACACTACACAAAAAGCCCTAGCCACACTCCAAAAGAACTCAAAGAATCCGCGGGGCACCCAGTACGGGTGCGCACTAAGTGTAGGTGCTGCGGTTTTTTTGAAGAGTCCTATTTCATAGCATTTCACCTTTCAGTTCTAAATTAACAATTATAAATATCATAAAAATTCAGTTAATTTCACTAGGTTGTCGTTTTCTTTAATCTATTAATTTGTTGTGTAGCAAGAATATGTTGGAGTTTTTATGATTGTTAATTTAGAAAGGGTAGTTAAATGTCATAAATGCCTTTGAAATTTAGCATGTGCGTCCTGCACGAGCAAATTCTATCACATTTCTTGACAGCATTGATGGCAGGGTTGACATTGCAACATGAAAGAGAGTTCAGGAGAAACTTTGCAACACAGACGATAGTTCAGCGGGGACATCTTGACAGCATTGATGGCAGGGTTGACATTGCAACATGAAAGAGAGTTCAGGAGAAACTTTGCAACACAGACGATAGTTCAGCGGGGACATTTCAACTTTTTGAAGTTCAGGGGGGACATTACAACCCTAAAGATAGTTCAGGGGGAGCATTGCAACTTTTTAAAGTTCGGGGTGTGAATTGCAAAAGCATGTATAGTTTGAGGGGGAAAATGATTTTTACCGAAAACGTTTTAAAAAAAACTTCCCTCAACCACCCACTTGCACTCACAAGGTGAGTGACACTCCTTTAGTCCTTTTAAAAATTTAATTGTCTTCAAGTTCACGTATAGCAGTAGAGGAGAGGTTTAGTCACTACGGCATTTAGGACATTGAGATGGGGCATCTTTCTCTCTTTTTTTTTTTAGTCAAAGGATGATGCCCTCGAAATTAGGTTGCATACTTGTATATGGGATTTGGTATAGGGTTTTGGGCTAGAAGTTGGGCTTTAAACATATGGGCTACACAACAAATACTAGAAAGTCTACTTGAAAACATTTGGGGCCCTAAAATTCTCATGTGTTTTGGAGGCTCTAGGCAATAACCTATGTCGCCTATGCCCAGTGCTGGGCCTGTAGACGATGGGGCTAATTAGTCTTTACAGCTTTTATTTTTTTGGTTTCAAGTTAACAAGTATAATGTATATATGTTTTCTCCTTTATACACCACACATAAAACAATAATTATTCAAGGTAATTGTCTTGATGAGCCTATATTTATCTCAAACATGAAAATGTCTTGTGTATTGTGTGAGTGCAAGCAGTGCAATTTCGTACCTAGGGGTGGCCATGGATCGGGTGAGTCGGGTTTGGGCTCAACCTGTCTATCCACTAGAGCAGCATCGGGTTCTAGGCTCGTCACCCGGCAACCACTCGAGTACGGTCCGTGCGCCGTTTTTCTTCTCTACCATGATGAATCAATTGATTTAATGTAGGCATCGCTCCAAGTTATCAGGCAAAACCGACTCGTCAAGCTCGAGTTGAGTCGGGTCAGACTCGGGTTGAAACTGACAGACTTCTATCATTCCACAAATTAGAGAATTTCTCACTATTCCAACATGAAAACAAGACCAAAAATCATGATTTTACAAACTAAAATGATGCCAATTACATCAATGAAATCAAGAAGTGGAAAAAGAGTAGTCACATAAAGGATCAAATCCACTACATCTCGGATCTACCAGAAATATATAAATCCAAAGTAATGGACCAATGGTACTTGCCTCGGCAACGAAAGGCGGTAGACAATGATCTGCACGAAGGATCGACGCAAGCAAGAGGTTCACGGAATTTGGACAGAGATCGGCGGCATTTGATAGTGTGTTATTTCTTATACTCTTCTAAACATGACCGGATCTGAGGAATCGATGGGTTCTTGAAGGCTTGTAGTGATGCGTGTATGTGTATCAGTGTATGAGAGAGAGAGAGAGAGAGAGAGAGCAGAAGTTTGCTAGAGAGAGAAGAGGGGTCTGATAGGGTTTTCATTCTCACGAAATGAAAAAGAAAAGAGGAGGCAATGATGATTACAGGGGTTTTTTTTTTTTTTTTTTTTTTTTTTTTGCTTCTTATCTACAGGTCGGGTCGGGTCGGGATTAGAGATTAAAACCATGACTCACCCGTGAACTCACTCAAACCGACAAATTCCTTTTGGGTCAGGTCGGTTTTGTCGGTTGAAGTTGGTCAGCACTATTTGTAGTTGGTTGTAATGGGAAAAGTGGTGGCTGCTTTAAAAACTTCCCCACATGTTTACAACTATACAACTCATTGTAACTGAAATGAAAGTTGATTAAAGGGTAAATATCACTTACCTCCCTTGAAGTTTGGCCTAATAACACTTACCTCCCTCACCTTTCAGGAGTAACACTTACCTCCCTTATTTTCAAATTTTAGTAACAAAGCCTCCCCTCCGTTAACTTATCATCCAACAAGTTAACAGACTATGATGACATCACTTTTTAAAAATCTGAAATTCCAAAATTAACCTTCTACTACAACCAGAAAAAAAAAAGTTTAGTATAGAGTAATATTTGGGACACAACCTTCATACAACTTTCATACAACCTCTCCAAAAGATGGGTCTATCTCTCTCCTGTGATGTCATTGGACCCCACAGTGACACAGGAAAGAGATAGACACATCTTTTAGAGAGGTTGTATGAAAGTTGTATGAAGGTTGTGCCCCAAGTAGTACCCTTTAGTATAACCTCACATATATATATATATACACATAAACACACACATACACACACACACACACATATATATATGTATATATGTATGAATGATATATATACTCCCACACCAAGAATCGGAATAGAGTGCTTCGTCATACTCTTGCCGCATATACATATATATGCAAACATATTCGCATATTGGCAGTGATATCAACAACACCATCACCACAACCGAATTTCACATTTGAAATTAATTATTGCTCCAATGCAAATACAACAAACCCACCTCCAATGTAATTGTAAATCAAATCGAGTTTGAAAACTGGTTCATGGATGTAAACCCATATCCACTGGGAACACAAAACATAATCAATTTGGGGATGTGCTTTACAAATCAATTTGGGGATGTGCTTTACAAATGCTTTATGGTGCAGGACGCTCATGGAATTGAATGAGGAGATCCAACCAAAAGATGATAGGAGCTAGGAGGGGTGGGTATGCGGTGGTGGTGACTATCATAGGTGATGATGTGCCCATTGTGGCAGTGGTGATGGTGGTGGTTGGTGGAGAAAACGGTGGAGGTGGTGGTGGTATCCAATGAGAGGAGGAAGAAAGGTAAGAAAAGTGAACAAGGTCAAAAATGTAACTTCACAGATCCACTTAACACCGTTAGAAGACAAACTCTGACAGGGGAGGTAAGTGTTACCCTTGAAACGTGGAGGGAGGTAAGTGTTATTAAGCAAAACCTCAAGGGAGGTAAGTGATATTTACTCTTGATTAAATGAGTTTTTTTCTTTTCTAAAAGAAAAATTAATAATAATAATGATAATAATAATTTTTTGGGTTAATTACATGGACCTCCCCTAAGGTGTGGCAAAATTACACAGACCTCCCATCTATATTGCAAAATTACACAAACCTCCTTTCTATCATGAATTTACTATTTTACCCTTATTTTGTTTATCATGTTACTAAATTACACACACCTCTCTCTCCTCTCTCTCTCTCTCTACTGCGTGTGTGTGTATATATATATATATAGATTAAAGAGAGGACGTCTGTTTTGGCCGTCGGATCGTATTTTCATTAGTGGCAATTTTGTTATTTCACAGTTTTTAAATACATTCCGACGACCAAAACAGAGACTCTCTCTTTAACAAAGAGAGGTGGTCCTCTTTAAAGAATCTTTGTAGATATAGATATACAAGTACAAACATAATATATAGACATACATACATATATATATATATATATGAATATGAATATGAATTTGTACAAAAATATCAAAATTTAAAACCCAAAATTAATTTGTTCCAAAAACTAATTTGTTTCCAAGATTTAAACCCAAAATCAATTTATTTCAAAAACAATTTTGTTCATAAGATTTAAACTCAAAATTAATTTGTTCCAAAAACTTAAGATCTAAAATCAAAATACCAAACTCACCTCAAAGATGTATACAAGTATCTATGTATATATGCATTCAATAGCTATATGTATACTATATGTATACAAATATGTATGTATATATGGTGTGTGTGTGTGTGTATGTATGTATGTATGTATGTATGTATGTACAGTATATATATTTAGAGAGAGAGGAGTGAGGTTTTATATATATATATATATATAATTATGGGTATTTTTGGCATTAAAAAATTAAGAAGGGAGGTCTCCGTAAGTTTTTTAATCTAGAAAAGAGGTGTGTGTAATGCAAATCCAAACCTCAAAGGAGGTCTGTGTAATTTTATAATATAGAGGAGAGATCTGTGTAATTTCACTAAATTTCAAGAGAGATCCGTCTAATTAAATTTTTTTTTTGTTTGTTTTTTCTCTTTTTAAGTATTTGAAAAGTATTTCAAACCAAATGAGAACCAATTGTTTGGCTACAAGCAGTTCATCACGTTCAATTTGTCTGGTGTGGCCCATTCAACTAGTGATATAGCCTTTTATCACTTGATGATTGGCCAGAGCATGAGAGTGAAAAGTGAATTTGTTTGGACCTTTGGTGCAGCACTATCAACAACCTAAGAGAAAATGGGATTTCAATTTGTCTTGAGGTTGACTAGTAATAGAAATGGGAAAGTTAATTGGGTGTCCAATGAAAGGGATTGCATGAGAAGGATGTGTTGGAATATAATATTTTAATAAAGATATTCTGGATGTACTGTGGGGTTCGGGATTCCACAGTGTCATCCAGGAGAGAGTTAAAATATGTTTGTAAGTGCCTGGAAAAAGTGTTTGTCAACCAATTGAGTAGTGCTACACACATACTTTTTGACACCCATCTTTAAATGCATGTATCATGTGCTGTGTAAGTGATGCACAAAAAAATACTCGTATGAAAAAGTCAAACAACAAAAGATACATATATTTAAAATATAATGTCTCAAAAATTGTGTGCGCCAAACATTTCCCTTTCCAATATTGCTTCTTCTATTTACTCATCGAAATTAAATGTAAAGGATGCGGTTCATGTTGGACTCATATATGCTTAGATCATCTCCAAATATTTCGACTATGCAAAAGCAGCAAAACAGTATTTGATTACTTTAATTATTTTTTTGTGGCTCTCTTACTCAAGGACTAGTGATGTTATATTAGAGTAATGCTATGTATTTTAAATTTGAATTCCGAATTTTGTTTCTAATTACTTTATCAGTTGTACATTTATACCACACATAACGATATATGATATCACCGATCACTGTTACTCTATGTGATACAATCGTAAAATCATTTGAGAACTAAATTTGGGAGACATAACATTATTTTTCTATGTATTTGTTTGCACTCCATCAATTAATATAATTACGATCAAACGATTAAGATCTTTCCTCAAATATTGGTTGTTATCCGTTATCCCCTCTCCCTAGTGTTTATGATTTTCAATTTTATGTTCCCAATCCATCCATTTTTGCTACGCTTTTATCGCTCTCATGGGCAAACAGAAGCGAACAGTCTGAATGGAGAACGACCTAGCCCCACCTCACCCTATCTGGTACTTCACCACAACTTGTAATTTTTTTCTTAGGAAAAAACCATATATTATTCCAATAGGATGTTTTGCAACTCAAAAGTATTTTGAATTAGTCCACTATTTTGAAAGGCTATAAAATGAGCCTTTTTATTGTCATCAACTACACAAATTGCTTTCACAAAACCAACAGATCCACCTTGCTGCAATATATCTCTAATACATTCCCTTATTCAATTCACCATGTCCACAAAAACAAAACTCAAGAGCCCTAAAAACAAGCATTTAATTTCCAACTCATCTCCCAAATTTCCTTTTTATTCGAAACTTTGTTTATACATGACAAAAATTGCTGATAAAGAACGTTCCCTCTTCAGGAAAAATAAATATACATTTATGCTAGCTGCACTATAATATCACTAATATTGAAAATATATCATCTGCCCATGTTCTAAAATGAGCAAAAGCAATCATTTTGTACGGCATTTCTATCTCCCTCGGCACTATGATGTTGCATATCAAGCTTCGAACATTGTAGTGGGTTAAGCAAGGCTGTCAGATAACTTGTGCTGTCTAGATTCGGGAAATCACTCTAATGGGGAAGACCCGTTGAGCTTAGGGTCTGTTTGGTAGTACAAAACATCCCCCGTGTCACTAACATAGTGATCTTGTCTCAAGCTTCTTATTAAATCTCCAATTAAGTGGAATGGTAGAGGACCGGATCTCTTTGGCTCGCGGTAATACTTCCCAAGCACTGGCCTAGCTGCCTCTGTCTGCAAATTTTTAGTTAAAAAAAAAAATTGAATTAAAACTATGTCAATCGTATCGAGAGAGATCGAGAGATCGAGAGAGAGAGAGAGAGAGAGAGAGAGAGAGAGAGAGAGAGAGACGTACAGCTTCCACCAAGTGATAGTGTGGAATTTGAGGAAAGAGATGGTGTATAACATGAGTTCCAATATCGTGGTGAACGTTATTAATCCATCCATAGTCACGATCAAGAGTGGTCAGTCCTCCTCTTAGATAATTCCACTCCTAAACACCGAAACTTAACTTTCTTAACAGAATTGTCACGACAAAAGCTAGAAAATCTTACAAGAAAAATAATTATGCAGTCCTCCACGATTGTTCATTCCTATATACATGTATATGCACTACATTTTTCTTTTTGCGGAGTTTCTATTGAATACGTAATGATCAAAGAGAGAAAAATAGGCATTGATACCTTTCCACGGTACCAAGGAATTTTCTCTTCATGGCCATGGTGATGCAAGTAAGTAACTAAATCCAGCCAAATTACAAAGCCCTGCCATAGAAGAACAAGTCAAATGAGAAGATTCTTCGATTCGGGAAACCAAAACAGACTCGATTTCTACTTTTCCTCTCTACCATTGTGATAGGCAGTGTGGAGCGTGATAGAATTATACACTTAGCCCCTCTCTTATGAGGGGTATTTTGGTCATTTTCACACTTACAACACTTAGCACTAATTTTTCTTTACTTGGACAGCGGCAGCTATTGATCTCTCTCTATAATGCTTTCTGTCCGCCTATGAACATAATGAAAAATCTCAGCACATCCGTGAATGCTTCCCCAATATTTTGGTTGAACCGCATAAATTTGGTGTTCTTGTTTATCTTTTCGTTTTTGTTTTTCATCTCCTACCCAACACATTGAACCATTGACTTTATGTATAATTCACAACAAAAAAAATACTCCGTAATAAAAATAAAATAAAGTAATTCTAAAGGTTATAAAGATTCAACGGGGGGAAACAAAATTCTATAGCGTACGAGAACGGAAATGAATAAACCAGGAAGGAATTGAATTTACCCAATATGGAATACCATAGAGCTTGAGCATTTGAACAGGACCAATGACAAAATTTAACGCCACAAGCAAAGCAGCCATTGCCGTCCAACATAGAGTGGAGGTGAGCACATCTTTCTTCTCACTTGGGACGAACAAATCGCTGTTTGGGTCAAAATGAGAACCGGCCTTTCCAGGACTTCTACCCCACTATAAAACGAGATATATATCAGAAACTAATCTCTTAAGCCCATGTTTAACTTTGATCAAATCAAAGGGTTGCAACTTTTTACCAAGTAGAACGGGTAGGCAAGCATAGGAAAAGGCACTCTAAACCGCAAAGTTCGTGTAATGTTATCCAAACTCTTGTAAATTTTCTCAGGCAACTGCAAGAAAAAAATAGAAAAAAAACATAGATTTAAACGACAGATCGATCGAACTGATTCCGGGATAACTATGAGAAGCCGTGAACAGAGGAAACAACTAACCGGATGCCAAGATTCATCGTTCTCAACGTGGCCATGATTCTGATGGTGAGTCCTATGGCTAATTCTCCTGTAATATTCATTAATTTCTCAAATCAATTGAGAACAACTTCCAAAGCTTAAAAATACATTAATATTTGGGTCTACCGAGCACAAAAAGCTTCTAAATCTTGAAAATACTAATGCAGATTCATTGCTAGAACTAAAATTATAGATCCAAACACATTAATTAAACTAAGAAGAAGTGATTTAGCAGCATACCACCCATGGTAGGGGACAAGAATTGAAGAATGTAGAAGATGACCAACCACACTATTTAGCTTGGGATTGCTTGAAAAGCTTCCATGACCACTGTAAATACAAATTAAACCAAAAACAAGCAAATGGGTACCTAAATTAAGCATCAAAAAAACTAAATAGAAAGAAAAATCTTCATACATCTATGTCATTACACACACACACACACAAATATACATATATGTGTATATATATTACCAGTCATGTCCAAGAACAAAGAGAGCCCAGAACATGGTGCTCTGAGCAACCCAATAAAGAGGCCAAACAAGCCAATTGTTGAGAGAAGCTGAAGCTGCAGCCAAACCAAAAACAACAAGAACATCTCTAGCAACATAGCTCATAGACTTCCATGGGTCCTTGACCCAACAGTGCTTCGGAATAGCGGCCCGAATATCAGTCAATTTGAACGGCGGTGGCAAACCCGGGTCGAATTCGGACTCACCCACAAACCCATTAACGCCATTGCTTGATTTGTTTCTCTCTCCTCTCTCCTCACCATCTACAGACGCGACCTTCAATGGGACACTCACCTTTAAACCCCAGTTTCTCTCTCTAGATAAACCTCTTTTATAGCCGATTGAAGGGAAATTAGCATTTGAAAATTTGATTTTTGATGGGTTAGTGATGAGTCCTGATCTGGGTTTTGGATAGATTTGAGGGAGGGGTCTAATGCCGCATTCTGATAATAAAACCCAACTCGCCATTGGAGACCCAGATATAGTTTTTGAGCTCTGGGTCTCCCTCGAAACCTAGAGAGCGAAAGAGAGGTGAGAGAAGGATAGGAAGCAAAATATTAATTTTAGAGTGAGAAAGATAAGAGAAGTATATGTCTTCACTCTTCTTCTAACAACGACCTCTCGTTCTCTCTCTCTCTCTCTCTCTCTCTCTCTCTCTCTCTCTCTTGCAGTCCTGCGATTCTTCGTTTCTCTCTCCTCTAATACGTTGCAACTTGCAAGAGTACTCACTCTCTCTGCCTATATGTATAAATAGAGAGATGCATTATATACATATAAGCTCTGTTGCTAGCAGCCCACCAAACGGTTCCAACTGTTGCAAAAATCTGCAGGGTTTTATTAAGCATTTTTTGCACGCGTGAGTTAGACCCGACAGCTTTTTAGAAAGTTCATAGTGATTATGAAACGTTAAAACGTAAAATCTTTTTTACCATAGCTTTTGCTTCTGTGATAAAATTCCAACCAAAAAAAAAAAAAAGAAAAATTTGCAGTTTTACTCACCTCAAAATTGCTCACTCTCCTCTTTTATTGGCTAATGCAGTGCAGCTTAGTACTTTACACTATTAATTAATTCTCATTTAATACTTGACTTTACTGTATTAGACTATAAGTCAATGAAA
The DNA here is from genome assembly GCA_033977485.1 of Hydrangea macrophylla. Taxonomy (NCBI): domain Eukaryota; kingdom Viridiplantae; phylum Streptophyta; class Magnoliopsida; order Cornales; family Hydrangeaceae; genus Hydrangea; species Hydrangea macrophylla. The sequence goes on from CM066999.1 coordinate 112,243,654, forward strand.
AATGAGAGTGAACAATTTTTGGGAGAACAAAAACATATTCAAAAAATTTTAATAATATAATGAAACTTTCAAGGTCAAAAGCTGTCTAATGCATGTCGGTCATAAATTTTTTTTTTGGGTAAATTACAGCACCACACCCAGAACTATGACCGTTTTCACTAACTTTCCCTAAACTTTAAAACTGAATAGATTTACTTCTGAACTATCTGAAATGAACAAACTCACCTCTGAAAAAGGGGGTGTTAGTGTCAACAAAGGATAGTTTAGGGGATGAGTTTATTTAATTTTAAAGTTTAGAGAGTGTTAGTGAAAAACGGTCATAGTTCAGGGGGTGTTACTGTAATTTTTTCTTTTTTTATGATTGAATGAAATTTCTTTTTGTAGTTACAGCGCATAGTTTGGTTTGTTAAATAGTTTTATTTTAGCTTTTGGAGTTTCATTATGACTCTTTATTGACTCCAAAAGTTATTTACAAACACCCTCTAAACTGAAAACTGTTTAGTAAATCAGCTTCTTCGATTCAATCACCAAAATAAAAATAATAAAATAAAAAATGTATAAAACAATCTCAATTACAGTATTAAGCAATTGGCCAAAACTATATTTTGCAGCATAATCACAAAGCAAATTATTGCTGAATAGGGCCTTAGAGCATCCACAGTGGGGGACCAAAATTTAGCTTAAACTCGGGACTAAGTTGTGGTATAGGTTTTGTACCCCGCGCAGTGGTGTAATGACCAAACAGCACTCTCAAAGCCATTTGGGAGAAAAATGGCACGCCCAAAAGCTTTGCAATCAAATATACATATACATATACATATACATATACATATACATATACATATACCAGCTCATACTCTACGGTTTGGGAGAGAAACGGCTCACATTGAGCTGTGTGTGTCGCTCTAATGGCACACTTTGTGTCGTTTGGCTCCTACACGACTCATTTTGTGTCGTTTCACTGTACAATAGTGAAACTTAAAAGTACTATAAATTTAAGTTTCCTTGAGCTCTGTTGTCATACTCTATTGTATAAGTTACACACCACTGCAAACCTAAGTTCGGTAAGTTGGCCTAAGTTGTTCTAGCATTCCACACCACTGTGGATGCACTTACTAGTAAGGGCGGACCCATGTGGAGACCAATGACCATGGCCCCCCAAAATTTTGAAAATTTATGGGATATATATAAATAACTTTAACATTGGAAAATTAATTTAGAAATTGGCCTTTCCAAACTTTTATCACTTATAACATAAACCATTTGTAAAAAGTCAATTTAACAATCAAAATTCCAAATATAATTAGTTTATATATGTAATTAGTTTGTTTTGCCGGACTAATCTAACTATCTAAGGGCACAAGAAACCGGACTAATAATCATTTTAAACCAATACTTCGTTGTTTAGTAGGCCAAATAGTGCAAGCTTAATTGTCAATATCAACTTAATAGTTCTCATATGGAAAACTATTGACTCTAGGGATATGACATTAATTGTCCCCTATAATAGTGAAAGGGAAGAGTAATAATTCATTACCCAGCTTGTGAGACAAAAATGACATAAATCTAATTGACAAAACTACTTTTGACTCTCTGTCTCGCACCAAAAATTTGTACAAATAGACCAAAAAATTCTTTTCAGGGGTGCTGCCCCCGAACCCCCACGTGGAACTTATTTAGCGCAAACCCAAATCTATTTAACTTGGCCCCAACATAAAATCCTACATCTATCACTATTTACTTACTAGTTACAGATTGAGAGATGGTGGATCGAAGATGAGAAAAGTAAGTTCTCTACTTGGATAGATACGCAAAAAAGAGAAGGAAAAAAAAATTATATATATATATCTATAGTATATATATATATATAGAGAGAGAGAGAGAGAGTTACGTTCCATTGCGCAATAGGTGAACGCATTGGGTTTTTAAGACTAAAAAATCCGCAGGTTAACGGGACTGCGGAATGGGGTGTGGGTCAGTGGAGCGCTCCGCTGATTTTTTGGACTTAAAAGTCCAATGCGCTCATCCAGTGCGCTCATCCAGTGCGCTTACCCAATGCACACTAGAGCCTATACTCTCTCTATATATATATACAACTTTATTCTTATTTAGTTAACTTTTACTGTTTTACATAACAAAAGAAAAGAAAGTACATAAAATCACTAAATCCATTTTATTTGCATTCTCTTCACTTCAGACCTCTCCAATTTAGAGAGAAATAAAAAATGTGCTCCAATTACTCTTACTTTTTTTCCACTTCTTTTCAATTAACCAAGTGGTCCCTCACAATTAACTTTACTCACCAATCAAAAATAGGTGAAAGGAAAGGAGTTTCTCTCCATTCCTCTCTATCCAGACACGATGATAAATTGTGATGGGTTGATCTTTGGACGGTGCCCCATTTAGCTCGTGTGAAAATTTCTCAAACCTAGGACTTTGACCTTTCCATGAAAGTTCATTGGTGTGTATGGAATTTTATCCAATTAACTTAATTGAATGGGTTGATTCAAAGTTGGGTTAATGGGTATGATTCACATGCTTCAGTGGTCGGTTGTGATTCACACGGATTGTTGACAATAACTTTATGGCATGTGGGAGGTGCAAAAGTAGCCATGCCCAACTATATGCTTCACAAGTTGCACAATTTATTTCTGTGGAATGTGCCAATTTATTGACTAATTTAAGTAAGGAGATTATTAACTTTTTCTTGTGTCTCCATTCAAGATTCTTTTAGCTTGTTTATACCTCTATAAGTTAAGAAGTACCGACACTTCTAAGAATGTAACGTGTCGTGTGTCGTATTGTGTCCATAGTATCGTGTCCGACACATGAACAAAACACGAGTTATTTCTATAAAAAAGACTTAATTATTAAACTAGGGTGTTTTGAAACTTAAAGACAGAAACAGAGTAAATCGTTATTACTAAGGACGACTCTATAGAGTCGTTATTACTAAAAACGACTTTTTATTTTAAAATCATTATTACTAAAACCGAGTTTAAGTAAATGATTTTTTGTTATTTTCTACGAAAATACCTATTCCTGAAAAAAGAAAATTGGTTATAAGTCGTTTTTACAAATAACGACTTTAAAAAAGTCGGTTTTATTAAAAACGACTAAAAAGTTGTCATTATGAAAAACGACTCTAACATCGGTATTACTAAAAGCGACTTTAAAGTCATTCTTGGTAAAAACGACTTATTTAAGAAATGACATTTTCAGTGTGTTGTTCAATCAGTGCAGCTTTTACCATCTTAAAATCGGTTTTACCAAAAACGATTTTAAAGTCGGTTTTAGTAAAACCAATTTTAAGCTAATTACTCTATGTGATCAGAGTGTTGTCAATCAAATGCCAGACTGGAAAAGTTCTGCCACCCTAAAGTCGGTTTTAGTAAAAATGACTTTAGGTGTATATACCATTCTTTTCTGACCTTCTCTTCTTCCCCTTGTTCGATATTTTCCTTATTCTTATTTCTTTTTCTTCCTTCGTGGTTGTTTGTAAACCTTATTGTGGTTTTTCTCTAAAATTTTCTTCGTTAGACAATGTCGACATTTATTGCATTTTATTGGGGGGGGGGGGGGGGTATGATAATGGATCACAACGAAGAAGGTGTTAAATACAATATTCCAGTCAATGATATTCAAGAAGTGAATCACGGAACAACCCTCTTTGAGTTAGTTCAGTTGGTATATCATAAAGTAATCTGTGATGGTGAAATTGTCGATTTAAAATTCACTTGTAGATTTCCAGTCAACCAATACGGAGCTGTCATGAATTACATGGCTCTTTCCATAGTGGATGATTCAATACTAGATAAGGTACTTCATATTCCTTCATTATTTTCGACAGTAAGATGTGTTGAGGTGTATGTTGAGAAGGTTCATCATGTTATAAGACCCTTGCCGCAAAGGATACAATCTGGACCGTTTACTCGACTGCTGACACAAGGGCCCGAAAACTTTAATGTTGAGTCCTCTTGTTTGTCCCCTTTGAATTTAAACGAAAACTACGCCCACAACTTTGATGAGTATCGAAGAAGCTCACATTACTCGGAGTCTTACGGAAGGTACAACAATCTGTCAGAAGTTCATGTAAATGAAGGTCCTAGTTATAGCACTCCGAACTTTGAAAGTGCAGTTCCTAGCTTTAGGGCTCCAAACTTTGAGATTGGTTATGACTTCAGTAGCTAGAATCTACGTGAAACGATGTCAACCGATGAAGGGTATATGAATCCCGTTTGAGCAGCTGGTAAGACTTGAGGACAATGCTCAAGATATTACTGCAGACAGCGGCGGTGCGCACACAGAATATCCCTTAGAGGAGGAGGAAGAAGAGGAAGAGGCGATGATGGGTGGTTCAGATTCTGATGAAGAAGGCGAAACAGTGGGTGGGCAGGGTGCCATAACGCCATCTCCCCCTCATGTGCAAGAGCTTCACAGTCCAGTCCCTTTCTTCACTGACCTTGACGAGGTGGGGTATGAAGGTTGTGAAGTTACTACTCGTGATACCAATCGTACTTGTCCAATATGGGACTCTGACAAAGTTGAGTTAAAGAAGAAAATGACATTCAGAGATAAGCAGCATCTCCAAGAATACGTAAAGTTTTATCATACAAAGAATGACCGACAATACCAGGTAGTTGAAACAAATCCAAAACTTTGGGTGGTTCAGTGCAAAACTGGGTGCACATGGTGCTTGCGGGCAACAAAAAAATTAATGACTGGTGGTTTTCAAATTACACAGTATAACTGCGACCACCACTGTGTGTACCCGCACAATAGCCAAGACCACGCTAACCTAGATATGAATCTTATAGCAAAATTAATCATGGGTTATGTGCAATATGATCCATGTATGAAAATCACTTTGATTATTGAAAGGGTGAAGGAAAGCCAGAAATTTACAATCTCGTACAAAAAGGCATGGCGTGCGAGGAAAAGAGGTATAGAGATGGTTTTTGGAGACTGGGACTAGTCTTATAGAAAATTGCCTAAATTTATGTCAGCTTTTCAGAAATACAACCCTGGGACAGTGGTGCAATGGAAAATGAATCCTACGGCCACCCATGATGTGGTCAAGTTCCAATACTTGTTTTGGGCCTTCAAACCTTCAATTGATGGGTTTACTCATTGCCGTCCAGTAATTTGTGTGGATGGCACCCATAATGACAAATACAAAGGCAAGATCCTTGTAGCCATGGGGATAAATGCTGATAACAAGATATTTCCTCTTGCATTTGCAATTATTGATGAAGAGACCCTTCCTAGTTGGTCATGGTTCCTAAGGAACCTAAGTACGTATGTTGTCCGTGGTAGGCAAAGCATATGCCTAATATCTGACCGACATTCTTCTATAATCAATGCAGTTCAAAGATTAACAGAGTGGCGTGAGCCCAATGTGTATCATCGATTTTGTTTAAGACACTTCCAGTGCAACTTCCACAAGAAATTCAAGAATATCCTGTTGAAGGACCTACTTTGGTTAGCTGGGATCAAGCATCAGATTAGGAAGTTCAACCGTGATATGGAGAATATTGGAAAAATAGATACCAATGCACGGCGTTGGTTAGAACGTGTTCCCTCAGAACAGTGGTCTCTAGCGTATGATGGTGGTCACCGTTGGGGTATCATAACCACTAACCACGTCGGAGGATTTAATTCAGTACTGAAGGGGGTCCGTGCTCTCCCAATAACTGCATGCGTCCAACTCATATTCTACCGGGTTATGAAATATTTTGACGAAGGAAGGTTACTCTTGCAGAAATGGTTAAGAGATGGGCGTACCTTCACGAAACACGTGGTAGATGAACTTGATAAAGAACAAAAGAAAGCTAATATCCACGAGTTACAGGCGTATGACAGGTATTTTTCATTACTAAATTTTCACTTACCATACTTATTTAGCTTTTGCAAACAATTTAATGACTGTTAATAAGTTAACTTTTGCAAATTTCCATTTAATAGGTCCACAGGGGAGTTCCAAGTTATCACACGGAGGAGTCAAACAAGTGGGGGTAACCGGCAGGTGGTGCGACTCAATTTTGGTTATTGCTCTTGTGGGAGGAGAGATATATATAAATATCCATGCTCGTACATATTGGCTGTTACAATGAAACAAGGACTAGATCCTTTCCAGTTTGTAGCAAAAGAGTATAGCATGGAATCTTTTATTCATACATGGGAGAGCAATTTCCACCCCCTGGAGCACGAGGACTATTGGGCACAAATTAACGTACCTGTCTTGCTACCGAATAAAAACACTTGGCGTGTGATAAGGTCGGGTCGTCCCCAATCTGCACGTATCCACAGTGACATGGATGTACCCAGGGCTCGTGTGCCCAAACAATGTAGTATTTGTAGGGTAACTGGTCATGATCGACGCCGGTGTCCAGCACGACCATGGGTTGTTGCTGATTCTAACATTCAAATGTAACTTCAGTTTTGTGATTTTATGATTTTCTTTTCCCTTAAAATCATATATGCATGTATGGATTTATAATCATAATGATCATTTTGTTCTCTTAAATTATGTGAGGGAATATAAATCAAGCATACCTCTTTAAATTGCATATATATTGTGAGATATTGTCTTCATTTAGTTGGTAAATCTGAAGAATGTTCATTTAGTTAAAATTTTGTCTTAAGTATTGTTTGAGAGTCCTTAATAGTCTAACGAAGAGTGAATGGCAGAATAAGAACTTTATTTTTTTTAAAGACTGTAGGATGCAATTCTAAATTCTGACGCTTGAGTTGACAACTCAAGCGACTTCGTACCTCTAACTTGACAACTCACTGACTAATTACGCCTGACTTGACAACTCGCTGGCGTAAGTCATATGACTTTAGAACACTTAGTACGTCTGACGTCGCACAGATAATTTGACAACTCACTGAATTCTGACACATGACTTGACAACTCGCTACGTCTAACGCCATACATACATTCAAACATGCAGTGTGTGCCCTATATATAATGGATCTCTAAGGACGTATCTAACCAATCTAAGATATTATTGCAAACTCCCTACCTAGCAGAGACATGGAAAGAGGTGGTTCATCCCGAGGTAATTCATCAAGAGTTCCCATGAGGCACATCCCGGCCCAACCAGTTTTCTCCGAAGGGCATAACAACAACAGCACACGGAGGACAATACATTCCGGAAGAACCCTTGGTTGAAAGTCATCAACAGTGGGTATTTAGACATGGGAGACTGATGTCCCATCGAGACGTTAGTACCCCTTAATGGCCCTTGGCTGGCAGATCGTGTCGTGGGGGTTTTGGAAAGCTTGACCAAGATAGATCATAATGATTTTATTAACGACACTTACCTCTGTGTTATTAAGGATCACACGAAAAAGATCTGTGGTAAGATGGATCGCCATATATTTGAGGATGAAAAATGGGAAGGGAAGATCGTTCCAGGTGTCGCATTGATCCTAACTAGTGTAGTCGTATGGCGTTTACCTCCTTGCGATGGAAAATTGGATATAAAACTCAGCAATGTTCATAATGTCATAGGATTGGATGAGGAATGAATTTTCAGTGGCCTTTGTTTTCCGGAGATGTCCTTCGTCCTGATGTTGCCAACGTGTCTGTTTTTTGTTTTTTTGTTTTTCTTTATTTGAATTCATTCTATGGTGGCTTGTTTTATTTCTGCAATGGAGTGGTTTTTTCGTAATTATTATGATGTAAGAAGACAAACCCCAATTGCCAATTCTATACTTGTCCCAACATGTAAGTGCAATTTTATTGAAGCAATATATTACAATAAAATCACAGTAATAGAGCACTGAAAATATAACAATAATATTATATCACATAAACTTTGACGTTAAAGTGATTTACTCAAAATATAAGTACAAACAAATGTACAAAACAACATACCCATACCAAAATATAAGTACAAATATACAAAACACCACTTTTCAAAGGAACATATCTATGTTCCACACGGTGTGACAAAACAGGAAATGTGTTCTCAGAAGAGTACGTCCAAGCGTAGACGGTCGCATCGAGTAATAACCGGTAAGACCGAGTCGTTATCCCAAGGGACGGAATTGCGGAAAAGAAATCTAGATTGAATCCTAAAGGGAAAAAAAAAATAAAAGATGATTTCTTTAAAGTAGAGGTTCTAACGATCCTACTGATTGCATAATTATAATGAAAAGAATGATAAAGTCGCAGTTAAATTAGAAGAAAATTAAGGTGATCTTTTAAATATGAAAAGAAGTGTTGGGAATATGTGAATTTGCATTGCACCAACTACTACCATGACTTAACGCAAACGTGCACTGGGGTTTCATCCTTTTAGTATTCCTTATTTCGAAATTGATTAAGTAAAGCATTCTAGACACTAAGTATGTGAATTTCACATACTTAGTGGTTCAACTACCTCACTTATTATGAAGGACTGGAAATAAACTAACTAACTCTATGAACAATGATAAACAAATCGAGTATAGGATAATTGACATGTTCATCATAACTATTCATTGAGTTAATTAATCAAACGAGCTTTTATTTCAAAATCAGATTGCAATTTGAACTTAAAAAGATCAATTTGAACTTAGTTTCTGAAATAGAAGTTGCTGGAATACAAAAAGGATTCTGCCCAAGTCATACCCATACCAATCAATTGGGATGTTTGTCAATCGATTGGCATGAAATGACCTTCAATCGATTGGTTAAAGTACCAATCGATTGACTTGGAATCTATAGCAATCGATTGGACTCTGTTTCCAATCGATTGCCATTGATTCTCAAACAAAATCATGGCAGTGGTTGGGAACAATGTTTCCTCACATTATTCCCAACCAGAATTCTAAGCTAGCATGTTTAAGTTTGTATGGATATGAATAACTTGAAAAGTGGAATCAAATATCAACATTAATTAAACCTATAGAAATTTCGAAATCAAGCTAAGGCTATAACAATGCTTACAATCAAACCAATTCTAAAGTAGCAAAAAAAAAAAGAGTAAACCTGAGTTGAAACTCAATTCGAAAGAAAATTCCTCCAGTTTTTCTCTTGTCTCAATCCAAAAAATGTAAAATCCTACAAAAACAATGCACCATGAGCCAACCCTCACCCCTTTTCACTCCCCTCTATATATAGTGTAATATCCACGAGCTGAAGGCGTCTAGGTTCATTTTGTAACGGCTGGTCGTCGTCCTGATTGCTGAAATCTTGCACCATTAATGCAGATTGATTCCAGCTTTCACCAATCGATTGACAAAAATATTAATCGATTGGTAAAAATACCAATCGATTGTTATGGAATTATGTCAATCGATTGGTATGATGTCAATCGATTGGTACCCAAACTTCTGATGGAAAAACAGGTTTAAATTAATTTTTTAAACGTGCAGCGGAAATAATCAAGTTATAAAATTTATTTGGTAGCCCAAGATCTACTACTCGTCAATTCCATAGATGCGTAATAACAGAGGGGACAAGAATTATACCTTACTGTCTTGAACCCAATTCTGAAATCTCTGACTTCCAGCAGCCTCCACTAGATGGTCTTCACTCTTATGACTCCTATGGATGCTCCCAGGAAGGACTAGGGTTGGTGGGAACCCTAATGGAGAGGAAGGAGAAGGTTTTGGGGCTCTAAAACAGTTACAAAATGGGGTATTACCCTATCGCATGCATTCATACCACCAGATGGGTCATCAGCCCAAGATAACTTAGATACAACTAAACTACTAGCATATAATAATAGATTTCCCAACTAATCATCCATATCTGATTCAGATGTGATCTCTCCCATGTCAGAGTCGTTGGGCCCATCTTCGTCCATAATGGGTTCACCCAAATCCCAATCTTCTATTTCAACATTGCCTTCATCCTCTTCATTATCCTCGTCATCCATAGGCTCTTCTATTATAGGGTGAACCTCCATAGGTTGATGGGGTGCTTCCTGTTCAGGTTCTTCCTCTGGGTTCTCTTCTTCGGGATCATCCTCCTCGTCATCCTCTTCCTCATCCTCTACTTCTAGGTATGCACCTGGTTCATCGTCAGACATCTCTGCATTAGCAGGTTCATCAGCAGGTGCTTCCACTGGGGGTGCCACACCTACGGGGGCATTCTCATCAGGAGGCCCAACCAGGCGGTCTTCTGGGTGAATGGAAGGCTCCTGTAGTATCAGGTTTATTAGTGGCTGAATAACTGAGTCCTTCATTGCTAGTCTCCTTATCTCTCCATGCATTAACTCTTGGGTGTATGCAGTATGGATGGCTTCAGCTTGAAGTCGATGAGAGTCGGAGATATTATATGCATGTCGTTGGACTCTAAGTCCTCCTCGGAGTCGTTGACGGGCTCTCAGTTGTACATTTTCCAGGAATCCTTCAGGATCAGCTGGTTCGATGCCATCCGGGTAGATCATATGACCTCCAAAGTCGTCATTGACATAATGACCAGGTTCTCGGGACTGTGTTTTGTGCATAGGCACTCCTTGGAATGGTGGTGGTTGTTGGAGGAGTACAGAAGGTGGTGGGGGCATCTGGTAGGCACTGTCGTGCATCCTTTCATAGTCTTCAGGGTTCTTAAGTAGGGTGACCATTTCGTCCTGGACTTTCTGGACGATTTCAGCTTCATAGATTGCTTCTAAGCGCAGGGTGTTGTAGTTATACACATTGTTCTTATTCATTTCGACCCATACGTTTCTTTTTCCTCCGTCTCTAGCTAGTTCCTGGATTTGGCGATGGTATATATCTGGGTTTGCTGGCACTACACGATCGGGGAAAATTAGTCGTCCTCCAAAAGGGTCTGAAATATAGTGGGGTTCCATATCACCTGTTTCATCAGAAGAACTATCTATTTAGGGTACTGGTGCGAATTGCCTTAAGGTTTATCACTTATTAAATCGTAAAAGAGAATAATGTAACACGGGAAATCAGAAACTAATAAGTAGGTTTCTCATTAATAGAAGAATATTTACATAAGAGGAAATTTTGAAATACAGCTTTTACATATATATCCGTCAAAATGTGGGATTATAATCCCAATACAGCATTAATACAATATAGGTTAACTAGGGTGTGCTAATCTTCTAGTCGTGTGAATTCCTCCGAGATGTCCATCTCTTCGGGCGGGGTGAATGACATCCATCTCTCATTGTCCCACCCTATCGGCTAGTCAGGGTCATACGTGTACAATGTTCCCTTCCTAATGAGATCTTCATCGGCTAGGTAAATCTCTATTTCTTCATCTTCAGAACTGCTTACTGGACTAACAGGGGTCTCTAGAGGAGTGATTTCTGCCTGTGCTTCTTCTAAGCTGATGGTCACGGAATCATTAGGAATATCAGAGGTTCCATCCACCTCTATTGGCACTAAGCGGGGTGCTACAATAATATGACGCACGGTTGGGGAAACCTTCTTCATAAGGAATAGGCATCTCATCAACTTTCCTATCATTTTGCAAGTCTGATGGCGGAAAGCAGCACCAAAGCAAACTAAACCTTGGGGAAGGGCTTCTTGGTAATTCTCCATACTACCTGTTTGACAGAAAGACTATTTTAGTATTGGTTGTTGTTTCTAAAATGTCTTAAGGTTCTTAACTTAAGGGTGTTGGACAGTCAGCGAGCACAACTAAACCTGGCTCTGATACCAAAAATCCTGTCACGCCCCGGAGTAGCCAAAAATAGGGAAAATTTAAAATTTCCTTTCTGGACCCGTAGGGAATGACGAGTTACATAAAACTGACCTGTCCGTGCAACATACTAACAAAATATATATAGATCAGAGTAAGAAAATTTGCAAAAGCGTCTAATGGTATTCATGGGGGAACTTAGAGTGTTTTGCTACTTAGGCTATTACAGAAGTTCCAAATGAAAACCACAAAAGATAAGTTTGGGCGATTTACGCCACTTAAATATTACATCAACCAAAAGATAGTTAAAACATAAGAGAAGTCTTAATGCGGAAGTAAGCCAGGGTCTTCTTTCTAACTGGCAAACTCATAACCTTCGTTATCAGGCTCTTCCTGATAGTCTGCCTCAGGATCACCTTCCTGATAATTCCCATTCTGAGGATAGTGATATTCACCTTCATTGTTACCTTGATAGTTCTCCTCATCATAACCTAGACGTAAAAAGTCCAGGGCAGGGAAGGAGCCGTTAGCTTTTGAAGCTAAGTGAAATCGTCTTAACCAATCACTCCTAATACATTTAAGAATATACAATATAACAATATCTTGCACCAACATTAAATAAGCGTATGACATGGTAGAAAATGACGACACAATGCATTATCGATATATTCGACTTTAACTCGACCATGGACACCACGACTGACTCATGTGACTTGTTACATTACCAATGTAACGCCGTTAGCTTAGAGTAGAATGATTACGTTGCTATCGTCGCCTAGCAGGGCCCTATAGTAGTTTTGGTTTTTAAAAAGAGTGTAATCATTGAACTCTTAGGTCCTCGTGACCTTGCCGGAAGAATAGAATAGTTACAGCACTATCGTCGCCTAGCAGGGCCCTATAGCATTTGAAAGGTAACTATTGTATTCTGATGGACACATTGCTATCGTCGCCTAGCAGGGCCCTATAGCGTATCAATCATCAATTCATGCATAACTTCAATGATTTCAATGGAAACTCTGGCTATCGTCGCCTAGCAGGGCCCTATAGCAGTTTCATCGTTGTTCCCATTTACTTGACTGTACCACTCGGACCTCCACGATCCACTCAACACGTATAAATTGTTATGACTGGGTTAGTCTCCGTGACTAACCATACAGATGTCAACATTGACATTAAGACTCGACTATGTTCATATGAATGTTCATGTGACTATAGAAACAGAATTCATGATAACAAGAATATCAGTGAATATTAACTAAGCATAGAGTGTAGTTAGCTAACATGCATTCATTATATAACATCACTTATCACGTTCACATAACTAATACATATCAGTATCATCCACACAGAACGTACTGGGCATACATATATGATCAAAGAATAATTCTATAATATACCAAGTGAGTTAGGATGACTCACCTCGAAGCGGTTGCGTAAAAACAAGTGTAGCGGTTCCTACAAAGCATTAAGATTTTATAGAACATAGATCAATAAGCTTACTAAAAATCAGGGGCATAATGGTAATTGTGCCGGGTGGGTCCCTAAACCTCAACATGATGATCTAGACATCATTCTGAGTCTAACGCCATTGATTAGACTCAAATCGGAGTCCGTCGCATAAAAGGCTGGGTTTTCTATACCAGTTTGGACCCTAAAGACAAGCTGTATTTTTGACCGTGTCGAAAGGTCACCAAACTTTAAGGGGATGTTCTAGTCATTATTCTAAGACTCTAGGAACTGACCGCGTATTTTTTTGGGCTACGGTTTATTTATTATGAATTTCCGAAGTTTAAATCGTGTAATAATAGACTGCGGGGTCTTATAATTATAAAATATAGTTTAGGGAGACATTTGGCCCTCATAAATATTTTTATTAAATACTAGGCCTTTAATTAGGCTAGTAGTATTTTTCTCGTAATTTTCGGGGCTCGTTTGGTATTTTAAAAATTAAAATACAACCAAATGGATATTGTATAAATAATTGATAATTATTAAAACATTAAAGCTAGGGTTTTGTAAATATTAATTTATAATATAGAGGTACTAGACCTTAGAAAAATTTAATATAATTTTCCTATACTTAAAAAGAGGTCATTAGGTATTTATTACCTAATTATTTTTAATTTAAAATATTTACTTATTATTTATTTAAACCAATAAATAGTAAGTATATCATAAAATGATAATTTCATATTTTCATAATATAAGAATATTATAAAAATAATATTATAATTTATTAAAATATAATTGATAGCATTATTGAAATTATTTTAGATATTTAAAATAATTTAGAAATCATTTATATTATTAATACCAAATATATTATAAATAATATATTTATATACTAATCTTGATTTAATATACACTAATCTTAGTTAATATATATTAATAAGTACTAAAACAGTTTATTAAAACATTAATTAGAATTAACAGAATACTTAATAATATAAAACCAGTTAATACAACCTTAATTAGGATTATTAGAATAATTAAACATTAAAACAGGTTAATAAAACCCTAATCAGGATTAACAATTTAATAAGGTGTAAATTATGACTAATCCGGATCATTAGTGTGCTAACCTTGATTAACAGAATAATTAACAATGTTAATAAATCTCTAAACAGACTATTAGAGCATTAATCCAGATTAACTGATTAATAATAACTAATAATAATAATAATAATAATACAGACCCACGGGTCAACTTAACCCGATCCGAATCCAATGGACTACCCATTTAAAGACTCAGAAGAGTCCAAGACCAAAACTCGTGGTTCATGCCCGAATCTCAATCGAGTCCTCCTTCTAATAACTAAACTGTCCAGCCCAAATATCCAAGCCCGAACCCAAATTAACTCACATCCCAACCCGACTCGTTAACCCGAACCAGATCCAAATGGATCTGGTATGATCCGAAGCCAAACGACGTCGTTTGGATTAGTAACCTTCGGGTTATTTTTAAATGATCCGACCCGTATTAATTAATATGATATAACCCAAATAAAAACGGGTTTGTACCATGGCCCAAGCTTGAGGTACAACCCTTTAAAGCCCTAGGTTTCCGGTCTCCTTCTCCGGCGAAGCTACTTGCCGCCGGTGAGCCCTGTTTTCACCAGAAAAACTTCAAAACCTCATCACTTTTTCGTTTCTCCATAGAAATCCCTAATTCCAACGCCAAAATGATCAGAAAGGGGCCCTCTAACACATAGTATAAGCTAGGTTCGTGATTCATTCGTTTTGGGTTCCTACGAACCCACTATTCTTTTCGGGTATTGAAAGAATAATGCTATGCATGGAGGTCCAAACGTGGTTCTTCTCGAAAGCTGTGGTTAGGGGGTCTAACTGGGACCTATAGGGTCAGTTTGGCACAATTTTTAAGGGGTATAGTTGAGTTTCACAATCTGAGCTCCGGTGAGGAGCTTAAATGGTGGTTTTGCCATTCGCAGAGCTTAAGGCTCTGTTTGGTTTGCTTGTGAGGGTCCAGGAAGGATGTGTGAGTGTGTGTATGCTGTAGAAATAACACGGGGGTGGGGATTTACCTGTGGGAGGGGTCTCGGGTTGTTTCTCTCTTCTTGCTTGTCTCCGGCGAGCTCTCTCTCTCTCTCTCTCCTATCTCCTTCGGTCTGCGTGTGTGAGGAGGGTGGTGAGGCAGAGGGTGAAAAGGTAGTGTGTGTATGTGGTTGGCCCTCTCTCGGAGCTCTCTCATATATACACAAAGCACACTCATACATACACACATATATGTCTCCACACAATTACCCACACAAATTGCAAATCTGTGGGATTAAATCATGCTGACCAACTGATTGAAATGGTATATTTCGAGGGAAGGTAAAGTGGCCGACGGTTGGGAGGAACCCGGCAGTTCATGAGGAGGTGTTTTGGGTAATGGTTTTGTACCAAAGTTAATAGGGGGTGGTTAGTACAATTTCCGTTTTTAGTAAGATTCTAAGAGTACTAATATTACCATAAGTGTAGGTTTAGTCGTCGCTTAGGTTTTCATGCCATGCAGTCTAATTAGACGCAGATTTTTACGGGTTAACGTGCAAAGTCAGTCCGAGGTTCGCAACTGCAGTCTAAGTTAATAAAATTAATACGTACATACATATGTACGGGTCTCTGGGATGAAGAAATTAAAATACTGGGATTAATACGAACAAAAATACGGGGACCCATTGTATTAATATCGGGAATTTTACGGGTATTACAAATGGGAACTGAAACTGAACTGAATTATATTTCGGTTCGGTTCGATTTTGGTCAATTCGGTTCGGTTTGGTACGGTTTGGAAATTCGGTTAACCGAATTTTGAAAAAACTATACTTTCTTTTCTTTTCTTTTTTTTTTCATTTTCACAACTTTTTTTATATGTTTCTTGTCCCATTTTCTTTCATATTACAAAGAAAACATATGTTTATATTTACTTATATATTATACTTATATTTTTGTAATATATATAGTTGTGTATAAAAATATATTAATAATATATAAACTAAAAAAAATTCGGTTTTTCGGTTCGGTTCGGTTCGGTTTGGGAGAGTGAAACTGAAAACCGAACTGAAAAAAAATATATAGTTCGGTTTGAAACTGAACTGAAATTTTTAACTGAATTAGCTGAACTGAAATGAAAATTTTAGTTCGGTTCGGTTCGAATTTCGGTTAACTGAACTATTTGCCCACCCTAGGTGGCATGGATGTAGAACGTAGAGATTGCTCAATGCCCAACAGCATCAGCATCTGCCCAACCTGACTGCCCAGCTGATCAAGTCTGGAATGAACATAATCACGATCTGAGGCCATCTGAGCAGCCATCAACTCCTGCTGAGTCGTGAGCTCCCGAATCATCCCATGCAACCGTACTCTAGCTTCTCTCTCCTCTACAAGAAAATCATAAATGGTCTGAAGAGACACAGGCACAGATGTAGAGGCTATAGGGGGCTCGCGTCTTCTCAACTCATACTGACCCTCAGCTGCTATCGGCGTCCCTGGGTCCTCCTCTTCCTCCTCAACTATATCTGTATGCTGACCCTCAGTCTTTGTCGGCGTCCCTGGGTCCTCGTCCTCAGACTCTGACGTCTCCTTTCCTGTCTTTCTCTTCTTTCTCTTACTACTGTCTCCTACCTTCCCCTTTCCTTTTGCTATTTTTTTGAATTGTGCTGCTGATCGTCTAGAAGCAGATTCACCAAAAATACCAATTTTTGATTTCTACAATATCTCTCCTGCCGGTATCACCAATCCTGCCTCCTCACACACTCTATGGATCACCCAAGCACCTTTGAGGTGCTGGGCCTTGCTAGGATGACGTGTGGGCTCAATGAAGGACTCAATGAAGAACCTGGCAAGGCAAATCGGTAAGCCAGTCCTAATAGCATAAAGGACTCGTGCGTACCACCCACCAAAGTCCAATTTATATGTCGTGGGAAGGATGCAGCTGCAGAGGGCCAAATGGAGTAGGTGATAATCCATTGTCATATTGTGGTTGTCGAACACTGTAATCCCCGTATACTTCTTGATTTTCTCGCCTGAAATCTCTGTAGCAACAGTGTCAAATGAAGGGAAAGGACGGTTGGCATGAATAGGGTATAGGTGATCTGGCACCTCAGCAACACCTAAAGCTCTGGCCACTGTGGTGGGGCTAAACTCGAACTGACGACCCTGAACACAAGAAAAATATATGTATGGAACATTCAGGGCTTTAACCATACTCGCACAAGCTGATCGAATCCAAGAAGCATACACTTTCTTTTGAATAGTAAGGACGGGGAGCCAGCTTGGAAATGAGCGCAACCGAGTGAGATAGAATGGTGGCTTGTCATAGCTCCAAAGATTTTCAAACTGCCGCTCAACCATGACATCCCTGGTTTTGAAATATTTCAGAAACCCGTGAGCCAGTGGTGGATCAGGAATATCAAGCGAAGTGGATTTCTCTGGATGGGGCCCACTGTCCTTAGGCTTGGGAGCCATAAGAGCTGAAAATGAAAACAAACCAGAGAGTTAGGATGAAAAAAGAAAGATTCTGCTCTCTGTTTATACCAATCGATTGACATAAATTATCAATCGATTGAAGATTCAGCTCAATCGATTGAACCCTAATGTCAATCGATTGATATCAGACATCAATCGATTGGCATCAGCGACTGAAGGGGTTGCCCACAACAAGGTCTCATGTCCCCTTTTCAAATTAGTGGTCTTAAGACCATGAAGGGCTCCCTCTATCATTATGTTCAAGAATTAAAGGCAAATAAAGGTGTGGGTTTGAGGGGTTACCTTGATCAAAACTACGGCAAAATCCACGCCTTTATTTGATTGTGGATGAGAGAGATGATGATGTGATGATGATAATACTGAAATAGGTGACTCCAAAATCAATCTCCTTCTTCTCTTCCTCTGTCCATGCGATGGCAGTGGCGGTGGAGATGGTGAGGTCAACGGTGATGGTGAAATAATGAGGATGATGATGGTGCCAGAGAAAAGGATAGAGAGGATGGCAGGGGTTTTTCCCTACACGCCCAAAATCGCATGGGTTCTCTCTTTCTCTCGTTGGTTTCGAATGAAATGAGGGAGAGGGAGAAGAACAGTCTTTACGTCTGGGAGAGTTGTCAATCGATTGACAAGATATGTCAATCGATTGAAAAAACAATTCAATCGATTGATATTCAAGTTCAATCGATTGAGATTAAAAGTTTATGGCAGCCCATTTATTCTACAAGTAAATTACTCTCAACATTTGAAAATGCATTATAGAGGTTAATTACAGGATTACAAACATCCAAACAGGGAAAACACCTATCAACACAGAAGTAGAAAGAATTTATTCGAAAATCATCAATCTTATTGTTCAAATTGGATTATTATCATCCAAGGGTACAAGATCCTGGTTGAAAGACAAACAAAAAAGAAAGAAAATAAGAACAAAGTCTGTCTTATTAATTTGCTACGAGAGTTATCAATCTAGCTCAGATTCTGGGGAAGAAAGGTCTTCTCCTACAGCAAAATCCACAAGGTACTCCATGACTTCCCCATCTGAATCGATTTGAAGGTCTTCCAGAATTTCTCGAACTGTGCACAACAAATCCCAAGTATTCATATCTGCGATCGTCGCATTAGGGGAATCTGGACATAAGCCGGAAAGTGGAGTAAAAGTTGGCCTTTCTTGTTCCATCTGTTCTGGGGTTCCCGAAGAGCGGACCCCATGGAAGAGCAAATGTGGTAGGAAATGCAGTCGATTCATCCTATAACAAACAGATAGATAGAAAAAGAATTGAGAAACCAAGAATCACACAAAGAAAAAGAAAACTATTATACAACAACAAGATTCTCAATTTTTTTAAGAAGAATAATCAGGATCATCCAATTGAATGATCTCTGATTCAGGTTCGAATTTCTCCAAAAATGGCTTTAAACGTTGCCCATTAACTTTGAACGCATTCCCATTTTTGGGGTTCACAATTTCCACTGCCCCGTGAGAAACACCTCTTTGACAATGAATGGTCCTGTCCATCTCGACCTCAACTTACCAGGAAAAAGATGAAGTTTTGAATCATAAAGTAACACTTTCTGTCCTGGTTCGAGCTTCTTTCTCAGGATCGATCTATCATGCTTTGCTTTCAAATTTGATTTATAAGTTCTAGCACGATCGTATGCATTATTCCTGATTTCCTCCAATTCATTGAGTTGGAGCTTTCTCAATGTACCACTTTCATGAATATCAAAATTTAGCAATCGGGTAGCCCAATACGCCTTATGCTCCAGTTCTACAGGTAAATGGCAAGCTTTTCTATAAACCAGCCGATAGGGTGACATTCCAAGGTTCGTCTTATATGCCGTTCTGTATGCCCACAACGCATCAGTCAAGCGTGATGACCAATCCTTTCTATTGATGTTAACAGTCTTCTCCGGGATATGTTTGATTTCCCTATTAGCTAGCTCTGCCTGTCCATTCGACTGTGGGTGATATGATAAAGCAATCTTGTGGTTAACTCCATATTTCTTCATCAATGCTTCGAAAGGCTTATTACAAAAATGGGTTCCACGATCGCTAATCATGGCCTTTGGTGTTCCGAATCTTGAAAGGATATTCTCTTTTAAGAAAGAGATCACTATTCTGTGATCATTTTTCCTTGTCGGAATGGCCTCAACCCACTTAGACACATACTCAACTGCCAAAAGGATATATTCAAAGTGAGAGGATGGCGGGAAAGGTCCCATGAAATCAATACCCCAGCAATCGAAAATCTCAATAGTGATGATCAGGGTCATTGGCATTTCATTTCTTTTGGATAAGCTCCTTAACATTTGGCATCTAGCACATGCTCTACAAAATGCATAAGAGTCTTTAAAAATTGTCGGCCAGTAAAAACCACTGCTAAACACCTTCTGATCAGTTTTCTGGGCCGAGAAATGTCTGCCACAAGCTTTCGAGTGGCAGGAAGCTAAAGTCTGAGAAATATCTTCCTCAGGAACACATCGCCTAATTATTTGATCTACATAGTACTTAAACAAGTACGGATCATCAAAGTAAAACCACTTTGCGATGGATAAAAACCTTTTTCTGTCAGGGGTGGACCAATGGGATGGGGTCTCTCCCGTTGCCAAGTAGTTGACAATGTCTGCATACCAAGGCAAACTGGTAGCAGCAAAAAGCTGTTCATCTGGGAAAACTTCACAGATCAGAATGGTTTGTGAGGAGTTATCTTCAAACGTCAATCGAGAAAGGTGATCGGCCATAACATTCTCCACTCCCTTTTTATCTTTGATAACCAAGTCAAATTCTTGGAGCAGGAGAATCCAGCGTATTAATCGCTGTTTGGTATCCTTTTTGGATAGCAGATACTTTAACACGGCATGATCAGTGAAGCAAATGATCTGCGAGCCAATAAGATATTGCCTGAATTTTCCCAGTGCGAATACAATTGCCAGCAACTCCTTTTCTGTGGTGGAGTAATTTCGTTGAGCTCCATCAAGAGTTCTGCTAGTATAGTAGATCACAGTAGGTTTCTTGTCCTTCTTTTGTCCTAATACAGCTCCAATCGCTGTGTCACTTGCATCACACATTAGCTCAAAAGGAAGACTCCAATCCGGGGATTGCATTATCGGAGCTGTTGTGAGGTGATGTTTGAGTTTATCAAAGGATTCCTGGCACTCGCTATTCCATTCAAATGGTTGGTTCTTAACAAGGAGTCGGCACAGTGGTCTGGATACAGCATTGAAATCTTTAATAAACCTCTGGTAGAAACTGGCATGACCTAGAAACTATCGAATGTCTTTCACTGTAGTAGGAACAGGGAGATTAGAAATTATGTCAATCTTCGCCTTATCTACCTGTATTCCCTCCGCAGAAACTATATGCCCCCAATATAATTCCTTTTGTCACCATAAAGTGACATTTTTCCCAATTGAGGACCAAGTTTTTATCCTCACATCTTTTCAAAACTTTCTGGAGATTTCCTAAGCAATCCTCAAAGCTACTTCCAAATACGGAGAAATCATCCATGAAAACTTCCATGATCTTTTCAACCATATCGCTAAATATGCTCAGCATGCACCTTTGGAATGTAGCAGGTGCATTGCATAAGCCAAAAGGCATCCGGCGATATGCAAATGTTCCAAATGGACATGTAAAAGTGGTTTTCTCTTGATCAGCAGGGTCAATTTCAATTTGGTTATAACCACTATAACCATCCAGAAAGCAGTAAAATTGGTGACCCGCTACTCTTTCGAGCATTTGATCCATGAAAGGCAATGGGAAATGATCCTTTCAAGTCACTGCGTTCAATTTCCTGTAATCAATGCACATGCACCAACTTGTGGTCACACGTGTTGGTACAGTTTCACCATCCTTATTTTGCGTCACTGTAATGCCGGTTTTCTTTGGCACTACTTGAGTTGGACTTACCCAAAGACTATCCGAAATTGGATAAATAACCCCAACATCCAGCAATTTCAGAACTTCCTTCTTCACTACCTCTTGCATGTTTGGATTTAGACGCCTTTGCATTTGGCGACATGGTTTGGCGTCTTCCTCTAGGTAAATCCTGTGGGTGCATATGGATGGACTAATTCCTCTCAAATCAGCAATAGTCCATCCTAACGTACTCCTGGATTACTTGAGTAACTTGATCAATTTACCTTCCTGTTCTTGATTTAAAACAGATGAAATTATCACATGAAAGGTCTTCTCTTCTCCCAAAAATACATATTTCAATTCTTTTGGGAGCTCCTTCAACTCTAACTCTGGAAATTGCAGGTTGGACGGTACAGCCAACTTAGTCTTTGGCGGCAATTGTTCATATTGGGCCGTCCACATCGCCTTTGCAACTTCCTCTTCTACAACCTCCAATATTGCACAAAATTGATTCATTTCCTCATCCTATGGTGTGTATTTGTCCAATTCGTAACAAGGGTTAGTTGTAATGGACTCTACGGGATCAGAGTGTGCATTCGAATCAAAACAATCTTGGATTACCGACTCCACCCAATTCACTTCCTCTTCCTCATCATCAAAATCTTCGATTTTGGGGTTTGAAAAGATCTTGATATTCAATGTCATGTTCCCGAAGACTACGGTCATCACTCCACTTCTTACCTTGATTGTTGCATCGATCGTTGCGAGAAAGGGACGTCCAAAGATCACCAAAATCTGTGATTTGGCATTATATACAGGTTCGGTGTCTAAAACGACAAAGTCAACAGGAAAGACAAAAGTATCAATTTGGACTAAAGCGTCCTCTAAAACTCCTCGCAGATATTTAATCGATCTATCTGCGAGTTGGAGAGTAATGCGAGTGGGCTTAAGTTCTCCCAATCCTAACTGTTGGTAAATAGTGTAAGGTAGAAGATTAACACTCGTGCCTAAGTCAAGCAAAGCGTTGTTCACTTTCCTTTGACCTATTATGCAAGAGACCGTTGGGGTGCCCGGATCCTTGTATTTGGGAGACAAATCATGTTTTAGAATCGCACTCGCTTGGCAAGCCAGGTAAGCACTTTTCTTCACACTTTGCTTCCTCTTTACAGTGCACAAGTCTTTTAAGAACTTGGCATAGGCAGGTACTTGTTTAATCGCGTCAAGGAGTGGGAGGTTAATTTTCACTTGCTTGAATAACTCCAGAAACTCCTGACTTTTGGTTTCTTGTTGAGGTTTCTTCAACCTCTAAGGATATGGTGCTGGAAAAGGGCATTTAGGTGTTTCCTCAAGGAGAGGTTCTTTTCTGGGCCTTCTCTTTATTTCGGTATCCTCAGGAGCTGTTGTTTCGGACTTAACTATTTTCCCCTCTCTTCCTTCTTCCACCAATTCTTCTTCATTCTCTACTTCTTCTTCATCATCAACTACAGGGTGTGAGGGAAAAGAGACTTTCTCAATCTCCTTTCCACTTCTCAACACAGTTATAGCCTTGGCCTCCTCATGTGGTCCAGATCCCGAGGGTCCTGTACCCGAGTGTTGGCCTTTAGGATTTGGCTCTGGTTGAGCAGGGAACATAGTTCATTCTCGATCCCCTTGCTGGCCAACTAACCTCTCTACACTTGTATTGAGTTTACTCATTAGCTGCATCATTTGCTGCATCATGAGTGTATTAGGATCCTCCTGTGCCTTCTTATGAGGTGGCACGTAGGTGTTAATGAGGTATGGTTGTTGCCCCCTGATTCTAGTTGGATTGAAGCGAATGATTTTGTTGATATTGATTCTGGTGATACCCTTGATTTTGTTGATAGGTAGGAGGAGGTTAGTAGCTCTGTTGGTACCCTTGGTTTTGAGGTCGGTACTGGTTTCCTTTGTTTGGCTGCCACTGTTGAGATGGGTTTACTGTGGCAGCATTGTTCCTATGGTCAAAACCAGGATGACTCCACCTATCATTTGGATTGAAACGACCAGGGGCATTTACAGCATGTACTTCTACTGGACTCTGTTCATGATACATAGGGTATATTTGACAATGTTGAAAAGTATGCCGCATTTGTAGACAACTAGAACATGACTCTTTAGAAGCAAATTGTATCACTTAGTCCTTTTTTGCTTCCAATGCCTCCAATTTACGAGACAGTTGGTCGTATTTCTCCATTAAACTATCTTTCGCTTTCAACTGATAAATACTCTTACGACTGGAACTCGAACTAGTTTCAGTTCTTGTCACTTGAGTTTCCCACTCTGGCGAATGTTCGGCCAACCATTCAAAATGAGCTTCAGCCTGATCTGCATTCTTGCTCATGAACTCACCGTCACTCGTAGTTTCCACGAGTTTCTTCAATTTCGGAGAAAGGCCATCATAGAATAAGCTTATTGTTCGACACTTCTCGAAACCATGATGTGGGCATAGCAATAACAAATCCTTGTATCGCTCCCATGCTTCAGCGAATGTTTCTTCCTCTTTTTGATTGTACATCTTGATTTGTCTTAAGATGTCAGCCGTTAACCGATTAGGGAAGAACTTCTTAAGAAAGGCTTCATGAATTGTTGGCCAAGTCGAAATAGAGTTTGGTTTGAGTGACAATAACCATGACTTTGCTTTGTCCTTCAAGGTGAAAGGAAAAAGCTTTAGTCGGATTATATCACTTGGGCAAGTCTGATCCGTAAACGTGCCACAAACGTCTTCGAAATCTCGAATATGTAAATATGCCTTTTCCTTTTCCATCCCATAAAATGTGGGTAATAGTTGGATCATTCCATTACGAAAATGGAATGTACCCGTGTGCAGGGGAATGCGGATACAAGAAGGTGTGGCAGTTCGATCAGGAGCCAAGAGTTCTCGTAGAGGTCGTTGGCCGTCATCGATGAGGTCATGCCTATTTTCTCCTTGTTGACTCTCCGTATCAGACATTGGATCAGAAGTAGATGGAGTAAAAATGGGATTATCAGCACTATTTATGGAATTTCCAAATAAATTTGTGATGAAAGCTTCAGTGGAGTCAAAGGACATAGAATGACACAAACAACACAGCTTGTGTTCTGAAGAGCGAAAACAAAAAGAAAGATAGAAATGGGATAAGGGAAGATCGGATAAATCTAAAATCCCTGGCCTTCGTTACCGTCCCCAGCAACGGCGCCAAAAACTTGACACGACAGGAAATGTGTTCTCAGAAGAGTACATCCAAGCGTAGACGGTCGCGTCGAGTAATAACCGGTAAGACCGAGTCGTTATCCCAAGGGACGGAATTGGGGAAAAGAAATCTAGATTGAATCCTAAAGGGAAAAAAAAAGATGATTTCTTTAAAGTAGAGGTTCTATTGATCCTACTGATTGCATAATTATAATGAAAACAATGATAAAGCAGCAGTTAAATTAGAAGAAAATTAAGGTGATCTTTTAAATATGAAAAGAAGTGTTGGGAATATGTGAATCTGTATTGCACCAACTACTACCATGACTTAGCGTAAACGTGCACTGGGGTTTCATTCTTTTAGTATTCCTTATTTCGAACTTGATTAAGTAAAGCATTCTAGACACTAAGTATGTGAATTTCACATACTTAGTGGTTCAATTACCTCACTTATTATGAAGGACTGGACATAAACTAACTAACTCTATGAACAATGATAAACAAATCGAGTATAGGATAATTGACATGCTCGTCATAAGTATTCATTGAGTTAATTAATCAAACGAGCTTTTATTTCAAAATCAGATTGCAATTTGAACTTAAAAAGATCAATTTGAACTTAGTTTCTGAAATAGAAGTTGCTGGAATACAAAAAGGATTCTGTTTAAGTCATACCCATACCAATCGATTGGGATGTTTGTCAATCGATTGGCATAAAATGACCTTCAATCGATTGGTTAAAGTACCAATCGATTGACTTGGAATCTATAGCAATCGATTGGACTCTGTTTCCAATCGATTGCCATTGATTCTCAAACAAAATGATGGCAGTGGTTGGGAATAATGTTTCCTCACATTATTCCCAACTAGAATTCTAAGCTAGCATGTTTAAGTTTGTATGGATATGAATAACTTGAAAAGTGGAATCAAATATCAACATTAATTAAACTATAGAAATTTCGAAATCAAGCTAAGGCTATAACAATGCTTACAATCAAACCAATTCTAAAGTAGCAAATCAAAAAAAAAGAGTAAACCTGAGTTGAAACTCAATTCAAAAGAAAATTCCTCCAGTTTTTCTCTTGTCTCAATCCAAAAAATGTAAAATCCTACAAAAACAATGCACCATGAGCCAACCCTCACCCCTTTTCACTCCCCCTCTATATATAGTGTAATATCCACAAGCTGAAGGCATCTAGGTTCATTTTGTAACGGCTGGTTGTCATCCTGATTGCTGAAATCTTGCACCATCAACGCAGATTGATTCCAGCTTTCACCAATCGATTGACAAAAATATCAATCGATTGGTAAAAATTCCAATCGATTGGTAAAAATACCAATCGATTGATTATGGAATTATGTCAATCGATTGGTATGATGTCAATCGATTGGTACCCAAACTTCATCTTCTTGTTTCTTGATCTATTCCTTTCAACTTGTTATTCCTTCTAACTTCAGAACCTGCATTCAAAGGGCTAAACATAACAACATACCATGGAAAGCACATCATTGTGTAAAGAAATGAATTGAAACACAAGTGTAGATCAAACTAGAGAAATGGGGTTAAGTTTATTCAATTCTTCTCCATATCAGGCCAAAATTTTATAAATGATAGCCCTCATCACGGTGATCGAATAATAATCCTCCTAGGTCTACCTCTCTGCTCTTCCTCATCCTCATCCTCATCCTCCTCCTCATTAGCAACTGGGGCCTCATCCGATGGCACCTGTGTATCTGGTGCAATCTGGGCTGACTGGGAGGAAGCTGGCTCTGATGCTACTAGTGTATCTATAGCAGGCAGGGACGGCTGCTCAGGGCCCACAACTGGTGCCAACTGTGTATCTACAACAATATCTGGCTCTGGCTCTGGCTCTGGCTCTGGCTCTGGCTCTGGCTCCGGCTCTGGACCCACAACTGGTGCCGACTGTGTATCTAAATCAACCTGGGTAGGAATCGAAGAATTGTCGTTTGCTGTCGCCGTCCCAAGATCTGGAGCAACCTGGGATGGCTGCGAGGGACCCGTTTCAACTACCGTCGGTATAGCAAAAGAAACATGTCTACCACAACGTCTCATCGAGGGACCTCTACCAGGTCGTCCTCTCCCACGCCCTCCTCTCCCACGTCCTCTCCCACGACCCACTACGCCACCAACAGCAATCTGTGCCACCTCCCCCATATCTGCATCATGTGGTAAATGGGCCGGCATGGTTGGTGGTATGGTGATGGTGGCAGTGGTGGTAGGCGGGTCAATATGAACCTGGGTCAACACCTCGCCCATATCGGTATCATTTATAGCTGTCGGGGTGGTGGCTATAGGGGTAACTAGTGGTATGGGGGTAAACGGTGGTCTGGTGGTGGTGGTGGTATATGCAAGGTGGGTGGCTAGTGGGGGCACGGGACGTATGCTAGTAGTGGTGGTAGTATATGCGGGGTGGGTCGCTACTGGGGTCATAGGTCGTATGGTGGGGGTGGGGGTGGTGGCGATGGTATATGCGAGGGGGGTGACTAGTGAGGAAGGTATGGTGGTGGTGGTGGTGGTGGCGACTAATGAGGCCACGGGTCGTATGATGGGGGTGGTATCGTACCTATAATATCATAAATCTCATCCATCGGAATGTCATCAAGAATATGTGAAAGGTCTGATCCCTGAAACTGGGATAGTTCATCAAATAAATGGTCTGGGACTGGGGCTGTCCAGCTAGTGCTAGGGGCGTCGGGGTCTGGGGCTGTCCTGTTAGTGCTAGGGGCGTCAGATGATGTGCCGACTGAAGGAGATATCGATGAATGTATCTGCTGCAGTACCTCAGAACATGATGTCACAATCCCCTGAAGCATACTATGGTGACCACAGTCATGACCACTATACTGCTGTAAGCTGGTCTGCGCACTCTGATACACCGTGCTAACAGTGCAAACCTGAAAGAATACAAATATAAGTCAAGCACCTATGGTTGATCCAAAAAAACTAGTAAAATATAAACAAATTAGTTAATTTACAGACATACCAGCAGCTCAACGGTAGATCCTCCTCTGTGGTAACCGGTCTGCGCTCGATGAATGTGTCTGACCTGTAAAATTGTAATCTGATGATACCACCGCATATAAGGATCAGTGGACTCCATGGGCATGTCTACTATATCACCCCCGATAATAGAGGTCCTCCGGGCCGCCCACATCTGAATATACTCCCGGTGGAACACAGTCCGATCCTGCGATGCCCGTCCACGTTGATCTATACCGTGTAGGCGCCGTGATGTGTCGACCGGCTCTGGGACTGTCTGTCGGAATCCGAACTGTCGAACGACCTTATCAGGTACGTGCCACTCAACAGTGTCTACGCAGATCAAAGGAGTGCGAGCTCTCCATAACTCGTGTCCCACCAGGTACACATCAGGGAGCACGTAACCATGCGGCTCCACTAAGTATGGTTGCCACTCAAAATGGGCCTCATCCAACAGGCCCAGCTGATCTCTGTTTACATGACACACGTGAGTACTGATGGTAAGCAGTTCCAAGGGAACCGTCCACCTAAACAAATAAACAAAAATAAATTTTATAGTACTCTACAATCATATATGTTAACATAATTGAATGAAACACCAACTAATACCTGCACCCACGCGGTCCAATGGGAAGATCCGGATGGGCCTGGAGCGGCTGAAAATCAATGGGAGGAATGCTGGACAAGCCCGGCCTAATCGCCGGTATACGCTCCCATGCCCACATCTGCAACAACAACATGCATCATAATTAATATGTACTTTTTTATTTATATAAATAGGGTTTACTTAATGAGATATTATAATATACTTGTAATAACGTAATTGGGCCGCAAACGTCGCATACATGCATACGGGATGACCGACATAAGCATCGATACAGCCACGCCAATATGGCTCATCCCCAGCTCATGCGACCATATGCGTCCAAATCACGTAGCAACGGAAGGTACATCAACTTACCCTTGTTATCCGATGTATCGGATAACAAAAGACCTCCAAGTAGCCACAATATGGCAGCACGAGCATACTGCTCAAGTGTATGGACTGGCAAGTCACCTACTGGCATAGCCTCCAAATGCTCGGTTATTCAGGAGAGATATATCCTACTATGGTCAAACCTCTGAGGGGTGGTGCTGCCCCCAGTAACTCTAAGCAGAGAGCCTGCTAGTCTGCGATGCTATGTGACTCAACCATGCATGTGACTGGCTCATCGTCCACAGGCAGACCCCACAACATAACGACGTCCTCAAGTGTGACAGTCGCTTCACCTATCGGTAGGTGAAAGGTGTGGGTCTCCTGACGCCACCTCTCAAGTAATGCACTGATGAGGGCATGGTCGCACCGGATCCAGTCGACCCGAAAAACTCCATAGAATCCAGCTCGCATCAAATAAGGCATCAAACGTGAATCGCCGCCCCACTGCCATAGCCTGTAATCAGCCCTCTGCACTGTAACGAACGCATCATAATCCTACAATCGCATAAATTATGTTAGATTTCTGATCTTTGGTATATTGGTACAAAAAAACATACATATATATAGATATAGATATAGATATAATTTTTACATACCCTCGGATGCTCCCATATATCCTGCGATATGTGGGCCAATTGTAAAGTCAGGACAGATGGGTCTATAGGACCCCGCCGCGGACGCGTCATCTAAAATGCATTAATTATACAATTACAAATTAATTTGGTATTTTGAATTTTTTCAACAAATTAACCAACAGAGGCATTCACAGTTCAATTAACTGAAGGGTGGTAGATGATATTAACCAAAAATAAAATAACTATCAATCATAATAAATTCATATGAAAAAAAAATATACACAAGGGGTAAATTGAATTAATTAACAAAGTAAAAAATAATAAATTATCTGATGTGTATGTTGTGGGGCGGTGCACGTATCCAGAATTTGTCCCTTTGTCTGACTCCAATAAAACTTGGTGTCAATAACGCGTTATGAAAAATGCTATTAAATTCAGGACCGCGGAGGACAGGTAGTTTGAAAAATTCTCATCTCTCAAATTTGTTCCTTTTTTAATATTATATTTTCTATATAATTTTTATAAAAAAATTAATTTTATGATTATCTAACAAAACACTTATTAAAAAAGTTTTATATTTTATTTTTATATCACGTGTTTGTTCGTGTTCGTGGATAATCAAAACGAAGGTTCATATTCAAATGGTTTTCGAGTTGTCGAGTTACTGATTTTTTTATATCAAGATTTTCTAATTCTATAATTCTTTTAAATTTTCAAATTTTTAAGATTTTTCACTATTGTGAAATCTAT
Source organism: Hydrangea macrophylla (assembly GCA_033977485.1). Taxonomy (NCBI): domain Eukaryota; kingdom Viridiplantae; phylum Streptophyta; class Magnoliopsida; order Cornales; family Hydrangeaceae; genus Hydrangea; species Hydrangea macrophylla. Next base: position 112,273,586 of record CM066999.1, read on the forward strand.
TTTCAGCATTTTGACAAATCCTTTGAAACTTGATACATTTTATTCCAAGAAGAAGAGACCGATCTATATGCTAACCCCAAAGTCTTTTATCTTTTAAATTTGGTACAAAAGTTCCTTGTTTTAGACTAATTAAGTTTAAAGGACAATTCGTTTCTTTTTTTTTTTTTTTTGGGTCTATGTTTGAATTTTTCATACTTTTCTGTGTGCCACTTACACAGCACGGGGTACATACATTTAAAGCTAGATGTCAAATTTAGCTTGAATTTCAACATGTGCCAAACATTACTCCATTAAAAAATGGGTACATGATACTAATAAACTAAACAGAGTTCAATTAACTGAGGGTAATCCTAAATAAAATTACAATCAATCATAATAAATTCATATGAAAAAAAAAATATACAAGCTGTAAATTGAATTAATTAACAAACTACTAAAATATTAACAACTGGTTGCATAAATGGGTAATGTACATGTAATTAATTCATACATATACATATACATATACATATCAAAATATACATACATATATATATATATATCTCGTCAGAGAGAGAGAATCGCCGGAGAAGAGACAGACTATAATGGAGAGAATGAACCTGAAAACGAGAATGGAAGGAATGTACCGACTTTTAAGTCGTGATTACTAAAGACGACTTTACTTAAAGTCGTTTTTGGTAAAACCGACTTTATTTAAAGTCGTTATTGGTAAAACCGACTTTAAATTAAAGTCGTGATTGTTAAAAATGACTTAAGAAAAGTCGTCATTACTAAAAATGACTTATATAAAATTGTTATTGGTAATACCGACTAATTCTATAACTGTCCAATCAATCAGTCATAAATGTCCAATCAAAACAGAGACCACTAAAAGTCGGTATTAGTAACACCGATTTTTACTTTAAGTCGTCTATGGTAATGATGACTCTATATAGTCGTTTTTAATAAAACCAACTTTGTTAAAGTTGTAATTTGTAAAAACGACTTATTACCATTTTTCTTTTTTCAAGAATAGGTATTTTCGTAGAAAATAAAAAAAAAATCATTTTGTTAAACTCGGTTTTAGTAATAACGATTTTAAAATAAAAAGTCATTTTTAGTAATGACGACTCTATAGAGTCGTCCTTAGTAACAATGATTTACTCTGTTTCTGTCTTTAAGTTTCAAAACACCCTAGTTTAATAACTAAGTCTTTTTTATGCAATTTTTACGGAAACAACTCAACAAAACACTTCACGAACACTTTTCTTCAAGTGTCGACGCGCAATTTTTTTAAAATTTTGTCTTGTCCGTATCGTATCGTATCGTGTCAGTATGTCTGTGTCTGTGCTTCATAGTCTATAAGTAAAAATATTTTGAGAGACTTCATGAATTTTACAAGTATTATAAAAATTTGGAAACACGACATTACTTGTAAAGTAAAAGAGATGGCTATTTTAGGATGTTCATCCTACCTTAGTGGTTGTAGGCCCATTCCCCACCCAAGTGGGTGTGTGTTCAATTCCCCCCTCCCTCAATGTGTGTGTGTGTATATATATATTAACAAATAAAAAAGAAAAGAAAAAAAAAGATGGCTATGTTTAATTTTTTTTTATGAGTAATGCTACAGTTTTCAAACTTTTATTGCAAATTTGGATACCAACACAAGTGGGTATGAGACCATTAAAAAAAATATTACAAATGAAAATCAGTCGGTTTCAATATAGATGGTCCCACAGCTATATGTGTTGGGATTCAAATTTAGAGTGAAAATTTGAGAATCATAGCATCTTTTCTTGTTTTCTTAATTACAATGGACGAGGGGGATTTGAACCTGCACCTAAGGTGTGGGGAAGTTGGTGATGGCCAACTTACATAGGACCTCACTGCCTCTTCTCCTTTTTGAGTTGTTCATAAATTTTTTCCCCATATTTTAGTTGTCTATAAGGTTTGCATCTACTTAAAATTTCAAGAGAATACGAAGTGAATATCAACAATGTTAGGGGCACACTCATTCATACCCAAAAAGTATCAACACCCTGATGTGGACTAATACGAAGAAACTGACAGTGGACCCCACAGTCTTTATATCTCTTCTCATTGGTCCACCTCAAAGTATGAATACTTTTTTAGTGTAAATGGGTTTGGTTCAAACATTACTCAGATGAATATTAAGCTGCTACAACTTACTCTTTTAAAAGACAAGTGTACTTAAAAGAAGTGTATCACTCGGAGGCCTGTTTGGCTACAAAGTCATTAAAAATAATAATCTAACATTCTTGTATCTAATAATAGCACAACTTCAATTGTTTTCTTGGAATTAAAAGAAAAAACAGATTTACTTAAATTTAATTCAAGTTATCAATTCCTGAATTCACAAAGAAAATTGTAAATTATAATGGTGTATGTATGTGTCAAGATTACATCACCAAAAGAATACAATCTTATCTTATTCTATTATATTTTAATAATGTAGAACCCTCAAGTGCCGCTTCGCATAAGAAGAGACAAGGCTAACAATTTTACTTATTAAATTATTCCAAACACCTTTTTTTATTAGCATTGAATCTCTACTAATAATTTCACTATTTTATTAATATGGGTGTTGTATTTGAAATGTTTAAAAATTGAGATTTTATGTTATCTATCAGATTGACCAATTTTGATTATTTTTTGCACTTTATATTATATATCTTCCTTGTATCTGATAATAGGTGTTCCGTTCATTGCGCGGAAAAAAAAGCTAGTTATTAATGGTTCGAAAACACATAAAGCATCCTATATGCTACAGCACAATATTTTGCATTTTTGTTTTCAACTTAGTAATTGCAAATAAACAATGATAAAATGATCATATAACTAACCTCTTTTTGTCTTATTTGCCAATAAAACAAACAAGCAAGCTCCTAATAGAAACGTAAGAATATATACATCACACTCTTACCAATTTTTTCATTAGATAAGAAAAGTCAAGTCCAACCATTCAGACGGGTCTCAGATACGCCCTAAGAGTGATGCTCACAACTCAATTTAAGTCCTTGTTTGGATTGAGTGTACCTTTTGCATTTAAGCAAAAGTAGAAGCAGAATAGGCAGCTTCTTTATCTGTCATTTTTATTTGAGAACCAAATTCAGAAGTGCTTTTAGATGCCGAAATGACACACTAGGAGTCATGGACCGACATAGTAAGAATTTTTTTTTTCTTTCTTTCTTTCTTTTTTGGTCATTTGGTATAGCGGTCTTGTGTTAGGACATAAGTGTTAGGGCCTGGGCTGAGGGAGAGGGCAGAGATCGAACCCTGATAATAAGCGTGGCATGGGACACCTTTTACCACCTAGGCTAAGCTGTTGCTCGGGCAATTGCCCCCGCTAAACTTAAAAAAAATGCTCCTTGTATATGCAAAATTGTTTTATCAGTACTTCTAATAGTTTTGTTTTTGTAATTTTGCTCCCATACTTATTTGAGGGATACCAATAAAAAGGCTGAGAATGGAATGCGAACTTGATAAGTTGTACTTCCGGCTTGTTGTGAAATGCCATTATTAATAATAGTAATGCTATAGTTTGTAAATTTGTTTCGAAAATTTGATCCCCAATATGTGTCGTAGTGGACCCACTTAAAGCGAATTCTAATAAAACTCAGGTGCTTCCACTATCATTGAATATATGGTCTCACTATCTCGGAATCAATTTTGTAACACAAATTTGGTATTCATCAAGGCAATTGGACTTCTAGCCTATTGGGGAAAGCTAACTTCGTCTTGTTTCTTGGCTCATTGGACTTAGCTCAACGATAAAATTTTAAGTTTCATACTTATAGTTATTTGAAGTTTTCAATACATACGAACACTCAAGGGTCGATGCATGAATTTGCAATTGGAGGAGCCGAGTACCAAAAGTAAAAGATAAAAAAATTTACGCCAAAAGTACCAAGCTATATTTTTTTTTTATGTGAAATACCAAGCTATACATAAGTCAATAGTTGAGCGACTTTGACATGTTGATGTACAAAATACAAATGAGCAAACTATTAACTATTTGCTCCTAAATTTAATGACTAAAATGTGTCCAAATAAAAGCCAAAATATCAAACACCTAAAATCATAGTTGTGCCCTTCGGTTTTTTAAAAGCGTAGAAATCTTCAATACTTGAATCAGAATCAAAAGTCTCAACAATGTCTCTTTCAATGTAGATAATCATAGTATCCGCAGAAAACTCATCATCTATCTTTTTTCGAAGTTCAGCTGAATCAATTTTTATAGTTGAGAATGCACGCTTTGTAGTGGCTGTAGAAACTGGAAGAGTCAAAATAAGACGATCGGTGAGGCGAAGCGAGGCAAATAGGGACATGACTAATGAGACTCTTTGTTTTTCTGCTTTCCTTGTTGTCGTCCGTGAGGATCATCAATCGAGAGAGGAGAGGAGAGGAGAGGAGAGAGAGAGAGCTTACTTTAATTAGGGCTTTTTTGACCTTGCAAATAGCTTTTTATAAGTATGGACTATTTTATAAAAGTCAACAATTGTGGGCCAGAGCCAATGTATAATAAATGTCAAAAACTTAAAACACTACAAGTGTAGAGAAAATTTTCTCAATTTTTTTTGTACACTTAAACAATTTTATTTTAAGAAAAAAAAAACTAAAAAAAATTATTATTTCTGTAATACTCCGTATTTTCTCTAATACAAATATTATATTTTAAAATATGATAAGGTATCAATTTATTTTTTTGGGGTAGTGTTTACAGGCCCTATATGTATTTAGTGATATAATTAATATGGGAATTAGGTACCCAGTTCATGTATATCCATTGGGGTAGTGTTTTAAGCACTTGGGAATGTGTTTCGGGTCTATATAAAGCTTTTTTGTGAGACCTAAAATTAAAAAAACGGCATTTAATATTTGTTTTGGTGTTTTAAGTTTTTAAACCTAATCTAACCATAGCCACCACTCTTTCTCCCTACTCACATTCCACACACACATAATCTACATCCAAGAAGAAGAAGAAAAAGGTGGAGAAGAAGAAGAAGGAGAAGGAGGATTGGAGTTCTTAAAATGCTTTCATTCTCAAAGTTCTATTATTTTCTTTCTCTTGTTTTGGTGAGTAAATTATACCCATTATTTTGTATAGTGTTTCATTATTTTCTATATTGTTTATTTATATTTTATGAGTTTTGAAGTTGGTAATTGATTAATTGAACTAGGTTTAGTGATCATAGTCCGGTTAGCTCTAGAATACTAAAAATTATATTTCTCTTTACTCCGACCTTTTTAAGATCTGAAATTTTAAAGGTAGACTCCTAAAATACTTATACAACTACCCTTAAAATAGTTTTTGATTTTCTTGCACAAAGGGTAAATTGGTAATTTCACATTCTGTGATTTGAATATGATAAAACCGACTCTTGATTTGGATTCTATGCAAAATTTCACACAAGTTAGACTCTTGAATTACTTTAAAATATTAAGGAATGAAAGAGTTATGACCTTTCGAAGTTGGACATTGTAGGCTGTCCAAACATGGCATTCTGCCCAGATTTTTATTTCCGAAAATTTTATTTACACCCCCAAAACTTTAAACGGACGTATAGAAGTCTACCGACATCGGATTTCGTCACGGTTTCGAGCATGGTACTTGTAATTTTGTTTATTACATTCTGAAATATTTATTTTACAGTTTTTGGGTTTTTCATAAAATTCTTGTATTTTAGTATAATCACATAGTTGCCCCAAAACTTTTAAAAAGGCTATTTTGGACGTTCTGAAATTTTGCTCAATCATTATAAATTATTTTATATTATTCTATAAAATGTCATACTTTTATGATGGCGGAATTTAATTATTTTAATTATATCACCTTAAAATGTTTGTTTATTCGTTATAGAAATTAGCATTAAATGCTTGAGGATTTTATAAATGCTAGAAAATTCCTATAAATATATTACTGGTATGAACACACTGTTTTGTAATTTATGAAATTATAAAACCTTATATTAGGATTTTAATTGCTATTTAGGATTGAACTTAAAGGAAGGTTTAATCATTTTAAAGATTACGTACATTGCTAAACCTTTGGTGAAATACAATATTATACTATAGAACCTCTAAAAGATTGTTTCATGTGTTGTTTCTTATATTTGAGCATAGTTATGGAATTACGGTTCTATTACTACTATTGTCAAAATAGTATTTTTACTTTAAAGATGCGTAATTAATCATTAATATTTTTGAAAAATACGTTGTTAGTGCCTATAGTCTTAGAATAATGTTTAGAATAATTTTCCTAAGTTTGCAGACATTTCTATACCGTCTAAAATATATCTTATTCCTAGACTCCCGTTGTTATAGAAAACCTCTGTTTTCACATAGAAAACGGTGACAGTCTCCAGATTGAATCTCGTTGATGAGTTTAAACCTAGGATGATGTGAGGATCATCATATTGAATTCTGGACACACTTTTGCTGAAATTATGAAAATATCCTTGTGGGAGCATAAATTATTGTTTTGTCCCTACATTTAAAATATAGATTTAATTGCTATTCTATCATGATATGAATTGTAGAGATCGTGATATAACTTATATTTTGAGAAAAACTATTATATTATGAAGCTATCCACGTGAGTAAAGCTTTTTCTTGATTAACGTGAATCGTGGTGTCGCTCTCATAGGTTGAGAATGATAAATCTTCTGATATTCTATACTGTTGTGAGAAAAATCTGCACCCTTGTAAATGTTAATTGTGGTGTTAATCCCATAGGTTGAGGATTATGAATCCTTTGGTATTTTATATGGAAGTGTGAGTGAAGCTTTACCTTATCAATATAATTGTGGTATTGCTCTCGTATGCTGAGGAATATGATTCATTTGGGATGATTATAATTGATTTATTACTTACTCTCCTATGGTGGTGAATTGTGAATTTGATATTGTAAGTGAAATTTACTTCATTGAATTAAGGAGATGGACACGCAATTGAAAATACTTGTACAATATTGTGTTACTCTCTTATGGTGGAGACTTGCAAATGTCTTAATATAAGATATGTGGAATTTTCATGACTTGATTTCCCCAAAGATGAGTTTGGAATTTGTTATGGTGATTTAATATGAAATATTCATATTTGTGATATTGTTTACGATGATAATGAACCTAAAGAGAAAATCCAAGGCCACCGCCACAACCTTTTTGTTTTTATTTGAATCCACTGCTTACAGAGAAACTAACCCTTATGTTTTGCGGCAAGTGGTACTCATATCCAATCAGAGGTGCATGCCTTGAGGAGTGGGTTTGGGTTGATGCCCTTTTTGTTTTGTTCACCGAATATTGGTGTTTTATCCTGTCTCAATATGTGACGTTGGATCTTATGCGCATTTTAGCAGAATAGTGACTTATTATTATTTTCTCATACGTCGTAGCTATTCGGGATTGGGGCACACTCGATACTAGATACACTCGATTGGAGTAAGTGTCAAACCCGGAGAAGTGGCTAGGGTATGAGGGGACCTATGGGTATGTAGGTTTTGGCACGATGTGAGGTGCAATTGTGGTAATTGGGCTTTTTATTTCAAAAATACAAACAAAGTCATTTACATTGATGTGACTAATATCCTGTATTAAAAATATGGCCGTTGGAGGCTATTAAATCTATTAACTCCTGTATTAAAAATATGGCCGTTGGAGGCTATAAACTCCTGTATTAAAAATATAGCCGTTGGAGGCTATTAAATCTGTTTTTAATAAAATGACTGTTGGGCAGTTTGTCTAATATAAATAGCCTTCTATCTTCCATTTTACATATATAAAATTCCTCTCTTTTCTGTAATCTTCAAAAAAACAATTTTTTGGGAAAATTCCTTATTATTTTTGGAGCAATTCTGAGCACTCAAATAGTCTTCCAATTCGAGTGCACGTTTGGAAGACACTGATTGCTGAATCCTGGAGAGCATAGCGTTGAGACCTTGTGCATCGAGTCATTGACTCCGAGGGGCGGAATTGTTCTTAAGGACAGTGCAAACTATTGCACGCCTCAATCAGATTCATAGCCGTATCCTTCCTATTTTTCCAACAATCTTAAGAACAATATAGATGCTGCTATGATGGACGCGAAACAATTCAACCCAACATTTCTCAAAAAGGCTAATGATATGGTAATATTGCCCCTATTCTGTTCATGGTTTCAACAATTTTAAAGTGTTGATATCTTCCATGGAGATTGACCCTTGAAATGATATCTATGTTGTATTATAAATGTTAATTAGTACAAGCAAGTAGTTGTCCTTAGGGATTTTTCAAACAGTCATAGATACAAATTTTGTTTGATTAGTTTACTACTATATACAGAGTTTATAGCCAATAATTTTGGAACATCAAAACTTAGAATGTGCACATATGCTACAACATCAATTGTTATGTATGGAAGAGTTTTCGATTCATGTGCTTAACCCATCTACTCCATTGGACACTTTTTTTATAGAATAATGATTGAGATTATTTTAAATAAATAAATATTATTGTTAAGTGTTCACTTTGTTGCTTTTAGCCCATGAGTAATATGAACAAAGATATACGTTTATTGCTAGATGGGTTTGAGAGCTATTACAACACATTACTTTCAAGTAATAATTGTGGTGATGATGCTAGCAAAGATAGTTATGTTTATATCATATGGGTAATAACAAGTCGTTGGTTGATTTGAGATGCACTATAATTTGATTATTTTGTTACCCATTCCTATGGTGTATAGTGCAATTGCAATGAGAAAAGTTGAGTTAAACTCTTAATGAATTCCATAGTCCATACTGAATGGATGGTATGTTTAATTGCAATGCATACTTGATGGATTCACCTATATAAGTGTGAAAGTGGGCCGCTTTCTATGAAAACGTAGGCAAGTTTTCTAGAGCACTTATGAAAATTCAGGACTGGCGCAGGGCCTAGAGGAGCCACACCGATTAGAGTTGCTCAGATTCTGAGGAATCAATGTGGGTATAAGACGACTGGTTTACGTTAAGGGATTCTGGTTCATAGAAATTTTATTTCACCAAATCCCTATAAGTCACTTCTTATATTCCTAGGGACTGGTTCATAGCCCTAAAGGCACCAGTTTTGATGCATTGAATTCTCTTGCTCCATTCTTTTATGTGTTGTTTAAATTTTTGAAATAGGGGGGGGATTGTTGGAATTTTGGGTTTTCTCTTATTTGGGCATTGGGCTTTTTATTTCAAAAATACAAACAAAGTCATTTACATTGATATGACTAATATCCTGTATTAAAAATATGGCCGTTGGAGGCTATTAAATCTATTAACTCCAGTATTAAAAATATGGTCGTTGGAGGCTATTAACTCCTGTATAAAAAATATGGCCGTTGGAGGCTATTAAATCTGTTTTTAATAAAATGACCGTTGGGCAATTTGTCTAATATAAATAGCCTTCTATCTTCCATTTTACATATATAAAATTCCTCTCTTTTCTATAATCTTCAAAAACAATTTTTTGGAAAAATTCCTTATTATTTCTGGAGTAATTCTGAGGACTCAAATAGTCTTCCAATTTGAGTGCACGTTTAGAAGACACTGATTGCTGAATCCTGGAGAGCATAGCACTGAGATCTTGTGCATCGAGTCATTGACTCCGAGGGGCGGAATTGTTCTTAAGGACAGTGCAAACTATTGCACGCCTCAATCAGATTCATAGCCGTATTCTTCCTATTTTTTCAACATTTGGTACAAACTAATAATTGTATGCGCTTTTACGATGTAATGTTCTAATATGTTTCCTGGAATAGGGTGGTAGGTCACACACACTTTTGCAAGGTAGCCTACTACAAATTGATATTTATATGCTTTGAAAATCGTGAATAAGAAACTAATTGCCTGAATCTCTTTTAGGAAAGTCTTGTCAAGATATTGCACTGTATTTTTGTTGTTCATGGATATGATAATGGTTTGCTTATATGTTGATCGTGAATAAGAAACTAACTGCCAGAGTCTCTTGTTGGAAGGGATGATGGAACTTATGTCTTATCACGATATTTCATATTGTTGAATCTATTGTTTCATATGTGCGAATATGTTAGACTATGATTATTTAATGTAAAGTACTATTCCGGACATTTTCTTTGTTTGATATTATTGTAATTGAGGTCATTTATTACATCTAAACGCTTAATTGTAGATATACGAATAATATCTCCCACACAGGCGATGGTGCTTTATATTCTGTAAAAATAGTAAATGAATTGGTAAAATTGAGGAATTTGATTTCTTAAAGAGGAATTTCATTATGGACATTATTCGTGTTTTATATTTTTCCTAAGAATGTCGTTTAGAGCTTCAAAATTGGACTTTACAGTGAGGTGGTCGAGTGGACAAAATGTGTAGTTTTTCCTTTTCGCATAATTGGTCTTAGGAATGAGAATGTCTTTAATTCTTAAGTCTTCTACATATTTGTAAAGATATGGTAAAGTTATTTTATGTTTTTGGTTGTTCGAGATAAGGTCGTAGTGAAGGATATTTAGTCTATTCAAGTTTAGCGTTTGTATCATTATTTTGTGTAAATCTCGTTGATTGCAAGAGGGTGGGTCCACTAACACTTTTGTGCAGGTTAGACCTCCCCTACGTAAGGTAAGTAGAGTTGATATTTAGCATGAGCACGAGAAACTAAACTATCATCCCTTGGTTCAAACCTTGTGGGTAAAACTAAAGTCTTGTGTCTCATCACGTTATTATTGTAGAAGTTCAGAACCTCTTTCTGTTTGGAGCATATTAAAAATAGTCAACGACTTCATAAAATTATAAAAGAGTTGTATGGACATGTAAAACTTAATTTCGGATAGTTGGCGTGTTTGAGTTTTTACTAAAAACGTAGTTAATGACTTGGTGTTGGTCTATTTTAGCGGAGATACTCATGTCTTGTCATGACATATTATTTTGGTTTCTTTTTGTTTGTTCATGGATTATTTCAGGTCTCATGTTTTTACTCATTATTGGAGAATTTTTAAAATAAAGGGCAAAAGAGGAGCTGTGAGATTGGAAACTTGTTTTGTAGCCGTACGATCGAGATTATAAGGAAATGGATAATTTATTAATTGTATGTGAAAAGTACCATATGATTTCTCTTGTATTTTAAATACCCATATATATACTCTCACATATACGGTTATGTATAGAGCCAAATCAATTTGAAATGATACTGATGAAGGCACCCATTTGTCTTTCCATGAAAGGGCACTTTCCCATTTGTGAAAATACATGTATTTCCATGAAAGGGCACTTTCCCATTTGTGAAAATACATGTATATAAAATGGAAAAGGCACCAATTGAACCATTAGATGCTATTGGCAAATTAATGGCAGTTTTGGTGCCATTATTTCAGTTCCGTTGAATCGGTGCAAAGTCTGTCAATCTCTATATAATAGAACATGATCAAATCATCTAAAGAGGAGTTCGATCAGACTAAAGACGAAAATTAATCATGCTTCTCTCTCTACAAAACAAGTGTTCAATCTGCAATTTCTTTCTGCCCTTTTCATTTTGTTAACATAGAGTCTTCTGTATTCTGTTAAACTGCAGTAACAGAATACAGATTCGGTTGAAAAATATCAGTGATAATTCTAGGGCTGTTGTCACACCCCAACCCGCTCCGGCGGATTAGGACACGTGTAACAAGAGTAACTGCACCCAAAATACACTAGTAAACATGAAACCATGTTAGTTATTAAGAAAAAACATGATTTAAAGTACTTAAAACTACTATTCAGAAACAAAATAGCCCTAAGGGCAAAATGGTCATTAATAAAATTTTGTAAAATTTTATACCAAAAGGTAGATCTTTGAGTCCCGGTTCCAACACAAAAAATGGCGCGCAAATTCGAATTTTCTAGAAAGAGTTATGCACGTTTCCGTAAAAGCGGACGTGCTGTGAAAATTTCAAGCGGATCGATCCCTTTACAAAACCCGGATCGATCCATTTACTTGATTGGAAAGTAGAATGCCCCCAAAAAAGGCCGGATCGATCCCTTCACAAACCCGGATCGATCCGTGACCTGTAGAACAGGTTCTGCTGCTAAATTTTGCTATCAAACAAGTTCCCAACTTACCAATTCATAACCAAAACTCATGGAAACCTTATGAAACTTTGGGAAATCATATCCAACACATTTCCAAACACTTTTAAACTTAAATCAAACTTGGATTACACAAACACATTCACCATTTGATCAAATTCACTAAGAACTCATTTCATTTGAACTAGAACAAACTTTTAAACTTTAAAACTCAATTCTCATCCAAGATACATGAAACTCATTAGATATGAACTCAAATTACCACCCACAATACACATACAAATTTAACTTGTCAACAATACCTGCGACTCATCCGGACTTGCCAAGATGGTCCTAACTACCAACTTACACCACTTGAGAAAAACAAGAAAGATAACACATAAGTTCCCAAATTCACTTCCAACTCTCCAAAATACAACTTTAGGATCCAAATTCATCTCCAACAACCCAAGTATGAATATTAACATGAAAGTAATCATAATTTACATCATTTTACAAGTTCCAAAGAAATTCATATGTATGAAGCTCAAATCTCCCCCATCTCTCCCAAAGGGCGTCATTTCCTCTCCGAATACGACTCCGAACCTGCGGTGGTTGTTATGTACCACAACAGAAATAGGAAAAAGGTTTTCTTAAGTATTACGCTTAGTGAGCATTCTAAGCATGATTGTATGTTTAACACGTGCAATGCTATAATTAACACATAAAACACAACCGTAATTGCCGAAGCATCGGTTATATGGTTCATTCAGACCCGAAGACCTCCCTTGGTCCCGTAGCCACTTCTATTCCTTGGACTTTCGTATTTATCAGATTCTTCCTCTATACCACCCTTATTACTCCCAACAATGAACCATTTCCCCGGTGCTCATTGACTACCACATAGACATATAAGCACATATAAACACATATACATGTATCAACATATAATCTTCATAGGATTGGCATGGAATTCGCATGATTAATATCTTTATAATTCCTAATCATGAATTATCATCTCTAACATCACATATAGCTTTGAACCCATTAAACACAATCAGTTTTAGGTATAGAAAACTCACCTTATACACAGATTTTACCCAAGATTAAGCTAGAGAAGTGCTGAATTTCACCAATTAGAGCTCAATTTCTACTCCAACAAGATTCCTACATGAATTCGGTAGACGACGTCTCACCGTTAAGTATGAGCTACCAAAATCCAACGATTTAAACATAAATTAAAGGTATAGAAATGATTGTCTCACCTCCATGAGTCCGAAAATGGCTTCGATTCGTGAATCCGACGAACGACGGTGACGGAACGGCGAGATTTCGACGTCGGTGACGGTTTCTCCGTTTCTCTCTCCGGGCTCTCTTCTCTTTCCTTTGATTTCTACAGATTTTGAGAGTCTCTCTCTGTCCAACACCTATACATGCATAAGCATGAGGTGTCTTAACCTTAACTTTGTCCATTTTTCATTTACACCCCCATAATTTCTTAAGTTCCTATTATGAAATCCCCAAACATTCCATTAACTACCCAATTATCTAATGAATGTTTGTCTAAGTTCCGTATGGGTCCCAATATGGGTCCCACATATTTTGTGAAATTGCTATCGCACCTACTAATTTTAAATCCGTTTCATTTATACCCTTATAACACCAAATGCTACACATATATCACCATGTAATATGAAAGCATGTAAACAAATATTCATGTAAACACATAAAATGCATTTAATCATTTAAAATGCAAATTACCAATTTGCCCTTCGCTGGGTTCCATTTCAATACCTGTCCCACATCACTGGGGACTTTTTCAACTAGTGTCCCTCTCTGAACACTTTTTACATGGGCGAGTCCAAGCCTCCCCTTAATCTGTTTATACACTAATTATACTAATTAATGAATATTAACACAATAATTAACCCATTCTCCAGGTACGGGTGTTACAGCTGTCTTCAATAGTGCATGTTGCAGACAGTGATTGCTTCATAGCATCTTGAATACAAACTCGCGGAATACCCAGTTGCACACCAATTATAATATTTGGTGGGGGCGAATATTGTATTTAGGAAAGTGTCTAGTACACGCTTTGAAGATCTATTCGGTGACTTTATGAAGAACTTCTACCAATTCGGACACATTATTTTTTCAACAATCTAAATACAATATTTTCGGATCATCTTCAGCAAAGTCCCTTGTGCCAAAAAAAAAAAAAGACATCTATCTATTGTTCTGCATTTGCTTATGTACCAGGTTCTATATTCTTTTCCTTATTTGCTATTGTGTTGTTTGGTTTTTGAATTAATCACGAAATAAGTTGGTGAGTATTATGTTAGTAACTGCTACAAATTAAAATCGATTGAAATTTGGTCTCGTGTTCCGTCAGCATAGAAACTGTTTTTTTTTTTTTTTTTGAGTCATAGAAACTGTTTTTGCTCACTGTAATTTGAACAGTATCATTGTGTTCATTGGCTAATATGAATGATTACATTAATTACAAAATAGTTTTACTTGACATTCATATTTGCAAAATAGTAGAGGTTTTAGTCAAAATTAATTTGTAAATCAATTTTACTTGTTTAAAGCAGAGTGAATTAACTAGTTTATATTAACAAAACAATTTATCTTTGGATCACTCAGAGGTGCTTTGTCCAAATTGAATAATGAACTCTTTTTTTTATTATTATTTGTAAATTGGTGTATCAGGTGCCATTGGTACATTTTAGATCCTAGTGATCCGGTGCAATAGACAAGACACCTCTCCATGGTTTATATGTTGACCACTCCAATCAGTCATTATACGTACACACAATAACAGTTTTAGAATTTATTGCAAATTGAAAAGTTATAAAATTTGTTATGAAAAGTTGCAATTAATTTTTATCAACATGCTGCATAAATTGGTTTATAAAATTAGTGCTACAATATGACAGATATATGAATTAGAAAAGTTCCCTCATTTGGTGTATAAATTGTACATATATGTATGATACATATACGGAGTAATAGATATTATACTTGCATGTGCATGTACATATTATATTTGGTTGTTGACGGAACAGATTTGTTGTACAATATATAACTTAAGCTTCTGTAGTTTCTATTCATTGTTTGATTCCTAAAAAATGTCTACCCATATGATATACAATACTTGATATACTATAAATACGAACATTTTTTTAAAAGCATCAAATTGCTTTATGTGTTATCCTGAGAATTTCATCAATTACAAATGGAACAGTGCACCGATGGGATTCGATGGTTTGATTTTACAGAATACTCAAGGTACAAATTGGGTTTTAATAAATTTTATATTAACTGCGTTTACTCTCTTGAGATTAAGACTTCTGCTTGTACTAAATACAAAGGTTACTAAGCGAGGCATAACTCAAGTTGTAAAGAGGTAGGCATTTAAGTCCCCTACATGGCATTAGTTCGAAGTACCTTCCCCTCCCCGTGTCATAAGATGCAAATGTTGAATTCATAGAATATTAATTTATTATGTATTATCAAAATCAATACACAAACTCACTGCACCTTGTACACAACATAATGGAGTAGCATAAAGAAAGAATAGGACACTGATTAAAATGGTTAATGCTATGCTTTCTTATTCCGATTTATGTAAAGGTTTTTGGGGTGAATCTATACCTGCATGTTATGTTTTGAATAGAGTACCTTCTAAAATCTTAAAGAAACATCTTACGAATTTTGGAAGAAAAAGAAACCAAATTTATATTATTTGAAAGTTTGGGTTATCGGCTATTATTAGATTGCGTAAACCTCATAAAAGGAAGAAATTAGGTGAAAATGGAATTAAATGTATTTTCTTGAGGTATGCACAATATAGTAAAGCGTACAAATTTTTAGTTTGCGAACCCAGTGAATCTGTTGAAATGAATTCTATAGTTGAATCTAGAGATACCATGTTTTATGAAAACAGATTTAACACTATTCCTAAATTGCATGATACAACTGAAATAGGAGAATCTTCACATTCTAAGGAAATTGAGAATGAAGAACAAGATGAACCTAGGAGAAGTAAAATAGCTAGAAATGAGAAGTCCTTTGGCCTCGACTTTGTAGTATACCTAGTCGAGGGCACTAGAGATTCACATTGTGAACAAATTGATCTTTCTTTAACTATTGAATCGGAACCTCAAACATTTGAAGAGGCAATGAAGTCTCAGGATGCTGCTTTTTGGAAAGAGGCTATTAATGATGAGATGGATTCAATAATGGGTAATAACACATGGGTGTTGGCAGATTTACCACCAGGTTCAAACCTATTAAGTGTAAATGGATTTTCAAAAAGAAAATAAAAATAGATGGAACTATTGATAAATTCAAAGCTAGGTTAGTAGCTAAAGGTTTGACACAAAAAGAAGGAATAGATTATTTTGATACATATGCACATGTAGCTAGAACATCTACTATTCGAGTTTTGATTGCCTTAGTTTCTATTTACAATTTTGAAATTCACCAAATGGATGTAAAAGCTGCTTTTTTAAATGGTGATTTGGAAGAAGAAAGTTACATGGAACAACCTGAAGGTTTTGTTGTGATTGGACAAGAAAAGAAAGTTGTAATAACCTGCATTTCCATTTAATTTAAAATTCATGTCCGTATTTAAATTATTTGTAATTGCATTGGCATATTTAAATTCAATTAGCATTGTCTGCTTCTATTTTAATTTCAGTCACATGTTTGGAATATTAATTTCTTATCTAATTCACACTTAAATTTTATTGGGGCCAAACTGCAATTTTACAAAATTTAGCAATACCTGTGTGGATTTCAAAACTGTATTCCAAAACGGTGAAAATAACTTCTATTGACTCAATCAGTATCTTTATGAAACCAGAAAATCAATTCTTACGTTAAAATGGAATTCCCGTATTTTTGTGGTGACCACCGCGCCCCGAAAATATCAGTTTATGTCCAAAACTGTCTGCGCTGTACTAAACTTCCCCAGATTTTGGAAGTGATATAAAGTTTGACATGACTTGTACTTTATTTCCATTAATGGCAAGTGATCATTGGCTTAGACCTCGTTTGGCAATGCCTTGTGAGTGTGTGTATTTTTGTAACCAAAAGCTAAATTCCCAAACAACCCCATTTGACCCCTACTAACCTATATCACCCCTTCAATACTTGAGACAGTAGTTACGTGTGTATATATCAGTCCTTATGTTTGCTTGGTAGAGAATAATTTTGGAAACAAATGCATTTTGTAGAGTATAGATCAATCTACTTGGCACCCAAGTTTTTCTATTTAGAATTCTATATAATCACACACTCCATCTCATACAACCACTTTATAATCTGCATCCTTGGAGTAAACCCAATATCAGAGAGTTAAGAGAGAGAGCTTGAGAGTTTAATTTTCTGGGAAGAGAAACTACACAATCCCCATAGCCAAAGCTTGGGTTTGAATTTCTCCATTTGGTTTCCTGTCTCAACAATCTCTTCTACACTTATCACTGTGAGTATTATTAACTCACTAAGAATGTAATTACATGTTTATATACTGTGCATTGGTTTAATTTTGTAAAACACCATGGTTAATTTTACGTTTGAAATTTCATAGCTTGAAATCAAGATTTTTCAAACTTAACCAAAACTTGTTTTCAGAGATGAATATGATAGATTACATATCATATATGTTATACCCAAAGTATTAGACCTTAATTTGTTCATATGAGAAAGTATATTGAGAATTAAGTTTTGACATGTTTTAGTTTTTCATAAAATTCATGAGTTATAGATGGATTCATATAAAATTGATAATGGATTCTAAATCCTTGTTGAAAAACAAAGAGAATCATATATTATAAGCCCTGATTAGTCCCGAAATTGAAATGGGTCAAAAAGACCCATGTTTCACTGAACCAGAGCAGTTCCTACGGAGAAGATGAAGCCTCAGCTTCATCTCGCGCCGCGATCGCGCGAGCGAGGAATCGCGCGAGCGGCCCGCGCGAGCGAGCCTTCGCGCGAGCGATCCGCGCGCGCGAGCCTGGCTTCCCCAGGCAGACGGAAGAGTTTATATATATAATTGAAAACTTGGCTGGTCGCGCGAGCGAGGGTCGCGCGAGAATCCCTTCGCGCGAGCGATCCGCGCGCGCGACCTTGGCTTTCCCAGGTAGACAGAAAAGTTTATAATAAAAAGAAAATTGGGCTTATCGCGCGAGCGGCCCGCGCGAGCGACCTTTCGCGCGAGCGGCCCGCGCGCGCGAGTTCTGGCAGTTTGTGGTTTTGTCTGTTTTATAATTAAGGACTGTTTGGTTCAACTGTTAAGTACTGGTAAGGTCCTGTTTGGGAAATTTAGTAAACCAGAACTCTTTTGGTTATGTTTGAATGATTAAAACATTGCATTATGACTCATCAATCCCCGTACGCGCGTGGTCCCTTTAATTCAGCATTTTGCTTTCGTTTAATGTGCATATCATTCATAAGGGGTTAGGGGTACATGCATGTGGGTGTTAGTCAGTGTGGAAAAGAGTAATGGTAGTGTGGTACGAGTATGTGATTGAGTTTGTGGTTGTGGTTGTGGATGTGGCGAGGGTGTCTTTGAAATACGACGGTGGCAAATATGGACACTCACTGGCACCCATGGTAGTGCTAAAGTGTGGCCTACGGACACTCCCTGATACTCGAGTCTGGATACTGTGTGAGGGGTTGCCCCGGTATTTGCATGGCGGTTAGGGTATTCAAAGTGTGAGGCATTGGACACTCCCTGGCGCCCCGTCGCTAAAGTGTGGCTATCTTAGTGTTTCAAAGATACCAGGAGTAAGATAGTGGGTTGTTGGGTTTTGTCGAGAGAAAAGAGTCGGTCAGATGAAATGGTGCATCGTTCTCATACACGGTCACATATGGGTGAATTTATCTTTTAAATAATGCTGCGGTTGTTCTCTAAACGAACTCTTTATTTTAAATATAAACTTGTGAATTTAAATGGGAATTGAGAAAGGTAAATTGGCATGTCTTACATTCAAAGTCATGTTTTTAATACTCACCAGCTTCTTGAAGCTGACGGCGTTGATGCGTCCTGGACATTCGTGTTCAGGCTTTTCAGGTTATAACCAGGAGGAATCATACGACTATGCGAATTGAGAATGGCCGCTTTTGGAATAAGAGAACTGCTCATTTATCATATGATTTAAGTTTATCTGTTTAAGTTTTTAACTGTTTTGTTTTAAGGAGGACTGTAACAGACACTAAGTTATTGTTTTATTTTCAAGGCGGTCTGTGCCTTAGTTAACCCGTGCTGTAATATGTAATAAGTTAGAAAATTTTTGTAAGTCTTGATTGCTTTATTCTGATTATTATGTTTTGTTGTTCGACGTTTGGGACGGAATTGATCCTTCAAACTGTCGCGACCTACGGGTCCATAAAGGAAATTAAACGCTTTCCTTATTTATGCTACGTCGGGGCGTGACAAAAGTACTCCCTCCATCCCATAATAAGTGTCCACATTTCCTTTTTTGGATGTCCCACAATAAGTGTCCATTTTCTTAAATTAGCATATAGCTTTTACTTACTTTCCAAAACTACCCTTATAATAAAGACAAAGTAGCATTTATTTGTGGTCTCAAAACAAGCAAAAAGTCAAACACCCATCACATCTAAGGGTAAAATTGGAAAGTGACCCATTAATGAACCAAAAAAACTAATATAATACAACTTTCTTAAACAATGTGCAAAATGGAAGTGGACACTTATTATGGGATGGAGGGAGCATGTAAATTAGTTAAGTCACTTTATGGTCTTAAACAAGCACCTAAGCAGTGGCATGAAAAATTCGATATGGTTGTTGTATCTAATGGTTTCAAAATTCATGAATCTGATAAATGTGTTTATA
Organism: Hydrangea macrophylla; assembly: GCA_033977485.1. Lineage (NCBI taxonomy): Eukaryota > Viridiplantae > Streptophyta > Magnoliopsida > Cornales > Hydrangeaceae > Hydrangea > Hydrangea macrophylla. The sequence goes on from CM066999.1 coordinate 112,293,478, forward strand.
GCAAGTTTAATAATGGTAGATGTGTTATTATATGCTTATATGTTGATGACATGCTTATTCTTGGTACTGATTTAGATAGTATTAATGATACTAAACGTTTCTTGTCATCTAAATTCGAAATGAAAGATATGGGTGTGGCTGATGTTATTTTAGGCATGAAGATATTAAGACAAGATAGAAACATTATTCTCACGTAATCACATTATATGAAAAGATATTAAAAAAGTTTAATCAGTTTGATTGTACATCTGTTAGCACACCTTTTGAATCACAAATAAGATTGATTCCTAACACTGGAAGAACAGTTTCATAATTGGAATATGCTCGGATCATTGGTAGCTTGATGTATGCCATGACATGTACTAGGCCGAATATAGCTTATGCTGTAGGTAAACTTAGTAGATATATTAGCAATCCTAGTCATTTACATTGGCATGTGGTATACAGAATTTTAGAGTATTTAAAAGGAACCATGAGTTATGGAATATCATATTGTGGTTATCCTTCGGTTTTAGAAGGATATTCAGACGCCAGTTGTATTTCTGAGCAGGAGGATCATTCATCAATGAGTGGATGGGTGTTCACTCTTGGTGGGGGAGCTATCTCTTGGGGATCTAAGAAACAGACTTGTATAGCTGACTCTACCATGTTCGGTGAATTTGTAGCTTTAGCTGCATATGGTAAAGAGGCAGAATGGTTTAGGAATTTACTTTTAGAAATTCTGATTTGGCCTAAACCTATGCCTCATATTGTGATAGTGAATCTTTTCTAGGGCCTATAGTAAACTTTATAATGGTAAGTCCAGACACGTTGGACTTAGACACAGTTATGTGAGATAGTTACTCATGGATGGTATAATAACTGTGGATTATGTGAGGTCTTGCCAAAATTTGGTGGATCTATTCACAAAAGTACTTGCAAGGAATTTGGTGTCTAAGACATCGGTAGGGATGAGACTAAAGCCCAACTAACATGGTCACTCTTGGTGGAAACTCAACCTAATACTTGATATTTCAAGTCTTCAGGTTCAACGAGTAAAGTACATCATATGTCGTGATTGTAAGCACTTTAATTATTTATAATCATCCCAAGGATAAGTGCTTAGTATCTGTAATGTAATAAGGAGAAGGGTGAGCTCTTAAGCTCTTAATAGACTTATAACAACCTTGTTAAAATGTTTTAGTTACAGTGACACTTCTGATAGGTCTACCTATACGAGTGTGAAAGTGGTGCCACTTCATATGCGTCCAGGGCTTGACTCTAGAGCACTCATGAAATCAAGGTATAGACACAAGGCCTAATTCATGTGTCGGCTTATATGAATATTCATTGATATAAAGATTTGTGTGTGGAGATAAGTCTGGTTGGTCAATATGGATTGCCAGTTCAAAGACTTGTCTACTAAGCTCTCCTAATCAACTTTGATGAGTCTTCACAAGGTAAATGGTTCAAGTCGTAAGACACCTTTACTGATACATAAATTTTATAGCCGCATTTTCAAAATTTATTTTAAAAATGGTGGGAGATTGTTGGAGAATTTTTAAAATAAAGGGCAAAAGAGGAGTTGTGAGATTGGAAACTTGTTTTGTAGCCGTACGATCGAGATTATAAGGAAATGGACAATTTATTAATTGCATGTGAAAAGTACCATATAATTTCTCTTGTATTTTAAATACCCATATATATACTCTTACATATACGGTTATGTATAGAGCCAAATCAATTTGAAATGATACTGATGAAGGCACCCATTTGTCTTTCCATGAAAGGGCACTTTCCCATTTGTGAAAATACATGTATATAAAATGGAAAAGGCACTAATTGAACCATTAGATGCTATTGGCAAATTAATGGCAGTTTTGGTGCCATTGTTTCAGTTCCGTTGAATCGGTGCAAAGGTGTCTCTCAATCTCTATATAATAGAACATGATCAAAGCATCTAAAGAGGAGTTCGATCAGACTAGAGACGAAAATTAATCATGCTTCTCTCTCTACAAAACAAGTGTTCAATCTGCAATTTCTTTCTGCCCTTTTCATTTTGTTAACATAGAGTCTTCTGTATTTTGTTAAATTGCAGTAACAGAATACAGATTTGGTTGAAAAATATCAGTGATAATTCTAGGGCTGTCTTCAATAGTGCATGTTGCAGACAGTGATTGCTTCATAGTATCTTGAATACAAACTCGCAGAATACCCAGTTGCACACCAATTACAATATCTGGTGGGGGCAAATATTGTATTTAGGAAAGTGTCTAGTACACGCTTTGAAGATCTATTCGGTGACTTTCTGAAGCACTTCTACCAATTCGGACGCATTATTTTTCCAACACTCATACTAGTTTATACTAACCCGGATGTCTCCATGCATCTCGGGTGCGTTCAATTTATGAACATAGCCGGAGAATGTTTTCAGGTTATGATCGTTGCATCCAGTAGTGGCTTAGATCATGTTGAGATTAGCAAGCTTGGAGTTCTAAACCTTGGAGTTTAGTGAGATTTTGTACCTTTGGGATTTTTGGTGCATGTGCCAATTGTTTTAGAAATTGATATTTGAGAGTTAGCATCGTTTGCATTTCGATTTAAATTTATCCTGATTTTGGAGTTATGTCTATTTTGGTTTTAGATTGACAAATATTGTTTAAGCTTCTAGTTTATTTTATTGTTGTCAGGTAGTGTTCCAATTTTGTGTTAGAAAATCAGGGCGCTACAATTTCATTGTTCTCATCTTATAGTCAAATTGAAAGCTAATAAAAAATTACAAGTGTAGCCATAAAATGTCTCCCTAGTCAAATTCTTAGATCCACCCTTGCTAAGAGTTAAGAAAATTATCTACGCCCTGGGAAGAATCTCTTTTCAAATATACGTTTAGATCAAAACGTGTTGTTGGACCCAACACGCAATATGGTTGGATAATCTATAAGCAACACTTTAGAGTCTCAAAAGCACGTTTTGTTTGAAGCAGACCCAGAAATATTTTCAGCCCGAAGGTGATGTATTAAGCAAATTTCAATAATAATGAATTTTTCTTAATTTTAATGCTGCCTTGGGATTATGGCTTCATCTTCTACATCTGCCTAAACACAAAAGTTAAAGTCAATTCAGATAGACACTTAAACATTTAAGGGTTACTTATATTTTACCTCCTCTGTGGTTAAGCCCAGTTTCACCTTAACTCCCTGTAGTTCAAAAGTAAACACTTAACCCCTTATAGTTTTAGACTAAAGTGAAACTACTAAGATTTCTCTCAAAATAGCCTCATGTAGGAATTAAATGTTAAAATTAGCCCCACATACAAGAGTTTTAAGTGTCAAAATTAACATCACATAGATAGTTAATCCAAAAATTAGCCTGACAAAGGGGATAAGTGTTAAAATTAGACACACGTAGATAGGTTAAATGGCAACATTATCCTCATATAGAGGATTAATCTCAAAATTAATCACATAACGGGGGTTAAGTGTTACTAATATTTTTTGCCAATTTTAGAATTTATATCAGTTTTGAGGAAAATCTTAATAGTTTCATTTTAGTACGAAATCATAAAGGGGTTAAATATCCATTTTTGAAGTACATGAAGAGATAAAGTGAAACTTGACCTAATCACAAAGGGGTGAAATGAGTAATTAACCCAACATTTGATATGCTTTTTACATAATGATTGGGCTAAAAACCACGTTTGAGACCATTTTCAACAAAAAAGTTGTTTTTGAGACTCTAAACCTAAAATTTTTAAAATTAATTCAGAAAGGCCACTAGATGGGTGGTCCAATCCAATAAGCGCTTTTGAAATTATCCAAACAAGCGCTAAAGTGCTCACAACATAGTGATTCCACGACTATGTTTGGTTTGCTAATTTTTGGAGAAGGAAAATAATGGGAAGAAAAACATCTTCCCAGTGTTTTCCCATACGTCTTCCTCATGCTTTACATAGCACTCGATCAAAATACAATAAGAATTCAAGAAGCTAGTAAGGCAATATAATTATAAAATTCTAGATTTTGAAATTGTATTTTATTACATTTTTTCCCATTGGTCTTTAATTCAACGTTTCTTTATTTATCAAATACTCCGTACAATCTTTAGGCAAAAATTCTTAAAAAGAAACTGTCAATATTTAAAGTCCAATTTAATTTGCAGTTTGTCAAAAAATGCACTCATAGGAAAACTTTCATTTAATATTCATGTACATTCCAATGAAATTCCATTTAATATTCACGTACAGTGTGAAATTTCACTTGGTATTTATATACAGAGAATATTTTCTAATCAGAAATTTTCATTGTCCTTAACTCCAAGTAAAGCTAAGAGAGTGTCACACGCACTGAGGGTGTGTTTGATAACCCAATGAAGTACCGAAAATTTCCATTTTCAGCACTTATTCTTTTTCAGTGCGTTTGATAATATACTACCTAATTGAAAAGTCAATAAAAAAAATTCACAAAAAACTTTAAGTGAAAATTTTCTACTGTATATAATCACGGAATACATTCTATTTCAGTACTTGAAACACTGTTTTTAGTATTACAAATTCAATCATTTAAAATTTTCTGTACTCCAGTTATATCAAACGTGTGTGGTAGTTATTATTTGTTTTTTTAAGGTCCAACTATTTTAGGCAATTTTTGTTTAAAGTTGAATATTTTAATACCCTTGCAATTTTAGGTCATTCAATTTCGTGGATCCCATGTGTGCAGGAATGGATTCCACCAAAATGAATAACCAAACATAGTCTCTCACACACACCCGCACTAAAAGATGTTTTTGCCCTTCATCGTACCGAAAAGGCCTCATTGGCTCGTTCTTTTCTCGTAGACTCCTCTCTCTCTCTCTCTCCAATGGATCGAATTCAGCTTTTTCTGATAGGGTTACCTCTGTTTCTCTTCTGCTCCGACGTCTTCAATCTCTTTGCTCCACCGCCGCCCAAACCCGCTCACCACCACCATGACCACCACCACCAACAGCAGATCAGACCCCAACCAGTTACCCAAGAAACCCTAGCTTTCCCTACTCAGGTCAGTCACAAACCATACCCATCTTTTCAAAACTAACAGATTCTATTAATTCAACATTCAATTTATTTTTTTTGATTTTGAAATTGTGAATATAATTTTTCGTTGATTTTGTAGAAATCAGATGGAATCGGAGGTATTGGCATTGGCAATACCATTAACATCAATTTCTGCGCTTCTTGTTCTTACAGGTAGACGACGAATATGCGTTGATAGTTTGTAGATTATGTATTCATGCCTGTGTATATTTATATATGTATATATATATATATATATATGCACTTGTTGATATTGGATGTGTATGTCACAGTAACGATAAATTGATCATTGTTTATAACTTTGGAGCTTTTCACGTCTCTATAAATAGCAAATCAGTAATTTTTATTGTCAATTCTTAGAATTTTGGTTGGAACTTTAAAGTTGAAGATCTGACAGTTAGAGCTAATAAGTAATAAGAAAGGAAGAGCAAATGACTAGTGGTTCACCAAGGAATAACAAATCAAAAAGAGAATTGTGTATCTAGCTTCTGCTTAAGTAACTGGAACAATAAAACTTTGGGCACAAATGCTTACAAACAAATTCCACTTTGGAATTTGTTTGTAAGCTTTTGTGCCTAAAGCTTTATTCTAACTGGAAAGGGTAATATTTGGGGCAAACACTTACAAACACACTCTATCTCTCTCTTCGGTGGCACTGTGGGATCCACTGAAATTATCCGGACCCACAGTGCCACCCATGAGAGAGATAGAGTGTCTTTGTAAGTGTGTGCCCCTAGCATTGTTGAACTGGAAATAGTTGTGTGTGTGTGTGTGTTTTTTTTCTTGCAATTCAATTGCATGTACATCTATGATCTGAATGAGTCATTGAGTCCTGGCATGGAATATTATCTATGTATCTATGTATATTTGATTGCATATTTGATTATAGTACATCTTTACATGTTTTTTCTTTTATGATTTATGAGTATAAATAACACTAGAAGGCACCAACAATGGGGTGCAACCCATGTTAGTGTAAAGTAACAATGGAAATCTAAAAAAACTCGCATCCTCCAAAAACTAAATAAATGAATCCAGACACTGGGTAAGACTCCCTCATCCAAAAACATAAATTTCAAAAAGTAAAACTCCAATTTCTGATAAATGGTCACTTCAGTGACACATTCAGTCCCCAATAAATGCTGGGAAAACGATTGTCTAATCATTGCCTTTTTCTAACTCACAGAGATTATAATATGAAAACCATGTTTCAATGAGCACTTACTCTCAGTGAGACAGTGACACGTTCAACCCCAAAGGAATTACGGGAAAAAGTCGACAGCCTCTTTCTTGTCTGATGAGTTTTTCTTCTGAAGTATTTTAGAGAATATAATTCCTCTTATTGCTAGAATTCATCATTGAATGTGAGAGAGTGCAACAGTTGTCTCCAAGCTGCAGCCAAATTCTGTCTTTTTCCTTGGAAAAGCTTCTCCTGCTCCAAGGGGCAGAGCCAGGAGGTTTCATCTGGGTGGGGGGGGGGGGGGGGGGGGGGGGGGGGGGGGGGGGGGGGCAAGTTTATGAATCTTGGGTCCGCAGTAGCCGTTCTTTTTTTGGGTATGTTTATACATATTTTTGGTTTATTTGTATATACAGTCACTTTTTTTTTTTAAAATAGTAAAGTTTATGTGTATTGTAAAACTTGTACTTCAATTTGGGTTAGACTAAAGTAAGAAATGAGAAAAATAACGTGTTGGACCAGATTTTTATATGGGGGAAAAATAGAAGACAGTCAAGTGACAACAATATTGCTACATTTTGTTATCTTTTTTTTTTTTTGAGTAATGCTTATACTTCCCAAATGTTGTATCCCAAATGGTTCCCAAATACGTGTGACCGAGATCACCTTCAATAATATTGGTGGGACACTTCAACATCCTCCAATCAAAATTGAGTGGGCACCTTCCACATGCTTTTGGGAACTAATTGAGGTACAAAATTTGGGAAGCATAGCATTATTCTTTGTTTTTACTTGTAAGGAAAATATTTAGATAGGCTAAGGTGCATGATAAATATTTGGGGGGGGGGGGGGGGGGGCAATCTTCTTTAACATGTCGAAAAAAAAAAATTAAACACATCACATAATAGCATTTCCCAATAGTTTGGAGGGACCATGGCCCCTGCCTGTCCCTCCTATGCTCCGCCCCTGCCTGCTCCCTCAACTCGGTGTAATTAAGCACAGTTGCCTTTTCTTTTGAGTCATTTTGGTATTAAGGGATCATGACACGCTTGCTTTGTGCAATATCTTACTCCATTTAGTCCTATTAATGGAATCTTCTCCGTTTGGTTTCTTAGTCAATATTATTAAGATTTACTTTCTAGTTTCTATTGTCAACTTCTTTTTCTAACTCTCGGTCTAAAATCATAACAATTGCGAAACTACAGATTTAACGAAGTAATGTCAAATATCATCATTTGCTGAAACGAAAATATGCAAACTTATTCGTTCTAGTGTTTTCTAGTTTTACGTGTTGGGGGTAAGGATGAGAATAATAATAGTTTAGAATTTTTTGTTTTTTCTTTATGATACAGCTATGTGGTTCAAGCATGGTTCAAAGTATCGGGCAATACTGCTTCGTATCAGCCGATTCAACTCGGTATCGTGAGGGTCTGATACAAGATAGAAAGCCTATACTCAACGAAACATATCGTGCTATAGTGGGGTGTGTATGTGTGTCAAACAGTTGACGTGTATGTGTGTATCAAACAGTTTGTGTGTGTGTCGATGTCAGTGTATATATATATATATGTGTGTGTGGATGTCTGTGTGTGTGTGTCAGTGCTCAGAATTAGAGAGAGTCAAAGGGGTTGTGAACTATGGGTATTTATAATGTGTACATATGTATGTGTATATAGATATATAATACTAACACTTTCCTTAAGGAAATCAGTTTGGATTTATGCTTGGGAGATCAACTATGGAAGCAATTTATTTACTTAGGAGACTAATGGAAAAGTACAGAGAGAAGAAAAAAGATCTGCATATGGTTTTATTGATTTAGAGAAAGTTTATGATAGGGTGCCTAGAGATTTAATTTGGTGGGTGCTAGAGAAGAAAGAAGTGACACAGGGTTATATTGACGTGGTGAAGGATATGTATGATGTAGCAGTTACTACAATAAAATCACCGGCCGGAGAAACAAGCGAATTCCCAATTACCGTAGGCTTGCACCAAGGGTCGGCCTTGAGCCCTTATTTATTCACCTTAATTATGGATGAATTGATTAGACACATTCAAGATGAAGTCCCATGGTGTATGTTGTTCGCAAATGATTTTGTCTTGGTTGATGAGACTAAAGGGGGACTCAACACTAAATTGGAAGCTTGGAGAGAAGCACTGAAGACAAAGGGGCTAAATATAAGTAGGACGAAAACAGAATACATGGAATGCAGTTTTAGCAACAGGGGAAGTAGAGGAGGCGACGAAGGAGTGAAGATCGAAGATTAGAAGATCCCAAAGAGGGAACACTTTCACTATCTAGGATCAATGATCAGTAGAGATGGTGAGATTGGTGATGACGTGATCCATAGAATTAAAGTATGCTGGCTTAAGTGGAGAAGTGCTTCTGGAGTATTATGTGACCGGAGTATACCAGCAAAATTGAAAGGAAAATTTTTATAGGACTGCTATTAAGTCAGCTATGCTCTATGGGACAGAGTGTTGGGCAACTAAGAAACAACACATTAGCAAAGTGAGCATAGCTGAGATGAGGATGCTAAGATGGATGTGCGGTAAGATTAGGAAAGATGGAATTAGAAATGAGTACATTCGAGAGACTGTAGGAGTGGCACAAATTGAGGATAAGTTGAGGGAGAATAGACTTTAGATGATTCGGCCATGTGCAACGAAGACCTGTAGATGCACCTATGCGAAAGAGTGATAAGATTGTAGTGCCTGGATGGTTAAGAGGGAGAGGCAGACCTAGACTGACCTGGGAGTATGTAGTGCAACAAGATATAAATATATTTAATTTAAATGAACATATAGCTCTTGATCGTGCAGAATGGAGAAAAATGATTCATACAGCCTACCCCAATTGATTGGGACACAAGGCTTGGTTTGGTTTGATTATTTTTTTAAATGGGAGAATTTACAAATTTTTTGTGGGTCTTTGTTAAGAGTAATGCTATGCTTACCCAAAATTTTTTTTTATCACAAATGCTTCCCAAATGTATGTGGCAGTGGGACCACCTGATTTGATTGAAGTATGTTGAAGTGGTCCCACCACTATTGAGGGTGGTTCCATTGCTACATGTATTTAAGAAGCATTTGTGATGCAAAATTTAGGGAGCATAGCATTACTCCATTGGTAGTATTGAACAATTTTTATCCAATTCTGTGTGTAGAGTTATCATCAGCAACGTGTGAATTGAATAATATATGATTTAATGATTGGTACATTGTCTATTATATGACAATCTATTAAGCCAATTTTGCTATCCTTATTATTTTAGAATTTTTCATTATTTTTTATATTTTTTTGAACCTTAAATTTAGCGTATCGTTGTGTATCGCCCGATAACAGGCCGCGGCGTAGTGACCGAGTCATCTCATCGGCCGCCGATACCGCGACTTTGAACTATGGGTTTTAATACAACTTTCCAGTAGTGCAACAGAGCGAAATGGCAGAGGTTGTGACTTCATTATCTGACAGATTGGTCTGTAACAATAGCGGAGCCTAGAGATGTTACTAATTTATTTATTTATATTAGCCTATTTCCAAGGCCATGCATGAACTTGATTCTATTCGTAGATGCCATGGTTCAAAGTATCGGCCGATACCGAGTCGTACTGGCCGAGTCAACTCGGTTTCGGTGTGGTCCGATACGTGCCAACTCGGCGATACCTAGATGAGTCAAAAAAATTCTTGGAAAAGGGAAGAAAGTTACCAGATGGTCCATATCTGAATCTTGCATGCATCGTCGAGGGTTTTCTCTCTCTCTTTTGAGCCCCATCTTTCCAGATTTAAAGCACCGGAGCTGTGTATTGTTGTAACAGTGTGTGTATGTGTGTGTGTGTGTCGATGTGAGTCTGTGTGTGTGTAAGTCTACATCTCTTCCTCTTCTTCTTCTTCTTCTTCTTCTTCTTTCCCTTCTCTCTCTCTCTCTCTCTCTCTCTCTCTCTCTCTCTCTCTCTCTCTCCTGATCTGCTAATGTATCGAATGACCCATCTCAGCCATCTGATCTCTTCTCTTTATGTTATCTAACTTTTCAAAATGAACCTCAACTTATCTCACACTTTAGTATATTAAGACTTTCACTCCAAAAGTATTAAAACATGTTTCAAAATAACCCCTACGTGTTGACAAAGTCACCAATTGTGCAAGAAACTTGTGTAATAAAAAATATTTAAAATGTTTAATTATTTGTTAAAAAATTGTTTACTTATTTGTTTAAAATGTTTACTTACTTATTAAAAAAGTGTTTGTTCATAAAAACAAATGTTTACTTGTTTGTTTATAAAAAAATGTTTATTTATTTGTTTAAAATGTGTATGTGTTATAAGAAAATGTTTAAAATATTAACTTATTTGTTTAAAATGTGTATATGTAATAAACAAATGTTCAAACAGTAGATCGGCAGCGTGTGAGTTAAATAATTTGTGAATTTATAATTGGTACATTGGGTATTGTGACAGTCTATTATACCAATTTTGCTATTCTTATTATTTTAGAATTTTTGGTTATTTTTTCATATTTTTTTGAACCTTAAATCTAGCGTTTCGTTGTGTATCGCCCGATATTAGGCCGATACCGCGACCCCGAGTCATCACAATGGACTCCGATACCACGACCGATACCGCGACCTCGAACCATGGTAGATGCTATTTGGCATTGTTGTTAAGGCATGATAGTAGTCAATCAAAATCTTGAGTTTCTCAAGGAGCTTGAGTAGGGAATATCATAACCTATACGAGAAGGAAAGATAATCTCGTAAATTTTTCTCATTCTTTATTGTAGATTGTTGTTTCTGATTGCATTAACTCAATGTTATTTTAAACTTATGAACTTCTACCTAAGGAAAATGATGGTGAAGAATTGGATTTCCTCTAGTTCCTATATCCTCCAATCCTTTTTAAAAAAAATTTGCACACCATGCATTATGTGGTTCCCATTTCAACGTGGTAGGTCTTGCATAAATCCATGGTGGTGATGAATTTAAAGTAATTGGAAAGGAGTCTTGCCCAACAGGGGACTATAATGAAACTTTGATAGTTATTACTTCCGTCTTTGTTTGATGAACTAATATATAGGCGTCATTGACTTTGGCAGAGGGACAGCTGTAACAATGAAAAATATGCTGGAAACTTCATATCCTGGCATCCATGTAATTCTTGCAAATTACCCTCCTCCACTTCCAAAACGTTTGTTGAGCAAAGTGGTACCTGTTGTTCAGTTTGGAGTTATAGGTATCGTAATGGCGGGTGAACAAATTTTTCCAAGATTGGGTTTTATAGCACCACCTCCTTGGTACTTCTCCTTGCGTGCAAATAGATTTGGAACCATTTCAACCACTTGGCTTCTTGGAAATTTTCTTCAATCGTTTCTGCAAAGTTCTGGTGCTTTTGAAGTATACTGCAATGGTGAACTGGTAAATTCCTTCCCCCAAGCACTACACATCTTGTTCTAACTTCCTGTTGATTTATAATTTCTTCTTACAGCATTCTTGAGTAACATTTTTAGGTACTTGGATGGTCTGTAGCAATGCACTTACCAGTTGAGACGCTCTGTAACGATCCATGTGACATTTTATTTTAGTGGCATGAACAACCTAGTCTTTGTAAAACAGAACCATTCAGTCCTTCCTATTTGTTTCTTTCTTTCTGTTTTATTTTTTTGTGGCACATCGATCCGCACGAATCACGATTTAGTACCATTCACTATTCATAATTTTGAACTTTGAATCTTTAGGTTTCAAGTCAGAAACTTTCTGCATTTTGATACTAGATATTGCATGAAACTTGTTTTCAATTGTTATTTTATTCATTTCAAGCACTATACATGTGTTTTTATCCGTCAACAGTACAATAAATATTGCAGACTTATTTTCTAAACAAGCTGAATGTCATAGTTTTTGTAAACCGATTCACAATTCGACAATCATGCCTACACCATTCTTAAGAAAGGAGTGTGTCCTCGCAGCTTCACTTACTGTCTTTTGAAATAGTCATATGGCAAGAGAATGAAAAGAAGATGCTAGTTTTTCTTGTAAAGCAAGCACCATGTCTGACGTCCTTTTGTTTGTTCTTTTACTGTCAACGTATTGCCTACAGGCTACACGCTTGGTTATGGTGTTGTTTTTCTTTCTAGTGTCATATAATGCATCGTTTGAGATTTAAAGGAAAAGGGTCCCTAAGGCTTTGTTTGGTTCTTGGATTTAGTGAGGGAAAAGAAAAGAAAACATAGAGGAAAACTTTTTCCGTTGTTTGGTTAGTAAGGAAAATGATGAGGAAATAAGAAAGAAAAGAGAATTAGTTGCGAAATAAATTAAGCATTTTGAATATAATGAGTCGTTTCCTTTCCTTTCCTTTCCTTTATTTTCATATATTACAAAAATTTTATTTTTAATGTCCATTTAAGCATGAAGTAAAAGATAAGGGAAAACACGAGGGAAATAATTTTCCTTCTTGTTTTCCTTTCATTTTCCCTCGCGAATTCTATGAACCAATCAGACCGTAAGGGAATTTACTTTTTCTTCTAAAGCTACATAAGAGAAGTGGTGCTTTCTACAATGCTTTTCTCGGATTTAACTCTTGTTCCTGGTTTGTATGGTGCCCTTGTAGATCTTCTCTAAACTAAAGGAGCAGAGGTTTCCCGGAGAACTCGAGTTGAAGGAGAGTGTTGGCAGAAGGATTGCTCCTTCAAGAATTGTAGATGACCTTGGAGAATCTCTCTGGAGTAGAAGAAAGGTTTAAACTTTACGGTTGTCACTGGTTCAACCAGTTATATCTATTGATAAACTTGCTAGCATGTTATAGGATGGAATATTTACGTGTAAAGCAGTGATGTAAGTAAGTTCACCAAATTAAGGAAACAGCGTTTATCTTCATGTTTCAAGGCTAGGAATTTAATTCTGGAGCACAGTTTTCGGGGTTATTGATTGTTTTGAGTATCGAACTTGCTGATAGTTGTCCATTTAGCTGTTTATCTTGGATTATAACAGAAAGTGGGTTGTTTTTTTATCTTAAGGCCTTAGTTGTATTTTTATCGACTGGTGTCAATCTCATTCGGTTGCTTTTGTTTTTCACATGTTTTTATGGAAAATACTAATTTTCATTAGATACTTTTCTTACTCTTTTGAAGTGTAATTTTTCTAACTCTTTTGAAGTGTAATTGGTGTGCAAATGTGCTTATGTGGCACACAGATGGACCAATAAGAACTGTACTGTAGCACTGAGGAAAAATAGTAATAGGGTAATACTTGGGGCACAACCTTCATACAACTTTCATACAACCTCCCCAAAACATGTGTCTATCTCTTTCCTGTGTCACTGTGGGGTCCAGTGACATCACAGGAGAGAGATAGACACATCTTTTGGGGAGGTTGTATGAAAGTTGTATGAAGATTGTGTTCCAAATATTACTCATAGTAATATCTTAGAACATGATGAAAAGTACCCAAGGAAAAGAAGCGATGTATTGTCCTTTCTTGACATGATGAATAAGGCTTTAGTGACTTTGTTACCCTAGTTATTGTCATATTGTAATTTTCCCATTCTATATCTACTACTGCTCTTTGTTTCAATAAATCAAGCAGCACTTATTTCGCTTATTCCTTCTCATCCTTCTTCAGGTGAATATTTCTTGATTGTTACAATTGAATAAAAGTGAGATTGAATTGGAGACGTCTTAAATGGAGCAATGGTGATCCTACCTGCTGTTCAAGTATCAAAAAGAGGAGAAATTTTCTCGTTACCGTCACATGACTTACACCATGATCTTTAGTATTTCCCACATGGGCCCTACAGTAATAAAAAGACAGTGGTCATCACAAAGTGTGACGGTCACACGGAATAATTTCTCCAAAAATAGAAGATTGAAAAAATAAGGACAAGACACTTTACAAATGAACCCTATCAAGATGAAGTCGGATAATTTTAAAATATGTTTTTGAACTTCTCCATATTGTAAAATATCTGTAAGAATTAGATACACTGCCAAGTACAAAATGAATCAAAAGCAAAGTGAATGAATACACATCAGCAGGGTGTCCTGCATCTGAACAATTATAACAACTCTGAAATGTTTCGAAAGGCACTCCACTCAACCCCGAAAACCTCTAAAGAATTTATTGGATCCACCGAATTGTGTACTTCGATAATCTGTGTTATGTTCTTGATCTTCGGGACGAGTCTGAGGAAGCGTCCTAGTCCCGAATGGAACAACATATCACAGTACGCTAAGAATCCAAGTGCATAAGATCTGCAAGAAACTTGTTATCATATTTGCCACCATTTCCGAGATTCCATTACCTTTACAAGTTCATCTGCCATTGATTTGAAGTCTTCAGCTCCGCTTTGCAGTTCTTCAGTTCGCTTGCTTATCCTCTGGTAGAAGTAAACAAGTAAACCAGTGGTTAGAAGGCCAAATTTTGGATACTATATATATTATACATAAGGTGTAACTCTGTGCTTGACTTCATAAAAAATTAACACAAGCAGCTTGGTTAAGTGTCATTTCAAGGAGAATGTCAACTCTTCAACAAATATTGCATGCCTTTCTTGATGAGATAGTCAGCACTGAAAGTGTACCAAGTTCTTATCCCACCCAAAAGAAAGGCATAGGGAAAAAAAAAAAATAATCATAAAGCCACCGATAGAAGCTAGAGAACAAAGTTGTACAGAAGCATGTGTAGATTATCTGAGAAAGAAATTGCCTCCCGTTCACATGTAATACCGTTTTGCAGTTAGGATATAGTATAATGTATACGTAAAGTGGAATGAAAAATTTACATATGATCTTCATATTTCCTCTAGTGGTCTCCTACAAACCTAAATGATATTAGAAATTAAAGATTCCAAGAAAATTATAAGAACTCATGACAAGAGGAAGGGAAGCAACTCAAAAAATTTAAAATTCAATTTGTTTTCCATTACATTTTCTACTTCTTCCTGTTTTCCTCATTGTTTTCCTTACTAACCAAACAAACAAAAGTGATTACTTGGTGTTTTCTTTTATTTAATTTTCCTTTCCCTCATCCATGAACCAACTAGAGTCTCAGAGTTCTAGTTTTTCCTTTCATGTTTTCCCTCTTGTTCACTTCCCTCAAATCTTTGCTAGGAGCCAACTACGATAAAATGCAATCTAATGCAATAGCTAAATGAAGTTTGGGGTATCTCATAAGGTAATCTCACCTCAAGTTTCTGTTGGCGCTCCAAAAGCTTGTCTCTCGCTTGTCCAGCTACAGAAGAGGCATCCTGAAAATCAATTAACAGGTCAAACTAGCACCGACCATTAGATCAAATATTCATGGTAAATAAGTTCAAACCAAACACCACCTAAGCAAATTACCTCAGCCTTTCTATATTTGGCAATAATTTCTTCACGTGTTCTAAGTTTGGGCATTGCATCAGCATCCGCACCGAGTAACTTTTCCCTCTCCGTTACCTTTTCCACTGCAGAAAAGGATAACAATCAATTCGTTCATACATTAGCAAAAACACACACTCATTGTCATCGTTGTTACTTGTTAGAATAGGCCGATTCATACAAAGGGTGTGTTTGATAAAACTGAAAATTAAGTACTGAAAATTAAGTGCTGAATTTTAAGTGATTGAATTTGCAAAACTGAAAACAGTGTTTAAGGTACTGAAATAGAATGCATTCAATGAATAAGTTCAGCAGAAATTTCACTTAAAATTTTCAGTGATTTTTTGGCTGCTTTTTCAATTACGTGGTACATTATCAAACGCACTGAAAAGAAATAAGTGCTGAATATTTTCATTTTCACTACTTAATTGGGTTATGAAAATCCCAATTAAGTCCACTCGAGTTCACACAACCCCACACAAATCCCATTCTAAATTCATAATTTTGAATTTTGAAATTTTAACAATTCATAATTTTCAACTTTAATATTTTATGTTTATGGAAGTCGTGTTGAATTGTTATATTGTTCCTTGAACTATTGTCCATGTGATTTTATATTCACATAGTATATACACATATTATTACTCCCTCCGTTCCAAAATAAGTGTCCACCTTTCCTTTTTTGGATGTTCCAAAATAAGTGTCCACTTTTTATTTTGGACAAAAATGTGTGGTTGATAATGTGCCACCCGAAAAGGTGAATAAACATCCACCACGAGTTATTGTTTTCTTAAACTACGTGCAAAAAGGTAGTGGACACTTATTTTGGAATGGAGGGAGTATTTATTTCTTAAAAACTAAAAAGTGAATCTTATTATTCAGGATTTGTTACCACTCATGATTCATAATCTACCAATTCATGATTTGACAAAAATGCACATGCTACAACTTATATAATAGAAGTTCTCACATACCTCTCTGGTTGTTTTCTGGTTTATGGTATGAAGAGGGTACCACAGATACAGGCTCATCAATTTCAATTTCATCTGTATGAAGATATAAGTAGGAAGTTTGAGGCATAAATCATAAACAGGTGTGTGAGAGAGAGAGAGAGAGAGAGAGAGAGAGAGAGAGAGAGACTGAACCTATATCAAGTTCCATAGCTTCAAGATCATCAGTAAGAGATGGAGATGGGTCTGGGAATGGGTCCTTCGAAAAAGCGCTTTCAAGATGACTAAAATTTGATTTATAAGGTGCAGTAAAATCCATGGTATGGTTCACTTTCCCCCCTTTAAAGCCCTTAACAATACCGCCCAGAATCCCAGGGCCGTTATCCTGTAGCACCATAAATGAGTAACAAAATCATAATATATGATAAGGGCAGCCCGGTACACGAAGCTCCGGCAGTGTGGGGTCCGGGGAAGGGTTGGACCACATTGGGTCAATTGTACGCAGCCTTACCCTGCTTTTTTGCAAGAGACTGTTTCCACGACTCGAACCCGTGACCTTTTGGTCACACGGCGGCAACTCTTACCGTTGCGCCAAGGCTCCCCTTCAAAATCATAATATAGATATATATATATATCTCTCGCAACATTCATGATGAACCAGTTTATTATATTTCAACCTGTTTTTTCTTCTGTTTTGAAGAGAAATTAATGGCGGCTTCCGCTGCAGCTGCAAGCACTTTATCATGAAGTGAAGGCAAACTTTCTGGAATCCTACAACAATCAGTATGGACCTCTTACTACATTTTTCAAAGTAAAGGCCCTGTTTGGGAACCGTGTTGGAGGGCCAATTGCTCGATTGGTTCTCCAATCGCAGTTCCCAAAGGACCCAAACCGCACTGGAAAGTATTGAATTGCGGTGGAATGGCAGATGTAAAGGTGCAATCGCAAAAAAATCCGCAATTGCCATTCGGCTTCCCAAACGGGCCCTACGAACTAACATAAAAGGGTTATAGGCTTATAGCTAATTAACATGTAAAGAATCTAAAGATGATACCTGAAATCATTTTCGCTGGCTAGCAGTGAGATGAAAGCCAATTCAGAACCAGTTGCCTAAAAAAGCACTCAACAATAAAGAGACATAATTAACTCAAGTATTCAAAGACGCATAGAATGAGAAAGATAACAAGAAGTAATCCTAAACAAGGTTTTGGATATATAATGCAATTTTAAGACTCTTATTTCACTTAAAATGAGACGTCAAGCCAAATATGGGAATTATTTGACGTTGTAGGTTGTCAATAAATTATATACACATTACCAGAGCAATCTGCCCATTATCTGTAGAACTCATTCTCTTGTCCATGTTTGCCTTGAAATTCCACCTTAGAATTGACGTTAAGGAGCTTTCTTTCAGCAATTCTAAATCTGGCAAAGATCTACCAAAAGATATGAATTACTATATATTATAGAGAAATGCTAACCTACTACATATTTAAGGTACGCAATTTCAAACTGACAAAGAAGTCAACGACATCATGTTAAATGAAGGCACTAAAGTAATGTTTCAAAATAAAAAAGTAAAAATTACTATAGTTTTTTTTTTCTTCGTAAGATTACTTCAGAGCCCTCGTTTAATCGTTTTCAATAGCGAACACAATGCCATCCTACTACCTTCAAATACTATCGTTCATGTAGTAGGATAGCAAGCCACTATATTATATTTCACAAATAGAACTTGTGTTGAATGTTATGAATATGCGAGAGAGAGAGAGAGATCATGCCATCATTGCGAATTTAAAGTTTGAGAGAGAGATCATGCCATCATTGCGAATTTAAAGTTAATGCATTCAAGTAGAAATAGGTGAGATATTGACATTTAACCTGATTTCAAAAGCTCCAGTCTGATAGAGTAACACAAGTCCACAAACTTTCTCATCTTTCTTCAAAGTTGAAGTCCAGCAGCAAGGATTTGCAAGCTTCACTTTAGAAATAGATTTTTCCTCCCCCTAAAAAACACAGCACCTCAGACTTTACAAACAGAAGAACGACAGATTTGGAAGGGAGAATTTATGCGATAGACCCACCTGAACCACAGATTTTGTCGGGTATAAACATAATTTATCCTTGCAACAAAGCAAGAGAACTGAATCCTTCAAAATTTCACCATCATGTGTTTTCTCGGAAGAAGAGTGGTTTTCACCATCGTGTTGCTCAATCCCACTTTGAGTAATAATGTCTCGAGAAGGCTCATTACTTCCATCATCTGATGACTGATCTGGCGGTCTTTTATAGGGTATTCCAAAGACAGTTTTATTGCCCTCTGAAGGCCACAACAAAAATTATCAGAGAAACTTTCAGTGTCCTAAGATGCAACCCAAACATAAAGTCTCCATTTGGTTTGCGGATTTAGTGCTTTCCCGAGTGTTATCCTTAATGTTTAAACATAAGGAATCACAAATTTTAAAAATATAATAGGACTCGAAGAAAGAGGAAGAAAAGTGGCTGGCAAAATTCGAAACTTTTTAATTGTATTTTCACATATTTTCTTTGCTGCCTATTTTTCTCACTATTTCGTTTATTAACCAAACAAAATTTTCCTCAACGTTATGTTTTCTTTTCCCTCACTAATTCCATGAACCAAATATAGCCAAATAGAGTTTCATCAATCCCTAGGTAAAAGTTGTACTTGCCTAGAACATACATGGAAATCACAGTTGACTCCTTTTTTAAGTACATTGGCCGAGAGCTGATCATTTTACCATTACACCCATCAATGGCGTACACCTTCGCATCCCCGGTTGCTATGAAAATTAAATCCTCTGGAGGCTTATCGGATAATTTGGATCCTGCTTGTTTTGGGCTTTTAACAGAAGTATTCATAAATGCTTTCCATGTCATTGAAACAATTGGAGAGCTAGGGCCAGATAGAGAGTCGTTTGTGAAGAGAACCGATAATGAACTCATATCGAACACCATAACCTAAAATAGATAGAGTGAAACCAAGAGACCCTTGTTAACACAAACAGGTAAAAGTTAAATAACAGCTTAATCAGAAGCCGCAATTTGTTGCTTTTTCAAAAATGTAACAGAGAAAAATTGCCTTATTCCCACAACAATACCAAACGGGCTCTTAGTACTCTGAAACATGAAAATGTTATTGCTTTTTTACTTACACGTCTGCATTCATATCCTACGGCAAGTTTGGCACCATGGTTTACAAATTGTAGTGTTCGAACTGGGGAATTAAGAAGGCTAAACACAGCTCTACAATTAGGTCCTCCTCCCTGAGGCAAGTTATGAACTGCGAAACAAGTAGAATAATGTTAAGTTGAGAAGATAAAATTATATCGGTACTAAGAGCCCGCTTGGGTCAGCATTTAATAATCACTTTTAGGAATAAGAGGTTTTTTTATTGAACAAACTAGGAGGTTTTTTAAAAAGCTACAAATTTGAGCTTTTTAAAAAGTCACTCTTTAGTTATAGAATTTAATCAGATTTTTCAAAAAGCTGTGAAAGCTAATCCAAATGGTTTCACCTTCATGTTTTGTTTCTGAAATAAAGTGAAAGCTTTTCTCGTCCGAGCTGACATTGAGATTATAAAAACGGACCTACAAAAGTTCAGAAGAACAAGAAAATAAGTACCACGAGCATCTTCAGCCTCTAAATATGTATCTTATAAAAATGTATTTCTGACCAGACCACATTCATTTCCAATTGCTAGACTTAAAGAAGGGAAGCAAAAGTCTATTTTTGATACTGAAGCACTTGAACCAGCCACTTTAATACCTGTGACCTGCCAATCATAGAACACAACTAGGTGTGAACCACAGAACACTTTCTTTCAAAATTGCCCTTTCCACATACGGCTCTGTTCGGTTTGCAGATATGAAGAAAAATAAAAGTAAAAAGGAAAATTAGTTCCTTTCCCCTCACAGATTCCATAAACCAAACAGAGCCTATAAGTGCACAAAACTTGTGGAAGTTTTCTTGAGTAATCTAACCTCGCCTTCTAGGACACAAATAAGTGTTAAGACTGGATAAGTCGCATCCCACATTCGAACCGATCCATCTTGATAACCTGCTATATAGACTCTTTTAACCCTCTTATCCTCGGAAAAAGAGAGCTGATTGGATACACCTCCAGTCAAGGGCCACTTTGCATTCCCAGACAAGGTTATAGTTGAACGCTGCTTCATCAGTGAGGCTATCTATTTGAGAGAAAAAGTTGTTAGGACTTTAACCTATCCCAGGATCTGTGAGATACGAAACAGAAATGAAAAGAATCACACAAGACGACCAGATTTGCGTGGTTCACCCAAAAGTCGGGCTACTTCCATGTGGCTGATAAGATTATGAAATACAATGATAGCTGTGCGTATGTATCAGCACAAAAAGTGAGAAAAATACCAAAAAAACTTATACCAGTATTTGTGAGATGCGAAACACAAATGAAAAAGAATCACACAAGACAACCAATTTCAGCGGTTTACGGTTTCTGTGGAGTTGCTAAGATTTTCACTAAGCTCAGAAGACAAACAGGAGAAAAACATTACAAAATACAATGACACCCATATGTATAACATAAACTAGGGCACAATGCTTTAAGATAAAAAAGAACTCAAATATCCTATCAGAAGTTAGTTAACGATGTGAGTGCAAAACAGGAGCTAAAGGATTACGAATAAGACAGACCACCTAATGAGTTTCACATGTCTCACAAATATGCATTACCTCTAACAAAGCCATTGATGAGCTTCCACCCGGGGGTAATGAAGCAAGCAACACCGCAGTCAACAATGGATCAACTGTAGGAATTACTGCGGGAAATTCCACACCACAGACAGATGTTTTCTTCTCTTGCTGAGATACTAAGGAAGACAAGCTATCACTATCGTAATAATGTAGTTGTCCAGGGCTTGTCAATACAAATAGAGAAGCATTTTGGGCACCCCCCGTTTCCCAAGAATTTGGTAATAAAATCATGTCTGCGAAGGACCCGGTAAGTGTCAGGTCAACACGGCCAACACATCTTAAGGTCTCCATGTCAGATGACCATTCGAGAGTCAAAACCTGTAACGGGCAAAAAAATGTTTAGAGCATGTCTCATGGTTGATGCTAACATATTTTGGATAAAAATCACATATACACTAGATCAATAGCTACCTTACTTGACAAATGACGCTCAATAACAGAATTGAACTGCAATTTTTTCTGAAGGGAGAGAAGAGGGGAAGGGGGATGCTCTCTTTTCTTTCCTCTGGCAGGCTCTGTTTGGTCCGCAGATTTAGAGTGGCAAAAAGAAAAAGAAGAAGGAAAAGAAAACAATTTCCTTGTGTTCTCCCTTCTATTTTCCTCCGTGCTTTAATAACTTCAAAAACCAAAAATTTCTGAGAAAAAAAGGGGGGAGAGGTCACTCATAAAATTTTTAATAGTACTTTTATTTATTTCTCACTGTATTTCCTTGTCCTTCCCATTACCTTTCCCTTGCTAAATCCAAGAACCAAACAGAGCCTATGTATTTAAATCTTGGCAAAAGGAAACTATTAAATTCCTCACATGTCCAATTAAACCAGTCAAAGCCAGAAGAAGAACAGAGAAATACAACTTGAATTCTCGGGGTGAAAATTGTAGTGAATTTGAACTAAACATATCTACATCTTATTATCACATATAGTTACTATAACTTCCCACTCAATTAAGGATATATAACTAATGTCTTCTATTCAACAAACACATCAATATGGTTATGAAAAGCTTTTAGTGATTGAGTCTTTCGTGTGGCTAGCTCTGGGTCAGCTGTAAAATCTTGTTCAAGGAGTGAGGGAAAAGCAATTAATTAATTTCACAGGCAAAACGCCAAGGCGAGAAAGACCCAGCGCAAGGGTAAATGCTCTTTTTTACATTTTTTAACATATCAACACTTCATTTAACGGCGTATGTCATGAACAAGTTCCAAGTGTCCATTAGAAACATTGAATCAATAACGGCATGTTTCCGCAACCAATGAATTTAAACGAGGCTTTTCGCATTTGTAAAGCTTTTTAATGTAGAAATCTGTCATCTTAAATTATGTACTTTGGAATAATGGTAGTAATCTAAATAAAAGTTGTGCTTAAAATGCCAATTATATCGTCTTTAAGAAAACCTAGAAATTGCCACATAAGAAGAAACATGAAGAAGTTTCCCTTTGTTCTCAATGAGCTAATTTGAGGTGATGGATTCCCGTATAAAAATGCTTCACTGTGTGAAAAGTCTCATTCGAATTCTCGGGATGCCCAAACGGGCCATAAGAGAATGATGATAAAACGGAATGCACAAAAGCTATCAAACATAGCCCACCGTGAGAACTTCTTCTGATCCTATCTCATCACCGCCATAGACAAAAAGTTGGCCATCAACGTCATTCCGGGACTTATTGCTCTCACGCCAGTGCAATACAATGACAGGAATTCTCCTTTCAGCGGAAGATAATTGCAGCTTAACAACACTATTAGATGATAATCCAGCTTGTTTGCCTTTACTAGGAGCAGGAGTTGATGTTTTCCAGAATATAAGATCGCCGTCCACATATCCAACAGCAAGAACGGAACCCTTCGAAGAAGCCCAACAAAGTGCGCTTATCTCTCTCTCCTCTGAATTTTGTTCCAATGTGTCATCTGCGAGGCTGGGGTCCACTTCACTTGGAGAATCTATAACTCCATCCTTTAGTTGGAGAGCCTTGTCGCCTTTAACAACAACAATCCGAGCTTCAACAACATCCCAAAGAATAATCAAACCGCTCTCATATGCGATCAATACTCTGCAAAAAGAACCAACAAATTTGTATTCTATACAGAAAGCTAAGCTGGAGCACGTTTTATCAATTTTTTGTGAGCATTATGGTATGACTGGAAATATAACCTAATACTTGGTCTAGTGTGATCAGCAATACGGCATGCTGAACAGGGGCAAACAAAGACTTGATATATTTGTTGTATTCTTTATCTTTTGTTTTAATGGCATACATCAACAAACTTTACAGATTTGTGATTAAAGTCAGCCATATTGCCTTTGTATGTGAACAAGTAGCTCCAAGCCTCCAACTAGACAAATATGAAATGTATAAAACACGTATCCAGAGGACAAGAGTACCAAAAACTTTTTGGCATTACATATAAGTCCACTTAAAGTCATAACATAACATTTTTCATCTTTTTAAACATCACTTGTGACAGAAACACAAATAGGGCCTCAATACTGATTTCAATGCAGAAGCAATAAGGGAAAGAGAAATCTTTAAGCACTATTTCTTGCCTATTCCCAGAAGAAGAAGGTTGGGGAAGAACTCCAACGACGGTTTGATGATTAGAACACGAAAATCCAGCAGCTTCTGTGGCATAACACAAAACAGTTGCACCATTAACATAAAAGCTACTTAAAGCCACAAAGCACATCAGAAACTGAATAGAACATGATCCAACAAAAGATAGTTGCATGAATAAAGCTGCACAGAGATATAGGACTTATGTACATAGCTGACTGATATAGTTGGGATATAAGGATCCATGAAGTTGAATACAATGGACATTGCGTCAATAATCTTGAAAAGATTACAATTGTTTCTGTTTAATATCTTTGTGTAACTTTACGCAGACAAGATTCTAAAAACTTTTTTGTTCAATGAAACCCCAAAACATATGTTAGGAAAACAGATAAAGAAAAGTTCTGGTCGGGATCAATCCAATAATTGAAGAATGATTCATTTCTAGCTACCCCAAAAGCAACAGTTATTAAGCACATGAAGCAATTACCAGTAAGAGAGTTCACAGAAATATAATATGGCAATTGTAGAAGCTTTCCTTCCTCAGCTTGATACTCCAATACAGAGGTCAACCCATACTCATCTCCAACATACCTGTTTGTAATGACAGAGAAACAATGTCACATAGCAATATAGCATATACCAACTCACCAGCCAGTCGGGCTGACCATGTGAGGTGTGAAAAAATAATATTTGTCATCAGTATAATACATGAAGTTGGAGCCCCAGATTACAGAGAAAGCAGTTATATTGGAATCCCATTGTAAACTACATGCTATACACCTGCCCTCCAGATTCCAAACCTGCAAAAGAGCGAGAACCTATTCAAACACACACTCACACACATTTATATAAACACATATATGCTTATGCAGCATATGTATACATCTAACATTGTTCCACAGAAAGTATACCAGGTGTAGGAGGCATCTATATTATTTTACAGTATATTCAGACTAACAATGTATTCAAGCAAATGCAATAAAGAAGCATAAAATCTTTAAGTTGATCAACAAAGTAAATGACTTTCAAGTGTGCATAGTCTGCAAGTTTGCAAGGGTTTTCTAGTTCTTGATTATATTGATCATGTGAGGAAGTAACTTTCTTATGTACCAGTAGAAAGTTAGAAACTAAACAGTTCAAAAGGAACCATTACCTGAATGTCGTTGTCATTTGATATGCTGACTAGAAAACCTTGATTTGTTAGAAACTGCCAGAAACAGAAACACAATTATTATTAAAAAGAAGAAGAAGAAGAAGAAGAAGAAGAAGAAGAAGAAGAAGAATACAACACTACAGATAAACTAATGTGGATGAATTTATCTTCAGGAACGAAGTATCAAAAGGCCATAATGTTATCATGAAACTAAACATAAATCTAACATTATCTATTGGTTTCCACATATTTTCTGAGACTACTACACCATCTTTCAATAAATATCTCTTGAGAGGCTCAACTCTTCCAATTTGAAACTCAAGAAAGCCTATAACCCCAACAACTAGGGGTCTTCACAAAAACCAATTTTTTCCATACTGCTAGCAACCATCTACTCTAAAAGCTCAAGCTTTTGGAGCAATTGGTGACTTAACATGGTAGCAGAGCCTTGTTTGTGGGAGGTCTTGAGTTCGACTCTCCATCCCCTCGTTGGTGTGCATATTTGCACTTTGTTATGTGTCCCCACTATGATGGAGTTTATTTTGTTGGCTCTCCACGTGCGAGACAGGGTCACATGTGAGGAAGGATGTTGAAGCTTGATATACTTTGTTAGGACCATACTCTAACAGCTTAAGCTTTAAGAGTAGATGGTTGTTAACACATTCAACTCTATATAAATCATATCTATGACCAAGCATGAGATTGAAAACTTTCAAGTTCACTTCCATTAGGTGTGAGATTACGCTGACCAGCATCCTATTGTAACCCTTTCTATATGCTTGAGACAAGTGTGAAAGAACACATTTAAAATCATCCAATATTTGTTAATGAACTAAACTGTCTACAGTAATATGCAAACTTCAGAACAAGCTTCTGCGAGAAACTTACAAACCTCTAAATATTTGTAAGGCAATTGCTTTTCAGAAATCAGAAGTCCTTCAATATTATCACCACCTATCACTTTTATCCTACCATCCCTGCAGTCAGAAATAAAATAGGTGCCGAAAATAGTTAAAAAGGAATGATGTGCATACATTGCCAACTCTCAGGAAAAAAAGAAAAAAAGAACCCACATTATTTTTCCTAGGATAATAGGAAACTGAAAGATGCACATTTAACTAGGAAACATGTACACAAATCGCAAAATAATTTCTGCAATGGTCTGATACCAACATTACCCACATTTCTAGGAAGTTCAATGGTAAAAAGAATAATGTATCCACTTACAGTGTCCCAATGGCTAATAGACGCTGAATGGGGTCAAAAGCAAGAAGTGATGATGTCGATGGGATACCATAGTGAACAGAATTGCGCAAATTCAAGTCCTCTGCAGTCATGCAGGTATTCACATCGTGCTGAGATAATAGAAAATACATTAGCCACAATCAATTACCATCAAGGACCCAAAAGTTTAAAGACTCTAAACTAATAAATCTAATATACATATCCATGTGAATGTTTCTACCCTGGCGATTGAACTAAAGGTACGAGTTACTGATGCAAACAGAAAAAAGTCATGAATTGACTATAGGGCATCAAACAAAAGATGGGCAGTAATAGAAGAAAAAAAAAGAGAGAAAAGAAAAAGTAAGTGGAAACAGAGGTAAAGCGCAACCAAGTAGTAATAAATGGTAGAAACTAAAATCAAAGATCAGAAGTCAGAACACATTCACCGAAAGGCTCAAGAATCTAACAGAGTAAAAAGCATATTAAGTACATAAATCAACATATACAATTTCTCCTAGCTTCATGATGCAATATTCCTAGTATACAGGTCATTTATGCTGAAATATAAATTGAAATGGTTTCATTCCCAGACACCTTTACCTATAGACACTGCTTTATTTGTTGCCTTTGGTACTTCCCTACACCCAGCCCATAGGATTGTTCCCCCCTCTCCCATTTCCAAACTTACTCTATTTATGGGGATGAGCAAGAGATACTAATGCCTAGTGGATTAACTAAGGCTTGTCCGCTGTGAATTTCAAACGATAACAAAATAAAATCAAAGGAAGTCAAGCAAATGAACTTTTGCATCTAATTTGCGCATACTGGAAATGTACTTTTTAAACTAGCTTGGAAATTTAGAACTTAGTTGCAGCTTCAAATTGCAATTTTAGAGAGTTCTTCCAATTACCACCCTATGAACAGCACAAAGACCAGTCAGTACACAACTCTTGATTCCACATATGTATGACTGACTATTAATAAAAATTTTGTATTTTTACCCATCTGAATGAATAATATCAATGCAATGTAATTTCCATTGATTTTTTTTTTATTCAATTCAATGCTTCTATTGCAGCTCAAAAATTATCATATAAACAATAGATTAAAGCAAACTAATTGGTCCAATTACAAGGATTATTGATTCCAAATTTTAAACCCTAATATCATTATCATCAATACCATTTCAATTTGTCTGAAGCAAAATCTGAGATTTGATGATCTGAAAAACACATACCTGAGGATGATGATGATGATGATGATGATGATGTTGTGTGGCCTTTTGTATTAAGCGCTTGGCGAACATGGCAAATTGATGATTCGAAGGTTTGATTCGTACGTTGTTTCTTATTCTATATGAAGATATGAAATACGAAATTGGTGATAGTCTATGTATGAGTGCCTATACATAAAATTCTCGAATTGTTCGTTGAAGTCAATGGATTCATCTCAGTTGACGAGGTGTATAGTTCAATGGTTTGCTTTGCCATGAGTTTTAATTCTGTTTTGGGTAAATTATACTTTATACCCCTATAGTTTAGATTTGATGTTGTTTTGATTACTATAGTTTCAATTTTGTATGTTTGGTCCTTGTAATTTCAATTTAGGTTCAATGAAGTTCATTCATGAAAATTGAGTAAGTTTTGGGAGTACAAACACAATCCTCAAACACCACAATGTGTCTATCTCTCTCCTGATGGGATTCAGGAGCGAGATAAACACATTGTGGTGTTTGTGGATTGTATTTGTGAGATTTGTTTGTACCTAAAGGCTTACTCGTGAAGATTTCCTATATTTTTTTATTAGAATATGTCATGTGATGCACACGTCAGGTATCATTAGGGGCATAATGGTAAATCGACATAGAAAAATTATACTATACACACTTATATTGAACGTGAATCTATCAAAATTTGTAAAGAAAAAATTGAGGAATGGACTATATTGAACCTAAACTAAAATTATAAGGACTAAAGTGACAAAATAGAAACTGCAGGAACCAAAGTGAAATCACACCCAAACTATAAGAGTATGAAATGTAATTTACCCTTTTTGTTTTTTACTTCTGTAAAATGTTCAAAAGTTGCCAAGATGTGTCACTTGTTTGGACGATTTTGGGGCCTTTTGGCACAACTTTTGCTTTTGCAATTCGACCAATCGTTAAAAATAAATAAACAGCAATGATAGTGGTACCACATGAGGTGTATACGAGCCAAGCATCTCAACAAGGGCTAGCGACTCGGCTCGATAAAGGCAAAATTCGGCTCGCTCAACAGAGCTCGTGAACACGATTAATTAAGGGTTGTTTGTAGACTCGTGAAAAAGCTTATTAATAAGCTCGATAAAAAGCTTATCTACTGACCTTTATATATATATATATATATGTATATGTGTGTGTTTTACAAAACTATATAACATGAAAAAACCTCGCAAAAATAGGCTTGATAAATGGTTTGTATATTGACATCTCTATATTTATAGTATTAAACTATATAGTTTTAAAGGGCACATGAAAAAGCTCGTGAAAGAATTCGCGATCAGCTTGGCTCGTATACACCCTACTGATACAAACTCAATCTTACAACTCATTTACAACCATATTTATCTCGCTCCTAAGTGACACTGAGGCCATTGATAACTGCAGTGCCTCTTAGGAGATAGATAGAGATTGTTGTAACTTGTAAATGAGTTGTAAGAATGAATTTCGCCAATGACAAATTTATACTGAAGGGTTCACATTTTTTTGCCAATCGCATAATCTGTTTTGTTTTAACTGTTTTGTTTCAACTCCAAAAATTGTGAGCATTTTCGCTCATCCATTGCCCACTCAAGCCTCTGCTGAGTGACCGTGTCCCATTCCATTCCTATTTTGCTCATGTATTGTCAATATAGTTACCGAAATGTGACACATGTCACCTTATAGAGGCCTGAATGAACAATAAATGAACAAAAATACTGTAAAAAATTGTTGCCAAAGGGCCTCTACATGTCACCCCCTTGAACTTATTATTGTTTGAGATGAATAATCAATAGAAAACAAGTGGTCTTTTGCATTTTTGCTATCACTGGATTTTTGCATCCATTATAATGTGCACTAAAAACACTACCTAGTGCACAAAAAGAGTAGTTATTGCTGCTGCTTATTTATTTATAGAATTAACAACAATGCTAGGGTCACACCCATCCACATTAAAAAAGTATTCACATTCTGAAGTGAACCAATGAGAAGAGAGATTTTTGAATGTGGATGGTTATGGCACAAACATTACTCTAGAATTAATAACATAACATGTTACAATCATAACTCTTCAACATGGAATTGAAACATCGGGTTCCAAAAAATGCGTTGGCAGCCGACGACCCTCCTATCCATGAGCCCGTTTGGCAAACCTAGTTGGGCCACCAAAATCCAATCATGGGCCGTGTAGCAAATAAAAACCAATTAGGATTGATCTATAATGTACAAGTGAATAGATGATATAACACACTCTCTCACTCTCTCTCGACTCTCCTCATCAATTCATTTTTTTTTTTTTTTGCTTGAAAAGAAATGAAAGTTTACTTAACGAAATAATTATACAAGAGTAATATTTCACCCACATCTTCCACACAAATTTTTGTTCACAACCCACAAAACTGTGTCTATCTCTCTCCTGCGTCACTGTGCAACCACAGTGACGCAGGAGAGAGATAGACACACTTTTGTGAATTGTGAGCAAGAAGTTGTGTGAAAATTGTGGGTGAAGTTTTACCCAATATACAATATAATGTACAACATTGCAGCAATCTTGATTGCTTTAAGCTTACAGAAGGCCGCACAAGCGAGGCCTAGAACAGAATTGTCTTCCATTAGCTTTGACCACTGCCATCAGTCCGGCGGTTAAACCAGCGCAGAGTACAGAAGAAAGAAAATGCTGCGTATTTCGTCCCACTACAAAAATAAATAAATAAAAATTAGGAGGTTCAAAACTAAGATCTTAATGTGAACCGTCTAGTAACTAGCGGTTTTCAGTTTTTGTTTTCATTTTCTTGAAAACACTGAAACTGAAACGTGTTTAGTAATCGTTTCCGTTTTTCTTTTTCTGAAAATGAAAACCGAAAACGTAGTGGCAATCGTTTCCGTTTTTATTTTTTCCTTTTTTCCCCTCTTGTTGAAAATGATGACGACAATGGGCCAGAAAACGGGAAAAAAATGGTTTTTAGTTTTCGTTTTTAAGAAGAATAAAACGAAAAAACAAAAAACAAAAATTAATCTCCGTTTTCAGAATTTAGAAAACTGAAGGCTTTACCATGCGAGTCCTAGCAAATTCTTTTGGAAAGTACCAACAACATTTATCGCTTACCTACTACAGAACATAATTACAAATTTATAATTGTGAACTAAAAGAATTGCATACCTTGGTGAACTGTAATGGACGTTAATGTCAATCCTCCAATCACCAAAGCTGAAGCTATAGGAAGATACTGCAAATTTCCCAATTTATCCATAACGACATCCATAGTTAGAACTTAGAATAGTATCAGAAGCTCACCAACTATCCAAATAGTGATCTTATGTTTTTATTTTTTAATATTTTTGGTCAAAAACAGTGATCTAATAGACGTAGCACAAACATCTAGTCCCACCTGAGCATCTGGAAATTTAAGCCAGCAAACCAAACAGGCAAGATTGTATATTTTCTTGGAATGACAAAATTAATGATTTCAAGCATAATTTTTAAAACGGGCACCATTTTCATATATACAACAGTTCAAGATCATGATGTTTTTAGTCAAATGTTTTGTGTAGAATTATGAATGCCATTAACTTTTTGTAGTACTCCCAAAAGAGTAATTCTATGCTTCCCAAACCCAAATCCACATTCCAAATGATGTGGCAGTGGGCCCACTGTGGGTCACTTCAACATCCTCCAATCAAAATCCAGTGTTCCACTGCCACATCATATAGGATGTGAATTTGGGATTTGGATTTCGGAAGCATAGCATTACTCCTCCCAAAAAGGCCATATATGGACTAGACACCAAGTCAATTATGAGAGAGAAGTTTCAGGGTACTGACAGAGATTGATTCGAAGCCATTTAGCTGAAATGGGGAGGGACTGTTTCTGTTGGCCGTATAGCGGCCACTTACAAGATCAATTGCATCCTGAGAATACATGAAATTCAAGTTTGTAAATTTTGACAATAGGCAATGCCTATCTTTCAAGTAATTGAATGAAAAAATGGTCGAGATGAATAAGAAAGCTCGCCTGTCGAACACCATCTTGAAAATTATTCAAATAATATCTTGAAATAGCACTCATTCCATCTTTAATTAGTCCTGCCAAAGTTTGTTTCCCGTATCTGCATATCGCCGGTCGCAAAACTATTAGGAAAGTGACATATATGTATAGTTAGGTTGAAAGAACATAGATTTTCTAATGAGATTTACCGGACAAGGTCCCCTTTCAGTGCATGGGTCCCAGAATATTCAAGGCTTATCTCATCACCTTGCTCCACCCACACTACACATACGTTCAAATTTCCAAAGCGATAAAAAAACGGAAATAGAATAGCTAACTCAGCAATGAAACACATAATCAAAAGTTATAAATATCCATACACGTCTTGAAATTTTCATTCACTTCATTGTACGTAGAAATGCACTCGGTGGAAGAAAGAACACCAAGTCTTTGCAGTAGGGAGTTCAAAGATTTCCGAGCGAGGTAACTCTGTGAAACAAAATACGAACATTGCTAAGAACAGTATATCTACCTACAATCTCACCTTTAAAAATTGCACAAAGAAGTGTGTGTGGAAGCCGAGAAAGTAGAAACAGTAAAATGAAGAAATGAAAAGTTGGAATCGGTAAATAGCCACTCAAACCTGGGTAACATTTGTTCTATCAAGGCAATCGATACAGTTGGTCCTAATAACACCTTTCTGTTCCTCTAGTATCTCTCCTTCTGCATCTACGAGAAAGTATCTGCTCGGCTGAAATAGAAATAATTAAAAACAATAATACGGAAAACCAACATTCCTGCACCATGTCATCTTATTCAGAAAAATTTCAAAGAAAAAAAAACTACTCTGGTTCCGTTAATTACCCTTGCTTTTCAAATTCCTCTGATATTTGATCATAGAGAAGCTGTAGGTTATCGAAGTTTGAGTTCCCACAGCTTTGATGGAAGTCGAATGAAACATATCTGAATCAATAATGAAGTATTATCAAAGAAACAAACTTAGGTAGTCTAAAACTAACATCCAAACATCGATCCAATCAAAAGACAAAGACGTCTCCTCGTCATTTGAAAAGAAAGCAACTGATTGTCAAAACCAAGAGGATCACATTTATGTCCAAACACCCTTGGATTACTTTTTCAGATACCCATGTTTAACCAAGGTCCAATAGCACTGAATTTTTTTATTTTTTTATTTTGAAGAACCAATAGCACTAATTAAACTATTCTTTTTGGTCACTGTACTATAATTGTTTCCGAGATTAATAAAATTGAAAACTTGAGTAGTCAATATTACGACCTTTTTACTTTCTTCAATTGCTTTCCTAAAAGGATGCTTATGCAACGCAGGAATATAAATTATTTTAATAATACGTCTTCACATCTCACTATAAAGACAGATAAGATGAAGTGTAAATAAAGAGTCACCTCACATTTGGCAGCTTTTCCATTTCAGCAGCAAATGTCGCACTGAGTAGACCTTCATCACCATGCTATAGGAGTAAGAAAAAAGAAGATTTCAAGTTTAAAACTATAAAGAATATAAAACCAGCTTAAACAATCAAGTTGTAAACTATATGGATTATGTTTTCATCACAAATACGTTTTACGAAGTGTGAACATAAAACTGCTGGAAAGCAAACAAGAAACTCGCTAACACTGTGTGAGAATTCAGACATTTCGGTAAATATTTTAGAAAGTTCATAAACACCATCACTGATCTTGAGCATGGACGCTAGAATTTTAAGGGCATTAATGATAAAAAGTATAATATCAACGCCTGGCTATATTTAAGGAAATGAATGAGAACATGTACGATATCAACACCTGCTAATTGGATTTTTCAGCTCACAAACAGCCCATGAAAAAATCATTGGTTCAATGCACCTGATTATGCAGAGAGAGAGAGAGAGAGAGAGAGAGAGAGACTCACTTTATCAGTTAGGTCAACTGCTATAGTGTCTCCATATCTCTGTAGAAGATCACAAAAATGGCGTGACACAACCTTTGACTGGAGGCAGAGTATCAAACATACAGCTATAGTAAGATACACATCATGATAAAATTTAGATACAATAACTGCAATGTCTCAGGGAAAGTACATGCCGTGTCCTCATGATCAACAATTTTAAGTCGCGGTTTATAGCTTAAATCAACTATTTGCTCCCAAAGCAGTGGAATTGAACCTCGAACCTGAAAAACGGAAAAGCAAGTAGCTAACAAGAAATAGATGTGGTATCTCAATATACAAAAGGAAGTAAGAACAAAGTTAACTAGTATTTATGCTAAATTCATATGGAAAGCCTTGTGCATGCAATCTATTCTAGCGTAGATGCTTAAAGAAGACCATTATAAATTATCTTTGAGCCATATGCTCAACGAAAAAGAATAATATATGATTAAAAAAAAACCATTTTTTCATGTTTATGTTTAAGCGAAGGCAATTTTTCCCAGTGAAATCCGTAAAACTAGGCAACCTTCCAGAGAACTGCGGAAACCCATCTCATACTTATCCTTAGTGTACCAAAAAAGAAGGGAATTTAGTTATTTATATAAGACTTAGCATTTGATTGTGCTGCTCCATGTTAGGATAATCATCTTAATGTAGACAGCCCGACAAATTTGATAAAGTATTTGTGGATCTGCTTTCGCCATAATTTTTTCAGTAATGTCTGGGTAATGAATTGTGCATGGCTAGTCGTGTTTTTAACCATGACCTACAGTTGGAAGGCAAAACTACAAAGTGTGATTAAATCACCTAGCAACACTTAGCTAAGTTAGTATATCATACACCCATCCACCCAAAAAAGAAAAGATTAAAGAGAAAAGGAAAAAGGAAGCAGAGGAGGAGAGAGTCACCATGGTATTTGAATGGACGATTCTAGCTCAAGGACTTGCCAGAAGTTGGAACTTGGGCACCATTATTTGCAGTCCAACTTCGTAAGATAGTAGACCATTTAACAAGTTTAAGATTTTTTTATTTTAGTTCTTTATTTTTCTTTTACAAAAAAAAACACAAAACACAAAAGGCATAGGATTTAAAAAGCAACTGGATAGTTCCGTTACGAATTACCAATTGTCGTCTTGTATAGGTACAACATTTTTCATGATAAAAATAAAGCTATTCATCTGCACAACGTGGCAGCAATATGTAGCAAGGAAATAATCATGTTTCCTACTGCCATTAGATTAACTATTGAAGCACACAATCATTATCTGAGAACCTAACTGTTCCAGAAGAATTACCTGCAAAAACGAGGACCTAAACCCTGCATACTCCAGCACTTGCTCGGTTTCAATAAAATTAGCAGCGTCTCCTTCAAAGTTAGCTCCTCTTCTCCACATTCTTGTCCCTAAATTCAATATCATATTCCGGTAATTCCGGTCTAAGTTTAGTATCATAACCAGTTATTTCAAAATTGCTTAAAAGTTGAAATATCAATAGTAACCATAAAAAAAACATTAATCTCCATATTGCTGTACCTAGGCGCCGCGTACACCTTCTTGAAACTAATGTGATTGCTGCAGCGGAATTTTTAAACTTGAGCTCTCCTGGCTGAAAGCTTAACTCCTGGTTAAGTGAAAACACTCTACTTCTCTGGATTATATAGAAAAATATAATTTCTTTCTGAGTTACCCTTTAGTAACCATGCAAAGAGAAGCAAAAAAAAAAAAAAAGAAAAAGAAAGAAAGAAAAAATGAGCACACACACACACACACATGTAAATCGAATAGCATAAGGAAAGACACGCTTCAGGATATTCCCTTGTAATAGAGGAATGATGAACCCGTCAAGCTGTAAGAAAGGCAAATACACGATATTAGACACTCCAAGCTGTGTTTGGTTATACTCTTGGAGTATTTTTCTATTTCCTTAAAAAGGTTAAATTAGTACTTGTTCCCAAAAGATAACTACTTCAAGAGTAATAATCCAACAAAGGCATCCTTAAAGGAAAGAACATCTAACCTTATTCTCAATAAGGTCCTCCAAGATAACTCTGTTCCAAACAAATCGTGGGTCTGCCTAAAATACATATATAGAGTCAGAATCTCGAAGTATTCAGGTAAAATTGTCAACAAAAAAAAAAAAAAAAAAACTTCATACACAAAATAATGCACGGAAACACTGAAATAGGAAAAATATTTTGAACTTTTCGCTACACTCAATATTTTCGATTAATTCTTGGTTAGTACAACACTATTTTGAGTGCTGCATGTCAGAAAGCAAATCTACTACTTCCCTACACCCAGTGAACTAGGCGTATGTATACTACGCAAGAAGGAAACCGTGTAAGCAATCATTCCAAGTACAAAGTTAAGAACACCAAACCCTATATTATTCCATGCTCTTCTTCATTATTATTTTAATATTTTTCCTTCTATTTTTTTTGGTCTCCAACAATCATGTATGTTATGATTACCATGGACATATGTTCTTGTAGGACACATGGAATTATCCTGATAACAAAAAAGCTGAGAGAGCACATTATCACAAGTCATGGAAAGAAGTAATAAATCCATATATGAAACAATTTAGACAGTCTCTCACTCACAGACATGTAATTGTATGAGTATAACATGACAATAACCTGAAATTAGGAGAAACATCATCTTCAGGATCTAATATTGTATCACAAGGATATTGCAAATTCAAGATGAAATCACATATTTCGAGATGTAAAATTTAGCTTCACTAATCTGTTTTTCACCATTGCCAGTACATTTTCTAAAATTAAGTCAAATTTTGTCAAAGCGCTGCCATTCATAGCTTGGTTAAAACATCAACGAGGCTTCGTTCTTCTAGGCACAAGAGTACAACAAGAAATTCGGAAGCCATATTCATAATTTGCAAATGCATCATACAAGTTATTTCATAGTTATAGATTATCAATTATGCAACGAACCTGCTTCCATAAGGGTTTGCTCATCCAACCTTCTGCCAACTTCAATCTTCTCTGCAAGCTGGGAGCATAATCAAACGCATCTCGAAGACATGAGACGTCCACATAATCAAATATAAGGTATAACAATAAAATTCCAGAGGCTTTCAAACTAAAGAGCAAGCTGTACTGTTCGAGTACTTACTTCAATGTTATATCCGTTTCGTAAGAATAATACAATCCTGGAGTTGATTCCACCATTTTCAACAAAGACATAAAGTAAGCCTCATCTCTTTTCTGCATATAAGCATTTAACGTGTTTTCAGGCAACAATCAACCATGCTCAGGGACACTTCCAAATCCAATATCACGAGAGAGAGAGAGAGAGAGAGAGAGAGAGAGAGAGAGAGAGAGAGAGAGAGAGAGAGAGAGAGAGAGAGATAGAGAAGGGGGGGGGGGGGGGGGGGGGGGGGGGGGGGAGGGGGGGCATACTTCTTGAGAAGTTGAAAGTCTTAAAGCCTCATTGCAGTGCAAGAACTTCATGGACATCACACAGAAAACTGGAAAACCAAGATAACTTCCAACTTCTTTCCGAGAAGTTATTACTAGTACGTATGTT
Source organism: Hydrangea macrophylla (assembly GCA_033977485.1). Taxonomy (NCBI): domain Eukaryota; kingdom Viridiplantae; phylum Streptophyta; class Magnoliopsida; order Cornales; family Hydrangeaceae; genus Hydrangea; species Hydrangea macrophylla. The sequence goes on from CM066999.1 coordinate 112,330,402, forward strand.
CCTGGACCAAAACTAGGAGAATGAGATCATAAATCAAATATAACAACTTACACGAGAAGCAATAAACCATCATTTATGTGGTGCAGTATTTATGAAGTTCTCTCATCCTTAGAGGGAAAAGGTCTTTCCCAACTCTAAGAGGGATATTCAACCAATTCTATCACTTGGAAGCAGAATAAGGACGGGTCATGTACAGTCCCTTGAAATGGCCTATAAAGCTGTGTATTTTGGTTCTAAATATCTTCCATATCCAAGGGCTTCTTTCTTGTCGCAGAGTGCACTTTGATGTCTAGGACTTCCAATTCAATCGCCAGTTCTCAAAGGTGCTTACGCCGTATATAAAGGAGGGTTACCACTTGGTGTTTGCTAATAGTCAGTTATATTTCCACTCAAGCCTCTGGTCCTTTCTTCAAAACTTCACTCCTCTTCCATTTCTCTTTGCCCCAATTTAGTTAATCACCCTTTTGCAACATACAAGTATATACATGTATATACATACATATGAATGTATCCAGTATTGATCCCATGATCCCATCAATGAAATATGCTAGGAGTGGATCAGTATAAATCTAACCTCGGCATTATTCACAAAAAGGTTCCCCTCAGTGAAAGATTAAATTATATAGTGCTTGATTTAATTTTCGATGTTTTGGAGGTATTACTTGTGTAAAGAAAATACCTGCAAGCAACCTAATGGTTCCAGCCACCCCATATATAGTTGAGATTTTGGAAGGATTCCCGGAACAAGTATCACCTGTTACAAAAATAATACATAAACGTTCACACAGTAGACAAAGTTAAAATAGGTGAAACTAGAGCCTTTTGGTTCTACCGTGCGTGCCAAATATACGCCCTTTTAGTTCTTTACACTGTGTTTGGATTGAGAGAACTGGAGAGAAGAGAAGAGAAAGCATGGCTATGCCTAACTTGTTTGGATAGAGAGAGGAGAAGAGAAGAGAAGAGAAACATAATATTCTCCTGTTTGTTTAACTCTCATAAGAGAAGAGAAGAGAAAGGTTTCAAATCAATTTACTATTTTATCCTCCCATATAAATTAAACTAAACTGGTATGTTTGAAATATAAAAAAACATTCAGGGAAGTAATGGTCTTTGTAAAAATATTTTATTATCAATCTCTTCTCTTCTCTCCTCAATCTCTCCAATTTTGAGAGAACCAAATTTGGGCTCTTTTTCTCCTCCCTTTCTCTCCAGTTCTCTCCATTAATGTTCTCTTCTCTCCCAACTTAACTATCCAAACGAGAGAACTGGAGAGAAAGTGGTTCTCTTCCTCTTCTCTTCTCTCCAGTTCTCTCAATCCAAACATAGTGTAAAGTTGGCAATATCTATCCTTAATGTTCTTCCAATTTTGGTCATGGAATAATATACAGTGTTCAAGTGGTTCAGCACTAGCCACAAAAACACAATAGAATTGAACCCCAAAAAAAACAGCATTGTATGATCAGTACTACGGTTACAAAGTTCTTGGCTTGGGATTCTCAATGCATAATATTGAAGAAAGTTATTAGTGTGACAAGAATAAAAATTTTAGTTCAAACAACAATTGATCAGAAATTTTTAAAAAAAATGAACTATAGTATCATCTGCCAAAACGATTCCAACTGCATTCATGCAAAAGTTAACCAACCTTCTAAATTTAACAAAATGCTATTGACAAGCAGAATAAGTTTGTGCAAAATTTTCAGTCTTTGTATGAATTATAGCTTAGAATGTAGAAAAGAGAGAGAGAGAGAGAGAGAGAGAGAGAGAGAGAGAAATGAAAACTATAGGGTTTCCAAAGACTAAATTTTCCCCTCCCAAAAAAAATTAAATAAATAAATAAATAATTTGGTTTCCTACAATTTCTCAGCAACCAAACAGACAGCAAAGCGATTGAAACTATGGAAATTAGAAAACTGACTGTTAATTGGCTCGACGTTGCCATCTGCGAGGCCAATAGAGAAGCCATGATCGGACGATTCTAGGGCTTTGATGACGAATTTGTCTGGAAATTCGTGCAATTCCAATTGGTTCCATAGCTTGAAATTCCTTGAAACTGCTTCAATCTCCATTAATTTCTACAATAATTTCTCAAATCAACGAAGACTTGTTAAAATCGAAATTAAAATGAAAAACCGTGTGATATATATAAACACCTGTATATATATATATATATATTGATCGTTATATTAATTGACGTAAAATTGAAAAATGAAATGAATAATTGAGGAATATTTGGTCTTGTCAACTTCAAGCCTTCAAAAAGACTGATATTAAAAGTATTATTGATGAAATGACGTTGTTGACCCTATTTGTTCGGGAAAGTTTTTTAATGCACAAGATCGCATAATCGGCTAATTTTTTGGGTAAATTACACAAACCTCCCCTGAAGTTTACCTTAATTACACGGACCTCCCCTCTTGTTTCAAAAATTACACAGACCTCCCTCGAGGTTTGAATTAGGTAACAAAACGCCCCCTCCCCTAATGGTCCATTAGTTTTTTTTTACATTAGCCTCCCCTGAAAATTACAATTAGCACCCCTAATATTATAAAATTGTCATACTAAAGCCCCCTTTCTCTTATATTTTTGTGCTAATTATAAAATCTCTCCTCCCTCCTATGTTTTTGGGTTAATTTTTTTAGCATTAATTTATATCATCTACACAAAATATACACAAAACATATATAAATAGGTCCATTTTTTTTCCCCCGAACAAACCTCTATCAAGCCCCCCCTGTATTAATTTTCCAGATCCGCCCCTGTCCCTATGCTTCAAAAGTGGAACACTTAACCCCCTGTGATTGTGGACTAAAATAGAACTGTTATGATTTCTCTCAAAGAGCGTTAACCCCAAAATTAACATCACAAAATGGGTTAAGTGTTTATATTTTTAACCAATTTTAGAATTTTTGTCAGTTTTAAGTGAAATCATAACAATTCCATTTTAGTCCACAATTACAGGGGGTTAAGTGTCCACTTTTGAAGCATAGGGACAGGGGCGGATCTAGAAAATTAATACAGGGGGGCTTGATAGAGGTTTGTTCGAGGGAAAAAAAAATTGGACCTATTTATATATGTTTTGTGTATATTTTGTGTAGATGATATAAATTAATGCTAAAAAAATTAACCCAAAAACATAGGAGGGAGGAGGGATTTTATAATTAGAACAAAAATATAAAAATATAAGAGAAAGTGGGCTTAGTATGACAATTTTATAATATTAGGGGGGGCTAATTGTAATTTTCAGGGGAGGCTAATGTAAAAAAAACTAATGGACCATTAGGGGAGGGGGCGTTTTGTTACCTAATTCAAACCTCGAGGAAGGTTTGTGTAATTTTTTAAACAAGAGGGGAGGTCCGTGTAATTAAGGCAAACCTTAGGGGAGGTTTGTGTAATTTACCCTAATTTTTTTAACGGTTAAATACATTTACAGCCGCTCTAGTGGTTTCGGCTATAAGTAATGCTATGTTTTTCGAATTTTTTTTCTATAAGTATTTTTTTATCACATGTGGTAGTGGGTTCAGTTAATTTTGATTGGTCGATATTGAAGTGATCCTATCATTAATAAAGAGTGGTCTAGTTAATTTTAATTGATTGATATTGAAGTGATACTACCATTAATGAAGAGGGTCCTAATACTAGTTGAGAAACACTTTTGAAAAAAAAATTTGAAAAGCATAGCTTTATACTCTTCGGCGATTTTCACTTATCCCGTATATTTTAAATTTTGACATTATGATAAGGGTAAAGACCTAGAACAACATGAGAGAGAGAGAGAGAGAGAGAGAGAGAGAGAGAGAAAACAAGAAAACTAGAGAGTCGGAACGTTCAAGAGTCAAGACACAAATATAATGTCGGCCCTACATATAGGCGGGGTAGGCGGTCGCCTAAGACCCATAAATCTTGTTTATTTTTTGCTATTCAATAGGTCTCGAAAAATACTGAGTAAGGGCCCAAAATAATTTTTTTTATTTATGATATGTTGAACAAATTATAATAGAATCTAAGTAAATATTGAAAAAAATAAATGTATGTGACCTATTACAAAATCTCTGAATTCTAAAAAATAATGGAAGAAAACTCGTAAATCAACACTATAATATATTTAATTATACTCACAAACATAAATAAAAACAAAAAATTTTGGTTCGGGGGCACTGACCCCGAATCCCCGTTATTCAAAAGGTCCCGTCTTAATGTTCCCCTCAGGCCCCTAATTTGTCAGGGCCCTACCCAAATAACATGGAGAGGGTTACAAATTGGAGAGAGAGAGATAGAGAGAGTCAAGAGACAAAGGAAGGAAATTGATAACTTCAATATTTTTTTTTTTAATCTTTAATGAATGCAAGGGTGGGCTATACATACATAACCTTACAATTACCATGCATGTAAAAGGAAAAACGTTCAGAAAATGCATTTACTAATACTACCTATTTACAAGCAAAGTCGATACTGCAACTCAACTATTGCCTAACTACAAGGAAAGTTGGCATCCAGTGCCTTAATACAAGGAATGGTGGATCTAGTGGGATATGGCTAGGCTTGTCATATTTTGCACATTTGATGGGTCCCACAGTGCCAGTGACCCTACAGTGCCCACTAGGAGAGAGATAGACACAAAATGGAGGTTGTGTAAAAAAAGTTGTGACTTTGGTTGTGCCCCAAGTATTGTCCCGCAGTAATATTCTGTGATTCGGACTAAAGTGTAATTGTAAGTTTTTCCATCTAATTTAACGGTTTCACAATTGATAGTCCTAATTTGAAGGGAAAAATGTCTCTTTTGCTCCTAAAATTCGCATTAAAAGAAAAATAAGTTATAAGCTATTTTCTTTGAGTCAAGTACATGACTTGTACTAAGAAAACCCAAAAACATGTCATAGATTTTTCCTCACCCAATTCAAAATCGTAGATTTCTCCCTAAACATGAAGTAACCAACTTCTGTCGTTAACATTGTTATGAAGATCCGTGGATAATTTGATGATTTCAGCTTGCTCCGTTAGTAAATTTAACTGTTACACTTTAGTTTGAATCATTGGGGGTATGTCAAAATTTAAAACACAAAAGAGTAAGTGATAACCAGCGAAACTACATAGGGCGTAAGTATATTTAACTCTTTTTTAATTTTAATTTCATTTGTCAAATCAGCATAATTGACTAATGATTGTTCTAATTATTCAACAACAACACACACAAAAAACAGATTTTTTAATCAGTAATCACAGCTGTTTATGTTTTCTCTTTTCTCAATAAAAAATAATGTTAGTTTGAGTTTTGATTTTCCTTTTTTGTGATTAGTTCATCTTTTGGTCTATACAAAGACTTTTATATATTGATTGATAATTCACGCAAAATTGAAGAATGAAATGAAGAAATGTTCAAAATGAGGAATAATGGTGCTTGTCAAGCTTTAAAGGACTGATTTTAAAAGGCAAAAATAATAAATACACCCATAATTTTGTCTCTACACTAACATGCTCAATAATGGAATCTGTTCCTCAAAAAAAATAAAAATAAAAATAAAAATAGTGGAATCTATGTGTACAACTTGTTATTGGTATTAAAAAGTCATTGAGAAATGACGTTATTGACCCTAATGATTTGGGATAGTTAATGGATATTAACATAATCAACAAGTCCAAATTATTCAACCCAAAAAACGAAGCAGATGAACTAATCACAAGATTCACAACTCTTATTGAGCAAAGCCGAATTGGTTTTTATTTCTTTTTTCCTTTCATTTTATTTTTTCTTGTTTAAATCTGCAATGAAAACCAACATGTCATAATTGATAGGTAGCTAGCTAAGGAAGGGTAGTGCATTAATATATCAAAATTTTAAATTGACAAATGAATTAAGTTAATTAAAGGTGAAAATGGGTATTTGAAAATTATGTTAGGTTATAAGAAAATTCAATATACATACCAACTTCTTTTCCACACCCATGATCTTTAATTTTTTATTACAATTCTACTCGTATATATATATATATAAATAATAATATATAAAATGACATATTGGGACTATATTTATTCAGGAAAAAAAAATACAATCTCAATAGCATACTCTACGACTCTACCCCCACCTAACAAGCAACCACTCACATCAATAAATCCTAACTCTTTTTTTCTTTTTTCTTTTTTCTTTTTTATCGATTGCAGTGCACTCGCAGGCGTCACACACACACTTCAAGAGCCAGGGAGGGTCACAGACCCACTTCAAAGGGACTTCATCCCATAGACGATCCGAGAGGAAAATTCTCCCACGAGGGATTTGAACCCTCACCCTCCCACAAGGAGAAAGGACGGTCATGCCACTAGACTAACAAGGTCTTGGCTCAATAAATCCTAACTGATCACCACTATCATTTTCTCTTTTTGTTTGTCTTAATTTCTCTCAGTCCCAGACTATTGAATAACTTCTTCTCCTCTAACACCTACAATTTGATGCGGTTTTTCTAACTTTTCAAAAACAAAAATAAAAAAAGAATAAAATCTCCTATTCCCCAAATTTTCAATATACTCTTTATATTTCAGCCTTCTCATTTTTTGTCCACTTCTAAATCTGTATACCCAACAAATTATAAAAGTTTAAGTCTCTCATGGTAATGTTGTGGTATTTGATTTTCAGTTTTTACTTTCATTTTTTGTATGAAAATACTTTGACTCACCCAAATATGGTTCACCAATGCTCACCCAAACATCACATTTGCCAATGCAGTGGGACCCAGGATTAAACAAATGATGCTTAATTCTGGGTCCCACTGCATTGGCATATGTGATGTTTGGGTGAGCATTTGGTGAATCATTTTTTTAGGTGAGCAAAAATGCTCTCTTTTTGTATTGGTGGTTAACTGCAATCAATTCAAAAAAAATGAATCACAAAAATCGACAAAAAAAAAAAAATACCACCAGATTACCATGCATGCAAACCCTTCGTCTTTTTTTTTTTTTTGTTCCTTGATCACAAAATGGAGAGTCGTGCACTCTGCATGGGTTGTTGCCTAGTTTTATCCATAAAATATGAGAGAACATTTTTGTTCACCCAAGCACGCATTAGATGAGCCTGTGGGACTCATCACTTTCCATAAATGCATTTCAAGAAAGTAGTCACAAATACATTTCAAAATCCTTAGGAATCCAATGACTATAGAGTGTTTTCTCATATAAGAAACTTCTTCCAGTTGTTTTACCCTTTTGTTTATCCTCATTTTGATCATGCAAAATAGTGGATCCTACATACTCAACCAATGGGATGATAGGGTGAGCAAATTTTGAACGACAAAAATGCTCTCAAAAAATAAAGAGACTATTGATTATGCTATATACATTTGTACTTGCAGTTGCAGACAAGGAATTTGCTAAAATGAAGGGAAGATTGAAGTAAATTTGCTAAAAAAAAAAGTTGACGGAATAAAGAAGGTAGAAATCACAGCCATTGATCTGCAGGGGATCTTTGTCTCTTGTGCATCACAGCCGCACGTTGAACTTTAAATTAAACCCACCGAATAAAGATGAGTCTCAGTTCCAACTTCTAGAGAGTTCAGGTAAGCTGTAATTCAAATTCATCATTCTTATATGTCATGATTCAAGTTTATTATTATTATTAAAAAAAAAAAATTCATGGCTAGCTAATCACTGCAAATATATATGGACTAGTAAAGACTTGATTTTTCTGTGCCCAATTTGAGATTTTTTTTTTTTTTTTAATAATCTCTGCAGTTTGATCTAAGGAAGTTTTGCTGATTGTACCCTTTTTGGGTTATTTTTCTGTTTTTATTGTTGTCATTCTGAATTAATTTTGTTGATGGCAAGTGTTAGAAAGATACGATAATGGCGGGTGGAAGGAATTTCATGCACAGAGTCATATCTTATGTCGTTAAGGAGCTTGTTGGGGTTTTGTAAATTGTCTTCCACAGGTAATACTTGGCCTCTCTCTCTAGCTCTCTCGAGACTTATAGAGATACACGCATGTATATATACATATATTCTATTTTGGGAAGGTTAAAACTGAACCGGTTCATTCCAAAAGCCTGTTTGGAATTGCATAAATAAGATCATGTTCGGTTCTATTTTTAATTCTTCTTCTTTTTTTTTTTTCTTTTTTTCTTTTTTTTTTTCTTTTTTTTTTTTCGATTGTTGTAAAACCAGCAAGATGTCAGTTTAAAAAAGAACATTTTTAAGAGTCATTTTGAATTCAACACGGACCCAACATAATTGGTAAAATAGTATTTGCCAAAATTTTTAGTACGTAAAACAATTTTACTCGTGAACTACAAAATTCGTTCCAAACTTGCCCAAATAGACTCCTAAGGAATCGTTTTTAAGATACTTATAACAGTGAACATAGACTCCTACGTAAATAATGGACACTCACTAAATAGTTAAATTTGTAAAACTGATTCATTTATGAACGACAGAACCAATTCTTTTTTCATGTTTGATTTGATAACTTTAAATCATGTTTTTTGTTCGCCATAATTTATGTTTCTATTTTTGAAGCTTCTCTGTCTTGCCGTCAGGATAAATCAATTCCTGGTAGGTTCGAATTCCGTGAAGCAACAAAGATATCAAACAATTCCATTTTATTCCATTTGGGTTGGTAAATGTTCTGTTCCGAACCCATTGGAATATTGATAAATTAACTTTTTATATATGCTAAAACAAGCTATATCATGTTGTTCCGTGTACTTGATTTCATATTTTTGATGAGTTTTATCTGATATATATATATATATATATAATAGTGGAGGGAGATTCGAACCCCACAAATGATTTTTTGATGATTTTTTTTTATATTATTATTATAATAGGAATAGGAATTCAAATTTGTGTCTAAGGCGCAAGAAAGTTAGTAACGCCAACTCAGATATGAAGTCAATCCCTTTATACTATTTGATGAAACTTGGTGGTTAAATTTTATCTTTACATATAAGTAGGTAAAGACAATCACGGGCCTCTTGTTACAGTTGGTATCACGCCTTTTCACTCCATTAGGAGTGGGGTTCGAGTCCTATGGGAGTTTGCTTTTTGGGGTTTGTTTGGATTGTGAATCTGTGGCCCTCTTTGTGTGTGTGCGTGGATGGCGTCTGTGAATGCTTTACTATAAAAATAAATAAAAAATAATAATAATAAAAAGAAGAAGAAAGTAGGGCCATTATTGATGTGTTGATCTTTGTAGACATTGGATTTTTCTTAATAATAATCGATAAGCCAACATTGAACCAAATAAAAAATTGTGAAAGAACAGTTGAATGTGATTGTTCTACAAAAGGGGGTGTTGAATGTTTGTATATTTACAGTGATATGTAGATGCAAATTGTATGCTGACGAGGGTTTGTCCCTTCCTTGTGGGGTTTTGTTTTTATGTGTTTTTTTTTTTTTGGTACTTTTGGATTTTTTGGTGAGATTCTTCGATTTTATAGTTTCTGTGTCTTGATTCAACTTTCTTTCCTCCAGATTTACTGTCTTTTTGTTAGATCTGGAGGTTGAGGGGTTCTTGGTTGCAGACTTAGGGATGGCAACGAGTCGGAATTAGTGTGGAGTCACCCTATATACCAACTCCTACTCTGTTTAATTTCTCCTACTCCGACTCCTCTCGGCCCCGCTTAAGTGAAATACCAACTCCTACTCCTACTCTAACTCTGTTAACCGTCGGTACTCCGACTCCGCCCAGCTAAGCCAAGCCATTAAAAAAAATTAGAATGGAAGTAAGCAAGCAAAATTGAATCTCAAAGTATTATGACAATATTGGGAAACCAAATCCAAATACATAACAATCATGCATAACGAAAAATAGAGCAATATAGCATAATTGAGTTTGAAAGATTATAGTGAACATGTAACTACACATACTACTAAGTTAAGCTAATTATTGCACATAATTAGATTATCATCATAAGAGTTAACATATAATGAACAGAGTAATTCTTGGGACACAACTTTCATACAACCTTCAAAAACTTGTGTCTATCTCTCTCATGTGTCATTGTAGGGTCCAATGATGTCACATGAGAGAGATAGACACATCTTTTTTGAAGGTTATATGAAAGTTGTGTCCCAAGAATTACCCTAATGAACATGTAAGAAATCAATTATACATACAACTCAAAATCAATATACATACAACACAAAATCAAATCTTGAGCCTTGAGAGAGAAGAGAAGATTTGGAATTAGAAGTGCTTGGGTATGCTGAATTAAGAAGGGTATGTATGTAAAATTTATATATAATCGGGGCGGGGCGGGTTTTAATTGGTAGTTTTTCGCGGATACCAAACCTGCCCCGACTCCTATAAGGTATTTATTTTTACATACCAAACCCTCCTACTCCTATTACCACTCTACCAAACCCGTTCCATTACGGGCGGAACGGGGCGGAAGGCCGACAGGGCGGGGAATTTTGCCATCCCTAGCAGACTCGATGCTTTTGGGGCAATCCTCGTTGGTAGGTGTTTGTTTGGAAGTTTCTCCTCAGCTCCAACTTGGTAACAGTGCTATAGTTCGAGATATTTTTCAAGGGGCGAGTCTTCTTTCACATATGATCATTAAGGCTCGGTTTGGTTTGCGGGAAGAAGAAAAAGGAAAGAGTAATATTTGTAAGTGTTTGTGCTCCTAGCATTGTTGAAAAGGAAAAGGAAAGATACACTAGAAAGAAAAATGTTTCTCTACTGTTTTCCCTGTAGTTTTCCTCAATTTTTAAATACCAATCGCAATTGAAGTTATAAAAATAGGTACTCAAGAAAAGAGGAAGGGAAGTGACGACATCCTATTGACGCGTTTTCTTATCACACCCAAGTGTAGGTGATCGTACAAGTAATAAAGTTCTGGAAGTCCAGGTCGAACCCACAGGGAACGGAATAAAATTTTATAAATTTAGGCAGATAACTATTTTGTCACTACAAAGAAAATAAAAGATGATGGATTTTTGTGGGGTTTTACTAAACTACTAATTTTTATATGTTTGCAATAAAAGTAATTAAAGCTATTTTTTTCTTAACAGTTTATGGTAAAGATTTTAACAGTGCAAAATAAATTAACTAACATACTAGTAAGAAAAGGAAGAAAAATATATAAAAGCTAAATTTTTATGAAATAAACTTTTTAGATTTAATAATAGCGAAAGATGGAAATAATACAGATATTTAAGCAAAACTATTATAAAACAGGAAATATTAATTAACTAGGGGAAATGATTTAAAGGAATTGGGAATATGCAAACCAATACTAGATCCCACAACTTTTGTGCATTTGAAAAGCATTTGGCATTTAAGACCGCAGAGTCATTCTTTATTTAAAAATAAACTTTCACTAGTCAGGGTCATATCAAGTGTGTCAGGTTTGATATGAAACGACATCGTTTGGTTTAAAGAAAAATAAAAAAGGCAATTGGGCAGTAGCCAGGTTCGAACCGTGCCCCGCCGCGGACATGGGTTATTCGGCGTCCAGTCCCCACCACTCTGCTACTACACAATTGCCTATCCATTATTGGATAGAAATATATATAAACACATATTTGAAACATTAACTTTGTCATATGAGTTGTTTGAGTATGCTAGGTATTTTTTATGACAAATGGCATAGTTTGACAATCCACATAATTAGGCTTTTTATTTCAAATATGTACTCAATATAGCCATAATATATAAACATGTTAAATGGTCATAAACTATAGATACATAGATATTTTTGGCCATAAATGAAAAAATAACCCATCTAGATAAATTTGCCCATTTAAGTTTAGTGCACAGAAGTTGTGGTTTCTAAGTTTTTATTACATATTCCCAATTAAAGTTTTAGCCTACCATTTTGGAATTGAAACTGTCTTCCAAATAAAATTGAAAAGATAAATTAAATAGGTGTAAACAGTGACTGCTCAATTAAAACTAAAGTTGTAAAACTAAGGTAAGAGTGAAATATAATATTATTATATTATTTTCCTACTTAACATGAGCTGGGGTTGAATTTGTGGAATCTGCAAAATAACAAAGTTTAGTACAACTAGGCTAATAAAATATACATAATTGGAAATATTGAACCAAAAATAAAATACTAAACCTTTGACTTTGGATTCTTGTGGGGTCACAGTGGTTGAACTCCAAGAACACAAATAAGGCCAAACCAAATCCAAATATACTTTTGGAGTGAGATATGGGTATGATGTACTTTTGGACTTTAGTAGGTGATTACAACAACTACGTGGCTAAGAAATCTAGCATTTAATCGCAAAATCTGTCTTTTAGTGAATGAAAATATTGCTATAAAAATTGGAAATTTAGAGTTTCTAACTATTTTAGGGGGCAACTATAAGTACTACTAGACTAGAAATATTAAATCTATTTTTAAATAGGAATATCTTACTACTAAAAATTGACAAAGGTCATACAAGAAAACAAATATTTTAAATTTAAGAAATACAGTACACAAAGTTTTGCTACATATTTTTGAACATAAAATCATCAATTACATAAAAGTAAAATTTTACAACTACTAGAACTAGAAAAGGCAAAGAAAAACTAAAGTTTCCTATTTCTAGGGACAATATAAAGTGCTCACATAATAACCTCCCCTAAACTATTCTCTCCCTAACAGTGATTGTAAACTGTTCTTTCAGTTGTGTTGTGTATTCTGTGTTGTGAACTCGCTTCGTCCATTTTATAGATGAAATTATATACTGATTTCGTCACTGAGATCGTCACGTTGGCAATTTTTTCTTCTTCTTCGCTTCAAATTTCTTCAGTCCTCTGACACCCTGCGAAACAAAGAAAAAATAGAAAGAGAGGGAGAGAGAGAAAAGGAAGAAAATGAAAGGAAAAGACAAAACAATTGATACAATTATATGTATCAATTGTCAGGAAGTTTGACAAATATTTTTTTTTTTTTTTTTAGTTCTTTGAAAGTTTGTTCACGTGTTGAACTTTGACTTTAAATATGAGAAATTCTTCGATGTGGTTGCTACTTCTTTCCTTCCTTTATTTCACTTCATTTTTACCTAAACATATAAAATATGTAAAAACAAATAATTACATGCATTTGAGTGACATCACTGTTAATTTATATTAATTCAAATATGCATGTAAAACTAGGAATTTGGGGGATTAAATTAGCATTATGTCTATTATATTGGCATATGAATGTGCAATATTCAATGTTTGTCAGGAAGTGACTCCCAAAATTTAGTATTTTTAATTTATTTTTCATACAAAAAATTTTGCTTATTAACCGACCAAAGAAAAGTGTTATCCCGAATCTTGTGACTCGCTGAATCCACCAGAATTTAGTATTCTTAATTTATTATTCAAACTATGTTTTGCTTATAAACTAACCATAGAAAAGTATTATTCAGAATCTTTTGACTCACTGAATCTATGAGAACCAAACGGAGCCTAAATATTTCACGGATAAACTGGTGATTAATAGTTTTACTGTGTGGTGGCTCTTAGCCGTGCATTCCAGAGATTTGCAGTAAGAACATCAAAGAGAATGGAGGATCTTTCTAGCAAGGGTATATTACTTGATTTCTTTTAAAATAAATAAATATACATATATATATATATATGAATTCTTTTTTTTTTTTTTGCTAAGAAAAAAGGGGAGGAGGGGGCAACCAGCGTAGCAACCCTCCCTGGGCGTGACCATAGAAGCTCCTCCCCGATGTGGAATGTCCGGTTTGAGCCATAGCTACTGCCTGTGTAAGCGAGCCCGTCACCACACCCCACCGAAGCTACCAGGTGGGCTAGAAACCTATCCACAGACCACAGAAATCAGGCTTTACTCACGCAAGCGTTTTCAACTTACGTCCGGATTCGAACTCCTGACCCTGGGGTAAGGAATGTCAGCCCCTTCAAAGTGAGGACTTATGTTTACAATTGCTAGATTCAGTTTTTAATCTATGAAATTTGAGATTAGAATTTGAGAAACATAGCATTACTCTTTATTTTTAAATGAGTTCTCATCGATTCCCAAAAAAGCAAATATTGCGAGTCTCCGACGTTACAAAATGTTATTTTTTGTGGAATGAACTGGAAAACCTTGACTAGGTACATCTGATATACACCCTGATTTATCATTTCAACGTATGTACATCCTGGTGAAAGTGAGATCTCAATCAACTGCAAGTGTGTTTTTAATTGAAAATTTAGCTGCACAATCTCTCTCTCTCTCTCTCTCTCTCACACACACACACACACACAGACACACACATACACACACACACGTACACACACACACCCCCATCAGAGATAGTCTTTGATCCAATATCTCATGACTCTTCTCCCTCGAAAGAGCTTCTTGTCTTCACATGATACATACCCCAGATTAATCCAGCTCAGCACCCCAGATTTATCCAGCTCAGCACAAGTGGATTAATCATTAGTTAGCTAAAGTAGTTTAGCAAGTAGTTAGGCAGTAATTCTGTTCCACAACTTGTAACAGCATTTTTTGATATAAATCATTGTATGGTCTGTAATGTGAAACAAGATATTGAATAAAGGATTTCTCTCTTCTCTCTCTAAACTTCTCTGGGTCTCCCTCTCCTCATTTTCTTCTTCTTCTTATTCTTCTTCTTCTTTCTTCTTCTTTGTGAATTCTTGAGTTCTTGACCTAATTTGTAAATTGAGCTTAACATAGGATCTCAATGACAAAATTTTTTGATATTGCTACATTAGAACAGCTCCTATTCCATAGCCTGAGGCATCTGTCTCAATGACAAAATCTTTAGAAAAATCAGGTGATACTAATACCAGAGGGGATGTCATAGCTGTCTTTAGCCGGTTAAAGGTCTTAGTGGCTAGTATAGACCATTGGAAATTGTTTTTCTTTAGTAGATCCGTAAGTGGTCTACATATTGCCCCATAGTTTTTAATAAATCTTCTATAGTAATCAGTTAGTCCCAAAAACCCCCTGAGTTCTTTGATATTTTTGGGAAGAGGCCACGAGATAATAGCAGTAATTTTTCTCGAATTTTTGGAGACACCCTCAGCTGACACAAAATGTCCTAAGTATTCTACCTTAGCACCCCCAAAGTATTTGCTGAGTTTGGCAAATAATATATTGGCTCACAGGATTTCAAATGTTTTTTTGAGATGATTAAGGTGAGTTTCCCAATCCTTACTGTACACTAGGATGTCATCAAAGAAGACCAAGATAATTGTCTTAGAATGGTTTGCAAATTTTGTTCATCAAACTTTGAAAAGTGGATGGAGCATTAGTAAGGCCAAAGGGCATAACAAGAAATTCATAATGACCATCATGTGTTCGAAATGTAGTTTTATGAACATCATTAGGATGCATTCGAATTTGATGATAACCTGATCTAAGATCAATTTTAGAATACACACTAGAGCCATGTAATTCATCTAATAATTCCTCAATAACTGGAATGGGGTACTTATCTTTAATAGTAGACTTGTTCAGCTCCCAGTAATCTATGCACATTCTCCATGTTTGGTCCTTCTTTTTGACTAGGATTACCGGTGTTGAGTAGTGGTTGTTGCTAGCTTGAATGGTGCCACTGCCAAGCATCTCTGTTGTCATCTTTTCAATCACATCTTTTTGCATAATCGAGTGTCTGTATGGTCTAAGGTTGATGGGTTGTGTCCCATCTTTCAAGGGAATCCTGTAATCTTGAACTCTACATGGAGGGAGGCCTTTAGGCTCTGCAAATGGATCCAAAAATTCTTGTAATAAGGCCTTCATATTAGGATGGTCCTTGGATTCTTCAGTATCCGCAGCTACAGTTGTTTACATTTGAGAGTTAGGAGAGTATTGAACTTGTAGATTGTAATACTGAACCATAGCAAGTTGGTGAGGTTTTGACAACAGTTTAACCATTTGATCTTCATTTATAGTCTGAACCTTCCCTTCAGCAAGGCCCTGTAATGTCACTTCTGCTCCACTCAACTCAAATTTCATTTGAAGTTTACTAAAATTCCATAGTATATCCCCCAATGTTGACAGTCATTGTATTCCCAACACCATATCATAATTGCCCAAAGGTAGCATTAAACACATTTGTGGAGTACATTTTCCCTTGCATTTTCCATTCAAATTCCTTGCACATTTTTGTGCATAGCAAAGAGTTACCATTAGCTGCAACTACCTTAGTAGGTTTGATTTCAATAAGTGGACAATTTAGTTTCTTGGCCAATTTTGTATCTACAAAATTGTGCGTACTTCCAGAATCTATGAGGATTTGTACAACCTTTCCTCTAATCATACTAGTCAGTCGCATAGTTTGATACCCATAGGAACCATTGAGAGCATGCACTGAGATCTAGTGTAGAGATTCATCCTCTTCATTAACAGGTTCTGTATCTATCATTTCATCCTCCTCAGCTATGTCATCATCTACTTCAATGATCAACAGTTGCTTTATTGTGCATTTATGTCCTGGTATAAACTTCTCCTCACACCAGAAACACTGTCCTCTTGCTCTTTTGGCTTCTAATTCTTTCTCAGAAAGTCTGTTCGAGGGTCTTGGTGGGTATTGTACTGGTTTAGGTACATGGTTGGAGATTGGAATAGGTAAAAGACCTGAGGTGTTGGTTGGGGTTCTTGTGTTGGTTTGATGGGATGGGTTAAACTGGGGTTTATGGTATTGATTGATTGTCAGCTTGGGTGAAGCTAGATGTATGGGTTTGGGAGGTGGTCTTGAGTAAGGGTTTGTGGCTAAAAGGGTGGCTTCTTGATGTTTGGCTAAAGAATAGGCTTCGTATAGAGTTTTCGGATTAAACATTTGTGCAGGCATCTGGTGGCTTCTTGAAGTTTGGCTAAAGAATAGGCTTCGTATAGAGTTTTCGGATTAAACATTTCGTACAGGCACTGAATCTCAGTTCTAAGTCCAGCCAAGAAACAACTTACATAATATTCAGGACTCAAATTAACTTTGTGAAGTACTTGCTCAAAATTTTCTATGTATTCTTGAAGGGTACCTTCTTGCCTGAGATTCTTGAGGTCGGACATAGGATCTTCACAGATGAGTTCCCCAAATCTGGTCCCCAAGGCTATGGAATAGGAGCTGTCCTGATTTTTCTAAAGATTTTGTCATTGAGAAATCCTTTATTCAATATCTTGTTTCACATTACAGACCATACAATGAGTTATATCAAAAAATGCTGTTACAAGTTGTTGAACAGAATTACTGCTTAACTACTTGCTTAACTACTTTAGCTAACTAATGATTAATCCACTTGTGCTGAGCTGGATAAATCTGAGGTGCTGAGTTGGATTAATCTGGGGTATATATCATCACAAGAGAATGATGTCACATTATTTATAAACTCTGTAAAAAAATGGATAAAGTGTAAATTTAAGGAGGTAGAAGATTGAACGAGTTCTCTAACTCAATTGTGCTCCAAATTTCAAATTGTCCAAGTTTTCGAGCTCATTCTTCAACTTCTCCAATTCAATTGATCTAAAAAAAACCCCTCATCCGCAGGGCCGACGCTGAGGCAAAGCGGCGAAGCAACCGCATGGGGTCTCATTTTCAGGCTTATTTTCTTCTAATTTCTTCTTAATATATATTAAACATATCATATTTAGGCCTATTTTCTTCTAATTTCTATGAAACTTAGTATAGAATCATAGATGCCTCATTTTTTAGGCCCCTTTAAAAATTCGTATGAAGTCTCGAACAATTTTTGTCATCTCAAGACCTGCCCTGCCTCATGCATATATACTTTCCAACTATTGGACTTCAGGATGTTATTGAGAGATAACCGTTAGCACTCCTCAATTGACACCCACAGTACTCAAATCTCCAAATTCCAACTGAGTTGAAATCCAAAGCTTATGAGCACACGCTAAATCCAATTATCAACTCATAGACACTATTTGGCGACACTTATGCTGCAATTGCAAAAAATTATCAATTGGCAAAAGCTATTTCTGCCTACAACTAACTTTTGTGATTGGAATTGGTAGCTTTTGTCTAACGGTTAATTTTGTATTGTAAGTGAGTTAAAACAATGTTTGGGACCACAAACGTGGCTCCAACACAAGTACTCCAACCAATATAAGCAGGTTAATGGCTTAATGCTGTGATTTCAAATTTTAAATTTCAAATTTGATTTTTAAATGTTTTATCAATTGCATAATATGCATTGGCATGTAATACCAATTTAGAGAACCAAATTAGTGATTTACAAAAATAAGAAGCGTAGTACCATTCATACAAACACGTATAGATCATAGGAGTTCAATTGTGTAACAAAAGTTCACATTCTAAGGCCTCGTTTGGTAGATCGAATAAAACTATCAATTATGATAAAATAAGGCAGACTCAGATAAGTTAACTATCTTGTCGGATAATAGCATATGATATCTTGTGTTTGGAACATGCTGTGATTATATTGCTAGATAAGCAATTACGGAGTATATCCTAATCCTATATTTGATATGGCCTAAATTAATGGTCTGAACCCTAATCAAGTCAATCAAAGATGGCCTACTTTCCTAATCATCAGTTAGTATTGAGAAAAATGAGTAATGATTTGCTTTCCAAATTTTGTAACCCAAATATTTTCCAATATTATGTGGTAGTAGTATTAGTTTCAATAATGGTGGGATGACTTAAACATCCTCCAAATCAGAATCTTGTGGGCCCACTGCCACGTATTTTGGGAAGCATTTGAGATACAAAATTTGAGAAAGATATCATTACACGGAAAAAAAAATAGTATAGGAATAATCAATCAGCAGTATAGCAGTTTTTTTTAATTTTATTTTTGCTAAAGCACCTAAAATTCAATTATCTGCAAATAATATCACTTAGGGTGCGTTTGATAAAACTGAAAATTAAGTACTGAAAATTAAGTGCTGAAAATTTTAAGTGATTTGTATTAGCAAAACTAAAAACAGTGTTTCAAAAACTAAAATAGACTGTATTCAGTGATTATTTTCAGCAGAAAATTTTCACTTAATGTTTTCAGTGAATTTTCTACCACTTTTTCAATTAAGTGGTATATTATCAAACGCACTGAAAAGAATTAAGTGCTGAAAATTTTCATTTTCACCACTTAATTGGGTTATCAAACACACCCTTAGTTGCTCCTTTCTGAAAAAGGAAAAAATACGGAAATTATTTATTCATCCCTTAATGTATTGCCCTTTTCTATTAACACCCCTAAACTAAAAATTGGACAAACTGATCTCTCAACTATTTGTGTAGGCCGTGGGGGTATTTGAGGAATTCAATTTAAAGAGAAAAAGAAAAATAATAGTTGAAGGGTTATTTGTTGAATTTTTAATTTAGGAGGTGTTAGTGAAAAAATACAATACACGGGGGGTGTCTATATAATTTATCCAAAAAAAATGGTGAATTAGTGTTAAATCTAAATTATAGAAAATTTAGTGGTTTAAGTACAAGTAGGCAGAGTTTCTGCAATTAGGTCCACTCCTTGGTCTTTTGACAAAACGACCCCCAACATACACAAGAGTTGCCAACGCACCTCCGGTGACCATCACCATGACTTCGCCTGAGCTCCGGTGACCACCACGACATCTTCACTGACCTCCACCGACCACCACCACCACCACCACCACCAGACTAGACCTAGCGATCAGCACCACAACCTGACATGACCTCTGACGACCACCACAATTGTTTTGTTCTTGATTTATAACATATGGTATGATCACAAACAATTTTCTAAAAAATTTACTTCTCATACCACGGAAAAGTTAAATTTGTGAAGATTCAAACCCAAAAAAAAAAAAAAAAGTTGTGAAATTTCACAAAAAAATAAATAAATAAATAAATCACACAGAGGTTGTTTCGGCAAGTTCGTAAGACGAACGGAAAGAAGGGAGTTGAGGCATTCTAGTTGTAGATGGAGCGAATTCTGACCAAAAAGTTAATAAATTTCACAAGAAGAGAGTTGAGATATTTAAGTTGTAGACGCTGTAATTTTTAACAAATATATCAAATTTCACAAAACTAGTGTTGAGAAATTTCTCAAACTTTTTTGTGTGAAATTTCTCAAGTCTGGTTTGGAAAAAACTTAAGGAGAGAGAGAGAGAGAGAGAGAGAGAGAATTGAAGAAGAAGAACAACAACAATGAAGATGCTCACGGGTAGGGGTGGACACGAGCCAAGCCGCTCAACAAGGGCTCGTGGCTCGGCTCGCCCAGAGCTCGTGGCTCGGCTCGCCCAGAGCTCGGCTCGGCTCGGCTCATATAATAAATAAGCCAAGCTCGAGCTTGAATAGCAGGCTCATTTAATAAACGAGCAAAACTCGAGCACACTTGGGCTCGGCTCGATAAGGCTCGCGACAGCTCGATTAAGGCTCGTATAGTAGGCATGTGAAAAATCTCTTTAATAGGTTTGATAAGCACTTGTTTAAATATATATATATATATATATATGATAATTATAAAAATATGATATATGGATAATGCAAAGTATTTGAAATTGAAAAAATATTATATATATATGATAATTATAAAAACATAATATATGCGTAATATGAAGTATTTAAAATTGACGTGCATAGTCCTAAATTCACGTACTAAGTAATTGTTTTAAGTAAAAGTATATATATATATATATATATATATGTACCAACTGTCAAGCATTGAGCTTGATCCGTGGATTTTGATTGACAACTTAAACTTACTACTAGGGATGTACACGAGTTGAGCCACTCAACAAGGGCTCGAGGCTCGGCTCGGCTCGATAATAAACGAGTCAAGCTCAAGCTTGAGCAGGATGCCAACTCTTAAAGCTCGGCTCGAGCTTGGCTTGAGTACAGCCCTGCTCTCGGGAAATCGGATCTACATCTAGACCTCAGATATGGACCTGGATTTAAATCTCGGCCATCTCACTCATTTTTGTCGGCGATTCTCAGCGATGGCAGTGGTGGTGACGGCGACGGCGACAGTCTTCGGTGATGGCGATCTCGTTCGTGATTGTGGTGGTGAAGTTCCACAAAAATGAGAGAGAGAGAGAGAGGGGGGGTGGAAGATGATCTAACCAAAGGTGATGATGGTCTCGTCGGCGATGGTTGTGAGATGGTCGTGAACGATGGTGATCGATGATGGCTGTGGGTGATGGTGGTGGTGGAGAGAAATACACAGATTGGTGGGATGAGGTCTTTTGTGTTGGAGAAGGAGGGGTAAGGTTGTTATCAAAATAGATGGTCAATGATCAAAGAATTTTAGGCTATAATACTTGTAGCATCAAGGGACTTATCACTATAAAAGTTTGCTTTGTGTCTTATAATCAAATACATTTGTTAAGGAGGATTTAATACCAAAATTCTAAAAAAAAGAACCATCAATTTTCAATTGAGGTCATGTTTGTCGTCCGGTGAGAAGTCCGACATTTGCATGCCTTCCGGAACTCTGTGCCGCTTCGGCAACCCGACCCGATCCAACGAAACCGGGCCGTTCCGCTTCTCTCCGCCGTCCACGGCGCCGGAAATCACCGTATCGTTCGCCAGCCAATCCGAAACTCGCCGGTGACGCCGGCCATGACCTCGTCGCTTCTCACCATACTTCTTGAATTGCTGCGGCGGCGAGTCGCCTCTTCCGAGCTCCTCATTCGCCTTTTCTCTCTCTACAGTGTCCGCGAAGTACTCGAGTAGCTGATTTAGGGTTTCGCGGTGTATGTAATAGGCCGACACCGCCATAAACGAAGCTCCGACTAGAGCCGCCACCCCTAGATGAAGTGCGTATGTGTCCATAACTATATATATGTGTGTGTGTGTGTGTATACGCTATATATACAGCCCTACTAAGCAGTAGCAGGAGAGAGCAGAAGTAGAGAACAGAGAGAATTGTGTTCTGTTCTTCCAGAGAGATGAGGATTTGGCATAGTGCTTATAGGGAGCAGCTCCCCTCTCTCTCTCTCAACCTTTTTAGGCTTAGTTTGGCCCCCTTTTGGTGCTTCTCCTTTTTTAAAGCACAATTTCATGTTAATTCATTTGGTAACTAGTTTATGCGCTTGGTAAAAATTGAACTTAGGGCTTTTTTGGAGGAGCTTTTAAAAGCTCTAGAATGGAGCTTTTAAAAGCTCAAGGTGGCTTTTTGGTTTCATGATATATTTTTGAAGTGTAGTGTGTCACTTGTACAAAATTATCAAACAACTTAGTAGTAAATTTCATAAGCTCCTTTTAAAAAGCCACATGGGGGCCAAACTAAGCCTTAGTGGTGGCGGCCAGTGGGAGATACTCAGTATTGTTGCTGTATCATTGACAGATTACAAAAAATTTATTACTTATTTTTTTTTGGGTAAATTACCTTTTACCCCCCTGTGGTTTGCCTCTATGGCACTTTGGCCCCCTGTAGTTTGAAATGTAACACATAACCCCCCTGTAGTTTGCCTCTGTGGCACTTTACCCCCCTGTAGTTTGAAATGTAACACATAACCCCCCTGTAGTTCGCCTCTGTGACACTTTACCCCCTGTAATTGTTGGTCATTTAAGCAATTTGTTTTGGCTATAGGGGGTAAAGTGTCACATAAGCAAATTACAGGGGGGTTATGTGTTACATTTCAAACTACAGGGGGGTAAAGTGCCACAGAGGCAAACTACAAGGGGGTTATGTGTTACATTTCAAACTACAGGGGGTCAAAGTGCCATAGAGGCAAACCACAGGGGGGTAAAATGTAATTTACCCTTTTTTTTTTCTTGTAAGTCACTTTGTAGATTAAATTACAATGCTCTTCATTAATCTACTTGACTAATATATATTTATAAAAGTTGCAATGTGATTATGATTTTTGAGCAATAAAAAAATATAAACAATGAGAAAAATGAAGAAGTCTTTTGTTTGACAAATAAGCTAAACAGAATTGGGATGAGTTCAGAATATGCTCTTGTTCCTTTACAATCTATAATGAATAATAAAAAGATCTCATGACAAGTACCAATATCATTAGTGTTTGGATTACAAACTAAACACGAAATAAAATGGCGATTTAAGCTATCTTTATGGTAAGGGGACTCTGCTTTTTGACTAGGTTAATGCTAATTTATAGTATTAACCGCGAAATTAGTGTAAAAGTTCTATGTACTTGGAATCATATATCTGATTCTTGACATAGGAACAAGTGGAAGTATGAGCTAGGTTGCTTGGAATTGGAGAAATAGGAATACAATTCCCTGAAGGAGTGTTGTATAGATTCTTTAACCTTGTATCGATATGTCAAAAGAACGAAGAGATGCGAAGAAAGGGGGAATCTCAGCAGGAATAGTGGATTAAGCATCTTTATCTACTCTACCCAACTTCCATTACTATAGCTATAAAAATCTCTACACAATAGGTAAGTCCTAGACGTCGTCCCCCGAATCTCATGACACTGGGGCAAGCTCAAACGGCCAAACTACGAGATGACTGTCCAACATGGACCAATCGAAGTAAAGTGTAAGTGAAGAGGAATCCAACATGAACTCCAGTCAGGTCATATGTGGTCAAAGAGAAGGTCAAGTCGGTTAAAAAAAAAAACCCAAAGCAGTTCAACCGGTCGACCACACTTTGACCGTGAGTCCGTGCTCAGAAGGTTCTCTTTGGTCGAAGTCTTGGTCAATAAGTAGAAGTTGAGAGCACTAGGATTTTAAAATTAAATCTTCACCGAAAAGCAATGTAATGGATGTGATCTTACCCAACCTAGCTACAACCTGCCTAGTGATTAGATAAAAAGCACTAACCTAAGCAGCAAAGTTAGAAAATCAGGGTTTAAGAAAAGATAGTAAATTTTAATAGGTAAAGAATATCACTAAAATGCAATTTAAAAGAGAAGTCCATAGTCTCTCCAAACAGTGTGTTTTTCGATTTTGGCTTGTTTGTCGAAACGATCTGAGTTGGTGGACATTAGTTAATTCGACAAACTTGAACAAACCTTGTATGTTTATGAACCACTCGGTATATATATATATATATAACATCATTACTTATTCTTAGTGGAATACAATATTTCTATTACTGATGAAAGTTCGATTATAATTCTTGCATGTAGAATTTTCTATTGGCTATATGTAGTTGCATGTAATTGCTAGCCGTCTGCTTAATTATGTGATTGCTGCTTATTTTTGCTTCTGCTGTAATTGCTCAAAAAAGTCGAATGTGTAAAATGCTAGCCTGTGCCTAAATCTATTACGAAGGTGGTTTAGTTTGGGCTCTTTTTAGCTTATGGATTTAGCGAGGCTTTTTAGCTTATGGATTTAGCGAGGAAAAAGAAAAGAAAACACTAAAGAAAGCAATTTTCTTTATTTGTTTTGTTTGCTAAGAAAAATAGCGAGGAAACTGTTTTTAGTAGCTTCGAATTCAATAGTTTTCTTTGTAATTTAAAACCTCGCACTTGGGGACAAGTGCTCTCACCAATAGAGGAGGTCAGAGAGGGAAAGGAAAAAGAAAAAAGAAAAAAGAAAAAGAACTGGTATTACTTGCCATACGTGATTGATAATGACTAGCAAGGGTTGGTTTTACTTGGACACCATTTGTTGATAACGACCAGTATTTGAACTAGTCATGAGAAGAGAAAATGTATAGCATCACTATTAATCTTATAATGATTTTACTTACCCCAAAAAAAATCTTTTAAGGACTATATCATATGTGGTTAAGTATAATATGCCTCACTATTAAAGTGATGTTTGTTGCAGACTTTTTCTTTTTTGTTTCTTCTTCTCTGTGTTTTGAATATTACCTTAAGTTGACATTTACAAGTAAAAAACCCGCGTAAAAGCAGATGTCATGATAGTGAGTGCTTATTAAAAGCTCTAATGGACTTCTAGGATATATATAATTGGTGGATTTGGATTTTGGAGCTATCTGTAATGCCCTTTCTAGTTTGCTTATTTAAAAACTGTAAAGTATTGAAAATGAAAAAGAAGATGAAAATACCACTTCTCTACTACTTTATCTCACACTAAAATTATTAAAAATATTTGCATTATCTGATACAAAACAAAGAAAAAAGGAAGAAAATTTTCGTAAAGTTTGATTTTATTTCATTCATTGTCTTTCCTTCCTATTTTCTCCATTGTTTCTTTGCATGAACCAAAACAAGGCACAAAGTCTGCCAAATCATCTTTTAAGCAGTCAAAAAATCCGAAATCTTTCAGCGTCATTGGCAAGTACAGTGATTGAAGACTCTAAGAATGACATTAGAGTTGTCCTCCTAAGGTGAATTGCTATGGTATGGATTGAGAATTCCTGACCTGACATTATGTTTTAAAAAATAGAGGTATGACCCACACAAGTTTGAGAGTAGGTATGATAAGAATCGGTCAGTTATTTTTTATTTCAACTTGTTATGGCTTCATTTTTTTAATGGGGTTTGAAAACTTAAACTGTTGACATGCATGATAGTTCGAAGATATTCTAGTTAGCTTACGGCTTGTTTGGAAATGTTTCTGGAATCCTATTTCCTAATAGGTGATGTAAAGAATGGTTCTATTTAGTTTGAGTTTAGTGTTTTTTTTGTTACATTAGGATTTGGTGTCTGACTTAAAAATATCCTACCAATAAAGTGACTTTGGGTTTGAACAAACTGTTATATAGATCCTATTATAAATTTTTCCACAAAACAAACTGTTATATAGATGTCACATGTTATTGCAGTGGGAGTTCATGACCCATCTAATATAACTCTCAGAGCAATTCTTGTCGAACCAACATCACATTGGTTCTACTTAAAACTGCACACAAAATGAAAGTGAGACTGAACTTGATCCTATTTTATGCATTCTCACACATATGACATACCCTTATTAATAAGAAACTTTCTCAAGCGAAACACACTTGGTCATCTGAAAAACATGCCAAGAGAGGTTCTTTCCCTTGTTCTGTTGCATCTGTTGTTGCTTCCATTACTGGTGGTGGAATTAACTAACATAAACACCACCACGAATGCTACAACTATCACCAAGCCTGGTTGTTCCCCAAATTGTGGGAATTTAACCATTCCATACCCATTTGGCATCGGCCTAGGAATTGGTTGCTCAATAGCCCCATGGTTTGACATCAATTGCAACACTTCTTATAACCCTCCCAAGCCCTTCATAAGTACGACAAAGCTTGAAGTTACAGGAATTTCAGACACCGAAGTTCGCATCAAGAACCGGATTGCCTACGTCTGTTATGATCAGAATGGAGATTTGATCGGTCGATCAACGGCGTTCATCAGTATAATCAACTCGCCATTCACCTTCTCTGACAGAAATAAGTTCATAGTCGTTGGATGCGATGACCTTGCTTTGTTTGCAGGATCATTCAGCCTAAACTTCACTAGTGGGTGTGCTGCATTCTGTTCCAA
The DNA here is from genome assembly GCA_033977485.1 of Hydrangea macrophylla. Classification (NCBI taxonomy): domain Eukaryota; kingdom Viridiplantae; phylum Streptophyta; class Magnoliopsida; order Cornales; family Hydrangeaceae; genus Hydrangea; species Hydrangea macrophylla. The sequence goes on from CM066999.1 coordinate 112,356,654, forward strand.
ATCTGAAGATGTACTGGATTATTGCTCTGGCATTGGTTGTTGCCAAACTTCAGTACCAAGGGGTCTAAAAAGGTTCAATACAGCAATTAGTAGTTTGAACAATCACACTAACATATGGTCTTTTAACCCTTGTGGCTATGCCTTTTTGGGTGACCAAGATGGGTTTGTGTTCCGTGGGGCTTCGGACCTTTCTGACCAGACTTTCCTGGGAAGGACCATAAATAGTGTTCCTGTGGTCCTTGACTGGGTTGTTGGGAATCAGAGTTGCCGTGAATCTCAAAAGTTGACTGTTTTTTTATGCCGTGAAAATAGTGACTGTGTTGATTTGGACCCTGCTCTTGGAGGTTATCGTTGCAGATGCAATCAAGGTTTTGAGGGAAATCCTTATCTCAGTCCGGGTTGCAAAGGTTTGCAAATGATCAAATTTTCATAAATACTGTTCTGATTTTTAAATTTGTACCTCCAAAGTTTGGATTCCAAGTAATGTGGCGGTAGAAACATGAGAAATTATCCCACGTGACTGTTACACTGTGCAACGGTCACTGTGGTTTTTGTGTTCGATCAGTGGCGGGTCATGCAGATGCCACAGTTGTATGAGCTAGTTTCTCGTAGGGTCACATCAATTCTAGCGGGCCACTTGAATTTCATTGGAAATTGTTATGAATCATCCCATTTCGCATTGGTGGTATCTACCGACATAAAAATTTGAAGAGAAATTTGGAACACATAGATTACATGTGAGAGATTGCAGTGAAGTAGAAAATTTACATGCAATTTTCCCACAAAAGTGTCCTAATACTTGTTTAATTTTCCAGATATTGACGAATGTAAAGATCCCGGCACAAATCCTTGTGAAAAAATTTGCACCAATACTATTGGAAGTTATAGCTGTTCTTGCCCACACGGGTACTATGGCGATGGTAGAAAAGACGGACGCGGTTGTATTGCAAAGAACTCAGAGCTCCCAATTATTAAGTTCTCGTTAGGTAATTTGCTTCAAAATTGATGAATCATTTCCTATACTTAAGATGGTGATATGGTACCTAATGACGCAGTGCGAGCATAGACACATATGTTCGATTCAAAAAAATCCATCAAGAACGAGAGAATTATCTGGATGTTTTATTTAGAAATTATTCTGCTATGTTGATAAAGTTTTTAAATAGTAAAGAAACTAATTTCTCCTAGGAAAATGCAATAACAGAAAATAAAAAAAAAAAAAAAAATAAAAATAGGCTAATGCTAATGCCAAAGTAGCAATTGCTACTGCCAGAGCAAAAAGTGTCGCTAAAAGTTTTAACGACTGTTGTTTTTTGTCGCTAAAACTTTTAGCGATAAATTGCTGCTCTGGTATTAGCATTTCCCAAAAAATATTATCAACAATGCTAGGGTGACAAATACTAACACACTATATCTCTCTCCTGGGTGGCACTGTGGGGTCCACTGAAATTGTCCGGACCCCATAGTACCACCTAGGAGAGAGATAGAATGTGTTTGTCACCCAAATATTACTCAAATATTATATCTGAGTTAAGCTCAAATATGAAAACTATAGTCTCCTGAGAATTTGAAACAATAATAATGCAGCGGTAATTCATATATACATAGCTATGAAGAAAAGAAATTTCTCCTAAAATGGCAAAAATAAGTTTATGAGGGCATAAAAGTGTGAATTTTTTTTTTCGAGCATGATCGGTTTTGGTCCAGAAGCCGCCTCCATCTTCTTCCGCATTTCCTGCTTTTCAAAACATTATCCACAATGACTGTTATTCTGCTGACGGATAACAATCAACACATTGATACCTGCCCCATTGGTCATTGCATCATAATTTGCATAATAACCACACTTCACAACTTGTTTGTTTCACATTGAGACTTTACACTTTCACGTTAAAATTTTCCACAGGAATGGGCTTTGGCTTCTTATCCTTACTCGTTGGTATAACTTGGCTATACTTTAGCATCAAGAAGAGGAAGCTCCACAGACTCCGAGAGAAATTCTTTCACCAAAACGGCGGTTTGCTATTAAAACAGCGGATTTCTTCAAATGATGGTGGCATAGAATCAACCAAAATTTTCACAGCCGAACAGCTTGAATTAGCCACCAACAACTATGCTGAAGATCGAATCCTTGGCCGAGGTGGTTATGGCACGGTCTACAAAGGAATTCTACCAGACCATCGTATAATCGCGATAAAAAAATCTAGAATAATGGATGAGAGTCAAGTAGAACAATTCATCAATGAAATGGTCATTCTCACACAAGTTAATCACCGAAACGTGGTTAAGCTTTTGGGTTGTTGCTTAGAGACCGAAGTCCCATTATTAGTATATGAATACATATCTAATGGCACACTCTTTTACCATATCCAGAACAGTTCAAATTTGCCCTGGTTTTCTTGGGAGAATCGAATTAGGATTGCTTCTGAGGCTGCTGGAGCACTTGCTTATCTTTATTCCGCGGCTTCAATGCCCATAATTCACCGAGATGTCAAGTCACCGAACATATTATTAGACAATAATTACACCGCAAAAATTTCCGATTTTGGGGCATCAAGATTGGTTCCTTTGGATCAAACCCAAGTGACTACACTAGTACAAGGGACTTTAGGGTACCTAGACCCCGAATACTTCTATACTAGTCAGTTGACAGAAAAAAGCGATGTTTATAGCTTTGGAGTCGTTCTTGCAGAGCTGTTAACTGGGAAGAAACCGATTTCCCCCGAGAGAATTCAAGAAGAAAGGAATTTAGCGACCTTTTTCATTAGGTCTGTGCAGGAAAATCGATTGTATCGAATTCTTGATCCTCGGGTTTTGAGGGAGGGCAGTTTTGAGCAACTTTGGGCGGTTGCCGAGCTTGTGAAGGAATGTGTTCAGTTGCAAGGTGAAGAAAGGCCTACAATGAAAGAAGTGGCTATGAGATTGGAAGGGTTGAGAAAAATTACTAGACAACCATGGGCTAATAATCAAGATCAAAGTTGTGAAGAGACTGTGGGGTTAATGAGTGAACCATCTGCTGATCTCTACTCTGTTCCAGCAAGTGCATTTTACAGTGATAATGGGGACATGTCTGGGCAGTATAGTTTAGATGGTCTCATGATGTTGCCAATTAATAGTGCTACGTGAGAGAGTGGCACATGGTTTGTGATAAAGTGATTTTCTTGTATGTTGTAGTCTCTCTTAATTTTCCTGTCCTTTTTGCCTCCAAAATTGACATTCTTCTATGCTTTGTTTGGTTCATGGATTTACTGCTAGAAAAGAAAAGAATACGATTAGAAAACTTTAAAAGAATACGATTTTCGTTGTTTGGATAATAAGTAGAATAGTAGACAAAAACGGAAGTGAAAAAAAATTTAGTTGAAAATAAATTAAAATTTTTTAATTTTGTTTAGGGATGTAAATCGGTTATTCAGTGCATTTTTAACACCGGCTAATGAAGTTCGGTTTTGTCAGTTTTTTCGGTTTTTATGGGTTATTTTTTGTTTCGGACGGTGTTTAGGCAGTGAGTCTCTTTTAATAAACCGATCATGAGATCGGTTTGGTCGATCAGCTCATTTTTTCTTACACCTTTAATATTGTTTGTTAGTCACTTAATTTCCTCTTTCTTGAGTTATTATTGTATTTTAAAAAGAGTAATGCTATGTTTTTCAAATTTTTATCCCAAAAGTGTTTCCCAAATGATGTGGCAATGGGGCCAAGTTTAATACCGTGACACCAATTGAATTTTGATTGGAAGTTGTTTACTTGACCCCACTGTCACAACATTTGGGAAACATTTTTGGGATAAAAATTTGAGAAGCATAGCATTACTCTTTAAAAAATTTTGGACTTGTGTTGAATGTAGGAAAGCGGAATAGTTTTGGGATATTGGGTCATAGACCCCTTAAAATTAAGTGTGATAGCCAAAAATCCACACGATTTGGATATTTTTATAAAGTCCGTCACTACTTTATGAATTTGGAGAAAGCCCCTCTTGGAACAAAAAAATGACTAAGACAATATTATCTGTCAACTTTACGTCATCATAACTCACTCGATTTTTAGCCTTTTTGAGTGATTTTTTTTTTATTTTTTATTTTTTTTATTTCATGTATTTCTTCGAGATCTATTTAATGGAGTTGAAAATTGAACAAAAGAAAGTAATTTTGAATCTCATTTTTTTATTTTATCTGTCAAAAGAGATGAGATTTTCTATTTTGACAATATTATCTGTCAATTTTAAACCACCATATCTCACTCGTTTTTTTTTTTTTTTTGCCTTTTTGAGTGATCTTTTTATTTTTTAAATTTCATATATTTCTCCGAGATCTATGCAATGGAGTTGAAAAATGTGCAAAAGAAAGTAATTTGGAACCTCATTTTGTTATATTATCTGTCAAAACCGATGATAATATTAATTGTCAACTTTAAACCATCATATAACTCACTCGTTTTTTAGCCATTTTTAGTGATTTTTTTTTTATTTCGTATATTTCTTCGAGATCTACGCAATAGAGTTGAAAATTGTACAAAAGAAAGTAATTTGAAACTTTATTTTTTGACTTTATTTGTCAAAACAAATAAAATCACTCCTATTGAAAAAGCTATTCAATTTGCTGATAAATTCCCAGATGAAATTTTGATCTGTTTTGACAAATAATATTAATATAATACGTCAACTTTAAACCACAATAATTCACTCATTTTAAGCCTTTTGAGTGATGTTTTTATTTTATTTTATTTTTATTTCATAGATTTATTTCATGTTTTTATTTTATCATCTGTTTTGACAGATAATACTAAGTTAAACAATCACAATTTTCTTATTTTTGGCCTTTTGGGATGATTTTTTTTTTGTTTGTATTTCATGTTTTTATTCGAAATCTACGCAATGGCCGTGGAAATTTTACAAAAAAAGATACGCTACAGCCTGATTTTGAGATTTATCTGTCTAACAGACAGATAATATTATCTATTTATATTAACGTCGATAACTTTATCAATTCTTGGACTTTTTGGATGGTTTGTTTTTAGATCTATGCACCTATGGTGCCAATTTTATGAAAGGAATATGTTTTTGTTATATTTATGCAAAAAAAAAAAAAAACACCGTTTTTCATATTTTTTTAGATTTTAGTTTTCTTTTCCTCATTATGTTATGGTCAATGTTGATCTCAGTTGATAAGTTTCATTTTACTGATTCCAAAACATCAAATTTTACAAAAAAAAAGGGACTTGTAGAACAAAAGTTATAGCAATTTGAAGTTGTTTAGAGATAAAAAGAACCTAATGAGTTAAAGAAAAGTAGCATAAATTTTAGCTTGGAAGGTTTTTAGTTGAGAGAGCTATGGCCGAAGCCCCCAAAGAGAATCCTAACAGAGTTAACAATGTATGTGAAAGTATTGATGTACCCTCAAGTATAGTTTCATAATCATTAAAATCACCTCATTACGGAAAGATCAAAATTTTTTTTATTTATTATTTCATGGGGAGGGAGTAATATTCGATCTCCGAACGTATACATTGGAGCAACACTTATGTGTCAATCCCTTGCCACTTGGCTATGGCTCACTGGCCGAAAAGATCAATTTACCCCCTAAGATTTGCCTCAAAGACGGAGATAGAAGGAAAATAATATATTTAGGAATTTGACATCTATATATATTTTTGACTTGAAAAGATTAAGATAATCATTTTAAAACTACGAGGAAGATGACTGTATTTATGACATACATCAAAAGAGCTCTGAGCTATTTGTTCAAAATATCTATATAATAAGTTATAGCGGTGGGTCCTATCCTTTTTAATCTAACTTTCAATCTCAACCGTTGAGACAAGACTGGATATTTTACTCCGTTGGATGATTTGTCCCACAAAAATTATGTTAAATCTAATCTATAGGGAAATCATCTCACACAAATTTTTGATTTGGTAAAATCTAGAGTTAATACTAACCCTTTTATAAAACTTACCAGTTTGAAATTTAAATAACTCATCAAAATCTTCAAAAGGAAAGAAAAATGGTAAGTTTGAAATTTAAATAACTCATCAAAATTTCAAAAAGAAAGAAAAATTAATAACATCATTGCAATATTTTAAATTTTTATTTTTTTTTGAATTTTCTTCTTTTTTGTAAAATTATGCAAATAAATTTGTTTGTTTGTTTTTTTTTTATTATTTTTAATGTACACATGTATATGCATTTATGATGAAGACAGTGCCCGTGGACACATGTACATGGGCAAATGCACGTTGGGGCTATTGCCCCCCTCAACTTTTCAAAATCACTATTTTACCCTATAAATTTCACATTATTCATTTTTACCCCTTAATTGCCCCCCTCAACTTTTCAAAATCACTCTTTTACCTTATTTAATACATTAGTCATACCCCCAACTTACATATTTCATTTTTGGATTATGCACCCCCCCGAACAAAACTCCTGGGTCCACCCTGTACATGTATATGCATCGCATAAAAATGTTTTGGGCATCTATACTTGAAGTTCAAAACAAAATTAAGGAAAGAAAAATCACGACCATCATGGCTATATTTAATCTGTTGGTATGGTCAATTGATTGGATTCGTTGCATTTTCTTGCAAGTCTATTGAGAGGGTGTTTTGTGAATCTTATGATTTTAAATTATATTATTTACACTTTTTGAACTAGAATGATTCCAAATTCCAATGGTCTTTTAAAGGATTAATTTATTTTTATTTTATTTTTTTCGCTTCGTGCCCACGGGCACGGGTTATAACTAGTATATATATATATATATATATACACACACATACGGGATTTGCTTCCTGCAACACAGATGGTGTAGTATATCATTGTATGCAATTTAAGTTGCCATTACATATTTCTGTTGACACAACAAAATATAGGACATTTTAGTAATTTCATTATGTATAAATTATATGATATGCATCTAAATTAGATACGTATAGATATGAATCTAAATTATATAATCTATATAGATCTTAGACCTCTTAATCTTAAAAAAAAAAAGAAAAAAGAAAAAGAAAAAAAAAGATGATGTTATTGACACTCCATCATTAAATCATGCCTTAGTTCAATGATAGAGTGCCAATAATTCCATAAAAAAAATTACTAATAATAATGCTAACATACATATGTTATAGACCAAAAGATTCTATGTGATCCATGTAATGATAGTTTAGTGAAACTGTCGTGCCGTGCGATCCATGTAATAGGAGTGTCCTTGTGAATGTAATAGGAGTGTCCTTGTGAATGCCCCCGTCCTTTGTGAAGGTTTTGCTTAGAGTTTGTTTGTTTGTTTGTTTGTTTTTTTTTTTTTTTTCAATTTCTTTGTCTTTGTTTGCTCCTCTTTGTGTTCTTTTGGATTCAAGGAGTTAGATTTTAACACAAGTCTTGAAATAGTAGATTGGATTTGGTTATCTTTAGGATATAGTTGGTGGTTTTGACTTCTCCTCTACTCAGTGGCAGACATGGCCAGTGCAATTTCTGGGAGTTTTTTTTTCTTAGTGTTCTAGCCCAGCCCATGTGAGATTCAAACCAGTCTAGCCCACTGAAAAAAAATCCATATTGGGGCCCAAAAGATTCGAACTCCGCATGTGTTGATGAGAGATTGGACAATCAAACCACTTGAACTAACTGTCATTTTCTAACGAAACATTTCAACCATTATGTATTTGTTTCAGTAACTTTTTAATGAATTATTATAGTAATAATATGATCTGTTACACCATGAGTCCATTCGGACCATTCCTAGATGATATATTTACTTATACACATTATTTGGCCTAATTGTAATATAGTTCATTCTAAATATTTGATCTAGGGGTGTCAAACGGGATGAATTGGCCCGCCCCGCTCCGCCCCAATTCGCCATTTGGCGAGTCACTACTCGTCCTGTCCCGTGGACGAACTCAGCTCGTGACTCAATTCATTGGGTATGGGTCCGGGGCGACTTCCATTTTTGTAACCCACAACTGGTCCCGTGACCCAGCTCGTCTAACCCACTGACTCGCCACCAACTCGCTTTACCTCGTAACCCGCCTCGTCTCGCGGACCCACCCCGCCCCGCCTCACCAACTCGTGAATAAAATATTTTTATTTAATTGTTTTCAAATAAACTATTTATTAATAAACAATTTTATTAAACTTTTAAGAAGAAAATAAATATATTTTTAAAAAAAATAGTTTTCAAATACTTTTTTCAACAAACAATTTTTAAATAAACTATTTTTTAGAAATTTTTTTTTATTAAAAATAAAATTAAGCTTTTGCAAACAACTCGCGGGCTAACTCGTGGGCTAATTCGTCAACTAACCCGCGGGTTAGCCGCCCCGCCTTGCCTCGTCCCGTTGACCCACGAATTAATGGGTTGGGGCGAGTCACCCTATATCCCTTACCGAGTCAATTCGCCCCGCCCCATCTATTTCGCCGACCCGCCTCGTGGCTTGCCAAAATTCACCCAACTCGTCAAGGTGGCTGGGCGGGCCACCTCGTTTGACACCTCAAATCTGACCTGATTAACACTTATTTTTTAAAAAAAATATTTGATCCAACATTTTGTTTTTCTTTCACTCCATGTTTATTTACTTTTGTAGGTTATAGACCAAAAAAAAAAATTTTACAGAGTATCTATGGACCAAATAGACCAAAAAAAAAAAAAAATTTGGGGCGAACCTCCGTAAAATACGGCACAGTCTGTATACACGTCTGTTCAATCCCTCTACTGTCGTGCTGCCTTTTCATGCATGGTGTAGCTTTTGCTACCATGGAAACTCTTCAAGCAACTTTTGGTTGCTCCTTTGAGTGAAGTTTCTTCACTCTTTCGGGCTCGACTTTGTGTTAACTTTACTCTTTGGGTTGGTCTATACTATTTTTAAGGTTGAAGTAGTCTTGGGTTCTGGTTCTCTTCACGTGGCGGTCTCTATGACGTGATGGTTAGTTTTTCACGCAGCTTGCGGAGTGGTCTTTGGCTTTCTCTAGATCCCTAACTTTTGTACTCTTTTTTTTTTTTTTTTTTTTATTGTTCTTGTTATTTTTGTTTTTTTCTTTGTAATGTTTACCCTTTTGTGTTAATTAATTAATAAATTCTAGTTTCCAAGCCAAAAAAAAGAAGAAGTGACATTGTCCTCATATTCGGCTTATTTATGTGCCTTTGAGTTGACATTGGGATTATTAACATGTGATGCTCCTTGGAATATTTACATTTCTGTTAATATTATGTATGAAGTTTAGAAGTCAGTTTATTATTTTTTTAAAAATAAAAAAATGTCAATAATAAATAAAAATTAAAAAAAGTCATCACCAAAATTAAAAAAACATCAACTTTTGAATAGTCATTTTGTGTTTAGTCTATCTTTTGTTTTCAGCGTTGTGAACTTACATCAAAACGTTAGTGGCTCCTAACGTTGTGAAGAGTTACACCCGACATCGAAAGGAGTTGCTCTTTGCATTCTAAAGAGTTTGCTCCCAACGTTTCGAAAAATTATTCCCACAGTATAAAGTGTTGGAAAATTGGAAGGATACGGCTATGATTTTTAAAGAATATAAAAAAGAGAGAGGAATTTTCTATTTCTCAAATGGGAAGAGAGAAGGCTATTTTATAAGACAAATTGCCCAACGACCATTTTATTAAAAACAGATTTAATAGCCTCCAACGGCCATATTTTTAATATAGGAGTTAATAACCTCCAATGGCCACATTTTTAATACAGGAGTTAATAGATTTAATAGCCTCCAACGGCCGTAATTTTGATACAGCATACTAGTTGCATCAATGTAAATGACTTTGTTTGCATTTTTGAAATAAAAGGCCCAAGTCCAAATAAGATAATTCCAACAATCCCCCCCCCCCCCCCCCCCCCCCCCCCCCTCTATTTCAAAAATTTAAACAACATATAAAAAGAAGTGGAGCAAAAGAATTCAATGCATCAAAACTGGTGTCTTTAGGGCGATGAACCAGTCCCTAGGAATACAAGAAGTGATTTACAGGAATTTGGTGAAATAAAAATTTCTATGAACAGAATCCCTTATTGTAAACCAGTCGTCTTGTACCCACATTGACTCATCAAAATCTGAGCAACTCTAATCGGTGTGGCGCCTCTAGGCCCTGCGCCAGTCCTGAATTTTCATAAGTGCTCTAGAAAACTTGCCCAAGTTTTCATAGAAAGCGGCCCACTTTCACACTTATATAGGTGAATCCATCAGGTATGCATTGCAATTAAACATACCATCCAATTTATATGGACTATGGAATTCATTAAGAGTTTAACTCAACCTTTCACATTGCAATTGCACTATACACCATAGGAAGGGACAATAACATAATAAACTTATAGCGCATCTCCAATCAACCAATGACTTGTTATTACCCATATGAACCTATTTCTTGGGTTCTCCAATTACATAGGTTGAGTTACCATCATTGTTGATTTTTGTTATAGGCTTAAGTCCCATTCCCCTCGATGTTTCATACACTAGTTCTCTTCCCTAGTGATTTTATTAAATGATCAGTTAATTTCACTTATGACCTCACAAACATAATAGATATATCTTCATCATCAAGCAATTGCCTCACAAAGTTATGTCTTAGGCGTATATGCCAACTCTTGCCATTATAGGACTTATTTATAGCTCGGCCTATTGCTGCCTGGCTATCTCAATGTAAAGGCACTGATGGAACTGGTTATTTCAACTAGGAACATCTACTAAGAAGTTGCTAATCCACTTAGCCTCAGTACTAGCTTTCTCAAAAACTACAAACTCATATTCCATCATTGCCTTAGCCGTGCAAGTTTGCTTGGACAACTTCCAAAACACTGCACCTCCACTAAGCGTGAAAATAAATTCATTTGTTGATTCGTCTCATTTGAATCCGAAAATCAATTCGTATTACTTTATCCTTCTAAAACTGTAGGAAAACCATAATACATTTTTCCGAATTCATTTCTTCCCGGAATAAATATTGGGCCACATTGGACATATATAATATAGTCATTATAAAAAGTTGAAGCAAGACTCAACTAAAAACATGCTTCATCACTAAGTTATTTGAGAAGTCAGTTTACTCAAATCTTTTCAAAATATTCCGAGTAAAACTTGTACAATATTATGTTCCAAAATTCACAACCTCAAGCTTTCTAAAAAGCTTGTAAAAACCACATTTTTTTTTTCAATAAATCTTATTTTCCAATTCTCAAAATTTTCCTTTCTAGGCACTACAAATTTCTCCTCCAAGAAAAAAAAACGGTTTCTCAAAAGTACAAAATTGAGATTCACATATCCTACCAAATGAGCATAGAGTATTGCTAAAATAAAAATTGCTTTTTGCATCATAATTCTTTCATTTGAACAAGCTCATGTATCTCAATTTCTCTTTTATAAGAAAGAAATGCATAACAGGCGGGCCTCTACATCAATACTTTTGGGAAAATATCGTAGGTAGAAAAGTGCCAACTCATCAGAATAATTCTAAGCTTGAGTATGCTCAAAATAAAGACATAGTAAGCACAAAATTTCATACTTAAAGAAAATAAACTTTTCTAACCCCCACCATGTCTTTATCCACAAAACTCATAACATAAAGCTGGCGTGTAACACTTAGCATATATCTCATGTATTATTTAACTATCACATTCCTTTTGATGAATCATAGCACATCCATTTTTGAATAATCAAACACTCGAAACAAAACAACTACAAAAAGATTTGTAATCAATTTGTTTTTTTTTTTTTTTTAAACTAAGAGCTCTTGTAATTTATATCTCTAAAATTACACTCGCTTCATCCAAATCCTTTCATATTAAAATTAAGTGACAATAATTCTTGGTGTTTTCTATAATCTCTAATATAGAGCCAAGAGTAAATCATCTCCAAGTTAACATGTCACTTTCATTAATTTTAAAACGATTTGAAATAATAGTTGAATCAAGATTTTCAAATCAGTAGTTGGATGCTGAATTTTAAACCATATAGCAAGTATTGTATTCACACCTTATTCTTATTTGGATCTATAAAATTCTACCGGTTTATCCAAACAAATTTTCTCCTCTAACTCTACATTTAAAACTGCGATTTTAACATCCTTTTAATAAATATATAACTCACAAATATCAGCAACAACTAATAAATTAATGGATGTAAAACAGGAGAATAGGTATCAAAAACTCAACATTTTTCTTTTAGCTTAAAACACTTAGCTACAAAAGTAGCTTCACATGTTTTCAATATAACCATCGGGTTCAAAAGTTTAAAGATGTAAGAGCATGCTCTAAATAAATAGGATATTCTTCTAAAAAATAATTTAGCACTTAGATTTCTTATTCCTCCGTGGTTCAAATTCTCTGTCATAATATCTATCATGCATTCTAGACTCAAAAAATCTAAATGGGACAAAAATAGGTGGTTGAGAACCCCACTATTCCTCAATTTATGAAGAGATAAATGCTTATAAAAATAAGCACCGATAGATTCAAAAGTCACATAGATTTTTATGTCCAAAAATATATAAGCATAACTGTTAAATTCATATTCTACTACTCTATTAGCAATTTCGTTAGGATTAAAAATCCTAACATAAGCTAAATAATCCAATATTCAAAAATAATAAATTTTTTTTTTTAAACAATACTCAAAAAGAGTAATTTCCATTTTAGAGTGGGGTACACTATCGAAAAACAAAAAAAATATATATTTCAATAAAGCTTGTCTTCAAATATTTAAATCATCTCAATTGGACATCAAACCAATAAGATTTCGATAGTCAAATCTATTTAGTCCATAGAAGCAAAAAAGGTTTACACGAAATCAAACACACCCAAGAGTTTTGGGTTTCAAAAGGTGCACTACTGTCTTATAGTATCATGAAAAGGTGTAAAGGACAATGCATTCATTAGTAATATTGAATTACAATTGATATTGTTTTGTAATTAATTCAATACCATTACTTCTATGACTATGCATGTGGGACCCCGACCCGCCGTGGTGGGAATACCTGCTAGTACAACTCAACTAATCAACAACATTAAATTTAACCTGTGATTAATGGATTTATACAAAAACACCTTATTATAGAACTTAAAATATTCACACATCCAAGGTATTATACATTAACCTAATCCAACACAACCAAACATAAAAGTTAAGTATTTACAACATCCTGCAAAAGTTACAACTAAATTGTATTTTACAATTTTCCGACAAAATACCACTCTTGTGGTCAACCCATAGCAACCCACAGCAACCCCAGACCTATGGCAGTGCAATTCCTAATTCAGCTTCATTAAAGGGGTACCTGCACAAGAAATCTGTGTGGGCGTGAGCAAATCCACGGCTCACGACAACTAGATAAAACAATATGCAAGTTTAAGCATATAAACAGCCCAGCACAGCACAAATACAGCATTTATGCAATATTAAAATGCAACTCATACATGCCGTGACTCACACACCCGGGCCCATCAGCTTTAGCCTTTCGCGGCTTATTACCAAGTTTTCAGCTACTTGGTTTAACAGCTCAGCAATGTAAGTGCATAACATACAGTTCATGTCATGCCAGCTATATATATAAACATAAATTGCAATACAGCAATATCTAGAAGACCCACCTCAAGTTCGGCAAGTCAATGAAAGTCACCTTTCTACTCGCTCCTCGGTCAACTCCTTGGGTCCGCTACTACTAACTTCGGTCCCTGAAATCTTAAAAATTAGATTTCATAGCAAATATAATTTCAATTTAGATAATAATTCACAAATCTTATAATAACAAAATAATAATAATAATAATAACAACCTAAGCTTTCCAACTGACAAAAATCCATATTTCCCAAACTTCAATTTCATAGCTAGTAAGTAAAAATAAACAACTTCTATAATAAATAAAAATGTAGAAAGAAACAACTTCCATAATAAGTAAAAATTTAAGAAATTCAAGTTGTAATTGAAACAATCCAAATTCCCAAAATCACACCCAAATAGCCCCTAATTTCTAACTTTCTCTCTCTACCCAAGTCAAGTTTATATATATATATATATATATAACAACTCTTCCATGGAGGCTTTCAAGTTCTACTAACTCTTGGAGACATAAATTTTCAATAACATATAACTCAAAATAATATTCACAATACATATATAAAAAAAAAAACTCACATCTAACATTGTTCACCACAACCATCAAATAAAAATCAAGAACCCATTTTTAGCTTCTAAAGCTCAAGAACATCTTCAATGGTGTTTTACCCAAATCATAACCCAATTCTTCCAAACCCAAAACTAACATTCTCTATATGCTTCTCAAATATGTTATTCTAGCAAATTTAAATATCAAGTTAGAATCAACAATTTTTACAAACCAAGCAAGACCCATAAGCTAGAGGTTTAAAAACACACACTACACCAAGAACACACACTAATCTCTACTACTCTTCCCAACTCTTCCCAATTCAACTCTTTCAAAACTTGTTGTAAGAGTAATCCAAAGCATTAAAAATATCATTATAACAACAAAAATCAACACACAAATAGATTTGAAACAACAATTTTCAAGAACCCATAAGACCCAAAAGCTTCAAATTTCATCCATGGTGGTTACCACTTCAAACCCAACTCAATCCTTTCAAGACTTAAACTATGAGTGTTTCAAGACATTAATAACATATTCTTAACACCAAAAACATCAAAATCAAAACCCAAACAAAAATTCAATTTTCGGATTTATTAAAAACCCTTAAATTTCAACACCCCAACAATTGCAAAATCAACAATACTCAAGCAAAACTTGCCATACATGGTATACATATCACCCAAGGCATATAAAACACATATTCACTATCAAAACCAACCCCACAAATCCCCAATTTTCGGATTTCTACCAAACCCTAAAAACACATCTTGCAAACTAGCTCAAAATTCAAGTTTAACATGAAAAACTTCATACCACACCATATATACATATCAAAGAGCATTTAAGCAAGTTCTAAAACATTAATTTACAACTTTAATCCCTTAATTTCATATTCTAAGAAAAGAATTCAAAAGCCCCAATTCTCACTTTCAACAAATTTCACATACCTAGGGTGTAGAAGATGAAATTTCCTCCCTTTCTTCCCAATTTCTATGTCTTCTTCCCTTTACTCTTCTTCTTTTTCTTCTTCTTCTTCCCCTCTTCCTCTCTTTCTCTTCTCTTCTTCTTCACTGTAACCCTCTCAAGCTATATAGTCAAGGAGACTAACGTATCTCCCTAAAATTGATTTTTTAACTTTTTAAAAATTATGTTTAACACCCCCCAACTTTCTTTAAAACAGGCACTTGAGTTCCCAGAGTTCCTAAACTTTCCCATATCATCTTTGTACCCCCAAGAAGAGTTATTTCCTTACTCAAAATCCCAAAAATGGAATTTTTCAGTTCTAACCCAACACATAATTATTTAATAATTAACAGCTCAGCATAAAAAAAATTTAATAATAATTCAGCTTAAATAATTAAATCATAGAAATTTAAATTTTAAATAACTTAGTTCAGCTTAATAGAGTAAATGATTTATTATTTTAATATTCTTTTCGGGTTCGGGTCTCACAGCTCTCCCCCCGTTAAAGAATTTCGTCCCCGAAATTTACGTACCTTGATCAAATAAATGCGGATATTGCTTCTGCATGCTCTCTTCCGTTTCCCAGGTCATTTATTCTATAGCTTGACTCCGCCATAGTACCTTCACCATTGGAATCGATTTATTTCTCAGCTGCTTTATCTGTCAATCAAGTATTTGCACAGGCTTTTCCTCGTAAGTTAGATTTTCATCTAGCTCAACCGGTGGTGTTGTGAGAACATGTGAAGGATCTTTCACATACTTCCTTAGCATCGACACATGAAAAACATCATGTAGTCGCGATAACTCCTGAGGCAATTTTAACTTATATGCAGCATCTCCAATTCTTTCTAGAATTTCATAAGGTCCAATATACCTCGGCGCTAACTTTCCTTTCTTGCCAAATCTCATTACCTCTTTCCACGGAGAAACCTTTAAGAAAACTAAATCACCAACAGCAAACTCTAACTCTCTACGGCGAGTGTGTGTATAGCTCTTCTGGCGACTTTGTGAAACCTTAAGTTTATCTTGAATGACCTCAATCTTACTTACTGTTTCTTGAATGATCTCTGGTCCAAAAATTCTACCATCTACTTTACTTTCTCCAAGTTCACCCCAGCATACTGGCGTTCTGCATTTTCTTCCATAAAGAGCCTCAAAAGGCGCCATCCCAATGCTGCTGTGATAGTTGTTGTTGTAAGCAAATTCAATTAATGGCAAATATTTTTCCCAGCCACCCGTAAATTCTATCACACAAGCTCTTAACATGTCTTCTAATGTCTGAATAGTTCTCTCCGATTGCCCGTCTGTCTGCGGGTGAAAAGTTGTACTGGACTTCAGTTTAGTACCTAGAGCCTCTTGAACATGTCCCCACAAATGTAAAGTAAAGTTTGGATCTCGATTTGATACAATCGATACCGGTGCTCCATGTAATCTCACAATCTCATTTACATACAACCTTGCATACTGCTCAAGTGTAGTAGTAGCTTTAACCGATAAAAAATGTGTTGATTTCGTCAATCGATCAACTATCACCCAAATAGAGTCATTACCCCTTTGTGACTGAGGTAATCCCCGCACAAAATCCATCGTTACATGTTCCCACTTCCACTCTGGAATTGGTAAAGGTTGCAATAAGCCTCCTGGTCGTTGATGTTCAGCCTTAACTTGTTGACATACCAAACATCGGCTCACAAATTCAGCTACTTCTTTTTTCATTGCGGGCCACCAATAAAACTCTTTAATCGTCTTATACAGCTTCGTGCTCCCCGGATGCATAGCATAAGCAGAACTATGAGCTTCCTCTAGAATTTCTTTTCTAAGCACTGGATCTCGAGGCACACACATCCGTGACCCGTAACATAAGACCCCATCAGATCGAATAACAAAGTCATTTGTCTTTCCATTTATCACGTCATCTCTATACTG
Organism: Hydrangea macrophylla; assembly: GCA_033977485.1. Taxonomy (NCBI): domain Eukaryota; kingdom Viridiplantae; phylum Streptophyta; class Magnoliopsida; order Cornales; family Hydrangeaceae; genus Hydrangea; species Hydrangea macrophylla. Next base: position 112,373,645 of record CM066999.1, read on the forward strand.
TAATAGCCTCGTATCTGCAGCCTGTAATTCTCGAATTCGATCTACCAAAATCGGCCTAACTTCAAATCGTGCCACAAATACTTCTGTTTCTAACATTGATAATTCTGCTCGAACTGTCTTCATGTCCCGAAAAAAATCAACCGTTTTACACTACATACACGATATTTTTCCTAACGATTTTCGGCTCAAAGCATCTGCTACCACATTTGCTTTCCCCGGATGATAATGAATAGAGCAATCGTAATCCTTGATTAATTCCAACCATCGTCGTTGTCTCAAATTTAGCTCCTTCTGTGTAAATAGATATTTCAGACTCTGATGATCGGTGTAGATCTCACAACTTACCTCATAATAGTAATGACGCCACAGCTTTAGTGCAAAAACAATTGCAGCTAACTCCAAATCATGTACTGGGTAGTTTAGCTCATGTGGTTTCAGCTGTCTCGAAGCATAAGCTACAACCTTTCCATTTTGCATTAAAACACCACCTAACCCTTGGTGTGACGCATCAGTATAAACTACAAAATTATCAGTACTTGACGGAAGAATAAGCACTGGAGCTCTCGTCAAGCAATTCTTCAATTCTTGAAAACTGTTTTCACACTCTAAATTTCAATCAAACCTCACTCCCTTTCTAGTCAGCTTGGTTAATGGCAAGGCAATATTTGAAAAGTTCTGAATGAAGCGACGGTAATAACCAGCTAACCCCAGAAAACTTCAAATTTCTGTCACATTCATAGGCCTTGGCCATAGAGATACTGCTTCAACTTTCTTTGGATCCACGGTAATTCCTTCTCCCGTAATCACATGCCCCAGAAAAGCAACTTCTGTCAACCAAAATTCACATTTGCTTAATTTTGCATATAATTGCTCCTCCCTCAATTTTTGTAATACAAGTCTCAAATGGATTTCATGCTCTTCTATGCTACGTGAATAAACGAGTATGTCGTCGATGAAGACAATAACAAACATATCCAGAAATGGTTTGAACACTCTGTTCATCAAATCCATAAATACAGCAGGCGCATTAGTCAGCCCAAAAGGCATCACTAAAAACTCAAAATGTCCATAATGAACACGAAAAGCTGTTTTCTCAACATCACTCTTTCGAACCTTTAACTGATGGTAACCGGACCGCAAATCAATTTTTGAGAATACTTTTGCCCCCTGTAATTGATCAAAGAGATCGTCTATCCTTGGCAATGGGTATTTGTTTCGTATTGTCATCTTATTTAACTGTCGATAGTCAATACACAGCCGTAAGGTTCCGTCTTTCTTCTTAACAAACAGGACTGGTGCACCCCACAGTGACACACTCGGTTGAATAAAACCCCTCTTGAGTAAATCATCTAACTGGATTTTCAACTCCTTCAATTCAGCAGGTGCCATTCGATATAGTGGAATTGAAATAGGCCTAGTACCAGGTACTAAATCAATACCAAACTCCATCTCCCTATCCGGTACATCTCCAGGTAATTCTTCGGGAAACACGTCAACAAATTCTTTTACTACCACTATTGTTTTTATCTGTATCGTTTCTTTTGCATCACCGATCACATACGCAATCAAATATTCACAGCCCTTACATAATTTCTGTCTAGCAGCTATAACTGACATTAAACTTGTTGGCATTACCCGCCGCTCACCACAAAATGTGAATTCAATTCCATTCGGAAACTGAAAGTTAACTTCCTTATTAAAGCAATTAATTGACGCATGAAACGTCGACAGCCAATCCATACCCAAAATAATATCAAAGTCCTCTATGTCCAAAGGTAATAGATTAACCCCCATTTCATGATTTTCAATTTGTACCGTACACCCCTTATAAATCCAATCAATTGTAATTTTATCTCCTAAGGGCGTGGACACGACTAACTTCTCGTTCAATTCAACTAAATAATCATCAAAAATTTTCGCAAAAGTTCTAGATATAAACGAGTGCGTAGATCCCGAATCAAATAAGGTGTGTGCAACATAATTTGAAATCAAGATCATACCAGTCACAACTTGAGGTGTCGCTTCAGCATCTTTCTTTGTTAGTGTAAAGACCCTTGCTTGACCTCCTGTTCCACTAGAGCTTGAACTACCTCGCGGTTGTCCTCTGCCCTGGCCCCTGCCTCCGCCCGACGACACTGTAGCCGATGATACTATCTCAGCCCCAGTCGGACAATCTCTAGAAAGGTGACCCGGCTGGCCACACTTATAACACTCCCTTTGATCAGGCATAGTACAATCTCGAACTACGTGACCTGGAGTCCCACACTGGTAGCAAGTCACCCCTCCAGAAAAACTCCGGCTCGCCGGTGGTCGTATTACACTAGACCTTGAACCACTTGCACTACTAGTTCCTCCACCCTTTCTTGGTAGAAATAAACCCCGACCTCTACTTGGAACGTCTTGCATTCTCGGTCTTGGTCCTCCCCGACTAGATCCACCCGGTTCCACTCTCCCTCGCTTTTGTTGACTTTGGAAGGCTCGACTTTCTTGTACATCTTTCTCAACCAATTTAGCTCTTTCCACCAATTCCATGTAATTACGAACATTCAATGCGGACAGTTTTGATCGAATAGGAAATTGTAACCCATCTTGAAATTTTCTGCATTTGTCATATTCATTCTCCACATGCTTTACTGCGAAGCGGGATAAAGAAGTGAATTGCGCCTCATATTCCTCCACAGTATTTTTCCCTTGTTCTAAGTGTATGAACTCTCGTCGTTTCTCGTTTCGAAAAGCTTCTATAAAATACTTCTCATAAAACATATTTCTAAACTTCTCCCATGTAATCGTATTTAGCTCTGTATTCCCCACAACCGGCGTCGTTAGATGGGCTTTGGTGTCCCTCCACCAATCCTTAGCTCGATCAGTAAATTTGAAGGCTGCCAACATTACCCATTGATCACCCCCAATTTGCATTACTTCAAATATATCTTCCATTCCTTTAAACCACTGTTCGGCTTCTAATGGTGCTCCAATTCTCGAATATGCAGGTGGATGATATTTCAAAAAAATTTCATAAAGTTTCCCAATTTCATCTTTTTCCTTAGCTTTACTTGACCCGGCTACAGCTGTCTCAATTTTCGTATCAAAATATCGGGCCATTGATTCAAACATCTGTTCAGGATGAGACGTTTGCCCATACTCCACTGGTCGTGCTTGTTCAACTTCTTGATTTCCCAAGGGTTGGTGTGTTCCCTCCCCTTCCTCCTGTCTGGTTCGTCTTTCCCCATCTATATATATAATATCTGCAACATACCACGTTTGCAATGCAAACACAATAATAATAGATTTATTAATCCACCATTAAATATACCCACACAACTCAACTCTTAAAGCACTGCCACAGTCTAAACCCATCCATACCATTCACAGAACCTATAACCTAAGCTCTGATACCAAACTGTGGGACCCCGACCCGCCGTGGTGGGAATACCTGCTAGTACAACTCAACTAATCAACAACATTAAATTTAACCTGTGATTAATGGATTTATACAAAAACACCTTATTATAGAACTTAAAATATTCACACATCCAAGGTATTATACATTAACCTAATCCAACACAACCAAACATAAAAGTTAAGTATTTACAACATCCTGCAAAAGTTACAACTAAATTGTACTCCCTCCGTCCCATAATAAGTGTCCACTTCCATTTTGCACAATGTTTAAGAAAGTTGTAATATATTAATTTTTTTGGTTCATTAAAGAGTCACTTTCCAATTTTACCCTTAGATGTGATGGGTGTTTGACCTTTTGCTTGTTTTGGGACCACAAATAAATGCTACTTTGTCTTTATTATAAGGGTAGTTTTGGAAAGTAAGTAAAATGTATATACCAATTTAGGAAAGTGGACACTTATTGTGGGACATCCAAAAAAGGAAATGTGGACACTTATTATGGGACGGAGGGAGTATTTTACAATTTTTCGACAAAATACCACTCTTGTGGTCAACCCATAGCAACCCACAGCAACCCCAGACCTATAGCAGTGCAATTCCTAATTCGGCTTCATTAAAGGGCTACCTGCACAAGAAATCTGTGTGGGCGTGAGCAAAACCACGGCTCACGACAACTAGATAAAACAATATGCAAGTTTAAGCATATAAACAGCCCAGCACAACACAAATACAACATTTATGCAATATTAAAATGCAACTCATACATGCCGTGACTCACACACTCGGGCCCATCAGCTTTAGCCTTTCGCGGCTTATTACCAAGTTTTCAGCTACTTGGTTTAACAGCTCAGCAATGTAAGTGCATAACATACAGTTCATGTCATGCCAGCTATGTATATAAACATAAATTGCAATACAGCAATATCTAGAAGACCCACCTCAAGTTCGGCAAGTCAATGAAAGTCACCTTTCTACTCGTTCCTCGGTCAACTCCTTGGGTCCGCTACTACTAACTTCGGTCCCTGAAATCTTAAAAATTAGATTTCATAGCAAATATAATTTCAATTTAGATAATAATTCACAAATCTTATAATAACAAAATAATAATAATAATAATAATAATAATAACAACCTAAGCTTTCCAACTGACAAAAATCCATATTTCCCAAACTTCAATTTCATAGCTAGTAAGTAAAAATAAACAACTTCTATAATAAATAAAAATGCAGAAAGAAACAACTTCCATAATAAGTAAAAATTTAAGAAGTTCAAGTTGTAATTGAAACAATCCAAATTCCCAAAATCACACCCAAATAGCCCCTAATTTCTAACTTTCTCTCTCTACCCAAGTCAAGTTTATATATATATATATATATATAACAACTCTTCCATGGAGGCTTTCAAGTTCTACTAACTCTTGGAGACATAAATTTTCAATAACATATAACTCAAAATAATATTCACAATACATATATAAAAAAAAAACTCACATCTAACATTGTTCACCACAACCATCAAATAAAAATCAAGAACCTATTTTTAGCTTCTAAAGCTCAAGAACATCTTCAATGGTGTTTTACCCAAATTATAACCCAATTCTTCCAAACCCAAAACTAACATTCTCTATATGCTTCTCAAATATGTTATTCTAGTAAATTTAAATATCAAGTTAGAATCAACAATTTTTACAAACCAAGCAAGACCCATAAGCTAGAGGTTTAAAAACACACACTACACCAAGAACACACACTAATCTCTACTACTCTTCCCAACTCTTCCCAATTCAACTCTTTCAAAACTTGTTGTAAGAGTAATCCAAAGTATTAAAAATATCATTATAACAACAAAAATCAACACACAAATAGATTTGAAACAACAATTTTCAAGAACCCATAAGACCCAAAAGTTTCAAATTTCATCCATGGTGGTTACCACTTCAAACCCAACTCAATCCTTTCAAGACTTAAACTATGAGTGTTTCAAGACATTAATAACATATTCTTAACACCAAAAACATCAAAATCAAAACCCAAACAAAAACTCAATTTTCGGATTTATTAAAAACCCTTAAATTTCAACACCCCAACAGTTGCAAAATCAACAATACTCAAGCAAAACTTGCCATACATGGTATACATATCACCCAAGGCATATAAAACACATATTCACTATCAAAACCAACCCCACAAATCCCCAATTTTCGGATTTCTACCAAACCCTAAAAACACATCTTGCAAACTAGCTCAAAATTCAAGTTTAACATGAAAAACTTCATACCACACCATATATACATATCAAAGAGCATTTAAGCAAGTTCTAAAACATAAATTTACAACTTTAATCCCTTAATTTCAGATTTTAAGAAAAGAATTCAAAAGCCCCAATTCTCACTTTCAACAAATTTCACATACCTAGGGTGTAGAAGATGAAATTTCCTCCCTTTCTTCCCAATTTCTATGTCTGCTACCCTTTACTCTTCTTCTTTTTCTTCTTCTTCTTCTTCCCCTCTTCCTCTTCTCTTCTTCTTCACTGTAACCCTCTCAAGCTATACAGTCAAGGAGACTAACGTATCTCCCTAAAATTGATTTTTCAACTTTTTAAAAATTATGTTTAACACCCCCTAACTTTTTGTAAAACAGGCACTTGAGTTCCCAGAGTTCCTAAACTTTCCCATATCATCTTTGTACCCCCAGAAAGAGTTATTTCCTTACTCAAAATCCCAAAAATGGAATTTTTCAGTTCTAACCCAACACATAATTATTTAATAATTAACAGCTCAGCATAAAAAAAATTTAATAACAATTCAGCTTAAATAATTAAATCACAGAAATTTAAATTTTAAACAACTCAGTTCAGCTTAATAGAGTAAATGATTTATTATTTTAATATTCTTTTCGGATTCGGGTCTCACAATGCACGTTTTCAAGCATATATAACATCCAATATGACAGTGTATATGAGCTAGTAAGATCAAGAGGTGCACTGGGACGAAAGAGTGCACTGTTTGGGAAAACGTTACGAAATTAAACACGTGCTATATGTTTAAGTATTATCAAACACAGGCCCATACCATTTATGAAACAAAAACTATATCCATGTGCAGTATCTGAGATTACAAAGCAGATTGACAGAATTTCCAAACTGCGTTTCCAAAGTATAAACAAAACAAAACCGAACGAGATTTATAATCCAAATTGCGAAGCAGAGGATTTACAATTTTCAAAAACTGATTTTTCATATTTCAGATTATCCCAACTGAGAACACAGTTTTAAAGACACAACCCAAATATATGTGGCTTTAATCAAACCTACATTAGGATTTTCGGGTTTTAACAATTTTATTTTATTATTATTTTTAAATATACAAAAGAAAACCAATTTCCTTATAATTAAAAATTGCATTGGTTATATATATATATATATATATTCTATACCCCTATAAGTAAAGATCATCAAACTTAAAACGACTTGTAGAGGTATGGGAAGTAAGAGGATGATCAAAGTTGATGGCAAAGGAAATTCATCTTACATTGTTGGAACTGTAAATAGAATAGAAATAATATTACCGGATCAATAGCCTCTTTGAAAAATCTGGGGTAGACTTTTCGCGACGATCATAGCAGCATCCGATTTGTTCTTAAGATTGTTGGAAAATTGGAAGGATGCGGCTATGATTTTTAAAGAATATCAAAAAGAGAGGAATTTTCTATTTCTCAAATGGGAAGAGAGAAGGCTATTTTATAAGACAAATTGCCCAACGACCATTTTATTAAAAACAGATTTAATAGCCTCCAACGGCCATATTTTTAATATAGGAGTTAATAGCCTCCAACGGTCATATTTTTAATACAGGAGTTAATAGATTTAATAGCCTCCAACGGTCATAATTTTGATACAGCATACTAGTTGCATCAATGTAAATGACTTTGTTTGCATTTTTGAAATAAAAGGCCCAAGTCCAAATAAGATAATTCCAACATAAAGTGCTGCTCCAAAACGTCATATAAATTAATGACCTTTTAATTTTACAAAAAAAAAGTTAATATATATATTTTTTTAATTTTTCAAAAAATAATAACTAACTTATAAATTCTATACAAAAAGTAGATTGAAAGTTAATTATATTTATCCCACGTTCCTTCCGACTTAACATGCTATTATGTGCTTTAAATTTGCTACCTGTCGTTCATTTTTTTGAGGTCCTCATAGCTTGATTTTTAACAAACAATAAGAAAGGGAAAATAACTTTTTATTGAATGAATCAAAAGAGAGAGTTCCAATACACTGACTATATAGTGAGTTGTTCACCTAACTAATTGACAGCTAGCTAGCTATTTAAAACAACCACCTAACCAACTTGTTAAGTCAAACTAATATGAACACCTAATCAACAATTGTGCTGAGTCATTATCTAATAGTCCCCCTCAAGATGGAATCATCTTGTCTTTGTGAGCCGAATGAATGTTGAGCACCCCCATCTTCTGTAATAAGGTGGAAAACTGAGCTGCACCAAGAGGCTTTGTAAAAATGTCTGCCAATTGATGTTGAGAAGGAACATGTAAAGTTTTAACAAAACCTTCTTGAATCTTGTCTCTGACAAGATGGCAGTCAATTTCGATATGTTTAGTGCGCTCATGGAAGACTGGGTTGGCTGCGATATGAAGAGCTGCTTTACTGTCACAGAAGAGTAAAGCAGGCTGAGGATGAGCTATGTGAAGATCCTTAAGAAATGCTAGCAACCAAGTGATCTCACAAACAGTGGCTGCCATGGATCTATATTCTGCCTCAGCAGAAGATCTGGATACAGTGTGTTGTTTCTTTGATTTCCAAGAAATCAGAGAGTCTCCAATGAAGATGCAAAAACCAGTGATAGATCTTCGGGAATCAGGACATCCAGCCCAATCTGAGTCAGTAAAAGCTTGAAGCTGAATTGATGACTTGGCACTGAAAAACAAACCTTGACCAGGGGTTGATTTAATGTATTGGAGAATTCGATGAGCAGCATGAAGATGAGGCATTCTAGGGGCAGCAAGAAATTGACTAAGCTTGTGGACAGAATATGATAAATCAGGTCTGGTGATGGTGAGGTATAAAAGCTTTCCAATAAGTCTTCTATACATGGAAGGATCAGTTAGAAGAGCACCATCAGAACTATTCAACTTACAATTTTGTTCCATAGGTGTGTTGACTGGTTTAGAGCCCAACTGACCTGAATCATGTAGAAGTTGAAGTGCAAAATGTCTTTGGGAAAGATTAATACCATTTGGAGTCCTAGCCACTTCCAAACCCAGAAAATATTTCAAGACACCAAGATCTTTAAGTTTGAATGCATTATAAAGATTGGTCTTGAGAGTGTTGATGGAAGATAGATCATTTCCAGCAATAATAATGTCATCAACGTAGACAAGAAGGGCTAAAAAAGAAGACTCATTCTTTTTAGTGAATAGGGAGTAATCAGATTTAGATTGGGTGAATCCTTGTGCCAAAAGAGTAGAGGAGAACTTAGAAAACCATTGTCTGGAAGCTTGTTTTAGCCCATATAGAGATTTATTCAGTTTGCAAACTAAACGGTCCCCTTTGCTGTGAAAACCAGGAGGTAAGGTCATGTATACTTCTTCTGGGAGATCCCCATGAAGAAAAGCATTGTTAACATCTAATTGAACAAGATGCCAATTATTAATAGCAGCAAGAGCAATAAGGCATTTGACAGACACTAATTTGGCTACTGGAGAAAAGGTTTCTAAATAGTCTATGCCCTCTTGTTGTGTATACCCTTTTGCAACAAGACGAGCTTTATACCTTTCCACAGAACCATCAGAATTTAATTTGACCTTGTAAACCCATTTGCATCCAATAGGATGTTTACCAGGAGGTAATGAAGTAACCACCCAAGTATCATTCTCTTCAAGGGCTGAGATTTCTGTTGACATAGCCTCCCTCCAGTGAGGGTATTTAACAGCTTGGTGATAAAATTCAGGTTCAAAATGAGATGAAATTGAAAGAGCAAGGTGTCGGTGATTTGAGGACAAACGTGAATAAGAAAGGAAATGGGCGATAGAATGAGGATTAGAAGAAAGAGAAGAAGAAGGTGGATTTGAGTTAGTTGCTAAATGACAATGATAGTCTTGAAGATAAGAGGGAGCTTTGGAGGATCTAGTAGATTTCCTAGTGGGAGCTGGTGCAGTAGTATTAGACTGAGACGAAGGGACAAGATATGGCTCTGCTGAAACAGGGACAGTAGGACATGGCTGAGAGGCCTCCATAGTCTCCTGGGAAGAAAAAGGAAAAGGAAGAGGTAGTTCTATAGAGGAATGAGAAGAGGAACCAGAAGAAGATTGGTTATAAGGAAAAATATATTCATGGAAAATGACATCTCTTGAGATAAAGGTAGTATTAGTAGCAAGGTCAAGTAATTTGTATCCTTTAATACCAAAAGGGTAACCAAGAAACATACACTTTCGTGCTCTAGGAGCAAATTTATGTCTATTTCTTGTGAGAGTGGATGCATAGGCAAGACAACCAAACACTTTAAGATGAGAATAAGATGGAACTTTGTGGAAAAGCTTTTCATATGGAGATTTGTTGGATAATAAAGGTGAAGGAATTCTGTTAATGAGATATACAGCTGTGAGGATTGCATCTCCCCAAAAATGTAAAGGTAGTGAAGATTGAAATAGAAGAGCCCTAGCAACATTTAAAATATGTTGATGTTTTCTTTCCACAACAGAGTTTTGTTGGGGTGTTTCCACACAACTTAATTGATGAATGATTCCTTTGGAATTGAAAAATTCAGTTATAGAAAACTCAAGTCCATTATCAGACCGAAGGAGCTGTATGTTAGTATGAAATTGAGTTTCAACAAATTGGACAAAAGAAATGAGCAGATGCTTGGTTTCAGATTTAGATTTCATAAGGTATACCCAAGTACATCTAGTAGAATCATCCACAATAGTAAGAAAATATTTGAAAATTGAAGTACAATCATCTGCAGTAAATGGTCCCCAAATATCACAATGTATTAAAGAAAAAGGTATGGATGACAAGTGATTGTTACATTTGAAGGGCAACCTTTTTTGCTTAGCAAGGGGACAAACAGGACAAGGACTGTCATTATGAGACAAAAAAGTAAAATCTGGTAAAAGATTTTTGAGTAAATCCATCCTAGCTTGAGATGGATGACCCATTCTGTAATGCCAGATATTATTTTGGGCAGCATTGCAGGCCAAAGAAGGAAAGACAGAAGACACACATTTATTTGAAGAAGCAGCTGTTGAAGCAGATGGTGAAACCTGAAAAATATAAAGGCCATCTCTTCTTTCACCCATCCCAATCACTTTCCATTGGGTGAGGTCCTGAAGGAAACAATGATCATGTAAGAAAACAAAGGAACATTGGTGGGATTGAGTAAGCCTACTTACTGAAAGTAAGTTAAAATTAAAGGAAGGGATATAAAGCACATCTGCAAGAATGATGGAAGCAGTAAGCCTGACAGATCCTATGTGAGTAACAGGAACAGAAGATCCATTTGGTAGCTTGACAAAAGTATTATATACAGGACTGTAAGATGTGAAAGAAGAGATAGAACTGGTCATATGATCAGTGGCACCAGTATCAACAATCCAGCTATCAGTAGATGTAAAAGATGCTGTCAAGACAGTAGAGGGAAAAGAGAAAACTGCTGATGTAAAATGTTTAATGTTACCTGACAATTGAGAGGATTCATTGTTAGGAGATGGATGAGAGAAGGAGGCTAGAGCAGCATTAGAAGTACCACTTGAAGAAGCATGAGAATTGATATAAGAAATCAATTGCTGGCATTGATCTTGACTTAATGCAAAAGGAAATGGACCAGTGGATGAAGGAGCTTCAAGACAATCTGATTGAGAACTAAACACTTGATTAGCCTGATGAGATGAGGCCTTGTCTTTAAACTTGTAACCAGGAGGAAACCCATGCAGTTTGTAGCACTTATCAACAGTATGACCAAGTCTCCCACAATGAGAACAGAGAGGTCTGTCTTTGCGAGGATATGGTTTGGGATGAGACATATAATGATTCTGTTTATACTGGTCAGTTTTGCTCATGAATGAAGCTTGATCAGAGACCGAAAGGATAGGAATGTGACCAATGTTCCTCTGTTCTTCATCTTGAACAACCATAGAAAAAACTTTGTTGATTGGGGGAAGAGGATCCACCAGAAGGATCTGACTACGAATGTGCGAAAAAGAATCATTTAACCCCATTAAAAATTGCATCACATACTCCGATTGTTGAGAACCACAAGTACATGTCCCATAGTTGGTTAATTCATCCCAAACACCTTTGAGTTTGGTAAAATAAGAATTGACAGTGAGTTGATCTTGATTCAGAGATGATAGAGTCTTCTTGAGTTGATAAATTCTAGGGCCATTCTTGCGAGAGAAACGATCTTTAAGGTCCAACCACATTTCTCGAGATGTGTTGATGTAAATCACACTTGCTGCAATTTCTCGAGAAATTGAGTTTAATAGCCATGAAAGGACCATGTTATTGCAACGAGTCCAAGAGGAGAAATTTGAAGAAGTTGAAGCTGGTTGCAAGATCGATCCATCAACAAACCCTAATTTGTTCTTCGCTGTTAAAGCCATGATCATTGATCGGCTCCATGTATTATAATTTTCTCCAGTAAGAGGTTGTGTAACAAGTACAGAACCAGGACTATCTGCATGGTGAAGAAAGAAAGGATCATCGATTTGATCCATGGGAGGAATCGGAACTTGAAGCTGAGGAGGCATAGTAGTGTTTGGTACGCAAGAAAATTGACGAATAGAGGAAAAGAAAAATCACTCGAGAATTGAAGAATTAATCAAGAAATTCTACAATGAAAGACAAGGAAAAAAAAAATCAATGACTAACAGTGTCTGAAGATTGCAGAGAAACAAAAAAAATGAAAAGAAAATCTGAAGAATGATGAGCAGAAAATCTAAAGAAGGTGAGAGAAAGTTTGGCGGAAGGTGAGAAAATTTCGTAGCTTTGATACCATAACAAACAATAAGAAAGGGAAAATAACTTTTTATTGAATGAATCAAAAGAGAGAGTTCCAATACACTGACTATATAGTGAGTTGTTCACCTAACTAATTGACAGCTAGCTAGCTATTTAAAACAACCACCTAACCAACTTGTTAAGTCAAACTAATATGAACACCTAATCAACAATTGTGCTGAGTCATTATCTAATAATTTTTATACAATCTTCACAAGTCTTTGTCACAACACTCAAAAGCCAAAAACTTTTGAGTCTCCTATTAACCCTTTTGTTTTGTTACTCTCCCACTTGGGAGGTATGTACGCCACTTATGGTTGATTTTCCTGGCACTTTTCATAGTGAATGTTTGTACTCTTTTTTCTTTGCACAAAAAAAAAAAAAAAAGTCAAAAATTTTATAACAAGATGAAGAATCACAGTATCATCTCTCTTCTTAGTCTTATACTTATTTCATTGTTCGCAACCATTCAAAACTTTAAGGCTCTGTTTTGCAAAATTCTAAAAGAGGATTTGATTCAGTCTATGTCTAACTTTTATATTATTTTTCTGGTAACCAAATTTGGTGAGTGTTAATTTATTACATAGGAATCGTGCCCAGTCTAATAAATTAGTTAAAATAGGTTCTATGTCAAACTAATATACACTTAGTTCTCACAAGAACCAAATAAAAAGTTAGACTTGGATTAAACCATATTCTATTTTAGATATTCCCAAACAAGAAAGAAAACTAGTTCCCCTCCATGCTTAAATAATAAATTTTCAAAAATCTTAAAATATAAATGAAACTTAAAAAGAGAGAAAAACAATTCACAAAATCCATGAACCAAACAAAGTCGTAGTAGTTTTTTTTTCAAAACTTATTTGTGATGTAAGAAAAATGCGGAAAAAAGAAACACAAAATTTAAAGGTTAGATTTGGTTATCAACTGTTTTTTCCCCCTTATTGTGTTCGTTATTAATCAACCAAAGAAAAATATTTTCCTCTTTATTTCTTTTAATTTCCTCACTAAATTCATGAACCAAACAAAATCTTAGGATATGTTTGATAATCCAATTAAGTGGTGAAAATGAAAACTTTCAACACTTATTTGTTTTCAGTGCATTTGACAATGTATCACTTAATTGAAACAGCAGTCAAACACCCACTAAAACTTTAAGTGAAAAATTCGATAATCACTGAATGCAGTCTATTTCAATACTTGAAATGCTATTTTCAGTATTGCAAATTTAATCGCTTAAAATTTTCAGTATTTAAAATTCAATACTTTGTTTTCAATTTTAGTAAACAAACCCTTAACACTCTCCTTTCGTTTTCTCTCACTAAATTCATAAACTAAACGATCTAGCCCAGACCCTATAAATTCCACTCCATTTGTGAAGGGGGAACTTTTATGCTACATTCTAGTGATTTTAATTAGTCGTATCATATAACTTTTTAATTTGATATCAAAATATTATAATTTAGTCCCCAATGTTACAACTTGGTCCCAAAAAATTTTGTAACTTGGAAAACCACTTTAATTTAAAATCAAAGTAATTTTCAAAGTTACGGTATATTTGGGACCTACATGTAATGTTTTGGGATAAAAATCACTAGAATGTATATGTACATCCAAAACTACATGAATGTATCATATACTATAAGCTATCTTTGTTAATGATATAATCACATGAACAGCACATTCACAGTGTACATTTTGACCAATTATTGAGCCGCAAATTAAGTGTGCTAAATTAGCCTAAAAGAGATCTGGTTTACGTAGTACTACAAGTCAAGGTCAACTCCTAAAATTACCAATATAACACAACACTGAATTAGGTATTACTCGGTTGGTACTTGGTGAAGTAAAGACTGGACAGAATAACGAGGAATCCTATATAATTTAGTCAAATTATACTACATTCAAAAGTCCACTACTCATTAGTTTAACTCACACTCCTACAATCATATTCATATATATACACACATGTGGAGCCACATGAACTCTTGAAATAAAATTTAAATTATATTAAACGTTCAAAACAACTCGAAATAAAGTTTAAGTTGCCCTACTAGAATTGGATATGACCCCACTGGAGAAAAATTACCTCAAGCCAATGTCAAACGGAAATGCTAGATGTACAAAAATATGCACAATCAAAGGCACAACCTGCTTAAAATTGTTGGATTTCGTGCTGAAAAGTCTGTACACACAAAAAGACAAAAAAAAAGGGGTGTATAATTTTTTCAGCATGATGTCCAACAATTTTAAGTTGGTTGTGCATTTGATTGTGCATTTTTGTTGTGCATCTAACATTACTCAATGTCAAAAATGTATAGTACTGTAATGTGAGCATGTTATAGGTCCTACCTGAACCGTCACATGGTGTAAAATTATATGGATTTTCTTTTCTTTCATTTTCAAGAAGCCAAATAAATCATACATATTAAAAAATCATTTACATTATTAGGTACTATTAGATGTAGTGCTATCCTACATAAATGAATTGTTGTATTATAATATTGCACACAAGATGGTCTTTAAAAGTCACAATTAAACCCACCATCTTTGTGTTCATCCCTTCAAGATGTTTTTACATGCTTTCTTATTTGCTCTCTCATGGCACCAGGCCACAGCAGATGGCAACACCACCACTGCCGCCCCCACCACCAAGCCCGGTTGCCAGAGCCGTTGCGGAAACTTAACCGTACCTTACCCATTCGGGATTGGGATCAACTCAGGCTGTTCAATCGGCCCATGGTTCGATGTCAACTGCAACACTTCTTTCAACCCTCCCAAGGCCTTCATTGGCACGGGTAATATCGACATTTTAAGCATAACCGATACCCAACTCCGCACTTCAAACGTCGTTGCTTCGAGGTGCTATAGCCGAACGGGTGAGCTCATCCAACAAAACCCGGCCTGGACCGATCTATCCACGTCCCCTTTCACATTCTCCGACACCGCGAACCGGTTCACAGTTATCGGGTGTGATGACCTGGCATTAATATCAGGGTCCCAAATCCGTAATTTCACAAGTGGTTGTATTTCACTCTGTTCAAAAGCAGAGGATGTGATTGGTGGGTACTGTTCTGGGATTGGTTGTTGCCAAACCTCCATACCAAAAGGCCTTCAAAAGTACTTTACTCTCCTCAATAGTTTGAAAAATCACACTAATGTCTGGTCATTTGACCCTTGTAGCTATGCCTTTTTGGGTGAGCAAAATAGCTTCACATTTAGGGGTGCTTCAGACTTTTCCGACCCGAGTTTCATGAATCGGACCATGGAGACTATCCCAATTGTTCTTGATTGGGTTATTGGGAATCAGACTTGCAATGAAGCCAAAAATTCAAATGATTTATTATGTGGTCAGAATAGTTATTGTATTGATTCAGACACTGGTTTAGGAGGATATCTTTGCAATTGCAGTAAAGGGTTTATGGGTAATCCGTATTTGGATCCTGGATGCATAGGTATGTTTTTTGTTTACCACTCTTTACATTACTATATAATACATACAGCCCATGTCATTGTGTGTGTGTATATATATATATATATATATATGTATATTAGTATCGAAAATTCTCCAGAGAGGACGCCATTTCTTTATTAAAGAGAGGGCCTCTGTTTTGACCGTCGGATCGTGTTTAAAAACTGGATCTGACGGCCAAAACAGAGACCCTCTCTTTAATAAAGAGATGAAGCCCTCTTTAGAGCCTGATTGATATTAGTATATAGGAGAAATGTTATGGTTCCTAAAATTGAGATATACGCAAAATATTCATTGCAACGGTTAATTTGCTGACGTGGTATAACAATCAAATCTGAATCCTTTATTTATCCATCTACATCCCTATTTTTA
Organism: Hydrangea macrophylla; assembly: GCA_033977485.1. Classification (NCBI taxonomy): domain Eukaryota; kingdom Viridiplantae; phylum Streptophyta; class Magnoliopsida; order Cornales; family Hydrangeaceae; genus Hydrangea; species Hydrangea macrophylla. The sequence goes on from CM066999.1 coordinate 112,389,915, forward strand.
GGGAAAATCTCATCCACATAAGCACAAATTCCAAATCTGTGAGTATGTTATTTTGTTGACGTGCATGGTATCCCCGTTGCATTGAATATTTATTTGTACTGTAGAACTGTACCACTCTCAGTGGTCGGATAACATTTGGATATATCCAATTTGACAACTATAGGATTATTCATATACATACACACATACCCCTGAGTCTTGCTATTTTTTACTACTATATCTCACTAATGAAGATCGTAAGATATCATCGTGTTCAATTTTACATGGACAAAAATCACTAAACGGGTAACTTAATTTGAAGTAATTTTAGAAAAATTATACTAAAGTGGTTTGTTTACCTTAACTTTTATTTTTTTGAGCTTAACTACCTATATTTCAATGGGGGTAGCATCAGCTTCTTCTTCTTCTTATTTTTTCATAGATATTTGCATAGTTTCACATATGTACATTGTAACTTTGTAAGTAGCATATATTAGTCATTTTGTCTACATATGTAAATAAATTCATATATATAAATATGCTAGGAAGACGGGGCCCGTGCAAGGCACGGACATTGAATTTGATAGAAAAAATTATAATGTATTATTTTTTAGGGTTAAATATATTTTACACCCTTCTAGTTTGTCACCCGTGTCAGTTTGGTCCTTATAATTTAGAAAGTATCACTTTAGTCCCTGTAATTTCATAAATGTGTCAATTAAGTCCAATAAGTCTTTTAGTGTCGAGTAATTTTATCACTGAAACTAAAAAATTTGTCACAAAAAGTGTTTGAGGGACTAAAATGACACAGTTATGAAACTACAGGGACTAAAATGACACTTTCAATACTTCAGGTACCAAATTAACACAAATGGCAAATTAGGAGGGTGTAAAATATAGTTAAGCCTATTTTTTAATGTGTACATGGAAGAGAAAAAAGTTGTAATAATTCTTAAGATTGTGTTAGAAAAAATATGTTTGAACAACGTCTATATTAACTGACGTTAAACCTACAATTTTTTGCTGGATAAATAGTACTAATCAAAATATAAAAAAATTTAAAGTGAAGAATTTTATAGACTGAAATTTACTTGCTATTTCTTTGACCAGTTAGAAATTGTGTTCAAAATTCATAAGAAAAAAAATCTTCAGTCAAAATAGAGAAGTAAAATTTAGCTGCGTTTATTGTGAATACATTTCATAGACTAATGATTTGACAAACAAGTAAAATCAAATATTAAACCCTAAATGTATTGAGCATGCATCGCCGACAATAGAAATGAGCTATTTGAGTAATGTTTATATTCTATAATTGTATACACTTTAAACTTTTACAGAAGAGTACTATACACAAGATAAAATGGCAATTAATTTATAAGTGCGCGCACACACTTTAAATTTTAAGACGATTTTCTTTAACACATAACATAACACGCAGACTATATATATATATACACAAATATCTATACTAATATAGAAAGAGAAAGAAAGGGGTACCAAAAAAGTTTTTCTCATACCAATAATTACAATAAAACCTATACAAATTCCTAATAAAAATTAATAATTTTACAAAGTATTAAAATATCATTTCAAAAACAATTTAAAAAATTAATGTCTCATTACTAACTACACCCACTTTTTTTTTTCTTGCACTCACATAGTGAGTGGTACTCCTCTAATATATACAGAAAAGGATAGTTTACAAAACATAAAAGGGTAATTTGATAATTCAACTTGACAAAAGATAAATTTACAAAAAGGCATAAGGACAATTTGGTTATTCAATTTATAATTGTACACACTTTAAACTCTTAGGCTACTTTCTTTAACGTATAGATAATATATAAATATATATACACACACACATATATACATAAGTATAATTAATTACGAGTAGGCAAAAGGGTAATTTGGTAACAAAAGAGTAATTTGCAAAAAGCGCAAGGGTAATTTGGTTATTGAGTATTTATATATATATATATAGATATCATAATAGAATAAAATGATGTACAAATATACACACATACACTCACACACAATGGTAATTTACAAAAGGCAAAAAGATTTTTAGTAATTCCAATTAATGAAAGAAATTTGTAATTGTGCACACTTAAAACTTTAATGCTATTTTTTTAATAATATATTCAATTTATATATATAATAAAAACAATATATGTATATACACAAGGGTAATTAAAGGGTAATTTAGTAATTTAACTTATTATTGTACACACTCTAAACACATGTAAAATAATTATAAATTATAACACACACACACACACACACACACACATATATATATATATATATATATACAAAAGGGTAATTTACAAAAGGCAAAAAAGGTAATTTGGTAATTCAATTTATAATTGTACATATTTTAACATTTCACAAAACGTTATAAAAAGGCAAAATAATAATTTTATATGATAAAATAATATAAGCATTTATATATATATATATATTCAGAGAGAGATATATACACACAACGGCAATTACAAAATGCAAATAGGTAATTTGGTAATTTAATTTAACAAAAGGGTTGTCACACCCCAACCTGCCTCGTGCGGATTAGGACACGTGTAACAATGCTACAAGAGTCCAATTACATTAATTTGCAAAGAAACATGCGAATGACTAAAAATCGCATGTGTTTAGCAGCATTAAACAACTCTATTGTTACAAAACAGCCCCAAGGGTAAAATGGTAATTAATAAGGTATAGTAAATTTTATACCAAAAGATAGGTCTTTGAGTCTCGGTTCTAACGAAAAAACGGCCCGCGAATCCGAGTTTTGTAGAGTGAGTTATGTCCGTTTCCGTAAAAGCCGTCGGTGCTGAATCTGGACCAGCGGATCGCTCCGCCCAAAACTGGATCGATCCGGATCTAGCAGATTGTCATTTCTGGTTCCTCCAGAACCTCCGAATCGATCCGCTCAAGGCCTGGATAGATCCGGTTACTGCAGAACCCAATTTTTTGACAGAAAACTCCTGCTATACCAGTCTAAACATACCCAAAACCAAATCAAACTTTGAGAAACCATTCTAAACCATCCACAAACACATTGAAATATTTCCAAACACAAGTTAAGCTCCTCCAAACATTTAAAACATACCTTCAAAGGAATCAAAACAAGTTCTTGAAACAAAATCTTCATCCAAAACCAACATTTTCCCTAAAACTAATTGAAATGAACTTAAAGTCAAACCAATCCCCAAGAACACTTTCAAAATCATTTTCCAAGCATTCCAAAGTCTTTAAAACTTCATAACCATGACAACAAACATATCTAGATACCTCACACAATTAAGATAAGATTTAAACCTCATTTGGGCAAATGGAACATGGAAACCCCTATACTTGGTAGGACTACATAAGTAATGAAAATTGTTGGAGATGTGGGTTCAAGAACTTTGCAACCAACTTGCTTGCATACAAACCTTACCAAAAAAAATGATTGTGTCACTATTCCGAACTTGCCGGAGAGGTCCAACACCACAACTTATCTATGCACATAGTTACAACCCAAGAAAACATTAAATTTACAAAGACAACCTTTAAATCCTTCAACTTCTTACCCAAACTAACTACTAACATAGAGAATTACATGGTTTCTACAAATGTACATTATCCACATGAGTCATAGGATTCCAAAACTAACTCCATGGATACAACCACGAGTCAAGACTTTAATCCACAAGTCAAGGATACTAACCCACAAGTTATACTATATTACAAGTTATAAACATAATTACAAGACCCAAATCTCTCCCGCATTCCCAAGCACGTCACTTTCTCTCCGGGTATTGCTCCGTACCTGTGGTGATTGTTATTTACCACAACAGAAACAGAAAACGGTTTTCTTAAGCATTACGCTTAGTGAGAATTCTAAACATGACTGAATGTTTAACATGTGAAATGCAACAATAAACATATAAATCACATTTATAATCGCCGAGTCACCGGTTTAATGATTCATTCAGACCCGAAGACCTCCCTTGGTCCCATGGCCACTTCTATTTCTTGGACTTCCGTATTTCTCGAATTCTTCCTCTTCACCACCCTTATTACTCCCAACTAATGAATCATTTTCCCGGTGCTCATTGAATACCACATAAACAAGCACATATACATGTTTCAACATACAATTTCCATAAAATTGACAAGAAATTCATAATCCAACAATATAGTAGCTTCTAAACATGATGTCAACAAACCAAAGATATACAAGGAATCATTGAACACCTTAAACACAATCATTCTTAGGCTAGAAAACTCACCTTAGCAAGATCTACCCAAATTCAAGCTAGAAATGAAGAATTTCTTCACAAATTTTGCTCAATTCTTACCCAAAGTAAATCCTACATAGTTTTGGTACAACAAATATCATTTATCAAGAACGGTTGCCGGAAAAACGTTGCCGAAAATGAAAACAACTTACGTGCATGTGATCCTCTTATCTCCACGAGTCCAAAAGTGGTCTCGGATCGTAAATCCGACGAACGACGGCGACGGAACGGTGGAAAATGACGTCGGCGACGGTTTCGTCTTTCTATCTCGAGCTCTTTCTCTTTTCTTTCTTTTAATTTCTGTATAATGAGAGTCTTCCTCTCATCAAGACACCTACACATGCAAAGGCATGAGGTGTCTTGACCTCATTTTCCTTATTTTCACTTACACCCCCTGAATTTCTTAAGTTCTCATTATGAAATCCCCCAAACATTCCATTAACTATCCAATTATCTAATGAACATTTGTCTAAATTCCGCATGGGTCCCAATGTGGGTCCCATATATTTTGTGAAGTTGCTATCGCACCTACGAATTATCAATCTTTTTCAATTATACCCTTATTTGGGTATCCAAACTAACACAAGTTGATGTATTATCATATAATATAAAAGCATTTAAACAAGTATTCATGTAATCACATAAATGCATTTAATCACATAAAGTGCAAATATTTTTATTCAGGCCTTTCACTGGGTCCCACTTCCAAACATGTCCCTACTCACTGGAGACTTTTTCCAACTAGTGTCCTTTATTGAACACTTTTCACGGGCGAATCCAAGCCTCCCCTTATTCCATAATATACACTAATTATATTAATTAATGCATATAACATGATAATTAACCGGTTCTCCGGGTACGGGTGTTACAAGGGTAGTTTGTTAATTCAACATATAATTGTACACGCTTTAAATACATAAATAATAATATGTATATCTATATATACATATGTAGAAAGTGATAATTTACAAAATTAACTTAAGGCTTGGTGTTAGTGGTTTGTTTGGTAAAACCCAAAAAAATAAAAACAAAACAAAACAAAGCCAAATAAGTTATTAGTGACTTGTTTGGGAAGAACGAAAAAACATACAAATCACAAAGTCGAAAAGAGGTTGTGCCTACAATTGTTGACTTTGGAGTTTTTAGAACCAAATTGTAAATTGTAAATATTTTGTGATTATTGCTTGAAAAGTTGATTGAAATCATCATTTGTAGACGAATTTCATTTTAAAAGTTGAACCTAATTATAAATATTTGTAATTAAAAAGTTGATTGAATCAGCATTTTTAGAATAATTAAATTTTAAAAATTGACCTAATAGTAATAAGGGTTGTTTTGTAGGTGAAATGACCAACCATCTCACAAAATGTCAAAAACTCAAAGTAATTATTAAAAAAAAAATGGAACAAAAAAGAAAAGTAAGGGTTAAAGTGTCATTTCAAACAAATCAAAAAAATGACAAATTAATTAGGATAAGAAAAATGGAATTTTACAATTTGCTGTCTCGGTTCTCTCTCTACTCTCCAATCTCCATGTTCTCACATTATAGTAGTATCAAAGAAGAATTGTAAAATTACATTTAAGGAGAAACAAATTAGAGAAATACCAAATAAGGACAATCAATTGGAATTGCACTGTTCATGAGCCTTAAGGCTCTGTTATATTATGGTGTAGATATATGTGTGTGTGTGTGCATAAATATGTTATTAGGGAATGAACTTCTATGATACATCCTAGCTATTAGTTTTGGTTGTATCATACTAACTTTTTTTTTTTCGATACTGATTGTATCATACTAACTAATTTGGTCGTAAAGTGATTTTCAATTAGAGTACCACACTTTAGGACCTAACTACAAATTTTAAGACTCCAATTCACCATCTTGGTACCCAATTCTAGTAGGGTGTATGATACAACCAAACGATTAGGATGTATGATCAAATTTGTATGAGGCTTGCTATCCCGCTATATATACACATTAAGATAATATATAGGATATCTAATTAACATTGTGTACAATTTCTAATGAGCAAGAAAAGTAAATGTTAGCTCTTTAAAATAGGGGTACAAGTAATCTTACACGAACCTAAGTTACTGAAAGTCCTTTGTAATACTACTATAATGAGGTAGAATGTACCCTTTTTTTTTTCTTCTGAAAGTGCATGCTCTTAGATATTATATACACAATAGGTTAGCCTTTTTTTTCGTCTCTCTCTCTCTCTCTCTCTCTCTCTCTCTCTCTCTCTCTATATATATATATATATATCTTACTCCACTAATTAAGTAATTATGGTTTGTTGTGATCGATTCAATTCTTTGGCAGATATTAATGAGTGTGCAAGTCCCAACAACAATCCTTGTGATGGTAATCATGGTATTTGCACAAACACTCCAGGGAGTTATAACTGTTCTTGCCAACATGGTTACTATGGTGATGGCACAAAAGATGGCCGTGGTTGCATTGCTGTTAACACACAATTCCCAGTAATTAAGTTATCTCTAGGTAATTAATTATCTGCTCCATGATACATACAATATAGTCTATGAAGCACCGCCACTTCAAAAATTGAAGCGTACTGGTGTCGGACACGTGTCAGACGCGGACACGCGCCCGACACGCAAGGGACACGTGTCCGACACGCCAAAAGTGTGTCCAACTTTGTGTAATTGAGTTTTAACCCCCAGACACGTCCCCGACACGCAATGGACACGCACGGACACTCAAGGGACACGCACAGACACTCAAGGGACACGCACGGGACACGCAAGGGACACGCACGGGACAACTAATTTTTCATTTTATTTATTTTTTTTTTTAAAAAAATATTTAATTTTTTTTTTTAATTTTTAAAATCCTAACTCTATTGTATACCCTAAAATTATAAAAAGAAAAAAAAAAATAATTGGCATTGCTAACTTTGTGTAATAGAGTTCTAACAGTGTTTGTGCAGGGGTCTCAGTCTGGGGGGTTTCTGGTTTTACCTTGAGTTTCATTTTTTGATTTGGTTTGCTTTTCCTTTGTTTAATTAATTGGTGTTTCACTGTTTCTTTTTCTTTGAAAGTGATAACTGACAGTAACTAGTAAATGAATAATTAATTGAATAAAATTTAGGTACATTTTTTTAAAAATATAATAGTGCCTAGTGGGTATTTTTTTTAATTTGATGATTGATATTGTGTAGGTATGAGTTTTCATTAATTTTAATTGGTGGTGCTTTCTATTGGTAATGGGAGAATCGGAGATTAGTTTTATTGGTTATTTGTTCAAATTTATGCAAAAAAATTTTAAAAATCTAACAGTGCCAAGAACTAGACTAGTGGGTATTTTAAACTTGTAAGCAAAAAAAAGGGCACCCCAGTGCACGAGGCTCCTGCCATTGCGGGGTCTGAAAAGGGTGAGATGTACTCGGCCTTACCCCTGCAAGTAGAGATGCTGTTTACAGATTCGAACCCGTGCTTGTAATGCTATGCTTGTAAGTACATAGCAATAAAATATATTTTTAAAAAATATTTAAAAATAAACGTATCCCTGGCGTGTCGTGTCCTTGTTTTTTAGAATTTGACGTGTCGACGTGGCAGTATCGTATCGTGTCACGTGTCCGTGTCCGTGCTTCCTAGAATATAGTACACACACTCACAGACTTACACACATACACACACATATATTTAGTATATATTACACAATGCTAGGGGCACTAACAAATTCCACTAACACTCACACTCACACTCTATCTCTCTCCTAGTCACATTTTGGGTCCACTGCGGATCCCACAGTACCACTAGAAAAGAGATAGATTGTGAGTGTGAATGTTAGTAAAATTTGTTAGTGCCCCAAATATTGCTCTGTATATAATTGTATGCAAAAGTAAGCATATTATACCATCAAGTTGGAGAAGTATTAATTAATATTTGGCTTTGAGTCTTTGACCTTTTAAGATCCATTCATTGATTCAACCTTTATTAAAGAACTTGTTGTAACAGTAATATATATATATATATATATAAACTACAGTACTTTTTTGTTAAGGCTTTTCTTAAATGGCCAAGGTGTGAAAAGTTTGACTTAGGCTTAGCATCCACATGATTTTTTAAAAGTAGTTTATGAAATTTATTATTAAGTTGTTTGATAATTTTGTACAAGTGACATATTACTCTTCAAAAAATATCATGAAATCAAAAGAAACCTTTAGCTTTTAAAAGCTCCAATATTCTAGAGCTTTTAAAAGCTCGATCTCCCCAAAAAAGTCCTAAGTTCAATTTTTACAAAGTTCATAAACTAGTTATCAAATGAATTAACATGAAATTGTACTTTAAAAAATGAAAAGCACCAAAATAGTGGCCAAAATAAGCCTAAGACTATTTGACTAGTACCCAAAATCAATCGAAAGGATTATTTAGTTAGGAAGATATCAAGTTTATCTAATATATAGCTATTTAAATTCCTCTATCTATCGGAAAATATGACAGGGCAATGTTGAAATTTAATGTAGTATATTGTCTATTTGATTTGCAATTAAAGAGAGCTTGACGTATCCACATCAATGTATGTGTATTCGTCTTAGTCGAGTTGGTCAGGGTCCATTCCTTTATTGGAGATGTTGTGGTTTCGAATCTCCCTTCGAGGATAAAAAAACAAAGGAGATTTTTTTTTAAAGTGCGGTATGACCCCACCTTATGTGTGCGTGCGTTACTAACTCTCTAACCTACTAACCTCACTCACTTTCACAGAAGTGGTTTGTTTCTGAGACACAGACAAAAAAAAAAAATGGATGGTCAAAGTTACATTCACATGTATTTACCCAGATCTTGCAATAGTAGGAGTTTTGTCATTGAATTAATTTTTAATTTTATTTTATTTTTTATGGTGGTTTTGTCAATGAATTTACACTTCATAATTAGTGGTATGTTGAAGGGAAAAAAAGAAAAAATTACAAAATAACGAGACTGTCACCATCTAAGCATGATGTTACTCAACTAGATGACCAGTACTTATTAGAGTTGTTTATTTGATTTGAAATGTGATATATATATATATATATATATGCAGGTTTGAGTCTTGGCTTCTTATCAATCCTCATTGCTATAACATGGGTATACTTTAGCCTCAAGAAAAGAAAACTTGTCAAGCTTAGAGAGAAATTCTTCCAACAAAATGGTGGCTTGTTATTAAAACAACAAATGCCTTCAGGTGAAGGTGGTGTGGAGTCCACAAAAATATTTACAGCTCAAGAGCTAGAAAAAGCCACCAACAACTACTCCGATGATCGCATTCTTGGCCGTGGTGGGTATGGCACGGTCTACAAAGGAATTCTACCACCAGATCAACGTGTGGTCGCGATCAAAAAGTCACGAGTAATGGATGAGAGCCAAATAGAGCAATTCATCAATGAAGTGGTTATTCTCACACAAGTCAACCATAGAAACGTTGTGAAGCTCTTGGGATGTTGTTTAGAGACAGAAGTGCCCCTATTGGTTTATGAATATGTGTCTCATGGTACTCTCTTCCAACACATCCACAATGGTCGTGGTTTATGGTTATCGTGGGAGAATCGTCTACGAATAGCCACAGAAGCAGCTGGTGCACTCGCTTATCTTCATTCTTCAGCTTCTATGCCAGTAATTCATAGAGATGTTAAGTCACCAAACATATTGTTGGATGAAAATTTCACCGCGAAAATTTCGGATTTTGGAGCCTCGAGGTTGGTCCCATTGGATCAAACTCAAATCACAACCCTAGTTCAAGGGACTTTAGGGTATTTAGATCCCGAGTATTTTCACACTAGCCAGTTAACAGAAAAGAGCGATGTTTACAGCTTTGGAGTTGTTCTTGCAGAGCTCTTAACAGGGGGAAAGCCGTTATGTATGGAGAGAAACGAAGATGAAAGGAATTTGGCATCGTATTTAATTATGGCGATGAAAGAGAATCGTCTATTTCAAATTATTGAGCCTCAAGTGGTGAGAGAAGGGAGTTTGGAGCAACTCCAAATAGTGGCTGAGCTTGCAAAGAAATGCCTCAATTTGACAGGTGAAGAGAGGCCTACAATGAAAGAAGTGACTACTGAACTTGAAGGTTTAAGGAAGAACTTTATAAGACATCCTTGGGCTCATCAACAAGGCAATGAGGAGGTTGTGAGTTTAGTAAGTGAACAATCAGATCTTTACACTGTGCCTATAGCCCCTTATAGTGGGGACACCAATGGACATCATAGTCTTGGCACTAGTACGATTTTCCCAGTAAACAGCCCCCGTTGATGGGGTATTTAGGTTATTTCTTATCTGTAACATGTTTAACTACTTGTACTTGTACTTTTATTGTCTTTTTTTTTCCCCTCTTTTTTTGAACTTTTTTATTTTCTTCTTTGCCATTTCATAATTGGTCTTCTATTGTTTGTAGTTTGGTACCATAGATTTAGTATTTATTTCATTGGACTTACATTTCCTTATGATTTTCCATGCATGTGATACATGATATAGTCATATTGTTTTACACTTCCATTTAATTTTTTTACAAAAATGTACCATAACATTTTGCTCTTTATATTCAAAGAAATGAGGAAAAGTTTTTTTTTCACCATATATAGGATACAACAATGTTAGAGGCACAAACACTTTACACAAACACTTATAAACACACTCTATCTCTCTCTTGGGTGGCACTGTGGGATCCGGATAATTTCAATCGACCTCACAGTGCCACCCATGACAGAGATATAGTATGTTTGTGTAAAGTGTTTGTGCCCCCAAATATTACCCTATAGGATATTCAAGTAATTTTACAATTAGGTACTAAAGTAATCAAGGGATTACTAAATATATCCACCAAATTTCTCTCCACCAATGTTTCAAAAACTGGAAATAAAAATGACAAGTTCACTAGTTCAATTGTCAGGTCAACAGGAATAGAGTCGTGATGTCATAATTACATAATAAAAGTCAATAATACTTTACAATCAAAAAATTAAAATTGTTAAATAAAAAGCAAAATTTCCCCATGTTTCTGGTTCAAGTACCGGTTTTTCAGTTCAAACACCAATATTTCTAATTTTAGAAAGATAGAGCGTTTTTTAGAACTTTCTTGTTTTACTAGTCCAAATCTGGAGCATTTCCTTGACAATATTTAAAACATCCCTCTCTACAACCATATACAACAGTAAATGTTGCAGGTACTCTTCCTCCATGCATAAAAAAATGTAGGGAAGATTGAATAAGTGTATTTAGCAACTCCCTAGATTTAGACTAAGATCCTTGATGTCTCTATACTTATGAGTTGACATGATACTTTTGTCCATCGAATAAAGTATACTTTTAGACATTAATAACTTTCCATTTCCCCTTAGAAAATTGCTACCCTTACAAAAATGACTAAGTGCACCAAACTTAGAACCTTCGTGAGCAAAGTCTGAAAGAAGATTTATATGTTGGTTTAGGGGTACTCGAAACATGGATAAGAAACAATGAAATACAAAAAAAGAACTTCAAAGATCGAGCACGTATTAAATACGCTGTCCGAAAACAAAGTTACGCCCCACACACGGTTGCAAGTGGACTATGACGTCTTTGTCTTGAGGATACTACGATCTAAGTTAATAGAGGCAACAATCTCTATTAACTTCTGCTGAATTTGTGTATATAAATTGCTCTCAAAAGACTCAAGAAATTAGGTAGAAGAAGAGACTAAATCTGGACATGAACTCCATGAACTATTTTATAGACTAACTAGCATACATGTATATATAGAGGTGTCTATAGGGTAAGAGACATGTCTCTACACAACCGGTTGTGTCCCAACACCTTTAGAACATGTCTGTGTATGTAAATGCACGTTTAGAAACCAATATAACAGATATACATCGTTCAAATTCGAAGTTGAGACATGAAAAGTCACAACTTTTCAGTTCTGGGCCCTCTCGACCGGTCGAGTTGACCCGGTCGACCGGTCGAAAGCCCCTCTGAAACTTTCTCGAAACTTTTCCAGTTCTGGGCCCGCTCGACCGGTCGAATTGACCCTCTCGACCGGTCGAATGCCCCTCTGAAACTTTCTCAAAACCGAAGCTAAGAAATTCCCGGCGCTTTTGAATAAACGCCGTTAATTTCCGGCGCTTCAAGACAAACGCCGTTAATTCCCAGCGCTTCAGGACAAACGCCGTTAAAACGATGTCTCCTCATTCACACCTCAATTTTCTAACAATCCCCCACATGTGAATGACATGGTTTTCTAAACTTGACTCAATGGACGACAAAAACAACGAGAGCAACTAACGGACTTGTGATGCGTTAGGAGAGTGTCTTTTGGACTTGAACTTTCCCTTAGTTAACACCTAATGGACTTACTCGGTGAAACGGTGTACATTAACGTATTGAACCGTCCAACCTTTTAGTGTAAACCAACATTAGATACCACACACCACTTATCCTTATACACTTTAATTCATTCGGTTGTGTTCATTTTGGTCCTGAACAAGATCCTATGTTCATGAGAACTCTTAGAGAACCAAGCCTTTTAAATTCTCATAGAAGCGACCCCACTTCTTTTCTCATATAGGTGACATCAATTTAGAGTACTAGCATTTACTCATCAACATCATTAAATGTAACAACATAACCTCAACAATTTTATTACACACCAATTCAATATACAAGAATGAAACCATTTATTACAATTGTGTGTTTACAACATGAACTTCCCCAACTAGTTTGCCTATTGAACCTAGATCTTGGGATCTCCAGTCAACTAGGTTAGGTTTCCGCCCGGGATGTTCAAAGTATTGGCTTTAGGCCCATTCCTTTTGTAGTATATTGAACTTGATCTCTATGCAATCCTTTCGTTAGAGGATCCGCAATGTTCTCTTTGGACTTGACATAGTCAATCGTTATAACACCACAAGAGAGCAACTGCTTGATCGTATTGTGTCGTCTCCTTATATGCCTTGACTTGCCGTTATAAACGACATTCTTAGCCACAGATGACGCCGCATTGCAATCACAATGCACAACTATAGCCGTTACCGGCTTTGGCCACAGCGGAATATCTTCTAGGAAGTTTCGAAGCCACTCGGCTTCCTCACCCGCCTTATCTAAGGCAATGAATTCCGATTCCATCGTTGAACGTGCTATACACGTTTGCTTTGTTGATCTCCAAGAAATCGCAGCTCCACCTAAAGTGAATACATACCCACTTGTGGACTTAGTTTCTTGACTGTCCGAGATCCAATTAGCATCGGAGTATCCCTCTACCACGGGTGGATACCGTGTGTAGTGCAAACCATAGCTCATAGTATGCTTTAGATACCTTAACACTCTAATAAGAGCATCCCAATGTTCTTTCCCCGGATTGCTAGTGTATCTAGCAAGTCTCCCCACCGAATAAGCAATATCCGGTCTTGTACAATTCATAATGTACATCAAACTTCCAATAACTTGAGAATATTCAAGTTGAGATATGGCAACCCCCACATTTTTCCTCAACTTGCAATTTGCATCAAACGGCGTTAAGGCCGCTTTACAATCAAATTGTCCAAACTTCTTTAATATTTTCTCAACATAATGTGATTGTGTGATATGATATCCATCGGAAGTTGATTTCACTTGCACACCAAGAATAACATCGGCTTTACCCATGTCTTTCATGTCAAAGCTTGAGTTTAACAACTTCTTAGTTTCATTGATAACCTTCTTGTTGGTACCGGTTATCAATATGTCATCAACATATAAACACATGATGACATAAGAATCTTAAAATTCTTTAACATATACACACTTATCGCATTCATTGATTTTGAAACCATTTGCGATCATGGTGTGATCAAACTTTTCGTGCCATTGCTTTGGCGCTTGTTTCAAGCCATAAAGAGACTTAACAAGTCGACACACTTTGTGTTCTTGTCCCTTTACAATGAAACCTTCTGGTTGTTCCATATAGATCTCTTCATCTAGATCTCCATTAAGGAACGCTGTTTTTACATCCATTTGATGTAATTCTAAGTTATAGACAGCGGCTATAGCGATTACTATCCTAATGGATGTAATCCTAGTGACAGGGGAATAGGTATCAAAGAAATCTAATCCCTCTTTTTGTCTATAACCTTTAGCTACCAACCGAGCCTTGTACTTATCAATAGTACCATCGGCCTTGAACTTTTTCTTGAATATCCATTTGCAACCAATTGGTTTACTTCCCGGAGGCAAGTTAACCAATTCCCATGTATGGTTTTGCATAATGGAATCCAACTCACTATTTACCGCTTCTTGCCAATATGGCGCTTCGGGTGTACTCATAGCCTCGTTAAAGGTTTGAGGATCCCCCATGGTAGCTAGTGTCACAAAATCCGGTCCAAAAGAAGTAGCTTTTCTAGCTCTCTTGCTCTTTCTAGGAGCAACATCGGTTTCTTCGTCATCACGAGGATTAGACGAAACCTCTTCAGCACTTCTTTTAAGAGTTGAATTTTGTCTTCCTTCTTTAAAAGGAAAGATGTCCTCAAAGAATTCGACATCCACCGATTCTATAAATGTATTAGCATGAATATCTACATTATCGGATTTAACTACAAGGAACCGATACGCAGCGCTATTAACGGCATATCCAATAAATACACAATCCACGGTTTTAGGTCCAAGCTTTGTCCGTTTTGGAAGCGGAACTTGTACCTTAGCTAGACACCCCCACACTTTCAACTTTTTATAGGAGGGTTCTCTACCTTTCCACACTTCATAAGGAGACTTGTTAGTCTTCTTATGTGGAATCCGATTTAGGATCACATTCGCCGTGAGAATGGCATCCCCCCACAAGTTATGTGGCACTCCCGAGCTATTTAACATAGCGTTAGCCATTTCCTTGAGAGTTCGGTTTTTCCTCTCCGCTACACCATTTTGTTGCGGTGTATACGGTGCCGTAGTTTGGTGAATTATGCCATTAAGTGCACAATATTCGGCCAATGGAGTTGACTCGTACTCACCTCCCCTATCCGACCTCACCATTTTAATTGTGTTTGAAAGTTGATTTTCAACCTCGGCCTTATATGTCTTAAACATATCTATGGTCTCATCCTTTGAGTGCAATAAATAAACATAACAATATCTACTTTTATCATCTATGAACGTAACGAAATATTTTCTTCCACCTCTTGTTGGAGTTAATTTTAAATCACATAAGTCCGTATGAATTAAATCTAATAATTCACTTGTTCTATCTATGGATTTAAATGGTTTTTTAGCAAACTTAGATTCAACACATATTTCACATTTATGAGTTTTATCAATTTCAAATTTTGGTAATAGTCCTAAATTCATCATCTTATGCATATATTTGAAATTAACATGTCCAAGCCTAGAATGCCATAAACTACATAACTCAACAATATAAGAAGAACTTATTTCATTCTCATTAATATTAATTTTAGGAGTACAATTGACTTTGAAGAGCCCATCACACATATAGCCCTTCCCTACATACATTCCACCCTTAGTTAATACAAATTTATCGGATTCGAAGACTAGCTTGAATCCTTTCTTGCTAAGCATAGGACCCGACATCAAATTCTTTCGAATTTCGGGTACATGTAGCACATCTAGGAGAGTCATCTCTTTGCCGGATGTGAATTTTATTAACACATTCCCTTTGCCTTCAACGGTTGCAGCCGCGGCATTTCCCATATAAAGCCTCTCACCACCTTCCAACTTTGTGTAGGTAGAAAACATGTTTCGATCTCCACAAATATGCTTAGTGGCCCCGGTGTCTATCCACCAACTCTTTGAGTCGGTCACAACACAAGTTTCCATGATTACCGCCGCAAGATCGTCGGTCTCCATCATGTTTGCTTGGTTAGACTTTTTGTTCCCTCCATTAGATTCCTTCTTATTTCGACAATCGCTTGCGCGATGCCCGGGTATTCCACAAACCCAACAATTCCCTTTGATTTTCTTGGATTTGTGGTCATTGGAATTATTGTATGTAGACTTCCTTTTTGCTCCCTTAGTATTACTTTTATTTTTAACCTTTGAAGACTCACCTTCAACAAGATTTGCCTTAGACTCGATAGATCCTTGCAGCCCATTCTTGTCTCCTTTCCGGTTGTCTTCCTCTATCCTTAAACGCACTACCAAGTCTTCCATTGACAATTCCTTGCGCTTGTGTTTTAGATAGCTCTTGAATTCCTTCCACAATGGCGGCAACTTCTCAATGATTGATGCAACTTGGAATGGTTCACTAATAGCCATTCCTTCCACATGAATTTGATTGATGATGACTTGTATCTCTTCCAATTGCTTAACCACCGGAATAGAATCCACCATTTTGAAATCTAGAAATCTTCCCACAATGAACTTCTTAGTCCCCGCATCTTCTGTTTTGTACTTCTTGTCTAGAGACTCCCAAAGTTCCTTTGCACTTTCAAAGGTAGAATAAACATTGTAGAGAATATCCTCCAGCCCATTTAAGATATAATTGCGACATAAGAAATCCGAGTGATTCCATGCTTCCAAAGCGGCTTCTTGTTCTTTGGTGGCATTTTCTGTAGGAATCACCGATTTTGCCTCACGCAGAATGTGTGCGAGGTTGAGAGTAGTGAGATAAAATAGCATCTTCATTTGCCATCTTTTGAAGTCTTCCCCCTTAAACTTTTCAGGCTTCTCGGCATGGGTGTTCTTGACAATGGTTGCTACTGTTGTTGATGTTTCTCCGGCCATCTTTCAAGTATAATAACTTTGTTTTCGATTGTTGGTTTAGGGGTACTCGAAACATGGATAAGAAACAATGAAATACAGAAAAAGAACTTCAAAGATCGAGCACGTATTAAATACGCTGTCCGAAAACAAAGTTACGCCCCACACACGGTTGCAAGTGGACTATGACGTCTTTGTCTTGAGGATACTACGATCTAAGTTAATAGAGGCAACAATCTCTATTAACTTCTGCTGAATTTGTGTATATAAATTGCTCTCAAAAGACTCAAGAAATTAGGTAGAAGAAGAGACTAAATCTGGACATGAACTCCATGAACTATTTTATAGACTAACTAGCATACATGTATATATAGAGGTGTCTATAGGGTAAGAGACATGTCTCTACACAACCGGTTGTGTCCCAACACCTTTAGAACATGTCTGTGTATGTAAATGCACGTTTAGAAACCAATATAACAGATATACATCGTTCAAATTCGAAGTTGAGACATGAAAAGTCACAACTTTTCAGTTCTGGGCCCTCTCGACCGGTCGAGTTGACCCGGTCGACCGGTCGAAAGCCCCTCTGAAACTTTCTCGAAACTTTTCCAGTTCTGGGCCCGCTCGACCGGTCGAATTGACCCTCTCGACCGGTCGAATGCCCCTCTGAAACTTTCTCAAAACCGAAGCTAAGAAATTCCCGGCGCTTTTGAATAAACGCCGTTAATTTCCGGCGCTTCAAGACAAACGCCGTTAATTCCCAGCGCTTCAGGACAAACGCCGTTAAAACGATGTCTCCTCATTCACACCTCAATTTTCTAACATTATATACTAACAGAAACTCTAAAAAAAATCACTATTTTGCTAAGAGTCCTAAAATAGCTAAGTGAATTAGCTAGCTACTATATGGTTGGATTGCATAATTTGCGCTAATATATCGCTTAAAGCTTTGTGAAATTATGAGTCAAAATTTAAATCACTGGCCAAGTCTCGATTCAAATCACAATGGTAAAATCTTGACAATCGATCATTTTTCTTTCAAAAATTTCCCAATTGTGGTTATATTTATTTATCTAATTTTTTAGTTATACTAGTGTAAGAGTCTGCATGCAAGGCACGCAGTTTATTGCCCGTGTTTGCGCATCTATGTTCTCTGTATTTTCACCACAAATGCAAGTTATGAAAGAAGGGGGGGAAAATGGCAATGCCTGTAGACTAGGTATTTTTAAGATTCATCATTGTAATTAGCTAAAGCAATTCCAAGAGTAGCAAAGGAGGGAGGTTGTACACTTGTGAACCAAGTTCAATCAAATGGTATTAGTTTCATGAGCATGAAACCAAGCTCTATGGAAGTCAATTCTAACTTCTACAGGGGATGTGTCATCTAAAATATGAATAAAGTGTTGAACAGATGTGAAAAGATAAATTGGTTTCAAACTGAGTAAATTGAGATCTTTAACATAAAAACCACATGATTGTTGAACAGCAGATTCGTATAAAATGAGTCACTAAACATGAGCTTCGCTCCACAAATACATATAGACAGATTTAAAGCCAGAGAGAGAGAGAGAGAGAGGCCAAAACATAACAAAGCTGTTTTTTTTGGTGTCCAGTCCAAGTTGATGTATTATCCTGCAGAGTAGCAAATAATATAAAAGTGTTTAGGAAATTTGGACAGAGGGTTTTTTGAATCAATGAATATAATAACCTGACTGTAAAAGGGAGCAAGACTTAAGTATTTGTGAATTTCTAATTAACCTCTGAAAATGGTAGTAGATATGTAATTTGAACTAGAGATTTTGGCAAAGATCTGAAGAGTTGAGCCTGAAGAGCGTAACAAGGGGCAAATTTACAACAAAAAACAAATCAAAATGAGAGTATGGCTTATTTAAGCATTTAGCAGTAATTTACTCTGAAGAAGTGAAAGATGGATGTTCGATTCATCGGGGAGAGTATAAACAGACCTGTCTTTTCATGTTTGATAGGTTTTTGTCTAGATGGATTGTTCATATTTTTTCAGTTAAGAGTGTTTGAGTGGAATTTGCTTTTGTCTGTAGCAATAATGCAATTTAAAGAATTCAAGTAACTATATCACGCAGCCTTCCAAAACAGTAGAATATAACACAAATAAAACTATAGTATGAAAGATGACCTGTTATAGACTCCAAGTGTTTGCAACTATTATACCCAAATCTGCATGAACAGAAGGCTGTAAGTAGAAATACGTACAATATTTGTAAAAAAAACTAACTTAGTTTTACAGAAGGAGAAGTTTGTTTGTAAGACGTTTGGGAGAAGCTGAAATGCTTAATTTCAGGAGTAAGTGAAACAGCAGCATAGTCAAGCATTAGTAGCAGATGACTGGTTTTGCAAAAAAGTTGCATGTAAGCGTCAGTGTTAATGACAGGTTTTCATACCTGAGAAGGTAGATGTCTTTTAAAATTTAGGCAGTCTAAATATCAGAAATAGATACAGTAATTATTTGTAGCCCATTGCATATACAGTTCAAATGTACAAGACATATCAAAAATTGAGAAGAACACAAAAGATGCAGAAGGGAGAGAAATACCTGAAGTGTGGATCTAGTAACCCATAATTGAGACAAGGATAATTGAGAGAGCTGTAGCAGTAGTTGACACAAAAATTTGTATGAATCTGACTGACACACACACACACACACACACACATATATATTTATATATATCTCATCATAGATGTATAAGGATATTTGTGTGTGATTTTGCATCCTTGTAAACATTGCGGCGGAGACACACCAAGAGGAAGGAAAAAGACTGTTAGGGAGAGAAGAAGTGAATCACATGATTTGTTACTGCTCATTCATGTATCTTTTGTTGAGATTTGCAATTTAATATTGTTTTATTCTTTTATTTACTTTGTAAATAGCATTCACATGGACGTGTTTTTCTTGAGCAGTGGAGCACCGTCAATTGAGTAGTAGAGTAGAGAGCTCGCCTTTATTTTGTGAGAGCAACTCTAATGGGTGATCTAAATGGGTAACCAAAACCAAAAATGTGGATATCCATTATGGAAACTCATGATTTGAGTCTCCAAACTTACAACCTTGGGAGAGAGAAAGTGAGGTGATCCATATTTGATTGGAAGATGAAGAAAAAATTAGGTTTAAAATTTATTTAAACGCGCAGTGGAAAACAAAGTTCGAAAAACTTTATTAGTAACCCGGATCTACTACTTATTAACTCTATAGATGCGTATACATTAGAGGGATCGGAGAAGAGTTTATACCTCAGGTCTTGAACCCAATTCTGATTATCTTCTTCCTTGATGGTACAGCAGTCTCCACTAGGTTGTCTTCACCCTTATGACTCCTACGGATGCTTCCTGGGGAGGCTAGAGATGGTATGATCTCTAATAGGGAGGATAGAGAAGGTTTGGGAACACGTAAACAGTTTCTGCAGCTTAGGGATGTTAGAAACGACGAACTCAGATTTATGGACGTAGCTGCTCTATTTGTAGATTCCCAGAACCGACTTCACTTTCAATCGATCGAAGTGGCTTCGATCGATCGAAACTTCGATCGATTGAACAAGTTCGATCGATCGAACTTGCCTTGACTTCAATCGTTCGAGACTCCTTCGATCGATCGAACCTGTCTTGACAAGATCCTTTTGTACCTTTCCAAGCATCCCAGTGGAGCTAAGAGTGGGACCTCTTAGGCTCTTTATTGTTGGCTCAGACCAGTTGTTGATTCGCATGACCAAACTCTTTGATCAGCAAATTAACCAACTGGTCAGTTAACGTTTACTCCACTATAAAACGATAACTGAACTCCAACGCAAAAGAATATCCGAAGCGATAACTAGACTTGTATCGTGTACTAATGTCCCTCTACCCTCAGCATTCATAATCATATTCAGGTAGTCGGATAACTGTTACTGTCAACCTGAATCATGATTACTTCTTGTATTCCTTGAGTCTCATTCACCCTTCATGATTACCAAACATGTTGATAACTACTTATCAATAAGACTGCAGTTCTCAGTAATCAGCTTGGTGACATTCTCAAGAGAATGCTTACTCTTTAACAGAGGGTAGATTCTATCTTGACAATATATATTCACAACCCTGTGAACATGACATACCCAAGATACCCGGGTGTTGATCTTTAAGACCTTACTGATTCGTATCTCACTCGTATGTATCTCATACACACACGAATTACTTACTATGATACTTAAGGAATTAACAATCATCTCATGAAGGAAACATACACAATGAAATGTACAGCTGATATTCATATATTAAAATGTCAATGTCTCATACATAGAGTAATGGTTTGAGGGCACAAACCCAACAGAAGATCCTAGCCATTAGTTTGTGATTGAAATAATTTTATGAGTGTATCTATGAAGCTTAAATCCAGACAGAACGAGAAGATAGATGAGATATATTCAAATATATTAAACGATACAATGGCTACTGGAGAGAGAGAGAGAGAGAGAGAGAGAGAGAGAGAGAGAGAGAGAGAGAGAGAGAGAGAGAGAGAGAGAACAGAGATCAGATTAGGGTTCTATGAATCAAAAGAGAAGAGTCAAAAGCGGAGAAGACAAAGAAGAAATAGAAGACGAATAAGAAAGAGATGATGAGAGCGAGAGAGATCGCTGCAGAAAGCAGAGGGATATGAGAGAAATCGAGAAGTAAGGACAAAGAGAAAGATTGGTGTAGATGGGAGCAAGAGATTACATGAATCAGCTTTCTAAACGAGCCCATGATCAACAGATGTATATTGTACAATACATATTGGCCTTGTGGCTTGTGCCCAACTGTCTGCTCAGGTGAAGCAAACAGGTGAACCAGATAGCCGTTTGAACGTTGAAGATGTAGCAAGCGGGTGAAGCTATGAGAACCGATGAAGCAAACAGGTGAAGCAGACACAGCCATTTGAACATGATCGGCTCTTATTATATAGTAGTGGATATTTATGTACAGTTATCTAAAATTTATTTAACTTCAGAAATTAATAAAGTAAAAGTGTTTATAATATGTAAGAGAAATGAATTAATTTGAATGTCCGAGAATCACTCTCGAGGACTCCACGTAAACATAACGTTCAAATGAATTAATACTTTGTAATTAGTGATGGAGTATCCATATTGCATTCAATATTTACTTCAAAGTGTTATAAGAAGAAAAAGAAAAAAAACATTCAGTCCAAAAAGTAAAAAGGGTCAATTAGATATAAGGACAATCTAATGTAAATATGTTGGTTCAAGGATAACTAAAAAATATATATTAGTTTAAGTCCCTCAAATTTTTTTTGGACAAACATACCCTTCGCTAATACCATAAATACACACAGAATAAACTCTCACTTTCTCTCAATAAAACCCACAAATTGTGATCCATATCTCTTCCTCGGTGAGTAAGTCGATCGGAAAGCTGATAGAGATCGTGATTAGGGCCTCGACATCGACTTTGTTGGAGAGATCGAAGACTCGTCGCCAGCGACATCCACGACGTGTCTTCCAACTATTTCGTCTCTCTCTCTCTCTATATATATATATATATTCCGTCTCTTTCAATTTGACTGTTGCAGCAAACACTACGTCTTAAGCTTTAGATAAAACTGAGATGCTTTATCATTGTGTTATGATGTATTTAAGCCAAGATAGTTGGATTATCTAAAACCTTTGCCAGATTTGCATATGCACAAGTTTGGATATAGTACATTGACCACAATTTCCATTTCTTCCATGGTTGAATAGAACATTTAAAAGTTTACTACATTTTTAAGGCTTTTGTTTGCCATTGCTCTGTATGTAGTGTGTGAATTTTGATGTAGTTTGGGATGAACCCATTTGAGAATGGGAGGGAGAGAGATGGGTTTTGGTGATTCATGGAATAGGCCAGAGGAATATAATTCTTGGGGGATGAGATTAGAGGAGTGTTTGGTTTGAAGGAAAGTACGAACTGGGAATATATATGGTGATACTTGTTGCTTAAAGCTATTTTGGATTGAATCTGCCCATTTTTTCAATTCGACTTTTCATTTTTCCAATTTTCTTGCAAAAATCATTGCTAACAAAAATTTCACCACTTTTTAAAATTCATCACTAATTTTGGTGAAAATTCTCCACTTTGAACAGGAGAATAATCACTATAAATGAAAAAAATCATTATCGATAAAAATCTTACCTCTTTTTAAAATGTCAACACTTTTCAAAGTTTGGTGAAATTTTACCACTTTGAACACGAGTATAATCACTATAAACAAAAAAAAATCATTATTGATAAAAATCTCACCACTTTTTAAAATTTCAACACTTTTCAAAGTTTGGTGAAATTTCACCATTTTGAACAGGGGTATAATCCTCGTGAATGAAAAAAAAAAATCATTACTGATAAAAAATCTCACAAATTGTTAAAATTTCACCATTCTTTAAAGTTTGGTGAAATTTCGCCGCTTTGAACAGGGGTATAATCGTTATAAACAAAAAAAATCATTACTGATAAAAATCTTACCACTTTTTAAAATTTCACCACTCTAAAACACGTTACGAAATTTCAGAAGGAGGTGGTGATCGATGGTGTTGATGGCGGTCGGTGGTGGTAGAAATGGCTACTATTGAAATTTCAGCTCTAATAAACAAAAATTCCACTACATTCAAAAGTGATGAAATTCACCACTGTTTGGGCACATTTTAAAACAATGGTAAAATTTCACGACATCTATTTCTAGATCTCAAAACTTGTGAAATTTATAAAACTCTTCACCACAATCATAACATCACTACTTTGAAAAACAAAATTTTCTTCAGATTCAAAAGTGGTGAAATTTCATAACTATTTTGAGCACAATTTAAAAGAGTGTTAAATTTTCACCACTTTGATAAAACACAAAATTTCACCACATTCAAGATTAGCTGCTGAAAATAATCTAGAAAATAGAAAAAGTATTTATACCAAAAAATTAAAAATATATCTTAAACTAACTAGGGATGGCAACGGGGCGGGGTATTGCGGGTATGGGACGGGGCCCCCATACCCCGCCCCCGCCCCACTTCAGTAAACTCTCCCCCCGCCCCCGCCCCGCCCCCGCCCCGCACTCGTGGTCCCCGACCCCGCCCCGCCCCGCCCCGATTATGATATCTATTTTTTTGGTACACAAATTGAAAAAGCAGTTTTTTTAATGCATTTTTTTCCCCAATAGTGCAGTTTTTTTAACTTACCCAATTAATTCCCCAATAGTGCAGTTTTTTTTTAAATGGTAATACACATAACTATTGAGGGGTAAAAATGTAAATATAAGTATATTCGGGGCGGGTTCGGGTTTTTTGACCCTACCCCGACCCCGACCCGAACCCAACTCGGCTTTTGAAAACCTCCCCCATACCCGCCCCTAACCCTATTAAGCCCCCCATACCCTACCTATTAGGGGCAGAGCGGGACGGGGAACCGAAAAACCCGCCCCATTGCCATCCCTAAAACTAACCGAGAGCATTTTTGCTCACCCAAACTTTTGGTACACCAATGCTCACCCAAGCATCCCATTGGCCAATGCAGTGGGGCCCAGGATTAAACAAATGTTGTTTATTGTTTAATCCTGGGCCCCACTGCATTGGCCAATGAGATGCTTGGGTGAGCATTGGTGTACCAAATTTTGGGTGAGCAAAAGTATTTTCAAACTAACCAACTAAAATAGTAAAATGTCTTGCAAACCAACTTCACGAGTAATTTCACATATCCAAGAACAAAGAAACCAATTAACGTGTTCATAGCCTTGTACTACCATTACCTTCACTTTGGGACTAAACACGCAGGTTTCATCGTTCCCTCTTTTATTTTGCTGAAAATTTCATTGTTCCTCGAATTGCATCACTTTAGATAGCAATCCTTTATAGGAATTTCGTCCTCTAAAACAAATTCCATTCCCTCATATTGAGGGAGCTTAACATAGCCACATCAGAAGAAACGTAATGAAACTTCTCATTTTTCTAAATGATCTTATTTAACATTAAACAAATTGTAGACTGATTATTCAAATTTATAGATGCGCAAACATGCATGCCACAACATTTTAAAACCAATAAGTATGTTGAATCTAAACAAACACATTAATACTCATAAAATTACATTTATAATTCATCAAATTAATAATTAAAGAATCATCTCCTCTATATCTACATATACAGAAATACTATATGGGTATGTATACATCTCCTAAATAATCAGGACCCAATTAAGAGAGAGCTTATGAGATTGTGGCTTCTGAAGGGGTTTTTGGTGAGTTGAAGCACTTAGAGGAAGTAGGAGAGTGGTCCCCACTGACTGAGATATCACCTAGAGCGGCTAGCATCACTCGGATGCTAAGAGAGCGAGCAGTTTAAAAACTGAGTGACGACCTCTTTTTGTTCTCTAATGATAAAATATTTGAAGTCTAGGATAGTATTATATAATATCCAATGGCTTCATCGAAAAATTCATCATCAAGCGGCCTCGAATTGACTCCATAACAATCTTCTCCAATCGCAGCGGTCTTCTCAGATCTAGATTTCTGACGCGCTCTTTCTCTCTCTCTCTCTCTCTATCGTTCTCTCTCTCTCTCTCTCTCTCTCTCTAACTCTCTCCTCTCTCTTCAACTGGGTACATACATCTTAGGGGTAGAGTTGTCACTATTTAAAAGATAAATGAAACTAAGGACCTTAATTATCTAGTTGCTCTAATCAGGGACTTAAACTGATGTGAAAATAATTAGTTATCTTTAAACCACTATATTTCCCTAACTAGGGATCTCCATCTAATTTTCCCAAGTAAAAAAAGGATTGAATCACCAAAGAAATTTTGAATAAGAAAATTTTAGTCAAAAGTTCTTAAAAGTAGACTTTTTTAGTATTAGGTCTAACTTGTTTTTTATTTTATTTTTTAATTTTTTAAAATTTTTTTATTTTAGTGAAAATTTTGCATATTATAAAAGTTATATGAAATTTCACACAACTTTTAAAACATATGGATTTGATCTGATTAAGTTTCATTAGTTATGGAGTTTTGACTAAAAAAAAAGAGTTGTAGTATATATAAACTAAAGGGCAAGTCTATAGTGAGCAGCTTCTCATATGAGAGACGTGTTTTAACCGATGGATGAGAATCTAACAACAGGGGCGGACCCAAGTGGAGGCCAAAGGGGGCCATGGCCCCCAAATTTTTTTTAAAAATTTGTGGGATATATATGTAGTTTTAACATTTGAAAATTATTTTAGAAATTGACCCTCCCAAATTTTTAACATTTACAATATAAGCCATCCAAAAACAGTCAATTTGAAATCAAAAGCCTCAATGCCACTGTTTACTTTGCAGGACTAATCTAAGGACGAAAATGTCTGGACTAACAATCATTTTGAATTTAATAGTTCGTTGTTTGGTAGGCCAAATAGTACTACAAGCTTAACTGTCAATATCAACTTAATAGTTCCCATATAAAGGGCTATTTACTCAAGGGTATGGCATTAACTTTCCCCCATAATAGAGAATGGGAAGAATAATATTCAACTACCTAGCTCATGAGGCAAAAATGACCAAAATCTAATCGACCAAACTACTCTTTCGACTCTCATTCTCGCACCAAAAATATGTATAAATAGACCAAAAATTTCGCCTAGGGCGCGCTGCCCCCGAACCCCCGCATAGAACTTGTTTACTAGAGAACCCAAACCCATTTTACTTGGCCCCCCTTGACATAAAATTCTGGGTCCGCCACTGTCTAACAAGAAATGCATTTCCAGATTCTTGAAAATCTTATGGCTAGATTATCATCCAAGTATCCAACGATTAAAACCTGCATTCTCATATGAGAAGCTTCTCACAATAGATTTACCCTAAACTAAATAAGTGTAAAATGAAAGACTTTTTACTAAGAGTGTGTTTGATAACCCAATTAAGTGGTGAAAATAAAAACTTTCAGCACTTAATTTATTTAAATGCATTTGATTAATGTACCACTTAATTGAAATAGCAACTAAATATCCACTGAAAACTTTAAGTGAAAAATTTATGCTAAAAATAATTGCTGAATACAATTGTGGATACCGGCATTTGGGCCCACTTTTAAAACATTTTCAAATTTCAAAGAGTCGTCACTTAATTTTTTTAAAGTAAAATTAAGAAACCATTTTGAAAGCAAACCGATCTTTTGCAAAACCAAAGATAAACTGGGTCCGGGGATTATGGAATGAAAGGGGAAGGAGCCCGACGGACTAAAACACCCCCTTTCATCCTATCTCGTGATATGCCTCTACTCAACATCCTTTTTAATCGAATTATTAATCTAAGCATGCCCTCAACTAATACATTGTCACAGCCCGGTCCCACAATAGCGGAACCGGAGCCCGTGGCACGCCACCGAGGCTAAACCAATTCATTAACGTTCCCAAAATTAGGTTTGAAGAACACACGCAGCGGAAAAACAAAACACATTTTAAAACTAGAGGTTCAGTCGACCACTCAGTCGACTGCTTAGTCGACTGCTCAGTCGACGGAGGAAGGCAGGGATTTTTCAAAGGGTTTTACAGCAATTCCAGTCGACTGAGACTGGGGTCCAGTCGACTGAGGCGGGGTCCAGTCGACTGAGTAGGGGTCCAGTCGACTGCTTTTGCTAAAATCAGAAGCAGTAGCTAACAGATACAAGGATCCAATCGACTGAAGCATGGGTCAGTCGACTGCTCCCCTGGCAGCAGCCCAATCTGCAGCATTTCAAGTTTTAAAAGCTTCCTAACTTTCACCAATGATCAACCACTCAATCCAACTCAAACCAAAGTAATCCTAGCTGTATTAAAACATTTCTAAAGCAAGATTACAACATGTTACTAACTATTACAACGGTTTAAAATCCATTCTATCATACGAAGTTAAACACAAGTTAAAATAATAGAAATTCTTATTACAACGTCCTATTGTTCCAAAACTACAAAGTTAGCATTTAAGTTGCCTCCCAAAGCGAACTCTAACCCCACGTGCTCACTTCTCTGATTCCTCGCCAGCATTTATACATGCAATGGTTATTTGAATAACCACACATATTTCGATTTGTTTAAGCTAAAGCTTAGTGAATAAATCAACATATGCACATGAATGATAAACATGTCCGCATTCACATCTCTACATTTCATACTAGTCGCCGTGCCCGTCCATATTCCCAATCCGCGACTCCTCGCTAATAAGTCCACGCGAAAGGGTAAGACCCACGATTCTTCTCTTCAATCGTGCGACCTTAATGCCTATATCGGCTCCATAAAATGGCACGGTGACTACGTGCTCCTTCTGACCCAAATAAGCAACTTAACATGCTCAAATACATATCACCATACACGCGGTAATCAAAACATATCACCGTGCTATTGAGCCTACTTATCAATATAATTGCCTAATATGAACTACACAATATATCTCTAAGAATTAATACATGCTATTCACACAAAACATGAATACATGTCAAGAAACCATTCCAACAACATAGTTGAATCACTCACCTCCAAATAACGATCCTATAAATCAGTTTGAAGAAAACCCGTGCACAAAGAACGTGCAGAAGTCCGTCTAGTAAAATTCCTATGGATCAGAATTCCATTTATCAACTTTTATAAAAAATTATAGAAAATGATTTTTCGGAAAACTTAGCCAAACAGGCCCTAATAGGTATCAAAACGAAGCTCTTACCTTGAGGAGCTCGAATATGAAATATGGAAGAAAACAGACTGACAGAAGGTCGTCGTTTGGCGTCGCAAAGCTTAAAGCAACTAATTCTCCCTCTAGCCCCCTTTTGGCCTCCTTCTTGAGAATTTAGGTTAAGCTTATGAAATATCTCTTCCATCTCTATCTATATATAGGCAACTCTATTAGGAATTACGTTTACCTCCCCACGAGTTTCCAAAACTCCTAATCAGTCTCTGAAACTTTCTACACAGCTAATTCATAGCTTTATAAGTGAAACTTCAAAATTATAAAAGTTTTCGACTAAGTTTCGTTTGGTCGCTAAAACGCGAATTTCTATATGACGTTTTCGAAGTTGCTAATTAGCCTATCAAATTAATAGCGTGTTCATTCGTTCTCACCAGGATACTAAAACTAACAACAGAAATAAATTCTAAAACAGAAAATAATACAGATATTGAAATACACAGGTAAACATTTATTTTCAGATAACCATTTAAAGTGTTCCACAGTGACTGTCTCATACTCGGAGAGACTTCACAAACAATAATAAATCCTCAATCACAATAGTTTCAAAGGGTTCTCTAATACAGACACCCAAATCAACTCGTGAGTCAAAACTCACTCAACCATGTGTCATAAGACACGCCACATCACATTATCATGCATGACAATGTAATGCAATTGAAATAACACAAATGTGGGTGTTATAATACTCTCCCCCTTAAAAGAAGTTTGTCCCCAAACTTATACCTCATGTCTCGAAAAGGTGCGGATACTGAGTACGCATCTCATCTTCTATTTCCCACGTCATCTCTTCCGTAGTTTGGCTACGCCATAACACTTTCACTTTCGATATTACTTTATTTCTTAAGACTTGATCCTTCCGGTCTAAGATCTCTACCGGATATGCGACATACGTTAAATCACTCTGAATCTCATTCGATGTTGGAGTCATCACTTGATCTCTATCTTCCACTAATTGCTTGCGTAACAACGATACATGAAACACGTTATGAACTTGAGCATACTCGCTCGGCAAGTTCAAACGATAAGCTACGGGTCCAACCTTTCCAATGATTTCAAAAGGTCCTACATACCTCGGATTGAGTTTCCCGTATCTACCAAATCTGGTTATTCCCTTTGAAGGTGACACCTTCAAATACACCAAGTCTCCTACATCGAATTCCAACGGCCGTCTGCGCTTGTCGGCATAACTCTTATACCTACTCTGAGCTGTTAGTAACCGTTGTCGAATTACCTTTATCTTATCCGTCGTTTCTTGTACAATTTTCGGCCCTTCAATCTTTCTTTCTCCTACCTCTGTCCAACTAATTGGTGAACGACATACACGACCATACAAAGCTTCATAAGGAGCCATCCCAATACTCGACTGAAAACTGTTGTTATATGCGAACTCAATCAATGGCAAATGGTCTTCCCAATCACCCTGAAAATCAAGTACACATAGCCTAAGCATGTCTTCCAAAATCTGGATTACTCTCTCTGATTGACCATCGATCTGAGAATGAAAGGCTGTACTAAAGTGCAATTTGGTACCCATTGCTTCTTGCAAGGCTCTCCAAAACTTCGATGTAAAACTACTATCCCTGTCCGAAACGATAGAAACTGGGATACCATGTAGTCTCACAATCTCGCGAATATACAACTTAGCTAATGTCATTGGCTTAGTCGTTCGAAGTGGTAGGAAGTGCGACGACTTCGTCAAACGATCAACAATCACCCAAATAATAGTGTTCGATCTCTTCGACCTCGGAAACCCACTAACAAAATCCATTGTTATGTGCTCCCATTTCCACTCGGCTATCGGTAACGGTTGTAACAATCCCGAAGGTACTTGGCGTTCGACCTTTACTTGTTGACAACTCGTACATCGTGAAACATAACGTGCTATTTCTCTCTTCATTCCCGGCCACCAATAAACATGTCTCAAGTCTCTATACATCTTGGTGCTTCCCGGGTGAACAGTATACTTTGTGTTGTGTGCTTCCTCTAGGATGTTTCGCTTCAACTCTTTCTCACTAGGTACACAAATTCTACCCCTCACTCTCAACACATTGTTCTCAAACGTGAATCCCGGTTGTTTGCCCATGGAAATGATTGACCTGTTTATGGATTCCTTCCAATTAGTTGAAAACATATCACCTCTATAGACATGCAAGTCTCAACTAGGAGCCAATGTAATGTCCATATAGAGATGGTACAATCCCAACTTGATCATAAGGAGGCCATAGTTATGTTCAACTAGGTTCAATTAAATGCAATATCAAGCTAAGAATTAGTCCTAATCCTAAGTATCAATATATATGAAATGAATGCATGGATATAAACAAGAATGAGAAATGAACTAATCATTGATTTGGATCATTTAGCCTCTGGATTTAAACTCAATTATCATCATTCAAAACATGGTTTGAGTCCTTAAGGCATTAGGAGACCATTTAAGTTAAGGTTGACAAGATTTATCAAAACAGTGACAGAATTTCAGGATTTACAGAGAGCAGACCAGACTTTCAAAGATAGAAAAACCATACTTCCAACGGTTGGATCTTAGTGATTTTTGAATATGATGTACCTCTGTGAGTCTAGTCTCTAACCCAAAAAGAAAATCGAAGATTGAACGGTTAGATCTCTGGGAATAAAGAAAAAACTAGGCATCACTCGGGAATTTTTAACTCTCTATCCAGAGATTTTGTGTGATTTTCTAAAAATAGTAAACAAATGAGAAACACTTAGAGCTTTTTAGGGTATCTTCCTAACACATTGAAATACCTAGAAAAATTTATTGGAGGCCAATAAAGTCTGGTTAAGGTTCTGATTTATTAATTTCAAAACGGACTTACTGTTCTGGAATTTTGGACAGAGAGTTGCTTGCTTTGAAATCATAAGACCAAACCATCTTAAACATGGAATTTCATCAAAACAAAAATCACAGAGGTACTTAAGTGAGTTGTGAACATCCTCCAATTGGTCTCATCCCATTTCAATGGACCATGATTTAATGAAAAATCTTTGATCTCAGTAGGTTTAAGGATTCACTGCACCATTGTTGAATTAGTGTTCATACTTCAAATCAAACTTGATCTATAATTCTATGGAGAATATAGATCAAGTATGATTACAACCAACACAATAATACTCATTTATTATGAAAATCCATGGATTTAGCCTTAAGGGAACCCCATCATAAATCTCATGAGAGAAATGGGTCCTAAGGTCTTACTCAACCTCATGAATGAACTTATGACACTTGAATCAAATATTATGAAATCCACTAGATCTACATCAATTCCCTCTACCAAATACATGGTCCTTGAGAATTCATAACTTATATCCTTTGATTCCTCTCCCAAATTAATGATCCTAGAGGATTAAGGATCCAAACTTCATAGATTTCAATGAAATATGAAGAACTTCATGAGATTCAAAAGGAGCTACCAAAATTATGAACATAGGCTAAGACCTATCAATATATATATATATATATGACCAGATCTACTCAAAATACATATATAAACATGGATTTATAGAAATTAAGAGATCAAATCTCAAGGAGTTCAAATGGAACGTGGAAGGTTTCATGAACTCCCAGAGAAGAGCATAAGAGAGAGGAGATGAGATCCTTATGAATTGAAGGATCTAGTGATAGATCCACACTTAAAACATGTTTCTTACATATTTGATGACTAATTAGATCTAAATCAACAACAAGTTTAAGAGGATTCTGTTAGGAAATTATATTTCCTAATAAGAGTGGGCAACATATTATTATCAATTATATTATAAGGGCTATTAATTAAAGGGGCTAATATTATGTGGTCTAATTGTAGGAAGCCCATGGACTCCTACTGGGTATGGGTTTAATGAGTGGATACCAAATACTGATCATATTAGGAATAATGGGAACCCTAACATATCAGTATATAAAGACATATAGGTTATGGTCCCCAATATGTCAAATCATTATACTACTTCCTCCTCCATCCCATCTAGAGAAGGAACCCATTACAGATTTAAGGAGATTTGACTGAGGAAGACATAACTGATCATCATCGTTCTTGTAAGGTTTACTAATTGCTTCCATGGATACAGGTATGTATTCTAATATATTGTACTCTTAATAATCTAACATGATTTGATCCTAGGGCTATAGTTTTACTACTCTAGGGTTCTACAGTTTTATAAATTAAAGATTATAACAAGTGGTATCAGAGCCTATATCATGTTGATTATTAGGGTGGTTGTGTATATAGTTTCAACTAGATCGTATTTCTGATCATCTTATATTCGGCCTTAACAACTTATTCGGTTGATTCACGGAAGTCTGACAGATTGACCAATTTGTTCTACTCTATATAAAGACCCAATATTCGATTGATTCATGATATGGAAAAGTCGAATGTCATGTATATACGTATATATATATATATATACTTGTAATCTAGATGCAGACACATGTCTCGAATGCCGTTTGACAAATAAACCTTTGATCCATGGATAATGATTGCATTTTTTTTTTCGGCAGCTGCAATTAAGGTTACCATGTAACTTAAATCAAGGCCGTGGTCCCACATAAAATTGTTTTGGAAAGTCTATCATGGCAAGAATCGTTTTTTTTTAAGAAACATGTGCAAGCAATTCAAATGCACTCCAAGAACATAATTATCAGTTGCTCTTTTCTATTTTAATAGTTTTTTGGTTTACAGCAGAATATTGGGTAATTTATGTTTATCATAACATAAATTTTTGTATTTTATTTGGACATAGAATATTGGGTAATTTATCAAATGAATTAATTTCTATGGTAGTTTAAGATTTTGGGGTCTATTTTAGACTCCATTACATATGTCTGATATTTCAAATAAATAAATTGAAATAGTATGTTGCCAAAGTAACCTCTGTTGTGTAAATTTATTCATTTTGAAATATTAAGATGGTATATCTGTTATTCATGCGATTAACAATCGGCCCAAAGGAAGATTCTTAATTGGCCGAATAATAGGTGTACATGTGGTGGTAAATATGTGTCAATTATCAAGTTACTTTTCCATGTGGGCAGTAGGTCGGCCAAAAGGAAGGCTACTGTCTGACAGGACTTATTGTCAATATTTGATCACTACACGGGGAGTACCACTTACAGTTGATATTTCTGTCCAAAGACTAAATATCAATGTTGTTCTAGGTATCCTGTGATGGGCCCACCATTAAGTAAATTATTTAATGTGTCATGCATGCATATATATAAATTATTCATAATATATTTATGTTATGACATGTTATTAATTGTGAGCATGTTATTTTATTTTATTTTGTTTTCTATTCAGTTTCTGCTACAGCTACAAATGTTTCTGCTCAAATTAGTGCTATCCCAATGCTGAATGGGGGAAACTTTAAGGTCTGGAAAGAGAACGTGGAAATCGTTCTTGGATGTATGGATTTGGACCTTGCGTTAAGGACCGAACGACCCACTTCGACTACGGAAAACCCGAATGAGGGTAAAATTGAGAAGTGGGATCGCTCGAATCGCATGAGTCTAATGATTATGAAACGTTCCATTCCGGAAGCGTTTCGGGGCTCGATCACTGAGAGCACAAATGCTAAGAAGTTCCTCTCTGAATTACAACAATATTTTGCTCAAAATGAAAAGTCGGAAACGAGTACTGTTTTGGCTACTCTGATTTCCATGAGGTATAAAGGAAAGGGGAACATAAGGGAGTACATTATGGAAATGTCTCATCTCAGTGGGAAACTCAAGGCACTAAAGTTAGAGTTGTCTGAGGACATGCTCGTGCACTTGGTTCTCATATCTCTTCCTACACAATTCAGTCAATTTAAAGTGAGTTACAATACCCAAAAGGACAAATGGACTCTTAATGAGCTCATATCTCAGTGTGTGCAAGAAGAGGAAAGAATTCAGCGAGACAAGACTGAAAGTGCTCATTTAGCATCAACCTCTCAGAATAAGAAAAGGAAGAGAGCTAAGGATGCTGCAGATGTGACACCTCAGCAGAAGGAACTAAAGAAGCAAAATGAGGAATTCCTTTGCTATTTCTGCAAGAAGAGAGGCCACATGAAGAGAGACTGTCCCAAATATGCCGCTTGGCGTGCAAAGAAGGGTAAGCTTCTCGTATTGGTTTGTTCTGAAGTTAATTTAGCTTCTGTACCTAAAGATACTTGGTGGGTAGATTTTGGTACTACTACTCACATAAGTATGTCTATGCAGGGTTGCCTGTGGAGCCGGCCGCCAACTGATGCTGAAAGATTCATCTTTATGGGTGATGGCAAGAAAGTTATAGTGGAAGCTTCAGGAAATTTTAGATTATTATTAAAGAATGGTGTTTATTTGGATTTGATTAAGACTTTTGTTGCACCGTCTTTTAGACGGAATTTAGTTTCTATTTCTAATTTGGACAAATCTGGTTGTGCTTGTTCTTTTGGAAATAATAAAGTTAGTCTATTTCAAGATTCAAAACTTATTTGTACCGGTTCTTTGATTGATAATCTTTATATGCTAAACACTGTTACTTCCTATAATGAAATTCTGCATACTTATTCACGAGGTACAAAGCGAAAATTAAGTAAGAATTCCGCCACCTTATGGCACAAGCGATTAGGCCATATCTCTAAATAGAGAATTAAGAGACTTGTGCGTGACGGGATTCTTGACCCCTTAGATTTGGCAGACTTCAAGTCTGCATTGAGTGTATTAAGGGAAAACAGACAAACATAAGGAAATTAGGTGCCAACAGGTGTACAGACGTCTTAGAACTCGTTCACACTGATATATGTGGTCCATTCCATACAGCCTCTTAGAATAGACAACAATATTTCATTACGTTCATAGACGACTACTCAAGATATGGGTACCTATATTTAATACATGAGAAGTCACAGTCCCTGGATGTTTTCAAGTCATTTAAAGCCGAAGTTGAACTTCAACTTGGCAAGAAAATTAAGGCTGTCAAATCTGACCGTGGTGGTGAGTACTATGGTAGATATGACGGATAAGGTGAACAACGTCCAGGACCCTTTGCTAAATTCCTAGAGGAATGCGGAATCGTCCCTCAATACACAATGCCAGGCAAACTTAGCATGAATGGTGTAGCTGAGAGACGAAACAGAACGCTTAAGGACATGGTAAGAAGTATGATTAGTCATTCTTCTTTACCAGAATCACTCTGGGGAGAAGCTCTAAAGACTGCAGCATATATCCTTAACAGGGTTCCAAGTAAAGTAGTAACCAAAACCCCTTATGAATTATGGACTGGAAAGAAGCCTAGCATTAGGCATTTACACATTTGGGGTTGTCCAGTTGAGGCACGGCCTTATAGGCCACATGAACAGAAATTGGACTCAAGAACAGTCAGTTGCTACTTTATTGGATACGCTGAACGCTCTCGGGGCTTTAAGTTTTATGATCCCACTGCTAGGACATTTTTTGAGACGGGAAATGCGAGATTTCTTGAGGAAGTTGAGTTTGTGGGGGGAGATAAGGTTAGAGACATTGTCTTTGAAGAGGAATTTATTCCTAATCATATTGCTATTGAAAATGTTCAGATTCCTATTCCTGACATTGTTCAAGATGCAAATCCGGATATACGAGACAATGTACAAGAGCTCCCTGTGCAAAATAAAGAAAGTATACCTGAAGTGCAAACTCAACAACCTCAAGAGGAGATGCCATTAAGAAGATCCACTAGGGAAAGGAGAAATGCAATTTCGGATGATTATATTGTATTCTTCCAAGAACATGAGTTTGACATAGGGAAAGTGGAAGATGATCCAATCAACTTTCACCAAGTCAAACAAAGTTCCATTAATGGTCTCAAGCAGGCTTCCCATCAATGGTATCACAAGTTTCATCAAGTAATCACCTCGTATGGTTTTGAGGCGAATGTGGTTGATGACTGTGTATATCACAAGTTCAGTGGGAGTATTGGGCAGATATTTGGGTAACCCACAAATGGATCATTGGAAAGCAGCCAAACGGGTTATGCGGTATTTACAGAGAATAAAGGACTACATGCTCACGTATCGGAGATCAGATCTTTTGGAGATCGTCGGGTATTCTGATTCCGATTTTGTTGGATGCCAAGACAGTAAGCGATCCACATTAGGCTATGTTTATATGCTGGCTAGAGGAGCTATATCTTGGAAGAGTGCTAAGCAGACACTCATAGCTTCTTCAACCATGGCTGCGGAGTTCATAGCATGTTATGAGGCATCCAATCATTGGATATGGTTGCGAAACTTTGTCACTGGGCTGCGTGTGGTAGATGGCATTGAAAGGCCACTAAAGATATACTGTGACAATAAAAGTTTCTGGTTGTTAAGGAAAGAGTTCAGAGTGGTCAAATTTTGATAGAACATATGGGGACAAACTCCATGATTGCGGATCCGCTGACCAAGGGATTACCTCCTA
This sequence comes from Hydrangea macrophylla, assembly GCA_033977485.1. Taxonomy (NCBI): domain Eukaryota; kingdom Viridiplantae; phylum Streptophyta; class Magnoliopsida; order Cornales; family Hydrangeaceae; genus Hydrangea; species Hydrangea macrophylla. The sequence continues at coordinate 112,426,965 of CM066999.1, forward strand.
AGGTCTTTCACGAGCACACTGCTCATATGGGTATTAGGTTGTCTAACGATACTTTGGTTTAGTGGGAGTTAACTTTGGATGTTCTATTTTTGACATTTATGGTTTTATTTTCTGCAGAATAAAGTTGATGGTTTATGGTTTATCTCTGAATCTAATTATGCGGTTTTGCATTATTTCGGATTGATCTCAATAAAGACTAAATTAGGACCAGTTGGAAATAGACATGTTTGAGATCACATTGCATGTAATTTCCATGCTACTCATCCATACTTGATCTATGTCATTGAATGTGTTGGTATGGTGACCATTGAAGGTCTAGTTACGATTTTGTGTGACGAAAGCCGCCTTGATCCCTTATTAATATAGGAAATGGACCAGATTGAAACTAAAGTGAAGTCCAAAGATAAATAGCACAGGTGCGCATCTAAGGAACATGTAATATAATTGTTTCAGGAATCATATGTAGCCCAAGTGGAAGATTGTTAGGAAATTATATTTCCTAATAAGAGTGGGCAACATATTATTATCAATTATATTATAAGGGCTATTAATTAAAGGGGCTAATATTATGTGGTCTAATAGTAGGAAGCCCATGGACTCCTACTGGGTATGGGTTTAATGAGTGGATACCAAATACTGATCATATTAGGAATAATGGGAACCCTAACATATCAGTATATAAAGACATATAGGTTATGGTCCCCAATATGTCAAATCATTATACTACTTCCTCCTCCATCCCATCTAGAGAAGGAACCCATTACAGATCTAAGGAGATTTGACTGAGGAAGACATAACTGATCATCATCGTTCTTGTAAGGTTTACTAATTGCTTCCATGGATACAGGTATGTATTCTAATATATTGTACTCTTAATAATCTAACATGATTTGATCCTAGGGCTATAGTTTTACTACTCTAGGGTTCTACAGTTTTATAAATTAAAGATTATAACAGATTCAATCACAATTCAAGGTGGTGTGTGAAGAAGGGGATAGAGAAGAAACTTTTTAAAAATGTGTAAAAATCCTATAGATCTATGAATTGTGATTGAATTATAGTAGAATATAATATAAGATGAGAGAATTACCTCTAAATTTCCTCGGATTTTGAGTTGGTTTGGTTGAATTTTTGAAGATCTTCAATGCTTCTTCATGCTCTTCTTCAAGCTTCTATAACTTCAAAGTGGGTTTGATCCAATTTGGGTAGAGTTTCCTCTTGTTTTTGGATGATTTTCTCTCTCTAAAATTCTCTAGAAATCACTCACAACAACTCACCATCTCATTCTCACTTTAAGATGAAGATCCCATTCCAAACTAGGGTTTTTCCTCCCTCCTTTGTGAAAAATGGGTTTCTATTTGTAGACAAATGAAGTGAGGGTATAAAGGTAATTTTTAGAGTGTTATAGGTATGGAAGTGTGACATATGAGTGCTGAACACACACACAAAAAATGGTGACATTCGGAGTATCCAATTGATCAAAATATGCTTTTAAAGTCACATTAAAAAAACTGTGATTTTCACCAGGGCAGCACTCGATGAAGCCTCGCGGCACTCGCCGGTGCCGCCTCTTCGCGTCGAGTGCCATGAAACTTCAAAAATTCATATCTAAATCATTGCAAATCCAAACATCGCAAATCTTATACTGTTGGAAAGGTATTGGAGTCTAGTATTTTATAAAAATGGTTTGAAAATATAAAAAAATATTTGTGACCATTTTGCCCTTAAAGAACTATTTTGCATTGATTTTGCTTGAAAATGCATATTTTGAACCTTCGGTTTTTTCTAGTGTAATTCCTTTGATCAAAGGGATATTCCAAGGATGTTTCCATATTTTGGTACATGTTTTGACACATTAGTCAAAAAGTGTCACTCCTTGGGTATTTTGGTCATTTTGGCTCTAAAATTGGCAAGTTTTCGAGTTAAGAAGCTTTCTGAAGAGCATGGTTTTATTATTGAGGATTTCGAATTCTTTCGGACATTGTCGTCATTGATTTTAGAGGTAATCATTCCCTGAATTCGACGATCGGTCAAAATTGGGGTGTTTACAACAGTCTATTTCAATACTCGAAATACTATTTTCAATATTGTAAAACAATCACTTAAAATTTTCAGTGCTTAAAATTCAATACTTAATTTTTAATTTGATGGGCACTAAATTTCTATTTGAATAATTACCAAAAACCAAGAAAAATGGCAAGAAAGTCAAAAAGACAAAGATAACAAAGATAATAAATGAATAAATAAAAACAAATAAAGCAAAACCCTAACACACGCACACGCACACACACTGTGTATAAAAAAAGCAGTAACCCTAGCTATATTGAGCCACTCGCATTCACCTTCGTGCTAAAACCCTATCTCGTAACTCGTCTCCAAACCATTTTTGCGATCTATTCGGTAATTTCTGTTCAAATTTTCATTTTTTTTTTGGCATTTAGGTCTTGTAATTCGCTTTGATTTGGAGCTGATTTGATCAATTGTTGTTCTTCTTTGATTTTTTTCAAATTCAATTTTGATATATATATATATATATATATGAAAATTCAGTTTTGATTTTTGATCATTGCAGTCTTGAGGGTTCTTGAAGCTCCAAAACGATGTCGGATGAAGAAAGAGAAGAGAAGGAGTTGGATCTCTCATCTCCTGAAGTCGTCACCAAGTACAAGAGCGCTTCTGAAATCGTTAACAGTTACTCTCTCTCTCTCTCTATATATATATATATATGGGTTTTGTGTAAATACAATGAATATGTGTTGGACTGTGTGTAGCTTAAGATAAAAATTGATGGGCTTTTACATTCTATTTGTTTTTCTGTAGTTTGTGTTTATGTGGGAAGTTGTTGAAATTTGCAGAAGCATTGCAGTTAGTTTTGTCGGAGTGCAAGCCAAAAGCTAAGATTGTTGAACTTTGTGAGAAGGGTGATTCATTCATTAGAGAGTGAGTTTTTCAATTAAATGTGTATGTATATATGTATAGGCCAAACAATAAGTTATATTCTGGGTTCTGTTGATGGTAATCTGATTCAAAATTGGATGCAAATAGGCAAACTAGCAATATGTACAAGAATGTTAAGAAGAAGATTGAAAGAGGGGTTGCATTTCCAACATGCATTTCTGTGAACAATACTCTATGCCATTTCTCTCCGCTCGCCAGTGATGAAACAACTTTGGAAGTAGGTGATATACTGAAGATGTAAGCTTTCATAAAGCTCCATTTTTTTTTACCTCTTGTCTGGGTGTTCTGTATTTTACTAGGAGTTGATAATAAGGGTGTTTTGTTTGATGCAGTGATATGGGTTGTCACATAGATGGGTTTATTGCTGTAGTTGCACACACTCATGTCCTTCAGGAAGGGCCAGTGACAGGCAGGGCAGCTGATGTTATTGCGGCAGCAAATACAGCTGCTGAAGTTGCTTTGAGGCTTGTGAGGCCAGGGAAAAATGTAAGTTTATTGCAAGTCCAGTATTTGTTCTACATCTGTTTTCCAACTATTAAGACTATTTTGAGGTTGTTAGTGTACTGAATGATGAATTCTTTGATGTGACGTAGGTGTCCTTTTTCTTTGATTCTGTTTTCCTATTACAAGTTTTAGGTTAATTAAGAACTAGGTCATTGGTGTATGTTGATACTTGATGGGTATTACCCGGTTTCTCTGTCTATTAGTCATTGCACTTTATGATATTTCTAAGTTTAGGAACAACAAATGCACATTCTTGTTGGATAGTAAGTTATAGTGACAAGATATGCAGCCTTTACTAAAATTGCTTTGATATAGTTAGGACTAGGAGTCTTGGATCATTAGAAGGTCATCTACGGAAGAGAAATTGAGAACTGTGAATGAACCTTTGTTTGTGCCCACGAGAGAAATTGAAGGTTGAATATTTTGGATGATTGATGATTCCTTTCCCTCAAGTTATTTTTTTTCCCTTTGCTTTTTTCTGAAACATATCCAGAGGGCATGATATATCTAAATGAAGAATCTATCAAAAGCTATGGAGTACGCTCCAAATGTAGCTTTTTGTCATAGTTACACAGATAGATCATCATGTATCCCTTCCCAGCATATGTTCTATGGCAGGAACGATTGCCGTTGATCTACACCATATTTGCCGAGTCATTATGCTCAATGTTCCAACAGAGTCATGCCTAATGCTGATTTCCTTTGATCACCATGCTTGTCTCATGAAATACTTTTTAAGATTTCTGGTCATAACTTTCTTTAGTTTTATGAATTTTTATGGCAAATCAAAGCAGAAATTGTGGTGTTGGCTTGTTGCTTTCCCCCCTGCACCACCCCACCACCCCCACCCCGGTCGTGCTGGGGTTGCGCTTTTCCTGGTTCCCCTAAATGATGAACTATTCTACGAAGCTATGGATTAATATCCAAATGAAGCTGTTGTCATAGTTACTCTGATAGGGGATGAGATGTCCATGCCATTTAATTCATCTTACTAATATATTTGTCAATTAATTGGGATCTAGTTCGTGGACATTGTTTATGACTTTATGGTTGGTTCTTCTCTATCTTGGAACTCATGTTTAATTTAGGTGTATAGTGTATGCCATTTTTGGTGAGGCTTTTCTCATAGTTGATCTGATAGTGCAATTTGGCATTCTTCTTGACTATGTTACCCAGACTCGGGTACGGGTGTCGGGTACGGACTCGGGTTTGTCCAATTTACAAAGATTTTACACTATTTTGAAGGGTCGGCGAGAGAAGTACCCTTATCCGGGTTGTCGTGTTGGGCACGGATACTCTATGCATTATGAAGGGTCCGGGTAACATAGCTTCTTGATTACCTCTTTTCCCTGTTGCACATATTGTGTTTGGCTACATTGTGGATGCCTGGAGTTGATTTATTTTCTGGTCTGTTCAATTTAATCCATTTCTGGCCAACATTCTTCTGGACATGAACTAGAAAGGAAAAGAATGGAAAAGAATGGAAAAGAAAGAAGTTATTTCCTATTTTTTTAGCGGGTCGTTTAGAGGATGGGTTAAGATACAACTGGGAAGAAGATATGTGTGGCTATGGTTAAGGCTTTTCCAGGACAAAGTGAAAGCCATGTTTGTGTGGATCGAGGTTGCCAGGAAAAAGGGATGCTGATATGTCTAATTTGCTTCATATTTCTTGGTTCAAATTTCTTTTCTTTTCTTTTCTTTTCAGTTGTGTGATAGTTACTTAAATCATGGTAGATGAAGCATGCCACCATATCAGTTATGCCAACTAGGAATATCTCCATTTCTTCCATACTGCATTGATAATAAGAACAAAGATGACATGATCTGACATCATACTTTGATAAGCTGGATTAGAGGCAACTTTGCCGAGGTGCTCAGTTTCTTGTTGATTACCTCTTTTCCCTGTTGCCCATATTGTATTTGGCTACATTTTGGAAGCCTGGAGTCGACTTATTTTCCGTCGGTTCAATTTCGTCCACCTCTGGCAAACATTCTTCTAGACATGAACCTTTTCTTCTATAAAGGGAAAGAAAGGAAATACTAGAAGTTATTTTCTAACTTTTTAGAGTGCTGCTTTGCTTATGCCCTTGAATTTGTTAATTGAAGCTGTCTTTATATGGCAGAACAAAGATGTAGCAGAAGCAATTCAGAAGGTTGCTGCTGCATATGACTGCAAAATTGTTGAAGGTGTTCTAAGTCACCAGCTGAAACAGTTTGTGATTGATGGGAACAAGGTCGTATTGAGTGTTTCCAATCCGGAGACAAAAGTCGATGATGCCGAATTCGAGGAGAATGAAGTTTATGCTATTGATATAGTCACAAGCACGGGTGAAGGAAAGGTAATTGTGGAGTTGATATCATTTAGAGCCCGTTTGGATTAGTTCATTTAACCAACAGTCACATATTTGGGATTGTTGAGAAGTGCGAGTCCTTTTGGCAAAAACTTTTTCACTGCTTTTAAAAAATTCTGTTACTGCTTAAAGCAGAAGCAGCAACTTACTGCTTTTTAAAAAATCTATTAAAAAATCTCTAATACCCATGGCAATACCAAACGGGTTCTTAAAGGGAACTCTTTTTGCACTATCTTCTTTAAGGTTCTCAAGTGTTCTGATGCCAAGTTTACAGCCTAAGCTGTTGGATGAGAAGCAGACAACAGTTTATAAAAGAGCTGTAGACAAGAACTACCACTTAAAGATGAAAGCATCCAGGTTCATTTTCAGTGAAATCAATCAGAAATTCCCTATCATGCCATTTTCAGCGAGGTTTGTTACTTTTTTTCTTTTTTCTTTTTTTGAATTTCTTTCACTGGTTATGTTGTTTGCCCAACCAATAATGTGCGATGCCCTTCACACTAGGGCCCTAGAAGAGAAGCGTGCTCGGCTTGGATTGGTAGAGTGTGTTAATCATGATCTTTTACAGCCTTATCCTGTTCTTCATGAGAAGCCTGGTAAGGATTTTCTTGTAGGACTGACATAGGCCCCGTGTGGTAACTATGGTGGCAGTTGTGGATTTTATGCCATTTTCATCGTAATTGCCTTCATCGCACCCCGATTTAATGGTTCCCAAACATTTCGTATCACGGTTAACCAAACGGGATCATAATTTGCTATATATCCTTTGGAGTTAGGCTTCTACTGGCGAAATATCGTGTTTTTTGTACATAGTTACATCATGCTCTATATAATGTTGTACTGTGAATGGTAATGGTGCAGGTGATTACGCTGCACACATCAAATTCACTGTTTTGCTAATGCCAAATGGGTCGGATCGTATCACATCCCATCCCCTGCAGGAGCTACAGCCGACTAAACAAATAGAAGATCCTGAAGTTAAAGCTTGGCTGGCCTTGGGCACAAAGACAAAGAAGAAAGGCGGCGGTAAGAAGAAGAAAGGTAAGATGGCAATTTTTTGGGTAGAAATGAATCCTAGATATACAGTAGTGGCAGCTGGAACCACAATTTGAGACCGTTCTGCATTGTTCATCTCAACTTTAGCGGCTTGTTGGCTCATACAAGAACTGGCTGTGGTTCAAAAAATAACTGGTTCCATGTAGTTAGGTGTTTATGTAGCTATTTACTGGTAATAACTGAGTCCATGTCTGACTTAAAACTACATTAAGAGCTGGTAAATTATTACATCAACAATATGGGTTTTCATGAAAACCTGCTAAAAATGAGAGTGGGACCGAACCGGATCATATTCTATGCCTCCTCTAACAGGCCTAAAGGCGTGTTTGGGAATGCATAAAATATGATAAATGGGGTCCTACTCTCCTTTATTATCTGGTACCTATGCGAAGCTGATAATGCTAAGTTGAAAAAGAATATGTTTTAATGGTCATTTTGGATCCGGTATGGACTCAGTGAAAAAGTCCATTACCAAGCACTTGAATATGTAGAAGTTTCATTTACTAAACACTGGAATGTGACAAACCGGTTTCACTTACGAACCACAAACTGACTCTGAGGCTTCCTAAACAGCCTCTTTGTTGTTGAAAAATCCTTATAATGTAGGCGTAAAGCTATGCCTCCCAAATTTAAATCCCAAATTTGATTCCCAAGAGCTTTACCAGTTGTACTCCATGCAATGGTATGTTGTTCCATCGACCATTGTCGCAGCGTAATGCATTTGGGAGTTTGATTTGGGAATCATAGCATTACTCATAATGAATACATGACATTTGGTAAGCTAATCTGTATGGGAGCCTCAAAGCTTTGTATTTTGCAGGCAAGAAGGGTGATAAATTGGAGTCGTCGGCAGAAACTGAAACTGAGCCTATGGATGCAACACCAAGTGGGGCATCCCAAGAATGAGAGATTTTTTTTTTCAAATTTTTATTTCATATTTTTCATAGTTCCTTTATGTTTTTTTTTTAATTCCCAAATACCAATTTTGGCCACTTCTGTATCTTGATGCTTATGGGTTAATCCAGATGGTCTTTAGATATTGTTTAGCAAAAAAAAAAAAGATGGTCTTTAGATATTTGAGTCCTAATTGGGTTATTTTCCCAATGTAAGTGCTGCATATGTACACTGGGTTAGTGTTATCTGTATTTATCTCCCCTTACCATATAATAAGCTATGTTATTTTTGACATTCGACTACAGGAAGAGACCCAAAATGTTACTTTCAACCAAAGGGATAGTAGAATTAGGTTATGTGGTGGGAGTAAGCTAACTGAAATGTACACGGATGAAACAACTTTCCTTGTGGTCATCTATTGAGAAAATATTGATTGCAACCATGATATCATGTCACGTTGTCTACCTAGTGTCACCAATCAATTAGTTTATTGAGAGAAATTATTTAGTGTGACGGTTATGCTAGGTAAGTATGCTGATGTAGTGTGATTTTTTAATCTAGACCATACACATCTCCTGTTTTAGGGTTCATGACAAATAGTTGCCAGTAGACAAATTGTCGTGATCCTATTAGAAATAGGGGGCACATGTATGGTAAAAATTAAAAAAGGTTATTATCACATTTGTATGTTGTGGTGTGACAGTTATGCTGAATAATGTTCCTATGCCCCGTTCCATAAAAAAAGATTTGTTGGTTAGACCAGGTATGTGCTGTGATGTGGTATCACCATTACATTCAATATTTTCTCATATTTGAAAGTTGAGTTCATTGTCAGCAGACTTTATATTTGGTTCAAGACTAATCAATGTTCGGGGTGTCTCTTATTTGAAAGTTGAGTTCGTTGTCAACTAACTTTATATTTGGTTCAAGACTAGTCAATGATTATATTTAAGGGTGTAAAGTGGGTCAAATTGGCCCATCCTGCCCGTCATGTGGCGGTTCATGACTCGTTCTGCCCTGCTTACGAGCCCAATTAATGTCTCAGTTCACTGAATGTGGGCTCGGGTCGACTTTCCTTTTTACGGCCCACAATTCGTCCTGTGACCCATCTCGTCTTACCTGCCAACTCGCCACCAACTGCCCACCTCGCGTCGCGGACCCACCCCGAGCCTCCTCGCCTCACCAATCTGCGAATAAAATGTTTTTATTTAATTATTTTCAAGTAAAATGTGTTTTAGTAAAATGTTTTATTAAATTGTTTTAATTAGAAAATAACAAAACTCTTTTTTAAAAAGAGTCTTCAAATACTATTTTTTTTTTTATTATACCAATTTGCTTTTATTAAATTGCTTTTAAATAAAAAGTTTTATTAGAAAATAAAGACTTGTTTTTTTATTGTTTTCTGATAAATTTTATATAAACTGTTTGTAGTACACTATTTCTAGTAATATTGTTTAATAAACAGTTTTTAAATGTTTTTTAAAACTGTTTTATAATAAGTTTTTGAATAAACGGTTTTTCAATTTTTTTTTTTATTAAAATGAAAATTAGGTTTTTAGAATCAAATCAAAGGCCAACTCGTGGGCAAATTCGCCAACCAACCTGCGAGTTAGCCGCCCCACCTCTTCTCGCCCCGTTGACCAACGAATTAGTGGCCTGGGTCGAGTTATCCAATATCCCTTACCGAGTTAACTCGCTCCGCCTTGTCTATTTTACCGTCCTGTCCCGTGACTCGTCAAAATTCGTCCAACTCGTTAAAATGGCAGAGCAGACTGTCCCATTTGACACCTCTAATTATTTTCGAACTTCAGTTATAATATACATTACACGTACTTTTCTTCAGTAGAGTATTAAATTGGAGAAAATCACTTCTAGTCTTTACACGTATTCATATAAGATCAAATTTGAATGAACTCCAGTACTTACTCTAAATTGTGAAAACATAGAGTAAATTATCTCCTTCCTCAAAATTCATATTAAAATCAAGGGTTAATTTCAAAAACACCCCCTCAACTATGACCCGTTTTTAACTCACTCCCCTAAACTTTTTTTTTCCGACAAATTGACCCCCTCCGTTTGTTTTATTCGACAAGTTGACCCCCTCCGTTAGTTTGCAAAAGAAAATGGGCATGTGCCCATCACGTGAGAGCAAAAATGGACACTTTTACCCTTTGTGCCCAAAATGAGTTTGATCTCTCTCTCTCTCTCTACAGTCTACCCTAATTTCTCACTATCCCCTCTCCCTCTCTCTCTCATTCCCTTGCCCCACACCACCACGACTAGTGGCGGATGTCGGAAATTTTTAAATTTTATTAAGCTTAGTCCCCGCAAAATAAGTAAACTTGTTATATAGCCCCCCAAAAAATATCAGTTAGGCTAAAAGAAAATGATTTACATGTAAGATGTTGGTCCAATTATACTTCATTCTCCCAAAATTTGAAAAAAAAAAAACTTATCATATGTAATATATTGGCTTAATTACAAATAGACCCAAAAAACCTTATTATATGTAATACATTGGCTTAATTATAAGGAAAGAGTCATGCTATGCTTCCCAAATTTTGTATTTCAAATGATTTCCAGATACATGTAACGGCAGGACCACCTTCAATAATGGTGGGACAACTTCAGCATCCTCCAATCAAAATCACTTGGGCCTACTACCACGTGTTTGAGAACCACTTAGGATACAAAATTTGATAAGCATAGCATTACTCATATTTTAAATATTATTAGTTTTCGATATTATTAATCATGGATGAAATAGAAGGGAGAATACCTGAGAATTATTTTCTTTTTCGATTTCCTTTCTTCTTTTCTCTCCCTCACTAAATCTATGAACCAAATACAGCCTAACAATAATAAGGGTTGATAGTTGATTGAAATTTGTAAAGTTTGGCATGATGGTAAAACAATTTGTGTAGACTAAACTAAGAGATGAGAAGAAAATGAGTTGGGACAAATGTTTAGAGTGTGTTGGATTACAGTTGGACCAATGTTTTATATGTAATTATTTTTTTCTAAATTGTGGGGTTGGTCTTTTGGACCAACATATTACACATTGTTTTTTTTTTTTTTTTTTTTTTTAAATTGGGACATTATAATTTAGAGAGAGAAGTTGCAGAGAGAGAGAGAGAGAGGGAGGGGGGGGGGGGGGGGGGGGGGGGGGGGGAGGAATGGGGTGAAGTTGTTAACTTTTTTTAGATCAGGGGTGTACTCGAAAATGGGTCATAGTTGAGGGGGTGTTTTTGCAATTCAGAACAAGGGTATATGCGTCATTTTATTACTTCCGTTAACGGCGTTTGAGACTAAATAATTTTTGATAGTTGAGGGGGTGAAGTTGTTCACTTTTTTAAATCAGGGGGTGTACTCAAAAAAGGGTCATAGTTGAGGGGGTGTTTTTGCAATTAACCCTTAAATCAAATATTAGGGGTGTACATTGGTCAAACTTTTCATGTTTTAAAAACCGACCGAAAAGTTCAGTTTGGTCGGTTCAATTTTAAGTTGTGAGTAATTTTTAGAAAATCACCGAATTAGTCAGTTCGGTCTAGCGATTTTTTATTCTCCTCCTATCAAATATTCAAATATGGCTTCCTAACCCTTACTGAAGCTTAAATTAAAATTTTGAATAATATTGTGAATTAAGATTTTATTATTATTTTTTCTTTCTGATAGCATGTGAATTAAGATTTAAGTTGACTTAATGCCGAGCGGGTTGTAGTCTAATTGGTATAGCTTCTCTCTTTCCAGTGGGGAGGGAGAGGGTTCAACTGGAAACAGAGAGGGTTCGAATCTCCCTAGGGGATTCTAGTTACTTGCTCTCCAGTTATTCTTCAGTCGGATTGAGTGGCCCTTATTGGGCTTTGCTGGGTTCGATTGGGACTAGAAGGTGTGTGTATCCAGTCCGAATCCAGATTAAAAAAAAAAAAGTTGACTTAATTACAGAAAATATTCTTAAAGTTTGATCCTTACAACAACTAAAATGAGACAAAGGCCCAACTTTAAGGTTATATTTTGTTGTAATTTAGACATTAAAATTCTAGTCTAGAAATGGTGTTTGTTACCACGAGCGCTCTAGCTCAAGTGGTATCGCCCCCTTCTTCTCAGTGGGAAGTTGGGGGTTCGAATCTCCCTGTGGTGATTCCACTACTTGCCCCCCATGTGATCGTCAGTCGGAACGAGTTGTCCTTGCTGGGCTTTGCAGTGGATCAATGTGGGGCTTGGAGTTGGGTTTGGGCTGAGTTGTGTGTATGCGTTGGGGTGTGTGTCCAGTCTGGATCATGTAAGTAATAAAAAAAAACAAAAAGAAATGGTGTTTGTTGTACACTAGAGTTTGTGAAGAATGTCAGCTCCTTCACTACTGCTCTCTCTCTCTAGAAATGGTCAAGCTGTTCACTTGCTTTGTCTTTCGAGTGTTGAGATAGTCTACAATGGCGGTTACGAAGACAATGGAGCACAGGTGGCACCCAATTGTACGGCTTGAGATCTGTGCGCAGCCCGGTCCGAGTATTTGGAGACCGGGACGAACTACTAATGGGAGGCCCATACGGGGTTCGGAGCAGCGCCCTCGAGACTATTTTTTATGGGGTCTACTCATCCATGGTGTTTTAGATGATTTTTTTGTCTCACCACTCTCTAAACATCATTCCCCATTTCTCACCACTCTCTTTCTCTCTAAATTAAATATCTCTCTTAAAATGATTATTATACAAATTGTTTTTATAAAAATAAAATTAATGTAGGTTTAAATGATTTTTTTGTAGCATCCACGGGTGCCGGCAATATTTTCTAGTTATTTGACATTATTTTAAGGGATAATGAACTTTTAGTTTATTTTTTTACCGAATTTAAATGTCAGTCTATTGCTTTTTCAAAATTAAAAAAGTATTACACTGACTTTTAAATTTTAAACAAAAATTGATTTAAATGTAAATATCCCTTACTTAAAGTAAAGTACGTTCCCAACTAAATTTATTTGGTATGAGAATCTCGAATGATCATATATCTATATCTATAATATATATAAGATTACTTTTGGGTATAGGTAGAATTTCAGTTAGACCTAATAAAGTTCTAAAACATACAAAATTGAGGACGGTGTGATATGAGAAAAATAACGAGCCTTATTTGTGTTTTATAAGACCTACTGTTCTTTTAGAATGAGTCCTATTACTACTATAATTGCTATGCGTTAAAATGATTATAAGTCATACCATGACTATAAGTCATAATGTTATCTTAAACGTAAAGAAAAAAAACAGTCCTAACACTAATGTGGTGTCTTCCAATTGGTTTCACTTAATCTTGCTGAAAACGTAAAAAATAAAATAAAATACTGAGTCCTAATACGTTTTATTCGTTGAATTAGTTTCAATACTACTATTATAGGATGCAAATTGCAATTGTTAACATGATTACAAAGTTTTAGAACTTTGTGCGAAAAGGATTTTCGTGAAGAAAACTTCAGGTATGCGTTTATTGTTTATTTGTTTTTTAGGATTTTATCAAATTGTTGCATGAAAATATGTGAAATTGTGATATATGTTCATTGTCACTTAGATTACACCCAAATTTAGTTTGCAATCGAAAGATTGAATTAGAATAATGCTATGCTGTTCAAATTTGAAGCTCAAACTTAATTCTTTCCTAAATGGCTTAACAGTCGTGATAGTGAGTGGTGGTAGGATATATCACTGCCTACGGTACATTCGACAAAGCTTTTGAAAACTAAATTTGGAAAGCGTAGCATTACTCATCAAGTTATAGTTAGTGAGTAGGACTAATTGTAAGTGAAGAAAAAATATTTTAGCAAGTATTTGAGTCCTATGAGCTGTTTAATTTTATATATATCTTAATTCATCTAATATTGCATAGAGATTTTATTTCAAAATTCACAAGTGACTCAAAACGTCCAAATTTTGTCCAAAATGATATCCTATAAAAGGAACGAAAATTATATGTCTGTAAGTTAGCTAACATCAATTTCCATGTTCATATTTGTTTCACATTCCTATTAGTTTTTTGCATATTGTTTTTATTTTATTTTTTTGCTGCACTTTATGGATAAGTTAATATCAATTTGGGTCATTATTAATTGGGGTTACAAATAATAATTTTCTTTTAAGATTGTTTCAAAAAAAGATACGCATCAATTAAATTATAATTTTATTTTACTATATTTCCTCTATCACGCCTTATTATAAAATTTTTAAGTGAAGTACTCAAAAACTTCCTAATTGTTTGCTTTAATTACGTCTTAATTTTGTTAGAAAAAATTCTCACAATTTTGAATATGTTTCGTTCTTGCTACTTATATGGTCATTTACATGAGCTTATTTTTTCATTAAGTTTTTGTAGCGTTTGGTTGAGCTACATAATTATTCTGTATGACCTTATAAATACATCATTTTTTAAGTCAATATTTTATAACATAAATATCTATTGCTATTTAAGTCAACTATACTGTTTAGATATCAGAGGTATGGTAGTTTACATTTGATGTTATGAATTTTATTATCAGTATTTTTTTTAGATACCAACAAATTGAAGGATCAAAAGACTAAACACTTGTGTCGAATCTATTAAGTAATCAATCTTCCTTAGGGGTAAAGATTGTGACACACCCATTCACACAACTTTTGGGACACTGCCCAAAAGATGTGTCTATGTCTCTCCTGTGATGTCATTGGACCCCACAATGACACAAGAGAGAGATAGACACATCTTTTGGATTGTGTCTTCGTAGTTTACCCCTTGTGTCAGTTTGGTTCCTGTAGTTTAAAAAGTGTCACTTGAGTCCCTGTAGTTTCGTAAGTGTGGCAAATAAGTTCAATTAGCCCTTTAGCGGCAAATAATTTTGTCACTAAAAGTAACAATTTGTAGCAAAAAGTGTTTGAGGGACTAAAATGATATGCTTATGAAACTACAGGGACTAAAGTGATATTTTTTAAACCACAGGGACCAAATTGACACAAAGAACAATCTACAAGGGTGTAAAATATAGTTAAGTCTTTTTCCAATTAGTAGCTAATCCATGCAACAAACTAAAAAACAATACAGTGATTGGATCGGGGGTGAAGCAGCTGGTTTGCAACGTGACGTGTAGAGGTCAGTTTTTTATAAGTTGGCATCTGACACTTTTTAATATAGGTCGCATCTCAACTACCAACTCCATATATTCCATAAATCTCTTCCATTGTAGCAGAAGTACTGGATGACTGCCCTACATTGGCACAATTTGCAAAATTTATGTCATTAGTGTTTATTAGTCAATGCGATCATATATATTTATATATATATGCGAGATGAGTTGGGGTGTGTGTATATATATATAGGGTGGAACTAAATATTCTGTATGACCTTATAAATACATCAATTTTTAAGTCAATATTTTATAACATAAATATTTATTGCTATTTAAGTCAATTATACTGTTTAGATATCAGAGGTATGGTAGTTTACATTTAGTCCTTACAATTTCATTTTATGTTTCATTCAGTCCATTCATTGAATTTTCTTACAAATTTTCACAAATATAGGTTCAATATAGGGGTCTACTTTTTTTTTATTTTTTTTTATTTTTTTATTTTATAAATGAGTTAATTTCATATAACAGAAAAGCTCCTTGAACAATTTTATGAATTTTTTTTTATACAATTTGATCACAAAAAATGATATCAATTACAAGAGATGTATTTTGCACTATATTTGGTAGTTAACTTTATTTGACATTTGATATAAATGTATGTATTATATATATATATATATATATATGTATAGAGGACAGTTTGTCAAGTTGGGAAAACAGCATGGCATGATGTTTAAGCAAATTAAAACTGTTACTTAATTTTTCCGTAGACTCTAATTTTTAGGATTGGCTCAATGTTGGTTTTGTTTTTATATTATTTTGTGATTTTGTTTTTTTAGAGTATTTTTGTGCACTCAAATTTTGTTCATTCAAGTACTCCATTGGGTGAGCATATGGGCCCATCATTTTCATCCCTTAAGTGTTTTGCACTTTTATCAATCGGTAGTCTTTTTATTGAATAAAAAAAGACTAAATTTCTCACAAAAATAATCACACATTCAAATTAAGATAATCCCACTAATTCTATAACATCGTGAACGTACACTCATTTCATGGTTGTGCCCGTATAATGTATCTACAACACTTAACGAACTATTGAATTTGATGAATCTAATATGACTGTTAAAGTTAAACTCAACACATTTATTTTTAAGTCTCAATTACAAAATGTACTCTTGAATTTTGTTTTTGTTTCGTCCATAAGAGTGCTACAATAGTACAACTTAATAACAACACATTAAAGTTTTTTTTTCCCTTCACAATTGCTACATAGTCAGTGGCCCTTAAAAGAAGAAAAAATGGTTGATGTTCAAGGGCGAAGCTTGGATTTTTTATTAGGGGACTGAGATTGAAAGGGTGTGCATATATACAATGGCGGAGGTATACAGGGTTTCAGGGGCAACCCCCCAAGATGATTTTTTTGTTGGCATATTCATATATATATATATATATTTATGGGTAATATATACTGGTTTCATATTACCGTTTTTCAATCATAGGAATTGATAGCTTTTTATAATTTGTTAACCTTGACCGATGATAAAATAATTTGGGTTTGCTAAATTGAAAAGTGATAAGAAAAGGTAATAAGACAAATATAGAAGGAGGGCTAACTTACATTTGGGACAAATTATTACACATAATTTTTTTTTTCAAATGAATTATAACTAAATATCATAAAGAACTTTAAGAGATTGGAGTGGTCACTCTATATAACTTAAGTTTTATTACCTTATCACTCATATACACATAATTATAGAAATGGTATATAAATTAATTGGTTCTGAATTACATGTTATAGATTATTGTACCAGGTGATGAATCTATTGGCTTAAAAAAAAAAAAAATAGTCCCAGGCCATGTCACATATCACTAATTAGTGTCTTTTTGTTTTCTTTCCCCTATTTTGTATTGTATTTGCATTCTTATGATTATGATGATATAATTGTATATTTCGTGCTTGCAAATAAATGTTGTTTAACAATTACTAATTAGTTTTACAAAACAAGGTAAAAAGAACATTTTTAACACTAAAGTGGTTGACATATTTACATAATTTGATTGTGTGAACTATGAATGAGCATATATATGCCTTCATGTGGTACTATCCTTAATTGAAATTTATTATTTTTGATTTAAGGAATTATACACAAACTTTCAGGGAAAAATGGCATTACAAAGAAATAGAAAAAATTGGTATGCATCGTTCAATGATGAGGAAAGAGAACTTTATATTCAGAATACTAGAGATGCAAGGAAAAAGATAAGGGCAGCTGCTAACAATTCAATAGCGGAAGGTGGAAATAATTATCAAACAAAAGATGCAAGTGGTAAAAGACAAAGAATCCATTGACTACTTAGAGCCCAATTAGTGGAATACAAATCTAAAGGTATTTGGATTATACCTCTTAAATTATCTAGGTTATGCTTTAGACATGTTATCATGCTAATTTTTCAACTTTCCTATTTGCAGGGGAAATATTTCTCGATTCCACGTGTTCAGAATCGTATGAGCTACAACCAAAACTATCTTGTGCTTATTATGGCACAAAAAAAATTGATTATGAGCCACTAACATTTTGTTGTCAAAAGGGAGAAGTAAAACTAGCTATTGTTGAGACACCAAATGAGTTGTATAATTTATTCACAACTTGCACAGAAGAAGCTGACGAGTTTAGAAGAAATATTCGGGCATAGAACAACATTTTCTCCTAAACATCTTTTGGAGTTAATCTGGATAAGGAGCTTGCAGCAGCAAAAAGAGGAATTTATACATTTCGAGCACATGGTCAAATTTATCATAATATTCCTTCCCTGATTCCTACAGAAAATGGTACTTGCTATTTTCAATTATATTTCTATGATACCCATAATGAGGTCCATACCAGAATGACTAAACTGGAAGGTGCAAATTTGAATGAGAACATAGTAAAGCAACTCATCAAAGTTCTTAAAGGAAATCTATATGCACAATTCTTACGGAGATTGAAAGATCGTCCTCTGTTTGACGATTTGCAAATTTGTATTAAAAAAGATGTTCGATTGGACCAACGAATTTATAATGTACCAACAGCTGTACAAGTTACTACAATATGGATTGAAGGCAATCATCCAAATGCACAGCTCGAATTAAATATTGTAGTACATGCTCATTCAGGTCATAGACATAGAGTGAAACATTTTTATAGTTGTTATGATCCCTTACAGCATTCTCTTCTGTTTCCAAAAGGAGAAATCGGATGGCACCTAAATATTCATAAACGAACATTTGACAGTAATGATGCCAACGCAGTTTTGGAGAACGGATCTAGCATACCTAATTTCACATCTACTGAAGATATTTTTGATCGAGAGCAAGAAGGTAAGGAAACAAAGAAGGCTGTACAGAAATCCCATTCCAAGGCTTTAGTATTGCAACAGTAAGTGTAGGCATTGAAATTTTAATAGTGCCTGGATCACCATTGATCTAGTCAAAGTCAACATTTTGTTTCTTTGACTAGTCAACTGAAAGAAATGGGCTAAACCCAATTAAATATATATTGATTTATTATTATTGGGCTTGTTAAAATAATACATGGACTCAATTAAATAAATTAATTTAGTATTAATGGGCTTGCCAAAATAAAACTTAAGTCATGCCCAATTAAATAAATTGGCTTATTAAATACTAGACCTGTCCAAATAAATGATGGGCCAGTATTTAATTGGCTACTGACTTGGTCCTATAAAAATTGGACACTTGTCATTATCTCATAAGTCAGACCTAGAAGGTAAGTTTATGAGATATGGAAAAGCTGGTGCCTATAAAAAGGCTCACACCCTCCTCCTAAAGACACAGACAGACTGGAGATAGAAGATTGAAACCCTAAGCAAGCTGCCTTCTCTCACAAGACGACGGCCGCCTACCACAACTCAAGTTTCAAGAATAACATCAGTCTTCAACAAATCATCTGATCGATTCAAGGAAGAGCATCACACCACTGTTCTCTGCGATTCGTCCAGATCAACTCTTCGACAGCCAAATCCTGTCTTCAAAGATCTCTCTTCCTTCCGGCCACCAAAAGCGTCACATGAGGATACTTTCATCGCTTCGTTCGAGAATACGCTGTTTCAGCCCTCGGATCAGGAATCATCAAGGAGATAGAATCAGGGGTTATTCTTTTATAAAGAATACAAAAATACAAAGTTTGTAACCACTTTCTCTTGATTAATAAAATTCCATATTTGACTCTTTGTTTGCAGTTTTGACCGCTTGATTTTCGGACTCAAAATTTGTTGCTTACAAATTTCTGGCACGCCCGGTGGGACCAACTCTGCCCCTCATCTCATTATCCTTCATCTAAAATATCAGATCTAGTTTGATCTTCATGGATTCCAAGAAGACTCAATCTATTTATGGCAAAGAAGTTGCTCCTATTGCTGCTGCTCTCACAGGACCGATGACTCGTAGCAGATCTAAAGCTTTAGCCCAACAAGGTTTTGAATGGCAACCGGTGATCACCCTGGATTTCTTGAAGAAAAATGCTGCGGGGAAATCTGCATCTGTTAGAAAAAATTCCTATTTAGAAGAAGAGTTACCCATTCCATCTCAGATGAATTTTTAAGTTCTGGTTCATGCTCAGATTCATGTTTTGGCAATGCAATGAAAGATTCTTCTTATGGGTATAGTCATTCCCCCACATCCACAACTTCCATCACCATGCCTGCTTTTATGACCAGTGCAACAGATGAACAACTGACTCAGATGCATCAGGCGATCGAAGATTTGAAGAGAATGGTGGAAGAAAAGGATCTACAGATTGCCAAACTCATGGATAGGTTGGAAGTTCAGCAGGATGGTGAGTCTAGCCAAGATCTATTCCATCCTCCTGGATTCACTTCCCAAACCAAAAAGGAAGAGGTGACTCTACAAAAGTCAGTTACAATGCCAACAATGAATCAAGTTACGCAATCTCATTCAATTGGTTCTCTATCAGTCCAACAATTACAAGACATGATAGCTGACACTATTAGAGCACAGTATGGAGGGCCATCCCAAAGTTCGCTCATGTACGCTAAGCCTTACACAAAGAGGATTGATTACATGCGAATGCCAAGCGGATATCAACCTCCCAAGTTCCAGCAATTCGATGGAAAAGGTAACCCAAAGCAACACGTCGCCCACTTTGTTGAAACCTGCAACAATGCTGGCACTGAGGTGATCTCCTTGTCAAACAATTTGTTCGCTCACTGAAGGGGAATGCTTTTGATTGTTATACTGACTTGGAGCCAGAGTCGATCGATAGTTGGGAACAAATAGAACGTGAGTTTCTCAATCGCTTCTATAGTACCAGGCGGACCGTAAGCATGATTGAACTCACTAGTACTAAACAATGGAAGGACGAGCCAGTTGTTGACTACATCAACCGATGGCGTACACTCAGTCTCGATTGCAAGGATAGACTTTTAGAAATTTTTGCTGTAGAGATGTGCACACAAGGCATGCATTGGGGACTTCTCTACATTCTTCAAGGAATCAAGCCTCATACCTTTGAAGAATTGGCAACTCGCGCTCATGACATGGAGCTTAGTCTTGCCAACCATGGTAAAGCATCTCCTGTCAGTGACCAAAGGAAAGATAGGAAAGAAGTAAGGAAAAGTGACAAACCTTTTAACAAAATGACCAAAGATTCGACGGTCGTCAACACTACACCGCTGAAGATCGCTGGAAAGAATCAAAGAAAAGAAGAAAAAATTATAGATCGGTGCCAAGAGAAGGATAGGGGAAAAGAGAAGGAAACATACCGACCTACCTTAAAAGAGCTGGAAAAAAAAGAGTACCCATTCCCAGATTCTGATGTAGCTAGCATGCTCGAGGAGTTGTTGAAGAATAAGTTAATTGAGTTGCCAGAATGCAAGCGACCCGAAGAGATGGGAAAAGTCAATGATCGCAAGTACTGTAAATACCACCGCATTGTTGGTCACCCAATAGAAAAATGCTTCGCGTTGAAAGAAAAGATCATGGGCTTGGCAAAGGCTGGGAAGATTTTGCTAGATGATGAAGTTGAAGAGTCAAATCATACTGTCGTTACTTCTAAATCTCTCGACACACTAGATGCTCTTAGACCACCTACTTTACTGCCGGGGGCAAGTCATGTACCCATCAGATTCGGGTCCTTTGAGCCAGTCTTGATTCAAAGAATATTTGAACACCCTATTGAGACATTTAGTGGAGATGGGCACTCATTATCAGATGACGAAGGATGGGAGACTGTAACACGGCATAGAAGACAAAGAAGATTTGTTTCTCTTTCACCACCAAGTCAGCCGAAGAGAAACGAATCAAAACAAATTTTCCAATGGCGCCCCAAAAGAAACGCAATGAGGATGACTCGATTCGAAGAAAAATCTCAATTTGAGGAGATGTTTGTACAAAAGCCTCGTGCCGTTGTCACATTAAAAGAAATCTTTCCTAAAGAATTTTTGGGTTGTGAACAATTCGAAGCCGTACATGTGGTGACTTATGACGACAACCAGTCAGATGATGAGTCCTTGAGGAAAGAGGTAAAAGTTGATCCTAATGTTCCTACTGCAAGTTTTGATAAGACCCACGCAATTCCTTCTAAATCAGTGATTGCAGAGTTGTTAGAAAATTTGCCGCCATTATTCAGTGTTAGTGATGCCTTGCAATTTCCTAAAAACTTAAGGGAAACATTCATTCAAGTTTTACAAGATCCTGAGGAGTTTGCTCTTGATGAAAAAACAGTTACTCAACCAAATGGCCGAAGAACAAAGTGCGCTACTTGTTGTGCTGCAATTGTCTTTACTGATGATGATCTCTTGTTGGGATCTAAACCACACAATCGTCCTCTCTTTGTCTGTGGATATATACGTGAAGAAAAGATCAACCGTATCCTTATTGATGGAGGATCAGCAGTGAATATCATGCCCAAATCGACCATGAGAAAGCTCAAAATATTAGTTTGTGATTTATCCCAGAGTCGCTTAACTATTCAAGGCTTCAACCAAGGAGGTCAAAGAGCTATTGGCATGATCCGGGTAGATCTTAAAATCAAGGAATTGAAAGCAAGCACTTTGTTTCATGTAATTGATGCAAAAACATCCTATAACTTGTTGCTAGGGAGACCTTGGGTGCACGAGAATGACGTGGTTCCATCAACCCTCCATCAATGTTTCAAGTTCCCGAAAGGAGAAGATGTTTGTAAAGTAACTGCCGATATCAAGCCATTCATCGAAGCAGAGTCCTATTTTGCTGATGCAAAATTTGATTCAGATGGTGACACAATACCAGAGGTCTTTCCCATGAAAACTCTTGTAGCAAAGCCCCAAGAAGATGAGCAAGGTGTTGAGCAGCATGCTGAAAATGAGTCTATAGAAAAAAGCAAAACCCAAATCAAAGACGACCATTCTCT
This sequence comes from Hydrangea macrophylla, assembly GCA_033977485.1. NCBI lineage: Eukaryota > Viridiplantae > Streptophyta > Magnoliopsida > Cornales > Hydrangeaceae > Hydrangea > Hydrangea macrophylla. Next base: position 112,449,227 of record CM066999.1, read on the forward strand.
GCAAGTTGAAAAGCCTAGTGCCAAAGGTCCTACTTCTGAAGTTCTCCGGTACATTCCGAAAGCTCGAAGAAAAGATGGACAATCCCCGTTTGTTGAGTACTCCGTTGTGCAAGATATAAAGGCAAAACAAATAGGCAAACTGAAAGAGGAAGATCTCCGAATCATGAAGGGAAATTTGATAATGCCGCTCTCAAAATTAAATCAATCCGCTACTAACAAGCCACCCATCTCGGGATTTGTCCCAGCATCACAAAACTCAGCAATAGAAGGGAAGTTCGAACCTAAATCATATAAACTCTTGGCCAACTCTGGTTATGACTTCAAAGATCCATCACTGTTGGGTAAGCTTATTCCAGAAGTCACTGGGGAGAAAGTTCATGGTTTAAATGAAACTCAACAAAGACTAAGACATAGAGGGTACGAGGTACCGATTTCAAAGGTAGGATTGGGCTTCACTCCTCAAGAACCACTTCGAATTTATTAGTGGAAAAGAAAGAACAATGCTGATGCACAATACATCACCGTGGAGGATTTTAATCAATCTGAAGAAAAGACAGAGCAAGATGAATGTCGAGTATTAGTGTTTGACCACATTGAAGCTCCAAAACCTCGTGTTTCTGTGTTTGAAAGGTTAGAGTCTTGTATTCAAGTACGACCTTCGAACCTTCATCCAAGAAAGTCTGTGTTTGATAGACTTGGGGGTTCAAGTGTTTCATTGAAGAAGGTGCACCAAGAAGAATTTGATGAAGACTCGAAGGATAAAGAAATTCGTAGTTTTATTCCTTCACGAATGAAACGACAGTCATCCTTGATAATCAACGTGGAGGGTAATCTTAAAGTGAAGAGGCGTACTATTGTACACACAAGTCTCTCTGAAAAGGAAGTCCCAACAAAGGAAGCATTTACTTCCTACCATATCACAGTGGAAGATGACTCAGACTTAGAGTCTACCAATGATGATGTCAAAGATGCTCCGGTAGAGCTTGAAGATGGTGGACAAGCAACAGTAGATGAACTTAAAGAGGTGAATCTTGGTGATATTGATGACCCACGTCCAGTCTTTGTTAGCGCTTCCTTGATTATGGTAGAAGACGAAGAATACCATAAGCTACTATCAAAGTACAAGGATGTTTTCGCTTGGACATATAAAGAGATGCCAGGGCTTGATCCGAAAGTGGCAGTTGATAGTCTTGCCATAAAAAATGGTGTCCGGCCAATTAAACAAGCTCAACGTTGGTGCAGACCCGAACTCACTCTAAAAATTGAAACAGAGGTTAATAAACTCATTGAAGTCGGGTTTATTAGGGAAGTAAAATACCCAACATGGATTTCAAGCATTGTCCCTGTCAAGAAAAAGAATGGACAAATTCGTGTATGTGTTGACTTTCGTGACCTAAATAAAGTATGTCCAAAAGATGACTTTCCTTTACCAAAAATTGAGCTGATGGTGGATGCAACTACTGGATATGAAGCTTTATCTTTTATGGATAGATTTTCTGGGTACAACCAAATTAGAATGTCTCCTGTAGATGAAGAATGTACGGCTTTTCGTACTCCAAAAGGTATCTACTGTTACAAGGTAATGCCTTTTGGTTTGAAGAATGCAGGTGCCACTTATCAACGAGCCATGCAAAAGATATTTGATGATATGTTGCACAAGCAAGTAGAATGCTACGTTGATGATTTGGTTGTGAAAACCAAATATATGAGAAACCATCTGCAAGATCTTCGCACAGTGTTCAATAGGCTAAGGAAGTACGAATTGAAAATGAATCCTCTTAAATGTGCTTTTGGCGTAACCTCCGGAAATTTTTTAGGATTCATTGTTCGACATCGAGGCATTGAAGTGGATCCAGCTAAAATCGATGCCATTCAAAAAATGCCCATTTCGAGAAATTTGCAAGAACTTCGAAGCGTACAAGGTCACTTGGCATTCATACGACTATTTATATCAAATCTTTCAGGTCGATGCCAACCTTTCAATCGTCTCATGAAAAAAGAGGTCCCTTTTAAATGGGATCAAGCCTGTGATAATGCTCTCAAATGTATAAAAGCATACCTTTTGAACTCGCCGGTGTTAGGTGCCCCTATACCTGAAAAGCCATTAATCTTGTATGTTGCAGCACAAGAGATGTCGCTTGGAGCTTTGCTTGCACAAGAGAATGAAGATGGGAAAGAAAGAGCTCTTTACTATCTGAGCAGAAGTCTCACAGAGATTGAACTGAAATACTCACCTATTGAGAAGATGTGCCTTGCCCTATTCTTCTCCATTAACAAATTGAGGCACTACTTCCAGGCATACACGGTGCATTTAGTCTCTCGTGCTTATCCGATAAAGTATGTTATGTCTAAACCTGTCTTATCTGGGTGCTTAGCTAGATGGTCAGTGGTGTTCAATCAATATGAGATTATCTACATATCATAAAAGGCAGTAAAAGGGCAGGCTCTAGCAAATTTTCTTGCAGATCATCCCATCCCTGCTGATTGGGAGCTTTTCGACGACTTTCCAGATGAAGAAGTATTCTTCATTGAAATACTCTCGGCCTGGATGATGTTTTTCGATGGTTCATCTCGGTCTGATGGAGCGGGGGCAGGAGTAGTCTTTGTCTCACCACAAAAGTAAGTGTTGCCTTATTCTGTGGTGCTTGGAGAGTTATGTTAAAATAATGTTGCTGAATACCAAGCCCTCATTATTGGACTTCAAATGGCGATAGAGATGAAAATACCTCAACTTGAAATTTATGGAGATTCGTAGTTGGTCATCTATCAGCTTCTAACACGTTATGAGGTTAAGAAGGATGACCTGATACCTTACTTTCGATATGCCAGTCACTTGCTTGACAAATTTGAATGTGTCTTCCTAGATCATGTTCCGAGGGAAGAAAATTGAATAACAGATGCACTTGCGAACTTGGCTACGACCTTGGCACTAGTTGGGGATGAAAATATAAGTACCCCAGTATGCTGTCAATGGGTGCTACCGCACCTACCTGAGTACAAAGTAGAAGAAAGCAACACTATTTCAGTTTTTGTTATTGATGTTGATGATTGGAGACGACCAATTATTGATTATTTGGAGCATGGGAAGTTACCTGAAGATTTTCGGCACAAAACTGAGATACGAAGACGAGCACCTCGATTCATTCACTACAAAGATACTTTATTCAGACAGTCGTTCGAGGGCCTTTTCCTTCATTGCTTAGGAGAGGAGGAAGCAATTCATGCAATGGAGGAAGCTCATTCTGGAGTATGCGGTGCCCATCAGTCAGGACTAAACTCCACTTTCAAATCAAAAGGATGGGTTACTATTGGCCTTCTATGGTTAAGGACTGCATGGAGTACGCAAAACGGTGCCAAGCCTGTCAATTCCATGCAAATTTCATACATCACCGCCAGAGCCGCTGCATCCTACAGTCTCTTCATGGCCATTTGACGGATGGGGGCTAGACGTTGTGGGGCCACTAACCAAGTCCTCTGCAGGGCACCTGTACATCCTCGCTGCCACGGACTATTTTTCAAAATGGGCTGAAGCTCTCCCACTTAGAGAAGTGAAGAAGGAAAATGTTGTGAACTTTATCAAGAGCAATATCATCTATCGGTATGGCGTACCTCGTTATATCATCACCGATAATGGCAAACCATTTTACAATAAGTTGATGGACAATTTATGCGAAAAGTTTGGCTTCAAGCAACATAAGTCTTCAATGTATAATGCACCGGCAAATGGACTTGCAGAAGCTTTTAATAAGACATTGTGCAACTTGTTGAAGAAGGTTGTCGCTAAATCCAAAAAGGATTGGCATGAAAGAATTGAGGAGGCACTTTGGGCTTACCGAACAACTTACCGGACACCTACTCAGGCTACTCCATATTGGCTTGTGTATGGCGTAGAAGCAGTTCTCCCCCTTGAGAGTCAAATCCCATCATTGAGAATTATAATACAAGAAGGTCTCACGGAAGAAGAAAATGCCCAGTTGCGATTGCAGGAATTGGAAGCACTAGATGAGAAGCGGCTGGAGGCACAACAACGCTTGGAATGCTATCAGGCTCGCTTGTCCAAGGCATTCAACAAAAAGGTTCGACCTCGATCTTTTCAAGTTGGAGACTTGGTGCTTGCTGTGAGAAGACCCATCATAACAACTCATCGCACTGGCAACAAATTTGTCTCAAAGTGGGATGGACCGTATGTGGTGAAAGAAGTATACACAAATGGAGCTTACAAGTTGGTAGATCAAGATGGCTTGAGAATCGGTCCTATCAACGGCAAATTCTTGAAACGCTACTATGCATGAGGATGCCATACTCCTGGCCTGCATGAATATAAATTGTGCACGGCCCCTAAAAAAAAAATTCAAAATAAAATAAATAAATAAATTTGTTAGTTTGCTTTGAACTACGTTATGACTTGATCCCTTGGTGGGTACGTAGGCAGCTTGGGCACATTCCAAGTTCAGTCAACTCAAAAAAAAAAATGATGATTGGAGAGGATTCTTTGGGGCTCTAAAGAATCCAAAGAACATAAATTAGTGTATATGAAAATGTTTGGGTGCACTACCTACAATTGATCTTACCACATCATCTTTCTTTGATTGTCATTGGCTATAAGTACTTGCTGTTGAAAAATCATAAATATGGATTTAAAGTGAGGAAACAATATATGAACAAGTCGAAGCCTGTGCCAATTGACGCAAATTCACTGATCTCAAAATTCCATATGTGTGCATTCAAAGTATGCATGAATAAATAATAAAGTCCATAAAGTCCATATTTGATTTTAAAAAAAAAATATAATAAAAAATAAAAAAATAAAGGAACGAATGAATAAAGGAGCTAGAATAAAGAAGCTTCAATCCATCCACTTGAGCGGATCAAGAGACTCTCGCCGACTCTCCACCATTCCCCTCAACTCTTCAAGGGCCTTTTCCTCTTCCGGAGCAATAACTAAAGTTGCCTCTACATCTCGCATAGCCTTCTCTACATTTGCTACCTCTTCTTTTGCGGCATCAACCTCAGCGATCTTCGCGTGCAAATCTTCTTCAAGTTGTAGTTGCCTTTGCTGAACCAAATGCATCTTTTCTTCAAGAATAGCATGGTCTTCCTTGGTCCGCTTCAAAGCCTCTTCACATTCTATGCGCCGGCATTCTGTAGATGCAAGAATAGAGGATGCTGCATTCAAGTTCTTTGTTGCTTCAGCTCTTATGCCTTCCAAATCAGTTAAAGTCAAGCGTCCTATTTGACGAACTTCAAGAACGAGATACGCGTTAACATCTTGAACATAAGAATCAATGATCTTTTGTAATGCCGAAGGGTCACCCTTGAGCGCTTTGATACTATCATAAATTCCAAGCGCTCCCTCGACTACAGAGCTAACACGCTCAAATGGAGTGGATTTTAACCTATCCAAAAGGTGTGTTCCCATAAGTTTTACAACTTTATCGGTAATAGTAGATTGAATGCGTCTTTGGCAATAGGTCGAAAGCGAGACAGTCGGATGTGGGATGTGATCCTCCTTTTGCTGATGCAAATTTGTTGCGGTACCTTTGGTAGAGCAATAACCAATGGCAGTGTTCTTCTTTATTCTCAAGAATAGAGGTACCATTCATGTTGCTTGATGCTTCTTCCTGCTCTTTCAAGTCCTGAATCTGTACAAGGGAAGTTGTCTAAGCAATAGAGATAGTCAAATTGGAGAATTGAGTTAAAAAAAATGATGTTTTATTTGATACCTTATTCGCCTCACGCCGAAGTTGGCCCTCATCTCCTACAGACAACTCACTAGATAAAAATATCGGCCTGGAGGTGCAATGTTCATCTTGGATAGCCACTCCCAGTTTTTCTCTCTTGGTCTCCAGAATCTTCTCAAGGGGAATATCATCATGCTCTGATATGGTATTAGGTGCAGGCAAAGAACATTTACCTCCCGAGACCTTGCAAATGCGCATCAATAATGAAGTCAAATGAAGAAAGTAAATGAATATATATATATATGAAAGATAAAATAAAATTAGAAAAGGTAAAGGGGTGCATACCTTTTTAGGCTTTGTCAAACGGATTGTACGGGGACGAGTGGTATGAGTCTTACCAAATTTGTCTGTTGGTTGGAGCACCATTTCCTTACCATGTGCAGAAGAATCCTCCTTTTTCTTCGCAATGTGTGCTTGATTAACCTTCTTTTTCCTTCGAGGGTTGCACCTATCACTATTTGGATCGCTAAGTTGGCCATCTCGAGACATGGTTTTTGCCTTTTTACTGCTTTCAACAATAATCAATTCTAGCCTACTCCTTTTACTAGTTGAAGAAGAAGCTACTATGTCCTTATCAGGAATAGTACCAGGACGAGTAGAAGGAGACACATCCACGAGGTCATCATCGACTCCACCAGCTTCACTTGAAGAATTCTCAAATATTAGAGGAGGGGGAAACTTCTCTTTGCCTTTCTGACGATCAGAGTCAATAAGCTTGAAATCATTGCGATGGCTATCTTGCAAGACAACTAAGCTCTTGGAAAAATAGGAACACGTGGCTTCCTCCCACCATTTGATGAACCGTTTTGAAGCAAACTGTTGGTCATGTGAAACCTTCCATCGAGGGATGAATATATGAAAATATTGTCCCCTAAAGGTACTGGATCGCCAAAGTGACATAAGCTCTCGAAGCGATGCTGTTCTAATGTCGCGTGTTAAGGTCCCTGGAAGATCCTGGCAATACCCAAATTGTCGAGCAAATCGATGAGGACTGTATGGCTCCACCAAGTAAAAGCTTCCTCTCCTAAGTGTGTCACACCCGTTCCAAGAATTTATAATTTTATCATGCATAACTTGAGATTGTGGAATTATTAATGTTATTAATAATTTGAGTTGAGGTTGACTGTGAGTCAACGGTAAGGTGTCAGTGAGGACACGGGAACATGGCAGTTCATATTGCATGAGCATGACTAAATGACATTTATATGATTTAAATGTTATTTGACTTTATCTGGTATTCCTGTGAATAGTAATTATACATGTGTAGTATAATTCTGGTATACCTTTTTGAGAACTGTGGTGAGAACGTGAGTGATGCGTTAATTAAAAAGGTAGGTTGTGTAGATTCCACAGAATATAATTTTCGGACGTTATTTTGGACCCAAACGAAACCTAGTAAAAAACTTTTGAAATTTATAGCTTTCACTCGTAAAGTTATAAAATGGACGTGTGCGAAGTTTCGAGAGCTAATGAGAAGTTTTGAGAAACTTGCGGGGAGGTAAACGTAATTCCCAGAACGTTTGCCTATATATAGAGATGAGGATGAGATTTCAATCTCATCCAAACTCACAAATATATAGAGAGAGGAGAGAGAAGGGAGATTTGGTTGCCACAAGCTTGCCGGCGACATACGACGACCTTTCGTCCGTCAGTTTTTCTTCAGATTTCGTATTTGAACTCGTGGAGGTAAGATCTACGTTTTGATACTACTTAGGCCATGTTTGGTCAAGTTTTGTAAAAATCTTAATTTTAGACTTTTGGGAAAAACAGGTATAAACTTGTAGGAATTTTCTCAAATTCGAAATCCGACGATTATTTAGCCTCCTAGTCGATCCTTCAAAGTTTGGGGGAAATCGCACGAGGTATGAAGTCCTAACTTGTGAAATATAGAGAATTACATGTTTTATATTTCGACGACGAAATTGAGATCCGGGCAAAATCCATGTGTTAATTTTAGGCCCGTTAATTATGCACGCGCTAAATTGTGAAAAGCATGTCTAAATTTACGCGAGCACGTTGAGTTGTCTATGTGGGTCAAAGGGGAGTCTTATACAAATTCATGCCGGGGTAAGCTTCTCGATGTTTGAAAATTTGAGTAGCGACGACTACTGTGCATGGTTGATAGACTTGGACTTGCCATGGCACTTGTGGGTACAATGGTTGATAGACTTGGACCTGCCATTGGTATCGCGGTTTAAGGCTTGGACTTGCCGCTACCGGATGAATGCGTATTTTTCTCCCTAGAGACTATTGATAGGATTTATGAGATGAAAGCATGTTTTGTTATATATTACACATGTTAGACTTGTGCACTCAGCATATAGCTGAGCAGTGGAGATGTACTCCATTGCAGGTAAGAAAAAAGACAAGAAGAATCGCGATGAATGAGGCCGATGAACGCCGGGGAATCACCTTTGTGTATGTTTTTGTTTTAAATCCTAAACTTGTGTAAGGATTGGTAATTTGGTAATATGTTGTAACAGAACCATAGATTAGTTTCACAGTATTGTAATCTTGTAATTGAACATATGTGATTACGTTTCAAATGTTGAAAATCAGTTGTGGTTGTGTTGGTGTTGGGTTGGAGAAGCATGTGTTAGTAATTTTTTTCATCACAGGCTGCCCAGCAGGGGAGCAATCGACTGGACCCAGGATCAGTCGACTGGAGCCCGTGTATTTGAGACACTGAAAGTGAATAGTAAGAGAGGCAGTCGACTGGACCCTTTACCAGTCGACTGAACACTGTTGATTTTTGGCTACTGCTTCTAGTAATAACAAAACCAGTCGACTGGACCCCCTGATCAGTCGACTGGACCTCTTTTGAATGTGTTTCATTTTTTATTCTGCACAACACAGTCGACTGGGTCCCCTGAGCAGTCGACTGAACCTCTGATGAGAAATGTTAAATTCTGGTTCTGTATAACACAGTCGACTGGGCAGTCGACTGGACCTCTGTTGAGGATTTAGAGTTTGGGTTTCTGCCAGGCACAGTCGACTGGACCCTATTACAGTCGACTGGGCAGTCGACTGGACCTCTGTATTTTCAAATGGATGTTGTGAATACTTTCTAATGGGCCAAAACCTTTTTGTAACTTTGATTTCCAATGGATTTTTCAACTCAGAGGGCAATGTTTCCTAAAGTTTTAAAATACCCAGGGTTGTATGAAGTTCTTTCCGCTGCATATAATTATATTGATGTTGGATGAGCCTTGGTGGCGTGCCACGTGTCCTATTTCCACGCGTAGTGGGATGGGTCGTGACAAAGTGTTAGATAGCATGAACGAAGGCTACAAGATACTCAAAATCTTCTTTTCTTAGCTAATTCTTGGACGAATCTGTGAGTTTTGCATCGCTTGCTTCCCTCGGCCTTAGTGTCTGCAAGCTTAGACCGCATGACTTTTGAAAAATATCTCGGCTGGTAGCTGGATCATAATTAAAATGGCAAAATCGACCTCCGTAGCTGCACATCCGTGGCTTGGCAGGAACATCTTTTGAAATGTTGTAGAGCCCAAAATATGCACCCATCCACACGTACACATAATGCCATGGTAGAACAACAGGACACTCCCCAGGACCATCTGCATAAGTGGCTATGTGATTAAGACCATTGTAGATGCTGGCAAGAATAGGTATCGCAAGGCAAAATTTCACTCCACTAGCCATGAAAGAAGCCACTTTGAAAGTCTCAGGACGAATGAAGTCTCCGCGACTACTTGGCAATGCGAACTCGTATAACCAAGTAACCAAGAAAGCAGCTAAATAAACTTCATCTTCATCACTTGCCTTAATTCCCAGCTCCGTGAAGATGATATTTTCTTCGGGCGTCCTATAGCGATTGCGAATATAACCTGAAGGGAAACAAGATGAAGGAACATGATAGTCTCGCCTGCGATTGGTATTCCTAGATGTTTCAACAGGGTGAAAGGGATTGTCATAACGCTTGGCACCACGAAACCACCAGTCCACCCAAGAGCATACTGCAACTCGATGTCGAGAGGAGTCGGATTCACCATCTTTCTTCCTTATGATATGGTAGGCAGCAAAGAGAAACCGACAACTAGAAGGTAGAACAGGAACTCGAGCAGCATCAAGACCAGTAATCTCTTCATAAGTAGGAGTCAATTCATCACAAAATTCTCCAGAAATAGATAGCCCGCCATTATTCTTCAAATCCCATAAAGAAATAGACATTTCTCCTCTGGATGTATGGAGTGAATTGGTGGTAGGACACCAAGATTCGCAGAAGGCATATACCATGTTTGGACAACGATCATATACAAATAGTGAGGCAAGTTCGGCTTCATAAAGGCAAGCTGTCTCCAATGCTTCTTTGTTGAGAAATAGTATAAGCTCTGCCCATTCCCAATAACCAGCGGAGGGATAGAAGTTTCCAGTTGATCGAAAGTCTGTCCAACGAGTTTGACGCTCAAATATACGATGGCCAAGTGTCTGAGGAACGCTTGAGTCTGCAGATTGAGTATGGTGACTTGTCTCCAGTAGATGTACCTCTTTGGAAGAACCTCTCTGGCCTTTAGCTTTAAAAGAGATCGCCTCCAATCTTTCTGTCTTTGTCCATCTCTCCAAGTGATAAAGATTTGAGTCAGTGGGATCCCAGGCTTTAGCGCAGCTTCCGATGGCCGGAGTGTGATAGAGGCAACGTGTCGCATTGGCTTCACTCTCTTCAGCATGATCACGAACCAGCAAGATATTGTGTGTACGACCCTTGTCACTGATAGTGGTCTTTGAGAAGAAAGGAAATTTCTTGGATGAAGACGATATGACTTTAGCACCTCCCTTTGAAGTCATAGGCATCAAGTAATCTCCCATCACTGCAAAAAAATAAAAAAAATAAAAAAATTAATGGCGGCTTCAAGTTGCAGCTATAGTTGAAGTAAGTTACTTCAAGTTGCTTACACATTCTGGGGCTGCTTTGCAAATACCAAGAATATGAAATTACATGATCCAGTCAAAAAAAAAAAAAACTGTCAAATTTTAATAGTTGCTTCAAGTTGCTGCTATAGTTGAAATAAATTACTTCAAGTTGCTTACACATTATGGGGCTACTTTGCAAATACCAAGAATATGAAATTACATGATCCAGTCAAAAAAAAAAAAATTAGAGCCAATCGGGGCAACAATGCTGACAAGTAATGCTAAATTTGGTACCATGCATGTGATCTCACATGTTAAACTTTTAGCCAATTGTGTTGCTTTTGGGTCTAATGCTACCTATATCTAGGTGTATGCATAAGGCAGACAAGTAAAGGAATTAGTATGGAATAATGGATTCTGAAGTCGTCGAAAGATATATATATATATATATATACCTTGCTGGAAAGTTTTCTAACGAATTTGCAGAACTCAAAGCTTGGGTTTGATCATATACATCACGATGCAATTAAAACAATTATGCGCCATTCAATACTTGGATTATGTTGGTCATTGATTTCCATGTAGCTACTTACATGGATTTAACAACATATACAGCAGATTGGTACAAATATTCAAAAAAAAAAAAGAAAGAAAGAAAGAAGAGACTTACAGAGCCAAAGTTCTTTGCAAAAAGTGTCAAAGTCGTGAAGAAATCTCCAAACGGAATTCAACTGCAAAATATGTGGAACCAATATTCATGAATTTTATTTGGTACATCACAGCAGTAGTGTATACATGTGCATATAGATATAAAACCAAGTGGTTGATGAAAGCAAGGAAAGAAGTTATAAAAAAAAAAAAAAATTCGAAGCAACTTACAGCTCAATCTTGAAGTCCTCTGCGAAGCGGTCAAGTTGTGATTCTATGGTCACCATAATGTACCTATATTTATAGGTTTAGATTGAAAGATTGTAAATTTACAAGTTTCCTAAAGTTTGTCTTACTTTGAATTTGGAAAGCAGTCTAAAACTTTATCTCTTTTGGAGATCAAGACAAGTGTATCTAAAATACGTGTATTCACGTGCAAGACCAAAGGAAAGATTTCCTAAAACACTCCAACCTCAAAAGGAGAATCCCAGTGCTTAATGCATGGAGTTAATCAAGTATGATGCAGCACCAAAGGCTATCATACAACTCCATTGGTGATCAAATGGGTAGGACTCTAATCTTACGGTACCATGGGCACGTATTGACATCTAAGCCTATATGGGACCCGTTTGAAAAAATCTAAAATATGAACCAATTTCATTTTAGGTTTCACTTTATATTGGTTCTTATATAAACTAAGGCAATATTAGTTTTATTAAGAACCGTTTTAAAATAGTTGTTAGACTGGATAAAGGTTCCTATACAAGAAATTAGCGTGTCCAGACAGTTAAAACAATGGAGTTGGTTATTCTCAAGCACCACATGGATATTTGAAAATCAAATATTAGTTCAAATACTTCAAGTCCTGCCTCTCATACATGTCAAGCATGCACATCGCCAAGCCTTGAAGTAGGGGCATCTCTAGGCATTGAAATTTTAATAGTGCCTGGATCACCATTGATCTAATCAAAGTCAACATTTTGTTTCTTTGACTAGTCAACTGAAAGAAATGGGCTAAACTCAATTAAATATATATTGATTTATTATTATTGGGCTTGTTAAAATAATACATGGACTCAATTAAATAAATTAATTTAGTATTAATGGGCTTGCCAAAATAAAACTTAAGTCATGCCCAATTAAATAAATTGTCTAATTAAATACTAGACCTGCCCAAATAAATGATGGGCCAGTATTTAATTGGCTACTGACTTGGTCCTATAAAAATTGGACACTTGTCATTATCTCATAAGTCAGACCTAGAAGATAAGTTTATGAGATATGGAAAAGCTGGTGCCTATAAAAAGGCTCACACCCTCCTCCTAAAGACACAGACAGACTGGAGATAGAAGATTGAAACCCTAAGCAAGCTGCCTTCTCTCACAAGATGACGACCGCCTACCACAACTCAAGTTTCAAGCTTCAGATCTATTATTCTCTACATACAATTAGAGAATAACATCAGTCTTCAACAAATCATCTGATCGATTCAAGGAAGAGCATCACACCACTGTTCTCTGCGATTCGTCCAGATCAACTCTTCGACAGCCAAATCCTGTCTTCAAAGATCTCTCTTCCTTCCGGCCACCAAAAGCGTCACAGGAGGATACTTTCATCGCTTCGTTCGAGAATACGCTGTTTCAGCCCTCAGATCAGGAATCATCAAGGAGATAGAATCAGGGGTTATTCTTTTATAAAGAATACAAAAATATAGAGTTTGTAACCACTTTCTCTTGATTAATAAAATTCCATATTTGACTCTTTGTTTGCAGTTTTGACCTCTTGATTTTCGGACTCAAAATTTGTTGCTTACAGTAAGTATCACGTTTGAATTAAAAATCTGCTTAATAAACGTGTGGTAAACTTTGTAATTTGATCTTTTATTTTGTTTGATAGCCCATCTGGGATCTGTGCAAGAACAAGAGATTTTTTTCTCAAGAATTTTTTTTTTTAGAAACAGATTTTTAAAAAGGTGTTCAGTGATTTGTATTGCTGTGGAAATTAGAGATTGTTAAGCTTTTTCAATAATTCTTCAATTGGATGCCTTTTAAACTAATTCGTTCTTTCAAATAATTGGCTACCGAACTGGCACTGAGACTGGCCAGGGTAATTCACAACACCCTCGAAATTCAAATGCTTGTAGATATAATTCTTTCGGTTATGTGAGTGTCCGAATATCCACATACGGAATTTTTGGAACAAATCTGCTTGTATTATGAGCTACTCTAACAGTGAATGATGACCCGGCCGAGCCTAACTGTTGAAGTCTCGAGTCTTATTTTGAGCTACTCTAACAGTGAATGATAAACCACTATTGCAAAATGAAAAATGACGGTAAAATCCGGACTGGCGGACAGCGGAGGAATTTTCCCTTGTCTGCCAAAAAATAGTGTCAGTCAACACCCAACAGAAGTAAATATGGATGAATTACTCTTTTTCTTCTCTTTGTTTTTTTGAGATCATGGATGAATTACTCTTTGGTAACTAATTATTTGACAAATTGAGTCCGTTCTCATCTAACTTTATTTGGTATCTTCGCTATTCATGGGAATGACTTTGATAACTAAGGATAATTCGGACCTTTGATATGTGTTATCATCTACGATCTAAAAATATTTTCATTTTTAACCACTTTTTAAAATTCAATCTTTAAAAATAAAAATAAAAAATTGAAACCCTCTCCCAATTATTTTTATTTTATTTTATTTTATTTTACATCTTTTGCATTTCCCTCGACTCTCTCTAAACATCATTCCCCATTTCTCACCACTCTCTTTCTCTCTAAATTAAATATCTCTCTTAAAATGATTATTATACAAATTGTTTTTATAAAAATAAAATTAATGTAGGTTTAAATGATTTTTTTGTAGCATCCACGGGTGCCGACAATATTTTCTAGTTATTTGACATTATTTTAAGGGATAATGAACTTTTAGTTTATTTTTTTACCGAATTTAAATGTCAGTCTATTGCTTTTTCAAAATTAAAAAAGTATTACACTGACTTTTAAATTTTAAACAAAAATTGATTGAAATGTAAATATCCCTTACTTAAAGTAAAGTACGTTCCCAACTAAATTTATTTGGTATGAGAATCTCGAATGATCATATATCTATATCTATAATATATATAAGATTACTTTTGGGTATAGGTAGAATTTCAGTTAGACCTAATAAAGTTCTAAAACATACAAAATTGAGGACGGTGTGATATGAGAAAAATAACGAGCCTTATTTGTGTTTTATAAGACCTACTGTTCTTTTGGAATGAGTCCTATTACTACTATAATTGCTATGCGTTAAAATGATTATAAGTCATACCATGACTATAAGTCATAATGTTATCTTAAACGTAAAGAAAAAAAACAGTCCTAACACTAATGTGGTGTCTTCCAATTGGTTTCACTTAATCTTGCTGAAAACGTAAAAAATAAAATAAAATACTGAGTCCTAATACGTTTAATTCGTTGAATTAATTTCAATACTACTATTATAGGATGCAAATTGCAATTGTTAACATGATTACAAAGTTTTAGAACTTTGTGCGAAAAGGATTTTCGTGAAGAAAACTTCAGGTATGCGTTTATTGTTTATTTGTTTTTTAGGATTTTATCAAATTGTTGCATGAAAATATGTGAAATTGTGATATATGTTCATTGTCACTTAGATTACACCCAAATCTTAGTTTGCAATCGAAAGATTGAATTAGAATAATGCTATGCTGTTCAAATTTGAAGCTCAAACTTAATTCTTTCCTAAATGGCTTAACAGTCGTGATAGTGAGTGGTGGTAGGATATATCACTGCCTACGGTACATTCGACAAAGCTTTTGAAAACTAAATTTGGAAAGCGTAGCATTACTCATCAAGTTATAGTTAGTGAGTAGGACTAATTGTAAGTGAAGAAAAAATATTTTAGCAAGTATTTGAGTCCTATGAGCTGTTTAATTTTATATATATCTTAATTCATCTAATATTGCATAGAGATTTTATTTCAAAATTCACAAGTGACTCAAAACGTCCAAATTTTGTCCAAAATGATATCCTATAAAAGGAACGAAAATTATATGTCTGTAAGTTAGCTAACATCAATTTCCATGTTCATATTTGTTTCACATTCCTATTAGTTTTTTGCATATTGTTTTTATTTTATTTTTTTGCTGCACTTTATGGATAAGTTAATATCAATTTGGGTCATTATTAATTGGGGTTACAAATAATAATTTTCTTTTAAGATTGTTTCAAAAAAAGATACGCATCAATTAAATTATAATTTTATTTTACTATATTTCCTCTATCACGCCTTATTATAAAATTTTTAAGTGAAGTACTCAAAAACTTCCTAATTGTTTGCTTTAATTACGTCTTAATTTTGTTAGAAAAAATTCTCACAATTTTGAATATGTTTCGTTCTTGCTACTTATATGGTCATTTACATGAGCTTATTTTTTCATTAAGTTTTTGTAGCGTTTGGTTGAGCTACATAATTATTCTGTATGACCTTATAAATACATCATTTTTTAAGTCAATATTTTATAACATAAATATCTATTGCTATTTAAGTCAACTATACTGTTTAGATATCAGAGGTATGGTAGTTTACATTTGATATTATGAATTTTATTATCAGTATTTTTTTTAGATACCAACAAATTGAAGGATCAAAAGACTAAACTTATGTGTCGAATCTATTAAGTAATCAATCTTCCTTAGGGTTAAAGATTGTGACACACCCATTCACATAACTTTTGGGACACTGCCAAAAAGATGGGTCTATCTCTCTCATGTGATGTCATTGGACCCCACAATGACACAAGAGAGAGATTGACACATCTTTTGGATTGTGTCTTCGTAGTTTACCCCTTGTGTCAGTTTGGTCCCTGTAGTTTAAAAAGTGTCACTTGATTCCCTGTAGTTTCGTAAGTGTGGCAAATAAGTTCAACTAGCCCTTTAGCGGCAAATATTTTTGTCACTAAAAGTAACAATTTGTAGCAAAAAGTGTTTGAGGGACTAAAATGACATGCTTATGAAACTACAGGGACTAAAGTGACATTTTTTAAACCACAGGGACCGAATTGACACAAAGAACAAACTATAAGGGTGTAAAATATAGTTAAGTCTTTTTCCAATTAGTTGCTAATCCATGCAACAAACTAAAAAACAACACAGTGATTTGATCGGGGGTGAAGCAGCTGGTTTGCAACGTGACGTGCAGAGGTCAGTTTTTATAAGTTGGCATATGACACTTTTTAATATGGGTCGCATCTCAACTACCAACTCCATATATTCCATAAATCTCTTCCATTGTAGCAGAAGTACTGGACGACTACCCTACATTGGCACAATTTGCAAAATTTATGTCATTTGTGTTTATTAGTCAATGCGTTCATATATATATATATATGCGAGATGAGTTGGGGTGTGTATATATATATATATATATAGGGTGGAGCTAAATATTCTATATGACCTTATAAATACATCAATTTTTAAGTCAATATTTTATAACATAAATATCTATTGCTATTTAAGTCAATTATACTGTTTAGATATCAGAGGTATGGTAGTTTACATTTAGTCCTTACAATTTCATTTTATGTTTCATTCAGTCCATTCATTGAATTTTCTTACAAATTTTCACAAATATAGGTTCAATATAGAGGTCTACTTTTTTTTTTTTTTTTTTTTTTTTAAATGAGTTAATTTCACATAACAGAAAAGCTCATTGAACAATTTTATGATTTTTTTTTATACAATTTGATCACAAAAAATGATATCAATTATAAGAGATATATTTTGTACTATATTTGGTAGTTAACTTTATTTGACATTTGATATAAATGTATGTATTATATATATATATATATATAGATGACAGTTTGTCAAGTTGGGAAAAAAGCATGGCCGGATGTTTAAGCAAATTAAAACTATTACTTAATTTTTCCGTGGACTCTAATTTTTAGGATTGGCTCAATGTTGGTTTTGTTTTTATATTATTTTGTGATTTTGTTTTTTTAGAGCATTTTTGTACACTCAAATTTTGTTCATTCAAGTACTCCATTGGGTGAGCATATGGGCCCATCACTTTCATCCCTTAAGTGTTTTGTACATTTATCAATCAGTAGTCTTTTTATTGAATAAAAAAAGACTAAATTTCTCACAAAAATAGTCACACATTCAAATTAAGATAATCCCACTAATTCTATAACATAGTGAACGTACACTCATTTCATGGTTGTGCCCGTATAATGTATCTACAACACTTAACGAACTATTGAATTTGATGAATCTAATATGACTGTTAAAGTTAAACTCAACACATTTATTTTTAAGTCTCAATTACAAAATGTACTCTTGAATTTTGTTTTTGTTTCGTCCATGAGAGTGCTACAATAGTACAACTTAATAACAACACATTAAAGTTTTTTTTCCCTTCACAATTGCTACATAGTCAGTGGCCCTTAAAGGAAGAAAAAATGGTTGACGTTCACGGGCGAAGCTTGGATTTTTTATTAGGGGGCTGAGATTGAAAGGGTGTGCATATATACAATGGCGGAGGTATACAGGGTTTCAGGGGCAACCCCCCAAGATGATTTTTTTGTTGGCATGTTTATATATATATATATATATTTATGGGTAATACATACTGGTTTCATATTACTGTTTTTCAATCATAGGAATTGATAGCTTTTTATAATTTGTTAACCTTGACCGATGATAAAATAATTTGGGTTTGCTAAATTGAAAAGTGATAAGAAAAGGTAATAAGACAAATATAGAAGGAGGGGTAACTTACATTTGGGACAAATTATTACACACATATATATATATATATATATATTTTTTTTCAAATGAATTATAACTAAATATCATTAAGAACTTTAAGAGATTGGAGTGGTCACTCTATATAACTTAAGTTTTATTACCTTATCACTCATAGACACATAATTATAGAAATGGTATATAAATTAATTGGTTCTGAATTACATGTTATAGATTATTGTACCAGGTGATGAATCTATTGGCTTTAAAAAAAAAATAGTCCCATGCCATGTCACATATCACTAATTAGTGTCTTTTTGTTTTCTTTCCCTTATTTTGTATTGTATTTGCATTCTTATGATTATGATGATATGATTGTATATTTCGTGCTTGCAAATAAATATTGTTTAACAATTACTAATTAGTTTTACAAAACAAGGTAAAAAGAACATTTTTAACACTAAAGTGGTTGACTTATTTACATAATTTGATTGTGTGAACTATGAATGAGCATATATATGCCTTCATGTGGTACTATCCTTAATTGAAATTTATTATTTTTGATTTAAGGAATTATACACAAACTTCAGGGGAAAATGGCATTACAAAGAAATAGAAAAAACTGGTATGCATCGTTCAATAATGAGGAAAGAGAACTTTATATTCAGAATACTAGAGATGCAAGGAAGAAGATAAGGGCAGCTGCTAACAATTCAATAGCGGAAGGTGGAAATAATTATCAAACAAAAGATGCAAGTGGTAAAAGACAAAGAATCCATTGACTACTTAGAGCCCAATTAGTAGAATACAAATCTAAAGGTATTTGGATTATACCTCTTAAATTAACTAGGTTATGCTTTAGACATGTTATCATTCTAATTTTTCAACTTTCCTATTTGCAGGGGAAATATTTCTCGATTCCACGTGTTCAGAACCCTATGAGCTACAACCAAAACTATCTTGTGCTTATTGTGGCACAAAAAAAAATTGATTATGAGCCACTAACATTTTGTTGTCAAAAGGGAGAAGTAAAACTAGCTACTATTGAGATACCAAATGAGTTGTATAATTTATTCACAACTTGCACAGAAGAAGCTGACGAGTTTAGAGGAAATATTCGGGCATAGAACAACATTTTCTCCTTTACATCTTTTGGAGTTAATCTGGATAAGGAGCTTGCAGCAGCAAAAAGAGGAGTTTATACATTTCGAGCACATGGTCACATTTATCATGATATTCCTTCCCTGATTCCTACAGAAAATGGTCCTTGCTATTTTCAATTATATTTCTATGATACCCATAATGAGGTCCATAACAGAATGAATAAACTGGAAGGTGTAAATTTGAATGAGAACATAGTAAAGCAGCTCATCAAAGTTCTTAAAGGAAATCCATATGCACAATTCTTACGGAGATTGAAAGATCGTCCTCTGTTTGACGATTTGCAAATTTGTATTAAAAAAGATGTTCGATTGGACCAACGAATTTATAATGTACCAACAGCTGAACAAGTTACTACAATATGGATTGAAGGCAATCATCCAAATGCACAGCTCGAATTAAATATTGTAGTACATGCTCATTCAGGTCGTAGACATAGAGTGAAACATTATTATAGTTGTTATGATCCCTTACAGTATCCTCTTCTGTTTCCAAAAGGAGAAATTGGATGGAACCTAAATATTCATAAACGAACATCTGACAGTAATGATGCCAACGCAGTTTGGAGAACGGATCTAGTATACCTGATTTCACATCTACTGAAGATATTTTTGATCGAGAGCAAGAAGGTAACTAATCGAATTCTGTAAGATACACTTCACTTTAAACTCAAACAAATGTTGTTATACTAACATATTTTTCATTAAAATTTGTTCCCAAATATTGGTGAAGAAAAAAATGCAAAGGTATCATGTCGATAATACTACTGTTACAAATTGATAATAAGGGATTCTGAAAAACCCTTTCTTCTACTAGCTGGAAGGTTATTGCAGCAGTTTTCTGTCGATATGTACATAAAGATTGAAACAACTAGGTTGGATTATTACAGGAGGAGGCACTCACATATCATATCTGAACTTTATCAAGGGATTGTAGATACTGTAACAGCTGGAGAAACTAGAGGCAACCAATAGGTCAAAGGATAGTACTTCCTGCCACTTTTGTTGAGGCCCAAGAGATATGCGCCGTAGATATCTTGATGCAATGACATTAGTTCAACGATTTGGAAAACCGGATCTATTCATCACAATGACATGTAATCCAAAGTGGAAAGAGATAATTGATAACCTAAGAGAATGCCAACGTCCACAGGACATGCCTGATTTGATTTCAAGAGTATTTCGTGCTAAGTTCCAAGATCTAAAAGACCAGTTATTTAGGAAAGAAATTTTTGGCAAATTAGCAGCATATGTTCAGGTCATTGAATTCCAAAAAAGGGGTTTACCACATACACACATGTTGATTATATTAAAGCCAGAATTCAAAATCTCAGGCCTAGATCAATATGACAAATTTGTGTCTGCAGAAATTCTAGATAAAGAAATGTATCCACATCTATATCAGTTGGTCGTAAAACACATGATGATGCACGGCCCTTGTGGAGAATTGAATAAAAGCAATGCATGTATGGTAAATGGAGAATGCAAAAATCATCACCCTCGACCCTTGTGTGCTAAGACAACATGTACTAAAGATGGATATCCAATTTATAGAAGGACAAATGGCAAAGTAAAAGTGACAGTTCGCAATAAGGAGCTCAATAATCAATGAGTCGTCCCTTATAATCCGTATCTCCTTACAAGATATAATTGTCATATCAATGTTGAAGTATGCTCTGGTCTAAATAGTTAAATACCTTTACATGTACATCTACAAGGGACATGATAAAATTTCAGTGCATGTCGCACACAATGATGGTGAAAAAATAGTTGATGAAATAAAACAATTTCAAGATGCAAGATGGGTATCAGCTCAAGAAGCAATATGGAGAATATACGAGTTCAACTTGAATGAGATTCGCCCTGTTGTCATAAACTTGCAGTTACACCTTCCGAATAAACAGTGTGTGACTTACTGGAATAATCAAAACTTGAGAGATGTTATCAATTGTGATCAAAATTCCAAAACAATGCTTACAGAATATTTTAGGATGTGTTCCAAGAGTGAAAGGCCAGAGCACTTTTGTATACTGAATTTCCAAAGTACTATGTGTGGGATTGTAAAAATAAACGTTGGTATGAAAGAAAGAAAGGGGAAATGATTGGTCGAATAAATGGAGCAAATCCGGCGGAAGGTGAAAAGATATTTTTTAAGAGTACTATTACTTCATATTAGAGGACCAACATCATATGAAGATTTGTTAACAGTTAACGGTATCAGTTGTAAAACTTGTAAAGAATCTGCACAAAAAAGAGGCTAATTGAATCTGATCAAAGTATTTCAGAGTGCTTAAATGAGTCAACCATCTTCCAAATGCCTCATGCCCTTCGTAGATTATTTGCAACAATATTGGTTTATTGTGAACCAGCTGATGTAAGAAATTATGGGATGATTATTTTGAAGCAATGTCTGAAGATTTTAGATGTGATGATAATTCAATGAAGTTGCAAAATTCAAAGACTGTTACAAGTTTGAACTCTTACTTGGAAAGTATGGGTAAAAGTATTGAGAATTATGACCTTCCAAGTATACAACATGAAGCCTCTCACTCGGAACAAAATTATCCAAGAGAAATCAGAGAAGAAATGTCAATTGATATTCATCCAGATGATTGTTACTCAGACTCAGAGTCAAGTTTAAACATCGAGCAACAAATAGTATTTAAAGAAATATTAGACCGAGTTAATACTGGAAGAAGTGGTGTATTTTTTATTGATGGCCCTGGAGGAACTGGTAAAACATAACTTTATCATGCCTTACTTGCGACCATAAGATCGTGAAAAATGATAGCTCTTGCTACAACAACATCAGGAGTAGCAGCTGCGATAATCCCTAGTGGACGAACTGCACATTCATGCTTTAAAATACCCATCAGTGCTAATGAGACCAGTATGTGCAACATACCAAAACAAAGTGGAACAACAAAGTTATTATGTGAAGCAAAGTTAATTATTTGGGATGAAGCACCAATGGTAAGACGTTGGGCTATTGAGACACTTGAAAGAACATTGAAAGACATCTTAAACAACCAGGAAGATTTTGGAGGAAACGTTATCGTGTTTAGAGGGGATTTTCGCCAAGTGTTACCAGTAGTGCCTCGAGCTACAAGAGAACAGACTGTTAATGCAAGTCTGGTAAAGTCATATCTCTAGCCAAGAATGAAGAGGGTAACCTTAACAAAAAATATGAGAGCAAGAAGTGATTCACACTTTAGCGAGCTATTTCTAAGAATTGGAAATGGTGATGAACCATCATCACCAAGGTCGAACCAAGTCATGTGATCACAAAAGGAAATGGTGAAGTAACTCATAAAAGAGAAATTATTCTACAAAATGAGTAAGTATCAAATTTATAATTAAAAGAGTTTATCTTAATACATATTTAAACCTTATACATAACTTATGTTACAGCCTACAATCAATATCACTAAATCTGTGGAATGACTTGGCAATTAATGAGGGATAAAAGCTCGAAGAGTTAGCTGCTCAACAACCAATTATAGCAATTTCAAAAATAAAACGAATAAAATATAAAGGTAAATTTTTGATGATTATATATATAGGTATACACATGTGTACATAAGTTGTATTTATGCTCATACATATATGGTGGAACAAATGTAAAGTGATGTCCTACTGCAGGTGAATTCCAAATTTTAACTTCATTCTTACTACAGTATGGATTGAAGGCAATCATCTAAATGCACAGCTCGAATTAAAGATTGTAGTACATGCTCATTCAGGTCATAGACATAGAGTGAAACATTATTATAGTTGTTATGATCCCTTACAGTATCCTCTTCTGTTTCCAAAAGGAGAAATTGGATGGCACCTAAATATTCATAAACGAACATCTGACAGTAATGATGCCAACGCAGTTTTAGAGAACGGATCTAGCATACCTAATTTCACATCTACTGAAGATATTTTTGATCGAGAGCAAGAAGGTAACTAATCGAATTATGTAAGATACACTTCACTTTAAACTCAAACAAATGTTGTTATATTAACATATTTTTCATTAAAATTTGTTCCCAAATATTGGTGAAGAAAAAAATGCAAAGGTATCATGTCGATAATACTACTGTTACAAATTGCATATAAGGGATTCTGAAAAACCCTTTCTTCTAGTAGCTGGAAGGTTATTGCAACAGTTTTCTGTCGATATGTACATAAAGCTTGAAACAACTAGGTTGGATTATTACAGGAGGAGGCAGTCACATATCATATCTGAACTTTATCAAGGGATTGTAGATGCTGTAACAGCTGGAGAAACTAGAGGTAACCAGTAGGTCAAATTATAGTACTTCCTGCCACTTTTGTTGAGGCCCAAGAGACATGCGCCGTAGATATCTTGATGCAATGACATTAGTTCAACGATTTGGAAAACCGGATCTCTTCATCACAATGACATGTAATCCAAAGTGGAAAGAGATACTTGATAACCTAAGAGAATGCCAACGTCCACAGGACATGCCTGATTTGATTTCAAGAGTATTTCGTGCTAAGTTCCAAGATCTAAAAGACCAGTTATTTAGGAAAGAAATTTTTGGCAAATTAGCAGCATATGTTCAGGTCATTAAATTCCAAAAAAGGGGTTTACCACATACACACATGTTGATTATATTAAAGCCAGAATTCAAAATCTCAGGCCTAGATCAATATGACAAATTTGTGTCTGCAGAAATTCTAGATAAAGAAATGTATCCACATCTATATCAGTTGGTCGTAAAACACATGATGATGCACGGCCCTTGTGGAGAATTGAATAAAAGCAATGCATGTATGGTAAATGGAGAATGCAAAAATCATTACCCTCGACCCTTGTGTGCTAAGACAACATGTACTAAAGATGGATATCCAATTTATAGAAGGACAAATGGCAAAGTAAAAGTGACAGTTCGCAATAAGGAGCTCAATAATCAATGAGTCGTCCCTTATAATCCGTATCTCCTTACAAGATATAATTGTCATATCAATGTTGAAGTATGCTCTGGTCTAAATAGTTGAATACCTTTACAAGTACATCTATAAGGGACATGATAAAATTTCAGTGCATGTCGCACACAATGATGGTGAAAAAATAATTGATGAAATAAAACAATTTCAAGATGCAAGATGGGTACCAGCTCAAGAAGCAATATGGAGAATATATGAGTTCAACTTGAATGAGATTCGCCCTGTTGTCATAAACTTGCAGTTACACCTTCCGAATAAACAGTGTGTGACTTACTGGAATAATCAAAACTTGAGAGATGTTATCAATTGTGATCAAAATTCCAAAATAATGCTTACAGAATATTTCAGGATGTGTTCCAAGAGTGAAAGGCCAGAGCACTTTTGTATAGTGAATTTCCAAAGTACTATGTGTGGGATTGTAAAAATAAACGTTGGTATAAAAGAAAGAAAGGGGAAATGATTGGTCGAATAAATGGAGCAAATCCGGCGGAAGGTGAAAAGATATTTTTTAAGAGTACTATTACTTCATATTAGAGGACCAACATCATATGAAGATTTGTTAACAGTTAACGGTATCAGTTGTAAAACTTGTAAAGAATCTGCACAAAAAAGAGGCTACTTGAATCTGATCAAAGTATTTCAGAGTGCTTAAATGAGTCAACCATCTTCCGAATGCCTCATGCCCTTCGTAGATTATTTGCAACAATATTGGTTTATTGTGAACCAGCTGATGTAAGAAATTATGGGATGATCATTTTGAAGCAATCTCTGAAGATTTTAGATGTGATGATAATTCAATGAAGTTGCAAAATTCAAAGACTGTTACAAGTTTGAACTCTTACTTGGAAAGTATGGGTAAAAGTATTGAGAATTATGACCTGCCAAGTATACAACATGAAGCCTCTCACTCGGAACAAAATTATCCAAGAGAAATCAGAGATGAAATGTCAATTGATATTCATCCAGATGATTGTTACTCAGACTCAGAGTCAAGTTTAAACATCGAGCAACAAATAGTATTTAAAGAAATATTAGACCGAGTTAATACTGGAAGAAGTGGTGTATTTTTTATTGATGGCCCTGGAGGAACTGGTAAAACATACCTTTATCATGCCTTACTTGCGACCATAAGATCGTGAAAAATGATAGCTCTTGCTACAACAACATCAGGAGTAGCAGCTGCAATAATCCCTAGTGGACGAACTGCACATTCACGCTTTAAAATACCCATCAGTGCTAATGAGACTAGTATGTGCAACATACCAAAACAAAGTGGAACAACAAAGTTATTACGTGAAGCAAAGTTAATTATTTGGGATGAAGCACCAATGGTAAGACGTTGGGTTATTGAGACACTTGACAGAACATTAAAAGACATCTTAAACAACCAGGAAGATTTTGGAGGAAAAGTTATCGTGTTTAGAGGGGATTTTTGCCAAGTATTACCAGTAGTGCCTCGAGCTACAAGAGAACAGACTGTTAATGTAAGTCTGGTAAAGTCATATCTCTAGCCAAGAATGAAGAGGGTAACCTTAACAAAAAATATGAGTGCAATAAATGATTCACACTTTAACGAGCTACTTCTACGAATTGGAAATGGTGATGAACCATCATCACCAAGGTCGAACCAAGTCATGTGATCACAAAAGGAAATGGTGAAGTAACTCATAAAAGAGAAATTATTCTACAAAATGAGTAAGTATCAAATTTATAATTAAAAGAGTTTATCTTAATACATATTTAAACCTTATACATAACTTATGTTACAGCCTACAATCAATATCACTAAATCTGTGGAGTGACTTGGCAATTAATGAGGGATAAAAGCTCGAAGAGTTAGCTGCTCAACAACAATTATAGCAATTTCAAAAATAAAACGAACAAAATATAAAGGTAAATTTTTTATGATTATATATATAGGTATACACATGTGTACATAAGTTGTATTTATGCTCATACATATATGGTGGAACAAATGTATGATGTCCTACTGTAGGTGAATTCCAAATTTCAACTTCATTCCAATCAAGCGTACAACTGCATCCAACCGAAAAAGAAGTAGACGAACTAAAAAAGCGGTAATGTACAATAACTCTAATCATTAATCTTAGTGAGTGATTTGAATAGCAGACAATGTTATACTCTCTTTGTCCCATATTAAGAGTTTCTTTATGGGAATTCAAAATTTTTAAGTGATCTTTGATCCTTGTGAAATTTTTTAATTTTTCATTATCATTCTTTTGAATTTCAAAATTCATATCAAAGAAAACGTGGAAGAGTTTTATAGAGTAAGGACTAAACTCGAAAGTGTGTAGTTAAAAGTATATTGATTTTCAAAGTGACTCTTAAAGTGAGAATAACCAATATTGACAAGTTCGTGAGTGATATGCATATTGGTTAAATGAAATTTGTTACATTTCTAAATTCAATCTTTATTTATATGCTTCTATTTTACCATAAAAATTCAGGTTGAAATCTTCCAAGAAAACTAGAAAATCAGAATTATTGACATTCAAACCCAAAATGAATGCAGCAATAGAAGTCAAAGTCGGAGAGATATTATCCAACCCGAAATCTATAAAAAAAGGTAATGCTACTATAACTTCACAAAACTAAGTATAGATTTGAATTACTTTAATACTAACTTTTTTTTTAAATAATAAACAGAATAAGTGGTATTACTTTCAATCAACCGTTGAAAGAATTTTCAACCAAGACCAACCATGGTATGATGCGTACAAAACTTGCGGCAAAAAAATGGTCATAAATGAAGATGGAACAGAATGCACAACTTGCCAAAAATAGAATGTAGAACATAGTTCAAGGTAACATATATATTTAAATAACCAAAACTTAGCCTAATATTGGTACTTTTTCATAAGAATACTAAACTTTGTTTCTTATTAAGGTATATTGTGAGATTAGAAACTGTTAATGGGACAAATACAATGAATGTCGTTCTGTTTGGCGAGCCAGCACAAATTTTAATAGGATGTCCACTATCAGAATATATTGCTTCCTTAAATGAGGTACGCATTCCGAGGCCTTAACTACAAATTTTATATTGTTGTATGACTTGTCATTTAAACATCTATCTAATTATAATATTACTGCAAACACAGGGGTGTAATAGGTCCAAGTTTTATAGAAATTTGTGTTCATGCAAATTACAAGAACACAAGTTCTACTTCAAATTACCTATAGATGGCAAAGATTTCTCATCAGATAAAAGCATCATTGTTCAATCACTTGAGCGGGTGGAAGATATGGGACCAATAGTTATTGAAGACGATGAAAACATCCGAAGTTTCAAGAAAAGGAAACAAAGATTAGAGAAAGCTGATAGAAAGAAGAAACGTGCCGTGAAGGATAAAATCAAAATAGAAAAAGAATAAGTTTACAAATAAATAAACATTTTGTAGTAGTCTTTAGAGTTTAATTACTCGAGAGGATATTTCCAAGTTTAAGTCACAATAAATAAGTATTTTGTATTGTTTTCTTATGTGAGGATAATGTATTTTTCTACTCTTGCTTACACTAGATTATTCATCAATCAACTATAATTATGAGTTATGACAACTAAGATTTTAAATTTTGCCACATTGTCATGATCTCATTACAAACCATTATCATGGTTCTATACTTTTATTAATTGTACTTTTTATTTCCCCTTCTTAGAATTTCAGTTGCCTTAATTTTGGGTCCATAATACTATTTCAATCAACTTACTTATGAGTTATATATGACAATGCGTTTTATTTTTATCAATTTTTACTCATAGTAGTTGCAATTCCAAATATAGCTTTGTCTTTGATAACTACTTTAACAATATGAGCACCAACCACGTGCGACGCACGTGTTGTTTTACTAGTATATATATATATATATATTTAAATACCCCCCCCCCCCCCCCCCCCCCCCCCCCCCCCCCCTTTTTTTTTACTGCCTTGGATTATGGCTGGGCACATACACCATACACACACCCCCTAACCCAACCCAACCCATCCCAACCCCACCCCACCCCACCCCACCCCAACCCAACCCAAATCTCCACAATGGCCCACAACAAAGCCCAACAAGGGTCACTCATTTTGACTGAAGAACAAACATGGGGCAAGCAAAGACTTCCCCTAAGGGGAGTCGAACCCTCAATTTCCCCACTGGGGAGAGAGAGGTCACACTATTTGGGCAAAACCGTGTATTAGTATTTTTTTCTCAATAGAAAGTATGAAATTTGAGAAAATCATCTTCAATCTTTACTCAGATTCATATTGAATCAAATTTAAGTAAACTCCAACTCCTACTCAAACGTGTGTGAGAATTTCTCACTTGTTTTGAGTTTTAAAGGTGAGAACTTTCTCTATTACACAAACATTGTGTGAGAATTTCTCACTTGTTTGTTCATTCTGTATTACACAAACAGTGTTGAAAGTAGAAGTGAGAAATTTCTTACTTCATAACAATATGTAGTTTGATTCATTACAACAACAATGATGATACATTTACACAAAATATTATGAAAATTTTTACGTACACATTACAAGCGAGAAATTTCTCACTTTCTAGGAAACATCAAAAATGAGAATACACGCAGATAATTATGAGAATTTTATAATTATATTCATTTGAAGAAAAACGATTGAAAAAACAAAAGGATAAATTTCACACTTTTCTGTACACATTTTTTTGAACAACAAAAAAATTCATTTATAAAGGAGAAGAACTCCAAGATTATATTCCCAAGGGCAAATGTCTGCCACTCAAAACCAATCCACTTTAGAGCATCTCCAAGAGGCTAGCTATTTTAACTGAAAAGTTAAAATAGCCAGTGAGAAGGGAAATTTTGAGCTCCAGCACACTAGCTACATGACTAGCTATTATAACTTCTATCTTTTTAACTAGTTAGATTTATCTAGCAAGAAGTGGCTCTCTATCTTCTCTCTCTAAATCGTAGCCTTTAAATATTTTTCCAATATGAATTGGCACAAATCTCAACCATACAAAATGTAATAAAGTAAGATGACTAGGTAAATTAAAGAGCACTGCTGGAATTGAAGGTCAAATAGTGAATAGCTAAAATAATTTTTGATTAAAGTAACTAGTTGAAATGAATATCACTGCTGGAGTTGCTCTTAGCTAATGTCGTGGAACTCCCCATGTCCCAAATTAGTCTTGAGTCTGAAGCAGGAAAGAAAAACTGATTTTTTGGAAACCTCACTGCCACAATGAAACGAGACCCACTAACAAAAATGATCGGAGATACCCATTAGCAACCAAAGCCAGGAACCAAAAAAAAAAAAAATAGCCAGCAAAAGAGATCAAAGTTGTTCCCAAGCCACGAATCAAAATCCCCATTGACAAACATACCAAGACATGCATGAAGCCCTCCACTAGCAGAATTTAAGTAGATACAAACACATCTTACAGAGGTGGTTTCAGTCTAATTTAAGCAGAGATTGTTCCAGCAAATTGATAGCGATAACACAATCGACCTCGAGAGAATGCCTTAAGAAAGTGAGAAATTTCTCGACTATGAATGAAGTGCGACGAGTATAATGTCATTGGTGGTAATCTAGACCTTCTTTGTAAGAATATCGACTATGAATGAAGTGAGAAATTTTGTCTAGGAAGTGAGAAATTTCGTATGTGAAAGCTTCATAGATGATCAACTGGATATTTGGTAGAAACTAAATGGAAATGGAGTAGATTTAATCAATTTTAATTTTTGAATTCAAACCATAAATGTGCCACTAGAATTAAGGGATTTGATAGCCATTTAAAAATTTCTTTTAAATAACTACCATATATATATATACACACATATATATATATATATATATGCAGGCTGTCTCTTAGATGGACGTCCATATAATGTGGGCTTTAGTGACGAAAATTTTTGTCGCTAAAGCTAAACAACACTGTCGCTAAAGGTTTTGTCACCTTTAGCGACAAAATTTTTGTCACTAAAGTCCGTCCTAGAGATTTTTTGTATATACATATATTTCTACAAAAAAATAATAGGGATATTTTGGTCTTAAAAATAGGTGAGGGACTAATTCCTAAACTGAAATATGGAATGGATCTATTTCTATAACAGTGTACTATAATGGACTACATATTAAATTACCCTATTAAAATTTTGATTAATGGTATTTAAAATTTTGAATAAGTTCGAGTAAAACTCAAATTGGCATAAATATGAGTTGAGAATTGGCCTAGGTCTTTAAATACTTTATTTATTTAAATTTAAATTTGGTAAAATTTTTTGTATCGGTTTCGAGCAAGAATTGGGGATGCCCTCATACACAAACATCTCCATTGCTCTTGGCACCTCCCTTCACCCTCATAATTGTGGACAACACTTTAGTAGAATCGAATTTTAAGTCCCCATTCTACAATAACAATTTGGCACTTATTGTAACTTGGTGTCAATTAACAGTAAATTTTCTAAGGTACTATTTTATTGTAAGTATGTGTCATTTGATAGTAACTGCTTAAATCGTCGTTTGGGTAATAGTTGGTCATATTGTATGGTAACCAAGTTCTAATAATCTAAAACTATGACCGTTCGTCGAGCTTTAAAAATGGCTGGGTTACGGGTCACCGGTTCAATTGTAGAGTTTATCAGATTGAACCATGATGTCATAATTGCATAATTTGAATTAATAATGATTTAAAATAAAGATTTGAAAAAAGTAATATAAAAAGGCTAAGGAGATCGATTTTTTTTTGGGTCCCTGAGGTTGGGCATTTTTGGATTAAAGGACAACCCATTAACAATAAACTCCACAAGGACAAAAGCCCAAGCCCCCTTTTTAGCTCTAGTCCACAACATTAACATTGACTCTTTAAGTCCATTTCACTATTTATATCTTACAAAACTACCCCTTATTTCATCTTTAACAAGAAAAAAAATGCAGAGCACTCTTCTCTCTCTCTCTCTCTCTCTAACTTTCTCTCTCTTTTTTTTGGCCATAGTCACCACCACCCTCTCTCTCTCTCTCTCCTCTTCCTAGCCACCACTACCATCTTTATTCTCTGTCTCTAACTTTCTCTCCCATCCTCACTGCCAGACCACCACCATCGCCATTGCCAACCACCACCACCACCACAGCCATTGATTTCAAATTCAAGATCAACCAGCAAATGCATTGAACACTTCCTTCTGCACATTCACACTCAAACACACATATCTCTTATTTGAAAAAAACAAAATTCCATCACTAGAGTCATACAAAAACGCATGTACATGCACATATGTAGTAGGGCTGCAACTATCAGGTGGACTGTGTTTGCAACACTAATATGTACCCAAGACATAGGTATACTATAACACAAATATCTTAAATGAAATTTGACTTAATATATCTTAAGTCGAATTTCACTCTTGTTCACCAAAAAGGCAATCTTAAGTAGTGATAGTGGTCGACCGAGGTTAGTCGAGTGGTAAGGGGTGGTTGCCGGTGGTTAGGAGTAGTGGGGGATGGCGGTAAGATGTTGAAAATGTGGTGGTCAAGAGGCGGCTTAAGATATCTTAAGTCAAATTTCACTCTTATTAACCAAAATGGCAATCTTAAGTAGTGATAGTGGTGGTTGAACGAGGTCAGTCGAGTGGTAAGGGGTGGTTACCAGTGGTCAAGAATGGTGGTAAGATGTTGAAAATGTGGTGGTCAAGAGGTGACTAAGATATCTTAAGTCAAATTTCATTCTTGTTAACCAAAAAGGCAATCTTAAGTAGTGATAGTGGTGGTCAATCGAGGTCAGTCGAGTGGTAAGGGGTGGTTATCGATGGTCAGGAGTGGTGGAGTTGGTGGTAATTAGATGTTGAAAGGAGGTGGTCAAGAGGTGGCTTGGTAGTAGGATGTGAATCTTAAAAGAAATTTCACTTAAGATAATCTTAGTAGGATGTGGTTACCGATGCGCAACCATTTAGGTTTCATTTCTCTTTCCATCCGTTTCAATTTCATTTTCCTCGGCTTGATTGATAGGAATTTAAATATGTATGTATATTTTAAGTGTGGTTTGATATATAGTCAATAAATACTTGATCTTTTTTGTGTCAGTCGTGGAATTTTGATGCAATTTTGTAAAATTCTCTCATAATTTTCCTGTCATAATGGGGGATGCACCAAGTGACTTAGCAATGGACCATGGTGCACAATGTTTTTGGATATTGAAGTTCTTAGCTAACTGAAAATTACACTGTGGCTTATAACTTTCATCAATACCTTACTATATTAGGTGTTCTTGTAAGTTAATGCATTTGTAATTATTTATTCAGTTTTTCTATTCCTACACGTTATTGTAGTTCTCTCCATTTTCCAAAGGTCAAGCTCATGGGCCTCCAGGATTTGGTCTTAAAACCACCAACCAAGGAATTGTTCTAAATTTAAGCTATTGTATACGTTATTGAATACAGTTTCTCTACACCTCCAGAATTTTTTTTTTCCATTGACCCAAATGCTTTGAGGTCAAGCTCATGGGCCTCAGTTTTGTCTTAAATCCACCACCTTGCTACAGTGGTTCTTTACTTCAATTTCATTGGTGTCCCCCAAAATTACCTGAAAAATGATTAGTTCAATCTATAGTGGTTCTTTACTTCAATTTCATTGGTGTCCCCCAAAATTACCTGAAAAATGATTAGTTCAATCTACCCACAGTTTTTCTTGGTCACTATAGTCTCCCTGATGTTCTGCATTATTATCATTCCAGCATATAGCCAATGTTTAGAGGATCAAAGAATTATGTTGCTCCAAATGATGGATAGCTTCAAATTCAATTCTTCGCTTTCAACCAAATTGATACATTGGAATAGAAGCATTGATTCTTGCCATTGGAAGGGTGTGACTTGCGACATCAACGGTCAGGTTATAGGTCTGGATCTGAACAACAAATCAATCTACGAGTCTTTTTGGCTTACAGTTTCTTCAGAGCCTCAATTTGGGTGGCTACAACTTCAAGAATATAAGAACTGCATCTGGATTTGGCAACCTCTCCAGTTTGACGTATCTGAATTTGTCAAACTCAGGTTTTAGCGGGCAAATTCCAATTGAGTTATCGCGCTTGACAAGGGTGGGTATTCTTGATATCTCTACCGTTTTCTTTCCTGGAACACTTGAACTCCAGAATCTGAATTTATCAATGCTAGTTTAGAACCTCTCGGGGCTTACAAAACTTTATCTCGATCGTGTAAACATATCAGCTCAGGGGAGTAAATGGTGCCAGATAGTAGCATCATATTTACCTAATTTGCAAGCGTTGAGCTTGTCCAATTGTTATCTCTCAGGTCTAATTGATTCTTCCCTTGAGAAGGTCCGGTCTCTCTCAGTGATTCGTCTGAGTCAGAACAATTTTGGTGCTCCGGTTCCCGACTTCTTTGCAAATTTTTCTAATTTGACAGTCTTGCGCCTCAGTTCTTGCAATTTGAATGGAATTTTTCCTGAGAAAATCTTCCAGGTATCAACCCTGAAAATTGTAGACTTGTGGGGAAATGAATTACTTTAAGGTTTATTCTCAGAATTTCATCAAAATGGATCTCTTGAGATATTGGTGGTTAGCTACACAAACTTTTCCAAGAATTTACCAAATTCAATTGGGAATCTTGGGAATATGTCAAGGATAGAGCTTGTTAGTAGCAATTTCAATGGAGAAATTCCAATTTCAATGGCAGATCTAACTCGACTTGTTTATTTGGACTTGTCATCAAACATGTTTACAGGTCCAATCCCATCATTTGGGATGTCCAAGAATCTCACCCACTTAATATTTTCTCTTAATCAGTTAAATGGTTCAATTCTTTCTACTCACTTTGAAGACCTTGTGAATCTCGTTATTGTTGATTTACGGTTCAAATCACTTTGTGGCAATATTCCATCATCTCTGTTTGCACTCCCATCTCTGCATAATTTGCAGCTTTCCAACAACAAATTTAATGGTCAAATCCCTGAACTTTCTAACCCATCCTCATCCTTACTATTTATGCTAGATTTAAGTAGTAACAATTTAGAAGGGCCTATACCCAAGTCCGTCTTTGATCTCGGAAAGCTAAATGCCCTCTTACTTTCATCTAACAACTTTACTGGTCTTCTATCCATTTCAATTTCATTTTTCCTCGACTTGATTGGTAGGAATTTAAATATGTATATATGTATATGTTAAGTGTCGTTTGATAGTCAATAAATACTTGATCTTTTTTGTATCAGTCATAGGATTTTGATGCAATTTTGTAAAATGTTCTCATATTTTTCCTGTCATAAATGAGGGATGCACCAAGTGACTTAGCAATGGACCATGGTGCACAGTGTGTTTGGATATTGAAGTTCTTAGCTGACTGAAAATTATACTCTGGCTTATAGCTTTCATCAATACCTTACTATATTAGTGTTCTTGTAAGTTAATGCATGTGTGATTATTTATTAAGTTTTCTATTCCTACACGTTATTATAGTTCTCTCCATTTTTCAAAGGTCAACTCATGGGCCTCCAGGATTTGGTCTTAAAACCGCCAACCAAGGGATTGTTCTAAATTTAAGCTCATGTTTTGTATGAAAAACATATGTTAGTTTATATATATATATTGTGTAATTCATAATGGGCGACTATATTGATAAGTAGGCCCAATAGCACGGTGAAATGTTTTGATTATGTCAAAAGCATGGTGATATGTGATTTGAGCCTGTTTAGTTGTTATTTGGGTCAAAGGAGTGCGTGTATCAAGCCATCATTGTGGAGCCGTTATAGGCATAAGGTCGTACGTTTGAAGAAAAGAAACGTGGGTCTTACCTTTTTGCGTAGACTTATTGGCGAGGAGTCGCGGATTAGGAGTATGGAACGTACACGTGGGACTCCGGAGACTAGTATGAAATGTAGAGATGTGAATGTGAGCATGTTTATCATTCATGTGCATTGTTGTGTTATTCACTAAGCGTTAGATTAGATGAATCGAGAATGTGTGGTTATTCAAATAACCATTTCAGGTGTTAATGCCGGCGAGGAATCACAGAAGTGAGCACGTGGGTTTGGGAGTTCACTTAGGAGGCGACTCACCATGGTTACCTCGTAGTTTTGGTAATAGGAATGTTGTAATAAAGATTTATGGCCTTTTGACTATGCTTAACTTTGAATCTTAGAACGGATTCGTGATGTTGTAATAGATAGTAATCTTGTGTAATTATGTGTTGGTAATGTTATAATCCAGTTAGGATCACTTTGGATGAGTTTGGAGTGTGTGTTTGGTCCCTGGATGATTTTAGAAAAGCTTTTAACTTGGAAATTCTACAGAATGAGCTGCTGCAAGGAAACTAGTCGACCGGATCCTTTGGTTAAGCAATTCATTGCATCAGTTGTTGAAAAACAGTCGACTGAGTCCCCCGACACATTCGACTGGATCGTGTTTCAGAATCAGATATTTTTTTCTTGGACTAGAGTTCAGTCGACCGGACCGTTCAGTCGACTAGTAATTTTCCACCCCAGTCGACTGGACTTGAGGCACAGTCGACTGGGCGGGCTGCTGAGTTTTTGAGCTCTCTGTGATTTGCATTTCCAGTCGACCAGACCTCTGATCAGTCGACTGGATTCCTGGTTTTAAAATGAAGTTTTTCTTTCCGCTGCGTATACTTAAAACTAATTCTTTTGGGAACGTTAATGAATGGAGTTAGCCTCGGTAGCGTGCCATGGGCTCCGGCTCTGCTATTGTGGGATCGGGCTGTGACAAATTTCTAGTATCATTGTTATTATAGCTACTACTATATTATTATTATTATTATTATTATTATCTTATTAGTTAGCCGTTAAAACTCATGTGTTAACATGTCGTTTCCCTAACCTAGGTCCGTATTATGAATTTTGTTATCATTATTATGATAGTTATTATTTTTTATTAATATTATCTTATAAGTTATCCATTAAAAGTTCGTGATTTAACACGTTGTACTC
This sequence comes from Hydrangea macrophylla, assembly GCA_033977485.1. Lineage (NCBI taxonomy): Eukaryota > Viridiplantae > Streptophyta > Magnoliopsida > Cornales > Hydrangeaceae > Hydrangea > Hydrangea macrophylla. The sequence goes on from CM066999.1 coordinate 112,485,300, forward strand.
TGAACCTAGTTCGGTATTATTATTCTGTTATTATTATTATTATCATTATTATTATTATTATTATTATTATTATTATTAATTAATTAATTAATTAATTAAAACTCACGCGTTAGTATATTATACCCCGAAGATACTAATGTCCGTTTTATTATTCCGTTTACAATAATGACATTATTATTATTATTATTATTATTATTATTATTATTATTATTTTTTTTTTTATTCCAGGTTTAACCTCATGTTAATATGTTGCACCTCAAATATATTATCTCCGTTATTATTATTATTATTTCTATTATTATTATTATTATTATTATTATTATTATTATTATTTCTGTTCGTCATTATTATCAGTCTAGTTAACCTCATGCTTTAACATATGGTACTACGAGCTTAGGGTCCGTACTATATTTCAAGAATAAATAGTACCTGTTTAATTAACTTGTACCTCGTGCATGACATATGATACATCTCATGTAGGAGTCAGTGTCGTAACATCAAGTCGACGTGTACGTGTATGGAGTCGAACGGTCGCGGAGACCAAGTTCATATACATTTGGAAATACGTGTAGTTGACCGCGGAGGTCCGAAAATTGATATGTAGTGAGTCGGTACTATCAAATGGAATTATAGGATCGCATGTCGGCGATGATTGCTACTATGGCCATGGAGAGGCAAACACGATAGCAAAGTAACCATGTTGATAAGAATAAATGGAGAAATGAATAAACACGGTGTGGATGCCGGCATTTGGGCCCACTTTTTTCATTTAAAACAATTTCTTTCAAATTCAAATATACGAAGAGTTAATTATTTAAAAGGAAAATTAAGAAACCATTTTAAGACAAACCGATCTTTTGGAAACCAGAGATTTCTAGGTCCGGGGATTATGGAATGAGAGGGGACGAAGCCCGTCGGACTAAAACACCCCCTCTCATCCTATCTCGTGATAGGCCTCTACTCAACATTCCTTTTAATCGAATTATTAATCTAAGCATGCCCTAAACTAAAACATATGTATAAATATACATTACAAAAGCATGTCAAAAGGGTGTAAGATTGCTAACGATAAAATATCATTCAAAAATCACATAATTCAAGTAGCAAGCAAGATGATGTGCAAATAAGGAACTAGAGAACTTATCCGGGATCCAACCGCGAATATTAAACGTGCAATGCATACAAGAACAGAAATCCTATCAAAAAAATGTCTCTAATCCACATATACACATAAGGCAAGACCTTAGCTAAGGTGTCGCACATGAAGTCGAAAATCAATAAAATCAAAAGTGAAATAAGCTAGAGGGGGGTCGATAAATCGTACCTTAATAGCGCTACAGAACAAAGGGTTAGTCCACATGCTTTAGACAAAATATAATATGAAATCCCAAATAACGTACTTAAATTTCTAGCTTAAATCTACCAAGCATAGAAAGAGTTGATATAATTATGAATTCCTTCTAATTATTTGGAGATTCAACATCTCTATAGATATATAAGTCTCAACTAGGAGCCAATGTAATGTCCATATAGAGATGGTACAATCCCAATTTGATCATAAGGAGGCCATAGTTATGTTCAACTAAGTTCAATTAAATGCAATATCAAGCTAAGGATTAGTCCTAATCCTAAGTATCAACATACATGAAATGAATGCATGGATATAAACAAGAATGAGATATGAACTAATCATTGATTTGGATCATTTAGCCTCTGGACTTAAGCTTAATTATCTTTGTTCAAAACATGGTTTGAGTCCTAAGACATTTGGAGACCATTTAGATTAGAGTTATCAAAATTTATAAAAATTGTGACAGAATCGTAAAAATTACAGGGAGCAGACCAGACTTTCAAAAATAGAAATAAAATACTTCCAACGGTTGGATCATAATGATTTTTGCGTAAGTTATGCCTTTATGAGTCTAGTTTCTAACCCAAAAAGAGAATCAAAGATCCAACGGTTGAATATCTGGGAATGGGGTCATAACCAGACATCACTCAGAAACTTTCAACTCTCTGTCCAAAGAATTTGTGTGATTTTCTAAAAATAGTAAAAATAACAAAATCACTTTGATCTTTTTAGGGTATCTTCCTAACACATTAAACCTCATAGAAAATGCATTTTGGGTCAAGGAATCCCCGTTAAGGCTCTGATTTTCTTATTTTAAAACGGAGTTGCTGTTCTGAAATTTTGGACAGAGAGCAACCTATGCCCAAATCATAAGACCAAACCATCCTAAGTATAAGATTTCATCAAAACAAAAGTTCTAGTGATGCATATATGAGTTATGAACATTTTCCAATTGGCCTCATCCAATTCCCATGGACCATGATTTAATTAAAAATCTTTGATCACAGTGGGTTCGTGAATTCACTGCACCATTAATGAATTAATGTTCACGATCTTGAATAAACTTAAACAACACCTAGTTCCTCTCCCAAATGCATGGTCCTTGAGGGATATAGGTTCATTTTATTATTTCTCCTACCAAGTTAAAGGTCCTTGGAGACTTAAGCAAGACCAAACCCATATGAACCTTCAAAGGACATAGAGAGGATCCTATGAGATTATCAAGTTGAAGGCTACAAGTCACTAATTAGGACCTTGAATCCATTCAAACTTGTGTGGGTATAATTATGATAAACTTAATCCCCACATAAATCATAAGATTATGGGAGACCAAGGGATCATTCTTAAGGAGACCTCTTGAGATATAGGAGATCTCATAGATTTCCAAAAGAAGTATTCATCAAGAATGAAACAAAATCAAAAATTATTTGAGGGAGTTCAAAACAACAAAATCTCCTTATAAACTAGTTTTACTTTAAACCCAAGGCTTGTTTAGATCCAAACTAGTGAACTACCATGAGATTCAATCACAAATTCCATGTGGTGTGTGATGAAATGAGGTAAGAAGAGAGGTTTTGAAAATGTGAAAAGATCCTAGAACTATGAATTTGTGATTGAACATACTTAATTCAATATAGGATTGGAAGGTTACCTCTTATAACCTCAGGGATTTCTTGATGAAGATCTTCCAAATTCTTCAATCTCTCCTTTAAATTCTTCAAAGTTTTCTTCAAGAATTTCTTGTTTTCTCTTAATTCTCTCTCTATTATATGTATATCTCTTGTATATATGAAAAATGATTCAAGTCCCCCAAAAATGGAGATGAAGGCCTGCTTATATAGACCTCTCTTTCAAGGGTTAATTGGGTAATTTCGGGTGGAAACCCATGTGCAAGAATATTCCATACGTATTTAAAAAAAAACAGTCTGTTATAGCGAGCGGCACTCACTGAGTTGTCTGCGGCACTCAGTGAGTGCCATTTCGGCACTCAGTGAATGGCGGCGCGGCATTCAGTGAGTGCCGCCGCTTCTGCCGCGTGTCGCAGCCATGGTATTATCCTCTTATTATTCATTTTTCAAAATTTTCATAACATATACTTAATTATTATTAATTTATATACCAATATACTTATATACTTAGTATTAGTGTATCTTAATCTATATATTTTTAATTTCTTTTCTTTTCTTCTCTTCTCAAAACCATTTTCTTTCTTTTCTTCCTTCTTTTCCTTTATTCTAATTTTCTTCTTCTTTTCTTTTCGAAATCCTTATATTTCGACTTTGAAATTATTTTCCAGATTGTCTTTCTCATACGTGCTTCAATATCTGGGCTTCCCCCGAATACCCAATTTCTCTCTCTTTTCTATTTTCAATTTGAAAACTTAATTTGAAGAATCCTCGAATGACTTGAATTCTTTGGGAAATCTTCGAATTTCACCGGTCATTGTCGTCATCGGTCTTCAGAGGTAGCCAACCCCTGAATTTGACGGTTGGGCAAGGGACCAGACACAAGCACAATTAGTCATGCGGATGAATGCACCTAACCTATCGTGATGCACGTGCTCAAGCAATCTCATGCTCCATGCTCTCAAGCGTGATGATTCGAAATCATACTACTTTTTCTAGTGACAAGAATGCATTTTACGCCATGTATTTCTTATCCTGATGTCATCCTATCTTGAGAAAGTCGTAATTGATACAGATGCGTTTCACGCCTTACACTGTTTATCCGCGATGATTGAAAGGCTGAGATGCGCTTCATGCCTTTTACTCCGGTGTCTTCTAAGACTTATCTGATCAACTGAGATGTGCTTCGCGCCTTATACTCCTGTGTCGAATCAGGAAGCATGTTGTTTGAATGCGCTTCGCGCCATATACTCCGGTGTCTCCCAAGAATTATCTGATCGACTGAGATGCGCTTCGCGCCTTATACTCCGGTGTCGTTAATAATCTGTGTTGATTATTTCACAATATTTTATGATGCTTTATGGTATTTCACGGTGTTTCACGGTACTTCACTGTGCTCTATAAGTGGTGACTTATTCCAACAGTCAAAATTCATTTGCACTGACTTATTCCAACAGTCAAGGCAATTTCTTTGAAGTAGCTTATTCCAACAGTCAAGATTCATATGCATTGAAAATTTCATTGACTTATTCCAACAGTCAAGATTCATCGATAGTGACTTATTCCAACAGTCAAAACTCATTTGCACAGACTTATTCCAACAGTCAAGATTTCATCAATAGTGACTTATTCCAACAGTCAAGATTTCTTCGTAATGACTTATTCCAACAACCAACAATGTATCTTAGATAATGACTTATTCCAACAACCAAGATCTCTTCGTAATGACTTATTCCAACAGCCAAGACGGTATCTTAGATAATGACTTATTCCAACAGCCAAGATCTCTTTGTAATGACTTATTCCAACAGCAAAGTTCTCTTTGTAATGACTTATTCCAACAGTCAGGATGGTATCTAGATAATGACTTATTCCAACAGCCAAGATCTCTTCGTAATGACTTATTCTAACAGCCAGGACGGTATCTTGATAATGACTTATTCCAACAGCCAAGATCTCTTCGTAATGACGTATTTCAACAGCCAAGACGGTATCTAGATAATGACTTATTCCAACAACCAAGATCTCTTCGTAATGACTTATTCCAATAGTCAAGACGGTATCTAGATAATGACTTATTCCAACAACCAAGATCTCTTCATAATGACTTATTCCAATAACCAAGACGGTATCTAGATAATGACTTATTCTAATAGTTGACATTCATCCTCACTGACTTATTCCAATAGTCAAATCTCTTCGTAATCATCTGATGCTTAGTCTCAGCGAGGCTTCAACTATCTCTACAATCATCGGGTCAATTTAATTGACTGGCATTTGGTTCAGCGATTCTCAAACTATACACTGCTATTTCAACTAGATCTCGCTTGACTCGGCAAGGCTCAAATGGTTTTTCAAACAATACTGATGATTTTATACTCAACTCGGCTCATGTTACAGCTTGACTAATGCAGTAAAAGTGTTCAAAATTTCTGCTCGTATACTCCTATGAATGCTTTCAAAGATTTAACAATTTGATTTTGAAAACTCATTATTAATCATTTCGAACCCACACATTTGAGATCATAACAGACTTGATGACTGATAGATATTGACATAGGAGGACAAACACACTTGACGCTGAAAATAAGATTTTTTTTAGGAAAGAACTCAACTTGCTATGATTTGATGCACTTTTGTCATGCCTGATGTATCTCATTACTTGTCATGTTCTCTTATCATCTTACCGTGATAATACTCAACTGATAAAGTTATGCATTTGAAATTGTTTCCCCATTGATCTAATCGACCTTTTGTTTTTTCCAAAGTGTGCTTCAAATAAGTGCCTTAGCTTAGGGAATAAAAGATGATTCATTCCAAATCTTCTCTAAAACATACCTGACGACTTAGGACTTGTCTTTACTTGAAAAAGGTATTGGCAAACGAAGTTTGCCCCTAGTTTATAGGGGACTTGGAGGCTTACTTTTTAGGGTGAATGGGACTTTTGGGAAAAATACAACTTGCCTCTACTTTGAAGATGTGATAGAGAGTAGACAAACTTATCTCAACGAGTTTTGAAAAGATGGTGGCATAAAGATATCAGAAGTGCATTCGCCCATATCTTGGAAGTAGTCATCATGAATAGGGTGGGATGAGGTAGGACATCTTAATACTGATGGGCAATGGGCAAACAAAGTTTGCCCCTGGTTTGGCAATACAAATGTGACTTCAGGCAAATGCGAGTTTGCCCCTAGTCTGAAAGAATTCAACCAAAGGTGCAAAGGTTGGTATTTACGGACCGAGAGCCAAGTGAAGCTCACCTACTTATCTCCGAGTGGGAATCAGGTCCAAAGTAGTTCGGACAAGGGTTGAAAGAAAATGGCAAGGGTGTCGACCGAACCAGATAGGTTACCTACGTATCCCTAAGTGGGAATCAGGTCAAGCGTAGTTCAAGTACTCTGGAGGTTTTGAAAGAATAGGGCTTCAAAAATTGGTGGGCTTTTCGAGCCATGTTTTCATTCGGGTCCAATGAGTGCTCTTTCTTGGGCCGATTTTTTTGAAATGGGTCCCTTGTGGTAGCCCTTATGTATGATTATGAACTACTTCCTTTTTTTTTCTTTCTTTTCTTGTTCTTTCCCCTTTTCTTCTTCTCACTTTTTTTTTTGTGTGGCGGTTGAGTCTTTTTACCTTTTCACTAGCCAGTCAACTTTGCTCCTCTCATGATACATCGTGTTTTGATTATACTCTCATATAATCTCAAAACAATATCAACCCTTCAAATTTTTCTTTGTTTATTTGGGCTTATTCAAAGATTCCTCTTCATTTGTTTTGGCCATTTAGACTCTAAATACCTCACTGATGCTTTCAAAATTCTATTTTCAAACTTTTTCTTTGCTTAGCATAACTCAAAGCCCTGAGATAATTCATATGATAATGATATTCATCGAAGTATTCATGAATTCTCAATGTTCTTCGTTCACTCTTCACCTTTTTTTATTTGATTTATTTTTATATTTTTTTTCATCATCCTCTCATCATCTCTTATGATTTTGACTGGCTAGGATTTGGATTTGGAATCAACGCACATTTTATTCATGCTCTAACTTTTGTCTAGGCACCCTTTCGGGTTTTCACGCTAGCGGGCCCCCCTTTTATTTCCTCTTTCATTTCTTTTTTTTTTTTTGGAGAAGAAGTTTATTTGAAATGCTTGGCTACCATCAAGGACGGAGTCTGTATAACTTTCAATTGGACAATTTTGCATGGCTTGCAATTGGATTGCGTTCATACTTTTAGGCTTAATGGGCTTTAAAATGGGGAGAAAATGTATTAGACAAGTCCCAAGCTACTATCAAGTATGTCTTTTTACGATTTGAGCACAAGTATCCTTAAATTCTTAAAGTAAGACAAATCAATTCTTAGCTTTCTTCAATGTTAGCGCAAAATTGACTTCGATCTATTCAAGATTCTTTTTTATGCAAAAATTCATTAACAGAGTAATTTCCACAATAATCCGAGAAGCGACATTTTCAACTCAGTGATTCATCCACTCATGACTAAGTGCATTAGATTAAACAAAACGAGATTTCATTCCGAGATTAGAATTTTATTACTCGACATGGACTCAGTACAACTTGATGATAGATAGACAGACAGACTCAATCAAAAGACTAAACTTGAAGAACACGAAACATACTTGACTTGACCCAACTTGACTGCACCTCTAATGGAGTGTCACTGTGACTCGCTTATTTTCTTTTTTCTTTTTTTTTTTCAATAAAAGCATCCATGTTGGTTTCAACAGCAGCCGTTCCAAACATCATCACTTCACCGTCTCATCTTAGGCTCGTCTAGTGTAATGATCGCTTGCTCAATTAAATCTTGAATTTCATGCCTCAGCCTCAAATAGCGGTCAGTATCATGTCCATGCCCTTGATGGTATGCACAATACTCGTTCATATTATATCTCGGCGGGATGGGGTCAGGTATGGGCCTTGGATCCAACTTCTCCAAATACCCCTCTTCTGACATTCTCTCCAATGCCAAGCTCAATGGTATATTCAAATCAGCAAACACCCTATGCTCTCTTGGCGAGCCACGGTTGGACCTTGATTGATTGTTTCTCATAATAGAAATATTCTGACATTGGCCTTGCCTCCGAAATAACCTTCTCGATTGGTTGAGCGATGAATGAGGTGCTAAGGCATTGACATCTGGCTCATGATGATTGTTCTGGTACACCGGTCCCTTGGGCTTATTTCCCTGATTATCTCTCGTGATTATCCCCTCTCTGATAGCATCTTCAATTCTTGTTCCCACGTCGAAAACCTCAGTAAAAGTGTTGATAGATTGGAACCTCATCCTCTCTTGGTAGACTGGCTGCAGGTTTTTCATCAACATTCTGATTTATTCTTTTTTTGATGGCTTTTGAACCATCTGAGCCGCCTTTCCTCTCCATCTACTCAAATACTCAGCAAACAACTATTTGTATTCTTGCGTAGTCGTCTCCAAGTCCCTCACGGTCACATCGAGTTCTTGATTGTATTCATACTGGATGACAAAATCTTTTACCACTTCTTCCCAAGACAAAGCCGCCACAGTCAAGGTTTGCTGAAAAAGCAAGGTCATCATGGCAGGACTTAGGCCACTTGGTTAAAATGCCCCGATGCACATCCTCACGTGATTTCTAGGGTTGCCAGAACCATCAAACTTATCTATCTAAGGCATCTTAAAACTGACTGGCAGTTTTTCTCGAGTTCCCTCAAACAAACCTTCTAGCTCTAGCAGATAGCTGTCAACTCCGTTGGATTTACGAACGACTTTTTCTAATTTTTCCACTTTTTCCTTCATCTCAACACGCTCTTTCTCAGTTTTCTCCACCTTTTCTCTTTCTGCCCTGGTTGCATCAACTCTTTGGACTTCCGGGTCATCAAACTAATCCTCTTCCCTCACAGGGGGAGGGGGATCAACAACTTGTGGGTTAGCTACTGGTGGTTTCCGTGCCATTGTCTCTATCATAGTCATCATCCTATTCATCTGCCCTACCTGTTGCTCTACAATAGCCCGTAATTCTGATATCTCTCTTGTGTTCGTCTCTTGTGCCATCTCCCTTCTTACTAACCTCGTTGTAGAATCTCTGACCCAAACTGTGCTTGTTGCTGGTTCTATCTTTTACCTACAACCACGTATTTTCCAATTTTAATTTTTAAAAGAAAACATTTTTGCATTTTTTTTCTTCTTTTTCCATTTATTAGTTTCTTTAAATAGTTTTCATAAATGATTCATATGCCATACGGATGCGATGCATGTGTGTGTGTGTGTGCCTATTCTATATGCCAAAGAAAAGAAAATCCTAATTCTAACACATAAACACATAGGCAGATAAAATCCTCACCCATGTCAAGTGCGCTAATTTCTCCTTTCATTGTGATCTTCACTACCCTTTCAAGGATTGGGTATTAAAAATTTTTGAAATTCATTTGGAAAGCATTTCTTGGATGATGAAATCTTTTGAAAACAATTCCTGGGAATTCTTTTGAAAACGATGATGTTTGGACATTCCTCAACAAAGATGACTGAAATTTTGCTTTAAAATTCATTTGAAAAGCACTTTTCCCGAAAACAATTCCCAAGATTTTTGGATTCCCCTTTGAGGATGTGAAAACATTTCTTATTAAAAATGATCGGGTTGAAACTTTGATTTGAAATTAATTTGAAAAACATTTCTTTCAAAAACAATTCCCACGATTTTTGGATTTTTCTTTTGAAGATGATCATGTGAAAATATATTTTAACAAAGATTAGTTTGAAGCTTTAATCAAAAAGTGAACTCCAAAGATTTTTGAAAGAGCGATTGAAAACTTTGGAATAAAGATGGCAAAAATCCGTTTATTTTTAAAGATGGATTTAAAATTCTTTGGGTAGAAGGATCACATGATCGGATTATCACCGTGCATTTCATGAATTCGGATACATACAAGGTCAATGATGCTTAGCTAAACATGATATAAGAGATGTAATCTTATAATCAAGATTTAGCATGTTCTCAAATGTCATAGGACATAAAGAGGAATTGCTCAAAAGTGATTAAGAGGTTACACATCTTTCATCAAGCAAGTATCGTCATCATCTCAAGTAATCCCTTCCGGGCTACAAAACTCCCTAGCATATAATCCTAATCAAGAATTGATTCCCTAATTTTGAAAGGTTCTATAAAAGCTATCATGCAAAGGCCGGGTTTTGGTCAAATAAGGGACCATTGACACACATCCAATAGGATGCTTCAAATACCAACACATGGTACGAGATCAAGGGTGATCACACAATCCCATGATGGCTTGACCGACCGGGTTGTCCCGAGCCTCTAAGGTCATAGTTCCGTGCAATCGACTGGCGAGACATGCAAGTGCAATGCAACAGGCACACAAAAATTAATAAATTCGATTAAAAGGATGCTTTCAAGTCTAATCCTCGAGTGCACCCAAAATCATGAATTCTGGTCTGCGAACCAGATATTCTGGGTTCGATCTCCAGCAGAGTCACCAGATTATAGATACCGGCATTTGGGCCCACTTTTTTCATTAAAAACAATTTCTTTCAAATTCAAATATACGAAGAGTCGCCACTTAATTTTTTAAAAGGAAAATTAAGAAACCATTTTAAGACAAACCGATACCAGAGATTTCTAGATCCGGGGATTATGGAATAAGAGGGGAAGGAGCCCGTCGGACTAAAACACCCCCTCTCATCCTATCTCGTGATAAGCCTCTACTCAACATCCTTTTTAATCGAGTTATTAATCTAAGCATACCCTAAACTAATACATATGTATAAATATACATTACAAAAGCATGTCAAAAGGGTGTAAGATTGCTAACGATAAAATATCATTCAAAAATCACATAATTCAAGTAGCAAGCAAGATGATGTGCAAATAAGGAACTAGAGAACTTACCCGGGATCCAGCTGCGAATATTAAACGTGCAATGCATACAAGAACATAAATCCTATAAAAAAAAATATCTAATCCACATATACACATAAGGCAAGATCTTAGCTAAGGTGTCGCACATGAAGTCGAAAATCAATAAAATCAAGAAGTGAAATAAGCTAGAGGGGGATCGAGAAATCGTACCTTAATAGCGCTACAAAACAAAGGGTTAATCCACATGCTTTAGACAAAATATAATATGAAATCCCAAATAACATGCTTAAATTTCTAGCTTAAATCTACAAAGCATAGAAAGAGTTGATATAATTATGAATTCCTTCTAATTAGTTGGAGATTCAACACCTCTATAGATATACAAGTCTCAACTAGGAGCTAATGTAATGTCCATATAGAGATGGTACAATCCCAACTTGATCATAAGGAGGCCATAGTTATGTTCAACTAAGTTCAATTAAATGCAATATCAAGCTAAGGATTAGTCCTAATCCTAAGTATCAACATACATGAAATGAATGCATGGATATAAACAAGAATGAGATATGAACTTAATCATTGATTTGGATCATTTAGCCTCTGGACTTAAGCTTAATTATCTTTATTCAAAACATGGTTTGAGTCCTAAGACATTAGGAAACCATTTAGATTAGAGTTATCAAAATTTATAAAAATTGTGACAGAATCGTAAAAATTACAGGGAGCAGACCAAACTTTCAAAAATAGAAATAAAATATTTCGAACGATTGGATCTTAATAAATTTTGAATATGTTATGCCTTTATGAGTCTAGTTTCTAACTCAAAAAGAGAATCAAAGATCCAACGGTTAAATCTCTGGGAATAGAGTTATAACCAGACATCACTCAGAAACTTTCAACTCTCTGTCCAATGAATTTGTGTGATTTTCTAAAAATAGTAAAAATAACAGAATCACTTTGATTTTTTTAGGGTATCTTCCTAACACATTAAACCTCATAGAAAAATTTATTTTGGTTCAAGGAATCCCCGTTAAGGCTTTGATTTTCTTATTTTAAAACAGGATTGCTGTTCTGAAATTTTGGACAGAGAGCAACCTATTCTCAAATCATAAGACCAAACCAACCTAAGTATAAGATTTCATCAAAACAAAAGTTCTAGTGATTCATATATGAGTTATGAACATTCTCCAATTGGCCTCATCCAGTTCCCCTAGACCATGATTTAATTAAAAATCTTTGATCACAGTGGGTTCGTGAATTCACTGCACCATTAATGAATTAATGTTCACGATCTTGAATAAACTTAAGCAACACCTAGTTCCTCTCCCAAATGCATGGTCCTTGAGCGATATAGGTTCATTTTATTATTTCTCCTACCAAGTTAATGGTCCTTGGAGACTTAAGCAAGACCAAACCCATATGAACCTTCAAAGGACATAGAGAGGGTCCTATGAGATTCTCAAGTTGAAGGCTACAAGTCACTAATTAGGACCTTGAATCCATTCAAACTTGTGTGGGTATAATTATGATCAACTTATTCCCCACATAAATCATAAGATTATGGGAGACCAAGGGATCATTCTTAAGGAGACCTCTTGAGATATAGGAGATCTCATAGATTTCCAAAAGAAGTATTCATCAAGAATGAAACAAAATAAAAAAATTATTTGAGGGAGTCCAAAATAACAAAATCTCCTTATGAACTAGTTTTACTTTAAACCCAAGGCTTGTTTAGATCCAAACTAGTGAACTACCATGAGATTCAATCACAAATTCCATGTGGTGTGTGATGAAATGAGGTAAGAAGAGAGGTTTTGAAAATGTGTAAAAGATCCTAGAACTATGAATTTGTGATTGAACCTGCTTAATTCAATATAGGATTGGAAGGTTACCTCTTATAACCTCAGGGATTTCTTGATGAAAATCTTTCAAATTCTTCAATCTCTCCTTTATGTCTTCAAATTCTTCAAAGTTTTCTTCAAGAATTTCTTGTTTTCTCTTAATTCTCTCTCTATTATATGTATATCTCTTGCATATATGAAAAATGATTCAAGTCCCCCAACAATGGAGATGAAGGCCTGCTTATATAGACCTCTCTTTCAAGGGTTAATTGGGTAATTTTGGGTGGAAACCCATGTGCAAGAATATTCCATACGTATTTTAACAAAATAGTCTGTTATAGCGAGCAGCACTCACTGAGTAGTCTACGGCACTCACTGAGTGCCGTTCCGGCACTCAGTGAATGCCGCAGCGGCACTTAGTGACTACCGGCGCAGCACTCAGTGAGTGCCACCGCTTTTGCCGCATGCCGCAGCCAAGGTATTATCCTCTTATTATTCATTTTTCAAAATTTTTATAACATATACTTAATTATTATTAACTTATATACCAATATACTTATATACTTAGTATTAGTCTATATTTAATCTATATTTTTCTTTTCTTTTCTTCTCTTCTCAAAACCATTTTCTTTCTTTTCTTCCTTCTTTTCCTTTATTCTAATTTTCTTCTTCTTTTCTTTTCGAAATCCTTATATTTCGACTTTGAAATTATTTTCCAGATTGTCTTTCTCATACGTGCTTCAATATCTGGGCTTCCCCCGAATACCCAATTTCTCTCTCTTTTCTATTTTCAATTTGAAAACTTAATGTGAAGAATCCTCGAAGGACTTGAATTCTTTGGGAAATCTTCGAATTTCACAGGTCATTGTCGTCATCGGTCTTCAGAGCTAACCAACCCATGAATTCGACGGTTAGTCAAAATCGGGGTGTCTACACACGGTTAACCTATAAGGCAAGATTACTACGGCAGTTGCGACAACTAACGATGGTAAAGTAACCGTTTCACAAATCGACGACGATATTCATAAGGCAAGGTCCCGAGGACCTCGAGTACATAGTTAGCTTGTAAAAGCGAGATTACTACTGTGGCCACGGAGAGGCAAACAATGACAGTAAAGTAACCATAGCTCGACCCACTAGACGAGTCACTCTAAACCAACGGCGTTACAATGGTAATGTAACAAAGTTAAGTAAGTTGGATATTAAGTCGAGTGAAGTCGAATATATCGATGATGCATAATTTCGTGCACGGTCTAATTATAATTCATTCAACCGATGTAACTAGTCGCTGTGTACTTTCGAATACACATTTTATATTGGGAGTGCTTGGTTAGGACGCTCACTTAGCTTTTATTAAAGCTAACGGCATACTACGCCCTAGACATTCCCATGTCTAGACTATATAGGATATGATTGTCCGAAGGAGGACTATCAGGGAGGAGCCTACAAAGAGGAAGCCTTCGAAGGGGAGGCCTACAATGCTGAAGGTCACGCTTATGCCAGTTAAAGGTGCGACTTCGAGAAAGAAGACTTTGTTGTTCTTTATAGAGTTTTGTCCTTTGTACTAAGTTGTAAATTGGCATCACACACCCTACTTCAACGATCTTACAATTCCTTTTGTCTTTACATATAAAGATGTAAACGGCGTCCAATGCCTTAATCTCTTTTGTTCTTTTATCTTTTGAAACTACAACTCTGATGTAATAGCTAGTAATCTTTTGATGTATATTCAGTTTATATTTTTGCTTAAGTTTCTCTCTTATTTATCTAGTGTGTTTGTGGACAATCAGGTAATGTAACTAGTCATGGCTTACGGGCCCAGAAAGGAAAATTTTATTTCCTGCTAATTTCTGCTGCTCCGGGGCATGACAAAATTTCTTAGTAGTATAATCGGACAGTTCACCTTCAAAATCAACCTATGTGGAGGTAGCCCATTCGGAGTCAAAGAATTCAAAAACTCTTCTTGATAATAGTTGCAAGTGTCATCAACTGTTTCATCAAAGCTTATAAATGTTTTGGCATCGTCCGGAAAAAAACTAATCATTTTCTCATTTAATTTGTCCACATATTCATTTTTGGTCGCTAGTATTACTCGATTTGTCATGTAGTCTGATGATTTAAAGTTTTGATGAAGAGATGGGAAGATACAAATATCTATAAGTTGCTGCTCTGATAACTCATCATTGACATATGTAATCACCATTTCCTTTGTAATAACAATCATATCATCATCATTTGTTGGTTCATCCCCATTTCCAATTCGTAGAAGCAGCTCGCTAAAGTGTGGACCAGTTCTTGCTCTCATATTTTTAGTAAAGGTTAACCTCTTCAATCTTGGCCAAAGATATTGCTTTACCAGACTTGCATTAACAATTTGTTCTGTTGTAGATCGAGGCACTACTGGTAATACTTGGCGAAAATCCCCTCCAAACAGGATAACTTTTCCTCCAAAATCTTATTGGTTGTCTAAGATGTCTTTCAATGTTCTATCAAGTGTCTCAATAACCCAACGTATTGCGATTGATGATTCATCCCAAATAATTAACTTTGGTTCATGTAATAACTTTGTTGTTTCAATTTGTTTTGGTATGTTGCACATATTGGTCTTATGGCATTGATGGGTATTTTTTAAGCGTGCATGTACAGTTCATCCACCAGGCATTATCGCAGCTGCTACTCCTGATGTTGCTGTAGCAAGAGCTATCATTTTCTGCGATCTTATGGCTATAAGTAAGGCACGATAAAGATATATTTTACCAGTTCTTCCAGGGCCATCAATAAAAAATACACCGCTTATTCTAGCATTAACTCGGTCTAATATCTTTGTAAATGCAATTTTTTGCTCTATGTTTAAACTTGACTCTGAGTAACAATCTTCTGGATGAACATCAATTGCCATTTCGTCTATGATTTCTCTTGGATAAGTTTGTTCAGCATAAGAGGCATCATGTTGTATACTTGGCAGGTCAAAATTCTCAATGCTTTTACCCATACTTTCCAAGAAAAAGTTCAAACTTGTAAGGGTCTTTGAAATTTTCAACTTCATTGAATTATCCTTACATCTAAAATCTTCAGACATTGCCTCAAAATGATCAACCCATAATTTCCTTACATTAGCTGGTTCACAATAAACTAATATTGTTGCAAATAATCTGCGAAGGCACGATGTATTTGGAAGATGGTTGCCTCATTTAAGCACTCTGAAATACTTTGATTAGATTCAAGTAAGCCTCTTTTTTGTGCAGATTTAAGTAAGACTCTTTAACTCATTAGACCATTTTGTTCTTGTTTTGATCGAAAATACCCTTTGATGCTTACAAACTTCAAATTCCTATAGCAAAAATATTTTCTTTTTGTAAAATTGGCACCACAGGTGTTTAGATCACAAAAAATACATGAGATAAAAAAGACCACACAAAAAGTCCACAAAATGATAAAATTATCAAACTATCTATTTGTAGACAGATAAAATCCCAAAAAGAGGCTGCAAATTACATGATTTTGTAAAGTTTCTAAGTCTAATGCGTAGATCTTGAAAAAAAAATATGAAATTAAAAAAAAAATCACCCACAAAGCCTAAGAATTGAGAAAGTAATCATCGTTAATACAAACAGATAACATTATTTGTTGCAGACAGATAAAATCTCAAAATCAGACTGCAACTTATCTTTTTTTGTAAAATTTTCAAGTCCATTGCGTAGATCTCAAGGAAATAAATGAAACGCAAAAAAAAAAAAGGGCCAAGACATGAGAATATAATGGTTGTTTTCGTCAATAGTATTTGTCAGACAACAGATAGTATTGTCTATTTTGACAAATAAAATTGAAAAATGACGTTCCAAATTATTATTATTATTATTATTTTTTTACAATTTTCCAATCTAATGCTTAGATCTCGACCAAATAGATCTTGACAAATAATAGTGTGTTGGCCAATTTTTGCTCAGAAACAAGGGGCTTTTCGTTGAATTGCAAAAGTAGCGAGGGACTTTTCACCAAATTGAAAAAGTAGCAAGAGACTTATTAAAAAAATGATCAAATCATGTGGATTTTTTGCTAATACATCTAATGTTGAGGGGTCTATCACCTAATATCCCTTTTTAAATCCAATTAAATTCTATATCTTTTAGGACTCGTTATTTCATCAACATTAGGACTCATGAAGATGGAAGTGCATTATGTCATGGGGCTACTGGCCATAGCTCCTTGATGTGGAGCAAAATATGCAATAGGTCCACGCACTTTGTTTTTCATGCTAAAAGTCCTTGACTTTTTTTTGGACCAAAATGACCCTAGAATGCTATAAACGTGTCTCTCCCCTTATTTTTAGCAACTTTCCATTTTTTTAATAGTTTTTTATCTTTAAAATGCCACAACTTTCAAACTATAAATCGATTTTCGATAAAATTTATATATCAGTGATCTACAAAACAAGATCTACAAAAAAAGATCCATATTGACTATCAAATTCTTCAAAAAAAAAAAAAAATGAAACAAAGGCAGTGACATGCTTTGCCCAGGTAAAGACCATGCTTCAAATTAACCAAATGATCACAAAATTATGGCCAATTTATAGATGGTACTACCTATACAATACTGCCCAAGCTAAAGATAGTAACATATTATCAAATAAAAAATATTTTTGCATGGACAGTAACATGTCACTGTCCCAAAAAAATTGCAAAATTATAAAGACAGTGACATGCTTTGTAGTGTTGCCCAGTTACAGATAGTGACATGCTTCAGATTCACCAAATAATTACAAAATTATGGCCAATTCATAGATGTTACTGTCAATTTTGCAAAATTATAAAGACAATAACATGTCAATGTTGCAAAAAAAATGTGTAAAATTATGGCTAATATATAGATGTTACTGTCTTTATAATACTGCCCAAGGTAAAGACAATAACATATTATCAAATAAAAAAAGTATTTTCAAAGATAGTAACATGATAACATCAAATAATAAGTTTTTTCAAAGACAGTAACATGATACTATAGTGAAAAAAGTTCTGAAGTTATCAAACACACAATGCAAACTGCTGTCTTTTAAAAACAATTATAGAAAATGTTGTCATACACATATTATACCTACGAGTATGTATGTGTATGTAAAATGGAACAAACTTCATCAAATACAATTTCGTTGCTCATAAGAAAGCAAAGGCCATCCTTGATGCTATGATCCACATACTCAAACATGGTGTAGAGAGGTTGAAGGAAGTGGATGCAGAGGTTAGTGATGGCGATTGTGACTTGCGACGCGGAGGTCGGCGATGGTGGCTGGCAACGTGGAGATCGGCGGCGGTGGAAGTTCGGAGAAGAAGTATGGAGGGTGACTGGCGGCATGGAGGTCGGTGACAGTGGCTGGCAGCGTGGAGATCGGCGACGGTGGAGATCAGAGAAAATTTGCAGAAGTTGGAGGGAGGTGGAGACGACGACCGAATCTGTGTTAGAGAGAGAGAGAAGAGAGAGAATGGTAATGGTTGAGAGAAGAGAGAGATAGGCAATGGGTCTCGTTTGGGTAATTTTGTCAATAAGGTTTTTAAAATTTAAAAAATGGACTTATCACACCATTTTTTAGATTTCCGTATCCTTATTAATCTAAAAAGAGACGGTTTGGATTGTTGCTCAAAATAGCTCCAAATGAAGGGACCCCTAATTAATTTCTCCTTATTTCATCAAGTTCCAATGACATTAGGATTCAAGATGACAATAACAAAAATATAGGAATGGTAACCCACATTTAATATAGGGCTCATAGTGTAAAATAAGTAATTGTATTATTTATTATTATCTATATTAGTACTCTTATAGACGAAAAAAAAAGAAAGAAGGGATATCAAACTTATTAAAACTGTAAGAAAAATCACTTAAAGTAAAAATGCACCGATTGATAAAAGTTCAAAACACTTAAGGGGATTGGTGCACTTATAGATATTATAGATATAGATTATGGTTGTTGGTAAGGGCAGGTTCATTTTATTTTGGGCAATTCTTTTAGGTAAAAATAAAAAAATTTACTGCTTCTTTTAAGGGCACCTCCCACAAATTATATATTTAAGAAGTTTAGGTTTTATTTTTATTTTTTTGCTTTTTCAGCAAGGGCTGTGGCAACTGATATTCAGTAAGTCTCAATATCTCTTTGTTATTCCTCCCTAACTTTTGATCTTCTTCTTCTTGCTTGCTTTTTTATTCCATGTGAATCTCTAACCATGCATTATTCTAGGGTTCCAGAGAAAACCTATGTCTTGAAACCCTCGCTAATCTGTAAATTCGACTCTCTAAAATTTTGATTTGTGATTGATTTGCAGCCACGGTTTGAGCATCGATAATTTCAATTCATGAAAAAATTGAGTAAAGGAAATTACAAAGTCATAATTTCAATCCAGCCACGTTTTGTTTTTATTCGTTTATAGTTTTTTTTTTTTTTTTTGGTTTTTATTGTCATAATTTCAATGAATTCATGAACATGGAGTCTGCTAGCATCTGATATCATTTTGTTTGTGTTATAATCAGAGGTTGTCTCTTCTCGTTTTGGTTCTGGGCATATAATCTTTCATATTTAGTTCTATTTGACTTCTAATTGATTGAATGAACAGTTGAGATTGAACAAAAATAAAAAATAAAAAATCAATTCAGCCACGTTTGCTTTTATTATTTTATAGTTTTTTTTTTTGAACTATTTTACTCCGTTTTGCTAGTTAAGTATTATTCTACCATGTTTTAATTATTCTTTTTGACTCAATACAATGAATTCTTTAGTAGATGATGTCCGTATATTTTTGTATTCAGAACATGCCAATACAAAATTAAGAATAGAAGATGTTGAAAATTATTTGGTACCTTTACCAAATATAATGGAAGACCAACGTGCTGATATCGATGAAACGCCATATTTTTCCATTGATAAGGTGAATATTTTACCATTTTTAACACATTAATAATTATATTTAAATTATTCTTACATTATTTTATTTTTATTTATATAAATATGTAGATATTTGACTCGCGATTAGAGCTTATCCATTGGACTCAAGATGTTGGTATTAGATTAAATATGGTTGTCATAATTACAAACTCTGATGCAGGGCATATGTTAAAGAAGCCAAAGTTGAACTTGCGTTGCGAAAGGGGTGGTGTCTTCCGCAGTCACCACCAGAAAAAAATATTACAAGGAAAAGCGATGAAAATAAGGATAGAAGCAAATGTAAAAGGTACACGGGGACAAAAAAGTGTAACTGTCCTTTTAAGTTGAGAGGAATTCCATATGCACATGATAAATGGAAGGTTGAGGTGATATGTGGTTTGCAAAACCATCCATTGGGAGAGACAACGATTGGTCACTCTTATGCTGGTCGCTTGAAAGATGACGAGTAAAAAATTGTTGAACACTTGACAAAAAGCTGTATAAAACTTAAAGAAGTGCTTACAACGCTAAAACAAAGAAATAGAGAGTACAAGTCCACTATTTCTACTGTTTACAATGCACAAAAAAATATAGAACTACTGAAACAAAGAAATAATGCCAGTTGACAATTTAGCAGTACCATAGTTGTTTATCTTGGTTGATTGTATAATGGTGCAAAAGACTGATCCTTTTGATTCCATGTAGCAAGCTTTATAAAAGAAAAAATAAATAAAATATATAAATAATTCTAAATTCTGGAGTATCAATATTCTTGTATACAAATCGAGAGAGGAGGCCACAACCTCCTGAGTCGAGCTCATATGGAAGTAGAGCACTCAATTGAAACAATTAATTTCATATAGAAGTAGTTTCAACTGGGGTTGTCCAAGTTTACTTTGCACTAATATTTGTCAATTGGAGTGGTTTAAGTTTATCTATAAAATATAATATGTAGTACAATAAGTGAGGTGCTCTTACTAATTAAAGTAAAATGCAAAAAAATAATTTTTTAACTTAAAATTAGGTGCCCTGATTAAAAAATGAATGTGCCCTTACCGGCACTCATA
The DNA here is from genome assembly GCA_033977485.1 of Hydrangea macrophylla. NCBI lineage: Eukaryota > Viridiplantae > Streptophyta > Magnoliopsida > Cornales > Hydrangeaceae > Hydrangea > Hydrangea macrophylla. The sequence goes on from CM066999.1 coordinate 112,505,958, forward strand.
GATTTTTGATTATAGATATAGATATAGATAGATATAGATATAGATATGTGCGGAGAGGCTATCCAGTGCACTGGACTTTTAAGCCTTAAAAACCCGTGGGCCATCCCGCTGATCCGCTCTCCATCCCGCCGCCCAGCTGACACGGGAATTTTTTAGGCTTAAAACCCTAAAAGATTGATATAATGTATATTTGATTGTCAATAAAAGCTTGATCTTTTTATATCAGTCATGGGGTCTTGATCAAATTTCGTAAATTTTCCAAAATTTCTCCTATTAGAAATGCGGGATGGTAGGAATAAGCAGGATATATATTAAGAAGGAATGGGACTGCTTTAATGGCGTGGAAAAAAGAGGCATGGCAATCACATCAAAACAATATATGCACCTAGAGACCTTAGCAATGGACCATGTCGCACAGTGTTTTTGGATATTGAAGTTCACAAATACATTGTCAGTTAATGCATTGTATTCAGTTCTTCAAGCCAACTCTAACCCCAAATTTCAAGCTCATGGGTCCTCCAGGATATTTGAATTCAAGCTTATACCAAAGACTTGTCGAATTTGTATTTTCCATTGACCCAAATGCTTTGAGGTCAACAGAAAACCCAAAGGCCAAGCTCATGGGCCTCTCCAGTTTTGTGTTAAAACCCATATCACCCTGCTGCAGCAATTTTTACTTCAATCTCACGTGGTGTCCCCCAAAAATTCCCTGAAAAATGACAATGTCTAGTTCATTATTCCCACAGCTTTTCTTGGTCACTATAGTCTCCCTGATATGCTGCATTATTATCATTCCAGTGTATAGCCAATGTCTAGAGAGATCTTTGTTGCTCCAATTAAAGAACACCCTCCAATACGATTCTTCATCTTCAACCAAATTGATCAACTGGAATTCAAGCTCAGATTGCTGTCAATGGAGTGGTGTGAGTTGCGATAAAGAAGGTGATATTACAGGTCTGGACCTGAACAGTGAATCAATCAATGGTGGAATTGACCATTCCAGTGGTCTTTTCAGCTTTCAGTATCTTCAAAGCCTCAATCTAGCTAACAACTTCTTCAACTACACAGAGATCCCATCTGGGTTCAGCAATCTCACCAGTTTAACAACTCTGAATCTGTCAAACTCGGGTTTTTCAGGGCAAATCCCAATTGAATTCTCTCACTTGACAAGGTTGGTGGTTCTTGATCTCTCTATCTTTTACTTTCCCGGAGTTGTTTCACTGAAACTTGAAAATCCAAATCTGTCAAGGCTTGCTGAGAACCTCACTGAGCTTACAGAACTTTATCTTGATGGTGTGAACATATCAGCACAGGGGAGAGAATGGTGCGGGGCATTATCTTCATCCTTACCAAGTCTGCAAGTTTTGAGCTTGTCAAATTGTTATCTCTCAGGTCCAATTGATTCTTCCCTTGAGAAGCTCCAATCTCTCTCTGTGATTCGTCTGGATCACAACAAATTGTCTGATCAAGTCCCAGTTTTCTTTGCAAATTTTAGTAACTTGACAGTCTTGCACCTCAGTTCTTGTAATTTGATTGGATTCTTTCCAGAGAAAATCTTTCAGGTACCAACTCTGCGAAATGTAGACTTATCAAGAAATGAATTGCTACAAGGTTCATTCCCAGAATTCCCTCAAAATGGATCTCTTCAGATATTGGTGGTTAGCTACACAAACTTTTCCAAAAATATACCAAATTCAATTGAGAATCTTAGGAATTTGTCTAGGATTGATCTTGCTAATTGCAGTTTCAGTGGAGCAATCCCATTTTCAATGGCAAATCTCAATCAACTTGTTTATTTGGACTTGTCATCAAACATGTTTACCGGTCCAATCCCATCATTTCAGATGTGTAAGAATGTGACCCACATAGACTTTTCTCGTAATAATTTGAATGGTGCAATTCCTTCCAGTTACTTTGAAGGTCTTCCGAAAATTATCTCCATTGATCTACGGTTCAATTCATTCAATGGCCCCATTCCGTTGTCTCTGTTTTCCCTCCCATCGCTGCAGAAATTACAGCTTTCCAACAACAAATTAGATGGCCGAATCCTGGAATTTTCTATCCCATCCCCATCTTTATTAGATACATTAGATTTAAGTAGTAACAATTTAACAGGGCCTATACCCAAGTCCATCTTTCATCTCCAAAAGCTAAACGTCCTCTCACTTTCATCTAACAACTTCACTGGCCTTCTAAAAGTAGATATGATTTCTAGCTTCCCCAATCTTACTACACTTGACCTTTCATTTAATAGCTTAGCGATAGATACAAGTTCTAGTAGTTCAAACTCGTCATCTTTTCCTCAGATGACCAGATTGGTTTTGGCTTCTTGTAAGCTGCAAACATTTCCTAATCTGAGGAACCAATCAAGACTGGTCTACTTGGACCTTTCGGACAACCAAATTGTCGGTGAAATACCAAACTGGATTTGGAATGTCGGTAACGGAGCTCTCAGGCATTTGAATCTTTCTAGTAATCTCCTAGTTGGTCTTCAAGAACTTTATGTGATTCCTAATCTCAGTGTTCTTGATCTGCACTCTAATCAGCTCAGTGGGAAAATCCCAATACTACCCCCAGGTTCTGCTATTTATGTGGATTACTCGAGTAATAATTTCAGCTCTTCTATCCCTCCCGATATTCGTAATACCATCAGCTTCGCTTCTTTCTTCTCTCTCTCAAATAATAGCCTTACTGGAACCATACCCGAATCGATATGCAGGGAAGGCTATCTTGAAGTTCTTGATTTGTCAAACAATGGCCTGAGTGGCCCAATTCCACCATGTTTGGTGGAAAAAAGTTGTGAGACACTTGGGGTACTAAATCTGCGGAATAACAAACTTACTGGCAATATATTGGGGACATTTCCAAGCAGTTGTGGTTTAAAGACACTGGATCTAAATGGGAATCAATTGGAAGGGCTGGTTCCAAAATCTCTGGAAAATTGCTCATCTTTGGAGGTTTTAAACCTCGGAAACAACAAGATAACTGATGTGTATCCATGCTTTTTGAAGAACTCAACCAATTTGCGGGTCCTCGTTTTGCGATCCAACAGTTTTCACGGAAGCATTCACTGTCAAGGGAGCAACAAAGATAGCTGGCCGAATCTTCAAATCATCGATCTAGCTTTCAACAACTTTAGTGGCCAACTGCCACCAAAGTGCTTCTTAAGTTGGAAGGCAATGATGGTTGATGAGAATAATTCAGAATCACAGCTTAATCACCTACGGTTTGAGTTCTTGCGACTTAATAACTTCTATTATCAAGATACAGTGACAGTCACCAACAAAGGGTTACAGATGGAACTCGTCAAAATCTTAACAGTGTTCACCTCAATTGATTTCTCATCAAATGGTTTTGAAGGGACGATACCCGATACAGTTGGAGCTCTGAAATCCCTGTATGTTCTCAACTTTTCGCACAATGTCCTCACGGGTCCAATCCCTTCATCAATTGGAAACTTGACTGTGCTTGGATCACTAGACCTCTCACGCAACATGCTAAATGGGAGCATTCCAGTGTCACTCACACGTCTCACATTCCTTTCATTCCTGAATCTATCGTATAACCTACTGGTCGGAAAAATCCCTATGGGTTCTCAGTTTCAAACGTTCACAGACACTTCTTTCTTAGGAAACGAGGGACTATGTGGGTATCCTTTGAATATTACGTGCATTGATTCCACACTAGTAGATGCAGAAGCACCATCATCTGATGTTGGGCATTCATCTCCTGAGACTGGGATCTTCGTAAGTGCTGCATTGGGATTCGTGGTGGGCATAGGAATAGTTGTGGGGCCACTTTTGTTATGCAAAGGGTGGAGAGAGCTGTATTACAAACATGTCGAGCGCGTTCTTTTACAGAACATCATTCGTCGACAGGAGCGGAGAAGAAAATAGAAAAAATGAATTGTTACTTTATTTCTTCACTATAGAACAGTTTATATATACATTACAAGGAAGATTCTAGAAAAGATAAAGAAAAGAACAAGGAGGATTCTAGAACAAAGAAGATTCTAGAAAAGAAAAGAAAGAACAAGGAGGATTCTAGAACAAAGAAGATTCTAGAAAAGAAAAGAAGGAAGGAAATAAAAATATTAATTATCCGGGATAAAAATAACTATATCCAACACTCCCCCTCAAGCTGGTGCGAATATATCCACAAGACCCAGCTTGCTCAACGAAGACTTCAATAAGGACGGTCCAACAGATTTAGTAAGCATATCAGCAGCTTGATCAGTTGAGGGAACAAAGTTTGGAACAATAGTACCAGAACGAACTTTTTCCCGAATGAAGTGAATATCCACCTCAATATGCTTGGTTCGTTCATGAAGAACTGAGTCAGAAGCAAGCATAATTGCAGACTTGTTATCACAGAAGAGTGTAGAAGGCTCACTCATGGGAAAACCCAATTCGGCTAAAAGAGAACGAAGCCAAAGTAATTCACAAGTGCCCTGAGCCATAGCACGGTATTCGGCTTCAGCAGAGGACCTAGAGACCACTGCCTGCTTCTTACTTTTCCATGATAAAAGGTGACTGCCATAGAATGTACAGAAACCGGAAGTAGAGCGCCTATCATTTTTAGACCCTGCATAATCTGCGTCAGTAAAACAAGAGACCCCAGTCTGTTTTCCTGTTGTATAAAAGAGACCAAGACCAGGGCAAGTTTTGAGATATCGCAGGATATGGTGGACAGCATCCAAGTGTGTAGTACGTGGAGAGTGCATAAATTGGCTCACGACACTCACTGCAAAAGTGATATCTGGTCTGGTGTTGGTTAGATAGATTAATCTTCCAACTAGACGCTGATAAACTGAGGGATCAGGTAACAAATCTCCAGACTCAACAGTTAACTGCAGATTAGGATCCATAGGTGTGGACGCAGGACGGCACCCCATCATACCAGTATCTTCTAAAAGGTCTAGGACATACTTCCTCTGAGTCATTAATATTCCACTACGAGACCGGGCAATTTCAATACCGAGAAAGTATTTGAGAGGCCCTAAATCCTTCACTTCAAATGCACGACTGAGATCCTTCTTAACTTGAGTAATTCCCACAGAATCATCCCCAGTAATAATTATGTCATCCACGTAAACAGAAATAATAATACAATGACCATCCATAGAACGGCGAATAAAGCATGTATGATCTGAATGACATCTAGTAAAACCAAGCGATATTACCACATCACTGAAGCGGCTAAACCAGGCTCGAGGTGACTGTTTCAGCCCATAAAGAGATTTACGAAGTCGACATACTTTACCAGAATACTCCCCCTCAGCGCGAAAACCAGGTGGAGGATCCATGTAAATAGTTTCCTCAAGATCACCATGAAGAAAAGCATTCTTGACATCCAATTGATGAAGAGGCCAAGAATGAGAAGCAGCGAGGGAAATAAGCAAGCGGACCGTAGTAAGCTTAGCTGTTACCATGTAAATAGCTCTGATACCAAATAGAATATAGAAAAAATGAATTGTTACTTTATTTCTTCACTATAGAACAGTTTATATATACATTACAAGGAAGATTCTAGAAAAGATAAAGAAAAGAACAAGGAGGATTCTAGAACAAAGAAGATTCTAGAAAAGAAAAGAAAGAACAAGGAGGATTCTAGAACAAAGAAGATTCTAGAAAAGAAAAGAAGGAAGGAAATAAAAATATTAATTATCCGGGATAAAAATAACTATATCCAACAAAAACAAAGAAGATTGCACAGAAATCCCATTCGGGGGGCTTTTGTGTTGTAAAGGTAAGTATTGCTTGTGAACTTCAAAATTAGAATAAGAAATGTGTGGATGCTCACGGGTAATCCAACATATCATTGCAAAGATAGTGCTAAGCCTTATATTTTAAACTTTTGTATAATTTGATAGGCCATTTGGGATCTGTATGAGGATAAGATTTTTTATTAAGCTAAAAGAGATGTTTAAAAAAGTTGCTTAGCGTTTGGTATTGCTGTGGAAATTAGAGATCTTTTAGCCTTTTCGAAAATGCTTCAATTTGATGCCGTATAAACTAATCTCTTCTTTGTCGACCTTACAAAAATAAAACTAATCTCTTATTTCAAATAATTGGGTAGTAAACGTCCACTCAGACTAATAGGGTATTTCACAGCACTCACGAAATTCAAATGTTTATCAATATAATCCTTTCAGGCTATCTTTGTGTCCGAATATCCAAATCATTCGGAACGTAAATCATTAACAATGATCTGATAACCAAAAGGAGGTCTGGAACTACAGATAGTATACAAAACTCAGCCAGTTACTATTGTTTTACAAGAAAATCTATTTCCTATGCAGGAAAAAAAAAACCAAATGAAATCCAACAGCAAAAACAATTGCATCAAATACATATATACGACTAGCCATCCTCAAATTGAACGTCATTGTCTCTTATAGATGTGATTGCTGGCCAGACCTTCACATCCTTTGTGTTTCATCACCGAAGTAAGAATTTAGTCTTGGTGAATTCCATGTATATATGCACACCACCCTGGTAAAACTGACAATTTCTCAATGTCATCTGTTCACATTTAGTTCATGTGCTAGACATACTATAGTGGCAGCAGGAACTACAACATGAGACCATTTGCAGTTTCATCTCAACTTTGGAGATTGCTTGGCTAGTACAAGCATTGGTTCTGTGATTAAAAAAAAAACAAACAAACCAGGTTCTAAGTAGTTAGGTGTTTGTCTTGCTGGCTAATGATATATTTGGTTATTTATCAAATGAACACAATTCTAGTTTCCATGAAAACCTGCTAAAAACGAGAGTAGGATCGAACCTGATTGTATAAGCCTTCTTAAATAGGCCTTTAGGGCTTGTTTGAGAATGTACAAAGTAGGATCAATGTTTGGTCTTATCCTTTTTTTTTTTTTTAATAATCGGGTTCTCGTGCAAATCAGCATAATGCAAAAAAAAAAAAAAAAAAAACTGTTTTAAGACTCATATTGGATCTGGTAAAGACTATGTAAAAGTCCATTACGCGCACACTTATACATGTAGAAAATCCATTTACCAAACACTTGAATATGTAAAACTGACTTAGTCACAAAATTGAATGAAACACCCATTTGGTAACAAATTATTTAAGATTATAGGGCAGCTGCGTACAAAATTTAATAATCATCGTTTTTCTCTACCATAGTTGCAGAAACTGTTTTAGGATTTCCTTAGCCTTCTTATCCTCTCTATTAGGGTTCCCACCTACCCTAGTCTCTCCAGGAGAATCCAAATGAGTCATAAAAGTGAAGACCATCTAGTGGAGGCTGTTGGAAGTCAAATATTTCAAATTGGGTTCAAGACTTAAATGTATAATTCTTGTCCCCTAGCTCTTGTACGCATCTATAGAGTTAATAAGTAGTAGATCCGGGCATGCCAATGACATTTCAAGCTTTGTCTTTTGTCCGCGCATTTAAATAAATATTTTTAAACCTAATTTATCCTACACATCCAACATCGTAACTAAAAAAAAAAGGTGTAGGTTTTTGGAGCAATTGCCCAAACAGAAGGAGCAACTCACCAAACGTAAAGAGCAACGTTGCTCTTTCCATTTGGTGAGTTGCTCCCGATACGTTTGGTGAGTTGCTTCTGCCATTTGGACAGTTGCTCCAACCTGCAACTCTTTTTTTCGTTTCCGCAGTAGCAAGGGTGAATGAGGGAGGATGCCTGTGGTGGTGAGAAGAGAGAGAAGAGATAGAGAGAGGTTAGGGTAGCGGTGGTCATATATTATATATATACTAGGTATTGCCCGTGCCCGAGGGCACTACTTGAAGATAAAAAAATAATAATAAATAAATAAACAATTTATAAGTTGACAGTGAAGAGTAAAAACTAATTTTACTCTACAGCTGTATAATGTGCACAAAAACTATTATACAAAAACAACGCGTGCTTTTGGCCAATATCTAACTTCACATGACTTCAGCACTCGGGACAATTCCACGTGATGCAACAGGATGGAAACATTAACAACTCATAGGCCAAGCAAAAAAAAAAAAAAGAAAGAAAAAAATAGGGGATTTCCTAAGTCTCAATTGTGATGTTAAATCAGTTTTTAACTCAAATCACAATTAAACTACATTAATCGTGTCATAACTTGTACAAACTTATAATAGCTAAACAGAACTGAAATAATTTTGACTTAAAAGGAATTGAAGTATACAAAGTATTAATTCGCTAGTTTATTACACTTGAAGTCATATACAAAAAGAAGGAAAAAAAATGCCATTTTGAATTTATATATACAATTTCTCTTTTAAATCAATCTCCAAGACTCCAAGTAATTCCCAAACAATGTGTTCTCACGTGGTGTCTTTCAATAGAACTATACTTTGCATACAATCTGCGTACATTTAACAATCTGAGACAACATAAACTATCAAAATCACTCAACTAAACCGCAATAATAATGATAACATTCAATAACAATAATAATGATAACATTCACTCAACTAAACAACATGCTTCATCTTTCAAGCTAAATTCCAAATTATTCCCAAGCACTTCTAAACCAATGCTCAAACAACTAATCTAGGGATAAAAAATAATTGACGAATCTGTATAACAAAGAAGCGGCATTATGTAGGCACTTGAGAGTTGTCCATGAATCAATAAAAATGGTAACATTTAGACGGATTTAGTCACTCATTCATTAAACATTGCTAGAAAAAGGCTGATCAACCATTCTCAAAAGAATTCGCATTAACTACCTCAAGTCTAATCTCACTGCTAGAATTTTGCTATCCATCTCAAATTTGAATCCCAAACTTGGTTCCCAAATGCTTTAACAATTGTACCACAACCGACCACGGTACAAGTAAAACATTTGGGAAGCATAGGATTACTCAAAAACATGGTTAACTGAAACTAAGGCTGAAGTGGTACCTTATAGGCTTCATTAATGCTGAGAAAGTGGACCCCACAATTGCTTCCTATGCATACATGTGGATCAACTATCAGTTTTGAGTGGTTGAGAAATGACCAAAACACAGATACTCTATTAACTTTTCCATGCTACACTCAATGTTTAGAAGCCCAGAAATGTTAACTTGCAACCTCAATATATTGTATGTTACCAGTTACCACATATCAAGTCATATAGCCACTACAATATCTTCTGCAACTATCTACATATGCCTAGTGAGCTGTTAACAATTAACCCTGTCTTATGTTTAATCCCTCTAACATTATTAATCAGTAACCAAAAGAGAGAATCTACATTAACTAATCTTGAAGGACCATGTTTCTCAGGTAGCCAAGTAGTGAAGATTTCTTTGGCCTCTCCCAAACGTAGAATGAATCCCAAAATCTTTCCCACTAACCAATCACCATGAATTGTCAATGGGGAATCCAAAGAGAATCCTGAAATCACCACTCACCTTTCTTCTAACAAAATCAAAAGAAAGAAAGGAATTGCAAGGTAGCATTTGGATCCAACCCCGTAAGAGTTACTAAAAGATTATTCGTGACCATATATATGCCTCAAAATTCAGTGCTTGATCTAAATATTATTTCTGAAGCTTGGTACTGAAATAACCCTCACTTCGATAGTTAAAAGAAATGAGAGAGAGAGAGAGAGAGAGAGAGAGAGAGAGAGAGAGAGAGAGAGAGAGAGAGAGAGAGAGAGAGACTCTTGAACCTGAAGTTTAGAATGTGCTAAATTTGGTGGAAAATTAGAAGTTTAATGAAAAGCAGAATTGTAGTTAAAACAAAAATGAAAAGTAGAAATGTACCTAAACATGCTAAACCAAACATGCTTGAGAGAGAGAGAGAGAGAGAGAGAGAGAGAGAGAATCAGTTGAACTTACGGTTTTACATGTTGAACTTTCTTTCGAACCTCTATCACATACCTTGCTTCATTACATAGCAGTAACCATGATAGAGTAAGATAATCAGTTTCACTTCTAATTAATCAATGCTATAAACAAACAAACAACGTTAGGGAATATACCAACCAAATGACATGTTAAAACTGCATAAAGCTGGAGAAAAACCTCATCAAATACCTCGAAGAACAGGCCTTAAGAATCTGCAAGGAAAAAACAATCAGTAACAGGGTATAAACCAAGAACGTAAAAATTAGAAATCTTACATTTTTAGGAGTACATGAGTGGAAAATTTGCAACAATGATCAGGTCATACAAAAGTTGTAGTTGCATTCAGATTGAAGTCATAAGAAGGAAATAGCTTATAATTGTAATGCAAAGCACATTTTATTCAGATTAAGAGCACATTGTTCACTTGGGGTACTAAAAACACAAATTTAAATCAAAGTACAATTGTAATGGGATTGAAAACAAAGAAAGAAAAAAATAATGAAATAGGTGAATAAGAAATTTTTCCACACAGAGAGAGAGAGAGAGAGAGAGAGAGAGAGAGAGAGAGAGAGGGGGGGGGGGGGGGGGGGGGGGGGGGGGAGGGGTTCCAAAATAGTGATTGTGTTGATTGAAATCATAGCATATTTCTGTTAGATTGGGATTTTTCTGAGAGATAATTAGGAGATAGATTTTATGACATTAAATTGGGAAAAATAATAAAAGGGAAAGTAAAAGTGTGAGTAATAAATGGGATCTGACTCCTTTACTTCATATAAGATCCCTAAATTTGGGAGCAAAATTTTGGAAAGGAAAAATTACGAAATCAATGAAATCAATGAAAACCATAAATCTAAATTAAGGAACAATAATACATAGAGAGTGAAATTAGAGAATAGATAGAGAGGGAGAGTAGAGGTTCAAAATATTGATTGTGTCGACCGAAATCAAAGCTTTATTGACCGAGATTTTAATGACAAATAATTAGAAGACATATTTCATGGCAAAAAAATTGGAAAAATAATAATTGTGGGCATATTTGAAAGGAAGAAAATATGAAATGAATGAAATCAAAGAAAATCAAAATATAAAAATCAATGAACAAAGAATCATGGGTGTGCTCACTTAATATACTAAAATGGTCACTAAACTAAAATGTCATATGAAAACCTTGACTATACTAAAATGGTCACTAAACTAAAAAGGCAATAGAAAAACATTGCAAATTTTGTTTTTGAAATGAAAGAGAAATTGAGGTGGAAACATTGTAATTCAAAAATTGACAATGAATAGAGACATGAAAATTAAACAAAATTTGAAGAGCCAAAAGTTAAACCCCTCAAGAACGCAAGAACAGACAAATGCATGACTAAACATATCAAGCAATATTCCAAAATCAAAAACTCTACGGACCACAGATCAATCAAATGACAATGAAGCAACTTCTATTTTCTTTTTGGCAAGTCAATGAAGCAAATTCGAAATGAGAACATTGTGAAAACACATACCTATTATGAATAAAGATAATACAAAAAAAATACACATAGGCACACAGATTGACGAAGAAAAAACAAACCCTATATTCTCACAGATCGATCAAAATGCTACTCTTTTCCACTGATTTGAGTCTCTCCTGATAAGTGATTGTGTTGATTGAAATCATAGCATTTCTGTTAGATTGGGATTTTTGTGAGAGATAATTAGGAGATAGATTTTATGACATTAAATTGGGAAAAATAATAAAAGGGAAAGTAAAAGTGTGAGTAATAAATGGGATCTGACTCCTTTAATTCATATAAGATCCCTAAATTTGGGAGCAAAATTTTGGAAAGGAAAAATTACGAAATCAATGAAATCAATGAAAACCATAAATCTAAATTAAGGAACAATAATACATAGAGAGTGAAATTAGAGAATAGATAGAGAGGGAGAGTAGAGGTTCAAAAAGACAAAAAAAAGAGGTGTACAATTTTTTCAGTACGAAGTCCAATATTTTTAAGCAGGTTGTGTATTTAGTTGTGCATTTTTTTTTGTGCATCTAGCATTTCTCGTGTGTATATCTACATCAATCCTAATCAGCATCTTAGTCATATAAATATCATCCTAGTCATATTTCTAGTGTGTCTTAGTAGGATAAAGTCCTACAATATAATATATATATATATATAATATATATAATTGAAACATACCTTAATTGGCAAATTTAGTTCCCAAATGACTTAGCTATTGTACTGCATGTTGTGGCAATAACTGTTCGTATCACATGACACTGACACTGCTGTGGTACAACTGACAAAGTATGTGATAACCAAATCAGAAATTTAAAAGGAAGCATAGCACTACTCTAAATAAATATATATATATATATATAGAGTCAGACTCTAGTGCACATTGGGTGAGCGCACTGGATTTTAAGCCTAAAAAAATCGCGGACTGCCCGCAGACCCGCACCCCATCCCGTCGCCCCGCTGACCTATAGTTTTTTTAGGATAAAAAGCCCAGTGCACTCACCCGAGTCGGACTCTATGTATATATATATATATACATTCCTTAATTATTGATCCGCAAAAACCACGAATGTTGCTGAAATTTTTATAAGAAAGCTATAGACAATAAAAGTAAACTTTGAATGTTGTTGGAGGACGTTTTCTTTGAGTCAATGATGGTGTTGATAATAGGTAGAACGTCGAACTACAATTCATCTAAAAGTCTACCTTTCACTTTTTAAGAGAACTAAAACTCTACTTTAAATTGTCTTTTACTTGCTAATTGAAAACTTGCATTACACTGGGACTCTAATTTGTTTAAGTTAGAGGCACCGGATTTATACACCGATCTTGTATATCGGCTTAAGCAATCATACCACCGTGTCACCAGTCATGCTACTGCAGAATTGAAAAGGAAACTAACTACTGCTCAAGTAAATTATCAAATTTGTGGTAAATATCATCTTACTGTCATTAAGACTTCTAACAAAATCTCAATATCATATTAGTGTGTGTGTGTTTTTTTTTTTTTAACTCAATGCCACTAAACATATTTGATACGCTCTATAAGAGGACAGAATATGACAAAGAGTAATGCTAGACGCACACAAAAGTTCACACAAAACAATCCTGGCTCTTAATTTCGGTGGGTCCCATGTGAGACCTATGTGTTCCCTACATGGGGCGCATTGGAATCAAAGGTCAGAATTGGTTTGTGTGGAATCTTATGTGGGTCTAGCATTGTTGAATGTTGCTGCAAATTTTCTTCAGTCGGAATGAGTGGCCCTTCTTGGGCTTTGCTGTAGGCCAATGTGGGGCTTTGGGGTTGGGTTGGGGCTGGGGTGTGCGTGTGTGTGTGGGATGTGTGTGTATCCAGCCCGGATCCAGGTAAGTATAAAAAAAAAAAAAAGATTATAACAAAGGGTAATGCTAGACCCACACAAAAATTCACACAAAACAATCCTGAGTCTTAATTCCGATGGGTCCCATGTGAGACCTATGTGTTCCCCACATGGGGCATACTGGAATCAAAGGTCAAGATTGTTTTGTGTGGAATCTTATGTGGGTCTAGCATTGTTGTATGACAAATCCTATAATATCCAATGTGTGGCACATCCTATGTGCCGGTTAAAGAAATTCAGAACCCCTTTTACTCTGAATTCGTAGGATGAAATTATACATTGGCCGGTTAAAGAAATTCAGAACCCCTTTTACTCTGAATTCGTAGGATGAAATTATACATTGAGTTGGGAGGATAATGCTGAATAAGTAGTAGTGGGATAAGAAAAATGACAAAAATATTATTATAAAAGTAAATACTTCGTAAATGTTTAGTTATTAATTCATAATACATTTAAAAATCATAAATTTAGTATTTAAAAAATGAAAATTGTACTTGATTTTAAAACATATCTGGAATTGCTTTTGCGTAGGTCTGTTGGTTTTTATTTTTTGTGTTGGAAATACATATGAAATGTTTCGTTGTGCATAAAGTTTCATATTTGGCCGAGAAAGAAAAGATTTCTACATTGTTCTTTTTCAAGAGATTTTTTTTTTTTGGTAAGGATTATCCAATGAAGAAAGTTAATGGGTAATGCTATACTTCCTAAATTTGAATCTCAAATTTGGTTTTCAATCACTTTGTCAATTATACCACATACAGTAGCATATAGTACTACTGCTCACTGTCCCTGCATATTATACAACTGCCAAAGTCATTTGGGAACTAATTTAAGATTCAAAATTTTACAAACATAGCATTATTCAAAGTTAATTGAGAGAAAAGAAGAGAGGTAAAAGGTAAATGGATTCGGTAGGGTCAATTAAGTTAGATATCAATGAAAATGAGTGGGTCAGTTTATTCCTCAATATACAACGTGATTGAGAAATTGATTAACTTTTTCTAAAATAAATAGAGGTTTTATTTTGGTAATTGAATAGAAAATGGAATTTAGTGCCCCCAATGACATCAGTTTACAAGTAGACTCTACATACGGGTAACTAAAATCGGTGCATTAGAATTGGTAAATCTGGCATTTTCCTTTTTGAACCTACAAAGATTACATTAGTTTTACAGTCCTATATTTACAAGCAATATTGCTAAACATTAGGAAAGTAGACCAAAAAAAAAAAAAGAAAGTAGACGGACCAAAAAAATAATAAAAAAGGACGGACCAAAAAAAAAATGGTATACCAAACTTATTAAAAAAGGAAAGTTACTTAAGTGATAGTGCACCAATTGATAAAAGTGTAAAACACTTATGGGTATCGGTACACTTATATATATTATAGATAGATATAGATATATATATATATAGAGAGAGAGAGAGGTCGTGATGGGGGTGGTGGTGGCTGGTAGTAGTGGTCGTCGTGGTGTGGTGGCCAGCCATGGTGGTGGCGGCTGGTGGAGGTGATGGTGAGGAAGAAGATTGGGGTGTTATTTTTTTAGGGATATTAGGTCATAGACCCCTTAAAATTCAGTGTTTTAGCCAAAAACCCACGTTTTTTGCAGTTTCATAAAAAGCCCTTCGCTACTTTTCGTATTCGGTGAACAGCCCCTCCATTCACAGATAATATTACATTATCTGTGAACTTTAAATCATCATAACTCACTCATTTTTTGGCCTTTTTGGGTGATTTTTTTTTTTTTTGATATCATGTATTTTTCCGAGATCTACGCAATGGACTTGAAAGTTGTACAAAAAAAAGTAATTTGGGATTTCGTTTTTCATTTTTATCTTTCAGATATATATCTGTTGACAGATAATATTATTTGTCAACTTTAAACCACCATAACTTTCTCAATTCTTGGGCTTTTTGGTTGATTTTTTTTTTTTTTATTTCATGTATTTCTTTGAGATCTACGCAATATGTGTGGAAATTTTATGAAAAAGTGTAGCCTGATTTTGAGGTTTGACAGTAATATTATTTGTATCTGTGTGTCTAACAGATAATATTATCTGTTAACTTTAAACTACCATAACTTTCTCAATTCTTGGGCTTTTTGGGTGATTTTTTTTTTTGATTTCATGTATTTCTTTGAGATCTACGCAATAGGAGTCGAAATTTTCTGAGAAAAGTTAAGTTGTAGCCTGATTTTGAGGTTTTACAGATGATATTATCTATATCTGTGTGTCTAACATATAATATTATCTGTTAACTTTAAACTACCATAACTTTCGCAATTCTTGGGTTTTTTGGGTGATTTTTTTTTTTTGATTTCATGTATTCTTTTTAAGATCTATGCATCTATGGTGCCAATTGTACGAAAGAAATATGTTTTTATTATATGTATGCGAAAAAAATACAATTTTTCATATTTGTGTGATGTTTAGTTTTTTTTGTCCCTGTATTTCATGGTCAATTTGAACTCGTTTTGATGGATCTCATTTTGCTGATTTCAAAACATCAAATTTTACAAAAAAAACGGACTTGTATAACAAAAGTTATAGCAATTTGAGTGTAAAAAGGGTCTAATGCGATAAAAAAAAACTAGAATGTGTTTTAGCTTTGAAGAGTTTTATTTGAGGGAGCTATGGCCGAAGCTCCCCTTTTTTTACTCCCTCCGATCCATAATAAGTGTCCACTTCCATTTTGCACATTGTATAAGAAAGTTGTATTATGTTAGTTTTTTGGATTCATTAAATGGCCACTTTCCAATTTTACCCTTAGATGTGATGAGTGTTTGACTTTTTGCTTGTTTTGAGACCACAAATAAATGCTACTTTGTCTTTATTATAAGGGTAGTTTTGGAAAGTAAATAAAAGCTATATGCCAATTTAGGAAGTGAACACTTATTGTGGGACATCCAAAAAAGGAAATGTGGACACTTATTATGGGACGGAGGGAGTATTAAAAAAGATCAAAAGTTGATGTGTTTTTAAATTTTTAGTTTCAACTTGATTTTCTTTTCATTTTGAAAAGGTAGTTGAATGTCTTTTAAGATGTCAAACAAAGTTAACTGATTTATAATAATTCCTATATTAAATTTGTAAATAACATTATTTTACTTTAGATTTACGTTTGAGTTGCTCAGATCAATAAATACGTTTCTAGTCATACATATGTAAGGACCTATTTGCCCATCTTTTTTTGCATAAAGGATATTTCTGTTGTCCTTTCTGCTTTTCCCTTTCTTTTCTTAAATCTAAAGTTAATGAGTTAGAGAATTGGACTAGATGTTTGAAAACTTTACTCAAATTAGAATTTAATATGAGTTTTAAACAAGAATTAGAGGTTCCTTACACACAAACATCTCCCATGCGCTTGCACTATTTTTCTTTGCACAGTGTAGAGCTATATGGTGCTATTAGCACACTTGTGTGTCACACGAGTAATGCTATGTATGTGACTGTGGACTCACTTACTTTTTATAAAATAAATATTAAAGTGGTTTCACCATTATTAAAAGTTGACCCACTGTCATTTGAGTTGAGAATCACATCTAAGTAAACAAAACTTGGAAAAAGCATAGGATCACATGCACGCCACTTGTAAGAGAATACCTAACCAAATTTACCCCCAAGTCTTTCCTATAAGTGTTACCAGTAATGATACGGTCACACCCATTTTACTAACAAAATCCACTAACACCACTGCCGTGTGGCAAAGTGTAAAGGTTTTGTCTCCCATATGTCACACAACTTTGCCACATGACAATACGCTACCGGCTACTGCTATTAGTAGATTTTGTTGGTGAAGTGCATTGTTACGCAAATGAGGCGTCAGCTTCACCACTGTTGTCTCTCTCTAAGCATCAGAACAGTTCAATAGTCTACAATGGCTACTACTACTGCTGATCCAGAGCAAAGCGACGATACAATGGCTAGTACTACTGTTGATCCAGAATTAGTCGATGTGGACACGAGCCTAACAATATAATGTACTGTATATGTGATTGTCAATAAAAGCTTGATCTTTTTATATCAGTCATGGGATCTTGATCAAATTTTGCAAAATTTCCAATAATTTTCCTATTAGCAATGCGGGATATGGTAAGAGTAAGCAGGATAGATACTAAGAGGGAATATGACTGCTTTAATGGCGCATGGAAAAAGTAGATACAGGCCGTTGACCTCAAAGCAATTGGGTCAATGGAAAATACAATGCACCTAATTTTTTTGTTTTTTTTGTCCATCTTCCAAAACACTTCAAATCAACTCTTAACCCCAAATTTCAGTTTCTCTACACCACCAGAATTTGTATTTTTATTTTTCCATTGACCCAAATGCTTTGAGGTCAACAGAAAACCAAAGGTCAAGCTCATGGGACTCTCCAGTTTTGTGTTAAAACCCATATCACCCTGCTGCAGCAATTTTTACTTCAATGGTCTCCAGTGGTGTCCCCCAAAAATTCCCTGAAAAATGACAATGTCTAGTTCAATCTTCCCACAGCTTTTCTTGGTCACTACAGTCTCCCTGATTTTCTGCACTATTATCATTCCAGTGTATAGCCAATGTCTAGAGGATCAGAGAGATTTGTTGCTCAAATTGAAGAACGCCCTCCAATTCCATTCTTCATCTTCATCAATCAAACTGATCAACTGGAATCAAAGCTCAGATTGCTGTCGATGGAGTGGTGTGAGTTGTGATAAACAAGGCCATATTATAGGTCTAGACCTGAACAGTGAATCAATCAATGGTGGAATTGACCAGTCCAGTGGTCTTTTCAGCTTTCAGTATCTTCAAAGCCTCAATCTGGCTAACAACAACTTCAATTACACAGAAATCCCATCTGGGTTCAGCAATCTCACCAGTTTAAAAACTCTGAATCTGTCAAACTCTGGTTTTTACGGGCAAATACCATTTGAATTCTGTAACTTGGCAGGGTTGGTGGTTCTTGATCTCTCTAGCCTTTACTTTCTTGGAATTCGTTCACTGAAACTTGAAAATCCAAATCTATCAAGGCTTGTTCAGAACCTCTCAGAGCTTACAGAACTTTATCTTGATTGTGTGAACATATCATCACAGGGGAGAGAATGGTGCGGGGCATTATCGTCATCTTTACCAAGACTGCAAGTTCTGAGCTTGTCAAATTGTTACCTCGTGGGTCCAATCGATTCTTCCCTTGAAAAGCTCCAATATCTCTCTGTGATCCGTCTGAATCAGAACAATTTTTCTGCTCCAGTCCCAGAATTCTTTGCAAATTTCAGCAACTTGACAGTCTTGCGCCTCATTAATTGCAATTTGAGTGGAATTTTTCCCCAGAAAATCTTCCAGGTATCAACTCTAAGAACTGTGGATTTGTCAGAAAATAAATTGCTTCAAGGTTCAATCCCAGAATTCCATCAAAATGGATCTCTTCAGATATTGGTGGTTAGCAACACAAACTTTTCCAAAAATTTACCAAATTCGATTGGGAATCTTAGAAATTTGTCTAGGATTGATCTTGCTAATTGCAATTTCGGCGGACCAATCCCACGTTCGATGGCAAATCTAAGTCAACTTGTTTATTTGGACTTGTCATCAAACATGTTTACCGGCCCAATCCCATCATTTGGGATGTGTAAGAATGTCACCCACATAGACTTCTCTCGTAATGATTTAAATGGTGCAATTCCTTCCAATTGCTTTGAAGGTCTTTCAAAACTTATCTCCATTGATCTACGGTTCAATTCATTCAATGGCACCATTCCGTTGTCTCTGTTTTCCCTCCCATCGCTGCAGAAATTACAACTTTCCAACAACAAATTTGATGGCCAAATCCCAGAATTTGGTACTAACATCAGCTTCGCTTATTTCTTTTCTCTCTCAAATAATAGCCTTACTGGAAGCATACCCGAATCGATATGCAGTAGAGGCTATCTTAAAGTTCTTGATTTGTCAAACAATGGCCTGAGTGGCACAATACCGCCATGTTTGGTTGAAAAGAGTAGTGAGACACTTGGTGTATTGAATCTACGAAATAACAATCTTTCCGGCAATATATTGGGGACATTTCCAAGCAGTTGTGGTTTAGAGACACTGGATCTTAATGGGAATCAACTGGAAGGGAAGGTTCCAAAATCTCTGGAAAATTGCTCATCTTTGGAGGTTTTAAACCTCGGAAACAACAAGATAAATGATGTGTATCCATGCTTTTTGATGAACTCAACCAATTTGCGAGTCCTTGTTTTGCGATCCAACAGTTTTCACGGAGGCATTGCCTGTCAAGGGAGCAGCAAAGATAGCTGGCAGAATCTTCAAATCATTGATCTTGCTTTCAACAAATTTGGTGGCGAATTGCCACCAAGGTGCTTCTTAACTTGGAAGGCAATGGTGGTTGGTGGGAATAATTCACAATCTGAGCGTAATCACCAACAGTTTGAGTTCTTGGGAATTAATAACTTCTATTATCAAGATACAGTGACAGTCACCATCAAGGGGTTACAGATGAAACTCGTCAAAATCGTGACAGTGTTCACCTCAATTGATTTCTCATCAAACAGATTCCAAGGGACAATACCCAATACAGTGGGAGATCTGAAATCCCTGCGTGCTCTCAATTTTTCGAACAATGTCCTCACTGGTCCAATCCCTTCATCAATTGGAAACTTGACTAAGCTTGAATCACTAGATCTCTCAAACAACATGCTAAATGGGAGCATTCCGGTGTCACTCACACGTCTCACATTCCTTGCGGTCCTGAATGTATCGTATAATTTATTGGTTGGAAGAATTCCTATAGGTAATCAGATTGGAACGTTCTCAAACACTTCGTTTCAAGGAAACAAGGGATTATGCGGGGCTCCTTTGAGCACTAGTTGCAATAATTCGCCAGTGGTAGAACTTTCACCACCACCGTCTGAAGTTGGGCATTCATCTCCTGAGACTGGGATCTTCGTAAGTGCTGCATTGGGATTCGTGGTGGGCATAGGAATCATTGTGGGCCCACTTTTGTTATTCAAAGGATGGAGAGAGCTGTATTACAAACATGTCGAGCGAGTTCTTTTGAAGAATATCATTCGTAGGCAGGAGCGGAGAAGAAAACAAAGAAGGATGTACAGAGAACCCATTCGGGGGGTTTCTAAGTTGCAAAGGTAAGTATTACGCGAGGACATCAAAATTAGAATAAGAAATGTGTAGATGCTCACGGGTAATCCTACATGTCATTGCAAAGATTGTGGTAAGCCTTATATTTTAAACTTTTGTATAATTTGATAGCCCATTTGGGATCTGTATGAGAATAAGAGATTTTTATTAAGGTAAAAGAGATGTTTAGAAAAGTTTAGCGTTTGTATTAATGTGGGATTTAAGATTTTTTCCAGTTCTTTTTTTTTGCGAAAAAGTTTCAATTTGATTCCTTTTAAACTAACCTCTTATTTGTCGACCTTACAAAAATAAAACTAATCTCTAAATTAGCGTTTGGTATTATTGTGGTATTTCACAGCACTCGCAAAATTCAAATGCTTGTCAATATAATCCTTTCAAGGTATATCTTTGTGTCCGAATGCATGTCTAAATTCGTAAGGTAAATCATGAACAATGATATGATAACCACAAAAGGAGGTCTGGAACTACAGATAATAGACAAAACTAAACTCAAAGGCTTGAAAACTTCAAAAACTTGTTGATAAGTGTTGGTATATATTATGTAAATCATATATATATGTATATATTATAATCTATTCTGTGTGATTACATTCCTAATTTAGATTAGGAATATTCCCTCTATATGCTAGGTTAGTTAGCTATTAATAGGACTCTTGTTGCTTATTGTAAATCATCTCTCTTTCATCAATAATATTCCCTTCATATGACTGCCACCATGGCTCTCAGACTATTTTGTGACTTTTGACGATTTTTGGCAATTTTTGGATTTCTTTCCGACTTTGGACTCCCAATTCTTCCCAAATTCGACTTGATACTCTATATAAGCCCTGGAAACTCCCCTCTTTTCATTCATATTCATCCCAAAAATCTCTTTTCAATGCCAACTATCATGGTTCATGCTCTCTACAAATGGATGGATGCATTCTGCAGTCTTGATCGCGTTTACTTACAACCTTTTGGTTTGGATAGCCTATTCTCTCTCTTTTTTTTTTTCTTTTTTTTTTTAAATTTTTAAATAATCGGGTTCTCGTGCAAATCAGCATAATGCTAGTTTGGAAAAAAAAAAAAAAAACTGTTTTAAGACTCATATTGGATCCGATAAAGACTATGTAAAAGTTCATTACGCAAACACTTGTACATGCAGAAAGTCCATTTATCAAACACTTGAATATGTAAAATTGACACTTGTCACAAAATTGAATGAAACACCCATTTGGTAACAAGTTATTTAAGATTATTTTAGAGTTGACAAATTATTTGAGGGTTCAGTCCCTTTTCAACTAACTTTATTTGCTATGATGAGATTCTCAATGATCAAATTCGAAATTATTATTATTTTTTTTTTAATGTCTTAGTATTTTCCCCAATAAAGTACGAAATTGTCCCCAAAAATTAACCGAATTCATGTTAAATTAAATATCAGTTAACTCCAACTCTTACTTAAATATATATATATATATATATATATACTAGTAGGCGCTCACTCACTATATGAGTGCAGAGAACATTTTTTTTTTAGACAATTTTGAAGATAATTTTTTATTTTGTTTAATTATTTGTATGACAAATTAATACCCTTTTACTTGATCATGTTAAATTTGTAAATAATACTATTTAACTTCAGATTTAAAACTAAAGTTAATATGAGTTAAAAAAAAAAAGAAGAAGAAGATGAGAGAATTGGACTAGATGTTTGAAAACTGTTAGCCTTGAATTTATTTAAGGCATTATTTTTGTTTTGTTTTGATGATGACAAATCTATTGATAATAGCATGTTTGTAAATGTTTTATTCTAAACTATTATCAAGTCATTTTCATTGTGCTAATCTCTTGACCTATGCATTTATATGTTCTAACTTTGTTTAAGATTATGAGATAGCATATGGTGAAGCGCCAATAGTGATGGAGCTCAATAAGGATCAAACTTGAAGACTTGAAGATTTTTCATCCTTTGTTGAAGACTAGGATTTACGTGTAAGCATTTTGATCAATCACTCATAGGGGCTCAAATAACTTTAATTGGACTTTAGGTTCCTTTCTCTCACACTTTAAAATGCTTTCAAGGACCTAAACATACTTAGACCACTCAATTAAATTCATTTCACAAAAGCTTTCAAGTGGCTAAGTCAAAAGAAAGTACCTTTGCACAGCTAGGTCAACTTTAAATGCAAACCTGATCCAATTGGTAAGGAATTAGATCTTGAGTTTTATATTGGAAATGTATTTGAATCTAGTTTCCGAATCTTCAAACGGATCGCAAATACGAGTTTTGTAGAGGGAGTTATGGCCGCGCTGAAATGTATAACGGCTAGTTTTCTTTCAAGGCCAAATATTTACCATTTTGCCACCAACGGCTATAATCTTTCTTGGCCTATAAATACATGTTTTTCCACACCATTTTATGTTGATCAATCCATTGGAAAACATCTATTTAAATCACACAACTTGTTGATTTCTAATCATTCATATTTGAGCTCTAATCATTCATATTTGAGCCCTAGTTGTGTGAGTTTATCAATTTGCTCTAGTATTTGATTTGTATTTCTTTGAGAGTAAATTGTAGTGAGCTTTCATTTGTATTATATACTCACTAAGGAGTTATTGTGTGAGCTTCAAATTGTATTATCCACTCTAGAGAGAGAGTTATCATTTGTACCCAAATCAATTGTAAAGAGTGAGGGTTAGTAACCCTTGTGTGCAAAGAAGAGGTTTTCTTCTGTGGGAGAGATTGGAGGCTCTTGTAACGGTTTGGTCTACACCCGTGAAGTAGATCGGATTAAAGGAATCCTCAAGATGTGTTCTTGAGGGGTGGACGTAGGCCGCGGGGTGCGATTGCCGAACCACTTGAAAACTCGGTTTGCAAGTGTCTCTTCCCTTATTTCTTTACTTTATTATTTGTGATTGTGTTTAATTTGCAATTAAGTTTTTAAAAGGTTAATTTCCGCTAAAACCTTATTTACCCCCCTCTAAGATTTCCACATTTGGGCCAACAAAAACTTTTATTCAAATTTAAAATTTTATGAGTTTTAACTTTTAAACAAGAATTAGAGATTCCTTACATGTAAACATCTCCCTTGTTAAATGCAGCTGCCTTCACCCTATAATTGTGAACATCACTTAAACTATTTTTCTTTGCATAGGTTGAGTTCTAAGGTACTATTAGTGCACTTGTGTGTCACATGATTAATACTATATTTCCCAAAATTACATCCTAAATATAGGCGAGTGGACTTGAAACACAAGGTATCGGCTAAGCTATGGCTCATTTTGCGTCAATCGAAGACTCTCATCAGCAGTGGCGGAGCCACATGGAGGCCAAGCCCCAAAATTTTCAAGAATTCTGATTTTGTCTCTAAAATTTTGGATATTATACATTTTGGCCCCTGCAAATGAAATTAATTTATATATTCACTCCTCAAATTTTTATTTTTTTTATGTAATGATCTATGCAAATGTACATATTGCACTGCTAATTCTAATCCAACTCACCCAAAAAATTTCAAGAATTCTGATTTTGCCTCTAAGTTTTTGGATAATTTACATCTTGGCCCGTGCAAATGAAATTAATTTACATATTCAGCCCTTTAATTTTTAGGTTTTTTGCAATGGTCTATGTAAATGTGCGTATTGCACTACTAACTCTATGCAAATATGTAATTGTTTTGACATAGAAATCCTACTAAAAAATATGGATAAATACTCCCCCCACATAGCTCCGCCACTGCTCATCAATAATCTGTACGAAAACATCTAGGCTTCATTTCTCTTTCCCTCCTTAATTTCAATTTTCCCTATGTTTTATTGATAGGGTTTTAAATCTAATATAAGTATATGTTAAGAGTCTTTTGATTGTCAATAAAAACTTGATCTTATTTGTATCAATCATGGGATTTTGATGCCATTTCGTAAAAATTTCTCAGATTTTTCCTATCATAAAAGGGGGATGCACCCAGTGACCTTAGCTATGGACCATGGTGCATAGTGTTTTTTGGATATTGAAGTTCTTGTAAGTTAATGCATTTGTAATTCTTGATTCAGTTTTTCTTTTTCTTCTTACTTTTTCATTCCATGTGAATCTCTAATGTATGTGTGATTGTCAATAAAAGCTTGATCTTTTTATATCAGTCATGGGGTCTTGATCAAATTTCGTAAATTTTCCAATATTTCTCCTATTAGAAATGCGGGATGGTAGGAATAAGCAGGATATATATTAAGAAGGAATGGGACTGCTTTAATGGCGTGGAAAAAAGAGGCATGGCAATCACATCAAAACAATATATGCACCTAGTGTCACGCCCCGACGTAGCATAAATAAGGAAAGCGTTTAATTTCCTTTATGGACCCGTAGGTCGCGACAGTTTGAAGGATCGATTCCGTCCCAAGCGTCGAACAACAAAACATAATAATCAGAGCAGAGCAAACAAGGCTTACAAATATTTTTCTAACTTAATAGGTATTACAGCACGGGTCATCTAAAGGCACAGACCGCCTTAAAATAAAACAATAACCTAGTGTCTATTACAGTCATCCTTATAAAACAGACAGTTTAAAACTTAAAACGTATAAACTTAAAACATGAAATGAAGATAACAGATTCCTTCAAGCCGCCGTTCTCAATTAGCATAGTCATAAGATTCTTCCTGATTGTAACCTGAAAAACCTGAACACGAATGTCCAGGACGCATCAACGTCGTCAGCTTCAAGAAGCTGGTGAGTATTAAAAACATAGCTTTGAATGTAAAGCATACCCATTTACCTTTGTCCATTTTCAATATGTAAAATCAATAGTTTGACCGTAGAAAGAAATCCATTTATAAAACAAACGAGGAATATATTAAAAGCAATCAATTCACAAAAACATATGACCGTGTATGAGACAATGCACCACACTCATCTTGCCGACTCTTTTCTCTCAACTGACACCACAACCCACTATCTCACTCCGGTATCTTTGAAACATTAAGATAGCCACACTTTAGCAACGGGGCGCCAGGGAGTGTCCAGTTTGCCTCACACTTTGGTCCGGGGGTCCGGGGTACCAGGGAGTGTCCAATGCCTCACACTTTGAATACCTAATCCGCCATGCAAATACCGGAGCAACCTCACGCAGTATCCAGACTCGGGTATCAGGGAGTGTCCGTAGGCCACACTTTAGCACTACCATGGGTGCCAGGGAGTGTCCAAGTTCGGCGTCACACACTTTAACGCTTCCATAGGCGTCAGGGAGTGTCCATATTTGCCACCGTCGCATTTCAAAGATACCCTCGCCGCAATCTCAGCCACAACCACCACCGCAATCTCAACCACAACCACAACCGCAATCTTAACCACAACCACAACCGCAATCTCAATCTCAATCTCATACTCTTACCACACTGACCATTACTCTTTTCCACAATGACTAACACCCACATGCATGTACCACTGACCCCACATGAATGACATGAACTTAAACATAAGGCAAATCGCTGAATTAAAGGAACAACGCGCGTACGGGGATTGGTAAGCCTTAATACATCGTTCTACTCGTTCAAATGCAACCAATTAAGATTCTGTTTTATTAATTTCCCAAACAGGGCCTTAACAGTATATAAATTTCATGCCAAACAGTCCCTTATCACAAAACAAGCAAAATAAGAAACTGCCAGAGGTCGCGCGCTCGGGCCGCTCGCGCGGGCCGCTCGCGCGACTTGCCTATTTTTCATTTTTATATACTCCCTCCGTCCCATAATAAGTGTCCACTTCTATTTTGCACATTGTTTAAGAAAGTTGTATTATTTTAATTTTTTTGGTTCATTAAAGGGTCACTTCCCAATTTTGCCCTTAGATGTGATGGGTGTTTGACTTTTTGCTTGTTTTGAGACCACAAATAAATGCTACTTTGTCTTTATTATAAGGGTAGTTTTGGAAAGTAAATAAAAGCTATATGCCAATTTAGGAAAGTGGACACTTATTGTGGGACATCCAAAAAAGGAAATGTGGACACTTATTATGGGATGGAGGGAGTATAAACTTTTCCAAGGACCAGAAAACACAGGGCTCGCGCGCGCGGGCCGCTCGCGCGAGGGGTCGCTCGCGCGGTCCGCTCGCGCGATCGCGCGCGCGAGTTCATGCAGAGACTTCGTCTTCCTCGTGGGACTGTTCTGTTTCAGAAAACAGGGTCTAATTTGACCCATTTTCAGTTTTGAAAGTATATAGGACATGTAATATATGATTTTCTTTGTTTTTCAACAAGGATTAAGAATCCATTATCAATTTAACCCAAATCAAACCATAGCTCTTGAATTTCATGAAAAAAAACTAAAAGTTGTCTAAACTTAATTCTTAATATACTTTTTCATATGGATGAATTAAGCTCTAAAACTTTAGACATAGTCAATACACACTATAAACTTTGATATTCAACTCTGAAAACGGATTTAGATTAAGGTTTGAAAATCTTGATTTCTAGCTTTGAAGTTCATACGTACAATCAACAATGGTGTATTATCAAATAAGCTATACTAACAGTAAAGAAGCATATATTACATCCAAAGTGAGTTGATAATACTCACTGAGATTAATGGAGCAGAGAATTGTTGAGAAAGAATCCAAAATATAAAGACCCACTTCAAGTTATGGCTATGGAGGACTCAAGCTTCCTCTCTCTAAAATCTGAAACTATGAACTCTCAGCTCTATCTTTTCTCTCTGTGTTTACAGATTCTGGAGATGTGCATATTGTGAAGTGAGTGTGTGTGTATATAAAGAAATCAAACCCAAGAACTTGGGCTCCAAGTCCCTTCACACACACACCACAAATTAATTTCTAATTAACAAGTAAATTCAATATACACAGCTCACAAATACATACGTATATATATATATACACTCTCAGATTATATGGACTCTATAGAGAGGCTAAGGGTCAAGTAGGTGTATATATAGGGGTCAATCAAGAGTGTTTGGGAATTTTGCTTTTGGACACAACAATACACACACACACAAGGCATTGCCAAACAAGGCCTAAGTCAATGATCACTTGCCATTAATAGAAATAAAGCATGAGTCATGTCAAACTTTATATCACTTCCAAAATCTGTGGAAGTTTAGCACAGCGCGGACAGTTTTAAACATAAACTGGTATTTTCGGGGCGCAGTGGTCACCACAAAAATACAGAAAATTCATTTTACTGTAGGAAACGATTTTCTGGTTTTATAAAAATACAGTTAGAATTAAAAGAAAACATTCTCACCGTTTTGAAACACAGATTTGAAATTCAATACAGGTGTTGCTAAATTTCATATAATCGCAGTTTGACCCCAAAAGTAATTTCAATTATGAGATCAGTCAAGAAATAAATTTCACACACATAAGAATTGAAATTAAAATAAGAGCAGAAAATGAAATTTGATTTTAAATATGACAATGCAATGTACAGATTAATTAAATGAAAATGCAGGTTATTACACCTAGAGACCTTAGCAATGGACCATGGCGCACAGTGTTTTTGGATATTGAAGTTCTTAGCTGACTGAAAATTACACTGTGGCTTGTATAACTTTCACAAATACATTGTCAGTTAATGCATTGTATTTAGTGATTCAGTTCTTCATGCCAACTCTAACCCCAAATTTCAAGCTCATGGGTCCTCCAGGATATTTGAATTCAAGCTTATACCAAAGACTTGTCGAATTTGAATTCAAGCTTATACCAAAGACCACCATCTGAAGTTGGGCATCTCCTGAGACTGGGATCTTCATAAGTGCTACATTGGGATTCGTGGTGGGCATAGGAATAGTTGTGGGGCCACTTTTGTTATGCAAAGGGTGGAGAGAGCTGTATTACAAACATGTCGAGCAAATTCTTTTACAGAACATCATTCGTCGACAGGAGAGGAGAAGAAAACAAAGAAGATTGCACAGAAATCCCATTCGGGGGGCTTTTGTGTTGCAAAGGTAAGTATTGCTTGTGGACTTCAAAATTAGAATAAGAATTGTGTGGATGCTCACGGGTAATCCTACATGTCATTGCAAAGATAGTGCTAAGCCTTATGTTTTAAACTTTTGTATAATTTGATAGGCCATTTGGGATCTGTATGAGAATAAGATTTTTTATTAAGCTAAAAGAGATGTTTAAAAAAGTTGCTTAGCGTTTGGTATTGCTGTGGAAATTAGAGATCTTTTAGCCTTTTCGAAAATGCTTCAATTTGATGCCGTATAAACTAATCTCTTCTTTGTCGACCTTACAAAAATAAAACTAATCTCTTCTTTCAAATAATTGGTTATTAAACGTCCACTGAGACTAACAGGGTATTTCACAACACTCACGAAATTCAAATGCTTATCAATATAATCCTTTCAGGCTATCTTTGTGTCCGAATATCCAAATTATTCGGAACGTAAATCATTAACAATCTGATAACCAAAAGGAGGTCTGGAACTACAGATAGTAGACAAAACTAACTCAGTTATTATTATTTTTCAATCAAAATAAGTATGAGAAAAAAGAGTATAGAAAAGTAAATTTAGTTTGCACTAAATTTACAGCCAGTAATTATTATTGTTTTACAAGAAAATCTATTTCCTATGCAGGAAAAAAAAAACCAAATGAAATCCAACAACAAAAACAATTGCATCAAATACATATATATGACTTGCCATCCTCAAATTGAACGTCATTATCTCTTATAGATGTGATTGCTGGCCAAGACCTGCACATCCTTTGTGTTTCATCACCGAAGTAAGAATTTAGTCTTGGTGAATTCCATGTATATGACAATTTCTCAATGTCATCTGTTCACATTTAGTTCATGTGCTAGACATACTATAGTGGCAGCTGGAACCACAACATGAGACCGTTTGCAATTTTCATCTCAACTTTGGAGATTGCTTGGCTAGTACAAGTACTGGTTCTGTGGTTCAAAAAAAAAAATGAGATGATTCTAAGTAGTTAGGTGTTTGTCTTTCTGGCTAATTATAGATTTGGTTATTTATCAAATGAACACAATTCTAGTTTCCATGAAAACCTGCTAAAAACGAGAGTATGATCGAAGCTGATTGTATAAGCCTTCTCAAATAGGCCTTTAGGGCTTGTTTGAGAATGTACAAAGTAGGATCAATGTTTGGTCTTATCCTCTTTTTTTTTTTTTTTGATCGGGTTCTCGTGCAAATCAGCATAATGCTAGTTTGAAAAAAAAAAAAAAAACTGTTTTAAGACTCATATTGGATCCGGTAAAGACTATGTAAAAGTCCATTACGCAAACACTAGTAGATGTAGAAAGTCCATTTACCAAACACTTGAATATGTAAAACTGACACTTGTTACAAAATTGACTGAAACACCCATTTGGTAACAAATTATTTAAGATTATTTTAGAGTTAGACAAATTATTTGAGGGTTGTATCCCTTTTCAACTAACTTTATTTGCTATGATGAGATTCTCAATGATCAAATTCGAAAATTTATTTATTTTTAATGTCTTAGTATTTTTCCCAATAAAGTACGAAATTGTCCCTAATATATATTTACCCGAATTCATGTTAAATTAAATCAGTTAACTCCAACTCTTACTTAAGTATATATATATATATATATACTAGTAGGGGCCCACTCACTATATGAGTGCAGAGAACATTTTTTTTGAGACAATTTTGAAGATAATTTTCTATTTTGTTTTAATAATTTGTATGACAAATTAATACCCTTTTACTTGATCATGTTAAATTTGTAAATAATACTATTTTACTTCAGATTTAAATCTAAAGTTAATATGAGTTAAAAAAAAAAAAAAAGAAGAAGAAGAGAGAATTGGACTAGATGTTTGAAAACTTTTATTCAAATTTAAATTTTTATGAGTTTTAACTTTTTAAACAAGAATTAGAGATTCCTTACATGTAAAATTGTTAAATTCAGCTGCCTTCACCCTATAATTGTGAACAGCATTTAAACTATTTTTCTTTGCATAGTGTTGAGTTCTAAGGTACTATTAGTGCACTTATGTATCACATGATTAATACTATACTTCCCAAAATTACATCCTAAATAGGCGAGTGGACTTGAAACACAAGGAATCGGCTAAGCTATGGCTTGTTTTGCGTCAATCGAAGACTCTCATCAGCAGTGGCGGAGCCACATGGGGCCCAAGCCCCAAAATTTTCAAGAATTCTGCCTTTAAAATTTTGGATATTATACATTGTGGCCCCTGCAAATGAAATTAATTTATATATTCACTCCTCAAATTTTTATTTTTTATGTAATGGTCTATGTAAATGTACATATTGCACCACTAATTCTAATCCAACTCACCCAAAAAATTTCAAGAATTCTGATTTTGCCTCTAAGTTTTTGGATAATTTACATCTTGGCCCGTGTAAATGAAATTAATTTACATATCCAGCCCTCTAATTTTTAGGTTTTTTGCAATGGTCTTTGTAAATGTTCGTTATAGACACCCCATTTTTGCGCAATCCAATCATTTCAAAATAAAGTACTACTTGACACGAGCCTGCTACTTTTTGAATCATCCCATTTAGACATCAGTTGAAAAAGATGCTACAAATCAAAGTTTCTTGGGACAAAGACCAACATGAGCACGTGCACCTTTGCACACCATATGTAATACCCTTAAAATTTAGAAAGTACGGAAATAGATTCCTGAGTTTATTTCCATAATTATCCCTGTACCTTGTGTATTAAATTCGTATTTTTAATATTTGTTGTCATAATATTATTAATTGACGCTGAACCTGGCCTTTTTATATTTTAATTTTATTATCGACGCTCCATTTTAACACCAGACGTTAAAATTAGACCCGGACTAAGATCATTAGACTAAGACGGTAAATCACGAACCCAGACTGAGAGTTGCACGCGAACCTGTAGAAACTGGTAATTCTTGGACTGCACGGCACGTAGTTCCTAGCGACGACTTGCCATACATTTATGGAAATGAGAATATTACCTAATATGGCAATTGTACTACCACACCTCCCTATACCCATTGGGTATTTACTTTTCCCAAACACCTCTCTATATCCATTGGACATCTCTTCCAACCCCTCACATCCATCCCTCTCAAACACCCCTCAACCCATTGGGTATTTCCCCCCAACACTCTCTATTATCTCTTGGATACTATCCCCAAATCCTCCCATATCCCCATAATTATATAGTATATATATATTATTATATTTTATATATCATATGTATAGTGGTGTAATATATATATATATCATGAGTGTTAGTATATATATATCAGGTTGGGAGAGAGAGAGAGAGTAGACCCGAGAGAGTGAGAGACCTTAGAGAGAAAGAGAAAAGGAAGAAAAGAAAAATCAACACAAACACTCACCCCCATCCTCTGTCATTCTCTGCCTCACACCCAGAAAACACACACACACACACACGCATGTGAAGTGGAGAAGAAGAAGGGTGAGAAGGAGGAAAAAACAAAGAAGAAAGAGAAAGAGCCGGACTGATTAGAGAAGAGGTATGGTCTCTCCACCTCCTCTGTGTTTCTATAAATTCCACACACACAAAGAGCCCAACCAAACAGAGCCTTAAGCCCCACCATGGCTGACCTCCCTTAGTGCTTCCATGGAAGCTTGAAAAATCAATCTCCACCAAACTTCATGAAACTTATACCAAACTGACCCTTAAGGTCCCAATAGACTCCCCCATGATCAGTTTTGGGAGAGCCATTGTCTATAGTCACGAATTTGAGATTTGTTCCTTAGACCCACTTTCGGTTTTATCCAAAATTCGTGCATAATACTTAGAATGGAGACTCCATACTTAGTTAGTTGGATCGGGTTCGTCGAGACGATTAATTTTCATATATAACTTGCCTCTTTTCGTTAAGAAATGGGAAAGTTAGGAGTAGAAATGTATTTATACATATCTATATATTTGTGTTATATGTATATATATATACTGTAATGTTGAACTATGAACAGCCGTGGGAAGGAGGAGTTCCAGAGGGGACTTTCTAGGGTGTAATCTTTAGTATATTTGTACCGTACATATAGCTAATAATTGGTTAATTAGTTTTAATTAGTGGTTTAAAATGGTTTAAATGTCATTATTAAGTTTTGATAATTCTGAAATATTACTATTTAGTATTTCTTATATTCTGAAATTATATTTTATGTATTATATACTTATTATTTATTTAGTATTGAATAAATAATAATTGTTAGTCAATAAAAATAAAAGCATGTGTAGTTGTTAATTGTTTTTAAAAAAGTATATTAAGTAAATTGTAAATTTCTAGAATATTATATTATATTCTAAAATTGTACTTTAGTAATTAGATATTGAACTTATTATTTATTTAGTTGAAATAAATAATAAATATTAGTATTCACTTGGATTTAAATAGATATTAAATATCTATTAGCTATGTTAAACTTTGGAAAATTATACTTATTGTTTAAAAGTATTCAAGTTATGTTTTATAATCTGTTAAATTATAAAACTACATTCTGGGTATTTTTAGTAATTATCGTGGAACTATTTATGTAATGTTTTAATTAATTTAAATACCAAACGGACTCCAAAAATTATGATAAAAATGATACTAGCTTATTTTGAAGCCTAGTATTTAATAAAAATATTTATGGGGACCTAAAGTCTTCTTAAATTATATTTTACAATTAGAGTGCTCCTAAGTCTATTAATTAGACGATTAGAACTTCAATAATTCATAGAAAATAAACTGTAGCTCAGAAAAATACGCGGTCAGTTCCTAGAGTCTTAGAATAATGTCTAGAATGCTCCCTTAAAGTTTGGTGACCTTTCGACACTGTCAAAAATACAGCTTATCTTTAGGGCCCACACTGGTATAGAAAACCCAACCTTTTATGCGACAGACTGCGATTTGAGTCTAGTCAATGGCGTTGGACTCAGAATGATGTCCAGATCATCATGTTGAGGTTTAGGGACTCATCCGGCACAATTACCATTATGCCCTTAATTTTAGTACGCTTATTAACCGATATTCTATGAACTTTTATACTTTGTAGGAACCACCGCTATGGACTTTTGTACGCTTAATTTTATGCACCCGCATCGAGGTGAGTCGTCCTAACTCACTTGGTATATTATAGAATTATTCTTGTGAATTATATGTATACCCAGTACGTCCTGCGTGGAAGAAACTGATAAGTACGATTTATGTAAATGATGAGATTGTTCTTATATAATGAACGCATGTTAGTTACCTATACTTCATGCTTAGTTAATATTCGTTGATATTCCTGCTTACCATGTTCTCACGTTTATACAATCACATGAACATTTATATGAACATAGTCGAGTCATGATGTCAATGTTGACGTCTGCGTGGTTGGTCATGGGGACTAATCCAGTCATATCATTTTACACATTGGGTGGACCGCGGAGGTCCGAGTGGTACAGTCAAATCAATGGGAACAACGATGAAACTGCTATAGGGCCCTATTAGGCGACGATAGCCAGAGTTTCCATTGATACCATTGAAGTTATGAATTAGTTGATGGTTGATACGCTATAGGGCCATGCTAGGCGACGATAGCAAAGTATCCATCAGAATACAATAGTTACTTTTGAATGCTATAGGGCCATGCTAGGCGACGATAGCGCTGTAACTATTCTATTCTCCCGGCAGGTCACGAGGACCTAAGAGTCCAATGATTACACTCTTTTTAAAACCAAAACTGCTATAGGGCCCTGCTAGGCGACGATAGCAACGTAATCATTATACTCTGAGCTAACGGCGTTACACTGGTAATGTAACAAGTCACATGAGTCAGTTGTGGTGTCTGTGGTCGAGTAAAGTCGAATATATCGATGATGCATCATGTCGTATCTCATTCATATTATCATGTCATGAATCATACGTATTGAGATAATGCTTATCAAATATTCAAGTTCGAGATATTCGTTGTACTTGTATATTATTGTTTGTATTAGGAGTGATTGGTTAGGTCTACTTACTTAGCTTCAAAAGCTAACGGCTCTCCTTCCTGCCCTGGACATATCACGTCTAGATTTCACAGGTGACGACTCTCAAGATGAGGTTTACCCAAAGGGACACGGCAGATGTACAAGTTAAAGCGAAGGACTCCGACATTGTCTTATTTAGAATTACTTAATTTGCTTTATTATCTTATATATGAGGTAAGGCTTTAAATATATATTGTATATAGATTGCCCTAGACTGCGTTATAGATCTTTTATTTAGACTCATGATGTAATAACTAGATCCCCGACACTTGAGATCTATTTCAGAATACCAATAGGTATTTTTATGCTTCCGCTTACTCTGTTAACCATGTGTAGAATGTAGAAATGGCAATCAGTTAATGTAACTCGTCATTCCCTATGGGTCCAGAAAGAAAATTTTAAATTTTCCCTATTTTTAGCTACTCCGGGGCGTGACAGGATTTTTGGTATCAGAGCACTAGGTTTAGACGTGCTCGCTGATTGTCCTACACATTAAGTTATAAACTTTAGGATATCTCTTACTAGTACCGATACTAAGATAGCTTCTGTTGAGCAAGTTGAACATGGCCATCTTGTCAAATAGATGAGAAGCGCGACTAATTACTACGTACACCTAGTCGACCCTACTTGAGAATAGAAATAACGTTGAACCAATAAGGGTGACCAATTAGAATAGTTTCATGGAAACTTAGAAAGCTAGGAAGGTGAATTCCGTAGCAACTGAAAATAGAGAAGTAGTAACCTTAACAGTATATCCCCATAGCCATACACCCAAGCTTGATTCGTACGGGTAGATACGCCAAAGCTGTAGCACCCTAGAATCAGTAGCTGTGTTAGGATACACCGAGACTTGGAACCCTCGATTTGAACTCATGAATCAAGACTAATGAGATAGCCAATTCAATCAAGTTAGTATGAAACATTCTAGTACATCAATAAACCATATGTAGATTATCTAGTACCCTTAGACAAACCTCCTATAAGTAGTAACGAACCAGCAAGGACCCGCTATAGACGATAAGAAAGATCTAACTAAGAGTTAGAGGCAAACTTTACCATGATAATGGTAGACGAGTAAGTAATCATATCCTTTCTACTCATTCGACTCCCTATGAGTAAATCTATGCCTTCTCTTCTAATGGTCATTTCTTCTGAAAAAGGTACCTATGTATTTTGTAAAGTGGCTCTGATTTTCGTCAATAACTATTGCGATACACTCCTTGGTGAGAAATTCATTCCCTTGAATTTTCAAGAAATTCCCCAGTCAACAATTCTTGAGTCTGTACCTTGATCATCCGATACTTAACAAATCCTTTTGGGAACAAGTTCGATTACTAGTATTGTAAAGTCATCCTTTTTTACATATTATTCTTCGAACTAAATCTTATAAGTTCATTATCCTTGAGATTATTCTAAATAAACTTGATTGCTAGTATTGAAAAAAAAATCATTTTTTTTTACTTATTATTCTTTGAACTAAAATCTTGAAAGTTCATTATCTTTGAAATTATTCCAAATAAATTTGGTTACTAGTACTGCAAAGTCATTCTTTTTTGACTTATTATTCCTTGAACAAATTCCTACCAGTTCATTACCTTTAAATTAACTCTAAATGAGTTCTCTGTCCTTGTTCCTGCTATGAACTCAAAAACATTGTACTCTCTGTACATCTTGACCTCTTATTGTTTCTCTCATTTGCTACCTTATTTTTATCAGTAAGGTTTCTTTTGGACTATTTCATTTATGAAATACCTAATTCTTATTTTATCCATTGAAGGCCTTGTGCCATCAGTAAATTTCATTTCCTACAAATCCTGAGATACTACGATTACTTTCATAGTAATCAGTCATTCAATCATTATTAGATTTATATTCTATCTTGAATGGATCACATCCTTTCTAATATTGTACTTCTGTTTGTGAAAATTCATATGCCCTTTCGGATCCAACTTCATTTTGGATCAATTTGTTTAATCTTTTTAATCATCGTACTCTAGTTACTATGATTACGTTGGGCACTATCACGAGAGATAAAATAGGTTGTAATTGCTTTGCATAAGATATGATAGAAACCTATAGATACGAACTCTTAAGTAGGAACGCAAGAATCTCCTCAACCTCTGCAATGGCTCAATCACCTCAAGCAACAGAGAACCAGTCAGAAAGACTCAAAAACATGATACCTAAGGAGATCAATCCTACTGATGTATTTGGAAGACTAATACAAAGCTTATGGAAGATCGGTGACAGTGCCAGTGCGGGTGACTACGGGGACATGTTATTCAAACAACTCTATATTGCCCATTCAGAATCGCTTCTGAGATCACTCAAACCACAACCAGCTGCACTACCCAGGCCAACCCTACTACAAGGACAACTCCGAACGACGAACAACAATCTCAGTGCTTGTTTCAACTGTGGAAAACCAGGACGTCAGGCCAAGAATTTCCAAGCTCCCAAGACCTGTAACCAACCAAACGTCATTTGTTATAATTGTCGTAAAAGAGGACATTTGAGCAAGAACTGCAAAACACCTCGAGACGGACAATACAGAGCACATGCTGAAGGACAGCCCGCACAAGCCCAACTCAATAGCATCATCCCCAATAAAGATGGATTCAGCAAAGAGGAGCAACAAAAACTGGAAGAACACATGAAGAACAAGAGGAAGTCCGTCACAAAAAAAGCATCGGTCCGTCGCAAAACAGGCTAATGTTGTTTCAACTGCGGCACTCGTGGACATCACCTCGATGAATGCAGAGCATCGAGACAGATCGAAGGACAAGGATCGCAATGCAAATATGGTGGCAAGACAGGTCATGTCCACAAGGATCGCGAGAAAATGACGAACATCAATCTAGTTCCGCTGATGAACTTGGGAGAAGAAGGGAAAGATAACCACCGATTTAGCATATAACAAGATGAAGAACCACAGATTAGGAGCAGGCTTTTCCCTTACGACTCGGACTTAGAACATTTTTGTGCAAGATATCTTAGGATCTAGTTTATCCTATATGTTTGATTGGGCTAGTAGTACCAATTTTTTTTGTTTAATGTATGTTAGTATAACTTGATGCAATCTATGTAATCGACTATGTAATGTTTTGACTTATCTATCAAACTACTTTTGTGTATTAGTATTATTGCTATAATTACTGTCATGATATATATATATATATTATAGTAGAGGTATGACCCATTGATAGATATTACCTATGAGTAAACAATGAGCGTCACGTTTCACCTTTAGAACGACGATCAAGTCAGACGTGCTAACCTAACGATAGAAGACGTCTTATAAGCTCACGTCATCAACACATCATCAACAACATCATGAACACGTAGGAGAGTTTACACTAGTAACTATGAAAGCTCGTGGCACAGCAGGAATGAAACACGAGAGAATCCACTTGTCGCTGATCAATGTTGGCCAACTACGAACTATGACAAAAGTCAAGTATAGTCACCATGTCAATCAAGGTCCTATATGGAAGGCCATGTCAATCGTCATTACGTCAGACAAATCAAAAACGAAGGAAAGATGCAAGCAACCCCAGAGTTGACAAACGAAACTACGCAGGCCAATGAAGGACGGACCTACAGTTTGAAGTCGGAGATGAAGTACCATTGAAAGTATCAGCCGCTCGAGGCAAAGTGCTATTGGACCCAGAGAAAGGAAGTCAACACCGCGATGCCGCAGACTTCTTACGATTGAATCATCTATCAACTTGGGACACCGTCAACGATGCTAGAAGATCACAACACTTTTTCGAGTGGATACGCTAATCCACAATGTTCTTCGTACCGACATGCTGAGGGATATGTTCACGAACTCGACGAATTATGGATGACGATAACACAGGAGTCAGCCAGAACTTCGTTAACAAGAACGACGCAAACTCAACAAACGACGACAACAAAAGAGTTAACAAGACCATCGCATGAAACGAAAGGCCAACTAGAATTCTCAACATCGTGTCAAGAAGACAGAAAAATGAAGAGAGATTGCTCTAATAAAGATTCAGTGGAGAAACCACAATAAGGACGAAGCGTCTTTGGAGATAAGAGTAAACGACGACACCCCGGCACGATTAGGACAAGCCTAGTACACTTGACTAATACGTTATCTTAAAACCCATCATACGAGATTAGAACCTTGTATGCTTAAGAACTACCTGTTTCAAATTTCGGGGATGAAATTTTTAATAGGAGGTGGATGATGTAATACCCTTGAAAATTAGAAAGTACGAAAATAGATTCCTAAGTTTATTTCCATAATTATCCCTGTACCTTGTGTATTAAATTCGTATTTTTAATATTTGTTGTCATATTATGACTATAAGTTATATTCTATCTAGTGTCGCTTAAGTTATAACTATAGGTTATATTAATTGTTAATCTAAGACTGTTTTAAATTCCATAACTATGGGTTATAGTCATAATATTATTAATTGACGATGAACCTTTTTATATTTTAATTTTATTATCGACGCTCCATTTTAACACCGGACGTTAAAATTAGACCCGGACTAAGATCATTAGACTAAGACTGTAAATCACGAACCCAGACTGAGAGTTGCACGCGAATCTGTAGAAACTGGTAATTCTTGGACTGCACGGCACGTAGTTCCTAGCGACGACTTGCCATACATTTATGGAAATGGGAATATTACCTAATATGGCAATTGTACTACCACACCTCCCTATACCCATTGGGTATTTACTTTTCCTAAACACCTCTCTATATCCATTGGACATCGCTTCCAACCCCTCACATCAATCCCTCTCAAACACCCCTCAACCCATTGGGTATTTCCCCCCAACACTCTCTATTATCTCTTGGATATTCTCTCCAAATCCTCCCATATCCCCATAATTATATAGTATATATATATTATTATATTTTATATATCATATGAGTGTTAGTATATATATATATCAGGTTGGGAGAGAGAGAGAGTAAGTCATTGAGAAGAGAGAGTAGACCCGAGAGAGTGAGAGACCTTAGAGAGAAAGAGAAAAGGAAGAAAAGAAAAATCAACACAAACACTCACCCCCATCCTCTGTCATTCTCTGCCTCACACCCAGAAAACACACACACACACGCATGTGAAGTGGAGAAGAAGAAGGGTGAGAAGGAGAAAAAAACAAAGAAGAAAGAGAAAGGGCCGGACTAATTAGAGAAGAGGTATGGTCTCTCCACCTCCTCTGTGTTTCTATAAATTTGTTTGCACCCAAAAACCGTCAATGATTTTTGAGCCCGATTCGCGTTAGAGGAGAGGCCGGGCTAAGGAGTGAATGACTCATCGGACTCAAGTACAGACGTGAGACCGATGATAGGATTAATACCATTGGGAGGAATCAAGAGAGCCCGATGGGAACATTGGATAGAGGTAAAGATTATCGGGGCTCTGGGAAAACATAACAATCAAGCGTTGAGAGCCCGATGGTGGAATGAAGCAGCAGGAGGCCCAATCGGACACCGCGTAATGAAGATGAGAGTTAAAGTCCGATTGGCCATGGGCGGTTGAAGAAATGTAATCGGGCATGAAGGAAGGCATGGAAACAGATAGAGCCCGATTCATCCAGGGGAATCAGTGACGAGGCCAATTGACTGGAAGGAGAAGGCGGTGCTATCCACAGCTGGCATGATGACGTTATCTCAGAGGGAATTGGAAAGAAGAGTCCGTTTAGGAAAGGAGTTGTTCGTTGCCAGCTGGTGTGGATATCGCAGGTTTTCCTTACCCACAACATTTCTTTTAAATTCTTTTCCATGTCAAGGAGTCGCCACTTAATTTTTAAAAGGAAAAATTAAGAAACCATTTAAAAGGAAACTGATCTTTTGCGAAACCAAAGATAAACTGGGTCCGGGGATTATGGAATGAAAGGGGAAGGAGCCCGGCGGACTAAAACACCCCCTTTCATCCTATCTCACGATAGGCCTCTACTCAACATCCTTTTTAATCAAATTATTAATCTAAGCATGCCCTCAATTAATACATATATAGGTATACATAACACAAGCATGTTGGAAATGGTGTAAAATTGCTAACGGTAAAATATCATTCATAAGTCACATAATTCAACTAGCAAACAATATGATATGCAATAAAGAACTAGAGAACATACCCGGGATCCAGCCGCGAATACCAAACGTGCAATGCATGCAAGAAAAAAAATTTCTAAAAAAGGTCTCTAATTCATATATTCACATAAGGCAAAACCTAAGCTAAGGTGTCGCACA
Source organism: Hydrangea macrophylla (assembly GCA_033977485.1). Lineage (NCBI taxonomy): Eukaryota > Viridiplantae > Streptophyta > Magnoliopsida > Cornales > Hydrangeaceae > Hydrangea > Hydrangea macrophylla. Next base: position 112,546,500 of record CM066999.1, read on the forward strand.
TGGGGTCGAAAAATCAATTAAAATCAATGAAGTAAATTAAACTAGAGAAGGGTTGAGAAATTGTACCTCAAAGCGCTACAAAATAAAGATTAGTACACATGCCTTATACTAGATATAATATCAAAAAGTAATTAATCCTAAGTCATGTTCAATTAAATTCAACTAAGTCCAACTTTATCCAAGAACTAGTTCTAACTATAAGCATCAATGTATATGAATGAATGAATGAATGATTATGAACAAGAATGAGACATGAATTTATTCACTAATTTGGATCACTTAGCCTCTGGATTTAATCTAAATTATCATTATTCAAAACATGGTTTGGGTTTCAAGACATTAAAAGACCATTTGAGTTAAAATAAATAAGATTAGATAAAAACAGTAGCAGTTTTTTATGAATTACAGAGAGCAGGCCAGACGTTCAAAAATAGGAATAAAATACTTTCAACGGTTGGATCTTACTGATTTTTGGATATGTTATGCCTCTGTGAGTCTAGTTTCTAACCCAAAAAGAAAATCAAGGTTTCAACGGTTAGATCTCCGGGAATATGGAAAATACTAGACCTCACTCAGGATTTTGCAACTCTCTGTCCAGAGATCTTGTATGATTTTCTAAAAATAGTAAAAAAAAATGAGAAACACTTAAATCTTTTTAGGGTACCTTCCTAACACATTAAGGTACTTATAAAAAATTATTTGAGACCCCAAAAACTTAATTAAGGTTCTGATTTGTTAATTTCAAAACAGACTTACTATTCTGAAAGTATTTTAAAACTCTGGACAGATTGCAATTAACTCACAAAAACCATGATCCAACCCTTCTAATCACAAGATCTTTATAAAACAAAAATCACAGTGGTAAAACGATGTGTTATTGACATTTTCCCATTGGTTTCACTTAATTTCAACGGTTAGATTTTGAACTAAAAATCTTTGATCAAAAACAGTTTGTAAAATCACTGTTTTCTCTTTGCTAGTTCAACTTTGTTGGTTGACCCCAATTATTAAAAACATGAAGTTGGGGCTCAAACCAAACTACTTCTTCTACCATTTGATGGTCATTGAAGACTAAGAGGCATATGTGCTCATAGATTTTAATAAAATATAGCATGGATTTCACAAGATCCAAAGAACAATGAACTTAAATCCATGGATAAGAGTTTGGATTCAAATCACTACTCCTACCACTTGATGGTCATTGGAGTTTTAAGACACCTTACACTTATGGATCTTGATGAGGTATTGAAATGGACTTCACAAAAATCCTCAAATAAAGAACTCAAACCTATGGACCCAAGCTTGAATTCAACTTATCACTCCTACCATTTGATGGTCATTGGAGTTAGAGACATACTCATATGTAGGTTTTAGACGAAGTATGAAAGAAACTTCTCAAAACCTAAGGGAAAGATTAGTCTAAGCCATGGGAGTATACTTGAACTAACACATTTTCTCCTACCATTTGATGGTCATTGGAGTCTAAATGAAGTTAAAATCTATTCAAACCCCATTGGAATATAGTAAGGATTCCATAAGATTCTTAATGAGGAGGTTCAAGTCATGGATTAAGACTTGAATCTCACTAATTATATGTAGATTAAAATTATGATTCATTCTAATCTCCATATAGATCATAAGATCATAGGAAATTAAGGAATCAAACTCAAAGAGGTTCAATGAGATATGGAAGACCTCATGCACCTTTTGAATGAAATAAAAGTAAGGAAAATCAAAGATTACTTAGAAAACTAAGAACACAAACTCTTCAAAATTGAATTTGTCTTAAACCCAAAGCATTAATTAGATCCAAATTGATGAAATGTCATGAGATTCAATCACAAGTTCTTGGTGGTGTGTGATGAAATGGGATAAGAAGAGAGGTTTTGAAAATGTGAAAAAGTTCCTAGATCTATGAACTTGTGATTGAATTATCCTAATTCTATCAAGGATTAAGAGGTTACCTCTATGACCTCAAGGATTTCTTCAACTTTCTTGTGAAGTTCTTCCAAGATCTTCAAATTCTTCTAAAAACTCTTCAAATTCTTCAAGAAAATTCTTCTCTTCTTCTCAATTCTCTCTATATGATTCTTTTATCTCTCTCTAAATTCAAGTATATGTGTGTGTATTGATTCAAGTATATTCCAAGTATATGAAAAATGAAGATGAAAGTTTGTTTATATAGACCAATATCTCAAGGATAAATGGGTAAATTCGGGTGGAGACCCATGTGCAAAGATTTCTTCTAGAATATGTGAGAAAAGCAGTCTGTTACAGCCAGCGGCAAACGACGGCATCCGGCGGCACTCGCTGAGTGCCGGGCGGCACTCGCTGAATGCCAGGCGGCACTCGCTGAATGCCAGGAGGCACTCAGTGAGTGCCGCCGGGTTTTCCGGGTGCCGGGGCTAACTGAATTTTGCCCTACTTTTAATTTTCAAAAGATATATTGGTGTAAACCAATTTTTTTATTCCATGTATATATATATTTGCATTAAGATCCCCCATGTGCATGGTATCAACCATGTGCATGGTATATATCTAAATATACTACTCTCTTTTGTATTTTCTCCTTTTCTAAGATTTTTACTTATTTATTTTGTCCTCCTATCTCTTTCAAAAGAACTCTTCTTTATTTTTTTATTTTATCCTCTTAAAAACTGGTTCCCAGACTGGGTTTCTCACACGTTCTTCATTGTTTGGGTTTCTCCCGAATACCCAAACTCTCTCTCCTCTTTCTCCTTTTTCTGTTTTTAATTTTGAAATTTGTCTTGAAGAATCAATTGAAGATTTTGAATTTCCTGGAAAATCTTCGAATGTAACCGGCCAAGTCATCATCGGTCTTTTGAGAGGTAACCAATCCCTAGATTTGACGTTTGGTCAAAATTGGGGTGTCTACAGTTTGCCCCTCTTTGACAGAGCTCGTGAAGCAACGCATATCACAAGCGAATGTCAAAGCCTGTGTGAAAGACAAGCCTTTGACCAAATAGTCGAATCCAGGTAAAAACAAAAGTGCGTTGCGAAATCGGGCGCGCAGATAGCCAAATGCTGGTCGTGTTCAAACGTGAGCTGCCTACGTATCCCAATGGGAATCAGACCAGGACGTAGTTCGGGCCAGGGACAATGATACACAAACGCAGGTAGTCACACAGATGAATGCTCTTATCTTATCGTGATGCACGTGCTCATGTAATTTGATATCTTATGCTCCCAAACGTGATGATCCCGAGTCACGTTACTTTTCCTATTATCAGAAATGCACCCTATACGTTGAATTATCCTATTATGATACCGTCCTATTCTAGGAACATCATGATTGATGTATACACATTTCAATATGTGTTTTGAGAATCGTCTGATTGACTGAGATGCGCCTTGCGCCTTACACTCCATAGCCCAGTCAGGAAGCATGCTGGAAGATTGAGCCGCTCTACGCCTTACGCTCCATAATCTTCCAAAATCATCTGATCGACTAAGCCGAATCAGGTAGCACGCAGAGAGATTGAGCAGCTCTATGCTCAAAATCAATCAAAATCATCTGATCGGCTAAGCCGAATCAGGTAGCACGCAGAGAGATTGAGCAGCTCTATGCTCAAAATCAATCAAAATCATCTGATCGGCTAAGCTGAATCAGGTAGCACGCAGAGAGATTGAGCAGCTCTATGCTCAAAATCAATCAAAATCATCTGATCGGCTAAGTCGAATCAGGTAGCACGCAGAGAGATTGAGCAGCTCTATGCTCAAAATCAATCAAAATCATCTGATCGGCTAAGCCGAATCAGGTAGCACGCAGAGAGATTGAGCAGCTCTATGCTCAAAATCAATCAAAATCATCTGATCGGCTAAGCCGAATCAGGTAGCACGCAGAGAGATTGAGCAGCTCTATGCTCAAAATCAATCAAAATCATCTGATCGGCTAAGCCGAATCAGGTAGCACGCAGAGAGATTGAGCAGCTCTATGCTCAAAATCAATCAAAATCATCTGATCGGCTAAGCCGAATCAGGTAGCACACAGAGAGATTGAGCAGCTCTATGCTCAAAATCAATCAAAATCATCTGATCGGCTAAGCCGAATCAGGTAGCACGCAGAGAGATTGAGCAGCTCTATGCTCAAAATCAATCAAAATCATCTGATCGGTTAAGCCGAATCAGGTAGCACGCAGAGAGATTGAGCAGCTCTATGCTCAAAATCAATCAAAATCATCTGATCGGCTAAGCCGAATCAGGTAGCACGCAGAAAGATTGAGCAGCTCTACGCCTTACGCTCCATAATCTTCCAAAAACCATCTGATTAGCGTAGATTCACTTGCGAAAACCAAAGATGCAAATGTGTCATACTTGACCCTTATTTTCCCCTTCCAGATTTACTCTCTTTTTCAAGGGTTATTTTCAAATTTTCCTAAATCTGGAAGCACCCAAATGCGTATCCATTTCATTTCTGGAAGTTGATGGTCTACCATAATCAGATTAGCTTAACTTTTCCAAATCAATTCATTCTTCTTGAATTTAAGAGTCGATCAGACTCAAATCAAATCAATTTTTCAAAATTGGGAGTCAATTTAGACTCCAAACAAATTCAATTTCAAAGAAATCCGGAGCCAATCAGACTCAATTTTCTTATTTTCCAAAATTGGGAGTCAATTTAGACTCCAAACAAATTCAATTTCAAAGAAATCCGGAACCAATCGGACTCAATTTTCTTATTTTCCAAAATTTGGAGTCAATTAGACTCCAATCAAATTCAAATTCAGAGTAATCCAGAGTCGAATAGACTCAACTTATTCTTTTTTTTTTTCCAAAATTGGGAGTCAATTAGACTCCAATCAAATTCAAATTCAGAGTAATCCGGAGTCGAATAGACTCAACTTATTCTTTTTTTCAAAATTGGGAGTCAATTAGACTCCAATCAAATTCAAATTCAGAGATATCCGGAGTCAAATAGACTCAACTTATTCTTTTTTTTTCAAAATCGGGAGTCAATTAGACTCTTATCAAAGTTCAATTTCACAGAAATCCAGAGTTGATTGAACTTTATTAACTTATTCATTGCAAATGGGTGTTTCTTGACAAAATTTTCAACAAGCAGGGGCTAATTCCCATTTACAAAAGGGCTTTAAAACTTATTTTTCAAACCTCAGGGGTCCTTTTGGAACGAGGGAAAATTTATAAGGACATGGGAGCAAAATTCGGGGGTTCTTTTGTAAATAGTGAAATTCAGGGGTAAAAGGGCCACCTGTCATACGCGGCGGCACTCGGTGAAGGGAACCGGCACTCACTGAGTGCCGGCCGGCACTCCACCAAATGCCGGGCGGCATTCAGCAAGTGCCGGCGCCTTTTTGCCGAGTGCCGGCTTGAGCAGCAGTTTGTTTAAAACTTGGTTTCTTCTTCTCTCTCTTTTCATTCTCTCCTCCCTCCTCTCTCGGATTTCTTCTCCAAAATCTCACCTTTTCTTGATTCTTTCTTCAAGAACTACTCACAATCAAGGTATGTTCATAAAGATTACATCTTTGCTTTAATCATTGTGCTTGCAATCATGTTCCTCATGTAATTTGATCTCTCTTCTTCAAATTTTAATATGAACATTGACTTTCTCCTTCTCTTGTTTGTAGATTCTCCAATGGCTAGTGGTTCAGGGTCCTATGGTCCTCCCAAGAAGAAGTACAAACCCAATCCGGTCCACAACTCCTCTTTCTTACTTGCCGACCCTGGGGCGCATCTTTCGGCACGGGCTTTCAATCGATTGGTATATTCCCCAAACCTCCCTCTTTGTAATGCAATGTAATGTATGAAGGAAAAATGCATGTATGAATGTCTCCCTTTTTATGCCCATAGAGTATATGATGATCAATGCATGTATGAATGCATATTTGAACATTCACCCTATTCGCCAATCCCCTCTTTCTTGATTTCTTTGTCATGATTAGGATTCAATGCTTGGTATTGCGCTTCTTCCCTTTTTATTGGACATACTAATCTCATTATTCCGTTTATTCTTTGCGAATGGGTGGTTGTGCTAATCTGAATGAATTTTGCGTATGCTTAATACCTAAAATCCAAACATTGCTTACGACCCATAAACATTTTTGTGCTTAGATTTCGAAAGAGATCCTCTTTTTATTTCAAATCGCCGAGTCGCTTAGACTTTAAAGAAAAGAATTTCATTATTTTCAAATCAACGAGTCGCTTAGACTCATTTTCAAATCAACGAGTCGCTTAGACTCTCAAAGAATTTCTTTATTTTCAAATTGCCGAGTCGCTTAGACTTTAAAGAAAAGAATTTCATTATTTTCAAATCAACGAGTCGCTTAGACTCATTTTCAAATCAACGAGTCGCTTAGACTCTAAAAAAATTTCTTTATTTTCAAATCGCCGAGTCGCTTAGACTTTAAAGAAAAGAATTTCATTATTTTCAAATCAACGAGTCGCTTAGACTCATTTTCAAATCAACGAGTCGCTTAGACTCTCAAAGAATTTCTTTATTTTCAAATCAACGAGTCGCTTAGACTCCAAAGAAAGAATTTTATTATTTTCAAATCAACGAGTCGCTTAGACTCCAAAGAAAGAATTTCATTATTTTCAAATCAACGAGTCGCTTAGACTCTCAAAGAATTTCTTTTTTTTTATTATTTTCAAATCAACGAGTCGCTTAGACTCCAAAGAAAGAATTTCATTATTTTCAAATCAACGAGTCGCTTAGACTCCAAAGAAAGAATTTCATTACATTTATTATTCCCTCCCTTTCTTGTTTTCTTTTCTTTTTCTTTGTTTTGCAGACTCCAGAATTCATCCTCAAGGGACACGGGAGTATGGCCCATGGCCGAAGATGGTACGTGGAGCTCTCTGATGATGTAAGAACCATGGTCAATAACGCTGGATTTGGGCTCTTTGCTTTGCTCCTGGAGAAGAGTACAAATGACCGGACCCACATTCAAGCCTTGGCGGAAAGGTGGTGGGACACGACAAACACATTCCATATGCCTTTCGGGGAGATGACGATGACTCCCCTAGACTTTGCCATGATCACTGGCGTCCCATTTGGTGGCCTCCCCATTGCTCGCTATGACGATCTTCAGAACCGTCATGAAGAAATTATCGACTTACTTGGGGCTCATCCAGGGGATTTTATAGTGCCGGCAAAATGGTTCTTGGATACCTTCAGAGGTCAGGCTTTTACGGACGATCAGATGGCCAGGGCTTTCATCATGTATGTGTTGGGTTGCTCGCTGATGAGCACAAAGGGCGACACCATCAGTCTTGGGTATTTGGCTTCCCTCACAGACATCGGTCGCATCTCCCAATACAACTGGGGAGGGGCAGGGTTGGCCACTCTCTACAATCACATGAGTGAGGTTTCCAGGGGAAATTCCCCTTCTACGGGCGGGTACTGGAGAGCTTGGGAGGTAAAGCTTCAATTCTGTTATTTGTTCATTCATTCATCTCCTTTATTTCATTTTTATTGCATTCATTTCCTCAAAAAAAAAATTTTGAAAACTGAATTTGCCTCTTTATTTTGCCTTGCAAATATGGTCGCATGAATACCTCCGGATGAGAGCTCCCAGTACTCGGGACAACGAGGCTGCTATCATGCCTCAGAGCTTGAAGTGGAGGAAGGAGGCAACGGGCCGAAAAGTCGGGGCTCATGATTTTGTTGGTTACCGGAACCTCCTCATTAATCTGCGTGAGATTCATGTGATATGGAACCCGTGGGCGGCGGCCCTCCCAGAGGTAGGTGAAGCGATTCAGGCGGCGGTGGCCTATTCTAGATTGAGGGTTCTGATGGTGGGTGAGACGTGCCGGGAGTGGTACCTTGGCGAGAGGGTGACTAGGCAGTCTCTTGCTGCCCCAGATTTTTATGTGCCGTGGGCTCCTCCAGCTACTATGAGGAGCACGGAAACCCTGGATCATGATGACCTGGTGGCTGCCTTAGACGGGGAGAACATTGCAAATCTTCTGGATGGGCCAGATGGTTATGCGGCCTTTAGATTGAATTCTCTTATGCACAATTTTCCCCTTATGGATGTCGTCCGGGTAACAAACCTTATTCACATATGTACATATATATTTTTTTTATTTCTGCTTTCTATTCCTTTTTCAATTCTTATTTGCAGCCTGTTCCTGGGGTCGCTGAACCCCCAGCCCTTCCGCAGTGGAACTGGAGCATTCCCATGGTTGACATGGGTCAAGAGACTATGTATCAGCTAACCCCTTACTCTCAGAATGTTCCCACTATCCCTCTGCAATATGATACAGTCCCCCGGGATTATGCTGAAGAGGGTCTGTCCTATGCGCACACCGTCCAGCACTGGGTTCATGGACGTGAATGGAGGGTAAATTCCTCCTCTGCTTGAAACAACTTCTTTATCTTGCAAAAATTCAAACAATCACCATTTTTATTCAGATGATCCCTTTTATTCTAATAACTGTATTCTAATTCTCTCTCTTTTTTTTTTTTAGGCTGATGGAGCAAGGGCCAATGCCGATCTTCAAGCTAGGGCTATGGTATTACACCCCCTTTCTTCTTTTCCCCTTTTTTTTTTTTTTAATTTCATTACTTATTTCACTTATTCTTTCTTACAGGAAGCTGAGATGGCGGCTCTGAGGAGACAAATCCAGGAGTTCCAATTGAGCCAAGGCGACGGCTATCAGGGAGGTGCTGGCGGTAGTGGCCAAGGCGGCGGCTACCAAGGAGGTGATGGAGATGGGGGAGATGGAGGTGATGGTGGAGATGGAGGCGATGGCGGAGCTGGGAGAGGTCAGACAGCTCAGCAAACGCCCAGAAGGAATCCTCGTCGCCGACGAGGGTAGCTTATCTCTCATGCTTCTTATCTTAAAACGTCCCTGCGAGGACGAGAACTTTGAATTTTTCTCTTGACGGATAGATGACATTCATGCATGGTGGCCTGCGAGCCAATTTTGAATTTGTTTATATTCATGCTTGGTTGTTTCCCTAGTTTAGCTTTAAGCCTTATTCCTTTAGAATATGAACGCCTTTTGATTTTATTTGGTGAATGGTGCAAAACAATTGATGCTGGGATGATGATTGGTGAAAATCTGTTCAAATTTTATGCAGGTTCAGGCTGATTATGGTTACAAACTGATCCATGAGCCTTTTAAACCTGGGCCGGCACTCAGTGAGGCTGGGCGGCACTCAGTGAATGCCGTGCGACATTCTGCGACTGCCGGCCGGCACTCAGTGAGTGCCGCTACTTTACATCGAGTGCCGGTCCAGTCCCTTTTTCTATATAAGCCACCATTTACTCACTTTTTCAGTTTTATTCAAGATTTCTAGAGCCCTTTGCCCTCTTTGCACTCAAACTTTTCCTTCCATATTCTCCACCTTCCCTCATGGCCCTCATCAGTTCCGATACTCTATATCCATGGATGGATTCCCTTTCCGGTATTGATCGACTCAATTTTGAGTCTCACCGACTGACTGATCTTTTCGCATTTCGCCACATGGCTCTAAACGAGGACTTGCTTCGAGCAGCTATCATGTGTTGGGACCCTTCTCTTCACGTCTTTCGGTTTGGTCACGAGGAGGTCTGTCCCCTCTTTGAGGAGTTTAGCGCCATCCTTCATACTGATCCGTATGCCGATTTGGTCATTCCACAGATTCAGGCGGGATATATCCAGGATTTATCGGCCCTTCTGGGCATTTCTCGGGGCGTGGCCGGCTCCTTTGTTCATGACCGACATATTGATTTTGACCGCCTATCCTCCACTTATGCACCTATTGGCGATCCTGATGATGGGAGGTATCAGGTCATCAGGCGAAACACCCTCTCTTTGGGGATGCTTTCATACTTCTTATTTCAGTCCTCCACTGATACCCTGATTCCGGTCGTCTGCAGTCTCCGGGAGATGCAGAGTGCCGTTATGCTCATTCTGGGGGAGACTTTGCTAGGCCTGGATCATGCGCACACTGCGGGGACGATGCTGCTTTCGGGATCACCATACATTTTGCAGATTTGGCTCTTTGAGCGTTTAGGGTTCTTTACTCACCTCCCCCTCGGGAGACTGCTCCCTTATGATCGTATGGGCGCCCGTTACCTTTCCCGCACGGTTACTAGCTGGCTTGCTTGGTTTCGAGGCTTGAGTTACGAGGACATCTGCTGGATATGCCCCCGATGGTCTTATTGTTCCGTCGCGGTTCGACTTCCTGGGCGTCCCGGGATTTGGTTGACTGGTCTGCGAGTTACCACCTTTTACATTCCCAGCCGGGTAACCCGCCAGTTCGGCTTGCTCCAGGATGTCCCCGATGTTATTACTGCTGATTTCTTGAGGAGCTCTGTTCTACGTCCTTCGACCGTGAGGATATTTGCAGAGGCTTGGCATGATAGGGTATCAGCTCCATTCCGGAGGATTCCAGCTTCAACTGTCCCGACCGCAGAGTATTTGCTCGAGATTCAGTCTCTGGTGATGGGGTAGCTTCTAGATAGACGAAGTAAAAGGAACAAAGCAAGATTGTAAAAGTTTTTTGACAAATTCTGCTTAACTTTTGCTAGGTTTATTTTGCTGTGATGCATTTTTTTTTTTTGTTTTTTTTTTTTTTTTTTTTTGAAATTGCCCTAATCATGAAAAATCAAAGTTAGCACTTTTTTAATTTCTTTGGGTTATGAATAGTTTTCCATTCAATGTCTCCTTCAGCTTTTGTTGCTCTTTCATGAGTCTTGCTTAGTTTTAATCCCTCTATATAATGAATTCTTGTTTGCTTCCACATGATGCACATTTTGATAGCCAGTAGATCCAGAAATGGGTTTAAGCTTTGTCTGGGTTCATTGGTTCTAGCAAACGAAGTTTGCCCCTGGTTTTAGGATTTAGATGTGGTTCTTGGGCAAACGCAAGTTTGCCCCTAGTTTGGTATGGTGAAAGCTTGGGACTCTTGGGCTTTGGATCGAGGGCCTTGTGGGCCCGCCTACTTATCCCCGAACGGGTATCAGGTCCGCAGTAGTTCAGCTAAGGCTAGGAAGAACACACGTACATATTTTGTGACCGAACCGAACAGGTTGCCTACGTATCCCCTAACGGGAATCAGGTCAAGCGTAGTTCATCGATTCTGGAGGTTTTGAAAGGCAAGGTTTCAAGCAAAGTATTTTTTGAGGCGATCGAGGTTGATTGGTTGTTTAAACTCAACTCCATCTAGGTCCATGAGATAGGCAGCTCCCCCGGAGAGGAGTGTCTTGATGATATATGGTCCGACCCAGTTGGGTTTGAATTTTCCTCGTGGGTCATAAACGGGCGCTTTAAGTTCTTTGAGAACCAGGTCGCCCTCAGCAAGCTTCCTTGGGCGGACCTTTTTGTTGAAAGCACGAGCTATCCTTTTCTGATATCCCCGAGTATGGTTTACAGCAGCCAATCTCTTTTCATCAAATAACATCAATTCCTCATATCTCCCCCGCAACCATTCTAATTCATTTACTTCGCATTATGCCAGAACCCTTAGAGATGGTATTTCAACTTCCACTGGTAAAACAGCCTCCATCCCATAGACCAACGAGTATGGTGTAGCCCCGGTTGAGGTTCTCACGGAAGTTCGATATCCCCACAAAGCGAAAGGTAATTTTTCATGCCAATCCCTGTATGTATCCGTCATTTTCCCCAGGATTGCTTTCACATTTTTGTTTGCGGCCTCTACTGCTCCATTTGTTTGCGGTCTGTATGGTGAGGACTGGTGGTGGGTAATCCTATTCTTCTCTAGAAATGGAATGACTTCTCCTTGAAAATGACTCCCATGGTCAGAAATAAGCTCATTTGGTACCCCATATCTGCAGATTATACTCTTCTGGATAAAATTCACCACATCTTTTGCTCTCAGAGTTGCGTATGATGTTGCTTCTACCCATTTGATAAAGTAGTCTATTGCCACAATTATGTACCGGTGCCCATTTGAAGCTTTCGGAATTACTTCCCCAATGATATCGATACCCCACACAAAGAACGGCCAAGGGGTGGTCATGCTGTAGAGCTGGGAAGGTGGGGTATGCATTAAATTTGCATGAACCTGACATTTATGGCATCTTCTAACATACTCACAGCAATCCTTTTCTAAGGTCGTCCAGTAATATCCCTGTCGAATTATCTTTTTGGCCAACATATGTCCATTCATGTGGGGCCCACAGACTCCTTCATGTACTTCTTCCATCATTTTCCTTGCCTCCCTTCCATATAGACATTCTAAGTTATAACCGGTGTAGGACTTTTTCCACAATTTTTTCGCATAGATTACAAATTGAGCCGAAAATCTACGAATTGCTTTCTTATCTTTCTCTGAAGCTCCTCCGGGGTATTCTCCTTTCTCAACAAAGTTCCAAACATCTATATACCACGGCGTCTCATCCTCTCTCTCTTCTCCAATGGCGGCGATGGTTTCATACGAAGGTCGGGTTCTTTCTTCAATAGACAAGGGAATCATGGAGACTCCTACAGGAATTTGGATCATTGAGGCTAAGGTTGCTAAGGAATCTGCCAATTGGTTTTCCTCACGGGGAAGGTAATAGAATGAAATTCTTTTGAACTGCACCTTCAGACTCTCTAGGTATTCATGGTAAGGTCTCAATTTCTCATGCTTAATTCTCCAGTCACCCCTCACTTGTGATATTATCAGATTAGAGTCTCCGAAAACATCAATCTTTTCTACTCCCAAAGCCAAGGCTGCTTCTATCCCAATTATACAGGCTTCATACTCTGCCGTGTTATTAGTTGAATTATACTTGAGCTTAACGGCCAATGGAGTGGGGGCTCCGCTAGGTGATATGAGGATAATTCCTACCCCGTACCCTATTTGATTAGCTGCTCCATCGAAGTACATTTTCCAAAGGCTCTCTTTTACTTCCATTACTTCTTCATCTGGGAACTTAAATTCCCCCTTCTCTTCGGACTCTATGGCGAGGTCAGCTAAATACTCGGCGACGGCTCTCCCCTTGACAGATTTGGAAGTGACATATCTAATATCGAATTCAGCCAGCATCATGGTCCAACGGGATATCCTACTGGTTAGGGCAGGTTTTTCAAAAAGGTATTTGAGTGGGTCCATTCGGGATATCAGGGTGATAGGGAAGGCTAACATGTAATGCCTAAGGTGACGGGTACACCACACCAGGGCCCAACAAGCTTTCTCTAATGGTGAATAGTTCAACTCATATCCGGTCATCCTCTTACTCAGGTAGTATATGGCTTTTTCCACACGCCCCTCTTCCTCTTCCTGGGCCAGCATGCACCCCATGGAGTTCTCAGTTACGGATAGGTATAGCAATAAAGGTTTTTCGGGCTTAGGAGGCGATAAGACAGGTGGGTTTTGAAGGTAGGTTTTGATCTTTTCAAAGGCTTTTTGGCATTGGTTATCCCATTCGAATTTCTCCCCTTTTCTCAACAATTTAAACAATGGGTCACAGGTCATGGTGAGTTTGGATATGAAGCGACTGATGAACTGTATTCTTCCTAGGAACCCTCTCAACTCCTTTTCGTTCTTTGGTGGTGACATTTCGGTTATGGCTTGAATCTTGGTAGGATCTACCTCAATTCCTCTCTGGGTGATTAGAAATCCCAGTAATTTTCCAGTGGTGACTCCGAAGGTGCATTTTTGCGGATTTAGCCTCATCCCGAACTTTCTCAGCCTTTCAAAAAACTTTCTTAATGCTTTCAGATGCCCTCCTCTTTCCTTAGACTTTACTATCATGTCATCCACATATACTTCTACTTCTTTGTGAATCATGTCATGCAGTAGCATAGTAGCAGCTCTCTGGTAGGTCGCACCTGCGTTCTTAAGCCCAAATGGCATCACCCTGTAACAATAAGTCCCCCAAGGTGTGATGAAAGTTGTTTTCTCTCTATCCTCTGGTGACATTAAGATCTGGTTGTACCCCGAAAATCCATCCATGAAAGACAGAAGTTCATGCCCTGCGGTATTATCTACTAATACGTTGATGTGGGGTAAAGGGAAATCGTCCTTAGGGCTAGCTTTGTTCAAATCTCAGAAATCTACACATACCCTAACACGACCATCCTTTTTAGGAACTGGCACAATATTGGCGACCCAATCAGGATACTCGGTGACAATCAAGAATCCGGCTCTCAATTGCTTTTCAACCTCCTCTTTCACTTTAAGCGCCCATTCAGGCCTCATTCGCCTCAATTTTTGTTTCACGGGTTTTGAATTTGGGAAAAGGGGAATATGGTGTTGGACAATTTCTGGATCAATTCCTGGCATATCATCATAGGACCATGCAAAGACATCTTTGAATTCTTTTAATAGATTGATTAATTCTTCGCTTTCCTCATTGTTAAGTGTGGAGCCAATAGAAACATTTTGTGGATTACCTTCATTTTCCAGATTAATGGTTAAAGTGCTTTCCATGATTTTGCATGCAGGTTCATTTTCTTTTTCAATTAATTTTTGTAATTCATGAGGTATTTCATCACATGCATCACAGTTATTATTATGCACAGTCAAGTAAGCAGAATTAGTCACATTCTCATTAACTTTCTTGGGAGCAATTACAACAGACATAGAAATGGAAAGACGCCTCATTTGGGCTAATACAGACTCTGGGTGAGGGGGGTACTTATCACTAGACTCAAAGACCCACTCTTTCTTGCTTTCCCCTCCCATATCAGCGATGAAATGATCTTCCCTTTCCTCTTCTTGGGTGACCTCCTCTATTTCCACTTCCTCTTGTTTTCCTCCATATGCTGGCTTCTCCCTTTCTTTATTTCCATTACTGTCTTCTTTACCCCGACTTTTCTCTCCTTCATCCTTCATCTCTGCAGAGCTCCCTTTTTTGATCTTCTCGTGTCCTTCTTCTAGCAGGTTCTTCATTGCCGAGCCATCCATAGTACAGACCCAATCTTGAATAATGGCGGATTTCGCAGGCTGTTGAAGATAAGGGTCCTCATAATCAGAGAAGTCCTGCGCAAAGAAGATCTCGAGTCCCGGTTTCATACGCTTCTCTGCTTCATCCAACCATGGCTCTGGAAAACCACAAAACGGAAAATCTTCCCCTTGCTTGACGAAGTATCCATTAAGAGTTTTCAGGTATGGTTTCATCGGTGCATCCGTTGCTTTCTTCTTCTTCTTCAACTCTTCCTTGGTTGGCGAGTATCCTAGCCCATGGGTGTGGGTTTGTGTAACAATATTTGGGAAATCTGACAATCCTTGGTGTTTCTTACCTAAACCCATTCCAGGGAAGAACTCCATTTTTCTCATGATCCCGGCCACCAATGGACTGGCGTATTGATCAAAATACAGCGGTAAAAACTCCTTCGGCTTCCCCTCTTCTATGACATTAATGAACTCAAACCCACCCAAACTTGCTTCACCTTCTTGCATCTGTACTTCTAAAATCGGAGCACTTGATGAGGCCCCAGACACATTTATCCAGCTATCCCCCAGAAGATCGCATACCTTGTTCTTCCAAATGTATTTAACTTTCTGATGGATGGTTGATGGAATGGCACCCAAACTATCAAGCCACGGCCTTCCCAAAAGCAGGTTAAATGATGCAGGAATGTCAATGATTTGGAATTCTGTTTCCCTTTCACCAGTCCCGACAGAGAGATTCAGAAAGATGATCCCCATCACTGCCCGTAGAGTATTATCATAAGCCCTCACCTTTTGTTCCGATGGTATAAATGTAGATTCATCAAGCCCCATCTTTTTAGCTGTTCGAAAAGGACATACATTTAATGCAGACCCGTTGTCGACGAGGCAAGCAGGTAGAGAATTTCCTAGACACTCAACGGTGATGTGCAACGGCTTATTGAAAACAGGTCCCCCGGGAGGTAAGTCGGCTTCAGAGAATGATATAGCAAGGGTTGGACTTCTACCGATCATACCGACGAGATCTTCCGGAGTAACATTGATGGAGACGTCCGACTGATTGAGAGCGTCAAGGACTGCTTGCCTATGGCGCTTGGAAGCGATCAACAACCCCCAAATAGTGATATTTGCCTGTGTCTTCTTCATTTGTCTTAAGACTCTGTCCTCCTCTTCTTCCTCGTTCAGTTTCCCCTTTCCTTTATTCATTTCCTGTTCCGGGTGATCCTCCTCAAGTTCATGTGGTTTAAAATGTCTCCCAGATCGTGTGAGGTGACTGATTCCTTCTTTAACCCAAAGTCCATCCCATGCCTCAGTAACTTCCACACCTTCCTCTTCACTCTCATACCAAAGGTCCTCCTTAACTTTATTGTGATTCTGAATATCGTCCCCTTTGTACCAAAGTAAATTATCAGCTTCAGGTGCCCACCAATTTGCGTCACCAGTCTCTTCTATTTCTTTCCCTTTGCCTTCATCTACCAGCCCTTTTAGAGTGCAGATCTGTGAATCCTCCAACATCTGATAAGCTTTTTTCGGACTTCCCAACTTAGTAATCAATGCTGATGGATCAAAAGAGTTCTCCCCATTTCCCAAGTAGTAAATTCTGGGTGGTGGTACGGCATGATGTTCTGGTAGCGGATTCCTGGTAACATTTGGCGGGTTGGTGGGTGGTTCAGATATTATTTTCTTGTCAATCAAATCTTGAATCTCATGCCTTAGTCTTAAACACCGGTCAGTTGAGTGCCCCTGCTCTTGATGGAACTTGCAATATAAATCAGATTTGAAATTTGGAGGCGGTGGATTTAGTCTGGGTCGCGGCTCTAGTAGGCGGAGATGTCCTTTTTCCACCAGCCTATCGAGAGCCGTGGACAAGGATACTCCCAACTCTGAAAACCTCCTTAAAGGCTTATCCCCTCCCCTCTTTGGGTAATTTCTGGTTATATCAAACTTTTTCTCAGGTTCGCTCAGTGCGTTCACATCCGTAGATCCTGAATGACCTCCCGAATGTCCCCCTCCTGCTCCATAGTTCGGTCGTCTGTACCTGTTCACTGGCTCCTCTTTTTTGATGACCCCTTCTTGTATCGCATCTTCGATTCTGGTTCCTACGTCAAACACCTCGGTGAAGGTATTGAGGGATTGGAACCTCATCTTCTCCTGATAAACGGGTTGGAGGTTCTTCATCAGCATTCGGATTTGCTCTTTTTCAGTCGGCCTTTGTATCATCTTAGCAGCCTTTCCCCTCCATCGGCTTAGAAATTCAGCAAAAGATTCTTTGTTCCCTTGTCGGGTAGTTTCCAAATCCCTGATAGTAACATCCAGATCTTGGTTGTATTCGTATTGGGCCACAAACGCTTTTACCACTTCTTCCCAATTTCTAGTCTTCCCTGGCTCCAGAGTGAGATACCAAGACAAAGCAGCCCCAGTTAAAGTCTGTTGAAACAAGACTGCCATCATGCCAGTGCTTAGACCGCTAGGCTGAAATGCCCCTATACACATTCTGATGTGGCTGCGAGGGTTCCCTGTTCCATCAAACTTATCGAATACAGGCATTTTGAATCCTGCGGGCAATACCTCACAAACCCCCTCATACAACCCTTCTAACTCTAACAAATAGGTGTCAACTCCCTGGGCTTTTCGGACCACCCTTTCCAACTTCTCCATTTTCTCAGTCATCAGCTTGTCTTTCTCAGTCCTTTCCTTTTCTAGTTTTTCCCTTGCTTCAATCCCTTCTGTTTCATCAAACCAATCTTCATCCCTGTGAGGAGGATCATTGCCTTGCTGCTGTCGTGCTAGTGCTTCTATCATGGTCATCATTCTAGTCATTTGACCTGCTTGCTGTTCCACCATTGTCCTTAATTCTGTCATTTCCCTCGCATTTGCCTCTTGTGCCATCTCTTTTCTCACTAGTCTTGCAGTAGGATCTCTGTACCAAGCTATGCTCGTAGTTGATTCTATCTTTTTACCTACAACCATATTTGTTTCAATTATCTTAACAACTTTTCTTCCTTTTTTACCATTATTTCTTTCACTTTTATTATTGATTTATATGCTTTCATGAATGATTCATATGCCACACAGATGCAAATGCATGTGTGTGTGTGTGCCTATTCTATATGCAAAATAAAAAGAAAATTCTAATCCTAACACATAAACACATAAGCACATAAAATCCTCATCCATGTTGAGGTGTGCTAATTTTCTCCTTTCATTGTGATCCTCTTTACCCTTTCAAGGTTTTCAAATTTAGAATTTTTGAAATCCATTTGACAAGTATTTCCCCTAGATGATGGGATCTTTTCAAAATTCCTTAAGAAGCTTTCCTTTGAAAACAACAACATTTCTAAACAAAAGATGATTGGGTTGAAACTTTCCTTTTGAAATTTATTTGAAAATGATTTCTTTAATTGCAGAGATTTCTTGGATTATATTCCTTAACAAAAAGGTGATTAGGTCCAAATTTTGCTTTGAAAAAGCATTCCGTTAGTTGGTAAAACTTTTCAAACCTTTTCAAGAATTTTGGGTTCCAAGAATTTTAGGTTCTTCCTTCAAATATGGTTGATTTGAAATTTTAATCCAAAAGTGAACTCCAAAAAATTTTGAAAGAGTGATTGAATGCCTTGGAATAAAGATACCAAAAATCTATTTGCTTCCAAAAACGTATTTAAAATTCTTTGGGTAGGAGGATCACATGATCGGATTGTTGTCATACTCTTCATGAATTCGGATGCATACAAGGTCAATGATGCTTAGCTTAGCAAGATGTAAGAGATGTAATCACATAATCAAGATCTAGCATGTTCCCAAATGTCGTGGGACATGAGAAGGAATTGCTAAAAGGTGATTAAAGGGTTACACATCTTTTATCAAGCAAGCATCGTCATCATCTCAAATAATCCCTTTCGGGCGTACAAAACTCCCTAGCACATAAATCCTAATCAAGAATTGATTCCCTAATTTTGAAAGGTTCTATAGAAGCTATCATGCGTAGGCCGGGTTTTGGTCAAATAAGGGACCCTTGACACACACCCGATAGGATGCTTCATATACCAACACATGGTACGAGATCAAGGGTGATCACACGGCCCCATGATGGCTTGACCGACCGGGTTGCCCCGAGCCTCCAAGGTCATAGTTCCATGCAATCGACAGGCGAAACATGCAAGTGCAATGCAACGGGCACACAAAAATTAATTAATTCGATTAAAAGGATGCTTTCAAGTCTAATCCTCGAGCGAACCCAAAATCAGAAATCCTGGTCTGCGAAACCAGAGATTCTGGGTTCGATCCCCAGCAGAGTCGCCAGAATGTGGATATCGCAGGTTTTCCTTACCCACATCATTTCTTTTAAATTCTTTTCCATGTCAAGGAGTCGCCACTTAATTTTTAAAAGGAAAAATTAAGAAACCATTTAAAAGGAAACTGATCTTTTGCGAAACCAAAGATAAACTGGGTCCGGGGATTATGGAATGAAAGGGGAAGGAGCCCAGCGGACTAAAACACCCCCTTTCATCCTATCTCACGATAGGCCTCTACTCAACATCCTTTTTAATCAAATTATTAATCTAAGCATGCCCTCAATTAATACATATATAGGTATACATAACACAAGCATGTTGGAAATGGTGTAAAATTGCTAACGGTAAAATATCATTCATAAGTCACATAATTCAACTAGCAAACAATATGATATGCAATAAAGAACTAGAGAACATACCCGGGATCCAGCCGCGAATACCAAACGTGCAATGCATGCAAGAAAAAAAATTTCTAAAAAAGGTCTCTAATTCATATATTCACATAAGGCAAAACCTAAGCTAAGGTGTCGCACATGGGGTCGAAAAATCAATTAAAATCAATGAAGTAAATTAAACTAGAGAAGGGTTGAGAAATTGTACCTCAAAGCGCTACAAAACAAAGATTAGTACACATGCCTTATACTAGATATAATATCAAAAAGTAATTAATCCTAAGTCATGTTCAATTAAATTCAACTAAGTCCAACTTTATCCAAGAACTAGTTCTAACTATAAGCATCAATGTATATGAATGAATGAATGATTATGAACAAGAATGAGACATGAATTTATTCACTAATTTGGATCACTTAGCCTCTGGATTTAATCTAAATTATCATTATTCAAAACATGGTTTGGGTTTCAAGACATTAAAAGACCATTTGAGTTAAAATAAATAAGATTAGATAAAAACAGTAGCAGTTTTTTATGAATTACAGAGAGCAGGCCAGACGTTCAAAAATAGGAATAAAATACTTTCAACGGTTGGATCTTACTGATTTTTGGATATGTTATGCCTCTGTGAGTCTAGTTTCTAACCCAAAAAGAAAATCAAGGTTTCAACGGTTAGATCTCCGGGAATATGGAAAATACTAGACCTCACTCAGGATTTTGCAACTCTCTGTCCAGAGATCTTGTATGATTTTCTAAAAATAGTAAAAAAAAATGAGAAACACTTAAATCTTTTTAGGGTACCTTCCTAACACATTAAGGTACTTATAAAAAATTATTTGAGACCCCAAAAACTTAATTAAGGTTCTGATTTGTTAATTTCAAAACAGACTTACTATTCTGAAAGTATTTTAAAACTCTGGACAGATTGCAATTAACTCACAAAAACCATGATCCAACCCTTCTAATCACAAGATCTTTATAAAACAAAAATCACAGTGGTAAAACGATGTGTTATTGACATTTTCCCATTGGTTTCACTTAATTTCAACGGTTAGATTTTGAACTAAAAATCTTTGATCAAAAACAGTTTGTAAAATCACTGTTTTCTCTTTGCTAGTTCAACTTTGTTGGTTGACCCCAATTATTAAAAACATGAAGTTGGGGCTCAAACCAAACTACTTCTTCTACCATTTGATGGTCATTGAAGACTAAGAGGCATATGTGCTCATAGATTTTAATAAAATATAGCATGGATTTCACAAGATCCAAAGAACAATGAACTTAAATCCATGGATAAGAGTTTGGATTCAAATCACTACTCCTACCACTTGATGGTCATTGGAGTTTTAAGACACCTTACACTTATGGATCTTGATGAGGTATTGAAATGGACTTCACAAAAATCCTCAAATAAAGAACTCAAACCTATGGACCCAAGCTTGAATTCAACTTATCACTCCTACCATTTGATGGTCATTGGAGTTAGAGACATACTCATATGTAGGTTTTAGACGAAGTATGAAAGAAACTTCTCAAAACCTAAGGGAAAGATTAGTCTAAGCCATGGGAGTATACTTGAACTAACACATTTTCTCCTACCATTTGATGGTCATTGGAGTCTAAATGAAGTTAAAATCTATTCAAACCCCATTGGAATATAGTAAGGATTCCATAAGATTCTTAATGAGGAGGTTCAAGTCATAGATTAAGACTTGAATCTCACTAATTATATGTAGATTAAAATTATGATTCATTCTAATCTCCATATAGATCATAAGATCATAGGAAATTAAGGAATCAAACTCAAAGAGGTTCAATGAGATATGGAAGACCTCATGCACCTTTTGAATGAAATAAAAGTAAGGAAAATCAAAGATTACTTAGAAAACTAAGAACACAAACTCTTCAAAATTGAATTTGTCTTAAACCCAAAGCATTAATTAGATCCAAATTGATGAAATGTCATGAGATTCAATCACAAGTTCTTGGTGGTGTGTGATGAAATGGGATAAGAAGAGAGGTTTTGAAAATGTGAAAAAGTTCCTAGATCTATGAACTTGTGATTGAATTATCCTAATTCTATCAAGGATTAAGAGGTTACCTCTATGACCTCAAGGATTTCTTCAACTTTCTTGTGAAGTTCTTCCAAGATCTTCAAATTCTTCTAAAAACTCTTCAAATTCTTCAAGAAAATTCTTCTCTTCTTCTCAATTCTCTCTATATGATTCTTTTATCTCTCTCTAAATTCAAGTATATGTGTGTGTATTGATTCAAGTATATTCCAAGTATATGAAAAATGAAGATGATAGTTTGTTTATATAGACCAATATCTCAAGGATAAATGGGTAAATTCGGGTGGAGACCCATGTGCAAAGATTTCTTCTAGAATATGTGAGAAAAGCAGTCTGTTACAGCCAGCGGCAAACGACGGCATCCGGCGGCACTCGCTGAGTGCCGGGCGGCACTCGCTGAATGCCAGGCGGCATTCTCTGAATGCCAGGAGGCACTCAGTGAGTGCCGCCGGGTTTTCCGGGTGCCGGGGCTAACTGAATTTTGCCCTACTTTTAATTTTCAAAAGATATATTGGTGTAAACCAATTTTTTTATTCCATGTATATATATATTTGCATTAAGATCCCCCATGTGCATGGTATCAACCATGTGCATGGTATATATCTAAATATACTACTCTCTTTTGTATTTTCTCCTTTTCTAAGATTTTTACTTATTTATTTTGTCCTCCTATCTCTTTCAAAAGAACTCTTCTTTATTTTTTTATTTTATCCTCTTAAAAACTGGTTCCCAGACTGGGTTTCTCACACGTTCTTCATTGTTCGGGTTTCTCCCGAATACCCAAACTCTCTCTCCTCTTTCTCCTTTTTCTGTTTTTAATTTTGAAATTTGTCTTGAAGAATCAATTGAAGATTTTGAATTTCCTGAAAAATCTTCGAATGTAACCGGCCAAGTCATCATCGGTCTTTTGAGAGGTAACCAATCCCTAGATTTGACGTTTGGTCAAAATTGGGGTGTCTACAGCTGGATTGAGACGTCTGATCCCTAAATTGAAGGGATTGATTCAATTGAGTCATGGATAAGGAAGGTCTTCAATTAACCAATCAACTAATCAGCTTGGAGCGCAAGCGAAGGAGTTATTGTCCAAGTAGAAGTTGTATAAGGCTGCTATAAATATAAGGCAGGCTACACAAGCAAAGGACTCCGCGTCTCTCTCGAAACAGCATACACAACATTCAGAGTATCCAGCATATTCGAAGCATTCAAAACAGTTTCTCCAAGTCTTTGTTTTTTCAGCTTTAATAGCAATTAGGTCTGTCCTTTTGTTATTTTTCTTTTTGTTCTTTTGAATATTCAGCCTTTTCTGGTGTGTTCTTGAGATCTGTTTAGTTTTTCCAAGCATTTAATAAAATCTGTTTTATTAAACCGTTTTTGATTTTGTTTACCTGTTAAACTTGATACTTTTTAGCTTGTGCGCTTCAGTACTGCTAAAGAACTTACAGTGAGGGTACTTTCCTACTCACTATACACAATCACCCTGTTTAGAAGTTAGATTCATCAAAGCCTTGTGTATCACTCACACAAGCGGATAGGAAATTAGTTTGCACGTACACACACACATACACACACACACACACACACACCGAACCACAGATTGATTCTGGCACGCCGGCGCAAATTACAGTAAACATTTTTGGCACGCCCGGTGGGACCCACAGTGTCAAACCATGCCTCCGAAGAAAGACAAGCAGGCGACGAAGAACGGCCAGGACGATCAGCCCACGGACCCACCTCTGGAAGAGAGCACCGACCATTCTCCACAAGATGGCAGTGTCACGCTCGAGGCAATATCAGAGGCCATGAGAGCTAACGTTGAGCCCATGTGGCAGGAGTACAACGCGCTCATAGGCTCCATGGGCAATCTCAAATCGGTCATGAACCAAACGGCCGATGTTCATAAGAGTCAGGTTGAATTGGTCCTAGAAACCAGGACCACCCACATAAAGTTGGACCGCCTTACGGAAGCAATCAGAAGGCTGGTTGAAACCTATAAGGCCGGAAGCAACAAAGAACAGGTCAACGGATCGGGCTCGGGCACACTGCTTGAGTCCGATAAGCCGAAAGATCCACCTTATGTCTGTCCGAACCTAAGGGTTGGTAATGGCTCAGGTAGGCAGTCTGAGTCATAGACCGGCATGACAAGCGGAGTGGTAGTCACCGATCCCAATGGATCGGCGACACCAGGTTTTGGTAGATCCACAGGCCACACTGAAAGTTCAGTCGGCCACACACAGCCCCTAGGTCACGGCCGTGGGGGACAAAGGAACAACGGTGGATTTTGGACCCATCAGGCCCACAACCAACAGCACGGACCGCCTCCGTTGGTACCCCCGATAAGGAATGTTCAGCCCGCAGCTCAACCCATCAATAGGGAGGAGCTGGTAGCGGCCATACACGAAGAGTATGGCCCGTTTATGCGAAGACTGGAAAGGCTGACCTACAGACGGCCGTACCCCCCTGAAATTGACCAAGTCATATTTCCTCAGGGGTACAAGGTACCGAATTTCACTCTATTTTCTGGAGAGAGTGAACAGTCCTCAGTTGAGCACATTGGCCGTTTTATTGTTCAATGCGGCCATATGGGTCACAGTGACCCATTAAAGTTACGACTATTCCCAAACTCGCTAACGCGCATGGCGTTTTTGTGGTACGTTAATCTCCCAGCCAATTCGGTGTTAACTTGGCAAGGGATGGAAGAACTATTTCACGGCCAGTTCTATAGGACTGAGCCCGAGACATCGCTGGCAGATTTGTCCAGGATGATGCAACTAGTAGGGGAGACCGTGGAAACCTACATTGCCCGTTTCCGAAAGGCAAAATATCGGTGTAAGACAGTTTTGCCCGAGGAGGAGTATGCAAAAATGGCCATGGGGGCATGTCCTTTGAGCTTCGCAAGAGGTTTGAGGGAACTGACTTCCGTGACCTATTCGAGCTTGCCACACGGGCCGGTCGTTACGAGCGTATTCTTTTGGATGAGCAGGAGAAGTAGAACTCTTCCAAGGGAACATATTATAAAGACCCCAATTACGAGGTCCACTTAGCAGAGTGTGACCTTGAAGTAGAAAGCGATATGGCCGAGTTGATTTGCAAACGGCCAATCGTATGCAACGCCTTGAACAAGCCTGTTAATAATAACGATGCTGCAAAGAAAATGGCGTTCGAGGCGGGAAAAAACTATACTTTTGATATAACTATGGCTGATCAAATATTCGATGCCCTGTTGGCCGATAAAGTGATCAAGCTAAGTGAAGGTCATCGGATCCCAAAGGCCGATGACATAAAAAATAAAGAGTACTGTAAATGGCACAATTCTTGGAAGCACTCTACTAACAATTGTGTTGTTTTTTGCAATTTTATACAAGAAAACGTGGAGAAGGGAGTCTTCAAATTCTCGGACAAAGCTATGGGGATCGATTCAAATCCTTTTCCTCAGATTACGGGCACTAACATGGTGATGCCCGATCTAATCAAGCTTTCAAGGTCGAGATCGAAGATAGACTTGTCTGACGGAGAGTTTGTGCCAAAACAAAGGGAGGGTAAGCAAATTGCTATTTCGGCCACTGATGGGCCGAAGATGACAATACATGACCTCCAGAAGAGCTATCAAGAACGCAAGGCAGAAGCCCATAAGGCCGAGGAAGAAATGACCAAATCCAGTACGGACAATCTGATAGCTGATCTACGGCGACAACTGGAATTCATCGAACAAGGCCTTTGCCCGAGGTGTAAGGCTGATGTCAAGAAGGAAGTCTCGAGCCCGAGTAAGAGGCCGAAAAGCCATGAAAATCGGGAATCAAGCCCGAGACGGTCTATTTATGAGAGATTGTCACTACCATGGCAAGGTCAGGCCAAGCCCGAGTGGCGGGCAAAACATCCGTTGGTGCAGCGAGTCGGCCAAGGCGAATCCGGCCAACTGGGGGCAAGAAGTTCCCAGGCAATCCCAAGGCCTCAGATGCAAGCAACAACCTCTGGCAGGAGCCCGAGGATGGTGCTACCACCTCGGGTAGAAGATCAAAAGTGGCATAGGGTTGAACACTCTAAATTCCCAGCACGACCACAATATAGCAAGTCCCAAAAAAGGAGGTATCAGAGAATGAGACAGGCCGAGCGAGAGCGTCAGTTCTTGAAGAATCAGGCTGGAAACCCTCCTGCTCCCACAGAGCTCAAGGTGTCCGATAACCAAGGACTCTCCACGAGGGCGACGCACGTTGCCACTGAGCACCCAAGGGAAAGAGTCCGACAAGAAAGATCACAGGAAGAAGGTAGAGTTACATCGGACAAGATGATTGAGTCCGATGGAGATGTGTCGGACTCAAGTTTTTCGCCAATACAATTCGGGACGATTCCATTAGGCTTGTCATCCAACATGGTGTTCACACTACCTATGTCCTTCATGGCCAAGCCAGACCAGCCATCGGCCATGGAAGGGGATGTGGTAGAGGGCCTAGCTAAGGACTCGGCCGTGATAGAAGAAATCTTTTAGAACGGGGGAGAGACCGTTAAGCCTAAAGTGGTGGAAGCCACGAGCAAAAATGTAGACACCACCGATTTGCAGACCGATCGGCCTAAAATCACCATCTTAAGGCCAAAAGGACATCAGACTGAGGAAGGAGTGAAGACCGAACCAGTTAAAGTGGTGTTTGAAAAGCCAACACACCAGATATACCAACATCTGAAGCCTTTGTATGTGAAAGGACATATCGAAGGCGTCCCAATAAACAGGATCCTCGTTGATGGGGGGTCTACCATTAATATTATGCCTCAAATAATGTTGAGGATCCTGCAGAAGTCCGAGTCGGAGCTAATTCCAACCAAGATGAATGTCCAAAGCTTCACAGGGGCACCTTCAAGGACCAAGGGTATCCTACCCCTTGAACTGACCGTTGGCAGTAAAACGGTCATGACTGCTTTTTTCATAGTGAAAACCTCAGCGGCCTATAATGCTTTACTAGGCCGGGATTGGATACACCCAAATTATTGTATTCCCTCCACGCTCCATCAGTTGTTGATTTTCTGGAGAGGTGATGAGGTGGAAGTGGTTGGGGCAGACACCAAGCCATTTGTAGCCCGGGTGCAGACGGTCGATGCAGTCTTGTACGAAGATGACATTGGGCCAGTTAAGTTGCTGGGGTGCAACAAAATGGGAAGACCGAATTCAGCGACCTTCCTTAAAGGAAGTTCGTTGGACATTAAAGCATATTTCCATAATCTCAGTCGAACAGAAGAATCAAGGCCGATTGAGATTGTTGAACAAGAAGATTTCCATGGGGACTCCGACAATTGAAGAACGGAAGCTGCTGGCCTTGAGGGCCAGCATGGCTAGATGGTGTGCATTCCTGGCCGACAGAAGATTGGAAATCGGCCCATGTGACGGAATGATCAATTTGGCTAATTGCATCTACGAAGAGGAAGCGCCAAGGGAAGAAGAGATTCAGATAGACGAGTTGGAAACGGCCACTGCGAAACTTGATGATTTAAAGGCCGATGTCCAAGACCCTCTCTTGGAAGTAAACCTAGGCAAGGAAGGAGAGCACAAACCTACCTATGTAAGTCAGATGCTGGATCCTCAGTGTCAGGCCGAGTTGATTGCACTCCTTCACAAGTACGAGATGCCTGGTTTATCTAGGGAACTGGTGGAACACTGATTACCAATTAAATCGGGGTTCAGGCCGTTCAAACAGCTATCTCGGCGCATGTCACTAGAAGTGACACTGAAGGTGAAAGAAGAAATCGAGAGACTACTGAACGTTGGCTTCATTCGGACAGCCCGATATGTTGAATGGGTCTCGAATGTGGTGCCAGTGGTGAAGAAGAATGGGAAGCTGAGGGTTTGCATTGACTTCAGGAACTTAAACCTAGCTACCCCAAAAGATGAGTATCCCATGCCTATGGCCGATCAGTTAATCGATTCGGCCGCTAAACATAAAATTTTGTCATTTATGGACGGGCACTCGGGGTATAACCAGATTTACATTGCCGAAGAGGATGTCCCGAAGACTGCTTTTCGGTGTCCGGGGGCAATTGGAACCTTTGAGTGGGTTGTCATGCCTTTCGGGCTGAAGAACGCTGGAGCCACCTATCAACGGGCAATGAATTCAATCTTCCATGACATGATCGGACAGTTCATGGAGGTTTACATAGATGATGTGGTGGTGAAGTCAGGAGGTAACGCCGATCATTTGAGGGATTTGGAAAAAGCATTTGAAAGAATGCGGGCTCACAGACTAAAGATGAACCCTCTCAAATGTGCATTCGGCGTTACAGCAGGGAACTTTCTAGGTTTCTTAGTACATCAAAGGGGGATAGAGATTGACAAGAATAAGGCTCGGGCTATCCAGGCAGCAAAGCCACCTGCTAATAAGAAAGAGCTTCAGAGATTGCTCGGACAGATCAATTTCTTAAGAAGATTCATATCAAATTACGCAGGGAAGACCCAAGTATGGACCCCACTATTGAAGATCAAGACCGATGAAGACTTCAAGTGGGAAGACATCCATCAACAAGCCTTTGAGGGAATCAAACAATATCTGTCAACTCCTCCAGTATTAATGCCACCCCAGAAGGGTAGGTACCTAAAATTGTATATATCGGCCTCTGACTGCTCTATAGGTAGTATGCTAGCTCAAGATAATGAGCAAGGTAACGAGCAGGCCGTTTATTATTTAAGTAGAATCTTGACTCCAATCGAGCAGCGCTATGCGCCGATTGAGAAGTTATGCTTGGCATTGTATTTTTCTTCACAAAAGTTAAGAACATATATGCTCCTGTTTCAACTTACATAATATGTCAAACCGATGTGATAAAATATATGTTGTCAAGACCGATCATGAGAGGCCGAATTGGGAAATGGACCCTGGCCTTAATGGAATTTCCCATCCAATACCGATAGCAGCAATCGGTGAAAGGCCAGGCCATAGCCAATTTCTTGGCTGATCACCCAGATACTACTGATTTGGGAGAACTGCCTTCAACACCTAAAGTCCTGAGCACGTCCTTAGTCCCATGGACGTTAATCTTTGACGGTTCCAAAAACGCAGAAGGTGCTGGGGCAGGCGTGGTGATTGTATCGCCCAAGTACAAAAAGACAAAAATGTCTTTTCGGCTCAATTTCAAATGCACTAACAATCAGGCCGAGTATGAAGCACTTATAATCGGACTCGAGATACTCCTTGAAATGGGAGCATCGTCTGTGCACATCAAGGGAGACTCAGGGCTGGTGATCGGACAGATAGCCGGAGAATTTCAGATACGAAGTTGGGAGCTCTGCCCGTTCCACGCTGTGGCTATTCAACTCATGGAAGCATTTGATGATATTAGCGTGAGTTACATTCCAAGAACCACAAACACCGAGGCCGATAAGTTGGCAAAAACAGGATCAGCCTCGTCTTCCCAGAAGAGGGCAGAAGACCAACTTATCACGGTTCATGTCCGATCATTACCGTCCGTTGCAAAGAGAGGTTGGTACGCTACTACCAATTCGGTCTTGATGGAGGATGACGATTGGAGAATCCCCATTATTGAATACCTAAATCACCCGAATATTAGGGTAGACCGAAGGTTTAGGTTATTTGCTATCCGATTCGTGGTACTGGATGGAGAATTATTCAAGAAACTGATCGACGACGACGTGGTCCTGAGGTGTCTAGGAAAGAAGCAGGCTATGCAGGTTATGGCCGAGGTACACGAGGGGATTTGTGGTGCACATCAGGCTGGCACAAAGATGAAGTGGTTGCTGAGAAGATACAATTATTACTGGCCTGACATGTTGAAAGATTGTATCAGTTATGACAAGGGTTGTCAACCTTGTCAAAAGCATGGTCCGATCCAGCATGTGCCAGCCAAAGAATTGCAACCCATAATCAAATCATGACCGTTTAGGGGATGGGCGATGGATTTAATTGGCAAAGTCCTACCACCATCATCGGGCCAACATTGTTTTATCATAGTGGCTACGGACTACTTTACCAAGTGGGTCGAGGCTATTCCTTGTAGAACGGTGACACAAGCCACCGTCATAAAATTCATTGAAGAACACATTATCCATAGGTTCGGCCTTCCAGAAATAATCACAGCCGACCAAGGATCGGTGTTTACAGGGACTGAAACGTCGGCCTTTGCAGAAAGTAGGGGGATCAAAATTCTCAATTCTACGCCCTATTATGCACAGGCTAATGGACAGGCTGAGTCCACTAATAAGATCCTCAAGGGAATCATTGAAAAGATGATTGTGGAAAATCCTAGGGAATGGGACAAGCACTTGTTCGAAGCGTTATGGGCCTATCGGACTTCTAAAAGGTCAAGTACTGGGGTTACACCGTTCATGCTGACTTATGGGCATGACGCTATGCTACCCATGGAAGTAACAGTCCGATCGGCCAGAAGGGCTTTACAGAATCAGCTAGAGCCTGCTGAGTATACAGAGGCTATGATAGCTGAATTGGAAGGGCTTGATGAAATGAGGCTCGCGGCCTTAGATTCATTAAAAGTGCAAAAGCAGCGGGCCGCCTGAGCTTATAACAAGAGGGTGAAGGAAAAGTCTTTTTGCACAGAAGATTTGGTATGGAAGGCCGTGCTACCAATTGGAGAGAAGGATAATCGTTACGGAAAATGGTCGGTCAATTGGGAAGGCCCGTTCATCGTCCATCAGGTCAAGAGAGGTGGTGCTTACAGGCTACGTGATTTAGATGGAACGTTTCATGTCCGATTAATCAATGGTCAGTATTTAAAGTCCTATTATCCTACGTTATGGGAGACCATTGACCTGGACTATAAACCAAATCCTGGGTTAGAATATGATCAATTGATCAATTATGAACCTGAGCCCGAGTAATTTAAGAGAACACCGTTTTGTATTGATAGGCTGAGCACAGCTTACTTACAAGAATGGTGAAGAATAATAAAAAATTCTATATACAAAATAGGAGTCGGCCCTAGAACGACCCAAAATTCCTAAGCTTGGCCTTCAGGTCCTCCCAGGTCTTGATGGCTCCAGACCGATCCCGTTTGGCTTTTTCTAGCTTTTGTGCCCATGCTCGGGATATCGGAACACTGGCTTGCAATTGATCGCTGCACTTTTGGGCATCGCCGCCAAGTGATGATAATGCTTCATCGATTTTCCCAAGGGAGGCGGTGGTGCATCTACGAAGGTTTTCTTTCCTTTGGGCTTTGCCGGAGCAGTTTTAGGAGCCATGTCTACAGGGAAGAGTTCGCCGGAGAAGATGGAGATATAGAGAGAGAAGCTTTGTTTTGCTTAAGATGTAGAGAGAGAGCGTAAGAATGCAAATGTGTGAAGGTTTTTGAAAGATTGGCTGTTTAAATACCACAAGGCTGTAATCATGACACATTAAATGTGGAGTGACGGGTGCGATTCTCCGTAATCTGATAGTTGCTGCATGATTGTCGCGTGGCAATTTTTAAAATTCAAAACGTCACATCAATCAAGGCGGGATGTTTGATATGACCTTTTGGGGGGCAATTGTTTGCACCCAAAAACCGTCAATGATTTTTGAGCCCGATTCGCGTTAGAGGAGAGGCCGGGCTAAGGAGTGAATGACTCATCGGACTCAAGTATAGACGTGAGACCGATGATAGGATTAATACCGTTGGGAGGAATCAAGAGAGCCCGATGGGAACATTGGATAGAGGTAAGGATTATCGGGCTCTGGGAAAACATAACAATCAAGCATTGAGAGCCCGATGGTGGAATGAAGTAGCAGGAGGCCCAATCGGACACCGCGTAATGAAGATGAGAGTTAAAGTCCAATTGGCCATGGGCGGTTGAAGAAATGTAATCGGGCACGAAGAAAGGCATGGAAACAGATAGAGCCCGATTCATCCAGGGGAATCAGTGACGAGGCCGATTGACTGGAAGGAGAAGGCGGTGCTATCCACAGCTGGCATGATGACGTTATCTCAGAGGGAATTGGAAACAAGAGTCCATTTAGGAAAGGAGTTGTTCGTTGCCAGCTGGATTGAGACGTCTGATCCCTAAATTGAAGGGATTGATTCAATTGAGTCATGGATAAGGAAGGTCTTCAATTAACCAATCAACTAATCAGCTTGGAGCGCAAGCGAAGGAGTTATTGTCCAAGTAGAAGTTGTATAAGGCCGCTATAAATATAAGGCAGGCTACACAAGCAAAGGACTCCGCGTCTCTCTCGAAACAGCATACACAGCATTCAGAGTATCCAGCATATTCGAAGCATTCAAAGCACTTTTTCCAAGTCTTTGTTTTTTCAGCTATAGACACCGGCATTTTGGGAGGGGCCCGCCTTTTTGGTTTGAAAATGTTTGGTTTTGGATCAAAGAAAGAAAATGGTAGGTCTGTTGAAAACAGATACAGAGTCGCCACTTGGTCTTTAAGGAACCAAGAAACCTAATTTGACTCACCCAAGCGGATAAGGGCACCGGCCCTTCATAACCAAAGAACTTGGTTCGGAGTTTTGGTACGAGAGAGGAAGGAGCCTTTGTCGCGACTAAAACACCCTCAACTCGCCCCGTCTTTCGACGGGCCTCAATTAGCATCCGAATAATCATCTTATACTATGTAAGGTTCGGCAATTAATACTAGGATAGTATATTACATCACATAAGAAACTTGAAAATGGAAGATCTAAAGATAAAATATCATTCATAAGATCTAAGTCAAATATCATACAATGTAAAGTGAAAGATCACACAAATAAACCTAGGAAAAATCGTCTAATCATGTATCAAGTAATTAAGTTTCCTTAATCTAAAGGGGACATGAATTGTTCTTGAAACAAATAAACAAAGAAATAAAAATATGCTTAGCAAGCTAGTATGATGCATGTTATTCTTTGAGAAAAGAAGACCTCTCAATCCCCGGGACGGAAGAGAAAGGATGATTAGATCAAGGGGAAGCATGAACATGTGATCGAGTTCATTCCTTATAATCTTCTTAGATTAAGAGTTACAAAAACCCCAAATCTTTCATGAATGCAATGTATGTATCTAAAATGTGCAAAGGTTGTAGTGTGCTTTGGGTACATGGATTTCTAGAATGACTTAGAAGTCTAAAATGTGTATGAATGAATGAATTAAATCAACATGGGACATGTACAAATGTAGTATGGACTACTCCCTAAGATATGAACTAATTTGGAATGCATACAAGCATCAAATCAAAGAATGAAAATTAAAATGTGCTTGCTGTGAATAGTGGACAGAACAGTAGCATGATCTTGTGGAAATTGAAAAGAGGGGTTAGGAATGTTTTCAATGCATGATTTTTTATGGAGATCTTCCTTATTGTGTCTAGAACACTACCCAAAAATCCAATCTTGAATAACTATCACAGATGGAGAGAAATCACATAAACAATGAAGGTCACTCAGAAACAGAGTCCGTACTGTCGACTGAAATGTTGAAAAATCTTAGAAAATGAAAACAAAGGATCTAGAGGCCCATTTTATACAGAAAGTTCCCTAAGACATTGAAGGTTAAGGGAAAAATAAGTTATGACCACTCGTTTTGGAAAATTTTTCTGTAAAACAAGTTGAAAGTAGACCAAGCTGCTGTGACAGCAAAAACAGAATATCTGGAGAGAATGTTTGGGTCCAAATGGATCATTTTCAAGTATTTCCAAGTCAAACAAAAAATCATGGGTGTTCTCTAATGAGTTAGGAAGATTTTCCAAGTGGTCTTCCATCCGTACATTTAGTATTGAGTTCTAGAGAAATCTTTGAACTCAGATCACTCACTGTTTTGACTCACTGTTTTGAAGATTTTGGGAAAAACTTGAGTTTTCTTTCTTGAAATCAAAATGAGAGGGATTGAGAGGGGTTTTGAAATAGAGGTTTTGAAAGTATATTTTCAACATCAAATAGAGATTATAACCTCTTGGAATATCAACATCAAACTCATCATCAAGAACCCCCAATATTATTGGAGAGATTCATTTTTATTTTGAATATAACTTCAAGGATACCTTGGAGGTATTGAAGTTATAATCATCATCTATTAAACATGTTTTTGAGGTCAAGAGCTACTATCCATAAGGATTCACTCACCTCAAACTTCATGTCATCATTTAGATGATGATGAACTATAAGTAAAACAAAGAAAATAAAAAAGAAATGAGGTAAGAGGAGATGAACATTGTATATAAGCAAGAAAATAAACAATCAATAGATGATATTCAATGGTGGAACCACAAGCTTTGAACCTCTCATATATGTGTGTATGTTGGTGTAGATTGCTCTCTAACTCATTGGAAACTCAAAGAAGATGAAGAAAATAAATTGAAATCTTGTAAATACTAGTTTAGTTTTGAGAAAACTAAATAAAAAAAACTCACATTTGGCTTGGATTTGAAGAAGAAGATCTTGATTTCTCTCTCTATTTCTTCCTAACTTTCTATATCTCTCTCTAATGGCTTCCAAGCTCTCCCTAAATGGAAGTAAATGGGTCTCCTTTATAGGCCAACTTGGGGGAGGTATTTTGGGTTTTAAAAAGTCTCTAATTGGTCCAAAATCCCGGAATAATCAAAACTATGTCGTTTTATTTGTTAAAAATTTGAATTAAAACCCAAAAATTAACCAAAAATTACAAAAAAAAATGAAAAATCACTCAGAGTGCCGCCGCAGCACTTGGCCACTGCCGCCACGGCAGTGGGCCAGTGCCGCCGCGGTAGTCAACTCCCCCGTTGACCAAAAATTGCATTTTGGCCCCCAAAACTCCCGGAATTCGCGAAACGGCCCTATTTCGTCCGAAATTCACAGAAAATTCATACGAAATCCAAATTGAGATTGTGATATACCGTTGAAAAGGTATTGAGGTCTAATTTCCATAAAAAATAGTTTGGAGTTGGGTCACTTTGGAAAGTTTTGCGGTATTCGCGATAAAAGCCGAATTGATCGCATTTTTCACCTTCAGAAATTCATAACAAATTCGTTTTAGATCCAGAAATTATGTACGATATACCATTGGAAAGCTATTGACCTCTAATATTTGATAAAAATATTTCAATGTCGAAAAGAAGACTTTGATTTTTGGTCAAACTTGCAGTCAAATCAGTCAAACAGTGCACTTCCAAGAAATTCCGGGAAGTTCTGGGAGCCTCCAAAGACTGACGTTTCCGTCCGATTTTCTTTTAAAACATATTTTAAGACTTTTCACATGATCTAGGATTATCTCGGAACTTTTGGGCGAATTTGGATGATTTTGGTCAAACTTGGTCAAACCGGTCAACGGAGACTTTCCGGGAACTTCCGGGACTTCCGAGGGTCTCTGAGAGTTTACGATTTCAAATATTTATCTTTTAAAATACATTTTTTTTGTTTGGAACAATATCGAATGATTTTTGAGATTTTGGGCCAATCCTGGAGAATTTTGGTCTTTTAGGGGCATTTTGGTCATTTCTGCAAATTCTTTGACTTCTTGAGAGTTAGAGGCAATCTCTGAAAATCCGATATTTCTAATCATCGAGGTTTGACATGCTTGTGGCCTCCTAAATCTGTTAGCCGACAAAATGGGGTGTCTACATCAGCTTTAATAGCAATTAGGTCTGTCCTTTTGTTATTTTTCTTTTTGTTCTTTTGAATATTCAGCCTTTTCTGGTGTGTTCTTGAGATCTGTTTAGTTTTTCCAAGCATTTAATAAAATTTGTTTTATTAAACCGTTTGTGATTTTGTTTACCTGTTAAACTTGATACTTTTTAGCTTGTGCGCTTCCATACTGCTAAAGAACTTACAGTGAGGGTACTTTCCTACTCACTATACACAATCACCCTGTTTAGAAGTTAGATTCATCAAAGCCTTGTGTATCACTCACACAAGCGGATAGGAAATTAGTTTTCACGTACACACACACACACCGAACCACAGATTGGTTCTGGCACGCCCACGCAAATTACAGCAAACAAAATTCCACACACACAAAGAGCCCAACCAAACAGAGCCTTAAGCCCCACCATGGCTGACCTCCCTTAGAGCTTCCATGGAAGCTTGAAAAATCAATCTCCACCAAACTTCATGAAACTTATACCAAATTGACCCTTAAGGTCCCAATAGACTCCCCTATGATCAGTTTTGGGAGAGCCATTGTCTATAGTCACGAATTTGAGATTTGTTCCTTTGACCCACTTTCGGTTTTATCCAAAATTTGTGCATAATACTTAGAATGGAGACTCCATACTTAGTTAGTTGGATCGGGCTCGTCGAGACGATTAATTTTCATATATAACTTGCCTCTTTTCGTTAAGAAATGGGAAAGTTAGGAGTAGAAATGTATTTATACATATCTATATATTTGTGTTATATGTATATATACAGTCAGGCTCTAAAGAGGGCGCCCTCTTTTTATTAAAGAGAGGGCTTCTGTTTTGACCGTCGGATCATGTTTAAAAACTGTAAAATGACAACACTGCCCTTAATGAAAACACGATCTGACGGCCAAAACAGAGGTCCTCTCTTTATTAAAGAGAGGGCGCCCTCTTTAGAGAATTTTCGTGTATATATATATATATATATATACTGTAATGTTGAACTGTGAACAGTCGTGGGAAGGAGGAGTTCCAAAGGGGACTTTCTAGGGTGTAATCTTTAGTATATTTGTACCGTACATATAGCTAATAATTGGTTAATTAGTTTTAATTAGTGGTTTAAAATGGTTTAAATGTCATTATTAAGTTTTGATAATTCTGAAATATTGCTATTTAGTATTTCTTATATTCTGAAATTATATTTGATGTATTATATACTTATTATTTATTTAGTATTGAATAAATAATAATTGTTAGTCAATAAAAATAAAAGCATGTGTAGTTGTTAATTGTTTTTAAAAAAATATATTAAGTAAATTGTAAATTTCTAGAATATTATATTATATTCTAAAATTGTACTTTAGTAATTAGATATTGAACTTATTATTTATTTAGTCGAAATAAATAATAAATATTAGCACCAACTTGGCTTTAAATAGATATTAAATATCTATTAGCTATGTTAAACTTTGGAAAATTATACTTATTGTTTAAAAGTATTCAAGTTATGTTTTATAATCTGTTAAATTATAAAACTACATTCTGGGTATTTTTAGTAATTATCGTGGAACTATTTATGTAATGTTTTAATTAATTTAAATACCAAACGGACTCCAAAAATTATGATAAAAATGCTACTAGCTTATTTTGAAGCCTAGTATTTAATAAAAATATTATGAGGACCTAAAGTCTTCCTAAATTATATTTTATAATTAGAGTGCTCCTAAGTGTATTAATTAGACGATTAGAACTTCAATAATTCATAGAAAATAAACTGTAGCTCAGAAAAATACGCGGTCAGTTCCTAGAGTCTTAGAATAATGTCTAGAATGTTCCCTTAAAGTTTGGTGATCTTTCGACACGGTCAAAAATACAGCTTATCTTTAGGGCCCACACTGGTATAGAAAACCCAACCTTTTATGCGACGGACGGCGATTTGAGTCTAGTCAATGACGTTGGACTCAGAATGATGTCCAGATCATCATGTTAAGGTTTAGGGACACATCCGGCACAATTACCATTATGCCCTTAATTTTAGTACGATTATTAACCGCTATTCTATGAACTTTTATACTTTGTAGGAACCACCGCTATGGACTTTTGTACGCTTAATTTTATGCACCCGCATCGAGGTGAGTCGTCCTAACTCACTTGGTATATTATAGAATTATTCTTGTGAATTATATGTATACCCAGTACGTCCTGCGTGGACGAAACTGATAAGTACGATTTATGTAAATGATGAGATTGTTCTTATATAATGAACGCATGTTAGTTAGCTATACTTCATGCTTAGTTAATATTCGTTGATATTCCTGCTTACCATGTTCTCACGTTTATACAATTACATGAACATTTATATGAACATAGTCGAGTCATGATGTCAATGTTGACGTCTGCGTGGTTGGTCATGGGGACTAATCCAGTCATATCATTTTACACATTTGGTGGACCGCGGAGGTCCGAGTGGTACAGTCAAATCAATGGGAACAACGATGAAACTGCTATAGGGCCCTGTTAGGCGACGATAGCCAGAGTTTCCATTGATACCATTGAAGTTATGAATGAGTTGATGGTTGATACGCTATAGGGCCATGCTAGGCGACGATAGCAAAGTATCCATCATAATACAATAGTTACTTTTGAATGCTATAGGGCCATGCTAGGCGACGATAGCGCTGTAACTATTCTATTCTCCCGGCAAGGTCACGAGGACCTAAGAGTCCAATGATCTCTTTTTAAAACCAAAACTGCTATAGGGCCCTGCTAGGCGACGATAGCAATGTAATCATTCTACTCTGAGCTAACGGCGTTACACTGGTAATGTAACAAGTCACATGAGTCAGTTGTGGTGTCTGTGGTCGAGTAAAGTTGAATATATCAATGATGCATCATGTCGTATCTCATTCATATTATCATGTCATGAATCATACGTATTGAGATAATGCTTATCAAATATTCAAATTTGAGATATTCGTTGTACTTGTATATTATTGTTTGTATTAGGAGTGATTGGTTAGGTCAACTCACTTAGCTTCAAAAGCTAACGGCTCTCCTTCCTGCCCTGGACATATCACGTCTAGATTTCACATGTGACGACTCTCAAGATGAGGTTTACCCAAAGGGACACGGCAAATGTACAAGTTGAAGCGAAGGACTCTGACATTGTCTTATTTAGAATTACTTAATTTGCTTTATTATCTTCTATCTGAGGTAAGGCTTTAAATATGTATTGTATATAGATCGTCCTAGACTGCCTTATAGATCTTTTATTTAGACTCATGATGTAATAACTAGATCCCCGACACTTGAGATCTATTTCAGAATACCAATAGGTGTTTTTATGCTTCCGCTTACTCTGTTAACCATGTGTAGAATGTAGAAATGACAATCAGTTAATGTAACTCGTCATTCCCTATGGGTCCAAAAATGAAATTTTAAATTTTTCCTATTTTTGGCTACTCCGGGGCGTGACACCATATGAACTCTCACCAATAATGCACCATCATTTTGCTCCTCACCTGCTTTCTTCTGTTGTCCCCCCTCCCACTAGTCTCCTTTCTTTTTATTTTTTTATTTTTCTTTCTCTTCTCTCTTTCTCCCTCTTTTTTGCTTATAAAAACCACTTCATCTGAGGGAGAGAGGGGGGGGGGGATCGAATGCGAAAATAGGCTCCTCTCTGTATCTCCCTCATACTCCACATCTCTCTCACCATCCTTCCATATCCCTCACTTCATCATTAAATACAAAAAAACTCCTACAAAAAAAGGAGTTTACATTTTTTCACCACCACCACCCCTTCTAAACCATCACCATCAAGGTCATCACTACAATCACCACTCTTCACCTAGCTATCATATCATCACAATTCCCATCAACATACCTCACGGCCACTGTACCATCGCCGTCATCATACTGCCTCAAATCACCGCCCAACATCTCAGTCATTTACCATCAATATTCTAACACATTTCATCTCTGATTTCTCTTGGGTAAGTTTGTTCAGCGTAAGAGGCATCATGTTGTATACTTGGTATGTCAAAATTCTCAATACTTTGACCCATACTTTCCAAGAAAAAGTTCAAACTTGTAAGGGTCTTTGAAATTTGCAACTTCATTGAATTATCCTCACATCTAAAATCTTCAAACATTGCCTCAAAATGATCAACCCATAATTTCCTTACATCAGCTGGTTCACAATAAACTAATATTGTTGCAAATAATCTGCGAAGGCATGATGTATTTGGATGATAGTTGCCTCATTTAAGCACTCTGAAATACTTTGATTAGATTCAAGTAAACCCCTTTTTTGTGCAGATTAAAGTAAGACTCTTTAACTCATTAGGCCATTTTGTTCTTGTTTTGGTCGAAAATACCCTTTTATGCTTAAAAAAACTTCAAATTCTTTTAACAAAAACATATTCTTTTTGTAAAATTGGCACCACGGGTGTTTAGATCTCAAAAAAATACACGAGATAAAAAAAACACACAAAAAGTCCAAAAAATGATAAAATTATCTATTTGCAAATAGATAAAATCCTAAACGAAATTACATGATTTTGGAAAGTTTCCAAGTCTAATGCGTAGATCTTGAAAAAAAAAACATGAAATAAAAAAAAATCACCCACAAAGCCTAAGAATTGAGAAAGTTATCGTCGTTATTACTTGTTGCAAACAGATAAAATCTCAAAATCAGGCTGCAAGTTATCTTTTTTTGTAAAATTTTCAAGTCCAATGCGTAGATCTCAAGGAAATAAATGAAACGCACAAAAAAAAAAAAATCCAAAAAGGCCAAAACATGAGGATATTAGGGTTGTTTTCGTCAATAGTATCTGTCAGTCAACAGATAATACTATCTATTTTGACAGATAAAATTGAAAAATGAGGTTCCAAATTATATATTTTTTTGTTCAATTTTCCAATCTAATGCATAGATCTCGACCAAATAGATCTTGACAAATAATAGTGTGTTAGCCATTTTTTGCTCAGAAACAAGGGGCTTTCGCTGAATTGCAAAAGTAGCGAGGAACTTTTCACCAAATTTAAAAAGTAGCGAGAGACTTATTAAAATATGACCAAATCGTGTGGATTTTTGGCTAATACACATAATATTGAGGAGTCTATCACCTAATATCCCTTTTTAAATCCAATTAAATTCTATATCTTTTAGCACTCGTTATTTCATCAACGTTAGGACTCAAGAAGATGGAAGTGCATTATTTCATCAAGTTCTAATGACATTAGGATTCAAGATGACAGTAACAAAAATATAAGAATGGTAACCCACGCTTATTATAGGGCTCATAGTGTAAAATATGTAATTATATTATTTATTATTATCCATATTAGGACTCTTATGGACGAACAATTAAAAAAAAGGCATATCAAACTTATTAAAACTGTAAGAAAAATCACTTAAAGTAAAAATGCATCGATTGATAACAGTTCAAAACACTAAAGGGGATTGGTGCACTTATAGATATTATAGATTATAGATATAGATTATGGTTGCTGGTAAGGGCAGGTTCATTTCTCAGCAAAAAAAAAGGGCAGGTTCTTTTTTTTTATTTTATTAATTTGGGCACCTCTTTTTTCCACCTCTTTTAGGTTAAAAAAAAAAAAAAATTTACTACTTTTAAGGGCACCTCCCACAAATTATATATTTAAGAAGTTTAGGTTTTATTTTTTTTGCTTTCTAAGCAAGGGCTGTGTTTGTTATTCAACTGATATCCAATAAGTCTCAATCTCTCTTTCTTATTCCTCCCTAGCTTCTGATCTTCTTCTTTTTGCTTTTTCATTCCATGTGAATCTCTAACCATGCACTATTCTAGGGTTTAATATAAACAAGAGAAAACCTATATTTTGAAACCCTCGGTAATTTGTAAATTCGACTCTCTAAAATTTTGATTTGTGATTTGTGATTGATTTGCAACCACGGTTTGAGCATCGATGGTTTCAATTCATGAAAAAACTGAGTAAAGGAAATTACTAAGTCATAATTTCAATCCAGCCACATTTTATTTTTTATTGTTTTATAGTTTTTTTTTGGTTTTTATTATCATAATTTCAATGAATTCATGAACATGGAGTCTGCTAGCATCTGATCTCCTTTTGTTTGTGTTAGAATCAGAGTTTGCCTCTCTCGTTTTGGTTCTGGGCATGTAATCTTTTATATGTGGTTTTTTTTGACTTCTAATTGCTTGTATGAGCAGTTGAGATTGATAAAAAAAATAATAATAAAAAAAAAAAAAAAAAAAATTCAGCCACGTTTTGCTTTTATTGTTTTATAGTTTTTTTTTCCTGAACTATTTTACTCCGTTTTGCTAGTTAAGTATTATTCTACCATGTTTTAATTATTCTTTTTGACTCAATACAATGAATTCCTTAGTAGATGATGTCCGTTTATTTTTTTTAATTATTCTTACATTGTTATTTATTTATTTATAAATATGTAGGTATTTGACTCGCGATCAAAGCTTATCCATTGAGCTCAAGATGTTGGTATTTGTTAAATATGATTGTCGTAATTACAAACTTTGATGCATGGCTTATGTTAAAGAAGCCAAAGTTGAACTTGGGTTGCGAAAGGGGTGGTGTCTTCCATAGTCACTACAAGAAAAAAATATTACAAGGAAAAATCGATGACAATAAGGATAGAAGCAGATGTAAAAGGTACACGGGGACAAAAAAGTGTAATTGTCCTCTTAAGTTGAGAGGAATTCCATATGCACATGATAAATGGAAGGTTGAGGTGATATGTGGTTTGCACAACCATCCACTGGGAGAGACAACGTTGGTCACTCTTATGCTGGGAGGCTGAAAGATGACGAGCAAAAAATTGTTGAACACTTGACAAAAAGCGGTGTAAAACTGAAAGAAGTGCTTATAACGCTAAAACAAAGAAATAGGTAGAAGAAGTCCACTATTTCTACTGTTTACAATGCACAAAAAAAAGTAGAAATGCTGAAACAAAGAAATAATACCAGTTGACAATTTAGTAGTACCATAGTTGTTTATCTTGGTTGATTCTATGATGGTGCAAAAGACTGATCCTTTTGATTCCATGTAGCAAGCTTTATGAAAAAATAAATAAATAAAATAAATAAATAAATAATTCTAAATTTTGGAGTATCAACATCCTTGTATACAAATCGAGAGGAGGCCATAGCCTCCTGAGTCGAGCTCATATGGAAGTAGAGTACTCAATTCAAACGATTGATTTCATATAGAAATAGTTTCAACTGGGATTGTCCAAGCTTATTTTGCATTGATTTTTGTCACTTGGGTGGTTTAAGTTTATTTATAAAATATAATATGTAGTACAATAAGTGAGGTGCCTTTACTAATTAAAGTAAAAAGTAAAAAAAATAATTTTTTAACTTAAAATTAGGTACCATAATTAAAAAATGAATGCGCCCTTACCGACACTCACAGATTATAGATTGTAGATATAAATATAGATAGATATAGATATAGATATGTGTGGAGAGGCTATCCAGTGCACTGGGCTTTTAAGCCTAAAAAACCCAAGGGCCGCCCCGCTGACCCGTGTCCCGTCATGTTGCGCGGATTTTTTAGGCTTAAGCAGGATATATATATATTAAGAAGGAATGGGATTGCTTTAATGGTGTGGAAAAAAGAGGCATGGCAATCACATCAAAACAATACATGCACCTAGAGACCTTAGGAATGGACCATGGTGCACATTGTTTTTGGATAATTGAAGTTCTTAGCTGACTGAAAATTACACACTAGCTAGTAACTTTCACAAATACATTGTCAGTTAATGCATTGTATATAGTGATTCAGTTCTTCAAGTAAACTCTAACTCCAAATTTTAAGCTCGTGGGACCTCCAGGATATTTGAATTCAAGCTTATTCCAAAGACTTGTCGAACTCAGTTTCTCTACACCTCCAGAATTTGTATTTTCCATTGACCCAAATGCTTTGAGGTCAACAGAAAATGTTGGGTTTGTGAAGTCTGATCCACTCTGATACCGGGGGTTCGGGGGGCGGGCCCCCCGAGTTGGACGAGGGTATTTTAGTAATTTTCAGTGTAACCCTAGTGGGATATATTATCCCTTCTATGTGCAGCCGCTGTAATGTTGAGAGCTGCGTTCTTTGAGAGAAAACTCTGTAAACCTGTTTCTTGAATATAGTGAACTGGTGTGAGAGGCTGTGGACGTAGGCAATTTTGGCCGAACCACAGGGTATATCTGGTGTCGTGGTTTGTCTGTTTATTGTTTTTGTGTGCGTTTGCATTGTGTGTGTTACAGGTCATATTCTCAACAGAAAACCCAAAGGTCAAGCTCATGCGGCTCTCC
Source organism: Hydrangea macrophylla (assembly GCA_033977485.1). Lineage (NCBI taxonomy): Eukaryota > Viridiplantae > Streptophyta > Magnoliopsida > Cornales > Hydrangeaceae > Hydrangea > Hydrangea macrophylla. The sequence goes on from CM066999.1 coordinate 112,589,897, forward strand.
AGTTTTGTGTTAAAACCCATATCACCCTGCTGATGCAATTTTTACTTCAATCTACAGTCGTGTCCCCCAAAAATTCCCTGAAAAATGACAATGCCCAGTTCAATCTTCCCACTGCTTTTCTTGGTCACTACAGTCTCCCTGATTTTCTGCACTATAATCATTCCAGTGTATAGCCAATGTCTAGAGGATCAGAGATCTTTGTTGCTCCAATTGAATTACACCCTCCAATACGATTCTTCATCTTCAACCAAACTCATCTACAGGAATCCAAGCTCAGATTGCTGTCGATGGAGTGGTGTGAGTTGTGATAAACAAGGCCATATTACAGGTCTAGACCTGAACAGTGAATCAATTAATGGTGGAATTGACCATTCCAGTGGTCTTTTCAGCTTTCAGTTTCTTCAAAGCCTCAATTTGGCTTACAACTTCTTCAATTACACAGAAATCCCATCTGGGTTCAGCAATCTCACCAGTTTAACAACTCTGAATATGTCAAACTCTTATTTATCCGGGCAAATCCCAATTGAATTCTCAAACTTGACTAGGTTGGTTGTTCTTGATCTCTCTACTACCATTTACTATGCCAGAACTCCTTCACTGAAACTTGAAAATCCAAATCTATCAAGGCTTGTTGAGAACCTTACAGACCTTACAGAACTTTATCTTGATGGTGTGAACATATCAGCACAGGGGAGAGAATGGTGCAGGGCATTATCGTCATCTTTACCGAGTCTGGAAGTTCTGAGCTTGTCAAATTGTTCTCTCTCGGGTCCAATTGATTCTTCCCTTGAAAAGCTCCAATTTCTCTCTGTGATTCGTCTGAGTCAGAACCAGTTATCTACTCAAGTTCCAGATTTCTTTGCAAATTTCAGCAACTTGACAGTTTTGCGCCTCATTAATTGCAATTTGAGTGGAATTTTCCCCCAGAAAATCTTCCAGGTATCAACTCTGAGAAGTGTGGATTTGTCAGAAAATGAATTGCTTCAAGGTTCAATCCCAGAATTCCATCAAAATGGATCTCTTGAGACATTAGTAGTTAGCTACACAAGATTTTCCCAGAATTTACCAAATTCAATTAGTAATCTTAGGAATTTGTCCAGGATAGGGCTTGCTAGTTGCAATTTTAGCGGACCAATCCCAATTTCAATGGCAAATCTAAGTCAACTTGTTTATTTGGACTTCTCTCGTAATGATTTGAATGGTGCAATTCCTTCCAATTACTTTGAAGGTCTTCTGTTTTCCCTCCCATCGTTGCAGAAATTACTGCTTTCCAACAACAAATTTGACGGCCAAATCCCAGAATTTTCTGTCCCATCCCCATCTTTGTTAGATACATTAGATATCAGTAGTAACAATTTAAGAGGGCCTATTCCCAAGTCCGTCTTTGATCTCCAAAAGCTAAACATCCTCTTACTTTCATCTAACAACTTCACTGGCCTTCTAAAAGTAGATATGCTTTCTAGATTCCCCAATCTTACTACACTTGACCTTTCATTTAATAGCTTTAGCTTATCGATAGATACAAATTCTAGTAGTTCAAGCTCCTCTTTTTTTCCTCAGATGACCAGATTATTTTTGGCTTCTTGTAAGCTGCAAAAAATTCCTGATCTGAGGAACCAATCAACACTGGCCTACTTGGACCTTTCGGACAACCAAATTGATGGTGAAATGCCGAATTGGATTTGGAATGTGGGTGACGGAACTCTCAGGTACTTGAATCTTTCAAGTAATCTGCTAGTGGGTCTTCAAAAACCTTATGTGATTCCTAATCTCATTGTTCTTGATCTGCATTCCAATCAGCTGGGTGGGAAAATCCCAATGCTACCCCCCCCTTTTTGCTACTTACGTTGATTACTCAAGTAATAATTTCAGCTCTTCTATCCCTCCTGATATTGGTAATAACATTAGAATAGCTTCTTTCTTCTCTCTCTCAAATAGTAGCCTTATTGGAACCATACCCGAATCGATATGCAATGCAAGCTATCTTCAAGTTCTTGATTTGTCAAACAATGGGCTGAGTGGCCCAATACCGCCATGTTTGGTTGGAAAGAGTAGTGAGAAACTTGGAGTATTGAATCTGCGGAATAACAACCTTACTGGCAATATACCGGGGACATTTCCAAGTAGTTGTGGTTTGAAGACACTGGATCTTAATGGGAATCAATTGGAAGGCCAGGTTCCAAAATCTCTGGAAAATTGTTCATCTTTGGAGGTTTTAAACCTCGGAAAAAACAAGATAAATGATGTGTATCCATGCTTTTTCAAGAACTCAACCAATTTGCGAGTACTCATTTTGCGATCCAACAGATTTTACGGAGGCATTCGATGTTCAGGGACCACCAATGATAGCTGGCCGAAGCTTCAAATCATCGATCTAGCGTGCAACAAATTTGGTGGCGAATTACCACCAAGGTGCTTCTTAAGTTGGAAGGCAATGATGGTAGATGAGAATAATTCACAAACACAGCTTGATCACCTACGGTTTGAGTTCTTGGGACTTAATAACTTCTACTATCAAGATACAGTGACAGTCACCATCAAAGGGTTACAGATGGAACTTGTCAAAATCTTGACAGTGTTCACCTCAATTGATTTCTCATCAAACGGTTTCCAAGGGACAATACCTGATACAGTGGGACATCTGAAATCCCTGCGTCTTCTCAATTTTTCGAACAATGTCCTCGCGGGTCCAATCCCTTCATCAATTGGAAACTTGACTAAGCTTGAATCACTAGACCTCTCAAACAACACGCTAAATGGGAGCAATCCGGTGTCACTCACACGGTCTCACATTCCTTGCGGTCCTGAATGTATCGTATAATTTATTGGTTGGAAGAATTCCAAGAGGTTCTCAGTTTCAAACGTTCTCAAACACTTCTTTTCTAGGAAACGACGGATTATGTGGGGCTCCTTTGAATAATACGTGCATTGATTCCACACAAGTACCATCATCGGAACCGAATTCTCATGAATCGGTTGGGCATTCATCTCCTGAGACTGGGATCTTCGTAAGTGCTGCATTGGGATTCGTCGTAGGAATAGGAATAGTTGTGGGCCCACTTTGTTATGCAAAGGGTGGAGAGAGCTGTATTACAAACATGTCGAGCGAGTTCTTTTACAGAACATCATTCGTCGACAGGAACAGAGAAGAAAAAAAAGAAGATTGCACAGAAATCCCATTCGGGGGGCTTCTGTGTTGCAAAGGTAAGTATTGCTTGTGGACGTCAAAGTTAGAATAAGAAATGTGTGGATGCTCACGGGTAATCCTGCATGTCATTGCAAAGATAGTGCTAAGTCTTACATTTTAAACTTTTGTATAATTTGATAGCCCATTTGGGATCTGTATGAGAATAAGAGATTTTTTATTAAGGTAAAAGAGGTGTTTAAAAAAGTTGCTTAGCGTTTGGTATTGCTGTGGAAATTAGAGATCTTTCAGCCTTTCGAAAATGCTTCAATTTGATGCCTTTTAAACTAATCGCCTCTTTGTCGACCTTACAAAAATAAAACTAATCCCTTCTTTCAACTAATTGGGTATTAAACGTGCACTGAGACTAACAGGGTATTTCACAACACTCGCGAAGTTCAAATGCTTGTCAATATAATCCTGTCACACCCCGATTTTTGGACAACCAAATATTTAATCCAGAGCATGTATCCAAACTAATATTCAATTTCCAAAACACCGAGAGTGACACCCTCACACAGGCTAACAGATAATTTATTTGAAAATAGAATTTAATACTCATTAAATAAGGACACGTGATCCTGTGTTAATATAAAAACTATGTATTATTAAACTTATATTCCCAATCCTCCATTTCATTATAAAAGAAATAATATTCTATTACAAATATAATATCATTTTAATTTACAAAAGGAATACAAAGTTCGTTAAATAAAATTTCTTATAAAGTTCAGAAAAAAAGAAATAAAGTCTATACATCCGATGGTCAGAGCAACTACAACGTTCCAATGCCCAAAGACTCCACAGCCAAGCACAACGAATACATCATCAAAAGCAATATCCTGCACATGTCATCCAACTACGTTTCACACAGAAACGCACCCGAATGCATAACACACTCGGGTCAGTCACATGACTGGTATAAGTTAAACAAAAATAATAAAATCTGAGGACTCCAACCTGAACTCGTAGATCGCAACCACATTACAACACTATTGGGCCAAGACAGGTAGTTCCACACACATATTTGGATAAAAGAGTAGTGTCCATTTATGTGATGGTGCCCAAAATCCAAAGTTACTACGAGTTTTATACTTACCTCGGATATCTATTGTGAGCCAGCCCTGCATAAAAGTTAGTGGGCCCACCATCCTGTAAATCGAATGATCATAAACCAGGCGAATAATTCCATACATAAGCCGTTCACATTCTAACTTAAACGTCGCGTTCATTATTTCACGCTTATCAGTCTTATGAAATACTCCATTTTTATTATTTATTAGCATTAAATTTATCTTTGTGTTCCCTAGGTTCACCCCTTGGCCACCCTCCATGGTACAGCCCACACATATATCCCATGTGTGCCCGGACATATTACCAACACCCACTCCGGTGCTAGTTTGGTTGGGGTATCAACCAAACCAGGTATACACAACAGACGGCTGGTCAATATGCCTGGACGTCTATACAATATAAGCCGAGCATAAGGCTTAGGCCAGCTTGATCACGAAGCCACTGGCAAAAAAGTACACTCAACAAGTCTTAAGCCAGCTTGATCACGAAGCCACTGGCAAAAGAGTGCGAGCTATCAAAAACAATAACACAACAACGGGAGCGGTGAACACTAAAGAACTATGTTGCAATTATCACTTATCGTTCGTATTATCCCAATAATTGTAAATTTCACGTTTATCACATAGTTCCGTCTTATCATCCAATCACATCTCTAACTTTTAGATGCATTCCAATTTCTTACAATAAAGGGTTTTATCAATTAACCCATAACAATCTTCCCTCAAAAATTTTCAATCAAATTACAAGATCCCCAATATACTATTCAGCATATCTAATTTACTCATTTTTATCAAAATGATCACACAATAAGGTTAGTTATTTCAGGTACAATAATCCTCAACCCAACATTCAAAATTAGCTTACATGAAACCCATAATAAAAATTCAAATTCTCATATCGTAAAGTATTATAACAATCGTTCCACAATATTTTCATCGGACTCAACGTTAATGACTATCACTCATTTTTTTTTAGCTCAACATTATATGAGAATTCATGTATCTCTAAGTAATTTTCGTTAAGTCATACGAATGAATAAAAAAAAACACAACGAATCATATTTCTCCAATTTCGTACATTTTAATATACTAAAAACTGCTACTGATATCTTCAATTTCTGCCCAAACGGTGCAAAATCAGAAAAAACTACATTAGACGAAAAGTGTGCAGAATTGCGTTTCCTATAGGCCTACGTGAACAGAATGTTCAAATTCAAAGCTACGATTTTCTAATAATTTTCTCAAATTTCTGCAACTGTATAAATTACAAAAAAACGAATTTCACATATATTTATTAATCACCATGAATATTTCACATATGGTTTTATCAAACTAACTATTTACCTAACCCTTTCGAATACCCTAATGTCATAATCACAAAGTCACACGAAGGGAAAAGAAAATATCTAGATTAAATTAAACATATACTAATTTAATTTACTCCCATGTACATGTATATATACATACGTGTATATATATATACTCGGATACACAAAAATTTAACTCACCTCGTTGATAAAAAATCGACACCCACGAATGCTCCGCGATTCCCCACGTGCCCACGAACCCGAGACCATTCTCCTTTCTTCTTCTTCTTCTTCTTCTCTCTCTCTCTCTCTCTCTCTCTCTCTCTCTCTCACACACACACACACACACGTCTGTTCTCTCTTTGGGTGGCTAGGGTTAATCATATATGGATATATGTACTACACACATAGTATACTATATACATACACAATATATACGAATAACTAATATATACATATCAAATCCCGTTTTTTGTATAATGGGCTCACAAAAGAGACTCATGTGGGCCCAAAATGCAGTACAAAGTGTTAAAATGAGTAGCCCAATGGGTACCCATGACCCCGGTACTAAGTTTTAATGTTCATTACATTATTTAACACATTCGCGGGCCTGTAAACACTATATAAGAAAAATACATATCAACCCTTCACCTTTTTTTTTAACAAATATAAATTAATAAAATATAACTCCCGAACTAAATGCGCTCACTCATGATTTAATTTATATGTCCACCAAACACTTAAAATTTTCCAAACACATGTCTTACATAGACACACTCATATAATATTACTAACTTAAAATAATAATTAAAATAATTATTTACATAGAAATTTTAGGGTTGTTACAAATCCTTTCTGGCTATCTTTGTGTCCGAATATCTAAATTCAGAACGTAAATCATGAACAATGATCTGATTAACAAAAGGAGGTCTGGAAGTACTACAGATAGTAGACAAAACTAAACTCAGTTCAAACTTCAAAGACTTAAAAACTTCAAAGGCACAACCCAACTACTTGAAGTCAGTTAGTATTATTTTCCAATCAAAATAAATAGGAGAAAAAAAGGGAATAGAAACGTAAATTTAGTTTGCACTAAATTTGCATCCAGTTACTATTATTTTACAAGAAAATCAATTGCCTATGCAGGAAAAAAAAAACCAAATGAAATCTAACAGCAAAAACAATTGCATCAAATAAATATATACGACTTGCCATCCTCAAATTGAACGTCATTGTCTCTTTTAGATGTGATTGCTGGCCAAGACCTGCATATCCTTTGTGTTTCATCACCAAAGTAAGAATATAGTATGAGTAAAACTTCAGGCACAACCATTTCTACAACTTCACCCCCCACAATTTGATGTGGCAACTATGGGAGGGCATGTGACCCACTATTTAATTCAACTAACTAACCCAATACACCATCCCATGGTTACCACATCAGGTTGTGGGAGGTGAAGTTGTGGAAATGGTTGTGTCTAAAGTTTTACTCATATAGTATTGGTGAATTCCATGTATATATGCACACCACCCTGGTAAAACTGACAATTTCTCAATGTCTTCTGTTCACATTTGCTTAGGTTTTCCTTTGTTAGGTAAGGGATGGTTTTGTTTCTTTGCCTTTGGCACTAGAAAGTTTTCCATCCCATGTTGCTTAGGTTTTCCTTTGCTGGTTATTGGTCTCATTGTATATCCTGCCATTCTGGGGTACGTTCCTTGTACATTTGTACACCTCTTTTTGAATTTAATTTACCTTTTTTCCGGAAAAAAAAAAAAAAAATCTGTTCACATTTAGTTCATGTGCTAGACATACTATAGTGGTAGCAGGAGCCACAACATTAGACCATTTGCTTTTTTCATCTCAACGTTAGAGGTAATTGCTTCGCTAATATAAGTATTGGTTCTGTTGGGAAAAAAAAAAAAAAATGGTTCCAAGTAGTTAGGTGTTTGTCTTGCCGGCTAATGATAGATTTGGTTATTTATCAAATGAACACAATTCTAGTTTCCCTGAAAAGCCGCTAAAAACCAGAGTAGGATCGATTCTGATTGTATAAGCCTTCTCAAATAGGCCTTCAGGGCTTTGTTTGGGATTGTACAAAGTAGGATCAATGTTTGGTCTTACCCTCTTTTTTTTTAACAGGGCATTTACCAAAAAGGATCTCAGCATTTATTAAGTTAAAGTATAAATTAGTGAGTGACTTAACAAAAAGTACAAAAATTTGACAGCTGGTGCTCGCACGGTATAAGTGCGCGCACCATAGAATTTTCTATGCACAATTTCTCAACCGATCAAAGCTTCCACGCGCCACACGTGCTCGACCACGCGCGCCCCATGCGTGCCACGCGCGCGCCTTCATTTGTAGGCTGCTCGCACCGTGCGAGTATTGTACCGTATTATTTTTAATTTCGAAAAATGTTTTTAAACTTTAAACATCCATAACTTTTGACCTACAGCTCCATTTTTCGCAAATTTTATACCGTTGGAATCGTGTCGACGAGAGCTACAAAACTAGTACCATTGTTGATATGTTTTGAGAAAAAAAAAATTCATGTTTTTACATACATGAATAATAAGTGAAATTTCACTTGATATACATAAAATATTAAGTGAAATTTCACTTAAAATATCAAGTGAAATTTCACTGAATACATGAAAAATATTAAATGAAATTTCACGTTTTTACATACATGAATAATAAGTGAAATTTCACTTGATATGCATAAAATGTTAAGTGAAATTTCACTGAATACATGAAAAATATTAAAAGCTCTCCCCAAAAAAATCCTAAGTTCGATTTTTGCAAAGCTCATAAACTAGTTACCAAATGAATTAACATGAAATTGTGCTTTAAAAAAGGAGAAGCACTAAAATGGAGGCCAAACTAAACCTTAATGAGGTAGCAATGACTTTATCGCTATTCGTCTTTTTTTAATTTTTTTTTCTCAAAACATATAAATTTGGCATACATAAATATTAAGTGAAAATTCACTAAACATGTACATGCCTTCTTCCTGAAAAACTTGAAGTTAAACTTAACATTTGTGTGCTTGTTCAGTGAGATTTCACTTAGTAGGTCAAGTGAAAATTCACTAACTATTCCAAAAGTTGCTAGAAGTAACTCTCTAGAGTTTAAGATCTAATTTGATACTTACTTTGTTAAAAAGTCGCTTAAGTGTCAATTTAAGTAAAATTTCACTTAATATTCATGTACAAGTTCAGTGAAATTTCACTTAATATTCATATATGCCAAGTGAAATTTCACTTTTTTTTTTTATCTCTTTCATATTAAACAATACATATTTCGTTTAAAAAAAATAATCAAATTTTACAAATCAATTATAAAACATAGTTTTTCAACCCAAATAAATACAAAATTCTTGTGAAATTTCACTAAAACTCTCATTAAGAACAAAGTGAACATTCGATTTTTTTTTCCTCACAACATATCAACTTTGCATATGTGAATTTTACGTGAAAAATCAATAACCCATACACGAATATTATGTGAAAATTTTATTAAGTTCATCTAGAACATGGTATGTAAAAATAAGAGTTTTTTTCTTTTGCTCAAAAGGTATCAACAATGGTACTAGTTTTGTAACTCTCGTCGACACGGTTCTAACGGTATAAAATTTGTAAGAAACAGAGTTGTAGATCAAAAGTTATGGAGGTTTAAAGTTTAAAAAAACTTTTTCGAAATGGATATGATATAGTACAGCCACGCACACGGCGTGAGTGGCTGAAACCAAAAGAACGCGCGTGAGGGAGATGGTTACATGAGATTTTCTATGGTGCATGCACTTATACCATGTGAGCACTGACAAGATTCTTTTTGTCCTTTTTAAAAAATGGTCAAATCTTTTGAAGTTTTAAACTTATGAGGGTTACTTATAGGGATTTTTTAACAATTATCTATTTTTTAACTGGTTCTTGTGCAAATCAGCATAATGCTAGTTTGAAAAGAAAAAAAAAAAGACTCATATTGGATCCGGTACAAATTATGTAAAAGTCCATTATCCAAACACTTGTATATATAGAAAATTCATTTACCAAACACTTGAATTTGTTAAACCGACACTTGTCACAAAATTGAATGAAACACCCATTTAGTAACAAATTATTAAGATTATTTTAGAGTAGACAAATTATTTGAGAGTTGAGGCCCTTTCAACTAACTTTATTTGCTATGATTAGATTCTCAACGATCAAATTCGAAATTATTATTTATTTGATTTTTAATATCTTAGTATTTTCCCCAATAAAGTACGAAATTGTATCTAATCTTTACCCGAATTCATGTTAAATTAAATTTGAGTCAACTCCAAGTCTTACTTAAATCTATAAATATAGGGTGTAGGTAAAATATAGTTGATACCCCTCCCTTTCCCTTTATAATAGTACTAGTAGTGCCCGTGTCTGGGGGCACGCTGCAAAAAATAATAATAATAATAATAAAGTTACGGTAATTGAATAATTTGAGTGCCTTCATCTCTAATATCCCAAACAACTCTTAAGTCAAAAATTATTAAATTTTTTTTGTTTTTTTTTTTTTTGAAAAGACCAAAAATTAAATTTTCAAAAAGGATATGTAGATAAGTCCAACAATTAAATCAATTAGGATCATTAGATTAAAGACTTGGGGTGAATTTGTTTGGGTTGTCCTGAGTTTGTTTGGACTGGATTTGTTTGGGCCATTAGAGATTGTATTAAGATCAGAGGGCTGAAAATTTACATGAAATCCAATTTGAGTTAATATGAATTATGAGTTGATAATCTCATTGCTCAAATTTATATTAAATCCAATTTGAGTTAAAATCTTCTCAAACTTTCTAATTCTTGCTCATATTAAATTTGTAAATAATACTATTTTACTTCAGATTTAAATCGAAAGTTAATATGAGTTAAAGAATTGGAGTAGATGTTTGAAAACTTTCATTCAAATTTAAATTTTTATGAGTTTTAAACAAGAATTAGAGATTTCTTACGTGTAAGCAAGAATTAGAGATTCCTTAAATTTTTATGAGTTGGTGGTTAGCTACACAAACTTTTCCAGAACCGTACCAAATACTATTGGTAACCTTGGAGTATTGTCATGGATAGAGATTGCCAAGTGCAATTTTAGTGGAGAAATTCCAATTTCAATGGCAAACCTAACTCGACTTGTTTATTTGGACATGTCATCCAACATGTTTACTGGTCCAATCCCATCATTAGGGATGTCCAAGAATCTCAGCCACAGAGATTTTTCTCGTAATCAGTTGTATGGTTCAATTCCTTCTGCTCACTTTGAAGGCCTCATGAATCTTGTCTTTGTTGATTTACTGTTCAATTCAATCAGTGGCAAAATTCCATCGTCTCTGTTTGCACTCTCATCGCTGCAGAAGTTCCAGCTTTCCAGCAACAAATTTGATGGTCAAAACCCAGAATTTTCTAGCCCATCCTTATCTTTATTAAATACACTAGACTTAAGTAGTAACAATATCGAAGGGTCTATGCCAATTACAGCATGCCAAATCTTCAAATCATTGACCTAGCTTTCAACAATTTTAGCGGTGATTTGCCACCGAACTCCTTCTTAAGTTGGAAGGCAATGCAGGTTGACGCGGAGAATGCACACTCTGTGCTTGATCACCTTCGTTTTGAGTTCCTAGGACTCAATCACTTCTATTATCAAGATACAGTGACAGTCACCAACAAAGGGTTACAAACGGAGCTTGTGAAAATCCTAACCGTGTTCACTGCCATTGATTTCTCATCCAATAGTTTCCAAGGGAAAATACCCGAGACAGTGGGAGCTCTCAAATCCCTCTATGTTCTCAATTTCTCATACAATGACCTCACAGGTCCAATCCCTTCATCAATTGGAAACTTGACTCTGCTTGGATCACTAGACCTCTCAAGCAACAAGCTAAGAGGGAATATTCCGGTGTCACTTGCAAGTCTCACGTTCCTTTCGGTCCTGAATCTATCTTATAATCTACTGGTTGGAAAAATTCCTCCAGGTTCGCAGTTTCAAACGTTCACAGACACTTCCTTTGCTGGAAACGCTGGATTATGTGGGTTTCCTTTGACCATTAGTTGTGATGATTGCCCAGTGGCAGGACTTTCACCACCATCATCTGAAGTTGGGCATTCATCTCCTAAGACTGGGATCTTCGTAAGTGCTGCATTGGGATTTGTGGTGGGTATAGGAATAGTTGTGGGGCCACTTTTGTTATGCAAAGGGTGGAGAGAGTTATATTGCAAACATGTCGAGCGAGTTCTTTTGAAGAATATCATTCGTCGGCAAGAGAGGAGAAGAAAACAAAGAAGGCTGTACAGAAATCCCATTTGAAGGCTATAGTGTTGCCATGGTAAGTGTTGCGTGCGGAATTCAAAATCTGCATAATAAACGTGTGGTAAACTTTGTATTTTAAATTGATAGCCCATGGGGGATCTGTGAGAACAAGAGATTTTTTTCTCAAGAATTTTTTTTTTTGAAAGAGATGATTTAAAAAAAAATTGTTTAGCTGTGGAAATTAGATATTGTTCAGCTTTTGCAATAATTCTTCAATTGCATGCCTTTTAAACTAATCCCTTCTTTCAAATAATTGGCTACCAAATAGGTACTGAGACTGGCCTGGGTAGTTCACAACACCCTCGAAATTCAAATGCTTGTAGATATGATTCTTTCGGGGTATCTGAGTCTGAATATCCAAATTTGGAATTTTTGGAACAATTCTGCTTGTATTATGAGCTACTCGAACAGTGAATGATGGCCCGGCCTAGCCTAACTGTTGAAGTCTCGAGTCTTATTATAGTAGAAGTCTACAGGGAAGTGTCAGACATGAGTGGAACTTCACCTAGTTCTACTGTTTTGTCCTTTAGTTTTGTTTTCATTCTTATTTTCCAGGAATTCCCAAGTTATGTTTTTTGAACAATTTATTGTCTATATATCTGATCGTATTGTAAGCCTTCTCAAATAGGCCTTTAGGGGCCTGTTTTGGAATACATAAAGTAGGATCAATGTTTGGTCTTACTCACATTTTTTATCTGGTTCCTATGCAAACCAGCATAATGCTGGTTTGAAGAGAACCTGTTTTAAGAGTCATTTTGGATCCGGTAAGTATTCTGTAAAAGCGTATTACCAAACACTTGAATATGTAGAAAGTTCATTTTGCAAACACTTCAATTTGTAAAGAATCAGTTCACTTATGAACCATAAAACTGGGTCTGAGGCTTCCCAAACAGCCATGAAAATTTTGTACAATGATTACATGAAATTTGCTAAGCTAATTTTGTATGGGAGCCTAAAAGCTTTGTATTTTGCAGGCTAAAAGGGTGATAAAGTGGAGTCATCTGCAGAGACTAGTTGCAAAAATAATTGGAGGGGCGTCCCAAGAATGAGAGAATTTTCATTTTTTTTTTGTCAACCTCTTTTGGCCACTTTAGTATCTTCATGCTTATGAGTTTACCCAGATGGTTTTTCTCAATGTAACTGCTGCATGTACACAGGTCAATAAAAGTCAATAAAAGGATAGTTGAATGATCTTATGTGGTAGTGTAAGACAATAAAAGTCGGATAAAACAGTTTCGCAAAATGAAAAATGAGGGTAAAATCCGGACTGCACGGACGGTGGAGGAATTTTCCCTTGTCTCCCAAAAAATAGTGTTTGTCAACACTCGACAGAAGTAAATATGGATGAATTACTCTTTTTCTTCTCTTTGTTTTTTTGAGATCATGGATGAATTACTCTTTGGTAACTAATTATTTGACGTTCTCATCTAACTTTATTTGGTATCTTCGCTATTCTGACTTTGATAACTAAAGTATACTTCAGACCCTTGATATGTGCTATCATCTAAGGTCTAAAATTATTTTCATTCTTAACCACTTTTTAAAATTCAATCTTTTAAAAAATATAATAAAAAAAATGAAACCCTCTCCCAATTATTATTATTATTATTATCATTATTATTATTTTATTTTATTTTTTAATTTATTTTTTAATTATTTTTTTTATTTTTTATTTATTTTTTTATTTATTTTTTTATCTTTTGCATTTCCCCCCACTCTCTATAAACATCATTCCCCATTTCTCACCACTCTCTTTATCTCTAAATTAAATATCTCTCCTAAAATGAATATTATACAAATTATTTTTTTTAAAAATAGAATTAATGTAGGTTTAAATGAAAAAGTATGCAAAGCTGTATATTAGTATTTTTCCTCAATAAAAAATATGAAATTTGAGAAAATCATCTTTAATCTTTACTCGGACTCATATTGAATCAAATTTCAGTAAACTCCAACTCCTACTCAAAAGTATGTGAGAATTTCTCACTTGTTTCGAGTTTTAAAGGTGAGAACTTTCTCGATTACACAAACATTGTGTGAGAATTTCTCACTTGTTTGTTCATTCTGTATTACACAAACATTGTTGAAAGTAGAAGTGAGAAATTTCTCACTTCATAACAATATGTAGTTAGATTCATTACAACAACAATGATGATACATTTACACAAAATGTTACGAGAATTTTTACGTACACATTACAAGTGAGAAATTTCTCACTTTCTAGGACATGAAGATAAATTTATCAAAAAACATCAAAGATGAGAATACACACAGATAATTATGAGAATTTTATACTTATTTTTCATTTGAAGAAAAAAGATTGAAAAAACAAAAGGATAAATTTCACACTTTTCCGTACACATTCTTTTTGAACAGCAGAAAAAATCATTTAAAAAGGAGAAGAACCCCAAGATTATATTTCTCAAGGGCAAATAGTCTGCTACTCAAAACCAATCCACTTTAACTAATATCGTGGAACTCCCCATGTCCCAAATTAGTCTTGGGTTTGAAGTAAGAAAGAAAAACAGATTTTTTGGAAACCTCACTGCCACAATGAAATGAGACCCACTAACAAAAATGATCGGAGATACTCATTAGCAACCAAAGCCAAGAACCCAAAAAATAAATAAATAAATAAATAGCCAGCAAAAGAGATCAAAGGTGCTCCCAAGCCACGAATCAAAATCTCCATCGACAAACATACCAAGACACAGGGGCGGACCCATAGAGGGACCCGGAGGGGGGTGTGGTGCATGGCTCCTGTAAAAAAAATTGAAAATTTTGGGGGTCTATATAGAATTTTGAAAGATTTGAAAACATTTTACATAGTGGCCCCCCTAAATTTGTGACTTTACATCTGGAGATTCTTAACACATAGTGTCCATTTGACTTTCATTATGTTGAAATGGTAATGTGTTAGGAATCACATTTGGGGATGTTGGAATTAGGACGATTTATTTCCCAGTTTAATGGTCATTTTATGTTGACCACATTAATTTTATTTTTAGAGTAATTCTTGGTGACAACTTTCATACAACCCTCTAAAAAGATGTGTCTATCTCTCTCCTGTGATGTCACTAGACTCCACAATGACACAGGAGAGAGATAAACACATCTTTTAAGAGGTTGTATGAATGTTGTATGAAAGTTGTCACCAAAGAATAACTCTTATTTTTATTCTCTTTGATTTCTCTTTCCTTTTTCTTAGAATCATAGCTTGTATATATAGAGGTACATATTGGGTGAATAAACTATCCCTTTCCCTACATTCTCTTTGGTACTTGAGCCAAGAAACCTCCAACCAATTCCTCTCCACCACCAGCCCACCTCCCTCTGCTCCTCCTTGCACCTTGGCGCAATCCTCCAAGCCCTACCAGACTCTCACCGAAGCCCTTCCACCCCAATCCCACTGCGCCGCAGCCCTTAGGGGACTCTCCACCTAGTTGCGCAGCACCAGTCCCCTCGGCAGCTTCTCGGCTGCCCCTCCGCCCTCCTTGGGCCTTTTCGAGATGTACTAGAGCCCCTTCGTGCTCTTTATTTTTCTATCCAGGTGACCGAGTGTCCGGTTGCCCCTCTCTCTCTCTTCGCCAACGTTTCCGGCTGTGACCCATCTTTTCCATTTATTTTTTCGACAGTAAATTTTCTCGGATTTCTTGCTCCAATTTTTGGGCAGCATCATGGTTGATACTGGAAAGGACCTCGTCCCTACTACACCTCCGGCTCCTACAGCTTCTCGTCCTGATCTTTTTCTCACCCATCACATACCGACTCACTGTGTCATGAGCGTGTTGTTGAATGGGGCAAACTTCCACACCTGGTCCCGTTCTCTTCGCCTTTATCTGGGCGGTAAGCGCAAGACCAGATGGATTCTCGGGAAGAAGCCTAATCCTGCTGAGTCTGATCTCAAATTTGCTGATTGGGACATTGACAACTGCATTATTTTGGGATGTATGTTCAATTCCATGGAAGAATGGGTCTATCATATGTTCATGTATCAGGATACCGTTTATGGTTTATGGTCTGCATTAAACAAGACTTATGCTCACGCTCATCATGATTCCCGGATCTTTGAACTTTACCGGGACATCTCTCATACCTCTCAGGCTAGCTTGGGACTCTCCGTGGCTGAATTTTTTGGGTATCTCCAAACTCACTGGGAAGAGTTGGCTCAAAATGAACCTCTCAGTGATTTTCGAATGATGGCAGTGTTGAGTCCAAGCGCCTTGATCGCTGTCGGACTTACCAATTTTTGGTGGGTTTACGCCCTGAGTTTGATGCTCTTCGCACTCAGATTCTTAACACCTCACCTTTGCCTGCACTCTTTGAGGCATTTGCTACTGTGGATGGCGATGAGCGAAGGCGTCACATTCTTGTACCACGTTCTCCGCCTGAGGTCACTCCTCCTGTTCAGGATCATATGGCTTTTGTTGCTCCTTTAGGCTCTCGCCCAGCAGGTAACCGTCCATACTGGCAGCATTGTCGCAAGCCGGGCTATACCATTGATTGTTGTTTTATTCTTCATCCTGAGTTGAGGCAGCCGTTTTCTCGGAACAAGTTTGGAGGTCGTGGCAGAGGTGCACCTCGTACTGGTGCCATTCCTGAGTCGGCACCCCCTTCTATATCACCAGATTTCAGCCAACTTCAGTCCTAGATTGCTCAACTGTAGTCTCATTTGGGATTAACACCTTCCTCGTCTGCAGGCCCTATAACTGCTATTGCTACAGGTAATCTTATCGTCCTTTATGGTAAGTCTGGCACCCTTACTTGGATTCTGGATTCTGGAGCCAATAATCATATGACGGGTGAGCTATCTAGTTTTACATCTCATGTTACTTCCATTGATCAATCTGTTTGTATTGCCGATGGGTCTACTATCCCTATTCATAATCAAGGCAATGCCCATTTGTCCCCTAATATTCCTCTTTCCTCTGTCTATTATGTCCCTAAATTTGCTTGTAATCTCGTGTCTATTAGTCATCTTGCAAAGGATTTTAACTGTGCTGTTGTTTTCTTACCTGACCGTTGTTATTTGCAGGAGCTGACTTCGAGGAAGATTTTTGGCAAGGGGCATGAGCGTGATAGGCTCTACTACTTTGGGGATCTTCTGTCTTCTAGCGTGTCTTCTAGTTTGCAAGCCTCAGTTATACCTGATTCCAATAAATTTAATTTTTCTCTTCAAACCTTAGACTTATGGCATGCCCGTTTAGGACATGTAAACTTTCAATATTTATGTTGGCTATTTGTGCCGTTAAATAAAGCTTGCAAAGATTTCCATTTTAAATGTGTGGTTTGTGAATTGTCTAAGCATACACGCACTCCTTATGTTCCACGCATGCACCGTGCACCATGTGCCTTTGATCTCATTCACTCTGATGTATGGGGGCCCTCACCTATCATAGCCCTATCACAACATCGTTATTATGTTACATTTATTAACAACTACACTAGGTGTACTTGGGTCTATCTCATGAGAAAGAATTTGAAGTCTTCATTCATTTTAAATTTTTTTTGCAAATGATAAAACCCAATTCCATACTGTTGTGCATAACATTAGATCTGATAATGGTCGCGAACATATCACAGATGACTTTCGGGCTGAACTTAATAAGGGTGGTACTCTTATGTCTGTTGTTCGTTGTCTTTTATGTGGTATGGGCGTCCCCAAGTATCTATGGCACATGGCCGTTCTCACTGCAGTCTACCTTATCAATCATACTCCGAGTCGAGTTCTTCAAGGTAAGGCTCCCCTTCACATCCTTCAACCTGAGTGCACTCTTTTTCCTATCCAACCCTGCATCTTTGGGTGTACTTGTTTTGTTCAAAATCGGAGTCCCACTCGCACAAAACTCGATGATAAGGCCATCACGTGTGTTTTCTTGGGGTATTCGTCCCAGTCTAAAGGCTATAGGTGCTATGAACCTGTCCGCCACCATTTTTATCACTCGTTAGACGTTACCTTTCTCGAGAATGTGCCTTTCTTTCCAGGTAACTCTTCCATGCAAGGACCGACATCGACCATTCCCAATAAGGACCATCCTATTCTTATCCAGGATACTTCTGTGCTTCCTGTCCTCCAACGTCCAGCTCTTATACTTGAGCCCTCTCCTGTGTCACTGCCTCCTGTCATCACCACTGATCCCTCTCAGGTGTACTCTCGTCGTCCTCATGCTCCCCTGCTAGTATCTTCTCCGGATTCAGGTATCTCTCCTTGTCCTTTAGTTTCTACTGATGCTCTGCCCCATTATCCTACTCGTATTCGTCGCCCTCCTTCCTGTTTATCTCCTTCGAGTAGTACTAATCACCTTATTGCTAATATTTCTTATCAGGGCTTGTCTGCTTCCTATAAGTCTTTTGTTACCCAGGTTGATTCTGTCTCTATTCCTTGATCCGTTCATGAGGCTCTCTAGAATCCTAAGTGGGTATCAGCTATGAAGGCAGAAATGGATGCTCTTGAGCATAATCATACTTGGGAACTTGTTACTCTACCTCCTGATGCTCGTACAGTTGGGTGTAAGTGGGTTTTCAGTGTAAAGTACTTGATAGATGGTACTATTGACCGCTATAAGGCTCGCCTTGTTGCTGAAGGCTTTACTCAGGTTCTGGGTAAGGATTTTGGCGCGACCTTTGCCCCTGTTGCTAAATTAACCACCGTCCGTCTTTTGGTTTCTCTAGCTGCTTCCTATTCTTGGCCTCTTCATCAACTGGATGTCAAGAATGCGTTCCTTAATGGTGATCTCTCCGAGCTATTTATATGGATCCACCTCTGGGTTTTCGGGCCCAGGGGGAGTATTCGGGAAAATTTTGTTGCCTTTGAAAATCCCTCTATGGTCTTAAGCAGTCCCCACGAGCTTGGTTTAGCCGTTTCAGTGATGTTATTCTGTCTATGGGTTTTGTTCGGTGTCACTCAGATCATACATGCTTCATTCGATGCTAGTCTCAGGGACAGTGCATTATCATTTCTGTTTATGTTAATGACATCATTATTACTAGAGATGATGCTCACGGTATTGTTCAGGTAAAGCGTGATTTAGGAACGACATTTGACATCAAGGATTTGGGCCCTCTTCGTTTCTTCCTTGTTATTGAAGTTGCTCAGTCTCGTCGGGGTATTTCTCTATCTCAACAGAAGTACATTCCTGACCTTCTTCAGGATACAAGTATGCTTGGATGTAGACCTGCCTCTACTCCAATGGATCCGAACCTTAAATTATCAGCAGAATCAGGGAGTTATTACCGAATCTATCTGTGTATCAGCGTCTTGTGGGTCGTCTCATCTACTTGACGAACATAAGGCCAGATCTTACATTTGCAGTCAATGTTGTGAGCTAATTTATGCACTCACCACGAACCTTCCATTTGGATGCTGTGTATCATATTCTCCGTTATCTTAAGACCTGTCCTGGACTTGGGTTGTTCTTTAAGCCAGGAATACAGTCAGGTCTATCTTGCTTTACAGATGTAGATTATGCGGGGTCTAAGAGTGATAGACGGTCTACTTCCAGTTTTTGCACCTTCTATGGTAGTCATCTCATATCTTGGAAAAGTAAGAAGCAAGCAGTCGTCTCTCGTTCTTCCGCCGAGGATAAGTATCGTGCCATGGCTCAGGGCACATGCGAACTTCTTTGGCTTCGTTCTCTCTTAACGGAATTGGATTTTTCAGTAATAGACTCGTCTACATTTTTTTGTGATAATAAGTCTGCCATTATGTTATCCTCTGACTCCGTCCTTCATGAGCGGACAAAACACATAGAGGTTGATGGTCATTTTATTCGGGAAAAAGTTCGTTCCGGCGTCATCACACCGAGTTTTATTCCCTCGTCCGATCAAACGGCTGATATATTTACTAAATCGGTTGGCCTTTCTCTACTTCAGTTGTCTCTTGTCAAGCTAGGACTTGTCAATATCTTCGCCCTAGCTTGAGGGGGAGTGTTGGAATTAGGAAGATTTATTTCCTAGTTTAATGGTCTTTTTATGGTCATGTTGACCACATCAATTTTATTTTTTCTCTTTGATTTCTCTTTCCTTTTTCTTAGAATCATTGCTTGTATAATAGAGGTACATATTGGGTGAATAAACTATCCCTTTCCCTACATTCTTTTGGGGATAAAATTTTTTGGGAAGAATAACATTGCAGGATTAATAACAATATCTACTAGTGTGACCGTGTGACATTAAAAGTCCCTATTAATAGTGAAGGGGAAGAGTAATATCCCCTTATTTAGCTCAGGAGATAAACAATGCCTAAATCTAATTTGCTACAACTACTCGTTCGACTTTCTGTCTCACTTAAAAATAAAAATTATGTATAAATGACACAAAAAAATTTCTCGGGGGCAGCCCCCACATGGAACTTGACTCCCCCTAACACAAAATTCTGGGTCCACCACTGCCAAGACATGAAGCCCTCCACTAACAGAATTTAAAAAGCAAATACAAACACATCTTACAGAGGTGGTTTCAGTCTAATTTAAAAAGCAGAGATTGTTCCAACAAATTGATAGCAACATAACATATTCAATCTCGAGAGAAAAATGCCTTAAAACAAGTGAGAAATTTCTGGACTATGAATGAAGTCCGACGAGTATAATGTCACCGATGGTAATCTAGACCTTCTTTGTAAGAAATCTCGACTATGAATGAAGTGAGAAATTTTGTCTAGGAAGTGAGAAATTCCGTCTGTGAGAGCTTCACAGATGATCAGCTAGATATTTGGTAGAAACTAAATGGAAACGGAGTAGATTTAATCAGTTTTATTTTTGAATTCAAACCATAAATGTGCCACTAGAATTAAGGGATTTGATAGCCATTTAAAAATTTCTTATAAATAACTACCATATATACATACATATATGTATATATGTGTATATATATATACAAGCTGTCTCTTACACGGATGTCTGTTTACGGACATGGGTTTAGTGACGAAAATTTTCGTCGCTAAAACTAAACAACACCGTCACTAAAGGTGTTGTTCACCTTTAGTGACAAAATTTTTGTCACTAAAGCCACGTCCATTTACGGATGCATCCGTCCCATAGATTTTTGTATACATATATATATATATATATTTCTACAAAAAAATAACAGGGATATTTTGGTCCTAAAAATAGGTGAGGGACTAATTCCTAAACTGAACTAACAGGGATATTTTGGTCCTAAAAATAGGTGAGGGACTAATTCCTAAACTGAATGGATCTATTTCTATAGCAGTGTACTATAATGAACTATGTATTAAATTGCCCTATAAAATTTTGATTAATGGTATTTAAAAATTTGGATAAGTTTGAGAAAAACTCAAATTGGCATAAATATGAGTCAAGAATTGGCCTAGGTCTTTAAATACTTTATATATTTAAATTTAAATTTGGTAAAATTTTGATATGGGTTTCGAGCAAGAATTGGGGATGCCCTCACACACAAACATCTCCATTGCTCTTGGCACCTCCCTTCACCCTCATAATTGTGGACAACACTTTAGTAGAATCGAATTTTAAGTCCCCATCCTACAATAACAATTTGCCACTTATTGTAACTTGGTGTCAATTAACAGTAAATTTTTTAAGGTACTATTTTATTGTAAGTATGTGTCATTTGATAGTAACTGTTTAAATTGTCATTTGGTAGTAACAATTGGTCATATTGTATAGTAACCAAGTTCCAATACTGTATTGTAGACACCCCATTTTGTCGGCTATCAAATTTAGGAGACCCATAGCTTGGTGGTTCACAATGATCGTAAAAGACTCAAAAGGACTCTTGGAAGTCAGCTCTATCTCTCAGAATGCTCAGAATGACCAAAATGCCCCTGAAAGCCCAAACACTCCCAGATTTGGTCCTAAAGTTCTGGAAACATGCTACGTCGTAAGAAAAGTGATATAATGAGTTTTTAAAAAAATCGGATGAAATCGTTAGCTCCCAAAGACCCCCGGAAGTCCCGGAAGTTCCCGGAAAGTCCCCGTTGACTGGTTTGACCAGGCTTGACCAAGGTTTACCAAGTTTGACCAAGTTTGACCAAAATCGTCCGAATTCACCGGAATCATTCTAAATCATAAGAAAAGTATTAAAATAAGTTTTAAAAGAAAATCGAGCGAAAACGTCAGCTCCTGGGAATTCCAAGAACTTTCCAGAACTTCCCGGGAATCCTAGGTTTGACCAGTTTGACCAGAATTTGACTTTAAAATCGGGGCACCGTAACAATTTTCAAATATTTTTCACGGATACTAGAGGTCAATAGCTTTCCAATGGTATATCGCACATAATTTTCGGATTTAAAACGAGTCTATTATGAATTTTCGAAGGCGAAAAAGGCGATCAAATTGGCTTTTATCGCAAATACCGCAAAACTTTTCAAAGTGACCTCTCCCCGAACTATTTTTTATGTAAAGTAGACTCCATTACCTTTCCAACGGTATATCACAACCTAAGTTTGGAGTTCATACGCATTTTCTGTGAATTTCGGACCAAATAGGGCCTTTTCGCGAATATCGGAACCTCTGGGGGCCTAAACAGCATTATCTGGGACGAAGGAGGAGCACTGCCGCCGCGGCACTCCCCTCCAGAACAGTGTATTTTTGTAAATTTTCTTGGGGATTCATTTTGATTAATTGAAAACCAAAACGACGTAGTTTTTTGTTCACAGATGTTTGGGACTAATGGGAACACTTCTAAAATCCCAAAACCACCCCAAATTGGCCTTTATAAACCCCCCATTGATCTTCATTTTAGGGGGGCCAAGGGCAGAAGCTTGAAAAGTTGTAGAGAAGAAGAGAGATAGAGATAGGTTTAGAAGAGAGAAAAGGAGCTTCCTCCTACTATTTTGCTATAGAAAGTGAGTTTTAATCTTGTTTTCTTCCATTACCTCTCTTATACTTCACATTCCAAACACCCCCAATCACCATTCTTGAGCATTCTTGAGTTAGGAAGCTACTTCCATGTCCAAATGTCAAAATCTATGAGTAAAACACCAAGCTACAAGTCCAAAATCACATTGATTATCATCTATTGATTGTTATTTACTTGCTTGTTCATATTATGTTCATCTCTTCTTAATCTCATTTCTTTTTTATTTTCTTTATTTACTTACTAGTTCATCATCATCTAGGTGATGACATGAAGTTTGAGGTGAGTGAATCCTTATGGATAGTAGCTCTTAACCTCAAAAACATGTTTGATAGATGATGATTATAACTTCAATACCTCCAAGGTATCCTTGAAGTTATGTTCAAATGAAAATAAATCTCTCCAACAATTTTGGAGGTTCTTGATGATGAGTTTGATGTTGGCATTTTAAGTGGCTATAATCCTTATTGAGTATTGAAAATGCATTTTCAAAACCTCTATTTCAAAACCCCTCTCAATCCCTCTCATTTTGGTTTCAAGAAACAAAACCTTATTTTCTCCAAAATCTTCAAAACAATGAGTCAAAACAGTGAGTGAGCTGAGTTCAAAGATTTCTCTAGAACTCAATACTCAATGTATGGATGAAAGGCCACTTGAAAAGTCTTCCTAACTCATTATAGAACACCCATGATTTTTGGTTTGACTTGGAAGTACTTGGAAATGGTCCATTTGGACCCAAACATTCCTTCCAGACATTCTGTTTTTGCTGTCACAGCAGCTAGGTCCACTTCCAACTTCTTTTTCAGAAAACGTTTCCAAAAGGGGTGGTCCTAAATTATTTTTCCCTTAAACTTCAATGTCGTAGGGAACTTTCTGTATAAAATGGGCCTCTAGATCATTTGTTTTCATTTTCTAAGATATTTCAACATTTCAGTCGACGGTACGGACTCTATTTCTGAGTAACCTTCATTGTTTATATGATTTCTCTCAATCTGTGATAGTTATTCAAGATTGGCCTTTTGGGTAGTGTTCTAGACATAATAAGGAAGATCTCCATAAAAAATCATGTATTGAAAACATTCCTAACCCCTCTTTTCAATTTTCAAAAGATCATGCTACTGTTCTGTCCACTATTCACAGCAAGCACATTTTAACTTTCATTCTTTGATTTGATGCTTGTATGCATTCCAAATTAGTTCATATCTTAGGGAGTAGTTCATGCTACATTTGTACATATCCCATGTTCATCTCATTCATTCATTCATACACATTGTAGACTTCTAGGTCATTCTAGAAATCCATGTACACAAAACACACTACAACCTTTGCACATTTTAGGATCATACATTGCATCCATGCAAGATTTGGGGCTTTTGTGACTCCTAATCTAAGAAGATTATAAGGGACGATCATGATCACACGTTCATGCTTCCCCTCGATCTAATCATCCTTTCTCATCCGTCCCGGGGATTGAGAGATCTTCTTTTCTCAAAGAATAACATGCATCATATTAGCTTGCTAAGCATATTTTGATTTATTTGATTATTTGTTTCAAGAACAATTCATGTCCCCCTTTAGATTAGGAAGTCTTGATTATTTGATATATGATTAGACGATTTTTTCTAGGTTTATTTGTGTGATCTTTCACCTTACATTGTATGATATTTGGCATAGATCTTATGAATGATATCTTATCTTTAGATCTTCCATTTCAAATTTTCTTATGTGATGTAATATACTATCATAGTATTAATTGTCGAACCATACATAGTATAAGATGATTATTTGGATACTAATTGAGGCCCGTCGGAAGACGGGGCGAGTTGAGGGTGTTTTAGTCGCGACAAAGGCTCCTTCCTCTCTCATACCAAAACCCCGAACCAAGTTCTTTGGTTATGAAGGGCCGGTGCCCTTATCCGCTTGGGTGAGTCAAAATTAGGTTTCTTGGTTCCTTAAAGACCAAGTGGCGACTCTGTATCTGTTTTCAACAGACCTACCATTTTCTTTCTTTGATCCAAAACCAAACATTTTCAAACCTAAAAGGCGTGCCCCTCCCAAAATGCCGGTGTCCACATGTATAACTATGACCGTTCGTCGAACTTTAAAAATGGCTGTGTAACGGGTCACATGTTCAATTGTAGAGTTTATCAGATTGAACCATGATGTCATAATTGCGTAATTTGAATTAATAATAATTAAAAAAAAGATGTGAAAAAGTAATATAAAAAGGCAAAGGAGATTGAATTTTTTTTTTGGGCGGCTTGGCCTATGGTCCTTAAGGTTGGGCATTTTTGGATTAAAGGACAACCCATTAACATTAAACTCCACAAGGATAAAGGCTCAAACACATTTTTTAGCTCCAGTCCACAACATTAACATTCACTCTTTAAGTCCATTTCACTATTTTTTATCTTACAAAACTACCCCTTATTTCATCTTTAACAAGAAAAAAAATTGAAATATAAGATTTAGTCCCTCATAATGGGTCAAAGGAAGATTTAGTCTATTTGACATTTTAAACTCTTAAATTTATCCTTAATCATTAACAAAACATAGGAATTAATCATTTTCCCCAAATATCTGTATTTTTTTGAGACAAAATTACCCTTCATTAGATATATACATATGTGTGTACATATCATCACCTTAAAATTAGGGATTTCTAATAGGAAACCCAAATAAATGAAGAACAGTTTCTCTCACTCTCATTATCTCACGATCTCCACTCTCCTTATTTTCTCTCTCTAGAATAACCACTGAATCCCTCTCTTTCTCTCTCTCTCTCTCTCTCTCTCTCTCTCTCTCTCTCTCTCTCTCTCTCTCTCTCAAGATCTCAACAATATAGATCCATAAAAAGATCACTAAGGAAAAGCAGAGGACCTTAACCACCATCATCAACATCAACCGTCCAAAGGAAAGTCTGTTTGGATCAATACTGAAAAAATTGAGAGGATATTAGATCCAAGCCTTTTGGAGGAATTTTTGGATTCAAGAGTTGTGGAACAAGTGATTGATGTACTATTGGTGGCTATTAGGTATACAGAAAAAGAGGCAAGTAGAAGACCCTCAATGAGAGATGTAGTGAACCACCTGTTAGATTTCTATATGTTAGCATATATATATATATATATATATAACTAGCACACTTTTTTCAATTGCAAATTTCACTTTTGATTGCTTCTCATGTATGTTTATAAAATTTGTCACGTAGATTAGTAATTTTGTCATCTCTATCATTTACTTCTCAGATTTTTGGGGTTTTCTTTTGAGTTTGAAGGTGAGAAATTTGTTTTTATTTGGTGAGAAATTTCTTGTCAAATATATTCAAGAAGGTGATGAATTTATTTGGTGAGAAATTTCTCACCATAAATGGTCTGTGATGAATTCTAAAGGTGATGAATTTATTTGGTGAGAAATTTCTCACCATAAATGGTCTGTGATGCTGTTTAAAAGTGATGAATTTCTCACTCTTCTCTCTCTCTCTCTCTCTCTCTCTCTCTCTCTCTCTCTATCTCTTTTTGCCATAGTCACCACCACCATCTCTCTCTCCCCCTCCTAGCCACCACCACCATCGCTCTTCTCTATCTCTAACTTTCTCTCTCATCCTCACTGATAGACCACCACCACCACCACCACCACCACCATCGCCATTGCCAACCACCACCACCATCGTACCACCACAGCCAATGATTTTAAATTCAAGATCAACTAGCAAATGCATTGAACACTTCCTTCTGCACATTCACACTCAAACACACATATCTCTTATTTGAAATATTTTTTTTCATCATTAGTCATACAAAAAACGCGTGTACATGCACATATGTAGTAGGGCTGCAACGATCAGGTGGACTGTGTTTGCAGCACTAATATGTAGCCAAGACATAGGTATAATATAACACAACTATCTTAAGTGAAATTTGACTTAAGATATCTTAAGTCAAATTATACTCTTGTTAACGAAAAAAATAATCTTAAGTAGTGATAGTGGCGGTCGACCGAGGTTAGTCGAGTGGTAAGGGGTGGTTACTGGTGGTCAGGAGTAGTGGGGGATGACGGTAAGATGTTGAAAAGGTGGTGGTCAAGTGATGGCTTAAGATATCTTAAGTCAAATTTCACTCTTGTAAACCAAAAAGGCAATCTTAAGTAGTGATAATGGTGGTCGACCGAGGTCAGTCGAGTGGTAAGGGGTGGTTACCGGTGGTCAGGAGTGGTGGGGGATGGTGGTAAGATGTTGAAAAGGTGGTGGTCAAGAGGTGACTTAAGATATCTTAAATCAAATTTCATTCTTGCTAACCAAAAAGGCAATTTTAAGTAGTGATAGTGGTGGTCGATCGAGGTCAGTCGAGTGTAAGGAGTGGTTACAGGAGTGGTGGGGATGGTGGTAAGATGTTGAAAGGACGTGGTCAAGAGGTGGCTTGGTAGTAGGATGTGAATTTTACTTTGGGAAGTTATGATAATTGTTACTTTGAAAAATTACATAGACATATAGAGAGAGAGAGAGGACAGAAGCTTCATCAGATGCAACCGGTCACGATCGCCGCTCGAATTAGCTGAGAGACCCATCTCAGTTTAGCAAATACTCCAAACAAATTCTCTCTCTCTCTCTCTCTCTCTCTCTAAAAAACAGAGGTGTTTGTTTTGTGGTTGTATGTAGAGTCACATATATATGGGGTGAAGCAATTTTAGAAATTTCAATTTTCTTTTAGGGGTATTTGTGTCTCAAAAATATGTTTTAGGGACTTTTGACTACAAATGTTTCCACGAGAGACTTATGAACCCAAAAGTTCCCTAAAAGGGCTTATTACTAAATATTATCTTTGAAAATATATGATTAACTTAGGTTTAAATGAACTTTTATTTTTTTTTCTTGTATTGCCTATGGGCATGAGCAAGTTCTAGTTATTTGACATTATTTGAAAGTTAAGAGTCTTGGTATGAAAATCTCCAATGACCATATTCAAAATTTTTTAGTAATAAATTAGTCTTTTTTCCTTGATCGATAATGTATGAAATTTGAAAAAAATAAAAAAATAAAACATCTTCAATCTTTACTCAAATTCATACTAAACCAAACTCGGGTAAACTCCAACTCCTACTCAATCCTAAATGAAAATTTGAGTAAGTGATCTTCTTACTCAAATTCATATTTAATTAAATTGGAGTAAAAATCTGTAAAAGGACTCTCTAACCTTTATTCAAACTTATATTAAATTTGTGATTTATGTTATTTAAATTCATATAATATATATATATAATGGCCAAGCAAAAAGATTTTTCCCAAAAAAACTATGGTGAGTCCAATCTAGCCCTCCTATCCCGCCCCCCTTGATCGTTTAAGGTGACATTTGATTGTAACAATTGATCATATTGTGTAGTAACCAAGTTCTAATAATGTATATCTATTGGTATATGCATGATCATTGTACTCTTAAAATTCAATAATTAAAGTACTCTTAAAATTCAATACTTAACACTAATTGGAATAAATAATATTTAAGTTTTTATAGTCTAGAAGTAAAAAAATCGTAGAGAAGTACTTTAATTGTTGCTCCACAAAGAATAATGAATGTTAAAAATGCTAAAGACACTCAAATAAACTTAAACTTAGAATGAATATTGTCGGAGGATGTTTTCTGTCAGTCATTGCAAGTAGGAAAAACTTAGTAGAAATAGCCCTTGATAAGAAAAAGATCCTTTTACCTGACTACCAATTCAAGGATTTTATTATAACATTTCTACAAGCACCCTACACGTGTTCTTGAGAAGAACAAAAAATATACCCCTGAGAAATACGAACCCAGCCCCCAGAAAAAACAAAGGAGACACTCTGATACAATACAAACCATAGAAAGAATGGAAGAAATAGAGCCTAACAAACACTGCACTGCCAATATGGTTTTCTTAGAAAAATGATTAATTTCAAACTCAAACTGCAACCTTGATATCACAACAAGAGCCGGCTATCAAAAAATTATTACTCCACCCTTCCCTTACAAATAGTCATGTATTCCATTTTGGGATGTCCCAAAATTATTGCCCACCTTCCAAAATTGGTACACAATTTTTATTCACTTTACAAAACTATCTTTTCTTGAATTCTACACCAAGAAAAAACTAAAAAAAGTAGTTGTAATGATTAGGGGTAATTGTGGAAAGTAGGTGTAGATTCTTTTTGTCCCTTTAAAAGTTTGAGTTCCCAAGAGTGGAATATTATTTAGGGGCGGTAAAGACAAACATAAGGTACTTTATAAGTTATTAAACAGCCAAACATAATTAATGTCTCGTTTGATTAAACTAGAAGTTAAGGACTAGATTATAATACCAAAAAATTTAAGTTTTGGCTCAAAGATGGGTCTTCTAGCTTCAGAGATTTCAGTCCTTTTCCAGCCGAAGGAGTCATCCAATATAGCATTATCACTCAAGAGCAGTTTTTACAAATAAAATAGCAGAAAGATTATGAGAATGTATAGCGATAACCTCTTTCTAGCAGTTCAATGGAACAACAAGGAAAACCTATAAAAGTGAGACTCATTTTCAACTAAAAGTTAGTGAAGTTGCTAAAAATATTAAAGGGAAAAAAAAGGGCAACTGTGTATCAATCAAAATGAATTAACTACACGTTTACTTAATTCGACCTATTTGATTTAGAACTTCTTTATAAACACATTTTTGTATATGTCTTCTTTTCTTTGTTTGTAGCTTCTGACTTGATTAAGACTTTATTTGTTGACATTGAGATTCCCCTTTACAAGGCAACATACAATTGTCCATGAGAGAACATTGGCTGAGGCAAATAGATTACCACATTTGGCATAGTTTGTTCTTGTACTTTGTTTATGGTCATCGCAAAGCAAAGACGAATTGGATTGCTTCCATTTTAATTGGAAATGATGGCCTTCATTTTCTGCCGGGGACAAAGGAATTCGTGGTAGTAGAACGTGCTTCCATGCATGTTCTCCAATTGTGATTTCTGCATGGATAACATTATCCATGAAATTTGTACACACCATGTGGGTCCCATTGCATAAACCATTTGATGGATCTAAATTTCTTAGTAGCATAATCGGACAGTTCACCTTCAAAATCAACCTATGTGGAGGTAGTGTTAGGAAACTGCGTTCCCA
Source organism: Hydrangea macrophylla (assembly GCA_033977485.1). Classification (NCBI taxonomy): domain Eukaryota; kingdom Viridiplantae; phylum Streptophyta; class Magnoliopsida; order Cornales; family Hydrangeaceae; genus Hydrangea; species Hydrangea macrophylla. Next base: position 112,619,765 of record CM066999.1, read on the forward strand.
GAATCCGTTGACAGTGCGTATAAGTTGGTACTGCAAAAAATCACGTGAAAGCTACAATAACCTTATAAGGGCGGAACTAGGGTTACCTTGAACTACAAAACTGGATTGCTGTAGTAGACGAATCGAGAACACGGAATCGATAATAGCTCATGATCTTCTACCATATTCCTCTGCTGCCAGAATATCGAATTGAGTGTGGGCTCTTTCGAAATCCTTTCTGTTTTCTGCTATCTTTTCTATTCCGGCTTATAAAACTCTTGATGGAAAACGCAAATTGAGAAGGGAGCCAAAGTAGCATATATATAGGCTACGATATGGACCATAAAATGTCAATAAGGAATAGGCTTCCTTATGGAATTAGGAAACCCCAATTCGAACACTACACCAAAAGTCCCATTTTCTAACGGATGAAATTTGACATTTCTAACGGATATTTCCGTTACAAATTTGTAACGGAAATATCCGTTAGAAATGTCAAATTTCCGTTAGTATTTTTTTGGTAAGTGAAGTTTTAAAATCAGAATAGAAATATGGTGGCATTTTTGTAAATAAAACACAAAAAAAAATGCGAATGGCAATTTTGTAATTAACATTACACAAAAAATTTCCCAATAATTTCCCCCCAAATTTTCCCCCTAAAAATTAGTTGTTCTTCCACTCTCTATTAATCTATTTTGCCCTAGTCAGAAAAAGGAAAAAAGGAGAAGAGGGAGGTAAAAGAGAAGAAGACAGATGGACTCCATCAACAGCCGCAGTCCACCTCCATTCCGCCGCCAACGCCGTCCACCACCAGATCTTGGTGCTGTTTCTTGTTCTTCCAGTGTGAGGGTATGGGTTCGAGAGAGAGAGAGAGAGAGAGAGAGAGAGAGAGAGAGAGAGAGAGAGAGAGAGAGAGAGAGAGAGAGAGATGGGATTCTAAAGTTCTCATTGATGCCAGAGTTCCGTCAGATCCTCGCTTTCAGACCGACCTCGCAACCTGTTCCTGCTTGAAGGATCTGATTCGTTTTTTTTTTTTTCAGCCGGAGGTATGTGCCCTAGATTCATTTTTTTTCCAGCAAAACCCTAACTCACTTAGATCTGTTGCTTGAATTTTTGAATTCTTCTCATTCCCTATAGCACATCGATCTGTATCTCTATATACATACACATATTATATATACATACTAAGATGAGTGGGGGTTGCAGTTTGCTGCTAATAGAGTGTTCTATGCATATTTTGCAATCCTTGAGAATTAATTCTAGTTTGATTTCTATCGTGAATTACTCTTAGCAATCTAACATTTTTTTTATTAGAGTTGTTCCAGATGTGTGATGTGGCCATTATCAAGGTAAAAATTTTAATTCCATATTTTATTTGTTATTCACGATTGTTATATATTACCCATTATGTATGTTCATTCTAGTGCCAATAGATAGTACAACTTCAAAACTCAAATACTTGATGAGATAATAGATAATAACAGGCCACTATGTGAAATGTTTTTAACACTTGCTTACAAAGGATGACATTTATTTTCTTTTTGTAGTGTGTTCTTGCAATTCTGTGTTAACTATGTAAATGGCAGCAACTGAATGAAAGAAAAGAACTATCAAAGTTTATTACTTAGTCTAGGATATAGATGCTTATTACATAATGTAGCTATTGGACTGTGGTTTGAAGACAAGCAGAGTTCACTAAAGCTGATCCCTGGTGCAAATTGACAGAAATTGGGAACTCACTTGATTGTGCAGGCATTCTAATTATAGTTGTAACTCTATTGTATATGTCCTTAATCAGATCAACACAATTAGTTATGATTCAATTTTTTTTCTTCTTTTAAATCTCTAGTCTCTATGATATGATTTCTCCAAATTAATAAAAAATCATTTGAAGTTTTACTTCTTCTCTTTAAATCTTTCCATTAGCCTCCTTAATAGATGGATTGCTTTTGCATTTTGTACTTGTACATTCTTATGCAAGAAGACGCTAATTGCAAAGTCTAAGGTTTTGCATTTGAATTTTTTTCGTCAGTTGTAGATGTTTCCAAAGGCACTTGCCAAGTACTTTGGGGCTAAACTGCTCATGTTTAATAGCCATTCATTTTTGGGTGTAAGAAGATAATACTTTAATTCATCGAGATACAACTTAGTTCAACTTATTTGTATTTAAATTTTAAAATCTTGTGTAATTTATGCTTACAAATTCTATCTTGTGAACTTTTTTTTTTTTTGGTCAAACTCAATTTCGTTGTTTTAGATATCTTTGTTGATAAAGGGAAACAAGTGACAGAGCAACAAAAAAATAAGGTAAATCTAAAACTACTTGATAGATTTGTTCATCATATTTTATTTGCCTACTAATTTTGATATGCTAACAAATATGCCCTTATGAAAATAAAATTACGAAGATACCTCTCCATGTGCAGCTTTGGAATTAAAATGCCCAACACTGTTGATGCCATTTGTAATCTTGTTCTCTCACACTGGGAGATGCTTGCCAGCTTTGCATACATTTATAGCCATGAATGGGCAATTTTGACATTAAAAGGACCCAAGTATAGCACATTTATAAATCAAAAAGAGAGCCATAAAGTGGGTGTTGGACTGAACATATAATTAAACTCATTTCTGTTAACTTTCCACCTTTTCATATTTCATCGGTTAATCACTTTGTTCCTTTAGCCGTGTGCGTGTACATCTGTATTATTCACTTAGTATCAAGAAATATTAGTTTGCTTAATGGTTGCATTGACTAAGTTGTAATACAAATTATTCTGGGTTCACTGAGTCAGGACTATAGGAGCTAAAAAACAAAAGGCTCGAGTGCAGGTAGTACTAGTAGGCTCAATTGATACGAGTGTTCAATTGTTCAGAGAACCAAACAACATAAATTTTTTTTCAACACCATAGACATTCAACAAATTATGGAAGCTGAAGCAATGTTATAATGTTATTAAGCATGATCCATGTGTTACTACTGTGTAGAGATTGGTCCTCGCTGCTGATATGATTTTTAAGACTTGAAGCTTTGTATGATTGTGTCCGTTAATTGTGTGGATGTGGGATTTTGCACATTCCTTTATCTGTTATTGTATTTTTGGGTGTGGCCATGCTTGAGAGCTTAGGGGTTTTTTTTGTGTCTCCTCCAATATATCAGATATTGACAGATGCAATTTCTTTTTTCTTTCTGCCCGTATAGTTTCTATTAGTTCCAGGAGGTTCCTCAAATTTGTAGGGTAGATAATTCAGTTTTTCTGTAAATCAGGGCACCATTGTCGATAGGATAGACTACAACATTCAGAATATTGCTGCATCAGTTGAGGGAGGGCTTTAAACAGTTGCGAAATTGTCGACATAATTGGGGCCACCTTGTGACATTCCCTTTTTTGTAGGAAATTAAACCTTTAGAATTCCGCTAGCACACAAAGTTGTAAAATTTTGGAACTTCAACTTTTTCTTGTATAACAACGTTATTAAGGGGAAGTAATATTCTATTAATGAAGTAAACTGATAATTTTTTGAGGTTTTTAATCGAACGAGGAATTGTTATATTTTATTTGAGAAATTTGCGCAACGTGTATCAAAACTATTATATGCAAAATTCTCAGATCCTTGGATCCTAACTTGTGCAAAATATTGCCAAATGCTAATAAATGTAATATTGTTAGAATATCACAATGTATATTATTAACCTATACCTATGGGCTCTTCTTTATATAAATATGTTATTGATGGAATCAGTGGCATGAGTTATAACAAAAAATTAAACCCAAACCCGTTTCTTGAACTTAATCATCTGTCATCATGCATGTGCAAAAACATGCTTACTTTTCTCCAGTCATTTGTGTTACATTTGAATTCCCAATTGAAAGATCGAGCTTGCTATTAATTTTTTCTCCAACTTTTCTCTAGTCATTTGTGTTACGTTTGATCTCGGAAGTCTTTCTATATTTCGTTCATTTTTTGAACATTCCATTGACCGTTACTCTGAATTTCACACATATGCATGCATGTACTTTGTCATGTTGTTCCTTAGTGAAGTTGCAGATAGAAGGCTTAGATGGTCATGAGAAGATTAAGAGTTATATGTGTGTTTGGTTATCCTTTTGAAGTAGTGAGACAAGTCCTCACTTCTATTTACCTTTGTAGTCTATTTTGTAATTGATCACGGTGTATTGAATGTTGCAATGCAAGCCCAATGGATTATTTTTGTTGTGTTGGGTATAGAGATGTTGATTAGAGATGAATGAATGCTTTAGTTGTTATGATTACTTTAGATTATGTTTGTTGTGTTGGATATAGATTAATCTTGTTATTTTTTGTGTTTGATATAGATTAATATGTTTGTTAATTTGGTGCAAAAAAATTTTTTTGGGACGCATATATATAATTTTTGCATATAAAGAAATTTTTTTATTACAGATTTATGCATATTTCTAACGGATATATCCGTTAGTATTTTTTTTAAAATTTTTTTGGAAATTACTAACGGATATATCCGTTAGAAATTGTTGACAAACCGTTAGTATTCAATATAAATATTTTAAAATCAATTGGAAGACAACCGTTAGTAAGTAGATTTCTAACGGATATATCCGTTAGAAAAATTAATTTTACTAACGGACATATCCGTTAGTAAATCCGTTAGTAATATTACTAACGCTAAAATACTAACGGACATATCCGTTAGTAATAATTTTTCCAACGGAAATATCCGTTAGTAATGAGGCCATATGGTGTAGTGGAACTAAATCAGATTCATATTTTCATAAATTATAATTCATACGACTAAAGAATTATAATTACACTCCTACCCTTATCTCAAAAATATATTTCGAGCTCCATGTTATTAAATGCTTATTATCTCCCCATTACAAATATCCATTAATTAAATATAGTTAATGACAATTATATTTAGTTAATCTCTTAAAATTCCTTGAGATCCTCTACTTAACTTATCTGATATGTCGGATACAAAATCCACCTGCAAGGTTTGACATAATCAAAATTTATAAGTTTTCTCAAGGGGATATAAGCAATCCCAAAATTGAGACATGGATTCCATCATTAATTAATATTCACCACACAATTAATATTGTCACCCAATCCAATGAGATATTGACCCATTTAAGAATCTTACCCTTTTAGGGATCAAAGCGTAAATATCAAATGTACGTGTCGATAAATTAACTTAGGATTTAGAGAATAAGCACTCATAATAGCCATGAGGTATTAATTATCTTATAAGTCAGTACAAAGATAATTACCCCAAGTCGGTCCCATTTAATACACAAAGTGTACCAGCATAGTAAGTTGAAACTATACCGTTTCCCGCAGTCAAGACAAACCTACTACATTACCATGCTGCAATCCTACCGATGGTGTGTCCAATCCCATCTAAGACTATAAACCAAAATCTATTCTACAAGATCCGATGGTCTGATCTTCTATGTGTAAGCCGAACCTACAAAACAAACCACCTACTATGTAGAATAAGAGACACACATGCACAATATTAAATAAACAATATAATGCAAACATTGGCCACACAGATTCTCATAAAAATAGAATAACCGATTTTATTAAATGAATAATAAATCAATTACATAAAGCATGGCTTTTAGTATATATCCTTAACAGGTAGCCCATTCGGAGTCAAAGAATTCAAAAACTCTTCTTGATAATAGTTGCAAGTGTCATTAACTGTTTCATCAAAGCTTATAAATGTTTTGGCATCGTCCGAAAAATGACTAATCATTTTGTCATTCAATTTGTCCATATATTCATTTTTTGTAGCTAGTATTACTCGATTTGTCATGTAGTCTGATGATTTAAAGTTTTGATGCAGAGATGGAAAGATGCAAATATCTATAAGTTGCTGCTATGATAACTCATCATTGACATATTCAATCACCATTTCCTTTGGAATAACAATCATATCATCATCATTTGTTGGTTCATCCCAATTTCCAATTCGTAGAAGCAGCTCGCTAAAGTGTGGACCAGTTCTTGCTCTCATTTTTTTAGTAAAGGTTAACCTCTTCATTCTTGGCCAGAGATATTACTTTACCAGACTTGCATTAACAATTTGTTCTCTTGTAGATCGAGGCACTACCGGTAATACTTGGCGAAAATCCCCTCCAAACACGATAACTTTTCCTCCAAAATCTTCTTCGTTGTCTAAGATGTCTTTCAATGTTCTATAAAGTGTCTCAATAGCCCAAGGTCTTGTGATTGATGATTCATCCCAAATTATTAACTTTGGTTCATATAATAATTTTGTTATTCCACTTTGTTTTGGTATGTTGCACATACTGGTCTTATTGGCATTGATGGGTATTTTTTAAGCGTGCATGTACAGTTCGTCCACCAGGCATTATCGCAGCTGCTACTCCTGATGTTGCTGTAGCAAAATCTATCATTTTCTGCAATCTTATGGCTGTAAGTAAGGCATGATAAAGATATATTTTACCAGTTCTTCCAGGGCCATCAATAAAAAATACACCGCTTATTCTAGCATTAACTCGGTCTAATATCTTTGTAAATGCAATTTCTTGCTCTATGTTTAAACTTGACTCTGAGTAACAATCTTCTGGATGAACATCAATTGACATTTCATCTCTGATTTCTCTTGGATAAGTTTGTTCAGCGTAAGAGGCATCATGTTGTATACTTGGCAGGTCAAAATTCTCAATACTTTTACCCATACTTTCCAAGAAAAAGTTCAAACTGGTAAGGGTCTTTGAAATTTGCAACTTCATTGAATTATCCTCACATCTAAAATATTCAGACATTGCCTCAAAATATCAACCCATAATTTCCTTACATCAGCTGGTTCACAATAAACTAATATTGTTGCAAATAATCTGCAAAGGCATGATGTATTTGGAAGATGGTTGCCTCATTTAAGCACTCAGAAATACTTTGATTAGATTCAAGTAAGCCTCTTTTTTGTGCAGATTTAAGCAAGACTCTTTAACTCATTAGGCCATTTTGTTCTTGTTTTGGTCGAAAATACTCTTTTATGCTTAAAAGCTTCATATTCCTATAACAAAACATATTCTTTTTGTAAAATTGGCACTACAGGTGTTTAGATCTCGAAAAAAATACATGAGATAAAAAAAAAACACACATAAATTCCAAAAAATGATAAAATTATCTATTTGCAGATAGAGAAAATCCCAAAACGAGGCTGCAAATTACATGATTTTGTAAAGTTTCCAAGTCTAATGTGTAGATCTCGAAAAAAAACACGAAATAAAAAAAAATTGCCCACAAAGCCTAAGAATTGAGAAAGTTATAGTCGTTAATACAAACAGATAATATTACTTGTTGTAGACAGATAAAATCTCAAAATCAGGCTGCAACTTATCTTTTTTTGTAAAATTTTAAAGTCTAATACGTAGATCTCAAGGAAATAAATGAAACACAAAAAATTAAAAAAAGGATATTATGGTTGTTTTCGTCAATAGTATCTGTCAGTCAACAGATAATATTGTCTATTTTGACAGATAAAATCGAAAAATGAGGTTCCAAATTATATTTTTTTCGTACAATTTTCCAATCTAATGCATAGATCTCGACCAAATAGATCTTGACAAATAATAGTGTGTTAGTCATTTTTCGCTCAGAAACAAGGGGCTTTTCACTGAATTGCAAAAGTAGCGAGGGACTTTTCACCAAATTAAAAAAAGTAGCGAGAGACTTATTAAAAAATGGCCAAATCATTGAATTTTTGGCTAATACACCTAATATTGAGGGGTCTATCACCTAATGTCCCTTTTTAAATCCAATTAAATTCTATGTATTTTAGGACTTGTAGTTATTTCATCAACATTAGAACTCATGAAAATGGAAGTGCATTATTATTTCATCAAGTTCCAATGACATTAGGATTCAAGATGATAATAACAAAAATATAGGAATGGTAACCCACGCTTAATATAGGACTCATAGTGTAAAATAAGTAATTATATTATTTATTATTATCCATATTAGGACTCTTATGGACGAACAAAAAAAAAAGGCATATCAAACTTATTAAAACTGTAAGAAAAATCACTTGAAGTAAAAATGCACCAATTGATAAAAGTTCAAAACACTTAAGGGGATTGGTGCACTTATATATATATATATTATAGATTATAGATATTGATTATGGTTGCTGTTAAGGGCAGGTTCATTTTTTTTTAATTTGGGCACCTCTTTTCGGTAAAAAAAAAATTTACTGTTTCTTTTAAGGGCACCTCCCACAAATTATATATTTAAGAAGTTTAGGTTTTTTTTTTTTGCTTTCTAAGCAAGGGTTGTGTTTGTTATTCAACTGATATCTAGTAAGTCTCAATCTCTCTTTCTTATTCCTCCCTAGCTTTTGATCTTCTTCTTCTTGCTTTTTTATTCCATGTGAATCTCGAACCATGCACTATTCTAGGGTTTATTATAAACAAGAGAAAACCTATGTCTTGAAACCCTCGCTAATCTGTAAATTCGACTCTCCAAAAATTTGATTTGTGATTTGTGATTGATTTGCTGCCACGGTTTTGAGCATCGATAATTTCAATTCATGAAAAAACTGAGTAAAGGATATTACTAAGTCATAATTTCAATCCAGCAACGTTTTGCTTTTATTGTTTTATAGTTTTTTTTTTTTTGGTTTTTATTGTCATAATTTCAATGAATTCATGAACATGGAGTCTGCTAGCATCTGATCTCCTTTTGTTTGTGTTAGAATCAGAGATTGTCTCTTCTCGTTTTGGTTCTGGCATGTAATCTTTCATATTTGGTTCTGTTTGACTTCTAATTGCTTGTATGAGCAATTGAGATTGATCCAAAAAAAAAAAAAAAAAATCAATTCAGCCACGCTTTGCTTTTGTTGTTTTATAGTTTTTTTTTTGAACTATTTAACTCCGTTTTGATAGTTAAGTATTATTCTACCATGTTTTAATTATTCTTTTTGACTCAATACAATGAATTCCTTAGTAGATGATGTCCATATATTTTTGCATTTAGAACATGCAGATACAAAAATTAAGAATAGAAGATGTTGAAAATTATTTGGTACCTTTACCAAATATAATGGAAGACCAACGTGCTGATATCGATGTAACGCCATATTTTTCCATTGATAAGGTGAATATTTTACCATTTTTAACATATTAATAATTAAATTTAAATTATTCTTCCATTGTTTATTTATTTATAAATATGTAGGTATTTGACTCAGGATCAGAGCTTATCCATTGGGCTCAAGATGTTGGTATTAGATTAAATATGGTTGTCGTAATTACAAACTCTGATACATGGCTTATGTTAAAGAAGCCAAAGTTGAACTTGGGTTGCGAAAGGGGTAGTGTCTTCTGTAGTCACCACAAGAAAAAAAAAATACAAGGGAAAAGCGATGACAATAAGGATAGAAGCAGATGTAAAAGGTACACGGGGACAAAATAGTGCAATTGTCCTTTTAAGTTGAGAGGAATTCCATATGCACATGATAAATGGAAGGTTGGGGTACTATGTTGTCACACCCGTTCCAGAAAATCATTGTTTTATCATGCATATTGACTTTTGTGAGTTATCAATGTTATTTGATAATTGGATGGCAATGCGGTTGATTGTGAGTCAACGGTAAGGTGTCAGTGAGGACACGGAAACATGGCAGTTCATATTGCATTGGCACGATTAAATGACATTTATATGATTTAAATGTTATTTGATATATCTGGTATTTCGTGAATAGTAAATTATACCTGTGTAGTATAATTTCTGATTTTTCCGATATTGATATATATCATTTTGAGAACTGTGGTGAGAACATGAGTGGCACGTTAAATAAAAAGGTAGGTGGTGTAGAGATTTCACATAATTTAGTTTTCGGACGTAATTTTTGGACCCAAACGAAACCTAGTCGAAAACTTTTGAACTTTATAGTTTTTACTCGTAAAGTTATAAAATGGACGTGTGCGACGTTTCATGGGTTAATTAGAAGTTTGAGGAACTCGTGGGGGAGGTAAACGCAATTTTCGAAAAGTTTGTCTATATATAGAAGTGGATGAGATTTCATTCTCATCCAAACTTCCAAAAATATCTAGAGAGAGAGAGGAGAGAGAAGGGAGATTGAGCCAACGGGCTTTGCGACGCCGATCGACGACCGTTCGTCCGTCAGATTTTCTCCAGATTTTAGATTTGAACTCGTGGAGGTAAGAGCTACGTTTTGATACTACTTAGGCCATGTTTGGCCAACTTTTGTAAAAATCTTAATTTTAGACTTTTGGGAAAAACAGGTATAAACTTGTAGGAATTTTCTCAAATTTGAAATCCGACGATTAATTAGCCCCCTAGTCGATCCTTCAAAGTTTGAAGAGAATCGCACGAGGTATGAAGTTCTAACTTGTGAAATATAGAGAAATACATGTTTTATATTTCGACTACGAAATTGAGATCCGGGCGAAATCCATGTGTTAATTGTAGGCCCGTTAATTATGCACGCGCTAAATTGTGAAAAGCATGTCTAAATTTACGCGAGCACGTTGAGTTGTCTATGTGGGTCAAAGGGGAGTCTTATACAAATTCATGCCGGAGTAAGCTTCTCGATGTTTGAGAATTTGAGTAGCGACGGCTACTGTGCATGGTTGTAGGCTTGGACTTGCCATGGCACTTGTGGGGATGTAATGGTTGTAGGCTTGGACTTTCCATTGACATCACGATTTAAGGCTTGGACTTGCCGCTACTGGATGAATGCGTATTTTTCTCCCTAGAGACTATTGATATGATTTATGAGATTAAAGCATGTTTTGTTATATATTGCACATGTTAGACTTGTACGCTCAGCATATAGTTGAGCAGTGGAGATGTACTCCATTGCAGGTAAGAAGAAAGACAAGAAGTAGAGTGATGAGTGAGGCCGATGAACGCCGGGGGAATCACCTTTGTATATGTTTTTGTTTTAAATCCTAAAACTTGTGTAAGGATTGGGAAACTGAATATGTTGTAATAAAATCATGGATTAGTTTCGTAGTACTGTAATCTTGTATTTGAACGTCTGAAGTTATATTTAATAAGTTGTTATTGGTGTTGGTTGTGATTAATGTTTGTGGTTATTGAGAAGCATGAGTTGTTAATTTTCAACACAGGGCTGCCCAGCAGGGGAGCAGTCGACTGGACCCTGTATCAGTCGACTGGATTCCGTGTATTTGAGACACTGAAAGTGAATAGTAATGGAAACAGTCGACTGGACCCTTGATCAGTCGATTGAGTCACTGTTGATTTTGGCTACTACTTCTATTAATGGCAAAACCAGTCGACTGGGTCCCCAGATCAGTCGACTGGACCCCCTTTGTTAAGTGTGGCATTTTAGTTCTGCCTAACACAGTCGACTGGAGGAAAAGATCAGTCGACTGAGATACTGTAGATTTTAGTTACTGATCCAAATAGTAACCAGTGCAGTCGACTGGGTTCCCTGATCAGTCGACTGGGCAGTCGACTGGACCTCTGTATTTTCAAATGGATTTTGTGAACACTTTCTAATCGGGCAAAACCTTTTTGTAACTCTGATTTTAATGGATTTTTCACCTCAGAGGGTAATGTTCCCTAAAGTTTTAAATTACTCAGGGTTGTTTTAAAGTTCTTTCCGCTGCGTATCGTTAGAGGATGTTTGGATGAGCCTTGGTGGCGTGCCACGTGTCCTATTTCCACGCGTAGTGGGATGGGTCGTGACATATGTGGTTTGCACAACCATCCACTGGGAGAGAACGATTGGTCACTCTTATGCTGGTAGGTTGAAAGATGACGAGCAAAAAATTGTTGAACACTTGACAAAAAACGGTGTAAAACTGAAAGAAGTGCTTACAACGCTAAAACAAAGCAATAGAGAGAACAAGTCCACTATTTCTATTCTTTACAATGCACAAAAAAAAATTGTAGAAGTGCTGAAACAAAGAAATAATACCAATTAACAATTTAGCAATACAATAGTTGTTTATCTTAGTTGATTGTATAGTGGTGCGAAAGCAAGATCCTTTTGATTCCATGAAGCAAGCTTTATGAAAGAAAAAATATAAAAAAAAAATAAATAATTCTAAATTCTGGAGTATCAGTATCCTTGTATACAAACCGAGAGAGGAGGCCATAGCCTCATGAGTCGAGCTCATATGGAAGTAGTGCACTCAATTGAAACGATTAATTTCATATAGAAGTAGTTTCAACTGCGGTTGCCCAAGTTTATTTTGCACTGATTTTTGTCAATTGGGATGGTTTAAGTTTATTTGTAAAATATAATATGTAGTACAATAAGTGAGATGCCCTTACTAATTAAAGTAAAATACAAAAAATTAATTTTTTAACTTAAAATTAGGTGCCTTAATTAAAAAATGAATGTGCCCTTACCCGCACTCATAGATTATAGTTTATAGATAGATTATAGATATAGATATGTGCGGAGAGGCTATCCAGTGTACTGGCCCAGCTGACACGCAGATTTTTTTAGGCTTGAAAGCCTAAAAGATTGATATAATTTGTTAAATTGGAGCATCCAACCCAAAACTAATTGGCTATGGGTGGAGTAGCCCCTTGAACTTATATATTGAGTAGCTAGGTTATAAGTCCCCGATGTGGGACAGACAATCTCAACATAATGTATATGTGATTGTCAATAAAAGCTTGATCTTTTTATATCAGTCATGGGTCTTGATCAAATTTCGTGAAATTTCCAACATTTTTCCTATTAGAAATGCGGGATGGTAGGAATATGCAGGATAGATATTAAGAGGGAATGAGACTGCTTTAATGGCGTGGAAAAAAGAGGCATGGCAATCACATCTTAACAATATATGTACCTATAGAGACCTTAGCAATGGACCATGGTGCAAATTGTTTTTGAATATTGAAGTTCTTAGCTGACTGAAAATTACACACTAGCTTGTTAACTTTCACAAATACATTGTCAGTTAGTGCATTGTATTTAGTGATTCAGTTCTTCAAGCCAACTCTAACCCCAAATTTCAAGCTCATGGGTCCTCCAGGATATTTGAATTCAAGCTTATACCAAAGACTTGTCGAATTCAGTTTCTCTACAGCTCCAGAATTTGTATTTTCCATTGACCCAAATGCTTTGAGGTCAACAGAATACCCAAAGGTCAAGCTCATGGGCGGCCTCTCTAGTTTTGTGTTAAAACCCATATCACCCTGCTGCAGCAATTTTTACTTCAATGGTCTCCAGTGGTGTACCCCAAAAATTCCCTGAAAATTGACAATGTCTAGTTCAATCTTCCCACAGCTTTTCTTGGTCACTACAGTCTCCCTGATTTTCTGCACTATTATCATTCCAGTGTATAGCCAATGCCTAGAGGATCAGAGATCTTTGTTGCTCCAATTGAAGAACACCCTCCAGTTCGATTCTTCATCTTCAACCAAACTGATCAACTGGAATCAAAGCTCGGATTGTTGTCAATGGGGTGGTGTCAGTTGTGATAAAGGTGGTCATATTACAGGTCTAGACCTGAACAATGAATCAATCAATGGTGGAATTGACCATTCCAGTGGTCTTTTCAGCTTTCAGTATCTTCAAAGCCTCAATCTGGCTAACAACTTCTTCAACTACACAGAAATCCCATCTGGGTTCAGCAATCTCACCAGTTTAACAACTGTGAATCTGTCAAACTCGGGTTTTTCCGGGCAAATCCCAATTGAATTCTCAAACTTGACAAGGTTGGTTGTTCTTGATCTCTCTACTATCATTTACTATTCCAGAACTCCTTCACTGAAACTTGAAAATCCAAATCTATCAATGCTTGTTGAGAACCTCACAGAGCTTACAGAACTTTATCTTGATGGTGTGAACATATCAGCACAGGGGAGAGAATGGTGCAGGGCATTATCGTCATCTTTACCGAGTCTGGAAGTTCTGAGCTTGTCAAATTGTTATCTCTCGGGTCCAATTGATTCTTCCCTTGAAAAGCTCCAATCTCTCTCTGTGATTCGTCTGAGTCAGAACAAGTTATCTGCTCAAGTTCCAGATTTCTTTGCAAATTTCAGTAACTTGACAGTCTTGCGCCTCATTAATTGCAATTTGAGTGGAATTTTTCCCCAGAAAATCTTCCAGGTATCAACTCTGAGAACTGTGGATTTGTCAGAAAATGAATTGCTTCAAGGTTCAATCCCAGAATTCCATCAAAATGGATCTCTTCAGATATTGATGGTTAGCTACACAAGCTTTTCCAAGAATTTACCAAATTCAATTGGGAATCTTGGGAATTTGTCTAGGATTGAGCTTACTAGTTGCAATTTTAGCGGACCAATCCCACTTTCAATGGCAAATCTAGCTCAACTTGTTCATTTGGACTTGTCATCAAACAAGTTTACCGGTCCAATCCCTTCATTGCAGATGTGTAAGAATGTCACCCACATAGACTTCTCTCGTAATGATTTGAATGGTGCAATTCCTTCCAATTACTTTGAAGGTCTTCTGAAACTTGTCTACGTTGATCTACGGTTCAATTCATTCGATGGAAGCATTCCGTCGTCTCTGTTTTCCCTCCCATCGCTGCAGAAATTACAGCTTTCCAACAACAAATTTGACGGCCAATTCCCAGAATTTTCTGTCCCATCCCCATCTTTATTAGATACATTAGATATAAGTAGTAACGATTTAACAGGGCCTATACCCAAGTCCGTCTTTGATCTCCAAAAGCTAAACATCCTCTTACTTTCATCTAACAACTTCACTGGCCTTCTAAAAGTAGATATGCTTTCTAGATTCCCCAATCTTACTACACTTGACCTTTCATTTAATAGCTTTAGCTTATGGATAGATACAAATTCTAGTAGTTCAAGCTCCTCTTCTTTTCCTAAGATGACCAGATTGATTTTGGCTTCTTGTAAGCTGCAAAACTTTCCTAATCTGAGGAACCAAACAAGACTGGTCTACTTGGACCTTTCGGACAACCAAATTGTCGGTGAAATACCGAACTGGATTTGGAATGTCGGTAACGGAGCTCTAAGGCATTTGAATCTTTCTAGTAATCTCCTAGTGGGTCTTCAAGAGCCTTATGTGATTCCTAATCTCAGTGTTCTTGATCTGCATTCCAATCAGCTCAGTGGGAAAATCCCGACACTACCCCCCCTTTTTTCTACTTACGTTGATTACTCAAGTAATAATTTCAGCTCTTCTATCCCTCTCGATATTGGTAATACCATCAGCTTCGCTTCTTTCTTCTCTCTATCAAATAATAGCCTTACTGGAACCATACCCGAATCGATATGCAATGCAAGCTATCTTCAGGTTCTTGATTTGTCAAACAATGGCCTGAGTGGCACAATACCATCATGTTTGGTTGGAAAGAGTTGTGAGAAACTTGGAGTATTGAATCTGCGGAATAACAACCTTACTGACAATATACCGGGGACATTTCCGAGCAGTTGTGGTTTAGAGACACTGGATCTTAATGGGAATCAACTGGAAGGGCAGGTTCCAAAATCTCTGGAAAATTGCTCATCTTTGGAGGTTTTAAACCTTGGAAACAACAAGATAAATGATGTGTATCCTTGCTTTTTGATGAACTCAACCAATTTGCGAGTTCTCGTTTTGCGATCCAACAGTTTTCACGGAGGCATTAGCTGTCAAGGGAGCAGCAAAGATAGCTGGACGAATCTTCAAATCATCGATCTAGCTTTCAACAATTTTAGTGGCGAATTGCCACCAAGGTCCTTCTTAAGTTGGAAGGCAATGATGGTTGATCAGAATAATTCACCATCACAGCTTAATGACCTACGGTTTGAGTTCTTGGGACTTAATAACTTCTATTATCAAGATACAGTGACAGTCGCCAACAAAGGGTTACAGATGGAACTCGTCAAAATCTTGACAGTGTTCACCTCAATTGATTTCTCATCAAACGGTTTCCAAGGGACAATACCCGATACAGTGGGAGATATGAAATCCCTGCATCTTCTCAATTTTTCGAACAATGTCCTCACGGGTCCAATCCCTTCATCAATTGGAAACTTGACTCAGCTTGAATCACTAGACCTCTCAAGCAACAAGCTAAATGGGGAAATTCCGGTGTCACTCACACGTCTCACATTCCTTTCGGTCCTGAATGTATCGAATAACTTGCTGGTTGGAAGAATCCCTACAGGGACTCAGATTCAATCGTTCCCAGACACTTCGTTTCTAGGAAACAAGGGATTATGCGGGGCTCCTTTGAACAATAATACATGCATTGATTCCACACAAGTACCATCATCGGAACCGAATTCTCATGAATCGGTTGGGCATTCATCTCCTGAGACTGGGATCTTCGTAAGTGCTGCATTGGGATTCGTCATAGGCATAGGAATAGTTGTGGGCCCACTTTTGTTATGCGAAGGGTGGAGAGAGCTGTATTACAAACAAGTCGAGCGAGTTCTTTTACAGAACATGATTCGTCGACAGGAGCGGAGAAGAAAACAAAGAAGATTGCACAGAAATCCCATTCGGGGGGCTTATGTGTTGCAAAGGTAAGTATTGCATGTCGTTGTGGACTTCAAAATTAGAATAAGAAATGTGTGGATGCTCACGGGTAATCCTACATGTCATTGCAAAGATAGTGCTAAGTCTTACATTTTAAACTTTTGTATAATTTGATAGCCTATTTGGGATCTGTATGAGAATAAGAGATTTTTTATTAAGGTAAAAGAGATGTTTAAAAAATTGTGTAGCGTTTGGTATTGTAGTGGAAATTAGAGATCTTTCAACCTTTTTGAAAAGTCTTCAATTTGATGCCCTTTAAACTAATCTCTTCTTTGTCTACCTTACAAAAATAAAACTAATCTCTTCTTTCAAATAATTGGCTACCAAACGTGCACTGAGACTAATAGGGTATTTTACGACGCTTGCAAAATTCAAATGCTTGTCATTATAATCCTTTCAGGCTATCTTTGTGTCCGAGTATCAAAATTATTTGGAACGTAAATCATTAATGTAGAGAATAATGTGGCAAGGTCATACGGCCACCCACATTGTATTGGACCGAGTCCAAAGGGGCATGGACTTTTTGAAGTCCTAATCAGGTAGGGTTTGTGTATGCCTATATATACACGCTTATACTACACAAACCCTACATGATACATACATAGCAGCCTCTCTCTCTCTCTCTCTCTCACACCAAAGAGCTATGGGATTTAGCGCGTGATATGTACGAGAACCGTTCTAGTAGTGATCTTTACGACCTATGCGGAGTATAAGAGAGTACACAGAGGCTACAAGGAGCAGCAGTTCGTGGATGAAGACGCGGGGCTCGTAACAACACCGTTCGGCGATCCGTCGGGTTATTCTGCTAGGTAATGAACCTAAACCCGACTCGTATGCTTGCGTGCATATTTATTTACATTGGTATCAGAGCCTTTAGGTTGTTGATTCGCCCGTATGTTGCCCAAAACGAATCTGCCATTAAAGCTCTTGAAGCTTTTACCCAAAACTTTGAAAATTTTGATTTTGAAGTGAGTCTAATACAAAACTCCAATAAGGGTCCAAGTTTTTGACATGGTCGTGTTCCTAATAGTCCCTAGAGTCCACCCATAAAATCTCATGGCCTGATTTTTTCAAACAACTGAGATATATCGAGCCCTAGTTTTCTGGGTCTATAAAATTGAGTTTTTTTGTAGTAACTTTACGTTTTTTTGGTAACATTCAGCGGCGGATCCAGGAATCTCAATTAGGGGGGGGGGGGGGGGGGCTGTGTAAGAACTTAGAGTCACACGGGGGTTCGGGGATAGCGCCCCCGAGGTAAATTTTTTTGGATCTATTTGTAATTAGGCCAATATATAACATATAATAAGGTTTTTTTTTATCAATTTTTGGGAGAATGGAGTATAATTGGGCCAACATAATACATATAAAATTATTTATTTAAGCCTAACTAATATTTTTTGGGGGCTATATAATAAGTTTAATTATTTTGGGGGGGCAAAGCTTAATAAAACTTAAAAATTTACCTAAAATACACATATAAAAATGCAATTTCTCAAAATCTAGGGGTGACCACTGCCCCCCTTGCCCCCCCTACATCCGCCACTGGTAACATTCATCATGCTCAATATTCCTGTTTTATATTATATTTTGAATCTATGCCATAAGAACTTTCAAATAGTATATTTTATGAAAGTTTTGAATCAAAATCGGAGTAGATATGGGTTTGAGAAATCGGCATCGTGCGGCCGTTGCTGCGGCATCTTTCTTCTCAATGAATTATGAAGACATACCAGGCCTGTGCATGGACCACTCACCCAAGTCGCGCGTGGGCTCCACGCCTAATAGTACAACCAAGCTTGGCTCACGTGAAGTGGTTAATGTATTGATTGGTACTCACTGCCTCCTTTTTTTTTTTTTTTTAAAGCTTGGCCCTTGTTTGGCTATTCTACAAAATGTGTTATTATTTTTACTTTTTGCAATAGCCAAACAAGGTCCACAATGGGTAGGTCATGTACATGGATCAATAATAAAACAAAGGTTTAAATTAGTTTAAAAAAAAATCCAAAAAAATTAATATTTTTTAATATTATTATTCTGCGAGTGTTGAGTACACTAGTTGGGACTCTAAGATAATTTTTTGGTTAATTATCACGTATTTATGGTACTTTAGAGCATATGATTTATGTTTATGGACGTTTATCTAATTGCTTAAAATAGTCATAATACATTATTAATTTTTGTAATTAATAAGGGACATAAGGGACATTGTTTAGAGACCATATAAAAGTTTGTGGGATCCATAGATAATTGTTGGCAAATTATCTGAATCATATTAATATTTTAGAGCATATCATCATGTGTTTTTGTACACGTATTAAATTGCTTAAAATATTTTTATTAATTATTAGTTCAAGGAATTAGCACAATGTGTTTAGAACACTAGTGGCAGCTTGAAAATTTTTTAGTGAATTTTCTCGCTATTTGGGATATATTTTAGAGCATATATTGTATTTGAGTACGCAATATTAATTGCTTAAAATATAACAATTAAGTTGTTAATTCTTGAACTTAATGAATGGTATTTTTGTACACTATTTGGAGACTTGACAAAATTTTGTGAATTATCTCATTTTTTTGTTTTTGGTATTTTAGAGCATAAAATTTATGGTTATGACAATTTATTTAATTGCTTAAAATAGCCAAAATAGACTATTAATTTTTGAAATTAATACGGGGTGTTTAGAACACCATATTAGATCACTGAAAATCCTTGGAGAACAAATTCCTTAAATTTTTTGTTTTTTTTTTTTGGAAATTTAGTTGCTCATAGTTAATTTTGTTTAACTAGATCAATTAATTTTGTTAAATTGATTCAAAATGTTTTTGGGCCTTGATAAAATTATGGAAAATTCCTTATTTATAATGAAAAATCAATTTTTCAGTTATTTAAATTTTCCATGAGGTTTTAAATTAATTTGTTAATTTAAAAGCCCTTAATGAATTGGTTTTAAAATATATTTTAAAACCTAAAACTGTGTTAAAATTAGTGAAAAATCTAAGATTTTTCATTAATTTTACTTTAGCTTATGGGAGCTATCCGGGCTGTGCAATAATTATTTTATTGCACATTGTATTATTTTTAGAGGCTCGTCGCATTGTTGGTCATGTTTATATTACTGTTGTTTGTGATTGGATGACCCGAAACCTCTAATCCTCCTCAAATGGTGTGATGGATTAGTCTATTCATTTTTTAAATAGACCACTTGAGTGCTTGGTGTATGTGATTAATGCATTAATCTGGATTAATGAATGGACAATTAATTGACAATTTATGGAGCTTGTGTCCTAACGATATATGTTTAAGGCTGTTCTTGTATATGTTTACGAACAAAACATCCCTATTTTTATGGGCTATAAATGTAATGTGAGGACGAGGGTTTGATTTATTGTATTGGAAAAGCCTACTTGTAAAAGGATGGTTTTCTTTGTTCATAAATCATACACTTGAATTACCTTAACATGAGCTCTAAGTTGTCAATTCGAACCCACGTAGTAGTCCTTGCACACTTTTGTTGTATGGTGCACTTTATATCTTGTGGATGATCTTAGATAAGTAATTGTACCATGTAATTGATGTTTGTTTAGAAAAATCAATTATAAAAGGTTTTTTCTTGATTTACAAAATTAAGATTTGATTAATGAGCAATAGCGAATTTTTTGGTCTTAAATTGTAGAAAAGGGAAAATTCATTTGTAATTGGATTTTAAAACAAACTTTATGAAATGTGCAAATAATAATGTCAATCCCTTGCGCATGTTCTCAAATATTATTCTTCAAATTTTTTGGATTCACAAAAACAAATGTTTTCCAAACCACACTTTGTCGATCTTTATAAAAATAACAAGTTTAAAAGGGACAAATTTTTGTAATATGGCACTGCAAAGTAACACACCGATAGAATGAGTAAGAGCTTATGGGCTTTAAGCTTATTCTATAGTCCAACCCATTAAACCGAATAATGGGCCTCCGACCCAATATCATTATGACCTTAATAGCCTATAATACTTGGCTCGAGAAGGATCATAGCACGCGCTTTGTGATAAGCAGCATGCACCATGATCTTGTTGGGAAGTATATGTACTACCCAATAGCCAAAGTATTATAAGATCAACTCAAATTTGTTTTCGATGGCACATTCACTACTAGATTAAGCATCTAGTTATGAAGTTCAGAAAAGTAAAGGAACCGTTCCAAGTACACGATGACTGGACATCTAAGGTCGATGACAGGTATGATTCGTCATTTTAGATTACTCGGAACATCTTTACTGGCGAACTGTAGTTTCAGGCTATGATTAGTTCTTGGCCTGATTCGCGGGTCCGTAGAAAACAGATCATGATCCACAACGGAAATGTTAAAATTTTGTTTTTTGACATTTTCCGACATGATGAGCTGAATACGGAGCGCCAAAAAGGTAAGGCGAACCGTACAACTACACTCTTGACCACTATTTCTATAAGTGGAAGTAAGCGCCAAGCCAGTGGGCCTAAACGCAATGGTAAGGGTAAACCCACCTAGAGGCAGTGTGGGGCCAGCAAGTTTGCGCCCAAGGCCAATAAGGTGGAAGAGTGCAATCGAGGGCGTTTTTTAGTTCGATGGTAATAGGATGGACAATTTTGGGTGGTAGTGTTACTAGGACATGGTTATCTAGGGATAACTACTTAAGAATTATTTTCATAAATTCTGGTTTCCTCTGTCATTCATTTATTCTGAGACATGGCATACTGGACTTGAACGCATAGGATGTGACAGGATGACTTGATTAGCTCGAGAAGCCCTTTTTGGGCTCACTCGCTAAGGTTGACCTACCTATGTGTGAGTCTTGCTTAATTGGCAAAGCATATCGAAAGCCTTTTAGAGATGCTATTAGAGCTACTCAAGCATTAGAGCTAGTTCACTCAGATATCCGTGGACCTATGATTGTAAAGGTACGTCATGGTGCCTCTTATTTTCACACTTTTATAGATGATTTCGCGTGATGTAAGGACCGCGAGTATTTATCTAATCAGTTCTGGGAACTATGTGAGGAAAAAAGGGAAACGCAGACAACTTTCTATTCCAGAAACTCCGTAACAATATGGTGTTGTAGAAAGAAGGAATAAGACATTCCTAGATATGGCTAGGACTATGATGGCGCAAGTCACCTCCTAATGTTGTTTTGGGGGGATGTACTCTAGTTTTCTACCTACATACTAGAGTGCCCCCTCTCAGTCGTTTCCCTCTACCCCCTTATGAGCTATGGAAAGGCGAAAAGTTCATTTTTGAGTATTTACGCCCGTGGAACTCAGGAGGTTATGTTCACTCTACCTCGTATAAGTGCGAGAAACTATGCTCAAGAGCTGGAAAGTATACCTTTATAAGGTATTCTAACAGCTCGACAGGCTATGTTACGTATAATGAACAAACGGGTATAGGAATGACAGAAATGGTGTCACATGATATTGAGAATGACTTCCCTAGATTTGTATTACTAAGAGAAATCTTGACCTCTATGAGTTGGAGGATATTGAAGACGACATACCATTTTTAATCGAGGGTGGGGAGATTGAGATTCCACATCCAGTAATCGCTGTAACATGGTACTAGTCTCCAGTCAAGTGGGAGTACACCGCTAGACGCTAGTGGGAGTGTATCAGATAGTGGGAGTGCACCACTAGGCACTCAAGATTCTCAGGTAGTACATTGCATGGTGATGAGGAAAAAGTTCCCTATCGCTGTTTTGAAATTGAGGAAGACATTTTTCATATGTGCAAATGTGTGCACAAGTGGATGAGGATGAGCCTGCTTCTTTTGTTAAAGCATTTTTCTTCGTCTGCTGAAGTTGAGTGGATAGTTGCTATGCCGGATGAGATGAGCTCTATGGACGCAAATAAATCTGGGAGTTAATTGACATTCCGCCTGTGCTTAAAACTATTGGAGGCAAGTATGTTTTCAAAATCTAACGCTAGGCAGATGGTTCAATTGACAAGCATTAGGCGCGCCTTGTGGTGATAGTTTGTACCCAGAGAGGGTATAGACCATGGAAACATGTTCTCCCAAAGGGTGAGATCTGACTCCATTCGCCTTATCCTAGCAATTGTCGCATATTTAGTTTTTGAACCTTTTTAGTTGGATATTTAAACTGTTCTTTTCTCAATGGAGAACAAGACGATGAGATAAATATGGATCATCCCATTGGTGTTGTGACCAAAGGGAATGAGCGCAAAAGTGTGCTGTCTTAAACGATCTATTTATTATCTCAAGTTAATAATCGTCTAGGCAGTGATACAATGTGTGTACATTAAATGGTCCAAGGAAAGTGCTCTAATTCTTTATATATTGATGACGTCCTTTTAACTGGGAATGAGATGAGTTTCATTGTCGCTACTTGAGATTGGTTTTCTTCTTAGTTTGAGATTGAGGACATGGGTGATTCCAACTATGTGTTGGAAGTTTAGACTGTGAGATATTGTTCTCAGAAGCTCCTCTGTTTGTCTCGAGGGACTTACAAGATGTAGGTTCTTGAACGTTTTCACATGAAAAATTGAAAACCCATAGACATCCCATTTTTTGGGGACTCACCTTGACTTTAGATCAATGTCTTAAGAATCATGAGAAGAGGAAACAAATGTCCAGTTTGCCATATCCGTCCGCAATAGGGAATCCGAAGTATGCTAATGTGTGTACTCGGTCAGATATCTGCTATGCAGTTGGTTTAATTAGTCGTTGCCGTAGCAACCATGGTCCTGTCACTAGAGAGTAGTGAAGAGTATCTTGCGATATGTTCGCAGGAGTACTGTGGACCTTGCCTTATGCTGTCCACGATGGAAGCATAATATATGGTGTGCTCTACAACTGTTAGAGAAGCTGTTTTGGTGGAAGAGTTATTGCAGTGGCTAGGCTATTTATCTCATAGTGATGAGGTTGTGCTCATCGAAGGTGATAGCACATAAGCCTGAGCATATGCAAAAGATTTCAAAAAACCATTCTAGCACGTGTCACATTTGAGATGTGGTTTGCGCAAATGGAAGTTGTCTTAAGGCACATCTCCATTGGGGGATTTGATGTGCTTAGACATTTTATTGTGGTATTGACATTATTATTCAAGTTTTATTATCAGTTAATAATAAACTAATTGGTTTCCATACATATATGTTTGTTATATGAATGGAATGAATGCACATTTCTTATATGTCACCGGGCTTGAATCGACCTGCTCACACGGGTGATTCACCTTGGTGCCGAGACAGCGAACTAGGACATGCGTGCCCATGACGCTTAGATGGCGAGCAAGATGAGACATTTGTGTTCATGGCGCTTAGATAGCTAGCTAGGACATGTGTGTCCATAGCGCTTAGAAAGCGAGCTTGAACACTTATATCTACGCAGTATAAGAACAACGAGCTAGATGTAAACCCTCTTATTTCTATATGTCGCCTTAGATGGATCTAAGATGAGACCTTTATATTTGGTCGAACATAGAGATATCCCATGACTCTATGTAGCTTGTTAACAGCCGAATGTGAGTTTTCAGACGGGCGCTAAGAGGAGCGACTGTGTTGGGAGACTCAGGTTAGATGTTTTATGTAATATCTAGACTAAGATTCGTATGGCGTTACTTGTTTTTCCAAACACAGAGTGACATGGCAATTTTGATGGAAGAACGCCATAGCATACATATCATACTGTATGTGCTTTCGCGATCGACTGTGGAGCAGTGAATGGATTCCTCTTCATTGCTATGTGAGCCATGTAACATATCCAAGACATTGGTTATTCAACAAACTGGGTTGCCTTCACGACTTGAGACTATGTCATGAAGAGGACGCTTAATGACAGTTACTTTAGCATGCTATCCTAGGACGATGAGATTATTCCGTTCTATGGGGTGTGTCTGGGCAAGCGGTCAAGTTAGTCGGATTGACAAGTGGGCTCAGGGAAGACCATTCAATAACACACCATTTTTTTGTGACTAATTAGCAGGCCTGCGACAATCGTAATTTGTTACTGATATGTCATGAGTACATTACATTGAGGTGGTGTAGCAATTATTTTCATCGAGGGATTGTGAATGCTGTGTCGGGTGTGGTTAAATCGTCTAAGGCATACACGAGAAGCTTCCGAGTGATGTGTCTTGCTGGTTATGGTGATGATTTGGCATTACACTCCTGTCGTTGTACTTTCTTTTCGTAAGGTCACACGTTCTATTTTCCTGTATGAAGAGATGAGATGTTTCGTTTCGAGAGATTGGTTTTAGTACTAGCCCTATGTGGGTGAGTGAGAGATGTAGAGAATAATGTGGCCGGGCCATAAGGGCACCCACATTGTATTGAACCGGGTCCAAAAGGGCATGGGCTTTTTGAAGTCCTAATCAGGTAGGGTTTGTGTATGCCTATATATATACACACTTATACTACACAAACCCTACATAATACATACATAGCAGCCTCTCTCTCTCTCTCCCCTTTCTCTCTCTCTTGGCCATCACCAAAGAGCTATGGGATTTAGCGCGTGATATGTACGAGGACCGCTCTAGTAGTGATCTTCACGACCGTCTGCATAAGAGAGTACACGGAGGCTACAAGGAGCAACAGTTCGTGGGTGAAGATGCCGACCTCGTAACAACACCGTTCGGCGATCCGTCGGGTTATTCCGCTAGATAATGAACCTAAACCCGACTCGTATGCTTGCGTGCATATTTATTTATAATTAACAATGATCTGATAACCAAAAGGAGCTCTGGAACTGCAGATAGTAGACAAAACTAACCCAGTTATTATTATTTTCCAATCAAAATAAATAGGAGAAAAAAGAGTATAGAAAAGTAAATTTAGTTTGCACTAAATTTGCAGCCAGTTACTATTGTTTTACAAGAAAATCTATTTCCTACGCAGGAAATGCAAAGAATAAAAAACCAAATGAAATCCAACAACAAAAACAATTGCATCAAATACATATATACGACTTGCCATCCTCAAATTAAACGTCATTGTCTCTTATAGATGTGATTGCTGGTCAGACCTGCACATCCTTTGTATTTCATCACCGAAGTAAGAATATAGTATTTGGTGAATTCCATGTATAATAGTATATATGCACACCACCCTGGTAAAACTGACAATTTCTCAATGTCATCTGTTCACATTTAGTTCATGTGCTAGACATACTATAGTGGCAGCAGGAACCACAACACGATACCGTTTGCAATTTAACTTTGGAGATTGCTTGGCTAGTACAAGTATTGGTTCGGTAGTTCAAAAAAAAATAAAACAGTTCTGGTATAAGTAGTTAGGTGTTTGTCTTGCTGGCCAATGATAGATTTGGTTATTTATCAAATGAACACAATTCTAGTTTTCATGAAAACACGCTAAAACGAGAGTAGGATCCAACCTGATTGTATAAGCCTTCTCAAATAGGCCTTTAGGACTTGTTTGAGAATGTACAAAGTAGGATCAATGTTTGGTCTTATCCTCTCTCTTTTTTTTTTGATCGGGTTCTCGTGCAAATCAGCATAATGCTAGTTTGGGAAGAAAAAAGAAAAGAAAAGAAAAACTGTTTTAAGACTCATTTTGGATCCGGTAAAGACTATGTAAAAGTCCATTACACAAACACTTGTACATGAAGAAAGTCCATTTACCAAACACTTGAATATGTAAAACTGACACTTGTCACAAAATTGAATGAAACACCCATTTGGTAACAAATTATTCAAGATTATTTTAGAGTTGACAAATTATTTGAGGGTTAAGGCCCTTTTCAACAAACTTTATTTGCTATGATGAGATTCTCAATGATCAAATTCGAAATTATTTATTATTTATTTATTTTTAATGTCTTAGTATTTTCCCCCAATAAAGTATGAAATTGTCCCTAATATTTACCCGAATTCATGTTAAATTAAATTTCAGTTAACTCCAACTCTTACTTAAATATATATATATATATATATATGCACTAGTAGGGGCCCACTTACTATATGAGTGCAGAGAACATTTTTTTAAGACAATTTTGAAGATAATTTTTTATTTTGTTTTAATAATTTGTATGACAAATTAATGCCATTTTACTTTTTTTTTTTAATGGTGTAACAGGGCCCCTGTGACCGGGGGTTAACAGGGTTAGCAGTTAGTAACACACACACACACACACACACACACGGGGCGCGAAAGCACAGGGGAAGCCAAAGCCCTCATTAAAGAAACACTCCCTAATGCGGCCCCTTAATACCCTTTTACTTGATCATGTTAAATTTGTAAATAATACTATTTTACTCAGATTTAAATCTAAAGTTAATATGAGTTTAAAAAAAAAAAAAAAAGAGAACCTTTTTTTTTTTTTTAAAGACAATTTTGAAGATAATTTTTTATTTTGTTTTAATAATTTGTATGACAAATTAATACCCTTTTGCTTTTCTTTTTTTCTTTGAATGGTGTCACCGGGCTCCTGTGACCGGGGGTTAGCAGGGTTAGCAGTTAGTAACACACACACACACACACACACACACACACACACACACACACACACACACACGGGGCGCGAAAGCACAAGGGGAGCCAAAGCCCTCATTAAAGAAACATTCCCTAATGCGGCCCCTTAATACCCTTTTACTTGAACATGTTAAATTTGTAAATAATACTATTTTACTTCAGATTTAAATCTAAAGTTAATATGAGTTTTAAAAAAAAAGAAGAAGAAGAGAGAATTGGACTAGATGTTTGAAAAATTTTCTTCAAATTTAAATTTTTATGAGTTTTAACTTTTAAACAAGAATTAGAGATTCCTTACATATAAACATCTCCCTTGTTAAATGCAGCTGCCTTCACCCTATAACTGTAAACAGCACTTAAACTATTTTTCTTTGCAGAGTGTTGAGTCCTAAGGTACTATTAGTGCACTTGTGTGTCACAGGATTAATACTATGCTTCTCAAAATTACATCCTAAATATAGACAAGTGGACTTGAAACATAAGGAATCGGCTAAGCTATGGCTCGTTTTGCGTCAATCGAAGACTCTCATCAGCAGTGGCGGAGCCACATGGAGGCCAAGGGGGACTCTAGCCCCCTTCCCAAAAAAAAATATATATATATATATATTTCAAGAATTCTGATTTTGCCTCATAATTTTTGGATATTATACATTTTGGCCCCTGCAAATGAAATTAATTTATATATTTGCTCCTCAAATTTTTATTTTTTATGTAATGGTCTCTGTAAATGTACATATTGCATCACTAATTCTAATCCAACTCACCCAAAAAATTCAAGAATTCTGATTTTGCCTCTAAATTTTTGGATAATATACATCTTGGCCCCTGCAAATGAAATTAATTTACATATTCAGCCCTCTAAATTTTAGGTTTTTTGCAATGATCTATGTAAATGTGCGTATTGCACTACTAATTCTATGCAAATATGTAATTGTAGATGTATATATATGTAAGAATGAAAATGATCTAAAAAAATTGGACTGGTGCTAATTTTTATAAATTCAATTTGTGTATCACTTGTGTGGAAACACGAGATCTTGTTTTTACATGTATATATGAAAATGATCTAAAAAAATTGTATCGGTGCTAATTTTTATAAATTCAATTTGCAAGTCCTTGATATTTGGGAGTAAATATTCAATGCAACAGGGATACTACGTCAGCAAAATAACATACACACAGATTTTGGATTTGTGCTTATGAGGATGAGATTTTTCCTGAAAATGAGGGGTATAGATTGATAAATAAAGGGTTCAGATTTGATTATTATCCCACATCAGCAAAATAACCGTTGTAATGAATATTTTCTCATATTCGGATGGTACCACTTGCTCTCTTCTGTTGGTGAGAGCAAGGTTCAAACTTTGTTATATGCAAGGAATGTTGGGTTTATTCCCCTATATTGTAGAATGACCATTGGTCTATCAGTTTGATATAATGTGTTGGGGCTGCCACTGCTTGGATTTTGGGTGTGTGCTTGAGTGGGTGCGTGAGTGTGTCCAGGTAAGTCATAAAAATAAAATAAAAATAGAGGTGTTTAAGTTGGCATGATGATAAAATTAGATATTTTCCAATTTCAATTGTTGCTACCAAACACGTTAAAATTACTTAATTCAAAATGAAACAATTTTTTCTTTGACCAACCAAACAAGTACATAAATCAGAATTAAGTCATTTATGAATGTGCAAATTTAAAATGAACTAATTTAAAATAGAATGATTCAAAAAATTAGATAATTTGCGCAACCAAACAGGCCCAAAGTGAAATGATCCAATTCTGATTTTGCATTGTAAGTCCAAATTGGTTGATTTTTGTAATTGGCCCATTTTATCAACCAAACACTTTTAAATTGGCGTGCATACAAAAATAGAGTCATTTTAAATGGATTCATTTCCAATTTAGTGTACAACCAAACAGACCCTAAAAGATTGATATAATGTATATATGATTGTCAATAAAAGCTTGATCTTTTTATATCAGTCATGGGGTCTTGATCAAATTTCGTAAATTTCCCAATATTTTTCCTAGTAGAAATGCCGGATGGTAGGAATAAGCAGGATAGAAATTAAGAGGGAATGGGATTGCTTTAATGGCGTGGAAATAAAAGGGAATGCGATCACATCAAAACAATGCACCTAGAGACCTTAGCAATGGACCATGGTGCACATTGTTTTGGATATTGAAGTTCTTAGCTGACTGAAAATTACACACTAGCTTATAACTTTCACAAATACATTGTCAGTTAATGCATTGTATTTAGTGATTTAGTTCTTCAAGCCAACACTAACCCCAAATTTCAAGCTCATGGGTCCTCCAGGATTTTTGAATTCAAGCTTATACCAAAGACTTGTCGAATTCAGTTTCTGTACACCTCCAGAATTTGTATTTTCCATTGACCCAAATGCTTTGAGGTCAACAGAAAACCCAAAGGTCAAGCTCATGGGCCTCTCCAGTTTTGTGTTAAAACTTAAAACCCATATCACCCTGCTGCAGCAATTTTTACTTAAATCTCAAGTGGTGTCCCCCAAAAATTCCCTGAAAAATGACAATGTCTAGTTCAATCTTCCCACAGCTTTTCTTGGTCACTACAGTCTCCCTGATTTTCTGCACTATTATCATTCCAGTGTATAGCCAATGCCTAGAGGATCAGAGATCTTTGTTGCTCCAATTGAAGAACACCCTCCAGTTCGATTCTTCATCTTCAACCAAACTGATCAACTGGAATCAAAGCTCGGATTGTTGTCAATGGGGTGGTGTCAGTTGTGATAAAGATGGTCATATTACAGGTCTAGACCTGAACAATGAATCAATCAATGGTGGAATTGACCATTCCAGTGGTCTTTTCAGCTTTCAGTATCTTCAAAGCCTCAATCTGGCTAACAGCTTCTTCAACTACACAGAAATCCCATCTGGGTTCAGCAATCTCACCAGTTTAACAACTCTGAATCTGTCAAACTCGGGTTTTTCCGGGCAAATCCCAATTGAATTCTCTCACTTGACAAGGTTGGTGGTTCTTGATCTCTCTATCTTTTACTTTCCCGGAGTTGTTTCACTGAAACTTGAAAGTCCAAATCTGTCAAGGCTTGTTGAGAACCTCACAGAGCTTACAGAACTTTATCTTGATGGTGTGAACATATCAGCACAGGGGAGAGAATGGTGCGGGGCATTATCTTCATCCTTACCACGTCTGCAAGTTTTGAGTTTGTCAAATTGTTATCTCTCAGGTCCAGTTGATTCTTCCCTTGAGAAGCTTCAATCTCTCTCTGTGATTCGTCTGGATCAGAACAAATTGTCTGCTCAAGTCCCAGTTTTCTTTGCAAATTTTAGTAACTTGACAGTCTTGCGCCTCAGTTCTTGTAATTTGAGTGGATATTTTCCTCAGAAAATCTTTCAGGTATCAACTCTGCGAAATGTAGACTTATCGAGAAATGAATTGCTTCAAGGTTCGTTCCCAGAATTCCCTCAAAACGGATCTCTTGAGATATTGGCGGTTAGATACACAAGTTTTTCCAGGACTTTACCAAATTCAATTGGGAATCTTAGGAATTTGTCTAGGATTGATCTTGATGATTGCAATTTCAGTGGACCAATCCCATTTTCAATGGCAAATCTAACTCAACTTGTTTATTTGGACTTGTCATCAAACATGTTTACGGGTCCAATCCCATCATTTCAGATGTGTAAGAATGTCACCCATATAGACTTTTCTCGTAATGATTTGAATAGTGCAATTCCTTCCAATTACTTTGAAGGTCTTCTGAAACTTGTCTACGTTGATCTACGGTTCAATTCATTCAGTGGCAAAATTCCAACGTCTCTGGTTGCACTCCCATCTCTGCAGAACTTGCTGCTTTCCAACAACAAATTTGACGGCCAAATCCCAGAATTTTCTGTCCCATCCCCATCTTTATTAGATACATTAGATGTAAGTAGTAACAATTTAACAGGGCCCATACCCAAGTCCATCTTTCATCTCCAAATGCTAAACGTCCTCTCACTTTCATCTAACAACTTCACTGGCCTTCTAAAAGTAGATATGATTTCTAGCTTCCCCAATCTTACTACACTTGACCTTTCATTCAATAGCTTATCGATAGATACAAATTCTAGTAGTTCAAGCTCCTCTTCTTTTCCTCAGATGACCAGATTGTTTTTGGCTTCTTGTAAGCTGAAAAATTTTCCTGATCTGAGGAACCAATCAAGACTGGTCTACTTGGACCTTTCGGACAACCAAATTGATGGTGAAATACCGAATTGGATTTGGAATGTCGGTAACGGAACTCTCATGCTTTTGAATCTTTCTAGTAATCTCCTAGAGGGTCTTCAAGAACCTTATGTGATTCCTAAACTCAGTGTTCTTGATCTGCATTCTAATCAGCTCGGTGGGAAAATCCCAATACTACCCCCCGGTTCTGCTATTTATGTCGATTACTCGAGTAATAATTTCAACTCTTCTATCCCTCCCGATATTGGTAATACCATCAGCTTCGCTTCTTTCTTCTCTCTCTCAAATAATAGCCTTACTGGAACCATACCCGAATCGATATGCAGGGGAGGCTATCTTGAAGTTCTTGATTTGTCAAACAATGGCCTGAGTGGCCCAATTCCGCCATGTTTGGTGGAAAAAAGTTGTGAGACACTTGGGGTACTAAATCTGCGGAATAACAAACTTACTGGCAATATATTGGGGACATTTCCAAGCAGTTGTGGTTTAAAGACACTGGATCTAAATGGGAATCAATTGGAAGGGCTGGTTTCAAAATCTCTGGAAAATTGCTCATCTTTGGAGGTTTTAAACCTCGGAAACAACAAGATAACTGATGTGTATCCATGCTTTTTGAAGAACTCAACCAATTTGCGGGTCCTCGTATTGCGATCCAACAGTTTTCACGGAGGCATTGAATGTCAAGGGAGAAGCAATGATAGCTGGCCGAATCTTCAAATCATCGATCTAGCTTTCAACAACTTTAGTGGCGAATTGCCACCAAGGTCCTTCTTAAGTTGGAAGGCAATGATGGTAGATGAGAATAATACACAATCACAGCACCTACGGTTTGAGTTCCTGCGACTTAATAACTTCTATTATGAAGATACAGTGACAGTCACCAACAAAGGGTTACAGATGGAACTCGTCAAAATCTTGACAGTGTTCACCTCAATTGATTTCTCATCAAACGGTTTCCAAGGGACAATACCCGATACAGTGGGAGATCTGAAATCCCTGCATGTTCTCAATTTTTCGAACAATGTCCTCACGGGTCCAATCCCTTCATCAATTGGAAACTTGACTCAGCTTGAATCACTAGACCTCTCAAACAACACGCTAAATGGGAGCATTCCGGTGACACTCACACGTCTCACATTCCTTGCGGTCCTGAATGTATCGCATAATTTATTGGTCGGAAGAATTCCTAGAGGTTCTCAAATTCAAACGTTCTCAGACACTTCTTTTCTAGGAAACGACGGATTATGTGGGGCTCCTTTGAATAATACGTGCAATTATTCCACACAAGTAGATGCAGAAGCACCAACATCTGAAGTTGGGCATTCATCTCCTGAGACTGGGATCTTCGTAAGTGCTGCATTGGGATTCGTGGTGGGCATAGGAATAGTTGTGGGGCCACTTCTGTTGTGGAAAGGGTGGAGAGAGCTGTATTACAAACATGTCGAGCGAGTTCTTTTACAGAACATCATTCGTCAACAGGAGCGGAGAAGAAAACAAAGAAGATTACACAGAAATCCCATTCGGGGGGCTTTTGTGTTGCAAAGGTAAGTATTGCTTGTGGATTTCAAAATTAGAATAAGAAATGTGTGGATGCTCACGGGTAATCCTACATGTCATTGCAAAGATAGTGGTAAGCCTTGTATTTTAAACTTTTGTATAATTTGATAGCCCATTTGTGATCTGTATGAGAATAAGAGATTTTTTATTAAGGTAAAAGAGATGTTTAAAAATGTTGTTTAGCGTTTGGTATTGCTATTGCTGTGGAAATTAGAGATCTTTCAGCCTTTTCGAAAATGCTTCAATTTGATGCGCCCCCTTTAAACTAATCTCTTCTTTGTCTACCTTACAAAAATAAAACTAATCTCTTCTTTCAAATAATTGGCTACCAAACGTGCACTGAGACTAATAGGGTATTTCACAACACTCGCGAAATTCAAATGCTTGTCAGTGTAATCCTTTCAGGCTATCTTTGTGTCCGAATATCCAAATTATTCGGAACGTTAATCATTAACAGTGATCTGATAACCAAAAGGAGGTCTGGAACTACAGATAGTAGACAATACTAACTCAGTTATTATTATTTTCCAATTCAAATAAAATAGGAGAAAAAAGAGTAGAGAAAAGTAAATTTAGTTTGCACTAAATTTGCATCCAGTTACTATTGTTTTACAAGAAAATCTATTTCCAATGCAGGAAAAAAGAAAAAAAAAAAAAACAATTGCATCAAATACATATATACAACTTGCCATTTATATGCGAATATATGCACGTTCCGAATACATATATACGAATTGCATCATCCTGAATTCCATGTATATATGCACACCACCCTGGTAAAACTGACAATTTCTCAATGTCATCTGTTCACATTTAGTTCATGTGCTAAACATACTATAGTGGCAGCAGAAACCACAACATGAGACCGTTTGCAATTTTCATCTCAACTTTGGAGATTGCTTGGCTAGTACAAGTATTGGTTCTGTGGTTCAAAAAAAAAAAAAAAAAAAAAACAATTCTGGTTCTAAGTAGTTAGGTGTTTGTCTTGCTGGCTAATGATAGATTTGATTATTTATCAAATGAACACAATTCTAGTTTCCATGAAAACCTGCTAAAAACGAGAGTAGGGTCGAACCTGATTGTATATATAAGCCTTCTCAAATAGGCCCTTAGGGCTTGTTTTTGAGACCCTTAGGGCTTGTTTGAGAATGTACAAAGTAGGTGTTGGAGTATTTTAATAAAAATGTTAATTTACAAATGTTATTGCTCTTCAAGAAAGTGGTGGGTCAATGTTTAATTCCACTTAAATAAAATAGAATTGAAGAAAATCCTTTATAATTTGTTAAACAAATGTTGACATTAGTTTACTGTTATAATGTAATATGATAGTCTATTAATGTAGCAATAATATATTTTATTGCAACATGAATCACATGCCTTAATATACATATAGGCATATAGCCGTTTTGTTTGATCAGTTGCTACTTCTAAATCAAAACTGATAAACATATGTATTGATTAATGATGACTTTAAGGCATTTGGTTACACATCTAGAATGATGCATAGTTACACGTGAAGTCTTTAAAAATAAGCAATGGAGAGGCTGTGGTTTTTTGGTGAGTTTTCTAGGCATATCAAAAAAGAAAAATTAGTTGATAGTTCTAATTCTCTAATTTAAAGAGAGCTTCCCAATTTTTGATACCGAGCAACAAGATCAGAAAAGGTGTTTAGTTTTCCAGTTATTCTTCCGTGCAAAGATAACTGAGGCAGAAGTGATTTCTGGGCTGTTTTATCATGGGGATGGCGTGGCATGCACGAACTACTTGCACACTTTGGGACAGAGTCGCGAAACGTCTTAAAGAGAGCGAGATCCGCGACTCGGCCCATGATTCGTTACAAAGGCTACCAATCCGGTAATTTTGTTCCAGTTTTATTTACATGTTCCATCAGTTGGATCAACGTTTTCTCTTATCCTCTTTTTGTTTTTGATCGGGTTCTCGTGCAAATCAGCATAATGCTAGTTTGAAAAAAAAAAAAAAACTGTTTTAAGACTCATATTAAATCCGGTAAAGACTATGTAAAAGTCCATTACGCAAATTGTCCCTAGTAGGGGCCCACTCACTATATGAGAACATTTTTTTGGGAGACAATTTTGAAGATAATTCTTGATTTTGTTTTAATAATTTGTACGACAAATTAATACCCTTTTACTTGATCATGTTAAATTTGTAAATAATACTATTTTACTTCAGATTTGATTCTAAAGTTAATATGAGTTTTAAAAAAAAAAAAAAGAGAGAATTGGACTAGATGTTTGAAAACTTTTATTCAAATTTAAAATTTTATTAGTTTTAACTTTTAAACAAGAATTAGAGATTCCTTACATGTAAACATCTCCCTTGTTAAATGCAGTTGCCTTCACCCTATAATTGTGAACCGCACTTAAACTATTTTTCTTTGCATAGTATTGAGTTCTAAGGTACTATTAGTGCACTTGTGTGTCACATGATTAATACTATGCTTCCCAAAATTACATCCTAAATATAGACGAGTGGACTTGAAACACAAGGAATCGGCTAAGCTATGGCTCGTTTTGCGTCAATCGAAGACTCTCATCAGCAGTGGCGGAGCCACATGGAGGCCAAGGGGGGCCCTAGCCCCCTTCCCAAATTTTTTTTTTTTTTCAAGAATTCTGATTTTGCCTCGAAATTTTTGGATATTATACATTTTGGCCCCTGCAAATGAAATTAATTTATATATTAACTCCTCAAATTTTAATTTTTTTTTATGTAATGGTCTATGTAAATGCACATATTGCATCACTAATTCTAATCCAACTCACTAAAAAATTTCAAGAATTCTGATTTTGCCTCCAAAAATTTTTTTGGATAATATACATCTTGGCCCATGCAATGAAATTAATTTACATATTCAGACCTCTAATTTTTAGGTTTTTTTGCAATGGTCTATGTAAATGTGCATATTGCACTACTAATTCTATGCAAATATGTGATTGTTTTGACATAAAAATTCTACTAAAAAATATAGATAAATACTAAATAAACCCCACAAAAATTCCACGGACCTCCTCCCCCCAAGCTCATCAATAATCTGTACGAAAACATCTAGGTTTCATTTTTCTTTCCCTCCTTAATTTCACTTTGCCCTATGTCTTATTGATATTTAAATCTAATATAAGTATATGTTAAGTGTCTTTTGATTGTCAATAAAAACTTGATCTTTTTTGTATCAGTCATGGGATTTTGATGCAATTTCGTAAAAATTTCTCAGATTTTTCCTATCATAAAAGGGGGATGCACTTAGTGACCTTAGCTATGGACCATGGTGCATAGTGTTTTTTGGATATTGAAGTTCTTGTAAGTTAATGCATTTGTAATTATTGATTCAGTTTTCTATTCCTTCACGTTATTATATCTAATCTCCAACCATATAAAAGAAGAGGTTTTAGTTACTATTTATTACTGTTCATCCAACAGTGTTGTGACCTCCAATCATATAAAAGAAGAGGTTTTAGTTACTATTCATTACTGTTCATCCAGCAGTGTTGTGACCATTTTGCCCTCCTTATCATTTTTCTCCCATTTTTCTTCATCATTTCTATAGTTTTTTTTTTGTCATTTTGTGAAGGTAGGTTAGTCATTTCACCCTTAAAACACATCACTTATTATCATTAGGTCAACTTTTAAAATTAAATTATTCTAGAAATCATGTTTTAGTCAACTTTTGCAATAATATTTACAACTTGCGTCAACTTTTAAAAATAAATTACAAAAGTTGTTTGGCAATCCCATTTGGCCTTTATTTTTCTTCTCTTTTTTTCTCTTTTCCCAAACAAGGCACTATTGTGCCATGCACAAAAGTCAACAATTGTGGCTTCTTGTTTGACAACCCCATTTTCGTCTTTTTTTTTTTTTTTTTTTCCCTTTTTCCCAAACAAGATACTATTGTGACATGGTCAAAAGTCAACAATTGTGGCTCCTTGTTTGGCAACCCCATTTTGGCCTTTGTTTTGTTTGGTTTTTTTTTTTCCCCCCCAAACAATGCACTAATACCTAAGGCAACAATGCCATGTTTGGCAAACCAATTTTGGACTTTGTTTTTTTTGTTCCCAAACAAGACACTATTGTGACATGGTCAAAAGTCAACAATTGTGGCTCCTTGTTTGGCAACCCCATTTTGGCCTTTGTTTTGGTTGGTTTTTTTTTTCCCAAACAATGCACTAATACCTAAGGCAACAATGCCATGTTTGGCAAACCAATTTTGGGCTTTGTTTTTTTGTTCCCAAACAAGACACTATTGTGACATGGTCAAAAGTCAACAATTGTGACTCCTTGTTTGGCAACCCCATTTTAGCCTTTGTTTTGGTTGGTTTTTTTTTTCCCAAACAAT
Source organism: Hydrangea macrophylla (assembly GCA_033977485.1). NCBI lineage: Eukaryota > Viridiplantae > Streptophyta > Magnoliopsida > Cornales > Hydrangeaceae > Hydrangea > Hydrangea macrophylla. Next base: position 112,656,848 of record CM066999.1, read on the forward strand.
GCACTAATACCTAAGGCAACAATGCCATGTTTGGCAAACCAATTTTGGTTTTTGTTTTTGTTTTTATTTTTATTTCCTTCAATTTAATTTTAGTCGCATGTCACGCCCCGACGTAGCATAATTCAGGAAAGCATTTAATTTCCTTTATGGACTCGTAGGTCGTGACAAGTGAGTATGACCAATTGTCCCTGCAACAAATATCTTAACAGCATTTCTAGAGCAAATGATACTAATAAACATAAACTCCGAAATTAAAACTTACTAAACTATTACAGCAGTCATAATCTTAGGCACAAAACGCCTTATTCAAAAGTCTAAAACTAGTTTATTACAAACCCAAAATTAAAAGACATAAGAAATATAAAGCAGCCTTCTGGAAAGTCCCCTGCCTCTAACTAGCATAGTCGAAATACCATGGCTGCTCCTGATCCTGAAAATCTGGACATACAGTCCAGGACGCATCAACGCCGTCAGCTTATGAAAGCTAATGAGCAAAATAAACAAGTGCTCGCAATGTATATATAAGCATATAAACAACGATGCAATTTAACTTTAAAAAGCAATAGATTCAAGGTTCCAATTCCAACATAAGCCATGGGGGAATAAAGAAAGCAATAAATATGCGACCGTGCATGAACAATGTAACATCTCATCTTTCTGACTCTTTTCTCTCAACAAGACCCGACTTAACCAAGCCATTACCTCAGATACCAGGAATACTATCCGATCGATATCCAAAACAACACAACAAACCATCGCTTCAGGTACCAGGAATAATATCCGATCGATATCTAAGCCGCACTCAATACCATCGTTTCGGATACCAGGAATAATATCCGATCGATATCCGAAACAAGCGCCCTAGATACCAGGAATAATATCCGATCGATATCTAAGCCGTAACTCAATACCATCATTTCGGATACCAGGAATAATATCCGATCGATATCCGAAACAAGCACCCTAGATACCAGGAATAATATCTGATCGATATCTAAGCCGTAACTCAACACTGTCACCTCCAATACCAGGAATAATATCCGATCGATATTGAGGTCGCACACCAGACCGCCACTCTTTACTCTTTTCACGCTTTCTCACACACATGCATGTTAACACAACCTCGACCCTAATATGTATGTCAATGTTCACAGTTTGTAGTAACAGTTATTAATCTCAAAGCTGAATATACGTTCAACATAAATCTCGATCTTAATCGTTCTTACAAGTCCAATTTCTGACAATGAGCCTTTAAAACAATATATTTGTCAAACAGTTCTTTAAAAACTTTCAAAACCTTTTCCAAACAGTCCCTTATAAGAAAATACAAAAACTGCTCAAACTGTCCCGGGTCGTGCGCGCGAAGGGGAAAAGCAGGTCGAGCGAGCGGATCGCGCGCGCGAAGAGGTCGAACAGATCGCGCGAGCGGGCCGCGCGAGCGAAGGGACAGGACAGATCGCGTGAGCGAACCTCGCGCGCGCGAATTCTTGCAGAATGTCATCTTCTTCGTTTTCCCCTGTTTTCAATTTCTGGACTGAAATTTACCCATTTTCAGATTCTGTTTTAAACATGTCGTGCCATATATGGATTTCTTCGTCTTTCCGCGTAGATTAAGAATATGCGATCAATTTTAACTAATACAGATTGTATCTCTAGATATTCACAATTAAAGTGAGGGTGTCAAAACTTTAAATCAATGATACGTCGCGATACGGATAAATTAACTCGTAGGATTCGAATCGTAACCTATTGGGACTAAGATCTTCCATAATCAATTCACGGAATTGAATTTGGTTGAGTTTTACAAAACTTCAATCTTAAGCTTCCATGGTGTATCACACATATATACACTTATACACTGAATTATACATATATAAACATTGTGAGTGAGTTTAAATTACTCACTGAGACGATTATACAAAAAATTAGAGGCCGAGAACTTCCGCCGTCGAATTCCGTCGACAATTCCGTTGTAGAGAATTTCCCCGTTCTTGATCTTGATATAAATATATATGTAACGATGTATCTATGTAAGTGTATATGTATAATCTGTATGTGTGTGTGTGTGTGTTGTTCTTTGAGAGGAAGAGAGAATTGAGATAGAGATTGAGAGAATAGGGAGAGAATGAGAGTGATTGAGAGATACAGTGAGTTAGAGAGAGAGACGTGTACATATATATACAATTCACTGTTGTGGCCTCCAAGCAACAAGTGGAAAATGCACGGTGTGGTTGAGCTCACGTGCTCCCACACCCCAAACGCGATATAACCGCAACTTTAAAACAAAAACTGGTATTTACGGTTGAAAGAAAATACAGGAAAATAATATTAGCGTAGGAATAAATTCCCAGTTTGTACAAAAATATAGATATCGATTTTGAAACCATAGAAAATATTTTCTATATTTATGGAAATTACAATTTGACCCCAAATAAATATTTATAAATAGAAATTAAAAAGGAAATATTTATTTATTAATGAAAATGAAATACAGGGTGTTACATCGCATACCTTAGAAATTTAATTTTTATTACACATACATACAAAAATTTAATTTACACGCACACACATGCCTATAAATATTTAATTTAATTGAATTTACTCAATTAAATTATATACTTTGATATTGATCACACTCATGTCTAGAAATTAAATTTGTATTTTTATATATTGTACAAATTCACTTTCTTTCGAGTTTGGGCTTTGTTTTTGTGTGTTGTTTGTTTTTTTGTTTTCTGTACCCAAACAAGGCCCTTTTTTCGGGGGTTTTCTCTTCCGATTTTAGCCTTTTATTTCGGTTGGTTTTTGTTTTTTGTTTGTTTGTTTGGTTTTTTTTTTTTTATATTATTTTTAATTTCCTTCAATTTAATTTTATACACATACCTTAGAAATTTAATTTTATTACACACACATACGTAAATTTAATTGAAAATTTTAGTGGAAAATCTCATTCTACCAACGTTTGTTGTAATAGACCCACCATTTGGTACTTCCCAATGATAGACCCTATAATTGTAAATGTTGTTAGAGATTAGTCCAAATATTCCTATTATAGAATTATTAGATGTCTTTTCTACCCCTAACCTATATATATACATATATACATATATTAATTCAGATTTAATGATTGAATCAGTTACCAAATCTGACCAAATCTTATCAAATCCCAATTGATATTGGTTACAATACATATAGAAATTTTATCCTAATATTTTAGGATATTACTTTACACAACTGTTACAAACGAATTTCATCATTTCTAATTCAGTGTATTGCATATTCAATCTAGATATCACATCATAAACGAGTCTTTCTGCGGGTATTGAATTTTACACTGCAAACAGATCATTTTTATACTGTAACTGGTTTATTAGTGTGAAATTTTACACTGCAACTGGTTTATTAGGGAAATTTTACACTGCAAAATTTCACTGCTTTCATTAAACCGGATTTTGACTTGCCATATATACACATTAATTCTGGTAGTAATGATAGCATTTTGACTTGCCAATATCTCATTTTGTATTAATATCCCATAATTATAGTGCTTTCCGTTTTTGTGTTTGTGCCATAAATCACATAGCCTTTGAACCAAGAACATGAGTGTTAATATTCACACTACAACCTTTGAATTGTGGAGTTGTTTTTGGAACAAACTAATTAGTATTACGTTGGAATGGAGATTCAATTAGCAGTTGACTCTTTTTAATTTGGTAAGCAGTCATCATTCAAATAATAAATTATAGTACATACTAGCAGTATACAATTTCGCACGACAATATAGGAATCAAGAACATGAGTGTTAAATTTCACACTAGAATGAACATGAGCATTCAATTTCACACTAGAATAATTAAACAAAGTCACACCCAGATTCAAACAACTAGCCTCCAAAGCCACGCCCAGATCCAAACAACTTCCAAAACACAATTAAATGGACTCAACTAAGCACCCCCTCCAAAGACTCAAAAAAGCACCCACTGAAACACCCCAAATTAAATACTGCTCCAACACAACTAAAATAGAAGACAAAAAAAAACAAAAAGTCAGCAAACACCAATGAAAAGGCAAAATTGAAAAGCAAAGCAACATCACGAAGACAACGACTTCTCCCGCAAACCCACGCGTGACAACAAGCTCGATCCCAAATGCAACACCCAAAAACAATCACCACCTCGCCGGAGAAGACCATCGCAAGCTTTTTCTCGTTGAATGGAGTCTCGGGTTCATCCACATCACGAAGACAACGACCTCTCCCGCAAATCCGAGCGTGACAACAAGCGCGATCCCAACTGCAACACTCAAAATAATCACCAACTCGCCGGAGAAGACCATCGCAAGCTTTTTTCTCATTGAATGGAGTCTCCGATTCATCCTAGAGAGAGAGAGGTGGAAATCTTATATATATATATATACATATATATAAATTTGGTGTTTAAAATTTGAAACCCCTTGATTTTGGGTGTTTCCAAATTAGATAAAGAGTTTGAAAAGGAATGACTCATTGATGGGCTTTAGGGGTAGTTTGGTCACTAAATAAAAATGTGGACCTATCACCAAAATGTTGTTAGAGTTGAACCTATTATAACAAAGTTAGACTAAATAGGACATTATACTAATTAACTCAATTTAATTTACATGCACACATTCCTATAAACATTAAATTTAATTGAATTTACACAATTAAATTATATACTTTGATATTGCTCACACTTATGTCTATAAATTGAATTTTACATTTTTATACATTGTACAAAGTCACTAAGGGTCTGTTTGATAACCCCATTAATTGCTGAAAATGAAAAGATTCAGCACTTATTCTTTTTAAGTGCGTTTGATAACATACCACTTAATTAAAAAGGTAGCTCCAAAACCACTGAAAACTTTAAGTGAAAAATTTCTACTGAAAATAATCACTGATTGCATTCTACTTCAATAGTTGAAATACTGTTTTAAGGAATAAAACTTCAAGCGCTTAAAATTTTCAATACTTCAAATTCAGCACTTAATTTTTAGTACCTAATTTTCAGTTTTATCAAACGCGAGTTTGGGCTTTGTTTTTGTGTCTTTGTTTTTTTGTTCCCAAACAAGACCCTTTTGGGGGGGGGGGTGGGTTTCTCTTCCGATTTTAGTTTTTTATTTATTTTATTTATTTTTTTTGGTTGTTTGTTTGTTTGTTTTTGTATTTTTTTGGTTGGTTTTTGTTTGTTTTTTGTTTTATTGTATTTTTTTTTAAATTTCCTTCAATTTTATTTTATACACATACCTTAGAAATTTAATTTTTATTACACACACATGCATAAATTTAATTCACACACACATGCCTATAAACATTTAATTGAATTGAATTTACACAATTCAATTATATACTCTGATATTACTCACACTCATGTCTATAAATTTAATTTATATTTTTATATATTGTACAAATTCACTTTCTTTTCTTTATACATTTTACTATATTTGTGTATTTGAATTATTATTTTGATATTACACACACATACGCCACCCGTGCAAATTCAATTTTTACACACACACACACACACACCCTTTTAAAGTTAATTTTATGTTTTCATATAACACACACACATACCTACAAATTTAATTTACACACGCATGCGCCTATAAAACAATTAATTTAATTGAATTATATTACACACACTCATGGCTATAAATTGAATGTTATATTTTTATGTATTGAATGGATTTTTATTCAACACGAGCATCATAACAAACCAAAATCATGTACAAATTTAAAACTCTTTAGTGGATTTTGTTATTCCAAATGGCAATGTTTTGTTCTCTCTTTTGTATAAAAGGTGAAGGGCTTTTGATGCAAAAGACTGGAATAGTGTGAAATTTTTGTCAAACTTGAATTGAATTTTTGTTGTTAAAGTTTCAAAATACATTACGAGTTTTGGGATCAACTATTATTTGAATAAACTATTAATAATGTGGTCATCTAAGGATGATATTTGCTTAAAAAACTTATCTACACGTGCAATGCACGTGTCGTGCCTAGTAACTATATAAAAGAAACTCTTCATGTTACTGTAGATCACTATTCATTGAGCAATGAGTTTACAATTTTGCCCATATCATTTTTTCCTCAGGTAACAAATGATGGTATTTTTGTAAGTTCTGGTTGGTTTTTAGGTATTTTGACTTCCAATTCTTTTCCTTTGCTTTCTCTTCTTCCACGTTGCTTCCTTCTTGCACGTAGCTCCTTGGATACTCAGAATTCAGTACACTACAGAGTGAGAGAGAGAGAGAGAGAGAGAGAGAGAGAGAGAAGGGGGTGAGATGAGGGTGCTTTCCTTCTCTGTATTGACTTCCAATTCTGAAGATCGATGCCGAGTTCGGCTCTTGCAAAACCAGCACTGCCCTCAGCCACATTGAAGTATCACCGATTTCGAAAATTCTTTCTTTCTTTTCTTTTTTGTTTTTGCTGCTATTTACCTGCATGTCTACTTTTTTTTTTTTTTTAATCTGTAATTTTTGCTTCATTCATTTATTTCAGTTATAATCAAAATCTCAATTGATTTAATTTTTTTGCTATACAGACAAGGGGTGTTTGGGTTCCTGGGGTTTAGTTCAAAGAGTAATGGTGCAATCAACGGGTAATCGGGTATCCTGGTGCTTTGAACTCTGTTTCTTCAAGGTAAAAATCGATTGTTCCGGCCTTCCAATGTAATTGTATAGATTTTTTTTTGTGCGTGTGTGCGTATGTGTGTTATTTATCTCTGTATTAGGCAACCTCGTTATCTTGAGAAGAGAGATTGAAGTTGATGAATTTGGTTTGAGCATTTGATGAAATTTTGGGGTAATCCATATAATTGAATTGCAAGTTGAACATGCATTGCTATAGTATTAATGGCATTCTTTGCAAAATTAGAACAATTTGGAAGTAAGTTAAAAAGCTTGATACAAAAGCTATTTACGGAAGTTTTTGAAGCTTGATACAAAGTTGTTTACGGAAGTTTTTGATAACTGTCCCCATATATCAAGTCCCAAATACACCTAGGAGCTTAAATTCATTCACATGCGATTTCAATTGTTTTTACTGTTTACACTTTAACATGTAAAACAATCTTGTTAGCCTCCAAAAATGAAAACATTCATTCATCTGTTAGTTTTGGATGTATTATGAGGGCTTTGTGTGAAAAATGGAGAAATGTTATTGATTTACTAGCCAACTTGTACTTTGTTCACAAAAATGGGGGTGTTTACCCAATGAATTATATTAATTTGTTATATTGTGACATGGGCCAAGAATTTTGAGAGTGCATTTTTTCAATTTACGTTTTTTTTTTTTTTTTTTAAGAAAGGTTCTCTCTGTGGCTTTGCTCAAAGAGGACTTGAGTTCTTATTCTAACACAGATTCCATTGTTCTGAACAGTCCCTGTATAAATTCTTGAACCAATGATTTGATCCGCATGGTTTGGGAACAAAGGCTTGGTTGGTATAGAAGGCCCCAAGGAGTCACAATTGTGAACGGGGTTGTGAATCTATACAATCACCAACAGTTGTAGATAGACGTTTGGCTGTATTTATGTTTCATTGGCTCGCTTTGTTTGGATTTAATGGTTGGCAGGATATTTGGGAGAGATGGAGATGACCCGATTTTCTTTTCTTTCACTATTTGCACAAACATTGCAAGTTTTGGGACCATAAGAAAAAGCTGAATGTCTTCTCTTCCTATGTTCTTGGTCTCCTTCAATTGCATTTTGCAAATGAACAAACTAGATTTGGATGAGAGAAGAGGTAGGAGGCTTGTTACATTAACTCTTGTGGGTTATAGTGCCTCCTAGAAAAGGACATAAAGGAGTTCACTAAGAGGCACTGAACCGATAGTTATATATTTTGTTGTCTGTCTATTCCCTAGCAAATTCTTTCATCTCTCTTTCTACATAATTTTCCTATTTTTTCCTATTTTTTCATTTTATGATTCCATTCATCATCATTTCCAAAAGTAGGGAATAAAGAAAATTTGTGAACTTATTCTACAACTACCTTGTCTCACCATTCACAAGATTACAATATATGGTCCCCCTTGATGCAATGATTTCATCATGGTTTACAAATATGAAAACTTGTTTTCCATCAATTTTGAGCTTTGGAAAGGAAATTTAGCATATGGTTCTGATTCTGAGTTCATTTGAATTTTTGAAATTCTAAAGAATTGTTTGGGGATCAACAAGCTATCACATGGATGATCAATATTTGCAATTATTGCTTTTATGTTTTGTACAATATGGCTTTATGTTTCCTCTCGAATTTGTGTTCCATCCTTTAGTTAAAAGGACTATATATGTCAAACTTTTTTCCTTAATATCTATTCTTTTTCCTATTGAGTCTTATCTTTATATTGAATTGGGTGCTGATGTATAGTTAATGTTCAATATACTTGGGCCATTGTTACATGGGCTCTTCTTAGGCTCTATTTTGTTCATTCATTTAGTGAGGGAATGAAAAGATACCATGAAGGGAAACACACGTTCCTTTGTTGGGTTAATAAGGAAAACAATTTGAAAAATAGGAATGAAAATAAAACATTGTGAGAAATAATTTAAAATATTTTGAATTTTGTGATTCACTCTCTCCTAATTTCTTAAGTTTCAATTAAATACTGAATTTTTTTAACTCTTAATTAAAAAAATTGATGCATGAGGGAAAACTTTTCCACAAGAATCTCTAATTTTTAAATTTTTAATTGTTAAAGTAATTGATGCATTTAAACACAATCTTTTTGCCTTTTTGTTGCGAGGTCTTATAGTAGTGCAACATATTTAGAAACTAATTAAAACATCTAGCAGTGTCACACCCGTTCCAGAAATTTATGATTTTGAAAATGCATCATTTGAGAGTTTGAAATTATTAATGTTATTAATAATTTGAGTTGAGGTTGACTGTGAGTCAACGGTAAAGTGTCAGTGAGGACACGAGAACATGGCAGTTCATATTGCATGAGCTTGAATAAATGGTATTTATACGATTTAAATATTATTTGACTTTATCTGATATTCCTGTGAATAGTAATTATATCTGTGTAGTATAATTATGGTATTTGGATACTTTAGTATATCATTTGAGAACTGTGGTGAGAACGTGAGTGATACGTTAAATAAAAAGGTAGGTTGTGTAGAGATTCCACGGAATATAGTTTTCGGACGTTATTTTTGGACCCAAACGAAACCTAGTCGAAAACTTTTGAAATTTATAGTTTTCACTCGTAAAGTTATAAAATGGACGTGTGCGAAGTTTCGAGAGCTAATTAGACGTTTGAGGAACTCGTGGGGAGGTAAACGCGATTTCCGAAGAGCTCTTCTATAAATAGGTAGGGGGGGGGGGGGGGGGGGGGTGAGATTTCATTCTCATCCAAAACTCACAAATATCTAGAGAGAGGAGAGAGAAGGGAGATTTGGTTGCCCGAGCTTGCCGGCGACATACGACGACCTTCCGTCCGTCAGATTTTCTCCAGATTTCATATTTGAACTCGTGGAGGTAAGATCTACGTTTTGATACTACTTAGGCCGTGTTTGGCCAATTTTTGTAAAAATATTAATTTTAGACTTTTGGGGAAAACCCAGTAAAACTTGTAGGAATCGTCCCAAATTTGACATCCGACGATTAATTAGTCCCCTAGACGATCCTTCAAAGTTTGAAGAGAATCGCACGAGGTATGAATTCTAGATCTATGAAATATATGGATTTTCATGTTTTGAACATCAACTTTGATGTCCTTGGATCCGGGCGAAATTCATGTATTAATTAGGCCTGTTAATTATGCACGTGAAATTATGTGAAAAGTGCGTATAACTGTTTATGTGAGCATGTTATGTGTCTACTTGGGTCAAAGGGGAGTTTGGTGCAAATTCATCCGGGGTAATCTCCTCGAACCTTGAGGATTATGATTATGATTGAAATGGAATTGAAATTGTGGTTGTGTCTGGATTGGAGGTGGGCCCAACCAGTACACGGTACCTAGTATGGAGGAAGGCCCAACCAGTGTACGAGATGCGTGGGAGAGGTGGGCCTCCTACGGCATCGACCGGGTGAATGCGTACCACTCACCCTAGAGACTATTTTCTATGTGTTTTAGATGCTTAAACCATGAACTGTCATATAAGCATACATTTAGAATTGTGCACTCAGCATATAGCTGAGCAGTGGAGATGTACTCCATTGCAGGTAAGAAGAAAGACAAGAAGAAGCGCGATGAGTGAGGCCGAGGAACGTCGGGGAACCACATTTTGTATATGTTTTGTTTTAATCCTAAAACTTGTGTAAGGATTGGGACACTGTAATATGTTGTAATATAATCATGGATTAGTTTCGTAGTATTGTAATCTTGTAATTAAGCGTCTGTAGTTATATTTAATAAGTTGTTATTGGTGTTGGTTGTGATTGTTGTTGGTGTTGAGAAGCCTGGGTTAGTATTTTTCAACACAGGGCTGCCCAGCAGGGGAGCAGTCGACTGGACCCTGTATCAGTCGACTGGATCCCGTGTGTTTGAGACACTGAAAGTGAATAGTAAGAGGAGCAGTCGACTGGACCCTTTACCAGTCGACTGAACACTGTTGATCTTTGGCTACTGCTTCCATTAATGGCAGAACCAGTCGACTGTACCATTGATCAGTCGACTGGACCCCTTTTTAATATGTTGCATTTTTAATTCTGCATAACACAGTCGACTGGAGGAGTGAGCAGTTGACTGAACCACTGTAGATTTTAGCTACTGATCCAAATAGTAACTAGTGCAGTCGACTGGGTTCTTGATCAGTCGACTGGACCTCTGCTAAGAATTTTGGGTTTTGGTTTCTGCTAGGCACAGTCGACTGGACCCTAGGCACAGTCGACTGAACCTCTGTTTTCAGAACTGATTCTTTTGGATGTGTTTCCAATTGGCCAAAACTTTTTATAACTCCAATTTTCAATGGATTTGTCAACTCAGAGGGCAATGTTTCCTAAGTTTTAAAATACCCAGGGTTGTTTTAAAGTTCTTTCCGCTGCGTATCGTTGTATGTTTGGATGAGCCTTGGTGGCGTGCCACGTGTCCTAGTTCCACGCGTAGTGGGATGGGTCGTGACAGGCAGCAATTCCTTTGTCTTGTATAATCCATGTTATCTGACATTTCTTTCCTAATTGATGTGATAAGAATACAAGTACTTTGTGCATTTTCAGTTAAATACCTGTGAACCTACCAGTTCTTAAACAGCTGACACTTTGTCTGCATTTTGTTTGAATTGTTCCTTGACTAGAAAGTTATTGTTTAGTTACACATCCTGCTATGTGGAAAAAATTAACTTAATAAACTTAATTAAGTCATTAAGTTATGTAAAGAACCTTGATTAATCATTTAAAAATTGAACTTCAAGTTATGTGGAAGAAATGGACATTCTCCAAACACTTGAATCTATAGAACTTTTCACTTATGAACCACAAAACTGAGTTCTTTGTCTTTCCAAAAAGGCCCAAGTGTATTTCCTTGAGGTATAAAAATGTAAGATCTCCTCTCTACAAGTCATGGAGCACATTTAGATAGGTGCAAGTCCATTCTTTGATACCTCCAACCATGGATACTTTGGCCTTCTAAATGTCTTGACTGGTGTAATGATGATCAGTTTGTGTTTCGTGATTTCATCCCTTGTGGAAGTGATGAAAAGTACAACAATCATGAAAGATAAGTAGATAACATTTAAATAGATCAGTGGTCACTGTCACTATATTAAACCTTGGCATACTAAGTCTCTGTTTTGTTCATGGATTTAATGACGGAAGGAAAGGAAAACACTTTTCTTTGTTTTGGTAGTAAGGAAAAACATGAAGAAAAATAGGAATGATAGAAAATATGCTGAGAAATACATTAAAAAACTTGAATTATTGAGTCACTTCCCTATCTTTTCTCTTAAGTTAGTTACAATTATGTTTAGAAAATTTTAAATTTTAATGTTATTTCATTATGAAGGAAAACACGAGGGAAGACACAAGGGAGCCAGTTTTCCTTGTTGTTCTCCTTTCTCTTTTCTTCTCCTTCTCTATTCTCGCGTACCAAACATAGCCTAATAGTGTATTTTGGACAGTAAAGATCATCTTAGTTCGGCAACGCTTTTCATGTGTTTTAATTATGATTCATTAGTTTTTCAGATTAATTAACTTGACTATATCTATTTCTCTTTTGACAATGCTGATGGTACATTCAAAGCTAAATTCTAATCCAAGCTAAATTCTAATCCAGACAGTGTCATCCCCAGTTCAAGAAACAAATCTGCCATCCTTTATGAAGCAGTGGGCAATGGCAATCGGGTGAAATTATGGAATGATACCTTTCCCTCTTATTCAACATCGCATTACACATCCCAGGTGCATTTATACATCTATGCAAGTGCTATTTTTGGTATTAATTACTTATCTTATAATATTTGATCTTTGTATTAAAGTATCAAAGGACTTACATCTTAAAGAAAGTACTTCACTAGAGTTCTGAAGTTCCTTGATGAGCTCTTAGATTATACTTTCTTTAATTTTTTATAATCACCTAATAGTAGAGTATATGGGTTTATTTGAAAAAACAAAAATTAATTCCTGTTTGTGATAACTCTGTTCAAGATCGAAACCAGGTAAAGAAGCATCTTTGAAAGACCAGCACTGATTCAAGGCCCAATTTTATTTGTGTTGCAGAATGCTGTAAGCCAACATTCATAGTCATTGAAACAATTGGTGAAGTAGCGGACTAGGATATAGTGGTTCACGAATAAGAGAAGAAGACTATAACACCAACACCAGATCCGCCAAAACCTTTAGACCACATGAGAAAAGACTCAGTAGAAAACAAATCCTAACAAAAACGAAGAGAAAAGTACAAGATTGGATAGTATTTTTTATTCTCTGCTCTACCTTCAGACCACATGAATTGTTGGAAAATCTGTTCTTTTTTTCAATGGTTGCAACTCAGTTTTCAATAGTATCATGCTTTAACGCATACTTCTAACATATTATTCAACACGTGCAGCGCACGTGTTGCAGCTAGTATATATATATATTGTTAAATACAATTTCTTTACATCTCCATAATTTATTGTTAATTTTTTTTTCCATTGACCCAAATGCTATGAGGTCAAGCTCATCATGGGCCTCAGTTTTGTGTCTTAAAACCACCACCTTGCTGCAGCAGTTCTTTACCTTAATTTCATTGGTGTCCCCCAAAGGCTTGGTCAGTGGCTCGGATAAGCTTGGCTTGTACCAGTGGTGCTGGTGTACGGTGGTTCCATTGGTTATATATAAGCCTTGTGAGTAGTGGCAGAGGGAATGAGGGATGGGGGTAGAGGGGGGAGCTTAGGATGGCTATGGTGAGCTGCAGCTGATCCCAAACTCTAAGTTTGTAATTTATTTTTGGGGCAAATTGCTCACACTTTTTTTTTTTAAATGATAACAAAACTTAGGGTTTTGAACATTGCAACAACTTTGGTCATTTAAAAGTCATTTAGATTCACATATATGTACTTTATATACATATGAATAATGTTATGTTTCTCAAATTTTGCATTCAAATATTTCCCATTACATGTATAACAATTAACAACAAAAATTGAAAAAGACTTTAACATATATGAATAATGTTATGCTGCAAAAATCACGTTCCTTGTGGCCGAGTGATAAGCTTTTTGGGTGTACTATCAAGAGGTTTAGTGTTCGAGTCATGGGAAATGTTGCCACTGGAGAATTCACCTAGCGACTCCAGGACCTCGGGGGATTAGTTGAGGTGCTTCCAAGCTGGCCCGGAAACTCTCGATTACCCAAAAAAAATGTTACGCTACAAAATTTTGTATTGGTAAGTATTTGAGATGCAAACTTTGGAAAGTATAACATTACTCGTACATATATGGTCACTTAGATCTACAATAAAGACTAGTGAAAGAGTAAGAAAAGTGTTCTACATAAACATTTCTTCAAACAAGTAGTATACACATCCCGCTATGGGCGGATATAGGACACGTGGCACGCCACCAAGGCTCATCCAATTCAATTAAAAGATTATAGGAGCGGAAAAGAACTTAAAACAACATTGAGCATATAGCTCTTTTGAAAACAATACCCTTCGAGTTATAAAATCCGTATAAATTTGAAAGCGTAATTATATTTTGAAACGAATAAATTTATGTTGAAAGGGGTCCCAAAGGCACCCTACAAAATAATGAAAATATTTAAATAATTTTCGAAAGGGGTACAAAATAAGCACGGGTAGAACCAATTTCGACCGATTGAACTGCCCTGTTCGATTGGTCGAATGTCCCTGCAGCAGAATTCCTCCTCCTTTGACGGAAGTTTGCTTAAGGTCAAACAATCCTTCCAAGTTCAACCACACTTCAATCCAAACCTTTCCAACCATATCAAGGTTATAAGTACTTATAAAAACCTTGCCAAACATTGAAAAGAAAACATAATTAAAACAAGTTAAAGGCTTATTTGGATCAATTCATAAAACTCTATCCACATTCCTTCAAAATCCGAATTTGACAAGTTAAGCTTTCAAAACATGAACTCGTGAGTTCTAAATCATTTTAAACATAACCAATAGAATTTTACTAACTGTTACAACATTTCATAACCATTCCATGGTTCCCCAAGTTAAGACCAAAACCTAGTTCTAGTTCCTTAACCAAATATTACAACATTGGAGAAAAAACAAAGGTATAAACCGGAACGATCCCGTTGTCCCATCAGCCTCACTCATCGTACTTCTTCCTCCCTTTCTTCATACCTACAAAAGAGTAAATCTCCATTGCTCAGCTATATGCTGAGTGTACAATTCTAAACAAATGTTTATATGACAATTCATGTTCTAAACACCAAAAACACATCAAAATAGTCTCAAGGGTGAGAGATACGTTTCCATCCGGTAAATGAAATTGATGTCGTGGAAGGTCTTCCTCTTACCATGCACCCAGTGCCCTGGCTGGGCCTTCCTGCAGGCCAGGCACAACATAACAACCATCGTACCATAATCCTCAAACATCGAGGAGCTTACCCCCGAATGGAATTGCACCAAACTTCTCTTCGACCTACGTAGGCACATAGCAAGCTCATATAAACATAGACACATGCTTTTCATACAATTTAACGTGCATAATTAACATGCCTAATTAATATGTGATTTCTCCCGGATCCAAAATATCAAATCAGATATCTAAAACATGTAAATTTCCTATAACCCATAAGTCGAGAATTCATACCTCGTGCAAACGTCTTATAACTTTGAGAGAAGTACTAGGGGACCGATTAAACGTCGAATCTCCGATCTTAAGTGATTCCTACAAGTTTACACACGTTTTTTCCAAAATTCCAACATTAGGATTTTATAAAAACTTAACCAAATGAGGAATAAGAGGTATCAAAACGTAGCTCTTACCTTGAGGAATCCGACTACGAAATTTGGTTGAAAATAAATGGATAGAAGTCCGTCGATTTGTGTCAGGAAGCTCTAAGCTTCAAAATTCCCAAATATCCCTTAAGCCCCAAAGATGATTTTGGATATTATGAAAAAAATATCTTGGACTTCTATATATAAACAAGAGTTTCAAAAATTATGTTTAACTCTCCATGAATTTTCAAAACTTCTAATTATCACCTGAAACGTCTACACGTCTAATTCATTGCCTCATGAGTGAAAACTATAAATTATAAAAGTTTTCGTCTAAGTTCTCTTTGTCTCTGTAATTGCATTTTGAAAACTAATTTCGTGGAATTTCTAGATAACCTACCTTTTATGCAACGCATCCCATCGGTTATCGTTAAAATAATCAAAATCATCTTAGACAAAGATCAAAACTATCAGAAATGTGCACTACACAGGTAAAATCCCTATTCATAAGTACAAGATAAATCAAATAACATTTAATCACATAAATGTCATTTAGTCACATGAATGACTCATTAAATTCCATATTCGCGTGTCCTCGATTGACACTCGCCGTTGACGCACAGTCAACCTCGTCCACGATTCTTAAATAACATTAATAATCTCAAAATCTCTGTTAGCCCCAAGGTTTTATTCCATGGTTTTGATGATTAACAAACTGTTAAGTTGCATTTTCTAATGGTCTTAGATTGTTTAAGTGTGCAGAAAGAAAATCATACATCCTTGAATGTCCACATGATTATGAACAATCTCCATACATAGAGATTTGAAGATATATGCCCAAAGGATTCAAGCTTGATGAAGAATTATAAGTTGAAGATCTTGTTTCCAACCTTATCTAGGATTCTATGTAAGCAATTCATCTATGTGAACATCACTCTTAAGGGCTCAATTAATTTTAAAAAGGAACTAACCTTTTAAACCCAACAAATCTTTGATAATTGCATAACAGCAGTCGACTGCCCTTTCGTTTCAGTCGACTGAGGCGTTAGTTGACCTGGTTGAGCAGATATGTTATCAATCTGCAATCCAGTCGACTGCCCTCCCGATGCAGTCGACTGAGCCAACTGATTTCTAAATTTTTTTAAACATCAGTTGACTGACCTGTTTAATCCAGTCGACTGAGTGACTGCGAAAAGCACAGTAACGGCTAGTTAACTGCAATTAATGAAGCATTTAAATTTCCAACCACTTCCAACGGTTGAATCTCTTAGGGAAGCTATAAATACATGTATTTGAACTTCATTTAAATCCATTGATCAATCTAATTGAACCGATTTTATCACATTCATTTATTGAGCCCTAGTTTGGTGAGATCATAAATACCATTACTCTAGACTTCAATTGTATATCTTGAGAGCATTCATTGTGAGCTTTATTCTGTTTCTATCTACTCTATTGTGAGAGTTTTTCCTCTTGTAACAAATTCTATTCAAAAGAAAGTTTGTTTTAAGGGTTGATGTAACCCTTGTCCAAGTGAAGAGGCTGTTCTTCAATTGGAGAGATTGTAAGGGTTTGATCTTCACCAAAAGAAGATTGAGATAGTGAAATCCTCAAGAGGTGTTCTTGAGGGGTGGAAGTAGGGTGCGGTGTTGCGTATTGCCGAACCACCTAAAAATCGGTTTGCAAGTGTTTCTTCTCTCAAATCTTTCCTTTTCAACTTGATTATCTTTAATTAGGCTTTTTATTGTTATCAAAGATCAAAATTTCTTAAAACCTTATTCACCCCCCCCCCCCCCTCTAAGGATTCCATATCGGGCCAACAATTGGTATCAGAGCCTCGGCTCAAACATTTCAACATATTTGAGTTAAAGATCAAATGGAAACCACTACCACCACTATCATCTATAGTGAGGGACAATCTTCAAATAGACCTCCTTGTTTTAATGGTTCCAACTATGCTTATTGGAAAAATCGTATGACAATCTATATGATTGCTCAGGGTTTTGATCTTTGGCAACTTGTTGTGAATGGACCTCACATTCCCATCAAGATTGTAGACAATGTTGAAATTGAGAAACTATTGAGGAATATAATGATATTGATAAAAGACTTATTAAGATGAACGCATATGCTATGAACATTTTACATTGTGGATTAGACCCTAATGAGTATAATAGAATTTCTTCTTGTGAGTCCGTAAAGGAAATTTGGGATAAACTTGAGGTTGCTCATGAAAGTACTAACCAAATTAAGAAATCAAAAATAAATCTTCTTGTTCAATCATATGAGATGTTTAAAATGTCATCAAATGAAACCATCAGTGAAATGTTTACTCGTTTCACCATAATTATCAATAGCTTGAAAAGTCTTGGTAAAACATATACTAATGAAGAGATGATTGAGAAACTGCTTAGGTCTCTTCCAAAGCATTGGCAACCTAAAGTGACGGCAATTCGAGAAGCCAAGGAACTCTCAACACTCTCATTGGAGCAACTTTTGGGCTCTCTCGTTACCCACGAAATGGAATTGGCGGTTTTTGATAAGGAAGACAAAAAGAAGAACATAGCTCTCAAAACATCTCACGACAATGAAGAGGATAGTGATAGAAATAAAGATGATGAGATGGCTATGATCACGAGAAAGTTCAAAAGATTCTTGAAGAAGGATAAGAACTTCACTAGGAGAACTCCTAAGGTGATTGAAGCCAAAAAAGAGCCAATTATATGCTTCAAATGCAAGAAGCCGGGTCATGTCAAGGCCGATTGCCCTTTGTTGAAGAAAAACTATAAGAAAACCAAGAAAAGGGCAATGAAGGCTACTTGGGATGATTCCGATAGCGACTCGTCAAATGATGACTCAAGTGAGGAAGAAGTGGCAAATATTTGTCTAATGGCTCACTTGAGTGAGGTAGATGATCCTACTCCCGATACTTGTTTTGATTCTAAAAAATATGATGAACTCCAAAATGCATTTGAGGAGTTACATCAAGAATTGGAAAACTTGGGAGCAAAGTATGTTTCTCTTAAAAAGAATTTTTCATTACTTTCAAATGAACTAAGTGAGTTGAAAATTCAAAATGACCTTTTGAGAAAAGAGAACGAGACTCTAAATGATCTAAAGTCTCAAAATGATTTATTGAAAAAGGAAAAGGAAGAGTCTTCATCAAATAATTTTTCTTCAAACCGTTTAAAGAAAGAAAATGAGGACTTGAAAAAGCAAGTGGAGAATTTAAATAAAACTTTGGCAAAATTCACTCTTGGGGAACAAAATCTAAACATGCTCTTGGGAAAACAAAGGTGTGTTTTTGATAAAGCCGGTTTAGGATTCAATCCTACTTTTAAAGAAAAGAAATACAATAACTTCTTTTCAAAAGGTACCTCCACTAGCTCCAACAAAAATCAAGTGAAATGCTCACATCAAAACATTTTTGTTAAAGCAACTTCCTCAAGTATCTCCAATCCTAATGTTACATGCCATTATTTCTTGAGAGAAGGACATGTAAATTATAAATGTCCAAACAAGAGAAAAACCAAAATGGTGTGGATTGAAAAGGGAACAACACCTCTCTTTGCTAACAAAGTTGGACCCAACATATATTGGGTGCCAAAGAAGATCACTTAAACTTGTCTTGTAGGTTTGTCTTAAATCCTCTAGCAAGGATATATGGTTCTTGGATAGCGGTTGCTCAAGACATATGACTGGAGACAAATCCAAATTCTCATCTTTCTCTCAAAAAGACGGAGGAAATGTCACCTTCGGAGATAACTCTAAAGGAAAAATCATTGGTATAGGTAATGTTGGTAAGAATTCTTCTCTAACTATTGAAAATGTGCTTTTAGTAGAAGGACTTAAACATAATTTGCTAAGCATTAGTCAATTGTGTGATAAAGGCTTTCAAGTTGTGTTTAAATCGAACTATTGCATGATTAAGTATGCTTGTAGTGATAAAATGTTATTTATTGCCTATAGAGAATAAAATGTGTATACAATTGATTTTGATGATATTTCTTCTCAAGACGTTAAGTGTTTTCCCGCCTTAAATGAAACAAGTTGACTTTGGCATAGAAGACTAGGCCATGCTAGCATTGATTTACTTTCAAATTTATCTAAAAATGAATTGGTTAAAGGTTTGCCAAAGACAAAATTTGTTAAAGATAAAGTTTGTGATGTTTGTCAACTTGGAAAGCAAATCAAAACCTCCTTTCAAAAGAAAAAGGATATTTCCATATGTAGACCTCTTGAATTACTTCATATGGATTTATTTGGTCCAAATAGAGTTGCTAGCATGAGTGGCAAAATCTATGCCTTTATCATTGTTGATGATTTCTCTAGATTCACTTGGGTGTTCTTTCTTGCACATAAGGATGAAGCTTTCTCTCTCTTTGTTAACTTTTGTAAACATGTTCAAAATGAAAAAGGGTACACGATTAACAACATAAGAAGTGATAGAGGCCGAGAATTTGATAATAATGAGATTACTTCTTATTGTGAAGAAAATGGTTTTGGTCACAATTTTTTGGCACCTAGAACTCCTCAACAAAATGGGGTTGTTGAGAGGAAAAATAGATCTCTTCAAGAAATGGTAAGAACCATGTTAAACGAATTTTCTTTACCAAAGTATCTTTGGGCCGAGGCCACTAGCACTTCATGTTATGTTATTAATCGTGTGGTCATTAGAAACAAGCTCAACAAGACCCCATATGAGCTTTGGAAAGGAAGAAAGCCCAACATAAGTTATTTCAAAGTTTTTGGATGTAAATGCTTTATCTTGAATACTAAGGATAACCTAGGAAAATTTTATGCTAAATTGGATGAAGGCATTTTTCTTGGATATTCTCAAATTAGCAAAGCCTATAGAGTTTTTAATAAAAGGACATTGGTTGTAGAAGAATCAATGCACGTCGTTTTTGATGAAGCAAATCCTTTTAAGAAAATCTTGGATGATGAAATTGACATTTCAAAGGATGTTTCAAATAATGTTGAAAACATTGCTTCAAACTCTCTACCTCTTGAAAACTCTAAGGAAGAAGCACCTCTTTCCATTGAACCACCTAGAGTGGAAGCAAGAAGTGATCTTTCCTTTGAATGGAAAAACGTGCCTAATCATCCTATTGATCAAATCCTAGGAGATCCTAGTCAAGGTGTGGCTACTAGATCATCTCTCAAAAATATTTGTAATAACTTAGCATTTCTATCTCAAATTGAACCTAGGAATATTGATGAAGCCTAGAACGATGAATATTGGATCTTGGCTATGCAAGAAGAGCTTAATCAATTTGACAGAAATGAAGTTTGGACTCTTGTTCCTAGACCTAATGATCATACTATAATTGGAACAAAATGGGTTTTTCAAAATAAAAAGGATGAATCCGGCATTGTTGTGAGAAACAAGGCTAGATTAGTTGCCCAAGGCTACAATCAAGAAGAAGGTATAGACTACGAGGAGAACTATGCTCCTGTAGCAAGACTCGAAGCCATTAGGATGCTTCTTGCCTTTGCTTGCCATAAAAATTTCAAACTTTTTCAAATGGATGTGAAAAGTGCCTTTTTAAATGGTTTTATATCTGAGGAAGTCTATGTTAAACAACCCCCAGGTTTTGAAAATCCACATCTTCCTGATCATGTCTTTAAACTAACAAAAGCTTTGTATGGTTTAAAACAAGCTCCACGTGCTTGGTATGATAAATTAAGTAAATATCTTATTGATCTTGGTTTTAAACGAGGAAAAATTGATACTACTCTTTTCGTTAAAACCTCAAATGAAGATATTTTGCTTGTTCAAATTTACGTGGATGATATTATTTTTGGAGCTACAAATGAAAAGATGTGTGAAGAATTTGCATCATGTATGCAAAATGAATTTGAAATGAGTTTGATGGGGGAGCTTAACTTCTTTCTTGAACTTCAAATAAAACAACATAAGGATGGCATCTTCATAAATCAATCCAAGTATATTAAAGATCTTTTAAAAAGATTTGGACTGGAAGGAAGTAAAGTTTTTCAAACTCCTATAAGTTCTACTTGAAAACTTGATAAAGATGAAGCCGGCAAGCCGGTAGATTGTAAGCTTTTTCGGGGTATGATTGGTAGTTTATTGTATCTCACTGCAAGTAGACCAGACATTATGTTTAGTGTATGTCTTTGTGCTAGATTTCAAGCTTCACCTAAGGAATCACATGTTATTGCGGTTAAACGTATTTTTCGTTATCTTCTTGGTACTATAGACTTAGGTCTTTGGTATCCTAAAAATACTTCTTTTGAGTTAACAAGCTTTTTGGATGCGGATTTTGCTGGTTGTAAATTAGATCGCAAAAGTACTAGTGGTACATGTCATTTTTTAGGACACTCACTTGTTTCATGGTTTAGTAAGAAACAAAATTCGGTAGCTCTATCTATGGCCGAAGCCGAATATATAGCCGCCGGGAGTTGTTGTGCTCAAGCGCTTTATATGAAACAACAATTAGAATATTTTGGACTCTATTATGATCATATTCCTATAAATTGTGATAATACTAGTGCCATATGTTTATCCAAAATCCCATCCAACACTCAAGGACCAAACACATTGAGATCCGTCACCATTTTATTCGCAATCATGTTCAAAAGGGGGATGTCGATCTTGTCTTCATCGACACCGATCGTCAATGGGCTGACATTTTCACCAAACCTCTTCCTGAAGAACGCTTTAACGTTATAAGAAGGGAATTAGGTATGTCTCGTTTGTGTGATTTGATTTAAATATTCACCCTCTAAGTCTCCTAGCTTGTTTTTCTTCTCTTCTGTGTTTTTCTGTCAGAAGCAGTCGACTGGACTCCCGTACCCGTCGACTGAATCTTTATCCCATTCTGCAGTCTTTTGGCTCTGCCTTTATCAGTCGACTGTGGCGTCGACTGAATGTTTTCTCAGTTGACTATAGCTTGTTGGTTTTTGTTGACTGAACCTTCTTTTGTTTTTTCTTTTCTTTTTCTTTCTTTCTCCCGTCGACTGTTTCTTCCTTCTTCTGCTTTCTGCCCTCATTAGTCGACTGAGGCATCGACTGAACCTCTGTTAGCCCCAATTTTTTTTGCCCTAATTTGACATACAGTCGACTGCACCTACGCTCCAGTCAACTGTCTCTTCGTTTTCAATATATACTGGTGTTTTTTTCTTTCTTGTCTCCTCTCTTCTTCTCACAGGCGACCAAACCCTTCTTTCTCTTCTTCTTCTTTTTTTTCTTTCTTCCCTCTCAAATCCATACTCTTATTCTCACCACTCACCCTCTTCTTCTTCAGTTTGTCTCTCTCATTCTCTTATTAACCTCCATAGCCACCACTTATGTTTCTCTCTCTCCCTGTGTCTCTATCTCTCTCTTTTACTGTTCACCCAGCCTTCCCTCATGGCTCCCAAGCCTAAGTGAAAGGCTCCTGCGAGTAGACGCTCCTCTGCTCTTCCGGCGACCAAAGCTAAGCGTTTCCCAACACAAGAGGAATATGAGAGCTTTGACGAGGTCTTCTCTCACAGACACGTGGTTTTCGGTAAGATCCTTCCTATCCCTTTTTCAAAATCTGCGAATCTTCGTCTAGGATTTCTTATGGAACATTTAGGATGGCATCTTTTCACTAGTTTAAATCAACCATGCTATCCCACTCTTGTTAAAGAATTTTTCTGTAATATGACTCTCGGACATCGCACGGATACTTTTTCCTCCTTCGTTCGTGGTGTCCGAATCAGCCTTAATCCTGATTCCGTGTCTGTTATTTTTCATATTCCTCATGGTAATATTAGAGAATATAATATTAATGCTTGGAATCAAGGACATGGGTTCGACCCTATCACTGCTTGCCGTCTTATCACTGGCAACAATGAGTTGTCATACCCTGCGAAGCCTATAGCTTCTGCCCTCACTTTTGAGGCTCAACTTATCCATCACCTTCTCACCTACACTCTTCTACCCCGTGCCGGGGGACGGGATTCGGTCTCATTTTTAGATGTATTCTTGATTTGGTGCATTCTTGAGCACAAATCTTTTGACCTACCATATCTCATTTGTCGCCACATTGGCGAATGCCAAAAGAAGTCCAAAGCCGGTTCTCTACCCTATGGTTTTGGATTAACTTCTGTTTTTTGTCACTTCAAGGTCCCTTTGGAGGATGAACTTGACCGACATGACCCCATTCCTACTGATTTCTACTCCTCCACTATTCTATCCCTAATGGGATACAAACTCGAAGGTAATGCCTACGTTCCCAAGGTCACTCCTAATCCCCCTCATGATCCCACACCTATCCCTCACCTCTCTGACCCTCAGTCTACCCCACCTCCTCCTCCTTCGTCCACTCTTCCGTCTTCGTCATCTGCTCTTCCACCTCTACCTGCTATGCATACAGATTCACCAGCCCCTGTTATCTTGGAGCAGTTATCCATTCTCTCCGTTCAGGTGTTGAGCCTCTCCACCTCCATCACCTCTCTCTCTACCTCTCATTCTCAGGCTCTTGAGGCCTTGCAGGCCACTTTCTCATCCTCTCAGTAGCAGGCTATCGAGGCACATCAGCGAGCTATCGAGTCCTTACGGGCTGATGTTTTTGAGATAGGAGGTTCTCTGGACACCTTGGGCACCTCGACTGCTGCTACTCAGGAGCTCCTTGATCGTCGTCTCGCATCTCTTCAATCCTCTCTTGATGATGCTCGTTAGGAGATTCGGGTGATCCGGACGCACTTGGGTATTTGATTGTGTATTTCTTGGTGTGCTGGATGGGGTAAATGGATAGATGGATGGATAGATTTGTTTTTGGCTAACTCCGGACGTACAATTTTTTTTTAATTCTAACATATGTAGTCCCTTTTTGGATATTTTGACTTGTTTATATGGTTTGGTTAACTATAAATACAATCTCTATTTATCTTACTGTTACTGTATTGTGATTTCTTTTAAAAATTTATATGCCCTGTCTGTTTTGTGATTTCTTATCTTCCTATACTCTGTAATCATGATGATAATGTATGATGATAATGCATCTATTTAGGGGGAGCTTTGCTTCTTTTTCTGCTTTTAATGATGTCAAAAGGGGGAGAAATAGTTGCCTTTTGTGATGATCAGTTAATGTTTGCAAATTTTTTTTTTCATGTCCAATTCATGTGATCATAGAATAATCTTGATTTCCTTCAAGCTCTTTTTATCTTGGGCAACTAGTAGTTTGTCATCATCAAAAAGGGGGAGATTGTTAGCCCCAAGGTTTTATTCCATGGTTTTGATGATTAACAAACTGTTAAGTTGCATTTTCTAATGGTCATAGATTGTTTAAGTGTGCAGAAAGAAAATCATACATCCTAGAATGTCCACATGATTATGAACAATCTCCATACATAGAGATTTGAAGATATATGCCCAAAGGATTCAAGCTTGATGAAGAATTATAAGTTGAAATCTTGTTTCCAACATTATCTAGGACTCTATGTAAGCAATTCATCTATGTGAACATCACTCTTAAGGGATCAATTAATTTCAAAAAGGAACTAACCTTTAAAACCCAACAAATCTTTGATAATTGCATAACAGCAGTCGACTGCCCTTTCGTTTCAGTCGACTGAGGCGTTAGTTGACCTGGTTGAGCAGATATGTTATCAATCTGCAATCCAGTCGACTGCCCTCCCGATGCAGTCGACTGAGCCAACTGATTTCTAAATTTTTTTAAACATCAGTTGACTGACCTGTTTAATCCAGTCGACTGAGTGACTGCGAAAAGCACAGTAACGGCTAGTTAACTGCAATTAATGAAGCATTTAAAGTTCCCAACCACTTCCAACGGTTGAATCTCTTAGGGAAGCTATAAATACATGTATTTGAACTTCATTTAAAGCCATTGATCAATCTAATTGAACATATGTTTATCATATTCATTTATTGAGCCCTAGTTTGGTGAGATCATAAATACCATTGCTCTAGACTTCAATTGTATATCTTGAGAGCATTCATTGTGAGCTTTATTCTGTATCTATCTACTCTATTGTGAGAGTTTTTCCTCTTGTAACAAATTCTATTCAAAAGAAAGTTTGTTTTAAGGGTTGATGTAACCCTTGTCCAAGTGAAGAGGTTGTTCTTCAATTGGAGAGATTGTAAGGGTTTGATCTTCACCAAAAGAAGATTGAGATAGTGAAATTCTCAAGAGGTGTTCTTGAGGGGTGGAAGTAGGGTGCGGTGTTGCGTATTGCCGAACCACCTAAAAATCGGTTTGCAAGTGTTTCTTCTCTCAAATCTTTCCTTTTCAACTTGATTATCTTTAATTAGGCTTTTTATTGTTATCAAAGATCAAAATTTCTTAAAACTTTATTCACCCCCCCCCCCCCCCCCCCCCCCTCTAAGGTTTCCATATCGGGCCAACAATCTCAATTATGCACTTTAAAATAATAGATTTTTCGGGACAAGCGTGACATATATATATATATATACAAAGTGGGACATAGATGTGGAGAAAGAAGAATGAAGTTGAGGCTGGACAGAGATATAAGTTGAGGTCGGGTTGTTTCAATAACATTGTTGATGTCTATATAGTTGTCTATATTTCTTCGTTGCTGTACCATTAACCACTTCCTTAGTGAATGAAGCCATTGTATAGATCTCTTAGCCAAGAGGATGTCTTTATGTGTTTTTTTGGCCCTCGTGAACCTTTTCTTTTCCTTTGTGCCCCCACCCACCCACCCAACCAAATAATAATCTTGTTTCGCAAGATAAGTCACACTAATTATTCTTGTTAAAAAAATTTATGTATATTTAATTAAGATTTTACTTGACCTCTAAACAGTTATATATGTATGCCTATATACAAATTGATTCTTGCTATCCTATTGTGTGAGTGTATTACCACATCATTATGTTCATTTTTAAGTACAAAAAAAAATAGTATTATCTTATTAAAATAAGAGCAACTCCAACAAGCTAGGTTTAGGAGCGTCATTCTCTCGCAAAATGCTTAGTGAATATAATACCTCTAATTTTCCAAAAAATTCCACGTAGGAATTTCTAATATATGACGTCACCCCGTATTATCCTGGTTATAGAACCTAGTTAGGATAGTCCTAGTTAGAATTTATAAGAAGATTCCTTTGCTTGTTATCCCGACAATGATGGCATCATTACTAAGTTAGTAATAATCATAGAATCTGTACCCTCGACCTTTAGTTTATAATTCATAGTCGAATTTATATTTAGACCAGTAAGCATTCTTGTACATGTTCACACTTTCAGTCTCACTTATACTATTAGCACGCAAATTGAGACTTGGCACGTATTCCAATATACTTAGCCTGAGAGTAGACCCCATACGCTTGCCATATGGCAGCCATGTATGCACAACCCACCACCTTTTGTCCCCCTTATTCTACCCTTAGACACAAACACATACACATTAATTTGTGTACACACAAATGTTTGACACACACAAATCTTTCCCCTAGCCCTTCCCTATATGAATAGAGTACCATCCCCACCCTCATAACACTCTCACAGTCCACTCATTCTGTCCATGACAGATTCAAGAGAGTGACCCGAGAGACAGAGAAAAAGAGCTAGAGATTCTCTCAAACATAAACCCACACACACCCATATACATCACCCCCTCACCCACACTCCTTGCATTTTCCCTCTCTATCCCAGTCTCAATACACAGCACACCCACACATTGTTGTCCAGAAGACCCTAGAAGAAGAAAGAAGAACAAACAAAGAAAATAAGAGAGAGAGAGAGAGAGAGAGAGAGAGAGAGAGAGAGAGAAAGAGAGAGAGGGGGGGGGGAGATTAGAGACTCCCCAGAGGTAACCCAGCCCTCCATTTTCTTTCTGAGACCTTGCATGTCACATAGGCACACCCAGAACCCACATGCAAGAGCCCAAATAGAGCTTTACGCTCTGGGTGTGCTCCGGTCAGCCATTAAAGCTTCCCAAGAAGCTTGATTTTTGAAAGTTCACCAAATCGCCTCTAACTAGTACCAAACAGACCCTAGTGTTCCTAGATAGATCCCATAAGTTCAGTTTTGAGTTTTGATCATGTTTGGTGGGATATACAGCCCATTATTCTCCTTAAAACCGAAAACGATAACCCTCTAGTGTGACCCGTAAACGAATTAACCAGGTCATGAGTTTCTAGTATGATGTAGAGGAGGAGAAACCGGTGCTAATGGCGTTAGTTAGGATGATTTTCATGGAGAGATGAGAGAGAAAGGAGGCTGGGAAGGTTTCCCGGCGAGTCGCGGGTCACTGGCGGCGAAAAGCTCGCTGGAGAAGAAACAGAAAAACGGATTATAACACACAGGTCATGGGTCGGGTCGGGTATGAGTTTGGGTGTGTTGATTTGTTTGTACAATTGGATAACGGGTCAGGTATGGTAAAACCTATGGACCACTTAAGTGGAACGGCGTCGTTTTGACGCCAGTCCGGTTCTGGTCAAGGTTTGGGTTAACGGGGCGGGTCAAGCTGAGTGTATAGATGGGTTCGGGTTTGGATTAAGTTTGATTCGGGTCAGGTCTGGGTTAGGGTATTCGGGTTGGGTCGTTGTGAGTCTGTAACTGGCCATGGGTCTTGGGTTCGAGTTCACCCAAACGGGTTTATGGGCTAGGTCTTCATGTGAGTGTTAGTAGGTCACCCGTATGTGTTCAGGTTGGGTTCAGTTCGACCCAAATGGGTCTTCGGTTTGGGTTAGTGTGAGTATGTATTCGGGTCACCCATTTGGGTTAGGGTTGGTTCGGATTTTATTATTATTATTAATAATACTATATATTTATTAATATGCTTAAAGGGTTTTAATTAATTAGCTAGTTTCAAATTGTATTATTAGCCCTTTTAAGTTATGTAATATTATTATATAATATTTAAAATGTCCTGATTATTATTATTATTATTATATTAAGTAATATATATTTATTATTTATATTGATATTATAAATAATAAATAATGGTTTTATATAGTATTCAATTAGATATTAAATACCAATACATATTATTTAATTCCAGAAAATTAGGGATATGTCCATGAAGCTATTTTAAACTATATGATAAACTATAAAGTCATAATAATATATATTAGTATTTCAAATAATTAATAAGGAGCTATTTTAAGAGTCTTATATTTGTTATAAATACCAAACGAGCTCCGAAAATTATGGGATAAATACTGATAGTGTATTTTAATATCTAATATTTAATAATATTCCTCCCAAGTTCTGTTTCTTATGTTTGGTTATACTTATGTATTTAAAGACCTATACGGTTATATTTATATAATTAATTATCTTTGATAATTCATAATATATAATCTATAACTCCGTAAATTACGCGGTCAGTTCGAAGGGTCTTAGAATAATATCTGGAACGTTCACCTTAAGTTTGGGTTACCTTTTGACTCGATAAAAAATGCAGCTTGTCTTTAGGCCTTACATTGGTATAGGAAACCCAGCCTTTTATGTGACGGACTTCGATTTGAGTTTAGTCAATGGCGTTGGACTTAGAATGACACGTAGATTACTACCTTGAAGTTTATATTCGCATCCAGTAAAATTACCATTATGCCCTCACTTTAAGAGTTCACATTTAACCGCTATTCTATCACATGCTTTGTAAGGAACCTCGTTCCGATCATCAATTGAGGACGCGTTAGAGCTAAGATATCGAGGTGAGTATTTATAATCTCACTCCTGATAAGCATAGGGGCTTCTAGAGTTATTTGTACGTGATGTGTATGTATATATATATATTTGGTATTCATTGTATTAAGAGTAATTCTTTGGTGACAACTTTCATACAACTTTTACACAACCTCATAAAAAGATGTGTCTATCTCTCTCCTGTGATGTCACTGGACCCCACAGTGACACAGGAGAGAGATAGATACATCTTTTAGGAGGTTGTGTGAAAGTTGTCACCAAAGAATTACTCTTGTATTAATCCCATGTTATACTACTATGAATGCTTATAAAGCTCTATTGCTATGTATTGCCATGATTAGCTATAATTGAATTGTAATGCCATGTATATGAACATGTTAAGGGCTCGTTTTTTTGGCAGATTATTGGGGCGGATTGGACTTTTAGTCCAATCCGGGTTTATATTGTGTTTGGTTGGGCATTGTCAGTATTATTTAACCCAAGGGATTATGTAGTGTGGTTAGATTTTATGCCATCTAAGAGGGATAAAATAATACCTGGGGGGTGTTGGTATAAAAAACGCGGGCATAAGGACTTAGTAGGATTGATAGGTGAAAAGACAAAACTAACCCTTCCATATAAATAGCCCACGACACTATTTTTTCCCCAAAATCATATCTTCTTCTTGAACGAAAGAGAGCAAAGGGCAGAGGCGACACCGGCGGCAACATCGCCGACCGACTCCGTTCTCACTAGTCGACTCCGGCACTGAGGTAAGATTTAGTTTTGCAATTTTTTTTTTTTTGGATTTCTATAGCTCACTTTTTCTGAAATTCTAGATCTAACTGGGTTTTCGATTTCGTACTCGATTTCTATAGCTCACTTTCTCTCTCGTTAGATCTATAATAGATCTTCAATAGTTTCGATTTAAATAACATTTTTTTTCTTCTAAAATTAGAGGTCACCTTTGTAGATAAATGTATATTGACTAGAGTTCACTTTCTCTCTCCTACTTAGATCTAACTGGGTTTTCATGTTTCTACATCTAAAAAATTATTTTCATGTTTTGCTTCTTCTTTTTTCAGTTTTGACTCCCATAAATTTTCAGTTTCATTTTTTTTTTTTAATATTTTTATCTTTTAGATCTGCATGCGTTTCTTTTTCTATTTGTTGGTACAATGGTTGGAATGATAGATCTACATGGTTCCTTTTTCTACATGTGATTTTGATTTTTCTTTTTCTTGTTGGCCTCAAATGGATACATGCCTAACTGAAACTTTCTAAATGCAGGTATATGAGCAAAGAGGAGGGAAAGAGCATCACCTATATTTTTTTTTCGTTCATAAATTGTAATCTTTACTGATTTCTATCCTTTTCTTTGCTTTCATTGTAATCATATCTAGAAATTGTTGAAAATTAATAAAAAGTTTGATATTTGGTTTGTAGTTATGTCATAGAGAATTGCATATTTTGTTAGCAATTTGATTATTTTCTCTTGAATAGCAATTTGGGAATGTTATAGATTAATCTAAGCTTATAGCATGGCCATCCAAAGTTAGCATTGTACTATTTTTAATTTTATTCCTAGTATAATCTGGTACGCACCAAACAGAGTATAAAAATAATACTGCACTATTTTTATTCTGTGGTTAGTTAATCCAGCATAATTAACTACACTTAAGACAATTACCTTTTATCCTATAAGGCAACCAAACGAGGCCTAAGGATTTTATCTATATGTATTGTTGGTAGCAATCCATGCTGAAAGATCTATGACTTATGTTATCATGTTTCTGATAATAAGCTGCTAAATGAATGTAGTAAGATGAATATGAATAAAGAATGATAAAGCATGCTTTGTTAGTAATGTAATCAAATGAAGAATGTTCAGAACGTAATACATGCCATCATTGATAATGTTAACGAGTAGAGGATTGTGAACATGTGCATTCACGACATGGTGTCAGCATACATTGCATATTCTGGATTCGATGGAAAGAGATGAATGGTGTAAGACCTATTGAGGCAACCAGATATGTAGTGATCAACGACTGACGAGCCGGGATTTTTTTATTATGGCTTTATTTGTCCCAACGGTGTTCAACGTGATAGTCTTCAGACTAGGCGGAATACGCTGGAAGTTTTTGGACTTGGCTGGATAAGCTGGAAGTCTTCGGACTTGGCGAGATACGCTGGAAGTCTTCGGACTTGGCGGGATACGCTGGAAGTCTTCGAACTTGGCTGGATAAGCTGGAAGTCTTTGAACTTGGCGGGATACGCTGGAAGTCTTCGGACTTGGCTGGATAAGCTGGAATATGAGATGCCAATGGCACATAAATCCTTTGCTGGATTATGTATATGTATCAGAGATGCCATTGGCAAAGCAATCTATTGTTGCTATATATTGAGAAAGGGGCATGTTATGCTGGAATTGATCAGAGACGTTGAAAGAGATGAGATATTCTTATTATTATTCGGATTTCTTATTATATTTCGGAAAAAAAAAATGAGATGATCTGGGAAGTCGCAGACTCAGCGTCCCGAAGTGAGGTAAAATGCATTGAACATACATTGGTATGCACGAGCACGATGAAAAGATACGACAAGTGTTAATCCGATAACGAGAACGTTAATAGCTGATTATGAGTTGTTGATTATGAGTTATTTCATGAGGTCATGTTTCAAGTTATGTTAAATATGATATATGTAAATGATCCGTTTGTTGAATTGTTAATACCTTTGTTATGCCCGTGGGAGGAACCTCTTTTAATAAGAGACTGTGTGCATCTTAAGATGCTAAAAAATGATGCGAGTGAGTGGTTGTTATGTGTATTGGTGTTATGTTGTGAATACTCACTCAACTTGTATTCAAGCTGATTCTTTTATGCCCTGGACAATCCAATGTCCAGATATTTTGCAGGTATAGTTAGAGAAGTGAAAGGATGAGGTGCTAAGGAGTACATGAAGGGTAAAGCCAGGCAGAAGACCAGAGATGACTGTTTAGAATCATATTATTTATGGTTAGAAGTCTTGTAATCATTATGTAATTGGTATTGGCCTAGTTAAGGCCAAGTAGGCCAATTAGTTGTATTATTATTCACTGTTGTTTAATGTAAGCTAAGTGTAGTTTGGGTTTGTTCTTAATATTTAAATTCGGTTGTAGTTAGTTAATTATGTTTATGTTTAGCAATTGCCTTAATTAGAGTATCTGTGCGAAGTTAGCAGGACAGATGGTAATTCAACTGTCACGTATCCACGGGTCCAAAAGTGAAAATTTAAAAATTTTCCCTATTTTTCTATGCCGGGGCGTGATAGTGAAACTCTAGAAAGTCATCTCCAATGGATTAGGCACCCTGCTAGGCAAAATGCCGAGTGAATTTGAAATGATGAGCCAAAATACAGAGGAAGATTGGGCGGGCCAAAAAAGCCCGGGATTACTGTTCGTGCTGATCTCCCAACGGTTGGATTGAAACATTCATAAATAGTGATTGTGAAATTGTAAACCCTAGTTTTTTTGCTATCACAGCAGAGGGGAAATAGCAGAAAGGGTTGGGCTCTATTTTGTTGGCTTTAATTTATGGGTTATAAATTCTTTTGGGCTTTATTGGGTTTATTGTTTGTTGGGTTAATTTGGGTTTGGTTATTGGGCTAGGTGAATTGAATTTTGATGCCATTTATAAGAAAACTTATGTGAATTGAAAAATTAAATAAATGGATAGCCATGGCTAGTATGGTTGGAGTGGATTAGTATTATTGAGTAGGATTATATATATTGTCTAGGCATTTGATGAAGCGGCATGGACTTTCTGCAGCAATAGGTGAAGTTTTCTATCATTTTGGGCAGTGTAACACTTTACTTTTTTCAATTAAAATTGACCATAAATAAAGAAAAATTAACATAACTATATTTATTTCTACATTTATTGTAGTCCAATTTTAATCTGCTATTTTACACTGCCAACTGTAAGTTAGTATACCAGAAGCATGTCATTGCATTTTTTTAGTAAAAGTAAAGAGTAAATATAGATTTGAAAAGAGAAAGTAACATACTCCTTTCTATGTAACATCTAATCTAATCTAATATATATATATATATATATATGAAAACAAAGGTTTTGGCTTTTGCCACCTAGGCGCCTATGTGGCAGCCTATATAAAGAGTATTTCTTCTCTCTCTCTCTCTCTCTCTCTCTCTCTCTCTCTCTCTCTCTCTCTCTCTCTCTCTCTCTCATCTTAACTATTTTTAATTAATGCTAATAAAATATAGAATAGAAAAACCATTACATTCAAATATAAATATAATACAAGCATTCAAGTAATCTTTTAATAAAAATTCAAAAAGACCATTTGATTAGTATAAAAGAAAGAAAAAAAAAAGAAAGAAAGAAAGGAAAAAAAAAAAGAAAGAAAGAAAGAAAAAAAAGCACCACTTGATTTTCGGATAAACTGAAGAATATGTTTTTTTTTTTAAATAAGAAACTTAATGAATATATGTTATCCATTATAGTTTATCCAACTAATATATATGTATATATAATTAATTTGTATCTTATCTGATTAATATGTATATATAATTTCTATCTTATGTGATTGATATGCAAAAAAAAAAAATGATTCCTCATACAGAGAGGTAATGGGTTTAGGGTAGTGATGTCATCCAATAAAATTTGAATAGGATAAAATTTGACATATTCACTGGATATTAATAAGAAAATTCTAAAATACGAAAAGTTTATAGAATGTGCCACGTGGCAAAACTAAAATCATTTGTTTTCATATATATATATAGATGTATATATCGGCCAGGCTCTATAGTGAACATGGTAGAGTGAACATACCCAGTGAACATTTGTTTTCATATATATATATATATATATGTATATATCAGTCAGGATCTAGAGTGAGCAGGGTAGAGTGAACATACCCAGTGAACATTTTTTCATATATATATATATATATGAAAACAAAAGCTTTTGCTTTTGCCACCTAGGCACCTATGTGAGAGCCTATATAAAGAGCATTTCTCTCTCTCTCTCTCTCTCTCTCTCTCTCTCTCTCTCTCTCTCTCTCTCTCTCTCTCTCTCTCTCTCTCTCTCTCATCTTAACTATTTCTAATTAATGCTAATAAAATGTAGAATAGAAAAACCATTACATTCAAATAGAAAAATAATACAAGCATTCAAGTAATCTTTTAATAAAAATTCAAAAAGACCATTTGATTAGTAGAAAAAAAGCACCACTTGATTTTCGGATAAACTTAAGGATATGTTTATTTTTTTAAATAAGAAACTTAAACATATATATGTTATCCATTATAGTTTATCCAACTAATATATATGT
This sequence comes from Hydrangea macrophylla, assembly GCA_033977485.1. NCBI lineage: Eukaryota > Viridiplantae > Streptophyta > Magnoliopsida > Cornales > Hydrangeaceae > Hydrangea > Hydrangea macrophylla. The sequence goes on from CM066999.1 coordinate 112,691,158, forward strand.
ATATATAATTAATTTGCATTTTATCTGATTAATATGTATATATAATTTGTATCTTATGTGATTAATATGCAAAAAGAAAATGATTCCTCATACAGAGAGGTAATGGGTTTAGGGTAGTGAATTAAGTGAGTGAGTTATTTTTTTTTTTTGGGGGGGGGGGGGGGGGGGGGGGGGTGGTTGTCATCCAATAAAATTTGAATAGGGTAAAATTTGACATATTTACTGAATATTAATAAGAAAATTCTAAAATATGAAAAGTTTATAGAATGTGCCACGTGGCAAAACTAAAATCATTTGTTTTCATATATATATATATATATATGTATATATCGGCCAGGCTCTAGAGTGAACAGGGTAGAGTGAACATACCCAGTGAACATTTGTTTTCATATATATATATATATATATGTATATATCGGCCAGGCTCTAGAGTGAATAGGGTAGAGTGAACATACCCAGTGAACATTTTTTCTTGCTTGAAAAAATCCACGGCCTGCCCCGCTGACCCGCGCGCGCCCTGCTGATCCACGGGTTTTTTCAGGCAAAAAAAAAAAAAATTGTTCACTGAATATGTTCACGCTAGAGCTTGACCGTGTATATATATATATATTAGATGTGGCATTTATCTTTGCATGTCAAATTCATTCTTTCTTTATTTTTGACCACACACGGTTAAATTTTACGAAAGACCCGGGCAACGCACGCTTATGTGGCGCATTCTTAGAAGTATTGTATTCTTCATAAGTCTTTGTATTGTCTATATCATATATACTTTGATGTTCATGTACTACAAGTGTTCTCATAGTTAGTAAGCTAATTGTTATGTCCTTTAAAATTCACTTTATTTATTGAAAAATCAAATTATAAACTATGAAATTTTTATAATGTTCTCCCGTGCATTGCACGGGTTACATACTAGTATATATATATATGAAAACAAAGGATTTTACTTTTGCCAAGTGGCACATTCTATAAAGTTTTCCTATTTTAGAATTTTCTTATTAATATTCAATGAATATGTCAAATTTATCCAATTCAAATTTTATTGGATGATAACCCCCCTCCATAACTCACTCACTTAATTCACCCCTAAACCCATTACCTCTATCTATGAGGAATAATTTTCTTTTTGCATATTAATCACATAAGATACAAAATATATATACATATTAATCAAATAAGATACAAATTAATTATATATACATATATAATAGTTGGATAAACTATAATGGATAACATATAGTATATGTTTAAGTTTCTTATTTAAAAAAAAACATATGCTTAAGTTTATTCAAAAATCAAGTGGTGTTTTTTTTAATTTTTATTTTAATACTAATCAAATGGTGTTTTTGAATTTTATTAAAAAATTACTTGAATGTACCTATTAATCTTGGTAAGGTTTGAAACCGTTTCATATTTGAAATTTACAATTAATGATAACATATAGTCTTTCTAATATTGTTATACTTTGTAAAACTAGATATACGCATAACAAATTTTTTTATATTTAATAGCATAGATATTTTTATCCTTAAAGATTTTAATGTGAACCAATATTTATCATTGATTTATATATTCTTCATCTCCAATCCTCATCTTTAACCTCCTCCATGTCCAACCATTATCTCTAACCATCTTATATATTTACAGTTTTGTGTTCTATTTCATTTCCACACTTGGCTTGATATGTTCATGTTTGATAGGTTTTTATTTTTTCTTTATCTCCTACCATCTCATATATTTATAGTTTTTTTTTTTTTTTTTTACTTCCAAACTTGGCTTGATATATTCATGTTTGATAGTGTTTGTGTTTCTATTTACGGGGGCAGGAAGATGAACTATTTTCTTTTCTTCTTCTTTTTGGTAGCAAGAGCAAACTGCTTAATGAGACAAGAGGTGCAAACATAAAATGCAAGTTTATTTACTTTTATATTCTGTTTATGGAATAATCGTATATTTGCATTACAATGTATACAATTCAATTTTTAAAAGGTCTAATGCTTTGATTTATATATGCATATATATATATATATATATATACAGTCAGGCTCTAAAGAGGGTGCCCTCTCTTTATTAAAGAGAGTACCTCTGTTTTGACCGTCAGATCTTGTTTAAAAACTGTAAAATGACAAAACTGCCCTTAATAAAAACATGATCTGACGGTCAAAACAAAGGCCCTCTCTTTAATAAAGAGAGGGCGCCCTCTCTGGAGAATTTTCGTATATATATATATATATATTAGATGAGTATATAAGACCGGTCACAACATTCTTTATAAGAATGTCATAACAAATTTTTGTTTGTGACTTATGAATATTGGGGGTGCAATTTATGTGGTTGTTAATAAAATCCGTTAAAAGATGGATGATACTTTTGAAATTTGAAATAAATAATATATTTACTCTTTTCAAACATCAAATAGATTTTGCATTGATTCAAGCTTAGCTTATCTCTCTATATAAATCATACAAAAATAAATTATTTTGTACACAAGTATAACTATCTTTCCTTTTATCTTTTAAATTTGACTTTAATTAGTTTTTAGTTTTCTTTGAAGGAGGAGCTATGAAGATCAATTTGAAGAAGATTACAAGAGCAGGTGAAGATTGTTTATGAAGAAGGGTTCGTTATTATTATTTTTACTTTTTATTTTTTTATTGCATGAATTTGTAAAATTTAATCTAATTTTATGAGACATTTACACACGTGATCAATATATATATTTGATAAGACGTCATTAATAAATATACACATGTCATCAATATTGGCTTTTGAAAAAAAGTAAAACCAAAAGAAAGTAAAATGAAAAGAATAAAGAAATGCTTTATTGCTTTTTCCAAAAACAATAATGTGGAGCATGTAGTCATATTGGCTTTTTTTTTTTTCATACTTCTGAAGGAAAAAAGAAAAGAAAAATAGATGTTAATGGGTGACTTCACAAAAAATCATATTATTTAAATATTTTTAAACTTTTTAGTTGGACAAATATCTCTCTTTTATGAGACATTTACACACATCATAAATAAATATACAAATTTTTTTTTTGTTTTAAATCAGTTGCAATAGCTTTCTTCTATTTTTTAATTTAAATCTTTTTTTTTGTCCTGTGATACTTTGTCTTGCTAACTCTCCCGTGCATTGCACGGGGTCATTACTATGAGATGCTGTGGTATGACTATATGAAAATGGATGGATTTTTTTTTATTAAATAAAAAAAAACACTATAAGTTATTAATGAATTAGAGCAAATCTTTTGTTTCATTTTATGATGAGAAGGAAAAGAATGAAAAAGAGCAAAACGACAGGGAGCACTGAGCAGTAGTGGTGTCAAACGGGCCGGGCCGGGCCGGGCCGGGCCGGGCCGGGCCGGGCCGGGCTCGGTCAAAGCGGGCTTGACCGGGCTTCGGGCCGGGCCGGGCCGGGCTTGGGAAGGGAGGGGGGATGTCCGCCCCGGACTGGTGGCCCGGGCTCACTAGGGCCGGGCTTAGGGCCGGGCCGGGCCGGGCTAGTGGACGGGCTCATGGACGGGCTTATGGACGGGCTCGTGGACGGGTTCGTGGACGGGCCCATAAACGGGCCGGGCCGGGCCGGAGTTTTGGGGGGAAAAGTTTTAACTTTTAAAGTTTAATGTTTGGGAATTGGGGGGAGTTTTGACTTTTACTCTTTTTTTTTTTATATGTTTAGTTTATGCACTAATGATTAGTGATTACTAAAAAAAATTTGTTTAACAAAAAAAAAAAAAGTAAATAATATTTATTATTCAATAAAAATTAATGAGATTACTATTATTTGATATTTAAAAATTATAGTCTAATAAAATATAAAGATTACTTATCATAAATTGTACAATAAAAAGTAAAGATTTATTCATTAATGATTACATTGATTAGTGATTACTAAAAAAAGTTCATTCAAAAAAAAAAGTAAAGAATATTTATTATTCAATAAAAATTAAAGAGATTACTAGTATTTGATATTTAAAAATTGTAGTCTAATAAAAAATTAAGATTATTATCATTAATTTCAATAATTTGTATAATAAAAAGTAAATATTTATTCATTAATGATTAGTGATTACTAAAAGTTTAAAAAAAGTTCATTAAAAAAAAATAGTAAAGAATTTTTATTATTCAATAAAAATTAAAGAGATTACTAGTATTTGATATTTAAAATTATAGTCTAATAAAAAATAAAGATTACTTATCATTAATCTGTATAATAAAAAGTAAAGATTACATTTTACAGAATTGGATTTTTTTTTTAAAAAGCCGTTCACAGTTTATACTCATGCGGGCCAGGAGTATTACAATTGATTTGTTTGGAACTAAATGATCTTCAACTCTCATATTCATTCTTCAATTCTTGATTCTTCAATTTTCTTCCGTAACTTCCAAATTTGCGAAGTCTTCAAGAATAGGATCTTGGCGGTTTTGAGTTCGATATTGTGAACGGTCCCAATCCTTCAAGCACATCAAGCAGTCAAGCATATCAGGAGATAATCTGCTCCTCCTTTCCTCTAGCACCCTTCCACCTACACTAAAAGCAGACTCCGATGCAACTGTGGAAGCCGGAGGAGTTAGTAGATCACGAGCCATGATGGAAAGAACAGGGAAAGTTCTTACATGTTCTTTCCACCATGTCAAAAGATTTAAATCGACCATTTCCTCGTTGGTTAATCGACTTTCCCACTCTGTTTCTCGATACTTATTTAATTCACCAAGAATGTTAGAGCTACTTACAAATGATTGACTAACACCCTTTTGTTTCTTTCGACTGAGAAACTGGCTCGCCCAAGAACCACCTGACGCTCCCGAACTTAACTCAATATTAGAAGTAGAATAAGAAGTAGCACTTTCTTTATTTGTATATTTTTCATAGTAAATACGAAATAAAGATTCCAAAGTAGTTTCCATTTCAGAAGTAGTTATTTCTAGACCAGGCTCACCATCTGGTCCTTGCATCAATTCAGATATTTGTTTAACCATTTCACAAACACCATCAAAATTGATTCTAGGATCCAAGATTGCAGATAAGTAAAATACAGGTGGAATGTAAGACCAATATTTTTTAAACTTTTTTTCCATTTTCTCGCAAATATCAATAAAAATGTCATTTTTTTGTTTATAACTATGAAATGTATGAGCCATATTATATAATTCCATAAGAACTAAACAAGAAGTAGAATAGTAAACACCGGAAAGTTTATTTGTAGCATTGTAAAATACTTCTAAAAATCCATGAAAGTCAAATGCCATATCCCAATCGTTTGAAGTCAAGTTTAGTGATGGATAATTAAAATTAACAAATTGAGTAATAATATTACTATACTTTTTACAAGAATCTATCATAAGATAAGTAGAATTCCAACGAGTTTTAATATCAGTTTGCAATTTCTTTGGATTAAGACGATTTTGTTTACAAACACCATAAAATGCTTGTAGACGCTTAGGCGTTGAACAACAAAAGACCACTGCCTCTCTAATTTTAAGTATGTGATCATCAATTTTTGTTAATCCATCTTGGATAATCAAATTAATGATATGACATACACAACGACCATGAAATAATTTTCCATTCAACATTGGGCGCATAAGATCTTTAAACATATTAATAGCATTTGTATTAGCACTAGCATTGTCAAAAGTAATGCTTATAATTTTTTTCATAATATCATACTCATTAAAAACATTGATTATATAGTTATATATATTTTCACTAGTATGAGGATAGTCTAATGCACGAAAAACAATGATATTTTTATTCATATTCCAATTTTCATCTACAAAATGCGCCGTTATACATATATATCCCGTTTTATTACAACCAGTCCACAAATCGGAAGTGCATGCAATTGTACAATTAAAAGTAGAAAAATTCTCAATTAATTTTTTTTTGGTTTGTTGAAAAACAGATTGTATATCACTTCTAAGAGTATTTCTAATAATAGGTTGGTAGGCTGGTTGTAAAAAAGTTTGAATAAAACGTGTAAAGCACTCTTCTTCAACTAAAGTAAAAGGCATATCGGATGCACAAACAAATTTTGCCAAGCCTTCCCTCATTTTTTTTTTATTATAAAGAAAAGTTCCAACACTTGTACCAGTAGAAGCAGAAATTTGGGATTGTACTAGGCCGTCCGCTTGAGCGGTACCTGCTTCCCATGCACCTTTATGTTTGCTCATGATGTGCCTTTTAAGTGTATTATTTCCTCCACCTTTGTAAGAAAATTTGAGTCCGCATATTTTGCAAATAGCTCCATTTTTTTCGTCATTTAATTTAAAAAATAACCAAACAGGTGATTTTAATTTTCTTTCAGTGGTGAGACTTGGATCATTAGGATTTGAAGGAGATGGTTCAGATGGATTAGACCCCATAATTTCAACGTCGTCATCATCCTCCAATTCCAAATCATTAATCTCATTTCTTTCCCCATAATCTAAATTTTCAAAGTCATAAGTTGGGCCTTCCCTAGTTTTTGAAGATCTTGAGTGAGATGCCATTTTTTTTTAAATAAAAAAAAAAAAGGGGAAAGAAATATGAAAGATTAAAAATACTAACAATTAAATAAGAAACTAATAAAGCAAGAAGTGAAACAATAAATAAATTTACCTCAACTTATAGTAGTAAAAGAAGAAGTGAACAACTATAAATTATAATAAGACTTGAGACTTGAGAGCTTGTAAGTTCAACTTGAGACTTGAGAGCTTGTAAGTTCAAGTTGTAGAAGACTAGAAGTGCCTTTACAAATTAGAGCTTTGATAATTGAATCACCAACTTGTAGAGTAGAAGTTCTTGTAGACTTGTAGTTTATGGAGTAGTATAGAGAAAGTAGAGAATAGAGAGAGATAATTGATTTTTGTATGAGAAAATATGTTGTGGGAGGTTTAGTATTTATAGAAAATGGGCTAAGGGGTATTTTGGGAAGTCAAAAAGCACATTTACATTTTTACCCCCAAAACTAGCCGTTTTATAGCCGTTAGAGGGGTAAAAAATGGAAAAAAAATTGAAAAGGGGCCAAACTAGCCGTTATGGCCACGGGCGGGCCTACCGGGCCGGGCTTCGGGCCGGGCCGGGCCACAACGGCTAGCTTATCCGGGCTAGCGGGCCGGGCTAGCGGGCTAGCTGGCCGGGCCGGGTTTCGGGCAAAGGAGCGGGCCGGGCCGTGGACGGGACCAAGGGTGTCCACCCCGGACTGGACAAAAGTGCTCGGGCCTAGCGGGCCGGGCCTATGCCAGGCCGGGCCGGGCTTTTAGCCCGGAAAAATCGGGCAGGGCTCGGGCCGGGCCGGGCCAACCCGACCCGATTGACACCTCTACTGAGCAGCTAAAAGTCAAGATAGAGCCATATGTTGACCCAAAAACAAAACAAAAAAAACGTTAGAGCCATATGATTCTAGATCTACTTTGGATAGTTAAATGAAGCGACCGTTGACAATGAATCGCTTGATGTCCTTAGGGATGTTAAAATAGTCCGTCGGGTTCGGCTCGGCCCGATATTGATTGGGTTTGGACGGGCTTGGATTTTAGCCCATAGGCTCTTTCTCTTTTTTGGGTCAGGTCGGGCTCAGATCGGGCTAGAGGGTTTATGCTCTAGGCCTTACTCAAGGGCCTAGGGCCGGGCTTCGGGCCTAGGGCCCAAGTTGTCTTTTATTTTTTTAATTTATTACTCCTATAAAATATGTGAAGACATTATCAATACGTAAACAATGAAAAAATAACGGAAGATATAAAGGGAGATAGTCTATTTAAATAAATAAAATAAAAATAATTATTTTTCATTAAAAGAAATTAGAAATAAAAATGATTACGCCTGAAATTTGGCATTACTCCTATGTATAATTGTACTACATCCTTAAATTATTCGAGTAACACCATGCTTCTTTTCCTAAATGGTTCCCAAACACAAGTGGTAATGAGACCACCTTCAATAATGGTAGGACCACTTCAACATCATCCAATCAAAGTAAGCTCATTGTCACATATTTTTGGAAATCATTTGAAATAATACAAAATTTTGAAAGCATAGCATTACTCAATTTACTCGCAAGTTAGCAATCCTATAAATTTTGTCACTTGCAATTTTGATTATTATAAACTCTTGGAAATGACAAAAAAATTAATTGTTGGAAAGCTTCTGGGTTTGATCGGGCCGGGCTTCAAGTCTGGCTTGATCGGGTCGGGCCTTGGGTTAGGCTTCGGGTTGGGCCTGACTGAGTCAGGCTTCGGGCCGGGCTTAGATATCAAGATATAGGTCCAAGCCCTACCCTGGGAAGTAAGGGCCTAGGGCCAGACTGGCCCTACCTCAGGCTTAGGCCGAACTTAAGGCCCATTTTTACGAGCTGGACTTCGGACTGCCCGTCAGACCGGACTTTTTTTACATCCCTAGATGTCCTCCTACAATAATACAATAATGTTCATTATTAATGGAGTAGTTGTTAGACATCTAGTCAAGTTCTATTTAGATGTTTCTCTAACGTATGATAATTTTTTTTCTCTTCCAAATCTACAAACTACAATTGACAACAATGGAAACTATGGAATTAAGTTCTGTATCAATCTGTTTTGGGTGACCCAACTCAACAAAAAAAAAGAAAGTAAAATGAATAATATGAGCTTTCCAACTTCTTTGGCTCATTGACTTTGAAATGTTGGGTGTTGACATTTGAGTGCATATTCAGTGCTGTAATGGGAGGGTCTGTGAAGGTTTTAGTAAAATATTGAAAACTCAATATAACCCAAAAACAATTCAAGTATTACTCTCACCTAAAATTCAGGCAATTAAGGACTGTTTGGATGGGTTTTGGCTTTGAAGTTTAGGCAGAACTAGAAATAGAAGAAAAAGCCCTGATTGTGCTAGGACACCGTGAAGATTTAGAAAAAAAATCATCAGAACAATATATATATATATAGGGAGATTTACACAAAAATCATTTACACCATGCTTGTTCACTCTTTAATTCAGTCAACAAAACTTTTTACAGTCAACTCCATTATTTTTTGGTTGGACAAATTTACCCTTCGCGCATAATTAAATATCTAACAAGCCCATGGACTTGCTCTCCATCTCAACAGCAGCGTTATACTTGTACCCCCCTCTCTCTCTAAAATCCTCTTTCTCTCTCCGCCCTTATACCACAGGTCAACAGTCTGCTCATTTTGTTGCCCCAAATGCTCACCAGAAAAGGAGGCGGTGGCCGATCAACAACGGCATGTACACTCCGGCATGATTCGGCAGTGAGATGGTGACCAGAAAAGGAGGCTTTGGCCGGCAAGGTACACTACGGCATCTGAATTGTTGTCCCCAAGCTCCACACACCTGTAGTTTGTTTTTTTTTCTATGAATTAGCGGTGAGTAGTGGAGGAGAAGGCGTATGGGAAGCGATGGCGCGCGAGGCGGCTACGGGCAAATACGGTAGAGTGAGACGGTACCATCGATGGAGGACGTGTAGAAGCAGAGGTTGAGACGGATCGGAAGAGTGGTGATGCCAAACTGATCTCAACTATATGTACTACCACTACTCCATTAATGCGCTTGAAGTCTTTATGAATGAGTTCGTCAATTCCTTGTGAAATTTCACCTCTATCTCAAGAATGGTTGCTTGCCTGGCTTAATGCAGGTGTGTGCTTGGGGGCGTTTGTAGGCTAGCTAGGTTAAGTGTTTGTAAAATGGTTTAAGTGAGGATGAGTAGCAGATTCATACATTTTTGGGTAGGGCTTGTTTGGGGTGATTTTTATCCTTTTTCCTTACTTGTTAAGAACTTTGTGGTTTTTATCCTTACTTGTTAAACTTTGTGAAGTTTCACATAACTTTATTAATGTGAATTTCACGTAACTTTTTTTGTTACAAATTTCATATAACAATTAATATATATATATATATATGAAATTTCATAGTGAATTTCACTAAACTTTTTCTTTTCACTAAAATTTCTCATATCCAGCTATGAGAAATTTCAAATGTTGCAATGAATTTCACATTACTCTTTTTTTTTTCTCACAAATTTCACATAACCAGATACGTGAATTAACAATACAATGGTCACCATTATATGATCTTGTGGTTATAAACCCTTGTCTTTGCCCTAGTTGTGATGGAAACAGGTCAATGATTGTCACTTTGTTAATAAAAAATTTGGTCTGTGAACATCTTAAGATTTATGGGTTGAAGTTTGAATCTTGAGAAGGGATTGGAATTGGAGATTGTGGTTCTTGATTGTAGGATACAGCGATGTCTCAACTGCTTAGGGAAGGGCTATAATTAACAAGTAAGATATGGAAGATTGATTTTTAATTGTTTGTATTCCACTCTGTAATTAAGCTATTTTCCATCTGAAAAAGTTGTGATATAGTACTAAGTTTGAGCTTATTTATGCCTTCTTCTTTTTTTTTTTTTACTAACATTCTAACTGTGAGTAGTGAGTACTCTTCTTCTTCTTCTTCTTCTTCTTCTTCTCTGACTTAATTTGACTAAATGTGGAATTATTAATGTACTCAGTTTATTGTTCTAGAAAATTGATTAGTTTCAAACTTTTTAGTATTTTGATTACAGTGAACATGGAAGAACAAGTGAAGAATTGATTTTGGGGTTTGTTAATTTCACTTGAGGGCCAGCTTTAGGAGAAAAAAATGATGGAAAATTTTGGTAGGAATTTGTTGGGTTAAATGGAAGTTAGAAAGTGTTGGTTGAAGAGAAGTTTACATGGCAATGTTAGGTCAACTAGTTCGTGAAAAGAGGTTGACATGAACAATTGGTGCTGCAAGTTACAAAAAGCTTATGCTTGAAACCTGAAAGACAATATTATGAAAATGATTTCTAAAAGACAAATGTATGTTGAAAGCTTTAGTAGAAGCCATCTGGGAGATAAATCAGATAGTTGCTACCAGTTTTTAACTTCTTTTTTTTTTCTTCATATCATATGCTTTGTTTTGAATTGATGGGTGTTTAAGTTAGTGTGTCCTCTCCAAGTGAAAATGAGAACTTGTAAAATCAGGGGAGGAGCTACTGTCGATGTTTGATTATAACACATTGTGCACCACATCTATTCATCATATTAGGTTAAAGCAGGATCAGAAAGCGTTTGTAGGCTAGTTGCTTGGTAGGTTATGTGTTTGTAAAATGGTTAAGTGAGGATGAGTAGCAGATTCATACATTTTTGGGTAGGGCATGTTTTGGGTGATTTTTATCCTTATTCCATACTTGTTAAGAACTTTGTGGTTTTTATCCTTACTTGTTAAACTTTGTGAAGTTTCACATAACTTTATTAATGTGAATTTCACATAACTTTTTTTGGTCATAAATTTCACATAACAATTAATATATATATATATATATGAAATTTCAGACTGAATTTCACTAAACTTTTTCTTTTCACTAAAATTTCGCATAACTAGCTATGAGAAATTTCAAATGTTGCAATGAATTTCACATTGCTATTTTTTTTCCACAAATTTCACATAACCAGTTACGTGAATCTTCAAACACTAAAGTAAAGTTCACGTGACTTTTTCTTTTTACAATGGTCTATTATTTCAACACATAGGGTAGTGGGACCACCTTCAATAATGGTGGGACTGTTTCAACATCCTCTAACAAAAATCCAATGAGCCCATTGTCATATGTGTAGCGAACCAATTTGGGATATAAAATTGGAAAGCATAGCATTACATGATGTGAAATTTCACATAACTAAATTTCCAGATTGAACAACCTCCAACAACCCACTTTCATAGAATTCCAGATTGAACAACCAACAATAAATTTCCAAATTGAACTACATTATTAAAGTTATGTGAAATTTCACATAATTTTTTTTTTTTTTATCGTTTGGTGTAGTGGTCTCATGTTAAATTGACATTGTGTGAAATTTCATGTGGTGTAAAATTTCATCTATATAACTAGTCATGTAAAAATTTGTCAAAAAAAAAGTCATGTGAAATTCACCTCAGCATTTGAAATTTTACATAATTGATTACGTGAAACTTGGGAGATAAAAAGTCATGTAAATTTTCACATATCTAGTTATGCAAAATTTGTGAAGATAAAAAAAAAAGCAATGTGAAATTTACTCCACATTTTCTCACAACCAAAGAGAACATAAACCTGAAATTTGAAAAGGTCTGAAATAAAAGTTGCACGCCACTGTTATTGTGTCTGTGGTCCCAACTTTGACATGATTGTGTGTATACACAACACTCCCACGATATCCAAACTCTCTTCTGAAACTTCTTTTTTCTTCTATTTCCCTTCCAAAATTTCAAATTGATGAATATGTGTGGTTCCTTTTTATGTGAAATTTTACATAAAAAATTTATGTGAAATTTCACACAACTTTTTTCAATGTGAAATTTTATTCCAAAGAGAGAGAGAGAGAGAGAGAGAGAGAGAGTGAGAGAGAGAGAGAGATAGAGAGAGAGAGAGAAAGAGAGAGTGGTAATCTCACTGTTTTTCAAGAATTAGATAGGTGAAAATTTTACACAACTTTTTTCATAGTGAAATTCGTACAACTTTTTTTAATGTGAAATTTCAGTCTAGAAATATATTTTTTTTTAATTTGTATTTTCAGAATCTAACGGCGAGATCTATCAAACACATACCATTGTTAGTATGTTGTGAAATTTATTGCATCATCTAAATTTTTACATAACTTTATAGTTGTGTGAAATTTATAACAAATAAAGCGCAAAAACCTTGGCTGAACAAGGTGTAAAACAAAACCACATCTGAAATTTCACATAACTCATAACTAATTATGTGAAATTTCACATAACTCAAAATGCTCACATGAATTTCACATAAAAATAGTTATGCTAAATTTCACAGAATTATTATGAAAATCTAATTAGGTCACAAACCCCATATTAGCTCTCTAGTTGGGATTGGGACTGAGAGGATAGACAATCAATCTCATACAAAAAATAGTTTAGATTAATGAGGACAAACCTCATACTCAGATGTATACATATACATATTTATACAAACAAGTTCACTCCTGAAACTCTAATTCTTGATTGGATCTTTCTTTTCATGCTTATCTCTAGCAAAGATCAATTAAAACCAACATTTTAGAATGAAATATGGAGAATGACCACTTCACATCCAAAAAAGACTTGATCACATGATTTGTCAGAGGAGGATCGAACCAAACGCTAAAATCATCTATCTTCATCTTCATCATTTCGGTTGCCTGAAAATCCTTTACCAAGGCTTGGGGCAGATCGAGATATCAAACTTTCACCAGCCATGGCTGCGACCTAGGGTTTGGCACAGATAGAAAAAGAGGAAGAGAGATCTCGTCGCCTCCTACATTGGTCCCGCGACTCCATCACCGGACTCCACAATCACCGCCTCCTCCCTCCTCCGTAGGCCACTGGCCCCCAAACCTAATCTCTCTCTAAATTCTCTCTCTTACCATACGTTCTCTTTGTGAAATGCTGTATAACTTTCTCAAGGTTATTTTTATCATAACATAAATTCATTTGAAGTGGTCAAACGATTGATGTGCGGAGTATCTAATTTCCTCCAATCATGGAGTTTTGAATAAAAATAAAAATGTATTGGTCTTTAAAACCATAAAGTTTAATATGAAGTATTTTTGGCCAAAATTCTAATATATATATTTGTCATCATATTAATTTGGTTGCAACACTTCGAACATGCTTTAGCCAAAACATTGTTTTAGACATTTAAAGTGTTTAAAATTTATTCAAACAAGCTAATATAGGCGTCTAGCTAGGATTCAAGAATCACGTTTGGATCTAACCATACTTCTAATAAATAGTTTCAAGCATGACCTAAGAAAATGAGAAATTATTCTATGGTCCGAGACCAAATTTCACTTGGTGGTCCTTGCTAGTACGGGCGACATGGGAGTCCTGTACTAGCTAGGACAACCATGCGACATTGGATCCTGGTCTCTAAATAATCTAATACATATATATACAGTTAGGCTCTAAGGAAAGCGCCCTCTTTTTTTTTTTTTAAAGAAAGGGCATCTGTTTTGGCCGTCAGATCGTGTTTTCATTAATGACAGTTTTGTCATTTTACAAATTTTAAACACGATCCAATGGCCAAAACAGATACTGCTCTATTTAATAAAAAGAGGGCGCCCTCTTTAGAGAATCTTTGTGTGTGTGTGTATATATATATACGAAAGCCAAAGACTTTGGTTTTACCACTTGGCACATTCTTAGAATTTTAATTTTCTTTCTCTTATTTTATTTTATATATGACATATTACACTTACAAATATTCAAAATTTATGAAAGTCAAAATGGTTTTAATTAGTCAAACTTAATATTATATATAATTATAACTACTTAATTGTTGGAATACCAATCTTTCTTCAAAACTCTCTCCATTTTAAAATATGTCCAGAGCTTCTTCTTCTTCGTCGTCTTCTTCTTCTTCTTCTTCTTCTTCTTTGATGATGCCGAAAATTGGTAAGAGTTATTTTGACAGAAAATAGAGCCACAGAAGATTTGTATGTGGTTCGGCCCCGTTAATGAGGTGACCTACTTCCACGGCTGCGTCTGTGCGCTTCTCACTAGCAGATCACCGGCGGGCCTGGTGAGCTGACAAGATGGGCAGCACTCCCAGTAATACCGGCCGGGTGTATGCGTGTAGGTGGTGAGTTCTCTAACACGTGCTTGTATTCTTAGAGAATTGATTTTCGGATCCCCCTAGGGAGGATAGGTGGGCTCTTTTATAGATGTAAGAGTCCACCCTTACATGGTAAGTTTTATTAGATTAGGAAGCCTAATCTAATCACAATAGATTTACACAATATTAGGAGAGTTTCCTAAGTGGTTTAGGAAACCATTGATTCTTCCCTGATAGAGTCATGGCCGTATAAGGAAACGGTGGGAAACGTGATCCAAGCCGCGCCTCCTGGGGAGTCGCTACGCCTAGTGCCCGAGCTGCCGAGTATCCCGGACGGTAACAACTGGACACCTCGGGAGTATGAGCTCTATGTTCCCAGTCCGGACTATCCGGGCTATTTGCTGACTACGTGGCGGTTGGACTTTTACAGAATATTTCTGGACGTATCAGCTGCCCCCCATTTTCAAAGTTGATATGACGTCTTGTCGGATGAAATTTGAAAATTAAGAATGTCTTTCAGATACCGACCGGGAAAAGACCGGGACCCCCGTCAGAACGGGGGCCGGCTTGGAATGATCCGTCGGTATATCGACCGAGCGGTGACCCTACAGGACCGGGCTCCCTGATGCCACGTGTCCATTGGTTACTGGTCTGGTTCGGACCCAAAGCTGCCAGTTTGGAAGTAACCGAATCGTCCATGTGGCAACCGAACCATCACGTCGTGCATTCAATGCTCACGCCTTTTGAGATGACGCCCCACGTGCCCAAAGTGACAGTTTCGACGGGAGAGCGCATGAGCCGTCCGATCAAGTCTGATCCCAGCCGTTCGCGATGCCTATATAAGGAGCATCTGTTCAACCTGTTTCTCACTGCAAATTATCAACTAAATCGCCCGAGCGGTTTTCAAAAGCAAAACATTCCCGAGCTCCTTTTTCTCTGCTGCTCTTATTTTTCAAGCTTCCATCAAATGGCTTCTCATATTGATCTGACATCTGATGAAGGACTCAGAGCTTTTCGAGAGGACTGTCACATTCCAGACGACGTTGAAGTCCGTCCTTACATCGAAGGGGAAGAAGTAGCCTTCCCTTTCGTCCTCGTTAGCAGCTATCTGCTGCTCGTTGTGGGACTATGCTTCCCTCTCTCGGTCTCCTTCTGCGACCTGCTTCAGGGGTTGCACATTCCGCTCTCCAAATGCCGCCCAAATGTCGCCCGCCTCCTCTGGGGGATATCAGTGCTGAACTAGCGACTGGGGTTGTTCCTTCGTTCCATCGACGTCGTCAGGTGTTATATCCTGGGCATCGACCACGGGGGTCCTTACTTGCGCCCCGGGGCCGAGGGGAGGAACCTTGTCCAAGGTCTGGACTTTCCGAACAAAAGCTGGCGGCGATACCCTTGGGTCGTGGTCTCCGGCAACTGGCTGGAGGACTTCGCTCTCTGCCCTCCTGCGGTTTTTGATCCCGACCTCTGCAAACAATCGGTTGCTGCCTTCCGTGGCGTTGCCCCTACTGTTGATGATACGGAGGTGATTAACCGAGCTGTCGAGGCTGGCCTCACATTCTCGGATTTGACCATGGATCCTGCTGGTGAGGTTGGTGGTGGGGCCTCATCTGCGACCCCCACCGCTGCTGCCTCCGGGTCTCGTCGCTATACTCGGTCCATGGCTACCGGTCCATGAACTACAAGCAGGGCCGGCCCACCCAAGGGGCCAGTTTCTCTGTCCACCAGTAGCGATTCTGCCTCGTCCGGGGATGCCACCCCGCCACCGGGGTCGTCCAGGAAGGGAAAGGAGAAGGCAGTCAGGGAAGGATCCCCACCGCCACAAAAGAAAAGCCGGATGGAATACCCGTCTGGCCTTCATGTGCCCAGCTCCTGGACTGGCCTCTCCCTTGGTAACCTGGAAGCTCGTCTTCAGGCGGTGGAGAAACAGACTGCCCACCTGCAGACGGGCGCTGCCATGCAGGAGGTGGATGTACATACCCTCGGGCTTACTGTGAAGGAGCTGGTTGCGAGGATGGCAGCCTTAGAAGAGAAAGTAGCAGCTCTGCGGGGCAAAAGAACTTGAAGACTTCCTTTCCCTTTTTCTTTATTTTGCTTTTTACCGGGGAAGCTAATAAAACGGCTTCCCGAGCTCTGTACAGTTTTTTTATTTTTGTAGTAATAAGAAGGTCCTCGAGGCCAACTTTTTTATTTTGTTTCGTTCTTCTACCTGTTTATTATTTCTGTACTGCACTTAATCACTGATACCCGACCATGTTTCGTTGACCGAACTGGCCCTGGCTTCCTTCCTCTTAGGAGATGGTCTTGAAACCTTGTCAACTGATAGCCTCTGTCCCCCAGTTTTCGAACTAAGTGGATGCTTCACCAGGTAAAAGCCGAAAATCCATGCTGTCTTAGAAACTGCCGGATACCTCCCGGGAATAATGCTCGGGATTGGGGTCACTATTCCACCCCACACGGCGGCATACCCGACCGGGGTAGGAAAAAGGCCCGGGTAGCCATACTGAGGACCGGGCACCACTAGTGCCTCGTGCCAACCGGTTGTTGGCCAGGTCAGGATCCGACGACGCCTGTCCGATCATAACCGAAGCCTTTGCATGCCAACCAAGCCGTCCTGTCACGCATTGAATGCGCACGCCTTTTAAGGCGACACTTCACGTGTTCGAAGCGACGGTTTGGGCGAGAAATTACTTGAACCGTTGGATCTGTCCTGATCTCGACCGTCCACGGATCTTATATAAGGAACACTTGCCCATTTCTTGCTCATTCTTCTGCCGAGACGAGTGTCCCCAAGCGATCTTGAGAACAAAAGGGAATCCCGAGCGAGTTTCCTGTGCCCCTTCTGCGCTTCCGCCTTTGTAAGTCCCTTTCCTTCCTGAACTCCTATTCATTGTTTTCTCCCTTTTCTTCCCATCTCTTCTTCTTGTCGGAGCGAGGCTGGAGAGATCGAGTCCGGTAGGGTTCGAGCGGGCGTGGGATTTCTTCTTCCTCAGGTTCAGCTTTTTCTTTAAATCGGGCAGAACCTTAATCCGGTTGAGCCGAGCGGGGACTCGTTGGGTTGTCTTGAGATAGTGCTACTTAGTGCTAAGGAGCCTCTATTCTTTGCCGTTCAGATTAGTGACTCTGCCCCCCCTGTATACCGGGCTTGGGGTTTTCGACCCATATTTAGGTCACCGTTTGTATCCATACCTTGCTGTAGGGACATCAGAGATGGAGCACTCCAGTTTCGATTCTTCGTCAAGATCAGAGAGCGAACGATACCGGTCAGGGTCTCTCGGTGCCGGTCTGGACCGGCTTCCTGCGTCCCTGTCTGACCATCTAAGTGAGGGCAAGATTCCTACTCGTCTTTCCGACAGCGAGTCTACTCAGGAGGCCCCTGTTGCCTCCGTCTCGAGGGGTTTGGGTGACGAGTTGCCCAGGGAGACTGACCCCGTAGTATTCGTCTGCGAGTCCACCTTCTCTGTATTGCGTTCCCAAGACCTTCTCCGGATAAGGGAGAGATATTCCCTTCCTTACAGTTGCGCCCTAGCCATAAATTCTGGCGGCGCACACCTTTACTAGCCAGGGTTCGTCACCCTGTTTGAGGACGCAATGATGGCGGGCCTCCGACTACCCCTTCACCCTGTTGCCCGGGATATCCTGATCTATCTCGATATTGCTCCCGGGCAGTTGGCTCCCAATGGGTGGAGGTTCTTAATGGGGGTACATATCGCTGTGGCCACAAGCATTTGGGTACGAGCTTACCCTCCGGGAATTTCTATGGGCCCACCGACCATTCCCTGTGCACCGGGAAGTGGGGTTTTTCTCATTTTCTGCCCGTCCGGGTAGGAAAATTATTGACAAGTGCCCCAGCAACAACAAAGGGTGGAAGAACAAATTCTTCTAGGTATCCACCCTTCGCCTCTGCGATAGGGCTCCGGGCACCCAGCTGAGGACGTCCTGGGCTGGGGAGTTGAGGGGTAAGGCCGCTCCTTCTCTGTCCGTTCTCTTTCGTTTTTTAGGAGCGCACTAGCTTGCTAACTGATTTCATTCCTTTGTCTACAGCTGGCTCGACCGAACCTCCCAAGATCCCCGAGTCGTGCCGTGCCAGGCCAGGATTTGGGGCTTAGCTGAGCTGCCCACCAGTGTTTGGAACGTGCTGTCTCGAACGGGAGATTTCGTCGAGACCTATTCCCCCAAGGAGCCTATTCCTGCCCCCAGTTTTTCACCGATCATCCCTGGTGAGCGTCCAGGTTGCCTTACTTGTTGGTCCTGCAACTATTTTTGATGCTTTTTACACTACTAACCGTGCGATCTTGTCTTTACAGAAATGGCCCCCAAACGGAATTTGGAGCAGCTTAGGGAAAGACAGGCTGCCGCCGCTGCTGCTCGGGTGGCGGTCGCACAAAGGAAGAGGCCCGCCGTTGAGGCCTCGGGCGGTGAGCGCCCTCTAAGGCGCATTCGCCATGGGACAACCAATCGTCCGGATCCCGTGGGGACATCAACTCCTCGGGTGTTCGCTGTGCAGGAGCCTACCATCCGGGCTGGTGTTCCGTCCGGTGTACCCATGGGCGATCATGGGGAGGTCCGGGAGAGGGTGAAGTCTGCCCTTACCCCGAGCCAGGTGGAAACATGCGCTGGCCTGTCCCCCGAGGATTTCCCAGGGTGGCTATATAACCTCTCCCATCTGGTGATCGTTCTATCTCTTTTAAATGGTGATCCATTTTCTTTTGTCTGCCCCGTGTTACTAAACAAACCTTTTTCTCTTGTCGCAGGTTGGCTGTATGGCCGCAAGGTCTGAGTCCCTCCTAACTTCTCTGGCCGGGAGGGCCAGTGCTGCTGAGGCCGCCCTCTCGAAGGAGAGGGAAGAATCTCGGGTCAAGAAAGCCGCCCTGGCCGCCGAGATGAGCAAGACGAAGTCGCTGACCTTGAGTTTGGGTCCGGCTCAGGCGGATCTGGCGGCTGCTCTGGCTGATTTGGAGGTTTCCCAGGCTCTCGCAGCGGCAGCTGAGGCCCGGGCGAAGGCGACGGCCGAGACACCTGCTGCAGGGGCCCTGGAGGGTGCATTTGACGACGGCTTCTTCCAAGGTTATGACGATCTGAAGCGGCGGATAGCCCGGGATCACCCCGAATGGGTCCTTTCGGCCTATGAGGGGATCGACTCGGATTACTGGGACGTCGGTGAGGATCCTACAGCCGGTGAAGTTCCTGCGGTCGGTGAAGATCCTGCGACCGGTGAAGATCCGGTGGCCATTGCTGAGGCCACTGAGCTCGCCCCGGACGGAGGCATGGTGACCGAAGGACTTGCCGCACCGGGGGAGCAGACTGGGGAAACCGAGGACGTGGTCAATGTGGAAGACTGATTCTCCGGTCATCCCTTTTCCTTTTTTTTTTTTTTTTTTTTTTTTGGGAGGCTACTACAACTGCCCCCAGGCTTTGTACACTTTCTTCAAATAATGAAAAGGCCCTCGAGGTCAGACCTCCCTTCCATTAACTTTGTTGTTTTTGTTTTGCACTGTGCCTTAACACTTGCTAGTATCCGTAGGGTTTTGGCCGACCTAACATCTGCCTTAGCAAATGCTTTAGGACCGTAACCAACAGAACACCTAGTCGAACGGTGTAATTCCCTATTTTGGCCTTAGTATTTTCCTTATTTCCCTGCCCCCCATGCATGTAGCTAAGGCGGGAGTGCGGGAGTGCGGGAGTGTGGGAGTGCGGGACTAAATGGCCGTAGGAAACCGACCTGGAACATGAGTGGTTGCAGGAGCATTTGAAGCTTGCCATCGTCGGCCACCTAGGGGTTCGGCCCCATCGTCGGCTGGACCTAGGCGAAGCTTTAATTAATTTCCTGCTTAGGTCTAGTATCCTCTTGTCTCCGACCGTCCTGTGAAGGCGGGGACGTGCAGAGGGGCGACCATAGGAAACCGACCTGGAACATGGGTGGTAGCAGGGTCCTTTAGTGCCTGGGTTCGGAGCCCGAGGTCTTTTGAGTGCCTGGGATCGGAGCCCGAGGTCTTTTGAGTGCCTGGGATCGGAGCCCGAGGTCTTTTTAATGCCTGGGTTCGGAGCCCGAGGTCTTTGGTGCCTCGGGGTTATGCCCGAGGTCTTTTGTGCATTGCACGGTGTACTGACAGGAATAAGTTTTCGAAGCAAACTTTTTCAATTTTATTTGAAAAATAACAATCTGTAATGGTTGCCCAATCAGGGCTACATGAAAAGAACTTTTCCTATAGTACTAAATTCCCGTAGCCAAATGCTACTGATAATACTTGCGGAGGTGTTGCACGTTCCAGGGATGACTGAGATCGTGCCCGTCCATGTTCTGTAGCCAGTAGGTTCCCGGTCGGTTGACCCGAGTCACTATATACGGTCCTTCCCAGTTTGCTCCCAACTTCCCATGGCTTGGAATTCGGGTAGACTGGTTCACTGCCTTAAGGACGAGGTCCCCAACTTGAAAACTACGATGCTTCACCTTACTATTGTAATACCGCGAGACCCTTTGCTTGTAAGCTGCCACCTTGAGATAGGCCTGGTCTCTTTTTTCTTCCACCAGGTCTAGTTCTGTCCTGAGAGCTTCTCCATTGTCTGGTTCATTGAAGGTAGCCACCCGGTATATGGGCAGCCCGAGCTCTGTGGGGACTGCTGCCTCAAAACCATAAGTTAAGGAAAATGGGGTTTCGCCTGTAGCCGCCCGGGGTGTGGTGCGGTAGGCCCACAGGAGGGCTGGTAGCTCTTCAGCCCATAGGCCTTTGGCACCTTCAAGCATTGTCTTAATCGACTGCAAGATTGTGCGGTTGGTCACCTCGGCCTGACCATTAGCTTGTGGATGCTCGGGAGAAGAGTAATGATTTAGTATCCCATAGCCCGAGCAGAACTGTCTAAAGATGGGTGTATCAAATTGTCTTCCATTATCGCTGATCAGGACTCGTGGGATACCGAACCTGCTGAGGATATTTCTTTCCACAAAATTTTCCATTTTTTGCTCGATTATCGTTGCCAGGGGCTCGGCCTCCGTCCATTTGGTGAAGTAGTCAACAGCTATCACAGCAAACTTAACCTGCCCTTTTCCTGTCGGTAAGGGACCAACGATGTCAATTCCCCATTGGGCGAATGGCCAGGGACTGTGGACCGGTGTTTGGAGTTCTCCCGGTCTGTTGATAATGGGAGAGTATCGCTGGCACTTGTCACACCTTCGGACATACTCCTGTGAATCTCGGGCCATGGTTGGCCAATAGTAGCCTTGTAGGAGGGCCTTTCTAGAGAGTGCCCGACCTCCTATGTGGTTCCCGCACACACCTTCATGAATTTCGAACAGTATCGCTTGAACTTGCGTAGGGTGAACGCAGCGGAGGTACGGGATAGTGAACCCCCTCTTGTAGAGGACACCGTCGAGAATATGGTATCTTGCCGCCCGGTACTTGACCCGCCTTGCTTCCTCTTTTTCGTCCGGCAGCCCTCCTGTTGTCAAGAATGTCACGATTGGATCCATCCAACTGGGTCCCGGAGTGATCGGGTCAACCTCCATGCCCTCTGAGTTGATCACACTTGGCTCGGGTAAGAATTGTATCCTTATCCCGGGCAAGTTTGACTCAGATGACGAGGCGAGGCGAGCCAGCCGGTCAGCTCGGGTGTTTTCTTCTCTAGGTATCCGGGTGATGGAGAATCCTCAGAGCTGATTGGAAATCGCCTGGACGAGGGCCAAGTAGGCTACCATGCTGTCCTCCCGCGCTTCATATTCTTGGTTTACCTGATTGACCATGAGCTGGGAGTCGCTGTAGCCCTGGACTTGTTGCGCACTCATTGAGACGGCTAACTGTAACCCGACCAAGAGGGCTTCGTACTCGGCCTCGTTATTGGAGGCACGAAACCCAAATCTTAGCGCATATTCAAGCTGGATGCCATCGGGGGTAGTCAGGATGATCCCGGCCCCACTACCTTGCTGGTTAGAAGAGCCATCGACATGTAGTACCCAAGTTGGGATGCCGGAGTGCAATCCGAGCGGTAAGGTCGGAGGCTCGGGTTCTTCGACCGGGTCTTCTGGATACGTAAATTTGACCAGAAAATCTGCGACGGCTTGTCCCTTGATGGCCGTCCGAGGTCGGTAAGTTACTTCAAACTCTTCTAATTCCAAAGCCCACTTGACGAGCCTCCCGGATGTGTCTGGCCGAGAGAGAATTTTACGGAGGGGCTGATCGGTCAGCACTACAATGGAATGGGCCTGGAAGTACGGGCGGAGCCTTCGGGCTGAGGTGATGAGGGCGAAGGCCAACTTCTCGATACGGGAGTATCGGCTTTCCGCGCCTTGCAACGCCCGGCTGGTGTAATACACTGGGAACTGTATCCCATGCTCTTCCCGGATAAGTATCGAGCTAACCGCCGACGGTGACACCGCCAGGTACAGGAACAGTTCCTCTCCGGATGCAGGTGTCGACAGTAGAGGAGGAGAGGCCAGGTATTTCTTGAGTTCCTGGAATGCCTCCTCACACTCTTCGGACCACTGAAAAGCTTTGCGGAGGATTTTGAAGAATGGCAGGCACCGATCGGTAGCTCGGGACACGAATCTATTCAGTACGGCCACCCGTCCGGCTAGGCTTTGAACTTCTTTTGTTGATTTGGGTGACCGCATGTTGATGATAGCTTGGATTTTATCGGGGTTTGCTTCGATTCCCCGTCTGCTAACTAGATGACCGAGGAACTTGCCGGACGAGACACCAAAGGTGCATTTGGCCGGGTTCAACCTCATCTTGAACTTTCTCAAAATGCTGAAGGCCCCGGCCAGATGCTCAAGGTGGTCGGGCTCATCCCGGCTCTTGACCAGGAGATCGTCCACGTACACTTCCATGGACTTTCCGATGAGGTCTTTGAACATGAAATTGACCAGGCGCTGATATGTGGCCCCGACATTCTTGAGGCCGAATGGCATGACTTTATAGCAGTACGTGCCTTGGTCGGTGATGAACGCCGTCTTCTCTTCTTCCCCGGGGTACATGCTGATCTGATTATACCCCGAGTAGGCGTCCATGAATGAGAGGAGTGAGTGGCCCGCTGTTGAGTCGACAAGGAGGTCTATCCTGGGCAGCGGATAACAGTCCTTGGGACAGTTCTTGTTGAGGTCGGTGAAGTCCACACACATCCTCCACTTCCCATTGCTCTTTTTGACCAGGACGACATTGGCAAGCCAATCGGGGTAGTGGACCTCCCGGATGGAGTTAGCTTTTAGTAGCTTCTCGACCTCCTCACTTACCGCTTTTTGTCTTTCAGGGGCCATGCCCCTTCGCTTCTGCTTACCGGGCGGCAATCCGGACTGACGTTGAGACGATGGGACATTACCCGGGGATCAATCCCGGGCATGTCCTCATGACTCCAAGCAAAAACGTCCTGGTTTTGCCTCAGGAACTGGGTCAACTTTTCCTTCAAGACGGGCTCCAGCAGTGCGCCTATGTTGACCGTGCGGCCTGGGTGTTCTGGATCCAGCACAACTTGTTCCAACTCCTCCATAGGTCCTATCACGTCCCTGTGGTCCCGTGGGTCCATTTCTTGGACGTTCAGTGTTTCGGTGATTGCCCCCCGGCGCAACGAACTAACATAACAACTTCGAGCAGTGGTCTGGTCTCCTCGCAAACATCCGGGTCCCTGGGGAGTTGGGAATTTCACGGTTAAGCTGTATGTGGAGACAACTGCTCGGGCCCTATTGAGGGTCGGCCTTCCGAGGATGACGTTGTAGGCCGAGGGGGCCTCCACTATCACAAAATTAGTCAGCACGGAAACCTGCTGCGGGTAGGTCCCCATGAGAACTGGGAGCTCGATCGTACCGAGCGGTTGAGTGCTGGAGCCGTTGAATCCGACCAGGGGAGCAGCAACCGGCCGGAGCCGATCCAGGGCGATTTCGAGTTGATCGAATGCTGCTGTGAACATTATGTCGGACGAGCTGCCTGTGTCCACCAGCACCCTCTGGACCATATAGTTAGCTATAGAAAGCGTCACTACTAGCGGGTCATCATGGGGGCAGTGGAGGCCCTGTATATCGTCGGACGAGAACCTCAGAACGTCAGTTGGTGAGGAGCCGGTGGATTGGACCTGCCATACATCCGCTCGGGATGCTCGGGCATGCCTCTTCCGTGCCGACTGAGAATCACCTCTGCCTGATGTTCCTCCGGAGATCACGTTAATGTGGCCGAGCGGTCGAGGGGGCTGACCGGGAGCTTGGGCATCCTGTCGGGGCCGTCTGTCCGCTGTGACAAACTTGGCAAGATGTCCCTGCTCGATCAGCTTCTCGATTGCTATCTTTAATTTGAAGCAATCCTCCGTTTCGTAGCCGTGATCCCTGTGGTAGCGGCAAAACTTCTCCCGGTTTCTCTTACCGGGCGGGGCTCTGAGCTTAGCTAGCTGCGGAAGCAGCCTCTGCACTTCTGCAGCGGCCATCACCTCATATATGGGTCGGGAAAGGGGTGTAAAAGCCGTTGGGGGCTGGCCCCTAGCATCTCTTTGATCTTGCTTCGGCTTCTTTCCCGGACCCTTCTCGGATCCCTCGCGCTTGCGCTTGGCTTTTGGGGATTCATCTCCCGCCTGGCTGGCGCGTTTCGCCTTCAAAAACTCCTCGGTATCTATATTCTTTCCAACTCTTTCCGAGAGCTCCACCAGGGTTGTCGGTCGGTTGCGATGAAACGACGTGGCCACCTTGGTGTGTTGAACTCCCGAACAGAAGGCCATGATTGCGGCCGTCTCGTTGAGGTTGCGGATCAGGAGCCTCTGCTAGTTGAAACGATCCACATACTCCCTTAAAGATTCCCCCTTTTGCTGCTTGACAGCTAGGAGCTGGGTGTCTGGTTGCGATCGGTCTAGCATCCCGACAAACTGGCTGATGAAGAGTCTGCCGAGGGTTTTGAAGTCGTCAACCGTCCGGGGCTTCAAGGCATGGAACCACTGTGCAGCTGATCCCTTTAGAGTACTGGGGAAAGCCAGGCACATCAGCTCGTCTGTCGTAGTGACCAGTCCCATCTGCGCCTTATAGGTGCGGATGTGGTCCACCGGACTCCCCGTGCCGTCGTATGAGCTAAGGTGCGGGGTTTGAATTTCTGCGGAATGGGAAATTGTGTCACCCGGGCGGTGTAGGGCGACTCCGTTTCACTGTTCGTGAGGTCGTGACCGGACTTGCGGGTTAGCCTCTCGATCTGCTGCTGCAGCTCCTCGACCTGGGCCTTGACGTCATTATGCCCGATTCTCCTGTCCGTGTCTGAGCGATAAGTGGGGTCCGACGACGAGGCTTCCTCCTCAAAGCGTGTTGACCTTGGGGATAGTACCCGGCTATGGGTCCGGGATAGCTTGTGTCTAAGATCTCCCTGGCTCAGAGCGGGAGGGTCATCGTCCGATTTCGGGGCTTTCCGTCCGGACTCTTCTTCCCTTGCAGCTCGCCGCCGGTCGATGATGATTCTGGCGTCCTCCACTCGGCGCGCTCGGCGAGGAACGTACCGAGGTCCTTTTTGCGAGCGCTTAGTAGCCTGGCTACGTTCTCCCTCGACGCGGTGTTCTCGGTCTGGTGGGGACACTGGAGCAGATCGTGCTTGTCTGCGTGTCCGAGCGGGCCCTCGGCCAGGAACGCTCTTTTCAGGCTGCTTCTCCGACGAAGGGCGCTTCTCGTGTTGAGCCATAAGCGCCTCTATCTGTTGTTGTGTCCGGAGCTGGCCCTCCAGGAGTTGTTCCAGCCCCGCCATGACCTGTTCAGTGGTCATGGAGGCAGCCCGTTGCTCGATCTGCAGGTTTTCTTGACCGGTTGAATCGACGGTTTTCTTACCCTTCTTTGGCGGCATGTTGATCAGTCAAAGATTTTTGTTGATGAGAAAACTATGTCGGTTTCCCACAGACGGCGCCAAACTGATGATGCCGAAAATTGGTAAGAGTTATTTTGACAGAAAATAAAGCCACAGAAGATTTGTATGTGGTTCGGCCCCGTTAATGAGGTGACCTACGTCCACGGCTGAGTCTGTGCGCTTCTCACTAGCAGATCACCGGCGGGCCTGGTGAGCTGACAAGATGGGCAGCACTCCCAGTAATACCGGCCGGGTGTATGCGTGTAGGTGGTGAGTTCTCTAACACGTGCTTGTATGCTTAGAGAATTGATTTTCGGATCCCCCTAGGGAGGATAGGTGGGCTCTTTTATAGATGTAAGAGTCCACCCTTACATGGTAAGTTTTATTAGATTAGGAAGCCTAATCTAATCACAATAGATTTACACAATATTAGGAGAGTTTCCTAAGTGGTTTAGGAAACCATTGATTCTTCCCTGATAGAGTCATGGCCGTATAAGGAAACGGTGGGAAACGTGATCCAAGCCGCGCCTCCTGGGGAGTCGCTACGCCTCGTGCCCGAGCTGCCGAGTATCCCGGACGGTAACAGCTGGACACCTTGGGAGTATGAGCTCTATGCTCCCAGTCCGGACTATCCGGGCTATTTGCTGACTACGTGGCGGTTGGACTTTTATAGAATATTTCTGGACGTATCATTCTTCTTCTTCTTTTTTTTTTATAATAATAAAGTGGTGTTTTTATGATTAAAAAAAAAGTGTGGTTTGGATTGGTTCATAGTCTAACACAAAAATCATGTTTCTCTTATGATAATTGTCAGATAAGTAGTTTTTGGTTTAGAAATTTCATTTAAAGTTATGCTATCCAAAATTTTCAAAATTTGGTTCCCAAATGTATATTATATTTGCTCACGTGAGGATTGCTATGATTTATAGTGGCAACAATTTTTAGTTTCTATTTGGGGGTACAAGTATAACTATCAAAGTAATTATAAATCAAATTTGGAAATATCAATTTGGGCACTGTACCATTATTATTTTTAAATGATTCACCTTTATGAACCGTCTGACACCATTCCAATTAAAAAAAGTAATGAGATGACACATATTCTTTTTACTTGAACTTTGGATTAATTTAAGAGTAATGCTATGTTCTCAAATTTTGTATCCCAAATGTGGTTTCAATACATGTGAAAGTGAGACCACCTTCGATAATGGTTAGACAACTTCAATGTTGTTGAATCAAAATCAAGTGGACCCACTGTTACATATGTTGAGAATTATATTTGGGATACAAATTTGGGAAAGATAACATTACACTTAATCTAATGTTTTGAAAATTGTGTCCTAATCAATATTGATAAACTAATACTATTGATTTTAATTTTCTATTAATTTTTTTACATATTTAGTTGATAAGAATTTAAATATGATCTAATAGGTAGTTTTTTCTCGCTCCCTATTGATTTCTTCTCTAGCAATAACCATCTAAATTGCATAACCATGAGTATTGCTATGTGCATTAATTACAAACAGCTAAATTACACACCCATGATCGAGTGTTGTTATGTGCATCAGTTGCTCCTCTATTCCATTTTTCTTTCTTTTGAGAATTGATGATAGCATCTATATAATACTCTCTCTCTCTCTCTCTCTCTCTCTCTCTCTCTCTCTTTTCCGATTAACATATTCTTAAATTAAACACGAATCTAAATTGATGAAACAAGTACTTAAATTCTAAAAAATAAGAAAATTTGATTAAAAGTTCAAAATTTAAGACAACAATGCAATTATAATATATATATATATATATATATATATGAGAGACAATATTTAAGCTAAAACTAAATAAAAAGTCGGATATGCTTTGTTGTGGTTTGAGAAAGGAAACAATACAATGACAAATGTTTAGAAATAATATGTCATTCCCAGCTGGTATAGTAATCTTAAAAATTTTGTCCAAGCTATACTAGCCCAATTAAGATGAATACTAAATAAAATAAATCTATTTAATTAGTAGGATAATAATATGCTTTTTATTTACAGTTCATGTCACTTCATATGTAAAATAGATGTAATTCTTTTAATCATTTGCATTATCTTCCTTTTCTTTTACCCATGCAAATACTATTTTCTATCGTAACTATCCAGTGCAAGTGCACAAAGTCATAACTAATTTCTCTAAGAAAATAGATGAAAGTCTGAATGAATCGATATTATGAGTTATTATGACCCAAAAGGCAAGATGGATCACTCATAATTTTGCTGAGAAGATAAGCATCCAAATACATTTAATAGGTTGGTATTTGTTTTTTGGTTGTGAAGTTTAGTGTAGTTTTACAAAACTTAGGTTGTCTATCGATTTTTTTTTTTTTGGATGATGTGGAAAAATCCTCTAGCATGTCCTCTGTGACTACGGGATTAGTACTTATTCTCGTTATATCGGAGTAAACTCCGGGCACGTACACCGATCCCACAACACATGCACAAGATAAATCAAGGAGGTGAGTGAGCAGTATGATTCAAACCCACACCAAGTTGTAGATACGGGTCGTTCAGCTACTTGAGATTTATCCTTTCCAATCCTGTCACACGACCCCTAGGTCGAACCCTTGACCTCCCTTTAGGATGCTAAGAAATTCTGGCCACAATAACTATGCTGTTGTAGAGTTTCGAACCTCAATCAAAGGGGTATAACACCGCCCCCTGTAATGACTCGCTTCCACTCGGCTAAGTGGTCGTGGTTTGTCTATTGATATTTGATGTTCAGTTCAGCAATGCCGATCCTATAGAATCCACCCGAGTTCAGGTGAAGGCCTATATATTACTTATTTGAAGGTAAAAGTTTGATCTGTGAACGGATATTTTTTTTAATTAAATTAACAATTCTTATTAGTAAGACAAATGCTATGATTACCAAATTTTGTATTTTAATAAGTTTTAAATATATGTGACAGTAGAATCACCTTCAATAATAGTGTGGTCACGTCAATATCTTCCAATCAAAATCAAGAGGCCAACTGCAATATGTGAAGGAACTATTTGTGGTAGTGAATTTGGACAGCATAGCATTACTCTATTTGTAAAGATCAAATATGTTAGAATAATTCTTAGGAAAATTTTATGATACATCCTAGAGGTTTAGAATGTATAATATACCCTAGTGATTTTGGTATTAAAATGTAATAACATGGTGCTAAAATGTTTTAACATTTGAAAAAGTGATTTTCGAAAATTAGGTAGTTTTTTTCATACACAAAATGATTTCCAAAGTAACACACATTTGGCACTAAAAATGGTGCCAAAATGTTGTAACCTGGAGGTATTATACATCCTACACCACCAGGATATATGATAGAGCTCCCTAATTAGACAAGTCTAAAATGCCACGCTAACCAGGTTTCACACATCAAAATTATTATACATTTGTTTTTGGTTTCAAACTTTCACACTTTCCTCGGTAAAAATGACAAATAAATGAAAAATTAATGTTAAACATCTTTCAGTTAAAGGTAATTGTCACATGTTGCTGAGGTGATGAAGCTCCTTTACAAAGGGTCTGTATGGCAACAACATTTATTTCTGCAGTTCAATTGTAAAAAATTATAGGGTAATACTTGGGGCACAACCAAAGCTACAACTTTTTTTGCACAACCTCCATTTTGTGTCTATCTCTCTCCTAGTGGGCACTGTGGGGTCACTGACACTGTGGGACCCATCAAGAGAGAGATAGACATAAAATGAAGGTTGTACAAAAAAGGTTGTGGGTTTGGTTGTGCCCCGAGTATTACTCAAAATTATATTTGGACAAAAGGTGCACATGGTGGTATTTGGCCAATTGAAATTTTTTGCAAGTTATGCGCACCTTTCTGCATTTGAAAAGCAGAAATAGATTTCACAAAGGGAAATTTTAGTCACACTCACTTCTTTTACTCTCTTTCACCCACTTACTCTCTACACCCACTACTCTTATTTAATTTAAACAATTTACTTTTTACACCCACCCTTCATCCCCAAACTAACCATAACCTTCTTCTCTCTACACCCACCAAATCACTCCAAGAAAAACCTTAACACTCATCCCTCTACCGCGCCATCATCTTTCATCTCTATATCCCAATTCTTATCAAATTTATTTTTTTGACATGAACCCTGCCATATTGAAGCCAATGATTTAAAATAATCATTCGGTCTAAAAAGATCTAAGATCTTATACTGTAAATACGATATTATAACGCGTATACCTAAAATGGGATCCCACTGTCATTCGTAACACATGCAAAAAAAGCTAGCTACAATATGATGCCAAATCCTCACTTTCGTGTACAACCATAAAATCTAAACTAAACTCCTCACTCTCTTTTTAAACATATGTAGAATAGCAGATGGATTAGTGCCAAATCCTATTAGGTTGATTTTGGAAAAGCTTTGTGCATGTATAGATATACGGATATGTGTATATATATAATCAAATATAGCACAAAACATTGTAGTTGATAAGTTAGGGTTTGTTGAAGAAAGTGGGTGTAAAGAGTAACTTGTTTAGGTTTTTTTCAAATAATTTGTCCTTGCATGTCATTTTGTATAAGGATATAATTGGAATAAGAAAAATTATTACATGGTGGGTTCAGAGAGTAAATATGTGGGTGTGAATAGTATTACCCTTTTACAAATAGTTTTACTTAAGCTTTTGGAGTCTTATAATAATCTATTACTTATGAACTTCAAAAGTGATTAACATGACAGGGGTAGCTAGTGGAGAGGCTCCAACCAAAAATGCTTTTTCAAACGAACACACCCTCTCTCTCTCTCTCTCTCTCTCTCTTAAATCAAACATTCAGCAATGGATATCCACATTAATTCGTCATAAATATGCAAATTCAAAAAAATTAGAAGTTCAAAAAGACCTAATCAACTTTACCACTAAACCAAAACCTATTTAAGCCTAAGAAAACAATTGAAATTACTAATTTTCTTGGTCTAGAAAAAAAAAATAGTAAACCCATTTGTTAGTGCCAAAAAAAAAAAAAAAAAAAAACCATTATCAAAATATTTTCCCAATTTCCTGGTCAACTAAGCTGATCTGGCAGGAATCATTAGTCAGTGAACATCACTAAAATAATCAAATGGATAGGAGCCTACCCCATTATTATATCACCATATTCAATTCAAACTTGCCTATTCCCCAGGTTTAACTTTTTTCTCATCCTAATAGTGTCCCCACACACACACACACATATATTTATGTTATTCATATGTAGCTGACGCCTGAGAGCTCTAAAGTCGGCCAAGTAAATAAAGAAAGAAAAGGCCAGACATCAAGCGCGTCTTATACAATTTGTACCAAAACAAAGGCTCCTACATACACAACACGTTGTTTGCTTTTTTTCTCTGACTTGTCGCTCTCTCTCTCTCTCTCTCTCTCTCTCCTCTTCATTCCAACACTTCCCGGCCACCGACGTGTCCACGACCTCCGAACCCATCAATCCAACAATAAGGTTTATGAGTTCCGGTTCCACAATCTACACACACTTCTTCAATCATATGGGTGTCTTTCACAATTCAATCCAATGAGAATTCCACTCTTTTCAAGGCTTTTCTTGGTACCGTTTTTCACAATTCTATTTGGGTTCGATTTAGTATTTGTTTCTGGTCAATGTCTCACCGGCCAGAGATCTTTGTTGCTCCAATTGAAGAACACCCTCCAGTTCGATTCTTCATCTTCAACCAAACTGATCAACTGGAATCAAAGCTCGGATTGTTGTCAATGGGGTGGTGTAAGTTGTGATAAAGGTGGTCATGTTACAGGTCTAGACCTGAACAATGAATCAATCAATGGTGGAATTGACCATCCCAGTGGTCTTTTCAGCTTTCAGTATCTTCAAAGCCTCAATTTGGCCAACAATAACTTCAATTACACAGAAATCCCATCTGGGTTCAGCAATCTCACCAGTTTAAAAACTCTGAATCTGTCAAACTCGGGGTTTTCCGGGCAAATCCCAATTGAATTCTCTCACTTGACAAGGTTGGTGGTTCTTGATCTCTCTATCTTTTACTTTCCCGGAGTTGTTTCACTGAAACTTGAAAATCCAAATCTGTCAAGGCTTGTTGAGAACCTCACAGAGCTTACAGAACTTTATCTTGATGGTGTGAACATATCAGCACAGGGGAGAGAATGGTGCGGGGCATTATCTTCATCCTTACCAAGTCTGCAAGTTTTGAGCTTGTCAAATTGTTATCTCTCAGGTCCAATTGATTCTTCCCTTGAGAAGCTCCAATCTCTCTCTGTGATTCGTCTGGATCAGAACAAATTGTCTGCTCAAGTCCCAGTTTTCTTTGCAAATTTTAGTAACTTGACAGTCTTGCGCCTCAGTTCTTGTAATTTGAGTGGATTTTTTCCAGAGAAAATCTTTCAGGTACCAACTCTGCGAAATGTAGACTTATCAAGAAATGAATTGCTACAAGGTTCATTCCCAGATTTCCCTCAAAATGGATCTCTTCAGATATTGGTGGTTAGCTACACAAACTTTTCCAAGACTTTACCAAATTCAATTGGGAATCTTGGGAATTTGTCTAGGATAGAGCTAGTTAGTAGCAATTTCAGTGGACCAATCCCATTTTCAATGGCAAATTTAACTCAACTTGTTCATTTGGACTTGTCATCAAACATGTTTACCGGTCCAATCCCATCATTTCAGATGTGTAAGAATGTGACCCACATAGACTTTTCTCGTAATGATTTGAATGGTGCAGTTCCTTCTAATTACTTTGAAGGTCTTCTGAAACTCGTCTCCTTTGATCTACGGTTTAATTCATTCAATGGCACCATTCCGTCGTCTCTGTTTTCCCTCCCATCGCTGCAGAAATTACAGCTTTCCAACAACAAATTTGATGGTCAAATCCCAGAATTTTCTACCCCATCCCCATCTTTATTAGATACATTAGATATAAGTAGTAACAATTTAACAGGGTCTATACCCCAGTCCATCTTTCGTCTCCAAAAGCTAAACATCCTCTTACTTTCATCTAACAACTTCACTGGTCTTCTAAAAGTAGATATGATTTCTAGCTTCCCCAATCTTACTACACTTGACCTTTCATTCAATAGCTTATCGATAGATACAAATTCTAGTAGTTCAAGCTCCTCATCTTTTCCTCATATGAGCAGATTGTTTTTGGCTTCTTGTAAGCTGAAAAAATTTCCTGATCTGAGGAACCAATCAAGACTGGTCTACTTGGACCTTTCGGACAACCAAATTGATGGTGAAATACCGAATTGGATTTGGAATGTCGGTAACGGAACTCTCATGCTTTTGAATCTTTCTAGTAATCTCCTAGTTGGTCTTCAAGAACCTTATGTGATTCCTAATCTCAGTGTTCTTGATCTGCACTCTAATCAGCTCAGTGGGAAAATCCCAATACTACCCCCCGGTTCTGCCATTTATGTGGATTACTCAAGTAATAATTTCAGCTCTTCTATCCCTCCTGATATTGGTAATACCATCAGCTTCGCTTCTTTCTTCTCTCTCTCAAATAATAGCCTTACTGGAACCATACCTGAATCGATATGCAATGCAAGCTACCTTCAAGTTCTTGATTTGTCAACCAATGGCCTGAGTGGCCCAATACCGTCATGTTTGATTGAAAACAGCAGTGAGACACTTGGTGTATTGAATCTGCGGAATAACAAACTTACTGGCAATATATTGGGGACATTTCCAAGCAGTTGTGGTTTAAAGACACTGGATTTAAATGGGAATCAATTGGAAGGGCTGGTTCCAAAATCTCTGGAAAATTGCTCATCTTTGGAGGTTTTAAACCTCGGAAACAACAAGATAACTGATGTGTATCCATGCTTTTTGAAGAACTCAACCAATTTGCGGGTCCTCGTATTGCGATCCAACAGTTTTCACGGAAGCATTCGCTGTCAAGGGAGCAACAAAGATAGCTGGCCGAATCTTCAAATCATCGATCTAGCTTTCAACAACTTTAGTGGCCAACTGCCACCAAAGTGCTTCTTAAGTTGGAAGGCAATGATGGTTGATGAGAATAATTCAGAATCACAGCTTAATCACCTACGGTTTGAGTTCTTGCGACTTAATAACTTCTATTATCAAGATACAGTGACAGTCACCAACAAAGGGTTACAGATGGAACTCGTCAAAATCTTAACAGTGTTCACCTCAATTGATTTCTCATCAAATGGTTTTGAAGGGACGATACCCGATACAGTTGGAGCTCTGAAATCCCTGTATGTTCTCAACTTTTCGCACAATGTCCTCACGGGTCCAATCCCTTCATCAATTGGAAACTTGACTGTGCTTGGATCACTAGACCTCTCACGCAACAAGCTAAATGGGAGCATTCCGGTGTCACTCACACGTCTCACATTCCTTTCATTCCTGAATCTATCGTATAACCTACTGGTCGGAAAAATCCCTATGGGTTCTCAGTTTCAAACGTTCACAGACACTTCTTTCTTAGGAAACGAGGGACTATGTGGGTATCCTTTGAGTAAAACGTGCAATAACTCTCCACCAGTACAATCAGGGGCACCGAATTCTCAGGAGTCGGGTTTCATGCCTTTCAAAGAGTTTAATCGGCAACTTATACTTACTGGTTTGGGATACGGTGTAGGAGCAGGATTAGTGGCTGGGCCTCTAATGTTTTGGAAGAAATTGAGAATTTGGTGGGATGAACAGACTGATAAGGTTGTACTGACGATTCTTTCAACTCTGGGACTTGTTTATACCAGCTGTGACAATCTGAAGGTCGAGGGAGAAGAAAATGAAGATCAAGACTCAGATGATGATGATGGAGACTCTAAGGAGGATGAACATGAAATGGAAGGTGAAGCAATTCGTGGGCGGTATTGTTTGTTCTGTTCCAAACTTGACATATGTAGGAAGAAAATAATACATAACCCAGAATGCAAATGTCATGACCAACCATCCATATCTTCTTCTTCTTCTTCTTCTTCTTCCTCATCATCTGCTTTTACTCCATTAGCAGAAAATACCAAATTTTGAATTTTGACTTCTCTCTGTTTCCCCTGCTCTTTTGTATATAGATAGAGACATAGATACAGATAACATCAACCCTTGAGTAGGGGTGGTGTAAGCAAAATCTCTAGTGTATTTCTATAATTAGCTAAATCGATAATAAACCAGAACCCAGATTACCCAATACATCACCCTAGTGTAATCTTTTCTTTATCTTTTTGTTTTCACTTTTTTCCTTTATTCTATGATCTGGGTACATTCTTTTGTTAATGGGCAATGCTAGGGGCACTAACAAAATCCACTAACACTTACTAACACACTCTATCTCTCTCCTAGTGGTACTGTGGGGTCCACGGCGGACCCCACAATGCCACTAGGAGAGAGATAGAGTGTGTTAATAAGTGTTAGTGGATATTATTAGTGCGCCAAATATAACTCTTTGTTAATATGAGACCTTAATTGGGTGTAGTTTCGTTACACAGTACATATATCAATAGAGAAGTAAGTGGTCCAAGTGGAGTAGAGTCCATTGAGATTATAAGAGAAGATTTATTAAAACGCTACTATTAAATATGTTTTTTTAAGTCCTTGTAACTATTAAACACGTTTTTAAAGTCTTTGAATGACCAAAAGATCACGAGTCCATGACAATCTATTAACAACAATGCTACACACACTCTAAAAAGTATGCTAAAATGCACAACCTTGCTTAAAAAGATTGAACATTGTGCTAAAAAGCGTGCACACACAAAAATAGGTGTTCTGCAGGTTTTTCAACGCAAGGTCCAATCTTTTTAAGCAAGATTCTACTCCCTCCGTCCTAATTTATGTGTCCCTTTTTGGGAATCCAACTATTTAAGGGGACAAATAGAATCTACACCTACTTTCCACAATTGCCCATAATCATTGCGCTTTATTTTTTTGTTTTGTTTTGGTATCGGTTGTAAGGAAGGGTAATTTGGAAAACTAAGTAAAATTTACATACTAATTTAGAAAAGTGGACAACAATTTTGGGACATACCAAAAAGGAAAGGGGAATACATAAAATGGGACGGAGGGAGTATATTTTAATGTGCTTTTCAGAGTGTGTGTAGCATTACTCATCTATTAATCGTGATTTATGAGCATATAATAAATATTATATTCGCAAAAAAATAATGGAGTAGGACTCTCATGGACACACACCAAAAAAAGAAAACAGAAAAAGTGGTGCATCAAAGTTATTAAAACTCAAATAAAATTCTTAAGTAAAAGCGCACCGATTGATAAAAATGTAAAATATTTATGGACATTGATACACTTTTATATAGTCAGCCAGGCTCTAGAGTGAACAGGGTATAAAGAACATACCTAGTAAATATTTTTTTTTGCCTGAAAAAACCCGCGGGCTGTGTGCCCCACTGACCCGCGAATTTTTTCAGGTATTCACCCTACCATGTTCACTCAAAAACCTGACCGTATGTTGACTTCAAGCGCGTCATATACAACTTGTACCAAAACAAAGGCTTAAGGCTCCAAGCCTCCAATATACACAACACGTTGTTCTGAAATTTTTTTTTTTTTCTCTGACTTGACTCTTTCTTCCTCTTGAGTCTTGACCCATCTCATTCTAATCTCTCTCTCTCTCTCTCTCTCTCTCTCTCTCCTCTTCATTCCAACACTTACCGGTCACCGCCGTGTCCACCACCTCCGAACCCATCAGCCTAACAAGATAAGGTATATGAGTTCCAGTTCCACAATCTACACACACTTCTTCAATTATATGGGTGCATCTCAAAATTCAATCTAATGAGAATTCCACTCTTTTCAAGGCTCTTCTTGGTAACCTTTTTCACAATCCTATTTGGGTTCGATTTAGTATTTGTTTCTGGTCAATGTCTCAGCCACCAGAGATCTTTGTTGCTCAAATTGAAGAACACCCTCCAATTCCATTCTTCATCTTCATCAACCAAACTGATCAACTGGAATCAAAGCTCAGATTGCTGTCGATGGAGTGGTGTGAATTGTGATAAACAAGGCCATATTATAGGTCTAGACCTGAACAGTGAATCAATCAATGGTGGAATTGACCAGTCCAGTGGTCTTTTCAGCTTTCAGTATCTTCAAAGCCTCAATCTGGCTAACAACAAATTCAATAACACAGAAATCCCATCTGGGTTCAGCAATCTAACCAGTTTAAAAACTCTGAATCTGTCAAACTCTGGTTTTTACGGGCAAATACCATATGAATTCTGTAACTTGGCAGGGTTGGTGGTTCTTGATCTCTCTAGCCTTTACTTTCCTGGAATTCGTTCACTGAAACTTGAAAATCCAAATCTATCAAGGCTTGTTCAGAACCTCTCAGAGCTTACAGAACTTTATCTTGATGGTGTGAACATATCATCACAGGGGAGAGAATGGTGCGGGGCATTATCGTCATATTTACCAAGACTGCAAGTTCTGAGCTTGTCAAATTGTTACCTCGTGGGTCCAATCGATTCTTCCCTTGAAAAGCTCCAATATCTCTCTGTGATCCGTCTGAATCAGAACAATTTTTCTGCTCCAGTCCCAGAATTCTTTGCAAATTTCAGCAACTTGACAGTCTTGCGCCTCAGTTCTTGTAATTTGAGTGGAATTTTTCCGGAGAAAATCTTTCAGGTATCAACTTTGAGAACTGTAGACTTGTCGGCAAATAAATTTCTTCAAGGTTCATTCCCAGAATTCCCTCAAAATGAATCTCTTCAGATATTGGTGGTTAGCAACACAAACTTTTCCAAAAATTTACCAAATTCGATTGGGAATCTTAAAAATTTGTCTAGGATTGATCTTGCTAATTGCAATTTCGGCGGACCAATCCCACGTTCGATGGCAAATCTAAGTCAACTTGTTCATTTGGACTTGTCATCAAACATGTTTACCGGTCCAATCCCATCATTTCAGATGTGTAAGAATGTGACCCACATAGACTTTTCTCGTAATGATTTGAATGGTGCAATTCCTTCCAATTACTTTGAAGGTCTTCCGAAACTTGTCTACGTTGATCTACGGTTCAATTCATTCAATGGCCCCATTCCGTCGTCTCTGTTTTCCCTCCCATCGCTGCAGAAATTACAGCTTTCCAATAACAAATTAGATGGCCGAATCCTGGAATTTTCTATCCCATCCCCATCTTTATTAGATACATTAGATGTAAGTAGTAACAATTTAACAGGGCCTATACCCCAGTCCATCTTTGGTCTCCAAAAACTAAATATCATCAATCTTTCATTTAACAACTTCACTGGCCTTCTAAAAATAGATATGATTTCTAGCTTCCCCAATCTTACTACACTTGACCTTTCATTCAATAGCTTATCGATAGATACAAATTCTAGTAGTTCAAGCTCCTCTTCTTTTCCTCTGATGAGCAGATTGTTTTTGGCTTCGTGTAAGCTGAAAAAATTTCCTGATCTGAGGAACCAATCAAGACTGGTCTACTTGGACCTTTCGGACAACCAAATTGATGGTGAAATACCAAATTGGATTTGGAATGTCGGTAACAGAACTCTCATGCTTTTGAATCTTTCTAGTAATCTCCTAGAGGGTCTTCAAGAACCTTATGTGATTCCTAAACTCAGTGTTCTTGATCTGCATTCTAATCAGCTCAGTGGGAAAATCCCAATACTACCCCCCGGTTCTGCTATTTATGTGGATTACTCGAGTAATAATTTCAGCTCTTCTATCCCTCCCGATATTGGTAATAACATCAGAATAGCTTATTTCTTCTCTATCTCAAATAGTAGCCTTATTGGAACCATACCCGAATCGATATGCAATGCAAGCTATCTTCAAGTTCTTGATTTGTCAAACAATGGGCTGAGTGGCCCAATACCGCCATGTTTGGTTGGAAAGAGTAGTGAGAAACTTGGAGTATTGAATCTGAGGAATAACAACCTTACTGGCAATATACCGGGGACATTTCCAAGCAGTTGTGGTTTGAAGACACTGGATCTTAATGGGAATCAATTGGAAGGCCAGGTTCCAAAATCTCTGGAAAATTGTTCATCTTTGGAGGTTTTAAACCTCGGAAAAAACAAGATAAATGATGTGTATCCATGCTTTTTGAAGAACTCAACCAATTTGCGAGTCCTCATTTTGCGATCCAACAGATTTTACGGAGGCATTCGATGTTCAGGGAGCACCAATAATAGCTGGCCGAAGCTTCAAATCATCGATCTAGCGTGCAACAAATTTGGTGGCGAATTACCACCAAGGTGCTTCTTAAGTTGGAAGGCAATGATGGTAGATGAGAATAATTCACAAACACAGCTTGATCACCTACGGTTTGAGTTCTTGGAACTTAATAACTTCTACTATCAAGATACAGTGACAGTCACCATCAAAGGGTTACAGATGGAACTTGTCAAAATCTTGACAGTGTTCACCTCAATTGATTTCTCATCAAACGGTTTCCAAGGGACAATACCTGATACAGTGGGACATCTGAAATCCCTGCGTCTTCTCAATTTTTCGAACAATGTCCTCGTGGGTCCAATCCCTTCATCAATTGGAAACTTGACTAAGCTTGAATCACTAGACCTCTCAAACAACAAGCTAAATGGGAGCATTCCGGTTTCACTCACACATCTCACATTCCTTTCATTCTTGAATGTATCGAATAACTCACTGGTTGGAAGAATCCCTTTAGGGACTCAAATTCAATCATTTCCAGACTCTTCGTTTCTAGGAAACAAGGGATTATGCGGGGCTCCTTTGAACGATACATGCATTTATTACGGACAAGTACCACCATCGGAACCGAATTCTCATGAATCAGTGCCTTCTAGAGAGTACGATTGGCGATTTATATCTATTGGTTTGGGATATGGAGTAGGAGCAGGAATAGTGGTTGGGCCTATAATGTTTTGGAAGAAATTGAGAATTTGGTGGGATGAACAAACCAATAAGCTTGTACTGACGATTCTTTCAACTCTGGGACTCGTTTATACCAGCTGTGACGATCTGAAGGTTGAGAGAAAAGAAAATGAAGATGAAGACTCAGATGATGATGGAGACTCTAAGGAAGATGAACATGAAATAGAAGGTGAAGCAATTCCTGGGCGGTATTGTTTGTTCTGTTCCAAACTTGACATATGTAGGAAGAAAATAATACATAACCCAGAATGCAAATGTCATGACCCACCATCCATAACTTCTTATTCTTCCTCAGCATCATCTTTTTCTCCATTAGCAGAAAATACCAAATTTTGAATTTTGAGTTCTCTCTGTTTCCCCTGCTCTTTTGTATATAGATATTAGATACAGATAACATCAACCCTTGAGTAGGGGGTGGTGTAAGCAAAATCTCTAGTGTGTTTCAATAATTCGTTAAATCGATAATAAACCAGAACCCAGATTACCCAATACATCACCCTAGTGTAATATTTTCTTATCCTTTAGTTTTCACTCTTTTTCCTTCATTCTATGATCTGGGTATAATTTGCTACTTACGTCTTTAGCTGTAAAATAGACTTGGTTAGATTGGTATAGGAATTTCATCAAACAGGTGGAGCTCATGAAAAAAAACCTCAAGACTAATTTGGTATTAAAAAAAAAAAAAAAAGAGAGACTAGAATAGATAGCTACATAATGCTTCTTTTTTAATTTCTACAAATGTTCCAAAACTGTATTAGTATAACCCCAAACAAGACCTGTAACAAAAAAAAAAAACATAAATACGTTGATTGAAAGAGTTGGATAATACAGTACCACACATTTGAGTTAAATTACTTCAAATTGTTCTTTGGACTGTTTTGAAAGTTTGAAAGACACCTCTCTACCAGAAGTTGCAAATGTTCCAAAGAAGTCGTTGCTTGACGAAGACACCCACCATCAAGGTCCCCCATTACATAAATGCTTTCTCACACACACACACACACACACTATCATACACACTGCGGAGGAAAATGTTTATAAACACTCTTAAGTGGAGTTTGGCCCGTGCTAAGTTGGATTTTGTAAAATTCTTCAGTATACATGAGAAAA
The DNA here is from genome assembly GCA_033977485.1 of Hydrangea macrophylla. Lineage (NCBI taxonomy): Eukaryota > Viridiplantae > Streptophyta > Magnoliopsida > Cornales > Hydrangeaceae > Hydrangea > Hydrangea macrophylla. The sequence continues at coordinate 112,732,534 of CM066999.1, forward strand.
TGCAGTAACAATAATGCTAATTTGAATATCAAAATTGAGTTTTATCAATTAATACTACTTCAAATAAAAATTTCGTGGTCTTTAGCTACAACTATATGAAAAGAATCTAAAGGGGCAAAACACTGTTTATGTGTAATATCAACCCTTACTCAATTACCATAAAATCCATTCAGTACACCATAGTTACTTAAAATGTGTATTACCTAGATAAGTATATATTGATTTGTGCGAGGGTTATTATGTCATTTCAGACTATTAATTACATTCAGGTCAAGTTTTAAAATTTTATTTAATATAGTAATGAGGATTCAATCAATAATATTATGTCTAATTATATTTAGGTCAACAATTTTTGGAATATTTATGATTCTCTTCAAATAGAAGTCAACAATAATGGCTTCTTTTGAATACTACTCTTTACATTTAGGTCAACTTTTTCCTTGAAATTTTGGATTTACATATTGTATTATGTTTAATTATATTTACATGAAGAATTTTATTTCGTATTTATCATTAACTTGAAAAAAAAAAAAGGTCAATAATAATGGTTAATTACTTATTGGTCTCTAATATTCACATTTTGGTGACTTTTCTCCTGCAATTTAAGATTTACATATTGTGTGTTTTTTTTAAGACATATTGTGACTTTTCCCCTTTCCCTTTTTCCTTTTATTTTCAAACTGATTTTTATACTACACACGCACATGCCTATAAATTTAATTCGCACACACACACACACACACACATGGCTATAAATTTAAGAGTAATGCTACACCCACACAACATTCCACACAAAATTCTACACAGAACAATCTTGACCCTTGATTTCAGTAGCTTTCATATGGGGAATACATGGGTCCCACACAAGACCCACCAGTATTAAAGGCCAGGATTTATTTTGTGTTAAATTTTGTGTGGAATGTTATGTGGGTCTAGCATTACTCTAAATTTAATTTACACACATACTTATAAAAAGACTTATTTTGATACCCTAAACTCTAGACCCTGTTTTTAGACTTATGTAAGTACTGAACAAAATGTCCTATTACCAATTAAAAACCAAATGAAAGTTTTACTTATTCTTATGCTTCTAAATTTAATTTTATTGTATCCACATGCTTAATATTATTACTTAGTATGATATAGATGTACATACATTGTTGTCGATCATTCATTTATTAAATTATTACATAATTGATAAAGATATTTTAAATTCCCAAAATATAAAAGTAGTGAACAAAAGTATCTGTCACCAATTGAAAATGCAACCAAACCTACTAAGAATGTAAAAAGAAATAAAAACCATGAAAAGAAAGAAAAAGCGTCAAAATTAAGTTTGGTTCAACAAACTCTAAAATGCTTTGTAATTCTAGAACCAAATTCATACCAAATTCACTTTAACTCAAATCTCATACCAAATTGAAACAACACTATTCAAACCTTATGCTCAAATGCATAGAAATAATTGTAGACACCCCGATTTTGATCAAACACCGAATTTAAGAGTGTTACATCCAAGTCCGATGATGACAATGTCCGAATAAACTTAGGATTTCCGAGGTGATTCAAGTTCTTTGTAAGGCTCTTCAATTATAAAAGAAAAGAAAAAGAAAAGGAAAGAGAGGAAAAGGGAAGACTAGCATAAAATGGCACGCGGTGGAGTTGTCTGCGGCACTCACGGGCTGCCGCAAGGAAAGTCATTGGCTGTCGCTTCGGCAATCAATGATAACCATAATGGCATGCACTGAATGCCGCGAATAACTCGTCAATTGCCACAAAAAATAGAAGCAGTCTGGAACCAAGAAAAAAAAAAAAGAAAAGAATAAGAAACAGAAACAGAAATTGAAAACAAGGCAAAATAAGAAGCACAAAAAGACGGCAGTTCGCGAGTTGCGGCACTCAGTAAATGCTGGTGCGGCAATTGGTGAGTGCCGTTCCGACAGTCACGGAGTGCCGGAGACATCTCCACTGACTGACGTGCTTTTCAGCAGTCTACTTTAATATAGTACGTTTTGTACCATCAAAAGTACATCCGAAATTAGGGGTTTTGGCTTGAAATTACTAAAATACCCCTCAAAAGTTTGCCTATATATAGGGAGTGAATATCCCATTACAAAGGATCTTGATCAAAATCTTGTTTTTTAAATCTTGATCCTTCTCTCTTGAATAACTTAAATCTTGAATCTTCTTGAATCCTTCTTTTGGAATCCAAAAAATCTCTTAAACTTTGGTTTAGTTGGGAAAATCTTAGAGAAAATTAAAAAGATTAAGGGGTAAGTTATTGCAAGAAAAGAAGAAGAGCTTGAATTAACCTTTGGAGACCTTCAAATCACAAAGAAGTTGAGGATAATTGGAGGTAAACTCTAACTAATTAGTACTTTACTTAGGTTTAATCACAATTCATAGAGCTACTTAGGATCTTTTACACATTTTCAAAAAGTCTCTTCCCACCTCATTTCATCACACACCATAAGAATTGTGATTGAGCCTCCATTTGTTCTTTCATTTGATTTGGATAAAAGTAGCTTAAGGTTTAAGATTAAATAAATCATAAAGCAAAGTTTAACTTGGATATCATTTGAACTTTGATTTTCTTTTCTCTTGTCATACTCCACTCTTGGGATTCATGAGGTCTTTAATATCTCTTTTGATTCCCTTGAGTTGGCCTTTTAGATTCTCTATGAACTTATTATTCAAATGAGAATAGTCATATCCATATATAATTAGTAGGTCAAAGTAGAGGTGTCACACCCCAACCCGCCCCCGCGAGCTAGGACACGTGTAACAAAGCCAAGGACCAAACAATCATTTCCTTTACGTTCCAAAAATAACCATTTTGACTGAAATACCAAGGGTAAAATATCATTTTATCCAATAAATTAAAAAAATAAAATAAATTTATAAAACCATCAAATGATACTTGGGCAAAGTTTCCCTCATTGTAGCACCCTTCACCCTGTTTCATAATTAAAACATTTTTAACCCCTACTGTACTCATTTATTTAAATATTCCAAAACACATCAAAATCCAACTAAATATTGATAGGTTTATTCTAACAAGTTAAAATCATAACCTTTAATATATTTTTATACATAAGACTGTAATCATTATACAACTCTCAACATCTCTAACTTGTAATTTAAGAATAAATAAATAAATAAATAAATAAGATGAATATTACAGAACCCCTCTTAGCAAACCCAGCCCCGTAATCTCGATCATTTCTCACGGTCGTATTCATCTGAACCTGCGTGGTCATTAGCCACAAAAATCGAATAAGCTTTCGCTTAGTGAGTACGTGGTGCTAATCATGCAATTGGATTATTTAATGATTCATAATACCAATTAAACATTCACAATAATAAATGGTCGTCGGCGTGTCAAGTAATCAACCACCATCGTTCTGGACCCTTGATTCTGGGCCAATCTCACTTTTTCCGTCGCATATAGCGAAATCACTCTCATTCATTTGTGACCGTAGTCAATTCGTTCATGTGGTCGTCACCACTATCCCCTTTTCTCTGAGGATTTCAACATCTCTCTGTCCCTTATATATGGGCTAACTAATGGTGATTATCACTTGAGACCCTTTGACCCAAATAAGCACATAAGCAACTCACATGTCAACATAGCAATTTCATCATTTTCTTTGATATGTTTTTAAATAATCATTAATCACATGCTTTTCTACTCAATCAATAATTAAGCAATTTAAGCATTCACTAACAAATAAATAACATTAAACATCCAATTTTGGGATTAGGACACTCACCTCACAAATAGGTCCCAATTAAGCTTAGAATTCCCAAATCCTTCGCAAAAAATAGCTCCTAATGATTCCAATGATTATCCTATACAATTTTGGTAAACCAAATATTACTAACTCATTTGAGTCACGAAAAATCTATCGATTAAACTAAAAATAAATTACACCAAAAGGTTAGGCTTACCCCCACGAGTGCAAATATGACTTTTATTTTGGGAACAGATATCGTACGGTGAAGAGACGGCGTTACAAAATGGCAAAACCCACTTTTTCCCTCCATGGCCGAACTCTCTGCTTCTCCTACCTCTCTGTTTTCTTTTTTTTTTTTCTTTTTTTTTTTTTTTTAGTGATTTCCTAACTAATATAGATATATAATATAATATATCACGGCGCCACCTAACACATTTCACACACATCACGTTTTTCTCTTTTCTTTTTTTTTTTTTTTCAAAATGTTGATGATGAGACACCATATGAGGTGTCAATCTCATGGCCCCCAAGCCAATTTTGGCTTATTCGAACTTCCACCCCCATAACTTTCAAACTCTTATTATAAAACTCTCTACGAATTATATTAACTACCCAACATCTAAATAGGTTTAGTCTATATCACGTATGGACCCCAAATGTGGTCTCAAATATTATATGAAAGCACTAATTACCCTACCAATTATGTCAGATGTCTAATTACGCCCTCAAAAGAGTACCCAAATTGGTCTTATAAATCAACATGAATAATAAAATAATATTAAAACACTTAACATTTCATCAATTAAATGATCATATGGCATCAACATGTATTATAAAGCACACATTCATTTTTACATGTCTACCATTTAATCACATAAATGCACATTTATGCAATTTATATTATCCAGACCTTTCTTGGGTCACACTTTCATATCTGTCCCACCTCTAGTGGAACTTTCAACTGTGCCTTTTATCAAGCACTTATCACATCAGGGTAATTGGAACTTACCCAAATCATCACATACAATTGTTTATATTAATTAATGCATATAAATTAAATATTACTTCCCTTTTCCAGGTACGGGTATTACATCTCTCCCTCCCTTTTAGGAAGTTTGTCCTCAAACTTTTCTCACTTTACGAATCAAGTAGATATAAGTCCCAAACCTTTACTGATTCATATGCGGCAAAATGATGATAAAATATGTTACACCCACTGGTTTGACCACAATCACTACTTACCTGTTCCCATTCTTTCAATATTCTCAATTGGCACACTAGAATTTCAATCCCACTTGGTTTGTAAAATTATACCATTTTCTGAAGATAAATCTTCTAGAATATTTCTTTCCCCATAATAGTCATTTCCCCAATTATTCTAGAACACCAAGTATCAGCGGGTGATAAAACGTCTCGCAACAGTTCAGTTTCACTTTCATTGCTTCTTGTAAGATTCCAGAACTTCTTCATAATCGACTATTTCCTTCTAGAATGACAAGTACTAGTATCCACATAATTTCACAAATTATTTTCACATATAGGTTGTTAATCCCAGCAAATCCGTAATTTCAATCAATACCACATTCTGATTAGATCAACCTATCGACAAATCATTATATGAAAACACCTCATTCTTGTTGACTTTGGCAATGCCGTCATGGAATTTAATATGATAAACATTCAATTTCAGATTGTCAATAGTATCAATCACAATAACCCCATGAACCTTTTATTTCTGCCCTTATACCACCTATTACAAATAATGCTTTACGCTTTCCCTCGGAGAGCAGCTTCCTCAATAGTTTAATTTCAACTTTTATCCGATAGTACCTAGATGGCAAATCAATCTTCAAGAAAACTTGTACCTTTGTAACTAATTACTAAATCATCATATACAATGAAATGCAACTAGTAATGTCACATACCCAATTACTAACGTATTTATACTCAAATCTTATTATATAATTCAATATTTCTTCTGAACACATTCCCCTGAGCTATCTTTACTCAAAGTACATACTTGACCTTGAGATTCTGATACATTTTAATGTAGAGCATAACCCAATCACTTTCCTTTCAATGCTTTATCACAAATTTCTAAAACCGAAACCCAAATCGATCTTTAAGTCAATTTCTACTCATCTACTATAGTAATGTTAATTGGCCTCAATTAATTACCATTATTCTTTGCCCAATTTCTAGAACAAATGCAGTTTCCAATAAATTCTGAATTTTGACTCAAATCTTTTCTGAATAATCAGCGTGCACACTAAACCCCCATTGATCTCTGATTCGAGCACCAACACTATTTTTGTCTTCACCTGATTAATACAAAATTTCAAAGTATAGCCATCATGAGTTTCAACTGTCCTTCGTACCAAATATTCAGTTGTCGTTGTATATAACTAAATATCCCAAGTCACAACAATCAATATAAACCTCTGGCTCGTAAGAATAGTACTGCCAAATGCTCAATATAAAAAGAATACCATAAATTTTCAATCTTGTAGCAGATAATTCATTTTATGAAATTTCAACCAGGTGCAGAATAAATCACTGTTGCATCAATATATAACCCAATCTCAACACAAACCTTTGCAATAATAATATCAATATCATCATAGATCGATTTTCTTTGGTTATTGAGAATTTCACTGTAACCAATATAAATTTCACACGCGTCTTTGTACAGGAAGAAATCTTCAATATATTTTTAATAATACCCAGCCAATCTCGTAACTTCAAATTCATGTCACCTTCATGAGTCCCAATTGATTAATTTCCAAAGACACCCATGAAATCTCCATCCTTTTTAAATCACATATTCGAGAAATACAACTCACCCCCAGATGTTCAACATTAGGCAGAGCTTCATAATTCTCAAACTATTTAGATTGTAGAACTTACTCGTCTTTCGGTTTACGCTGTCTAAATCCCAATATATATATATAAATCAATCTACGCATTTGTCCCCTCTTTGTAGCACTTATAATCAATAAGCAACTAATTTTGTCGTAATAAAATTTGAATACATTCCAACACTCCTCAATATCAAATTTTCTCCTGTTACCCAAGTATACAATACTCCCAATCAATAAGCAACACCATCATATGTTCGAGAAATACAATACTCACCAGTTATTGTAGCTCAACACCCACTTATATCCAGAACATATCTTTAAAATGAAGTGCTTCATTACCCTGTCATATTCATCTTGTAACCAAGGATTGTCACGCCCCGACGTAGCATAAATATGGAAAGCGTTTAATTTCCTTTATGGACCCGTAGGTCGCGACAGTTTGAAGGATCGATTCCGTCCCAAAACGTCGAACAACATATGTAACACCCGTACCCGGAGAACGGGGTTAATTATTTGTATTAATATGCATTAATTAGTAAAATTAGTGTATAAAATGGATTAAGGGGAGGCTTGGACTCGCCCAAGTAAAAAGTGTTCAGAGAGGGACACTAGTTGGAAAAGTCCCCAGTGAGGTGGGACAGGTATTGAAATGGAACCCAGTGAAGGGTAAATTGGTAATTTGCATTTTAAGTGATTAAATGCATTTTTATGTGATTACATGGATATTTGCTAAGTTGCTTTCATATTACATGTTGATATGTGTTAGCATTAGTTTGGACACCCAAATAAGGGTATAAATGAAAAAGATGTAAAATTAGTAGGTGCGATAGCAATTTCACAAAATATGTGGGACCCACGTTGGGACCCATACGAAACTTAGACAAACCCTCATTAGATAATTGGGTAGTTAATGGAATGTTTGGGAATCTCATAATAAGAACTTAAGAAATTTCGGGGGTGTAAACGGAAATAATGAGTATTGAGGTGAAGACACCTCATCTACACATGCAATATGTGTCAAAACAGAGAGTTAATACTCTCAATCTGCTGGAATTAATCCAGAGAAAACAGAGAGAGCACCGAGAGAAGACGTAAAACGTCACCGACGCCGAATTCTCGCCGTTCCGTTGCCGTCGTTCGTCGGATTCACAAATCGAAACCACTTTTGGACTCGTGGAGGTAAGACGGTCGTTTCTATACCTTCAATTTCTGTTTTACTCGCTGTAATTTTGGTAGCTTACGCCAATCGGTGACCGAGGTTGCCAAATTTGTATAGGAATTACTCCGGGGGAATGAATTGGGCAAGAATTACTAAGGAATTCTGCATAATTAGCTTGATTTGGGGTATAAGCTGTGAGTGAGGTGAGTTTTCTAGCCTAAAAATGATTGTGTTTAAGGTGGTCAATGAATCCTTGTATAACTTTGGTTGTTGATATCATGTTTAGAAGTTACTATATTGGTGGATTGTGAATTTCATATCAATTTTGTGAAAACCATATGTTGATGCATGTTTATATGCTTATATGTCTATGTGGTAGTCAATGAGCACCGGGAAAATGGTTCATTGTTGGGAGTAATAAGGGTGGTGAAGAGGAAGAATCCGAGAAATACGGAAGTCCAAGGAATAGAAGTGGCCACGGGACCAAGGGAGGTCTTCGGGTCTGAATGAATCATTAAACCGGTGACTCGGCGACTACAAATATGATTTATATGTTGATTGTTGCATTGCACATGTTAAACATTCAGTCATGCTTAGAATGCTCACTAAGCAAATTGCTTAAGAAAATCGTTTTCCTATTTCTGTTGTGGTACATAACAACCACCGCAGGTACGGAGCGATATCCGGAGAGAAGGTGACGTGCTCGGGAATGGGGAGGAGAATTAGAGCTTGTAAATATGTTTTTAAACTTGTGTTATATGTAACTAGTGGCTTAAGGTTCTCGACTTGAGGCTTGAAGTCTTGACTTGTGGATGGGGAGAGATGGGAGAGATGGGGGAGATTGAGCCTCATGCTTGTAAATTTCTTTTGAAACTTGTAAAATGATGTAAAGTATAGTGTCTTTTATGTTAATGTTCATATTTAAGTTGTTGGAAGTGAACTTGGGTCACAACCATGTATTTTGGAGAGTTGGAGGTAAATTTGAGAACATATGTGTAATCTCTTTCGTTTTGTTCTAGTAGGGTGCAAGTAATGGATTTGACCATCTCGGCAAGTCCGGGTGTGTCGTTAGTGTTTTGGACATGTTTCTTTAGTGTTTATAATGTTAGTTATGACTTTGAGTTGAATTCCAACAAGTTTCATGTATTTTGGATAAGAATTGAGAATTTAAGTTGAAAAGTTTGTTGTATTTCAAATGAAATGAGTTCATGGTTGATTTGATCAAATTGTGAATATGATTTTATGATCCATGCTTAATTTGAGTTTAAACATGTTTAGAAATGTGTTGGGATTGTTTTCCCAAAGTTTCATAAGGTTTCCATATGTTTTGGTTGTGTTTTGGTAACTTGGAAACTTGCTTGACAGCAAAGGAAATTTAGCAGCAAAATTTGTGAAGGGGATCGATCCGCGATTTGTGAAGGGATCGATCCGCCCTTCCAAGGGGACACTCTGCGGGAGACTAATATAAATGGATCGATCCGCCCATTATGAAGGGATCGATCCGCCTTGTATTTTTTCCCCAGCATGTCCGTTTTTACGGAAACATGCATAACTTCTTCTAGAAAACTCGGTTTCGCGTGCCGTTTGTTGCGTTGGAACCGGGACTCAAAATTCTAACTTTTGGTATAAAAATTTTATATACTTTATAAATGACCATTTTGCCCTTGGGGCCTATTTTGAAACAACAGAGTTGTTTAATGGGGTTAAACACATGTGTTTCTTAGTAATTCGTATATTTCTTTACAAATTAATGTGATTGGGAGCTTGTAGCATTGTTACACGTGTCCTAATCCGCACGAGGCGGGTTGGGGTGTGACAATTTTTGGTATCAGAGCAGTTGGCTAGAGCCTTTGGGGACGAGAGACGTATACGACGCGTAGTGTGCACACAATGACACGTAGTTGCATAAGCATGCATACACGTTTACTTAGCATGTTTTAATGTTGATAAGCATGCCATGTGTTTATTTAAAAGTAACGTGCATGTGTGTACTATATGTGGGTGCCAGGCATTATGTCTGGAGGTGACACCTCAAACCGAATGGAACGGGTTGAAAGAGCAATCGAAGGGTTGGTACGAGTAGCAGAAACTCATGTGATCGAAGAGAGACCGGTACAACCGAATCCGAATCCAAGGGAAGACATTGTTACTATTTCTAAATTTCACAAACAAAAGCCGACCATATTCCGCGGGGAAGCCGATCCGATGAAGGCGAATTTTTGGATCTCGGATATGGAGAAGATTTTCCGGGTATTACCATGTACTGATGAACAAAAAGTGCTATTTGCTGCAGACACGTTAAAAGATGAAGCGCAATATTGGTGGCGTACTAAGCTAGGTCCGGGTCAACCGACAACGTGGGACCAATTTCTTGAGATTTTCAATGATCAATATTTTCCAGAGTCATTTGGGGATCAAAAGGCTCAAGAATTCATGGAGTTGGTACAAGGGGGAAAGTCAGTCCGGGAGTACTCCACGCAATTTACGAGTTTGGCAAGGTTTGCCGGGGACATTGTAACAACCGAAAAAGTGAAGGCAAGAAAGTTTGTAGCGGGACTCCGGGGAGATATCCGAGGACGAGTGACCGTATTCCGTCCAGAGACTTATGCTAAGGCATTGGACATTGCTTCTATTGCTGAGAGAGACCTTGGTTATACTTCAAACTTGCCACCACCACCGAGTCAACAAAGTAAACGACCGGGATCAAGTCAGTTCAGTGGTCAGGGGAGTGCAAAAAGACAGAGTTTAGGAGGATCATCAGCTAGTATTGGTAGTGGTTCCGGTGGAAATAAACCGAGGTGTCAGACTTGTCAGAAATTTCATTGGGGCCGGTGCAATCAACTTCCAAACCCAATCATTTGCAATAGTTGCCGACAACCGGGACACATCGCCAGGAATTGTCCAAATCAGAATTTAGATATGAGGGGCCGATGCTTCACTTGTAAGGAATTGGGACATCAATCTAAGGATTATCCTACTAGACGCCAAGGAGCATCAGGTTCAGGTTCTTCTGCGGCCAGCGCTATCACACCAAGGACTACTCAACCTCCGAGGAGGGAGCAACGAGAGGCAATATCATTCCAACTCAGGCCGGGAGAGACCGCTTCTGCCGATACCGTTGTTTCAGGTATGGTTCCCATTTGCTCACATCTAGCAAATGTACTTATAGATTCGGGATCCACACACTCATTCGTGTCACACCATTTTGCTAAACATTTAGATAAACCATTAGAGTTCCTAAACTATGATTTATCTGTCGCAATACCGTTGGGGGCTCCGTTGGTTAGTTCGGGTGTGTTTAGAAAGTGTGAGATTAATGTGAATGGTAAAGAGTTAACTGTTGATTTGGTACCATTAGTAATTCAACACTTCGATGTTATATTGGGTATGGATTGGTTAGCGGCTAATCATGCTAATATTGATTGTAACACTAAAGGAGTAGCATTCCGTATTCCGAATCAAGATGAGTTTTATTTTTAAGGTAAGGGTGTTGTATCACCGCCGTATATCGTGTCAGCTATTGAAGCTTGTCGCTTATTAAAGAAGGGTTGCCGGGGGTTTCTGTGTAGTATTCTTGATACTAGAGGTCCCGATTTAAAACTTGAAGATATTCCGGTAGTTAGAGAGTTTCCAGATGTATTCCCTGAGGAGTTACCTAGTGTATTGATTGATCGAGAAATTGAATTTGGTATTGATGTTATGCCGGGAACCCAACCAATTTCACGAGCACCATATCGAATGGCACCAATTGAGTTGAAAGAGTTAAAGATACAGTTGCAAGAGTTGCTAGACAAGGGTTTTATCCGACCTAGTGTGTCCCCGTGGGGTGCACCAGTACTATTCGTGAAGAAGAAAGATGGTACAATGCGGATGTGTATTGACTACCGGGAGATCAACAAAGTAACCATCAAGAACAAGTATCCGTTACCACGTATCGACGATCTATTCGATCAACTTCAAGGGGTTGAGGTATTTTCAAAGATTGACTTATGATCTGGGTACCATCAACTGAAAGTTAAAGCTAAGGATGTGGAGAAAATAGCCTTTAGGACCCGTTACGGGCACTATGAATTCCTAGTGATGCCGTTTGGGGTTACTAATGCGCCTGCTGCCTTCATGGATTTGATGAACCGTGTATTCAAATCATATTTGGATGAGTTTGTTATTGTATTCATTGATGACATTCTCATTTATTCTAAGAGTCCGGAAGAGCATGAACGACACTTGAGACTAGTTTTGCAGCGACTTCGAGAGAAACAATTGTTTGGGAAGTTGAAGAAGAGCGAATTTTGGTTGACGAGTGTCACTTTTCTAGGACACGTGATTTCTAAAGAGGGTATTTCTGTTGACCCACAGAAGATTGAAGCTGTTATGAATTGGTCAAGACCGACAAATGTGTCCGAGATTCGAAGTTTCTTGGGGTTAGCCGGATATTATCGAAGGTTTGTTAAAGACTTTTCTAGAATTGCAACGCCAATGACAAGGTTGATGAGAAAAGATGTACCGTTTGAGTGGAACAAGGAATGTGAAGATTGTTTTGTAGCATTGAAGAAAAGTTGACTACGGCACCAATACTTACAATTCCAACAAGCACTGGAAATTTTAGAATATACAGTGATGCTTCCCACCAAGGCTTGGGATGTGTTTTGACACAAGATGACAAGGTAATAGCCTATGCTTCACGACAGTTGAGGTCTCATGAAAAGAACTATCCAACTCACGATTTGGAATTAGCGGCGGTAATTTTTGCGTTAAAGATTTGGAGACATTATCTATACGGGGAAACTTGTGAAATCTTCACGGATCATAAAAGTCTGAAATACCTATTCACTCAGAGGGATCTTAATATGAGACAAAGAAGATGGTTGGAACTCATGAAAGATTATGATTTAAAAATTCAGTATCACCCGGGAAAAGCCAATGTAGTTGCCGATGCCTTGAGTCGGAAGTCGTCAGAAAACTTAGCTTATGCCTTGACTGGACAGGAAAAGTTGATAAAGGAATTTGAACAATTGAAGCTTGAGGTAGTTCCTAAAATTAGAGGTGGTTTAATGGCTGCGATCGTGGCACAGCCAAGTTTAATTGGTGAAATCAAGACTAATCAGTTCTTAGATCCAGAATTCAAGAAGATTGTGGATGAGTTACCAGAGGGGAGAAGGCCAGAATTCAGTTTCCAAGATGGTGCTCTGAAATATATAAACCGATTATGTGTACCTAAAGTTGGAGATCTGAGAAATAAAGTTATGGAGGAAGCCCACAATACAAGATATTTTGTACATCCGGGTAGTACCAAAATGTACAGAGACTTGCGAGAAATTTACTGGTGGAGTGGTATGAAACGAGAGGTAGCAGAATTTGTGTCTAAATGCATGACCTGTCAAAAAGTGAAAATTGAGCATCAACGACCCGGAGGAGAGTTACATCCTTTAGAGATACCAGAGTGGAAGTGGGAACATATTACAATGGATTTCGTCTCGGGATTTCCAAAGTCTCAAAAGTCAAATGATAGCATATGGGTGATTGTAGACCGGTTGACTAAGTCAGCCCATTTCCTACCTATTAAGACCAAAGATCCATCAAAACTTGCAGAGATTTATATTAGAGAGATTATACGGCTTCATGGAGCACCAGTGTCGATAGTGTCAGATCGTGACACTCGGTTCGTATCAAGATTTTGGGAGAGTTTACAAAGGGCTATGGGGACAGCTTTACATTTTAGTACTGCATTTCATCCCCAGACCGATGGTCAATCCGAGCGAGTGATTCAAATTTTGGAAGATATGTTGAGAGTATGTGTTATGGATTTTAAAGCTGATTGGGAAACTCATTTGCCGTTGATTGAATTTTCTTACAACAACAGCTTCCAAACTAGCATTGGAATGGCGCCTTATGAGGCATTATATGGAAGAAAGTGTAGATCGCCAGTATGTTGGACAGAAGTTGGAGAGAAACAACTTTTAGGACCAGAGATAGTGCAAATCACTACTGACAAGATTCAATTGATTAAGCAACGGTTACAAACGGCTCAAAGTCGTTATAAAAGTTATGCGGATACGGGTAGAAGACCGTTGGAGTTTGAGGTGGGTGACTATGTGTTTTTGAAAGTATCACCTTCAAAAGGCATAGCACGTTTTGGTAAGCGAGGTAAGCTTAGTCCGAGATATGTTGGGCCGTATTTGATTCTTAATCGAGTTGGGCCATTAGCTTATCGGTTAGAGCTGCCACAAGAATTAGAGAATGTTCATAATGTGTTTCACGTATCGATGCTTCGACGTTATGTGCCGGATTCGAAACATGTTATCATTCCGGAACCGTTAGAGATTCGGGAAGATTTAACTTACGTGGAACATCCAGTGCAAATTCTTGATAGGAAGGATCAAGTATTGAGGACCAAAGTGATTCCCTTGGTGATGGTTCAATGGCGAAGCCATTCAGTGGAAGAGGCTACTTGGGAGCGGGAGGATGAGATCCGAGCCAAGTACCCGCATCTCTTCAATTCTTGAGGTAAGACTAAGTTTGGGGACCAAACTCCCTTTTAGGGAGGGAGAAATGTAACACCCGTACCCGGAGAACGGGTTAATTATTTGTATTAATATGCATTAATTAGTAAAATTAGTGTATAAAATGGATTAAGGGGAGGCTTGGACTCGCCCAAGTAAAAAGTGTTCAGAGAGGGACACTAGTTGGAAAAGTCCCCAGTGAGGTGGGACAGGTATTGAAATGGAACCCAGTGAAGGGTAAATTGGTAATTTGCATTTTAAGTGATTAAATGCATTTTTATGTGATTACATGGATATTTGCTAAGTTGCTTTCATATTACATGTTGATATGTGTTAGCATTAGTTTGGACACCCAAATAAGGGTATAAATGAAAAAGATGTAAAATTAGTAGGTGCGATAGCAATTTCACAAAATATGTGGGACCCATGTTGGGACCCATACGAAACTTAGACAAACCCTCATTAGATAATTGGGTAGTTAATGGAATGTTTGGGAATCTCATAATAAGAACTTAAGAAATTTCGGGGGTGTAAACGGAAATAATGAGTATTGAGGTGAAGACACCTCATCTACACATGCAATATGTGTCAAAACAGAGAGTTAATACTCTCAATCTGCTGGAATTAATCCAGAGAAAACAGAGAGAGCACCGAGAGAAGACGTAAAACGTCACCGACGCCGAATTCTCGCCGTTCCGTTGCCGTCGTTCGTCGGATTCACAAATCGAAACCACTTTTGGACTCGTGGAGGTAAGACGGTCGTTTCTATACCTTCAATTTCTGTTTTACTCGCTGTAATTTTGGTAGCTTACGCCAATCGGTGACCGAGGCTGCCGAATTTGTATAGGAATTACTCCGGGGGAATGAATTGGGCAAGAATTACTAAGGAATTCTGCATAATTAGCTTGATTTGGGGTATAAGCTGTGAGTGAGGTGAGTTTTCTAGCCTAAAAATGATTGTGTTTAAGGTGGTCAATGAATCCTTGTATAACTTTGGTTGTTGATATCATGTTTAGAAGTTACTATATTGGTGGATTGTGAATTTCATATCAATTTTGTGAAAACCATATGTTGATGCATGTTTATATGCTTATATGTCTATGTGGTAGTCAATGAGCACCAGGAAAATGGTTCATTGTTGGGAGTAATAAGGGTGGTGAAGAGGAAGAATCCGAGAAATACGGAAGTCCAAGGAATAGAAGTGGCCACGGGACCAAGGGAGGTCTTCGGGTCTGAATGAATCATTAAACCGGTGACTCGGCGACTACAAATATGATTTATATGTTGATTGTTGCATTGCACATGTTAAACATTCAGTCATGCTTAGAATGCTCACTAAGCAAATTGCTTAAGAAAACCGTTTTCCTATTTCTGTTGTGGTACATAACAACCACCGCAGGTACGGAGCGATATCCGGAGAGAAGGTGACGTGCTCGGGAATGGGGAGGAGAATTAGAGCTTGTAAATATGTTTTTAAACTTGTGTTATATGTAACTAGTGGCTTAAGGTTCTCGACTTGAGGCTTGAAGTCTTGACTTGTGGATGGGGAGAGATGGGAGAGATGGGGGAGATTGAGCCTCATGCTTGTAAATTTCTTTTGAAACTTGTAAAATGATGTAAAGTATAGTGTCTTTTATGTTAATGTTCATATTTAAGTTGTTGGAAGTGAACTTGGGTCACAACCATGTATTTTGGAGAGTTGGAGGTAAATTTGAGAACATATGTGTAATCTCTTTCGTTTTGTTCTAGTAGGGTGCAAGTAATGGATTTGACCATCTCGGCAAGTCCGGGTGTGTCGTTAGTGTTTTGGACATGTTTCTTTAGTGTTTATAATGTTAGTTATGACTTTGAGTTGAATTCCAACAAGTTTCATGTATTTTGGATAAGAATTGAGAATTTAAGTTGAAAAGTTTGTTGTATTTCAAATGAAATGAGTTCATGGTTGATTTGATCAAATTGTGAATATGATTTTATGATCCATGCTTAATTTGAGTTTAAACATGTTTAGAAATGTGTTGCGATTGTTTTCCCAAAGTTTCATAAGGTTTCCATATGTTTTGGTTGTGTTTTGGTAACTTGAAAACTTGCTTGACAGCAAAGGAAATTTAGCAGCAAAATTTGTGAAGGGGATCGATCCGCGATTTGTGAAGGGATCGATCCGCCCTTCCAAGGGGACATTCTGCGGGAGACTAATATAAATGGATCGATCCGCCCATTATGAAGGGATCGATCCGCCTTGTATTTTTTCCCCAGCATGTCCGTTTTTACGGAAACATGCATAACTTCTTCTAGAAAACTCGGTTTCGCGTGCCGTTTGTTGCGTTGGAACCGGGACTCAAAATTCTAACTTTTGGTATAAAAATTTTATATACTTTATAAATGACCATTTTGCCCTTGGGGCCTATTTTGAAACAACAGAGTTGTTTAATGGGGTTAAACACATGTGTTTCTTAGTAATTCGTATATTTCTTTACAAATTAATGTGATTGGGAGCTTGTAGCATTGTTACACGTGTCCTAATCCGCACGAGGCGGGTTGGGGTGTGACAACATAAAAACTATTAATCAGAGTAGGGCAATCAGGGCTTATAAAAATTTTTCTAACTTATTACATCCTATGGTACGGGGTTAACTAAAGCACAGACCGCCTTGAAATAAAACAATAACTTAAAGTCTATTACAGTCATCCTTATTACAAAACCAAATCATATCTTAAAGCACATAAACATAAAGCATGTAAAAGTAAATTCTCTTCTCAGCAGTTGTTCTCAATTAGCATAGTCATAAGGTTCTTCCTGATTATAACCTGCAAAGCCTGAACACGAATGTCCAGGACGCATCAACGCCGTCAGCTTCAAGAAGCTGGTGAGTATTAAAAACATAGCTTTGAATGTAAAACATACTCATTTACCTTTTTCCCATTTCCATTTAAAAACCACAAGTTTATATTTAAGATAAAGAGCTCGTTTAGAAAACAACCACAACATTATTTAAAAGATAAATTCACACATATGTGACCGTGTATGAGAACGATGCACCATCTCATCTGACCGACTCTTTTCTCTCAACAAAACCCAACAACCCTCTATCCTACTCCTGGTATCTTTGAAACACTAAGATAGCCACACTTTAGCAACAGGGCGCCAGGGAGTGTCCAGTTTGCCTCACACTTTGGTCCGGGGTACCAGGGAGTGTCCATTGCCTCACACTTTGAATACCCTAACCGCCATGCAAATACCGGGGCAACCCCTCACACAGTATCCAGACTCGAGTTATCAGGGAGTGTCCGTAGGCCACACTTTAGCACTTCCATGGGTGCCAGTGAGTGTCCAAGTTCGGCGTCACACACTTTAACGCTTCCATGGGCGTCAGGGAGTGTCCATATTTGCCACCTTTGCATTTCAAAGACACCCTCTTCCACATTTTCAACTACAACCACAGCCACAACCACAACCACAACCACAACCACGACCACAACTCAAACTCATACTCTTTCCACACTATCATTACTCTTTTCCACCCTACCATTACTCTTTTACACACTACCAACACTCACCATGCATGTACAACTGACTCCACATGAATGTCATCAAACTTTAAACATAAAGGAATTCACAGAATTAAAGAAATAATACGCGTACGGGGATTGAAAATTTGTAATTCATTGCCTTAATCATTTTAAACATAACTAATAGCATTCTAAAAACTGCTACTGTAATCCTCATTTTCTGTCCAAACGGTGCGGAATCTGAAAAAATTGCATTAGATGAAAAGTGTGCAGAATCGAGTTTTGCTTGGGACAACGCGGGCAGAACCTTAAATTTCATTCGTTTTCCTAACAAAAATCTGAAAACAAAATTCTGCTACTGTTAAAATTAAAAGAGAAAATAGTAGATTGAATTTCTAATATACTTTTTCTGCTACTGTAATCCTCATTTTCTGCCCAAACGGTGCAAAATCTGAGAAAATTGCATTAGACGAAAAGTGTGCAGAATCGAGTTTTGCTTGGGACTTAGCGGGCAGAACCTTAAATTTCATTCGTTTTCCTAACAAAAATCTGAAAACAAAATTCTGCTACTGTTAAAATTAACTACCTAAATCAGTAAATAAGGAATGAGTTACATTTGGAGTGAGTTAGTAATACTCACCGTGATGTAGATTGAAGAAGTTGTTGAGAAAGAAATACAATTACGAATTTCCAATTTCAAGCTTTGGCTATGGAGGATTGAGCTCTTCTCTCTCTCTACCAAATTTGAAGAACTCTCTGCACTCTCTTATCTCTCTGTGTATACTGAATTTCTCTGTGATGGAAGTGCAGAATGTGTAGTGTGATTGGGTGTATAAATACTCAAAACTCCCACTTAGGAACATTGGCCTAACCTCCCACTCATTACCCACTATCCTCCATTAATTAGAAGGAAAGTGCAGCAATGATGTGTAAATATACACTACAATTCATAATGCTCCATTTATAATTGAAAGGGTAGGTGGAGTTGGTGTGGGTCAAGGTGTGTTTGGGAATCAAGCTTATGGCATTAGGACAACACACATACTACAAGCATTTGCCAAACAAGGCCTAAGGGAAAACTTCAGCAATAATAATTGGGTATAAAGAAATTTGTCCAATCAGTTACTCCCAAAATTCTGTGGAAGTTTAACACTGCGCGAACAGTTTTAAACCTAAACTGGTATTTTCGTGACACGGTGTTTATCACAAAAATACAGAAAATTCATTTTAATGTTAGAAATAGGTTTCTGATTTTATAAAAATACAGTTTGAGTTTTAAAAGAAATAATTCCACCGTTTTGAAATACAGATTTGAAATTTAACACAGGTATTGCCAGTTTTTATGAAAATTGCATTTTGACCCCAAAAGTAATTTCAATTATGAGATTAGTCAAGAAATAAATTTTTCACATAAGAATTGAAATTAGAATATAAACAGACAATGTATATTTAATTTTAAATGCAATTTTTAAATATAATAATGCAGGAAAAATGCAGGTTATTACAAGGATATCCCAACTCAGTTCCCAAGAAATAATTTGATACTTCTTACAACCCATCAGCCAAAATCATGTATTTGCAACAAACAGTATTTAGAATAATATGTATAATATCACAAGTTACTTTCAGACCATTTTCTTACCAAAGTCATTTGGAATTCATTTTAAAATATAATATTCCAATTTAAAGCCAAGTAGAAGTAAGGTATTCATCTGAGCTTCCTAGCTCAATAGTATTCATTTGAAATCTTTCTCCATAAAATAAAATGTTTACACAACTATCATATAATCAAAATATTTTCTATTAATAACTCCTTTAAACAACAATTGAAATATCCACATTTGATTAAAACTCTTTTCTCTTGTTTTCCACTTCTACCCAATTTGGGTCTAATCCAACTATTTTCTTTTATCAAAATATTTTTAAACACCTCCTGATTCACAATAAATCAGTGCTTTTTTTTTTTTCCACAAACGATAATTTCAAAATATTTTCTACTCATTTAAACATATATAAACTCACTTAATGTCATTCAAATATCTCTGATATTTTGAATACATTATTAGTAGCTGAATTCAAAGTCTGAAAGTTTCTAGTGATATACTAGGATAGCTGACAATTGCTACAGTGCAGTGCAATAGTCAGATCTCCATTGCTTACATATATAGTACAAAGAAATAATAAAAATATTATTACCTGAGGCACATGATGGTTGAACGGATCTTGCAGTAGTTTGGATTTCAAGGAGATTACTACTTATTAAACTTGTAAACTCATCTTCAATTTCAGATCTCTGGTAGAAATTCTGATACCCCCATATGGCTAGTCAACCCAATCGATTATTCGTATAACACAACTATTTAGTCTTGATCCCAATCAACCAAATTCCTAACCAGAAAAGAATTATTCATAACTGTAGTGATACCCAGTCGATGGAAACTTAATAGAAAAGTGTGATACTTTAAGTTAACCCCAAATATGCTATTCATACTGACACGTTGGAGAGCCAATCATTGTTCGATAATAAGAGAGGCATCCGAAGAAATAGAAATAAATAAATTTATGTTGAGAGATTCCTCAACAAGCTGATATAACCCAAAGAGAGTTGAGAGATTCCTCAACAAACTAATATAACCCAAATAGAGTTGAGAGATTCCTCAACAACCCAAGATAACTCAAGCAACTGAATAAAATCCCCAAATATCTTATCATCTCGACAACTCAGTATCTCATCCTCAATCCCAAGACAATATATAAAGAGCTCGATAAATACTCCCAAAGATCATTACCGAATAAATGGAGAAATACTAGATAACGATAATACCATATCTGCTCATGAGACCCATATAAATCATAAGAAATCCAGAATTTCCCCAAACTATAATATTTGAATATTGGAAGACCCACCGTAAATAAAGAAATCTGAATATCCATTTTCGTGATAGAAAATAAGAAATAATCTTCAAAAAGAATAATAATACCCGATAATATTCGAAGGAAAACGATACCCACAATCATAACCCAATACTCAATAACCCTTCATCAAGTCAATACCCTTGATAATATAATACCAGTCAAATCATTTCAGGATGACCAACTCAAGCCTTGATTTCTGAACCCAAATTCCATAAATATTCCCAAATTCGAATTTTCCTAACTGAATTCACAATCCCCATTTTCAACTGAATCAATTCAACATATAGGAAACATTTCCCTTTATACTCCATTTTTCACAATGAAGTTTTCAACCATCTCTCCAAATATTACAATATATAGAATGCATGCAACATGATATGCATGTTCAACAACAATTAAATCACATGCAATAAACATGTATGCCTCTACATGTAGCTACGTGTCATGATTATCATATACATGTATTCTGTTTTTTTTTTTTTTTTTTTTTTTTTTTTCACGCGTCGTATTCGTCTCTCGTCCCCAAAGGCTCTAACCTATTGCTCTGATACCAAAAATTGTCACACCCCAACCCGCCCCCGCGAGCTAGGACACGTGTAACAAAGCCAAGGACCAAACAATCATTTCCTTTACGTTCCAAAAATAACCATTTTGACTGAAATACCAAGGGTAAAATATCATTTTATCCAATAAATTAAAAAAATAAAATAAATTTATAAAACCATCAAATGATACTTGGGCAAAGTTTCCCCCATTGTAGCACCCTTCACCCTGTTTTATAATTAAAACATTTTTAACCCCTACTGTACTCATTTATTTAAATATTCCAAAACACATCAAAATCCAACTAAATATTGATAGGTTTATTCTAACAAGTTAAAATCATAACCTTTAATATATTTTTATACATAAGAAATCATTATACAACTCTCAACATCTCTAACTTGTAATTTAAGAATAAATAAATAAATAAATAAATAAGATGAATATTACAGAACCCCTCTTAGCAAACCCAGCCCCGTAATCTCGATCATTTCTCACGGTCGTATTCATCTGAACCTGCGTGGTCATTAGCCACAAAAATCGAATAAGCTTTCGCTTAGTGAGTACGTGGTGCTAATCATGCAATTGGATTATTTAATGATTCATAATACCAATTAAACATTCACAATAATAAATGGTCGTCGGCGTGTCAAGTAATCAACCACCATCGTTCTGGACCCTTGATTCTGGGCCAATCTCACTTTTTCCGTCGCATATAGCGAAATCACTCTCATTCATTTGTGACCGTAGTCAATTCGTTCATGTGGTCGTCACCACTATCCCCTTTTCTCTGAGGATTTCAACATCTCTCTGTCCCTTATATATGGGCTAACTAATGGTGATTATCACTTGAGACCCTTTGACCCAAATAAGCACATAAGCAACTCAACATGTCAACATGGCAATTTCATCATTTTCTTTGATATGTTTTTAAATAATAATTAATCATATGCTTTTCTACTCAATCAATAATTAAGCAATTTAAGCATTCACTAACAAATAAATAACATTAAACATCCAATTTTGGGATTAGAACACTCACCTCACAAATAGGTCCCAATTAAGCTTAGAATTCCCAAATCCTTCGCAAAAAATAGCTCCTAATGATTCCAATGATTATCCTATACAATTTTGGTAAACCAAATATTACTAACTCATTTGAGTCACGAAAAATCTATCGATTAAACTAAAAATAAATTACACCAAAAGGTTAGGCTTACCCCCACGAGTGCAAATATGACTTTTATTTTGGGAACAGATATCGTACGGTGAAGAGATGGCGTTACAAAATGGCAAAACCCACTTTTTCCCTCCATGGCCGAACTCTCTGCTTCTCCTACCTCTCTGTTTTCTTTTTTTTTTTTCTTTTTTTTTTTTTTTAGTGATTTCCTAACTAATATAGATATATAATATAATATATCACGGCGCCGCCTAACACATTTCACACACATCACGTTTTTCTCTTTTTTTTTTTTTTTCAAAATGTTGATGATGAGACACCATATGAGGTGTCAATCTCATGGCCCCCAAGCCAATTTTGGCTTATTCGAACTTCCACCCCCATAACTTTCAAACTCTTATTATAAAACTCTCTACGAATTATATTAACTACCCAACATCTAAATAGGTTTAGTCTATATCATGTATGGATCCCAAATGTGGTCTCAAATATTATATGAAAGCACTAATTACCCTACCAATTATGTCAGATGTCTAATTACGCCCTCAAAAGAGTACCCAAATTGGTCCTATAAATCAACATGAATAATAAAATAATATTAAAACACTTAACATTTCATCAATTAAATGATCATATGGCATCAACATGTATTATAAAGCACACATTCATTTTTACATGTCTACCATTTAATCACATAAATGCACATTTATGCAATTTATATTATCCAGACCTTTCTTGGGTCACACTTTCATATCTGTCCCACCTCTAGTGGAACTTTCAACTGTGCCTTTTATCAAGCACTTATCACATCAGGGTAACTGGAACTTACCCAAATCATCACATACAATTGTTTATATTAATTAATGCATATAAATTAAATATTACTTCCCTTTTCCGGGTACGGGTATTACAAGAGGTGTCAAACGGGCCGGGCCGGGCCGAGCCGGGCTCGGTCAAAGCGGGCCCCGAGCGGTCTTCGGACCGGGCTGGGCTTCACCAAACATCGAGCCGGGCTTGGGAGTGGAGGGGGTGTGTCCGCCCCGGACCGGTGGCCCGGGCCTAGCGGGCCAGACATCGGGCCGGGCCGGGCGGGCTAGTGGGCTTTCTTCTATTTTTGAAGTGGGCCATGGCGGGCTTCGGGCCGGGCCGGGCTTTTTCACCATTTCGGGCCGGGCCGGGCCAGGCCATGGACGGAAGGATGGGTGTCCACCCCGGCTCGGGGTGTGTGAATCGGGCCTAGCGGGCCGGGCCTTGTGGCGGCCCGGGCCGGGCTGGGCTTTTAGCCCGAAATAGCGGGCCGGGCCAACCCGACCCGATTGACACCACTAGGTCAAAGTCTTAGTAATGACTTGGGTCTTCTAGTTTTGAAGTCTTACGGAATCCTTTCCATATTCCATCGAGGCTCACATGGATTAGTCATTTTTTTTAATCTCCAATGACCATCAATGGGAGGGAGAATTAGACTTAGGATGAGTCAACCTCTATGGATTGGTTGATAGATTTAACCAAAAATGATGAACTCAACAAATGGTGCAGTGAATTTATGAATCAATTTTGATTAAGGATTTCTAATTAAATCATGATTCATTGGAATTGAATGAGACCAATTGGAGAGTGTTCATAACACAAAAATCAACCACTGCATTTTTTTGTTTTGATAAGATTCCATGTTTAAGATGGCTTGGTCTTAGGATTTGAAAACTAGCCATTCTCTGTCCAAAATTTCAGAATAGTAAGTCAGCATTGATTTGAATTTATCAAAGCCTTAACCAGGTATTTTTGACTTTAAAAATATTTTTCTATGAAGTTTAATGTGTTAATGAGATCCCTTAAAAAGATTAGAGTCATTCGGATTTATTTACTATTTTTAGAAAATCACACAAAATCTTTGGACAGAGAGTTGTTAAATTCTGAGTGATGTCTGGTTATAACCCAATTCCTATAGATTGAACCGTTGGATCTTTGATTTTCTTTTTGGGTTAGAAACTAGACTCACCGAGACACCCTGTGTCCAAATATCACTAAGATCCAACCGTTGGAAGTATGATTGTTCTATTTTTTAAAGTCCTGGTCTGCTCTATGTAATTTCTGAAATTCTGTCACAAATTTAATAAACTTTGTAAATAATGATCTAAATGATTTTTCTATGACCTAGGACTTAAACCATATTTTAATAATGATTAATTAAACTTAAATTCAGAGGCTAAATGATCCAAATCAATGAATAGTTCATAGCTTACCCTTGTTCATATTCATGTATTCATATACATTCATTCATATATGTTGATACTTAGGATTAGGACTAATTCTTGGCTTAAGTTGCATTTGATTGAACCTAGTTGAACATAACTTTAGGTTCCTTAAGAGTTAAGATCATGTTGGGATTATACCATCTCTATATGGACATTACATTGGCTCCTAATTGAGACTTGTATATCTATAGAGGTGTTGTATCTCCAACTAATTAGAAGGAATTCATAATTATATCAACTCTTTCTATGATTAGTGGATTTAAGCTAGAAATTTAAGCATGTTATTTAGGATTCTAAAGTATATCTTGTTCAAAGCATGTGGACTAACCCTTTTTTTTGTTGCGCTATCGAGGTACGATTTCTTAGCCCCTTTCTTAGTTTATTTTATTCTTTGATTTTAATTGATTTTCGACTTCATGTGCGACACCTTAGCTTAGGTCTTGTCTTATGTGTATATGTGGATTAGAGACATTTTTCCTAAGATTTCTATTCTTGTATGCATTACATATTTCTATTTCACGGCGGGACCCCAGGTAAGTTCTTTTATTCCCTATTGCATATCATATTGTTTGCTAATTGAATTACATGATTTTGGATGCTATTTTATCATTAGCAATGTTCACTATTTTCAACATGCTTGTGTAATGTATATATATATATATATGTATTAGTTGAGGGCACACTTGGATAATTAATTCGATTAAAAGGATGTCAAGTAGAGGCCTATTATGAGATAGGATGAGAGGGGGTGTTTTAGTCTGTCGGGTTCCTTCCCCTCTCATTCCATAATCCCCGGACTTAGAAATCTCTGATTTCCAAAAGATCAGTTAGCTTTCAAAATTGTTTCTTAATTTTCCTAAAAAAAATTAAGTGGCGACTCGTATTTGAATTTTGAATTTGCAAAAGTTTAAATTAAAAGTGTGGCTAAACTGCGATATCCACAATGATAAACTTATATCCTTAAAAAAAAGTAAAAAAAAGTGAGAGGGTGATATCAGTATGACAATTACAGAGGTACAGACCAAATGAAGGTTTTACTTAAATTAACACATGGATATAAATTTATTTTATACACACATGCTTCTAAATTTATTTTTATTGCACACACAAGCCTAATATTATTACTTAGTATGATATAGAGGTACTGACATTGTTGTCGTTCATTAATTTATTAAATTATTACACAAATGATAAAGAGTATTGACCCGAAAATTAGAAACGTATTAATTTTTTTTTTCGTCAAAGAAAAATACCAATTTTAGAAATTTTGCAATATTATTTGAACCTGTGGGTATATCATCGCGTGAGCTCAACACACACAAGAATCTCCTATATTGAAAAATGGAACCCAGATTAATTCATTTGTGGAGTGTGCGGGCGTGTGTGCTTTACGTGTGTGTTTGTGGTGTTTGCTTCAAGCCTCTTGGAGGCCAAGCAAAGGGAAGATATATATGACCCCCCCCCCCCCCCCCCCCCCCCCCCCCCCCCACACACACACACACACACAAACTCTCTGTATGTAATACCCGTAAAATTTCTGTGATTAATAAAATGAGTCCCCGTATTTTCTAATGACTATATGATTAATACGTATTTAGTAAATTGTAACTTAGACTGTAAATTACAACCTGGACTGACTTATCACGATAACCCGTAGAATCTGTGTAGAAATTAGACTATGAGGCACGTAGTTCCTAGCGACGACAATTCCTACATTTATGGAAATGTTAGTGCAATAAGAATCTTACCCTAAATGGTTATTGTACCTACCAAAATCTATCTTAAACCTATTGGGAATTTGCCCTTCCCAAACACCTCGCTAACCTTTGGACCATTACCGCCTTACCCCCTCAAACCACCGAGTGAACTCCACACGCTCCCACTGTCGATACGAACCAAACAGAGCCTACGGCTCTTGACTGCTCCAAAATTGCCATTAAAGTTCCTTGTCGGAGCTCGATTTCTCAAACTCAACCAATGCTCCTAAAAATTATACCATTGTGACCCCCTTGACCCTAGAGAGACCCCCTAGTAGCATCTTTTGATATAGGGTTCGTTTGATAGGCCATGCAGGCCATTATTCAAAATTTTGGCTGAAAGAATAATGGGTTGGATCGTACCCTAAACGAATGAACCCAGTCCTAGGCTTATCCTATATTGTAGAGGAGACCAAACCGGTCGTTTTGGCGGTGGTTTGAAGAATTTACATAGAGAAACGAATAAGTTATGAGCTTGAGAAGTTTTCCGGCGGAAACGCGCCTCGCTGGCGGCGGTTTGTCTCACCGGAGAAGAAAAGGGAAACGGGTTATATCGTTTACCCATATTAAATAATTCGGGTCAGGTCATAGGTTTGGTTGTTTATATATGTGGGTTTGGGTTGGGTTATATCATGGACCGGGTTATATTAATTAAATGGGATTTGGATCGGATCTTTTAAGTTGGGTCAGGCTGAGTGTATAAGCGGGTAACCCGCCTGACCGAGCCGAATCTAGGCTGACCCATGAATACTTATTAAATGCTAATTAGTTATTTTATATTAATAACTATTCTACTAATCCTGATTAACGCCTTAGTAATATGTTTTAGAAATAATTAATGTTTTAAATATTCTGTTAATTAGGATTAGTGTTTATATATATTATTTATTATTTATTGTATATTAGTAAATAGTTATAAATGATATAAATAGTTTTAAAATACTTAAAAATAGTTTTAAATCCCAAAAATTATATTTTAATATTCTGGAATATTATATTACATAATATTCTTATACTATAATAATATAATGTCCTAATGGTATATTATACATATTATTTAATTAGCTAAAGAAATAATAAGAATTAGTTTTAAATTAAAATAATTAGGTAATAAATACCTAATGACTAATTTTAAAATATAGAAAAATTATATTAAATTTTCCTAAGGCATAAAGCCACTGTTCTATAAATTATTATTTATTAAACCCAAACTTTAGCATTATTAATATTATTTTATTATTTATAAAGGACCCATTTGGTTGTAATTTAAGTAATTTAAATACCAAACGAACTCCGAAAATTACAAGAAAAATACCACTAGCCTATTTTAAGGCCTAATATTTAATAAAAATATTAATGAGGACTAAATGTCTTTCTAAAATATATTTTATAATTAGGGTGTTCCTAAGTCTATTATTAGACGATTAAAACTTCAATAATTCATAGAAAATAAACCGTAGCTCAGAAAAATACGCGGTCAGTTCCCAGAGTCTTGGAATAATGTCTAGAACTATCCCGTTACGTTTGGTGACCTTTTGACGTGGTAAAAAATACAGCTTATCGTTAGACCCATTCTGGTATAGAAAACCCAGCCTTTTATATGACAGACTCTGATTTGAGTCTAGTCAATGGCGTTAGACTCAGAATGATGTGGCAGTGGGATCATTGAATTTTGTTTGAAGACTAGTGTGGGGTCACTTCAACATCATACAATCAAAATCCAGTGGGTCCACTTCCACATCATTTGGAATGAAGATTTTAGATTTGAATCTGGGAAGCATAAGCATTACTCTTATTTATGTTTAATCTGCATTTGCCATATGGATTTTGGCTACTTGGTATTAGACCATTGTTCATCTCCCTAATCTAAAACCCCTAATATAGTTATCAGAAGTCGATAACTATCATTACATCTGGTCCAGGGCGAACACCCCCAATGATGTCCACGGCCTGGCCCGAAGCCCGCAAAGCCCTGAGCCAAATCATGAAGAAGATGGAAGTGGCCTGCTAGCCTAGCCCGGAGTGGAGCCTGGCCATTGATCTAGGGAAAACACACCCCCTCCTCTCCCATGCCGGGTACAGTGTTAGGTGAAGCCTGGCTCGGCCCTTTGGACACTCACTTGCCATATTTGGATAGGTATTAAACGCTTGACTTTAGTTATTGGTGGTGAGATTGCATAAACCTTTGACTATCCAGAATCAATTAAGCTTGGGCACTATAAGCTCATTGAGAAAATTATGATTTGCGATCATTTTACTCTTTAGCACGCTCGTAATCCACCCTCATATCATTGTCACGCGTCATATTTTTGTCAGAAGGCACCGGAACTGGAATTGCAACTGCAGGTACAACACCAGTTCTCTCCGATCTCGTCTTTTGAGCTAGAGCACGCAACTCTTGCTCCTTTCTTTCCTTTTCCTTCATCATCATCTCCTTTTGAACCTTTGAGTGCATGGCAATAGCCTCTCGGGCCTTTTGTTCCGCGGTATACATATCCTCTGAAACCTTTGCAAAATTATCATTAATCTGCATGTCCTGAAGCCCCCCTACCATCTATCGCCTAATGTTTATCAAGTTTGAAATACATGGCGGGATGTTTTAATCCTACTGGTCCTTCGACCATTACCATTCTATCTTGATTTCCCTAGTGTTGAAGCACTGATCTCTGTCCTGGAAATAACACGATCGATACCTCGATGATCTGGCGCTCCCTAAAGCGGTCATAGAGCTTTGCTCTTATTTGGTTGAACAATTTTGTACGTATCAGCTGTCCCCATTTCCAAGGCTAAAGTGATGTTTCATCAGATGAGGGTTGAAAATCTATACAGCTCGGGTAAACTACTCAGGGAACTGCTCGGGACTAGACCGCTTGCCTTGGCATTCGGGATGGTAAACATTATCCAAGACAAGATTATTTATTTTCAGTAACCGAAACTCCCAATTTGTCCAAATTATTCACATGATGGAAGAATAAAATGTCACTGATTATAACTATTTTTAATCTATATTGTTGGTATTTACATACTTATTATAAATTATTGATAAAAAAGTATACAAAAAATTAATTAAGGTTCAAGCATACACAAAAGTTAATTGTAACCTCACAAAGGTTACAATATGTGGTCACCAAGTTACAATATCTGGTGGATAATGTAACAATTTTTTTCGTCTATGTTACAATATTTTGAGGTATAGTTACAAAATTTGGTCACCAAGGTTACAAAATGCACGAATCACCCAATTAATGACAGAGGTTATAACCTTAAAGCGAAAAGCGGCTCCACAATAATTATTAAAAATACAAATATCCTCACTCTAGCGAGGATATCAACGGTGAAAGACATTACATTCTGTCAAATTATCTTGATTGACCTTTAAATTGAAGCATTTATTATCCTACTACCTTCTATAAATTTTTACAAAGATTTTAAGTAGTTGGTACCCACGCAATCTGTAAAAAAAAAAAATTCGAAAATACAAAGAGTCAAAAACAATAAATAAATAAAAAAGATATATGGTTAGAGAGATGTTGTTACAGTGAGTGTGAGTGAAGTTCTAGCAAAATTGTAGGAGCTAAGAATCCTGCGCAGGGGTTGATTCGTAAAATTAGCTCATTATTGACATTAAATTTGCGTGAAGACAAATCCAAGAGTCTAGTATGTAAATACCAATACTATAGATTGAAAACAGTTAGAGCTTCTTAAACATTTATTCCTTGTGCTATGGCAAGGCCTCTGGGTGTTACTATGCACGATTCATGTTCTCTGAATCATGTACTGAACTTGTCACATTTTGAACGTAATTGGAATTGTATAGGACTTCCTCTTATTCTTAGATAAACTTGCTCCCACGCCTTAAAATACTTGCCCTAATTATGAATCACTTGCTTGCTAAAGATGATTCAATTTTTTTTTATTTATTTTTAATATAAAACGGGAACATAAACAATTAGTGGTGATAGCACATGAGACAACAACTTTTGCCAGCAATTAGCTGTCCATTTCAAAAGGTAGGTGCCTGAAACACAGGTGTGAAGCAGATGGCTAAATAGAGTAGATGACTAAAACATTTATTCGTGGTTACTAACAGATACATGTCTAATAAACATATAGTGTACAGTGTTGATTATTTAACTCGAACATGTTACTCTTTAGCACGCTTGTAATCCACCCTCATATCATTGTCACTCGTCATATTTTTGTCAGAAGGCACCAGAACTGCAGCTTCAGGTGCAGCACCAGTTCTCTCCGATCTCGCCTTCTGAGCTAGAGCACGCAACTCTTGCTCCTTTCTTTCCTTCTCCTTCATCATCATCTCCTTTTGAACCTTTGAGCACATGGCAATAGCCTCTCGGGCCTTCTGTTCTGCATGGGTATTCCGATAGCGGGATTCTTACTCATGGGTATCCCGATAGCGGGATTCTTTCGAACTATTCTTAAATAATGCTACGAACTCTAAATGGATCAACTTGTCCTCGCTAATCATAATTTCCTCAATGAGCTTGTGGTGCCCAAGCCTAACTAAGGGTAGATTACGAGCGTGCTAAAGAGTAACATGTCCGAGTTAAATAATCAACACTGTATACTATATGTTTATTAGACATGTAACTATTAGTACCCATGCAATAAATGTTTTAAAAAAAAGCATTGGACAAGTTTGGAGTTTCTGTTACTGACAATAAATAATCTGGTCTTGGATAATGTTTACCATCCCGAATGACCTAGGGGGCTTCAGGACATGCATATTAATGATTATTTTGCAAAGCTTTCGGAGGATGTGTATACTGCGAAACAGAAGGCCCGAGAGGCTATTGCCATGCGCTCAAAGGTTCAAAAGGAGGTGATGATGAAGGAGAAGGAAAGAAAGGGGCAAGAGTTACGTGCTCTTGGATAATGTTTACTATCCTGAATGACCAAGGCGATTGGCCTAGACCCGAGCAATTTCCCGAGTAGTTTACCCGAGCTGTACAGATTTCCAACCCCCATCTGATGAAACATCAGTACTTTAGCCTTGGAAATGGGGACAGCTGATACGTACAAAATTGTTCAACCAATAAGAGAAAAGCTCTATGATCGCTTCAGGGAGCGCCAGAATATCGAGGTATCGATAGTGTTATTTCCAGGACAGAGGTCAGTGCTTCAACACTAGGGAAATCAAGAGAAAATGGTAATGGTCGAAGGACTAGCAGGATTAGAAAATCCCACCATGTATTTCAAACTTGATAAACGTCAGGCAGTAGATGGTAGGGGGCTTCAAGACATGCATATTACTGATAACTTTGCAAAGCTTTCGGAGGATATGTATTAGAGCTTCTTAAACATTTATTAATAACACTTACATGACAATTGTACGTATAACAAGTCACTACGAGTTTTACGTTCAACATTTTATGAACGGGTTACAATATTCTATGACGGAGTTACAATGCAAAGGAACTAGGTTACAACTTTTATTCATCAAAGTTGCAACATTTTGTCAAGGGGTTACAATACTTTGACATCCGGGTTACAAGTCAGGTCGAGAGGTACGAGGGGATTACTCCTCAGGGACTCGTCGGGTGGCTTTACAGCCTCTCCGATCTTGTAAGTGGTTTACCCCATTCCTCCATTCTTCTTTACCTTTCCCCCGTTTATAGTGACTGATCAACTCCTGTTTCCTTTTCTAGGTTGTTTGGCGGCTGGGGATGAATCCTCCCTGCCCGGGCTGACTGAGAGGGAGGCCGCTGCGGAGGCCGCTCTTGCCGCAGAGAGCTCAGCACTGGCCGACGAGAGGTCCACGCTAGCAGTAGAGAGAGAAAAGTCCAAGGTAGTGGCCCTGAATCTGGTAGCAGCTCAGGCGGAATTGGTGGTCTAAGAATCCCCTACATTGGTAAAGAGTCCCCCATAGTTTGTTAATCATCCCCCACAGTTTGTTATGAATCTTCCACATTGGTTATGAATCCCCCAAATTTGTTAATAGTCCACGATATCACATAAGAATACCCACCCCATAAACTATTAAGGATCTCCCACAGTTGGTTAATAATTCCTTACATTGGCTAAGAATCCCCCACAGTTTGTTATGAATCCCTCACATTGGTTATGAGTTACCCACAGTTTGTTAAGAATCCTCCACAATTCATAACTAACTGGGGTATTCTGTGGGGGATCCTTAATAAACTGTAGGGGATCCTTAACAAACAATGGGAGATTCTTAAAAATTTATGTGGGATTTTAACAAACTATAGGGGATTTTAGCAAATATGGGGAATAATTAACAAATATACAACATGGGAGATGACAACTATTGTAGGAAAATTCCCCACAATTTTAAAGAATCCCCCACAGTTTGTTTATAGTCCCCCACAAACTGTGGGATATGGGGGATTCTTAACAAACTATGGGGTATAATTAACAAATATGGGGAATGAAGAACAAATAGTTAAGAATCCCTCATAATGATGCCGAAATTTGGTAATAGTAAAGTAGAGCAGATTAAGGAGACAGAGAGAGACTATTTTTTGTATGTGGTTCAGCCCTATTAATGAAGGAACATATGTCCACGGCTGTGTCTAAGCACGTTCACTATACTGTAAAAGAGCCGGGGGCCTGTGGTGAACCAACAAGTCTGGAGCTACCGTAGGCCGGCTGGACATGTTGATGAATGCTATAAAGGTGCTGTGTAGACTGAAAAGTCAGCCCCTTCAATGGGGGGTGAGAGGTCTCTTTTATAAATGCAAGAGACCTACTCGTACAAGGATAAGGAAATATAATCCAATTCAAAGTGATTGGCATTAATTGTGGGGGCTTCCTAATTGAATTAGGAAACACTTTGTTCTTTCCATTAGTCTTCTAGCTTGAGTAGAAAACTGCCCGGAAAGCTCGGGATCATGCCTGTGGGCCCATATGAGCTGTCCCTGCGGTGGGTTATGCATGTGCAATCTCCCCGACCTGTTGGCCGAGTCGTGGATAAACCGCTCGGGAGGTATTGGGTGTACCAAACCGCTCAGGATGATGCTTGCCAGTAGTTACAGAATAGAACTGCTAGGGAATGGGCTGATTTTGGGTGTATTAGTTGCCCCCCATTTCCAAGGTTGGCTGGATGCTATATCGGGGCAAGTTTGGAAATTTGTTTGATACCAGTCTGAGTGCTCGGGGAAGCTGCCTCGGAGCTTCTGAGCCTGGCGAGTCCTCAGAAACTGGCCAAGAGTTGAGACTTAGCCTAGCTCGGAGTCTTTAAGTGCTCGGGAACTGACCGGGAGTTGAGACCCGGCCTAATTCGGAATCTTTTCTCGAATTAGCTCCCAGGATGGTTAGCTTCTACCCGTGAACCTTCGTCAAGGTTGTGGGTAAAAGAATTTGACCATGTTGGAAAAGCCGCCCTAAAGCGTATTGCTTTAGGGTCCTTTTATGTTAACTCCCCAGGATGGTTGTCTTCTGCCCAGCCAGCCTTCGCCAAGACTGTTGGGAGAAGAGCTTGACCATGTTGGTGGAGCCGACATAAATCACGTTGCTTTAGGATCTTTTTGCTCCTCTATCGTGGGCCAACCTAAGAGATTTTAGTCACCTCTATCGTCGGTGTGGACCTAAGTGGAGTTAATGCCTCTGAGTACTGTAGGAGCTCGGGTTGCCCAAGATTTTGACTTGGTTATCCGCGAGGCCTGTAGATACCCGGTGTGATTGCCTATTTAGTTCATTGCGCCGTCTTGGCCCCCAAGCTTTCGCTAAGACGAGGGTCTTACAGAGGCTATGACTGTAGGTAACCGACCTGGAACATGGTGGTTGTAGGGTCTTTTAAAGCTTGCCATCATCAGCCACCTAGGGGGTTTGCCCCCATCATCGGTAGGACCTAAGCAAAGCCGGTGCCTCGGGTGTGACCCCGAGGTCTTTCGTCTCGGGTGTGATCCCGAGGTCTTTTGTGCCTGGGTTCGGAGCCCGAGGTCTTTTGTGCCTAGGTTCGGAGTCCGAGGTCTTTTGTGCCTAGGTTCGGAGCCCGAGGTCTTTTGATGCCTCGAGGTTAGGCCCGAGGTCTTTGCATGCCTCAGGGTTAGGCCTGAGGTCTTTAGATGCCTCGGGGTTTGGCCCGAGGTCTTTGCAAGAGCTCTCTGACAATCGGTGTAGCCTCATGTGGTGATCAGGCAGGTACCACTGTTGTCGGGCTCATCTAGGCTGATGAAGACAGGGGGTCGAATCAGGATCGTCGGGCTCCTTATTTCTCTGTGCTAGAGGCAAAGTCGAAACTGCTTGATCCTGACCGATGTGAGCTGGAGGTCGGGTCGGGACTGCTGGACCCCGCTTGTTGTGAGCTGGAGGTTCGGTCGGGACTGCCAGACCCCACTTGTTGTGAGCTGGAGGTTGGGTCGGGACTGCCGGACCCCGCTTGTTGTGAGCTGGAGGTCTGGTCGGGACTGCCTGACCCGGACTGCTATGAACTGAATGAACTGTTAGAACTACCGGGCTGCTTTACATTGCTCTTCCCAGGCTGTTCTTGCTTCCTCTTACTGCTAGAAGGCTTGCCGCTCACTTGCCCGAGGCCTTTAGCCCTTAGGAATTCTTTAGCGTCAACATATCATCCAACCCTCTCAGAGAGTTCAACTAAGGTTTCTGGTCGGTTTCTGTGGAATGATGCAGCGCACTTGGTATGTTGAACTCCCGAGCAGAAGGCTATAATGGCGACTGTCTCATTCGGATTGCGGATTTAAAGCTTTTGCCAGTTGAACCGGTCGGTGAACTCCTTGAGGGACTCATTATTCCGTTGTTTGACCGTCAGTAGCTGCATGTCAGGCTTTGGCCATTCATGCATACCGATGAACTGGTTGATGAACTGCTTGCTGAGTTGCTTAAAATTGTTGACCGATCGGGGCTTCAAGGAGTAGAACCATTGGGCGGTCGGGCCTTTCAAAGTGCTGGGAAAGGCCAGGCAGTATAGCTCGTCGGCTTGGGTGGCCAGGGCCATCCGAGCCTTATAGGTCTGGACGTGGTCGACCGGGCTTCCCGAGCCGTTATAGGGATCTAGGCGAGGCTGTTTAAATTTGCGCAGGATAGCAAATCTCGTGATCTGGCTGGAGAACTGTGACTCTGTCTCGGTATTGGCCAGATCCAGAGCGCGATTTTGACCAAGCTTTTTGGTCACTCCGTCAATCTGCTTCTACAAGTCCTTGATTCAGGCTTCCACTCCTTCCCGATCGGTATCCGAGGGGTTGATCGGGTCGGTGGAAGAGACTTCTTCTTCATGGTGGTGTACTGTCCTCTGGGATCGGGCTTGGCTATGACGCTAGGTAATCGTTTGCCCAGGGCTACCTCGGCTCTTGACCAAGTGGCCCTGGGCCGATTCCCGGGCCATATGCTCCTGCCTCTCCGTTCAGGCTATACGCCTACCGCTGATGTCTATGGAATCCTCAATGCGAGGCTGGTTGACTCGGGTACGTTGTCTAGTCAAGATCAGTTCCCGACTGTACGCAACATTCCCGGGTGGTTTCCCGGCCACTGGAGGATTTGCTGCTGGGTCTGATGCTGGATCTTCAAGAGCTGTGTAAGGGCAGCAGTGATCTGCCCAGATGTCAGGACTGCTACAGTCGACGCCGGGGCCAAAAGAACATCCCGGTCAGAATGCTGTGCAGCCTTCTTACCCTTCTTCGGTGGCATGGCCATCAGTCAAGAGATTTGTTGATGAGAAGACTTGTCGTTTCCCACAGACGACGCCAAGATGATGATACCAAAATATGGTAAGAGTAAAGTAGAGCAGATTAAGGAGAAAGAGAGAGACTACTTTTTGTATGTGGTTCGGCCCTGTTAATGAAGGAACCTACGTCCACGGCTGTGTCTGAGCAGGTTCACTATACTGTAAAAGAGCCGGGGACCTGTGGTGAACCAACAAGTCTGGAGCTACCGTAGGGCGGCCGGGCATGTTGATGAATGCTATAGAGGTGCTGTGTAGACTGAAAAGTCGGCCCCTTCAATGGGGGGTGAGAGGTCTCTTTTATAGATGCAAGAGACCTACTCGTATAAGGATAAGGAAATATAATCCAATTCAAAGTGATTGGCATTAATTGTTGGGGCTTCCTAATTGGATTAGGAAACACTTTGTTCTTTCCATTAGTCTTCTAGTTTGAGTAGAAAACTACACGGAAAGCTCGAGATCATGCTTGTGGGCCCAGATGAGCTGTCCCTGCGGTGGGCTATGCCTGTGCAGTCTCCCCGACCTATTGGCCGAGTCGTGGATAAACCGCTCGGGAGGTATTGGGGGGACCAAACCGCTCGGGATGATGCTTGCCAGTAGTTGCAGAATAAAACTGCTCGTGAATGGGCTGATTTTGGGTGTATCACCTCACAATGGTTAAGAATCCCCCACAAATTGTTATAAATCCCCCACATTGGTTAAAAGTTACCCATAGTTTGTTAAGAATCCTCCACAATTCATAACAAACTGGGGCATTCTTTGGGGAATCCTTAATAAACTATAGGGGATCCTTAACAAATAGTGGGAGATTCTTAAAAATTTGTGGGGGATTCTTAACAAACTGTGGGGGATTTTTAGCAAATATGGGAAATAATGAACAAATATGCAACATGGCAGATGACAACTATTGTAGGGGAATCCCCCACAGTTGTAAATAATCCCCCACAGTTTGTCTAGAGTTCCCCACAAAGTGTGGGATATGGGGGATTCTTAACAAATTGTGGGGTATAATTAACAAACACGGGGAATGATAAATGTTAAGAATCTCTCACATTGGTTAAGAATCCCCCATATTCTATTAGAATCCTCCACAAATTGTTATAAATCCCCCATATTGGTTAAAAATCCCCCACAGTTTGTTATGGATCCCCCAGAGTGGTTAAGAGTTACCCACAGTTTGGTAAGAATCCCCCATATTCCATTAGAATCCTCCACAAATTGTTATAAATCCCCCACATTAGTTAATAATCCCCCATATTTTGTTATGAATCCCCCACAACTTGTTATGAATCCCCCACATTGGTTAAGAGTTACCCACAGTTTGTTAAGAATCCCCCATATTCCATTAGAATCCTCCACAAATTGTTATAAATCCCCCACATTGGTTAAGAATCCCCCGCAGTTTGTTATGGATCCCCCACTATGGTTAAAAGTTACCCACAGTTTGATAAGAATCCCCCATATTCCATTAGAATCCTCCACAAATTGTTATAAATCCCCCACATTGGCTAAGAATCCCCCACATTTTGTTATGAGTCCCCCACAGCTTGTTATGAATCCCCCACATTGGTTAAGAGTTACCTACAGTTTGTTAAGAATTCCCCATAATCCATTAGAATCCTCCACAAATTGTTATAAATCCCTCACAGTTTGTTATGAATCCCCCACATTGGTTAAGAGTTACCTACAGTTTGTTAAGAATCCTCCACAATTCATGACAAACTGGGGTATTCTGTGGGGGATCCTTGATAAACTGTAGGGAATCCTTAACAAACAGTGGGGGATTCTTTAAAATTTGTGGGGGATTCCTATCAAACTGTGGAGAATTTTTAGCAAATATGGAGAATAATGAACAAATATGCAACATGGGAGATGACAACTATTGTAGGGGAATTCTCCATAATGTAAAGAATCCCCCACAGTTTGTCTAGCTTTCCCCACAAATTGTGAGATATGGGGAATTCTTAACAAACTGTGGGGTATAATTAACAAACATGGGGAATGTTGAACAAATTATTAAGAATCCGTCACATTGGTTAAGAATCCCCCATATTCTATTAGAATCCTCCACAAATTATTGTCAATCCCCCACATTGGTTAAGAATCCCCCATAGTTTGTTAAGAATCCCCCACATTGGTTAAGAGTTACCACAGTTTTTTAAGCTCCACAATTCATAACAAACTGGGGTATTCTGTAATCATGTCAGGAAGCAACCCATTAATATAAAGGACAAGAAGCTAACTGTTGGACAACAAAAAGTAAAATTCATTTTAGAAAAATTACTCATCAAATTCTGCACTTAAAGAGATGAGTAAGATTATGGCATTATGAAATTACAAAATTTTTAAAACATCTTCAACCAAAATGGGTCAAAATCAGAGCAAGAGAGAGAGAGAGAGAGGGAGAGAGAGAGAGAGATAAGTTTCAAGAAAAAAGGGGAGTGGCGGCGGCAAAGAGGGGGGAGAGAGAGAAAAGATGAAGAAAGGGGAAACAAAGAGAAGACTTACTCACCGACGGTGATGGCGGCGTGGTCCTTCGACGGTGACAGGGACGGCTCACTGGCGATGGATCCGAGTCAGGGTCGGTTGGCTTGGGGTTCTTTCTTCACAGACGCTATGGGTTATTGGAGGGATTTGGGATTTGAGGTTTTATGTGGGGTGTGGGTCCCACAGAGGTTTTAATTTTTTTGCTTAGCTATCACTGCTGGTCATTTAGTTTGTATATGTATCATTTAAAAAACAATAATGCTAGGTATACAAACTTTTCTACACACTTTTTGAAAAGTGTGTGCGTATAGTAGTGCTCTTTAAAAAACAACAATACTAGAGTGGCAAACACTTACAAACACACTCTATCTCTCTCCTGGGTAGCACTATGGGATCCACTAAAATTATCTGAACCCCACAGTGCCACCAAGGAGAGAGATAGAGTATGCTCGTAAAAAGTGTTCCACGAAGAATAGTATACTCAACGAAGTATTAAATACTACACGGAGTAAAAAAAAACTCTGAAAGAATACTCCACGAAGTATTTAATAAGACATGGAGTAAAAAACTCTAAAAGAATACTCCATAAAGTTTTACTATTCCATGTGCCTTATTACACTTCGTGGAGTATTCTGTCTGAGTTGTTTACTCCATGTAACATACTATACTTCATGGAGTATACTAACAATAATTCTAAAAAATTTCTAGGGTTACAAACATGAATCTCTCTCCCAGGGTGGCACTGTGGGATCCGCTGAAATTATCTGTACCCCACAGTGCCACTTTAGGTATACTCCATGAAGTATAATATACTCCACCAAGTATTATGTGGAGTGTTCTTTTTGGGTTTGACACTGCATGTATTATACTATACTTCGTGGAGTATACTATATTTCGTAGAATAAATAATACTCCAAGAAGTATTGTGGGTTTTTTTCTGGATCCCCCACAGTTTCTTAATAAACTCTGGGGGATTCGTAACAATTTATGGGGGATTCTTAACCAACTGTGGGAGATCCATAACAATTTATGAGGTATTCTTATGTGATATCGTGGATTGTTAACAAATTTTAGGGGATTCATAACCAATGTGGAAGATTCATAACAAACTGTGGGGGATTATTAACAAACTATGGGGGATTCTTTACCAATGTAGGAGATTCTTAACAAACTGTAGGGGATTCTTAATCAATGTGGGGGGATACATAACATTTTGTGGAGGATTCTTATGCCATACGGGGGATTCTTAACCAATGTGGAAGATTCTTAACAATTTGTTAAGAATCCATCACATTTGTCCAAAATCCCCTACAATATTTGTCATCTCCAATATTGCACATTTGTTCATTTTTCCCCATATTTGTTAATAATCCCCTACATTGGTTAAGAATCCCCCACAGTTTGTTAAGGATTTCCCCTCCCATAATTTGTTAAGAATCCCTCATATCCTAAAAGAATCCCCCCACAGTTTCTTATGAATCTTCCATATAGCATAAGAATGTGAGGGGTCCTTAACAAACTGTGGGGGAATTCATAACAAGTTATGGGGAATTCTTAAACAACTATGGGAGATCCTTAACAATTTGTGGGGCATTCTCATGCGATATCGTGGATTGTTACAAAATATGGGGGATTCTTTACCAATTTGGGGGATTCATAACAATTTGTGGGAGATTCTTAACAAACTGTGGGGAATTAATAACCAATGTGGGGGATTCTTATGCAATATGGGGGATTGTTAACCAATGTGGGGGATATTTAACAAATTATGGGAGATTCTTTACCAATGTGGGAGATTCATAACAATTTGTGGGGGATTGTTAACCAATGTAGGGGATGCATAACAAGTTGTGGAGGATTTTCATGCAATACGGGGGATTCTTAAGCGATGTGGAGGATTCTTAACAAATTGTTAAGAATCCATCACATTTGTCCAAAATCCCGTACAATAGTTGTCATCTCCCATATTGCACATTTGTTCATTATTCTCCATATTTGTTCACAATCCCCCACATTGGTTAAGAATCCCCTACAGTTTGTTAAGGATCCCACCCCCCCACAGTTTGTTAAGGATCCCCCATATCCCATAACAATCCCCTACAGTTTCGTATGAATCTTCCATATGACATAAGAAAGTGAGGGATCCTTAGCAAACTGTGGGAGATTCATAACAATTTGTGGAGGATTCTTATACACTATGGGGAATTCTTAACCAATGTGGAGGATTCTTAACAATTTGTTAAGAATCCATCATATTTGTCCAAAATCCCCTACAATAGTTGTCATCTCCCATATTGCACATTTGTTCATTATTCAAATGATGCATAGCATTTTCAAGAGATATAATCATATAACTAAGCTCCCGCATTCAAATGTAATGAATGCAAGATCATCAACATTTGGACATTTCCACCAATATTTGGACATTAGGAGCATTATTTAGGAACAGAACGAACGAATCTGGACATTCATAATGTCCAATTATTTTCTTATATTGTTCAAATATCTTATGTGAATGTTCCAAATGTGTTTCCTAATTTTCAAATTTGCCAATAATATTTTGAATGTCCAAACTTGTTTACAGAGTGTCCAACGTTGTTCTATGAATGTCCAAATTTTCTTTTTATGTTCAAATATTGATTATCAATGTGCAAATGTCGCCGGGAATGTGCAAGTTGGTTCTTTCAATATTTGAACTTAACCTCAGAATGTGTTCTTTAAGTGTCCAACTCATTTCCTGTAAATGGCCTAATATAACCTGGGAATGTCCAAATATCTTTTGTAAAGGTCCAAACTTTGTTCTTTATGTTCAAATATTGATTATCAATGTGCAAATGTAACAAGCACTTGACATGGGACATGTCTTCCTTGCACTATAACAAGTATTATGGTTCATCTGCAATGTTACGTGTGCACATTGATAATCAATATGCACACGTAATCTTTTACGTGTGCACACGTAATCTTTAATTTGTTCACACGATATAAAACAAGGAATTCATTCATAAATGTTTTTGTTCATATC
Organism: Hydrangea macrophylla; assembly: GCA_033977485.1. Taxonomy (NCBI): domain Eukaryota; kingdom Viridiplantae; phylum Streptophyta; class Magnoliopsida; order Cornales; family Hydrangeaceae; genus Hydrangea; species Hydrangea macrophylla. The sequence goes on from CM066999.1 coordinate 112,774,116, forward strand.
ATGTGAATGAATTAAAGATTACGTGTGCACGAATGACATTGTTCACACGTAAATCTCAGTGTACATATGCTCAGGTAATCGTTCATTGGCCAGATCGTGTGAACGAATGAAAGATTACATGTGCACGATTTATATCGTTCACACGAATGTTTCTGTCGATCACACGTTATAGGCATTGAATTCAATATCCAACAAACTTTAATGCTACTAATGTCCAAATATGGCATCTTATTATCCAAACTTATTTATCGAATGTCCACATTTATTTTTTAATGTCCAATCATATTTTTGAATTTGCTGTGAATGTTCCAACTATGTTTCCTAATTTTCAAACTTGTTCTTTCAATGTCCAACTCTATTTCCAAAATGTTCAAAGTGAACCTGTGAATTCCCAGGTGACAGTGTGAAATGGTAGCATTTTGTATTAGTTATTGGTGATGAGATTACATCAACCTTTGACAGTCCTGAATCAGTTAAGCTTGGGCACTGCAAGCTCATTGAGGAAATTATGATTGGCGAGGACAAGTTGATCCATTTCTCTGGTGTTGATATCGGTCATGCCTTCCTTGCATTGTAACAAGTATAGTACTTTGATTACTGGGCGATGCAGATAAATTCAAGTCAGACTTGATGATTGCAATGACTACTTTGAGTTCAAAAACACTTTTCCAGGACAAGGAACATTTTACAAAATTGTCAGTTGATGCTGTTATGAGCATGCTAATTTTGATGGTATTGAGCGTAGAGGTGTCAAACGCCTCGGGCTCGAGCCCGGCATGATTTTTCGGACCAAAAGCCCGGTCCAGCCTACGAGGCCCTATTCATTACATCTGGTCTGGGGAAGACACCCCCAATGTTGTCCACGACCTGGCCCAAAGCCCGCCAAGCCCTGAGCCAAATCATGAAGAAGATGGAAGTGGCCTACTAGCCCAGCCCAGAGTGGAGTCTGGCCATCGGTCCAAAAACTGTTGATTGTTTATTTATTGACTATGCACATAATAGTAGTGCGTATCGGTTTCTTGTACATAAATCGGAAAACCAAGATATACACAAGAACACGATCATGACAAACTGTAGGGGATCCTTAACCAATGTGGGGGATTGTGAACAAATATGGGGAATTATGAACAAATGTGCAATATGGGAGATGCCAACTATTGTTCGAGATTTTGGACAAATGTGATAGATTCTTAACAAATTGTTAAGAATCCTCCACATTGCTTAAGAATCCCCCATATTGCAAGAGAACTCCCCACAAATTGTTATAAATCCCCCATTTTTATTAAAAAAATCCCCATATTGGTTAAGAATTATGGATTCTTAACAATCCTATTGGTTAAGAATCCCCCACATTGGTTATGAATCCCCTACAGTTTGTTAAGAATCTCCCACATATTGTTATGAATCCACCACATTGGTAAAGAATCCCCCACATTTTGATAAGAATCCACGATATGGCATGACAATCCCCCATAAATTGTTAAGGATCTCCCACAGTTGGTTAAGAATTCCCCACAACTTGTTATGAATCCCCCACAGTTTGTTAAGGATCCCTCACATTCTTATGCTATATGGAAGATTCATAAGAAACTGTGGGGGATTCTTATGGGATATGAAGGATTCTTTACAAACTGTGGGGGGGATCCTTAGCAAACTGTGGGAGATTCTTAATTAATGTGGGGGATAATTAATAAATATGGGGAATAATGAACAAATGTGTAATATGGGAGATGACAAATATTGTAGAGGATTTTGGACAAATGTGATGGATTCTTAACAAATTGTAAAGAATCCTCCACATTGGTTAAGAATCCCCCGCATTGCATAAGAATCCTCCATAAATTGTTATGAATCCATCCACATTGATTAAGAATCCCCCACAGTTTGTTAAGAATTCCCCACATTAGTACAGAATCCCCCATAGTTTGTTGATAATTCCCCACAATTTGTTATGAATCTTCCACATTGGTTATGAATCTCCCAAAATTTGTTAACAGTCCACAATATCAAATAAGAATACCCCTTGTTAAGGATCTCCCACAAATTGTTACGAATCCCCCAGAGTTTGTTAAGAAACTGTGGGGGATTTTAAGCAAATATGGGGAATGATGAACAAATATGTAATATGGGAGATGACAACTATTGTAGGAAAATCCCCCATAATTGTAAATAATCCCCCACAGTTTGTCTAGAGTTTCCCATAAACTGTGGGATATGGGGGATTCTTAACAAACTGTGGGGTATAATTAACAAATATGGGGAATGATGAATAAATTGTTAAGATCCCTCACATTGGTTAAGAATCCTCCATATTCCATTAGAATCCTCCACAATTTGTTAAGAATCCCCCACATTGGTTAATAATCCCCCATAGTTTGTTATGAATCGCCCACATTTTGTTAAGAATCCCCTACATTAGTTAAGAATCCCCCACAGTTTGTTATGAAACCCCTACATTGGTTAAGAGTTACCCATAGTTTGTTAAGAATCCTCCATAATTCATAACAAACTGGTGTATTCTGTGGAGGGATCCTTAATAAACTGTAGGAGATCCTTAACAAACAATAGGGGATTCTTAACCAATGTAGGGGATTCTTAACAAACTGTGGGGGACTATGGGGAGCTCTTTACCAATGTGGGGCGGGGGATTCTTTACCAATGTGGGGTTTCTTATCAAACTAGATTAGTTCTTGGCATGGCCTCTACAGGAGCAGGAAGGGGTAAAGAAGTCATGTACAATAAGAGATTATTCAACCAAGAGAAGGTAATGGATTCTGGGTTGGCCACTGATGATCAGTATAATGTCTATGATAAGGGGCTTGTTGCGTTTGCACCCTCAAACCATTACTTTATGTATGAGACATTGACATTTTAATATATGGATATCAGCTATACATTTCATTGTGTATTCGTGTATGTATGAGATACATACAAGTGAGATATGAATTACTATTCTTTGATACTTAGAACTTATCACAGTGGATGGTGAGACTGGAAATCTCATCAGGTATACACTGTAGCATGATTAACTACCATTGGATGGAGTGATGAATCTTAATCACCAGAGTATGACTCTTAGTTAATATGCTAGTGCTTATAGTACATTGACGGACCTGAGCTTTCCTATTGACACTCAAGATTGTCAAACAGTCGATAGGAACTCATAACTTGTATAAAGTACGTGTTCTCAATCTTGAGACAATTATGAACACAGACTGTGGATATGCTTTGACTTACCAATCAATGAGATCTATAGAAGATCAACACCTGGGTATCTTGGGTATGTCATGTTCATAGGGTTGTAAACATATATTGTGAAAATAGAATCTACCCTCTGATTCTGAGTAAGCATTCCCTTGAGAATGCCACCAAGTTGATTATGAGAACTGTAGTCTTGTTGATAAGTAGTTATCAACATGTTTAGTAATCATGAGAGGTGAATGGGACTCTAGGAATACAAGAAGTAATCATGATTCAGGTTGACTGTAACAGTTATCCGACTACCTGAATATGATTACGAATGCTGAAGGTAGAGGGACATTAGTGCACCATACAAGTCTAGTTACCACTTCAGATATGTTCTTTTGCGTTGGAGTTCAGTTATCATTTTATAGTGGAGTAAACGTTAACTGATCAGTTGGTTAGTTTACTGATCAAAGAGTTTGGTCATGGGAATTGACAACTAGTCTGAGCCAACAATAAAGAGCCTAGGAGGTCCCATTCTTAGCTCAACTAGGATGCTTGGAAAAGCACATGCGGATGATGTCAAGACAGGTTCGATCGATTGAAGTCTGGATAAGTTCGATCGCTCGAAGGTGGCTCGATCGATCGAAGGTTTGATCGATCGAAGTCACTTCGATCGCTTGAACTTTAGGTCGGTTCTGGGAATCTATAAATAGGGCAGCTATATCCAGAAAAAAGAGTTCATCATTTTAGTACGCCAAAAGCTGCAGAAACTATTTTGAGAGCTCCCAAACCTTCTCTTTCCTCCTTATTAGAGATCTCACCATCTTTAGTCTTTCCGGGAAGCATCCGCTAGAGTCATAAGGGTGAAGACAACCTAGTGGAGGCTATTGTAGCATCAAGAAGGTTGAAGATTTTAGAATTGGGTTCAAGACACAAAACTATAACTCTTGCCCCATCTTAGTACGCATCTATGGAATTGACGAGTAGTAGATCATGGGCTACAAATAAGTTTTTAAAAACTTAATCTTTTCACTGCGTGTTTAAAATAACTTTTAAACCTGTTTTTCCTTCAATTGGTATTAGATCCAAGCTTGTTTGGATCTATAGATGCGTTTTGGAACACTAGTTTTGATTTGCATGTTGATTTTAGGACTATTTTCGAAATTGCATCGTCACAGATCTATTTTTGCAGTGTTTTCATAGCAGAATACAAATCTGTGAATGCATGGGATGCATGATGGGTTCGATCAATCAAGATCCTGCTGTTCTCAAGCGATCGAAGGACCTTCGATCGATCGAACTTGATTTTGTTCGATCGATTGAACTATGTTCGATCGATCGAGAATGATTTTCTGTCCAGGAGTACTTTTCATAGATTCAAAAGTTTATAAATTATACGTTTTAAATTTTAAATTATTCTGGAATTTTCTCAAATTATTCTGTGAAATTGAATGCTCAAGCGTTTGAACAATATTCAATCGATCGAAGGTTCGAGCGATCGAACGGTCTTCGATCGATCGAAATGTGATAGAGAAGTTAGATGCTATTTTAATGTTCTAAATCAGTGCATAAATAGTTTATGTAATGTGTAAATCAATTAAGGGTTCCAATGGATTAAATATCTATTTGTTATATATGTGGATGTGCGTATGACTAACCCTTTTGCAGCAAGATTAGTCTGATATCTCCCATGACACCAAGATCAATTATAAAGTATTGTATTGTTTGAGATTGGTGTATGCTGCATTTAATTTTGGTTTAGTTTTAAGACATGTGTAAAGGGTGCTGCGACTTCAATCCTACGAAAAGGAAAGTCGCACCGGTTTTCCTAGCCTTCTTTATTTTCTTCAAAAAAAGTATAGGAGCAATGTAATAGAATTAGAAAACCCTTGAAGATGGAGGAGCAAGCCGTTGTCCATGAATATGAAGCTGGAGGCGATCAAACCAAGAAGGAGGTTCTATGGAGATAGAGCTATGGGAGATAGAGGCATATGAATGCCTTTGTTTCAATTTTAGTTTTTTGTTTTATGTGCTTGGTTGTGATTGGCATTTAATTATATTATTACTACTTGTATGCACGTAAAACAAGTTTTCTAAGATAAAATTCAAAAATTATTTCAACACATTAGTAAACATTAGATGTTTATGGGTAATGTGTGGAAACAATTTTTTCAAAAGCAAAATCCTTTACTAATAAATCTAGGGGAGAGGGTCTTATTATAACACCCATGATCTTCCATTAACGGTTCATTGTAAGATGAGTAATGCATTCTGTGTCACCTCTCCAGGGGTGATCATTCCATACAGAGGGTACACTACTCATTGGCTACTAGATGTGAACTTCTTATGGATAGGATCAATCAGACGTGTTAGAGGGTGACCATCATACGGAGGCGTTATTTGAGGTGGTTGTGATTGGATCTTAGTTAATGGTATACACTAGCTAAGCTATGGATAAGGGATCCCACACTGGGCATTATTCAAAAACTTAGAGATCAAATAGGTTCGGGAGTCATAACTTGTTTTGCAAGAGTTGCATAGCGGACAAGTCATGATAAATCGAAAGATCAAACACTGACCACCACACCGAGGCTTTGTTCTTTTGTTTCGATATTCCGGCGACTTTGTTTTTAAAATGAGAGTTTTAAGGATTCTTTTATTTCATACTGTCAAAATCTGATATCTATATTTATTTTGTCTTTTGATTTTTTTTCAGTAAATCAGAATGTCTGGATCTACATTTAGTTCACTTGCCACCATACTCACTCAAAACAAGTTAACTGGAAATAACAACACAAAATGGAAACGAAAACTTGACATAATTTTAATTACGAAGGATCACATATATGTCCTCACTACCCCATGCCCCGAAGAACCCGCGGCAAATGATTTGGCAGCTGCCAGACGCAAGTTCGTTAAATGGAAGAAGTCGAATGGAATGGCCCGTTGTTACAATCTGGCCTCAATGGCTGGTGTGTTGCAACACCAATTCCAATCGAATAATTCTACCAGTGATATTATCGAATCCCTGAAAAAGATGTTTAAGTAGCATGGCAGGCCTGCCAGACAGGTAGCCATGTAGAAGATAATGAGTGCTAAGATGTCGGAAGGGACTCTAATTAAAGAACATGTTTTAAAAATGATTGGTTAACAAGCTGTGGGGATTTATAACAATTTATGGAGGATTCTAATGGAATATGGGGATTCTTAACAAGCTGTGGGTAACTCTCAACCACTATTGGGGATCCATAACAAACTGTGGGGGATTCTTAACCTATATGGGGGATTTCTAACAATTTGTGGAGCATTTTAATGGAATATAGGGGATTCTTAACCAATGTGAGGGATTCTTAACAATTTGTTCATCATTCCCCATGTTTGTCAATTATACCCCTACAGTTTGTTATGAATCCCCCATATCCCACAGTTTGTGGGGTACTCTAGACAAACTGTGGGGGGTTCTTTACAATTGTGGGATATTCCCCTACAATAGTTGTCATCACCCATGTTGCATATTTGTTCATTATTCCCTATATTTGTTAAAAATCCCCCAAAGTTTGTTAAGAATCTCCCACAAATTTTTAAGAATCCTCTACTGTTTATTAAGGATTCCCTACAGTTTATTAAGGATCTCCCACAGAATACCCCAATTTGTTATGAATTGTGGAGGATTCTTAACAAACTGTGGGTAATTCTTAACCACTATGGGTGATTCATAACAAACTGTGGGGGATTCTTAACCAATGTGGCAGATTTACAACAATTTGTGGAGGATTCTAATGGAATATGGGGGATTCTTAACCAATGTGAGGAATTCTTAACAATTTGATCAACATTCCCCATGTTTGTTAATTATACCCCATAGTTTGTTAAGAATCTTCCATATCTCACAGTTTGTGGAGGAATCTAGACAAACTGTGGGGATTCCTTACAATTGTGGGGAATTCCCCTACAATAGTTATCATCTCCCATGTTGCATATTTGTTCATTATTCTCCATATTTTCTAAAAATCCCCTATAGTTTGTTAAGAATCCCCACAAATTTTCAAGAATCCACAACTATTTTTTAAGGATTCCCTACAGTTTATCAAGGATCCCCCACAGAATACCCCAGTTTGTCATGAATTGCGGAGGATTCTTAACAAACTGTTGGTTAATCATAACCAATGTGGGAGATTCATAACAAACTATGAGAGATTTAAAACAATTTGTGGAGGATTTTAATGGAATATGGGAGATTCTTAATAAACTGTGGATAACTCTTAACCAATGTAGGGGATTCATAACAAACTGTCGGGGATTCTTTACCAATGTGGGGGATTTATAACAATTTGTGGAGGATTCCAATTGAATATGGGGAATTCTTAACAAACTGTAGGTAACTCTTAACAAATTTGGGGGATCCATAACAAACTGTGGGGGATTCATAACCAATGTGGGGGATTTATAACAATTTCTGGAGAATTCTAATGGAATATGGGGGATTCTTAAACAATGTGAGGGATTCGTAACAATTTGTTCATCATTTCCCATATTTGTTAATTATACCCCACAGTTTGTTAAGAATCCCCCATATCCCACAGTTTTGGGGGACTCTAGACAAACTGTGGGGGATTCTTTTCAATTATGGGGGATTCCCCTACAATAGTTGTCATCTCCCATGTTGTATATTTGTTCATGATTCCCCATATTACCAAAACTCCCCCACAGTTTGTGAGGAATCCCCCTCAAATTTTTAAAAATCCCCCAATGTTTGTTAAGGATCCCCTATAGTTTATTAAGGATCCCCCATAGAATACCCCAATTTGTTATGAAGTGTGGAGGATTCTTAACAAACTATGGGTAACTCTTAACCAATGTGGGGGATTCATAACAAACTGTGGGGGATTCTTAACCAATGTGGGGGATCTATAACAATTTGTGCAGGATTCTAATTGAATATGGGGGATTCTTAACAATTTGTTCATCATTCCCCATGTTTGTAAATTATTCCCCACAGTTTGTTCTGAATCCCCCATTTCTCACAGCTTATGGGGGACTGTAGACAAACTGTGGGGAGATTCTTTAATTCCCCACAATAGTTGTCATCTCCCATGTTGCATATTTGCTAAAAAAAATACCCCACAGTTTGTAAAGAATCCCCCACAAATTTTTAAGAATCATCCACTATTTGTTAAGGATCCCATACAGTTTATCAAGGATCCCCAACAGAATACCCCAGCTTGTTATGAATTGTGAAGAATTCTTAAGAAACTGTGGGCAACTCTCAACCAATGTGGGGATTCACAACAAACTGTGGGGGATTCTTAACCAATGTGGGGGATTCACAACAATTTGTGGAGGATTCTAATGAATTATGGGGGATTCTTAACCAATGTGAGGGATTCTTAACAATTTGTTCAACTTTCCCCATGTTTGTTAATTATACCCCACAGTTTGTTAAAATCCCCCATATGTCACAATTTGTGGAGGAATCTAGACAAATTGTGGGGATTCCTTACAATTGTGGAGAATTCCCCTACAATAGTTGTAATCTCCCATGTTGCATATTTGTTCATTATTCCCCATATTTGCTAAAAATCCCCCACAATTTGTGAAAATCCCCCACAAATTTCTAACAATCTACCACTGTTTGTTAAGGATCCCCTACAGTTTATCAAGTATCCCCCATAGAATACCCCAGTTTGTCATGAATTGTGGAGCATTCTTAACAAACTGTGGGTAACTCTTAACCAATGTGGGAGATTCATAGCAAACTGTGAATGATTTAAAACAATTTGTGGAGGATGCTAATGGAATATGGGGGATTCTTAACAAACTCTGGGGAACTCATAATAACTGTAGGAGATCCATAACAAACTGTGGGGATTCTTCACCAATGTGGGGGATTAGTAACAATTTCTGGAAGATTCTAATGGAATATGGGAGATTCTTAACCAATGTGAGGGATTCTTAACAATGTGCTCATCATTTTTCATATTTGTTAATTATACCCCATAGTTTGTTAAGAATCCCCCATATCCCACAGTTTGTGGGGGGACTCAAGACAAACTATGTGGGATTCTTTTCAATTATAGGGGATTCCCCTACAATAGTTGTGATCTCCCATGGTTCATATTTGTTCATTATTCCCCATATTTGCAAAAACTCCCCCACAGTTTGTGAGGAATCCCCCACAAATTTTTAACAATCATCCACTATTTGTTAAGCATCCCCTAAAGTTTATCAAGGATCCCCAACAGAATACCCCAGTTTGTTATGAATTGTGGAGGACTCTTGATAAACTGTGGGTAACTCTCAACCAATGTGGGGGATTCACAGCAAACTGTGGGGGATTCTTAACCAATGTGGAAGATTTACAACAATTTGTGGAGGATTCTAATGGAATATGGGGGATTCTTGACCAATGTGAGAGATTCTTAACAATTTGTTCAACATTTCCCATGTTTGTTAATTATAGCCCACAGTTTATTAAGAATCCCCCATATCTCACAGTTTGTGGAGGAATCTAGACAAACTGTGGGGAATTTCTCTACAATAGTTGTCATCTCCCATGTTGCATATTTTTTCATTATTCCCCATATTTGCTAAAAATCCTCAACAGTTTGTTAAAATCCCACACAAATTTTAAAAAATCTACCACTATTTTGTTAATGATCCCCTATAATTTATCAAGGATTCCCCACAGAATACCCCTGTTTGTCATGAATTGTGGAGGATTATTAACAAACTGCGGGTAACTCTCAACCAATGTGGGAGATTCATAACAAACAGTGAGTGATTTAAAACAATTTGTGGAGGATTCTAATGGAATATGGGGAATTTTTAACAAACTGTGTGTAACACTTAACTGTGGGGGATCCATAACTAACTGTGGGGGATTCTTAACCAATGTAGGGGATTTGTAACAATTTCTGGAAGATTTTAATGGAATATGGGGGATTCTTAACCAATGTGAGGGATTCTTAACAATTTGTTCATCATTTCCATATTTGTTAATTATACCCCACAGTTTATTAAGAATCCCCAATATCCCACAGTTTGTGTGGGACTCTAGAGAAACTGCGGGGGATTCTTTTCAATTATGGGGGATTCCCCTAAAATAGTTGTCATCTCCCATGTTGCATATTTGTTCATTATTCCCCATATTTGCCAAAACTCCCCCACAGTTTGTGAGGAATCCCCCACAAAATTTTCAGAATCTCCCACTATTTGTTAAGGATCCCCTACAGTTTATTAAGTATCCCCCCATAGAATACCCCATTTTTTTATGAAGTGTGGAAGATTCTTAGCGAGCTATGGGTAACTTTTAACAAATGTTGGGAATTCATAACAAACTGTGGGGGATTCTTAACCAATGTGGGTGATTTATAACAATTTGTGGAGTATTCTAATAGAATATGGAGGATTCTTGACCAATGTGAGGGATTCGTAACAATTTGTTCATCATTCCCCATGTTTGTTAATTATACCCCACAGTTTCTTAAGAATCCTCCATATCTCACAGTTTGTGGAGGACTGTAGACAAACTATGGGCGATTCTTTTCAATTGTGGGTAATATTCCAACAATAGCGGTCATATCCTATGTTGCATATTTTTTCATTATTCCCCATATTTGCTAAAAATCCCCCACAATTTGTCAAGAATTCCCCATAAATTTTTTAGAATCATCCACTATTTGTTAAGCATCCCTACAGTTTATCAAGGACCCCCCCCCCCCCCCCCCCCACAGAATACCCCAGTTTGTTATGAATTGTGGAGGATTTTTAAGAAACTATGGGTAATTCTCAACCAATGTAGGGGATTCATAACAAACTGTGGTGGATTTATAACAATTTGTGAAGGATTCTAATGAAATATGGGGGATTCTTAACCAATGTGAGGGATTCTTAATAATTTTGCTCATCATTCCCCATGTTTATTAATTAAACCCCACAGTTTTGTTAAGAATCCCCTATATCCCACAATTTATGGGGGACTCCATACACCCTGTGGGGGATTCGTTACAATTGTGGAGGATTCCCCTACAATAGTTGTCATCTCCAATGTTGAATATTTGTTCATTATTAGCCATATTGCCATAACTCCCCCACAATTTGTGAGTAATCCCCCACAAATTTTTAAGAATCCTCCACTGTTTGTTAAGGATCCCCTACAGTTTATTAAGGATCCCCCATAGAATACCCCATTTTGTTATGAAGTGTAGAGGATTCTTAACAAACTATGGGTAACTCTTAACCAATGTGGGGGATTCATAACAAACTGTGGGGGATTCTTAACCAATGTGGGGGATTTATAACAATTTGTGCAGGATTCTAATGGAATATGGGGGATTCGTAACAATTTGTTCATCATTCCCCATGTTTGTTAATTATTCCCCCCAGTTTTTTCAGAATCCCCCATTTCTCACAACTTGTGGGGGACTATAGACAAACTGTGGAGAGATTCTTTACAATTGTGGGGAATTTTCCTACAATAGTTGACATCTCCCATGTTGCACATTTGTTCATTATTCTCCATATTTGCTAAAAAAATTCCCCACAGTTTGTAAAGAATCCTCCACAAATTTTTAAAAATCATCCACTATTTGTTAAGTATCCCTTACAGTTTATCAAGGATCCCCAACAGAATACCCCAATTTGTTATGAATTGTGAAGGGTTCTTAAGAAACTGTGGGTAACTCTCAACGAATGTGGGGATTCACAACAAACTGTGGGGGATTCATAACCAATGTGGGGGATTCACAACAATTTGTGGAGGATTCTAATGAAATATGGGGGATTCTTAACCCGTGTGAAGGATTCTTAACAATTTGTTCAACATTCCCCATAATTGTTAATTATACCCCACGGTTTGTTAAGAATCCCCCATATGTCACAGTTTGTGGAGGAATCTTGGAAAACTGTGGGGATTCCTTGCAATTGTAGGGAATTCCCCTACAATAGTTGTAATCTCCCATGTTGCATATTTGTTCATTATTCCCCATATTTGCTAAAAATCCCCCACAGCTTGTTAAAATCCCCCACAAATTTTTAAGAATCTACCACTGTTTGTTAAGGATCCCTACAGTTTATCAAGGATCCCCCACAGAATACCCCAGTTTGTCATCAATTGTGGAGGATTCTTAACAAACTGTGGGTAACTCTTAAACAATGTGGGAGATTCATAACAAACTGTGAATGATTTAAAACAATTTGTGGAGGATTCTAATGGAATATGGGGGATTCTTAACAAACTCTGGGTAACTCTTAACAACTGTGGGAGATCCATAACAAACTGTGGGGGACTCTTAACCAATGTGTGGGATTTGTAACAATTTCTGGAAGATTCGAATGGAATATAGGGGATTCTTAACCAATGTGAGGGATTCGTAACAATTTGTTCATCATTTCCCATATTTGTTAATTATAACCCACAGTTTGTTAAGAATCCCCCATATCCCATATTTTGTGGGGGACTCTAGACAAACTATGGGGGTTCTTTTCAATTAAAGGGGATTCCCCTACAATAGTTGTGATCTCTCATGTTGCATATTTGTTCATTATTCCCCATATTTGCCAAAACTCCCCCACAGTTTGTGAGGAATCCCCCACAAAATTTTAACAATCATCCACTATTTGTTAAGGATCCCCTATAGTTTATCAAGTATCCCCAACAGAATACCCCAGTTTGTTACGAATTCTGGAGGATTCTTAAGAAACTATGGGTAACTCTCAACCAATGTGGGGGATTCATAGCAAAATGATGGGGATTCTTAACCTATGTGGGGGATTTACAACAATTTGTAAAAGATTCTAATGGAATATGGGGGGTTCATGATCAATGTGAGGATTCTTAACAATTTGTTCAACATTCCCCATGTTTGTTAATTATACCCCACTGTTTCTTAATAATCCCCCATATCTCATAGTTTGTGAAGGAATCTATACAAACTGTGGGGATTCCTTACAATTGTGGGAAATTCCCCTACAATAGTTGTCATCTCCCATGTTGCATATTTGTTCATTATTCCTCATATTTGCCAAAACTCCCCCACAGTTTGTTAGGAATCCCCCACAAATTTTTAAGAATCCCCCACTATTTGTCAAAGATCCCCTACAAATATTAAGTATCCCCCCATAGAATACCCCATTTGTTATTAAATGTAGAAGATTCTTAATAAACTATGGGTAACTTTTAACCAATGTGGGGGATTCATAACAAATTGTGGGGGGATTCTTAAACAATGTGGTGGATTTATAACAATTTGTGGAGTATTCTAATAGAATATGGAGGATTCTTGACCAATGTAGGGATTCTTAACAATTTGTTCATAATTTGCCATGTTTGTTAATTATACCCCACAGTTTCTTAAGAATCCCCCATATCTCACAGTTTATGGAGGACTGTAGACAAACTATAGGCGATTCTTTACAATTGTGGGGAATATTCCAACAATAGCTGTCATATCCTATGTTGCATATTTAAAATCCCCCACAATTTGTTAAGAAATCCCCATAAATTTTTTAGAATCATCCACTATTTGTTAAGTATCCCTACAGTTTATCAAGGATCCCCCACAGAATACCCCTGTTTATTATGAATTGTGGTGGATTCTTAAGAAACTCTGGGTAACTCTCAATCAATGTAGGGGATTCATAACAAACTGTGAGGGATTTATAACAATTTGTGAAGGATTCTAATGAAATATGGGAGATTCTTAACCAATGTGAGGGATTCTTAATAATTTGCTCATCATTCCCCATGTTTATTAATTAAACCCCACAATTTTGTTAAGAATCCCCCATATCCCACAATTTATGGGGGACTCTAGACAACCTAATGGGGGATTCGTTACAATTGTGGAGGATTCCCCTACAATAGCTGTCATCTCCAATGTTGAATATTTGTTCATTATTCCCCATATTACCAAAACTCCCCCACAGTTTGTGAGTAATCCCCCACAAATTTTTAAGAATCCCCCACTGTTTGTTAAGGATCCCCTACAGTTTATTAAGGATCCCCCATGGAATACCCCATTTTGTTATGAAGTGTGGAGGATTTTTAACAAACAATGGGTAACTCTTATCCAATGTGGGGGATTCATAACAAACTGTGGGGGATTCTTAATCAATGTGGGGGATTTATAACAATTTGTGGAGGATTCTAATGGAATATGGGGGATTCTAAACAATTTGTTCATAATTCCCCATGTTTGTTAATTATTCCCCACAGTTTGTTCAGAATCCCCCATTTCTCACAGCTTGTGGGGGACTATAGACAAACTGTGGGGAGATTCTTTACAATTGTGGGGAATTTTCCTACAATAGTTGACATCTCCCATGTTGCATATTTGTTCATTATTCTCCATATTTGCTAAAAAAAAATTCCCCACAGTTTGTAAAGAATCCTCCACAAATTTTTAAAAATCATCCACTATTTGTTAAGTATCCCCTACAGTTTATCAAGGATCCCCAACAGAATACCCCAATTTGTTATGAATTGTGAAGGGTTCTTAAGAAACTGTGGGTAACTCTCAACGAATGTGGGGATTCACAACAAACTGTGGGGGATTCATAACCGATGTGGGGGATTCACAACAATTTGTGGAGGATTCTAATGAAATATGGGGGATTCTTAACCAATGTGAGTGATTCTTAACAATTTGTTCAACATTCCCCATAATTGTTAATTATACCCCACGGTTTGTTAAGAATCCCCCATATGTCACAGTTTGTGGAGGAATCTTGGAAAACTGTGGGGATTCCTTGCAATTGTAGGGAATTCCCCTACAATAGTTGTAATCTCCCATGTTGCATATTTGTTCATTATTCCCCATATTTGCTAAAAATCCCCCACAAATTTTTAAGAATCTACCACTGTTTGTTAAGGATCCCTACAGTTTATCAAGGATCCCCCACAGAATACCCCAGTTTGTCATGAATTGTGGAGGATTCTTAACAAACTGTGGGTAACTCTTAAACAATGTGGGAGATTCATAACAAACTGTGAATGATTTAAAACAATTTGTGGAGGATTCTAATGGAATATGGGGGATTCTTAACAAACACCGGATAACTCTTAACAACTGTGGGAGATCCATAACAAACTGTGGGGGACTCTTAACCAATGTGGGGGATTTGTAACAATTTCTGGAAGATTCGAATGGAATATAGGGGATTCTTAACCAATGTGAGGGATTCGTAACAATTTGTTCATCATTTCCCATATTTGTTAATTATACCCCACAGTTTGTTAAGAATCCCCAATCTTATTTTGTGGGGGACTCTAGACAAACTATGGGGGATTCTTTTCAATTATAGGGGATTCCCATACAATAGTTGTGATCTCTCATGTTGCATATTTGTTCATTATTTCCCATATTTGCCAAAACTCCCCCACAGTTTGTGAGGAATCCCCCACAAATTTTTAACAATCATCCACTATTTGTTAAGGATCCCCTATAGTTTATCGAGTATCCCCAACAGAATACCCCAGTTTGTTATGAATTGTGTAGGATTCTTAAGAAACTATGGGTAACTCTCAACCAATGTGGGGGATTCACAGCAAACTGTTGGGGATTCTTAACCTATGTGGGGGATTTACAACAATTTGTAAAAGATTCTAATGGAATATGGGGGGTTCTTGACCAATGTGAGGATTCTTAACAATTTGTTCAACATTCCCCATGTTTGTTAATTATACCCCACAGTTTCTTAATAATCCCCCATATCTCACAGTTTGTGAAGGAATCTATACAAACTGTGGGGATTTCTTAAAATTGTGGGGAATTCTCCTACAATAGTTGTCATCTCCCATGTTGCATATTTGTTCATTATTCCCCATATTTTCCAAAACTCCCCCACAGTTTGTGAGGAATCCCCCACAAATTTGTAAGAATCCCCCACTATTTGTCAAAGATCCCCTACAGTTATTAAGTATCCCCCCCATAGAATACCCCATTTTGTTATTAAATGTAGAAAATTCTTAATAAACTATGGGTAACTTTTAACCAATGTGGGGGATTCATAACAAATTTTGGGGGGATTCTTAAACAATGTGGTGGATTTATAACAATTTGTGGAGTATTCTAATAGAATATGGAGGATTCTTGACCAATGTGAGGGATTCTTAACAATTTGTTCATCATTCGCCATGTTTGTTAATTATACCCCACAGTTTGTTAAGAATCCCCCATATCTCATAGTTTGTGGAGGACTGTAGACAAACTATGGGCGATTCTTTACAATTGTGGGGAATATTCCTACAATAGCTGTCATATCCTATGTTGCATATTTAAAATCCTCCACAATTTCTTAAGAATTCCCCATAAATTTTTTAGAATCATCCACTATTTGTTAAGTATCCCTACAGTTTATCAAGGATCCACCATAGAATACCCATGTTTATTATGAATTGTGGAGGATTCTTAAGAAACTCTGGGTAACTCTCAATCAATGTAGGGGATTCATAACAAACTGTGGGGGATTTATAACAATTTGTGAAGGATTCTAATGAAATATGGGAGATTCTTAACCAATGTGAGGGATTCTTAATAATTTGCTCATCATTCCCCATGTTTATTAATTAAACCCCACAATTTTGTTAAGAATCCCCCATATCCCACAATTTATGGGGGACTCTAGACAACCTAATGGGGGATTCGTTACAATTGTGGAGGATTCCCCTACAATAGCTGTCATCTCCAATGTTGAATATTTATTCATTATTCCCCATATTACCAAACTCCCCCACAGTTTGTGAGTAATCCCCCACAAATTTTTAAGAATCCCCCACTGTTTGTTAAGGATCCCCTACAGTTTATTAAGGATCCCCCATGGAATACCCCATTTTGTTATGAAGTGTGGAGGATTCTTAACAAACAATGGGTAACTCTTATCCAATGTGGGGGATTCATAACAAACTGTGGGGGATTCTTAATCAATGTGGGGAATTTATAACAATTTGTGGAGGATTCTAATGGAATATGGGGGATTCTAAACAATTTGTTCATGATTCCCCATGTTTGTTAATTATTCCCCACAGTTTGTTCAGAATCCCCCATTTCTCACAGCTTGCGGGGGACTATAGACAAACTGTGGGGAGATTCTTTACAATTGTGGGGAATTTTCCTACAATAGTTGACATCTCCCATGTTGCATATTTGTTCATTATTCTCCATATTTGCTAAAAAAATTCCCCACAGTTTGTAAAGAATCCTCCACAAATTTTAAAAATCATCCACTATTTGTTAAGTATCCCCTACAGTTTATCAAGGATCCCCAACAGAATACCCCAATTTGTTATGAATTGTGAAGGGTTCTTAAGAAACTGTGGGTAACTCTCAACGAATGTGGGGATTCACAACAAACTGTGGGGGATTCATAACCGATGTGGGGGATTCACAACAATTTGTGGAGGATTCTAATGAAATATGGGGGATTCTTAACCAATGTGAGTGATTCTTAACAATTTGTTCAACATTCCCCATAATTGTTAATTATACCCCACGGTTTGTTAAGAATCCCCCATATGTCACAGTTTGTGGAGGAATCTTGGAAAACTGTGGGGATTCCTTGCAATTGTAGGGAATTCCCCTACAATAGTTGTAATCTCCCATGTTGCATATTTGTTCATTATTCCCCATATTTGCTAAAAATCCCCCACAGCTTGTTAAAATCCCCCACAAATTTTTAAGAATCTACCACTGTTTGTTAAGGATCCCTACAGTTTATCAAGGATACCCCACAGAATACCCCAGTTTGTCATGAATTGTGGAGGATTCTTAACAAACTGTGGGTAACTCTTAAACAATGTGGGAGATTCATAACAAACTGTGAATGATTTAAAACAATTTGTGGAGGATTCTAATGGAATATGGGGAATTCTTAACAAACTCCGGATAACTCTTAACAACTGTGGGAGATCCATAACAAACTGTGGGGGACTCTTAACCAATTTGGGGGATTTGTAACAATTTCTGGAAGATTCGAATGGAATATAGGGGATTCTTAACCAATGTGAGGGATTCGTAACAATTTGTTCATCATTTCCCATATTTGTTAATTATACCCCACAGTTTGTTAAGAATCCCCAATCTTATTTTGTGGGGGACTCTAGACAAACTATGGGGGATTCTTTTCAATTATAGGGGATTCCCATACAATAGTTGTGATCTCTCATGTTGCATATTTGTTCATTATTTCCCATATTTGCCAAAACTCCCCCACAGTTTGTGAGGAATCCCCCACAAATTTTTAACAATCATCCACTATTTGTTAAGGATCCCCTATAGTTTATCAAGTATCCCCAACAGAATACCCCAGTTTGTTATGAATTGTGTAGGATTCTTAAGAAACTATGGGTAACTCTCAACCAATGTGGGGGATTCACAGCAAACTGTTGGGGATTCTTAACCTATGTGGGGGATTTACAACAATTTGTAAAAGATTCTAATGGAATATGGGGGGTTCTTGACCAATGTGAGGATTCTTAACAATTTGTTCAACATTCCCCATGTTTGTTAATTATACCCCACAGTTTCTTAATAATCCCCATATCTCACAGTTTGTGAAGGAATCTATACAAACTGTGGGGATTCCTTAAAATTGTGGGGAATTCTCCTACAATAGTTGTCATCTCCCATGTTGCGTATTTGTTCATTATTCCCCATATTTGCCAAAACTCCCCCACAGTTTGTGAGGAATCCCCCACAAATTTGTAAGAATCCCCCACTATTTGTCAAAGATCCCCTACAGTTATTAAGTATCCCCCCATAGAATACCCCATTTTGTTATTAAATGTAGAAAATTCTTAATAAACTATGGGTAACTTTTAACCAATGTGGGGGATTCATAACAAACTGTGGGGGGATTCTTAACCAATGTGGTGGATTTATAACAATTTGTGGAGTATTCTAATAGAATATGGAGGATTCTTGACCAATGTGAGGGATTCTTAACAATTTGTTCATCCTTCGCCATGTTTGTTAATTATACCGCACAGTTTGTTAAGAATCCCCAATATCTCATAGTTTGTGGAGGACTGTAGACAAACTATGGGCGATTCTTTACAATTGTGGGGACTATTCCTACAATAGCTGTCATATCCTATGTTGCATATTTAAAATCCCCCACAATTTGTTAAGAATTCCCCATAAATTTTTTAGAATCATCCACTATTTGTTAAGTATCCCTACAGTTTATCAAGGATTCCCCACAGAATACCCCTGTTTATTATGAATTGTGGAGGATTCTTATGAAACTCTGGGTAACTCTCAATCAATGTAGGGGATTCATAACAAACTGTGGGGGATTTATAACAATTTATGAAGGATTCTAATGAAATATGGGAGATTCTTAACCAATGTGAGGGATTCTTAATAATTTGCTTATCATTCCCCATGTTTATTAATTAAACCCCACAATTTTGTTAAGAATCCCCCATATCCCACAATTTATGGGGGACTCTAGACAACCTAATGGGGGATTCGTTACAATTGTGGAGGATTCCTCTACAATAGTTGTCATCTCCAATGTTGAATATTTGTTCATTATTCCCCATATTACCAAAACTCCCCCACCACAGTTTGTGAGTAATCCCCCACAAATTTTTAAGAATCCCCCACTGTTTGTTAAGGATCCCCTAAAGTTTATTAAGGATCCCCCATGGAATACCCCATTTTGTTATAAAGTGTGGAGGATTCTTAACAAACAATGGGTAACTCTTATCCAATGTGGGGGATTCATAACAAACTGTGGGGGATTCTTAATCAATGTGGGGGATTTATAACAATTTGTGGAGGATTCTAATGGAATATGGGGGATTCTAAACAATTTGTTCATGATTCCCCATGTTTGTTAATTATTCCCCACAGTTTGTTCAGAATCCCCCATTTCTCACAGCTTGTGGGGGACTATAGACAAACTGTGGGGAGATTCTTTACAATTGTGGGGAATTTTCCTACAATAGTTGACATCTCCCATGTTGTATATTTGTTCATTATTCTCCATATTTGCTAAAAAAAAATTTCCCACAGTTTGTAAAGAATCCTCCACAAATTTTTAAAAATCATCCACTATTTGTTAAGTATCCCTTACAGTTTATCAAGGATCCCCAACAGAATACCCCAATTTGTTATGAATTGTGAAGGGTTCTTAAGAAACTGTGGGTAACTCTCAACGAATGTGGGGATTCACAACAAACTGCGGGGGATTCATAACCGATGTGGGGGATTCACAACAATTTGTGGAGGATTCTAATGAAATATGGGGGATTCTTAACCAATGTGAGTGATTCTTAACAATTTGTTCAACATTCCCCATAATTGTTAATTATACCCCACGGTTTGTTAAGAATCCCCCATATGTCACAGTTTGTGGAGGAATCTTGGCAAACTGTGGGGATTCCTTGCAATTGTAGGGAATTCCCCTACAATAGTTGTAATCTCCCATGTTGCATATTTGTTCATTATTCCCCATATTTTCTAAAAATCCCCCACAGCTTGTTAAAATCCCCCACAAAATTTTAAGAATCTACCACTGTTTGTTAAGGATCCCTACAGTTTATCAAGGATCCCCCACAGAATACCCCAGTTTGTCATGAATTGTGGAGGATTCTTAACAAACTGTGGGTCACTCTTAAACAATGTGGGAGATTCATAACAAACTGTGAATGATTTAAAACAATTTGTGGAGGATTCTAATGGAATATGGGGGATTCTTAACAAACTCTGGGTAACTCTTAACAACTGTGGGAGATCCATAACAAACTGTGGGGGACTCTTAACCAATGTGGGGGATTTGTAACAATTTCTGGAAGATTCGAATGGAATATAGGGGGTTCTTAACCAATGTGAGGGATTCGTAACAATTTGTTCATCATTTCCCATATTTGTTTATTATACCCCACAGTTTGTTAAGAATCCCCCATATCCCACATTTTGTGGGGGACTCTAGACAAACTATGGGGGATTCTTTTCAATTATAGGGGATTCCCCTACAATAGTTGTGATCTCTCATGTTGCATATTTGTTCATTATTCCCCATATTTGCCAAAACTCCCCCACAGTTTGTGAGGAATCCCCCACAAAATTTTAACAATCATCCACTATTTGTTAAGGATCTCCTACTGTTTATCAAGTATCCCCAACAGAATATCCCAGTTTGTTATGAGTTGTGGAGGATTCTTAAGAAACTATGGGTAACTCTCAACCAATGTGGGGGATTCACAACAAACTGTGGGGGATTCTTAACCAATGTGGGGGATTTACAACAATTTGCAAAGGATTCTAATGGAATATGGGGGGTTCTTGACCAATTATGAGGATTCTTAACAATTTGTTCAACATTCCCCATGTTTGTTAATTATACCCCACAGTTTGTTAATAATCCCCCATATCTCACCGTTTGTGAAGGAATCTAGACAAACTGTAGGGATTCCTTACAATTGTGGGGAATTCCCCTACAATAGTTGTCATCTCCCATGTTGCATATTTGTTTATTATTCCCCATATTTGCTAAAAATCCCCCATAGTTTGTTAAAATCCCCCACAAATTTTTAAGAATCTACTACTGTTTTGTTAATGATCCCCTATAGTTTATCAAGGATCCCCCACAGAATACCCCAATTTGTCATGAATTGTGGAGGATTCTTAATAAACTGCGGGTAACTCTTAACCAATATGGGAGATTAGTAACAAATTATGAGTGATTTCAAACAATTTGTGGAGGATTCTAATGGAATATGGGGGATTCTTAACAAACTCTAGGTAACTCTTAACAACTGTGGGGGATCCAAAACAAACTGTGGGGGATTCATAACCAATGTGGGGGATTTGTAACAATTTCTGGAAGATTCTAATGGAATATGGGGGATTCTTAACCAATGTGAGGGATTCTTAACAATTTGTTCATCATTTCTATATTTGTTAATATTACCCCACTGTTTGTTAAGAATCCCACATATCCCACAGTTTGTGGGGAACTTTAGACAAACTGTGGGGGATTCTTTTAAATTATAGGGGATTCCCCTACAATAGTTGTGATCTCCCATGTTCCATATTTGTTTATTATTCCCCATATTTGCCAAAACTCCCCTACAGTTTGTGAGGAATCCCCCACAAATTTTTAACAATCATCCACTATTTGTTAAGTATCCCCTATAGTTTATCAAGGATCCCCAACAGAATACCCCAGTTTGTAATGAATTGTGGAGGATTCTTAAGAAACTGTGGGTAACTCTCAACCAATGTGGGGGATTCACAGCAAACTGTGGAGGAATCTTAACCAATGTGGGGGATTTAAAACAATTTGTGAAGGATTCTAATGGAATATGGGGGATTCTTGACCAATGTTAGGATTCTTAACAATTTGTTCAACATTATCCATGTTTGTTAATTATACCCCACAGTTTTTTAATAATCCCCCATATCTCACAGTTTGTGGAGGAGTCTAGACACACTTTGGGGATTCCGTATAATTGTGGGAAAATCCACCTACAATAGTTGTCATCTCCCATGTTGCATATTTGTTTATTATTCCCCATATTTGCTAAAAATCCCCAACAGTTTATTAAAATCCCCCACAAATTTTTAAGAATCTACCACTGTTTTGTTAATGATCCCCTACAGTTTATAAAGGATCCCCCACAGAATACCCAGGTTTGTCTTGAATTGTGGAGGATTCTTAACAAACTGCGGGTAACTCTTAACCAATGCGGGAGATTCATAACAAACTATAAGGGATTTAAAACAATTTGTGTAGGATTCTAATGGAATATAGGGGATTCTTAACAAAATATGGGTAACTCTTAACAACTGTGGGGGATCCAAAACAAATTGTGGGAGATTCTTAACCAATGTGGGGGATTTGTAACAATTTCTGGAAGATTCTAATGGAATATGGGGGATTCTTAACCAATGTGAGGGATTCTTAACAATTTGTTCATCATTTCCATATCTGTTAATTATACTCCATAGTTTGTTAAGAATCCCCCATATCCCATCGTTTGTAGGGGACTTTAGACATGCTGTGGGGGGATTCTTTTCAATTATGGGGGATTCCCCTACAATAGTTGTCATCTCCCATGTTGCATATTTGTTCATTATTTCCCATATTATCAAAATCCCCCACAGTTTGTGAGGAATCCCCCACAAATTTTTAAGAATCCCCCACTGTTTGTGAAGGATCCCCTACAGTTTATTAAGGATCCCCCCATAGAATACCCCATTTTGTTATGAAATGTGGAAGATTCTTAACAAACTATGGATAACTCTTAACCAATGTAGGGGATTCATAACAAACTGTGGGGGATTCTTAACCAATGTGGGGGATTTAGAACAATTTGTGGAGGATTCTAATGGATTATGGAGGATTCTTGACCAATGTGAGGGATTCTTAACAATTTGTTCATCATTCCACATGTTTGTTAATTACACCCCACAGTTTGTTAAGAATCCCCCATATCTCACAGTTTGTGGAGGACTGTAGACAAACTGAGGGGGATTCTTTACAATTGTGGGGAATATTCCTACAATAGCTGTCATATCCTATGTTGCATATTTGTTCATTATTTCCCATGTTTGCTAAAAATTCCCCACATTTTGTTAAGAATCCCCCACAAATTTTTAAGAATCATCCACTATTTGTTAAGGATCCCCTACAGTTTATCAAGGATCCCTCACAGAATACCCCAGTTTGTTATGAATTGTGGAGGATTCTTAAGAAACTGTGGGTAACTCTCAACCAATGTGGGGGATTCATAACAAACTTGGGGGATTTATAACAATTTGTGAAGGATTCTAATGGATTATGGGGATTCTTAACCAATGTGAGGGATTTTTAACAATTTGCTCATCATTTCTCATGTTTATTAATTAAATCTTACAGTTTTGTTAAGAATCCCCCATATCCCATAGTATATGGGGGACTTTAGACAAACTGTGGGGGATTTGTTACAATTGTGGGGGATTTTCCTACAATAGTTGTCATCTCCCATCTTGCTTATTTGTTCATAATTCTCCATATTTGCTAAAAATCCCCACAGTTTGTTAAGAATCTCTCACAAATTTTTAAGAATCCCTGACTGTTTGTTAAGGATCCCCTACAGTTTCTTAAGGATCCCCTATGGAATACCCCAGTTTGTTATGAAGTTGAGGATTCTGAACAAACTGTGGGTAACTCTTAACCAATGTGGGGATTCTTAGCCAATGTGGGGGATTTGTAACAATTTGTGGAGGATTCTAACGGAATATAGGGGATTCTTTAACAATGTGAGGGGTTCTTAACATTCATCATTCCCTGTGTTTGCTAATTCTACCTCACAGCTTGTTAAGAATCGCCCATATCCCACAGTTTGTAGGGGACTCTAGACAAACTGTGGGGGATTATTTACAATTGTGAGGGATTCCCCTACAATAGTTGTCATCTACCATGTTGCATATTTGTTCATTATTCCCTATATTTACTAAAATCCCCTACAGTTTGTTAAGAATCCCTCACAAATTTTTAAGAATCCCCCACTGTTTGTTAAGGATCCCTACAGTTTTTTAAGGATCACCCAAAGAATACCCCAATTTGTTATGAATTATGGAGGATTTTTAACAAACTGTGGTTAACTTTTAACCAATGTGGGGGATTCATAACAAACTGTGGGGGATTTTTAACCAATGTTGGGGATTTATAACAATATGTAGAGGATTCTAATGGAATATGTGGGATTCATAACCAATGTGAGGGATTCTTAACAATTTGTTCATCATTCCCCATATTTGTTAATTATACCCCATAGTTTGTTAAGAATCCCCCATATCACACTGTTTGTGGGGGACTGTATACAAATTGTGGGGGATTCTTTACAACTGTGGGGGATTCCCCTATAATAGTTGTCATCTCTCATGTGGCATATTTGTTCCTTATTCCCCATATTTGCTAAAATCCCCCACAGTTTGTTAAAATCCCCTACAAATTTTTAAGAATCCCCCACTATTTGTTAAGGATCCCCTACAGTTTATTAAGGATCCCCCACAGAATACCCCATTTTGTTATGAATTATTGAGGATTCTTAACAAATTGTGGGTAACTCTTAACCAATGTGGGGGATTCATAACAATCTGTGGGGGATTCTTAACCAACTGTGGGCGATCCTTAACAATTTATGGGGTATTCCTATGTGATATCGTGGACTGTTAACAAATTTTGGGGTATTCATAACCAATGTGGAAGATTCATAACAAATTGTGGGGATTATTAACAAACTATGGGGGATTCTTTTACAATGTAAGGGATTCTTAGATCGCCAATTCTACCTGAGCTGCTGCCAGATTCAGGGCCACCGCCTTGGACTTTTCTCTCTCTCTACCGCTAGCGTGGACCTCTCATCGGCCAGTGCCGAGCTCTCTGTGGCAAGAGCGGCCTCCGCCGCAGCCTCCCTCTCAGCCAGCTCGGGTAGGGAGGATTCAGCCCCAGCCACCAAACAACTGGTCTAGCAAAGGAAACAGGAGCTGATCAGTCATTATAAACGGGGGGAAAGGTAAAGAAGAATGGAGGAATGGGGTAACAACTTACAAGATTGGAGAGGCTGTAAAGCCACCCGTCGAGTCCTTTAGGAGTAATCCCCTCGTACCTCTTGACCTGACTTGTAACCCGGATGTCAAAGTATTGTAACCCCTTGACAAAATGTTGCAACTTTGATGAATAAAAGTTGTAACCTAGTTACTTTGGATTGTAACTCCGTCATAGAATATTGTAACCCGTTCATAAAATGTTGAACGTAAAACTCGTAGTGACTTGTTATACGTACAATTGTCATGTAAGTGTTATTAATAAATGTTTAAGAAGTTCAAATACATATCCTCCGAAAGCTTTGCAAAATTATCATTAATCTGCATGTCCTGAAGCCCCCTACCATCTACCGCCTGACGTTTATCAAGTTTGAAATACATGGCAGGATTTTCTAATCCTGCTAGTCCTTCGACTATTACGATTCTCTCTTGATTTCCCTAGTGTTGAAGAACTGACCTCTGTCCTAGAAATAACACGATCGATACCTCAATAATCTGGCGCTCCCTGAAGCGGTCATAGAGCTTTGCTCTTATTGGTTGAATAATTTTGTACATATCAGCTGTCCCCATTTCCAAGGCTAAAGTGATGTTTCATCAGATGAGGGTTAGAAATCTGTACAGCTCGGGTAAACTACTCGGGGAACTGCTCGGGACTAGATCGATCGCCTTGGTCATTTGGGATGGTAAACATTATCCAAGACAAGATTATTTATTTTTAGTAAGGATATTTGTATTTTTAATAATTATTGTGGAGCCGCTTTTCGCTTTGGGGTTATAACCTCTGTCATTAATTGGGTGATTCGAGTATTTTATAACCTTGGTGACCAAATATTGTAACTATACCTCAAAATATTGTAACATGGACAAAATATATTGTAACATTATCCACCAGATATTGTAACTTGGTGACCACATATTGTAACCTTTGTGAGGTTACAATTAACTTTTGTGTATGCTTGAACCTTAATTAATTTTTGTATACTTTTTTATCAATAATATATAATAAGTATGTAAATACCAACAATATAGATTAAAAACAGTTATAATCAGTGACCTTTTATTCTTCCATCATGTGAATAATTTGGACAAATTGGGAGTTTCGGTTACTGAAAATAAATAATCTTGTCTTGGATAATGTTTACCATCACGAATGACCAAGGCGATCGGTCTAATCCCGAGCAGTTCCCCAAGTTGTTTACCCGAGCTGTACAGATTTCGAACCCTCATATGATGAAACATCACTTTACCCTTGGAAATGGGGACAGTTGATACTTACAAAATTATTTAACCAATAAGAGCAAAGCTCTATAACCGCTTTAGGGAGTGCCAGAAGCATCGATCGTGTTATTTCCAGGACAGAGGTCAGTGCTTTAACACTAGGGAAATCAAAAGAGAATGGTAATGGTCGAAGGACCAGCAGGATTAGAAAATTCCACCATGTATTCAAACTTGATAAACATCAGGCGACAGATGGTAGGGGGCTTCAGGACATGCAGATTAATGATAATTTTGCAAAGCTTTTGGAGGATATGTATACTGCAGAACAGAATGCCCGAGAGGCTATTGCCATGCGCTCAAAGGTTCAAAAGGAGATGATGATGAAGGAGAATGAAAGAAAGGAACAAGAGTTGCGTGCTCTAGCTCAAAAGGCGAGATCGGAGAAAACTGGTGCTCCTGCAGCGGCAGTTCTGGTGCCTTTTGACAAAAATATAACGCGTGACAATGATACGAGGGTGGATTACGAGCGTGCTAAAGAGTAACATGTTCGAGTTAAATAGTAACACGGTATACTATATGTTTATTAGACATGTAACTGTTAGTAACCACGCAATAAATGTTTTAAAAGAAAAGCATTGGACAAATTGGGAGTTTCTGTTACTGAAAATAAATAATCTTGTCTTGGATAATGTTTACCATCCCAAATGACCTAGGTGGCTTCAGGACATGTAGATTAATGATAATTTTGCAAGGCTTTCAAAGGATATGTATACTGCAGAACAGAAGGCCCGAGAGGCTATTACCATGCGCTTAAAAGGTTCAAAAGGAGATGATGATGAAGGAGAATGAAGGAAAGGAGCAAGAGTTGCGTGCTCTAGCTCAGAAGGCGAGATCGGAGAGAACTGGTGCTGTACCTGCAGCTGCAGTTCTGGTGCCCTCTGACAAAAATATGATGCGTGACAAGGATATGAGGGTGGATTACGAGCGTGCTAAAGAGTAACATGATCGCTAATCATAATTTCATCAATGAGCTTGTAGTGCCCAAGCTTAACTGACTCTGGATAGTCAAAGGTTTATGGAATCTCACCACCAATAACTAAAGTCAAGCGCTCAATACCTGTCCAAATATGGCAAGTGAGTGTCCAAAGGGTCGAGCCAGGCTTCACCTAACACTGGGCCCGGTATGGGAGAGAAGGGGGTGTGTTTGCCCTGGACCGATGGCCAGGCTCCACTCCGAGCTGGGCTAGCAGGCCACTTCCATCTTCTTCATGATTTGGCTCAGGGCTTGGCGGGCTTTGGGCCAGGCCGTGGACATCATTGGGGGTGTTTACCCCAGACCAGATGTATAGTTATCGGCTTCCGATAAGTATATTAGGGGTTTTAGATTGGGGAGATGAACAGTGGTCTAAGGCCCAGTAGCCAAAATCCATATGGCTAATGCAGATTAAACATAAGTAAGAGTAATGCTAATGCTTTCCAAATTCAAATCTAAAATCTTCATTCCAAATGATGTGGCAGTGGACCCACTAGATTTTAATTGTATGATGTTGAAGTGACCCCACACTGGTCTTCAAACAAAATTCAATGGTCCCACTGCCACATCATTTATGATCGATGGACATTTGACATTTGAGATTTGGATTTGGGAAGCATAGCATTACCCCATAAATTATGAACTTTTATCTTTGGATGAAAATAAAGAGACCCAAACACATATGGCAGTGAAACCAATTCAACATCCTAGAATCAAAATAAAGTTAGCCTACTACCACCTGTGTTTGGAACTGTTCGGGTAGAGATGTAAAGTGGGCCGGCCCAGTTCACAAAATATGGGTGTAGGTTGTGGGCTAGATCGGGTTGGCTTTGCGTGCCAGTCGGATTGGGCTGGGTTTGGGATTATTTAGGAGGGACCAGTCCAACCCATTAGGCATGGCTAGGAGGGACTAGGTGGACTAGGTTGGGTTTACAGGCTGGGCTGTGGTCTGGGTTGGTGGGTTGGGTTTCGGTTAAGTAGTATAATCTATAACTCATAATTGATAAATTCTAACTTAATATAGTGAATAACTTATTAAGTATTACTACTTATACTTATAAAGTGCATAATTTAACTTATCTTATAATTTATTACTATTTGATCGGTCCGAGTTAGATTCATAGCATTACTCCCCAAATAAATAACGTGATAGTGGGCCTATTGAATTTGATTGGATGGTGTTGAATCTGTTGATCACAAAAACACATTCCAAATAAGAGTGCAGTTTGTTCACCCCAAAATTGCTCACTCTCTCTTTCTATTAGCTAATACAGTGGAGCCTAATATTTTACACCATTAATTAATTTTCCTTTAATCTTGGATCTCATTGTATTAGCAAATAAAATAGGAAATGAACAAAGAGTGAGCAATTTTGGTGAGCAAAAATGTATTCCCAAAGGAAAATGCTTTGCACAGTGCGAACTGCTATTCACAGCCCTCTGCCATTTTCCCCCTAGTTTATGTTGTTCTTCTCTGTCCCTCCCTCCTCTAAAAAGACTAAATGCAAGTGCAGGCGGCCGACAGACGACCAACTTCTTTCCAATTGATTTGGGTAGATATCATGTCACCCAAATTGATTCTCTGGTGCAATATAATTACTAAGATGTACTGGAAGCTGGGCTTAATAGAGTGTTGGAAGTGTAAGTTCAAGGAGAATCAAGTAATTCATATCTCATTTCTTCTTTTCTTCATCTCTCATTTCTTCTTTGGCTAGATCAATTGCTAATACTGTAGAGCAACATGTCAAATAGTGAATCTTCATCCTCTATTATTAAATCAATTGCTCATATTAGTACAATTCTCATGAGATTTGAAATCTGAGATTTGCAGGCAAGGGATGAAGCTAGGGCCAAGCATTACTAAGGCCTTGTCCGCGAACATCTTTTGGAGCTTATAAGTAATTATGAAACTCCAATACACTCAACTGAAACTCAACATGAAAAAAACATTAAACCCAAATTAAGTTCATGAATGGTTGTCCATATAATCCCAATGTCTATTTTTCATAATTAAGTTGACAATAAATCATTAAATCCCAATATTTAGATTATTTTGCAATGTCTATTTTTCATGGAGAAAAGAAGCAAAAGTATAGTTTAATAAATGTCATTGACTACTCGATTTGATGAAATATCAGCTAACCTATAATTGAAATCTATATAGTTAGGGAGAAATGTTTTTCCCTAAAAGATAAGACATTTTGATCACTTGATCTGCGTCAATTCAATGGTCCAATTTTGTTATTACTTTTCTTTTACCATTTTGGATGTTAGAAACGTAAAAGAGGATCACCCCCACCGCCAACCATACTACCACTCCACCGCCAAGCCGCTTCCGCTAGACCACTGTTGTCACTGCACACCCCACCCCACCCCACCCCACCCCACCGCGCTAATGCCATGGCAATTTTACGTATTCGTGTTTTTTTTTTTTTTGGTTTAGTATCCACGAGCATGATAAATAAACGGCTTAGGTCACACTTTAAGCGGGTCAATTCGTTTAACCCGTTTTACCCGATTAGGTGCGGTTGGGGCAAATTTTTTTATTAGTTCTAAAAATAATTTTTAATAATCTAGAAGTCTAAAATACAAATATTATAAATAAGAATAAAAAAATATTTATTTAAAAAAATAATTAAAATCAAAAAATCTAAACTACAGTTGTTTTTTTGCTCCCCAAAAAAAGAGTAATTAGTAGTTACCAACTTCCCAAACAAATAAAATTAGTAAATAGATATTAAATGATACAAATATATAATGTAAAAATGTATACTATATATATACGGTCAGAATCTTAAGTGAACATGGTTGGGTGAACATATTTTTTAGCCTAAAAAAAATCCGCAACTTAATTTTTATTGGAGGATGTTGAAGACCAATATAACTAACGCTATGATTCCTTATTTTGTATCCCAAATGTGCTGCCCAACACACGTGGTTCCCAACGCAACTCCACCTGATACTTCAAATCTTAGTTGG
Organism: Hydrangea macrophylla; assembly: GCA_033977485.1. Lineage (NCBI taxonomy): Eukaryota > Viridiplantae > Streptophyta > Magnoliopsida > Cornales > Hydrangeaceae > Hydrangea > Hydrangea macrophylla. The sequence continues at coordinate 112,805,072 of CM066999.1, forward strand.
CAACTTCCACATGTAAATTTAGCATTCTTCTCCTCTCCAAACGTGCCTTCAAATGCCTATGTGATAGGGGTGTAAGGAAAAAACCGAGGACCGATCGCAAACCGACCGACCAAAAAACTAACTGGTCAATTTTTCAAAAATATGTACAAGCTAAAACCGATCGCAAAATCGACTGAACACTTAAAAAACTAATCGATCGACAGAAAAACACCTTTATTGGTCGGTTTTATAACACCAAAAAAAAAAAAAAACACGACCGACCGACCGATTTACACCCCTATTATATGACATTTGACATACATACCACTATGTCAATTTAACATATCAAAAGTGATATGCCAAATGAATTTCTTCAATTATTTTGATACCTACGGGTCTCACATATCAAATAAAGAATGAATGTCATTAACGAGATCAAGAATTTAAAATTCCTAATATTAATAAACTAATAAATTTGACATATCGGGAGCAATATATAGATGTAGGTACGTCAATTTCTCATTTATCATATTTACCACATAATACATATCAGTTTAACATATGAGAAGTTGAAAGATTGGCTGGAGATGCTCTAAAGATGTTAAATTAGAAGATGTTTACAAAAATTTGACATCTAAAAATTAGACATATTGGTTGGCGATGCTTAATACTTTAATAATTTTATTACAATTACTAGTAGGTTATCGACGCGTGCTTCGCACGTGCCTATCTCCTCTTATTAGCTTATTTGTCAAATCTTCATTTGCTCAATATCTCTGCAATTGTCGTACTGATATTAAGTCTTTTGTTTTGTTTTTTTTTTTTTTTTTAAGGATACAAGTTTTGCATTTGCATGCATTTGAGTATAAAATTTAAATAGTGTTATTTCAATTTGGTATGAGATTTAAGTAAAAGTGAATTTGGTATAGATTTGGTTCTAGGATTACAAAGCATTGTAGAGTTTGTTGAACCAAATTTAATTTTTACGCTTTTTCTTTCTTTTCACGGTGTCTATTTCTTTTTTCATTCTTGGTAGTATTGGTTGCACTTAGAATTCGTAAGAGATAATTTTGTTCACTACTTTTATATTTTGGAAATTTAAACAATTGCGTAATAATTGAAGAAATTAATGAATGGTAACAATGTCAGTACCTGTATATTATACTAAGTAGTAATATTAGACATGTGTTTGCAATAAAATTAAATTTAGAAGCATCTGTGTGTAAAATAAATTTATATCCATGTGTTAAAATAAGTAAAACCTTCATTTGGTCTATACCTCTGCAATTGCTATACTGATATCAAATCTATTTTTTTTTTTTTGGTTTAAAGATATAAGTTTATTATTTCTGTGCATTTGAGTCTAAGATTTGAATAGTGTTGTTTCAATTTGGTATGGGATTTGAGTAAAAGTGAATTTAGTGTGGATTTGATTCTAATATTACAAAGCATTTTAGAGTTAGTTGAACCAAACATAATTTTGACGCTTTGTCTTTTTTTTTTTCACGATTTTTATTTATTTTGTCATTCTTTGTAGTATTGGTTGCATTTTGAATTGGTAGTAGATAATTTTGTTCACTACTTTTATGTTCTGGAAATTTAAAATCTCTCCATCATTTGTGTAATAATTTAATAAATTAATGAACGACAACAATGTTAGTACCTCAATATCATACTAAGCAATAATATTAGGCTTGTATGTGCAATAAAATTAAATTTAGAAGCACGTGTGTGTAAAATAAATTTATCCAATTGTTAAAATAAGTAAAATTTTCATTTGGTATGTACCTCTGTAATTGTCGTACTGATATCACCCCCCCCCCCCCCCCCCCCCCCCCCCCCCCCCCCCCTCCCTATGGATACCGAATTTTCTCTTATCTACAGCTTTTCTAAAAATCTTTTCCAATTTCAAAATTCAAAACACGAGTCGCCACTTAATTTTTTAAAAGGAAAATTAAGAAATCACTTGAAAGCAAACTGATCTTTTTTTGGAAACCAGAGATTTGTAGGTCTAGGGATTATGGAATGAGAGGGGAAAGAGCCCGGTGGACTAAAACACCCCCTCTCATCTTATCTCGTGATATGCCTCTACTCAACATCCTTTTAATCGAATTATTAATCTAAATGTGCCCTCAACTAATACATATATATAGATGCACATTATAAAAGCATGTCCAAAGGGTGTAAGATTGCTAATAGTAAAAAATATCATTCAAAACCACATAATTCAATTAGCAAGCGATATGATATGTGATAGGAAACAAGAGAACTTACCCGAGATTCAGCCGCGAATATTAGACGTGCAATGCACACAAAAGTAGAAATCCTAATAAAGGGGGTCTCTAATCACATATATACACATAAGGCAAATCATAATTCTAAGATGTCGCACATGGAGTTGAAAAATAAAATCAAGAAATACAATAAACTATTGAGGGATTAAGAAATCATTCCTCAATAGCGCTACAAACAGAGGTTAATCCACATGATATACAAGATATAATATGATATTTTTAATTGTGTGTATTAAGTCTATCAAGCATGGAGAGAGTTAACATAACCATAAATTCCTTTTAATTAGTTGGAGATACAACACTTCTATAGATATACAAGTCTCAACTAGGAGCCAATGTAATATCCATATAGAAGTGATATAACCCAACTTAATCATAAGGAATCCATAGTTAAGTTCAACTAAACATAACTTGACTTAGTGCAATATGAATCTTATTTACAAGTATCAACACACATGGATGAATACATGAATATGAGCATGGGTAAGCTATGAATCTTTCAATGATTTGGATCATTTAACCTCTGGATTTAAGTTCAGCTAATCATTATTAAAGTATGGTTTAGGCCTTAGGCCATAGAAAAGTCTTTTGGCCCATTATTTACAAAGTTTGTCAATTCTGTCACAAAATTCTGGAAATTACATAGAACAAAGCAAAACTTCAAAAAAAGATAAGGCATGCTTCCCATGGTTTGATGTCAATGAATTTTGGACACAAAATGCCTCTGTTTTGTAGCGTTATCGAGGAATGAATTACAGAGAACAAACGTACAAATCTGTTTTGTAGCGCTAGACATTACTCCATGCATCTAAGCGTCTCATCACTTTTTTTTTAGGGGTATTTTATAACAAGGGACATGATAACTTATGCCTTCAAGAAAAATATCCATGGGATGTGCCGGAGGCACACGCAAGGACATGTCAGAGGCACGAGTACGATGTGCTGACTTTACATGCATTTTTTAATGATATTTTGATATTACCTAATACACACAATTAAAAAAAAAATGAATAACAATGGAACATGCTAGATGCAAGTACAAATTTTTAAAAATTTAGAACGGGACGTGCCAAAGGCATATGCAATATTTTTAAAGATTTGAAAATGACAAAAGGACATGTCGAATGTACGCACAATTTTTTTAAAAAAAAATAAACAGGATCATAAACAATTGGTCATGACATGAAGTAGATGGCTAAATAGAGTAGAGGCCTAAAACTGAGAGTAGATGCCTGTTTTGGCATAGAAATTTTGAGGAGAAAACCATGGTAAGTGTTGGCCAAAAATAGTACTTTAGAAAGAAAATAATAGCCGTTAAGCTAGTTCTCCTCATGGATTGTATACCATTTTACATGAATAGAGAGAGTATGAAGAGTGAAACAAATTCTACCATTTCACATGGCTTTATATGTATATAGATATAGATAGAGATATAGATAAATATAGATTGGATGAAAGCTTTTAGTATTCTACCATATTTTTGTGTTCTACAGGCTTTTTTAGTATTCCTTCTTGTATTGAATTTCAGCCATTATTATAGCAGTAGATACAGAAGAGAGAGAGAGAGAGAGAGAGAGAGAGAGAGAGAGAGAGAGAGACAATAAAAGGGAAGAGGAGAGATGAGCCAAGGTGGCAAAAGGAAGAGATGATAGAATCCTAAAGCAAAAGCTGCCTCCACATCTTGCCACACAAACTCCATTCCAACCATTTTTCCTATGTGGCAACCTCAAAATTGAACCTGTTACAAATGATAATATTCTCTCTCTCTCTCTCTCTCTCTCTCTCTCTCTCTCAAACTTAAAGACTTTTCCACTACTGGATACATTCTTTACCCTTCTCCTCTACCCGTCGGCTCCTCCTCTCCAAGATTTATTGCTGCCTTCTCCACTCCCTAATTGATTTGCTCACATTAGGAGCAAGTTGGTAACTTGCATCTTTTCCAATTGATTGACAAGAGCTCAACAATATAGAGGCCCTGGACATCGGAGGTTAATCAACTACAATTTCAACTCTTCTAAAAACTAAAATTTTACAAGAAAGAAAAAACAAAGATTTAGCCAATGGACGCCAAACCCAAATATCCATGGAGGCTAATAAATACAACAATCCAAGGAAGGAAAATAAAAACCAAATATCCAAACCATGAATAAAAACATACAATATTCATAATATTCTAAATAACTAAAACAAAGAAATGTAAAAACTCCTCTCTCCGCAGCATCATCTGCAATTAATTACAAATTGCAACCAAAACATAAAGATACAAAGAATTAGAGATTAACAGAAATAGAAGAGATAGAAAACAGAAATATAACCAAAAAAAAAAAACACTAACCTCCAGCTGCCTATTTTGTACAGATATTTTAAAATTTTGAAAAAATTGAAATGTAAAAACTCAAAAGTAATTAGTACAAAAAAACTTACCAAGGGGCTGCTTTCTCTAGCTCTGCTCCGGCCTCTGCTCCTGACTTTGCTCCTGTAGCAAAAAAAGAGATACTTATTTTGGACTTTGGACTTTGTTTAATTAGAATTATAGGTAGGAAGTGGATATTTACAATATGCTTGGTTTGCCACAAACAAGAAAAGAAGTACTTGATTTGAGAAATCAAATTGTTATTTACAGTGTTTCAAACTCTAGCGCTCCGTTTGTTTCGACGTAAAATGTTTTACATTGAAAAACATTTTACATGTAAGACATTCTCATGTAAAAAAATTTTAATTGCATGTAAACATTTTCTAGTGTTTGGCATGATTTAAAAGAATTATGTAAAATGTTTGGAAATTGTGAAAGGTAAAGACACCCCAAGTAATAAAGTAACATCTCTGCTTTTCAAACTATGGTTGTAACCAAAATTTCAACATGCATTTGCTACAAACACCTTTGGTTGTAAGACCAAAATATATATATATATATATATATATTTTTTTTACCTAATAGATAACAATATCCTCCTAATCAAACATATTCTCTCTTAGACCATATGTCAAACACCTTACAAGCAATGCAATAGGACCCCTAAGAATGCAGCATCTATAAACTCAGAATACCCATTATACACCAAAAAAAAGAGAGGCTCGTTAGGAAAAAAAATGAAAAAATCAACATACCAGGACGTGCAGCTGTTGAATCATCTAACCTTTGAGCTCAAGATTCGCCCTACTCTCTTGCTTCATCATCTCAAGATTCGCCCTACTCTCTTGCTTCATCATCGCAAGCTCATTGTTTCGGATCTCCTCGAGCCTGGATAATGCTTGTTGAAAGTCGATGAGCTCACTTTATACTTTATAATAGCATCTCCAATAGAGAATTGTATTTTGAGCAATTAAAATGGAGAATTGCAATTGAATTGGTAATTTAATATTGTAACTATCTTGATGTACTACAGTCGTTGAAACACTATAATTGATAATCAATGGCAAATATTTTAGCTCCAAATTCACATCTCCTAAACTGTTTGGTTGTAAATTTAGCCTTTGATGTCATTGATCAGTTGTATTTTACAACCTCCTTCAAGTACGAAATTTTGGATCCTCTCATGTACCACTTGACATACTACTCGACATACTGAAGTGGGAGCAGACAATTTGAATGGTACTCGGCTATCATGATCACAAATAGTGAAATATGGGGACGAGGGTCCTACTCAAATAACTCATTGTCATTAGCAGTGAGGTTCACGATAGGTTGCGTGATACTCTCAAGTTAAAAGTTATTAAAAGTTATATAGGAAGCCCTCGGGCGAATTGGACAATTAATCACTTTCAATCAGACAAATTTTGGATTAATTTTAACCGTGCTCCATGCAATACTTGGTGGCCCAGATTCAAGTCGATATGACTAAAATAGACTGACTGATAGTCCCGCGCTAAATTGGTGATCACTTATATAAAATTAAAATAAGCCAACATAATACTTGATGCACAATCAAAACCACAATTTTTTGCCCACAATCTCTATTTTGTGTCTATCCCTCTCTTAATGAGTCCCACAGTGCCAGTGACCCCACAGTACCTACTAGGAGAGAGATAGATACAAAATGGAAGTTGTGGGCAAAATATTGTGGCTTTGATTGTGCTCCAAGTATTACTCTACTATATTTTTGGTTGTTGGAGGATATAACGTAGTACTATATACGAGTAATTATTTCATGCGACCGTCACGCCAGGGCCGGCCCTGAGATGACAAAAATTGTCCGAGGCCTCAAGCGAATTTTCAAAAGGGCTAAAAAAAATGAGGCCTTTATACTAAGTTTCATTGAAATTAGGAAGAAATTAGAAGAAAATAGGCCTAAAAATGATATGTTTCATAGAAATTAGGAAGAAAATAGGCCTAAAAATGATAAGTTTCATAAAAATTAGGTAGAAAATATGCCTAAAAATGATAAATTTCATAAAAATTAAGAAGAAATTAAAAAAAAAAAAAAATAGGCCTAAAAATAAGGCCTCAAATTGAGGCCCCATGAGATTACTTGGAAAAATTGGCCCAGGGCCGGCCCTGCGTCACGCCGATTATTGTGATCTCTTCGTTATAGTATTAACAACATAGAACTCATGACAAAATACTCAAATCAGAATAAAAGTAATAAAAGAAACACGCGGACTGAGTGTGACGATCACACAAGATAATTTCTCACCGTACACAACCAGCTTTGGAAATGCTCTCAACAGCTAAAAAAAAGTCGAACTAGGAACAAACTATCATCTTTTGGGCAAGTAACCAAAAGAACATCTTCTACTCTTAACACCCATATACATAATTCATATACATAGATAGATATCGTGAGAGAGAGAGAGAGAGAGAGAGTTGTAGTTTAAGGATGCATATCAAAAGGCTTGATCTCCTCTTCAACTTGGAAACAAGTCCCACCCAATGGAAATGGTTGCGGACCTTGAAATACTTGACCCACCATGTTGGTTTGTGAGCAAAAATCATGTACACATTGCTGATTACAATGACCAACCATAGACGAATCACCACCGTCCATCAAGTTGATCATCATAGTGGTCTGATGAAGCCAAATCTGAGTCTTGAGGAACTTGACATAGTTAATGGCCTCCTCTAACATGGACACAGTGTCCATCTTGGTCCCACCAGGGACCAAGCTCTGCAAGATCTTGAACCGGTCACTGATCCGGTGCCTCCTCTCTCGAGCCGCCACGCTTTGCGGGTCGGTCGAGAGCTTCACCGGTTTGCTACTTCTATTTCCGAAACTACCCTTCTTCTTGTTCTTCTCTTTCCCACCGTTGTTTCTTACCATAGAAGATGACTCGGAAGTGTTTGTATTGTAGAAATTATCCATTTGGTAGACTACTTCGTGGCCTGTTTAATTTAGTATACACTTGAACAAACTGTGTATGTATATATATATATATATATATAGTTAGGAGATTGGGCACAAGAGTGGGAATAGACACTGGTTCAAATGATTCACAAACACACTTGTATATATACAAGCAGTAAGACTTTGTTTTATTCATGAATTTCCTATCAAAGTAAGTAATAATACTTCACCCACAATTTTCACACAATCTTTTGTTTATAATCCACAAAAGTACGTTTATCTCTCTCATGTGTCATTATGGGTCTATTGACATCACATGAAGACACATGAGAGAAATAGACACACTTTTATGGATTATGAACAAAAAGATGTGTGAAAGTTATAGGTGAACTAACTCAAAAAGAAAAGGGCAATGAAAATAAGAAGGAAACTAATTTCCTTGGTACGACACCCCTTATACTTGCATGTACTTTACTTTGCTCCCTGTATTTTAAATCGTGTCACTAATACTCTATGTACTTTAGACTAAACTGAAACAATTAGCAATTGTGTTAAAATTAACTGAACAAGAGCTTGTGTAGTGAAGTATTTGTCCCTTTGACCCCCTACGGTTGCATATTTATCAATTAGCCGCATTGTACTTCCAAAATTGGTCACTGATACCCTTGTGGACTGTTTTATAGCTTCTTTTTTTATGCAATAAAAGCACAAAAAATTGTGATTAATGTAAGTTGTCCAAAGTACCTTTTGGCCCATTGCAAGTATAGATGCTATTTTGTTAAATAATTTATTTAAATTTTTAAAATTCATAATTATTGATAAATTTCAAAAGTTAATGTCAAATATGGCTTATGACTGTTAATTTTAAAGGAGTTGCTAACTAGTCCAAAATACAGGGGTATTAGTGACGATCTAAAATTTAGATTGTAATGTGAAAAATAGACTAAGTACAAGAGGTGTATATGTTTGACAACAACTGCGCCTTTTACGATTCCACTGTAGAAATATTTTAACCAAAAGTTGTCCAACAAAGTTCTATATGTAGTTTATTGAAAAATTTTTATAATAGAAACTAAGAAGTTGGTTTGTCAAACAATGTCATTCAACTTTTAAAGTTTCATCTTCACTTATGAGCTCTAAAAGTGTGACACCGTCTAAGAGAGAAACGCTAGCAAATGAATGAATTAAGTGAAATTGTTATTGGACAACACTTCAGGACAGCACCCCACATTGGGTGTTATCCACAAAAAGGAGCCGAGGATCTGAATCCTTTAGTGCACTACCATAATTTGTACTTTTTTTCAATTCATACTATTGGTCTACTTATGCACCACATAAATGATGTATATATATATATATATACACATGTAGATCAATCACACTCTAAAATAAGGGTAATATTTGAACACACCCAAAGATACAATTTTTGGGACACAATCTAAAAGATATGTCTATATCTCTCTTGTGTCACTATAGGATTTATCTCTTTTCTGTAACACTGTAGAGTCCAATAATATCACAAAAGAAACATAAATATATATCTTTGGATGTTTTCAAATCTTTACTCTTAAAACAACAAAAACAGAACCTTAATAAAACAAACTGCAACTAAATCTTCTTTCCATTGTCAAATAGTCCGCCAATCTCTGATAAAGAGGACACGGGTGTCCCAAGTCCACCTGAGGAGGGTCTAAGATATCAAAAAGAGGCTGAGACTAATAGGTCCACTACCCTACCCAAAGTTGCTTGATTTGCCTTGCATGTTTGGCTTTAGTAGATACTCCTTCCCACCTATTTGACCCACCACATCTCTCTGTGTGTTGTTTTTATTTTTGTTTTTTGTTTTCTTTTTTACTTTTAGAGAGAGAGAGAGGGGGCTCCCTGAAATCGAAGTGAATGGATGAGGAGGGTGTCGAAATTGTTGCCTGCCTTTATTTGTACGATTAAATACTTTTTCCCCAAGGGATTCACACATTGTTTACTGAGGAATAACTGTGCATTGTTAACTTTATTTACTTACCTCAAAGCAAAAAAAAAAAAAAAACTATATTTACTTACTTACTATCGTCTCTTTGTGATAAAAAAAAAAAAAAAAAAAAAGTAATTATCATAAAAAAGTGACTGATCAATTCTTTCTCTAAAACTCGTCTTTTAAAGGGTACCATTTCATAGAAAAGAAGAAGTGTCGTCAGATTTTTTTTTTTTTTTTTAACAATGTTATATGCACCGAATTTGTGTATAGAATTTGTGCACCGAAACGATCCGGGTCACTCATTTTGGTAGATCATGTACATTTCAGTGTGAGAGCCATCGAAATGAATGGTCCGGATCATTTCGGTGCACAAATTCTGTGTATATTTCGGTGCACATATACATACTGTTTTTCTTCATGGGTTAATTACACTCACCTCTTATCTGTTTTGCCTTAATTACACGAATCATTAATCGTATTTTGAGAAATTACACGGACTTCCCTTAAAATTGGTATTCTATAACACTTTTCTCCCTTGAAATTAATATTCTGCAACACTTTCCCCTCTTAAAGTCTAAAAAAATATTAGGCATAAGGGAGGTTTGTATAATTTCCCAAAATGCAAGGGAGGTCCATATAATTAAGACAAAACAAAGGAGAGGTGAGTGTAATTAATCCTTTTTTATTTTTTAACAGCAAAGACATTTTCATTACTAGAATTGGGGATCAACCCCAGAAAAGATCGTATCATCTTAATTTAACAAGAACTAATTTAAAGAGAATTATTAGATTGGACAAAAACTCGTTTATGTGAGAAATTGACACTCACCAAATACTTAAATTTATAAAAACAACGGACCAATGAATCACATAAAATGGTTTTTTTTTTTGCCTTTTCAAATAGCCTTTTATAGTCTCATTGTGTTAGTTTATTGGATTGTGTACATCCAAACACTTGAACTTATAGAACATGTTTTACTTACGGACCATATAAGTAAACCAATACATTGCTTTCTCAAATAGTCCAATGGCCTGTTTGAAAATATCTAAAATAAGATCTGCGTTAGTCAAAGTCTATATCTTAATTTAGTTTTTATATGAACCAAGAAAATAATATCAAAAATAAGATCTAATTCAGTCAAAGTCTGTATCTTAATCTAGTTCTAATATGGACCAAGAAAACTTATTTTAATAAATTTATCTGACTAGGCTGGGATTCTGATATAAGAAAAGAAAAAGACATTTACCAAATCAGATTCTATCAAAAACAAGGTGAAAATTGGACTGGAGAGAGAAGGAAGGCAAGAGCACGTGTGCGTGCGGGATTTCATGTATTTGGGGTTGGGGGAGTGGGTGGGCTATAAGAACTCGTTAATAATTCTAACGTGTTCAACTTAAATTACCAGTACTCTACTCAATTGTCAAGCATTTTTCAACCCAACACACCACACATCAGTCATAAAATCGGCTGATGCAAAGGATGATGATCATTGATACATCCCAATATATATACATACTCTAATGACTTTATTAGACCTCTTGATTAGACTACCAAACCAAAATCATATCAAAAAGGAGATAAAAAACCAGAATAGGTTCACTGTGCTGCCACAGCTATTTGGTTAGTCGGTGAGTAGCCACTTTTGATTTCTCATGCGTGGGTTTTGCTATTAGTGTCCAAGACTATTTAATTTTTTTTTTTTTTTTTTTTTTTTTGGGAGAGGGGAGTGAGAGGATAAATCTCTAACTTGCGACTTTAGGATATCTGTCATTATTTTAGACGGTTTATTTATTATTGTTTTATTGGAATAGAATATGGGTAAAATTCAGCACTTGTAACGATCTCATAATACATGCACTAGTTTATGAAGGCGAGTGAACGGTAGAATTCGAACACACGCAAGTTCTGGATATAGTTCATCCAGTTACATGATTTACGTCCTTCCAACTCACTCACATGACTCATGTCCTATGCTAATAAAACAGTATCGATAATGTTGTCCGAAAGATAAGTGAGCCATGAAAGATAAGTGAAAAGATTTGTCGTCTTTTCCACACACATACACAAAAAATAATAATAATAATAATAATAATAATAAAATATAAAAATAAAAAATAAAAAATAAAAAAAAAAACCGAAGAAGACAATTGCCAAGTTATATTATGCATGAGTGGTAGGATTTTTTTTTGAAAATGGTAAAACATTGTGATCAAATTGAAACTACTTCACTCTTACTTTTATTTTATTCTTTTAAAGGAGTGAACTTACTTCGGAATACTGAAAATAGGATCACGTTTGATCAAATTCTTATTTCTTTATAACTTATATAAAAATTAATAATCTATGTTGGTTCAATAAATAATTAACTAGTTGTTCTAGACACAAATTTTTTATGTAATTAAAAAACAGGTCCACAAACACATAAATATTAAAATCATCAGCTATTCTTTGAACCACAAAAAAGTTAGTTAATATATATTGTATTGGTTTGATAAGAATCGTTATTGAAATATTATAAATTAAGCGCTGTGAATCCAAAAAAAAAAGGGCAATGCTAGGGGCACTAACAACTTTCACTAACACTTACTAACACACTCTATCTTGGTACTGCGGGATCCATTACGGACCCCACAATACCACTAGGAGAGAGATAGAGTGTGTTAGTAAATGTTAGTGAAAGTTGTTAGTGCCCCAAATATTACTCAAAAAAAAACTACTACACAAACAAAAGAATATTTAATGTTAGAATATATAACAGAGAGGAAAAGAGAGTGAGATAACACTATGAATTATATATTGAATGGTGTAATGAAACCTTACAATGATAAGTCTTTATATAGGCCAAGAGACAATCCTAAAAGGGAAAAAAAAATACATAAGCTAGTAGTACAACTGGAAGTACAATGTATCTAGACAGTAAGTATAGTAAGATACAATAGGTACAAGAATGTAGACAAATAATCTAACATTATTCTAACAGCCCCCCTCAAACTCAATGTGGTAAAATGGAAACCAACTTGAGTTTGGAAACTAAATCCTGAAGACGTCCCGGTGGATGAGCTTTGGTAAATACGTCAACAGTCTGGTCGATGGAGGAGACTGAGTTAAGTCAAATGGTACCACAAGAAAGATGATGACAAACAAAATGACAGTCGATCTAAATGTGTTTTGTACGTTCATGGAAGACATCATTGTGAGCAATTTAAATGGCACTTTGGTTGTCACAACTGATGGTTGTAGCAGTTGGATGATTGACCCCCATGTCCTCAATTGTCACGCCCCGGAGCAGCAAAAATAGAGAAAAATAAATTTCTTTTTTGGGTCCATAGGGAATGACTGGTGAATGTCACTAATGATCTACACTACACAGTGCTAGTTTACAACAAGAATAGTAATAAAAACAAACTGAATATACAAAACCGTTGCTTCTATTACAAACATCAGAGTTATTACAACAGTAAAGCTATAGCGGAAGTATATAAAGTTTGGAAGCAAAATATGCCCAAGTACCAAATATAACAAAACAGTCTAAACAGACATACATAAACTATTCACTATCTCCAAGTCTTCAGCTGGCGTAAACATCAGCATAGTAGTCCTCTCCGGCATAGGTGTCATCAGTGGGACCACCCTCTGTGTACTCCTTTCCCGGATAGTAACCGTTGTCGTAGGATCCGTCACCTGCAGAATAAGGTACAGGATAGTCTGGACGGGGAAAAGTCCAAGCAATAAAAGTCGTTAGCTTATTGAGAGCTGAGTGAGCATAAACTAACAAGGTACCAGTTATCTGAAGTAAAACAAATTTATGAAGTTATAAGATATAGCTCTATTGAGTAATATCTTTACTGTATTCAACTCTGCGTAATTCGAACCCACGTTTTAATTATAAAGACCTACAGACTCTTATGACTCCGATTTGATTGTAACATTTCTGGATACACCACTGCTCTTGTCGACCATAGTTAAGAACATAAAGTACATATTCTTAATCCACTGAAATTAATGGACATAATGCCTCAAGCACGACATATCATTCTATTGCCACGACTTATCGATATTGTGCCAGTAATCTCCCATCCATTGCTCGTTAAGGACATAATCCGTCCACCACTCGTTAAGGATATACATAGATCACTGGACTATCTCTGAACTACTTGGTCATGCCCATTGCTCGTTAAGGATATACCCATCCACCACTTGTTAAGGACATCGTATGACCAAACGTCCACTTACGTACCATTCCCAAGAACTTATTGAAACTTATCTAAATTTCGTACTATGATTGATACATGACATCCCATCCCATCCCATCCCATTGTGGCCTGACTACTCTTGATTAAAAGAAATAGATATCAAACTCATACCGAAAATCAACATGTCACCCACGTCGTCATGTTAATCCATTATTCTTAATAATACTTTATCTTTGTTATCACATTATCCCTGATCAACCCAGAATCGCATAACAGAAGCCCGAATCGAAAATCGAACAATCGAACCGTTAACATAATAAATAAGCAAAGGAATCCATGTTCTGCCAATACCAATCGATTGGGATAAGGTCCAATCGATTGGGATAAAAATCATAAGAATCGATTGAGGAAACTGGTAATCGATTGGGTCTAAAACAATGTCAATTGATTGCTAATATTGGTAATCGATTAGGATGTCAATCGATTGGAATTCTATCTAATCGATTGGGTCCAGACTGATGGCAATCGGTTGGTAATTATGCCAATCGATTGGCACTTCGTCTTCACTAGCAAATTATAAAACATCATATATAAACGTCAAAACCATGCATTTAACATATCTAAACTTCACCATAACTTGTATAAACGTCAAATATAAGGACCAAGTTAGGAACTCACCAAGGCTGTATTTGGTTTGTGTTTGCTTTGAAAACCCAAGCTTCTCTCTCTCTTCCTTCTCTTTCTCTTCTCCTCTGTCTAGCTCTCTTTTTCTTCTCTGCCTTTTCTTCTTTCTCTTCTCCTTGTTCTCCTATTTTCTTCTTCTGCGAAGGGTAGTGAGTGTGTGTGTGTGTGTGTATGTGGGTGTGTATATATATATGTGTGTTTGTATATATATACTCACAAGATATGCCTCTCTCTCTCAATGGTCTGAAAACAGACCCAAGGCCAAGAATACTCTCATATATATATATATATATAGAGAGAGATTGAGAGGTGCCACACGTCTAAAGCTTAAAGCAAAGAAGAAACTTGTCTCAGCTTATGCCAATCGATTGGTAATGATGGTAATCGATTGGTAACAGATATTTGAAGGCAATCGATTGGAATAGATGACAATCGATTGGTATGTTGCCACGTCATAACTTTTAGACGGTATAATGGAAATCGATTAGAAATAGTGTCAATCGATTGGTATCTGAAAAGTGGCAATCGATTGAGAAACTTGTCAATCGATTGGTAACCAAATTTTGCCAAAAGAAAGAAAAAGTTTATATAAGTATATCGAACGAAGTTTTATTTATTAATACTCTCTAGAAATTCAGGGTATTACATCAATTAAATAGCGTAGCCAATGAAGTTCCTGAGTGGAATCAGCAAGGGTATGATATTCAGCTTCTGTACTAGATCGAGCAACAACAGTTCGCTTCTTGCTACGCCAGAAGATGAGAGAGTCACCCAAGAATAAGTAATACCTAGTGGTGTGTCACACCCGTTCCAGAAATTCATGGTTTTGAAAATGCATAACTTGAGATTGTGGAATTATTAATGTTATTAATAATTTGAGTTGAGTTGACGTGGGTCAACGGTGAGGTGTCAGTGAGGACACGAGAACATGGAATTTCACAGTTGCATTGGCATGACTAAATGACATTTATATGATTTAAATGTTATCTGACCTATCTGGTATTTTATGAATAGTAATTTTATCTGTGTTGTGAAAATTCTGGTAATTTTTTATATTGTCATATCATTTTAAAAACTGTGGAGAGAACGTGAGTGATCGTGATATAAAAAGGTATGTGATTTAGAGATTCCACGAAGATTAGTTTTGGATCCTTGTTTTTGGACCCAAATGGGACTTAGTCGAAAACTTTTATAACTTTTAGTTTTCACTCGTGAAATAATAAAGTAGACGTGTAAGACGTTTCGGGAGTTAATTAGAAGTTTTGAGTTCTCGTGGGGTGGTAAACATAATTTTCAAAAATTTTGTCTATATATAGATAAGCTTGGATTGCCAAACTTTCCAAAAAAATATCTTGAGAGAGGAGAGAGAAGGGAGATTTGGTGCTTCAGGCTTTGCGATGCCGATCGACGACCGTTCATCCGTCAGATTTTCTCTAGATTTCATATTTAAACTCGTGGAGGTAAGACCTACGTTTTGATAGTAATTACGCCACGTTTGGTAAACTTTTTTGAAAAATCTAATTTCTAGAAATTGGAAAAAATCAGGTAAAACTTGTAGGAATTGCGTATAATTTGGAATCCAATGTTTACTCGGGCCCCTAGTCGATCCTTCACAGTTTCGGAGAGATCGCACGAGGTATGAATTCTAGATCTATGATTTTATGGAATTTTCATGTTTTGAATGTCGATTTTGAGATTTTGGATCCAGGCGAAATTCATGTGTTAATTAGGCCCGTTAATTATGCAGGCGAAATTATTAGAAAAGCATGTATAAAACTATTTATGTGAGCATGCTATGTGTCTACTTTGGTCAAAGGGGAGTTTGGTGCAAATTCATCCGGAGTAAGCTCCTTGAACCTTGAGGATTTGATTGAGATGGTAAATTGTGATTGTGGTGGTGTCTGGATTGGAGGTGGGCCCAACCAGGACACGGTACCTGGTATGGAGGAAGGCTCAACCAGTGTACGTGATGCGTGGGAGAGGTGGGCCTCCTACGGCATCGACCGGATGAATGCGTACCACTCACCCTAGAGACTATTTCTATGTGTTTTAGATGCTTAAACCATGAATATTGTCATATATCATACATTTGGAATTGTGCACTCAGCATATAGCTGAGCAGTGGAGATTTACTCCATTACAGGTAAGAAGAAAGATAAGAAGAGGCGTGAGGAGTGAGGACGAGGAACACCGGGAAATCACACCTTGTTAATACTTTTGTTCCGTTTTCCAAAACTTGTAGTAAAAATTTGGATATTGTAATAATATGTTGTAATTAAACCTTGGTAATAAGTCAGTAGTATTGTATTTTGTATTTGAACACCTGTAGTGATGTTTTAAAAATCGTAAATGGTTAATTGTGTTTGAGTTGGCGTTGGTTTTGGAGGCTTTAAGTTGTAAATTTTCACACAGGACTGCCCAGTAGGGGAGCAGTCGACTGGACCCTAGATCAGTCGACTGGATCCCGTGGGATTGAGACACTGAAAGTGAATAGTAATGGAAACAGTCGACTGGACCCTTGATCGATCGACTGAGTCACTGTTGATTTTGGCTACTGCTTTTATATATGGCAAAACCAGTCGACTGTACCACCAATCAGTCGACTGGACCCCTTTTTTGAAAATGTTGAATTTTGGTTCTGCATAACACAGTCGACTGGGGGAGTGATCAGTCGACTGAATTGTGCAGGCCCCAGTCGATTGGACCCCCGACACAGTCGACTGGAATGGCTATTGAAACTTTAAAAACTGTCTGTTTGAAGGCCCCATTCGACTGAACCCCGATCCAGTCGACTGGACCTCTGTATTTTTAAATGGATTCTTTTGAACACCTTCTAATTGGGCAAAACCTTTTTATAACTCTGATTCCAATGGATTTTACAACTCAGAGGATAATGTTTCCTAAATTTTTTTTTTAATACTCAGAGTTGTTTTAAAGTTCTTTCCGCTGCGTATAGTTATATGATGTTTGGATGAGCCTTGGTGGCGTGCCACGTGTCCTATTTCCACACGTAGTGGGATGGGTCGTGACATGGTGGAACGACGATCAGTAAGATCTCCTGCCTAGTCTGCATCTGAGTAGGCACGTAGCTCAAGAGAGGAGTGAGTAGAGAAGTGGAGGCCATAAAATAAGGTCCCTTTAATGTACATGAGAATGCGAAGAACTACTGCATAATGAGGAGAACGAGGAGCAGATAGAAATTGGCTTGCAATATGGACTGCATAGGAGATATCAGGTCTAATGTCAGATAAACGAGACTCCCAACAAGTGACGGTATAGAGTAGGATCATCCAAGGGTATACCATCCATAGGAGTGAGCCTACAATTAGGCTCAAGAGGAGTGGTACTAGTCTTGCTATCTATAAGTCCTGCCCGTGTAAGCAAGTCTAAGGCATACTTGGCTTGAGAGAAAGAGAATATTCGTATGAACTGGAAGGGATCTCAAGGCCCAGAAAATAGTTAAGTTTGCTGAAATCTTTCATTTCAACATGTTGGCTAAGATGGGTTTTGAGATCCAAGATTCCAGATGCATCATCTCTTGTGATATTCATGTCATCCAAATAAAGGAGAAGCAGAATAATGTCCCAGTCAGTTCTGTGGATGAAAAGAGCTGAATCATATGAGCTGCTTGTGAACCCAAAGCGCTCAACAATGGTGCTGAACTTTGCAAACCAAGCTCGAGGAGCTTGCTTGAGACCATATAAAGCTCGATAGATCTTGGAAACTTGATGAGGATGATGATGATAACCAGGAGGATGACACATATAAACTTCTTCAGTGAGGTCACCATTGAGGAAGGCATTTTTGACATCTATTTGGAATAATTCCCAACAGCGAACTACAGCAACTGCGATGAGACTACGAACATAGGTAAGACGGGCAATAGGGGCAAATGTTTCCTTATAATCAATCCCATACTCCTGGGTAAAGCCCTTGGTTACTAGGCAGGCTTTGTAGCGATCAATGGACCCATCTGAGTGAGTTTTGATCTTATAAACCCATTTGCATCCCATAGCATTCTTGCTACTTGGCAAGTCCACCAAATCTCATGTGTGATTTTGTTCGAGTGCCAGCAATACATCATCCATTGCTTTCTTCCAAAGAGGATTAGAATTGGCATCATGGTAATATTGAGGCTCATGGTGAGAGAGAATTGTAGAAAAACAATGGTAATCCCCAAAATAAATTGGAGGAGTTTTTACTCGGTCGCTAGGTCTAGGAAGAGGGTCAGGGTCTGGTACAAACCCATCAGATGGAGCAGGCAGTGTAGTAGAGACTGTGGTGGACAAATCAGATGAAGAGTCTGCAGATGTAGATGTGGTTAGAGTGGCATGCAAGGATGATGATTCAGAGTGAGAACTTGTATCAGGGGTGTCAGGAAATAGATCTATTGAGGGGTCAGTAAAGTAGAAAGGAGTACTGACAAGAGATAGATAAAACTAGGATATGGATGAGAACATGTTGTGTTCCCAGAAGACAACAGGACACATGAAGACGTTTGGAGTAAGGGTCACAACATTGATAGCCTTTGTGTTCAATACCATATCCCAAGAAACAACATAAGCAATCTTGAGATTCTAGTTTTGTGCACTCATGTGGCTGTAGTAAGACAAAGCAGGTAGAACCAAAGACTTTAAGGGTAGTATAGTCAGGAGGGTGGTTATATAGACGCTCATACGGTGACTGATTTTCAGTAGTGGGAGAAGGGACACGATTCAAGTTGTAAATAGCAGTGAGGGCAGTCTCTCCCCAAAATTGTTCAGGACATGAAGCATATGTGAGAAGAGCTCGAACAGTATTAAGAATATGTCTGTGTTTGCACTCAGCTCTCCCATTTTGTTGGGAGGTGCCTGGACAGGAACAATGGGGAAGAGTGCCATGTTGGTGAAGAAAATTTAGAACACCTTTTTCTTTGTATTTTTGGGCATTATCAGCTCGAAACATTTTGATACTGCAAGAAAATTGAGTTTTGATCATGTTAGCAAAATCAAAGTAAATCTGGGGTAATTCAGATCAAATTTTCATTCGATATAGCCAAGTGTATCGTGAAAAATCATCGACAAAGATTACATAATATCTAGATCCTCCTATTGTGACAGTTGGAGAGGGACCCCAAACATCGTAGTGAATTAGATCAAAAAGTGTAGAGGAAACAGAGTCACTATTATTAAATGGTAAAGATGGTTGTTTGGCAAGTTGACAAGGTAAACAATCAACATTTTTGACTTTAATTGAGCCTAATAGACCACTTAACGGTAATGATTTTAACCGATTTAGCGAAACATGATCTAAACGAGAGTGCCAGAGGTGAGAAGGTGAGGTAGATGATACTGAAGCTGTAATTTGAGTAGGTAAAATGAACTGAGATGGAATATGGAGATTGTTCAGTTCAAATAATCGTCCTATTTTCGACCTGTCCCAAGAGTCTGTCCCGTTTTTGGATCTTGTACTAGACATTCAGAATTAGAGAAAGAGACGGTAAGTCCGAGTTCACACAATTGGCCAACAGATATGAGATTTAAAGTGAGTTTAGGAATGAGATAAATGTCAGGGAGAGATGTGTGAGTGGTAGAGACTTGCCCTATGTGACTGACGTTTATACGGGAACCATCAGTTGTGTGTATGGATGGTGCATTGAGAATAGAATGTTTGGTAGAGAATGTAGTGGGATCAGAGGTCATATGGTTACAATAGCCGGAGTCAAAGAACCAAGAAGATGTACCTGAGGCAACATGTAGGAGACGTATTACCAGAATGATCAATAACTCGTTTGATGATTTTCGCAATGAGGGAAACAGAGATGGTTGAAGGGGTAGATGACTTAGAAGATGATGACCCCTTGGTATAAATATCAGTGGATGATGATGAACAACCTCGGCACCGATTATCCTATGAATATCTGGTAGGATTCTCATTACAATCATCAAGACAGTGCCCTGGTCAACGCTTGTGACAGAAAGTACACACTCTGATAGGACAATGCAACTGAATATGTCCTGGTTTGTGACAGTATCTGCAGGAGGGATATGTGAGAGGCTGCATGATGTGTAACATAAGTCTGAGAGTGGTAGAACGGATCTGGGTAGCAGTGGCGGGGTGGTGATTTGACAGAGGGAGCCTGGATGAGGAAGTGGCAATCGGGCAATGGAGGCAGTCGGGTGGTGGTGACCGGGCGGCTGAGGTGGTGACAGAGCGGCGAAGGCGGTGACAGCGGCAGAGCCCAAGTTGAGGCAGCAAGGTGGCCAGAAGGAGGACGTCGGGCAGGGTAGATGTGGATGGTGGTAGCCGGGCAGCGAAGATGACCGGGCTGAGGCGGAACGATTACGAACTTGAGGCAACTACAAGAGGGATTTCTGATGTGGAGGGTCCACTATAGTGGCAACCACAGAGCATACTATCCTTTTGAGAAGTCACCAGGAGGAGGAAGAGGTCACCAAGATCTTATAGCTATGATACCATGTTAGAATTTATAAGAGAGGAAAATAGAGTGAGATAATACTATGATTGTATATTGAATGGTGTAATGAAACCTTACAATGAGAAGCCTTTATATAGGCCAAGAGACAATCCTAAAAGGGAAAGAAAAGTACCTAGGCTAGTAGTACAACTGGTAGTACAATGTATGTAAACAGTAAGTATAGTAAGATACAATAGGTACAAGAATGTAGACAAATAATCTAACATTATTCTAACATTTAAAAATCAACTTTTTTGAATTCTAGAAATCGATTATTATATTACACAAAAATCCTCTTAAACTTGTATAGACATGAATAAAAAAGACAACGATTCAATCATTTAAGTTCCTAAAAAGTTAGACATATGTAAATTCCGCTTGAAACTAGCTTTTACAATTCATAAGTGATTCTAGAATTCTAAAAGATAAAATATGATTTGGTCAATTTAACTTCTACAGTACTTCTTAACCAAAGAGGTCTAAGTGCTCTTGAACTCAATTGCAAAAAAATTTGATTGTCCAAAAGTTACGCAAAATAGCTTTTGGTCATAAAGAGTTGTTTGCAATTGAATGGAAGAAGCATGATATATATGTCGCCACACTTCACCTGCCCCCCCCCCTCCTGTTGGGAATTTTAAACGCGAAAACAAATTTCCCCAAATAAACACACACACATGAGCAGTAATTAAACATGCATACCAAAGAAAGACACATAGATTTCTACGTGGTTCGACCAAACAATTTGTGACGACCTAAGTCTCACTCAATAAGATATTGTCCGCTTTTGGCCCAAACCCGCACGGATTTGTTCTTGTGCCACTACCCAAAAGGCCTCTTACTACGGAGACTTGAAACCACACATATATAGCACATTACTTTTCCACACCCAGGTGATGTGGGAGGAACTTCCCATAGTGTGTAGCCTGCCAGCGCTTACTGCACCCACAAAGGCACTTACAGTAGCCCGCCCACAACACCAGGATCGTTACATTTCACCCCCCTTAGGGCCCAACGTCTGCGTTGGCACACTTCCGGCTGGGTCTAGCTCTGCTACTGTTCTGTCATGACCCAAGTCTCGCTCAGTAAGATATTGTCCGCTTTGGGCCCAAACTCGCACGGATTTATTCTTGTGCCACTACCCAAAAGGCCTCTTACTACGGAGACTTGAAACCACACATATATAGCACATTACTTTTCACACCCAAGCGATGTGGGACGAACTTTTCATAGTGTGTAGCTTGTCAGCGCTTATTGCAGCCACAAAGACACCTATAGCAACCCGCCCACAACACCAGGGTCGTTACACACCTGCCTAAGTCTACACACGAGAGATCCATATTTCTTTCACTATTGAGTAAAACATGGTACAAGTTACATGGATTAAATCCCATAACCCAAATACAAGACCCTTGTACACTCCCCACTCAGTACCCCAAAGAACCTGACATAATCACTGTATAATACATAGAGAAATCATAGAGATAAAGAAATACCGTCTCTACCTCACATCCCTATAACGTTGTGAACATCTCTCACAAAAAACTACAATGATTAATATCTCTCTCACCCTAGACCATGTACCCCCATGAGGGGAGACCCCCAACCTGGTACACCAAGGGCTTCCTAAATTCCTATTCAACATCCCCTTATATAGAATTTGCATCCCATTACTTAGTGGACAAGTAATACAACTCTATCATAAAGGAAGCCAAATCACAATAGGAATCTAGCTAAATCACAATCCCTAAATTAATGGGATTATCCTACATGTGATATAACCCCAACAATCACCCCTTCTATCACTTGTGGGGAAACTGTCCATTTAATCTATCACATATGATCAATACCCCCTCAACCAGAGTACCCACAAAGTTAACCGCTTTATAACCATTTACTATTGACCGTCTTCCGTACCAACATGCACACCCCGAATTAACATAGTCTCAACATCCCCGATTCGTCAAACTGCGGCCATTACATGTGCAAGCCCCGAGTTAATTATGCGCATTAACTCCACCAGAGAAGAGTCTCGACCTCTCATTCACCCAAAGCAGGATTTTCCCTCACCATCGTCTGAACCGTGAACAAACCATCCACGCACTCACTTATATAAGAATTTTTCATCGAGGGCTTGAGAGTACAACTCTACCAACCACCCACACTTCTCTCAAACACCGTGTGTGATTTCACCAATAATATTAGATTCCTCCTAAACTTTGGAATCAATATCACACCACCCAAATAACCAACCTGCTCCAAAAATATTTGATCAACGGTCCTACGTGCAGTATCCTAACAATTACCTCTATCGGGCGATTGCGCCTGTATCTGCCCCCCCCCTTCTTGGAACACCCATCAAATTATTTTCTCTAGAATCACATACTTACCATACTCGGAATCTAACGACCCAAGAGAAATGCTCGTATGAACAGAATGTGAGGACCTCTCTGCCATACACAACCTGCTACAATCACAGTAGCATCAAAATTATTTTTCGGCCATAGATCCCAACCTGCTGCAATATATATATATATATATATATAGGATCTATCACCAAGAAAAATAAATTCCAATCCGTACAGGATTTCATAAATCCGAACCAACAGATGAATATGCAACACCCAAAATCTTAGGAACCATCTCTGACCCAAATTCCAAGCAACATAGCTTATCCCAACAAGCTTCTTGAAATTCCAATAAATCATGATTCAAGTTTCGCTACACCATGCCACATGGAATAATTTACCATGACAAACTTTAAAAACAAATCTGAAGCTTATCATTCATGGGACCACGACCAAGACCACCGTCACCACGCTACTAACATGTTCACCTATTCCTTTTTTCCCCTTCATCTTGTGTTATCTATTAACTACCATGTTGTTAATCTCCACTGCCATCGTGCGCCTCTGTCACTATAATCTGACAACCATAGCTCTGATACCATTTGTTGGGAATTTAAAACGCGAAAACAAATTCCCCTAAATAAACACACACACATGAGCAGTAAATAAACATGCACACTAAAGAAAAGACACACGGATTTCTACGTAGTTCGGCCAAACACCTACCTAAGTCCACACCCGGGAGATCCATTTTTTCACTATTGAGTAAAACATGGTACAAGTTACATGGCTTAAATCTCATAACCCAAATACAAGACCCTTGTACACTCCCCACTCAATACCCCAAAAAACCTGACATAATCACTGTATAATACATAGAGAAATCATAGAGACAAAGAAATACCCTCTCTACCTCACATCCCTATAACGCTGTGAACATCCCTCACATAAAATCACAATGATTAATATCTCTTTCACCCAAGACCATGCACCCCCATGAGGGGAGACCCCCAACTTGGTACACCAAGGGCTTCGTAAATTCCTATTCAACATCCCCTTATATATATAGAATTTGCATCCCATTACTTCGTGGAAAAGTAATACAACTCTATCATAAAGGAAACCAAATCACAATAGGAATCTAGCTAAATCACAATCCCTAAATTAATGGGATTATCCCACATGTGATATAACCCCAACACCCCCTCCCCCCCCCCCCCAATCTATATAAAAAATTTATATAATATCTTGTTGTATCAATGACGTGGAATTAGTAAGTAATAATATAATTTTATTTATTCAGCCGGACCCCTATTTTCAGGAGAATCATTCATCCATAAGTAGCGTCTTCGAATGTATTGATAAGGATAACTAGTGATGTTGTATCCCGATTAGATTCAATATTTACTCCTCTATGTATATATAGTGAAGATGTATATATATACAAGCAAGAGTAATACAATGCTTCCCAATATTTGTATACTAAAAGTGGTTCTCAATACCGTGGCAATGGAATCACCTTCAATGGTGGGATCACTTCAACATCCTTTAATAAAAATTAAGTGCTCTGAATAATACTTTACTTTCCAAATTTGAATCTCAAATATAGTTCTTAACACTTGTGACAGCGACCTACTTAATTTTCATCGGAAGTTGTTGAAGTAGTCTTACTATTATTAAAAGTGATCTCACTAACTTGTGTATTAGAAACCACATTTAAGACCATCTCCAAAGGAGAAGGCAAACTTTACACATCAAATGACTCATTTGATGCAAGAATTTACATTTGCTACTTGAATCAAACTCATGCACTCCAAAGGATACACCAAATGTTGATTATTTTAATATATTTTTAGTTTTCCATATTTTTATGTTCAAACTTTTTTTTATCACTTTTTATTATCCAATCACACTCCCTCTTTCTCCTCCACATTTTTTTTCTCAAAAAATTCATTTGATGCAACAAGCAAATGTAGCAAAGTTGCTGCATATGACAAGGGCAGCAAAGTTGCTGCTGCTGTTTGATGCTCTCTTTAGAGCTCATTTTGCTGATGTGGAGCAATAAAGTTGTTGCATTTTTTAGTTTGATGCCATTGTTAAAGATGATGTAATATACAAAATTTGAGGATCATACAAATTGTTTTTACTCAAAGTGTAAACATTACAAAGAGCTATAACTAGAATGGAATTTGGGATGTAAGGAATATAGTTGAGAATGTCTAACTAGAAACAGTAATTGAGAGTACTACAGTACACATGACATGGTGTTGAAAAAGAGAATGTATGTCTTTTGACATGCAATCAAGCTGTTCATGAAAAAACGCACCTAGTTGGATGATTACCGATCAATGACATGATGCTTTTTGTGGTGAAGTCCAAGGAGGTTCAACTTTAGCCCAGTCTTGTTTGGGATACACAAAATAGAACGAAATTTGAACCTGTTATATAAAACTAAAAGTTAAGTAGTACTCCCTCCGTCCCTTTTTTTGAGTCCATCTTTGGGAACTCAACTTATTAAGGGGACAAAAAGAATCTACACCTACTTTCCACAAATGCCCCTAATCATTACAATAATTTTTTTAGTTTTGTCTTGGTGTAGATTTCAAGGAAGGGTAGTATTGAAAAATAAGTAAAAATTGTATACCAATTTAGGAAAGTGGACACTAATTTTGGGACATCCCAAAATGGAATATAGGACTCAAAAAAAGGGACGGAGGGAGTACTATATTTTAAATGCTAAAAATTTTAAGTTTTTTAAATTTAGAGTTTTGATAAACAATTTTCCTGTACATTTACTAATTTTTCAATCGAACGTTTCTATTTCAAAATTTCAGTAGGTTATTGACTATTTTTGGAGTGAAGTGATAATTTATCAAACACCAAATTATAGAAGTGTTGAAATGTTTATTTTTAGGGGACATCAAACACACCCTGAGCCTCTCCCCCATTGCATATTTGATTTGACCCAAAAAAAAAATTTGTTTTAGAGTGATATTAGATATGGTGCGGATTATTATAAACTAAAATGACATCCACCAAACACTTTATATATTGGATCGGTTTATTTGTGAACAAAATTGGTCATATGCCTTCCAACTGTCACTAAACGTCATTAAGGTTGTTTGTAAGCCATGACTAAAAGTTTAATTGCGTTTCCTTTAGGGTTTTGTCCATTTGGCAAACCGCGATTGCAATTGTGTTACAATTGCAATTAGACTATTTCTAATAAATTACATTTTTGTACGATTACAACTTTAGCTATCATTGATTGCACAAAAGCAACAGCATAAGCGCTCCCAAACAGGCTCTCAATAATGTATGGACCATGAGTATATTGGATGGAAGACTGAATTAAAGCCACATTTTTTTTAGTAAGTTAATAAATCTTTAAAAAATAATTATTGAAATTTCCGTTGCTCAACCTATCAATTACTAGTTTTTTTTTTTTTTATAAATCTTTTCCTTGTTATGATTTTATTTATTTTTTTTTTAAATGGTGTCAAAATGGTTGTTTTACCCAAGAAAAAGTGTTAAATGTATTATAAATTTGTTCTGGAAATATCAGTTGAGCCAAACCGAACCGCACCAGTCGTGTGAAAAAGAGACTAGTTTTCAACTTTCCTCTGTTCCTCAATCTATCTTTCAACACATCATTGACTTGTCAAAAATCTCTGCTAACCCCCTCATTTCACAGTTTTGGTCAACACAGTTCTCATTCTTTTTATTTTGGGTTAATTACATAAACACTCCTTGTGGTTAGGCCTTTTATCAGTTATCCCTCTATACTTTAAATTTTATCACTAATACTCCCTGTGGTCTGGACTAAAGTGAAATAGTCATTTTTTCCGTTAAAGTTAACAGAAAATGGGTAAAAATACAAAATTACCCATATTATATGCTAATAAGAATACCCTTATATGCTTAAATGTTTATTTAGACATATGTGGTATGCTATTATATTATTTTGATATTATATTTGTTGTTAGAGATTATTCTGTAGTCACTTTGAGGTACATTCATGAGAGCAAATTTATTTAATTTTTTATTTTATTTTTGATCTACCCTTGGACACACACCCACCACACACGGTCTTGGCGATATTTTATTTATTTATTTTTATTTTGTTTATCTACTCTTCGACACACACAATCTTGGTGATATGTTA
This sequence comes from Hydrangea macrophylla, assembly GCA_033977485.1. NCBI lineage: Eukaryota > Viridiplantae > Streptophyta > Magnoliopsida > Cornales > Hydrangeaceae > Hydrangea > Hydrangea macrophylla. The sequence continues at coordinate 112,832,444 of CM066999.1, forward strand.
GTTTTTTTTAATTTACTCTTAACCACACACACAGTGAAATCCAGTGTAGTGATGTACTACGATCTAAAAAAAAATTATCCCCAAAATTTTTTGTGTGTGTGTGTGTGAAATTCGCTCTGACAAAGGTTTCCCTAAGTGACCACATAATGGTCTTTAACAACAAATGTAATATCAAAATAATATAATAATGTACCACTTATGCCTAAATAAACATTTAAGCATATAAGGGTGTTATTATTAGCATGTAATAGGGGTAATTTTGTACTTTTATTAATTTTCCGTTAACTTTAACGAAAAAAGTGACTGTTTCACTTTAGTCCAAACCACAGGGGTATTAGTGATAAAATTTAAAATACGGGGGTATTTGATAAAAGGCTTAACCACAGGGGGTGTTTCTATAATAAACCCTTTTATTTTTGTGGGGAGTTTCTGAAGACGATTGAGAATGAAAGGATTGAATTCGAGAGGGGCAGTGGTGGAAAATCACATTTACTACATCAACAATGAGGAAAGGAAATTCTATTCACACTCATCTATTTTGCTCTCTTTACCTATTTACTCTTTTACAAATATCACCTTAATTTAAAATATATCATATAATATTTTTCTCTTTACACACCTTCATCCCAAAAATAACCCTACATAAAAAAGAGTAATTTAATTTGGATAAAACCAAACAAAATATTTTAAATTTATTTATTTCTCTTTCTCTCTCTCACTCTACTTTTCTTTTGCACTATCTCTGATCAACCACACCATTCCACAAGTCCATAGCCTTAAGAGCTATGACCACCATTGCATAGATACGTACGAGTACACACATATACAGAGAAGAAGAAACAATGGAGGGGTTCAATTATTACCACCAACAAATCATGAACATCCAAAATTATAGTTACATTGCAAACCAAATCAAAATCACAGGGGAAAGTAAAAGAAATAAAGAAACCTAGATAAAAATTGTGAGGTAAAAAGGGATTCATATGTTTGTAAGGGGAAAATGGGGCTGCTTGTGGAGGCGAAGTGCAGAGGAAAAGGGAAGAGGGATGGCTGGCAGGGGTGTATCTAGAAATCTAATGTGATGGGTACTGCGGAAGCTATACCGGGGTTGGAAGGCAAAGCCCCCCCCCCCCCCCCCCTCTTAAAAAAAAAGTAAAAATCTTTGGAGACTATTTATACATTTTTGATAATGAAATAAGAAAAGATAATGAAAAAATATATAATGAAAGATAAGTTTGGTATGGTGGGTTTGAGACATATAATTGAGTTGGGCTAAAATGATAATAGAGATAATAAGATTGGTGTCAAATAGTAGGATAGTTTTGGGTTAGAATATTACATGGGCTATTATGTATGGTGTCAAATGTTAGTTGGTTTTAACTATAATTTGAATTTAGAACATTAAATTAGGTTGAGCTGAAATGATAATTAATAGACATAATAAAATTTGATATGAAACAATATATATATATATATATATATAGTGGGTTTGAGCTAAAATACACCTAGAGAGAAGCAATTAATTGGGATTGGACTTTTAGTTGAGTACAAGTGTCAAATATTCCCAATTATATTTTTGAGGTACAAGGGGGCTAAAGCTATGTGTAGTATGTATAAAATATTAAACTCTAAAAGTTAAGTGGGTACCATGGTACCAACTGGTGCCATGATAGATACGCCACTGATACCACTGGTGCCTTGATAGATACGCCCCTGATGGCTGGCGTAGGAGTACTGATGCTGTCATGACAGCTGTGATCCGTGTGTATGTTTTTGTGTGTGTGAGAGAGATGAATAGTGAATAAAAAATTACTATGTAATTTAGTCCTTAAATGTCATGTACATAGTGATAAAATTATAACAAATATTTTTATAAAATGGTGGGTGTAGAGAGTAAAGTAGGCGGGTGTGAATAGAATTACCCAGTGAGGAAATCAAATGGGATGTGAGGCCATGTGGCATGCTTGTAGAGAATGAGTAATACCCTTGGCTTTCTAAATTTGATTTTTAAACGCTTTATCAGCTGTATCACATGTAGTAGTATACGGTATCATCGATCACTATCATCGCATAAACCATCTATGAACCATATTTGAAATTTGAATTTGGAAGCATAGCATGCATTGTTCGAATAGACAATGGTAGTTGTATATATATTATATACATAACACTATGGTTACCGAATTTACATTTCAAATTTTGTCTCCAAATGCTTTGATAGTTGTAATGCATGTTATGTCATTGGCTGTGGTATCACAGATCACTACAAGTGGTACCACTCCTGTTGCATTAATTGGCATATCCCAATTTTGTGAAGCATAGTATTACCGCTATATATAAAAATATCAACTAACTAATACTATGGTAAGTTGAAATCCAAATACTTTGACAATTGTAACACGTGCTCTTGTAGTGGTTGTGAGACCACATGTGATAGCACTATCATAGGATTTGAGATATCCCAAGTTTAGGACTAAGCATACTCATATTTCAATATCTAAAATAGGGGAGGAATATAGTTATCTCCAAAACTTTGATCCAAGAGTTACTATTTAAAGATCATTGTAACTATATACACATCTTGCACATTCAAAAGGTGAGACCTTTTGGATCGTTGATCTGTGTCATTCAAGGGAAATTTGGTTTCACTTATGAAAACTTTTCAATAGTGACTCCCACCACAAACACAACAGTTAATCTCGTGTGACCATCACATTTATGTGACTTTTACTGTAATTTGAGTTTTCTGTGAATCCTACAGTAATCAGATATTACAATGACTGTCTCACAATAGTTACTCCATAAATACCACCATTACTCATATTTCACTCTCCTTCTCAGAACACCACTACCTCCACCACTCTAATCACAGCTATCGTGTTGTTGCTGCCGCCCAGGGCTGGTTTTGAGCTCTTCAGACCCAAAGCGAACTCCTAAGACGACCACCCTATATATTTAAACAAAATTTTTTCAAGTACTTATAATTTTCTTTAATTAAAAAATTTTGTTCAGGGATTAAAAAAAATCATTACATGAAGTACCAAAACCAAAAAGACAACATAACTGACTAAACCTTGGTGGCTACCGCTCGCCGGCGATGTTAGCTATTGCAGATCTTGCATTGTAAAGTCAAAACCAAATCAGATTATTCGAGAGACATACATGCACGCACACGCGTGTACACACACAAACAAATAGATAGATAGATAGATAGAGAGAGAGAGAGAGAGAGAGAGAGAGAGAGAGAGAGAGAGAGAGAGAGAGAGGAGGGGGGGGGGGGGGGGGGGGGGGGGGGGAATCACAAAAGTAGAACTGACATTGGTGAATGTATGGTGCTTTCATAGTGTGTTGTGGTGTTTCTACCTTCACCTCCACGATGGTGTGGTGTCGTAATAGTGGTGCTTGGTGGTTCAAAATAGAACAATATGGAGGTTGAACTCTAGAATTCTAGTGTGTATTTTCCCGATTTTTTCAAATGCTGTTGGGTTATTGCAGTCTAAGTTTATATAATTTTTTTAAAGATTGATTTCGACCCTTTGGGCTTGGGTTGGGACCCTCTATTATGTTAGATTAAGTAAAAAAAAAAAAAGGTCAATAAGCATATGAGCATAGGGTATAAATATTGGACTTAAAAAAAAGCCCTCAACTTAATTACCACATAGCAGTCCCGTGCTAGTCGAGATCACCACATGACAATAGTCCCGGACCATTAAATAACGACTTGTCGAAAATAAGAGTTCTTTTTCTTCTTCTTCTTATTTTTTATTTATTTATTTATTTATTTAATTTTTTTTAGATTCGATGAGAGAGGTTCATTCAGTAAACCAATTGGTACTTAAAATAGGGATTGGGCATGAGAAGTGAAAGCAAATATGTGAATTCCCATCAGGCCCGGCCCTGAGGCCAAGCAGCCCAAGCAAAGGCTTGGGGCCTCCAATCCCAAAGGGCCCCCAAAATATATAAGTTCTATGTATGTACAAGTATAAGGCCCAATCATATTTGAAAATTGGCTCAATAAACATTCCATTACAAAATAAAAAGCCCAATTTTTTTTTGTTCAAAGTTCAAACACAAAGCCCAATTGATCAAGTGTAAACAAAAAACTAGGGGTGATAACAAAACCGAAAAACCGAAAACCGACCGAAACCGATTGTCCAAAAAACCGATTGGTCGGTTTTTACAATGTATGTACAAGCTAAACCGACCGAAAAACCGACCGAAACCGAAAAACCGACCAAAACCGAACCTATTGGTCGGTTTTAAAAACCACAAAAAACCGAAAAAACCGACCGAAACCGACCGCTAACACCCCTACAAAAAACAAATAACAAAAAAGAAAAAGATTTCATGATCAAACTTGATTAAAAAAAAGTGTATCGAAAACGTATTCAGTTCAATCTTTTTTGCACTATTTAATGTCAATTGTTATCTCAAATTTTAATTTAAGTCTAATTGTTCTATCTCCTTTGGTTTTAGTTGTTGGTTTGTGCATTTGATTCTTGAATTTTTGAGTTGTGGTTGCTTTTATGATTTTGGAATTAGTTTTTGCTCAATGTTTTATTAATTTTGGATCGTTACTAAGTGTGCATTTCAAGTATTTGTTCTAATGTCTAGTTTATGGAGTTTGGACCTAAGTTCAAAATTCACTACATATGCTAATGTTACATTCACTATACTTTCAATTTGTCAAAAATATGTGTAAAAAGGCGTAACAAAAATAAATAAATCTTCGGGGGCGCTGCCCCCGAACCCCCAATAAGGCCCCATCTTTCAATCTCGCTTTGGGCTCCCAAATTGTCAGGCTCGGCCCTAATTCCCATAAGTTGTCATGTTTTGGGTAAGAAACAATACTTATTTATATATCATGGCATCTATCCGAGGTCCCACTTCGTTTTTTGTTTTTCCTCCTACTTTCCCGATCTCACTGGTCAAATTTGACACCCAATTTTATTTTATCTTTTTGGACAGATTAGGGCCTAGTTTGAACTAGCCTGCACGAAGCATGATGGGTGGTTGAGTTAGCTTCAGCTCAATCTCAGTCTGGCATACGATTGAAGAGTGCATTTTTGTTTTATCCTAATTTTACTCACTTTTGTTTATTTACGTCTTTATTAGATGACATGTGTATCATTTTATTCTTGTATTATAAATATAATTATTAGAATGGGACACAAGTGACCCAATAAAGTCATGAGTAGCAAAAATGGGATCACAATTAAAGGCATCCCATTCCTAGCCAATTTTTTTTTTTTTTTTTTTTATTCATTAAAAAAAAAAATTTTGAAGGCATTTAAAAAGCATAGAAAGTTAAAAATGTCAAGTTTTTACTATTACCATATTTTGAACCTATTAACTTGAGAGTGTACAACCACAAATATTCGCCACTGTTGCCCCACTACATAGTTGGTTTTTAGTACAACATATGTAACATATTTAATACATTATCTATACACAAAATAAAATAAAAATAAAAATAAACACACGTATATGGCCTAAATCTGGAATGGGTAGGACTTCTGGTCGAGCAATACCTGGCCAAGCTCAGACCAAATAAAACTCCGGCCCTAAAAATCAATTTGAGATCAGTCCAACCCTTACTCACTTAAAAGCTCACCTCGAATGATTCGGGTATGAATCGTTGTTAATATTTTTACAAAGTAGATGACTCATAAGTTAATGGTAACACCGGTTGCACCATTGACAAACCCAGACGGTGTCGTTTGCTCATTGTATAAGGATGTGTGCCAACCATGCTTTGTCGGGTCATACTTCTCTCCATCGCCCCAAAGTGCGTAGGCTTCTTCTCCGTGAACTGCATCGTCTCCAATTATGAGCTGGTCATCCGGAATTCTTAAAGGTATGAACAACCTTATAGTCAGAAGAATCACCGTTGTGGACACAATATTCCAACCGATTACAAACAATGCTGCAACAATTTGCTTTACAAATTGCATCCCACCAGTTCCACCATAAAAGGCACCCCTTGAGCTCCTCACAGGAAGTACAATCCTACAAAGAACCGGTTCGGCCAAAAGCCCTGTCAAAAGCCCGCCTAAAAGCCCGGCCACCGCATGCGTGTGAAATACACCTAGTGTGTCGTCCACCTAATTAAGTCAAATATTAAAGCAACATTAATAATTAAGATTTTTGCACTGTACGTATTTTATTCCTTAGTATAATCGGGTACTTTTGAATTTTTTTTGTCCCCTCTTAGTGATGACTACATCATTGATCATATTAAGATTCCAATCTTTGTATTAACTAGTACGGAGTATAATTTTTAGTTATATATGATGACCATTCAAAAGTGTTATAAATTGGAGAGAAAAGTCCACAAAAGTGTGCATCAATTTAACTTTTTGGTACAAGAAGACCATTAGGTAGGAAAGAGATGATGCATTAGAAGTTTCAGATCACAGTGTGTTCAAATTTTGGAATGGCCATATGTAACAATATTTATTCTTCAAAATATGATGTATTGTGCGTCCAAGAGGACCAAGACTTAAAACTACGTACGCGGAACGCTTAACATTTTCAAACTTTCACACACAAACACCCACACGTGCGTAACCATTGACTCACAAATGTGATCATTCAATGCATAGTATTATACTATTATGCATCAGGAGTATTCTAGAAAGAGGTAACAAAATATAAGTATATGACCAAATATATATACATGATAAATTATCTCTTGTGATTGTCACATTTGTGCGATTTAATATTATGGTGGGTCATACTATAATGAAGATTAATTGCACTGAGCGTCACACGGTGGGGGTGTCCATCATGGAATAATTTCTGTAGACATTATATGATTTATATAATATTTAATATATATATATATATATATATACACACCTTTTGTAGCAAAGTAGACTTTTTGTGAAGGATCATCATGGTGAACCATGGAACGCTACCAGAAAGTATTCCCATCACTATCGCCGCCCACGATTGCACCACTCCTGCAATATTCACATCCTCGTCAATTCCATTACTAGAAGAAATTTGTCATTTATTCATATTCAATATGCTCACATTTATTTGACTTTTCCTTTTTTCATATATATATATATATAAATATATATATAATTTGTTCTTAATCGTTTTGACTTAGTGGAAACTTTTGGCTTTCTGATAAGAAGTAAACACATTGCCGAACCACTCTGTCTCTTTCAATCTTTCTGTTTTTCATATATATTAATTGTGTGTGATTATTTCGATCCAACAAATTACAATGATAACTAAAATACACATGTTTCATAATCTAGGGTAGTTATCTCACATTGTATTTAAAAAAAAAAAAAAAAAATACATATATATATATATATATATACTGATCTCCTTTGTTTGATATGAAACACTGACAATAAATTTCAGAAAGTTTTATTTCTTTGACTGATAAATTGATAATCATAGGAATGTCATTTTAAAGCTTTAACAAAAAAAAAAAAAAAATGTTAGAGTATTGCTAAATTTTGACTATATCTATTTCTATACCTGACATTTTGCATTGAGGAATAGTACATACAGTATCTCATATTGTTCATGTGAGTGTGACAGAAATTCAGTGGATGCAATTAGCCACGCTGGCCTTGAGGCCATGTCCCAAGGCGACTGTATAGGGTCTCATTTTTAGGTCTATTTATTATTTTTTTTCCCTAATTTCTATGAAATCTCTCATTTTTAAGCCTATTTGCTTCTATTTTTTTTTCTAATTTCTATCAAACTTATCATTTTTAGGCATATTTTCTTCTAATTTTTTCTTAATTTCTATAAAACTTAGTGTAGGCCTTATTTTTTAGGCCCATTTGAAAGTTCAATTGAGATCTCGAACAATTTTTATCATCTCAGGACCGGCCCTGCAATTAGCATCTCTTAAAAGTTAACAGTGACCAACATAAGGGGGGTGAGTAATTCTAAATATCAATTTGATGGGAAGTTTGCGTAGTTTCTGGAACATTGAGGAAGGTATGTATAATAACCCATGTTTTGAAGTTGTGCTTTTTCTCAGGTAGTTAATTACCGTAGTTTTATCATATTCCGAGATATTATTAGTGAATTATGTGAATATATTTGTACACATAAATCAATCATATTTTAAAAAACAATAAAAAAAAAGTACGTAAAGAAATGCAACTAATCCAAATATAATTTTTTTACTGCATTTGATACTGCATCACTTAGCAAAAAAAAAAAATAGTCAAAAATTCACTGATAAACTTCAAATAAAAAAAATTATACTTAAAAAAATATTAAACACAGTCTAGTTTAGTTCAGTACTTGAAAGACGAAAGACTATAATTTCAGTATTGCAAATAGAATTAAAAAAAAAAAAAAAAAAAAAAAAAAAAAAAAGAGGTTTTATCAAACAGGGAGCTGAGTCTTTTCTAAAGTGAAAATTACCTGCTCCGGGAGTGATGCAAACAAGACCGGTCATCATACCCTGAACAGCTCCGATCACTGATGGTTTTCCAAAGAAAATCACATCAAGAGTGGTCCACACTAAAAGGCTTGTGGCCGCGCATATATTAGTATTCAACACTGCCATAGAGGAGGCAATATTGGCTGCATAAGGTGCCCCACCGTTGAAACCAGACCACCCCATCCATAATAAACCTGCCCCCGCAAGCATGAGCAATACATTGTTTGGTGAAAACCTCTCCCTATCACTCTTTAGCCTAGGCCCAACCTAAACATGATGACAAACATCATCAACTTAATTAATTGATATTATTCCCAAAATTAATGAGAGGCTATATACATCTGTAATATATTATATACATATACAATTAGTTAGGAGTGCAGTTGGATAACACTTTTGTAACTTTTAATGAAGAATGCTGTAATCTCTAAAAAAAAATTATATCGCAAAATGATGTGATGGTGTCACATTCCACTCTGAGTATGTTTCCCAAATATGATTTTTAATACATGTAGTGTGTGTGTTTCACAATAATTTTTGGAGTTCATAGTTGATTATTGAACTCCAAAAATCAAACTTGAACTGTTTGACAAATTTGATTCTCTGATTCAATTGCAATAAAATATGAGTAAATTGCATAAATTTGCAACTAACCAACCAAAAGTAGTAATTTAACCAACCAAAAGTAGTAATTTTTTTTTTTTTTTTTTTTTTTGGGGGGGGGGGGGGGGGGGGAATTAGTCTTAAATTCCTCAAACCAATCTTCAAAAGTTTAAAGGACAAATTATTATATCATTTAGTAAAAACGGCAATAGAGGTGAAGTGACAAATTTGCCCCTAAAAGGAATCTTAGCCACTAAATGGGCTTGCCATGCGCAAGCGAACCACGTGGAATATTTCTACCCAAAAGAATCTCAACTCTTTAGCATGCATCACTCCAACCCTATTGCACGGTAAGAGCAGTGCACCATAGTAACTCTTATTTTGAAAATATTTTTTAAACTTTAAAACTCCATACCTTTTGATCTACAATTCTATTTTTTTTTTTATAAATTTGATACCGTTGGAACCGTGTCGACGAGAACTACAAAAGTAGTATTACTGTTGATATGCTTTGACCACAAAAAATCAATATTTTTACATGCAATTTTTTTTTTTTGACAAAACAAATGGAATTTTCACTCAATATTACTGCACTGGTCAAGTGAAATTTGCCAAGTTGTTATATTTTGAGCAAAAAAAAAAAATATAACGAATTTTCTTAGGGAGAGTTTTAGTGCATTTTCACAAGAATTTTTACATTTGTTTGGTTTAAAAAATTATATTTTTATAATTGATTATAAAATTTGTTATTTAACAAAACTATATATACATTGTTTAGTATGCGAAGGGGGGGTGGGGGGAATGAACTTTGACTTATTAAGTAAATGTTTACTTATTAATATATGAATATTAAATGAAAGTTCATTAAACTCGTAAATCGATTTTTTGTAATGCCTTATTCCTAACAAACCAAGTGGCAAAAAAAAAAATGGAGGAGAAAATTGAGGGGTACAAAATTCTTGCTCTTGTTTGGTTGTGTGGGAAGCAAAATGGAATCTTTTTTTTTTCCCCTACGAATCCACAGTAACCAAAAAATTGACACTGAATCCCTCACTGACTCTTTTCTTTTCTCTCACAAAATCTATGATCCAAACACAGCCTAAGTAGATGTTCATTTATTAATACATAAATATAAAGTGAAAGTTCAATTATTAATACATGAACATTAAGTGAAATTCACTTATTATAAATAAACATTAAGTGAAAGTTCACATATTATACACGAATATTAAGTGAGCTTTCACTAAAACTCTCACTAAAGCATGTGAAAATTTGGTGTTTTTTTTTTTTTTTTTGCTCAGAATATATCAAGTTGGCATACATAAATATTAAGTGAAATTTCATTAAACTCGTACACGAATATTAAGTGAAAATTCCATTTAGTTTGTTAGGAATAAGGCATTAAAAAAAATTAATCTTTTTTTTTCTCAAAACATATCAACAATGGTACTAGTTTTGTATGTCTCGTCGACACAATTCTAACGGTGTAAAATTTGAGAAATTTGGAGTTGTAGATCAAAAGTTATAGAGATTTAAAATTTAAAATTTATTTTTTGAAATGGGAGCTGCTATAGTGTGCTCTCTCATACCATGCGAGCGCCATACCATATCATTTCTTTTGATTGTTTAACTGAGTGGCGCGCGTGTTGCGTGCTAAGGGCACGTTTGGCGTGCGTGTTGCGTGCTAAGGGCACGTTTGGCGCGCGTGTTTGCGCCTGAAGAATGGTAATTTCGGGTTTTGTGCGTGTGTGTGTGTGTTTTTTTTTTTTTTGTCCTTTTTGTTAAAGATTGTTATTGTTATAGGAGTTTTGATTAAAGTAAGATTCAAGTTGTCTTTAATGAGAAAAAAATTTATCCTACTGTCATTATCTCTATGTGTCCCATTTTTTTTTACATTTTTTTTTTTTGGTATTTTTTTTTTTTTTTAAGAAAAGAACCCAAATATATTAAGAAACAACCAAAAAACCTCCTTGATGCCCTTCAAAAACAAAAGTAGGAATAACATCAACAATGACTTTGCCTAAGATATTATATCGAGTCGCTGTAAATGCACAGCTGCCCGAAATATTGTCCTCACATATTGAAAACAGCAGTAGATGAAAAAAAACACATGAAATTACTTAATTTGAAATTACTCACCCAATAAGCAGCAGTGAAACCAGCAATTCCAGATGACAAGTGAATGACATAGCCACCAGAATAATCAATAACACCCCACTGGAAAAGGAACCCACCACCCCACAGGCTAAAAGCACCAACAGTGTATGAGAAAATGAGCCAAAGGGGCACAAAGGCCATCCAAGCCTTAATATTCATCCGACCAAGCACCGAACCAGCCAGCAAAATCATAGTAATAGCCGCAAATGTGAACTGAAAGTACACCAATGTGGCCATTGGATAGAACGGCTCAATCTTTTCGCTCTCGATCGAGCCATTGTTCATGAAATGCGTGCTTTCAGGGACACCGGCTCGGCCTATTAGGTATTTTTGCCCCAAAGCCGGAGCGCCCTTGCCCCAAAAGGGTAAAAGTTTGTCGCCGAAGGCCATTCGGTAACAGACTAGGACCCAACAAATTAGGACCGCCGCGAAGGCGTACAGGGCCATAAAGGCCGAGTTCACGGCCCATTTCTTTTTTACTATGCTGGCGTAGAGGATGACTAGGCCCGGCATGCTTTGTAGGCCCACGAGGGTGGCTGCCGTCATTTGCCATCCGTTGTCGCCTTTGTTTAGCCAATCGGGGACTGCCGGGAGGTGCTGTTCGTACGCCATGGATGAGAGAGAGAGGGAAAGAGAGATGGGTTTGTGTTTGTGCTAAGCTATTTGCATTTTAATTTGAATCTAATTGTTATAAAAATGCTAAATAATGGGTAGTTACGTGTGGGAAAAGATGGAGAAAATATGGGTTGGTCTTCGGTCATTGTGGGCGAAAAGTCATAGGATTAGGAATTGGGACATTGGGGGTATGGACGGAACATAGAAGGTTCGTGTGAAATAACTAAAGGGGCCGTTGACAATGGCCGGTTTGGACTATGTGCTCTAATTTTGAGGAACATATATATTCTCTATTTTTTCTTTTTCTTTTCTTTTCTCTTTTTTTTTTTTCCTTTTTTTTTTCTTGATTTATATATATATTTTATTATTATGATAATTATGAGGAACTCTGTGACTAGTTTTTGTCTTGAAAGGGTAAATTTCACTAACTTTCACTAATTGTTAAAATGTTTTTTTTTTTTTAAAATGTTCAGGGTAAGTTTTACCAAAGTTAGAGCATTTTTGCACAGGTAGATCATTTTCTTCATGTATATTCATACGTTCCTCTGTATCATCTATTTAAGTAGAGTAATGCTAGCTAGGTACACTTAAATAAGACACCTAAACCATCCACTTGTTGATGTGTCGTGACAGTTTTAAAATTTATTCAAATTTTGTTTGATAACTGATGAATAGTTTTGGAAATCCACATCAATAGGTGGATAGTTTAGGTGTTCATTTAGGTGTAGTACTCATTTAAGTACCTAGTACTCGGAAATTTGCTGTCTAGTTTGTTCATTGAGTTATTAGAATAAGACTTCAGTGCTTTTCATTTAAATAAATACTATTTGCGTTATAATTGGTCCACATTTACAAGTGTTTCTTATATGCGGCATACGTGTTGCGGAAACGCACTTCTAAAGAAAAGTGTTGAAAATGTTTTCCTTGATAGAATTACTATATAAAAGATGGGAAACATTAAAAATTATTGCTTTCTCTAGAGGTTGATGTCTCATAATTGTTGTGTACGTACCACTTAGGTCCTGTTTGAAATCAACTTAAACTTTCACGATTCAAACGCTAAAAAATTGCTTTTAGTCAAAAGTTGTTCGAATTGCGAATGACTAGCATTTTTCCTGCATTTTTCCTACAATTGAATAGCAAAAACTAATTTGCCAAGTAGTATTTTTATTTTTGCTTTTACAGTTTCATAATCACTTATAGACTCCAAAAATGGATGAGAACACGGCCTCAAATTTGTTAAGCTAAAGTTAGTGATCGTCCATGGATCATTTAAATTAAGGGTATTTATCTTGTTATAAGTAAGTTTAGTCATTCTTGAAAATTTTTGCATCTCTCTATGGAAATAGAGAGAGAGAAAGATAGAGTAATGCTTAGAACACTAAATTTACACCTAAAAATTAAGTATACCTTTCTCTCTATATATATCTCGATATATATATATATAGAGAGAGAGAGTAATGTTAAGTACACTTAAAATTTACACCTAAAAAATATACTTGTTCATGTGGAGACAATTCCGAAATTAAGTTTATCTGTATGTTCTTATATTTGATAATTAAAGAATATTTTTAGTGATCCACATCGGTATATTTTTTAAATATATGTTATAGATGTACCTAACATTATTACTCATAAATACATATATATATATATATATACACACTTAATCAAGTCAACTTATTCTTCCTAGTTGAGAAAAGAAGACGAAAGTCTTATTATTTTATCAATGTACTTTCTTTGACCAAATAAAAAAAAAAAATCAAAGTTCTTCCAAAGAAGTTGCCTAGAAAACACGTAGAAAACATAAATGTTCAAAGTTCAACAACCAATTTCAGTGGATCCCACACTGGCACTAATGTGAGTGATAAGAATATATTTGTAAGTGTTTGTGAGATTTATTTGTGCGCCTAGCATTGTTCTTTCTTACGTTAGCAATTTATTTCCCCTTGTTGATCATTTCCAATTATATATGTAGGGGCTGCTATCCTACAACATGAAGGTTGTAGGATAGTATTGAACACCAACTTTTAACGATCAACAAAAATGTTTTTAGCGACCAAAAAAAACTTTTAGCGACAAATCTTTCCAAAATATTTCATCGCTAAAGATGAAAAAAAATATTGCTAAAAATAAACAATTCAGCATTAAAAGAATTTTTTTCGTCACTAAAAGAGCGTCATAATATACATCTACCTATATAAAAAGAAAAGGTTACTGTAACTGCTCATCACTGTTCATTAAGGATAGAATGTACTGTTTTGCCCCTCCCAAAATCTTTCCTAAGTTTAACGGGGATGGTATTTGGCTTATACTTACTGGTTTTTTCGTCCTCAAGCACATATATTTAACCATGACGCTTTACAACTGTTCACACACAAAATTTCACTGAACAAAACCATCGTCGCTTCTTCTCTCCACCCACCACCACCACCACTTCCAATTTCCCTCTCACCATGCGCATCTCTCTCTCTCTCTCTCTCTCTCTCTCTCTCTCTCTCTCTGTCCTTCGACTAGATGGCTTCATTCAAGAAACCCTCGAAAGAGATAGTCCAGAACAAGAGACAAAGCACACAGTATAAATTCAATCCAAGATCAGTAATCGACTATGGCCTCATTTTTCTATATTCATGTACATCATGGCCCTAATTCTTCCAAACAGAGCCTGCATGTCAATCTTTAGGAGCTAGCTAGAATGACAGTGGTCATAGAACTTTTTCATGCCAGTTAAAGCATATGATTGATTCGAAGGTAATTTATGACAAGCTGATGTTATTGTTGCCTTTTGGAGGTTTTTTTTTTTGGGAGGGGGGACTTACAATTTGATTTGGTCATTTTGGTGTTTCTGATGATTATGAATGATACCTTTTTTGATTTGTTCTGCATGCATTGCCATCTGCTGCTGCCATGATGGAAGGTCTAAACTTTGGATTTAATTAATTCCCTCCAAACAAAGTCTAAATCCTGATTGAGTCATTTACTAATTATGTCCTTACAGACTCGTCAATCTTAAGGAGCTAGAATGACAGTGGTCAATGTTTGTGATGAAAATATTCAGCGAATACAAGTTTGACACACAGGATATGATGTGGCAAGTTAATTGGTGGAAATTGATGGACATGGGAACCGTTATAGGCAGTTGAGGCTGATTCATTTTGTTCAAATATTTATCTGATGAAAGACACGTGTTGAACATCATGGAGTAATTGAAGGACAGTTGTCAATATGAGAGAATGCCACGGATAAAAGCAGTTATCAGTTTGAAAATAGGAGGGAACATTCAAATTAAGTTGCTGAGGCCTCAATGTCTATAAATAGAAGGATTGATAATTCCTCACTACACGAGGCCTTTGCAAACCATCATTGATCTTTTTGGCTCATGGGTCGAGCTTGAACCACAGAGAATAATGCCTGGAAATCTGAAACTTCTAGAGAGGAAAAGAGGTTTAGAGAGCATGGAAAAAGGTAAATTTCTGTTCTCAAATCTAGATTTTGAAAGAAAATGGAAGAATCCTAAAATTATCTACCATATCCTTTTCGAAAGATATTGATAATTGCGGATGCGAATAGTGTACCTAATAATTTATTTATGCTCAAATTTAGTATTGCTTGAGGTCAAAATAATTACTATGTGTCCCATTATCCGTTGTGACTAATGTTGGTGTGAACTTTGTTATGACCATAGAGAAAGTCAGTGGGACTCCTCCTCTTAGCATATTTATATGTTTGCTTTTCAAAATTTAAACTTTAAGAGGTTAGGTTATTTGTGTCATATTGACAACATGTGTGAGGATTTGTACTTCTAATTTAGTTGCTAACTTAATCAAGCTTTTCAATTCAATAGTTCTTGAAATCATAGTGCAAGTTATTGATTTATTAACATTAACAAGTTTGCAAGCTCACAGATTGTGACTTGAACAAATGGATAATTATTTAGGAATGGATTATGTTTCAGGATATCACGACATTGTTTCTTGATCGGGAATATTTTCTTTGTTGCTGTTGATTTGTTTGGTATGCATTATTTATCAACAAAGCATTTTTCTATTTTCTCTCTTGTTTGGGTAAAAAGATTTTATGTTTGATGAGATTTTACTTGAAATTTTCATACTAATATGTATGCCTAAGCAACTTTGCAAAGTGCGCTTGTTACTGTGAACTGAGGTGAGCGAGGCTTTCCTTTATAAATTTTAGAACAACTTGCAAGTAGCTAATTTTGTTCTCATGTATTAGCCTAATGTTAACTACCTGTTAGTATGGCGTGAAAACAAATTTTGTGATTGCTTCCCCAATTCGATATTTACTTCTTTCCCTTATGTGTTCGTCAGGAATCCAAGTTGGGTTATGGTGTTTGGTGTTTGAGGTGTATAATTCAAATCAGTATGGCATTGAGTCTGAGTTGGGAAAGATGGTTTTTTTTTTTAAGTTTAGTCCACCATCGATCTAATGAACTACATGTCTTTCAACTGGAGCTTTGGTTGTAGAATATTCATGAATTCAGATGGTTCTAAGTCTTGAGTCTGATTTCCGTGGTGAAGATTTTGGCACAATCTACTCTATTTTCTCCATAGAGAAATCATCCAGAGCAGAAAAACTAACATATAAGTATATGCAAGGAAATTTTGAAAACTTGCAGAAATCCTTACTAGAATTTTCTTTTCATATGATTTTGAATTGTTTGGTTAATTCTATCACCTTTTTACATATTTGGATGTTATTGAATTATTGCCTAAAAGGCAATATGGATGAAGCCTTTCTGACGTCGTTGTTGTTTTAGGAGCTGAGACACAAAATGACAAGTTGAGTTCTTGTGCCTTTTGGTGTGTAATTGGTATAAGCTTTTAGGTTTTAATTGTAGAATTCTTGTTTAATTTTGTCATTTTGGTGCTTATGATTTTGTTTGGCTTGATAATCTAGGTTTAATGTGGAGAGGTATTTGTGATGGGTGCTTTTATTCTATTTTCTACTTTTTTGGTTCAATTGAATGCTTGGACGAATTCACCACAATCATGTTCCTTGAAAGACTATTGTTACATCCCCAATTTACTCTGCGCTTATAATGATGCTTCTTAATTTGCCTTGTGAGATATATCTATGTAATGGATGTTCCTAACATGTGAGAACATTGAGACAATTTCATTAGAATAATGTCATGGTTCTCAAATTATTCCACAAAATATTTTAGGTAGTATTTTTGGCTTTATCTTTTGACGTAATATTTTTGGCTTTCAATTTGGGCTCACGTAAATAATATTTTAGTTTTATTATTATGATTATTCGTTTCTACAGTTGATTACTATATATCAACTATTATCCTTACTGATCATATTTTTGTTTATAAAATTATATGTAGTCAGTTAGTCTTATTATGGCACTTTGTGATTGTTAATTCTCATCTACTTAGAGTTTTGTTTTGTTTATTTTTTCACTGTGTATTTTTGGGTTTCATCTTAATTTGCAGGGTTACGTTTGTTGGCATTGATAGTTGGAGGAGGCCAGGGGTTTGATACTATTGATAGTTGTGGTATGGGTTTTGAATATTTTACTTCTAAATTTTTGATTTATTGGCTTGGGCATAATATAAATATGATATATGGGTTTGATGCTATTGACAATTGTGGTAGTTTCTTTATCTTTTACTTCTAATATGGTTGGGGCTTTGCAATTAATATTTCTCATCATATTGATGTTGGATGTGTTTTTTTTTTGGGGGAGGTTGTTCAGTTCAGAGGGGTGGTTTGTGGAGTTTTGGAGTTATGCTCGTATAATGTTTTGTAAAAAGTCTGTATGAGTGTTTAGTGTTTGATGGTCTTAGGCTTGTAGGAGTGAGTCTTTGTTGGCAGGCTTGGTTCTTATTCAGTTGGGTGTGATGTGGTCTAATTTTTGTACTTTAGGCTTTTTTGCCCCCCTTTTATAAAAATCCCCTTGTGTTGCTGTTAAAAAATAAAATAAAATAATTTGTGATTACTCGTAACGTGTTTAATTGCTATTGTTGAGTTTAAGGTTGGTGTATGAGTGTGACAGTTACCCATTTCGATCTTTTTTTGTTATCAATTGTCAAGTTTGGTTTCATGAACAATGTTTAAGATTATACTAGTAAATTTTTTGTGTACATCAATGCTTGCAGAAATTCTATTAATGGTGCCCTAGCGATTTGTTTGTGTTCTTGATAGCTGCCATGAATGAAAGAAATAGATGGAGAGAATGGTGGGCGTAGAGAGTAATAAAAAATAATAAGAATTTTAAATTTAATTGGGGCGTTTAACTTAAGTGTCTCTAATGAAATTACTAAGATAACAATCCTACTTGGCATACATAACAATAGGGGCGGTTTTAGTGTCCAATTCGCCCTTATTTAGTATTAGGGGCGCCATTTATTGGGGCATTTACTAATCCGCCTCTCTTTCTCTTAGGGGCGGTTTAACTTTATTTTTTGCCTCTATTTACATTAATAGGGCCACTTCTAAATGTGCTTAATGCCTTCATTTGTAGTAGTGAACCCGTGGTGTTTATCACCTTGAGAAAGTATACTTCAATTAAAACTCCACAATGATTTAGTTTATCCAATCACAAGCCATTATTTTAGCCTACAATTAAAACTCAACATGAATTGTAACTAATTTTATACCTTTGATGATCTACGAGGAAAAAAAAAATGTTAAAATACTTTTAGCCTACAAATATTTGTAAAGCTTTTGTAGAAAAGAAAAGTTTTCTATCAATGTGAAAATTATTTTTGTGTCCGAATTTTAGTGATTTGTTAGTAAAGAATGAGCGCAATACTACACAACTATACACCCACGTATAGCAAAATCCTATACATTAAAATGCTTATAACATAGGCTAATCCTTAATTATTACATGAATCTTCTCCAGATCATGTGGAGAAAACAACTTCATTGACCAAGTAAATGTTAAGATGGTAAATTAGTATTCAAGGCCTTTTGCAATTGTTGGAAGTCGGGGAGGTTTCCAGTGAACGACGGTGAGCGGCGGTAAATGACGGTGGCGGCTCGAATAAGAATGCTAGCCGTTAATCCCCAAATGAGAAAAGCTCCTTCATCTGATTCATAATCAAAGAGGTGTGAAGTGTATTTCAAACCACTCCATTCCATTTCTTCACATCTATGGCAATCTTCCTGCATACAAGAAGTGAAAAGTCATGAATTGGGAGTGCATATGTACAATTGTATAAGAGGATATTTGGCAACTGCTTTGTATAGTTTTTTCGCGACTATATTTGGCCAGAAGCTACATTAAATTACATTGAATTTCAAAAGTTGATTTGCCAAACTGTTTATGTTTTTTAACATTTGGAGTTCTGTAATTATTTGTGGGCACTAAAAATTATTGTCAAACTGGGCTCTCTTCACATCTATGGTAATCTTCCTTTGGGCATGGAGTGAAATTAATGAATTGGAAAGCATTTGTTCAATAGTGTAAGGGAGACAAAACTATCTAATAGTTAATATGATCAAAGCAAACTCATTTAGTTTTTATATATACATATCAATTTTTTTTTTTTTTTTGGGGTTAGGTATGTTTTAAATGTCTTGTTATAGAGCAATCAATTGGTTAGCATAACTCAACTAAGCAAGTTTTAATTAGGGCGAAAATTCGATGCGGGCTAGCTGGAGCTCAACCTGAGCCCAAAGCGTGCTCGGGCAAGTTCTTATAAATTTCGAGGCAGGCACGAGTTAGAAATCGCAAATTCGACCCAAATTGGACTTTTGGTCAAGACATCAACAATTTGAGTCCGTAAATCTTTTAAATCTATGTAATTGTAAATACATAAATATGATTTTGTATGTAAATAGTTTGATATATTTGTTCGTTATTTAAACTCTATTATTTCTAGCCACTGAAACATGCATCTTTCTAAGTGATACGGATCTCATCTTCAAATTTTTAGGCCCAATTTGTAACCCGAATCTAACCCAACAAAAAAAAATTTACACAAACTGGGCTTGGGCAAGGAACAATTGGGCTCAGAGTAATTTTGGCCAACTCTGTTAAAATTTGGGTCGGGTATTAATAGAATCTTGGCCTAGGATGCTCGAGTTAGGGTCCTAATTTTAATACTAGTGAGTCTTGTTGACTTAGATATTTCTCCGGCCTACTTGGTGCACTTGGATAGCTGGATGTAAATGAGTAGTATTTACTGTATTTTGTTCTGAAAGCTAGACAATTGGTGCACTCAAGGATGGATCTGGGGGGCAAAACCCCCCCCCCCCCCCCCCCCCCCCCCCCCCCCCCCCCATAGACTTGGAAAAAAAAAATTAATTATATTAGAATTATTTGAAAATACACGTTAAGTATTTATATTCTCATCTAAATTTGTTCTAAATTATTAAGCTAGATCACCTTTGGAAATTTTTTTTTTTAAAACTGATGTGTATAAGTAATTATTGAAAAATTTTGGTGTGTATTAATAAATATAAATTCTAAATTTAGTTTACAAAATGCTCCAAATAATTTGTATTTATCTCTCCTGATTTATTTATCTCATTACAAAAAATGTATAAATCAACTCTCATTTTGTTTTTTTTTTCAGGGACTCTTATATCTTCGCCCCCTAAACTAAATTCCAGAGTCCGTACCTGGGTGCACTTGTGTACCTGGGTGCACTTGTGTGTTAGTGTCATAAATGGAAGTACTAACCTTGAGAAACATCTCCAATGGAACATGGAATACAGCATCTACTTCATCAGTATTGAGTAGTGGCTCAAAATCTTCTATCCTAGCTAGCAGACCCACCACAGGCACCACTGTTAACAAGTGCTGCATGAAGTCCATACAAGCAGATATAGATACATGTATCATGTATGGTATAATTTTCAGCCATCTATTTCTGAAAGAGTTACTCTATCGTTCCTAAATTTGATTCCATATTTAGTTTCTAAATATTTTGTCAGTTGTAGCACATGTAGTGGTATGTGATACCACTAATCACTGACACAATATATTGTACAATTGTTAAGTCATTTGAAAATCAAATTTGTTTTCAAATTTGGAAAGCACATCATTTTCTTTTCTCAAAAGATAAGGCTCTTAGAGTAATTATTCATTGAGGCCATCACACCACATCATCATGTGACGGGTCGAAGTATGACGCGACAACCAAACATGGCTCTTATGCAGAAATTATTCATTGAGATTGTCATGCTGACGAGGTGTATGGCATGTTGTGACACCCAATAACATGGGTCTATGCAGCCTTATTTTTCGATAGTCATGGCATATAGTTGTTGACTTTAAGGAGCATGCATGCCATATCTCCACAACTTGTCAAGCTCCCTATTTTATTTAGGTCATGTAGCCTAATGTAATTATAGCATCATACTATGCTAGTATGATGAGGTGTGACTAGGGTACAAGTCAGAATACAAATTTTGATTTTTATCGAAATCGATTCCAAAAATTTTTGTTTACGAACAATAAAATCAGTTCCACGATCTAAAAAGAAAATAAAGGATTGGAATCGGATTAATGGTGCTAAAAATTTCAAAATTTTAACTTTTTGATCCAAATATTTTGAAATATTTTGAAATATTCCGAACATCTTCCGATCTAGATATTCCAAAATATTTTGAATTTTTAATGATAAATATATTGTTTGCATAAAAAAAATATAAAAATTATACATACATAATTTATAAATTATAACATGAAAGGTTTTCTCTTATTTTAACTAAAATTGTAAAAAAAAAAAAAAAAAAATTTGAAAAAGTTTGAAGATTCATAAAATCCGAAAAAAATAAAATAAAATAAAAAATCTGATTCCGAAATTTTCCAAAATATCTGAAAGTTCGAAATCTAAATGGAATTTTGAAATTTCAAAATAAAAATGGGAATGTGTTTTTTAATTCTAAAAATTTTAGAATATTTTTTGAAAACCTCAATTGGATCTGGTTCATCCAAAAATCAACTCTAGGTGTGACGCTCTGAGTAAATAATTTCTCGAGCTTATAACAACCTCTCCCCTCGCAATTAATATATACGTATGTATACATATATATATACATATATAAAAAATCATAATGAAGAAAATACCATGGAAATAAAAGGCTCGAGGTTGGCAACAACTTGAACTTGGCCAGGATCCAAACCAATCTCTTCCATGGCTTCTCTCAACGCCGTTGCAGAGTCATCTACATCTCCTTCATCCATTTTTCCACCTGGCAATGCCACCTGTCCTGTACCTCCCCATGGAAATAAAATTTAGTCATCGATCTACATCTCCTTAATTTTTGTAGGAATTAACGAAAAGGACAGTTAATAATTAAAATAATAGATGAGTGCTCAGATTCAATATGAAAACCTTTGTTCCGACAAAATATTTTTGTTCAATTCTGTTTTGTACTTTTTGAAAATGTAAATCAGAGTTGTGTACTGAATTTGTAAACTATTTCAATGCTTCGCAAAGCAATCAATTTGTATTCAAACTTTCAAAGTATGCATAAAATATGCTTTATTTTCATTTGTGATCAAACCAATTATTAACAATGATTTTCACAATAACTACACAAGTTATTCTAGTTTTTTTTTTTTTTTTTTTTTTACTGCAATAGGCCGGGAGGGGTGCGTCTAAGACGTGGAGAAGTTGATGCTGATCAATTGGGATAGGATTTTAGTCTTAACCATATTTTAAAATTGTACTATTTTGATCATCTATATTTATTTACTACCAAGCACTATCTAGCTATCCTATTTAATTTACACATTCATAAAATTAACTTATTTGTTAGCTTAACACAAGCCCTACTTATCATTGTCGAAATTGATTGTTGTGCGTAAGCACCCACAAATACAAACAATTAAGAAAGAACGGATAGAAATAATCACACAAGAGAAGAACACAAGATTGAACGTTAACGTGTGGTTAGGCGAGTGCTTACGTTCCTAGAGAGCT
Organism: Hydrangea macrophylla; assembly: GCA_033977485.1. NCBI lineage: Eukaryota > Viridiplantae > Streptophyta > Magnoliopsida > Cornales > Hydrangeaceae > Hydrangea > Hydrangea macrophylla. The sequence continues at coordinate 112,855,156 of CM066999.1, forward strand.
TACAATACCTTTAAATAGCTCTCTAGTACTAAGAAGAAAGATACAAAAGTATTCCTAACCACCTAGGTATAGGTTTATATAGAAGACTCACCAAAAAAACCCAATTAGAAATAAAATACAGATCATTAAGAAAGCTGATTTTGATACGTCAAAAAAACATCGTGCTCGCTCAAGCGAGATTACAGTTTCGAATCGATCCGAGCTCGCCTGAGCGAGAAAACAGTCTACAATTTCCTTATTTCAAATTGAGCCACTTTTTCCAACAAAAACTAGCAAAAGCTCCCCCAACATTAATACAGTAAAATTCTGCACAAAACATTTCATTCACTGCTGAAAAAAAAAAAAAAAAAGGCTTGCTAGATACTCCTAAATAAGACACTAACTAAAACTATTCTTTAATTACAAAACAAAATAACGTAAAATTAGAATTTATTTATTTCAAAATTGCCATTGACACATCAACAATGAACTAATTTAGGTATCTAAATCTGGTGTGTAGTTAGTATTTTCCATCTTAAACACATGGTTTTGTATAAGTCACTTTAATTACCTGGGTAAGAGGACAACTTCATGGATCTTTTGGTAAGAACCACTCGCAGCTCCCCTTCATGTCCTTTGAAGAGGCATATAAGAACAGCAGCTCTTCTATCTCTAGACTCAACATTAGAAAATCTATTGTTTTTAGGTTCCACAAACTCAGTGGTGCCTATATTAATTGAACCTATAGCTTGATCATCACTTTCCTTAGTTTCTTCGTTTACACTAATAAGTGTTTTAGAAAATTGAAGGTGCTTTTGAAGACTTTGGAGTGTTTCATTGTTTGGACTTTCGATGGTTTGGCACTCCACTTCTCCATCCATGCATGTAGAGTTTGATGCAAGGCAAGCCATTGTAACATAAAATGAAAAACCAATTTTCCAAAGACACAGTCATGTTTTAATTTACTTTATATAGTGAGGAAAAGTAGATTTTAAAGCACTTGCAATTTTGCGATAAGATCGGATGACCAATGAGTTTATAAATTTTCATGCAATGCGGAACAGCATAACAGTGTGAGAAATTTTTAGTCCCTTTATCTTGTGGCAATTCTATGTGATACGTACCCTGCAACTAAAGAAAGTGAAAGTTTTGGGCAGAACTCACAGATAGTGAGTGTTGGAAATTATGTATGTATATGAAATAAAATAAAACTGTGACTAGATCGAGCACACAAAGTGTTGTCCGAAAAATGAATTTACGTCCTACACTTAGCTGTTTGTGGACTAAGACGTATCGTTTTTTAGAATACTACGATATAGTATAATAGAGACAACAAACTCTATTATACTCTACAGAATATATGTATATAAATTGTTCTCAATTGACTTTAGAATAAATGAAGAAGAGAAGAGAAAATTTGAAAAAACAAGTATCTAAAAACTAATTAACTATATTGTATATATAGAGGTGTCTATTGGGTAAGAGATAGCTTTCTACACAAATGGTTGTGTCACAACACCTATACACTAAGTCTATAATAGTATCTACATGTTTTCAGCAATATATTAGAACAGATGAAATTCAAACTACTTCAAAGTTACAAAATGAAAAGTTGTGACTCTTCACAAACAGGGTCTGGTCGACCGGTCAAACGGGGCCAATCGAATGCTCCTGATGTACTAGAACTTGTTTAAAACTTCATATAGCCGTTGACCCGGTCGAAAGGATCCAGTCAACCGATCGAAAACGCCTCTGCTAGAATATTGAAACTTAATGTTCCAAGCATTTCTCTGAGCATTGAGCTGGTCCTTAACGATCTTAACGATCCCCTTGAGTTTACATAAGCTCCCATTGACAGTGAGAACTCTCTATATATAGACGGATCCCATCATCCAAAAGGGTAACTCTAATTTCCGAGTATAATGAAAGTGAAACTTTTGGGAGAAACCCACATATTGTGAGAACATCTATATACGACTGACATTCATTTTTTTCAATTGGCCGGAGTCAGAATTTTTACACTCACTTTTCACCTATCATAAAAGTATAGAAAGAGAAAAAAGAAAAAAAAAAAAAAGTTTACCTATAAATTGCAAGTAATTCTTTTTGTTCAACCAGTCATACGCCCTTTGGAGGTGAGAAAATGCAACTTCTGAATTTTTTACAAGCACCGAAGGAACTTTAACTTGCAATCTCTTACCTAATAATTCCAGAAGCATTCTGTCTAAGCTGAGAGGTAGTGTGGAGACTGATGTGTTGTACACTTATCGTGTTATCCATGTCTAACAAAAGTTTTATTAAGAAATATTTTGGTAATTTACCAATTATAGCAAGTGTGATCTAGTAAAAATCTCAGTCACTTCAGAGACACAACTCAAGAGAGAAGTTTTTGTGTATCCTTAAGGTAGTGCCTATGTGGTGCCCCACATCCAATGAGGTAGCGCCACACAGGATTGTTAGGCCATTTAAATTTTTTGTGGTGGGTTTCATTATTCGTGTGGCGCGCTTCTATTGGGTACGAGGTACAAAGTAGTATGCCACGTGGTACCTTGAAGGTATTCAAAAATTTCTCCAAGATTTGGGGTGAACCTCGAATTTGCGGCAGGGAGCTAATGCTAAAATATTAACTTGGTAAGATACTAAGGTGTATAATTTTCTCAATTCATTTATCCAAAAAAAAAAGGTGAGAAATAGCATTTTGAATCTTTTTTTTTTTTTTTTTTTTGGCGGGGGGCATTATTTTCCATCTATATTGATCCATGCATTATTAGTAGCCTCAAAAATCATTCCAGTACTGATGGCTACAAAAGTATTTTCCAGAGAATCTTGGCTTGAAATGGAATCTAAAATCCATGAAAATGATTAAGAATAATGTTATGTACAACTTTTGAACAATTATGCGGTTGCGAACTTTTTCAGCTTTTTCTTTGGTCCTTTATTCTACAACTTGTCTTATCCTTTATCTAAATGGCATTTTTTTCCCTGCTGCCAAACACTATGGTGCACTCTCGATCCCTTAGGTACGGGTGGGAATTTTTGACACGACATGAATTAAATGGTTTGGGTTTAGCTTATACAAGTATGGGTGGGTCATAAACGGGTCGACTCATTTAACACGATTAATAAATGAATTATGTCAGTTTAACCCAATTATAGAGGGTATTTTTGGAGAAACAGTCATTTTTTTATGATTCAAAAATTACAATAATTTCAGACGTTTAAAAAAAATCTGACTATAGCACAACACGACTATATATACAGACTGTGAATTAGGGAAAAACCATCTCTTCAATTTTTTTTTCTCGATGTTTGGTTTTTTATTACATCAAGTCCATCTATTACATAGGTCGATCATGTTAAACAAAAAACAAGACCTGGGCCTTTGCCCAAGTGGTCTACCCTCACCTCTCCCAAGTGGGAGGTGGGGAGTTCAAGACCCCTTAGGGGGAGTTTGGACTTGGGGATTTATTCCCCTCAGCCATCTATGGGAGGAAGTCCCTTTGATGTGGGCCCGTGGCCCCCCCTGGCTGTTTGCAGCTTGTCTGCAGTGTGTGTGTGTGGCGCCTGCGGGTGCTTTGACCATTAGCAAAAAAAAAAAAAAAAATGTTAAACAAAAAACATAAAATAAAATAAAATAAGTTGGTTAAACAAGCTACGTAGACCATAACGGCGTGTTCACTACATGAGTTGGTAGGTTAAATGGGTGACTCGTGAATTACATTAGTCGAGTATGGTTTTAGGTTTTTGACACGTTTAAAAATGACACAATTATTGACACGATGCGATTATAACTCGACACGACACAATTGCCACCCCTACTGTTAAGTTACCAACTACTCCAAAAGCTTAAGCTTTTAGAGAATGGGCCCAACAATGTATATCAAGCTTCAACACCCTCCCTCACGTGCAACCCCGACTTGCACGTGGAGAGCAAACAAACCAAACTCCATCATAGTGGAGACAAATAACAAAGTGCAAATATGCACAACAAAGCGGGGATGGAGAGTCGAACCCAGGACCTCCCACAAACAAGGCTTTGATACCATGTTAAGTTACCAACTACTCCAAAAGCTTAAGCTTTTAGAGAATGGACCCAACAATGTATATCAAGCTTCAACACCCCTAGGTTATACCTGAACTGGTTCCCAAATGTGAATCTTAAATACTTTGTCAGTTGTACCACATGCAGTGATATGTGGTACCACCTGCCAATGACAGACCCACTATGGGGCCGAGCGAGGGCAGCTACCCCCACTCATTTTTAAAAAATATTTGCAATTTAATGAACTATTTGCTAACTATGTAGCTTTTTCTGAAATTGTAAAACTTTTAACGAAAGTAACAAAAGTTATTCTCATTTACATGAGAAGTTATTCCATGAGACCGTCGCACCACGTCATCAGTGAACTTTTATTCCATACAATACATGAGCCCCTTTCTTCCATGCATGAAGATCATGACAAGTAGCTAGTTAACAAATCTAAATTTTAAAATTGTACTAACGAGTTGTTGTGATCCTCCTAGAAATAGGGGATAGATGTATGGCCTAGATTAGATTCACACCACATCAGTATGCTGACGTAGGGTACTAGACTCACTAATTAATTTCTCCATTTACATAGGTAACTTTCCAACTATCCAACACTATATATATATATATATATATATATAAAACCTTGGATTCAACTAACCCTCCTAACACTTAACTCTCATTTAAAAAACAAAAAAAAAGTTACAGCGCCTCACGGCCTATCCAAACTAACCCTCCTTCTACGTTATCATGTTATTCAATGTTTTCAATGAAGATGTCATTCAACGTTTTCAAAATTTGAAGAATCGAAGAGGAGTATTGTAAAGAAATTATCATGTTTAGAGTATTGAAAATATTAGAATATTTATACATTATATTTTGGATTTTGTCATGTTTTAATACTTGAAAAAAAATAATAATAATAATCTTTAGTACTCATCAGCTTCGCTCTCAGTTGATGAAATTCATGAGTCCGCCATTACTATGCCATTGCCACATCATGTGGTACAACTGTCAAATCATTTGAAAATTAAATTTGACATTCATAATGAAGTATAGCATGAGCACTACTAGACCCACACAGTGAACCACACTTTTTTTTTTTCACACACAGCTTTAAATGTATGTACCATGTGCTGTATAAGTGGAGCACAAAAAAGTGAAAAAAATTAAAACAGCACAAAATACAAGTATTTAAATCTGTGTGTGAAAAAAGTGTGATTCACTGTGTGAATCTAGCATTAATACACGTAATCTAACAGCCAATGAGATAGTGACACGTGCAGTGTGATCATCTCGGTAGCTAGACTAAGCCCCCATTCACAATACGTTATGGGGACTTTGATTATTAACCAAAGTCTTTTTTTGTAGGTTTTAACTTTGACGACCAGTTTGATGTTCTTGAACGAGTACAATTCCTCAGATTTTCAGCCTCATCGATCAGAATAAATAAATACTAAATGTTTTGGACTATAGTTGCTCGTTTCCTCGTTGTACTTTTCTCTTAATATATTCATTCTTCGATCAATAGTACAAAACATGGGATGAACCAACCCATGATCATCTAAGCAGTTGAGAAGTTTCCAAGGGACATTAATTTAGTACATTAATTACAATATATATGAATTTTTCCATCAATGGTTGCTTTCATATTATAGTGATATTGACACTACAATGTATGGTCTCTATTTGTCTGAATTAGCTAGGGACATGCTATTTTCATCTCTGAATCTAATTTTTTTAGTCATTGTACGTTTTTCCTCGTTTGAGATAAGGTATATTGTCTCTAAATATTAATCTTCTGGGGTGAAATTGGGAGTAAAATATTGTCGCTAAAGGTTGACATTTTTTGTGACCAAATATATTTTCGACCCTCATGTACAATTTTTTGGGATGATTTCTGTTTTCGTCTATAAAAATCTTTAACTTCAAAACTTAAATATTTTCATCCTAAAAAACTCTTTGGTAACCAATTATCATGTTTTGGTAATCTCATCTGTTGTAGTGATATATAGTTTCAAAAGAGCCCAAAAAAAAATGTGTACTTCTAAATGGCCTAATCTAACTTATTTAGGATGCAATGAAAATAATGATGGCATAGGTAGACGACAATTAAAGAGAAAGGATAAAGCTTAGTCAAGTTTCCAAATTCAAATGCATTTAATTATGCTAATAAAACCATGCAAATAGTAACATTTTTTCATGCCTTTTGCTGATCCAAACACACCTTAGTGTATCTGATTTCGAGCAACAGCTTAATTCAGTTGGTAAAAAAGCACTCTATGCCATGCTCAAAACAATCCCCTGCAACCGACAGTTATGTCCTCGCACATATCACTATACCGAATTTTGATTAAAAAAGAAAGTAAACCGAGTTTCACGTGGTCAACATGAATGGGCCGCTAGGGCACAAGCCCAACATGCAGATATATTACTTTTAATTAGTCATACCAGGATTTAAACAAAATATGGATCTCTTAACCTTCAAATTTGGTAGGATGGACCAGTTTGAAAGCAGAAGATCATGAAAAGAAGGCTTAATTACAAAATATATTTTTGAGGTTTGATCATTGTCTCATTTAGTCTCTATATTTCAATTGCATTAATTTGGTCCCTGAGTTTTAAATAAAAACAGTGTGGTTTAGATATTCCATTTTATGAGAAAATTTGACTAAAGTCACCCACATGTTACGCATGGTCACGCTTTTTAGAATAAAAAATGAAACACCACCAATGTCCCCACTCATTTAGCGACGAAAATATGGTCATTGCCAATTTTGTTCCTTTGAGGCAAGGAAATAGTTTTCTCACTAAAAGTAACTCTAGCAATACCTGTCAAATCCAATATTCATTATTAATCCTGTAATATTTCAAAACATGCCCAATGTACAGATAATATAATAATCAAAACATTTATTAAATAATCATGTCCAACATAACGTAAGTTTCATACATCTGAGAAGTACATAATAGGTCACAACAAAAGAAATCAAACAATCTACATAATCAACCATTGGACATGATATTAAATATGTTTCCCTACATAACAAAAATAATAAATTGTTATACAGACTAGCTAGCAATCCACCACTTTTGAGCCCCATCTGCTTCAAAAATAAAAGTGTAACAGCAGTATCTTCCGAACCCCATCTTGCACTAAATGTTTTGACAAAACAAAAAAAATTAAAAACTTAATGACTTGAAGCTGTTTGAAGTGAAATGTAAAACAGTGATACAAATCTAAGATGCTGACCTTTAAATGCATTGATTAATTTGGCATGAGATTAAAGAGAAGGAAAATGACACTTGACCTTGAAAATTAGGACGACGGACAATTGCCCCCAACCACGTCCGACGACGAGCAAACATGAACGATAACCCACAAACAGCACCAGAAACCCAAGAAAGATAGAAAGAGAAAAATTAAACTTAGAGAACCACGCGATCTTGGATTGTCAAATAAAGATTTGGGAAGCATAGAATTACCCTTTGGGAGTAGAATGAAATGTCGGAAAAAAATGTATTTGATCCAATGTACATATCATACAATGTTTACATGTAGAGGTACAAGATTTAAGTAATATCACTCTATGTAGGCGATGTATATTCAGTCATTCAATATTGCATTGTATATATGGGGACTGTCTTGATGCACATTTAACGGATATAGTTTATGTCTAACAATTTATTAAAGGGCCTAAAACTTACATATACTTATAATACGGTTCCCGTTGGTGTTCAATAATTGCTTCTTTACTAGCAATCTCAACGTTCAAGCCTTTTACACCGCTTCAATCCCATGTTAGCCACAGTCAAGTAAGTAACCTAATTGATTCAGAGGCAGGTAAGTGGGATGTGGATCATGTCTGATCCCTCTTTTGGCAAGATGATGCAGAGACAATTCTTAGCATCCCCTTGCCGGGGAGGAGGGATCCCGGACTGGCTCATTTGGCATTGGACTCCTTGGGGAATTGTTACGGTACGCTCAGCTTACTATCTTACCTTAGCATAGAATTCTAGTCACAATGCGTCCTCCTCTTCTACTTCTAATGAATTCCCGTGGCATAAGCTTTGGGCGACTAAAGTTCTAAGTAAGGTTAAGCTTTTCACATGGCATGTTGTGCATGAATTTTTACCTTGTGTGTAAGTTCTTCAGAGGCATCATATGATTGAGTCGCAACGTTGTCTGACTTGTGGGGTGGAGGACGAATCTGTTACCCATGCTTTGACAGATTGTTACAGGGCCAAGGATGTTTGGTGCCTTGTGTCTCTATGGAGTTCCACACTAGAGGGGGGCGCCTTCATTTTTGTGACTGGCTGGGTTCAGCTCTTGGGATAGGGGATGACAGTGCGACTCAGAAATTTCTCCTATGTGCTTGGTTAATTTGGAATAATCGTAACAATGGGTTATGGCAGAAGAGCACCGAGAGACTTGGGTTTTGATTGAGTGGGTTTTTGTTGGAGTTTCCCACATTGATTGTGGAAGGGGCTGGTGGTCAGATTATAAGGGTGAGGGAAAGCCTCACCTCTTAAGCTAGCTTTTGGGGTTGAGAAGGCTCAAGACCACCCAACACTGGTATCAGAGCCAGGTTACAACATCTCAGTCCAACAGTCACAAGGGAGAGACTGGTCGATGGTTTGCCGATCAAAGGCCCAATGTGTGAGGGGGAGATTGTTGGGGTTTCCCACATTGATTGTGGAAGGGGCTGGTGGTCAGATTATAAGGGTGAGGGAAAGCCTCACCTCTTAAGCTAGCTTTTGGGGTTGAGAAGGCTTAAGACCACCCAACACAACTTGAACAGCCATTTGTTTCTCAACGCTTTTCTGCCCTTAGGAAGATCAACCAACTCATAAGTGTTGTTCTTATGCAAAGAATTCATCTCATCTTGCATAGCTTGTACCCAACTGCCTCTGTCTCTGTGAGTCTGAACTTCCTGAAAACTCTCTGGCTCCACCTCATCTATAAACAAAATATACTCAGAACTGGAATACCTGACTGATGGCCTGTGCTCTCTAGTCGATCTCCTGATTTGAGGTACTACAATCTTTGGTGGATGGGGCTGCTCCCCCTGCTCAACACCTTCTGTATCTGGAACATCATCATCATTCCCAAATTCTGGAACATCTATAACTGGCTCATACTGTACTTCTCCCCCATCTATGGCACCCTGTGATGTGGAAGGAACTGATGTGATGTTTGGAGCACTGCTCGCTCTAGGCTGTGCAGGTTTCTCAAAATCTGCCAAAGTCTGATGCTCGTGAAAAATCATATCTCTGATTCTGATCACCTTTTTATTTTCTGGATCCCACAACCTATACCCGAACTCTGCATCTCCATAACCAACAAAGATACATGGAGTAGCTTTGTCATCAAGCTTAAATCTCTGCTCCTTAGCAACATGTGCAAATGCCTAGCACCTAAACACCCTCAGATAAGAGTATGAAATATCACAACAAGTCCATACCTTCTCTGGAATCTCAAAATCTAATGGAGCTGAAGGAGACCTATTAATCAAGTAACAAGCTGTGCGAACTGCTTCACCCCATAATGACTTAGGCAGCTTAGCCATTCGTAACATGCATCTGACTCTTTCTACAATAGTGCGATTCATACTCTCAGCCACACCATTGTGCTGTAGGGTACATGGAACAGTCCTCTCATGCCGTATACCGTGATCTGCACAATATACTTCAAACTCTATTGAAGTGTACTCTCCCCCGTTATCAGTACGAAAGCTCTTCAAAGGTTTTCCTGTCTCTCTTTCCACCATGGCATGGAACCTCTGAAAATGCTGAAAGACCTGGTCTTTTGTTTTTAGAAAATACACCCACACTTTACGTGAAGCATCATCAATAAAAGTAAGAAAATACTTATTTTCGCCCAAAAACTCCACCTCAATGGGACCACAAACATCAGAATAAACCATATCAAGCAACTTGGTTTTTCTTTTACTAGAAGTATGAAAGGAAACTCTATGGTGCTTACCAAATAAGCAATAATCACAAGGGTTAAAAGCTGTACCTTTGGCAAAGGGAATAAGGGACTTCTTTGCCAGAATCTGCAACCCTTTCTCACTCATATGTGCCAACCTCCTGTACGTGCCACAAATTTGGTGAAGACTCATCCTCAATTGCATTGAGCCTGCTTGAACACACCTTCACATGAGTCTTGTACAAAGTACAACAAAGTTCCCCTTTTGCAACAAATAGGGACCCTTTGGTGAGTTTCCACTTTCCGCTCCCAAAATGGTTATCATAACCCATCTTATCTAGTGCAACACCAGAAATCAAATTCAACTGTAAATCAGGAACATGCCGAACATCCTTCAATGTCAAAGTGCAACCCAGGCTAGTCCGAATACACATGTCACCTATCCCCTTAATCTTGGAATAGCTGGTATTACCCATCTTCACAGTACCAAAGTCACCGGCTTTGTACGAAGTGAAGAACTCTCTCCTAGGAGCAGCATGGTAGGAGGCGGCTGTATCAACAACCCACTCAACATCACTATCTATAACATGTAGGCACTCCTCATCTCCAAATGAGAGTACCACCACATCCTCGGAAACTGTAGCTGTAGTATTCTTGTCTTCTGACTTTTTCTCAGTATTTCCCTGTTTCTGGTCTCTCTTACGAATTCTACAATTTTTGCTCGTGTGGCCTTCCTTGTTACAATGATACCATACAAAACCTCCTCGCGTCTGTGACTTGCCTCGACTGTTCTTGGACTTACTACGATCTTTAGATCCTTTCCAAGACCCTCTGTTCGGACTCCTACCCCTGTTCTCCATGACAAGAGCCTGTGTCTAATCTGTACCCATACCCTTTCACCTGGCTTCCTCGTTAAACATGCTATCTTTAACAATCTCCAAAGTCAGCTTACCTGAATTACTAAGAGACACAACCAACGTCTCCCAACTATCAGGCAAAGAACTCAATAAAAGCAAAGCTTGAAATTCATCATCTAAATTCATCTTCATCGTAGCCAACTGATTAACTATACTCTGAAAGTCACTCAAGTGCTCGGCAACGGAATTCCCATCTTTGAATTTCAAGTTCACAAGCCTTCGAATCAAGAAAGCTTTGTTCTGCGCGGTCTTCCTCTCATACATAGACTCTAATTTATTCCATAAACTTTGTGCATTAACTTCTTGGGCAACGTGGTGAAACACGGTGTGATCAACCCACTGTCTAATTTGACCCACTGTTTTCCTGTTTAATTTTACCCAATCCGTATCGGACATAGTTGTTGGCTTGGCCGTATCACCCTCAATCGGATCATACAAATCCTTACAATAAAGGATGTCCTCCATTCGTGGTTTCCAAATTGCATAATTTGAAGCCGTGAGCTTAATCATTGAATTTGATGACTCTTCCATTTAATTACACAAGACAATAATTCAACAATTATTAACCTTTACTTGGAGTCCATTCCAGCTAGCTCTTTACAGAGCTCAAGCTTCTCTCTTCTCACGACCTTAGTCATCATATCAGACGGATTCTTGTCTGTATGAATTTTCTTCAACTTCATCTCTTGTTTTTCCATCACCTCGCGAATCCAGTGGTAACGAACATCAATGTGTTTTGTACGGGAATGATATGTGGCGTTCTTGCTCAAGTCCATAGCACTCTGACTATCACAATGAACCACATACTCATCTTGCTTCAAATCCAACTCTTGGAGAAACCGTTTCATCCATAACATTTCTTTCCTTGCTTCAGTAGCAGCGATATACTCAGCTTCAGTGGTAGACAAGGCAACACATTTTTGCAACTTGGACTGCCACGAGACAGCTCCCCCCGCAAAAGTAAACAAGAAACCCGAAATATACTTTCGGTCATCGATGTCCCCTGCCATATCTGAATCTGTAAATTATTCCAAGACTGGTTTTGAACCCCCAAAACATAAACACAAACTTGAAGTGCCCTTCAAGTATCGAAGAATCCACTTGACTCCTTCCCAATGCTCTCTTCCAGGATTGGAAAGAAATCTGCTCACAACACCAACTGCATGAGCAATATCTGGCCGTGTACAAATCATCGCATACATAAGACTCCTTACTGCCGAGGAGTAAGGAACAACTGCCATTTCTTTTCTTCCTTCTCGGGTAGAGGGACACAAGCTTTTACTTAGCTTAAAGTGACTCGCAAGAGGAGTGCTAACTGGCTTAGCATCTCTCATGTTGAACTTTTCAAGCACCCGTTCAACATATTTCTCCTGTGACAACCATATTTTCTTGGCTTTTCTGTCACAAACAATCTTCATACCAAAAATCTGTCGCGCCGGGCCCAAGTCCTTCATATCAAAGGACTTGAACAACTCTCCTTTTAGCCTACGAATGATATTAACATCTTGTCCAATAACAAGCATATCATCAACATAAAGCAAAAGCATAACAAAATTACCATCAGAAAACTTCTGGACATACACACACTGATCTGCAATCAGTGTGGAAAACCCCAACAGTTTTGTCCTTTATTGCGTAACTTACTAATGCTCGTGACTTGGACACGGTGGAGCCACGAGTGTTTGAAGAAGCTAGTATACCTCAACAGTCCATTTGGATACCTCTAGCGGTGGGGACTTTAAAGTTGAATGTGGATGGTCCTGTCTTTCGTGAGTTGGGGGGTGTTGGTGTTGGTGTTAGTGTTGGTGTAGGTGGGGTTCGCCGTGATCATAGTGGAAGTGTATTTCTTACTTTTTCAGATTTTGTCCCTCGGAATTGTGGATGCCTTGACAGTTGAGTGCTTAGCCTTGTCAAAAGCTACTAGAGTCACAATTGAGGATGGTTTTCAAGATTTTATCGTGGAGTCGGACTCGTTAACCCTTGTTCATCATCTTAGAAATGAGGATTTTAATATGGCACCCTATGGCCATATAATTGAAGACATTATTCGCCTAATTGGTTGTTTTGTTGGTGTTCAGTTTCTGCATGTGAAACGTGAAGGTAATAAGGTGGCTTATGAGCTTGCAAAATTAGCGAAAGTGTTCAAATGTTTTAGAGTGTGGCTTGAGGAGTATCCCTCCCAAGTTGATCATTTTGTAATGTTTGATGCTTTGTCCTTTTAATGAAATTGTTCCTTTCTCGATAAAAACAAAAATCACTCAAAACCAAACAAGAAACCATATGGTTTTCATACAGTTTCCATATCCTGGATTATTGACACAATGTTTGAAGTACAACATTAAAACAAGAAACCATACAACATGTATTGAACTCTCCCAAGAATTAGACTCACCTGTTTACACATCTATAAACGCATGTTTGAGCAGTTTTAACTTTTGAAAATTAAGAATTGCTCAAGTATCAAATATGATATACTTATCATATCAGCAAATTTCATGTGGAATAATTAAGGACCTAAAAAATATATGGAGAAGGACTAGATTAAATTAGTCAATGTAAGCACCAAGGTACAATGTCATCCGATTTTTCTTTGTTAAGAATAATTCTAATAACCAAGTGCTCGTGAACCCTAACCACAAAATTAACCAAGCTAAGTTCAAAATCCCTAAAAAATACCAATATGAAATCCATAAAAGTAATAATTTGAAATCCCTAAAAAAACACGAACATTTTGTGTGATGTTTGGCATAAACACGCACACACCAGAAAACTCTAGTGACCACACACACATGGATACGAATACACATACACACACACACACACACACGAACACACAATATATAAAGAGAGAGAGAGAGAGAGAGAGAGAGAGAGAGAGGCATACTTGTAGAAAATCGACGACAGTGGTAGTGGTGGCGGTGGCGGAGGGAGGTAGTGGCGGTGGTGTGTGATGTCGGGAATTTGGGGAGAAATCTAGTTTATTTAGGGGAATTTTTCTAGTTCTCTCATAATTTCAGAGAGAAAAAGTGTGGGAAATTTTGGGTGAAACCTAGGGTCTTTTTTTTTTCCCTTCTCTAAAGTGAGTTAGGTCTTTGACCGGAAAAAAAAAATAAGAGAGAGAGAGAGAGAGAGAGAAGGAAAATTGGGGATTGGGGGAAAATTTTCGTGAAGTGTTTTAGTGAGTAATTACTTGTCAAAACATTCTTTTAGCACATAATTATATTTCCTTGCCACAATTGAGAATTGGCAATGAAACTGATTTCGTTGCCAAATAAAAGGGAAATAATATGATTTACAACTAACTTTTGGCAAGGAATTTAAGATTTCATTGCCAAAAAATACATTATAGAAGAGGAAAATGATATTTCGTTGCCAAAAACTTCACTTTTGGCAAGGAAATTGGATTTTCAGCACCAAAAGTGTATGTCTTTCAGCCTTTTGGCAATGAAATGACATTTTCTTGGTGATACTATAGTTTTAGAAAGGAAATTTATCTTTCCTTGCCATGATTCCTTGCTAATACACATATTTATTGTAGTGAATAAAAAGCCCGAGAAAAATTACCTGTAGGGGTTATTTGATAAGTCGTAGAATCGATTATGTTGTGTTTCACAAATAAATTAGTGATGATTCAAATTTTTAGCAAATACTTTTTTTCATATGCATGGTAGTCCGTCCGCAACATGAAATTATTTTTATTATTTTTATTTTTATTAAAATGATATTGGTTTTCATATGAACTTGATGTAGTACGATTCAACCCCCTCTCCGTGGCCCAATACCAGGGGTATGTTTCGGCCGGAACGGATCGGAATACCCTCGTTCGGAAAAAATTTCAGAAATTAAATAGGTGTTCCGATTTCCATTCCGATTTCTTAGGAATTTCATTTTCCTTCCGATTTCGGAATTTTGAAATTTTCGGAAATATTCGGAAATTTTCGGAACGGAATTCTTCGGAATTTTTCGGAATTTTTTCAGAATTTTTGGAATTGGAATCGAAAATTTTCATAATTTTAGAATTTTCAAAATATGTCACGCCCCGGAGCAGCATAAATAGAGAAAAATAAATTTCCTTTATGGGTCCATAAGGAATGACAGGTGAAAGTCACTAATAATCCACACCACGCAGTACTAGTCCAAAAGAAAAGCAACAGTAATCAACTGAGAATAACACACAGTGTTAACTATTACAAAATATCAGAGTATGGTCCACAGGATCACAACAGGTCTGAAGACAACAAATGCCCAAGTACCCATTAACAAAAGTTTAACAGAACAACTGAAATTAAATCTAATTATAACATCTTCAGTCTTCAACTGGCATAAGGATAATCCTTCCTGGTGTAATCGTCATCGGTGGGGCCTTCCTCTAAATAACACTCATCAGTGTACTGGTCATTACCTGTAAAACAAGGGGCAGGATATTCTGGACGGGGAATGTCCAGGCAATAAAAGGCCGTCAGCTTACTGAGAGCTGAGTGAGCATAAACTAACGAGGTACCAGTTATCTGAAGTAAACACAAGCTTATAAAAACAAGAGTTAACATCTTATTATAAAATAACATTTTCTTGTTCTTCTATTCATTCTTATAAACCGACCCTTATCGTCTTATTACTCAAATACCGAACTCAACGTATTCAGATGTCATGAACAGACTCAATCGTTTAACTCTAGGGATACACCCTTATTCTGTCCATCGCTTTTAAGAGCAATGGTCCTGCTCACCGCATGTCATGGACTCCACGTCAGTCTGTCCCCAGCTTTTAAGAACAATGGTCCTGTTCACCGCATTTCAGGGATATAACGTTTCGAACAAGGCATATCAATCTATTGCCACGACTTAACGTCATCTACTAGTGATCCCAGCTCACCGCTTTTAAGAACCATGGTCCGGTTCACCGCTTTTAAGAGCATATCACAGATCATCCAGTCTATCTTAAGACTTCTTGGTCCAGCTCACCGCTTTTAAGAACCATGGTCCGGTTCACCGCATTTCAGAGCATATCATGACCAATCATCCATCCACGTACCATTCCCGGAACTTACCAAACCTACTTACGTTCCATTCTACATCGACACATGACAATTCCCAATGTGGCCTGACTACTCGGATTAAAAGAAACGGATATCGAACTTATATCAGAAACAACACGTCAACCCACGTCTTCATATTACTTTTTATTCATTATCCATAAATCTTTGGTGTCACATTTCTCCTGTCTACCCCATAATCGCATAATGGAATTCCGAATTAGAAATCGAACAACTAAACCTCTTATATAATAAACAGGCAAAGGAAACCATGTACTGATCATGTCAATCGATTGGAACAAAAGTTCAATCGATTGGAACAAAAGTTATGTCAATCGATTGAGAAATATGTCAATCGATTGGAACAAAGTCAATCGATTGAAATCCTATTCAATCGATTGGGATGCAACTGATGTCAATCGATTGAGATCATGTCAATCGATTGGAACTACGTCTTCTCCAGCAGATTGTAAAAACAGCATATATAAACGTGCACTACATGCATGTAACCCATCTAAACATCGTAATAGCTTATATAAACTTCATATAAAGGGACCAAGTGAGTTAGAACTCACCTAGGGTGCGTTTGGGGTGTGTTTAAGTTTGAAAACTTCAACCCCTCTCTCTTTCTCCTCTTCTCTGTCTCTGTCTTCCCTCTCTGTCTCCTCCTTTCTTCTTTCTTCTTCTTTCTGTCTTCTTTCTTCTTCTTCTCCCAGCTGCCGAAGGAGTGAGTGTGTGTGAGGGTGTGTATATATGTATAGATATAGATATATGTATGTATAACTCAAGAGGTATGTATATTTCTCTCCCAAGGTCTGAAAAACAGCCCCAAGGCCACTAAATGAAACATATATATAGACATAAGGGAGTGCCACGCGTTTAAAGCTGAAGGAAAGAAGAAAACATTTCTCAGCTTATGTCAATCGATTGAGACACCAGTCAATCGATTGGCAACAGATATTTGTAGTCAATCGATTGGAAACAATGTCAATCGATTGAGATGAATAGCAATCGATTGGAAAGTTTGACACGTCATCACTTTTAGTCGGTTGAATGTCAATCGATTGGGATACTTATCAATCGATTGGTATTAGAAAAGTGTCAATCGATTGGGAATATGTCAATCGATTGGTATCAAAATTTTACCAAAAGGAAGAGAAAGTTTATACGAGTATAGAAATGAAATACCGGGTCTTATTAAAATACCAAAATACAGGGTATTACATCATCCACCACTCAACAAAAGATTTCGTCCTCGAAATCAAAAGCAACACGGTCTAAAACAAAAATGAAAACTTCTCGCGCATCTCTGACTCTAGTTCCCACGAAGCTTCTCCTTCATCATGATGCTTCCACTGAATCTTGACTAACGGAATCTCTTTGTTCCTGAGTTTCTTGATTCCTCGATCTAGAATACGAACAGGTCCTTCATTGAACGTAACGTCGCTGTTGACTTCGATATCCTCAAAGTTGATCTCGTGCGCTGGGTTGTGAACACACTTCCTCAACATACTGATGTGAAAAACGTTGTGCACTCCTGACATCTTTGGTGGCAACGCAAGGCGATAAGCAACTTTCCCAACACGCTCCAGAATCTCGAATGGTCCGATGAAACGTGGCGATAACTTGCCCCTTTTCTGACCAAATCTGACGATTCCTCGAACAGGTGAAACCTTGAGTAATACGTGATCTCCAACGACAAACTCCAAGTCTTTGCGTCGCTTGTCAGCATAACTCTTGTATCTGGTCTGGGCTGTCTTCATCTTCTCACGTACAACTTGAATCTTCTCACTGGTTTCCCGTACCATCTCTGGCCCAAGAAGTTGACTATCTCCGACTTCGGTCCAACATAGCGGCGATCGGCAAGGTCTTCCGTACAAAGCTTCAAACGGCGCCATATCTATGCTCGAATGATAACTATTATTATAGGCGAACTCAATCAGAGGTAAGTGTATCTCCCAAGAACTCTCAAAATCAATGACACAAGCTCGTAACATATCTTCCATCACTTGATTAACTCGTTCCGTCTGTCCATCTGTCTGTGGATGAAAAGCTGAACTCAAATTCAATGTCGTTCCCATCGCTGTCTGGAGACTCTTCCAAAATTCTGCAGTAAAGCGCGAATCTCGGTCTGACACAATAGATACAGGCACTCCATGTAATCGTACAACATGTTGTAGATACATTCGGCTCAAACGTTCTACTGAGTACGTCATGCTATAGGCAATAAAATGTGCCGTCTTAGTAAGTCGATCTACGATTACCCATATAGCATCGTGATTCTGCTGTGACTTCGGCAATCCTACCACAAAATCCATGGTTATGTGTTCCCATTTCCATTGAGGAATAGGTAACGGCTGTAGAAGTCCAGGTGGTTTCTGATGTTCTGCCTTTACTTGTTTACAAGTAAGACACTGAGCTACATACTCTGCCACATTTCTCTTCATTCCTTCCCACCAGAAATTTCTCTTCAAGTCCTTGTACATCTTTGTACCTCCAGGGTGAATAGTCATCCGTGACTTATGAGCTTCATCCAATATTTCCTTCCGGAGATTTTCTTCGTCAGGTACACAGAGTCTACCTTTACATCGTAAGGCTCCGTCTGTACTTATACTCCAGACTTCTGGTTCCTTGGCTGACATCTTGGCGAACCATAACTTCAAATCCTCTGTTGTCTGTTGAGCCTCTTTGATACGACTGATCAAAGTCGGTTGTACCATAAGACATCCAAAATGTTGTCCTTTCATTGGCTCTACTGGCTGAAGATCAAATTCGGCTAAAACTTCTAATGCTCTCCATTCTCTAATTAGTAATGCAGCGATCACTAATCGAGGTTTACGGCTCAAAGCATCTGCTACTACGTTTGCTTTGCCGGGATGGTATTGCAAAGAAAAGTCATAGTCTTTGAGTAACTCCATCCATCTCCGCTGTCGCATGTTCAACTCCTTTTGAGAGAACAAATACTTCAAGCTCTTATGATCGGAAAATAGATCAAACTTTTCTCCGTAGAGATAGTGTCTCCAAATTTTCAATGCAAACACTATTGCTGCTAATTCCAGATCATGCGTGGGATAATTCTTCTCATGTACCTTCAATTGTCTTGATCCATATGCGATAACATTTCCATCTTGCATCAGCACACATCCAAGTCCTTGGTACGATGCATCACTGTAGATCACATACTTCTCTCCACTCTTAGGTAATGCGAGTACTGGTGCAGAAGTCAATCTTTCTTTTAACTCCTGAAATGCACCCTCATGCTTGTCTGTCCATTCATACTTCGTCTCCTTTCTTGTTAAATTCGTCAATGGTCCTGCTATCTTGGAGAACCCTTCTACGAATCTTCTGTAATATCCTGCTAAACCCAGAAAACTTCTGACTTCGGTCGCATTTGTCGGTCTGTTCCAGCTTAAGACTGCATCAATCTTAGATGAGTCTACCGAAATACCTTCCTGAGATATAACGTGTCCCAAGAATTTGACTTCTTGTAGCCAAAACTCACACTTGCTGAACTTTGCATACAACTTGCTATCTCGAAGTGTTTGCAAGGCAACTTGTAAATGCTCCTTGTGATCCTCTTCTGTCTTTGAGTAGATCAGTATATCATCAATAAACACAATAATGAACTTATCCAGATATAGTCTGAATACTCTATTCATCAAGTCCATAAATACTGCTGGCGCATTCGTCAATCCAAAAGGCATAACTAGAAACTCGTAATGCCCGTATCTTGTCCTGAATGCAGTCTTTGATACATCCTCTGATCGAACTAACAATTGGTGGTATCCTGAACGCAGATCGATCTTGGAAAAGATCCTAGATCCTTGTAACTGGTCGAATAGATCATCTATCCGAGGTAACGGATATCTATTCTTAATCGTAACCTTGTTCAACTCCCTGTAGTCTATACAGAGTCGAAGTGTTCCGTCCTTCTTCTTTACAAACAGAACTGGTGCTCCCCAAGGCGACGTACTTGGTCGAACAAATCCTAGATCCTCGAGTTCTTGAACTTGCTTCTTCAATTCTAACATCTCAGTTGGTGCCATTCTGTATGGAGTCTTAGAAATAGGCAATGTATCAGGTACTAATTCCACGCAGAAGTCTATTTCTCTTTTCGGTGGAAGTCCTTTAATATCCTGAAATACATCCTGAAAGTCTCGTGAAATAGGGATTTGATCCATCGTAAGCTCCGTACTTGTACTAATGATCGTAGCCAAACTACTCGTAAGAAACATGTCGCTTGTCGGTTGACACTGAAATCTGATCGTCGGCCTTCCTTGTATTGGAAATACAATCGTTCTAGTAGGGCAATCCAAATTGGCACTGTACTTAGTTAACCAATCCATCCCTAGGATAACATCGAATTCTGACATTGATAGAACTACCAAGTCTGCTGGAAGATTCCTATCTCCCAAAGTCAAAGGGCAATCTCTACACACTTTGCTCAATTTAACTGTCACTCCCAATGGTGACACAGCATTCAGTGTTGACTCAAGTGTCTGGGGTTCTAAACCCAACTGACGCACAATCTTAACAGCAATAAAAGAACGTGCGGCTCCAGTGTCAAATAAAGCTTTAACTGGACTATGAAAGAGTACAAGTGTACCTTCCAAATGTTGCTGCTCATCAGCATTAAAGCCTGCTTCTTCTGGAATAATAGCGTTCATCCTTGTTTGATCTGGAGGTCCTTGAATTCCTTGCACTGGTGCCCCGTAGTATCCTCCTCGTGGTGCACGACAATCCTTGCTCAAGTGTCCTGGTTTGTTGCAGTTGCGGCAGACAATATCTGGCCTGCGATTAGGTCTGAAGACGGTGCAGTTCCTTGCAATATGTCCGGGTTTTCCACAGTTAAAACATCCTCCACTATTACTTGGCGGGGCTGTTAGTAATGCCTGTGGCTGTAGTCCTCGCTGTTGATTTTGCTGGGGCCGATCATAACTCTGCTGTGGTTTCCTGGTTCCTTCCCAGATTCTCTTGTTTCCTTGAAAATTTTCCTGAGGTCTCCATCCTTGGGTATTTCTCGGTGGTCGATTATGGAAATTTCTCGGTTGAAACCCTCGTGACGACTGAGGTCGATTCATCTGTGATTGCTGTACTGAATTAGCATCCTTTTCTAATCCTGTAGCAAATCTAACAATTTCCTCATACGTCTGGTTTAGATGACCAACCATCATATGTCTAAGGTGGGGGTTTAGTCCTTGGTGAAATCTCTTCACCTTCTTCTGCGGCGTGTCTATCATATGCTGAGCAAATCTGGATAAACGCTCGAACTGTGTTGTGTATTCCCGTACATTCCATCCTCCTTGGATCAAATTTAGAAAGTTCCTTTCCTGTTGATCTCTCTCATCTTCTGGAAAATACTTATCCAAAAATCTGCCTTTGAATGTCTCCCACGACATAGCTCTAGCGGCATCGATCCCAACAGTGGCTTGTTCAGCTTCCCACCAATCTGCGGCGGCATAGGTGAGCTGAAACGTAGCAAGGCGACGTTTCTCTTGTTCATTGCATTCCAATGCTCCAAATATCAACTCCATCTCTCTTATCCATTGCTCTGCTTTCCATGGTTCTGTTAGTCCATCAAACTTTTCGGGACGTAGCCCACGAAAATTTGCTAATAGCTTATCTCCAGTCTGTCTTGGTGGCGGGGGTACAAGAGGTCTCTGGTGGGTGGAGTGATTATATGTATCCCCCACATGCTCCATCCTCTGCATAAATGCTTCAAAAATTCCCGTTGGATCCATCCCTTCCGGTATAGGTGCTCCATTACGTGCTTGGTGATTTCTCAAGGGTCCTACCATGATGATAACGAGTATCGCCTACAAATGACATATTGATCAGCTGAAAGTCTTCTCGTAGAAACGAACTCAAGATAGAACAAAAACAGCAAAACTAACAATTCTACTAAACAACACTGCACAACGCAACAACCAAACAATAATAAAAGTACTGCTCGTATATATATATATCAAAAGATGTACCGTATAGTACACACTAATCAAACTGTGTACTATATGGGACAAGAGTTACAACAACTAAAGTCAGCTAATACTATACAAAGCTATGGTCAATAGCTATCTCTCAAGCTCCCAAAAATCTAGTGGACAACATGTCCTAATATAAACTAACAAAATCTACACCCTGCCGATCCTGACTCAAAAGTCGTCAGCATCTGATCCTGCTGGTGGTGCCTCATCCTCCGGGTCTATATCCATCTCCTCGAGTGGATCATCCTCAACTGGTGCGACAAGATCTCCAACTACTACCCCTATATCCCAATCCTCTATCATCTCTGCATCATCGTCCTCCATCACGTCTACTATCGCCTGGTTAGCGACATCAACAGCTACTGCAGCAAAACCGTCAGCTATGTCAAGAGCTCCTGCTATAGCCACCTCTCCCATGACAAAATTTGCTGGCTGTGCTATCATCTGAGCTATCCATCCTACTGCCATATCGGCCATGGCTGCCATATGCATAATGGGTCCAGCTGGTATCTGAAGCACAACGGGTATCTCTGGCACAACTATCTCCTCGTCGGGTACCTCCTCGTCTACCACTATGTCTGCCTCAATAGCCTCTGGGTCTGGTACGGGATCCTCCGGCTCAAACTCTGGCTCCTCGGGGTCATCCTCAGCTTCATCATCATCTGCATCGTCTGCATGCTCATCCTCTACTGGGTCCTCATCATCTATCGGCTCCTCCTCTCCATCTCCATCCATGTCCTCATCGGGATGCTCATCCTCAGGCTCTAGATCTTCCTCATCCTCAATCGGCTCATGCTCTGGCTCTGGGACGGGTACGTCGGGCACTGGTGATGGTGGGGCTGCTGGAGCTGCTGCTGGTGCAGTCACAGGCTCTGGTGGACCGGCTACAATGGCTCTCAACTCAATCTCATCCATCTCTGGTTTACTCAAAACTAGTCGCAACATCTCCTGGCAAATGTCTCTGCCAACTCTCGCTAAGTGGTAAGCATCCATGCGCATCTGGGTCGGGTGAGTACTCCTGGTCACATAAAGTGCTCTCCACATGTCCTCCTCTAAATGTCGACTAGCTATCTGGCACACACGCTCACGATAAAACTCTGGGTCAGCTGGCTCCACGGTATCTCCATGGATAATATGTCCTCCATAAGCATCAGTCACAAACTGGTGAAACTCCGGATCCATGCTATCCTGCAAAGGAAACTATCTATCGTCAGGAAGACGAACTTATCTTATACTCATATCTCATCTCAAAGAATCTTAACACACTAGGACCAGATGGTGTGGAAATACTTAGTGAACAAAAGTATCACAACCTAGAGTACCGAACCTGGCTCTGATACCAAAAATCCTGTCACGCCCCGGAGCAGCATAAATAGAGAAAAATAAATTTCCTTTATGGGTCCATAAGGAATGACAGGTGAAAGTCACTAATAATCCACACCACGCAGTACTAGTCCAAAAGAAAAGCAACAGTAATCAACTGAGAATAACACACAGTGTTAACTATTACAAAATATCAGAGTATGGTCCACAGGATCACAACAGGTCTGAAGACAACAAATGCCCAAGTACCCATTAACAAAAGTTTAACAGAACAACTGAAATTAAATCTAATTATAACATCTTCAGTCTTCAACTGGCATAAGGATAATCCTTCCTGGTGTAATCGTCATCGGTGGGGCCTTCCTCTAAATAACACTCATCAGTGTACTGGTCATTACCTGTAAAACAAGGGGCAGGATATTCTGGACGGGGAATGTCCAGGCAATAAAAGGCCGTCAGCTTACTGAGAGCTGAGTGAGCATAAACTAACGAGGTACCAGTTATCTGAAGTAAACACAAGCTTATAAAAACAAGAGTTAACATCTTATTATAAAATAACATTTTCTTGTTCTTCTATTCATTCTTATAAACCGACCCTTATCGTCTTATTACTCAAATACCGAACTCAACGTATTCAGATGTCATGAACAGACTCAATCGTTTAACTCTAGGGATACACCCTTATTCTGTCCATCGCTTTTAAGAGCAATGGTCCTGCTCACCGCATGTCATGGACTCCACGTCAGTCTGTCCCCAGCTTTTAAGAACAATGGTCCTGTTCACCGCATTTCAGGGATATAACGTTTCGAACAAGGCATATCAATCTATTGCCACGACTTAACGTCATCTACTAGTGATCCCAGCTCACCGCTTTTAAGAACCATGGTCCGGTTCACCGCTTTTAAGAGCATATCACAGATCATCCAGTCTATCTTAAGACTTCTTGGTCCAGCTCACCGCTTTTAAGAACCATGGTCCGGTTCACCGCATTTCAGAGCATATCATGACCAATCATCCATCCACGTACCATTCCCGGAACTTACCAAACCTACTTACGTTCCATTCTACATCGACACATGACAATTCCCAATGTGGCCTGACTACTCGGATTAAAAGAAACGGATATCGAACTTATATCAGAAACAACACGTCAACCCACGTCTTCATATTACTTTTTATTCATTATCCATAAATCTTTGGTGTCACATTTCTCCTGTCTACCCCATAATCGCATAATGGAATTCCGAATTAGAAATCGAACAACTAAACCTCTTATATAATAAACAGGCAAAGGAAACCATGTACTGATCATGTCAATCGATTGGAACAAAAGTTCAATCGATTGGAACAAAAGTTATGTCAATCGATTGAGAAATATGTCAATCGATTGGAACAATGTCAATCGATTGAAATCCTATTCAATCGATTGGGATGCAACTGATGTCAATCGATTGAGATCATGTCAATCGATTGGAACTACGTCTTCTCCAGCAGATTGTAAAAACAGCATATATAAACGTGCACTACATGCATGTAACCCATCTAAACATCGTAATAGCTTATATAAACTTCATATAAAGGGACCAAGTGAGTTAGAACTCACCTAGGGTGCGTTTGGGGTGTGTTTAAGTTTGAAAACTTCAACCCCTCTCTCTTTCTCCTCTTCTCTGTCTCTGTCTTCCCTCTCTGTCTCCTCCTTTCTTCTTTCTTCTTCTTTCTGTCTTCTTTCTTCTTCTTCTCCCAGCTGCCGAAGGAGTGAGTGTGTGTGAGGGTGTGTATATATGTATAGATATAGATATATGTATGTATAACTCAAGAGGTATGTATATTTCTCTCCCAAGGTCTGAAAAACAGCCCCAAGGCCACTAAATGAAACATATATATAGACATAAGGGAGTGCCACGCGTTTAAAGCTGAAGGAAAGAAGAAAACATTTCTCAGCTTATGTCAATCGATTGAGACACCAGTCAATCGATTGGCAACAGATATTTGTAGTCAATCGATTGGAAACAATGTCAATCGATTGAGATGAATAGCAATCGATTGGAAAGTTTGACACGTCATCACTTTTAGTCGGTTGAATGTCAATCGATTGGGATACTTATCAATCGATTGGTATTAGAAAAGTGTCAATCGATTGGGAATATGTCAATCGATTGGTATCAAAATTTTACCAAAAGGAAGAGAAAGTTTATACGAGTATAGAAATGAAATACCGGGTCTTATTAAAATACCAAAATACAGGGTATTACAAAATACAAATACTATTGAAGGGTAAGTCATACTTTTATAGAGAGCCCCCCACTCTCTCCTTTCTCATCTTATCCGATATGTGACAAACAAATCCACATTTCTTCCAAATTTTTGGAAAATATTCGGATTTTTCCGGAAATGTTCTCAGAAAATTTTTGGAAAACAATTTTCGGAATATTTATGGAAATTTCGGAACTCTCAAAACAATTCCGATTCCGTTCCGATTTTTTTTTTCAGAATTTTTAAAATTCAGAATTCAATTTTTGGTGCCAAAGTCGGAATTTCCGTTCCAAATGACACCCTTACCCAATACAAAACATTAAAGATGGGTCACCTTCTCTGACTTATTTACCAACCATATTTTCCGATCCTCCTTGCCAAGGACCATACCGTCTTGATTTAGGGAAGGATAATTAGATAATAATTCAATATATTTCTTTAGTAAATATTTTGCTATTTTAAAATATTATTGATCCACGTATAAATCGTATATGTGCTATGAAAATACACATTTAGACGTTGCAATCACACTTTAAAACGTGAAGTTTTTTATGGTCCTAGACTATAGGTGCCACATGGTGATATTGGTTAATAGGGGACTGTTATTTGGTCAAGTGAGATTTTTTGTTTCCATTTGCCACGCCACTTAGTTACCTAGCAGTGCTTCATTAGTCGAGATTACCACGTGGTTCAGTCTCGGATGATATAATATTTCTTCTTTTGAAATACTATAAAATCACCTAATTAAAGTTATGTACCACAAGTATTATGAGTATTCACTTACGAGTAATGCTAAATGCACTTACCTAAATCATTCATTTGTTAATGTGTTGTGGAAGTTTTGAAATTAATTTAAATTTTATTTGATAATTGATGAATAGATTTAGAAATCCACATCAACATGTGGATAGTTTAGGGGTCCCATTTAGATGTACCTAGTATTACTCATTCGCTTACCACTCACACGTAGTTTGTATGACCTAAAAAAAAAAATTACTACTCACACTTTAAAAGAGGAGTTATTGTACGATTCTGGATGTCCATACACAACATGGTAATCTCAACCTATAAGAGATTGTCATTTGGCAAAGTATAGAATTTTTTCTGCGTTAGCTAGTCTGTTTGACTACATAGCAGTGCCTTATATGCGAAGACCATCACATGATAATGGTTCCAAATAGGGGTGTCATTTGGAATGGAAATTCCGATTCCGACCAATTCCGATCCGAAAATTTTCGATTTGACACCAAAAATTAAATTCTAAATTCCGAAGAAAAAAAATTGAAATGGAATCGTAATTGTTTTGAGAATTCCGAAAATTTTGAAAATTCCAAAAATATTCCGAAAAAATGTTTTCTGAAAATATTTCCCAAAAAATTCGAATATTTTTTGAAAATTTGGAAGAATGTGGACTTGTTTGTCTCACGTCGAATAAGAAGAGAAAGAAGAGAGTAGGCACTGATAGATTCACACAGTCTTCAGGAGTGGCACAAGCCACCCCTGAATTTTTTGAAATTATAGCATTGTATGTAATAGTTTATAGATTTTACAAATAGATCCTCTTAAATTTCACACAAGCCCCCCTGAACTTCTGAAAATTCTAAACTTACATGTAATATTTTACAATTTTTAGACACAGGTCTCTCTGTACTTTTGAAAATTCTATACTTGCATGTAATATTTTACATGTTTTAGATATAGACCCTCTAAAATTACATGATTTATCCCAAATTATGGTATTAAACCAATTCTATATGTGATTTTACCGTTTTACACATAATTATGTATAAGCAAACTTAAAAAAATTCATCTTGGGGGCGCTGCCCTCGAACTTCCGTATAGGCTAGGCCCCCTCTGACCAAAAATCCTGGGTCCGCCCTGAGAGTAGGAGATTCTCTATAAAGGCATGACTTCCCCTTTCAATAGTATTTGTATTCCAAAAATTATGAAAATTTCCAATTCCAATTTCAAAAATTTTGAAAGAATTCCGATTCTGAAATCGGAAAGGAAAACGAAATTCCGAAAAAATCACAACGAAAATTGGAACACCTATTCAATTTTCAATTTTTTTTTAAAAAGAGAATATTCTGACCCGCTCCGACCGAAACACACCCCTAGTTCCAAGTCATAAAATAATTTACCCTATAAAACACTAAAAATAAATTACCTAAAGCATGTGCCCAAATATTTTCTTTCATTTAATGATCAATAAAAAATTGGACACATCATCATTTTCCAAGGACCAAGATGACCCCACTTCTTCCCCACCAATTTACCAACCCCTCTCATCTCGAGACATAAATTACAACACACACACAATTCCCACTAATTCTCATGGCCAGTGCTCCAGCCCCAATGCATTCCATGCCCCCCTCCGGTCTCTCTCTAGAGGTGGAGACACCGTCCTCCAGTAACCAGAGCTTTGCTCTTCACGGCGAGATCATGATGCTCACACTAATCATCCTTTTCACCATTTTTCTCACCTCTCTCATCTTCTTTCTTTGTATAAAGCGCCGAAATGATCAAAATCAATCGCTTAATGTCCATGAAGGGTACTATCAGAGAACTTGCCAAACTGTCTGAGAACAAGTCATGGGAAGTACATGTATATATATATATATATATATACAGTCCGGATCTCTCAAAGTTGGATTTGGGTCGGATTGACTTTTAGCAACAAAAAAGTCACTTTTAGCAATGAAATTTTCGTCACTAAAACAATTGTTTTAGTTTGTTTTAGCGAAGAAAATTTCATCTCTAAAAACGATTTTTTTATCACTAAAAATTGATCCATCCCAAACTCGCTCCTAGAGGTCCGCTTAAGATCCTCATCGTGTATATATATAGTGATACATATGTGGCTCGGTCCTACTGTAAGTAGTGGTGCTTGTGGAATGCTAAAGATCCGGCTGAGGGTAAAAGTGGAATAAAAATATTATCGGCAGTGTTAAAGAATAAAGAGAGGGAGTTGTTAAATGCACTTACTAAATTTCTCTCTACACTCAAATGTAAACATGTGACGCAACATGTACTCCTTATTGTATCATATATGTGGGTGTAGAGATTTATTTAGTGAGTGTATTTAACATCATTTAGATAGAAATTCTCTTGTATTAGATTGATTTTTTACAATGTTACATGCGGTCATGTGTTAGAGAACATTGAATCTCTTGTATTGGAAATTTGGAAATGATGTCTTGCAAGTTACAACATTATATGAGGTGGGGCGTTAAGGTATTTTATTCATATTTTACTTTATCCTTTGCGGATTTAAAAGTGGATACTTATCTCCCTTTTTGGTTTTTAGATTAAAGTAAAATTATTAAGATTTTTTTCAAAATTGATGAAAATTTTAAAATTGGCCAAAAATATTACACTTAACCCCCTTTGTGAGGTTAGTTTTGGGATTAATCTCCTATGTTGGGATAATGCTACCATTTAACCCACCTATGCGAGGCTAATTTTTAATACTTAATTCCTTCGGGAGCTAATTTTAGGGTTAACTGCCTATATGAGGTTAATTTTAACATTTCAACACTCATGTGGGGCTAATTTTAACAATTAATCCCCACGTAGAGTTGTTTTGAGAGAAATCTTGGTAGTTTCACTTTGGTTCAAAACCACAAGGGGGTTAAGTGTTCACTTTTGAACCACATAGAGATAAAGTAAAAATGGACCTAACTAGAGAGGGTAAAATATATTTAACCATTTTATATGTTGTATTATTACTGTATTACACAATATCATATTGTAATATGTTAGTACAATACAAGTAGCGAAAATTCTATGGAGATGGCGCCCTCACTTTAACGAAGAGAGGGCCTCTGTTTTGATCGTCAGATTGTGTTTAAAAACTGTAAAGTGACAAAACTGCCCTTAATTAAAATACGATCTGACGGTCAAAACATAGGCTCTCTCTTTATTAAAGGGAGGACACCCTCTCCATAGCCAGACTATACAAATAGTGTTATGATTTCCAAATTTTATATCTCAAATGTAATTTCTAACACATGATAATGTAAGTTTCTACAATTATGAGACTATTTTAACATCCTCTAATATGAATTAAGTGGACATACTATCACATATATTGAAAATCCAATTTAAATACAAAAGTTGTAAAACATAATATTACTCATACAATGCATATTAACATATCATTTAATGTTATATGCATTTGCAAGCAGTGATAGATTTTTCACAAGAATGTGTGGCCAAGAGGATGGCACCGCACAAATCTTTTTTTGGCAGAGAGAGATATATAATTGTACTACAAGGCTTTCTGACAAGTACAACATTTACATCTATAAATTCTTTGTTTTTTGCAATACATCTTACCATCTTTTTTCCTGTCTTCAATTATGATGCCTCTATTTTTTTCCCCTCGTGTTAATACTATTAAATTAAGAGTAATGCTAGTTAGATTTAAACGGGACATCTAAATAATATATCAATTAATATGAATTTTTTAAATTATTTATCAAACAAAGTTAGAATTAATTTTAAAACTATCATGACACATCAATTAGTGGATAGTTTAAGACCTTAGGTGCACAAAATCGACATACTTGGCATTTTTCTAATTAAATTAATTATAACCATTAGTATTATTATTAGGTGTATTTTAGGAGTAGATAGCGTTGTTGCATATACTAATCTATTATATTATATATATTTATTCTATTACCTAATAGCGGAGGGTTGAGGTTGTGAGAAACATTGTGCTGACACGTGTACCCTAACATTGAAGTTATCGGAGACGTAATGAGAATCTGAGATACTGAAACGCCTCTTCTTCCACACCTCTCTCTCTCTCTCTCTCTCTCTCTCTCTCTCGCTTAACCTTTTTTCTCAGATTTTCTCTTTGGTACCACTACCGACTACCAGACTTTCCCACCACTGTGAACATTGTCACTGACATGTATCAATCTCTTTCCCTCTATATACACCTATAGACACACGTGTATATGTATATGATATACCCTCTTCTATCTCTTATGTTTCCAATTTGCAATTTTGCTTTTTCATTATTACTTACTGTAGTCTCTCTCTCTCTCTCTCTCTCTCTCTCTCTCTCTCACACACACACACACACTGCATAAAAGTATTCGAATGGTTGCATGCTTTCATGATGCAGCTACAGGGTAAGAAATGAGAGTGAAATCGTTCAAACAAGTATGCATGGTAGCGAGATTGTGCCACAAATTTTGGGGTTTTTTGGGGTTTGAAAATAGTGAGAGAGTTGGAAAGAAAATGATGTTTTTGCGATTGGTTAGTTCGCCATTTCTATTTTCTACCATTGTACCGATAAATGAATTTGCAGAAGATGTCTCAACTTTCGTGAGTCCATAATTTACTTTCAATTCTTATTTTTATTGCTGTAATGTTTAATTTCTTTTAAAATATATGTGCAGACTTTGGGTGGCGAGGTCAAACCACTTAATCTTCTTCAGGTATTGGTCCTTAAAGAAATTGTATCGATTTTTATATGTTGTAGTGGGTGATGATTGAATTGTGTATAATTAAGGGTCCCATTTGATATTTGATTTCAATGTTAAATTTGTTGCCATGAATCTGATTTGGGTAAGTATTTATAAACATGGCGAATTGATGTTAGCTTTTATTGATTTAAGGTTAGAGGTTGAGAGTATTGAGATATTTTTATAGGGTTTTGAGCAATTGGTAAAAAAGAGATGAGAGCAGAGAAAGGGGTGGATAGCTGGATGCTAGGTTAAAACAACACACTAAAGTTGATCTTTTCATAATTTTCCTTAAGTTTGTGAGTAATGTTATGCTATGATTCCCAAATTTGAATCCCAAATCTGTTTATCATATCCTTTGCCAATTGTACACATTAAAAAATGTGGCACAACCACTAATGCCTTTGAAAAAAGACCAAATTTGGGATTCAATTTTTGGAAAGCATATCATTACTCAAAGTATATATCCCTCTAAAATTCAAAAAGCGGGTGTGTGTGGCTCTTGTGTGATTGGCCACATGCAAAAAATTGGTGTCAAACTTTGACCTTAGTTACAATTAATGTGTAATTATGCTATATAATAAGCTCTGCGTGAACCCAATAAGTGAATTGGTGACACAAAATAAAGCACATTGATAGATTTTCTTGCAAAGCTTAGGGGCTTTGAAATTATCTATTGTACTCTTTGCTTTTATGGTCTTTTTTTGGATGTATTGCTTAGGTATGGGGGCTGTATATTCGCTATTGCCCTTGCTTTGAGTGGGTTAGATCCTTTCATTTTGGATAGGGGATTTTTAGTTTAAGAATTTTGGTTGCATTGCAACTGTTTTTTTTTTTTTTAGCTAAGATGCATTGCAACTGTTAGTCATGTTGTTTCTGCTTTTGGGGTGCTTCTGCTAGCTCTATAGGTTTGATTCTCCATGGGGTTGTTCTGTAACGTTCAACCTTTACGATCGTTGCAATAAAATTCTTTGACTTGTGGTTACATAAAGGGTGAACATCACCTACCTCCCATGAGGTTTGTCCTTATCACACTCACCACTCCTCACGTTCTGCTAATATTACTCACCCATTTTTTGTATTTCTCCTCTCTTTTAAAAAGGCATACATACATACACATTACACACATACACATAGAGTGAGAGAACTTTATATGGAGTATAAGGAAAGACTCTTTTTTCTGGATCAATTTTGCTGTTGTAAAGATAGTAAGTTGTGACTCAATATTTACACTTTATCCTAATTCTTTGTAAACATAGATACCGGTGTTGTGTTGCTTATTAGATCTAATACAATTTCTCTTTCTCTTTCTTTTTCTTTTATTCCTTTCCTTAGTTTTCTTTCTTTCTTTCGTTCTTTTTTTATAAAAAAAAAAAAAAAGAAAAAAGATTTTTGCTTTATAATGTTTGGATATAAGGATTTTGAGTTTGTCTTCGTTATTATTTTTCACTTTTCTTGGTTGGTTGGAGGTTTATGAGTTTAAAAGTTGAGTCCAACTGCCTATTTGATGGGTATGGAATTGATTCATCAGTTATTCGTGTAATAAAATAAACTATTGATATATATACTATGTTCGGTAATGGTGTTTTGCTTGGTACTGTGGTTGTACAATTTTTTTTTTTCATCTTGAGGAAATTGTAATCCAACAAGAGTAAAACATAAACTTTTGTGCGCATCACAATAGTTTAATGAAAAAGACTATTGGACCATATGAAGCCCTTAATAAAGAAAGTGTTGATCCTAGGAATGAGGCCATTCGGAGAAGTTCATGGTTGATAGGATCTCAACTATATATATACATATATATACATATTTGCTGAAAAATGCGTTGGTAATACTTTGACCTTCACATTATTGATGGACTTCAGAATAACTAATCTACAGGAATAAGATGGAATTCAACTAGCAGAAATTTAAATTGAACATGTAAGAAGAGCTCTACTTTCAGAGAGATGGTGCAAAATTTAGTGGGCAGTTTTTTTCTTCTATACTAATTGGGGGAGTTGCTCATAAGAAAGCCCTTTTATTCCCTCAGGGAAAGGGTGGCAGTAGAGGGCAATCTAGGTTACTAAATCTAACATAGTGAACGCTATCCTCATTATGTTTGTGCCCATTTCATGTGTTGGAGTATATGTTACCATCAATGTAAGGGCCGGGACCACTTATGTTTTGAGCAAAAAAATATTTTAAATTAAGGGACCACTTATGGTTTTGTTTTTGTATATCGAAGCCTATGAACTGGACAATATCTTTCTATTGCACTTCTCTTTCTCTTAGCCTCTCTGTCTTAAGGTTATGTAGTTTATTTACTTTCTTTTTTCTAGCTTCTATATACTTGAACTGTGTTCCTATGCCGGAATTGCTTTGCTATAAGTTGTTTTTGATGTGTTTGCTTCCTTTTTGTGCTATATTATTTGATATTGTTGAATGCACAATATGATCACAGTAACAACATACCCTACCCGCGCATCGCGCTGGTTACATACTAGTGTATGCTAGTATATATAAAAGACAAAGCAAAATCTCCTCAGACTCCTCTCATAGTGCCATTTGGCATTTTACATGGTTTTTTTTTCATGTGGCATGTTCATATATTTTTTTCCTTCACTCATCTACCTCACAAACTCCTCTTCTCCCACCCACTAAATCCGTCCATCACCTCTTCCTCTCCCAATCCACTGAAAAGTCCCTTTCTATCTCTATGTATATGTATGACACCAGTCCGCTTCTAGTGAGGACGTCTACAAGTTAATAACTTGCGGACTTCTAATCTCGACCACCCAAGATCATTAATTTACAGTGAAATAACATTAGTACCTTTAATGAAAACACAATCCAACAACTGAGAAAGAAGTCCGCAAATTATTAACTCGCAGACGTCCTCACTAGAAGTGGACCGTGTATGACACTTTGTATTATATATTGATGGGGGAGGGTTGCAAAAAAGCCCAATTTTTTTCCCTAAAGAACCATACTAATCAAGTCACTCTCTCTCTCTCTTTCTATAAATACATACATTATATATATATATATATGTAAATCAGAAATGATACATGTACATTCATTTGCACACCAATTTTCACACCCAAACCCATCGTAGCAAAATTAAAAACTTCTTTGAGAACCACTTATTGCTCTTTCCCAAATCAAAGTGAACCAAAGT
Source organism: Hydrangea macrophylla (assembly GCA_033977485.1). NCBI lineage: Eukaryota > Viridiplantae > Streptophyta > Magnoliopsida > Cornales > Hydrangeaceae > Hydrangea > Hydrangea macrophylla. The sequence goes on from CM066999.1 coordinate 112,889,249, forward strand.
ATGTAACGCCCTGTATTTTATTATCATTAATAAATAAATATTGCGTTTCATTTCCATGAGTATTTTGATTTAATTTCTCTTTGTAATAATTATCTGGGGTCAAACTGTAATTTCCAAAATATTTTCTATAGTTTCAAAAAGCAATATCTATATTTTGTATAAACCGGAAATTTATTCCTACGCTAATATTATTTTCCTGTATTTTCTTTCAACCGTAAAATACCAGTTTATGTTTTAATCTGCATCCTTATCGCGTTTGGGTGTGGGAGCACGTGAGCTCAACCACACTGGGCGAAATCTATGTATTGCTTGGAGCCCAATTTGTTAAACTCTTTATATATCTCACTGTTTCTCTCCCAACTCTCACAGTCTCTAATTCTCTCTCAATTCTCTCAATCATCTCTCACTTTCTCTCCCTCTCTCAAGATCAACATACACACACTCATATACAGATTATAATATATACAAACACATACATAGATATATATATATATTCATCTCAAAATCAAGAGGAGAGACGGAGGAAATTTCAAGAACAACGGAATTCGACGGCGGAAACTCTCGGTCTCAAATTCTCTGTGTAATTGCCCTCTGTGAGTATTATAAACTCACTCGCCATGTTTATATACGTGTATTTCAGTATATATAGGTGTGTGTATGTGTATATATATGTATTTCACCATTGAAGCTTGAAATTGGAGTTTTGTCAAACTCAACCAAATTCAATTCCGTGAATTGATTATGGAAGATCTTTGTCCCAATAGGCCACGGTTCAAATCCTACACAGAAATTCATCCGTATCGCGACGTACGGTTGATTTAAAGTTTTGACACCCTCACTTTAATTGCGAATATTTAGAGATATAATCCGTATTAGTTAAAATTGATCGCATATTCTTAATCTACGCGGAAAACTGAAGAGATCCATATATTGCACGACATGTTTGAGACAGAATCTGAAAATGGGTAAATTTCAGTCCAGAATTGAAAACAGGGGAGAAAACGAAGAAGATGACATTCTGCAAGAACTCGCGCGCGCGACCCGCTTGCGCGAGGCTCGCTCGCGCGGCCCGCTCGCGCGGACCATTCCCCCCCTTCGCGCGCGCGATCCGCTCGCGCGACCTGTTCTGCTCCTTCGCGCGCGCGACCCGCTCGCGCGATCCGGCCTTCCCCTTCGCTCGCGCGACATCACCTCTCCCTCGCTCGCGCGATCCGCTCGCGCGAGGTGGCCTTTTTGGACAGTTTCTGTATTTTTGTCTAAGGGACTGTTTTGGAAAATGTTTTGGGAAATTTCAAGGAACTGTTTGGTAAATATACTGTTTTAAAGGCTCACTGTTAGAAATTGGACTTGAAAGAATGTTTAAGACCGAAATTTATGCTCGTACGATTATCCGGCTTTGTGATTTATTAAGGGTGTTATTTATGAAACATTGACATACATATTAGGGTTGAGGTTGTGTCAACATGCATGTGTGTGAGAAAGCGTGAAAAGAGTAAAGGGTGGCGGTCTGGTGTGCGACCTCAATATCGATCGGATATTATTCCTGGTATTGGAGGCGACAGTGTCGTGTACGACTTAGATATCGATCGGATAGTATTCCTGGTATCTAAGGCGCGCGTTTCGGATATTGATCGGATAATATTCCTGATATCCGAAGCGATGGTGATAGTGTTGAGTACGGCTTAGATATCGATCGGATATTATTCCTGGTATCTAAGGCGCTTGTTTCGGATATCGATCGGATAGTATTCCTGGTATCCGAAATGATGGTATTGAGTGTGGCTTAGATATCGATCGGATATTATTCCTGGTATCTGAAGCAATAGTTTGGTGTGCTGTTTTGGATATCGATCGGATAGTATTCCTGGTATCTGAGATAATGGTTTGGTTGTGTTGAGTTTTGTTGAGAGAAAAGAGTCAGAAAGATGAGATATTACATTGTTCATGCATGGTCGCATATTTATTGCTTTCTTTATTCCCCCGTGACTTATGTTGGAATTGGAACCTTGAATCTATTGCTTTTAAAATTAAATTGCACCGTTGTTTATATGCTTATATATACATTGCGAGCACTTGTTTATTTTGCTCACCAGCTTTCATAAGCTGACGGCGTTGATGCGTCCTGGACTGTATGTCCAGATTTTCAGGGTCAGGAGCAGCCAGGGTATTTTGACTATGCTACTTAGAGTCAGGAGACTTTCCAGGAGGCTGCATTATATTTCCTATGTCTTTTAATTTGGGTTTGTAATAAACTAGCTTTAGACATTTGAATAAGGCGTTTTGTGCCTAAGTTTATGACTGCTGTAATAGTTAGTAAGTTTTAATTATGGAGGTTATGTTTTGTTAGTATCCTTTGCTCTAGAAATGTTGTTAAGATATTTGTTGCAGGGACAATTGGTCATACTCACTTGTCACGACCTACGAGTCCATAAAGGAAATTAAATGCTTTCCTGAATTATGCTACGTCGGGGCGTGACAGGCTTTTTGGTATCAAAGCCAGGTTATGGCTCGACCAATTGTCCAGAACACCTAGGATCTGCCGTTAAGATAGAATTGAGATAAGATAGTTCGACTTTATTCTGTGTCTAGTCGCTTTCTATCGTTTAGAGTTTTCTTTCTTCTCGAGGGGTTGACCGTATTCTTGTTGATCAATGGATTGGTACCTTTCTTTTGAGATATGGCTGAAAGAAATCTCAGGAATCGTCCCGCTATTGAAGATGCACCCCCGATAATAGATCCAACCGGAATGTTCGAGGCTTTTGTAAGAAGATTGGAGAGGGTTAGTGATCAGAATGCGAGGAACAATAATCAGAATGGGAATCACAACGGGAATGGGAGGCAAGCCCACCAGATGGGAGACAAGCTTCTCAAGGAGTTTCGCGCCCTGCGACCTGAGCATTTTGCGGGAACTGATGAACCCTGGCAAGCGGAACAGTGGCTACGCCAGATGGAGCGTATCTTTGAGACCATAGAGTGCACTAATCTGGAGAAGAAGCGTCTGGCTATCTTTCAGCTGTCTTATGCAGCGGCTGATTGGTGGGATGCTGAAAAGGCGACGATTGGGGAAGAAGCTGCAAGGAGAATGCCGTGGGTGGTGTTTAAAGAAAGATTTCTCGAAAAGTATTTTCCTGAAGAAGAGAAGGACAAGAGAGAGAAAGAGTTTATGGAGTTGACTCAAGGGAATCTGACTGTCCGAGAGTACACTACTCGATTTGAGCGTCTGTCTCGCTTTGCTCCACATATGGTGGACACACCCCAGAGGAAAATCAAGAAGTATCACCGAGGTCTCAACCTGTCACTCCGACATTTGACTATGGGGCATCTGGGCCAGTCATTTGAAGCTCTGGTGAGATTGGCTACGGGGTTGGAGAATGATGGTTGTCAGAATCCGAAGCCGTTTGGAAATCGACCTCCACAGAAGAGTTATTCAGGACAGAAACCTGGGTACCCTCAAGGACAGAAAAGGACCTGGGATGGAGGGAAGAAACCTCAACAGACACGAGCAGTTCAGCAGTATCAGCCTCTAGCAATAGAAGGGGCCAAAAACAACAACTGCTTCAATTGTGGTAATCCCGGTCACCAAGCTAAAGATTGCAGACAGACTAGGCGTGCTGATCGTCCGGGAATTGTGTGCTATAATTGTGGCATGCCAGGTCACATAAGTCCGGAATGCAAGGCTCCTAGGAAAGGCAACTATGGTCAGCAAGGACAGGCCCGCCTGAATGCTGTTATTCCCGAGGCTGCTGGTTATGAAGAAACAGGGTATGGAGGAGGTGTTTATGAGGAGGGATTGCCTGAGCAACGAGCAGTGGAAGGTACTCTAACTTTGTTTAACTCTCATGTTAAAGTTTTATTTGACACGGGTGCTACACATTCCTTTATATCTGTTAAGATCGTTCAGAAGTTGGGTATAGTACCGCAACGTTTAGAGGAAGCTTTGAGTGCTGTCTCACCTTTAGGGACCACAGTCAAGTTATTACATGTGTGTAAGGATTGTCCTCTACGGTTAGGAGACCGCGAACTTTTGGCAAGATTGGTGGTTCTGTCGATGAAGGAGTTCGATATAATCCTGGGAATGGATTGGCTCAAGAAGAATGATGCGAAGTTGGATTGTGCAAGGAAGAGGATCACATTTGCGGACAAGGGGAATCGACTCTTCGATTTCCAATGTAACCCTTCGGGTGATATGTTCCTCACTAGATGCCTAGCAAACATTGAGGTTGTCAGTGCAGAGGTGACAGTATCATCAATACCGGTAATCAAAGAGTTCGAGGAAGTATTCCGAGATATTTCAGGATTACCGCCGGAAAGGGACATAGAATTCTGTGTGGAATTGGTGCCAGGTACTCGACCTATAACCAAGGTTCCCTACAGGATGGCCCCTACAGAGTTGTTGGAGCTGAAGGAACAAGTTCAAGAACTTGAGAAGTTGGGTTTTGTTCGTCCAAGTACTTCACCCTGGGGAGCACCAGTATTGTTTGTGAAGAAGAAGGATGGGACAATGCGGCTGTGTATTGACTACCGAGAACTGAATAAGGTTACTATCAAGAATAAGTATCCCTTACCTCGGATAGACGATCTGTTTGATCAGTTGCAAGGAGCCACGACCTTTTCTAAGATTGATCTACGGTCAGGGTATCACCAGTTGAGGGTGCGGAAGGAAGACATACCTAAGACTGCTTTCAGGACGAGGTACGGACACTATGAGTTCTTAGTGATGCCGTTTGGGATGACGAATGCTCCGGCTGTGTTTATGGACTTGATGAACAGAGTATTCAAGCCCTACTTGGATCAATTCGTTATTGTCTTTATTGATGATATTTTGATCTATTCCAAGTCAGAGGAAGAGCATGAACAACACCTGAGGATCGCGTTGCAGACTCTCAAGGATCATATGCTAAATTCAGCAAGTGTGAATTCTGGCTTCAGGAAGTTAAGTTCCTCGGGCATGTGATCTCACAACAAGGAATCGCAGTTGACTCCTCTAAGACCGATGCAGTGGCGAATTGGACTCGGCCGACCAATGCTACAGAAGTCAGAAGTTTTCTGGGACTAGCTGGTTACTATCGGAGATTTGTAGAGGGTTTCTCGAAGATAGCAGCTCCGTTAACTGGTTTGACTAAGAAAGATTTGAAGTTTGAATGGACTGATAAGCATGAACGCGCTTTTCTGGAATTGAAAGAGAGATTGACAACCGCGCCAGTACTTGCGATACCAAAGGATGGTGAGAAGTTCACTATTTTTAGTGACGCCTCGTATCAAGGATTGGGATGTGTCCTTATGCAAGACGAAAAGGTCATAGCCTATGGTTCACGACAGTTGAAGCCGAATGAATTGAATTACCCAACTCATGATTTGGAACTGGCAGCAGTAGTGTTTGCGCTCAAGACCTGGAGACACTACCTCTACGGGGAGAAGTTTGATTTGTTCTCGGACCACAAGAGCCTTAAGTATTTGTTTACTCAGAAGGAGTTGAACATGAGGCAACGTAGGTGGATGGAGCTGATTAAGGATTACGACTTTACATTAGAGTACCACCCCGGTAAGGCTAATGTAGTCGCTGACGCCCTAAGTCGGAAGCCTCGAGGAATGATTGCTTCATTGATGTTGAGGGAATGGAAAGCTTTAGAGACTATCGCAGAATTTGATATGCAGATTTCTGAAGGAAGTGACGGACATCACTTTGGATGTCTCGTAGTACAACCAACACTTGTGAGTCGAATCATCGAAGCCCAGGGGGAAGGCGAGAAATTTCAAGCATGGTTCGCCAAGATGTCAGAAAAGGACCCTATAGAATGGAAGGTTGGGACCGATGGAGGATACCGATGTCGAGAAAGATTGTGTGTGCCGGGTTCTGGAGATTTGAGAAAAGATATTCTCGAAGAAGCACATAAATTAGTACACCCAGGAGGGACAAAGATGTATAAGGATTTGAAGAGAAACTTCTGGTGGGAAGGGATGAAGCGAGAAGTAGCCGAGTTTGTGTCTAAATGTTTGACTTGTCAACAAGTGAAGGCCGAACATCAGAGACCCTCGGGATTGTTGCAACCCTTACCTGTTCCAGGATGGAAGTGGGAGCACATAACTATGGATTTTGTGGTTGGATTACCCCGGTCACAACAGAATCATGACGCGATTTGGGTAATTGTGGATCGATTGACGAAGTCTGCACACTTTATCGCGTACAATATGACTTACCCAGTAGAAAGGATGAGTCGAATGTACCTACAGCAAGTGGTGCGACTGCACGGTGCGCCTGTGTCGATTGTATCAGACCGCGATGCACGTTTTACCTCGGGATTTTGGGAAAGTTTGCAGAAGGCTATGGGAACTTCGCTCAAGATGAGTACTGCATTCCATCCTCAGACCGATGGACAGACCGAGCGTGTTAATCAGATTATGGAAGATATGCTCAGAGCTTGTGCAATCAATTTTGAAGAGTCTTGGGAGACGCACTTACCTTTGGTTGAATTTGCGTATAACAACAGTTATCACTCAAGTATTGGAATGGCGCCGTTCGAAGCTTTGTACGGACGACCATGTCGATCTCCATTGTGTTGGGCTGAAGTGGGAGACACAGAACTTTTGGGACCGGATTTGGTGAGAGAGACCAATGAGAAGATTTCACTGGTCAAGGAAAGGATGACAACTGCACAGAGTAGGCATAAGAGTTACGCGGATCAACGTCGAAAGGACTTGGAGTTCAGTATCGGAGATCACGTACTCCTAAAGGTTTCACCTGTTCGGGGAGTAGTGCGTTTTGGTCAGAAGAAAGGGAAGTTGGCACCTCGTTTCATCGGGCCATTTGAGATATTGGAGCGTGTTGGGAAAGTGGCTTATCGGCTCGCGTTGCCACCAAAGATGTCTGGTGTTCATAATGTGTTCCATGTCAGTATGTTAAGGAAATACATACGGGATCCTTCACATGTGGTAAATTTTGATGATATTGAGACGAGTCAGAATGTTGTCTACAAGGATAGACCTGTGAGGATTCTCGACCAGAGTATCAAGAGGCTGAGAAGAAGAGACGTTCCTTTGGTTAAGGTTCAGTGGAGGCATCATGACGAAGGAGAAGCGTCGTGGGAGTTAGAGTCAGACATGAGGACTAGATACCCCGAGTTGTTTCAGGATTAGTTAGGTCAGATTTCGGGGCGAAATCTCTGTTAAGGTGGATAGGGTGTAACGCCCTGTATTTTATTATCATTAATAAATAAATATTGCGTTTCATTTCCATGAGTATTTTGATTTAATTTCTATTTGTAATAATTATCTGGGGTCAAACTGTAATTTCCAAAATATTTTCTATAGTTTCAAAAAGCAATATCTATATTTTGTATAAACCGGGAATTTATTCCTACGCTAATATTATTTTCCTGTATTTTCTTTCAACCGTAAAATACCGGTTTATGTTTTAATCTGCATCCTTATCGCGTTTGGGTGTGGGAGCACGTGAGCTCAACCACACCGGGCGAAATCTATGTATTGCTTGGAGCCCAATTTGTTAAACTCTTTATATATCTCACTGTTTCTCTCCCAACTCTCACAGTCTCTAATTCTCTCTCAATTCTCTCAATCATCTCTCACTTTCTCTCCCTCTCTCAAGATCAACATACACACACTCATATACAGATTATAATATATACAAACACATACATAGATATATATATATTCATCTCAAAATCAAGAGGAGAGACGGAGGAAATTTCAAGAACAACGGAATTCGACGGCGGAAACTCTCGGTCTCAAATTCTCTGTGTAATTGCCCTCTGTGAGTATTATAAACTCACTCGCCATGTTTATATACGTGTATTTCAGTATATATAGGTGTGTGTATGTGTATATATATGTATTTCACCATTGAAGCTTGAAATTGGAGTTTTGTCAAACTCAACCAAATTCAATTCCGTGAATTGATTATGGAAGATCTTTGTCCCAATAGGCCACGGTTCAAATCCTACACAGAAATTCATCCGTATCGCGACGTACGGTTGATTTAAAGTTTTGACACCCTCACTTTAATTGCGAATATTTAGAGATATAATCCGTATTAGTTAAAATTGATCGCATATTCTTAATCTACGCGGAAAACTGAAGAGATCCATATATTGCACGACATGTTTGAGACAGAATCTGAAAATGGGTAAATTTCAGTCCAGAATTGAAAACAGGGGAGAAAACGAAGAAGATGACATTCTGCAAGAACTCGCGCGCGCGACCCGCTTGCGCGAGGCTCGCTCGCGCGGCCCGCTCGCGCGGACCATTCCCCCCCTTCGCGCGCGCGATCCGCTCGCGCGACCTGTTCTGCCCCTTCGCGCGCGCGACCCGCTCGCGCGATCCGGCCTTCCCCTTCGCTCGCGCGACATCACCTCTCCCTCGCTCGCGCGATCCGCTCGCGCGAGGTGGCCTTTTTGGACAGTTTCTGTATTTTTGTCTAAGGGACTGTTTTGGAAAATGTTTTGGGAAATTTCAAGGAACTGTTTGGTAAATATACTGTTTTAAAGGCTCACTGTTAGAAATTGGACTTGAAAGAATGTTTAAGACCGAAATTTATGCTCGTACGATTATCCGGCTTTGTGATTTATTAAGGGTGTTATTTATGAAATATTGACATACATATTAGGGTTGAGGTTGTGTCAACATGCATTTGTGTGAGAAAGCGTGAAAAGAGTAAAGGGTGGCGGTCTGGTGTGCGACCTCAATATCGATCGGATATTATTCCTGGTATTGGAGGCGACAGTGTCGTGTACGACTTAGATATCGATCGGATAGTATTCCTGGTATCTAAGGCGCGCGTTTCGGATATTGATCGGATAATATTCCTGATATCCGAAGCGATGGTGATAGTGTTGAGTACGGCTTAGATATCGATCGGATATTATTCCTGGTATCTAAGGCGCTTGTTTCGGATATCGATCGGATAGTATTCCTGGTATCCGAAATGATGGTATTGAGTGTGGCTTAGATATCGATCGGATATTATTCCTGGTATCTGAAGCAATAGTTTGGTGTGCTGTTTTGGATATCGATCGGATAGTATTCCTGGTATCTGAGATAATGGTTTGGTTGTGTTGAGTTTTGTTGAGAGAAAAGAGTCAGAAAGATGAGATATTACATTGTTCATGCATGGTCGCATATTTATTGCTTTCTTTATTCCCCCGTGACTTATGTTGGAATTGGAACCTTGAATCTATTGCTTTTAAAATTAAATTGCACCGTTGTTTATATGCTTATATATACATTGCGAGCACTTGTTTATTTTGCTCACCAGCTTTCATAAGCTGACGGCGTTGATGCGTCCTGGACTGTATGTCCAGATTTTCAGGGTCAGGAGCAGCCAGGGTATTTTGACTATGCTACTTAGAGTCAGGAGACTTTCCAGGAGGCTGCATTATATTTCCTATGTCTTTTAATTTGGGTTTGTAATAAACTAGCTTTAGACATTTGAATAAGGCGTTTTGTGCCTAAGTTTATGACTGCTGTAATAGTTAGTAAGTTTTAATTATGGAGGTTATGTTTTGTTAGTATCCTTTGCTCTAGAAATGTTGTTAAGATATTTGTTGCAGGGACAATTGGTCATACTCACTTGTCACGACCTACGAGTCCATAAAGGAAATTAAATGCTTTCCTGAATTATGCTACGTCGGGGCGTGACAAAGTAAACCCCCAAATGTGCACTACACAGTGAAGAGACTGTGTGAACAACCCGTGGCTACCCCTCCCCCAACCCACGACGATCCCGACGACCACGGAGCTCCAGCAACGACTAGGCACGGCGACGACGACTACTCCCGTAAGCCATCACGACGAAAGATCCGGCAAGTGGTGCACCAATTTTGGTGAGTTTAGGGTTCTGAATTTGAAAATCAATTCACCCATTTGTTCACCCATTTGTTCTTCCTTGATTTAATCATGTTCACCCATTTCTTTTCTTTTCTTACTCTTTAATCTCACTCTGTGTTCACCCATTTCTTTTCTTTTGTTTTAGGGTTCTCAATTTGAAAATCATTGCACCTACTTCACCCATTTCATCATGTTCTATTTGCTAATTTTGATGATTGATGAAAGCATTTGCTTGAATTTATACTTTAATAATGTGTGGTGCTTGAAATATATTATTTGATGCTTAGAGTAGTTAATTTGGTGGGTTCTGCAGCTTTTTTTTTTTGAATGGGGACTTTTAACATTATTCTTCTATTTTTCCCCATGATTTGTATTTCAACTCAAAATTCGTTTACATTGTGTTTACATTATTCTTCTGAAAGCAAATTATTGTTAATTGTCAATCCTACTTTATCATTTTGCTTGTTTGCCTCTCCATTTTGATTTACTTTGTTAAGTGTTCTATTTGATTCAATGTGTATCCATCATGACCGGTCATGGGGTATGTGGTGCTTGAAATATATTATTTGATGCTTGAAGTAGTTAATTTGGTGCTTCATGTTTCAAATCATGATTATTTGAGTTCATTTTTTTTTTTTTTTTTATTTCATGCAATGGTAAAACTTAATTTATTTCTAAATTCTCTTTTCTCTACTATTTATTTGTAAGCAAATCTGATCTTAATTTTTTTCCTGTCAACTTAATTTGTCTCCATGTCAACTTAATTTTTTTTTTATTATTATTTTTTTTTGTAATCCATATATTTTAGATAAATGGAAGAAGAAGTATCAAGTGGTTATATAGGTGTCAATGTGGATGTGGATGATACTATTGAGATTGAACATGAGAACGAGAAAGTAACAGATGTAAAAAATACAATAGATGAGCCAAAGGAGGGGATGGAGTTTGATTCGGTGGATGAGCTAATGGCATTTTATTCAAGGTATGCCAAAGAAAAAGATTTTGCCGTGGCTAAAAGGAGCTCTAAAAAAGTGGGAGGGATCTTGAGTCACATACATATAGAGTGTACTCGTGCTGGTGTGAGAAAGATTACATCAAAAAAACCTGTTGCACATGTGCCCAAACTCCAAAATCAAATGCCAAGTTATGCTTAAGGCATTTTTTGCCCGTAATGAAAAGTGGTACTGTGTGCAGGTAGTTAAACTTGACCATAATCATGATATGAGTCCAGGCAAATCCTGCCATTACAAATGCAATAGGTTCCTGGAACCACATGTGGAAATGAGACTTGAGTTGAATGACAAAGCCGGAATCAGAATGAATAAGAATTTCAATTTATTATTGGTTGAGGCAGGGGGGCATGAGAATATGTCGTTTACAGAAAGAGATGTCAGAAACTATATTAGTAAAGTGAGGCGTTTATAACTTGGCAAGGGTGATGCTAATGCAATGCATAAGTATTTTTCAAAAATGCAATCCGACAATTCTAATTTCTTCCACTTGATGGATTTAGATGACAAGGGGTGCTTGAAGAATATTTTTTGGGCAGATGCAAGGAGTAGGGCAGTATACAAAGAATTTGGTGACTTGGTTACATTTGACACAACATACTTGGTCCACAAATACGACATGCCATTTGCGCCTTTCATAGGAGTGAACCATCATGGGCAGTCTGTATTGCTACGGTGTGGATTGATATCAAATGAAGACACCGCTACCTTTACTTGGTTATTTGAGTCTTGGCTTAAATGTATGTCGAACTGTCCACCCAATGAAATAATTATAGATCAAGACAGAGCGATGCAAAGTGCAATAGAGTACGTTTTTCCTAATGCACGACACCAATGGTGCTTATGGCATATCAAGAAGAAGCTTCCTGAAAAACTGAAAGGCTACAACCAATATGAATCACTCAAATTTAATATGCAACATGTTGTTTATGATTCATTGACAATAGAAGAATTTGAGATGGTTGGACCAAGTTCATTGATAAATATCAATTACAAAACAATGATTGGTTATTTGGGTTGTTTGCTGAGAGGAATCGATGGTACCTACTTTTATGAGGGACACTTTTTGGACAGGAATGTCAACCACCCAGCGAAGTGAAAGCATGCATGCTTTCTTTGGTGGCTATATCAACTCGAAGACCACTTTGAAACAATTTGTGGAGCAATATGAGAATGCCTTGGCTAAAATGATTGAAAATGAACAGCAAGAAGATTCAATTCATACAACTCATGCTTCCCATGTGCAACTCAATTAGGGATGGAAAAGCTTTTTCAAGGAGTTTATATGCAGGCAAAGTTTAAAGAGTTTCAGACTGAGTTGTTTGGAAAGATTTCTTGTTGTTTGTCTTTAATTACGGAGGATGTTGGCTATAGTGAATATCACGTACATGATCGGGTTCAACTTGGAGAAGGGTATCGGATTGCAACTTTCAGGGTGATTTTTTTTTTTTAAGATACGAAGGAAGCTAACTGTGATTGTCGATTGTTTGAGTTTAGAAGAATTATGTGTAGGCATCAACTCGTGGTATTTGCTGAGAGACTTATTTACGATGAAGTACCTGCCAAGTACATCCTACACAGATGGAGTAAGAATGTCAAACGGGGACACACTAAAATTCGGATCGATTATGGCAATTGGTCTGATAGACCTGAATCGCGTCAGTTTAATAAATTGACACATGCATTCTCTGAGGTTTGTGATTTGGTAGTAGATTCTGAAACTTGGTATGATGAGTTGATGGCACATGTACTTGAACTGAAAGAGAGGTACAAAGAAAATGTTGGTCTCGGTAGAAGCAAAATGCTTATTCCTACTAGTACGCATATAGATTCAACCTCACATGGGGATGATATTGGGATATCTAAAAAGAGTACGAATATACTTGATCCTTTGGTGACTCGTAATAAGGGGAGACCGCCAAGTTAAAGAAAAGTTGGCAATGTTGAGAAAGCGGTTAAGAAAAAATCAAAAGCAAAAAAGAAAACAAGTACATCGAACACAATACAGGTTGGACAGCTAATTATTAATTTTTTTTTATACATAACCCACATATGTAAATCTATACAAATATTTTTATTTATTATTATTATTTTGTAGGAACATGAGGAGCAAGGATATGCCGAGCATGGTACACAAGAAAGTGTTGTCTTAAATTCGTCACTCATGCGGCCAAATGTGCATACATCATTAATATCACAAACTAGAGGAGTGGAAATTAGGGGAAACTTTGCATTTCAACCAAACTTGGGGAACGTTGCATTTCAGGTATAAACTTTGCTTCTTGCCATGTTGTATACTTTGCCACTTTCCTTCTTGTAATAAATGTTTAATTATGAATTTATGCAGGATTATCAAAATCCATTTTGGAAGGTGGGTTATAACTTCATCAATTTGCATCCATCAAGTTCAGATAGAGGATTAGTCCATGAAGATAATGATAGAAGAGAACTTGGTGATGAAGAAGGAAGATTAGGCCCTCAAAATAATGGTTTCTTGAATTTAATGTAATTTGAAAAATGGTTGTAATAGATGTAATGTAATTTGGAGAATGTCTTGTAGTAGTGTAATCTAATTTGGATAACAGTTGTACTTAAGGTTTTTGTGGACACCTTATTTTGGTTTGTTTACTTTTTTTTGCTTGCCACTTTGATTGGTTGTTTAATGGAAGTACTTTCAGTTGGAATTACTTTCAGTTTGTTTAGTGGAAGTACTACAGATCTAGTTGGCTTTTTTGATTGTTTAATTCAAATCTTGCCTTTTTTGATTGGTTCAATATGGATGCAATGAACTGATTGTATCGCAAAGAATACCACTGCGTAGGACAAGAAAAATATTCTTTTCATTGCCACAACTCTCATTTTATTGCATTGGTAGACATTCAAGGTAAATACAGATTCCTATCCTAGTTTACATATTTCTGCCCATTCAACCATACAGAAAAGTAGACAAGAACAATAAAGGAAAGGACCAATTTCCATTTTTTTTTCTCCCTTGCTCTGTAGTAGGAATTCAGGCTCCTTAGCTCTTCAACTTATTTCTGTAGATCTTCTGTAATTCTTTCCAGTTCTTCATTTTGTGCTTGCATTTCTATACATTTCCTTAACATAGTAATGCCAAATTGTTTTCCCCTTTGACATGTAGGTGGATCAAACCAATGGAAGAAGCCACATGCCATGTTTGACCTATAATTTTGGCACCCATAAAATCGTCGACCCGGATTGCTTTCCATGTGTGCAGTCCTTAATGGAGCTTTTATACCGCAAAATATTTCCTGATTCAAATTGGATGAGTAGTGACTTGAACCTGTGCTCTCCATTTATTTTCCTAAAAAACAGGTATGAAATGAATTAGATGTTTTGAATAAAATTAAATAATGTCTACAAACTTTGGGTTTTTTTTTCTCGGAAAAGGGTGAATAAACATAAAGAAAAAGCCGTACAACATCTACAAACTACAAGGGGCAAACCCCGGGATATACAATAAAGTGCAATAAACATACAAAGTTCTACCACAAAAACTAAATCAAATAGAACACTGAGACCCTTTGTACAAGGTCCTCATTATCATTATTATTATTGGCCCCTCCTATCTTGGACTTGAGAGACATCCCATCTTCAAACTTTGGTTGTGAGTTGTAGCCTTCTTCTGTCTAAAAAAAAGGGCAAATTAAAGTGTACATCTTGTAGTTAGACCTGTTTGCTCAAACAATGGATCTGTATGATGAATCAAAGAGGCACATTTTGGCAATAGCTCTATTGCAATTTTGTGTAGATATCACATTCTAAAGAGGCAAATTTTGGCACCCCCAGGACAGGTCATGATGGATACACATTGAAATAAATAGAAGAATAATGTTAAACTCCCCATTTAAACAAAAAAACAAAAAAAAAAAAAAAAACAAACCAAAACTACAGAACCCACCAAATTAACTACTCCAAGCATCAAATAATATGTTTCAAGCACCACACATTATTAAAATATAAATTCAAGCAAATGCTTTCACCAATCATCAAAATTAGCAAATAGAACATGATGAAATGGGTGAAATGGGTACAATGATTTTCAAATTGAGAACCCTAAAACAAAAGAAAAGAAATGGGTGAACACAGAGTGAGATTAAAGAGTAAGAAAAGAAAAGAAATGGGTGAACATGATTAAATCAAGGAAGAACAAATGGGTGAACAAATGGGTGAATTGATTTTCAAATTCGAAACCCTAAACTCACCAAAATCGGTGCACCACTTGCTGGATCTTTCGTCGTGATGGCTGACGGGAGTAGTCGTTGTCGCCGTGCCGTCGCCGTGCCTAGTCGTTGCCGGAGCTCCGTGGTCGTCGGGGTCGCCGTGGGCTGGGGGAGGGGTAGCCACGGGTTGTTCACACAGTCTCTTCACTGTGTAGTGTACATTTGGGGGTTTACTTTGGTTCACTTTGATTTGGGGAAAGAGTAATAAGTGGGTTCCACAGAAGTTTTTAATTTTGATAAGATGGGTGTGGGTGTGAAAATGGGTGTGCAAATGAATGTACGTGTATCATTTATGTATGTATATACGTATATATGTGGGTAGTCTTGATTATGATTGGGTGTCTTTCTCCCCTTTTCCTCAGAAGGCCTATTTGATAGAGCAAAAAAATGTCCACTTCAAAGACCAAATGATGGGTCCAAATCATTTGAGTGGAAAATACATGCCCAAAAGGAACCATTCCAATCACAAGAACAAGGAGAGAATTATAGAACAAGGAGAGAATTATATGTTTCGAGGGAAAGCAAAGATGGAAAAACAATAGAGAAGTGCACTGGCAAATTTTTTTGGCAAACACTCAAAAAAAAAATCTTTTCAAAGTCTTTATGGCGTTTTTAATCTTTTTGATGTATATCATTTACAGATGGTTTGAATTTTTTTTTTCCCATTAATGCAATCCATCACCCAAAAATGCACTTAAATCAGATTTCAGATTACAAAAAGATGACTCTTTATTTTCTAAATGCTTTTTCAATTTGTAACAACCACCATCTGTGCTATAATTAAAGCATTTGGGAATTCTAATATGGAAGGATTTAAAATTCATATGCATGTAGATAGGAAAAGAAAACCACATCCCTCGTGGTCGATTGAGTGGTAAGTTTCTTGGGTGTACTACTCAAAAGGTTTAATGTTCGAGTCATGAGAAGCGTGACCACTGAAGAATTCACCCAACAACTCCAGGGACTCAGGGATTAGTCGAGGTGCGTGCAAACTGGCCTGAGCACCCCCGATTACCAAAAAAAAAAAAAGTAAGTAGGAACAGAATTCCTACACAAACCTGCTGGATTGAGTTTCATAATCTCATGTCAACCCAAGAAATTAAAGAGGGACACTAATATCTATACGTAACATGAATTGCTATTTTCGATAAATTTTGTATATTACACGGATTGTCGACTAGTATATTATTTATGTCAAATTATTATTTTTTGAGAAGGCGAAATTATTTTACTGCAGCATCAAGGCTTGCTTATTATTATCATTGTGAGTACTATTATTGTTTATTTTTTTGAATGAGCTAAAAATTGTAATTTAGCATCTTGTAATAATTGTAGTTATAGTTGTCCTCCATTTTTGTTTTTGTTTTTTTTACTAAATTCTATTTGATATGTCCGGAAATATCCTGCTAAAGAGCAACCGCCATGTGGCAGAAGGACCCGGGCTATCCGGGAAGAGACCTTGGGGCCCGTGCCCCGCATTAGATGTCACCGCTCGGGACGATCAGCTGGCCCGGGCGTGATGTGCGGCGACCTTCCGGAAGGAGCAGCTCGTGAAGAACATTCCAGGCAGTTTCCTTATGAAAACCGGACTCTATCAAAGAAAGATGAGTAGTTTCCTAAACCATTTAGGAAACTCTCCTAAGATCATGCAAATCTATTGTGATTAGGTTAGGCTTCCTAATCCTACTAACTTACCATGTAAAGGTGGATTCTTGCATCTATAAAAGAGCCACCTACCCTGTCAAAGGGAGAAAAAATTTATCTTCTCTAGGCATACAAGCTCTATTAGAGAACTCATCACTTACACGCATATACCCGGTCGGTATTACTGGTAGTGCCACCCGTCCTTGTTGGCTCACCAGGCCCGCCGGTGATCTGCTAGTAAGAAGCGCACAGACGCACCCGTGGATGTAGGTCACCTTGTTAACGGGGCCGAACCACATACAAACCTCTTTCTACTTTATTTTCTCACTTAAATCTTGCTTACCAATTTTCGGCATCATCACTATTTTTCCACATCAATTCAGTGTAAGTTTAGCAACTAAGAATTTGAGATTACTGAAAAAGTTTATTTTATGTGACAACCATATGTTTATAGCTTTTGTTAGAAATTACATTTAAAAACAGAAAAAATTTAAAGAAAGAGATTAATTTAAAAGTAACAAATTAAATCTTTTTCGAAAAAATATCTGTTTCTCACCAAATGCAAAACAGCTTTTAGAAAAATCTATCTTGAATAAATATCTTTTAGAAAAATATTTTTAAAAATCTCATAGATGGAGATCGATCCCAATCGGTCTCTTAGTGTAAATTTCATTGCAATTTCGACATTCTAAATTGAAAACTTAATTCCTAAGCTCTGACAAGATAAAAAAATTGTCTATCTTTAACATTTACTAAATAGACGAAAATATTTTATCTAAAACTTAATTAGAAGTAAAAGGGGAGAAAGTTGTGCACATAGTAATACTTTTCTCACTAGCTAGATTGATAGCGAATTCGGTAGGATGCGCCGTTCCAATTGTTACTAAAGTGTAAGGAACTGTTTGATAATGCTTAAACTAGTCCAAGTTCAAAACCAGTCTCATTTTAATCCAGATTTTAAGAAAATCAGTTGGTTTGATAAACAACCAGTTATTGAAGCGCAAACTCCTACGTAACTGAAAGTACTTATGTAAACACCCAATTAAGAACTGGTTCTTTAATGAGCAGTAGGACACAGTAAAGGAGATTAAACACACCCAATTAATGAACTAGTTCCTTAGCCACACACTTCTAATCTTCTGTTGGAATGCCCCACATCTCCCATTTATGGTCCTTTTGTGCGATTTATAAGGCTTTAGTTCTTCTCTCCAATCAGCCCAAGTCTTCTGGGTTGAAAGAAGGTTAGCCCAACCTTAAAGCCTTTTGAAGCCCAATACTATATGTAGTCACGTTACAACTATCCAACCCAATATTAGAATGGACTTGACTATTCTATGTTTCTTTTTCTTTCTTTTAGTTTTTAAGGTTTTGTTTGGATCATGAATTTAGCGAAAAAAAAAATTTAAAAAAATTAAAAAAATTGGTTACTAGAAAACAAAATAAAGAATATGAAAGGAAAAGAAAGTATAATCACAAATACTATAACTAAGAATATTGATGAGTGACTTGTGAGTCACTTTTCTCCATTTTTTTTCCCCTCAAGTTTCAATTATACTTTGAAAATATAATGTTTAACATTGTTTAAACATAAAGGAAAATGTCAAGTCAAAATACAAGGGAACTAGTTTTCCTTTTCCTTCAATGAATCCGTAAACCAAACAAAGCCTAAGGAAGAAATGGTTGTTCTTCCTTATGGGATTAGGGCACTTTCTATTGATTCAATTAGGTTAAACATTGTAGATGTGTGAGAGCTTGAATAGGTAACTAGTAATGTTTTTGGGTCTGCTTAGTCATTTTAAATGAAATAATTGCATTGAGTGTCAACAGTATATTAACTTAAAAAAAAATAAAAAAAAATTGTGCTCGGTTAAAAAATAATGTACATTGCATTACCCAAAAAAAAAGAGTGATCATATAAAGGAGAGGAATATTGTGAAGTCCCTAATTTTTTTTTCCCTCAAAATTTTGTCAATCATGATAGAGGGCTTCACCGATGTATCTAAATTCTCTCTTGATATATATTCACTTGAACTTTAAAAGCTTAAGACCATCTCCAAAAGATACATCACATTTTATATATCAAATTTGTACTTCATTGTATCAAAGTCAATTTAGCGTATGGAATTTGATTTATGAAAGTTGATCATTTCAAAAGATACATCAAACTTTTTATACTGTAATTTTTTTTTTTTAAACTATTCCAACTAGATTGAATAAAAAAGAGAGAATACTGATTTACTGCATTTCGAAAGATGCAACAAGTTTACCTTGCTAGGGATAGAAAATTTGCTACATCCTTTTTTTCTTTAGTTTAGTGTGGTCGTTTTCTGCAGTAAAATTCATTCCCTCTATTTTATTTTAAATTTTTTTTTCATTGGCACTTCACAATTTAAAAGCACTTCTAAAACACATTCATCAAACCACCATAGTAAAGTCCATCTCTGAAATGAACTCTTACTTTTCGAAGCTGCGCCAAACGCGCTCAAAATCAGGTTACTCTTAACTTGTCACCAAAAACTAACAATTATTTCTGAATTTTCTTTGTGTTTGCCATATAAATTCTCTTCCCTAAAATGTTTTCAGGCATATGATCTAATACTAAGCTATATATACCATATATACTAGATTGAGATAACATGTTTGTAGATTGCACGAGTGCAATATACATAAAGGGCCATTAAGTACCAATGGCAATCTTGCTTACGAAGGGGCTCCATAACTCAAACTCACATACTCTCATTTGTCAGTTCAAAATTTTTATCATAGCACCAAACAAAAATTCCTAAACTTGATCCGAATCCATCACGTTAGGGTGGGGATAAGGTAAAGTGGGGGGACGTCTGTCACATGTAATAGCAAGGTAATTGGCCAAGAGCTCGAGTCCAATGTACCACATGGATCTACAATCTCAGAGGATCAATTCCCAGCAATTAGTTAGGCAGTTTCTCTAACTAATTCCGTTAAGCTTAGAGCTGTCAATATATAGATGTGTGAATGTATTGTAAAGACAAGTTGAATATAAATGAATTCTTGTTTTCTCTGAGTTTCTTCTTGGTTCTCTCTGTTCTTTCATGGTATTAGAGCTGTGAATGAGACCTCCGTCTACATCCATGGCGACCACTTCATCTTCAACCTCCAGCACCTCTGTATCTGCAAATAATTCTCAATCAATTCATCATCAATCTCCAATTTTTCTCTTGTCAAATATCTGCAATCTCATCTCTGTCAGACTAGATTCAACGAACTATGCTCCATGGAGATTCCAAATCTCTGCGATACTAAGAGCACATCATCTAATAGGATATGTTGATGGTACAATTTCTTGTCCAGATCAATATATACAATCTACAGATGGAGTCAATGATCAAGAAATCAATCCAAATTTTCATCAATGGATTGCGAATGATCAAGCTCTTATGACTCTTCTGAATGCTACCTTATCTTCATCAGCAATTTCATATGTGATTGGCTATGGCACCTCTCGAGAAATATGGCTAGCTCTTGAGCGCAGGTACTCATCTTCTTCAAGATCTAACATTCTGCAATTAGAGTCCAATCTACACATTGTGTCTAAAGGAAGCGACTCGATTGATACTTATGTTCAAAGAATCAAAGAGATTAGAGATAATCTGTTAGGTGTTGGTGTGGTTATAGAAGATGAAGACATTTTAATCCTTACTCTGAATGGCCTTCCGTCTGATTTCAATGCATTCAAGACATCAATCAGAACAAGAGCTCAACCTATAAATCTTGAAGAACTTCACAATCTCCTTAAAGCCGAAGAACTATCTCTCGAAGCTTCTCTCAAACAAAGTTCCAACACTCAGTTTGCTTCTGCTATGACTGCTTCCACTAATCAGCAATCGCCAAAATTCAACAATAATTTCTCATTTGGTCGAGGCAACATAGGAAGAGGTCGTGGTAGATTTGGAAGGGGTGGAAGAAACAATCACTCAGGAGGACGAAACTTTCAGAACCTTAATCCACATACACCTTCATCATCATCTGGATTTTCTTCTGGTTTTTCTCCACGACCTTACAATCCTAGGCCTTTCATATCTTTTCAGATCTGCAACAAACCTAGTCACTCTGCCGTTGATTGCTATCACAGGATGGACCATGCTTATCAATGCAAACATCCTCCTTCACAACTCACAGCTATGGCTGCTGCAACAAATTCCTTCTCAAACAATGATCAGTGGATCACTGATTCTGGAGCCACCAACCATATCACTACAGATCTGTCCAACCTCAACTTTGCATCTGAATATCAAGGGAATGACACCATTGCCATTGGTAATGGTGAAGGTTTGTCCATATCTCATACTGGAAGCACTTTTCTTCCTACTAAACAGTCCATTTTACATCTGCAAAATGTCCTTCATGTCCCTTCCATTGCTTCTAATCTGCTTTCTGTTCATCAGCTTTGCCAAGAACTTAATTGCAAATTCATCTTTGAAGCTAACTTTTTTCAGATACAGGACAAATCTACAGGCCAGATCCTCTATCAAGGACCTAGCAAGAATGGCTTGTATCCTCTCCAACCTGTATCATTTCAATCTACTTCAAGTTTTCACTCTACAAGCCCCATAAAGTCAATAAAACAGACTGCCAACCTTGGTCAGAAAGTTCTGAACCAACAGTGGCATGATAGGATGGGTCATCCCTCCAATAAAGTTCTGCAAAAGGCTATTTCTTCCCAGCCTGCTTTAGTTTCCTGTTCAAATAGCACTCCTTCACACTTATGTGAATCTTGTATCTTTGGTAAAATGACCAGATTACCATTTTCTCTTTCCACACATGTTTCCACAGCACCTTTACAGCTTGTTCACAGTGATTTGTGGGGTCCTGCCCCAATCACTTCACTCACTGGTTTCAATTACTATGTGTCCTTTACTGATGATTTTAGCAAGTTTACATGAACCTTTCCTTTGAAACTAAAGTCTGAAGTACATTCTGTGTTTTGTAAATTTCAAGCATATGTGGAAAATCTTCTTACCACCTCTATTAAAATTTTGAGAACTGATGGAGGAGGGGAATTTAATAGCAATCCATTTCATGATTTTCTTAGCTCCAAGGGCATTCAACACCAACTAAGTTGTACCAAAACACCCCAACAAAATGGGGTGGCAGAGAGAAAACATAGACACTTAGTGGAAACTGGACTCACATTAATGCTGAAGGCCTCTTTACTCCTAAATCTCTGGTCCTTTGCCTTTCCCACAGCATCCTATCTTATCAACAGGCTTCCTAGTAAACAACTCTCATACAAAACACCATATGAAGTTCTTTTTGGTTCTACTCCTCTCTACTCAAATTTAAAAACTTTTGGTTGTTTATGCTATCCTTATCTCAGACATTACAATTCTCACAAGCTCCAACCCAAAAGTGCAAGATGTGTCTTCATTGGTTATCCCTCTCAGTACAAAGGCTATTTTTGTTTTGATCCCTTGACTAAGAAAATCCATATTTCCAGACATGTTGTATTTGATGAAACCACTTTTCCCATGTCTTCCTCCATCAATCACACTTTCTTTGATTCCTCTTCTTGGCTGCAACCTACTGAGTCTGTTTTGGGAACTGTTCCCTCATATTTCCCTCCATCAGTTTCTTCTCAATCCTCTACATCTCCTCTTCTTCCCTCAATGGTTTTGGAGTCTTTACCACCTATCTCTACTCAACCACCTCCTTCATCATCTTCCCTTTCATCTCCAACTCCTTTACACTCAGTTTCATCAACATCTGTCCCTTCAATGTCTTCAACTTCTGCTCCTCCAATTTCTCCACCTACTCTTGTTCCACTTCCCTCTAATCAATACTCCATGGTCACTCGATCCAAAGTCGGTATCTCCAAGAAAAAGACTTTTCTTTCTTCGTCCACTGAACCCATTGAACCAACCTCATTCACCATTGCAAACAAATATCCTGAGTGGAGAGTAGCTATGGCTGACGAATTCTCAGCTCTCCATAAACAAGGCACCTGGTCCTTAGTTCTCCTTCCTTCCAACAAAAACTTGGTTGGGTACAAGTGGGTTTTTAAGTTGAAACACAATGCTGATGGCTCCATCTCTAGGCACAAGGCCAGACTAGTTGCTAAGGGCTTTCACCAAGAGGCTGGTATTGATTACACAGAAACTTTCAATCCAGTAGTCAAGCCAACTACTGTTCGCCTTGTTCTTGCTCTTGCAGCTTCCTTTGGCTGGACTTCTCGCCAACTTGACGTGAAGAATGCCTTTCTTCATGGCACCCTTAAGGAAGAGGTCTATATGACCCAACCTCCGGGCTTCATTGATCCTTCATTTCCTCATCATGTTTGTAAACTTCATAAATCTCTCTACGGTCTTAAACAAGCTCCTCGAGCTTGGTTTGAAAAGTTTACTTCTCATATTGTGTCCCTTCATTTCAAACAGTCTACTGCTGACCATTCTCTCTTTGTTCATCACAATGGCTCTTCTATTACTATTCTTCTACTTTATGTTGATGATATTATCATCACCGGAAACAATCCCTCTTCTATTCAGGCCCTTGTCTCTAATCTTCACTCAGTTTTTGACATGAAAGATCTTGGTTGTCTCAGCTATTTTTTGGGTCTTGAAGTTACCCACACAGCTAATGGTCTTTATAGTAAACAAGAAAAGTATCTTAAAGATGTTCTGGTCAAAGCTAACATGTCTAATTCCAAACCTGTCAAGACTCCTTGTGCTTCTTCATTAAAGGTCTGCAAAACTGATGGCACACCTCTTTCTGATCCAACCCACTACCGTAGTCTTGTTGGGGCTTTGCAATATTTAACGTTTACCAGGCCTGATATCTCCTTCCCAGTAAACCTTGCTTGTCAGTTCATGCATAATCCCACAGACGCTCATCTATCTCTTGTATTCTTCGATATCTTCAAGGTACTTCTACCTTGGGCCTTCACTACACTTCTGGTGATCTCACCCTTACAGCCTACGCTGATGCTGACTGGGCAGGGGATGTTCTTGATAGAAGATCTACTACTGGTTTTCTGGTTTGCTTGGGTAAGAATCCTATTAATTGGGGAGCTAAGAAGTAACAAACTGTGGCACGGTCATCCACCGAAGCTGAATACAAAGCTCTCGCTATCACAGCTGTAGAAGTGTCTTGGTTAAAGATTTTATGTCATGATCTTGGTCTTTTTCTGACTGACAGCCCCAAAATTTTTTGTGATAACATTTCTGCAATGGCTCTGGCCTCTAATCCTGTGTTTCATGCCAGAACAAAACACATTGAAATTGATTTTCACTATGTTTGAGAACAGGTCACCAGAAAGGCTCTCAGTATCGAGTACATTCCAACTCAGGACCAACATGCTGATGTTTTTACTAAACCCTTACCTTCTGCCAAATTTTTATATTTTTGGGACAAACTCTTGGCTCTTCCTGCCATGAGTTTGAGGGAGGGTAATAGCAATGTAATTGGCCAAGAGCTCGAGTCCATTGTACCACATGGATCTACAATCTCAGAGGATCAATTCCCAGCAATTAGTTAGGCAGTTTCTCTAACTAATTCCGTTAAGCTTAGAGCTGTCAATATATAGATGTGTGAATGTATTGTAAAGACAAGTTGAATAAAAATGAATTCTTGTTTTCTCTGAGTTTCTTGTTGGTTCTCTCTGTTCTTTCATCATGGACGTTTGGACTTTTCTAAGTAATGGTTGAAGTTTGAACTTTTTTAGTAATATTTTTTATTTATACCTTGATTAATTAACTTAATTTGGACTTTTCTTAACTTAGTTTGTACCTGATAAAAGTTGAGCAAAATGAGAAAAAACTTACACGTCATTAATGTTTTTGACACACAATTAATGCTCTGTCGTTTGGACTTTTCTAAGCAACGTTTTGACCTTTCTAGTTTAATTTGGACATTTCTTAGCTTAGTTTGTACCTTATAAATGTTGAGCAAAATTAGAAAAAGTTGACGCGCAATTAATGCTTCTGACGCGTAATTAATGCTCTGTCGGTTGGATTTTTCTTAACAACATTTGGTCCTTTCTTAGTTTAGTTTAGTTTAGACATTGTTTAGCTTAGTTTGCACCTATGTTATTTGCAAGCAAATGTCAAACTTTGCTATCAATGTACAAATAGTTTCTTAATAAAGTCCAAATGTGACTAAATAAATTTCAAAGATTTATAGTTCAAATTGCATTCACATAAAAATACCCATAAAACATACGAACAAATTAATGTAAGAGAGAAGCGATTGTCTTCTCCTTTCTTCTTCCCAACCCTAACACTATGTTTGGGAGTTTAAAACACAAGAGAAAAGAAGAGAAAAGAAGAGAAAGTACCTCACTTTCTTTCGCTTTCTCTTGTTTGGGGGTTTAAGTGAGGAGAGAAAAGGAGATAAAGGGAGAGAAAACTCATACCCACTTTCTCTCAATTTCTTTCTCTCCGAATTGGGAAGAAAAGGAGAGAAAAGAAAGTGGGGTTTAATGAATTTTTCTTAATACCTACAATACCCTTTATTTAATTCTTAACTAATTTTAATTCCATCTAAGTCCTAGTCTCCCTAATACACTATATACGTGTATTCTCTCTCCTATGAAAGCAAAAAGATCATATACCAAGTAAATCTGGATGCTATTTGGTGTGAATAGAAAATGAAAAGAAGAGATGTTAAAAGATTCATTAGTTCAAGTCATTAATGGGTAGAATGGTAACTTTCTTTCTTTTCTCCTCTTTTCTTCTCAAGTCCCAAACAAGTGGAAAGAAACGAACTTTCTCTTCTCTCCTAAACTCCCAAACAAAATGAAAGAAACTATCATCCTTTCTCTTCTTTTCTTTTCTCTCCTCACTTACGACTTTCTCTTCTTCTTTTTTTCTCCCCTAAACTCCCAAACATAGCGTAATAGCCGTGGGCCCTCCCTCCACCACAGTCAACCCCCCCACACCTCCTCCCCCCTTCCCCTTACCCCCTTTTATGTCCCAAATCTTAATAAGGTCTTGTTTGGTTTGATTTTCTTCCCCTTTCTTTGTGAAGTTCTTCCCCTTCCTTTGTGAAGGTTGTTCTCGTATGCTTTCCCCAAATCTGAAGATGTCTTCTTGCAGATCTGGTGTTGTCCTATCCAGGGTGGCTTTCTCAAGCAACTTTCGACACATCTAAGTTCTCTACTCAAGAAAAGCGGCAACTGCGACCTCCTATCCGTCCAGTGTGATACTATGGTATTCCGGTGGATGGGGGTTCCCATAGCTTACAAGTATATGAGTATAAGCTCTCCTTGGTTGCCTCTCTTAGGTGCACGGGAGATATGTTCCTGTGTTTTCCTTTTTTTTATTTTCTACATAAGGAGGGGATCTTGTCCCTCGATCACTTATTTTTCTGTTATTACTGGTCAAAGGTTATCCATGTGTGTAGAATAGTCCTTTTTGTTTCCAGTACTGATGTTTGTTTTAATGATTAATTTGAATTGATGTTTTAGAAAAAAAAAATTTATAAAGTGCAAGTATCCTAATGTAATAACCCAATATTAGATGCTCTTACAAGGAGTACTTCACGTGGAGGATATAATTAAGTAATATATATATGTATGTATATATATCCCAAGAGCCAAAGATAGAAACCCTAGGAATAATGTGATCAAACAATGGTATGTATTTTTTAATTGAGCAATATTTCCAATGGTTTAGGGATAGGTTTAACCCCTTAATTAAACAAATATCACGTAGCCAAATTTTGGGTTGATCTTTACTTACTTTAGACTAAGTTGATATATATATATATACCAACTATATGTCCAAGTTCTGTTTCTTACTCCTCATTCTATAAAACAAAGTGTAATTATAGATAATACACAACAGTACCCCATATTTGATTTCTAATTAAATGACATAACAGTTGTACTATATGCATTCTATGACACAGATTGATAGTACCAGATGAATATTATCTGTCAATACATATAGTACAACAAACAAAGTATTTATAAATCAAATTTGAGGAGCATACCATTACTCTATCTTCAATTCTCAATATACCCACCAATTTTTAAGTCAAATACCAAGAAATGCTCCTAGTAAATGAAGCATTAAAATAAGGATACCTAGTACTTGAAGCTACTATTAATTACCTAGTATGGTTGTACGACAAATGATAAGGAAATGCAAGTACCTCAAGATCTCACTTAGAATTGTCTCATAAATTCATAAAGTCAGATCTTGAGTACTTGCCCTAGAGCATCCACAGTGGTGTTCTATGTACCACAAATTTAAGTCAAAAATGAACAGGACACCTACAATGGTGTGTGGTATACCACAAATTTGTGGTTTCGAACTTAAGGAAACTTAAGTTTAAGGTACGCTGAAGTTTGCTATTGTATAGGTGGTGACGGCACTTGAAGGGCCGTCTTAGTGAGAGACGGCAGACGATGTGCCGTGGGGGTGTGGGAAGGCACTTGAAATGCCGTCTGGTATGGGAAGGCACATGAAGTGCCGTTTGTGTGTGGGAAGGCACATGAAGTGCCTTCTGGTGTGGGAAGGCACATGAAGTAAAGATTAAGCATACTATTATAGTCATATCAATTTTACGTTATATACTAATTTATAATACTAAAATTAATAATCTATAAAAGCTGAAAACTTTGAGGTAATAGAAAACTTACAATTAATAAGAAGCATTCATAAAATATATCTAAACTATAAATAAGAAGCATTCATAAAATATATAAACCACAATTGCCTGGGCAAACTAAACTGCCTATATCTAAACTACATTAATCTAAACTATAAACTATATATAATGTTGAAAATATTATCGTTGGATATTATACCGTTGGATATTATTGTTGGGTTTGTGCCCTCAAACCATTACTTTATATAGGAGACATTGACATTTTAATATATGGATATCAGCTTTACATTTTGTTATGTATGTTTCTTTCATGAGATGATTGTTATCCTTAAGTATCATAGTAAGTAATGCGTGTATGTATGAGATACATACAAGTGAGATACGAATTGCTATTCCTTTTTACTTAGAACATGTCACAGTGGATGATGAGACTAGGATATCTCATCAGGTTTACACTGTAGCATGATTAACTACCATTGGATGGAGTGATTAATCTCAATCACTAGAGTGTAACTCTTAGTTAATATGCTAGTGCTTATAGTGCATTGACGGACCTGAGCTTTCCTATTGACACTCAAGGCTGTCAATCAGTCGATAGGAACTCATAACTTGTGTAAGGTACGTGTTCTCAATCTTGAGACGATTATGAACACAGACTGTGGATATGACTGCTTTGACTTACCAATCAGTGAGGTCTATAGAAGATCAACACCTGGGTATCTTGGGTATGTTACATTCATAGGGTTGTGAACATATATTGTCAAGACAGAATCTACCCTCTGTTTCAGAGTAAGCATTCCCTTGAGAATGTCACCAAGTCGATTACTGAGTACTGCAGTCTTGTTGATAAGAGTTATCAACATGTTTGGTAATCATGAGAGGTGAATGGGACTCAAGGAATACAAGAAGTAATCGATATTCAGGTTGACAGTAACAGTTATCCGACTACCTGAATATGATTACGAATGCTGAAGGTAGAGGGACATTTGTACAACGCACAAGTCTAGTTATCGCTTCGGATATGTTCTTTTGTGTTGGAGTTCAGTTATCGTTTTATAGTGGAGTAAACGTTAACTGACCAGTTAGTTAGTTTGCTGATCAAAGAGTTTGGTCACGGTAATTAATAAACTGGTCTGAGCCAACAATAAAGAGCCTAGGAGGTCCCACTCTTAGCTCCGCCAGGATACTTGGAAATACACATGAGGAAGTTGTCAAGACAAGTTCGATCGATTGAAGTATGTTCGATCGATTGAAGTTTTGGCAGTCTCGATTGAAGTTTAACAGTAAAGGCCTAGCCTTTACTGTTACGGGGGTTTCTTGCAGCACATCCCGCAATTCGAGTTCCTAGTGGTACCCATCTCACATGCCTACCCACAAATCCGGGATTTCTAACTTTTCAAAACAAAATCCCTCCTAGAGGGTTTTATGCATGGAAGCCTCTAAGGTCTTCCCTTTTTAAAACCTGGAAGCCTCTAAGGTCTTCCCTTTTCAAAAATTGAAAGCCTCTAAGGTCTTTCATCCCAAAATCATTTTCGTGATTTTCGTGTTCATGCTTATGCTTATGAAATGATATGACATATGCGAGCTCTAAGCATCCAGACATATTCAATATTTCATAAGACAGATTATTAAGGCATGCTATCAATTCAAAGCAACACAATGGGCGTGCTGAAATTATCCAGGTAAACACATAAGGCATATCAACTCAAGTAACCACTTAAGGCATAGCAGCTCAATTAAACATGTAAGCACACTATTAACATGTTATACAACTTTATTGAGGGTCATACGGAACTACCGTTCACCGAGGATAGACTGAATAATTAATCAGAATAGAAACCGGAACTGCTCAATCTGTTACAAATCTCAATATACAATAATGCGCGTATATTAGTGAGGTACAACACCTCAAAGCATGAGTACAACTACTACAAAGGTAAAGTACAACTCTTAAAGCTTAGGGTACAAGGTCCCTTAGCTCGTAGCAGACTTAAATACCACAAAAGAGAAGATATTATTAAGCTGTCCAAGGTGCGCGAGCCTCGCGCGCGCGAGGCCTCGCTCGCGCGGAATGTGTTCAGAAGGGTCACGTGTTTATTTTAAAAACAATTTTCAAAAACTAGCCTAGTCGCGCGCGCGGGTCGCTCGCGCGACCCCTCGTTCGCGCGGGTCGCGCGCGCGAGATGTCACAGAATCGTCTTCTTCCTCTTTTCTTCCCCTGTTTTGAAATTAAAGGCTAAATTTTACCCAGCTTGAAAACTTAATCAAAATAGACTTTCAATATATGAAACTCTTCCTTTTTCCGCGTAGATTTCAAATATGAAATCGATTTTTCATGAATCAAATCACAGCTCTTAATTTTATCAAAAATCCGAAAGGCGGCAAAACTTTAAATCGACCGTTCGTCGCAACCGTTGCGAATTAGCTTTTGAAATTTGAAATGGAGCCTCGTGGGATCGAGACCTTTCATTTGATATAAAGAATTCACGTTTCTGTGACGGTTTTTCTGCTCGCTATATTTGGACCCTTAACGATATATAATAAATATATATGTATCTATAGTCACAGTTTATATAAATTGAAATCAAAACAAAAGCTTAGCAAACTCTAAAGTTTGAATTTAAATTTGAATTTCAATCACCTTGAAATTGTATCCATGAATCTGACTATCTATATATATCTACTCTTAACAGTTTAACTAAACTGAAATTAACATAGTAGAGGTACATAAGCTTACCAATTTTTTAATATGCAGAGAGAGACAGAGAAATCAAGACAATGAGCCAAGCTTGCTTGTTCAATTACTCACTGGAATGAGTAAGGATCATGTATGTATATAAGTAGTTGTATGTGTGTGTATAAGAATCAATAGGTATATGTGAGTAGACAATATATATGTGGGTGTATGCACCCGAGAGAGAGACTGTTGAGAGATCAGATAGTGTCTATGAGAGTTATGAGAGATTGAGAGTTTAAGGTCCAATATATAATAACTCCCATACTTGGTCACCAAGTAGTGTGAAGTATAAGCTTCATACACACACCAATACCATACACACGCACACACAGTGCACAAACTGACTTTCTTTGGGCCCAAGTTCAAATGGAAAATACTTGTGTGTGTTGAGCTCACGCAATGATACACACACACAGGTATAGATTATACTAAGAAAAATCAAATCTGGATAATTTCAATTATCACAAACGCGAAATTTAAATACGAGATATTACAAGAAGAGCTAATTAGATGATATAGATTTGTTGACACTATAGGCAATTAATTATTAGGGAATCAAATAGGCATTCATGGTAGCTCAGGAATACTAGATAAGAAAAGACACTAATTTTATCATGAGAATGAATGAGAATTCGATCGATGGGTTGAGATAGAAAAAAGATGACCTCTACTATGTGGAACATATGGGAACTTGAAACCCTAGACCTTGACAAAGAAGAAGTCTCTCTCTCGATATCGATCTCGACAAGTGAACAATTAATTAATAGTCTAAACAATTTGCATGTATCTGAATTTTATACCTATACATATATATACGCCTGCCTCCCTATATATATATATGTGTGTGTGTACATGATAATATGCATTATCATATGTGAGGCCAACTAAGGCTGAGTAGTAGAGCAATTTCATGTATTACATAATGGTACAATCAGGGATGGATGTAGAAAATTAGAGTTGGGGGACTTTAGTAGGGTGAAGAGGTAGCGAGTTTACGGAGTTCGGGGGCAGCGCCTCCGAGGTAATTTTTTTGGGTTTATTTATACATATTTTTTGGACAGATGAAGGATTTGGAAAACTTTATATTGATTGACACCAAATGTACTATAAAATGACACATTATTTCTACAAATTGAGACCTAAACATTGAATTTTTCATACTTGAGAGAGGGGGCTTAAGTGTAAAATAGAGAGTTTTTTAATTTGAAAGGGGGGCTTAAATGTAAAAATATACTTTGTTTTAGGGTATATATAAATTTTTTTTTTAAACCAAGGGGGACTTGAGTCCCCCTTACCCTTCTATAGCTCCGTCCCTGATCATTTTTGCTCACCCAATTTTTAGTGTGTCAATGCTCACCCAAACCTCTCATTGGTCAATGCAGTGGGACCATTAATTAAATCATGGATCCCACTGTATTGACTAATGAGAGGCTTAAATGAGCATTGACACACCAAAAATTGGATGAGTAAAAGTATTTTCTTCAAAGAAATAATGTTTTTTTTTTGTTTTTTGTGATTTTTTCCATAAAAATGTGTCAAGTCCACATAAGTCAAAATTAAACTTTTGTTTCTATTTTGCTCCTTCACTTGGGGAAACCAACAATTGCATGGAACCTTCCCATACCTAGCATGCTTGATGGAGAAAGAAATTTTTTCTGTAATATTTCATCAATAGTACTTATAAATATCCTAATCCTTAAACAAAAGGGTTTTTCAAATGAGCAATGACATAGTAAGTAGCTAGCTTCTTAAATAACTTTTAACCATAGAATAGAGATTTAACCTCAAGATAGTAAATAAAACTAAAATAAAATAATTATCTATTCTTAATCCAATGATCATAGAATATTTGTGCATATTAGAAGTTGCTCATAATAATATTGTCCATTTCAAATCTTTTCAAACACTATCTGATTGTTAAGAATATACATATCATATACATAATAATTACATTTGTCGAACTTAACACGATCCCATTGCAGTGGATTAACATTTTTACAAGATTGTATAAATTAAAAATGTGAAATACACCCACACATTGCCCTTGATGAATTTACACAAATACGGAGGCGATCAAGTGCGGACCACTAACGTGCGGACCAAAAACGGACCACTTTTAGCGACGAAATTTTCACTTTTAGCGACGAAAATTTTCGTCACAAAATGTGATCACTTTTTGTGACAAAAATTTTCGTTGCTAAAAGTGAAAATTTCGTCGCTAAAAAGCGGTTCGTCCCAAACCCGTCCCTTTAAGTCCGTCGGAGATCCGGACTGTATACAAATATATACACACGTGTATGTACAGGGACAAATCTACACTAGGGGCCCCCCATTGAACTTTTGGAAGAAAAAAAAAAGTTTATATATAATAGTTTTAAAAAATAATTGAGATTTAGTGAAGTATATGTTAACAAGGGGTATTTTTAGAAAATTATAGAACTTTAACCAGGGCGGACGGATGCAAGGGCAAGGTAGCCCCCCCTCCCCCTTCCAGATTTTCAAAATTTACTAATATTACCGTGTGAGCCAAAATATTTTACATTCAAGGCCCCCCTAAAATTCCATTCAAGCCGCCCCCCTCCGACATTATAAAATTATCATACTAAGCCCCTTCTCTCTTAAGTTTTTGTATTAATTATAAAATTTATATAAAATGGTCCAAAATAAACACAAAAAATGTATAAATATGTCTAAAATATGCATAAAAAGACCAAAATATGTATAAATAGGTCCAAAAAAAAAATTCAGGGGCGCTGCACCCCTCTATGAAACTTGTTTGCTATGAAGAAGTTAGCGCTTGTGATTTATTTTGTTTTTATTTTTTATTTTGATATTTGTGCAACAGTATGTGTCAAGCTTTAAGTGTATTGCTTTACACATTATGGATAAGATATTATTAACATTTGACACGTGAATTATTGACATAAGTGAGAGTGATAAATATAAATAACTAATTAAGCATATAATACCAATTTTTTGTAAAAAAAAAATTGTGGGAGAATTAATTTACAAAAATATCACATAAATTATACTATTTTTATAAAATTAAAATAAAATAATTAAAAAAAAATTTGATTCAAAGTCGTTGCCCCCAAAACCCTGTCTAAGCTCCATTCCAACTCAACTAAATTCCTAGTTATGCCACTGTGTATATACACGTACATATATAGGAGGCCTTGCTGTCTGTGATGCTGACCCAAACTCTAAAGAAAAACTTGCATGTTTGCAGCTGCCTGCGTCGGGAATCACGGGGTTTGTTCCTACTCGAAAGTGGGACCTACCCTCATGTCATGCACCCCCAACAAAAGCTAAACTTGTATATACATATACTCCGCAACATAGTACATACCCACATAAATTTATGTGTTTGTGTATGAGTCACTGAGTGTATACCAATGTATAATTCTGTGGGTGGTCCATTTTGATTTCATGGTATGCGTTTGGAGAAAAGAAATTCTCCAAAACGTTGTACTTCTCCAAAACCTTTGAAGAGCAAATGAGCCATTAATTTTTGTCCTGATTGTGTCTATACATAGATTTAATGAATGAATTTTTTCTCTAACATTACTTACCCATCAACACATGTGTCATATTTATATCTCATCAAATAAATGTGTTGATAGAATACGTACAGGGCGGACCTAGGATTTTTGATCAGGAGGTCCTTAACTATATACGGATTCTCTCCGAGGCGAATATTTTTAGGTCTATTTATACACAATTATATATAAAATTAGTTTAACACCCCAAGTATGAGGTAAATTGTGTAATTTTAGGATACCTATTTCTAAAGCATGTAATATGGAATTATTAATGTTAATTGAGAAAAACTGATATAAATTTTTGTAATGAACAACTCATTTATCTGGAGTTTAGGCAATTTAGACATCCCCACCCCACCCCCACAAATAATGCAAGTGTCTATATATAATGAATATCCATAATTTAAATATATATTTGTTTTAAAAGGATATATAAATATATGTCTGTTTCTCTCACCCCCATAGCCCCCATCGATCCCACTAAGACCATCTACGGGGGACACAACCACCACAAAGTCACCAACATGCCAGTCCTGTCACAAAGGTTTTTTTTATAGGTTTTGTAATTATTAAATTTGCTTCTTTACATAGTCTTAATTTAATGCTTTTATTTTCCTTCTTCTTCTTTTTTTTCCCCAGTGTTAACCTTTAGGTTCCACAAGTTTTGATTTCAAACAACCAATCTGAGCATAAAATCCAAACATTTAGACGGAACTAAAAGAGCCTAAAGTTTGTTTGGGCTGTACATTGATTTTCCCTTTTTTTTCCCTTCTTTTCATTTGTTTGTATTCTTTACTTTTTTCCATTTTTGTAGCAAATGGAAAAGAGGGATCAAGTTAGCTTTTTTAAACTTTTTTTGAGGAAAACAGGAAAAGAAAAGGTGATCATATTGGTTTTTTTTCAAGAGTTTGAAAATAATTGAAAAAATTAAAAGTAAAAAATATATATGCTTTATTGGCTTATTTCATTTTTGTTTTCTAGGTGTTAACCTCTAGGTTTTTCTACGTTTTGATCACAAAGAGGCTGTCATGCCCGTTCCAAAAATTTATAGTTTAATCATGCATGATATGAAATTTTATGAATTATCATTGATATATGATAATTGAGGATAAGTGGTTGACTGTGGTCAACGGTAAGGTGTCAGTGAGGACACGGGAACATGGCAAGTTCATATTGCATAATCATGAGTAAATGACATTTATGTGATTTAAATGTTATTTGACTTTATCTGGTATTTGTTGAATAATAATTATACCTGTGTAGTATAATTCTGGTAATTTGGATATGATAGTATCATTTTGAGAACTGTGGTGAGAACGTGAGAGATGCGTTAATTAAAAAGGTAGGTTGTGTAGAGATTCCACGGAATATAGTTTTCGGACGTATTTTGGATCCAAACGAAACTTAGTCGGAAACTTTTGAAATTTATAGTTTTTACTCGTAAAGGCATAAAATGGACGTGTGCGAAGTTTCGAGATCTAATTAGAAGTTTGAGAAACTCGTGGGGAGGTAAACATAATTTCCATAACTTTTGCCTATAAATAGATGAGGATGAGATTCATTCTCATCCAAACTTGCCAAAAATATCTAGAGAGAGGAGAGAGAAAGGAGATTTGGTTGCTCCGGGCTTTGCGACGCCGATCGACGACCGTTCGTCCGTCAGATTTTCTCCAGATTTCAGATTTGAACTCGTGGAGGTAAGATCTACGTTTTGATACCACTTAGGTCATGTTTGGCCAAGTTTTGTTAAAATCTTAATTTTGGACTTTTGGGAAAAATCAGGTAAAACTTATAGGAATTTTACCAAATTCGAAATCCGACGATTATTTAGCCTCCTAGTCAATCCTTCAAAGTTTGAAGAGATTCGCACGAGGTATGAATTCTAGATCTATGAAGTATATGGATTTTCATGTTTTGGACATCACTTTTGATATTCTTGGATCCGGGCGAAATTCATGTGTTAGTTAGGCCCGTTAATTATGCACGTGAAATTATGATAAAAGCACGTATAACTGTTTATGTGAGCATGTTATGTGTCTACTTGGGTCAAAGGGGAGTTTGGTGCAAATTCATGCCGGAGTAAGCTTCTCGATGTTTGAGAATTTTGGTAGCGACGGCTACTGTGCATGGTTGTAGGCTTGGACTTGCCATGGCACTTGTGGGATGTAATGGTTGTAGGCTTGGACTTGCCATTGACATCGCGGTTTAAGGCTTGGACTTGCCGCTACCGGATGAATGCGTACCACTCACCCTAGAGACTATTTTTATGTGTTTTAGATGCTTAAACCATGAACTGTCATATAAGCATACATTTAGAATTGTACGCTCAGCATATAGCTGAGCAGTGGAGATGTACTCCATTGCAGGTAAGAAGAAAGACAAGAAGAAGTGTGTGGAGTGAGGCCGATGAACGCCGGGGGATCACCTTTGTAAATGTTTTTGTGTTTTAAATCCTAAACTTGTGTAAGGATTTGAATATTGTAGTATGTTGTAATAGAAACATGGATTTGCTTTTCAGTATTGTAATCTTGTAATTGAACGTCTGTAATTATGTTTTGAATGCGTTAAGATCAGTTGTGGTTGTGATTGTTGTTGGTATGGAGTAGTAGGACTTGTTAATTTCCAACTCAGGGCTGCCAGCCGAGGAGCAGTCGACTGAACCCCCTGATCAGTCGACTGGACCTCGTGTATTTGAGAAACTGTAAGGAAATATTAGAGAAGCAGTCGACTGGACCCCTTGGGCAGTCGACTGAACACTGTTTAGTGGAGCCACTGCCTCCTTCGATTGAATAGCAGTCGACTGGTTTCAGAAAGCAGTCGACTGGGCAGTCGACTGGACCTCTGTTGAGATTTAGGGTTTTTGGTTCTGCTTGGCACAGTCGACGGAGCAGTCGACTGGACCCTTGTGCAGTCGACGAGGCAGTCGACTGAGCCTCTGTTTTTCAAAACTGATTTCTTTGAATGTGTTTTCTATGGCCAAAACTTTTTTATAACTCTGATTTCAATAGATTTTACAAACCAGAAAGGGAGCGTTTCCTAAGTTTTATTATACCCAGGGTTGTTTTATAGTAGTTCTTTCCGCTGCGTATTATTAGATGATGTTGGTTGAGCCTTGGTGGCGTGCCACGTGTCCTATTTCCACGCGTAGTGGGATGGGTCGTGACAGAGGCAAACACATCCTTTACATTTAAAAGGATTTAGATAAAGCCTAAAGTCTTTTTATATTGATTTTCCTTTTTTCTCTCTTTTCATTTATTTGTCTCTTTGATTTTTTGTCTAATTGTCTTTTAAAAAAAATATAAAATAAAAACTAAGTTAGCCTTTTGCAGTTTTTGAGGGGAAAAAAACTGAAAAATAATAAGTCACATTGGTTTTTTTTTTTTCCCCATGCTTTTGAAGAAAAAAGGAAAAGAAAAGATATAATTAAGTGACTTATTCGAAAAACATATTATTTTAAGTATTTTTTTAAAACTTTTTAGTTGGACAATATCTCTCTTTTATGAGACATTTACACAAGTACATATACAAATTTTTTTTAATCATTTTAAATCACTTGTAATATCTTACTTCTATTTTTTAATTTAAAACTATTTTTTGTCATATGATACTTTATCTTGCTAACTCTTCCGTGCATTGCACGATGTCATTACTAGTATCTAATGATAAACAACTTTTTAAAAATCTCCACATGAATGATCTTCCAAAAACAAAACAAGGTAACAAAATCTCTTATTCCCACAAAGATCCTAAATGACACTAAGACCATCTCCAACTATGCATCAAACTTACCAATTATTCAAAAAATCATTTATCAAACTTGATGTAGCAAATTTTACTTTTGCTATATCAAAGTTAAATTTACTCAATCAAATTTGTCACGTTCTCTGACCCAAACATTAAATCTTACACTCTTTTATTTATTTATTTTTTGCTCAAATGTTAAATCTTACACATTTTGTTATTTTATTTTTATATTTGGATGAATAACCTATGACCATCCCTTTGAGATTCGAACACAAGACCTCTATAACATCTAAGACTTTACCATCCGACCATAAAGAGAGTGGTTCATTTTGTTATAAAGAGAGTGGTTCATTTTGTTATTTTATCATTCATCAATCAGCCTCTCTCTCTCTCATCGCCATATATTTAAATAATTAAATCCATTCTCTTTGGTGTACGAAAAGCAATTTTTGAAAATATGTGGTACCCACAAACCCTTAACATTTCAATGTCTCCTCTCTACATTCCCACGAATTGGAGCCAAAATCCCCAATTTTGAACTTCAAGCCCTATTCCGACTGAAACCTCCTCCCCCTCCGTCCACCGGCTCCCTCCATAACCGGCGGCGACTTTCTGTCTGTCTCTCTCTCCGGCGTCGCTCTCAGGTACTCTCTCTCTCTCTCTCTCTCTCTCTCTCTCTCGTTCAGCCCGTCTGGGAAGTGGGAAGTCGATATGTATATATATACAATTCTATGCATATATATACAATGATATACATATATACACTGAACCATCCCCTTGAAACTTTGAAATCAGCTCTGAAATCAGCTATGTTTCAGTCGATATATATATATATATATATGCAGTGCAACTTTCTTGTTTATTTATTTATTTGTTTGTTATTTAAATTTATTTAATTATTTTGAAAAAACAATCCAGTTTGCTTCCTTAATTTGGAGCTGGTTTTGTGTGAGGTTAATGTGGCAAATACAACCCTCTGCGTCCACACTAGCATGTACCAAAATAGCTTTCTAGGGCAAAATAGCAAAATACAACCCTCTTTTGTTTAACAACCTGCTATCTTTCCTAATATGTATAGAAATTACATCTTTGTTGGGATCAGGTCTTCTTCTTTGGAATCAAACAAGGCAGCAATGAGTCGGAAATAAGAAATCTCAGACTCGTACTCAAGTTCGAGAACCCAAATTGAGGTTAGCTAGTTTTGAATATCGTGTGATTAAGTATTATAAAGTGGTAGTTCTCATTGAGAGAATTAATACTGTCAAACCATCTTCGTTAGAAACTTGTATAATGATCACTCTGCTACAATAGAATGAAGATTGGATACTTTTTTGACAACACTACCTATGTCCCCATGTCCTATTTTTCAACTAACATATACACAAAAGCATGTTTTTGCTCAAGAGACATGTTTTTGACAGAAAGACAACCTATCTAGTTTTGATCCATGTTTACCTATACAAGACATTGGGGGTTTTACATATTGGTTCCACTCTCTTCCAAACTGTCATTAGCTCAATTGACATACAACAGTTCACTTAATTAGACCATCTCCAATAGTGGCAGCAAATATGATGCTCTATTGACAGCAAGTTATTCCATTGTTTGACAGCAAAAAGAAGTTGCTTTTACAAGTTGCTGACAGCAAGAAATGAATAGAGGGTAAAAAATAAAAAAATGAAAATTTTGGTGAATGCAAGTAACTTGCTGCAGCCATCAACTAAGAATAAAAATCATAGATTTTACTGTAGCCATCCCTACAAATCGTAAGTTAGAATGGAGCCTAAAGTCACAATTCACAAAAATAATACGTATCATCATCACCAATATCTGTAAAGGGTATGCTTAATCACTATATGCATATACAGAAAGATATATACGCTGTGATACACAGAAAAAGAGAAAAGGGAGAAAAAGAGAAAAGGGAGAAACTTGATGGAATAAGAGTCATTTGTTCCATAAACTTGGTGCAAGGATTTATCAAATATGCATATACATATACATATATACACTCTGATATATACAGTGATCGAGGGATCGAGAGAGAGAGAGAGAGAGAGAGAGAGAGAGAGAGAGAGAGAGAGTACCTGAGCCTAAGCGCGACGCCGGCGAGAGAGAGAGAGAGAGTCGCCGCTAGGTGTGGAGGGAGCCGGTGGACGGAAGGAAGGAGGGGAGGCTCGATTTAGGGCTTGAAGTGTTGAGCAATTTGTGATTTGGGGATTTCATATTTTGGCGCCTATTTTTCACAGATTTGAGTAGTGTATTGTGTAGAAGTCGGCCAGAAAGTTTTAATATTTGCTAACTCGTCCCTGGTGTCAAAATCAATGTGAAAGTAGCATTTTTGGTATGAAAAGTGTAAGACAAATTTGATGTATGACTTTGATGCATGAGTAGGACTGTAGGAGCAATTTAGTCAAATTTAGTTTTGGTATATGGTTGGGAAGGTCTAAAGTGACGAAATGAGCCCCTAATCAATTTTTTTGTCTTTTCAAAACTTTGTGAAATGAATGAGACATGGCACATAACTAGCAAAAAAGCCCAACTCATGGCCCATTAAGTATGATTTATCAGGTAATGGTCTCCATATTATAGCCCAACAAATGAGTCCCACGCTTCGGTATGAAAAACAACACACTCCGCTCGGGCGACATTTCAAAAAATTAGGGCCAATTAGGACTGTAATTCAGACAGGCGAGGCCCATGTTAACCGGACCCTTCATAATGCATATAGTACCCGTGCCCGACACGACACCCGGATAAGGTACTTCTCTCTCTGACCCTTCAAAATAGTGTAAAATCTTTGAAAACTGGACAAACTCGACACCGTACCTGAGTCTGTACCCGACACTCGTACCCAAGTCTGGGTAACATAGGGCGAGGCTTCATTTCATGCCTGTTCATGCTTGATTCAAGTTTTTAGTATAGTCTGCCCAAGTTCGAGCCCAATTTGAGTCTGACCAACCCACGCCAAATTATCCGATGTTTTTATACCAAAGCCTGAGTCCGAGCCCGATCCCGATTTGCGATTTGCGATTTTTGTTTAAATATTCAAAACAACCATTTCTTTTTCAATAAAATCCAAGGGGTAAATTACAATAACACCCCCTGAACTATGACCATTTTTCACTAACACCTTCTAAACTTTAAATTGAACAAATTCACCCCTAAACTATCATTTGTTGACACTAAAACCCCTTCTTTAGAGGGTGAGTTTGTTTATTTTAGATAGTTCAGGGGGTGAATTTGTTTAGTTTTAAAGTTTAGAGAGTGTTAGTGAAAAATGATCATAGCTCAGGGGGTGGTGCTGTAATTTACCCAAATCCAAAAGGTATATTTTCTGGATGGACAATATGAAGGTTAAATTACAGCACCACCCCCTGAACTATGACCATTTTTCACTAACACCCCATAAACTTTAAACTGAACAGACTCACCCTGAACTATCCAAAATGAACAAACTCACCCCTAAAGAAGGGGTTTTAGTGTCAACAAAGGATAGTTTAGGAGGTGAACTTGTTCAATTTTAAAGTTTAGGGAGTGTTAGTGAAAAATGGTCATAGTTCAGGGGGTGTTACTGTAATTTACCCCGATTTCAATATGAATCGGTATTCTCGGGCAGCGTGAGGGGCTGCCCCAACCCGTTTGGTTTTTACCCGCTAGTAGAGCTCTCTCCTTCTCCCCCTCCCCCCCAAAGCATTCAAATATAGATACACACTTCTCATATCTCTGTATAAATTCATCTTACCCCTGCGAACCCTAATTTTTGCCCCAAATCTGGAGTGCGTTTGAGCTTTGATTAAGGGCTTAAGGCTCCTAGATTAATCTCCTCTTCTTCGAATCCACTCAGCCTTAGATCTGCAGAGGCCACCAGGTGCTTCCTTCTTCGTCATCTTCTTATTTTTCTTCTCGAAGATCTGGAATAGATGTCCAAAAAAGTGACATCCTGCTGTGTATGATCTCTTTGTTTTGGTCTCTCTCTCTCTCTCTCTCTGTATATATATATATATATATTTATCTATGACTATGTGTGTGTGTGTGCTGTAGTTGAAGGTTTATTATGTTTAATATTTATGACTGAATATTTGATTTGTAAATTGAGTTCTCAAAATGTTTATACAGTTGTACTAAATGCAGCGGTATGTGGTACTACTAACTACTTTCACAGCATTTGGTAGAACTGTTAAAGTATTTGGGAACCAAATTTGGGATTCGAATTTTGAAGCATAGTATTACTCTTTATGACCACAGTGGTTAAGTAGCTCAAATTGAGGATATGATAAATCAAAATGGGTGAATTATCCTTTGAGCATAATTCGTTTTCCTATCTGAATTCCCTATAAGCACCATCAACAGCTTGACTAGTTTAGAGTGAGTGTTACTAACACAGAACAGGGAATGATGAAAATAAAACAGAAACTAGAGAATAATGTCTCTGTATTAGAACTAAATTTTGTTGGCCATTAGCTCCAAAATTATCACAAACAAACATGCCTCACAATTAGCATTTGTCTAAATCTAGTGTTGTACCTTTTTTTTTTTTTTATCCCCATAGGCCTGATGATTGTGATATTGCACAATGGATTTGAGTTAGACGGGACTATAGAAAAACTTAAAATACTTAAACCTTATGGTCTTTATCAAAATTCTTAAACCTTCAATAGCTTTTTTTTTTTTTTTTTTTTTGTAAATCCTTTGATTGTATATTGATCGTAATGATATTTTTTTTTGTTTTTCAATCTGTGCAAAATTTCATAGTTTTAATGTGTAGCCAAATAAAAAGGTAAGTACTTAAGAAAAAAAATTTGTTTGAATATGTATAGGCCCCCGTTTTAGGAATTCGCTTTGGGCCCTAACTAAAAAACTTAGGACCAGCTCTCTGGTTACAGGCTAGAGCAGATAGAGAGAAACAACGTACTTGCCCTGTCTCCTTACTCTACCAGTGGGAGGTAAGCCTCTCTAGTTCATTCGATCTTCAGGTAAGGCCTATTTCTATCTA
This sequence comes from Hydrangea macrophylla, assembly GCA_033977485.1. Taxonomy (NCBI): domain Eukaryota; kingdom Viridiplantae; phylum Streptophyta; class Magnoliopsida; order Cornales; family Hydrangeaceae; genus Hydrangea; species Hydrangea macrophylla. The sequence goes on from CM066999.1 coordinate 112,931,593, forward strand.
TCATCTCAATTTTGCATTTAAGATTTCAACAATGTGAAAAGATTAGCTTTACATTTCGGGCTGATGATATCAATGCAATTAGCTTAACGGCCTTTGAACTGCTCCGTCTCTCATATCCGTACTGCAGTTGCAATTAAACAGGAGAAAAACCCCATGGCTCGCTCCCTCTCTCATATTTTTACCGCAGTTGCAATTAAACCTGATAAAACCAGTCAAGCCTAAATACCATTCAAACCATCCTGTTTAAGAAGAACCGGATGTGATTAACACTTACTGTAAATTACATGGATACTCAATTTATGTCCTACTTTTTGTAAAGAAATCTTGTTGTTTTCTTTATACTAGGGTCAAATACATTTTGTACCTTGTAATTATTCTAAAATTTTATATTCGGCCCTCTATTGTCAATTTATCACTTAATGAGTAGCATAATCTTAGGTTGCTTAGGAGTTGGATCGATCACGAAGAGAATCAAGAATGGGAGACTTATATAGAAAACTGGGACATGAAAAGCTAATTTCATATAGCAATGATCTTGTTGGGTGCCTCAAGGACGAAAAGGACATTAACAGCTATACTCAATGTTTGGAAAAATCAAGAGCTCTTCAATCACAATGCGACACCGATTACAACGACGTCCAGAGCTTGCTTCAAGGTCCCCTCTTCTTCGCTACTACTAATTTTTTATTCTAGTTTCCTTACTTATACTCTCTATATTCATTTACAGACTTGTACATGTCTATATATGGATGCTTATATCTATATGAATATTGCATTGTGTTCAATGTAGAAGTTATTGCTATATTTGCGGCTTTAAAAAGTTGTAATTTTGTTGGGCAGTGATCTGATCTGTGCGATTGCCTGGATGCAGTTACTATTCCTTGTTTGTTTCTTTGATATGTACACCTTGTCAGTTTTATTTTTGATTGTGTAACCAAGGGCAGAGCCAGCAGCCAGTATTTTTATTGGGGAGGGCTAAAATAAATTAAGTGAGAAGAAAATGTGTTGGGCTAGGGTAGGTTGATTACAATTTGGGCAGTATTTTACATGTTATCTTTTTTACTAAAATTTGCGGTGGGCTATAGCCTACTCTAGGCTGCGCCTCTGGTTGTTCCAAAGAAATGTTGTTAAGCCATTTGATAATTACTAATGGTTTCAGCTATGCAGGGGCCACAAGTTGGTATTGTCAGTCTTGTGGTATATGTGCATCTCAATTTATATGATGGAAGTTTAACATGTGCGCTAAGCAAATGATAATTCCTGAATCAAAAAGTAATGAAGGCATTGGTTGGCCACTTTTCTCATTGTTGGTGCTATTTATTTCGTGTCAAGCTCTTTGCTTTATGCATTTTTTGTAGTACGGGTTGAAAATAGATGAAATCTCAATGGCAATGTAAATGACGTTAATTTTTGTTCTTCCCTCACCTTAATAATATCTCGAGGTTTGGAGCAATAACTTGGTATGTCTACTATGTGACCTTCAACTAAAATATGTCTGTGGTTAACCAATTGGCGGGATCCAACAATAGTCTAAGCGATATACCCAATTGAAAAAGGATGTAATCCAAATGCATATCAAGTAATTGTAGTAAAACCAGACCTGTTGACCATTTGCCTGTTTCGGCAATACAAAAACGCAACATTCATTTTTTCCTTCTAGACGAATTCAGTAGTAAGGGTAGAGGGTGGGAGGTAGTGCAATACCTCTATTGTGACACTGGATTCTGGGGTTCCTGTCTTTAGACTAAAGTTACTCGTGAATTGGCGCACTTATTTATGGACCATAGCCTGAAGATTTGTCTCTTCATCTTATTCTCAATGTTATTGTGTTTTTTAAGTGTGGATTTCACCTCCTTTTATCTGCTTTGTCGGTATAAGCTTAGGCATAATCTGAGCTTAGTTACAATTTGACAAATACAGAACCCGCGACTCATGGATACCCTTACTGAGGTGGTGTGGGTTTCGGGCACTTTGATTCCTTTATTGTATTACTGCATTTGATTGCTTCAGTAGAATGAAAAAAATGCAATTGGCGGCCGATAAATTTTTAAATTTGTCAGAGTATCTGCAAAAGATAGATGTGTGCAAGCAGAAAATAGAAGAGGCGAAATCTGAAGTCGTAACAGATGCAGAAATGGATCTTCTTCAGAAAGAGCTAGAAGAGGAATGTCAAACAGAAAGTTTGCTTCAGGAGGAGCTTAGATAAGTAATTTGTCTACAGCAATTTATTTTTTAAGTTTTTTTTTTTTTAGATTTTTGGGTTTTTTGCCAAATGGCATTGATTGGTGTTTTCTCTATTGATTTACATTAACACAGTTATCGCTTATGAGCTTGATGATCTAGAACATCAAAGGCTTTGTGTCGAAGAACGAAGACAAAATCTGAAGAAACTCGAGCAAGATGAGCTCCGTGCTCAGTAAGTATCTGGCTGAAGCTATAGGCACAATCTTTTAAATTTTATCTTTTTATTTCGAGTATTTGATATGTTATCCAAACTTCACTTCAAGCTTCATAGTAAGCTAACACATAGGCTTTGTTTGGTTTGCGGATGTAGTGAAGGAAAGAGAGGCTATTAGAAAGTAGAAAATTTCCTTGTGTCTTCCTTAATGTTTCCTCCATGCTTAAATTTTCCTTGGGAACTTGCAGCCAATGGTAGTGGGTCTTTTGGATAGGTCCCACAGTGTGCGACCTACAAATAACGGGACCCTTCCTGCACGTAGGTTGGTCCCATCATCTAAAAGACCCGCTTCCATTGGCAGTGGGGTACCACGTAGGTCTGCCAAGTGGTATCAAAAAATTTCTCCTTTATCAGTCTCAGGTTTGTAGCATTTTTCTTGGCCAGTCCTTTGAAGCGTTAATAATTATGTACACATCACAGACTCGAGGTGCTAATTGTTTTCAAAGCTTTTGTATTCTGTACACATCACAAATTCATATGACTTGGCCTCTTATTATAAATTGGAAATGTTAATTTGTTAGCACTTTCAAGATATGTACCCCACCTTAATGTGTTTTCTTCGCTTGGGTAAGGATTTATTGGGTTTTTTTTTTTTTTTTGAAACTTAACTTGTGGCAATGTACTTTTATTCATTTGTAGTGTTAAATTAATTTTACCAATGGAAAACAAACAAATTCTGGCAACATAATTTTCTTTAAGTAATATTCCCAAGTGTACCATTCCCATGATGATGTTTGTTTCTTTCTTTTCCTTTTCCATACTACATATTAATTTTACACTTCCATAGTTCTGTAATTTATTTGATTTTATATAATCATGTAGGAGGAAGCTTTCAATGTATGCTTCTGTGACAAATATCATTCCAAACTTGGATGATCGGTCCACAGTATCAGGTCGTATCCTTTCTGTTTTCACTTTCTACTTATTCTTAGAACCCATTTGGGTAGCCATTAGAATAATAATTTTTTGGAGTAAGAGTATTTAGAAAGCCACAAAGTAAAGCTTTTTTTTTTTTTTTTTTTGTTAAATGCTTTTATTTATTTTTAGCTTTAAAAGATAATTAGATCTTTTAAAAGCTGTGAAAAGGTTAATCCAAACTGTGATAGCTTTTTAAACACTCACTTGTAAGTGATTGTTGGCCCCGAAAAAGCTATCCAAACGGGCTGTTATTATTTTTCGTTCGAGGAATAGCTATTTCCACAGCCTCTGGGATGCAGCCTTATCTTGATTCTTGAATTGCTGGGTTCCACATACTAAGAGAGGGTCTGGATGCACCCAAACAGGCTGCAGTGCAGAATAACTTCCCCTTCCTCCTTCCTATCTCTTTCTTTCGATTTTGTGTTCTGTTGTTAAATCCAGTATATTGAAGCAGTCAGGTTCTCCTTAAATGCGATCAATCTTAGATATTGTGGAAAGGGATCAAAAGGTGGTTCAGAAGTTTGAATTCTATCCGGGGAAGGAGACTGCCTTTGATACATGTAATAGCATTTGGAAGATGATAAATCCATGATAGAATTTGCATATTTTTCCCTTATTTAGCTCATATAACTAGTGTATGATGCTATTTATGTTATAGTTTGGTGGAAATTTTTTAGCACTCAGTGCATTTGGAAGCTGTGAGCTAGTATGCTTTTCTGTTTTTTTGGTCTGACTTAATTGTTGTGCATTTCTCTAGGCATCATTGTTGGTGTGACTCAATTCTTGTGGATTTCATTGGCTGTTTTCGTCACTAAATCCTTTCATTGTTTTAATAGAAGGTTTACGCACTTCCGGAATTAGGTGACAAGTTTTTGGTATGCATCCAAGAATCAAATATCATATATGGGTAATGCTAGATCCACACCCAAATCTCACACCCATCCATCTACACCCTGACGTGGACCAACGAGGAGAGGAGAGAGACTGTGGGGTCTACTGCACTTTACAATCTCTCGCCTCTTCCCCTTATGAAAGTGATCTTGTTATTTGATCTGGTGTTAGGATTACTCTTCCCCTTTCTGTTTTGGGGAGGGCAGCTAGCCTTAACTCCAATTGAGGGTTTGTTTGGAATCACTTCTTAAAGCACGTTTGTGCCTAAACATGCTTTTGGGGGACCTAAAACGCTATATTAAGCTATTTGGTTAGAGTAATTCTTTGGTGACAACTTTTATACACTTTCATACAATCTTTTAAAAAAATGTGTCTATTTCTCTCATGTGATGTCACTGGGCTCCACAGTGACACATGAGAGAGATAGACACATCTTTTAGAAAGTTGTATGAAAGTTGTCACCAAAGAATTACCCATTTGGTTAAGTTTTAAGCACGAGCTCCAAAAGTTTGTTTTGGTAGAGACAAGTCCAGGTAAGGCAGTTCCGCCCAGACATGATGTAGGGGAAATCAATATGGGTTTTAGTCATTCTTTTTAATTTCCATGGTGCCGATTTGCTTCGACTTCAGCTTCTGCCTAAAAGAAAATGCCAGAGTCAGTAGAAACACGCATCAAGTGGCATAGCATCCGTACTCGGAGCCCTTTTTTTTGGACGAATGAGATTAATAATAAATATATGGGACAATCACATTTCATCGAGGTCTCCAAACTTGTTATACTAGTAACTTAGTAATATCAACATTAAAATTTCATGGTTCATAGCAGAACGATTACATCAAGGATAGAGTATGGCAATCTGAAAACTATATGTATTGATTATAATAGGAGAGTTTGTATTAGATGGAAAACCATAGTGAACTATATCTATCTATTATATATAACAGGGGATGTGAATTATTATGCCATAGGTTTCATCTTCATCCAGCATTCAATGAAGCATTTGGTGATTCTGACTTTTTTCTCTGGGTAGCCATTGATGTGAAGTTCTTTGCTTCACCTGCATGGCAAACTTGACCAGTAGAGTTCACTTTCTCGGATGAGTTGGTATGAATTGTATGTTGTTTGCAAGCTTCAGGTATATTGGTGCCTTTGTAAGCGTTGCACACATTAGCTACAAAATTTTGGTAATTCTGCAGCCAGAGTAGCATAATGTGTTAGATATATGTTCATATTATGTGCATAAATATACAGTCAGACTCTAGTGTGCATTGAGCAAGCGCACTAGGCTTAAAAAGTCAGATGAGGCGAGTCACCCCATACACGTGCAAGTCAGCGGGCCGGGGTCCTAACTTTTTAAGCCTAGCTTGTCCAGTGTGCACTAGCCTGACTGCATATATAAATATATATATATATACAGTCAGGCTATAAAGAGGGCGCCCTTTTTTTATTAAAGAGAGGACCTCTGTTTTGACCGTCGGATCGTGTTTTCATTAATGGCAGTTTTGTCATTTCACAGTTTTTTAACACAATTCAACGGCCAAAACAGAGGTCCTCTCTTTAATAAAGAGAGGTGGCCCTTTTTAGAGAATCTTTGTATATATATATATATATGTATGGAGAGAGAGAGAGAGAGAGAGAGAGAGAGAGAGAGGACTCACCTCTTTGAGTGGTTGGTTATTCACAACCACCCATGGTACAAATTGATGAGGTGGGTTAAGCCGTGCAGTTTCATCAGCATATGCCAGCTCAAGCTGTAGAGTTAATTGAATTGCATTCAGTGTTTGGTAACCAATGGATGTAAATACAGTTTCTAACCACTGATCAAATTTATAGAGGCTATTTGGACAACACAAGAATTGGTTTGGCAGTTCAGAGAAGAATCCGTTCTAAATAGTTCTTTGTTTGTGTTAAAAAAAAAGTGAGACTTGATTTAAGCTTGATCCTGTTTTCATCATTCCCAAACAGGCCCATATTAGCAGTAAAAATTCCACATTGAACCTCAAAATGCATATTTATATATACAAAAACTAACCCTATATCCATGTCCATTATTGTAGCAATCTGCTATGGGTTTTGGATCCAGCCTCTCTGTTGCAAAACAAGATTGCCAATCTGTGTGTCTGTTCTGCAAATGAAGGCGCTCAACACAAAGAATGAACCTGAAATGTGTTTCCTGCATTAACATCAAATGGGAAAATGGGAATGAATATTGTATGGACATTTTCTTGTAAGGTTTAGCACAATCAACACCTTAAAACTCATGTGTTTAAGTAGAGGGGAATTAAAGCTTTATAAATCGTACAAAGAGGCCATAAATGGGTGATGTGGGACAGTATTCCAACACATCCCCTGGACCACAGCAGCCGGACACTAGGCATGTCGAAAGACAAGTCCAATCTAGCTCTGATACCACTTGTAAGGGTCAGCCCAATCAATTCCTTAAAACCCAGGTAATAGGGAGAACCGAGAGAGGAACTAAAGCTTCATAAATCGCACAGAGGGACCATAAATGAGCGTTCCAACACATTTTGTCAAGAATAGAGAGAGAGACAGAGAGAGAGAGAGAGAGGCATGTTTACCAGGTCAGGCCAAACATTAATGGCACAGGCTTCCATAGTATTCAGCTGACACTCATCTGGCCCATGCTGTAACCATAAAACCATAATTATTAAAAAAAAAATTAAATGCATTTTATTAGTTAAATGCATACACATAATCCAATCTTAATCTTACTTTTATGCTGTAGCCAAATCACTTAGGCTTAGGCTTAGTTTGGTCCCCACGTGGCTTTTTAAAAGGAGTTTATGAAATTTATTACTAAGTTATTTAAATTTTTTATACAAGTGACACACTACTCGTCAAAAAGACATCATGAAACCAAAAAGCAACCTTGAGCTTTTAAAAGCTCCATTCTAGAGCTTTTAAAAGCTCCCCTTAAGAAAATCTTAAGTTCAATTTTTGCAAAAGCTCATAAACTAGCTACCAAATGAATTAACATGAAATTGTGCTTTAAAAAAGGAGAAGCACCACAATGAGGACCAAACTAAACCTTAGTTTGGCCCATATGGCTTTTTAAAAGTAGTTTATGAAATTTATTATTAAGTTTTTTGATAATTTTATACAAGTGACACATTACTCTTCAAAAAAATATCATGAAATCAATAAGCAACTTTGAGCTTTTAAAAGTCTCTCTCAAAAAAGCCCTAAGTTTAATTTTGGAAAGCTCATAAACTAGTTATCAAATGAATTAACGTGACCAAACTAAGACTTAGTATGAAAATAAAAATTTAAAAATAAAAATAAAAATAAAAATAAAAATAAAAAGAAAAAGAAAGAGAGAGAGAGAGAGAAGACCACTGAGCTATGGTGGTTAAAAGAGTGTCGGTGACATGAATGGTACCATAATTGGAGGGATAATGAAGAGACTTTGTGTGGGTCATAATTGAGCGAGAAAGAGAAAAGAAAATACCGAGAAAACACTTTCTTTATCTTATTTACCGGTGAGGAAAAAATAGGATGAAAAATAAGAGTAAAGATTTGGACAATCAAAAGATATAATTTTTGGGACACAACTTAAAAGATTAGTCTATATCTCTCCTATGATGTCATTGGACCTTACGGTGACACAGGAGAGAGATAGACACATCTCTTGCATTGTGTCTCAAAAGTTGTGTCTTTAGATATGTCCCAAGTATTACCCGAAAAATAATGTGCACACTAACCAATAACAGTGGTGGAGCCACGTAGGGACGAGAGTGGCACGTGCTCCCCTTGATTTTTCATAATTAAAATTTTATCTTTAGTTTCCCCCTAAATTTCCATTGCTCCTTTAAAATTTTCATTGTGCCCCCCTAATTTAACACTTAACTCCCTTGTGGTTTTAGATTAAAGTAAAACTACAAAGATTTATCTCAAAATAGTCAGTTTAGTGTTGAAATTAGCCCAGCATAGAAAGTTTAAGTGTCAAAATTGACTATATATAAGCAGTTAACCCCTAAATTAGCCCCCATAGGGATTAAGTGTTAAGAATTAACCCCACGTAGGTGAGCAAAATGACAGTATTATCTCCACATACCCAAAATTAACCTCACAAAGGGGTCTAAGTGTTAATATGTTTGACCAATTTCAGAGTTTTCATCCGTGATGTGCAAACTATTAGAACATTTTGCAATTGTGGCATAAATGAATTTTACACATAATTGTACACATAATTATGTAAAACTAGACCCCCCCCCCCCAACTAAATTCTTGGCTCCGCCCAACTGTATGAATCTTTTTTCTCTATTCTGCTGCTTCTGCAGGATCAAGAGCTATATGTTCATTTAAATTATATATATTAATATCTTGTTGCACTACAATTTTATGACAAAATTAGTAACATTTCCTGCCTCCGCCCCTACACACTATAATTTCTCTCTCTTGACCTCCTATAATTTTATGACAAAATTAGTAACCTTTCATATTATTGTATTCAATCATGATAGAAAAATGCTAAGAAAATTATTTTGTTCTCGGTGTCCTTTCTTTTTTACTCGACTTATTAAATCTGCAAACCAAACAGAGTTTAAACGAAACACAAACCAAAATCATACTAAGAGCCTGTTTGGCAACCACGGTACAATGTTGTTGCCATAAATAGACAAAACAATTTTTTTTGTCCTCCAGAGGACTGAAGTGTTTGCTTCGTGATTTTGGTGAAGCGACACTTGACCTACTTTTGTAAAACCACGTTGGCAATCGCGGTTGCCAAACGGGCTCAAGCATATGACTAGGGCTTAGTTTGGCCCCCATGTGGCTTTTTAAAATGAGCTTATGAAATTTACTATACAAGTGAAAACAACTTAGTATAAGTTGTTTGATAATTTTATACAAGTGACACACTACTCTTCAAAAAGATATCATGAAACCAAAAAGCCACCTTGAGCTTTTAAAAGCTCCATTCTAGAGCTTTTAAAAGCTTAAAAGCTCCCCAAAAAAGCCCTAAGTTCAATTTTTGCAAAGTTCATAAAGTAGTTACCCAATGAATTAACATGAAATTGTGCTTTAAAAAAGGAGAAGCACCAAAAGGGGCCAAACTAAGCCTAGATGATGAACAGAAGGAAGAGGAAAAAGGACAACAAAATGCCGATAGGGGGCATACCTGGCAAACCCAGGATTTGTCATCTCTAATTACAGCATTACCCCAAGGGACCAGCCTGAGATTGATGATTGAATGGAGGTCCTTCAATTCCAAGACCTTCACCAGATAATTCACCATGAAATTTGCACAGTAAGGACACATAGCTTCATAGTATAAAGACAAGGTAACCTTATCAGAAACCAAAGAGCTATTAACTGAAACAAACACAGCCTTAGCACTTCCATTAGAAGAACCATTAGATGAAGATATCATGAACAATATGACCAAAACACAATGGAGAAATGGGGCAAAGACTAGCTTTTGAGAAGCCATTTCTCAAAGCCAAAATAAGAGAAATCCCCCTTTTACTGTGAAAATATTCACAACTCCTATTAATAAATGTGACTGGAATGTTGACTTTATGTCCATTATATACACGTATATATCTATAATCTATAATATATATAAGTGCACCGATGGCCTTAAGTGTTTTGAACTTTTATCAATCGGTGCATTTTTGCTTAAGAGGTTTTTTTTTAGAGTTTTATTAAGCTTAGTATACCATTTTTTTTTAGTCCATCTATAAGAGTCCTACAATTGTACAACTTAATAACAACACTAAAGTTTTTTTTTTTTTCCTTTCACAATTGCCACATGGTCAACAACCTAATGACAACACTTTGGTATTTTATTATTTTTTCGGGTATGCCAACTTCTTAATTTATTTTTTGTCTGTTCTACCTTTGTTGATTATTACTATTATACTTATATATACTTAAGAAAAGTAAGAGGTAAATCAAATACAAGTGATGATCAAAATCCAAAATAGAGTCATGTTCCTTTTCTATCATCACGATCAAATCCAACTACTTTGAGTCCTATTATAACTAATGTTACTTTCTTTTTAATTTCTTTTTTCTTTTTTAGTGGTTTTTTTTTTCTTTTAAAAAAAAATGAGTTTTCCACAGTTCTATCGATATGTATCTCATAAACTTTCTGAATAATCTACATTGAGCTGGAAGTATGCATGCATTTGCTGCTTTTTTTTTTGTAGCGCTGGCATAAACTTTTACTGCTTTTATTACAGTATAACTTTTATTAATTAAGTTTAGTTGTCTCTGAAAATAAAAAAAATAAAAATAAAAATAAAGTTTCTCTTAGATATAGAGTACCAAGATTATTAATAAACAAGGATGAGCTGGAACCTGAAGGTATCCTGCATATACTTTTTTTTTCTTTTCTTATTATTTTTTTTTATAATGCCTGCACTTACTTTTGCTGCTTTATTATAATTTTTAGTTTTAGAGGTCTTCATCTTCTTTATTAAGTTTAATTGTCTTTGATGGTTTTACAATATTCATTCCTTAAGTAAAAAAAATGCTCTTAGTTCGATAAGAGAGTATCAAGGATTCAAGAGTAATAAACAAGGATGAACTTTTTATTTATTGGAGTTATTTGACAAACCCATAAATGCCAATAAATTTTTTTTTTTTTTTTACGGTAAAGTCTTTTAAAAGTGGATGTAGATAGATTTTTTTTTTAGAAGTAGAATTTTCTTTTCTAATAGTAAAGTTATTCGGGCTTATAATTATACTATATCTGAATTAACGATATAACAACCTAAAATATGCCTCATAGATCTGTTTCACCTAATGATTACACAAAATCAATTTTCAATTTTTGTTATTGTATTTCAATAATGGCCTTCACTTAATAACTATACAATTCTTATTGAGTTTTTAAATGTTATTTAACAATCCAATTTCAATATAACAACATAAGAATACCTAATTAGTGATGAAACAACTACTTTTTTTTTTTTTCCAATTTTAATATAACAACCAAAAGAATTTTTCAAAAAAATTAGCCTTTTGATTTTAGTTTTCTCTTTTGTGTGAATAAATTAAATGTTGCGCAATGATTTGGTATCCTCGGTGGGGGGATTGGATAACAAAATTCATCTTAGCAATGGCGAGCACATAGGAAAACTACGTGATATTAAAAATATCCATCATAGTGCAAAAGCTGATGGACTAAAATGTGCATCGCGATGGCAATAAGGTGGCCCACAAGTTTGCACGTTATGCGAAAGTTCATCGAGTGGATGTCATTTTCTTTGATGCTTTAGCTCAATGTATTCAATCTTTGGCATTGTCTGAACTTATAATTTCTTGAGTTATGAAATGAAATTCCCACTTTTCCATCAAAAAAATTCCATAAACATCCTATGTCCCAGTGTCTGCATCTGTACTTAATAGACTAAAATTTAACAGGAATTTGTTAAGGAGTGATTTCTAAGTCGCTGTTTTGGACTCTCCACCAAAAGTTGCCGCTTCGTATTTTGGTGAGTTCTCCAATAGATATATATTGATACTGATGAGATGAAATAGGTTTTCCTATTTGTTTTTTTGTTTCTTTCGGTGGAGCCTATTCGGTTATTAATAATTCTTAATTCATCTCAAGTGCCATTGTAACGGATCTTACTTACATCCATTTATTCAAAGAAGTTTGTTAAAAAGTTGAAACTCATAAAAGAAACTCATAATATGAGACAAAAGGATTGGCATTTAATATTTCATATGGTCTAATGTCTAGGACCAATAAAGGCTTCTTAAAATGGTTGGTGTAAATAACGTATTATAGTTAAAACGATAGAAGACTCAAATAGCAATTAAAACCTATTCAAATTTGAAAGATAAAAGAAAAGAAAAAATCAACATTTTCGGACTAAAGTGAAACTGCTAAGATTTACCTCAAAACTGATAAAAAAATTAATCTAAAATTAGCCAAAAATATTAGTCCTGAATAAATTCAATGAAGGTGGACCTAGGTAAAAATGTCACGCTATTTGAATTTCCAACATAGAAGACAGTTTGTTAAGTTGGGGAAATATCATGGCAGGATGTTTAAGCAAATTAAAACTGTGACTTTATTTTTCGGTAGACCCTAATTTTTTAGGATTGGCTCAATGTTGATTTTGTTTTTATATTATTTTGTGACTTTGTTTTTTTAGAGCATTTTTGTACATTCACATTTTGGTGAGTTCTCCATTGGGTGAGTATATGGGACCTAGGGGTGTAAGCGGTCGGTTTCAATTGATTTTTTTCGGTTTTTTTATGAAAAAAAAACATAGTGGCGGTCGGTCGGTTTTCGAAGCCTTTGGTCGGTTTTTTGGTCGGTCTTGGCTTGATGATAAATTTATAAAACCGACCAATCGGTTTTTTGGGCGGTCGGTTTCGATCGATTTTCGGTTTTTTACTTACACCCCTAATGGGGCCCATCACTTTTCATTCACTAAGTGTTTTGTACTTTTATCAATTGGTAGTCTTTTATTGAATAAAAAAAGATTATTTCTCACAAAAATAGTCACACATTCAATTAAGATAATCCCACTCATTCTATAACATCGGGAACGTACACTCATTTTATAAAAATTTCATAGTTGTGTTTGTATAATGTATCTACAACACTTAACGAAATATTGAAGTTGATGAATCTAATATGACTATTAAAGTTACACTCTACACTCATATTTTTAAGGCTCAAGAACAAAATATACTCTTGAATTTATTTTTTGTTCCGTCCATAAGAGTGCTACAATAGTACAACTTAATAACAATATTAAAAATTTTTCCCTTCACAATTGCTTCAAGTCAATGGCCCCTTAAAAGAAGAAAAATTGGCTCATGTTCAAGGGCGAAGCAAGGATTTTTTTATTAGGGGGAGCTGAGATTGAATGGGTGTGCATATATACAATTGCGAAGGTATACAAAGTTTCGGGGGCAACCCCCCTAAGATGATTTTTTTTGTCGGTATATTTATACATATTTATGGGTAATATATATTGGTTTCATAATACCATTTTTCAATCATAAGAATTTATAACTTATTATAATTTGTTAACCTTGTTCGATAATAGAACAATTTGGGTTGTACTAAATTGAAAAGTGATATGTAATATATATATATATATATATCTTTAACCATTTCATATTAACCCATGCTACAAAAATAATAGCAATGCACAGTGTGTTTTGACAAATGAATTACAACTAAAGATCATAAAGAAATTTAATAGATTGGAGTGGTTGTAATCGAACTAATAATAACAAAAAGTGGTTAACTCATTCATTCTATATAACTTAAGTTTATTACATCATCACTCACAGACACATAATTATAGAAGTGGTATATATATTAATTGGTTCTGAATTACATGTTATAAATTATTGGACTAAGTGATGAATCTATTTGCTTTAAAAAAAAAAAAAAAAATTAGTCCCAGGCCATGTCACATATCACTAATTAGTGTCTTTTTGTTTTCTTTCCCCTATTTTTTATTTGATCTTTAGTACTTATAATATGAATAGTACCAGTCAGAAAATAAGTAAAATGCCAATTGCTATTTCTTATATTTGGTTTGACTCAATCTGTAAAGGCAAACATTTTCAGGCATGTCATAGATAGATGGGTCGTGAGCTATCCTATCAAAAGTTGTACTAACGTTAATGTCACAAATATACATGTAAAACAAAGAAGAAACTATATAAAATCACTATATATACTATACACATGGCAAAATATGAACCACTTATTTGTGTATGTACATGCAACTAAAACAAGAGTTAGTTCAACACCTCTGATCTAACAATACAATGATACAAGATTTTCGTATTGCAGTCTTATGATTATGATGATATAATTGTATATTTCTTGCTTGCAAATAAATGTTGTCTAACAATTACTAATTAGTTTTACAAAACAAGGTAAAAAGAACGTTAAAACTAAACAAGGTAAAAAGAACGTTTTAAACACTAAAGTGGTTGACATATTTACATAACTATGAATGAGCATATATACATGCCTTCATATGGTGCTATCCTTAATTTAAATTCATTATTTTTTTTATTCAGGGAATTGTACACAAACTTTTAGGGGAAAATGGCATCATGAGAAATAGAAAAACTGGTATGCGTCGTTCAATGATGCGGAAAGAGAACTTTATATTCATAATACTAGAGACACAAGGAAGGAGAGAAGGGCAGCTGCTACCACTTCAATAACGGAAGGTGAAAATAATTATCAAACACATGATGCAAGTGGTAAAATACAAAATCCATTGGCTGCTTAGAGCCCAGTTAGTGGATTATACAAATCTAAAGTTTTTGGATTATACCTCTTAAATTAACTAGGTTATGCTTTAGACATGTTATCATGCTAATTTTTCAACTTGCCTATCTATAGGGAAATATTTCTCGATCCCACGTGTTTAGAACCTTATGAATTACAACCAAAACCATTTTGTACTTATTGTGGTGCAAAAAAATTTGATTATGGGCCACCAACATTTTGTTATCAAAATGGTCCTTGCTATTTTCAATTATATTTCTATGATGCCCATAATGAGGACTAGAACAGAATAAATAAACTGGAATGTCCAAATTTGAATGAGAACATAGTAAAGCAACTCATCAAAGTTCTTGAAGGAAATCCATATGCACAATTCTTATGGAGATTGAAAGATCGTCCTCTGTCTGACAATTTGCAAATTTGTATTAAAAAGGATGTTCGATTGGACGAGTTTATAATGTACCAACAGCTGAACAATGCAAGTTGCTGCAATATGGATTGAAGGCAATCATCCAAATGCACAACTCGAATTACATATTATAGTACATGCTCATTCAGGTCATAAACATAGAGTGAAATGTTATTAAAGTTGTTATGATCCCTTACATTATCCTCTTCTGTTTCCAAAATGAGAAATTGGATGGCACTTGTCAGCTGCGACAAAGGCCACTACTTCTTATTTCAGAATAATAAGACTTAGAATCAACTACGTCTATGACATGATATATATACTGATATACACGAATATTGAAAATATTACAAATATTCAACATTGAAGTGTTTTTTGTTAATAATTGTTATCAGTCAATTACACTTAAGGAAAACATGGTTTTTGTTATTTTACAGTTTCTATGCTTATTATAAAAGTTGGTCTGTTGCACTAATTTAACAATTTGTTTTATTCTTTTGAATCTGTTATAATTTCTATTATTTGTTTATATAATGTTGGCTCTTTCCACCTAATAATTTAATTATTTCTATTTGAGTTGTTTTCTTAATAATATAATATGCTAAAAGATATTTCATTTTCTCTGTTTCACATTCAACAAATTTGATTTTTTTGTTCAATAGAATTTTTTTTCATATATAGACTTGGTTATTAAAACTAAAGTAAAATTACAAAATAGTTGTATATTTTCTACTATAGTTACGTTGCTAAGTGAATATCACACTAGAAGGTGTCTTATGGATGTGGTTTGTCAACTTATCATAATCATTTGATAGACAAACTTGCAAGATAAACATGTTTTATTTTCTTTTAAGAAGATTATTTCACATAAGGTACACATCAATTTAATTGTATCATTTTACTATACAATATTTCCTCTGTCACATAAGTGAAAATAGAAATGTATAAGAAAGCTTGATTAATTATGATCGATTTGCAACTTACTTCTAATCAAATTATATGAAATAGTTTTGTTACTCAAACTTCACGGTAAATGACATAACATAGTCATAAAAAGAAATAGATGTGCATTATTAAGTGACGAACGAAGAAAATGGTATATTCAAAATATTAAAGATGTAAGAAAGAATTAATAAAATGACATGGGGTAAGAATTTAACAGGAATTATTATTCAACAAATAAACAAGTGGAAAAAAATTAATTCAATAGTATATAGAATTTTTTTCCCCTATGAATTGATTTCAGTATATGCTTAGTGTATCTTTACTATGTTTGTAGTTTATTAATTCTTCTATAATTGATTTGAGTATTCTCTATATTTTTGTCTTAATGATCATAATTGGTTTTTAGATGGTACGATATATGCTCATTAATTCACTCAAATTATTCCAAAAAATATGAACCATCAAGGTGATGGTCATACGACAAGGAAGTGTTGAGCACTACAAAAATGGCAAAGGAAGATTTCGGAAAGTAATCGTGGTTGGCGAAGCAGTATGTAACAATTCAATTAGTTTTAGATTGTTCTATTAAAGTGTTTTGAACAAATGACTAAAATTTTACATTCATCTAATAAATGCAGGGGACTAAAGTACAAGTCATAATTTTTGGAGCGCTAATTGAAAATTTTGAAGGACTCCTCCTATAGAACAAGACGTATACTATATCCAATGGAACTGTCAAGAAAGTCAATCCAAATTATGAGCATGTTCATCCGAAGTTTGAACTAACGTTACAACACAGTACTGATATTAGGGATGCTGAACAAAGCTTAAAATTGAAGAACATTGCTTATGATTTTTTACCCTTCAAAGAGATTCAGAGCCTTCATCAATAAACAAGATACAATAGGTATGTTAAATTTTAGCTTACCATCATAGTATTGTCTATGAGCATATGGTTTACATAAATTGACAACTTAATGCATTATAAAATGCAGACATCTTAGGGATCATCACCAAGGTCGAGCCAAGTCATGTGATCACAAAAGGAAATGGTGAAGTAACTTATAAAAGAGAAATTACTCTACAAAATGAGTAAGTATCAAATTTATAATTAAAAGAGTTTATCTTAATACATATTTAAACTTTGTACATAACTTATGTTGCAGCCCTACAATCAATATCACTAAATCTATGGAGTGACTTGGCAATTAACGAGGGTCAAATGCTCGAACAGTTAGCTACTCAACAACCAATTATAACAGTTTCAAAAATAAAACGAAGAGAATAAAAGGTAAATTTTTTATGATTATATATATATCTATAGGTATACACACGTGTACATAAGTTGTATTTATGTTCATACATATATGGTGGAACAAATCTAAAGTGATGCCCTACTGCAGGTGAATTCCAAATTTCAACTTCATTCCAATCAAGCATACAAATACATCCAACCGGAAAAGAAGTGGATGAACTAAAAAAGCGATTATGTACTATTACTCTAATTATTCATTTTAGTGAGTAATTTAAATAGCAGACAATGTTATACTCCCTTTGTCCCATATTAAGAGTCTCTTTATGGGAATTCAAACCTTTTAAGTGAAATATTTTATTATTGTGAAATTTTACAATTTTTCATTATCGTCCTTTTGAATTTCAAAATTCACATCAAAGAAAAAGTGGGAGTTTTTTTTTTATAGAGTAAAGGGTAAACTAGAAAATGTGTAGTTAAAAGTACACATTGACTTTTCAAAAGTGACTCTTAAAATGGGATATCAGAAAATGGAATCAAGGACTCTTAATTTGAGATGGATGGAGTATTAAATAATCAATATTGACAAGTTCGTAAGTATTATGCATATTGGTTCAATGAAATTTGTTACATTTCTAAGTTCAATCATAATTTATATGCTTCAACTTTTTACAATAAACAATCAGATTGAAATCTTCAAAGAAAACTGGAAAATCAGAATTATTGACATTCAAACCCAAAATGAATGAAGTAATAGAAGTCAAAGTCGGAGAGATATTATCCAATCCAAAATCTCTAAAAAAGGTAATGTTAGTATAACTTCACAAAACTAAGTATAGATTTGAATTACTTTTTTTTTTTGCTCGGCAAATGTAGATTTTGTTCATCATGGGCAACGCCATGGAACATATAAAACAAACCAACAAAATTAACGAACCAAAAAGAAAACATAGCCTTGCAAAACAGCAAGCCCAAAACTAAAAAACAAAGAAAGCCAAGAAGACAAAAAAAAAAAAAAAACAAGACGAGGAACCCAGAAGGATATCTCACCAAAACAAAACAACAGACACTAACTTTTCTTTTAATAATAAATATAATAGTGATATTACTTTCAATCAACCATTGAAAGAACTTTCAATCAAGACCAACTATGGTATGATGCGTGCAAAATATGCAATAAAAAGATGATTTTAAATGAAGACAATGAGTGTTGTTTTATTTGATGAGGCATCATGAATTTTAATAGGATTTCCAGTATCATAATATATCGCTTCCATAAATGAGGTATGCATTCCGATGCTTTAACAACAAATTTCATATTGTTGTATGACTTGTCATTTAAACATCTATCTAATTATAATATTACTGCAAATATAGGGATGTAATTGGTTCAAGTTTTACAGAAATTTGTGTTCATGCAAATTACAAAAACACAAGTTCTACTTTAAATTACTGACAATGGCAAAGATTTCTCAACAGATAAAAGCATCGTTGTTCAATCACTTGAACGTAGAGGTGTCAATCGGGTTGGGATGAGCCGGACTCGGCTAAAGTGGGCCCAATCGGGCTGTTAGGCACTGCCGGGCTGGGCTTCACTTAACATCGGGCCAAGCTTGGGAGGGGGGGAGGGATGTCTGCCTCGAATCGGTGGCGCTGGCCTACTAGGGCTGGGCTTCGGGCAAGCAGGCCGGGCCAACCAAATCTAATTGACACCTCTACTTGAACGGCTAGAAGATATGGGACCAATTGTTATTGAAGACAATGAAAACATCCGAATTTCAAGAAAAGGAAACAAAGAAAAAAGAAAAATGATGGAAAAAAGAAACGTGTCGTGAAGAATAAAATCAAAATAGAAAAATAAGAAGTTTGCAAATACATAAACATTTTGTAATAGTCTTTAGAGTTTAATTACTAGAGAAGATATTTCCAAGTTTAAGTCACAATGAACAAGTATTTTATATTGTTTCCTTCTGTGAGCATAATGTATTTTTCCCTTCTTTCTTAAACTCGATTATTCATCAATCAACTATAATTATGAGTTATGACAACTAAGATTTTAAATTTTGTCACATTGTCATGTTCTCATTACAAATCATTATCATGGTTCTATACTTTTGTCAATTGTACTTTTTATTTTTTCTTAACACTATTTCAGTTATCTTAATTTTGGGTCCATAACACTATTTCAATCAACTTACTTATGAGTTATATGACAATGCTTTTTATTTTTATCAATTTTTACTCATAGTAGTTGTAATTCCAAAAATATAACTTTGTCTTTGATAACTACTTTAATTTAACAATATGAGCACCAACCACGTGCAACGCGCGTGTTGTTTTACTAGTATATATATGTCCACATAGATGTCTATAAATGATCCATAAAGTCAGAGTCATCCTCCACTTCTCCTTATTCATGCTCCTTTTTTTTTTTTTTTTATCTACTTTATAGCTTCATCTTTTTCCAGCTTTGCTTTACCTTAATTTCATTATTTACCATGATCATAAAAAATTGAATGACTATGCTCTAATGATGGTTTTTTTTAACTCATCATTAAGCAGTTATTTGGAGCTGTTAAAGGGCCGTTTGGGAATCCCAATTGGAGAACGAACTGCGGGATTGGGCTTCCAATTATGTTTCCTTGGCCTGTATGACAAATCACGATTGTTTTTAACACATTGTTTTTTAGTATGTAAATTCAAAAACTTAATTTTTCAGCACTAAAAATTTGGGACTTAATTTTTTAATTTTATCAAAAGAGTTGGTCATATTAATCTAATTATTAATTAGTACTGTGAAAAATATTAACTAGAACCAAATAAGGCTGTTGAAAAAGTGAAATGGATCCTAAGAGGCTCCTTTAACAAAAGAGACTCACCCAAATGACTGAACCTTTCTGACCAAAAAAAAAAAGCACAGCCACACACTTTTGGGGCCACATATGTTGATTTAGTGAAGATGCTATGCTTCCTTAATCCAAATCTTAAATTCTCATCTTAAATAGCAGTGGGTCCATTGAATTTTGATTGGTGTCACGTTTTACCAAACTCTTGGTCCAGCTCTGCATATCACACAAAGACACCCACAATTATATATATATATATTTTTTATTTTTTAGGGTAACACACCTAAAATTATATAAAAGCACACAGAAGAGTTTAGGGCTCAAATTTTCATCGCTGTGATGTTTATAGCAAAAAAATATTTTGGCAAATTTTCACTTACATCCCCTGTATTTAAGGTCATTTTCATTGTGACCAACTATAGTTTCAAACGTGTCACATACACTCCCCTTACTTTCATCTAAAGTATCATTTGTTAGTAAATCAGTTAAACTAAACAAATCAAAAGTTTCCATAGTTAATTTAAACTTGAATTAATGTCATATTCTCCCTCCCCCTTATAGTTACCCTAGGACGGATCAATTCCGTTAAACTTAACAGATTTACTAAATGGTGACACTTTAGTTGAAAGCTAATGTCACAAATAAAATGACATAGGATCACGGTAAAATATTAAAAATGGCCTTAGGTGCAAGGGGGTGTAAGTATAATTTTTTTTGAAATATATGTATAGATATTACAAGAGATTTCGAGTAGGATAAAACTTCACACACAACTTTCACACAACTTTTTGTGCACAATCCACAAAATTGTCTCTCTCTCTCTCTCTCCTATGTCACTATGGGGTCAGTGTACACCCCACAGTGACACAAGAAAGAGACACTGACTCTACAGTGACACAGAAAAAAGATAGATATACTTTTGTGAGTTGTGCATAAAAAATTGTGTGAAAGTTGTGTGTAAAGTATTACCATTTGGAATATATGGATTGTAAGTCCGTAACTAGAAACTAGAAAGTGATGCAAAAAATTGACCAGGCCCAATTATAGAACAGGGTGGCCCAAATTTCCAAAATTTTGGGGCCCAGATAACAATTGGGCTTTGTACCGCTTCGGCCCATCTCTTAAGATAACCCGGCCGGCGGCACACTCCCTTACCTCTCTCTCTCTCTCTCTCTCTCTCTCTCTCTATGCTACTCTGGTTCCATCAATGGCGTCAATCAATTTCAATCCATTCGGCGAAAACTGGTTCAAAAAACCCCCAAACCCATTCACACCCATCAACCTCCTCTCACTCACCGACTCAATAAACCTCTCCAAAACCCCAAATTTCGCATCAATCAGCAGCTCAAACCCCTTCAAAATCCCCAAAAAAACCGAGCCCGAAAAACCCGGAAAGTACAAACAAATGCTCGAACAGTACTTCTGGGAATGTGAGGACCGTCCTGATTATCGCCACGCTCCGGAAGTGGAGAAGATCCTAAACGACGACCCGGTTTTCGAACAGAAATCAAACCCGACCCGAGAAGAGGTTGAAGAGAACGAGAAATGGTGGACCCAGTTCAGGGACAGTCCGGTTGTTCAGTTCCTGAGACGGGCCGAAGAGATTGGCGATGAATTGAACGAAATGGAGCTGAGAGAGAACGAGAGTCCGTATCGGAGCGAAGATAAGAAGCTTTGGAAGGCTTTGCCGAATGTGATTGGATTGGACGGGCGGCCAATGCCGAGAAAGGCGATAAGGACGAGGAAGGAGTCCGATGATAAGTTTTGGGATTTTGCGAGACAGTTCTTTTTTGGGCTTTGGGGGTTCCGGCAACGGCCTTACCCGCCGGGACGGCCGATTGATGTTTCTCAGGCAATTGGGTACAAGAAGCTCGAGCAGAGATATTATGATTGTAAGTCTCTTTTCCTAAATTTGTTTAGCAGATGCTTTGGTAATTGTATCATGTGCAGTGTCATATGGTACAGTGATTACTGTCGCACCATGTAGTACAACTGTTAATCGACTTGGAAAAGCATATAGCATTACTGGAAAAGTTTTGTTGAATTCATATATGGGGATGTCTGGTTTTTGTTAATGAGTTTTTAGTTTATGTTTTCAGGAAATGAATGTGTGTTTTAGAGTACTGTTTGGTTCCTTAATTAATGAAGTAAAAGGAAAGAAAACACACAATGTAAAGTACTTTTCCATGTTTGATTTCCAAGGAAAATGGAGGGTGAAAAATAAAATGAAACATTCAAGAAAGTTTTTGACTTTGTATTGCAATTCCTTTATTTCTCTCTTGATTTTTAACTATTTTTTATAATCCAGGCAGTTTCTAATAATATTTGAGTATATGAGCAAACACTAGGCATTTGGTTTGCGTTCACTTTTATATTCCTTCACTAAATCTGCAAACCAAATAAAGCATTAGTTTGAATACTGTAAAATGGAGTTTGGGTACCAGGGCTTGATTATCTTGTTAGATTTAACATCCGTATGATCCTAATCAAGTGTATAACTTTTTTCATTTTCATTAGTCCTGTAAAATTTACGCTACTCAGCAGGGGCTGATCTAGAAAATTTATACTAGGGGGCTTGATAGAGGTTTGCACAGTGCACCTGAATTTTTTTTTTTTGGGACCTATTTATTTTGTATATATTTTGTGTAGATGATATAAACTAATGCTAAAAAAATTATCCCAAAAACATAAGAGGGAGGAGGGCTTTTATAGTTAGCACAAAAACATAAAAGAAAAGGGGCTTAGAATGACAATTTTAAAATGTCAAGGGGCTAATTGTAATTTTCAGGGGGCGCTAATTGTAATTTTTTTTTTTTTAGTGCAAGTGTACAATTTTTTGAAAACCTAGAGCCCCCCCTTGCCCTTTTTTCCATCTGCCACTGCTACTCAGTCAACTTAATCTAATCAGAAATGATAATTTTACTACACTTGGTTCAACCCAAACACTTTCACCAGAATTTTAGATTGTTTGGATGAATATGCTATTATGATTCTGTGGGTTTATCATATCTTTTTGTTGTGCTCATATTTAAGCTATGATTATAGTTGCTATGAGGACTGGTGGGTGGTACTACAAGGACCGTTTGGGTCGTACAAGAGGACCAATGGAGCTAATTCAACTTAAGACTTCTTGGGGTTCTGGGATTATTGATAAACATACTTTCATTTGGGGTGAGGACATGGATGAATGGGCACCGATTGGCATGGTTTACGGTTTGGAGCGAGCAATTGCCACATGGGAAGGTTAGTAAGCTCTCCTTGTTTGTTTTCGTATGATTGAGATGAGTTTTCATATATGCTTTTTTCATCAAACTTAAATAGTCTATACAAAAGTGGCGTACCAGTAACATAAAAGTAGTACGTGCCAACCAATTTTGAAAATGGATGTAATCAACTGGTTCTAATAGCACCAAATCATCCTCTAACTCTGTTATTTTTTGTGAATGGGCAAAGCAAAAGGGCCTGTTTGTGCGTCCTTGGATGCAATAATTGTATCACCACACACACACACACACACACATATATATATAGCATTTTAGCTAAAAGGTGATAATCTTGAAGCTACGGCCTATGAGGACATAGAAATGTCCATATAAGAAAATATATTTATGAAGTTTTTTCTATTCATCTAAATGGATTCATTCATGGGGTTTGATTTTATTTTGAGATACAGTCTATACAGATACTATGAATGATAAATGAGGCTATTGAAATTAGTGAGAACCAAACATGCTAAATAAAGGGATTGATCTGTTATGTATTCTACTGAAAAGATGGTTGGCATGTATTTCTTTTCACTGTCCTTGAAATGTAACAACTATTGTACAAAACAACCTTGAAATGTAACAACTATTGTACAAAACAACTAGACCGTTGGCTTATATATGGTTAATTTCTACCCAGTTCGACTAGGTGCTGCCGCGACAGCTTTTATTCACAAACTACAGAAAGGAATACCTCCTTGGGTTCCTCTAAAGGGGCATGAAGAGAAAACGTACAAACAGCTTCAAGAAGAAGCTATGGAGAGCAAGAGACGTGATTTGGCTGTACTGGAAGCTAATGATGGCATGTGGCCGGGTGTAAGAATTCCGAGTCATGCTTTGTTTTTATGGGCTAGTGGCTCTGAGCTTACGTCAATCTTGCAAGAAGACCACATGCCGAACAAATACATCCCGAAAGATCTTAGGTATTGTCTGTCTTTTTGATTTCACTATTTACTTTGATTACATATGAACAGTTTTGAGTTTAGTTAAGCTTCATAGAATGCATGACCTAGGTGTGAGACATGACCCACGTGAGTTGGGATGGGACTATAGGGTCACTTCAAAAAAACAAAGAAGGGAAAACTATTTCCCTTGTGTTTCCCAATGTGTAAATGATAGGAGTAATTAAAATTTTTCAAAATGTAATAGGAACCCGAGTAAAAGAGGAAAGAAGTAACTCACAAATACTTGAAAAAAGAAAGGTTTTGGAAGGAAAAAATAAAAGAAGTAGATTCCCTTTTGTGACGAAGAGCCCATCCTTGATCAAAGCCGAGTTTTAAGAAAAGTGTTTTCCTTGATGTTTTCTTTTCCTTTTCCTCACTAAATCCATGAACCATAGAGAGCCTAAAGTTGTTTGTGGACAATGTTTTCTTTTCCTTTCCGTCGCTACATCCATGAACGGACACCGACCAGAGCCTAAAGCTGTTTGTGGAATAAGTTAGAAGAACATCTTTTTGTCTTCATGAATGACTGGTTCTCGACAGAGAGTAAACCAAGTTGATCTTCTTTCCTTTTCCTCTCTTGTCAATCACATTTGGTCACCTGACTAGTTTAGCTTCCATTTTACTTTAGGTTGGCAACTCACACAGATTGTGAACGTGCGTTTTTTTTTGTTGCTTTCCAAAAAGTTTTACTTGCGCTCTAACAACAAGAATTCAAAATTTTTTTTTGTTGCCTCTGTGGCAGGCTCCAATTGGCTAAGGCAATTCCAGGACTTAGGCCATGGGAGGTTTTAAGTGTTGAACAGGCAATGGATCAGATAACATATGGTGGTGAATGGTACCGTGAGCCCCTTGGTTCATACACCACTGGTCCTCCATACATCCAGCACTGGAATAAGGACGTTCTGGTACTTTCTTGTTTGCAAAAGCGTTTGGTTGATTGTTACTCTGAAGTTAACTCTACTATTAGATAAACTTGCATGTCTTGAAAATATGTTTGTGGACATTAACAGTTTAATTTTATTACATGGACTGTGTTCTATACATGCGTTTGTACCGTCTGTTTGGCACACATCAACATCATGTTCGTTATTTCAACTTACTAGATGTTTTGTCGATAAAATCGATTCTTATGTTTTGTTTACTATTGGGTCACTTCAAAATGAAGAGCTCATATTGAATTTTTTCTATAACTAGGAAAAATTGTTCTCTAAAAATTTCAAAAAATGTATGGATATTCATATTTGGTCCTTATTTGTCGATTAGGGGAAGTTCGATAATCATGCTATGTTTGGTATGGAAGGAAGAATGGAAGGGAAGGAGGGGAGGGAAAAGGAGAAAATCCCTTGTATGGTTCTGAGAAAAGAGAAGGGTGGAGTGAAGAGGCATCCCTATTCCCTTCGGGCCCTCGATTTCTCATACGTCCAAAAGTAGACGGATTGAGAGAGGGAAAGAGACTTCTTTACTGTCTTGACCTTTTTGTCTTTGGAAAGAAATCGTTTTTGTTTGTTATGGAAGGGTGCAATAATAAAATACATAGTATTCTGTACTTTTGTTCATCATTTCCTTCGTATTTAACGAAACAAAAGTAGGGAAGACCCCCCTTCCTTTTCCCAAGGATCACCCTTCCTTCCCTCCCCTCCACTTTTCCATCCCTCCTAATTAACATAGTGTTAAATAGATACCTACATTCCGACACTTGTACTCAAGCCTTAGAAACATAGATGCATGTTACTTCTCAACTTGTTCACATTGTGGGGTACAATCGTCTTTTTCTACACGGTGTCCATTTTGCTCAACTCTAAACTTAATTGGTGCACGTGCAATATTTTGGAGCTAACGGGATTTCTTTGTTTTTTCTGTGTACAGAGAGTGTTCGACATTTTCTACAACCTCAGCACCCAAGTGAACAGCAAACTCGAACGAACAATTCCTGGTTTTAGCAATGTGATGAAGAAAGTTCATGCCAATTCAGCCTCAAGGGACGCCAAACGGAAGGAGAAAAGGAATGCAAAGAAGGCGGCCGAGGAGGAAATTGCTTTATTTGGTAAAGTTAAAAAATAGTCCATTGCTACGTTTTAATGTTTATATCCCACCTCTGAAGATTTTAACTCGAAACTTAGAGCACCTATCCTTGTACATCACCTTGGATTGATTCAGTCAGAGACTCGTAAATTTCAGCAAAAAGAGTACCCGTGATATGTTTTTGGTTTGTTATATTATGTATTTGTAACAACTGATGATCATAGAGGATTATGGTTTAATGCACTACCAATGATACGTTTTCGGTTTTTAATGTGGTGTTGTTAGGAACTTAGAATACTTGGTGCTCAATCAGTCAATTGGATGATCATCGAGGATTATGGTTGTAATGCGTTTAGTTTTCTGAAGAATATCAAGATTTAAGACTTATTTTTTCTTTTCTTTTTTTGGTTTATGTAATTTCCTTCTTCTTTTTTTTTTTCTGAATTTTTGGTGCAAATTGTAGGTCATATAGGTCTCGTTAGGCAACAACATTTTGGAGACCATAAGTGTATTAAGTGATTATATGGAATATACCAAAAGTCATCATAAAATCGTTACAAATTCTGCTTCTACGATTAAATTGCAAAAAATTGGTGAGTCAATCGCAAAAATTATGATTGCCTGAAACTTTTTTTTTTCAAAAAATGGTAAAGATATTCCAAAAAGGGATGTGCAAAAAACCGATGAGTCAATCTTTTTTTTTTTTTTTTTTCCAAAAAATGATAAATATATTTTAAAAAAGGATGTATGTAAATGTACAAGGGGCATAACCCAAGATTGCCTAAAAGTTATTTTGAGCACAATCACAATTTTATATTATTGAATTTTACTTTTCCTCTTATGTGCTTGGATATTACTAATGATGAATGCTACTGTATATTTTTCAACTTTGAATATAAATTAGTTCGGAAATGCTTTAATAATAGTTGTACTACATATACAGTGGTATGTGGTGCAGGGTTATAACCAAAAATGATAGGAATACACACCAAACGATACATTAAATGATCAACTAGCTTTAAATGCATGTACTATGTGCTGTGAAAGTGATGCACAGAAAAGTGTAAAAAATTTAAACAACATAGGATACATGCATTTAAAGCACAATATGTCGTTTGGTGTGTTATTTAGTGTGTATCCCAATCATTGTTCGAACATTTGGTAACGAATACAAAGCTTACCTAGCTTGATGGGTTCAAGGAGACTAACTGAATGCCACGTGTCATTATATTATAGCTGCATCACCTGCCATGAATGTACACTCTGGGGTGAGATTAGTTTTTCTCCAACCGACAATGTATTGGAATGAGAGAACATCCAAAAGATCTGCCACGTGTAACACTTTAGTTTGGCTATTCTAGAGGCCTAAACGAAGTACGTGTAATAAAAATATAAGACTCTACAAACGAGGACGTCTGTTCCTCCCTCCTGCGGCCTTTCCTTTCTCTATCTACACAACTACTAGTACTAGCTAGATGGTCATGTGAGTAGTACTGTTGGGAGAAATTGAAACCATATAGTTTTTTTGTTGCAATGAATAGCAGTACTAGTCCAAGAGGAGCAGATGAAAGAGAAAATGATCAAGAAGAGAAGAAGGGAAGTGGGCTCATAATTAGTAGTACTAAATTGGTCAGTGGACAGAGAGAAAATGAAGATGGTAATAGGGAAAATAGTAGTGTAGTTAGTGAAGGAAATGAAGAAAAAGGAGGTGGGCTTTTAGGTAATTTCATGTCCAACTTGGTCTCTCCTTTGAGTCCCCAACTAGGGGAGGAAAATAATAATGGAAGGAAAGGTGATGGTTTTGAAGTTAAAGATCACGAGGGGAAAAGTAGTGGTGTTGGGTTAGATTCGGGCGGCGGCGTTGGTGGTGGAGGGATCATCAACAATTTGATTTCAAACATATTTCATCACGGTGATCAAGGTAGAGGAGGAGAAAAGGAGGGACATGATCAAGAAGGGAATGGAAAAGTGGTTTTAGAAAATGAAGAAGTACTGAAGAAAGAAGGTGATGGTGGTGGAGGAGGAGGAAGTATCATAAAGAACATAGTCTCCCACTTGCCTTCAACCCTAGCAGGTATTTCTCATCATCTATCGATCTCACCTTTATAAGATCTGTTTGGCAACAACTTTTGAATTTCAAATTTTGAGAAGTTAAAATAAATTTGTTTTAACAAATGATTTTTATAAGTACGTTACACTGTTACACACTTGCAAAAAAAAAAATGAAAGCTATGGCTAAAATTTGTCATGCATTGACCAAAAGTTGCATTCCTTTCCTGTCGGGTTTTGGAAACCAACTTTAATGTGAGTGTTCCAACACCCAATTTTAAGCCGACTTTTTAAATGTCGGGTTTACACACATATTACATATACACACGCACAAATATATGCTCAAATGTAAATGAATGTAATGGCATTTTAACTGATATTATGTTTTGTCATAACCAGATGATGTGGCTCCGGCAACTGAAGAGGCCTCTATTTTAATTCATATTGTCCATGACTAACCGGAGTGATCTACTACTATGAACCATCTCTCTGTTGAAGTAGCGAGATACTTTTGGTTCTTCATCATGTGTATTTTTTTTTTTGTGTGTGGCCTTTTAAACTATCAAATGTTGCTTACATCCAACAAGTACTAATTTATCAAGGATTGTAATTGTTTGTTTAGGTTTACGAGCTGTATTAATTATGAACCTGATTTTTTTTTTTTTTTTACTGAAGTGGCAAGATACTTTTGGTTCTTAGTGTATTTTGTGTGTTTTTTTGGCATTTTAAACTATCAAAGTTGTTTACAAGTGCTCATTTATAGTCAAGGATTGCAATTCTTTGTGGAGTAATAATTGAGATTCAACTATTTACACAATTTTCAATTTTTGGGACATAATCTAAAAGATGTATCTATATAGCTCTCTATGTTGGAACATGTAAATAAATTAGAACAAAATTACTGGATCAGTAGCCTCTTTAACGAATCATGGGCAGAGTCGCGGATCTCACTCTCTTTAAGACGTTTCAGGGTTCTGCACAAAGTGTGTAAGCAGTTCGTACTTGTTACGCCGTTCCTAGGATAAAACAGTCCAGAATCACCTCTGTCTCAGTTTCTCTTGCACATCGAGAAATTAGAATACTAACACCCTTTCTAATATAGTTGTTCAGTAACTATTTATTATTATTATTATTATTTTTTTTTTTTTGTAGAAATCCATTCTTGAGAATATAAGTCATTGACATCAAACAGAAACAATGTATCTTCAAAAGGATTGTTTCTTCAAAAGGTTTCGCCAAGACATTGTTTTTTTCCTGTTGGTTGATCAATCACTCAAATGGACACATATGTATGTGTCTATATATACACATACATACACTATTATGTAGTATGTGCACGAAAATTAAGTTGTTGGGTGTTAGTACTATTTTTTTTTTTTTTGTAATCGTGGGTGTTCGGGTCAGCTTGTGCGCACCTCGACTAATCCCACGAGGTCAGGGCGTCCGGGTGAATCACCTGTGGCCACTCCTTTGAGATTCAAACTTGAGACCTCTGAATATAACACCCAAAGGCCTTGCCATCCAACCACAAGAAAAGTGGTTGGGTGTTAGTACTATTAAAGTCTCTTTCTACACGTTTTTTCAAAGCAAAAAACGGCTAAACCAAATTATTATTAATGTATATACGTATTTATCTCCATGATATAAAGTTAAAATAATACATATAAGTAACGTTCACATTACTAACATCAATGGCTTAATATGTTTTAAATATGACTTTATTTTGGTGGAACTAAAGTATTAATCTACTCTCAAAAATGCCATGTCCACCATCTCAACCATTATAAAAAAAGATAATTCACTTTTATAAAATAAATTTCAACCATTTTATTAAAATATTCCAACAATTTCCCATTTATTTTAATAAAATTTATACAAGATTTTTTCTCGAGTAATTGATCTTAAGACTATGATGCAAAAGTAAATGTGTTTTTCAGCTTGAACCTTTACGTAGTGATAGTGCTTCCGATTATACTAGAGTAACCGTAGTTTTGAACTCTATTTCAAACAACACCACACACACAATCCTACTAGTGTGAAGTTCAAAAGCCAGCACTTTATGGCCATGTGTTTATATCCCAGTATAGCGAATAATCTAGAGAATTTGCCCAAATTCCATAGAAAGCGGCCCCACTTCCACATTCGCATAAGTGAGTCTATTTAGGATACTCCTGTAGCTAGGTATCCCACTCAAACATAGAGTTTAGATCTCATTAAGAATTATATTAACTCATCCTTGTACCACTTCAGGATGTCATGCTTCATAGGGATGGACTGGGAGAGTTAACCTCCTATCATAATAATGGCATAATTCCACTCGTATCACTTCATGACTTGTTATTACCCCCTTGAACCTATTTCTTGGGATCTCCAATCTATTGGTTGAGTTACCATCACAAGTGACTCAACTGTCTATGGGATTTAGTCTCATCCCGGCCTTTCTAGGCTTTACAAACCTTCTTTTGAGTTAGTCCTTTCGTCGAAGAATTAACTATATTATCCTCAGACTGTACATTATCCACTCTTACAACTCTAGTAGAGACAAACTCTTTAATAGTATTGTGATTGCTACATATTTATCGTCTCTTACTGTTATAACAGTTCTAAACTTTTTGCAATAGCCGCGGTACTATTGCAGTGGATAAAAACAACTGGTATCAATCTCTGTCACGCCCCGGAGTAGCAGAAATTAGGAGGAAATTAAAATTTTTCTTTCTGGGTTCGTGAAGAAGAAGGACGGGACGCTCAAGCTGTGTATCGACTATAGAGAATTAAACCGCGTGACTATCAAGGACAAGTATCCCTTGCCTCGGATCGATGATTTGTTTGATCAACTACAAGGAGCTACGACATTTTCCAAGATAGACCTTAGGTCGGGATATCATCAGTTGAGGGTACGGAAGGAAGACATACCTAAGACTGCTTTCAGAACCAGATATGGTCATTATGAATTTCTGGTGATGCCGTTTGGAATGACGAACGCCCCGGCAGTGTTTATGGATCTGATGAACAGAGTGTTCAAGCCTTATTTAGATCAGTTTGTCATCGTCTTTATTGATGATACTTTGATCTATTCTAAGTCAGGAGAAGAACACGAGCAACATCTACGTATTGCGATGCAGACGCTTAAGGACCACCAGTTGTATGCCAAATTCAGTAAGTGTGAGTTCTGGTTGTAAGAAGTGAAATTTTTGGGACACAAGGTGTCATCTCAAGGAATTTCTGTGGATTCGTTCAAGACCGATGTTGTGTCCAACTGGGTTAGGCCAAGCAACTCTACAGAAGTTCAGAGTTTTCTTGGACTCGCAGGCTATTATCGGAGATTTGTTGAAGGATTCTCCAAGATAGCATCACCTTTGACTGGGTTGACGAAGAAGAATTTGAAGTTCGAGTGGACAGAGAAGCATAAGCGAGCCTTTCTAGAGTTGAAAGAGAGACTCACTACCGCACCAGTACTGGCTATACCCAAGCCTGATGAGAAGTTCACTATCTTTAGTGATGCGTCATATCAAGGGTTAGGGTGTGTACTTATGCAAGATGGTAGAGTTATCGCTTACGGGTCCAGACAGCTGAAGCCGAATGAGTTGAACTATCCTATTCATGATCTAGAGTTGGCAGTAGTAGTATTCGCACTCAAGATTTGGAGACATTATCTCTACGGTGAGAAGTTTGATTTATTCTCCGACCACAAGAGCCTAAAATATTTGTTCACACAGAAAGAGTTGAACATGAGGCAGCGCAGATGGATGGAGCTGATCAAAGATTACGACTTCACGTTAGAATACCACCCCGGTAAAGCTAATGTGGTCGCTGATGCTTTGAGTCGACAGACTCGTGAGACGATCGCCTCCTTAATGGTTAGAGAATGGTGAGCATTGGAGACCTTGGCAGAGTTCGATGTACAGAGTGCTGAAGAAGGAGAAGGACAATTGTTCGGATGTCTTATCCTACAGCCTGTTCTCATTGACCGCATTATTGGAGCTCAGGAAGAAGATGAGAAGTTTCAAACATAAATTGCGAAGATGTCAGAGAAAGACCCGACAGAATGGAAGGTGGGAATCGATGGAGGGTATCGTTGCAGGAATAGATTATGTGTGCCGGATGTTGGAGAGCTTAGAAAGGATATCCTGGAAGAAGCACATAAGTCAAGATATACAGTTCACCCGGGAGGGACGAAGATGTATAAAGATTTGAAGAGAAATTTCTGGTGGGAAGGTATGAAGAAGGATGTGGCTGAATTTGTATCCAAGTGTTTGACGTGTCAGCAAGTCAAGGCCGAACATCAGAGACCGTTAGGATTGTTGCAACCGCTACCTATTCCTGGTTGGAAGTGGGAGCATATAACCATGGATTTCGTGGTGGGATTGCCTCGATCACAACAGAATCATGACGCTATTTGGGTAATTGTGGATCAATTGACGAAGTCTGCTCATTTTATCGCTTACAGTATGACATACCCGGTGGAAAAGATAAGCCGGATGTACATACAACAAGTTGTGCGACTTCACGGTGCACCTGTGTCGATTGTGTCAGACCGTGACGCGCGTTTTACCTCTGGATTTTGGGAAAGTCTGCAAGAAGCTATGGGAACTTCGCTCAAGATGAGTACTGCTTTTCACCCTCAGAAAGATGGACAAATCGAGCGTGTTAATCAGATAATGGAGGATATGCTTAGGGCTTGTGTTATCGATTTTGAAGAATCTTGGGAGACACACTTGCCGTTGGTTGAATTTGCCTATAACAACAGTTATCACACGAGTATCGGGATGGCTCCGTTCGAAGCATTGTACGGACGACCATGTCGTTCTCCTTTGTGTTGGGTAGAGGTTGGTGACACGGAGTTGTTGGGACCAGATTTGGTTAGAGAAACCAACGAGAAGATTTCTTTGGTCAAGGAAAGAATGAGGACCGCTCAGAGCCGGTGTAAGAGTTATGCTGATCGACGCCGGAAAGATTTGGAATTTATTATTGGAGATCACGTACTCCTTAAGGTTTCACCAACCCGAGGAGTGGTACGTTTTGGTCTCAAGAGAGGGAAACTAGCTCCGAGATTCATCGGACCGTTCGAGATTTTGGAGCGTGTCGGGAAAGTAGCATATCGACTGGCGCTACCACCGAAGATATCTGGGGTTCACAATGTATTCCATGTGAGTATGCTAAGGAAGTACATACGAGACCCCTCGCACGTGGTTAGTTATGACGATATTGAGACGAGTCATAACATTTCTTATAAGGAGAGACCTGTGAAGATCCTAGATCAGAGTATCAAGAAGTTGAGGAATAAGGACATTCCGTTGGTGAAGGTTTAGTGGAACCACCATGACGAGAATGAAGCCTCGTGGGAAGTTGAAGCTGATATGAGGAAGAAGTACCCGGAGTTGTTTCAGGACTAGTTAGTCTTGATTTCGGAGGCGAAATCCTGTTTAAGGGAGGAAGGGTGTAATAACCTGCATTTTCATTCATTTGTCTTGTCATATTTAAAATTAAATATACATTGTCTGCTTTTATTTTAATTTCAATTCTTATGTGTAAAATTTATTTCTTGATTGATCTCATAATTGAAATTACTTTTGGGGTCAAAATGCGATTTTTATAAAATTTGGCAATACCTGTGTTGAATTTCAAATCTGTATTTCCAAAACGGTGAAAATAAATTCTTTTAACTCAAACTGTATTTTTATAAAACCGGAAAATTATTTCTTTCAATAAAATGAATTTTCTGTATTTTTGTGATGAACACCGTGTCACGAAAATACCAGTTTAGGTTTAAAATTGTTCGCGCGGTGCTAAATTTCCACAGATTTTGGAAGTGACTGATTGGACAATTGCTTTATATCTAATTAATGTTGCTAATGATTTCCTTAGGCCTTGTTTGGCAATGCTTGTAGTGTGTGTATTCCTAATGCCATAAGCTTGAATTCCCAAACACATCTACATTGACCCCTATTAGCCTACATGACCTTTCACAATCTGGAGAGTTTAGTTATGCATCAGTATTTATGCTTATACGTATGTATATGTGCTGTTAATTTAGAGGGATTAAGGATTTGTTAACTCAATTAAGCTTGCTAAGTGAGTTCTTAATTTTGCTTGGTCTCCAAGTTCTTGTAGCTCTATATATACACACACAACTCACAGATTTTTTTTACACTACACATTCTGCACTTCAAGTTCAGAGATAAAAGAGAGAGCTTGAGAGTTCTTAGTTTCAGAATTTTAAGAGAGAGAAGCTTATCTCCATAGCCAAAGCTTGGAGAATTTCTTGTTTGATTGTCTTTCTCAACAATCTCTACTTCTCTAAACCTCAGTGAGTATTACTAACTCACTCAGAATGTAATCCATTCTTTAATTACTGAATTGTGTAGTTGCTTAAAGGAACACCATTGATGATTTCACGTTTAAAGTTCATAGCTTGAAAAACATGGATTTCCAAAACTTAACCAAAATCCATTTTTAGAGATGATTATGAAAGATTATATATCATATATACTATGTTTGAAGTTTTAGAGCCTAATTCATTCACATGAGAAAGTATATAAGAAAATTAGTTTTGTGATCTTTTAGTTTTTCATAAAATTCTTGAGTTATAGATTGATTCATGTTAAATTTGTTATGGATTCTTAATCCTCATTGAAAAACAAAGAGATTCATATATAATAAGGCCTAGTAACTTCCAGAATTGAAAATGGGTCAATTTGGACCCTGAAACTGAACACAGGGCATTCTCCACGAAGAAGATGAAGCCTCTGCTTCATCTCGCGCCACGATCGCGCGAGCGACCCATTGCGCGAGCGAGCTTCGTGTTTTCAGGTAGACAGAAAAGCTTTATATAGAAAATGAAAAATAGCCAGGTCGCGCGAGGTACCTTTCGCGCGAGCGACCCGCGCGCGCGATCTTCCTGTACTCTGGCAGAAAGGAAAGTTTTAATAAAGAAAAATGAAATTTGGGCAGGTCGCGCGAGCGCCCCGCGCGCGCGACTTCTGGCAGTTTCTAGTTTTTGTGTGTTTTTCGTATAAGGGACTGTTTGGATTAATTTTAAAGCACTGTTAAGGTTCTGTTTGGGAATTTTATTGAAACAGAATACCATTGGTTATGTTGGAAAGATTAAAACAATGTATTATGACTTATCAATCCCCCTGCGTACGTTGTTCCTTTAATTCGGCGAATTCCTTTATATTTAAATTCATGACATACATGTGGAGTCAGTGGTACATGCATGTGGGTGTCAGTCAGTGTGGAAAAGAGTAATGGTCAGTGTGGGAAGAGTATGAGTATGAGATTGAGATTGAGATTGTGTGGTGGACACTCCCTGGTTATGGTGTACCAAAGTGTGACGTGTTGAGATTGCGGTGAGAGTATCTTTGTAATACGACGGTGGAAAAATTGGACACTCCCTGGCGCCCATGGTAGCGTTAAAGTGTGTGACGCCGAACTCGGACATTCCCTGGCACCCATGGTAGTGCTAAAGTGTGACCTACGGACACTCCCTGATACCCGAGTCTAGATACTGCGTGAGGATTCCTCCGGTATTTGCATGGCGGTTTAGGTATTCAAAGTGTGAGGCATTGGACACTCCCTGGTACCCCGGACCAAAGTGTGAGGCAAACTGGACATTCCCTGGCACCCCGTTGCTAAAGTGTGACTACCTTAGTGTTTCAAAGATACTGGAGTGAGATAGTGGGTTGTTGTGTTTTGTCGAGAGAAAAGAGTCGGTAAGATGAGTGTGGTACAATGTCTCATACACGATCATTTGTTTTAAATGAATGAACGACTTTTAAATATATTCCCTGTTACTTTTATAATTGAAATCTTCCTATGATTAAACTGTTGTTTTAACAAAACTGGAAAAATGGAAAAAGGTAAGTGGGTATGTGTTACATTTAAAGTTATGTTTTTAATACTCACCAGCTTCTTGAAGCTGACGACGTTGATGCGTACTGGACATTCGTGTTCAGGCTTTACAGGTTATAATCAGGATGAATCTTATGACTATGCTAATTAAGAACGGCTGCTTTTGGGAGAGAAACTGTTATCATCATTGCATATTTTAAGTTATATGTTTTAAGTTTTAAACTGTATGTTTATAAGGATGACTGTAATAGATGATAAGTTATTGTTTTGTGTTAAGGCGGTCTGTGCCTTAGTTGACCCCGTATCGTAAGATGTAATAAGTTAGTAAAACTTTTGTAAGCCTTGATTGCTCTGCTCTGATTATTATTGTTTATTGTTGTTCGACGTTTGGGACGGAATCGATCCTTCAAACTGTCGCGACCTACGGGTCCATAAAGGAAATTAAACGCTTTCCTTATTTATGCTACGTCGGGGCGTGACAATTTGCCTCTCCGTGGCCACAGTAGTAATCTCGCTTTATAAGCTAACCAAATACTCTGGGTTCTCGGGACCTTGCCTTATGAATATCGTTGCCGATTTGCGAAACGGTTACTTTACTATCATTGGTTGTCGCGGCCGCAGCAGTAATCTCTCCTTACAGGCTAACCGTGTTTATTCATTTCTCGATTTCTTCATATCAACATGGTTACTTTGCTATTTTTGTGCCTCTCCGTGGCCATAGTAGCAATCATCGCCGACATGCGATCCTGTAATTCCATTTGACAGTACCGACTCAATATCTCAACTTTCGGACCTCCGCGGTCGACTACATATATTTCCAAATGCATACGGACTTGGTTTTCATGATCGTCCAACTCTATATCTGTACACGTCGAGTTAACGTTATGACACCGGCTCCTACGTGAGGTGTATCATGTGACATGCACGAGGTACAAGTTAATTAAACAGGTGCTATTCTTGAAATATAGTACGAGCTCTAAGCTCGTAGTGCTACACGTTAAAGCATGGTGTTAACTAGACTAATAATTATAATAAATCAAATAATAATAATAATAATAATAACGGAATACTATGTTTGGGGGACAACATGTTAACATAAGGTTAAACTTGAAATAAATAAATAAATAAATAATAACAACATTATTAACGAAATAATAATACGGACATTAATATGTTCGGGGTACAACATATTAAAGCATGATGTTTATTCAGAATAAATAATAATAATAATAATAACCGAATAATAATGATAATAATGTTATTCACGGAATAATGAGATGGACATAAATCTTCGGGGTACGTATGTTAAACATGAGATTTACTGGGCTATAATAATAATTAGCAATAATAATAATAATAATAACGGAAACACATAATACGGGCATTAGTCTGGTACCACTAGTTTAATCATGGTATCAACCAGAAAATAATAACAAGATAATAATAATAATAATAATAGACTGATAATACGGGCCTAGGTTAGGGACACCACATATTAAGCACAATATTTCTTAGAAATAATAATAAAATGAAGATAATACATGCATTAATCTTGTATACCAAGTGAGTTAGGAACTCACTGTATGGCCGGGGTCGCAGTGTGGCTCGGGGGCTAAGCTTTCTTTCCTCTTCTTCTCTCACTCTCGGCCAACTCTTTCTCCTTCTCTCACTCTTTTCTTTTATTTCTCTTACACTGACTTTGGGGTAACCATTGAAATGAGGGGGAGGGGTAGGGCATTTATAAAGGGAAAATGGTGGTTAATATATAAGTATATGTATGTATACTATACTATATAGCACACACAACCTACCACACCAACTCACACGCCACACCATTCACACAGACACACTACACCACATACATGCACTACACACACATATACTATGCATACACCACACAAGCATGCAATCATCACACACCTCATTACCACTCACACACGCCACACACAAACACAACATACACTCACTCATTGCTACACTCTTTCTCGGCTCGCTACACACACACATACCACATGTATATACTAGTGTGTAAGGAGGGTAGTTTGATGGGGTATGGTGGTGGAAGGGTGATGTGAGGGTGGAGTGTTGGGGTGGGATTAGTGGTTGGGAAGGGGGTATGGTGAGGTGATTGGTGTAGGAGGGGTTGTGTAAGGGGTGGGTGGGTATTTTCCCACAATTCAAGGGATTGTCACCAATGTAATTGATGCGATGCGTCTCGAATTGCGTGCACTCTTGGAGTACGTGCAACATAGGTATAATTACGGGTTCGCATGTAAATCTCAGTCTGGGTCTATGTCTATCAGTCCGGGTTCTACTATTTCTACGTCGATATAAATATTATAACTATACTATAAATAAAATTTAAATGATACTGGGAATTTAAAATGCGTATTAATATTACGAAATTTGAAAATAAGAAATACATTCTAACGAGTACATTCCGAAAAATAGAATTTACATAAATTAAATAAAAAAAATTTATAGGTATTACAATCTCTCCCATAAAGGGGTATCTCATAGCAAACTTCTCAGCCAAGCTTCCCTCACTAGTAGTAGCTAATGGTATCAATTCTGACTCTATCGTGGACTTAGCCAAAATAGTCTATTCATTAGACTTTTACCAAACTATACCCTAGTAACACAAAAAATATCTATTTACTGTGGCTTCAGACTCATCTGAAATGGTATTCCAATTAGCATCGGTATATCCTTTTAAGGATAGCGGAAAACCTCTCACAATGTAATTCGAAGTTTATAGTCATTTTCAGGTAACACATAACTTTCTCAATAATACTACAGTACTAAAAATATAGCCACTCATAACTTTGTAGTCTTCTATTAGGAAATAACAATTGTCATTATTGTAACTTTCAAGTACATTGGAAAAAAAAAATTATAGAAAAATACCTAAATTAATAGGTTTCTTCAAAAAAAAAAAAAAAAAACTCATAATTCTTCCAATTGTATTCCTGGTTTTGAAATTGCATACTTATTTCTCAAAATTTGGTTAAAAACATCCTTGTAAACCAAAAATTAAATTCTTTCAAATTTTTAAGTATCCTATACTTTTTCAAAAAATAATTTATTCCTTATCTCCAGGGTATACAATACATTTTTCAAAATTTAATTTCTTTCCAGAGGTGAAATTTTATTCCACTTTGCCAGTACCAAATCCTTGGTACTATGTGAATCACCAAGTGAAGTATTTTTCGTTCTCCATCGGAGAGTATCTCTTGTAACAGCTATAACTGTTACACATATGCCTAGAGGCTAGCTGTTAAACATATGCCTAGAGGAACTCAAATAAAAAATAAGTGAGAATAAAATTGTAGGCTTCCTCTATAATCACCAAAGTAGAATAAAAAATTAATGAAACATCTCTATCTATATAACATATCATAACACATACTCCATGTGTTCAAAATAAATGCATTTGTGACTTTCATTATTTAAAAAACTAATTGGAAAACAATAGTTTGATCAAAATTTCCAAATCATTGGTTGAGTGCCAGTTCTCAACCATTTAAAGAGTATATAAGTATACACACTTTATTCTTATCTTTAAACCCTCTAGTTTATCCAAATAAATTTCCTCTTATTCTCCATTTAAAAATATAGTTTAAACATCCATTTCACGAGCATGTAAATCACAAATAACAACAACTAATAAAATTCTAATGGACAATGCGTGTAAAAAGAGAATAGGTATCCAGAATGTCAATGCTTCCTTTTGAGTTAGCTTTAAGAGCCTTAGCTACTACAGTAGCTTCACACCTTTTAATAGAACCATTGGATTAAAAAAAATTTAAGGATCCATCTACTCCTTATCATGTGACATTCAAATGATAAATTCACAAGTTCACAAA
Source organism: Hydrangea macrophylla (assembly GCA_033977485.1). NCBI lineage: Eukaryota > Viridiplantae > Streptophyta > Magnoliopsida > Cornales > Hydrangeaceae > Hydrangea > Hydrangea macrophylla. The sequence goes on from CM066999.1 coordinate 112,971,556, forward strand.
ATGATTGAAAATAATATAAAACATCTTAACTTGAATGGCTTCTTTTCAAGAATAAGCCTTGAAGATGTAAGAGCATCCTTTAAATAATTCAGATCTTTTTTTTATAAAGAAAATGTAATACCCTGTATTTTTTTCATTGTACTTTTATATACCTTTTTAATATATAAATGAGATTCAGTGTGCTTGCCCTTACCTTTCTTGTATTTTCAGTTTCAATCAATCGAGCAAGCTTCGAGTGATCGAGAGTTTCATACTTCAATCGATCGAACCCACTTCGATCGCTTGAAACTCTGTCGACCTGAATTTATGACGTGTCCCCTTTTCTCAAGCGATCGAACCCATCGAACCCTGACCGACTTGTTCTCAATCGATTGAACCCACTTCGATCGATCGAACTTCGTATTTCCAGTTTAAGTGTTCTGCCACCTGCACCCTCTCCCTCCCTATATATGTGTGGTTTGTGTGCATGTTGGGAGTTGGCAACTAAGAGAGTTAGAGAGAGAGAGTTAGTTATATATATCATACATATATATATACACACCCGAATATATATATATATATATTATATACACACAAACTCACACACACATACTCTCAAGTCAGAGAGGAAGCAGACAGAAGGAAGAAGAAGCAGAGAAAGAAAGAGACAGAGAAGGAGAAAGAAAGATGAGAGAGAGGAGATCACTGCAAGATAACTCACGACCACCCCGAGCTCGCCGGCATCACCGTCGTTACCAGTGAGTGCCCATACTCATTCCATAGCATAGATACGTGTTTATATATGTATTTTGACAAGAAAGAACGGACCTTACGTGCGTAAATGGTCCAGTTCAGTTTGGGAAGAAAACCAACTCTCAATCGATCGAACTGCTTTCGAGCGATTGAACACAGACCGATCTCAATCGATCGAACCTAGTTCAATCGATCGAACATTATTTTGGTCAATCGATCGAACCGACTTAGATCGATCAAACCTAGCTTTACCTCAATCGATTGAAGTGAGTTCAATCGATCGAACCTAGTTCAATCGATCGAACATTATTTTGGTCAATCGATCGAACCGACTTAGATCGATCAAACCTAGCTTTACCTCAATCGATTGAAGTGAGTTCAATCGATCGAACTTGATAGAATGTTAAATGTTTAGTTTGTTTATATATGATGGACTCTTAACCTGTTTAGTATCATATGTTGATATTGGAAAGATGTATTGGAATAATACACATGTGGAATAATTGACTTCATACATTGAATAGTGGAAATAATTGTATAATGATGGTATAATGTTGTAAATCAGAATGAGAGGCCGATGTGTATAGTAGTGGGTCTATCGACCGAATAGGTAAATACTATTTATGATGGTGCGTATAAATGTGATCACGGGAATCGTACGATGTTGGGTACAAGATTTTAATGAGTTGTGATGGTTATATGCGTGGGAAAGGTGGGACTGCATGTTAGGCTTACGTGCGATAGAATTAGACTACGTGTCGGATTTAGGAAGGTTATGTGGTATGGGACTTTGTGTCAAGAGTAATACAGTGGGCAAGATGGCCAATATGTGTCAGGGCGTGTCGGCCAGTATGTGTTAGGGCATGATGGCCAGGGCATGGTGGTCAGAGGACATCGAGGCGTGTTGGCCGTAATGTATCGAGCGTGTTGGCTAGGCGTGTTGGCCGTAATGATTCGAGCGTGTTGGATAGGATGTATCTAGGTGTAATTGTCACACCCGTTCCAGAAATTGCCTGCTTTTAATATATGACATTGTGGTAACACATGGAAATATTAATGTTTATTAATATTGAGATGAGGTTGACAGTGGGTCAACGGTGAGATGTCAGAGAGGACATAGGAACATAGTATTTCATGTTGCATTGGCATGGTTAAATGACATTTACATGAATTAAATGTTATTTGAGATATCTGTTATTTCGTGAATAGTGAATTATACTGTGTAGTATAATTTTTGATAATTTTGATATTGTTATATATCGTTTTGAGAACTGTGGTGAGAACGTGAGTGACACGTTAAATAAAAAGGTAGGTGGTGTAGAGATTCCACATAATTTAGTTTTCGGACGTTATTTTTGGACCCAAACAAGACTTAGCCGGAAACTTCTGAAATTTATAATTTTCACTCGTAAAGTGATAAAATGGACGTGTACAAAGCTTCGAGAGTTAATTAGAAGTTTGAGAAACTTGCGGGGAGGTAAACATAATTTCCGAGAAGATTTTCTATAAATAGTGGAGGATAAGATTTCATTTCTCCAAAACTTTATAAATATCTAGAGAGAGAGGAGAGAGAAGGAAGATTGTTGCCACGAGCTTTGCGACAACAATCGGCGACCTTTCGCCCATCAGTTTTTCACCAAATTCAAGATTTGAACTCATGGAGGTAAGATCTACGTTTTGATACTACTTAGGTCGTGTTTGGCCAATTTATGTAAAAATCTTAATTCTAGACTTTTGGGAAAAACCCAGTAAAACTTGTAGGAATCGTCTCAAATTCGAAATTCGACGATTAATTAGCCCCCTAGACGATCCTTCAAAGTTTGAAGAGAATCGCACGAGGTATGAATTATAGATCTATGAAATATATGGATTTTCATGTTTTGAACATCAACTTTGATATCTTTAGATCCGGGCAAAATTCATGTATTAATTCGACCCATTAATTATGCACGTGAAATTATGTGAAAAGCACGTATAACTGTTTATGTGAACATGTTATGTGTCTACTTGGGTCAAAGGGGAGTTTGGTGCAAATTCATCCAGGGTAAGCTCCTCGAACCTTGAGGATTGAAATTTTGATTGTGATTGTGATGGAATTGGAATTTTGGTTGTGTCTGGATTGGAGGTGGGCCCAACCAGGACACGGCACCTGGTATAGAGGAAGGCCCAACCAGTGTACGAGATGCGTGGGAGAGGTGGGCCTCCTACGGCATTGACCGGATGAATGCGTACCATTCACCCTAGAGACTATTTCTATGTGTTTTAGATGCTTAAACCATGAATTGTCATATAAGCATAAATTTAGAATTGTGCACTCAGCATATAGCTGAGCAGTGGAGATGTACTCCATTGCAGGTAAGAAGAAAGACAAGAAGAAGCGTGAGGAGGGAGCCCGTTGAGGAACGCCGGGGAACCACATTTGTATATGGTTTTGTTTTAATCCTAAAACTTGTGTAAGGATTGGGAAATTGTAATATGTTGTAATAGAACCATGGATTAGTTTCGTAGTATGGTAATCTTGTAATTGAACGTCTGTAGTTATGTTTTAAATGTTGTAATTGGTGTTGGTCGTGGTTGTTTATGGATATTGGAGAAGTATGTGTTAGTATTATCATCACAGGGCTGCCCAGCAGGGAAGCAGTCGACTGGACCCTGGATCAGTCGACTGGATTCCGTGGGGTTTGGACACTGAAAGTGAATAGTGTCAAGACTAGTCGACTGGACCATTCTTCAATCGACTGGCTACTGTAAAATTTTGGCTACTGCTTCTAATAATGGTAAAACCAGTCGACTGGACTCCTTTACAAAAATGTGGGTTTTGGTTTCTGTAAGGCATAGTCGACTGGAAGGAATTCAGTCGACTGAAAGTTGAAGGCCTCAGTCGACTGAACCCCATCACAGTCGACTGGACCTCTGTTTTCAAAACTGGTTTCCCTTTGGACAGGTTCAATTGAACAAAACTTTTTATAACTCTGATTTTAAAGGATTTTAATAATGTTTTCCGCTGCTATTTGACTTTAATGGAACTGGATAAGCCTTGGTGGCGTGCCACGTGTCCTATTTCCACGCGTAGTGGGATGGGTCGTGACATTTATTGGTATCAGAGCAATAGGTAACAAAACTTTGGGAACGTTCGACAACGAGTGGAGTGTTGAGTGAATTGTCACATGTTCTAGATTGCATCCGCATATTGTAGAGATGTTTGATGCATATGGTATGTTGTTATACATACATGATTATGTTATTGTCATACATGCATAGTATTTATGCATTCGTGAAATCGGTTGAATCATACGGATGTAGAGTTGTATGATGAGATGACGTTATCATAAGTTATAATAGACCGCGTGTTGTGGCAAGAGGGAAAGATGATATTTTGCTAGTGATGAACAGTGGAATTTTTAAGCGAAAAGAAAATGGTTTTGATTGAATCGGTGGATGTTTTCAACGATAGTGACGAGTGTCCTTTGAGGAATCTAACCGAGAGCTGAGGTTGAATAGTGAACGCCAGAGGAGATTTCTGCATAGTCCACATAGAAAATGAAGGAAATTGTTCGTAGTGAAGTTTGGGATTGAGATTGATTAATAAGAGTTCTGTTTCAGACATTGGTTAATCATTGTGACGTAAGTGAATAAGCATGAACAGTTGGGTTTTGTGATAGAAAGATAGTCCAGCAATATGTATTGCTAGCGTATGGGGTCGGTGAGGAATCTCTCACCTTATCTTACGGTGTTAACCTCCAGTGTGATCGTATGGATTATCTTATGGTTTTATCTTATACGGTGTGTATTGGATAGTTGAAGAATCTTTCAACTTATTGTGCGGTATATGGGATGATTGGATGGTTGAGGAATTTCTCAACCTATCTTACGGTATGTGTTGGACGATTGAGGAATCTCTCAACCTATCTTGTGGTATGTATCGAAATTGGGAAATATCTCAACGAGTTATGAGTATTGTGGTTGTTGAGGAATCTATCAACTGAACCTGGTTTCAAATGTTCGTGTTACCATGGTGGATTCAGATGTAGTATAAAGGTTAGTAAGGAAGGCTACCAGATTGATTGTATAAGTGAAAAGTAGTATTTAAGGATTAACATAAGGTGAGGAATTAAGGACGGGAATGATAGAGTATGCTTTGACGGTTTGAAACTACAGTTAGTAGAAGTAACGGGTTTCAGTCAAGTATCAAAAATGGCACAGTATGAAGCGTTGTATGGGCATAAGTGTCAATCGCTGATTTGTGGGATCGAAGTTGGGGAAAAGAAAGATGTTAAGACCTAAGATGATACAGTTGACTACGGTAAGGGTAAAGCTAATCCAGGAGTGACTCTTAGAGAAGGCTCACCGTACTAAATATTCAATTCATCCAGGGAGTGACAAGATGTACCGGAATTTGCAAGAAAACTTTTGGTGGAGAGGTATGAAGCGAGAAGTTGCTAAGTTGTGTCGGAGTGTTCAGCATGTTAGCAAGTGAAGGCAGAGAGACAAGTACCAGCGGGGCTATTACAACCATTACCAGTGTCAAAGTGGAATGGGATGAGATCACGATGGATTTTGTTTCAGGATTTCCACGATCGTTTAATCAGAATGATATGATTTGGGTTATGGTTGATAAATAGACAAAATCAGCACATTATCTACCGATCAATACGACTAAACTTTCAGGGTTGGCGGAATTGTATGTGAAAGGGGTTGTAGGACTACACGGAGTTCCAACAGGGATTATATCGGATCGTGATAGTAGTTTTACACCAAAGTTTTGGGAAGTCTAAAGGAAGCCACGGGTACTAAACTGAGTTTCAGTACTACATTTCATCCTCAGATTGACGGACAGTCAGAAAGAACGATTCAGACATTGGAAGACATGCTTAAACTTTGAGTACTAGACTTTGGGTAAGTCAATATAGATTCAGAGGAGGAAATATAAATTGGAAAGACGAAGTTTTAATGAGTAAGTGAACAGAACCAGTAAGAATGGGAGGAAGACATGGTATTACGTTGAGTACATTATCGGATATAACAGTAGAAATGTAAAATGGTTGGAGGACAATGGAGGATACAATGAAATACGAACTCAGTGTCCTGGATTCCAACGAAGTTGGGGAGTTTTGAGAATGTCGAATTTCACCCTAAGAAAATTTTAAAGTGTTTAAAATGTTTTAAAATAAAACTTTCGTTGAGTAAGAAAATTTGTTTAAAATACTTGTGATTAGGTATCAAGTAGACCTTGGAAGACGGGTATCGTGGAAGGATATGGTATGCTTAGTGCTTGGGACATAATGGTGGTTGTCAAACGAATGAGTTCTATGTGGGCAGATTCTGAACTTAGGAATTTTAAAGGAGTTGGTGAAATGTCGTGTACCTAAATTTGGCTAATTGGAAGTTACGACTTTAAAGGAGTGGTCGTGAGTATTGTTTCAAAGGGAGCTCGACTTCGATTGAAGTATTGGGGTAACCTGAGGTAATGAATGATTTGAGGCTTGATCAATCAAGAACTTGATGAGATCTATAAAGTGTGAAGAACTTGAAAGATGACAGTTAGGAATCAGTTGACATTGGTGACCGGAGTGAGAATTTTACCTTGGGGTATTGTCGTGAAAGGTATGTAAATTGGAAGTCGATATGGAATTTATTGAACACAGTGAGGCTATAGTTTTTTGTGGGAAGATTTAATTACCGGCTTATCCTCAGATTGTATGTGGGGATTGTATTAATGCTATGAGCAATAGGTTATTCAGGAATAATGGATTGGAGACCTGGATAGCATAAATAAAGGACTAGAAAGTTAAATGGGAAATTGAGTCAGATTCAACTACGGTTAGGAAACATTGAATGTCGGAATGAGGTATGGTGCCTTGAGATGTTATACGAAGAATATACGCTTAGTGTGAACGGTTGTCAGGAACTTAGTAAGAGTTGAGATACAGAAGTGTGAGCGATATGGACTTGTGCAAAGGTGAAAGTGAAACATCAGCGACGTATAGAGTTGTAAACTACATAAATGGTAGTGGATCTACCTGGACTGATATAAGAATGGACTATATTGCAGTTGAGATCTTCGAAAGAAAAATAATTGACTCAAGATGTGTGTATGTTATATCAATAAAATGGATTGTGAATGGTCAAGGGTTGAGACAGGAACAAGATATGTTCTGAGCATGGGAATGTTGGGTTTGTGCCCTCAAACCATTACTTTATATAGGAGACATTGACATTTTAATATATGGATATCAACTTTACATTTTGTTATGTATGTTTCTTTCATGAGATGATTGTTATCCTTAAGTATCATAGTAAGTAATGTGTGTATGTATGAGATACATACAAGTGAGATACGAATTGCTATTCTTTGTTACTTAGAACATGTCACAGTGGATGTTGAGACTAGGATATCTCATCAGGTTTACACTGTAGCATGATTAACTACCATTGGATGGAGTGATCAATCTCAATCACTAGAGTGTAACTCTTAGTTAATATGCTAGTGCTTATAGTGCATTGACGGACCTGAGCTTTCCTATTGACACTCAAGGCTGTCAATCAGTCGATAGGAACTCATAACTTGTGTAAGGTACGTGTTCTCAATCTTGAGACGATTATGAACACAGACTGTGGATATGACTGCTTTGACTTACCAATCAGTGAGGTCTATAGAAGATCAACACCTGGGTATCTTGGGTGTGTCATATTCATAGGGTTGTGAACATATATTGTCAAGACAGAATCTACCCTCTGTTTCAGAGTAAGCATTCCCTTGAGAATGTCACCAAGTCGATTACTGAGTACTGCAGTCTTGTTGATAAGAGTTATCAACATGTTTGGTAATCATGAGAGGTGAATGGGACCCAAGGAATTCAAGAAGTAATCATGATTCAGGTTGACAGTAACAGTTATCCGACTACCTGAATATGATTATGAATGCTGAAGGTAGAAGGACATTAGTACAACATACAAGTCTAGTTATCGCTTCGGATATGTCCTTTTGCGTTGGAGTTCAGTTATCGTTTTATAGTGGAGTAAACGTTAACTGACCAGTTAGTTAGTTTGCTGATCAAAGAGTTTGGTCACGGTAATTAACAAACTGGTCTGAGCCAACAATTAAGAGCCTAGGAGGTCCCACTCTTAGCTCCGCCAGGATACTTGGAAAGACACATAGAAGGAAGTTGCCAAGACAAGTTCGATCGATCGAAGGATGTTCGATCGATTGAAGTCTTGGAAGTCTCGATCGATCGAGAATGGTTCGATCGATCTAAGGTTCGATCGATCGAAGGTCTTCGATCGCTCGATGTCTAGGTCGGTTCTGGGAATCTATAAATAGGGCAGCTGCGTTCTGAAAAAAAAGTTCGTCGTTTTGAACGTCAGAAGCTGCAAAAATTGTTTTAGAGCACCAAACCTTCTCCTTCCTCTCCACTAGGGTTCCCACCAACCCTAGTCCTTCCTGCGAGCATCCATAGGAGTCATAAGAGTGAAGGCCATCTAGTGGAAGCTGCTGGAAGTTCAAGAAAATCAGAATTGGGTTCAAGACACTAAGGTATAACTCTTGTCCCCTCTTGTGCGCATCTATGGAATTAACGAGTAGTAGATCCTGGGCTACCAATCAGTTATTATAACTGAATCTTTTCCGCTGCGCGTTTAAAATAATTTAAAACCTAATTTTTCCATCAGGGAATACTTGTTGATGAACTCTGTGGTAGGTGTATGACTGAGTAAGCCAATTTTGATTTACAATGTTATTCGTTACAAGGGATGTTAGGAGTAATTGTGTTGAGAAGGAGATGAAGTGTTATGAGTAATTTTAAATCAATTTGTTTAAAAAGAACAACATGGAAGAAATTTGTTTGACTTTGATGAAAGTTTTAAATCAAACTGTTAGGTGTGATTGACACGACTTGAAATGTGTGGTCTCTTAAAAAGTACGTCCAAGTGTAGACGGTCGTGTCGAGTTAAAACCGGTAAGACCGGGTCGTATCCCAAAGGACGGAGGAAAAGAACAGAAAGATCTAGATTGAGTCCTAAAGAAAAAATAAAAGATGATTTCTTTAAAAGATGGGAGTTCTAACGCTCCTACTAAGTTCGAGATTTTAATTAAAAGAATAAAAGTAAAGTAACAATTAAATAAAACAGAAATGAGCAATGCGGTTTAAGATTATAAATGAAAAAGATGTTGGGAACATGTGAGTTTTCATTGCACCAACCACTACCATGACTTAGAATTAACGCACAACTGGGGTTTCATCCTTCTAGTATTCCTTATTTCACAAAGGGATTAAGTGAAGCAATCCTAGTTACTAAGAATGTTAATTCAACATAACTAGTAATTGAATTCCTTTACTTGCTATGAAAAACTGAAATAAAATCCAATTAAAACTATGAACTACAACTAACAAATTGAGTATAGGATATTCAATATGTTCGTCATACATGTTCATTGAGTTAATTAGCCGAAAGAGCTCATATTTCAAAATCAGTTTGCAATTTGAACTTAAAAGATCAATTTGGACTTAGTTTCTGAAATAGAAGTTACTGGAATACTGAAAGGATTCTGCCCAAGACATCTTCATTCCAATCGATTGATATGGGTGGCAATCGATTGGTATGAAATGACTCCCAATCGATTGGCAAATGTACCAATCGATTGGCTTAGAAATCTATGGAAATCGATTGGGTTCTGTTTCCAATCGATTGCCATTGATTTTTTTACAGAATCATGGCAGTGGCTGGGAACAACGTTTCTTCACATTATTCCCAACCAGGGCTCTAAGCTAGCATATTTAAAACTCTTTTAATGAAAATTAAGTGAAGTATGGAGGCAAACATAAACATAGATTACACAATGAAACCAACAATTTCAAAATCAAATCAAAATCAAACTACAACTAACACAGATTTACAATCAAAGTCTAAGCAATAAAACAAAAAGAATAAACCTGAACTTAAGACTGAATTCGAAACAAAAATATCCTCTAACTTGACCTTGCTTAAACGAAAATGGAAGAAATCCCTACAAAACAAAGGAAATGTGAGCCAACCCTTGACTCCTCTCACTCTCCTCTCTTTATACTGTAATGTCCACGAGCTGAAGGTGTCTAGGTTCACAATGTAACTGCTGGTCGTCCTCATTAACTCTGATAGCTGAGAATCTGCTCCATTAAAGAGATTTGACTTCTAGATTTTACCAATCGATTGTTAACTGATCCCAATCGATTGGCAATAATACCAATCGATTGGTATTATTACCAATCGATTGGTTTTTATTTCAGAAAAGCAATCGATTGCTATCATGGCAATCGATTGATATTTAGATTTCAATTTTGACTTGGTCTCTTTGTTTCTTGAGCTATCTCTTTTATCCTTGTTATACATTTCAACTTCAGAACCTGCATTCAGAGAACCAAACACAACAACATACCATGGAAAGCACATCATTGTGTAAAGAGATGAATTAAAACACAAGTGCAGGTAAAACTAGAGATAGAGGGTTAAATTTAACCAATTTTTCTCTTTATCGGACCAATATTCTACAAATATCAGCCCTCATCACGACCCCCAACTAGCGCGTTGCTAGTCTCTAGCAAAGAAGTGGAATTCGAACAAACTAAGATGAAGAACAACCAACGTTACAATTTTATTGAACTAAAACAAAAGGAAAATTCCTAATTCACTTTCGCAGGAATCGCGGTTGCATTTAGCATATGCAACAAGCATTTGAACCCCTAGGTCTTCCCTAGCGGATAGGGGTGTTCAAAAAACCGCCCGAACCGAATGGCCCGACCGAAACCGACCAAACCGAACCGAAATTCTCAGTGATTTGGTGTGTTGGTCGGTGATCGGTGGTAGCTATTGAGAAAACCGAAACTTCGGTCGGCGCACGGTTTGTGCTTGTAAGGGACCGACCCCGACCGAAACCGACCGAAGCTTCTAGACTATAAATACTTAAATTATTAATTTCACATATCATGATATCAGACATTCAGACCTAACGTTCTCTCTCTATTCTCTCAGTTTCTCTCTCCTCTCCCTTATCTCTCTATGCGATTTAGGGTTTGAAACACTAACGTTTCTGCCGCCTCCACCATTAGCTACCATCGCCTCCACCCTCACCCACCCACCACTGCCTCTACCTTCACCCACCATCGTCTTCACCTCTCGGTCTCTCTATCTTAGTCTCGACCTCCAGATCTCTCCAAGTAGAAGGAAAGGAAACAAAATCGTCGCCGTCGCCATGCTCAGGCTTGTCACCGCCGCGATGCTCATGCCCCTAGCGGCCTCGCCTCTTCTCCCTATCCTTCACGACCACTCCGTCAGCGCCGTCAACCACCGTCAGCGACTCAACGTCGTCACGGCCTCACCGTCACAGAATCGAGCCCTTGGGAGTTAGAAAGGTAAGCCTCTCTCTCTCTCTCTCTCTCTCTCTCTCTCTCTCTCTCTCTCTCAGATTTGTTGAATATGTATGTTGAATATGTTTTTGCTGTTAGGTCTTGAATTTTTTGGATGAATAAAATGGGTTTTGGTTCTTGATTTTTGGATGCTTTTGACTTTTGGGTCTGTGAATATGGCTTAATTTCCTTAGGATTTTAGTCCCAAAATGGAATTTTTTTTATTGAGATTCTGATTTTTTTTTCTTGGTGTAATTTGAGATTCTGTTAAGCCATCCCCGAATCACCCCGACCACCCCGACCGAAACCGACAAAACCGAAACCGACTGAAACCGAAACTGATTTGGTCAGTTTCGGTGTTTGATTCTGCTACCCCGATGACTTCGGTTTGGTTGACAAAGTACTCCAATCCCGACCGAAACCGACCGATGTACACCCCTACTAGCGGACGAGTTGTGTCTCGTGAGGGTTTTCAGAGAATTTACCCACAAAATTCAAGTGTTCAGCATTCAACTAATCAAAGAATCTCAATCTCTCCTTTACGCTAAAACATCATGCTCAAAAAGACATGGATTCCTTTATCATACCATGGAAATAAACAACATGTTACAAAGTAACTATTCAAGTCAAAACTACATCCACAGCCTTTAGATATCCTTGTGTGTGTGTGTGGAGTTAACAACTACGATTGAAATCTTTATCTCAGAATTATTTAGATTGACATGTTCAAGATTTCATAATTTCAACTCAAGTCTCACACAGTTTACGCTCAAGATAAAATCACTCTGAAACTGGCGTAAAAATTTTGCACTCATGGTATGAAGCTCAAATGATAAAATGTAGAGACAATCAAGCATGCTTACATACTAGACACTAAAGAACACTTATTTTGAGGTGCGTGAGTCTCATGAATAGAATGCCAATTACTACAGGAGCGATCTACTGTGGAAAACTCATTTCATACTCGAGATTTATTAAAGTTATCTAGAATCCTTAGGACTTGTGACAAAAATATGAAGAAAGGTTAAAGATGGTAAAATGTGATAATGGGTTCAAGCATATGACATGGTAATATCAAACTTCACTTCACACTTTTTATTTATCTAATCTCCAATTTCTTTTATTTCTTCATTTCCACTGATTCTCCATTTTTTTATTTTTTTTTATTTTTTGCTTCTTCTTTTCCTCCTTTAGCTATTCACACAAAACCGTCACATGCTCGACTATAAATATATGATTTTAGGTAGAAGTATTGATTTGTGATAGGTAAGTGGGAATTTGGACTTTCTCGGGCGGTGAGGTGAGAAATCGATGGCCTAAATCATCTTCTAAACACTTTAACTTATCTCGAGCATTTCATGAGTTTTAGATTAGTAAATCCTGAACGTTCTCCTGAAGCATTAGCCAAATGAAACAAGAATGAGACTCGCAACGAGATAATAACGCATTTTGAGAAATGACACGAGTTTTTGTGATTAACCCTCAGAATAAAAGAACGGCTCGAAACTCACTAGGGTTTAAAGTTTTACTATTAATCTAATCACATGACAATCGTATTTCACTCCAATTTAAAAATTCTATCGTGATTGTCAACTCGTGCAAATATTTTCAGGATATATTCTTGCTATGGACGGAAAACCAGATTAGTGACAAAGTAACATGTAATCGAGATCCATAATATGACAAGAAAGACATGAATGCATCATAATGATATTAGCTAGGAGAAACGAGGTTTTGAAAGTTAGAAGCTTAACAACATCATCATCATTCAATTTTTTTTTTTAAAGACATGTATATATATATATATATTTTTTTAATTTTTTTTTAACTGAAAGAAAACTAAACAAACATGGAAATTCTAATATTAAAACAGGTGTGCATTTTAAATTCAAGAATACACAGGTGAATATCTACTCCCTACCCCCAACTGAAATCGACATTGTCCACAATGGAAGTATTTCAATTAGAAGATATCACCTGATTCACGCATTTCAGTACACATCCGCAAATTCACCTGGTTCGATAAACCAATCTCCACAAACAACCAAGATCAAAAATTCATGGATAATAATCGAGAGTACAGACAAAGGAAACACAATCCATGAGCAAACAGAACTATCTGTATAGTAATATCAAAAGTCTAATGCAGTCCATGTACAGATATAAAACCAAAAATCATCATCCAATCCCAAATATCCAACCAAAATAAAATATCCACAAATCCAAACAAATAAACACAAAGGAGCTAAACTAAGATAAAGTAAAACCAAAATGCTCAAACGCTCCTCAATCTCAATCCTGAGGCTCCAAAGATGGTGGATCACTAGAAGTCGTAGGCACATCATCAAGAGAAGGATCAGCAACCTCACTGTCACCCTCAGTAGCTATCCCAGTCTGAATGCCAGCTGCCGGGTCACTCGCAACCGGCATGGGAGCAACAGCTGGAGGTGGTGGCGGCGCGGGCATCTCGGATAAAATATGAGCCGAAGGTGCTGATGCTGGATCAGAAGAAGGGGCGACAGACGGAGGTGGAGCTGATGCTGATCGCAGAGACTACTTAATACCTAATAACATCAAAATCTGCTCTGATACGCCCAAAATTGGCTCTATCTTATGACTGAGCGGTTCAAATCAGCAGCTAGTCCATGCCCCGGGCAAATCATGCACAACTCCTCAGAAGCATCAGCCCGAGCGGTTTAGTCTACTCATCATCCCGAGCGGTTCATTCGTGACCCGACCAACAGGTCGGGAAAAGCGCACAGGTACATCCCACCGTGAGAACAGCTCATCTGGGCCCACAGGCGTGATCCCGAGCATTACGTGCAGTTTCCTACTCAAGCTAGAAGACTAATGGAAAGTGCACACTATTTCCTAATCCAATTAGGAAATCCCAATAATTAATGTTAATCTATATCAATAGGATTATATTTCCTTATCCATATATGAGTAGGTCTCTTACATCTATAAAAGAGACCTCTCACCCCCCCCCCCCCATTGAAGGGGCCGCCAATTCTGTAGTCTACACAGCGCCTCTATAATTCACCATTATACGCATATACCCGGCCGGTATTACTGGTAGTGCCGCCCCTCTTTGTTGGCTCACCAGGCCCGCCGGTGATCTGCTAGTGAACGTGCTCAGACACACCCGTGGACGTAGGTACCTTCATTAACAGGGCCAAACCACATACAAAAAATAGTCTCTCATTCTCTTTCTCTCCTAAAATTGCTCTACTTTATTCTTACCAATTTTTGGCATCATCATGCTCCATTAAAGAGATTTGACTTCCAGATTTTACCAATCGATTGGTAACTGATCCCAATCGATTGGCAATAATACCAATCGATTGGTATTATTACCAATCGATTGGTTTTTATTTCAGAAAAGCAATCGATTGTTATCATGGCAATCGATTGATATTTAGATTTCAATTTTGACTTGGTCTCTTTGTTTCTTGAGCTATCTCTTTTATCCTTGTTATACATTTCAACTTCAGAACCTGCATTCAGAGAACCAAACACAACAACATACCATGGAAAGCACATCATTGTGTAAAGAGATGAATTAAAACACAAGTGCAGGTAAAACTAGAGATAGAGGGTTAAATTCAACCAATTTTTCTCTTTATCGGACCAATATTCTACAAATATCAGCTCTCATCAGTGATCTTCTATCTCAATCGACAGTAGTTCGGGTGCAGACTTTGGAGAGCTAAATGATGAATATGTTTGACCTCATTGTGGGTGATTTGGGACGTTATATAAGCTCGAAATCTGAATGGTATCTGATGAGGCACGTGTTATTGAAAGTATAGTACGGGATTGGTTAAATTGAAACGAAATGATAAGTATTATGAAAAATAGAGAGGATAAGTGCGACACACCACCGACTAAGTGATATTCATTGAACTGATGTTAATGTGATATGGCGTTCTGGGGAAAAAGAGTATAATTCGATAAGAAATGGGAAGTCGTTAGAAAACACATTATCGTTCTACAAGTATCTTGTGATTAATAGGATGAGGGATCGAATCTATAGTGCGAAACAGTTTATTGAAGCGTTGGCTTATCGACTGGGTATATGTATAAGTTAGTGCTTGATTTTGGTGCACTTCGAGATGAAGAATCGTGTATGATTGTGCACCAGCTAAGACGTGTTGTCAACGACTTTTAGTCAAAAAGCAAGATAGATGAATGAGAGATGAATGGTTGTATTGGGTTTGAGTAATGTGATGAAACTTTTGAGTTTCGAAAGTGAAATGTGACAAGTAAAATAAAGATATATGGGAATTGACGTTGTGACATCGCGATGGGATTGAATGTCAGGTCTGATTATGGAGTAGGTTCTACTCAGGTATCGATGTTCTTATTTATCGAGATGCTTCGGGGTATTGCTAGGATTCTGTTTGAATCTTCTATCAGATTGAGACTGGGACTCTGAGGATTTATTTTCCTTAAGAGCCTGAGGATTTATTTTCCTCATGAGACTGTGATTCCTCAGTAAAGTGGTTGGTCTGTGTATGAGGTAAATATTGGAAATACTTGTGGAAAGTCTTGGCGACTTGAGAAGATGGTATAAGTTTGGGGACAAACTTCCTTTTTGGAGGGGAGAGTTGTCACACCTGTTCCAGAAATTGCCTGCTTTAAAAATATGACATTGTGGTAACACGTGGAAATATTAATGTGTATTAATATTGAGATGAGGTTGACTGTGGGTCAACGGTGAGGTGTCAGAGAGGACACAGGAACATAGTATTTCATGTTGCATTGGCATGGTTAAATGACATTTACATGAATTAAATGTTATTTGAGATATCTGTTATTTTGTGAATAGTGAATTATACAGTGTAGTATAATTTCTGGTAATTTTGATATTGTTATATATCGTTTTGAGAACTGTGGTGAGAACGTGAGTGACACGTTAAATAAAAAGGTAGGTGGTGTAGAGATTCCACATAATTTAGTTTTCAGACGTTATTTTTGGACCCAAACGAGACTTAGTCGAAAACTTCTGAAATTTATAATTTTCACTCGTAAAGTGATAAAATGGACGTGTGTAAAGTTTCGAGAGTTAATTAGAAGTTTGAGAAACTTGCGGGGAGGTAAACACAATTTTCGAGAAGATTTTCTATAAATAGTGGAGGATAAGATTTCATTTCTCCAAAACTTTATAAATATCTAGAGAGAGAGGAGAGAGAAGGGAGATTGTTGTCACGGGCTTTGCGACGACGATCGGCGACCTTTCGTCCATCAGTTTTTCACCAAATTCAAGATTTGAACTCGTGGAGGTAAGATCTACGTTTTGATACTACTTAGGCCGTGTTTGGCCAATTTTTGTAAAAATCTTAATTCTAGACTTTTGGGAAAAACCCAGTAAAACTTGTAGGAATCGTCTCAAATTCGAAATTCGACGATTAATTAGCCCCCTAGACAATCCTTCAAAGTTTGAAGAGAATCGCACGAGGTATGAATTCTAGATCTATGAAATATATGGATTTTCATGTTTTGAACATCAACTTTGATATCTTTAGATCCGGGCAAAATTCATGTATTAATTAGGCCCATTAATTATGCACGTGAAATTATATGAAAAGCACGTATAACTGTTTATATGAGCATGTTATGTGTCTACTTGGGTCAAAGGGGAGTTTGGTGCAAATTCATCCAGGGTAAGCTCCTCGAACCTTGAGGATTGGAATTTTGATTGTGATTGTGATGGAATTGGAATTTCGGTTGTATCTGGATTGGAGGTGGGCCCAACCAGGACACGGTACCTGGTATAGAGGAAGGCCCAACCAGTGTACGAGATGCGTGGGAGAGGTGGGCCCCCTACGGCATTGACCGGATGAATGCGTACCATTCACCCTAGAGACTATTTCTATGTGTTTTAGATGCTTAAACCATGAACTGTCATATAAGCATACATTTAGAATTGTGCACTCAGCATATAGCTGAGCAAGGGAGATGTACTCCATTGCAGGTAAGAAGAAAGACAAGAAGAAGCGTGAGGAGGGAGGCCGTTGAGGAACGCCGGGGAACCACATTTTATATGGTTTTGTTTTAATCCTAGAACTTGTGTAAGGATTGGGAAATTGTAATATGTTGTAATAGAACCATGGATTAGTTTCGTAGTATGGTAATCTTGTAATTGAACGTCTGTAGTTATGTTTTAAATGTTGTAATTGGTGTTGGTCGTGGTTGTTTGTGGATATTGGAGAAGCATGTGTTAGTATTATCATCACAGGGCTGCCCAGCAGGGAAGCAGTCGACTGGACCCTGGATCAGTCGACTGGATTTCGTGGGGTTTGGACACTGAAAGTGAATAGTGTCAAGACCAGTCGACTGGACCATTCTTCAGTCGACTGGCTACTGTAGAATTTTGGCTACTGCTTCTAATAATGGTAAAACCAGTCGACTGGGTCCCCAGATCAGTCGACTGGACTCCTTTACGAAAATGTGGGTTTTGGTTTCTGTAAGGCACAGTCGACTAGAAGGAATTCACTCGACTGAAAGTTGAAGGCCTCAGTCGACTGAACCCTATCACAGTCGACTGGACCTCTGTTTTCAAAACTGGTTTCCCTTTGGACAGGTTCAATTGAACAAAACTTTTTATAACTCTGATTTTAAGAATTTTATTAATGTTTTCCGCTGCTATTTGACTTTAATGGAACTGGATAAGCCTTGGTGGCATGCCACGTGTCCTATTTCCACGCGTTGTAGGATGGGTCGTGACAGTAATGGCCGTGATGAATTGGGTGTAATGTATTGGGCGTGTTGACTGGAATGATGTGTTGATTAGAAATGGTGACTTCGTGTCGAAATAACATATTATGTGATATGGGACTACGTGTCTGGTTAACATGTAAGAGATTTGGGAATTCATGTCGGGTTGCTAAGATGTGATGTATTGGGCTAAGTTCCAGGTTAGAAAGGAGATGTAAGAGATATAAGGCTACATGAGAGATATGGATCCAAGTATCTATGTTATACTTGGGATTGGATGGGATGACGTCCGCTGATATATATTGAGTTGATACATACACGAGAATGAACGACTAGACAATTCTTTAGTATTGTTGTGTTATTTATATACTGCATATCTGTAGATACTCTGTATGTATACTCACTCAACTTCCGTAGCTGACAGCGTTTTATGCTGCTGGATATTCTACGTCCATCTGGCCAAGGTTATGAGTATGCAGGAGATGCATACATGCATAGAGGCCACGAGGATGAGTCCTACGATGACGAAGGCTATGCTGGTGCCGACAACTATTCATGCTGAAGACTTGGAGCTTACTGTGATAGTTTATGCTTATGTTTTAAGATATTACTGTAACAGTTACGTTTATAAGTGGCGTATGTTGCCGTGATACTTTACTTATGTTTTTGTAGATACTTATGGATTGTAATAGTTAGTATTGACCTTTACATATGTTGAACTTAGATATCCAAATGCGTCATTTGATTATTAATTTGATGATTAGACTTTGGTCTGGACAATATGGTGACTTTCAACGGTCATGGCCTACGGGTTTAAAAAGGAATTTATTTTCTCTATTTTTGCTACTGCGGGGCGTGACAGAAAATAAAAAATCACTCCCAAAGTCTTTTTAGCACTTAGCTTACTTACTCTTTCATGGTCCAAATTCTGTGCAAAGATCTCTATCATGCACTTTAAACTCAATATAATAGATTGGACAAAAAAAATAGAAGGTTGAGAACCCCCACTATTCCTCAATTTTAAAAAGTAACACATGTTCATAAAAATTGGCATCAGTAAACTCAAGTCGTCATATCAATTTTTATATCTAAAATTCTATTAATAGACTTAATAGAATATCCGTAGATACTCTGTATGTATACTCACTTAACTTCCGTAGCTGGCGGCATTTTATGCTGCTGGATATTCTACGTCCATCTGGCCAAGGTTATGAGTATACAGGAGATGCATACATGGATAGAGGCTGCGAGGATGAGGCCTATGATGACGGAGGCTATGCTGGTGCTGACTACTATGCAAGCTGAAAACTTGGAGCTTGCTGTAATAGTTTATGTTTGTGTTTTAAGAGATTGCTGTAACAGTCATGTTTAAAACCGACGTATATTGCCGTGATACTTTACTTATGTTTTTGCAGATACTTATGGATTGTAATAGTTAGTATCGACCTTTACATATGTTGAACATAGATATCCAAATGCGTCGTTTGAGTATTACTCTGATGATTAGACTTTGGTCATGGACAATATGGTGACTTTCAATGGTCATGGCCTACGGGTCCAAAAAGGAATTTATTTTCTCTATTTTTGCTACTGCGGGGTGTGACAAAAAATAAAAAATCACTCCCGAAGTCTTTTTAGCACTTAGCTTACTTACTCTTTCATGGTCCAAATTATGTACAAAGATCTCTATCATGCACTTTAAACTCAATATAATAGATTGGACAAAAAAAATAAGAGGTTGAGAACCCCCACTATTCCTAAATTTTAAAAAGTAACACATGCTCATAAAAATTGGCATCAGTAGACTCAAAAGTCGTCATATCAATTTTTATATCTAAAACTCTATTAATAGACTTAATAGAATATCTGTAGATACTCTGTATGTATACTTACTCAGCTTCCGTAACTGACAGCAGTTTATGCTGCTGGATATTCTACGCCCATCTGGCCAAGGTTATGAGTATGCAGGAGATGCATACATGGATAGAGGCTAGAGGATGGGGCCTACGATGACAGAGGCTATGCTGGTGCTGACTACTATGCAAGTTGAAGACTTGGAGCTTGCTGTGATAGTTTATGTTTATGTTTTAAGAGATTATTGTAACAATTACATTTATAACCGACGTATGTTGCTGTGATACTTTACTTATGTTTTTGTAAATACTTATGGATTGTAATAGTTAGTATCGACCTTTACATATATTGAACTTAGATATCCACATGTGTCGTTTGATTATTACTCTGATGATTAGACTTTGGTCATGGACAATATGGTGACTTTCAACGGTCATGGCTTACGGATCCAAAAAGGAATTTATTTTTTCTATTTTTACTACTGCGGGGCCGTGACAGAAAATAAAAAATCACTCCCAAAGTCTTTTTAGCACTTAGCTTAATTACTCTTTCATGGTCCAATTTCTGTGCAAAGATCTCTATCATGCACTTTAAACTCAATATAATAGATTGGAAAAAAAAAAATAGGAGTTTGAGAACCCCCACTATTCCTCAATTTTAAAAAGTAACACATGCTTATAAAAATTAGCATCAGTAGACTCAAAAGTCGTCATATTAATTTTTATATCTAAAATTCTATTAATAGACTTAACAGTCGAATAGATTTTTATGTCCAAAAAATCTACTAACTTTACTGTAAAATCCATCTCCCAAAATAGCATGGTCTATGCCTTTACTAGCAAATTCCTTAGGATTAAAAGTCATATCATAAACCAAATTACCCAATATTCAAAAAAATAAGGGTAAATTGCATTTTGTACCCTTAAACTATACCATGTTTTGCACTTTGGTCCCTAAACTATCATTTTTCGCATTTTGGTCCCTCAACTATCATTTTGTGGCAGTTTGCCCCCTCCCTCACTTTTAGCGTCACTTTTGGTGTCACTAAAAAGTGATTTTTTTCGTCACTAAAAGTGAAGGAGGGGGCAAACTGCCACAAAATGATAGTTGAAGGACCAAAATGCGAAAAATGATACAAAACATGGTATAGTTTAAGGGTGCAAAATGCAATTTACCCAAAAAATAATAATATTAGTTTTTTTTCAATATTCAAAAGTGTAATTTTTTATTCATTTTTTATAGAGTGGGGTACTATATTAAAATAAACATGCAGTTTAGTCATCTTTTCCCAAATATTATAAAAATCATATCAATTGGAACTCGAATGAACAAAACATTACAAGCTAAAGTTATTGGGACAAAATAGTCAACAAGTTCACGCGAACCGACCACACTGAATAATCTCTATCCATACTCACAATTAGGGATGGCAACGGGGCGGGTATGGGACGGGGCCCTCATACCCCGCCCCCGCCCCGCTTCAGTAAACCCCGCCCCCGCCCCGCCCCGCCCCGATTATGTTTTTTTTTTTTTTTTTTTTGGGTACACAAATTGAAAAAGCAATTTTTTTAATGCATTTTTTTCTCTAATAGTGCAGTTTTTTTTTTAACTTACCCAATTAGTTCCTTAATAGTGCAGTTTTTTTTTTAAATGGTAATACACATAACTATTGAGGGGTAAAAATATAAATACAAGTATATTCGGGGCGGGGGCGGGTTTTTTGACCCTACCCCAACCCCGACCCGACCCCGACCCGGGTTTTGAAAACCTCCCCCATACCCGCCCCTAACCCTATTAAGCTCCCCCCATACCCTACCTATTAGGGGCGGGGCGGGGCGGGGAACCCGAAAAACCCACCCCATTGCCATCCCTACTCACAATGCTATCACCCCCTAGCTGTACTATTATTATATAATATAATATAATATATGTTACATTAATTTGGACTCACAGCACGCGTGGTGCGACCCTAATATTTTTACAAACTGATAATAACTACTTACAACCAATAAAAGACTATGACTGTTAAAAGTTTCAAATAGTCATCTAAGAAAACATTTATGTCCGTGGTAATACACAATAAAGCTTTTATTTATTTATTTATTATTATTATTTTTTAATTAGTGAAACATATTTTATTAAATGAACAAAGTCCAAAATTGAGTACAACAAGGCAAATGCATCACCATTTGCCAAAATCAACACTTGAAACAAAAGCAAAACATGGTCTAGCGTTCAAGATTCTCATCACCATTTGCTAAATGCTTCCTCAACGCAATATGAGTAATACCACTTACTTTGGTTTCAATAAAAAAAGCCACGTTGTAATATCTCTATACACTCATATAACATTATGGTCTAGCACTACTATGGTGTTTCTCCATATCTCATTTCTAAGGAAATTTATCCATTTTCACCAGAATAAAAACGTATATATACATGCACAGACATGAATATATACTCATATGTAGATAAAGAAAATATAATGCAAATCATGAGCATTCATACTTGTATCTACATGCACATAAATGGTCACGAGGCTAAACTCAAGACTTTAAAAAATAATAATTTTAACATAAAAATTATTTTCTAGCTAGTATGTGACTTTAATATGACCCACATCAAAATCTTCAGGTCCAACTGATTTTTTGAAAAATACACAAAAAAAACAATTTCTTTAAAAGTGAGAAAAATAACTTTTTCCATCTCCAACTCTTCAATTGAAGATTCTCAAATAAAAATGGCATATTGAGATCTGGGGACTAAGTGGTTGCTCTAAAAATTATAGCAGAATGAGACGTCTTAAAAATGTTGGAACAAGTAAATAAATTGGAACAAAATTATCGGATCAGTAGCCTCTTTAACGAATCATGGGCCGAGTCGCGGATCTCACTCTCTTTAAGACGTTTCGCGGCTCTGCACAAAGTGTGCAAGCAGTTCGTACTTGCCACGTCGTCTCCAGGATAAAACAGCCCAGAATTACCTCTATCTCAGTTTCTCTTACACATCGAGAAACTGATATACTAAACACCCTTTCTAATATAGTTGCTCGATAACCATTTATTATTATTATTATTATTATTATATATATTTTTGTAGAAATTCATTCTTGAGAATATAAGTCATTGACATCAAACAGAAACAATGCATCTTCAAAAGGTTTCGCCAAAACATTATTTTTTTCCTATTGGTTGATCAATCAGTCAAATGGACACATATGTATGTGTCTATATATACACATACGTACACTATTACGTAGTATGTGCTAGAAAAATTAAGTTGTTGGGTGTTAGTACTATTAAAGTCTCTTTCTACCCGTTTTTTCCAAGCAAAAAACTGCTAAACCAAATTAATGTATATACATATTTATCTCCAAGATGTAAAGTTCAACTATTTTATTAAAATATTCCAACACTCTCGATAGGCACATCTTTTGAATTGTGTCCCAAAAATTGTGTGAATGCTTGTGTCCTAAATATTATTCTTCTTTGTCATGGTTTCTTTTTATGTTTTGTACTTTTTTTTGGGTTAAGTACATTTTACACCCTTGTAGTTTGTCACTTGTGTCAGTTTGGTCTCTGTAATTTAGCAAATGTCACTTTAGTCCATATAGTTTTATAACTGTGTGAAACAAGTCTAATAAGTCTTTTAGTGACGAATAATTTTGTCACTGAAAGTAAAAAAATGTGTCACAAAAAGTGGTTGAGGGACTAAAATGACACAATTATAAAATTACAGGAACAAAAATAACATTTTCTAAACTACAAGGATCAAATTGACACAAATGGCAAGCTAAGAGGGTGTTAAATGTAGTTAAAGCCTTTTTTTATTAGCCAAATTGGGTGATGTTTGCGATGAATTTAATCCAGCCAATGAGAAAGTGCCACGAGAGATGTGACATGGCAAGACAGTTAGCAGAATGGATAGTAATGCGGGAGCAGTTATTGGCAGTTTGCCACTTTACTCTGTTTAAACAGACAACTGCTAAGGGACACGTGCTGATCATTGAAGGTTAACTGAAGAACAGGAGTCAACTCAAGACGATGCCACGTACATTAGTAGTTACCAGTTTGAAAAGAGAAGGGAACATTCAAACAAGATTGTTGTGAAGCCTCGATGATTATAAATAGAAGAAGTCTGTGATCAAGGGGGGGATCTCTGGATCAACATCAATCAATACACTTCTATTCCTTTTTCAAATATTGTACTTAAACCAATAGTTTCGAATTAGAAACACATTCGAAGTTATCTTCAAGGTTAGATTGTAGTTAATTTTTCTTAATAAAATAGTTTGTTATTTTACTATTTCTTTTTACTTTACTGTTCATCCATATGAGTAGTTATACATTACTTAGTTCAAAGTTCTTCAATTAGTCATATCTTTACACGATAAAAGTCTTTGTTAAGGCATCCAATGTCACCACAATCTCCTTGGTGAGGCGCAGTTTGGATATTTATTACATCACATACATTGGCAATTTGCTTGCTTGACACGCTCCCACTTACATAATTCCACATTTATCCTTAGAAGAATTTTCCAACCAAGCAAGTGGTATAAGTTATTCACTCTAAAACGTGATGATAAGGAGATTGGCACCTGTATAGATTTGTCTAAAGGAAGAAGGGAAAGAAAATGCATTAGGAAAAAGAAGAGGAAAAAAGAAAAAAGAAAAATCATCATTTTATCTCCATGTTTTTTTTTTTTTTTTTGCTTTAAGGTGGCAAAAAATTAGATGTCCTCTCTTTAATACGATCATATGCACTGCTATAGCTGGCACAAATATTCGTTACAACGGGCTATGTCATAAAAAATACTCCCTCCGTCCCATATTTAGAGTCTTTTTTGGGAATTCCAACTTATTAATGGGACAACTTTGATTTTGGTGAGATTTTCAACTTTTCAATATTGCCCTTTTTGAAATTCAAAATTATAGTGTCACATCAAAACAAAGAGAGAGAAGAGGTGGATATAATAAAGGACAAATTTGGAAAGTGTATATTAAAGTACTTTGACTTTTCAAAGAGGACTCTTAAAATGGGACATCAAAAAATGGCATCAAAGACTCTTAATATGGGACAGAGGGAGTAATAGATTTGGGATTTGTGCTTATGTGGATGAGATTTTTTCTAAAAATAGGGGGTTTAAATGGATAAATAGAGATTTTTTATTAGATTGTGATACAAATCAGCAAAATAACCGTTACAATGAATATTTTCTCATGTATAAGTCAAAACCTAGCATACAATTTGAATTCAAAATATAAATCAAGAAAAACCCAAGGATCTCACTGGTCTATCTCGAAATCATTTTTGCTCACCAAGGCATTTACTGATTGACATGTGTCCCATTCTACTCCAATTTTTCTCTTGTACTATCAACATAATTACTCAAATCGGACACATGTAACCCAGTGGATATATAAGTGAGCAAGTTTTGGTGAACAAAAATGCTCTCGTCTATCTCAAGCCTAATAACCATGGCCTTGAATCCCTTGATCAGGGTGTCCATTACAAATTTTTTTTTTGGAACAGTGTCCGTTACTGTCACACCCGTTCCAGAAATTTATGATTTTGAAAATGCATAATTTGATATTTTGAAATTATTAACGTTATTAATAATTTGAGTTGAGTTGACGTGGGTCAACGGTAAGGTGTCAGTGAGGACACGAGAACATGGAATTTCACAGTTGCATTGGCATGACTAAATAACATTTATATGATTTAAATGTTATCTGACCTATCTGGTATTTTATGAATAGTAATCTTATCTGTGTTGTGGAAATTCTGGTAAATTGTGATATTGTTATATCATTTTGAGAACTGTGGTGAGAACGTGAGTGATACGTTAATTAAAAAGGTAGGCTGTGTAGAGATTCCACAGAATATAGTTTTCGGACGTTATTTTTTTTTTTGACCCAAACGAAACCTAGTCGAGAACTTTTGGAATTTATAATTTTCACTCGTAAAGGCATAAAATGAACGTGTGCAAAGTTTCGAGAGCTAATTAGAAGTTTGAGGAACTCGTGGGGAAGTAAACGCAATTCCCGAAGAGTTTGCCTATATATAGTAGTGGATGTGGATGAGATTCATTCTCATCCAAAAACTTTCCAAAAATATCTAGAGAGAGGAGATAGAAGGGAGATTTGGTAGCCACGGGCTTTGCGACGCCGATCGACGACCGTTCGTCTGTCAAATTTTCTTCAAATTTCATATTTGAACTCGTGGAGGTAAGAGCTACGTTTTGATACTACTTAGGCCGTGTTTGGCCAATTTTTGTAAAAATCTTAATTCTAGACTTTTGGGGAAAACCCATTAAAACTTGTAGGAATCATCCCAAATTTGAAACCCGACGTTTATTTAGCCCCCTATACGATCCTTCAAAGTTTGAAGAGAATCGCACGAGATATGAATTCTATATCTATGAAATATATGGATTTTCATGTTTTGAACATCAGTTTTAATATCCTTGGATCCGGGCGAAATTCATGTATTAGTTAGGCCCGTTAATTATGCACGTGAAATTATATGAAAAGCACGTATAACTGTTTATGTGAGCATGTTATGTGTCTACTTGGGTCAAATGGGAGTTTGGTGCAAATTCATCCGGGGTAAGCTCCTCGAACCTTGAGGATTATGAATTGATTGTGATTGTGATGGAATTGGAATTGGAATTGTGGTTGTGTCTGGATTGGAGGTGGGCCCAACCAGGACACGGTACCTGGTATGGAGGAAGGCCCAACCAGTGTACGAGATGCGTGGGAGAGGTGGGCCTCCTACAGTATCGACCGGATGAATGCGTACCACTCACCCTAGAGACTATTTCTATGTGTTTTAGATGCTTAAACCATGAACTGTCATATAAGTAGTGGTGTCAATCGGGTCGGGTTAGCCCGACCCGGCCCGATCTTGGCCCGCTTTTTTCGGGCTAAAAGCCCGGCCCGGCCCGCCACAAGGCCCGGCCCGCTAGGCCCGGTTCACATACCCCGGGCCGGGGTGGACACCCATCCTTCCGTCCATGGCCCGGCCCGGCCCGAAATAGTGAAAAAGCCCGGTCTGGCCCGAAGTCCGCCACGGCCCACTTCAAAAATAGAAGAAAGCCCGCTAGCCCGTCCGGCCCGGCCCGATGTCTGGCCCGCTAGGCCCGGGCCACCGGTCCGGGGCGGACACACCTCCTCCACTCCCAAGCCCGGCCCGGCCCGATGTTTGGTGAAGCCGGCTCGGCCCGGCCCGAAGCCCGCTCGGGGCCCGCTTTGACCAAGCCCGGCCCGGCCCGTTTGACACCTCTACATATAAGCATACATTTAGAATTGTGCACTCAGCATATAACTGAGCAGTGGAGATGTACTCCATTGCAGGTAAGACGAAAGACAAGAAGAAGCGTGAGGAGTGAGGACGTTGAGGAACGCCGGGGAACTGCAATTGTATATGTTTTTTTATTTTAATCCTAATCTTGTGTAAGAATTTGTAAATTGGAAAACGTTGTAATAGAATCATGGATTAGTTTCGTAGTTTGGAAATTTTGTAATTGAACGTTTGTAGTTATGTTTTAAATGTTGTAATTGGTGTTGGTTGTGATTGTGGTTGGTGTGGATATTAGAGAAGCATGTGTTAGTATTATCATCACAGGGATGCCCAGCAGGGGAGCAGTCAACTGGACCCTAGCTCAGTCGACTGGATCCCGTGGGATTGAGACTCTTAAAGTGAATAGTAATGGAAACAGTCGACTGGACCCTTGATCAGTCGACTGAGTCACTGTTGATTTTGGCTACTGCTTTTATATATGGAAAAACCAGTCGACTGTACCATCAATCAGTCGACTGGACCCCCTTTTGAAAATGTTGCTTTTTGGTTCTGCATAACACAATCGACTAGGGACCTTTGATCAGTTGACTGAACTACTATAGATTTTAGCTACTGATCCAAATAGGAACCAGTGCAGTCGACTGGGATCCCTGATCAGTCGACTGGACCTCTGTTGAGAATTTAGGGTTTTGGTTTCTGCTAGGCACAGTCGACTGGACCCTAGGCACAGTCGACTGAACCTCTGTTTTCAAAACTGTTATCTTTTGAAAGGATTCAATTGGCCAAAACTTTTATAACTCTGATTCTTATGGATTTTTCAACTCAGAGGGTAATGTTTCCTAAAGTTTTAAAATACTTAGGGTTGTTTTAAAGTTCTTTCCGCTGCGTATCGTTATATGATGTTTGGATGAGCCTTGGTGGTGTGCCACGTGTCCTATTTCCACGCGTAATGGGATTGGTCGTGACAGTTACAATTGTAAAAGAGTAATGTTACAAACACAACACATTGCACAACACAAAGCACAATAGGGCTTTAAATGTCTTGTACCCTGCGCTATTTGAATTTTTTACACTTTTCTATGCACCACTTACACAGTACAAGGTACATGCATTTAAAGCCTTGATGTACTTTGTGTTGTGCAATGTGTTATGACTGTAAAATTACACATTGTAAAAATAACTTTTACCCGGGAGTCAGGACCCATATGTGTAAGATGAACAAAAAAAAACTCTTCACCATATCCTAAAGTGGCCGAATGATGGGTAGATTTAAGACACAATAGCAAGCAAAAATCAAGCACAAAAAGGTCCCAAAATACACACTCCAAATGGGGAAAATAATATAGAAATATACAATTTGGTCCCTAATTATGGCCATTAATAGGAATTGATCCTAACTTGATTTGGTGTATAGAAATTAATCCTTAATTTGCAACAGAAATCAATAATTAGTCCCTATGCCTAAATGGTTAGTGCAAATTTGGACCATTATATCCTTGTCAGACATATATACATAACTGTATTATATACACATATATATGACACATGTGAAATTCAAATAAAGTTATATAAGGCAGTTAATAAATGGAGCGAATTGTAAGGAGATCATGGATAATGATTTTTATTCCAAAAATTATGTTGATTTGTGGTCCAAAACAATGCCTTTTTTAAATCTGTATGTAATATGTTTATAGTAGAAAATGATTTGTATGTTTTATTGATTCGAATCATAGAAATAATAGATAATTTTGTGTGGAATATTGAAGGTTGCTGATAAAAAGGTGAGAAATTTTCACAAAATAGTTCAAAATTTATAACTGTAATTCACAGTATAGTGTGAAATCATGCTGGAATTCATAATTTGAGAATTTGGTGATAATCTTGTTGGAAAAAAGTGACTTAACTGTGAGAAATTTCGTATTATATCCATTCAAAAAGTGAGAAATTTGTATTACTAAGTGAGAAATTTGTTATTAGAGCATTCGAAATTGGCCATATGATTAGATGTATATATATATATATATATATGTACCACCAGCACAAATAAGGCGTGTGAATGACGGGTATGGCAAGTGTAATTCATGGAGATCATGGATAAGAGAATAAATATTGCTAAAATCAAGTAGTTTCCTTATTTTACTCAACTTTCAAATTTGTTTGCTAAAATCAAGGAATTTACTCACTCTGATAAAATGATATGTATGTAATACGTTTATAGTAGAAAATGATATGTATATTTTATATTGATTTGCATCACAGAAATAAGATTATTTTGTGTGAAAGATTGAAGGTTGCTGATAAAAAGGTGAGAAATTCTCTTAATATAGTGTAAAATTCATATATATATATATATATATAGAGAGAGAGAGAGAGAGTTGTGTATATTCAAAATACTTTCAAAATTGTGGTATATTCAGCTATGGAAAATGAATTTTTAAGAGATCATGGATAAGGGGATTAATATTCCTAATATCAAGGGATTTCGGTTTAAAAGAGTAATGTGAGAATTTCTCACCTTATATATATATATATATATATAGAGAGAGAGAGAGAGAGAGATAGCTGTGTATATTCAAAATACTTCCAAATTTATATTATATACAGTTATGGGAAGCGTATTTTTAGGAGATCTTGGATAATGAGATTCATATCCCCAAAATCAACGGATAATTTTCTTAGTATTTAGTGAGAATTTCTCACTTAATATGTAAGAATATTTTCTCATTATTAAGTGAAAAACTTCTCAGTATGTTTGCATGTCTTTCTTTTAAAAATAATTATAGTTGTGTTATGTATATGCGTAATGGTATTAGCAAATGTTTTTTTTTTTTCCGAGTTTTTAATGTAAGGTGAGAAATTTGTGGTTATTTAGTGAGAATTTCCCACCTTTTGTTCAAATATATACACACATGCAGACCATATGTATCAGAAATTTATCACTTTTCATTAACAAAGTGAGAAGTTCTCACCAAATAACCACAAATTTGGTGAGAAATTTCCACTTCTGTTCAAAAACAAAAACTTTAATAAGACGATTTCTTTGCGAAACTTCCATTCAAATATATATATACACACACAAACAAATTTCTCACTATTATTCTCTTAGAGATCATGAAATTTTCCACATCACTAAAAAACTACAAACAAACAAATATAATATATAAAAAAATGAAAAGGTTATAGAGGTTAAACGAAAGACTCGAGTTAGTGTTCTAGCCATTGCTGTCATGCAGTATTCCAATCGTCGTCGTCGAATCGAAAAACTTTTAGTGTGAAGTCAAGCCCTAATCAAAACAATAACCATTTTTCTCAAAAAACTCCAATGTTTGAATCGAAGCTACTTGTTCTAAAATTATGAGAAATTTGTACCAAAATTCTTAAAATGCGTAGTCGATAATGAATCAAGCTTCTGTGTCGACGATCTTCATGAATCACCTATGACGGAAGGTGGTGGACATGGTGTTGCGAAGTCTTCTTTCTTTCTCTCCTTTAACTTTTCTCTCTCTCTCTCTCTCTCTCTCTCTCTCTCTCTCTCTCTCTCTCTCTCTATATATATATATATATATATACGAAAATTCTCTAAAGAGGGCGCCCTCTCTTTAATAAAGGGAGGGCTTCTGTTTTGACCGTCAGATCATGTTTTCATTAAGGGCAGTGCTGTCATTTTACAGTTTTTAAAGATGATCCGATGGCCAAAAGAGAAGCCCTCTCTTTAATAAAAAGAGGGCGCCCTCTTTAGAGCCTGACTGTATATATATATATATATATTTAATATGGATTTTGAATTTTAAAACCTTGATTGTGGGAAGTAAATATTATATATGTGTATAGATATATTTCTACATATAATTATATAGGGGTATTTTGTTCCTCAACATAAATTAGGAACTTATTTATAGTTTTATTTTTAAAAGGCTGTAATTTCTAGTTAGGTGTCTATATTAGGACTATATATATTAAGTTACAGCTCACAATTCATTCAAAATTTCACCAAAAGAAATCGAGAACCAAGTTGATATTCAAACCAATAAGGGCATTCCGACAACAGTGTTTTGTGTGTCACAAAACGGCCCATTTCTCACCTCTGTTTTTCTCTTTTTTTTACTTCACAAGTTAGATTCGCTCATTCACATAAAGCTTCTTTTTTTTTGGTTTTTTTCCCACCATTTAACAAAAAGCCCATTATATTAGGCATATTACACACAAGGACTAAGGAAAACAAAAATACAAATAGGACCCCAAAAAATATTGGAATGTTCAAACTTTGGTTTACTATTTCTAACATTGAATATCATTTAGAATAACCCAATTTTAAGAACAATAACATTACTCAAAAAAATATAAGGCCAAAGCCCAACTTAAAATATTTCCAAACCAGGTCCAACCGAGCTAACTTATCAAGCTCAAGCCCAATCCAATCCTAAAATTTATTAGGCTTTACAACATTCCCTGGCCTACTGGCCCATATTTCTAGCCCAAGTTCTATGTGTACCTGGGCTGGGCTTGCGGGCTCCCCTACAATTAGCTGACGAGGACACAGAACTTAGGGCAACCCCGTACCCGTAAAACACCCGACCCAAATGCATAGCTACCCGTAAATGATATATAAATAACTTCGCTAGGGTTTAGCTTCTCTCAAAAGGTTGAAGGAGAGCAGCATAGCCGCAAGCTTAGTCTGAAGTCTCACAGAGGGGGCTGATCTACCACCGAACTAATTCAATATGGTTCTCTCTCACTCTACTCTCTCTCCTCTGTATTTTCTTCCGTATGTGTGTATTTATATCTCTGTATATATGGATCTAAATCCATATTTTCTGAATCTCAGTCTTGTACCTCTACTATCGTATTGTTTCGTCTTATTTTCTCATTTCATTGTTCTTGATAGGTTTCAAAATTATCTGAAAATACAGTATATATATATGTATGACGATGTGTATGTACACACTTGAACTAAATAGATGTTTAAAAATATGGAAATGAGGGACCTTTTGAAATCTTCAAATTTCATGTTGTTAACAATCGTCGTAAAGGTTCTTCTGAGTCGTATGATCCCAAAATGCTTAGGTGTTGTAGGTAAAAATAGGAATTTAACCAAACAAAGTGAAGAGATGAAGTTTAAGCTTTACACAAGCTATTCGGGGTCTGAGAGCTTGTTTTAATACATTTCTCATGGTGTTTTACCTGCTAAAAGGACTTAAGAGATGAAGGTACATTTCTCATGGTGTTTTACCAAAAACAATCATTGCCCAAAAAGATGATTAATTGGGCAATGTCTGTTTTTGGTATTTCAACATGATTAATTGACTAGGGGCACTGTTCTCAATTTATTAAAGAGAAATATTTATAAACAACAAGTGCAGAGTGATCTGTCTGATCTAATGTAATATTGTGAGAGTATACTTTTTTCTGGGTGTGAATTTTTTGTGTAGGACATTGTGCCCTTCTGCTACCATAATAACATCTACCCAAAACAAAGTCCTTTGGAATGTTAACAGATTTTATTAGTTGTTTGATAGCTGGTTTTGGAGATTGGAATTTGGTAGATGGTATCTTGCAATTTTTGGGTGTCTTTTCTATAAATGAGCAATAATATTTTAGCAGCAAGTTCAGAGAGTTTGACTTTAGCCTTGTTATTGGAGGAGGTTATCCGCATAGCCTCTTTACACGGTTGGTTGGTGTTTTTATCGTTATTCTCCATATCTTTACTGATCATTCCTTACTTATCTCAAGCTGTCTGGATATAAATTTAGTCGCAATGTATCTTTCATGTTTGGTTTAGGAACTTGGAATTGTTTCTCATCCTTTGTGTAGTAAATGGTAATCACAATGCAAACTGAATTTTGGATTGTAGAGATGTGACATACCATGTTTTATGAGGTCAAGACCTCGAAAATTTATTTATACTTCTGTATTTTTAAATCGAGTCATGATCAAATGTTATTCTAATCCTACTTTCTAAATATGGATGTGTGTTCCTGTTACTGAACTATGGTGTTATGATGAATTGCAGGCTCGAGGTTTGAAGAAACATTTGAAGAGGCTCAATGCCCCAAAACATTGGATGCTTGACAAGCTTGGAGGTGCATTTGTGAGTAAACTATCTTGAATCTTTTGCCTTAACCTTTTCTGTAAAATTCTCTTTTTTCTTTGCTGTGTTTTTTTTTCCTGTCATTTCCAGTTGACATTCGTTTTTTTTTTCATGTTGTGCTATGCAGGCTCCCAAGCCTTCATCTGGGCCACACAAATCGAGGGAATGCTTGCCCCTGATTCTGATCCTCCGAAACAGGCTGAAGTATGCTCTGACATACCGTGAAGTCATTTCCATCTTGATGCAACGCCATGTCCTTGTTGATGGGAAGGTTAGGACAGATAAAACATACCCTTCCGGGTTCATGGGTATGCACACTTCTATTAACCACTAGGCGCTTCTTTATTTATTTATTTATTGATGTTTATTCTGTTTTTTAGTTTTGTGGATAACGAGACATAGCAAATCGATGGTCATGTAGAACAGTTAAGAACAGATTCTATTCTCATTACTAACTAAGCTTAATTGGATTGATTCTGTGTCACCAGATGTTGTGTCAATTCCCAAGACAACTGAGAACTTCCGCCTACTCTATGACACTAAAGGTCGATTCCGACTCCACGCCATCAGGGATGAAGAGGCTAAGGTCTGTTTCTACTTGATGCATGCACTTGTTATTTAAGTCCAACGCAACCCATCTATTAGTTTTAGTGGGGAAGTACATATCTGTGGATTATTTGTTATTTTCTAATAGGCTTGTGTAAAAAGTGCCTAACATGATGTCGGGTGACCGCTATGATGTGACTCAATTTGTGTATTGTAAACAAAGAGATGTGCACATTTGATAGAACTAGTTACTTGATGCAGCTAAGCATAATGTTGGATATATTTGTGATGTTCTCATGGTTGATAGAGTCTGTTGATTCACGAGTCCATTCATTCCACCTCAAATAGAGTATAATACGCTCCAATGCAATTCACAAATCCCAATTCAAAGTTTTGAACTTTTACGTTTAAGTGGAACATTTTGAGCCTTAATTGCATGAAACTTGTGATAAATTGCTTTTTGGGTACACTCTATATGTTGTGTTTTTAGACGCATACAATATCCACGTGTGTATAATTGTTTGTTGTCTGAAAAATTGAATCTCACAATTTGATACAATTCACAATTTGACAACAATGGTATTATTCTTTCTATCATGAGACAACAGAAGATGGGAGTGTTTTTGTTGATACTATAAATCCATGTGGTTAATGAATTTGAATGAGGCATGTGATACATTGTATTTTTCCTCTCCACAGTTTAAGCTCTGCAAAGTCCGATCAATCCAGTTTGGGCAGAAAGGCATCCCATACCTCAACACCTACGATGGACGGACCATCCGCTACCCAGATCCACTAATCAAGGCCAATGACACCATCAAGCTTGACTTGGAGACCAACAAGATCACTGACTTCATCAAATTCGATGTTGGGAATGTTGTGATGGTGACAGGAGGAAGGAACAGGGGCCGTGTTGGAGTAATCAAGAACAGAGAGAAGCATAAGGGAAGCTTCGAGACCATCCACGTCCAGGACGCCACTGGTCACGAGTTTGCAACTCGTTTGGCCAATGTTTATACCATCGGAAAAGGTACCAAACCATGGGTGTCTCTTCCCAAGGGCAAGGGTATCAAGTTAACCATCATCGAGGAGGCCAGGAAGAGGCTTAGCGCTCAAGGGGCTACTCCTGCTTAAATTTCGAGTTGAAATTTAATGGTATGGGTTACAGAGATTTCGGCTGCGAAACTTGTGTTCGAGTTGGTCCTGTTATTTTGGCTTGTCATAGAATTTATGCTAAGAGAATTTATGTTCTGTTCTTGTTTTCTGGTACAATTTTGAACTAGATTTTGTTGCAAATTTAATTTGACTGTTTTATGGGTGATTTTTGGAGACGATTAGACAATGTTGCTTATCTACCTTCTGGTGACTGGCTATGTTTATGATTTTCAACTGAGTAATGCTACACTCACATCTGAATTTACGTCCAATTCCACACTCAACAATCACCTTGATTCGAGTGAGTCTCACACGGGATTGGAATCAAGGTTCAGTATGTGTTGTGTTGGGTATGAATTTAAATGTGAGTAGCATTTTTATTTTCTAACTGCAGATCTGATCCAATATGTGTCATCTGAGACTCTCTCTCTCTCTCTCTCTCTCTCTCTCTCTCT
This sequence comes from Hydrangea macrophylla, assembly GCA_033977485.1. Lineage (NCBI taxonomy): Eukaryota > Viridiplantae > Streptophyta > Magnoliopsida > Cornales > Hydrangeaceae > Hydrangea > Hydrangea macrophylla. The sequence goes on from CM066999.1 coordinate 113,006,787, forward strand.
CTCTCTCTCTCTAAACAATGAGGAAAAAAAAAACAAAAGAAACGCAGAAGGGAGTTGATACCTCTTTCTAGGATGAATTTTGTGTTTCAAATGTACACAACCTTTATACAAAACCCAACTCAGCTTGCTCTAATTGAACATCTGTACCCTTTAGAGGTACATACTCTCCTAGATACTCCTCCAGATGATCAGCCAAAGAAGATTTGTCAATATTCTCATGGTGGTATGACTTGCAGATGAAATAGAGGATTGTTTGGATAACAAGTCCAAATAGAATCAACACTACCATTATCAACAAGGAAAAAAATCCGTAACCCAGATTCACTTTTCCAGTCTCTGCATCAAACACCACAACCCCCTGAATCAAAACCAAAGATAGATGCAACAATATATATAGGGCTGCAGCAACCATAGTCTTCCCTTGAATCAGTGTCTTGCTCTTGATTATGGCTTGAATCCCATGAAGATCCTCCAACACCGAAACTATGCTCGCCAGGTGCCAAACGACACTTAAATATACGAGCCCGATTATGTATAAAATCAAGAAAATCAAGAAAGACCCCCTTCCAGAATCAAGAACAAGAACTGCCCAGAATGATAAGATTACCAGGGAAACAAAATTGTAAGCACAAATGATGATAGCACTCCATATGAAAGTCACCATTAGTCTCTTCCAGACCTTTGGTACCACACTCATCACCTTCTTGAAGGTGATTTCTTTGCCTGTATATATACATGCTATGGTATAAACAACTGCAGAAGTTGACAGGAGAGAGAGGATGAGGAGAAAAATGTAGTAAACAATTGTGAAGACGAAAAAAGATGCGTATTCAGACGCGATTATGTCTGAGAGCTTTTCATATTTGGGGGTTCCGACTTGGGTGTAGAATAGTCGAATCTCATTCACAAATATCTCTCCATAGAGAGATTGGGAAATTACAACATGGCCTAAGAAGATGATGGAGAGGGGGAGGATAAGAGAGAGTGTTATTTTGGTGAAAATCTTTCTCCATGAGAGGACAATGTTTATAGATTCTTTGATGATTCCTAGGAATCCCAGAAACTGTGCCTCCTCTTGTTCTCTGTCCATGATTTGAGGTCTTTGATCATGTGGGATTCATATGAAATTTGAAGAATTATACTATGGTTGATGTTTTTGTTGAAGGGTAGAAAGAACTTCAGGAACTATAATTTGACATTCAAAATCTTTCAACAAAAGTTTCACTGAATCAAATGATTGGTTGAGATTGCTTCCCTATTTTGTGGAGAAATTTAAGTTAAATGAATTGGGGAATCTGAGCTATGTGATGAAGGAAATAACGTGAGGAGATGATAAAAATGGGGTACCTTATAGAACCACCAGGAGGTACCTTTCAATGACCAGAGACATGGCTTCTTTGATTATGCTTGCAATATGTATATTAATAGTTAATGCTATTTTTTGCAAACTAGGTAGTGTTTGAAAATAGAGTAAATTTGAGATGATCATCCAATCTCAATTGGTTTTACAGTACCAAGAGTTGATAGCCACATTATTCAGTGAGTCCGCCACACCACATCATCATGCTAATATAGTGTGACACCCAGTCACACGGGGCCATGTACTCTCTAAAATTAGGAGGTTATGACAGTGGGGAAAGTTGTGCCCCTGGAAATCGGGTGCCATAACTTATTGTTTTGTCACTTCATCTTAGTGTCCACATAGTCCCATTTTATTGGGGCGTCACACCATGTCAGCATGATGACGTGGTGTGACGGGCTCATTGAATAATTTCTCATTACAAAGGGTGTGTTTGTTGTGAAGTTATTCCATGAGGCCGTCACTCCATGCCATCTTGCTGACGTGGTGTGACTTTTTAATCCATACCATACATTTGTCTCCTATTTCCATGGGGATCATGACAAGTGGTTGGTAGGTTTTTAAATTTCAGATTTTACGTACCACAGGTCATGATCGGGGGAAGATGTATGACCTAGATTAGAGAGTCACACCACATTATCATGTTAGCATGGTGTGACAGGTGCTCAAAATTTTAGCAACAATTCAGGGATGTGGTGATCAACCATTGGTTGCGGTAAACACATTTAGGAACGGATGATCCATCTTAAATTTAATCTCTTGAAAACAAGGACAATGCTTTTGGGTAATTTTAACATTAAGGTTGTGTTTGGTTTGGTTGCAAGGAATAAGGTATTTGCGAATGATTGGTACAACCAGCCTTGCTGTTAAAAGTACACAAATTCTTGTTGTTTGTGCGGACATGTAGAGGCCATTTGAGTAACATAAGAATCATGATTTATAAAAGGATCTCTTTTAAGTTTTCAAGAACTAGTTCTTTTGCAACTAACTTGTACTAGATTTTTATGTGAGAATGACGCTGAATTTAATCTTGTTTTACGCATTTCCAAACCAAGATTTAGTTCACCACGATTTTGGTAAAATTTGAACAACATGATGTAAGCATCATCTTATATTTTGAGTCTATTGGTACTGGTTTGGTCATGCACAAGAAGAATTAGAGGCAACATGCACATTAGTGCCAAACTCTTGCCAGAGATCAGATGATATCATGACAACAGGTTAGGAAAAAGTGGTATCTCTGTGCCATGAGACCACAACTCTTCTCTCTTTATATCCTCTGGAATCACACACCAATCTCTATCCCAACATCATAACAACATATTTGAGGATTGCTTGGGAGTTCTTTATTTTGCACCAAACAAACTAGACAACTACTTATTTATAGAATCTATTATTAATGGCTTTTCTAAAATTAACACCAGCACTAGTGGTCTAGTGGTAGAATAGTACCCTGCCACGGTACAGACCCGGATTCGATTCCCGGCTGGTGCATTGCTTGTTTCTTTTTCTTTTCCTTGCTTGTTTCTTTTTCTTTTCCTTTCTATTCTATAGAAACTGGTCTACTAAATAATTTCGTTTTAGTTTTTGAAATTTTATAATCACCTATCAACTCCAAAAGCTGTTGCCAAACGGGGCCTATTTCGATTGTTAGCTAGGGGGAAGTCCCTATTCCAGAACAGTGGAACACAGAGCCTGAACTTGAGATACTACAATTGTGTCTATCACCAGGTTGAGAACAACCACATTAAGCATAGAGTTTTCTATTATACAACCATCATAATTACAGCATCAAAATATAGAGAAAGCAAGCCAAAAGGGTTCACAAGCTTTTTCAAAAAGGAATCACATCGTAGAACATACTTTACCACTTATACATACTGAACATATCAGAACTGATCTACGGTGAAGCCATCTCTAAGAACCTCATAAGCCTCCCTGCTCCTAGTTTTCTTCAACCCAGCTGTGAAATGAACCTTTGATCCTTCAGCCGAAATTGACGTCACTTTCACCCAAATCATCACCTTCGTTTTAATCCCCTCTATGTCAGATAGCTTTCCTTTCTCGAGATATCCGGTCACCACAGTGGAAAATCGCACGACAGACTTGTCCCTGTAACCCACTTCACAGATCGAGGGTATGAAAACCGTAAGCTTTCGAGTCTCTTCATTAAACTCGTAGTTGGTGGCGTCACGAGGGAATATACCGACTGGCAAGTCATAGTCCTTCAGTAGCTCTGGCAATGGCTTCTGCATTTTTCCTGGAAAGACGACACGTTGTAGACTATGATGTTGGATATTTTCAAAATCAAAGGATACTTAAGAGTGTACATGTGTCTATTGATAGCACCATTTGAATGTACAAGTGTTAGCACAATTTGGCATCAAGTGTCCAGGTGCTATTCGTACAAATGGTGGCTAAATTATATAGCACCTTTTGGTTCTTACATGAATAGATATATATCTATTCAAATCAGGGGATGCCAAAGCAAAAGGGTGCCAATGGCAGTCTTTGGATGAATGGGTACCAAGCACCAGTACGGGTTAAACCAAGATGGGTCTATGCACCGGTTGACTAATTATAAATAATAATAATAAATAATAAATAAATAAAAAGGGCAAAGTCACCCTCATTCGGATTGATTAATTTTTAATCAGCATTAAGAACAGTCATTTTTCTTGAAAGTTCCAATTATTCCTACATCATCAAAACCATATAAAGAGTGTTCTTTGTGCATCTTCAAATTTCAATAACTTAGAAGGCTTCTTTGTGTCCTCAAGGCGTTTCTCATATACCCTGTTGCACTCGTGATTACAAGCAGAGGGGGAGAAATTCATTTAAAAGATGGCGATCTTGTGCCTAGAAGTCAGTTTAATTTCTCCCTTAACCCTCTATTATTTTTCGAACATATGATACTAAATCAACTTAATAAACATAGAGATATAGAAAGTGAGAAATTAGCTACTTCAAACTACAACGGATTCTATATGAGTTTAACTACTTATAAGTTCCACACAGCTTACAAGTTTGGAAAGCATGAGTGAGCAAGGCTTGAATAAATATCACGATTACCAAAATGGTATCATTTTGCTACATTTCAAATGCATTTCCTACCTTTCAGCGTTTATTAGGTTGGTATGTTCTGACGCTACTAAAATATAAGGGATAAAACTTGGTGCTCAACATGTGCACAACTAAAAAAAAATGTGTCTTCTCTCTCTCATGTGATGTCAGTGGACCCCACAATGACACAAACACATTTTTTAAATTTGTGCACAAAAAGTTGTGTAGAGGTTGTGTCCATAGACTTGTCCACATATAAGCGGTAAAATCAAAAGGCTTTTGACCTCCAATTTTGAATAGCAAGAAACAAACTGAAAGACCATCTATTCAGTTAATACAAACTGTCAGATAGCAAACTTGAAATGAAATCTCAAGCAACAGTTTAATAAACCATATGAGTCTATGAGATTTCTGTTTCACAAACAAGCTCATAAAAGAGTAAGAAAAGAAGCAAGACAAACCTTTGACTTTGTTGACCAACCATTTTGCTCCTCCTTCAATACTGCTTGACAATGACTATTGATTGGGGAAAAAAGGGATGGTCAGGCTAAAAAAATGGTGGAAAACTCACTCCAAAAAAGGGTAAGCTGAAGATAAAGCAAAATATATTTACTACTTGACAAAAGCCATTTACTGAAAGAGAGGATTTCTTAAAAGAAATATATTAGCAAAGGTAGAAAAAAAAAAGTTGGGTCAACAAGGAAGAAAAAATGTAAAAAAGAAAAACTTGCAAAAACAAACTGTAGACTTTAGATATAGCAGAATGTGACTATGTCAGTGAATCAACACATATTCAGATGTTCTAGTCTTCTAGATACAACTATGGTCACACAACAAATCTGCTTCCCATGTGGTTATTTTGTCCTTAAAATTCAATTTTCTTCTTATTTTCTCTGAGCATATCTTCGAGGAAAAGGGACTAGTAAAAAAGGTGAAATATTGTCATCATCCCGCATGACATCTTGATGTATTGCACTAGAGGTTTTTCCTTGATGGTTAGCTTAATTCATTGAAACATCCACTGAATAACATAGCTTCGTGACAAAGGGCTTGCATGCCATTGGGGGTATGCTAAGAAATCATAATAAAGGAATTTTCATTGTGAAGTCCATATCTGCAATATATGCATTTTAGCTACGTCAATAGTCTATGACTCATTAAAGACAACATTAGTCCCTTAATAATAGAACTCTCTTCTCCTCTATCATATAGGTAAAAACGTGTAACCAAAACTAATAGTTTTGAACAAACAACCCCATATTAGCTTTCTATTCATTGATATCTTCTTTACTTCCACTAATACATAATTCACAGAAAATGTCATATGACATTGACAGCCGTCAAAGGAAAGTTGTGGGTTTTGCCAAATATTGTAGTTGTAGAACATAAAGTTCGTGCTCCTGGCTTTTATTAGACCAAAATTTCATTAACGTACAAATTTTATTCTACTCCTCAAGATTGATTCATAAAACCGAGTTTTTTTTTCTTTTTCTTTTTCTTTTCTTTAATTTCAGCTAGCAAACAAAAACAACGGAGAAAGAAACAAAAAGAGAAATAAAAACAGATTCTCAGAAGCTAATCTTTTTGGGTAAAGACACAACCATTCATCCTAATTCCACACCAATACCAGCAAATTGATTACAATGGTGGTGATATCAATTGATCATGTACTGAAAAGAATGATGGTAATGCCAATTGGCCCATGGCTTGTATAACAACACAAATTTACAACTTCAGATATTTTGGTTTCTGTTCAAAATATTACCTTTGTATTACATATCTTAAAACATTAACACAATATTTTTTAGGACCAAAGGTGTTTTTGCTTAGCCAAAAGAAAAGTGGTATATAAATTAGTAGTTTGTAAAATCATCGACTCATGAGCTGAAACAGAAAAAGTACCAGAAAAGAAAGTATTTAGAACTATTTTACTCTTTTATCCTCCATTCTATTATAGATATGTATGTTGAAATAAACAAGAATATATTGAAACATATTGGTCTTTTATAGGTAACTGACTAAAATTTATTTCTTTGTTCAAGTTTTTTAGTTCTCCAACGACTAGCACAAATTGCACAATTCAACAGAATCAAAATACTAGAAACCCTAATCTAACTAGATTTCACAAAATCAGAAAAACACTATAAATGCAAAATACAAACTGTAGATATACAGACTACGTCTGAAGCATATATAATTTATGTGTGTGTGTGTGTGTGTGTGTGTGTGAGAGAGAGAGAGAGAGAGAGAGAGAGAGAGGAGTACATTAATATCATCGCCAACGGAATCGAACTCCTGGTTGGCTCTCTGATTGAACCAGTACGATCCCATCTTGTTCACTATCTGATCCATCGATGCTGTTTGTTTGTTTGTTTTTTTTTTTTTTTTGTATGAAGATATAATCAGATATGTGGACTTTGAGAGGAAAGTAAGGATTGCTCTGGTCTTTCTCTCTCTAAACAGATTGAAGAGTGCGTGCCCCCCCTCTCTCTCTCTCTCTCCGGAGACTTGGAGAGAGCGAAGTGAAGTCGTCTTCTTTGGCGAGCTGCGAATTTTCTGCAGCGCGTTTTCTCTTATTTAATTAATTTGATTAATTGCTAACTAGGATATGGAGAAATTATTCAGTGACACGTCACAGAACAAATTTTTTTTTTTTGGATTAATTACACTTACACCCCCTGTACTTTGGGTCATTTTCACTTTGACCCCCTATAGTTCAAAACGTGACACTAACACCCCTTATACTTTAATGTAAAGTGTCACCGTCAGGAATTCCGTTAAAGTTAACGGAAAAAGTGACACTTACACCCCCTGTACTTGTAAAAGACCAAAATGCCCTAAATTTTCTCCTTCTTCAGCACAGGAATTCTCCAGCAAGGCCCCAAGCAATGAAATCAAAACCAAAAACAAAAATCAAAACCCAATCAGGCCACCACCAGAAAAGAAGAAGAAAGAGAGGTCGTTGACTTCGGCCATCACCACCAGCGACCATTTCTAACCTCCTTCAAATCTGTGAACATGCGAGAGGTAGAGAAGAGGGTTTGAGAGATTGAGATAGAGAAAGAAGCTAAATTCTGGGACTGGTTTTTGTGCAGAATGTATAGAGGGTGTTCTTGATTTTGGTATGTATGTTGGGTTGATCAATTTTTTTTGGGTTGATCAAAATTTTCAAGTTGTTTGATGTTTTGGTATGTTTTAGGTTGTATTTAAAAATTCGATCAACCCAAAAAAAATTGATCAACCCAACATACATACCAAAATCAAGAACACTCTCTATACATTCTGCACAAAAACAAGTCCCAGAATTTAGCTTCTCTCTCTATCTCAATCTCTCAAACCCTCTTCTCTACCTCTCGCATGTTCACAGATTTGAAGGTGGTTAGAAATGGACGCTGGTGGTGATGGCCGAAGTCAACGACCTCTCTTTCTTCTTCTTTTCTGGTGGTGGCCTGATTGGTTTTGATTTGGGGTTTTGATTTTTGTTTTTAGTTTTGATATCATTGCTTGGGGGCCTTGTTGGAGAATTCATGTGCTGAAGAAGGACAAATTTTAGGGCATTTTAGTCTTTTACAAGTACAGGGGGTGTAAGTGTCACTTTTTCCGTTAATTTTAACGGAATTCCTGACGGTGACACTTTACATTAAAGTATAGGGGGTGTTAGTGTCACGTTTTGAACTACAGGGGGTCAAAGTGAAAATGACCCAAAGTACAGGGGGTGTAAGTGTAATTAACCCTTTTTTTTTAAGGTTAAATACATTTTACACCTATTTAGTTGTCACCTATATCAGTTTAATTCTTGTAATTTAAAAAATATCATTTTAATCTCTATAATTTTATAATTGTGTCAAATAAGTCCAATAAGTCCTTTAGTAACGAATAATATTGTCACTGAAAGTACAAAATTTGTCACAAAAAGTGTTTATAAGAGATTAAAATGACCCACTTATAAAACTACAGAGACTAAAATGATATTTTCTAAACTACATAGACCGAATTGACATAAAAGACAAGCAGGAGGGTGTAGTGTAGTTAAGCCTAACAAGAACATAAAAATGGCAACTATAGTACTTGGTGAGTTTAAGCTTTGTCCTTAAAAATGACCTTAAAAGGGTTGAGATGACCATGGGCTACCAATTCAGGGAGAGAAAACAAGGCAAGCCTTGGCCACTTTAGTGATTATAGGGTCCTGGCCCAATTTTTGGAAAATGGGATCAACATTAAGCCATAAAAGTGAAATGGGTATGGATACAAATAGTAGTACAAGGAAAGTTTTAAGTTATGTTTGGGTGATGACTGACCACCTTTTGGCTCCAAAGGCTTGGCAGCAAATTGGGTCCATGCCCATTGAGAGGCCTTTCATGACTGAGTAGCCTGAAACATTTGCAAAAGCAATTGCTAGAGACCCTCCGGCTAGCTCAATTTTACCCATACGGCCCAAGAAAAGCATAGAAATGACTACTTTGAATCCATAAGAATAGCTGTCATAAGCATTGGTAATGCACTCTTTCCAACCAATACTAGCTCTTTTGCCACCTGCGTTGTGAGAGAAATGACATTCACTAAGGCCACCTCAAACCCTCAGTCCAAATTTTACTCAAATCTAAGTAAAAGTTTTATTGGATATGAAGCTCAATTTTTTCCCCAAAAAAAAAAAAAAAAAAAGAAGGAAAAAAAAAGAAAGATATGAAGCTCAAATTTTCAATTGCTATTGGGTAAATATCACTTACTTCCCCTGAGGTGTGACCTTAATATTCATACATTCTTTCTTTTCAAAAATAAAGTAGTTAAGTGAGAATCCTAAAACGTGAAAGAATGTATGAATATTAAGGTCGCACCTCAGGGGAAGTAAGTGATATTTACCCAATAGCAAAATTAAAAAATAAAAGAGGTAAGTAAGATTCATAAAACATGAGAGAGGTATATGTGTATTAAGGCCAAACCTCAAGGGAAGTACGTGATATTTACACTTCATTACTATTATAATCCACTCTTAAAGGGTATAGAATTTGAGTAAGAGCATCTTCAACCAAACATCAATTCCATACCAAATCAAATTTGAGTCATCAAAAGAGAAAAAGGGTCTCTCAAACCCGTATTAAAATTTAAGTTGGTGGATGTATAATATTATTTCATTATGGGGTTAAGTTAGTGTAAAACTCAAGAGTAATATTTGGGACACAACCTTCATACAACTTTCATACAACCTCTCTAAAAGATGTGTCTATCTCTCTCCTGTGATGTCACTGGACCCCACAGTGACACAGGAAAGAGATAGACACATCTTTTAGGGAGGTTGTATGAAAGTTGTATGAAGGTTGTGCCCCAAGTATTACCCAAAACTCAATTTGGTATAAGTTTGAGTTAGGACTGGTGGAGATTTTATACCCAAATCTAAGGTTGATATGAGTTTGGGATAATGACAACTTCAGGAAGTTCTTTGAGTTCAGTTCGTCCTATCTTAAAAAGAAAAAGTTTTTGAAAAATGCAGTTTTGAAAAAAAAAAAAAAAAAAACAGCAGCAGCTGCTTTTAAAACACTGAGGCACAAAACGATTAAGGAATTTTAGTGAAGTTCTGTCCTTAAAAATAAAAATGGGAAAAAGCCCTATCATAACCAAAATGCTTATTTTGCTTTAAAAATGCGCACATCAAATATTTCTTGCTTGTGGCGACATTCTCTCTTGAACCCAAACTTGAGTCACCATTATTACTTCCACTAATAACTAGTTTCTTTAACTTGTCGTTTGGGGAGTGGTCCCACAACGATCTTCTTATTGTGCATCCGGGTAGCCTAGAGTACAAAAGCTTCATATACAAGACATTTCTCGACCCAAAATCCCACACCCCGAGCTGAGCTCCGGTGACTATGTACACGCCTGAGAGGTCGACTATAAAAGTTTTGGGGCTCTCTATAGGTGCAGTGCTCACATGAGAATAGTTCTTCCATTTAACCGGCTCAAACCATCGGCTATCTTGCTCTTCAGGTTGGGTGCATCAATTGCTACATGGGTGTCCCAGTGAGGTTGGAGGATCTTCGGAAGAGATGCTAAATGTTGAAGATGAATACTTAAGCAGTTTTCCTTAGATCCTTCTAGACATAACCGTAAGCCAGTCACAGGTTTGCGCCCAACTGAAATCTGCATTCGAGGAATTAGAAGGTTAGAGATTAAAAGTTACTCCACATTTTTTTTTATTACAAGTGAAATTTTACTTTTCAAAAATTTTATATCGAACTACCTGTACTGAAAATTTCACCGTTGATTTCCAGTGTAAGTTTATACGGAGTATTATACATTATATTAAGCTCTAAATGCTTCAAAATTTTTGATATGGAATTTACTGGTACCAAAGATTTTAAGCCCCAAGTTTATGTAGTTAAAAAAAAAAAGAGTAAATTCATATGTTTAACTAAAATGTAAAGCCTCCAAAACTTTTTGACTATTGAATTACTGGCACCAAAAATTTTGAGTGTATAAAAAAATTCTTAAAGCACCTCACTTCACAAAATTAGGATTCAGTGACAAGTGAGGGCTCTCTGACTTAAAAGTTTTCATTCAAAATCCAGGATATACTGATTTGAATTGTTACATGCTTTTCGTCATCGCACGCACATAGGAGAAGTACTGAAAAATGTTGGCTTTAAGTACTTAACTGAATTATCGCAAAAGTCAAGATAAGACAAAAAGGAAGTGGAAGTTTCCTAATTATTTCTCCTCGGATGGTTTTTTCGATTAGACTATACCAAATTATACATAATTGTACAGAACCACATGCTTACTTCGCGATGATAGATCAATCATACCCTCTAAGGGTCCCTACGATATAATTTCACAGCACCAAAGCGATGCCAGATATGAATCGTAAACATATTTTCAGCCAATCACTTCTATGGAAAATTGTGATCATCCCTATCGATCTTTAGTGTACAGCAACGTAATAGATCACAGAAGCTAATTGATAATGACGCCGACACTACTAATAGTATGGGTAGTCTTATATCTTTTTTACTACTAAGATGGTAATACTTCAACCAAGTATCGAGGAAACCAAATCAACTTACAAAACTACGCCACGAAATCAATTGAAAACTATAACTAAGTTACAACCATAATGTAAACATACTTGCTCTTGGCTGATGTAAAGCTTCTGGCCCATCATGCTGAACTGCAAAGATGGACAAACCGGTTCCTTTCTTTGGTGCCCAGGAAGCCTGTCCTGTACAGGGGCCCAAAATCTGAGGGACCTGAAACTCTAGGAAATATCTCAGCTCTTCAATCTGAGGCTTGTCTGTCACATTTATCGAAAGAAAATATTCAATTAGTGATTAAAAGGAATCCATCACTACTCCCATTAGAGCTCGATATACATTGTTGGGCACTTTCCCTAAGGCTTTGTTTGGTTTGCGGATTTAGACAAGGAACAGAAAAATTAAAGGAAAATAAGAAGGAAATAACATTAAAAATAAAAAAATTACAAGCATGACTGTAAATTAAGATAAAGTGGAGGTAAGTGACTCAAAAAAACCAAAATTTTTGACTTATTTCTCACCACATTTTGTTTTCTTTCCTAATTATTGATCGTTTTTGATGTGTGCTTTCTGTATTTAAAGGGAAGGAACAATGGAGCTTTCTAAAGAAGAGATGCTGAACTTCAAAATGTCTTACATTCAAGATAGAGATCTATAGCATGAGTCAAATGCTCCTTTCCAGTTATTCCTTCAAGAAAAAGTGTGATAGGCAAAAATGACATCTCAATGACATCTGGAGAGGAGAAAACGGTTATCATCCACTGAGTGCGGCTTTGTTCCAGATCACCCCCTCCCCTCCGTCTGAAAATTAATGTAAAATCCTGCATCAGATATAATTGATACAAAAAAAGTTTGAGTTCAAGGCTTCATAACTGTGGGTATCACTATCTGACAAGCATGTCCGCAACCGACACGTGTCCATCTATCACTCCAAGAGTGCCGTGTGCAACACCCAGAAGATAAGAGCGGAACCCTAAAGTCATCATCAGGGCGCCGATAAGGACAAGTCCACAATACTTTTCCACGAATTATGTAAACTGCTCTTAGTAGTACTCAGCTCAGATAGACCATGCTTGGGGGCAGGTCTTGGTGCGACGTAACTTTACCACGATATGGTCATTACCGACCATGGCGCGGTAAAGTCTTTCTCTACCTTATCGGGAACTCTCAGGTTATGTGGCTTGGTTGGCTTAAGAGCAGAGCTCGCTTAGGAAGGTCGCGACGGTCTATTCCGCGATACACTTCCTAAGCCTTTCTAAAGGTCAGTGAGACTATCTCTAGTTTACCGCGAGGACATTCCTTGTGTTGTCTCCGGACGACACGTGGCAGTTTGGTACGCCTCAATAGGAATGAGCCACGTCAGCTGCGCTCATTCCTTGGCACGTGTCCCAACTGCTATAAATAGGAACAGTACCCTCAGAGGTGACGACACATGATTTTTCCTGAGACACACTCAGAGAGAATTTCAAATATTATTCCCTTGGGATCTGTGCATTTATGAGCTCACTGTGAATATTCCTTCACACACGCTCGATCATTGGCTGCATAGGATTCTCTCGGAATACTCCCCCACTCACCGTCCTCTAGTCAGTCTCTCTTTACCTCCTTTCCACCTCCCTTCGAGATCCCCTCTACACTATTGATTCTTAGATTGCTACTCTCTTACGAACTCATCCATCCCACTATACCCTACCTTATTCAAACCACGACCTACATTTTGGCGACTCTGCTGGGGAGTAGCATCTTGGAGACAATGGTGACTGTTCTAAAGAATGGAAAGGTCGTTGGAGAGGCCAATGAAGATATCGCGACGGACGAGATGGCCAAGAGTCATCCCGCTCAAACTTCAGGGAATCCCACGCTGCCATGCAGGCATCTATGCTCCAAGCGCAGCAAGACATGCAGCGTACGCAGCAACTTATCTTGGAATCACTAGGAAACGCACGGCAGAATGAGGACCGGCGCGATAAGGAAACCCCCCCGACAGGAGAGGTTACACCATCCGCCGCGCGGCATCGTCCGCCTCCGGAGATCAACAGTGAGAACCAGGAGCAAGGTCCACTGGTAATTCCTAGGGGATCAACTCCCAATTCCAACCAAGTCCCGCCACAGGCACATCAGTTGCAGAGCTCGACGCCCATCGATATTTCACTACGGATCCAGAAAGAGGTGCAAGCCTTACTCCTGCAGGAGCGCGCCCGTTTCATGGGCTCTGTTCATTGCGACTTTCGCCCCCCTTATTCAGCGGAAGTCGCCGCCATGCCCTATCCCAACGGCTATGTTCCCCCCGTCTTTCGTCTATTTGATGGAAAACAAGGAAATTCTTACGAACATGTAGCACGGTTCGTGGAAACCTTAGCCAGTTATGGGGGAGATTATAACTTACGTCTGAAGGAATTTTCGAAATCCCTGACCGACAAGGCGTATACATGGTATATTAATGTCCCGCCTGGAACTATCACGAGCTGGGAGTCCATGGTTCAACGCTTCCATGAAAAGTTTTTTCAGATGGAGGAGAGCGTGACTCGCTTTTCCCTCACAAAGATCACTCAAGGGAGAGACGAAGATGTCCTTGTTTATATAAAAAGGTTCCGGGAAGGATCTATTGATTGTCACGACAATATTCCCGAGACCGAGCTTATCAGAATCTGCGTCGATGGCATGTACCACCGCTTTAAGATCAATCTCGTTAACGCTAACATTGGGACTTTCTCCGCCCTTATGGAGAAAGCAAAAAACTTACAAAACGTGATCCGAGAAGGCGCAACCCAGGCGCTCGGTCACTCGTACAATCGAAATCCTACCGCGTCACCGGTACAAGGGAATGACAAGAGGAAAAGGAATGAGCGGGCACCTTCCCTACGCAAGAGCCGGACAGAACCGCCTCCCGAATTTCCTTGCGGATTGAAAGAGGTAAGGGCCATTTTCAAAAGATGGGTCGCGGATAAGATCATCGAAGTACCCAGGGTAGATAACCCGCTGGGCCGCGAAGAATTAACTAATGACGATTTCTGCCCCTACCATCACACCAAGAGGCACTCGCTGCAAGACTGTTGGTATCTACGACGCCTGTTTCATAGAAAAATCTTAAATAAAGAATTGGAGATATCCGACTCCCAGAATGTCGAGATAAACCCGCTTCCTGACCACGGAAAGGCCCACGTCGCCATGGCATCCTACTATGACGAAATCGAGGAAATTGCCATGTATGAGGCACCAGAATCGGAGTTCGATAGTGAAGAACTCGTCATCAAACAAGTAAACACGTTGATGAGAACAGTCAAATTTCAGCGGTTCTATGACCAACTCGGTCTTTCCCCCGAGGCAAGGTTCGCGGCGACCAAGGCAATGATAGCCACAACGGAAGTACAGGCGGAGGAGTGTATGAGGGCAGGGGGTTCCGTACGACGAACTCTTAGAGAGGCGGCATCCAAGATCTCCTTCTCCGAAGCAGACAGACAGGTCCCCTTTGCGCACAACAGACCGTTGTATGTGCCGGTAGAAATTAACGGCATCGAATTCCAACGAGGATTCCTAGATTGTGGAGCCTCCCTCAACTTAATGTCATTAGATGTGCTCTCCGCCGCCGGGTATTCCGAGCAAGATTTAAGCGCACCCCCAATCGTCATCACTGGATTTGGAAAGGCTTCCCAGCGAAGCCTGGGGCACATCACTATTAACCTCGTCGTGGGACCCATTCGGTGCCATACTAAGTTCCATGTAATCGATGCGGACACAGCATATCATGCCCTTTTAGGAAGAAATTGGATGCACAAATTCGCTCTCATTCCTTCCACGTACCACCAATGCGCGAAAGGGATCCTCGACAACAAAGTTATCACAATCGTGGCCTCCAGGTCACCCTTCGCACGACACGTGTCCCACTTCGCCGACGCGGTGTTCTACACCGAATTCGAGGACGAAGACGAAGGGTCAAGGTCGTTTGTATGTACCCGACCAATCCCAAGATGGGAACAAGTAAGGCGAGACAACTTCGAGGTGATCCCTAGGAAAGGAAAGTGTAAAAGGAAGGTCGATGGGGAGCCAGAATGTTACCGTGTTCGCTTACCTAACGGGAAGATTGTGTATCGGTTATGACGGTTCACGGGGACTTCTCCCCAATCGAAGGAAGTCCCCCACAGCTGCAACATGATTGAAGCCGACCTAAGTCAATCCGAAGAACCCAAAATGGCGCCTGAATGTTTAGAAGATGGACCAAGGAACAAAGAGCAGGAGTTGGAGCAAATAAATCTAGCCGGTGTAGAAGACCAGCACGCCATGATGATTTTCATCTCACGAGAGTTGAGCAAAGAAAAGCGCTCCGAACTCATCCAACTACTTAAGACCAATTCAGACGTTTTCGCTTGGACTTACGCTGAAATGCCGGGTCTGGACACGAGTATCACGGCGCACAAACTGAATATCTTCGCCGCAGCTATACCCGTCAAACAATCAGCTCGAGTCTTCCGCCCAGAACTGGAGACGCAGATCAAGGAAGAAATCACCAAGCTGCTAACGGCAGGTTTTATCAAGCCTATACACCACCCCACGTGGTTGGCAAACATTGTACCGGTGAAAAAGAAAACCGGTCAAATACGCGTTTACGTGGATTTCCGAGATCTCAACAAGGCCTGCCCGAAGGACGATTTCCCGCTTCCCAACGTGGACACCTTAATCGACGCAACGGCCGAGCACCAAATGTTTTCCTTTATGGATGGTTTCAGTGGATATAACCAAATCAAAATGGATCCAGAGGACGCGACAAAAATGGCTTTCAGAACACCGATGGGTAATTTTTTCTACACAGTCATGCCATTTGGGCTCAAGAACGCGGGAGCCACATATCAAAGAGCCATGATGGCCATATTCCACGACTTACTGCACTTGATAATGGAATTCTACATTGACGATCTCGTGGTCAAGTCAAAACAGGAGGTGGACCACTTCTCAGATTTACAGGTGGTCTTTGATAGGTGCAGAAAGTTCAAATTGAAGATGAACCCGTTAAAATGTGCATTCGGAGTATCGTCAGGGAAATTCTTGGGATGCATCGTACATCGCCACGGCATCGACCCTGATCCAGCGAAGATCGCCGCCATTAAGGAAATGCCGCGACCTATGACTACAAAACAGCTCAAGAGTCTACTCGGAAAAGTATCTTATTTGCGCAGATTCATTCCTGCCCTCGCAGAACTTACTCATCCGTTCTCGACTCTACTAAAAGGCAACGCAGCATTCGCATGGGCACCGCAGCATGACTTAGCCTTCGATGCAATCAAAAGGGTGCTGACTTCACCAAGAACTATGACCGTCCCGACAAAGGGCCAACCATTGCTACTATATCTGACCTCTACGACGAAGACAATAAGGGCATTGCTAGCACAGGAGTCAGATGGGCGAGAAAAGCCTATATACTACATCAGCCGTATCCTTCAGGGTCCAGAGGTGAGATACTCGGCGATGGAAAAGCACTGCTTGGCACTTATATTCGCCGCACAAAAGTTTCGCCACTATCTTTTGGCGTTCCCACTTAAGGTCGTGACCAAATGTGATCCCATCAAACACCTCTTAAGCAAGCCAGCTTTGTCGGGAAGGATAGCACGGTGGCTTTTTACATTGGCCGAATTTGACATCACCTGCTCGCCGCCAACAGCCATCAAGAGTCAGGTGTTAGCTGATTTGCTAGCCCAATTCCCTAGCGGCGAGCCTGAACCCATCATCGAAGAATTCCCAGGCGATGACTTTAACATATCCGCCACGGCCGTTGCGCAAGATACATGGGAGCTCAGTTTTGACGGTTCATCTACTTCCAGAGGGGGAGGAGCTGGGATCGTGTTAACATCACCAAATAAGGAGACGATAAACCTCTCATTCAAATTGGACTTTCAATGCTCAAATAATGAGTCAGAATATGAGGCACTCATCCTAGGGCTCATGGCTGCAGAAAGAATGGGAGTCGGAGCAATAGAAATCGTGGGAGATTCCAATCTCGTGTTCAAGCAAACTAACGGGAGCTACGCCGTCAAAGAACCCGCCCTTGCAGCTTACCGCTCCATATTGCAAAGATATTTGGACAAATTCGGCTATACCAATATCAAGCACGCACCCAGAACAAGTAATCGGCACCCAGACGCTCTGGCAACACTGGCGTCAAAGGTAGAGATCGAAGGAGATTCTGTCACTATTGAGATCCTCAAAAGAACCCTTCCGTGCACGATCACAGAGCTCCTCCCGGAAAAGGAGGATAAAATGGGCGATTGGAGAAGCCCAATCCGACGACAACTACAGAATAAAGAGTCCACCCTCACGCCGCACCTAAAGAATTTCTTGATCCATCAAGGTGAACTCTATTTCAGAACCCCGGGAGGATGGATAGCCAGATGTGTGGAAAAGGAAGAGGCGGTCCTCCGCCTCGAAACGATTCATAAACAAACATGCGGCAATTCAGATATCAGCTTATACAGGATCATACAAAGGAGAGGATATTATTGGCCGGAGATGGTAAAAGAAGCAAACAATCTTCAGCAAAGTTGCGCGTCATGCCAGGAGTTCCCCTCGCGGAACGAATGCAACTTCGTAGAAGCTGGCGATGATTGGCGCAGGCCATACATTGATTATCTTGCCGAAGGAACCCTCCCGGCCGAAAATATTGACGCAGCTTCAATTAAAAAGAGAGCACCACGATTCTTCGTAAGCAAGGATAGCCTGTTCCGAAGAAGTTTCCATGGAAAAGCCCTAAAATGTCTTGTAGGCCAAGAAGTGGACGATGTTCTACAACAAGTTCACCAATTTGAGCACCAAGGAGGAAGCAAGCTGTATCAACAGCTCATACACTTAGGGTATTACTGGCCGACAATGGAAAAGGAGGCGCTAGAATTCGCAAAGAAATGCAAAGCCTACCAGGTACACGCTAATAGCATACACGCTCCGGCAGTTGGACTAAAGTGTCTGACGACCCCGTGGCCATTTCATACATGGTCAATGGATCTCATGGGCGCCATAGCACCGTCACGTGGGAATATCTGGATCTTAGCGGCCACAGAGTTGTTCACAAAATGGGTGGAAGCCATACCATTACGAAAGGCAACCGGGGAAAGCATCGCGAATTTCGTGAAACAATACATAATTTGTAGGTTCGGCATCCCTAAGGTAATTCTATTAGACAATGGCAAACCTTTCACCTCAAAGCCTGTCACAAGCCTGTACTTCAAATATGGCATATCCCAGCATAAGTCCACGGTCTACTACCCTAAAGGGAATGGACAAGCCGAAGCAAACAACAAAACCCTATCCAAGATCTTGAGCAAAACCATGACCGATTTTCCCAAGAACTGGTCAGACCAACTTCCACTGGCCTTGTGGGCCTATCGAACGTCCAAGCGACGTGCTACACAAGCGACTCCTTTCTCGTTGGTCTATGGCACTGAAGCAGTCGTCCCCGCCGAGATCTCGATTCCTTCGGCCAGAATTGCACTCCAAAGCGAAGTCGACTTAGACACGAGATACACAGAGTTAGATAGTCTGGATGAAAAGAGGGATAAAGCCAAAGGAGCCCTGAAAGTTTACCAAGCAAGAATAACACGGGCCTATGATGCCATGGTGCGCCCCAGGCAGATTAAGGAGGGGGATTTGGTGCTAAAAGCAGCAACGCACGTCATGCGAAGTACGTCCGCCCCAAAGTTTACTCCTAAGTGGGAAGGTCCCTACCTCGTTCAGGAGGTCCACGACAGTGGCTACTGCAAGCTAATTCACCCCGAAGACGGTAGCAATCAAGGGACCTTAAACCTCAAATGGGTGAAGCTTTTCTATTCCTAGAGATAAGTTTTCTCGTTGTCTAGCATGTTCAAATGTAAGGTGATGACATACGAATGTAAGCGTGCACTTTCGCACCATTTCTTATATTCCGGGGCAAACTCCCCCGCCCTCCATCATGAGAATTATGAATGAAAATTCTGTTCCTTTTCATACGAATCATTTATCACTCATTACTCACATAAACACACAAACGCTTGAGATAAGCCTGTTTCCACACAGCACTCGGTACAAAATCAAGAAAGCAACGCCACATAACTTCGTAAACAATGAACACAGCACGAGCAACGAATAAGCCTGTTTCATTTTTTACATTTTAAAGTGGCAGACCGCCCATACAAAAGTTGCAAAAGTGCTCGTCTAGACGCACTAGGTGTTCAAACAGACACACCGATTCCATCACCACCAACCCACAAAAAAAAAAAAAAAAACAACAGACAGCCCAACTGGCCCCAAAAGCCCACAGGAAAGCAAAAGGCAGAAAGCCACACACTACAAAAGAGCTAGGCGCCTAACAGATCCGTACCAGTCGACCAGTTATGGGTCACGCCAACCATGGATACTTGATTCTCAATCGCTTGGATATCAGCCCCTAGCCGAAGAAGATAGGTGTCGGCTTCCCTAATATTCTCATTAAGACGCAGCGAGGCCGCAGTAAATTCAGAACATGCTTCATCAAAAGATTGAGAAGCAGCATCACTAATAAAAGGGAGCCGAAGCTGGGGCGGCCGACAGATTGCCGAGCTTTCGGGACTCAACCGTCAGCTCCTCTAAATAATCTCGGCGACGACTCTCGAAATATAGCACACTCCGCCTGAGCTCGAGACAACGACGTCTCTCCCTCACCATACGAAGCCGAGTTGTCAACCAGTCAACACTAACACCACCCCTCTGCAGCTTCTCTAACAAATAAGAAACTTGGTCCAAAACGCCATCCGTCATGGAACCTAGAGTATTGCCCTCAAAGATCCTGAAGATCGTGATGGATATCAGCAAAACCCACCAAAGTGCTAGGACGATGATTGTAGACACGTTCCAAAATCCCAAGTACATGAACAGGAACGGCGATACCTCTCCAGCCATCCCATACTTCGCCAAAAAGCTCAGGCAAATTGAAAACACCAGAATCAACTCCAGAGTTGGACGAAGTGCTGGACATCTCCCTAAGAGTGAGGCGAAAAGAAAGAAAGGGTAAAATGGAAAATTCAGACAGAGGACTTCTCTCTCAAAGAACTCCTCGTAGAAATTTGAAATAAGTTGTCGAAGCACCCAAGCCTCCTTTTATACAGTGAAATTACTTAATACACCTCGGAATACGAGGAGATGTGACATCAATCGTCATCATTCCCATTCGACATAAATGCGCCTATTTAACTCTTCAAGGAAACGACGACGGAGTTCGCTTATCAATGACCAAGTACAGCATTAAATGCACTTATCCATTTTTTTTTTAAAAAAAAGCTATGGCGGTTCAATCTCGATCATTTCTACACACAAACACATAAAATAGCCTACTCTTCGTCAAAATCTGAACGATTCACAGAGCATATCAAATATCTCATTTTATTCCAACGAGCGAAATACATCAGGAAGATATGACTGCAAAAAAAAAAAAAAGGGGGGGGAGGGGTATCCCCTACAAGTTCAAATAACAGCAGCTAGAAGAGACCACGAGACGCACGCGCGCCACTATCGACATTTGCAAATTTTGGTCCAAGACTAGGGCGACCCTCCCTAATGATACTCTTCTCTTCCTTCAAAGCTTCTAAAGCAGCTTCAGCCGCAACAATTTTGGCATCAACGGCCTTCTTCTTGCGTGCTGACTCATAGAAAACAGAAAACTCGCGCAGATCCGCCAAATGAGACCCTAGCCATCCAACATTAAGGCCAAGCGCCTTAAAGTCATCCAAGGCATCCACGTACGTATCTAGATGAGCAGCATCCAAATCTCTAATCGATGTAATATCCAAGTACATAACAACCGCCGCCAAAGACTCCAAGCAGCAAGACCGTATTGCAGGAAATTTACAAGAAAACGACGTCAGAGTCTCAGGTCGCTTGGCTTTAATAGCTTCCAGCGCAGGAACAAAAGAGGAATTAATATCACAGCCACCCCAAGACACCAACTTGGCATCTCGAGAAGGCGAACCCAAGACACCATCCCGATTCTCCACACCCATTTCTGAACTTTCACCGAAAAGATCCCTCTCCAAATACCGCTCCAATAAATTGGCAGAATTAGTTTCAGCTGAACAAGCTGAAGCCAAGGGTATATTTAAAGAAGGACCCTCGGGAACATCGCTGTCAGAGAGAAAGGTTTCCCTGCTCGGCAGATCATCACAACTTTGCTGAACTCTCTCTTCAATAACGGGGATATCACCTATCAACACTGGATCCAGCTCTGCTTGTAAAGTTTGCATAAACTCGTCCAAAGCACTATGATCATCAAGATTCGAAATAACCCTACCCGTAGTCGGCGATGCGTATCGATCGGGCACAGAAATCATCGTCGTCTCCGAACCAGCGTGATCCATCAAAGGCAAAGCGTCCTCATCTCCAGCACGAGCAGAGTCGGATCGAAGAGCTTCATCACCAACAACAGTAGCTCCGCAATCAGCATTAGTCTGTACTTCATGATCATCCTCTTGGAAAACGACCACGGGATGAGCACGGGCAGTAGTAGAACCAGACTCTAGCTCGGCTCCAGTTGCATCAACCGCGTGGGATTTCTTATGCTTCCCACTACTTCTCCTATTTTTTTTACGATGGCTGCGAGACCGGTCTTTGTCCTTCTTGCGCTTCCCGCCAGAGCGGCCCTCGACATCAGCCCGTGTCGAACGATCAACAGGAAGTAGGGTTAACTTCTCAACCTCCACCTGGGTAGCCGAACCCTCACCTACTTCCCTACGCCCCACACTCGTTCCAAAATCCACAAGTTCCTGCCACAAAAGACACTCGGCCACTATGTCAAGAAGGAAAGGGAAAAGAACGATTATGAACAATGGAAATGGCTGAACAAAATACCTTTCGAATTTCCCTAGAAGACGTCGCTTTCTCAGAAGCCTTCACCAAACGCCTCCTTTTCGGAATTGCCCGCGACCCTACTTCCTCATTATCATCCTGAGGAAGGTCACCAGCGACAGACGAACTTTCAACCGCTTGCGATGCCTCGACCCCAGCCTTAGCAGAAGTAACCGACTTCTTAGATTTCGAAGCCCGAAGCGTCCCATCGTTAGCAGCTATGTCATAAACTTTGGCCTTAACCGGATCGCTTGCATGGAAACGAACGAAAGAGGAAAGGCATTTGTCCCAGAAAGACCCCCAACTTGGGGTACAGCGACCGACTCTTCCTCGTGGGGCAATACGAACAATGACCCCACCAGAAAGATTCTTTGTTTCAACAGTGGTAAAATGCCTAGAACTCCCTACGAAGTCTAATTGGAAATCAGGGCGCACGGGTACCCCCTGATCTAAGCCAAATTGACGAGAAACCCTGTGCGGATTATAGCGCACCACTCCCTTCGTATACTCAGAGAGAAAGGGGAGATTCGAGGGAAACATGGTCGCTGCCATAATAATGCCTCGAGAATCCTGATTAAGAGACAGGTCCACTTCCTCGAAGGAACCAGACGGATATAGGCTCAGATCCCTCTCACCAGTGATAGCCCTTGCATAAGGGCGAAACTCAAACTCTTTTATGACATCTAAAAATTTGCTCGGACGCTTCAGAGTCCCTTTCTTACACCACCTGTCCGCCCTGGGTTGATGATTATCGACGTAGGTAACTTGACGAGTGGGCCCGTGAAGCTTCTTCTTAGTAGCTTCGAAAACGATGGGAGGAGGAGCGTAGCTCTTGAAACGTTCGAAAAGAAACATGGTCAAAAAAGGGGTGCACAAATAACTGGAAATGTCGAAACGACCGACAAAACGCCTAAAATCGGTATGAAGAGAATCCAGGCGATGATATAGAGTGCCTAAAAACAGCGGAGCCAAAGGCAGCGAATGACCCTTAGCCAACTTAACAGCCAGAGGAAAGATCGCGGCGTTTATCCCGTCTTCAGGAGACATTGGAAGAATGTAGCGCGCGAGCCAGCTGGCAATATACGCTGCTAAGCAATGGGGACTATCGGACCCCGGGCCCGCTTTCTCATCACGATCTTGATCGCCCGTTACTTGCATCAAAGGTTGAATGTCTTTATAGAAATAACGCAACCAAGTAACAAAAGAAGCCCGTCGACCCTTGTTTTCTCCAGTAAAAGCGCTAACTAGCGCGGCGCTCTTAGTGAGACACGATTGCAGGAAGGCCACGGCATCCTTGTCCCCTGAACCCTCATGAAGACCCTCTAGTGAGTAATCACCAACGACGGGTAAGCCCATTAAAGCTACGACGTCTTCTAAAGTAGGGGTGAATTCCCCCCAGGCGGTAACAAAAGTATGAGAGTCAGAGCTCCACCTCGAAGCCAGCTCGGTTAAACCCAGCATTCCTTTCCTACAGTTCAAGGAAACACAAATGGAAATTGAATCCAAGATACCCGCGCCGGTTAATAGCTCACGACTTTGAGGATTTGACAGTACGAAAGAACTCCATTCATCCCAATCAGTGCAAGGACCAGAAGAGGCGTGGAAATTTATGCTAGAGTAGGGGTAGTCCCCCCGTTCCATTTCAAGGCGTGGAATACTTGCAGGCGCAATCATCTCGGCCTCTCCCAAGGATGCCTCAGGACATTGAAGCAACGAGTCTTTGATCGGGGGAAGATCTGAGCGAAAATCCTGAACCTTCGACCAAAATACATCTTCTGGGCCGCCGACAAAGGGAACGGCGGCAGGAATCTGAGCCGAACGCCCCAAAGGCTTCTTTTTCCCCTTTGACGAATGAGCGACCTCAGCCATCGAAAGAATAAAATGGACTCTCCCGCGAAAATCCCAGAAGAATATCAAACAAAACCGATAATCAAGAGGAGGCGAATAAAGGGCTGAAGGCTAAGAAAATATGTGTACCCCGTAGTAATATGATGAACTGACGAGAGGTATGAGGAACAGGCGACTGCGCGAACCCTCTTATATAACCTCGTGGAACCGCCAAACGGATTCGGCGAAACGAAAAGTCTTTGTGCAAAAATCAATGTCCCGGTTTTCCCGCGCGAAACCATCATGGTTTATTCAATGCTGACAAGACTTCTGCAGAGTACTGACACAGTGCTCGAGCCACACTTCTTCCAGTACGACTCGAGCAGGGGGCAAAATGTGGGTATCACTATCTGACAAGCATGTCCGCAACCGACACGTGTCCATCTATCACTCCAAGAGTGCCGTGTGCAACACCCAGAAGATAAGAGCGGAACCCTAAAGTCATCATCAGGGCGCCGATAAGGACAAGTCCACAATACTTTTCCACGAATTATGTAAACTGCTCTTAGTAGTACTCAGCTCAGATAGACCATGCTTGGGGGCAGGTCTTGGTGCGACGTAACTTTACCACGATATGGTCATTACCGACCATGGCGCGGTAAAGTCTTTCTCTACCTTATCGGGAACTCTCAGGTTATGTGGCTTGGTTGGCTTAAGAGCAGAGCTCGCTTAGGAAGGTCGCGACGGTCTATTCCGCGATACACTTCCTAAGCCTTTCTAAAGGTCAGTGAGACTATCTGGAATAACTCTCTAGTTTACCACGAGGACATTCCTTGTGTTGTCTCCGGACGACACGTGGCAGTTTGGTACGCCTCAATAGGAATGAGCCACGTCAGCTGCGCTCATTCCTTGGCACGTGTCCCAACTGCTATAAATAGGAACAGTATCCTCAGAGGTGACGACACATGATTTTTCCTGAGACACACTCAGAGAGAATTTCAGATATTATTCCCTTGGGATCTGTGCATTTATGAGCTCACTGTGAATATTCCTTCACACACGCTCGATCATTGGCTGCATAGGATTCTCTCGGAATACTCCCCCACTCACCGTCCTCTAGTCAGTCTCTCTTTACCTCCTTTCCACCTCCCTTCGAGATCCCCTCTACACTATTGATTCTTAGATTGCTACTCTCTTACGAACTCATCCATCCCACTATACCCTACCTTATTCAAACCACGACCTACAATAACCAATCAACAACCTAACCTAACCATGGCAAGCTTGCACTCAACAAACAAGCAAGTTTGTAAAACTCCTGTACAAATGAACTACAAATGAACAAACTTCATTCAATACCACCATCCCCCAAAAGACATAACACCATGTGTCCAGTATGTAATGCCACAGGGGGAAAAAAAACCAAGAAAATATTAACTTCACAGTCAACAAATAAGCAAGTTTGTACAACTCATGTACAATGGACAAACTATGTTCAGCGCCACTCCGGCAAATACAACCATCCCGTAAAAGACATAACACCACGTGTCAAGATATGTAATGACAAGAAGAAGAAAAAAAAAGAGTATTTCAAATGAGACAAGAGGCGAACATGTATGTAATAAACCAACCAAAGAAGCCCCACACATGTATGTAATAAACCAACCAAAGAAGCCCCACACTTACAAATTATGTTTGAAAATCCTAAAATCAAACTCCTCCCTGATATTATTCTCTGTCCCAGGCTCCCAGCAAATACCATCCTCCTAACTGTAGCTGAAAATAAGTTTGCCTTTAAAAAACACATCCTTTATATTGGCTAAGAACGATGGTTGTACACAAAACTATTCTTCATTTCTTCCAGTCCACTTAGTAAAGAGATTATGTGGCACAACAAAAAGTTCCACATACTTCTTTCCCATTCGAGGCAGGATATGGTGCACTAGTGGGTTGAGGATATATCCCTTTGCTGTTGAATAAAGAAGGATCCGCACACCAAAACACAGAGGTCAGATTTTGGAGAGATAAAAAGTAACAACTTAAAAAACATTAATTTTCATGAACAAAAATTAAGCAAAATTATGGAACTAGCCTTATCCTTGTATTTCAATAGACCTGAACTTGTATGGCTTTCAGTGCTGGAGAACCTCTGATTTCCCATGTCTTGAACATAAGTTTTTATCTCATGATTGACAAAGGCGAAGACTGGTGCTGTTTGATGTAAAAAACATCTTTGCCACAAATAGTTACAGATGCAATAACATGTGTCCCAAAGTTTTCAATAAAACTATCCCAAAACATTCCATACAAAAATATTACTAGAGAAAACAAGAAGCTCTAGTAGCAAATCCTGACTATAATTAACTTGGAGACTTGTAAGTTGTACCTGGCTAAGGAGGGTGGGTCTCACGATGTTAACACAGCTCGCCTGACATTTTCATGCAACAATAATGGGGATTTCATGAGCAGAACCTTAGCAAGTGGAAAGAAGAAACCATCTGTAGAAAGTGTTTTTGTGGTGGCAGAATCAATATGCTTAGAACCGATAAAGCTTAATGCAGCATTGAAGCTACCCAGGTCCCAGGGGAACATGTCCTGATAGATTAGCTTTTTTTATTGAAATACTCCACCATCTGCAATTGTTCGAAATGAAGTATATTAGAACAGATAAAGCAAGAAAATAATATTAGTAGGTTGCTTAATAGTTGTTTCACAAAACAACCCTGCCATAGTAAGTTCACTTTCCATCCTTCAGGGCAAGTCTTTTGGTTATTGAAGTGATTTGTCAAATCTTTAAAAGAAATGTCAGACGCTGAAAGCCCTCAATAGTTAATTTGATAAGAGCACCAGCAGTGGGGTAGATAAATGTAGGGTAAATTTACGCTAATTTTCCATACGAAATGGGGGAGGGTCACAGTGGTGTAGGAGCCCAAACGGCGGAGTGATAGCCGTTCAGCACCAAACGGCAGACTTTTTGCAGCTTGCCGTTTGGCTTTTTTTTCCCATCTTCATCTTAAATGAGATTGGAACAAAGAAAAAAAAAACCGGCAAAGAGTCTACATTTTGTTATGTAAATAAATAAATAAACCAAATGTCAAAGAGTCTGCCTGCCTGCATTCCCTTTGCCGGCCCAAGCATCAACAGGCAATCACTTTGTCGTTTTCTTGTATGGCAAGAGCAACTACAGCGGTGTAGTTGCACAGGGTAAATTAGCTTACTTTAGGTACGGGTAGTCTGCAGTGGTGTAGGTTAAATTTTAAATAGGGTAACTTAGGCTAGCGAAACTTAAGTTTAGCATACCACAAATTTATTTACCATACAAGTAGACGGCAGGTAGAAATCCAACAGAGAGGAGAACTGGAAAAGGTTAAACAGGCAGCCGACAGTAGGGCTGTTCATAAATACCAGCAGCCCGAACCGATTGACTGACCGACCCGACTTCGACCCCGACCGAAATTCTGGGTGTATCGGACTGGCAGCCAGTGGTCGGGGTATAGAAACCGACTGTTCGGGTCGGCGCACGGGTGAGACAGTCCGCAACCTGAACCCGACCGAACACTCATCCTCTCTCTAAAATACTCCTACCCCCTTTGGTCCCCTCATTTCTCACGTCTTCCCCTCTGATTTGTTTCTCTCTCTTTTCCCTTCTCTCTCTCTATGCGAAATAGATGAGCCCCCATTGAAAGCTACAAGGGTTTTGAAACCCTCCGCCTCCACACTCTCTTCTCTCACTCTCTCTCTCTCTCTCTCTCTCTCTCTCTATGATATCATTGATATGAGAACTAAGGTTTTGAAACCCTATCCTTGCCGCCGTTTCCACACTCTGCCAAGACGATCGACCACCTCCTCTACCACGATCGACCACCGCCGACACCACAATGAACCACTGCCACGATGATCTCCACTCCAGTACCACGATCTACCGTCGACGGATGAACCACTGCCACGATGGTCCTAGTTAAAAAGTTAAGTCCCCCCTCTTTCTTCCTCTCTCTCTCTCTCTCTTTCTTTTGAATCTCTTCTTTCAGATCTGTTAAATCTTTGATTAAGAAATTGGGTTTGATCTTTGATCTTTGGTTAAGTCCCCCAAACTCCTCTTCTCTCTAAAACTTAATCAGCTGCTTTGATCTTTGATTTTTGTGTTCTTGATTTTGTTTTTGTTAATCTTTGTGGTGTAGTGTAGACTTTAGCCCACCCCGACCAAAACCGAGAAAACCGAAACCGATGAGCACCAACTAATTGTTGGTCAGTTTTGGTCCCCGTCCCCGGCACCCCGACTACTTCGGTCCGGGGGAAATTCCACCTCCACCCCTATCGAAACCGACCGATGAACACCCCTAGTCGACAGAGAGGCTACCGTTTGGCAGGCTGCCGGTTCATTTAATGTGTTCGGCAGCAGCCGGTTGACACTCTGCCAGATGGTTGTGGGCTGGTAATCCCTTTGCCGTCTCCACACTACTCCACTGTGGCCCTCCACAAACCGTACAACAAATTAGGCTATATTTACCTACATTTTTTAACACCACTGATATTGCTCTAAGAAAATTAGTTGCATGCTAAAGTTAAGTTCTGCTATCATATCTTACCCTAATTTCCCCTTTAAGCTACACCACTGTGAGGTGTCCGTATGCTAACTACTCTAATTTGCCCTACAGAACTACACCACTGCACTTGCTCTTAAGAGCCCGTTTGGGTTAGTTTAAAAAATACTCACTCTGGCTTCAGGGTTATTTATTTATTTTAAAAAAAAAACTGTTTTTTTAGCTGTAACAAAAAGAGAGAGAGAGAGAGAGAGAGAGAGAGAGAGAGAGAGAGAGAGAGAGAGAGAGAGAGGACCCAAACTAATGCTAAAATAACCAACTTAGTTGAAGAAATATTCTATGCCAGTTGATGATTGTTGCAGCCTGCATAAGTACAGCAACTCTGAACTTCTTAGAAACTAGGAACAGTAGTCTAACGAAAAACAGAAGTTTATCCGAATAGCTAAATATAAATTGAAAAGAACTCGAAGACTTGTGTAAATGGCACCAATGAAGCAGGCATAATGAAGAGGATTGCATTAAACAAGCCAAGGCCAGTATAAGAAACTGCAAGAGTATGGTTCTACTTCCGTAAAAAACGAGTTTGAGCAGAACAAGAGCCAACCTTGACACACACACACACACACACACACACACTCTCACACTTGATGGTCCTCAGCCATGAGCTCAATCCTAACTAAGCTTGTTCCTCAATCTAATTTCACACTTCAAATATGACAATACACAATGCTTATACCAAGGAATTTCCAAATTCTTTGCATTTTAAGGCTGTAAGAGCCTAAACTATTGCTCATTATTGGCATGCTCATAAACATTTAATCCAAGGAAAAAAAAAAGTAAAACCCAGATTCGATAAAGCAATTGAGAATGAATTAAGATAAGATTGAAGAAAGTGGAAAATAATGTACCTCATCAAAACTGCAAACACCTGAACTATGACGTCCACTGGTCTTTGAGAGTTCTTAATATCCCATGAAACCTTGGGCACAACCAAATACCCACAAAAATCCAAGCTTGAACCAATGATTAACTTGATTACCAAATTTAACCCTTCAAATGAATCACTCTCTCTCTCTCTCTCTCTCTCTCTCTCTCTCTCTCTCTCTCTCTCAACAGTTTCCTCGTAACGACGAGTCAGAGAATTTAAATGATGTGGGTATCGTTTAATCTGAATATCCTCTTGATCTTGAATCCATGGAGATTTCTTCTTCTCTCTGTGTGTTTATCTCGACTATCTTCGCAAATTCTCTCTTTACGATACTGTGTATCTTTCTCTCTCTACTACTATCATACTGGGCCAAAAGGGGGCATTGACTCTCTAGTCATTCATTGCAATTTGTTTTCCCCCCTAGTGGGAATGTAACGATCTTCTCAAAGGCTGTACGCTTACCTGAGATCTACACTGTCAATTAGTCGTAGATTTTGAAGATAATGATCTTGATTTAATCCAACAGTGATCAATTGAGGAGTATATAGTTGACAAGTGGACTTAGACTTGCACTTTGGTCATTCCACGGAGATTTTGATGAAATTTTGGCTTTCCATGGGTCCTTTTCTTGTACGTTCACATAGGAGTATATGTATATATAATCTATCAAATGTATGTATATCTATTATGTGTCAATTGATTATTGAAGCCAAGGGGGATAACTTGGTGGTAAAAAATTGACAAAAATGGTGTGTTCGATAATATAAATTAAGTGTTGAAAATGAAAAGTTTTAGCATTTTTTTTTTACTCGTATTTGATAGTGTACCATTTAATTTAAAAATAAATAAACATTCAAAACTAACTGAAAAACTTTAATTACTTCATTTGGATTGAGAGATGGAGAAGAGAAATAGGACAACTTTCTCTTCGTTTCTCTCCTTTGCTAACTTAAGTAGCGATATAATAGAAGAGAAATTAAGAGAAAATGACGATAAATTTTTTTAACTAATCACTTATATCTCACTACTCCAATCATGTTTCTTATAATAGAGATCTTAGGGTTTTATATTACTTTTTAGACTAAAGTTAGAGAATTTTGATGTAATCTATCTCCTCATGTGGGTATCATATTTGTTAGTTGTAATTATTTTAAGGGAAAATTGGTAAAATGGTCATTAAGAGGAGTTTTATTGGGATTAAAGACAACTTGCAATACACATTGAGAATAAGTCCTCCTAATGTCTATGGACCAAAATACCCTCACCCCTTTCTCTCTCATGGAGAACGAACAACATCACCACCACTTCTCCCTCCTTGAAACACAAGCTCAAGAAAACCCTATGCCTCTCATGCTCTCTCAACAAAAACCATCGCGAAACCTCCGAGTTGCTGTCGCCGTCCGACGACAACCCGAGGCTGATCAGAGCGTTGTCAATGTGGCCATCCGACGACAAGCCGAGGCTGATCAGAGCATCGTCCGACCACATCACCACATCACTTCCCTTCCAGATTGTTGGCATTGTCACCTCCGCCGCCGAGAAAGGTTGAGATCGATGAAGCAACACCGCCATCGCCGGTGGCGGTTCTATTGGAGATTAAGGTGTTTAGTTGAATAGGCTTTAGGTTTTGGAGTTTTTGTGATGATGAAATGTACAAATCTGCTGATCAATTTACAATTAGGTTTAGCAATTTGGATTTAGAGAGAGAGAGAGAGAGTCTGATTCTTCATTGCAGATTCATCTTTTACGTTTTGGCATTTTGTGATGATGATTAAGTGTACAGAGATTCATTTTTTTTTTTTGATTGGTTGAATTGTGATTGAAATTGGTGATCAATTGATCTGTGTATGTATACAATATTGTGTAATTCTAAGTGAAATCAGAAATCAGATATCCTAAGTCAAATTTGACTTATGATTTCTCGTATTCTAAGTCAAATTGCAGAAGAGTTTCTATTTGACATTTTTTTTATTATATTGATTGGTGATTGTGTTATGAGAACATCCCACCTATGTTGAATGATTTGCTGGTAGTGATCAGTGTCGAGAAAATGAGAAGTAATTGACTGAATTGTGTTGAAGTTATGTCAAATTTATCTTATGATGTTATGCTATATAGCAGTCTAACCAAGTTTTACACATACAAAACCTGATGGGTTTAAGAACCAGTATATAACTACCACATCTTATTCAGTTCCAGTATCATAAGAGAAATTTATCTTAGGATACTGAAATTTGACTTAACTATTAATTCAGCTCCAACATCTGAATGAGTTCCATATAAGAATCAGTCACTGCCACATCTTATTCATTTATAATATTATAAGAGAAATTTAACTTAGGATACTAAAATGTTGAGAGAATTACAGATTTGTTATGTGAAATTTGGCTTAAGGTATAGCTTTACTTTTTGAGACGCAATTATGATTGCAGAAGAGTTTTGACACGCAATTATGTTGAATGATTTGCAGACAATGTTCAGTATCAATAAAACGAGAAGTTGATTGATTTGCAGGTAGCTTTACTTAGGATGTTATGCTACATAGTAGCCAAACCAAGGATTGCACATACAAAAACTGAAGGGGTCTGTTCAGTGAGTTCTAGATAACGATGGGGCTTAAGAATCAGTGACTGCCACATATTATTCATTTCCATCCTTTTAAGAGAAATTTAACTTAGGATATTATTCATCATTGTCAAGCATGCAGTTAGAGTGTTCGGGAATAGAATAAGAAAGATGAATACGAGCATCTTGCAAATTTCTCCACCTCAAATAGACATACACAATTAAATCCAGATACTTAGTGCTACTAGAAACCCTCAACACAGCTATAAACACTCCATACTTCAAGAGAGGAAGACGGTAATATTCATTGCAGCCTTCAACAACAAAAGCAAAAAAAAGCAAGAACATTATCAGACAGATTACATGTTAAGTCAAATTTCTCTTATTATTTTATATATGCTAAGTCAAATTTCTCTCCTCAAATATCCGAATCACCAGACATTGTGAATGATATTTTCAGGCAACATATGAACAATATAGTGAAATAATTTAAGATATGATCAATTGATGAAAACACAGAAGAAGAAAAACTTCAATTGAGATATAGTGAAATAATTTTAGATAAAGACCAAAACTAAATGATTTTCAGCAAAATTAGTTCCAGATTTGTAGAAATAAGAAAACGACTCAAACAAAAACAATTAAACAATATGAAATCAGTTCGATATCTGTTTGTTTAAGGATTGATGTATTTTTTAGAATCAAATAGAAATATGTAAACAGCTATATTCAAATTCATTATATACAAATATGCATATATATATATATTCTTATAATTATATGAGTCATATTTCGTCTGAGCAGAAAAATTTATTCTTAGCAGAAAAACAGAGACTTATCCACCAGAATTCAAAACAGAGACCTCTAAGAAGGTTTGATCTGAGCTGCAATGGTGATTTGAAGATAGAGAGAGAGAGAGTGTGTGTGTGTGTGTCGTTGATGAGTAGACAGAGACAGAGAGTGTTCATTGTTTGCTGGAAACGATGGGGGGGTAGTTTGGTCAGTTTAAATTTTTGAAATGGACTTGGGGAGTGATTTGTTAGTGGTGTGGATTGAAGTTGAAGTATGGGCTTGGGCTTTTGTCCTTATGGGGGTTATTGTTAATGGGCTATCCTTTAAACCAAATAGACCACACCTTAAGGACCTTAGACCAAGTGTCCCTTATTTTAATTGTAGATAATTATCAAATAACCCTCTCTCTCTCATATTGGGATTACCAAAAGGGTATCTCCACAATAGAGAATCATTTGGAGAGCTCCCAAAAAAGCACGTTGATTTTCAAAAATAGCTAAAAATCTATAAGAGAGAATATGGTCCGAGATACTCAAAAAGCTCATGATTAAGTTTGATAATGCAAATCCCAAGGTTGAAAAATCCTCTTTAACAGACCAAACTTTTGATTGTCATTGATAGTTTTTTTTCCCCTTCAGGGAAAGATACAAAATTGAGGAGGTTTTTTTTTGGTTTCAAGGACAAATCCTCCAGCCTATCCTGCGCGATTTTGGGATCCCCGTCATATTTTAGCCGGTTTATCTATTGTAATTTTATCGGAGTAGAACAAGGGGCAAAACTCGAGTACGTGCACCAGGGCCGGCCCTGAGATGACTAAAATTGGCCGAGGCCTCAAGCGAATTTTCAAAGGGGCCAAAAAAATGAGGCCTCTATAATAAGTTTCATTGAAATTATAAAAAAAATAGACCTAAAAATGATAAGTTTTATAGAAATTAGAAAGAAAATAGGCCTAAAAATGATGAGTTTCATAGAAATTTAATAGAAATTAGAAGAAAATAAGCCTAAAAATGATAAATTTTATAAAAATTAGAAAGAAATTAGGAAAAAAAATAGGCCTAAAAATGAGGCCTAAAGTCGAGGCCCCATGCGATTGCTTTGAGAAATTGGCCCAGGGCCGGCCCTGACGTGCACCGATCCCACAAGATACACACCAATTTAATCATGGAGGCAAGCGAGCGCTAGGATTCGAACCCATACCAAGCTAGAAACTTTTTATCCATCTTAAAGTTCGTCCCTTTCAACTATCTAATTAGCCCCTAGGGGATTTCGAATCACTAACCTCCCTTAGGATTTGTTTGGTTCATTGATTTCACGAGAGTAAAGAGAGGGGAGAGGAAAACCAAATGGAAAATTAGTTTCTTTTACCTTACGGTTGGGAACTAGTTTTCCATCTTGCTTTCTTGTCCCTTCTCTATTCCCTCACAAAACTCATGAACCATACAAACCTGCCGACTAGGCCGAGTTGGTTAAAGTGAGGAGATTATTATTGATGAATCACAGTGTAAACATACATGGCTGTCATCATGTTCACCAATTTGAAGGGTGTATCTTTTTGTCCAGAAAGTTAAAACCTAATTATTATTAAATTATGTCGTGCCAATGGTGGCAAATCTTGATTTATGTTTAAGAGTAATGTTTGGAGCACACCCTTCCACACTCAAAAAACATCAACACCCTGAGGTGGACCAATGAAAAGAGAGATAAAGACTGCGGGATCCGCTGTCAGCCTCTTGTCATTGGTCAATCTAAGGATGTGGATGCTTTTTGGGAATATAAGTGTGTACCCCTAGCACTATTGTATTTTTAATCTCGTTTCTTGACCAATTTAAGAGAGCAATAGTACAATTTCTTGCACAAAAAAAAAAAAACCACTATTTCTAAGCAAAAAAAAAAACTATTTCAATAGAGATTAGTTCCAAAGTCCATCCTGATTAGGCGAACTTTTTTTACTTTTTTGACAAAAAAAAAACAGTTTCTAGGTGCAAAAACAACTTTATTGCAACAACTTTTTGTGCCACTATTACACTATATATAGCTCAAAACACTTGCCACTAATTGACAGTGGAAAGGATTTTGTGGGTGACTTTTAGATCCTCAAATGTATGACTAGAAAGCTAATTAATTATGTTTAATCAAAAAGGTCCATAAGCAAGTATCTTGAAAGTAGAGTAGATTGAGATTTAGGACTTTTGGTGTCAACACTTGACCAAGTTTGTTGATCATCTTAATGAACTTGATGGTGAAATTACTAAAACTATGATTCCAAGTTTTAGATATCCTAAATGCAATAAAACTTGCATTAATCTGTGATACCATAGAATGTGCCGCAGGTTAGAGAAGCATAACACCTCTCTCACGTATCCAGCACATCAACACATAAGAAAACCTCCTCTTTACTATCGGAGAAGGAAAATTGAGAGAAATAAACCAAAGGAACTAAATTGAAGCCCAAAAACACAACTATCTATAACAATGGCATTCTTGACCTATTTATTTGATCATTTCACCACAATATTGCTAGAGCCAGGCTTCTTTGGAACCATTGCACTAACCATTTCATTCCTTACTCGCTCAACGTCATCCCACCTCTCAGAATCAGCATAGATGTTCGATAACAAAACATAATCTCCATCTGTTAAAGTCTCCAACTTAGAGAGCTCCCGGAAGGAATCCTCGGCTAGTTCCACACTACCATGTGTCCTACAAGCACTTAACAAATTTCTCCACAACACAGAGTTTGAATTGTAAGGCATTGTTTGGATGATTTCATGAGCTTCATTCAACACACCCCATCTACAAAAAAGATCAACCATACAACCATAATGCTTAATATCAGGTGTTATGTTATACACTTCGATCATACGTCTGAAAAATCTTCGACCATCTTCCACCAAACCCTTGTGGCTACATGCAATGAGAACACCAATGAACGTAACCCTATTTGGCCTAACCTCATCTTGCCTCATTTCCATGCTGGAAAACAACTCTAAAGCTTCAGAACCATAACCATGGACAGCCAAACCCACAATCATTGCATTCCAACAACTCACCGGTTTCATTTTTAGCTCATTGAAAACCTCCCAAGCCCATATCAAATTCCCACATTTAGCATACATGTCCACAAGCGCATTACCCAAAAACCCTTCGATTTTACATTCTTTTTCTTTCAATAATTCATGGATCTTTCTACCCATTTCAAGTCCACCCGTTTCGGCACACGCACCAAGAACAGATATTAGTGTGATTTCAGTTGCTTCCACCTTTGAAAATTGCATTTCACCAAAGAGCTCCAATGCTCTGGCATACTCTTTAATCAATACATAACCAGCAATCATAGAATTCCAAGAAACTGAATCTCTCTCTGGCATTTCATCAAACACATCCCTTGCGCTTTTAATGTTCTTCAATCTAATGTACCGACCCATCAATATATTCCAAGAAACCACATTTTTATTTGGCAAAGATTCAAATAGTAAATCTGCTGAATCAAAATCATTAATTTGGTCATACCCAGATATCATAATATTCCACGAAGTCACTGTTTTATCAGTCATTTCATCAAACACAAGACGTGCATTACCCAATAACCCACACTGAGAATACATATAAACCAATGAATTTTGAATAAAAGGGTCCACATCAAAACCGAATTTTAAAACTCTACAATGAATCTCAGCCCCCTTACAAGCAATTCTAATCCCAACCCATCTCTTGTCTTCTTCCTCACAATACAAAGCTCTACCACAGGCTTTCAATACAAAATTATAAGTGAAATTATCAAATTCAACATGCAAACGATACATGTGATTGTATATATGTATAGCTTTGAGTGGAAACACGCTCTTAGAGTAAGCTCTGATCATGGTGTTACATACAAAAGAATTATCCATTGGAGTTTCTTCGAAGATGGCTTGAGCATATACGAGGCTGCCCAAAGGTGATAGAGACAAGAATGATATGAGTTTTGTGACCACAAATGGATGGTTGTGGAGGTCAAGTTTGGTGATTATAGCATGGAGTTGTTGAAATTGTTTTATGGACGAAAGTTTTTGGAGTTTGGAGATGATGAATGGAACAGTAATTTTCAACATCTTCCATGTCTATGGAGCTCTCAATCAGCAATCTCTCTGGTACAGTTGTGCCAATAAAGACTAGGAATCTGTCTGTCTGTGCTTATGCGATTTTGATCATGATTGTTAGAACTGAAAGTAAAATTGTTTATTATGACTTGGATGTTTGGTAGATGTGTTGTGCAATTGGTGAAACATAGACAAAATCGTGAAAAGCACATTCTCACCTGTTTAAAATGCCAATTTATCCTCCTAAAATGGAGTTCGTCCGTCTCAATTTCGGCAACCAAACACCGACGAAATACTTTTTGGCACCAAGATCTGCAATTTTGACAAAGACAAACGGGCTCTAAATCAGGTCTGAATGGGGCTAGGGGTGGGCAATCGGGTGGTTCGGGTTTGGGTTGGTAAATACGATACCGAAATCCGAACTGAAGTATAGTTGGAAAATACAGTTCGGGTTTGAAATAAAAGTTCAAGTTCGGTTTCGGTTCAAAAATTCGGGTTGGAAGTCAACCGGAAATTTTTTTCCCCCTTGGGTCAAAGATCTATGCAAAGCAGTAAATCACTAATGATTCATTATTGGCACAAAATAAATAAAAAACAGTAAACCCACATAAATCTTCTAATTGCAGGTTCAGTACCATGTCCAACTGTCCAAGAGGTGATTCAAACAAAAAAAAGTAAATTTGAGATACAAAAGAAACCCTAATTCCTAAGTTCTGACTTCTGAAATCACAAAGCAACGAGAAAAAAAGACATAATTTTGAGAAAGTTTAATACATAAATCTTCTAATTTCTTGTCTAGGGCTTGCAATTACATAAACCCACATTCAAATTTCAACTTAACAATCTATTGCCCTTAATTTTCTTAGGATGTGACAAACTGAGATGAACATAATCAACTTAACAGTCTCTTCCCCTTGGCATTAGGTATACTATACAAAGTTAGTAGAACATAATCAAAGATCTAAATTCTAAGGATTGAGATGAGAAAAAGTACCATAAAGTTGATTCAGTGACTGAGTGAGAGACTGAGACTGAGATGAGAGAGAGAAACGGTGCGTCCTCTCCGATCCTCCTGGAGCCGTCCGCCGTCGCCTAAGCATCGGCGCCGCAGTCCTCCCGGAGCCGTCGGCGTGAGTGGTGACTGGTGGGTGCCTTGGTGGTCTTGGGTGTGGTGACTGTGGTGTCTGCGGTGAGATGAGAGACTGAGATTCTGAGAAGATGAGAGTCCGATAGACTGTGAGAGAAAGAAACAAACTACTGTTATATAAAAACCAGTTCGGGTCGGGTTCGGACCGGGATTCCCTCTCCGATAATCGAAATTTGGTTTTACACCCCGTTTGGTATGATTCTACAATAGAATATAATTGAATTTGAGAGAATAGAAAAGAAAAGAAATGAATAGAATTGATTTACAATTTGTAATTCTAATTCTCATGTTTGGTTTGAAAGAGAAATGAAATGAAATGAATCACGGTCATTTACTACATTGCCCATATACAAAGAAGAGGTGTGAAATATATAGGGGTAAGTTTGGTATATCACATTATTTCATTTAAAGTGAAATCATTTCTCACCATATCCTACCAAAAGTGATAGGATTTGTTTTTGGGCTAAAACAAGAATTGGTGGGAATCGGCTAGAATTGAAAATCAATTCTTTTGTCAAACCAAACACAAGAATTGCCATAAACAAGAATTGCAAATCAATTCTTTTCTAGTTTGTGGCATACCAAACGAACTGTTAATCCGAACTGAACTTTGAACCCAAAATAACCTGACCGATATGACTTGAAATTTCAATTTCGGTTTGAGCCGAGGTGTGCCCACCTATGATTGGGAGTTTAGGAGAGAAAAGAGAAGAAGAGAATGTCATAAGTAAGGAGAGAAAAGAAGAGAAGAAAAAGGATGGTGCTTTCTTTCATCTTGATTGGGAGTTGAGGGGAGAAGAGAAAGTAACTTTCTTTCCCCTTGATTGCAAGTTGAGAAGAAAAGAAAATAAAGTTACCATTCTATCCCCACTTAGATGAAATTACAATTAGGTAAGACTAAACTAGAAGGGTATAGTGGATATTAAGAAATATTAATTAATCTCCACTTTCTTTTCTCTCATTTTCTTCCCAATTTGAAGAGAAAGAAATTGAAAGAAAGTGGGGCTAGTTTTTCTCTCCTTTTCTCTCCTCATTAAAACTCGCAATCGAGAGAAAGCGAGAGAAAGTGAGGTACTTTCCCTTTCTCTTCTTTTCTCTCATTTTTTAAACTCCCAATCATAGTGGGGCCTCTCTACGTGGGCGAGAAGAATAATAATTTATTTTCCAAATTTGAATCTCAACATTGATATGTGGTAACACATACCACCACAGTATAATTGACAAAAATATTTGAAAACTAAATCTAAGACTCATATTGGGGTAGCATAGCCTTACTTGGGCTAGAATAGGGATGCTACTTATGCGGGTTGGGCTCGATTTTACGTATGGTCAACTGGGCCCGAGTTTTAGAGGAGTGTTCTAAAGCCTGACCAATCCAATCCAAGCTCACCTAAAGTTTAGTAACGAGATCCGGACTTGTGAGGGAGAGACAACCCTCCACAAAGTCTCAAACATAGGTTAATGGTTTATATCTTTGAAACAACCATTGTTTACAAATTTTATCTAATAAAACCTATGATTATATATAGGGCTCAAGTTACTAATCTATTTGTCTAAGCTGAACCCAAATTCAGTTTGGAATTGAACTTTCTAGCCTAGACCATTCCAAAATACATAAAAAGATTGTCTAAGTCTAGCAAAAACGGGTTTGGGCCCAAGTAGGGCTCATGTTGGCCCACCCAAGTTGCAACCCTATGCTAGAATAGTTGATGTTATAACTTTGTCTTCTTTTTTTCTTTTTTATTTTTTTCTTTTTTTTTGAGTTGAAACGTAGATTAAGGAAGGGTGGAAGAGATATTTTGGGAAATTGCTGAATGAAAAACATATGGATAACACAATTGAAGAAGAACCTGGAAGTTGCGATAAAACTAGAGAATACAGATTATATTGGAGAATAAGAAAGTCTGAGGTGAAATTCGCTTTGAAGAAGATGAAACCCAACAAGGCCTTAGAACCAGATGGGATCCCCATTGAGGTTTGGAAATGCTTGGGAGATGTCGGGGCATCTTGGCTTACAAAAGTTTTTAATAGAATTTTAATGACTAGGAAAATGTCTGACGAATGGAGGAAGAGCATTCTAGTGCCTATAGAGGTATTAAGTTGATAAGTCATACTATGAAACTGTGGGAGAGAGTGATGGAGCATCACTTATGAGGGGCAACATCAGTGTCAGAAAATCAGTTTGGTTTTATGCTTGGGAGATCAACTATGGAAGTAATTTATTTACTTAGATGACTAATGGAAAAATATAGAGAGAAAAAAAATCTTTATATGGTTTTTATTAATTTAGAGAAAGGTTTTGATAGGGTGCCTAGAGATTTAATTTGGTGGGTGCTAAAAAAGAAGGGAGTGACCAAGGGTTATATTGACGTGGTGAAGGATATGTATGATGAAGCGGTTACTACAATTAGGTCACCCGCCGGAGAAACAAGCGAATTTCCAATTGCCGTAGACCTACACCAAGGGTCGGCCTTGAGCCCTTATTTATTTGCCCTAATTATGG
This sequence comes from Hydrangea macrophylla, assembly GCA_033977485.1. Lineage (NCBI taxonomy): Eukaryota > Viridiplantae > Streptophyta > Magnoliopsida > Cornales > Hydrangeaceae > Hydrangea > Hydrangea macrophylla. The sequence goes on from CM066999.1 coordinate 113,047,450, forward strand.
ATGAATTGACTAGACACATTCAAGATGAGGTCACATGGGGTATGTTGTTCACAGATGATATTGTCTTGGTTGATGAGACTAAAGGGGGCTCAACACTAAATTGAAAGCTTAGAGAGAAGCATTGGAGACTAAGGGGCTAAATATAAGTAGGACGAAAATAGAATACATCTAATGCAGTTTTAGCACCAATGGAAGTAGAGACAACGAAGCAATAAAGATCGAAGACCAGGAGATTCCAAAGAGGGAACACTTTCGCTATCTAGGTTCAATGATTAGTAGAGATGAAGAGATTGGGGATGACGTGACCAATATAATTAAAGTAGGCTGACTTAAGTGGAGGAGTGCCTCCGGAGTATTATGTGACCTGAGAATACCAGCAAAATTGAAAGAAACATTTTATAGGACAGCAATTAGGTCATTTATGCTCTATGGGACAGAATGTTGGGCAACAAAGAAACAACACATTAGCAAAGTAAGCGTACTAAGATGAGGATGCTAAGGTGAATGTGTGGTAAGACTAGGAAAGATAAAATTAGAAATGAGTACATTAGAGAGACTCTAGGAGTGGCACAGATTGAGGATAAGTTGAGGGAGAGTAGACTTAGATGGTTCGACCATGTGCAACGAAGACCTGTAGATGCACCTGTGCAAAAGAGTGATAAGAGCATAGTGTCTGGAATGGTTAGAGGGAGGGGCAAACCTAGATTGACCTGGGAGTATGTAGTGCAACAAGATATGAATATATATAATTTAAGTGAGTATAGAGCTCTTGATCGTATACAATGGAGAAAAATGATTAATATAGCCGACCCCAACTAATTGAGACACAAGGTTTGGTTTGGTTTTGTTTAGTTTGGTAGTTGAAACGTAGATGATGCTAGAATAACCCTGTCTTTGAGATGGTTAATAGTTTCTCACCCAAAGAAAAATACGTGAAATGTGGGGGAAAAAAAAAGAACAGAAAATGATTATTCTACTCTCTTGTTTGGTTTAGAGCATCTCCAATGGTAAATAATGATAGATAATTCATTCCAAATGTAAATTTTCATATTGCTATAGTGTTTAATGCCATGTTTTTGGCACATGCTCTAATGGTTCATTTATTAAAGAGAGAGAGAGAGAGAGAGAGAGAGAGAGAGAGAGAGAGAGAGAGAGAGAGAGAGAGAGAGAATGTCATTATTTTGTTTTGTATGGAGAAAAATTGATTCATTACCAAATTGCCAAAGTCAATTCTATTGCATTACCTTCAAAAACTCCTCTAATGGTGTGTCAAAGCTTATGCCATTTTATAATATTGCTATGATTTGACTTAAACTTTACACCAAAAAATATGTTTGAGAGGTGCAAGCTATATTTGACTATAATATGACTATAATAAGAGCTACCAAGTGGGCAGCTCTTAGAATGAAAAGCAAATATAAGAGAAAGAAAAAATATGCCTTAGAAAATTTTGATTAAAATGCATTGATATTTTTTGTAAACATCAATTAATCTTTATATTGAAAAACTACATTTTTTAAAAGATTTGAAAAAACTAAAACCCTAGTTCATCATGAATCCATAATCCTATTACATGTAATTTAAACAAGATGGCTCTGATACCAGTTGTTGGAAAAAAAAATGGTTCCAGTGCGCAGCGGAAGGGAAGATACAGTTCAAAATTTTAGATCTACTTCTCGTTTATATTACAAGCAATATATATACATACACACACACATATATATATATATATATATATGCACATATATATATATGAACGGTTACGAGAACTCTTCTACGATTCCTATGATGATTCAATCCCAATCTCTTGATCCGACAAAGATGCGTCCGTCAGGAGGACTAAACGATCTCCGATTGAGTTGAATTTTTGCCAACAGCTTCATCTCGACGTCAGCTTCGTCGTGTCCAAAATTCAGCAACTTTCGATTAGTATTGAGCAGTCCAACAATCTTTTAGTAAGCGTTGTTCGAGGCTAACGATCTTCACTCCTATGTCTCTTGAATGATCATGGAGGCTAGGGTTTGGTGGAAAACCATCTAGGAGAAAGCCTGGAGGTCTAGGGAAGCTTAGTAACAGATCTGGTGTGTTTAGAATATGAAAATATGCAACTCATTAATTCTGCCCGCAGTCCCTCTATTTATAAGATTTCAGAACCGACTTACTAGAAACCGGTTTGTCCCACAAAACGGTTTCTGGAACCTATCCCCAGTAACCGATTTTATGCGACAAACATGTTTCTAGAATCCTTTTCCTTTTCTCCTTTGCATCCAAACATTCCTTCGAGCTAAGAGTGGGACCCCTAGATTCTTAATTACTGGCTCCAACTAACTATTAATTCCATCTAGTTAAACTCTTAACTAAGGAATAATAATTAATCAATTATCATTAACTCCACTATATAATGATAATTGCACTCCAGTGCATAAGAATAAAACCACACTTATATTAGCAATTCCTAGCCTTGAATAATATGACACTAATGTCCTTCTATCTTTCCAGTATTCATATTTATCATTGGGATGTATGAATAATAATACTGTCTACCCAATCAATAAATACATCTTATATTCCTCGAGTATCAGTTACCACTCATAAATTACCAAACATGTCTATAACAACTTGTTGACATGGCTGTGCAGCTCTCAGTAATCAACCAGTGACATTCTCAAGGGAATACTTACTCTGTTGTAAAGAACCACTCTTTGATGGAAAAAATAGGTTTAAAATTATTTTAAACGCGCAGCGGAAAAGATTCAGTTATAATAACTGATTGGTAGCCCAGGATCTACTACTCGTTAATTCCATAGATGCGCACAAGAGGGGACAAGAGTTATACCTTAGTGTCTTGAACCCAATTCTGATTTTCTTCAGCTTCCAGTAGCTTCCACTAGATGGCCTTCACTCTTATGACTCCTACGGATGCTTGCAGGAAGGACTAGGGTTGGTGGGAACCCTAATGGAGAGGAAGGAGAAGGTTTGGTGCTCTAAAATAGTTTCTGCAGCTTCTGACGTTCAAAAATGACGAACTTCTTTTCCAGAACGCAGCTGCCCTATTTATAGATTCCCAGAACCGACCTAGACTTCGAGCGATCGAAGACCTTCGATCGATCGAACCTTCGATCGATCGAACCATTCTCGATCGATCGAGACTTCCAAGACTTCAATCGATCGAACATCCTTCGATCGATCGAACTTGTCTTGACAACTTCCTCATGTGTCTTTCCAAGTATCTTGGCGGAGCTAAGAGTGGGACCTCCTAGGCTCTTAATTGTTGGCTCAGACCAGTTTGTTAATTACCGTGACCAAACTCTTTGATCAGCAAACTAACTAACTGGTCAGTTAACGTTTACTCCACTATAAAACGATAACTGAACTCCAACGCAAAAGAACATATCCGAAGCGATAACTAGACTTGTATGTTGTACTAATGTCCCTCTACCTTCAGCATTCATAATCATATTCAGGTAGTCGGATAACTGTTACTGTCAACCTGAATCATGATTACTTCTTGAATTCCTTGAGTCCCATTCACCTCTCATGATTACCAAACATGTTGATAACTCTTATCAACAAGACTGCAGTACTCAGTAATCGACTTGGTGACATTCTCAAGGGAATGCTTACTCTGAAACAGAGGGTAGATTCTGTCTTGACAATATATGTTCACAACCCTATGAATATGACATACCCAAGATACCCAGGTGTTGATCTTCTATAGACCTCACTGATTGGTAAGTCAAAGCAGTCATATCCACAGTCTGTGTTCATAATCGTCTCAAGATTGAGAGCACGTACCTTACACAAGTTATGAGTTCCTATCGACTGATTGACAGCCTTGAGTGTCAATAGGAAAGCTCAGGTCCGTCAATGCACTATAAGCATTAGCATATTAACTAAGAGTTACACTCTAGTGATTGAGATTGATCACTCCATCCAATGGTAGTTAATCATGCTACAGTGTAAACCTGATGAGATATCCTAGTCTCAACATCCACTGTGATATGTTCTAAGTAACAAAGAATAGCAATTCGTATCTCACTTGTATGTATCTCATACATACATGCATTACTTACTATGATACTTAAGGATAACAATCATCTCATGAAAGAAACATACATAACAAAATGTAAAGCTGATATCCATATATTAAAATGTCAATGTCTCCTATATAAAGTAGTGGTTTGAGGGCACAAACCCAACAAACTCCCACTTGCACTCACAACCATACATGATTACATCTGAGACCTAGACTATCTAGATGACGATCAAAAACCTTCTGTGGCAAAGCCTTTGTAAACGGATCAGCAAGATTGTCAACGGTGGCAATCTTGGTGACAGTCACATCTCCACGTTGAACAATATCTCGGATAAGATGATATTTCCGCTCTACATGCTTCCCTTTTCCATGGTTCCTTGGCTCCTTGGACTGAGCCACTGCCCCACTATTATCACAATAAAGCGTAATAGGTGACAATGACATTGGTACCACCTCGAGCTCCATAAGGAACTTCTTGAGCCAAACAGCTTCCTTTGCGGCTTCACAAGAAGCCACATACTCAGCTTCTGTAGTTGAGTCTGCAATGCATTTCTGCTTAATGCTCCTCCAACTAACAGCACCACCTCCCAAGGTAAAGAGATGTCCGGATGTTGACTTCCTCGAATCTTTATCTGACATAAAGTCTGAGTCAGTATATCCTACTGGAATTAACTCATTACCACCGTACATAAGCATGTAATCTTTAGTCCTTCTCAAGTACTTAAGAATGTGCTTAACGGCTGTCCAGTGCTCTGGACCTGGATTCGATTGATATCTGCTAACCATGCCAACGGCAAAACAGATATCTGGTCTAGTGCATAACATCGCATACATGAGACTTCCAACTGCCGAAGCATATGGAATTCCTGCCATGCGATTCCTCTCCTCCTGTGTCTTGGGACACTGGTCCTTGGAGAACGCTAAACCATGCCTAAAAGGTAACAAACCTTTCTTCGAATTATCCATTGAAAACCTAGTTAGCACCTTATCGATATAACCAGCTTGAGACAATCCCATTATCTTTCGCTTGCGATCCCGAAAGAGCTTTATCCCAAGAATATAGCTCGCATCTCCTAGATCCTTCATATCGAAAGTACTAGCTAGCCAAACCTTGACCGTTGACAATGCCGCTACATCATTTCCAATGAGTAGAATATCGTCAACGTAAAGCACAAGAAAAGCCACCACTTTCCCTTCACACTTCTTGTATACACAAGGTTCATCCAGATTCTGTATGAAACCAAATGACTTGACCGCTTGGTCAAATCAGATGTTCCAACTCCTGGATGCTTGCTTAATCCCATAAATGGACTTTTGCAGCTTGCATACCAAGTTACCTTTCCGACCAGCTATGAACCCTTCTGGTTGTTGCATATAGATGTCCTCCTCAAGATTGCCATTTAAGAATGCAGTCTTGACGTCCATCTGCCAGATCTCATAATCTAGGCATGCAGCAATGGATAAGAGTATTCTGATGGACTTGAGCATGGCTACCGGCGAGAAGATTTCCTCATAGTCAATGCCCTCCCTCTGAGTATAACCTTTCGCTACAAGCCTAGCCTTAAAGGTCTCAACCTTTCCATCAGATCCTCTTTTCCTCTTGTAGACCCACTTACAATCAATGGGTTTAATATTGGCTGGAAGTTCTACAAGATCCCATACCTGATTAGAATCCATAGATTCTAATTCAGCCTTCATAGCTTTAACCTAATGTTCTGAATCAACATCAGCCATTGACTCTTCGTATGTGGCAGGATCAGATTCAGATTCTATGGAGACAGCTTCAAAAACTTCTCCTAAGAACATGTATCTATCAGGCTGGCTGATAATCCTCCCACTACGACGAGGTACCGGTGCAGAAATGGGTGAAGAAATGGTATTTTCTTGATTTACATCGTTATCAATTGCGGGTTGGACTGAGGGCTCTCCTTCTATTTCTCTCAGATCTATCCTTCCCTTAGGTTTATGGTTCATGATATAATCATCCTCTAAGAAAACAGCATTTGTACTAACAAACACTTTCTGTTCTCTTGGATCATAAAAATACCATCCATAAGTACCCTTTGGATACCCTACAAAACAACATACTTCTGATCTAGAATCCAACTTGCTCATCTTTCCTTTCATCACATGTGTCGGACACCCCCATATCCGGAGATGTTGCAAAGAAGGCTTGCGCCCAATCCACATCTCCCGTGGTGTCCTGGGAACAGATTTGCTTGGCACTAGATTTAGTATGTATGCAGCGGTTTCCAAAGCATAACCCCAAAGGAATAATGGCAACTCTGAATAACTCATCATTGACCTAGTCATGTCTAAAAGAGTCCGGTTCCTTCTCTCAGCTACACCATTCTGCTGAGGCGTGCCAGGTGCAGTCAACTGTGACAGAATCTCATTCTGTACGAGGTGATCAATAAACTCATTAGAGAGGTACTTTCCACCTCGATCAGATCGAATGGCTTTGATATGTGAGCCCAATTGCTTCTCCACTTCAGCCCTAAACTCTTTGAACTTTTCAAAGGCTTCAGACTTGTGCTGCATTAGGTATGCATATCCATACCTAGAGTGGTCATCGGTAAATGTTATGAAATACTCATAACCACCCCTTGCTCTAATATTTATTGGTCCACACACATCAGTATGAACTAATTCCAACAATGCATTGGTCCTATTGCCCTTTACGGGAAAGGGCCTTTTGGTCATCTTACCCTCTAAACAAGACTCACAGACTTCCATTGGTTCGAGAACCAAATCGCCTAAGATCCCTTCTTTGACTAGTCTGCCAATCCTATTTAGATTGATATGGCCAAGCCTCATGTGCCAAAGCCTTGTTGGATTAGTGGAAGGTTCTTTACTTTTAGATGGTATAGTTACCATTGAGTTATTAAGTTCCAAGCAAGAATCTTCAGAAATATTGGGAGTAATCACATACAAACCATTTGATTTAACACCAGAACATATAAAAGAACTATTTTTTTTAATCACAACTTCAGTTCCAAAATGAAAAGAATAACCATTATTCGATAAATTAGAAACTGAAATTAAATTACGTCTCATTGAATGGACGTAAAGTACATCTGATAAAATCAAAACTTTATTGTCTAGAAATTCTAAAACTACGACTCCTATAGCAACCGCAGAAACGGTTGCGCTAGAACCTAGAGTAAGTACGATTTCCCCATCACTGCACTTCCTGGTTGATCTGAACCCCTGCAATGAATTACAGATATGGTTAGTCGCACCAGAATCAATGCACCAAGTGTTTGATGTATCCGTAATAAAACTTACTTCAATCACATGTGATTCAATCATACCTTGAACTCTTGTAGCTAAGAATTCTGGACAGTTCCTCTTCCAGTGGCCCTTCTCTCCGCATTGGAAACACTTTCCTTTGCCTTGGCCACCTACCTTCCCTTTGCCTTTACCTTTTCCCTTAGATTTTGCAATCTTAGGGACCGGTCCAACACTTGGACCACTAGTACCAGCCTTCTTCTTCCCTTTATTTCCTTTCGGTGTAGATCGGGAAGAGGAAGCGCTTTTCTCAACGTTCAAAACGTTGACCCCAGGTTTGATCACCCCTTCCGCTGCCAAAAGAGAACTCATCAATTCGCTCATTGAAAAATTCATTTGATTCATATTATAGTTAAGTTTAAATTGAGCGAATGAAGGCGATATCGAATTGAGGATCATATCAACTTGGGTCTGTGCATCGATGTTGGCACCTAGGGTCTCCAGCTCGTTTAAATAACCAATCATTTTTAAAACATGTTCCTTGACTGGAGTCCCTTCCGACATCTTTGCACTCATTATCTTTTGCATGGCTACCTGTCTGGCAGGCCTGCCATGCTCCCCAAATATCTTTTTCAGGGATGTGATAATGTCACTGGCAGAATCATTCAATTGGAATTGGTGTTGCAACACACCAGCCATTGAGGCCAGAATATAGCAACGAGCCATTCCATTCGACTTCTTCCATTTGTCGAACTCGCGTCTGGCAGCTGCCGAAGCATTTGCAGCGGGTTCTTCGGGGCATGGGGTGGTGAGAACATATATGTGATCCTCCGCAGTTAACACGATGTCAAGGTTACGTTTCCATTCAGTGTAGTTGTTTCCAGTTAACTTGTTTTGAGTGAGTATGGTGGCAAGTGGACTAAATGCAGATCCAGACATTATGATTACTGAAAATCAAACAAAATAAATATGGATATCAGGATTTGACAGTTTGAAATAAAAGAATCCTTAAAACTCTTATTTTAAAACAAAGTTGCCAGAATATCGAAACAAAAGAATAAAGCCTCCGTGTGGAGGTCAATTTTCTATTTTTCGATTAATCAAGACTTGTCCGCTATGCAACTCTTGCAAAAACAAGTTATGACTCCCGATCCCTTTTGATCTCTAAGTTTCTGAACAATGCCCCGTGTGGAATCCCTTATCCATAGCTTAGCTAGTGTGTACCATTAACTAAGATCCAATCACAACCGTCTCAAGTAGTGCCTCCGTGTGGTGGTCACCCTCTAACACGTCTGATTGATCCTATCAAAAGAAGTTCACATCTAGTAACCAATAAGTAATGCACCCTTCGTATGGAATGATCACCCCTGACGAGGTGACACAGAATGCACTACTCATCTTACAGTGAACCGTTAATGGAAGATCGTGGGTGTCAATAAATAAGACCCTCTCCCACTAGATTTGGTAAATTAAGTATTTTGCTTTTTAGAAAAATTTGTTTTTATACATTACCCATAAACATCCAATGTTTACTAATGCGTTAAAACAGTTTTTGAATCTTATTTTAGAAAACTTGTTTTACGTGCATGCAAGTAGTAACAATATAATTAAATGCCAATCACAACCAAGCACATAAAACAAAGAACTAAAATTGAAAATAAAGACATCCAAACGATGCCTCTATCTCCCATGGCTCTATCTCCATAGAACCTCCTTTTTGGTTTGATCGCCTCCAGCTCCATCTTCATGGACAATGGCTCCTTGCTCCATCTTCATGGATTTTCTAATTCTATTACATTTGTCCTATGCTTCTTTCGAAGCTTACAATTTATCTAGAAATAGAAATAGCAACAACAAAATAAAAGGCTAGGGAAACCGGTGCGACTTTCCTTTTCGTAGGATTGAAGTCGCAGCGCCCTTTACATATGCCTTAAAACCAAACCAAACTTAAATTACAACATGCACCAATCTCAAACAATTTAAATACAAAATTCAAAATTCTTGGTACCATGGGAGATAGTTACTACACTAGCTGCAAAAGGGTTAGTCGTACACGCATCCACACATACATAACAAATATATGTAACTATTGGAATACTTAATTGATTCACACAGTATATAAACTCTTTACATACTGAATTAGAACTTAAAACAGCATCTTACTTCTCTGTCATAGTTCGATCGATCGAAGACCGTTCGATCGCTCGAACCTTCGATCGATTGAACTCTATTCAATCGCTTGAACTTTCTGTTTCATAGAATGATTTAAAAAATTTGCAGAATACTTTTAAAAATAAAGCTTTTAATTTCAAAACACCTTACAACTGTGAAACAGAGAGTTTGACAAAGAATCTGTCTCGATCGATCTAACTTCATTCGATCGATCGAACACAAAGGTTTCGATCGATCGAAGTATGTTCGATCGCTCGAGTATAGAGGATGTTCGATCGATCGAAACATGTTTGATCGATCGAACCGGCCTTACATCCCATGCATTCACAGATTTGTACTCTGCTGCGATAACACTACAGAAATAGATCTGTGACGATGCAGTTTCGAAACCAGTTCTAAAATCAACATGCAAATCAAAACTAGTGTTCCAAAACGCATCTATAGATCCAAACAAGCGTGGCTCTGATACCAATTGATGGAAAAAATAGGTTTAAAATTATTTTAAATGCGCAGCGGAAAGGATTCAGTTATAATAACTGATTGGTAGCCCAGGATCTACTACTCGTTAATTCCATAGATGCGCACAAGAGGGGACAAGAGTTATACCTTAGTGTCTTGAACCCAATTCTGATTTTCTTCAGCTTCCAGTAGCTTCCACTAGATGGCCTTCACTCTTATGACTCCTACGGATGCTTGCAGGACCTAATGGAGAGGATGGAGAAGGTTTGGTGCTCTAAAATAGTTTCTGCAGCTTCTGACATTCAAAAATGACGAACTTCTTTTCCAGAACGCAGCTGCCCTATTTATAGATTCCCAGAACCGACCTAGACTTCGAGCGATCGAAGACCTTCGATCGATCGAACCTTCGATCGATCGAACCATTCTCAATCGATCGAGACTTCCAAGACTTCAATCGATCGAACATCCTTCGATCGATCGAACTTGTCTTGACAACTTCCTCATGTGTCTTTCCAAGTATCCTGGCGGAGCTAAGAGTGGGACCTCCTAGGCTCTTAATTGTTGGCTCAGACCAGTTTGTTAATTACCGTGACCAAACTCTTTGATCAGCAAACTAACTAACTGGTCAGTTAACGTTTACTCCACTATAAAACGATAACTGAACTCCAACTCAAAAGAACATATCTGAAGCGATAACTAGACTTGTATGTTGTACTAATGTCCCTCTACCTTCAGCATTCATAATCATATTCAGGTAGTCGGATAACTGTTACTGTCAACCTGAATCATGATTACTTCTTGAATTCCTTGAGTCCCATTCACCTCTCATAATTACCAAACATGTTGATAACTCTTATCAACAAGACTGCAGTACTCAGTAATCGACTTGGTGACATTCTCAAGGGAATGCTTACTCTGAAACAGAGGGTAGATTCTGTCTTGACAATATATGTTCACAACCCTATGAATATGACATACCCAAGATACCCAGGTGTTGATCTTCTATAGACCTCACTGATTGGTAAGTCAAAGCAGTCATATCCACAGTCTGTGTTCATAATCGTCTCAAGATTGAGAACACGTACCTTACACACGTTATGAGTTCCTATCGACTGATTGACAGCCTTGAGTGTCAATAGGAAATCTCAGGTCCGTCAATGTACTATAAGCACTAGCATATTAACTAAGAGTTACACTCTAGTGATTGAGATTGATCACTCTATCCAATGGTAGTTAATCATGCTACAGTGTAAACCTGATGAGATATCCTAGTCTCAACATCCACTGTGATATGTTCTAAGTAACAAAGAATAGCAATTCGTATCTCACTTGTATGTATCTCATACATACATGCATTACTTACTATGATACTTAAGGATAACAATCATCTCATGAAAGAAACATACATAACAAAATGTAAAGCTGATATCCATATATTAAAATGTCAATGTCTCCTATATAAAGTAATGGTTTGAGGGCACAAACCCAACACTCTTTACAAGAGGGTAGATTCCATCTTGATAATACATGTTCCCAATACCATAAACTTGATCACCCAAGATACCCAGGTGTTGATCTTGAAAACCTCACAAATTGGTAACTCAAAGCAACCAAACATACGGCTTGTGTCCATTACTATCTCTGGATTAAGGACATGTATCTTATACAAGTTTGAGTTCCTATTAACTGTGACAGATTTTCTTGTCAATAGGTTTAACTCACAGTCAGCCAATGCAACTTATGCACTAGCATATTAACTTTGAGTCAACTACTCTTGTGAATGAGATTCATCACTCTATCATATACTCCCTCCATCCCTTTTTTTGAGTCCTATATTCCATTTTGGGATGTCCCAAAATTGGTGTCCGCTTTCCTAAATTGGTATACAAGTTTTACTTACTTTTCAAAACTACCCTTCCTTGAAATCTACACCAACACAAAACTAAAAAAGTTATTGTAATGATTAGGGGCAATTATGGAAAGTAGGTATAGATTATTTTTGTCCCCTTAATAAGTTGAGTTCCCAAAGGTGGACTCAAAAAAAGGGACGGAGGGAGTAGAAGTTAATCATGCTACAATGTATACCTGATAAGTTATCCGGTGTTATCATCCACTGCGACTTATTTGAAACAAAAAGGAATAGTAATTCATATATCCCATGTTTAATCCTATACACATATGAATTACATACAATGGTGTTTAAAGATAACAGCCTAACCATTCATCTCATGAATTGACATACATAAAATGTATTATAATTTCCATAGTCAAACTAACTGGTTTGAGGGCACAATCCCAACATGGGGTTTACTATGAAACAAGGAGTATTAGTGCTAGGGAATCATTTATGTGTACCGAACGTAAAGGACTTGAAAGAGCGACTTTTAAAGGAGGCTCACAGTACTAAATAATCAGTTCATCCGGGTGTGGACACGCGTAATCGGTTTTCCACTTTTAGTTTTGAAACTGATTTGGAAAAGGTATGTTGAAAACAGATACAGAGTCGTCACTTGGTCTTTAAGGAACCAAGAAACCTAATTTTGACTCACTCAAACGGATAAAGGGCATCGGCCCTTCATAACCAAAGAACTTGGCTCGGGGTTTTGGTACGAGAGAGGAAGGAGCCTTTGTCGCGACTAAAACACCCTCAACTCGCCCCGTCTCTCAACGGGCCTCAATTAGCATTCAAATAATCATCTTTTACTATGCTTGGTTCGATAATTAATAATATGATAGTATATTACATCACATAAGAATTTTGAAATAAAAAATCAAAAGATAAGATATCATTCATAAGATCTAGCCAAGTATCACACAATGTAAAATGAAAGATCACACAAACAAACATAGGAAAAATCATCTAATCACATATTAAGTAATCAAGTTTTCCTAATCTAAAGGGGGACATGAATTGTTCTTGAAACAAATAAACAAGAAAATCAAAGTATGCTTAGCAAGCTAGTATGATGCATGTTAATCTTTGAGAAAAGAAGATCTCTCAATCCCTGGGACGGATGAGAAAGGAAGATTAGACCGAGGGGAAGCATGAACGTATGGTCAAGTTCATTCCTTATAATCTTCTTAGACTAGGAGCCACGAAAATCCAAAATTTTGCATGGATGCAATGTATGATCCTAGAATGTGCAAAGGTTGTAGTGTGTTTTGTGTTCATAGATTTTCTAAAGTGACTTAGAAGTCTAAAATATGCATGAATGTATGGAGAATATTATTATAGGATGTGTAAAAATGTAGTATGAACTACTTCCTAAGAAATGAGTTAATTTGGATTGAATGTGAACATATAATCAAAGAATTAAAATAAAACTTGCTTGCTGTGAATAGTGGATAGAACAGTGAGTTGATTTTGTAAAAATGAAAAAATGGGGTTAAGAGTGTTTTTAATGCATTATTTTTTATAGAGATCATCCTTATTGTGTCTAGAATACATATCAAGAAGCAAAACTACAATAACAATCATCGATTAAGAGAAATTATATGAACAAGAGAGGTTGCTCAGAAATAGAGTCCGTACTGTCGACTGAAATGTGAAAAATCTTAAAAAATGAAAACAAAACATCTAGATGCCCATATTATACAGAAAGTTCCCTAAGACATTGAAGTTCAAGGAAAAAAAATGAGTTGATACCACTCCTTTTGGAAATTTTTTTTGAAAGCCAAGTTGAAAGTCAACCAAGCTGCTGTGACAGCAAAAATAGAATGTTTGGAAGGAATGTTTGGGTCAAAATGGAACCCTTCCAAGTGTTTTCAAGCCAAGCCAAAAAATCATGGGTACAGAAAATTCTCTAAGACATTGAAGTTCAAGGCAAAAAAATGAGTTGGTACCACTCCTTTTGGAAAAGTTTGTTGAAAGCCAAGTTGAAAGTCAACCAAGCTGCTGTGACAGCAAAAATAGAATGTTTGGAAGGAATGTTTGGGTCAAAATGGAACCCTTCCAAGTGTTTTCAAGCCAAGCCAAAAAATAATGGGTGTTCTATAATGAGTTAGGAAGACTTTCCAAGTGGTCTTGTAATCACCCTTTGAGTATTGAGTTCTAGAGAAATCTTTGAACTCAGATCATTCATTGTTTTGAAGATTTTTGGTAAAACAAGGCTTGTTTCTTGGAATCCAAATGTTGGGGTTTTAGAGGGGTTTTGAAATAGGGGTTTTAAAAGCACATTTTCAGTGCAAAAAGGGAATTAAGATCACTTAAGAAATCAACATCAAACTCATCATCAAGAGCTCCCAATATTGTTTGCACAAACATAGTTTTGTTTTAGAATATGACTTCAATAATATATATGAATGTATTGAAGTTAGAATCATCATTCATCAAACATGTCTTTGAGTTCAAGAGCTACTATCCATAAGGATTCACTCTCCTCAAACAACATGTTCTCTAGATAATGATAAACATGTAAGTAATCAAAGAAAAATCAAAAAAGAAATGAGATAAGAAGAGATGAACATGTTAGGGATATATACTAAAGCCATGCTTTATGTAGTTGATTTATTATTCATTTAATAAAATCAGTTAATCCATTTTTATGAGATTCTGTGTGGGCAATATTTGTACTATATTATTTATTTAATATTATGCATGTGTGTCTTTCATTCTACATAGTAGGTGGTTTGGTGTGTAGAGTTTGGCTTACACACAAAAGATCATACCATCGGATCTTGTAGAATGTAAGATTTTGGTTTACAGTCTTAGATGGATTGGACACACCATCGGTAGGACTGCAGCATGGTGTTGTAGTAGGTTTTTCTTGACTACGGAAAATGGTTTAGTTTCAACTCACCATGTTGGTACACTTTGTGTATTAAACGGGACCGATTTGGGGTAATTATCTTTATACTAACTTATAAGATAATTAATGCCTCATGACTATTATGAGTGCTTATGCTCTAAATCCTAAGTTAATTTATACACACGTACATTTGATATTTACACTTTGATCCCTAAAAGGGTGAGATCCTTAAATGGGTCAATATCTCATTGGATTGGGTAACAATATTGATTGCGTGGTGGGTATTAATTAATGATGGAATCCATGTCTCAATTTTGGGATTGATGATATCCCCTTGCGAAAGCTTATAAGTTTTGATTATGTCAAATCCTGTAGGTGGATTTTGTATCCGACTTATCAGATAAGTTAAGCAGAGGATCTCAAGGAATTTTAAGAGATTAATTAAATATGATTGTCAGTAATTATATTTAATTATTGGATATCTGTAATCTTAACATGGAGAGATAATAAGCATTTAATAACATGGAGCTCGAAATATATTTTTGAGATAAGGGTAGGAGTGCAATTATAATTCTTTAGTGGTATGAATTATAATTTATGAAAATAGGAATCTGATTCAGTTCGAATTAGGGTTTCCTAATTCCATAAGGAAGTCTATTCCTTATTGACTTCTTATGGTCCCTATTGTAGCCTATATATATGTTGCTTTGGCTCTCTCCTCAGTTTGCATTTTTCCATCAAGAGCATTATAACTCGGAATAGAAAAGAGAGCGTAAAAAGAGAGAGTAGAAACATAAAGGATTTCGAAGGAGCCCACACTCAGTTCGATATTCTGGCAGCAAAGGAATACGGTAGAAGATCGTGAGCTGTTATCGAGCCCGTGTTCTCGATTCGTCTACTATAACAATTCGTTTTAGCAGTTTAAGGTAACCCTAGTTTCGCCCTTATAGGGTTATTGTAGTTTTCACGTAATTTTTGCAATACCAACTTATACGCGCTGTCAACGGATTCTGGGAACGCAGTTTCCTAATAGAACATATATGAACAAGCAAGTAAATAGCAATCAATAGATGATGATCATTGAGATATTGAACTTGTAGCTTGGTGTTTCACTCATATGTGGTGATATTTGGACATGGAAGTAGCTTCCTATCTCATGAATGCTCAAGAATGGTAATTGGGGAGGATTTGGATGTGAAGTATAAGAAAGGTAATGGAAGAAAACAAGAATAAAACTCACTTTCTTATGGAAAATTAGTGGGAGAAGCTCACTTTCTCTCTTCTAAACCTATCTCTATCTTTCTACAACTTTCTCAAGCTTTGCACTAGGCCCCCCCAAAATGAAGAGCAAAGGGGGGTTTATATAGGCTAATTTGGGGGTGGTTTTGGGATTTTGAAAGTGCTCCCATTGGTACCAAACATCTGTGAACAAGAAACTATGTCATTTTGGCTTTCAATTATTCAATTTAGACCCCCAAAATAAATTACAAAAATAGCTTCAGCGGGGATTGAGTGTCGCCGCGGCACTGGCCATGTGCCACCATGGTAGTGGCCCAGTGCCGCCGCGGCACTGCTCCTCAGACGCCCAAAAAATGCTGTTTAAGCTCCCAGAGGTTCCAGTATTCGCGAATGGCCCTATTTCGTCTGAAATTCACAGAAAATGCGTACGAACTCTAAATTGAGCTTGGGATATACCGTTGGAAAGGTAATGGAGTCTACTTTATATATAAAAAATAGTTTAGAGTTAGGTCACTTTGAAAAGTTTTGCGGTATTCGTGATAAAAGCCAATTTGATCGTCTTTTTCTCCTTCAGAAATTCATAATAAATTCGTTTTAAATTCAAAAATTATGTGCGATATACCGTTGGAAAGCTATTAAACTCTAGTATCCATGAAAAATAATACAACACTTTGGTTTCAAAGTCAATTTTAAGGTCAAATCGGTCAAACCTGAGATATCTAAGAAGTTCAGGGAACCTCTGGGAGCTCCCAAAAGCTGACGTTTTCGTCTGAATTTCTTTTAAAACTCGTTTTAGTACTTTTCACATGATCTAGAATGATCTCAAAACTTTCTGGAGAGTTTGGATGATTTTGGTCAAATCCTGGTCAAACTTGGGTCAAACCGGTTAACAGGGACTTTCTAGGAACTTCCCAGACTTCCGGTGGTTTTTAGGACTTGACGATTTTGCCTGATTTTGCTTCAAAACTCACTTTATCACTTTTCTTATGGCGTAGCGTGTTTTTAGAACTTTCGATTCAAATATGGGAGTGATTGGGCTTCCAGGGGCATTTGGGTCATTTGTACCACTTTCTGAGCATTTTGAGAGATAAAACTAACTTCCAGGAGTCCTTTTGAGTCCTTTCGATCATCGTGAACTACCAAGCTATAGGTCTCCTAAATCTGATAGCCAACAAAATGGGGTGTCTACACTGGGAAGTAACAAGATGTACCGAAAATTGTGAAAAACTTCTGGTGGAGAGGTATGAAGTGGGAAGTTGCGTAGTACGTTTCAGAGTGTTCAGCATGTCAGTAAGTCAAGGCAGAAGACAAGTACCTGCAGGACTACTACTACCATTACCTGTATCAGAGTGGAAATAGGATGAGATTACCATGGACTTTGTTTCTGGATTTCCACGATCGCCTAATAAGAATGACAAAATTTGGATTATCGTTGACAGGTTGACAAAATCAGCGCATTTCCTACCGATCAAGATGACTAAACCTTCAAGGTTAACATGATTGTATGTGAAAGAGATTGTGAGACTGCATAGGGTTCCAACAATGATTATATCAGATCATGATAGTAGTTTTACGTTGAGGGTTTAGGAAAGTTTGCAAAAAGCTATGGGTACCAACTGAGTTTCAGTACCGCATTTCATCCTCAGACCAACGGACAGTCAGAACGAATGATTCATACGCTAAAGGATATGCTCAGACTATGTGTTCTAGACTTTGGAAGTGATTGGGAGAAACATTTACCGTTAATCAAGTTTTCTTATAACAACGGGTTTCAGTCAAGTATTGGCATGGCACCGTATGAAGCTTTGTATGGGCGTAAGTGTCAATCACCGGTTTATTGGACTGAAGTTAGAGAAAGAAGGTTGATAGGGCCAGAGATAATACAGTTGACTACCGAGAAGGTGAAACTAATCCATGAGCGACTTAAGGTGGCTCAGAGTCGTTATAAGAGCTATGCAGACTCTTAGCGACGACCGATGACATTTGAAGTGGGAGACTTTATATACTTGCGAGTATCACCTTCGAAAGGCATTGTCTGATTTAGAAAGCGAGGGAAGCTTAACCCGAGATTTGTAGGACCGTTTGAGATCCTAGAAAGGGTAGAACCAGTGGCTTACCGATTGGCTTTATCATCTGAGTTAGCATTTGTGCACAATGTATTTCACGTGTCGATGTTGAGACGGTGTATGACGGATACAAGTAAAATCATAGTACCTGAACTATTATAAATCCAAAAAGATTTTGTTAGGAAAACTGCGTTCCTAGAATCCGTTGACAGTGCGTATAAGTTGGTACTGCAAAAATTTACGTGAAAGCTATATAAGGGCGGAACTAGGGTTACCTTGAACTGCAAAACGGATTACCGTAGTAGACGAATTGAGAACACGGGCTCGATAATAGCTCACGATCTTCTACCGTATTCTTCTGCTGCCAGAATATCGAACTCAGTGTGGGCTCTATCAAAATCCTTTTTGTTTTCTGCTCTCCTCCTTTACGCTCTTTTTTCTATTCCGGGTTATAATACTCTTGATGGAAAAATGCAAACTGAGAGGAGAGCCCAAGCAACATATATGTAGGCTACGATAGGGACCATAAGAAGTCAATAAGGAATAGGCTTCCTTATGAAATTAGGAAACCCTAATTCGAACTGAATCAAATTCCTATTTCCATAAATTATACTTTATACCACTAAAGAATTATAATTGCACTCCTACCCTTATCTCAAAAATATATTTCAAGCTCCATGTTATTAAATGCTTATTATCTCCCCACGTTAAGATTACAGATATCCATTAATTAAATATAATTACTGACAATCATATTTAATTAATCTCTTAAAATTCATTGAGATCCTCTACTTAACTTATCTGATATGTCAGATACAAAATCCACCTGCATGGTTTGACATAATCAAAACTTATAAGCTTTCTCAAGGGGATATCATCAATCCCAAAATTGAGACATGAATTCATCATTAATTTATATCCACCACACAGTCAATATTATCACCCAATCCAATGAGATATTGACCCATTTAAGGATCTCACTCTTTTAGTGATCAAAGTGTAAATATCAAATGCCCGTGTCTACAAATTAACTTAGGATTTAGAGCATAAGCACTCATAATAGCCATGAGGTATTAATTATCTTATAAGTCAGTATAAAGATAATTACCCCAAGTGGGTCCCGTTTAATACACAAAGTGTACGAGCGTAGTGAGTTGAAACTATACCGTTTCCCGTAGTCAAGACAAACCTACTACAACACCATGCTGCAGTCCTACTGATGGTGTGTCCAATCCCATCTAAGACTGTAAATCAAAATCTTATATTCTACAATATCGGATGGTCTGATCTTTCGTGTATAAGCCGAACTCTACACACCAAACCACCTACTATGTAGAATGAGAGACATACATGCATAATATTAAATAAATAATATAATATAAACATTGTCCACACAGATTCTCATAAAAATAGAATAACTAATTTTATTGAATAAATAATAAATCAACTACATAAAGCATGGCTTTTAGTATATATCCCTAACAGATTTGACTGACATAGAGCATCCTGGGGAGATTTTGGATCGGAAGGAGCAAGTATTAAGAATGAAGACAATTTCAATGGTAAAAGTATTATGGCATAGTCATTCAGTTGAGGAAGCTACGTGGGAGAATGAGGAAGAGATGAGGAATGAGTATCCACACCTTTTCGACTCATGAGGTATACGTTTGGGGACAAACTTCCTTTTTGGAGGGGAGAGTTGTCACACCCGTCTCGGGAAAATCATTGTTTAAAATGTATAAATGAAATTTTGTGAATTATCAATGTCATTTGATGATTGTGTATGAGGTTGACTGGAGGTCAACAGTTAGGTGTCAATCGAAGACACGGTAATCGAAAATCATAGGGCATCGACATGATTTAAATGACATTTATGTGATTAAATACTATTTGATATATTTGATATTATGAATAGTAAATTTACTTGTGTAGAGTAAATTTCTAGTAGTTTGATCCTATTTTAGATCATTGTGAAAACTGTAGTGAGAACGTGAGTGATACGTTGCATAAAATGTAGGTGGTCTAAAGATTCCACAAAAATAGTTTCAGAACGTGATTTTGGACCCCAACAGAACCAAGACGAAAACTTTTATAAATTTTAGTTTTAACTCGTGAAGTCATAAAATGGACGTATGCGACATTTCAGGAATTAATTAGAAGTTTTGAGAACTCGTGGGGAGTTAAATGAAATTCCCGAGAGTTGTGCCTATAAATAGGAAACTCAAGATATTTGTTCATAATTATCTACTTCTAAAATATCTTGAGAGAAAGAGAGAGGGAGAGAGAGAGAAAAAAGGGGATTTATTCCTACGACCTTGTAAACGACAAACGACAACCGTTCGTCCGTCAATTTTCGACCAGATTTCATATTTGGACTCCTCGAGGTAAAAGCTTCATTTTGATATTTCTTAGGCCTCGTTTGGCAAAGTTTTTAGAAAAGCTAATTTTAGAAATTTGAGAAAAAACAAGTATATACTTGTAGGAATCACTTGAGATCGGAGATCCGTCGTTTATTTGGTCTCCTAGTAACTCTCCTGATGTTAAAGAGCTATAGTTTAAGGTATGAATTCCGAGCTTGTGTTATATAGACAATTTTGGATGTTTTAGATATTTTGTATAAATTGTGATCAGGGCAAAACTTATGTGTTAACTTAGGCACGTTAATTTTAGAGAGTACGTATAGAAAAGCACTACGACCTGATTATGTGAGTATGCTAATTGTTTATGTGGGTCAAAGGAGAGTTTGGTATAATTTTATGTCGGGGTGCGCCTCTCAAAGTTGGAGAGTTTTAGTAGTGACGACTATTTGCTTGGTGTGGGAAGTGGCCAACCAGAGCAGATGGATGCAATGGTTGAGGGATCCTTGGCTAACCATTGGTATCGCGGTTTAAGATTTAAGACTTGCTGATATACTGGGTGAATGCGTATCTCTCTCCCCGGAGACTAAATTATGTGTTTTAGATGTTTAAAACATGAATTGCCTCATATGTATTTGTTTAGAATTGTACACTCAGCATATAGCTGAGCAGTGGAGACTTCCTCTATTGCAGGTGAAAAGAAAAAGGGAAAGAAGAAGCGAGAGGAGTGAGGCCGAAGAATGCCGGGGATCATCGCCTTGTTTATATTTTTGTTTTCATCCCAAACTTGTAATAAGGATTTGAATTCGTAAAATGTGTTGTAATAGCGTCTTGACTTGGATTAGTACTAGTAATCTGTAGTAAGACCTCAGTAGTTATGTTTTGAATCGTCATTTTATAGTTGTGAATATGTTGGTATTGGTTTGGAGACCTTTGAATTGGATTCTACAGAATACTCAGCAAACTGCCAGGGATCAGTTGACTGGACCACTGTTTGATTTTGGACACTGCTTTTATAAATCAGAAAACCAGTCGACTGGCTCCCCGATCAGTCGACTGAACCTTTGACGAAAATGTGGATTTTAGGTTCTGTAATATCTCCAGTCGATCAAAGGGAATCAGTCGACTAAAGATTTGAGGCACCAGTCGACTGAGTCCCCCGACGCAGTTGACTGGAGCGGGCTGTAGAACTTTTCTTACTTTCTGCTTTTGATGTTCAATCGACCGGGTCCCGACTCCAGTCGACTGGACCTCTATTCTTCAAAATGAATCTTTTTTTTAATGTGTGCTCAAGTGAGCTAAACTTTTTATAACTTTGATTGTAAAGGATTTTACTTATGTTTTCCGATGCGGTTTTACTTTAATGGAACTGGATGTAATATCCTGTATTTTTAATATTTATTTATGCATAGAGATTCTATATACTTCCCTTGATCATATTTGAAATTCTACCTTCGATCGATCGAAGTTCGTTCGAGTGATCGAGCATTCCAAAGTTCAAGCGATCGAACCCTTTTCGAGCGATCGAAACCCTGTCGACCTGAATTTATAATGTGGTCTCCACTTCAATCGATCAAACTATTTTCAATCGATCTAACCTGACCGATATGATCTCGAGTGATCGAACTACTTTCTATCGATCGAATGTGTAATCATTTGAAATTCCAATTTTCCCGCAAACACAGCCACCTGCACCCACCTCCCTCTGTCTATATATATCTTTGTTTTTGTGTGTGGAGTGGTTGCTGAACCAAATAGTTGGGAGAGAGTGTGTGTGCTTGTGTTATATTTATATACACATCCATATATCTATATATACACACACCTTTATATATACAGGCGGAGAAAGAGAAGCAGAAAAGAAAAAGAAGGAAAAGAGGAAGAAGAAGACAGAGAGGAGCAGAGACGAAAAGAAGAGTAGAGAGAGAGAGAGGAGAAGCCATTGGAGAGAGAGAGCTCAAAGCTTGATGAGCCAAACGCGCCCTTAACGACGTTCGGTGAGTTCTAAACTCACTCGGTAACTTAGTTATGATGTTTTATGAATTTTGGACGTATAAATAATCACCCAAACACGCCCTACAGAATTCTAGACGTTCACTATAGAATCTGGAGAAGACGAAGTTCGAACGAACGAACTGAGTTCAATCGATCGAATAACCCTGAGTCTCAATCGATCGAAGTTCATTCAATTGATCGAGACCACCTTCACTTCGATCGAACGTTACTTTCCTCAAGTGATTGAGATGACTTCAATCGATCGAACCTAGCAGAACATAGATGTGTTCTTTTAGTTTAAAATTTATAATGCATAGTCGTTTAATTGCTATCATGTGTTCCTATTATGCAATATTAGGTGTTACAGAGGTAATGGGATACGATAATAAGATTGAGATAGTTATGGTGAGTAATGTAGTCAAGTTTGGGATATTGATGTTAGTACGATGCGATAATGAGATAAGGTTTGAGGAACAATGAATAACATTGGATAAGTGGGGTTTAAGTCAGTGGGGCATTAGTTACTTTCGAGGTTGTGTTTGTCGAGCTGATGATTCACTCAGGGTGAATCCGATAAGTGTGTAACAAGGATTTAATCAGGATCATGAGAATTATGGGTGAACAGTACTCGCAAGCGTTCTTAAAAGCGGTGAACAGTAAGAGTTCTTAAAAGCGGTGAACAAGAGTAGATGTGGCACGCCCATGGTTTGTATTTACCAGAGCTATGTATGTACAGTACTTACAAGCGTTCTTAAAAGCGGTATAGCGATGAACAAGAGTATGGGTACGTCCATAGACCAGTCGTTATATGAGAACGATGTACGGGTGCTCGCAAGAGTTCTTAAAAGCGGTATAGTGGTGAACAAGAGCACTGGTATGTTGTGATGATATAATCAGTTCGAGATAGTTAGTTGGGAATTGGTACAATCAGTCTTAGAGTTGGAAGATGTTGAGAATCAGTTAATAATGAGTAAGAATGAAAAAGCAAGATATTATTAGTACTACTGCTATATACTGTTCATAACTAGTAATTGCGTTATTTTTATGAGACCGTGTTAGTTAGTTCTCACTCAGCTTTCAGTAAGCTAATGGCCTTTATTTGCCTAGACATTCCCCGTCCAGACTACCCTGTTCCTAACAATATAGGTATTGGAACTTACGGGGATACTACCCGGAGTTGGATTATGCAGAGGGTGGCCCCACTGATGCCGGTTATACTGGATATGAGTATTTTACTAACAACTATCCTTATGCCAACTGAAGACCTGAAGATAGTTATATTTAGTTATTTCAGTTAGACTCTGTTATGTTTTAGTTAATGGGTACTTGGGCATTTGTTGTCTCCAGACCTATTGTGATCCTGTGGACTACACTCTAATGTTTGTAATAGTAATACTACTTTTATATTTCAGTTGATTTCGTTATTGTTCCTGTTTGTCTTGTGGACTAGTACTGCGTGGTGTGGATAATTAGTGACTTTCACTTGTCATTCTCTATGGACCTAAAAAGGAAATTTACTTTCCTCTATTTTTTACTGGTCCAGGGCATGACACTGGATAAGCCTTGATGGCATGCCATGTGTCTTATTTTCGCGCGTAGCGGGATGGGTCGTGACAACATAAGCTCCATATTAAAACTTACTAATCTATTACATCAGTCATTAGGCACAAACCGCCTTATTCAAATATTAACATAAAGTTTATTACATCTTCAAAATTCAAAAACATAAGTAAAGGTAAATCAGCTCTTCTGGAAATCCTCCGGTCTCTAACTAGCATAATCGAAATACTCTGGTTGCTCCTGACCTGAAAAATCTGGACATCGAGTCCAGGGCAGATCAATGCCGTCAGCTTATGCAAGCTGGTGAGTAAAATAAACATGAACTCGCAATATATATATAAGCATGTATCATAATGTTACAGTTTAAACTTTAAAACAATAATTTAAGGTGCCAACTTCAACTAATGTAACCACGAGAAGACAATAAGCAAATGAATATGTGACCGTGCATGAACAATGTAATATCTTATCTTACCGACTCTTTTCTCTCGACAAAACATAAGATCACATCATCCAAACTTCCTCATTGCTAGTGCCTTGAAATACTCGGGTAGCCACACTATAGTACACACTACACCATATGGCCAAATTTCTAACGGACAACTTTTATGATTTCTAACGGATATATCCGTTAGAAAATGGTATATATCCGTTAGTAATGACAATACAGTGGCAATTTTGTAAATAAAAAGTTAAAAATTAAAGATGCGGTGGCAATTTTGTAAATAAAAACATAAAAATAAAAATACGGTGGCAATTTTGTAAATAAACACAATACCAAAATTTTACCCAAAATTTTTCCCCCTAACATTTCCCCCTAAACATTTAACAGAT
Source organism: Hydrangea macrophylla (assembly GCA_033977485.1). Classification (NCBI taxonomy): domain Eukaryota; kingdom Viridiplantae; phylum Streptophyta; class Magnoliopsida; order Cornales; family Hydrangeaceae; genus Hydrangea; species Hydrangea macrophylla. The sequence goes on from CM066999.1 coordinate 113,072,147, forward strand.
TAACTCTCTACCCCTAGGTCAAAAGAGAAGAGAAAAGAAGAGAGAAGAAAAGGAGAAGAAGAGAGTTGGAAAGGACTTCCTCCGCAAAACTCCTTCCTCCGCTCATTGCCACCGTCGATGGTCCCCTCCGGTCATAGGTTCTCTCTCTCTCCCTCTTTCTTTCTCTCTCTCTCTCTTCTCCTTCTTCTTCTTCTTCTTCTTCTTCTTCTTCTTATATAATGTACACACACGCACTCACGTACAGTTAACCATTACAGAACACCAAATCCCATCTATATATATCATCATATATATATATATATATATATCTGATTTCATTTTTCTGTGCTAATTTTCGTCTCTTTTCCTTGGACCCCTTAACATCTCCAAAGCCAAACATTAGAGAAAAGAATCAAGTAGGGGATCTGATAATGGAAGCTGATGTTTCCATCCTAAAGTCTCTAATTTCTCTTTTCTCTAGAAAAAAAAAAAACCACTTAGGGTTAGGGGTTTGTGGTTCTTTTACTAGATGATTTTGAATATTCATATTATGAGATTCTTGATAAGAGAGATAGGGAGAGAGAGAGAGAGAGATGATGAATCCTTTGGTGCTAACGTGGTTTTAATTGGGAACGTCACCTTATCGTTCGAGGACATCGAAGCTAATTTTTGTGAGTTCTTCTTCTTCTTTTTTCTTTCTCCTAATTATAAAAGTGTTTTTGGATTGCCTATGTTATTTTTTATTTCAATAACTGTTGATAAACAAGATTATCAATTTGCTTGAACTTGGGTCTGTTGGCAAATAGCTTATATATATATATATATATATTTCTCTTTCTCCTTTCTCTTCATAGCAACGAACAAATTTTGGGATTTTCAGAATCAGTGGTGCTCTAAACTTAGATGTCATGCTAGCAAGTTGTAGCGTCATGAATGTTTGCCCTTAAGCTAGTTAGGATTTGTAAAATCTCTGTTTTTTTTCCTTACAAGTTAATTTAGTTAGTTAAAGTAGTTTGCGAATGATTAGACCTCTGGATAATCTCATGACATGTTTTAGTATTCCATGTTAAGACTCTTGGAATTAAGATATTCTTTCCAATCTAGGAATAATCAAAATAAAACAATTCAGGTTATGTTTGTTTGTTTCAGAATTCCAGTTTGGTTCCTAAGAGTTTTGGGATCATCACTAGAATTTGGTTACCATGGTTGTAAAATGATCACTGTATTCTAGTTTTGATAAACTAATTAGTGTCAATGATTGTTTGCTACTTGTATGCACTTCATGACCTTTGTTCCATTGCTAACTTCAGCTCCAGCAGTGAAAGTTTCTGGGCTTAGTGGACACAATATTATAATCATATACTATAACTTCAATTACCATAAATAGTTTATTTACATTTTACACCTATCAAATTAAAACTTTGGGTTAAATACATTATACCCCTGTGGTTAGGCCCATTTTTACTTTACCCTCCTGTGGTTTAAAAGTGGACACTTAACACCCTGTGGTTTCGGACTAAAGTGAAACTGCATTTCCATCAAAATTGATGAAAATTCTAAAATTGGCCAAAAATATTAACATTTAACCCCCTTTGTGAGGTTAATTTTGGGGTCAATCCTCTATGTGGAGATAATGTTGCCATTTAACCCAGTTATGTAAGGCTAATTTTTGGGTTAACTGCTTATGTGGGGTTAAGTTGGACTAAGGTCTTGTAATTACCTTTATGAGTCTACTTTATTATCTTTTTGTGTTTACTTTATTATTTTTCATCTAGCTATTTGGTTTATTTGGTAAAGGGATAATTTGTGTGTCGAAGATGACCTCAGATCGGCCAGTTGCATGTATTTTCGGTGCTGGATAGAGAGAGTTGAAGGAATGTTTGACTTGTGCATGAACGAAGTACGTATTCCCTTTTTTTTTTAACCAAGTGTTAATGCAAAACCCCCTATTTTGACTAGTATTGCATGTACTAGTGTTTTTTCGCCTTTTTTTTTTTTGGGGTAAGTGGTCAATGGGTTTTATAATTTTTATGAGTTCTGATGCTTTGACAAAATTTGTGACCAAACTTTGATGATTTTCAGTCGGGAGGAGGCATTAATGAATTCTCAGATTCTCAGTTTGGCAAGTATTTGTTTGATGATGGGAAACCTCATCTTCGGTTTCTATTAGTTAGGAATTGTAATAACAATATGACTGTTTTCAAATATCAACCGTTTCTTTTTTAAATTCTAGGTTCATCTACATGGCTTATGCTTATATTTTGGAAAATGGATTCCCTCTTAAAACTATCTAAATGCATTTGCATATGGGTCCATAAGTTATCACAATCTTCACAGGACATGTTTTTGTGTTTGGAGAGTCCCAGACCCCTTGCTATTGCAAACATCGTTCTTAGGCTGAAGGAAATTCAAATTCAGGGAGAGATTCATAGAAATGTTGATTACATAATTGATTTATTACATGTATGTTTTTCAGAATTTCTTTCTGTTGGGTTGGAATAAGAGAAAAGCATAGGAAAAAAGAGAGTTTTAAAATGCCTTGACATACTCTTCCATATCGAGTAGAGCAAAACTAGTTTTTCTTCCCTTGTATTCCCTTCTTTTCTTTTCCCTTCTCTTCAAGGAAACTCTTAACAGCCACTACCAGCCATTAATTAATCTTGTTTTTAATTCTTTAATTACATGTCCATGTGGGCTTTGTATATTGGTGAAAAAATTCATATAGATCAAGTCCACTAGAATCTAATTAGACTCTACATTGAACTGGTTGTCTAATTAGGTAAGAACACCCCCAAGATGTCTACGGTCGGGAGTTCGACGAACATTGTATGGCATAAATGCTCAGTTGAGAAAATTGACAGGCAAGAGATACTGCAGCAAAAAGGCTGTGTTATATGGATTACTGGTCTCAGTGGTTCAGGTTTGTACAAATTTCTTAATTGGTATTGGCCATATGATTTATCATTAATTGGGCTTTACTTGGTATTTGACTTCTAATCTTTAACTATTTTGCTGTTGAGATTTTAATTGCAAGCATGTAGATTAATGCAGATCAATACAATAGGACACTTTAACATCTTTTGACGGAGATGATAATTTCTGCTTACTTGTTGGTCAATGCTTTGAGATCAATTTAAATACCATGTTGTATTCACTATTTGTTTTTGGGAGTCCCTTGTAACATTATAACATTATTTAGATTTGATCATTCTTCTTATTTTCACTTTAATTTTTTCCATTTTCAAAGTTTAGTTCAATTTCAGTAGTCAATTTTTCAATTTGACTCCATGACCCGACAACTACTGTCAGGGGAGGTTAGTGATATTTCTGAAACGTGAGGGGTGACATGTGTGAATGGACCAAACCTCAAGGGATGTAGGTGACACTTACCCTTATTTTTACATGTTAAAAGCCACCAGAAGTTGACTACCAACAAAAAAATGAATACTTTGTCTCATCAGATAATTTTCTTTTGTGGTCGCTAATGTAGATGCTGTGAAAAGTGTTGCAGCTTTTAGTAGACAGGTAAAAACATATGGTGAGAATTTGTTGAATAAAAGCATTCCAAACGGGAGTTTGATTTCTGGAAAAGTAGTTCATAACTGTTTCATACTATGTATGACTATGTAATATCATTGTATCTACATGTGATTAGTTTTACTCACTAAGCGAAAGCTTAAACAAATGTTATTTTCTGTTGTGGTTATTGAATAACCACCGCAGGTACGGCACAAGAGGAAGAAAGGAAATGATCATACGACGGGGTGAGCGTGGGGGTTATGAGATGTGTGTTGATATGTTTATAAATCTAGATGTTTAATTAGTTTCCTAATGAAACTTATGGTTTAGAGATGTATAGTTAACTTATTTTGGAAAACTTGTAATATGTAAGGATCAAATTAGTGTTGGTTGTATCTTGTGGTATGAGTTGTAATATGTTGTCCACAAGTTGTGTATGTATGGAGAGAACTTCATGAATTATGTAACCTTGAAGGCAAACTAGATTTAAGATCTTTTGTTTGACAAGTTATACTCATATTGGGGAAAATGAGGAGTTTGATGCAAGTTTAGGTTGCTAGTGAAGGATTGGTGTGAGTTGAGTGTTAAACCAACTTCTTAACTGTTTTGAAGTGCTTTTGAAAACTCTCATGGTGTTTGGTTAATGTTTGGGACATTTGGGAACACTTTTAAAATGATTTGGATGTTTCCAAATGGATTGTTTTGACTCAAAAGAAGTTGTGTATATGTTTTGAGTGAGTTTTGGTTGTAACTAAGTTATATGTAAAGTTTTTGAACTCTATTTCGGTAAGAACTCTATATTCATACAAGTTGAACTAATGTTTAGGCCTTGATGTCTTATTTGATTTAAATGAGAATGGGTACAAGTTTAAAGTGGTTGAAAGTATCCTAGTGTGCATTAGGATCATGTTCAAGAGGTTTCATAAGCTTTCACAAATGTTTGGATGAGTTTTAGTTCCAAAACTTCTTACGGACAGGTTGAAAGTTGCTGCTGCAGAAATGGTTCTGCAGAGGGGCTTTCGACCGGTCGAAGGGACCCGTTCGACCGGTCGAAAAACCCACTGCCAGCCCTTTGATTCTAAATGTTTCCATGTCATGTTTTAACTTTTAAAAGGCCAAGAGGATACCTTTGGGGTCCCATTGATCTATAAAAACTTAACTTTCAATTATAAAGGTTGGTAAGTATTTTCCGCGGAATTTCCTAATGGGCACAAGTTATACTAGTGTTATTTGGCTCAAGCTTGTTTAATAAAGCTTCAAACTCCTCCTCAAATTGTGTTCATGTATATGCTAGTTCTTGGAAAGAACTTAAGTTCGTTACATGCTTGAATTCGGTTGGAATGAATTGAAATCTTCCAACGGTTGTGTGATTGGATGAGTTTCGATGCTTTTGTGCACTTTTCGGTAGTTCTAAGTTGGTTGGAAAGTAGCCCCGAGTGACTTGTGTGTTTGGGGACTTCTTAGAATGTTAAATGGGGGAAAATATGGTTCATAGGGTATCTAGACCGGTCGAATTGACCCGCTCGACCGGTCGAATGCCCCTCTGCCCAAAACAGTGATTTCGAAAACATTTTCTGACGGCTTTTACGGAAACGGACATAACTCTTTCTAGAAAATTCGGATTCGTGCTCCGTTTTTTGCATTGGAACCGGGACTCAAAAATCTATCTTTTGGTGTAAAATTTGGCTATACTTTATTAATGACAATTTTGCCCTTGGGTCTGTTTTATCAAAATAATGTCATTTTATGTTGTTAAATTCATATTTTTCTTAAGGATTTACATGTTTTCTTTGCTAATTATTATTTTGGGGCACTTGTAGTATTGTTACACGTGTCCTAATCCGCTTAAGGCGGGTTGGGGTGTGACATTACGAGACTTCAGAATTTGTTATGTTAGTATCTATTACTTGTAATCATGCAAGGAATGACCGTGTACGCATTTGGTTTGTTAGTTTAGGTTTGGATGTATGAAATATTTTGGATTCTACTTGTTTTTATTATTTATGAATAATTTTTGTTATGTTTGGTATGAATTTTTATGCTTGTTAATTAGGTGCAAATAAGAAAAGCGAAGCATGCACATGAAGAATTTAATTTTTTTTTTTATTTTTTTTTATAGTTTATTAATATTTCTAACCGATGTATCTGTTAGTAAATCCGTTAGTCTTTTTTTTTTTTTTTTCTTCTGTAAATTACTAACGGGTATATCCGTTAGTAATTCTTGACGAACCGTTAGTATTCAACCTAAATTTTTTAAAATTAGGTGGAAAAAACCGTTAGTAAGTAGATTTCTAACGGATATATCCGTTAGAAATCCTTTGATTTACTAACGGATTTACTAACGGATATATCCGTTAGAACAATTAATTTTACTAATGGATATATTCGTTAATAAATCCGTTAGTAATATTACTAACGCTAAAATACTAACGGATATTTCCGTTAGTAACATTTATTCTAACGGATATATCCGTTAGTAATGCGGCCATATGGTGTAGTGACAACGGGTACCAGGGAATGTCCAATCAGCCTTTATCCACGGCATCACACTATAATACCACCATGACATACAAGAGAAAATCTCGATTAGTATCTGGAACTCGGGTGTCAGGGAGTGTCCGTAGAGGCATTACATACTATAGCACTACCACAGGTGCCAGGGAGTGTCCAATATGCCACCATCATATTAAAAAGGCGCCCTAGAACCACATCATCACGACATCCACTGCCTTGATCTATGGCATCACACTATAGTACCACCACGGCATGCTAGAGATAATCTCGATCAGTATCCGAAACTCGGGTACTAGGGAATATCCATGGAGGCAACCCATACCAACACACAATCCATTTTACTATTTTCACACTTTCTTACAAACCATGCATGTCGACTCAACCTCGACCCTATCATGCATGCTAATGTCATGGAATTTTTACACCAAACGAGCGTACGAGAAATCAAGTCCTTTCTAACTTAATTTGTAAAAACAGATTATGAAATATCATATTTCCCAAACAATACCTTAAAAACCTTTAACACATTTCCTTATAAAGATATCAGAGCGATTTTAAAACTTGTCGTACTTATATACCCTTCTCGCAGTATCAGAATGATTTATACAGATCAATATAAATAAATCCATTTTACTTTGATCTGATTTATAGGAACTGAGTCTCTAATAACACGAAAATGTACAACTTTATGCACCAAACAAAATTCTCCTACAATTACTGTTTTAAAGAGACAAATCATTCTGTCACAGAGGGGCGGGACTGGTCCTGGTCTTTTAACGGGACCAGTCATGGTCGCGACTGGTCCTGGTAATGTTTCGAGACTGGTCATGGTCGCGACGGGTCTTGGTCGTCGTCTTCTCCAGATTTTTTCCCTGTTTCAGTTTTCTGGACTGAAATTTACCCATTTCTGAATTCTGTTTCAAACATATCATGTAATATATGGTATTCTTCGTTTTTCTATGTATATTATGAATACACGATTGGATTAAACTAATACTAATTGTATCTCTCAATATTTGCGATTAAAGTAAGAGTGTCAAAACTTTAAATCTATTGTTCGTTGCAATACAGACGAATTAAGCCGTAGTATTCGAACTACAGTCTAATGGGACTAAGATCTTTCATTCCCAATTCACGGAATCAATTTTGGTTAACTTTTATAAAACTACAATTTCAAAGCTTCCATGGTATATATATACACACATATACACATTTATATATACATATATACACATGGAGAGTGAGTTTAAATTACTCACAGCGGTGATTGAACTATAAATTCGTTGTTGAGAAAACCGTCGTAAATTCCGTCGTCTTGAATTTCTTGTCGTTCTCTCTGTTGATTTTGATATATATATATATATATACTATGTATGTGTATGCATATATATTTATATATAATCTGTTTGTGTGTGTGTTCTTGGGAGAGGAAGAGAGAACTGAAAGGATTTGAGAGAGATAGAGAGTTTGAGTTCGTGATAGAAAATGAGAACTGTGATACATATATATTTATACTGTGAAAAATGTGTAGGCTCTAAGCAAATGAGGGATAATCCTGTGTGGTGAGCTCACATCTCCCACACCTACTTCGCGATATAATCACAGTTTTAAAACTGGTATACAGGAAAAATAATATTAGCATAGGAAACAAATTCCTAGTTGTATAAAAATATATAGTTTTCAAATCCATAGAAAGAAAATGAAATATTTTATTTATTAAATAAAAATAAAATACAGGGCGTTACATTACAAAAGATGAAACCGAAAACCCGACGATATGATTGGAGAAAGAGAGCTTTGAAGCAGTATAAGTGAGTCTCTCTTTGTTTCTTTAATTCATCGTCTCTTACATGTGTTGGTTGCGGTTTTATTGTGCTCTGGAGCAATTGTGGACAGAAAGGAGACGATTGGGAGAGAAGGTTTTAATGCTTAATTGGGCGGGGAAAGATATGAGACGTGCAATGGCAGTTAATGGGGAGTAAATATTGGGTATCACAGGGATACCATGTGGGATTTAATCCTCTCTCACAAGATTTCAAATTTGCTGAGTTAGATCAATTTTTTGCTGAGTCGACCCATAGAAATTGGTGGCCAGATGGATTAATGTACACTCCTTATTGGTTTGTGATATCATGTAGGATTATGCAAGAGTTGCATTCAATATATAGCCGTTAATGGGGAGAGAAAATGAAGGAGAAAGCATGTGGGGAGGTTTTGTTTTGAGTTTAATGACCATCTAACCTCTTATGGTTTTTTTAGGGGATAAATTGTAATGGTTTTCATGTAATTATGAATTATTATAAAAAGTGAAATGGTACCCCTATCTTTCTCTTTATATATTTGTATAGATTATGGTTTTGCAATCCAGGTTTGCACAATAAAAAACAGATCAAAACTACCTTGTATACAAAAAGATTATATATATATATATATATAAACAGATCTAGATAGGGGTTTCAATTTTCTCACTCATCAGAGATAACTAGCCAATGAAAGTTCATGGGGGGACTCTAAGGACCATAAGGAACACATCCATATAAAAAAAATTGGGACGAATATTAGGATTTTGTATTAGACCACTTCAAATTTGTTTTGGGGTTTGCAAGTAAAAGCTTCAAGCAAGCTTTAATGGCATATCTGTTTTTGGTGATATACGGGCGAATCAACAATCTATATGGCTCTGATACCAATGTAAGAATCATACACACACATGCATATGAGTCGGGTATAGGTGTCTTACCCAGCGGAATTACCCAAGGATCAAATACAGCGTTATTACGAGCCCGACAAGATCTCCCACGAACTGCTGCTCCTACAAAGCCTCCGTGTACTCTCTTGTGCTTCTTATCAGTCATAGAAGACACTACTAGAGTGATCTCTATTAGTATCATGCGCTAAATCCCAAGGCTCCAATGGTGATGGTGTCACGACCCATCCCACTACGCGTGGAAATAGGACATGTGGCACGCCACCAAGGCTCATCCAGTTCCATTAAAGTCAAAAGGCAGCGGAAAACATTATTAAAATCCATTTAAAATCAGAGTTATAAAAAGTTTTGTCCATAGAACCAGTTCCAAAAGAATTCAGTTTTGAAAACAGAGGTCCAGTCGACTGATCGAGGATCCGGTCGACTGGTGATCTCAAACAGAAAGGTTTCAAAATATAACAGCCCATCCAGTCGACTGTGTCGGGGACCCAGTCAACTGGTGCCTAAAATTATCAGTCGACTGAAAATGTCCAGTCGACTGGTACCCTAATCCAGCAGAATGTCATGGCCTGGGGCCCCATCCAGTCGACTGTTTTCTCAACCCAGTCAACTGAATCTCAGACGAAACAAAGCAGTAACCAATTCAACACAGTGATCTAGTCGACTGGATCAAAAACCAGTCGACTGGTTTCTATCAGCAAAACCCAAAACTGCAATTTTTCCCAATCAAGGTTCTCCCAAATCCGAACAAACATATATCCACTCCATTCCATCGTTCAAAACATAAATACAAGAGCGTTTACTAGGGATTACAAGTACTAAATCTACGTTCAGATTATACTACAACATGCTAGGAATTCAAGGTTATCATTACAAGTTCAGAGTAGAACAAAAGTATAGACAATTGATTCCCCGGCGTTCCACGGGCTCACTCCCCATGCTTCTTCTTGTCCTTCTTCCTACCTGCAATGGAGTACATCTCCACTGTTCAGCTATATGCTAAGTGAACAATTCCAAATGTATGATATATGACAATATTCATGGTTTAAGCATCTAAAACACATAGAAATAGTCTCTAAGGTGAGTGGTACGCATTCATCCGGTCGATGCCGTAGGAGGCCCACCTCTCCCACGCATCTCGTACACTGGTTGGGCCTTCCTCCATACCAGGTACCGTGTCCTGGTTGGGCCCACCTCCAATCCAGACACCACCACAATTACAAATTACCATCTCAATCAAATCCTCAAGGTTCGAGGAGCTTACTCCGGATGAATTTGCACCAAACTCCCCTTTGACCCAAGTAAACACATAGCATGCTCACATAAACAGTTTTATACATGCTTTTCTAATAATTTCGCGTGCATAATTAACGGGCCTAATTAACACATGAATTTTGCCCGGATCCAAAATCTCAAAATCGACATTTAAAACATGAAAATTTCATAAAATCATAGATCTAGAATTCATACCTCGTGCGATCTCTCTGAAACTTTGAAGGATCGACTAGGGGCTCGAATAAACGTCGGATTCCAAATTATACGCGATTCCTACGAGTTTTACCTGATTCCTACGAGTTTTACCTGATTTTCCCCAATTTCTAGAAATTATATTTTTCGGAAAAGTTTGCCAAACGTGGCCTAATTACTATCAAAACGTAGGTCTTACCTCCACGAGTTCAAATATGAAATCTGGAGAAAATCTGACGGACGAACGGTCGTCGATCGGCGTCGCAAAATCTGTGGCCACCAAATCTCCCTTCTCTCTCCTCTCTCTAGATATTTTGTGAGGTTTGTGAGAAATGAAATCTCACCCCCACCTATTTATAGAAAAACTCTCTGGGAATTACGTTTACCACCCTGCGAGTTCTCAAAACTTCTAATTAACCCATGAAAGTCGCACACGTTCATTTTATGCCTTTACGAGTGAAAATGATAAATTCCAAAAGTTTCCGACTAAGTCTCGTTTGGGTCCAAAAATTAGGTCCGAAAACTAAGTTATGTGAAATCTCTACACAACCTACATTTTATTTAGCGTGACACTCACGTTCTCACCACAATTCTCAAAATGATATAACAATATAAAAAAATTACCAGAATTTTCACAATATAGATAAAATTACTATTCATAAAATACCAGATAGGTCAGATAACATTTAAATCATATAAATGTCATTTAACCATGCCAATGTAACATGAAATACCATGTTCCTGTGTCCTCACTGACACCTCACCGTTGACCCCAGTCAACCACTTATCCTCATTTATCATATATCAATGATAATTCATAAAATTTCATATCATTCATGATAAAACTATGGAATTCGGGAACGGGCATGACAGATGGCCTAGAGATAGAAAACATGAAAGAGAGGGGAGAGAGAGAGAGAGAGGTGGCCAATTTTTTGGGTGTATTGTGTTGTGTGTGCAATATACATATATATAGGCACACACCCATGAATACCCTAGGTCTTCCAAGGCCAAAGCACATTGGATCCGGTCCAACGTATGTGGGTGCACCAATGACCTACAATTTTCTTACAAAAAGAAGTCTTTTGTTTCCACACCAGGCAACATGGAATAAGAATCCGTACGTTATTTCAAATATTAATCAATTAACTCACTCATTTGGAACCTTAATTACATTAAAGTCTGCTGGAGCCAAAGCATATACTAGTTGTATAACCGTGCATTTGCACAGGATGCAAAGTGGTCAATAACTATAATAAATTATAACAACTATTAAAAATAATAAAAATTTCATCTAAGAAGCGAAAAGTAATTTTTTTAAACAATACTTTGATTTTAATTTCCACCCCTCTTTTCCTTGGTCATCCAATTTTATGCTTCCAAAATCTTTAATTTCGATAACATCAAAGCGTATTGATGTAAAGTACAACTCAGACTAATGGATATTTAGTTTTTCATAGGTTGATTATGTGTGTGTGTGTGTGTGTGTGTGTGTGTGTGTGAATATATATATATATATATATTTGAATCAGCAAAATGAAAAAACTTAGCACGCCCCTTTAGCAATATCATTACATCTTGCATTCCAGGAGATGCATAAGTTAACAACTAATTAAGCACACTATAGTCATTTTATATATAATTGTACTAAATGAAACAATATAATATGTTCATGATATTCCTAAATTATTATATTGTATTATTAGAGATGGATATAGTTCAATATAATAAAATCCAGTACTCGTTATAACGTTAAATTGATTAGGTTTTCAATACCCTATATTACTGTCTGCACACTACCCGGCAATCAAATATTGTAGAATGATAAAAAATTCCAAATAAACAATGTTGAGATGATTTCTCATATTAGTACGTATATTAGATATAGAAACAGGGAGGGATGGTCTACTAACAGAATTTTGAAAAAGCCAAAGAGAACAACCACAACAATCAAATATGCAAGAATGTTTTAAAGTAACAATTTCACATATATGATTAATTTTTTGACACACTATATGACCACTCACAGTTTGTGCGATTTGTTGGTTCTTGTATGTGCTATATCAATTTATGAAATTAACTTTGCTTTGTCATAATTTACAGTTGGTAAAATCTTCCAAAAGGCAACGTGATCACACTCACAATAATAGTGCCTCAACTTTGAAATTTGTTTGAGTATACTAAAAATAATATCATGTTTCTCAAATTTTAAACCCAAATTTAGTTCTTGTATACTGTGATAGTCATACGACTCATACCATATGCTGTGATAATGGTTGTAGTACCATAGACCACTGCATGCGGCATCAGTTCTATGGCACATGAAATATCCCAAGTTTGTGAGCCATAACAAAACTCATAATAAATATATAAAAAAAATAACAAAATAGAAATAATACATATAATTATTTAAAAGGCTGACATTTTCGTCCATGAGAGAATGCACAATGCACCAGATAGCCACCTCTTCCTTTTTTTTAGAATGATAGTCACCTCTTTGTATACAGCTATAAATATGTCAATTCAATCACATCATATATATATATATATATATCCAAAAGAGTAATGCTAGGTACACCTAAACTATTCACCTGCTGATGTGTCGTTGCAGTTTTGAAATTAATTCAAACTTGATTTGGTAAGTGATGAATAATTTTGGGAATCCACGTCAACAAGTGGATAGTTTAGGTGTCCTGTTTAGGTGTACCTAGCATTACTCAATCCAAAATTTCCACCCCAACCCTTTCCCCCCTTCCACACTATTGAAAAAAATAATTAAAAAAAGATTATCCATTTTTGTTTTCCCATATCTTACAAATGATTTATCTACACAAATTCAAAATCGACTTTTTTTCTCTCCAATAAAAACAAAAATTCTCCTAGAGTCCTACAAATAGTAGGACTCTTTAAATCTTCAAAAGTCAAATATGTATTTAGTGATATTTATTTTTTGATGTTTATATATATATATGTAGAAATAAAGTTTAAATTTTGAGTTGTAAACTTTAAATCCTAATTAATATCCGTATATATATATATATATATGAGTAATGCTAGGTACACCAAAACGGGATACCTAAATTACCCGCCTGCTAATGTGTCATGGCATTTTAGAAAATAATTCAAAATTTTTTGAGTAACTGATGAATGATTTTGGAAATTCACATCAGCAGATGGATAGTTTAAGTGTTTCGTTTAGGTGTACCTAGCATTACTTGTCACGACCCATTCCGCTACGCGCAAAAATAGGACAGGTGGCACGCCATCAAGGCTTATCCAATTCATTTAAAGTAAAATAGCAGCGAAAAACATTATTATAATCCATTAAAATCAGAGTTATAAAAAGTTTTGGTCAATTGGAACGCATCCAAAAGAATTCGAGAACCAGAGGTCCAGTTGACTGAAGGCTCAAGCAGAACGTATGAAAAGTTCAAGGACCCAATCCAGTCGACTGTGTCAGGAGTCCAGTCGACAAGGGCCTCAATAAATCAGTCGACTGGTGCCTTGTCCAGTCGACTGGACACTATGCATGCAGAATGTGGTGTTTTCGTGCAGAAACCAATCGACTAAAAACCCATCCAATCGACTGAAACTCAGAGGTCCAGTCAACTGAAACAGGGCCCGGTCGACTATTTTCCCCCAGAAAACCCCAATTCTGCAGCATTCCACACCAAGGTTTCTCCAATCAATTTCAACATAAAACCACGATATTCCATCACTCAAAACATAGATACATGAGTTTAAACATAGTACAATACTACAATCACTCCCAAGATTCCAAACTAAATACGTTACGAATTTAAGGTTCTTATTACAAGTTTAGGAAGAGAACAAAAGTATAAACAAGTGTGATTCCCCCGGCATTCCTCGCCCTCACTCTTCTCGCTTCTTCTTTTCCTTTTTTTTCTCACCTGCAATGGAGGAAGTCTCCACTGCTCAGCTATATGCTGAGCGTACAATTCTAAACAAATGCATATGAGGCAATTCATGTTTTAAACATCTAAATCACATAATTTAGTTTCCGAGGAGAGAGATACGCATTCACCCAGTATATCGGCAAGTCTTAAATCTTAAACCGCAATGCCAAGGGTTACCCAAGGATCACTCAACCATTGCATCCATCTGCTCTAGTTGGCCACTTCCCACACCAAGCAAGTAGTCGTCACTACTATAAACTCTTAAACATCGAGAGGCGTGCACTGGCATGAAATTATATCACACTCCCTTTTGACCCACATAGACATTTAGCATACTCACATAATCATGTCACCGTGCTTTTCTATACGTACTCGCTAAAATTTAACGGGCCTAATTTAATACATAAGTTTGCCCGAATCAAAATTCATACAAAATATCTAAAACATCCAAAATTTCCTATATTACATAGGTTCGGAATTCATACCTCGAGCTATAGCTCTCAAACTTCAGGAGAAGTACTAGAAGACCAAATAATCGTCGGATCTCCGATCCTAAGCGATACCTACAAGTGTAGACATGTTTTTCCCAAATTCTTAAAATTAACTTTTCAAATTTTTTTTTGTCAAACGAGGCCTAAAAGGTATCAAAATGAAGCTCTTACCTCGAGGAGTCCAAATATGAAATTTGGCCGAAAACTGACAGACGAACGGTCGCCGTTTATCGTCGGAAAGGTCGTAGGATCAAATCTCATTTCTCTCTCCTCTCTCTAGATATTTTAGAAGTTTGGATAATAATGAAATCTCATCCACTACAATTTATAAGCACGACTCTCGGGAATTACACTTAACTCCCCATGAGTTCTCGAAACTTCTAATTAAGTCCTGAAACATCGCACACGTCCATTTTATAACTTCACGAGTGAAAACTAAAATTTATAAAAGTTTTCGACTAAGTTCCGTTTGGGTCCAAAATATACATCCGGAAACTAAATTATGTGGAATCTCTACACCACCTACCTTTTTATTTAACGTAATGTTCACGTTCTCACTACAATTCTTAGAATGATATAAAATAGGATCAGAACTACCAGAAAATTATACTACACGGGTATAATTTACTATTCATGAAATATCATAAACTTTAAATAACATTTGAACCATATAAATGTCATTTTATTATGTTAATACCGTATGATTTACCATTACCGTGTCTTCGATTGACACCTCACCGTTGACCTCCAGTCAACATCATTCTCAATTATCAAATAACATTGATAATTTACAAAATTCAAACATGCATTCAAAAATAGTGATTTTCTGGGACAGGCGAGACAACTCTCCCCTCCAAAAAGGAAGTTTGTCCCCAAACTTATACCTCATGAGTCGAACAAGTGCGGATACTCATTTCTCATCTCTTCCTCTCGTTCCCATGTAGCCTCCTCAACCGTATGACTACGCCATAATACCTTCACCATCGAAATCATCTTCGTTCTCAACACTTGCTCCTTCCGATCCAAGATTTCTACTGGATGCTCTACATATGTCAAGTCCTCTTGGATTTGCAATGGTTTAGGTACTATAATTTTGCTCGTATTCAACATACACCATCTCAGCATAGACACGTGAAACACGTTATGCATAAACGCTAACTCAGTTGATAAAGCCAATCGGTAAGCCATTGGTCCTACCCTTTCTAGAATCTCAAACGGTCCTATCAATCTCGGGTCAAGCTTCCCTCGCTTTCCAAATCGGACTATGCTTTTCGAAGGCGATACTCGCAAGTACACAAAATCACCCACTTCGAATGTCATCGGTCGTCGCTTAGAGTCCGCATAGCTCTTATAACGACTCTGAGCCATCCTAAGTCACTCCTGGATTAATTTCACCTACTCAGTAGTCAACTATATTATCTCAGGTCCTATCAATCTTCTATCCCCAACTTCGTCCAACAAACCTGTGATCGACACTTACGTCCATATAATGCTTCATAAGGTGCCATCCCAATACGGGACTGAAATTCGTTGTTATAGGAAAACTCGATTAAAGGCAAGTATTTCTCCCAATCACTCCTGAAGTCTAGAACACACAATCGAAGCATATCCTCTAGTGTCTGAATCATGCGCTTTGACTGTCCGTCGGTCTGAGGATAAAAAGCAGCATTGAAACTCAATTTCGTACCCATGGCTTTTTGCAAACTTCCCCAAAACCTCGACGTAAAACTACTATCACGATCTGATATAATCACTACTGGAACCCCGTGTAATCTTACAATCTCTTTCACATACAACTCTGCTAACTTGGACGGCTTAGTCATCTTGATTCGTAGAAAATGAGCTGACTTTGTTAATCGATCAACCATAACCCAAATCTTTTCATTCTTATTAGGCGATCGCGAAAATCCGGATACAACATCCATTGTGATCTCATCCCATTTCCACTCTAACACAGGTAACGGCTGCAGTAACCCCGCAGGTACTTGTCTTTCTGCCTTAACTTGTTGGCATGCTGAACACTGTGAAACATATTTAGCAACTTCTCGTTTCATGCCTCTCCACCAAAAGTTCTCTCGCAAGTTCCGGTACATCTTATTACTTCCTGGATGAACTGAATATTTTGTGCTGTGAGCCTCCTCCAAAAGTTGCTCTTTCAAGTCTCTTACATTTGGTATACACAATCGCTTTCCAAGCATTAACACTCCTTGTGCTAAAATGAATCCAGGTCGTTTTCCTAAAGATATCTCATTTCTCATCTTGCATAAATAAAGATCGTGGAATTGTTCTACCTTGATTTTAGCAATAATGACTGGGTGAGCTATGATTGCCATCATCAAGCCACCATTCGTCTCTGGAATTACATCTAAGTCCAATCGT
Organism: Hydrangea macrophylla; assembly: GCA_033977485.1. Taxonomy (NCBI): domain Eukaryota; kingdom Viridiplantae; phylum Streptophyta; class Magnoliopsida; order Cornales; family Hydrangeaceae; genus Hydrangea; species Hydrangea macrophylla. The sequence continues at coordinate 113,089,120 of CM066999.1, forward strand.
TCCATCTCTTTTACCAATTCCTTTTGTTAAGTTAGCTCATCAGCTAAGATCCTCGTCGTCTTCTGGCTTAGGGTGTCGGCTACTACATTAGCCTTCCCCGGGTGATATTCAATTGAAAGGTCGCAATCCTTCATCAATTTCAACTATCTTCTCTATCTCATGTTCAAGTTATGTTGGGTAAAAATGTATTTCAAGCTCTTGTGGTTCGTAAAGATCACACATTTCTCCTCGTACAAGTAGTGTCTCCAAATCTTCAAAGCATAGATTACCGCGACCAATTCCAAATCGTGAGTCGGATAATTAACCTCATGTGTCTTCAATTGTCTAGAAGCGTAAGCAATCACCTTGCCACCTTTCATAAGCACACATCCCAAACCTTGATGCGAAACGTCACTATAGATTACAAATCCTTCGGTTCCGGATGGTATCGTCAATATAGGTGCTCTTGTCAACCATGACTTCAACTCTTGAAAACTGTCTTCACATTCTGAACTCCATTCAAATGTAATGCCCTTCCTCATCAACTTTGTCATAGGTAGCGAAATTCTCAAAAGATTCTCAATGAAACGGCGGTAGTACCTTGCTAATCCCAAGAAACTTTGAATTTCAGATACAGATGTCGGTCTTTGCCAATTTGATACTGCTTCTACTTTGTCAGGATCAACTGAAACTCCATTCTTGTCAATCACGTGATCAAGAAAAGCAATGCTAGGTAACCAAAATTCACATTTCTTGAATTTTCCAAACAGTTACTTCTCCCGAAATCTCTGAAGTATCAGTCTCAAATGATTCTCGTGCTCTATCCCACTCGGCGAATAAATAAGAATATCATCGATGAACACTATCACAAAATCATCTAAATATTCCTTGAAGACTCGATTCATAAGATGTCACGCCCCGACGTAGCATAATTCAGGAAAGCATTTAATTTCCTTTATGGACTCGTAGGTCGTGACAAGTGAGTATGACCAATTGTCCCTGTAACAAATAACTTAACAACATTTCTAAAGCAAAGGATACTAACAGAACATAAGCTCCGAAATAAAAACTTACTAAACTATTACAATAGTCATAGTCTTAGGCACAAAACGCCTTATTCAAAAGTCTAAACTAGTTTATTACAAAACCCAAATTTAAAAGACATAGGAAAATATAAAGCAGCCTCCTGGAAAGTCTCCTGACTCTAAGTAGCATAGTCAAAATACCCTGGCTGCTCCTGACCCTGAAAATCTGGACATACAGTCCAGGACGCATCAACGCCGTCAGCTTATGAAAGCTGGTGAGCAAAATAAACAAGTGCTCGCAATGTATATATAAGCATATAAACAACAGTCCAATTTAACATTAACAATAATATATTCAAGGTTCCAATTCCAACATAAGCCACGGGGGAAAATAAAGAAAACAATAAATATGTGACCATGCATGAGCAATGTAATATCTCATCTATCTGACTCTTTCTCTCAACAAAACTCAACACAACCAAACCATTATTTCAGATACCAGGAATACTATCCGATCGATATCCAAAACAGCACACCAAACTATCGCTTCAGATACCAGGAATAATATCCGATCGATATCTAAGCCACACTCAATACCATCATTTCGGATACCAGGAATAATATCCGATCAATATCCGAAACGAGCGCCTTAGATACCAGGAATAATATCCGATCGATATCTAAGCCGTACACAACACTACCACCATCGCTTCGGATATCAGGAATACTATCCGATCAATATCCGAAACGCGCGCCTTAGATACCAGGAATACTATCCGATCGATATCTAAGTCGTACACTAGACCGCCACCCCTTTTACTCTTTTCACGCTTTCTCACGCACATGCATGTTGACACAACCTCAACCCAAATATGTATATAAATGGTTCATAATTAACACCGTTAATAAATCACAAAACCGGATAATCGTACGAGCATAAATTTCGACCTTAGTTGTGCTTGTTCGTACAATTCTTAAAACATAAGCCTTTAAAAACAATACATTAGCCAAACGGTTCTTTTAAAACTTTTAAAACATTTTCCAAACAGTCCCTAATAAGAAAATACAAAAACTGTTCAAACTGCCAGGTCGCGCGAGCGGGCCGCGCGAGCGAGGGAGAGGGCAGATCGCGCGAGCGGGTCGCGCGCGCGAAGGGGAAAGCTGATCGCGCGAGCGGATCGCGCGCGCGAGGGGCTGGACAGGTCGCGCGAGCGGATCGCGCGCGCGAGGGGGAAAAAAGTCCGCGCGAGCGGTCCGCGCGCGCGAGATGTTGCAGAACCTCATCTCTTCGTTTTCTCCCCTGTTTCTGGTTTTTGGACTGAAATTTACCCATTTCTGTTTTCTGTTTCAATTATGTCGTGCAATATATGGATCTCTTCAGTTTTCCGCGTAGATTAAGAATACGCGATCAATTTTAACTAATACGGATTGTATCTCTTGATTTTCGTGATTAAAGTTAAAGTGACAAAACTTAAAATCATCAATACGTCGCCATACGGATGAATTACTCCGTAGGATTCGAACCGTAGTCTATTGGGACCAATATCTTCCATTCCCAATTTACAGAATCGATTTTGGTTACGATTTTTAAAACTCCAATTCTCAAGCTTTAATGGTGTTTTGATATATATACACATATACACACATATATATACTGAAGTACACATATATAAACATTGAGAGTGAGTTTAAATTACTCACAGAGACGATTATACAGAAATTTAAAGGCCGAGAACTTCCGCCGTAATAATCCGTCGTTGAGAATTTCCTCCTCCGTTCTTGATTTTGGTAACCCAATATGTGTATATATATGTGTGTCTAAGTATGTGACTGATTATATATATATAAACTGTATGTGTGTGTTGTGTGATCTTGAGAGAGCAAGAGAGTGATTGAGAGAATTGAGGGAGATTGAGAGTGAATGAGAGTCTGAGAGAGTTTGGGAGTGAGAGATGAGAGACTGTGAGTGAGTGATTGAGAGAGAGAGAGCTGCCGAGAGAGATGAGAGGTAGTCCAAAAGGGGGGAATTAGTGGGTGTATATATCATATGCAAAGTGCTTAGCACTATGCATATAAAACACACATGACACTCCACACACACTCACAAAGCACTACACACACATTCCACTAAACACAGCACACACTGCACTAATGTGTACACAAGATACCCTTGTGTGTGTTGAGCTCACGCAATGATACACACACACAGGTAAAATATACTGCCCATTCCCAAAACTGGTATTTTACGGTTGAAATAAAAATACAGAAAATTATATTAATGTAGGAATTCAATTCCCGGTTATACAAAAATATAGACATCGATTTTGAAACCATAGAAAATGTTTTAAAAATTACGGTTTGACCCCAGATAATTATTACAAAGAGAAATTAAATTAAAATACTCATGGAAATAAAATGCAATATTTATTTATTAATGATAATAAAATACAGGGCGTTACACCCTACCCACCTTAACAGAGATTTCGCCCCGAAATCTGAGCTAACTAATCCTGAAACAACTCGGGGTATCTAGTCCTCATGTCTGACTCTAACTCCCACGACGCCTCTCCTTCGTCATGATGCCTCCACTGAACCTTAACCAAAGGAACGTCTCTTCTTCTCAGCCTCTTGATACTCTGGTCAAGAATCCTCACAGGTCTATCCTTGTAGACAACATTCTGACTCGTCTCAATATCATCAAAATTAACCACATGTGAAGGGTCCCGTATGTATTTCCTTAACATACTAACATGGAACACATTATGAACACCAGACATCTTTGGTGGCAACGCGAGCCGATAAGCCACTTTCCCAACACGCTCCAAAATCTCGAACGGTCCGATGAAACGAGGTGCCAACTTCCCTCTCTTCTGACCAAAACGTATTATTCCACGAACAGGTGAAACCTTAAGGAGTACGTGATCTCCAATACTGAACTCCAAGTCCTTTCGACGTCGATCCGCATAACTCTTGTGTCTACTTTGTGCAGTTTTCATCCTTTCCTTGACCAGTGAAATCTTCTCATTGGTCTCTCTCACCAAATCTGGTCCTAACAGTTCTGTATCTCCCACTTCAGCCCAACACAATGGAGATCGACATGGCCGTCCGTACAAAGCTTCGAACGGCGCCATTCCAATACTCGAGTGATAACTGTTGTTATACGCAAATTCAACCAAAGGTAAGTGCGTCTCCCAAGATTCTTCAAAGTCAATTGCACAAGCTCTGAGCATATCTTCCATAATCTGATTAACACGCTCGGTCTGCCCATCGGTCTGAGGATGGAATGCAGTACTCATCTTGAGCGAAGTTCCCATAGCCTTCTGCAGACTTTCCCAAAATCCCGAGGTAAAACGTGCATCGCGGTCTGATACAATTGACACAGGCGCACCGTGCAGTCGCACCACTTGCTGTAGGTACATTCGACTCATCCTTTCTACTGGGTAAGTCATATTGTACGCGATAAAGTGTGCAGACTTCGTCAAACGATCCACGATTACCCAAATCGCGTCATGATTCTGTTGTGACCGGGGTAATCCAACCACGAAATCCATAGTTATGTGCTCCCACTTCCATCCTGGGACAGGTAAGGGTTGTAACAATCCCGAGGGTCTCTGATGTTCGGCCTTCACTTGTTGACAAGTCAAACATTTAGACACAAATTCGGCTACTTCTCGTTTCATCCCTTCCCACCAGAAGTTTCTCTTCAGGTCTTTATACATCTTTGTTCCTCCTGGGTGTACTGTCAGTCTTGATTTATGTGCTTCTTCGAGAATTTCTTTTCTCAAACCTCCTGAATCTGGCACACACAATCTGTCTCGACATCGGTATCCTCCATCGGCCCCAACCTTCCATTCTGTCGGGTCCTTCTCTAACATCTTGGCGAACCATGCTTGAAACTTCTCATCTTCCTTCTGGGCTTCGATGATTCGACTCACAAGTGTTGGTTGTACTACCAAGCATCCAAAGTGTTGCCCGATACTTTCCTCAGAAATCTGCACATCAAATTCTGTTATCGTCTCCAAGGCTTTCCATTCCCTCAACATCAATGAAGCAATCATTCCTTGAGGTTTCCGGCTTAGGGCGTCAGCGACTACGTTTGCCTTACCGGGGTGGTACTCTAATGTGAAGTCGTAGTCCTTGATCAGTTCCATCCACCGACGTTGCCTCATATTCAACTCCTTCTGAGTAAACAAATACTTAAGGCTTTTGTGGTCTGAGAACAAATCAAATTTCTCCCCATAGAGGTAGTGTCTCCAGATCTTAAGCGCGAACACTACTGCTGCCAGCTCTAAATCATGAGTTGGGTAGTTCAATTCATTCGGCTTCAACTGTCTTGAACCATAGGCGATAACCTTTCCGTCTTGCATAAGGACACATCCCAATCCTTGATACGAGGCGTCACTAAAAATAGTGAACTTCGCACCATTCCTTGGTATCGCAAGTACTGGCGCTGTTGTCAATTTCTCTTTCAATTTCAGAAAAGCGCGTTCATGCTTATCAGTCCATTCGAACTTCAAATCTTTCTTAGTCAAACCAGTTAACGGGGCTGCTATCTTTGAGAAACCTTCCACAAATCTCCGATAGTAACCAGCTAGTCCCAGAAAACTTCTGACTTCTGTAGCATTGGTCGGCCGAGTCCAATTCGCCACTGCATCGGTCTTTGATGAGTCAACCGCGATTCCTTGTTGAGAGATCACATGCCCGAGAAACTTAACTTCCTGAAGCCAGAATTCACACTTGCTGAATTTAGCATACAGGCGGTGATCCTTGAGAGTCTGCAACACGATCCTCAGATGTTGTTCATGCTCTTCCTCTGACTTGGAATAGATCAAAATATCATCAATAAAGACAATAACGAACTGATCTAAGTATGGCTTGAATATTCTGTTCATCAAGTCCATAAACACAGCTGGAGCATTTGTCATCCCAAACGGCATTACTAAGAACTCATAGTGTCCGTATCTCGTCCTGAAAGCAGTCTTAGGTATGTCTTCCTTCCGCACCCTCAACTGGTGATACCCTGACCGTAGATCAATTTTAGAAAAGGTCGTGGCTCCTTGCAACTGATCAAACAGATCGTCTATCCGAGGTAAAGGATACTTATTCTTGATAGTAACCTTATTCAGTTCTCGGTAGTCAATACACAGCCGCATTGACCCATCCTTCTTCTTCACAAACAACACTGGTGCTCCCCAGGGTGAAGTACTTGGACGAACAAAACCTAACTTCTCAAGTTCTTGAACTTGTTCCTTCAGCTCCAACAACTCTGTAGGGGCCATCCTGTAGGGAACCTTGGTTATAGGTCGAGTACCTGGCACTAATTCCACACAGAATTCTATGTCCCTTTTCGGCGGTAATCCTGAAATATCTCGGAATACTTCCTCGAACTCTTTGATTACCGGTATAGATGATACTGTCACCTCTGCACTGATAACCTCAATGTTTGCTAGGCATCTAGTGAGGAACATATCACCCGAAGGGTTACATTGGAAATCAAAGAGTTGATTCCCCTTGTCCGCAAATGTGATCTTTTTCTTTGCACAATCCAACTTCGCATGATTCTTCTCGAGCCAATCCATTCCCAGGATTATATCGAACTCCTTCATCGACAGAACCACCAATCTCGCCAAAAGTTCGCGGTCTCCAAACCGAAGAGGACAATCCTTACACACATGTAATAACTTGACTGTGGTCCCTAAGGGTGAGACAGCACTCAAAGCTTCCTCTAAACGATGCGGTATGATACCCAACTTCTGAACGATCTTAACAGATATAAAAGAATGTGTAGCACCCGTGTCGAATAACACTTTAACATGAGAGTTAAACAAAGTTAGAGTACCTTCCACTGCTCGTTGCTCGGGCGGTCCCTCCTCATTGGTACCTTCTTCATACCCTGCCTCCTCATAACCAGCAGCCTCGGGAATAACAGCATTCAGACGGGCTTGTCCTTGCTGACCATAGTTACCTTTCCTAGGAGCCTTGCATTCTGGACTTATGTGACCTGGCATGCCACAATTATAGCACACAACTCCTGAACGATCCGTACGCCTAGGTGCTCTGCAATCTTTAGCTCGATGACCGGGAACTCCACAATTGAAGCAGTTGTTGTTTTTGGCCCCTTCTATTGCTAGAGGCTGATACTGCTGAACTGCTTGTGTCTGTTGAGGTTTCTTCCCTCCATCCCAGGTCCTTTTCTGTCCTTGAGGGTACCCTGGTTTCTGTCCGGGATAACCCTTCTGCGGAGGTCGATTTCCAAGCGGCTTCGAATTCTGACACCCATCATTCTCTAACCCCGTAGCCAATCTCACCAGAGCTTCAAATGACTGGCCCAGATGCCCCATAGTCAAATGTCTGAGAGACAGGTTGAGACCTCGGTGATACTTCTTGATTTTCCTCTGGGGTGTGTCCACCATATGTGGAGCAAAGCGAGACAGACGCTCAAATCGAGTAGTGTACTCTCGGACAGTCAGATTCCCTTGAGTCAACTCCATAAACTCTTTTTCCCTCTTGTCCTTCTCTTCTTCGGGGAAATACTTCTCGAGAAACCTTTCCTTGAACACCACCCACGGCATTCTCCTTGCAGCTTCTTCCCCTATGGTCGCCTTTTCTGCATCCCACCAATCAGCCGCTGCATAAGACAACTGAAAGATAGCCAGACGCTTCTTTTCCAGATCAGTGCACTCTATGGTCTCAAAGATACGCTCCATCTGACGTAGCCACTGTTCCGCTTGCCAGGGTTCATCAGTTCCAGCAAAATACTCAGGTCGTAGAGCGCGAAACTCCTTGAGAAGCTTGTCTCCAGTCTGGTGGGCTTGCCTCCCATTCCCGTTGTAATCCCCATTCTGATTATTGTTCCTTGCGTTCTGATCACTAACCCTCTCCAACCTCCTTACAAAAGCTTCGAACATCCCGGTTGGATCTATTACTGGCGGTGCATCTTCAATAGCGGGACGATTCCTGAGATTTCTTCTAGCCATCTGATCGAGAGAACGGTACCTATCCATCAATCAACAGAATTCGGTCAACCTCTCGAGAAGAAAGAAAATTCTAAACGATAGAAAACGACTAGACACGGAATAAAGTCGAACTATCCTATCTCAATTCTATCTTAACGGAAGATCCTATGTGTCTTAGACAATTGGTCGAGCCATAACCTGGCTCTGATACCAAAAAGCCTGTCACGCCCCGACGTAGCATAATTCAGGAAAGCATTTAATTTCCTTTATGGACTCGTAGGTCGTGACAAGTGAGTATGACCAATTGTCCCTGCAACAAATAACTTAACAACATTTCTAAAGCAAAGGATACTAACAGAACATAAGCTCCGAAATAAAAACTTACTAAACTATTACAATAGTCATAGTCTTAGGCACAAAACGCCTTATTCAAAAGTCTAAACTAGTTTATTACAAAACCCAAATTTAAAAGACATAGGAAAATATAAAGCAGCCTCCTGGAAAGTCTCCTGACTCTAAGTAGCATAGTCAAAATACCCTGGCTGCTCCTGACCCTGAAAATCTGGACATACAGTCCAGGACGCATCAACGCCGTCAGCTTATGAAAGCTGGTGAGCAAAATAAACAAGTGCTCGCAATGTATATATAAGCATATAAACAACAGTCCAATTTAACATTAACAATAATATATTCAAGGTTCCAATTCCAACATAAGCCACGGGGGAAAATAAAGAAAACAATAAATATGTGACCATGCATGAGCAATGTAATATCTCATCTATCTGACTCTTTCTCTCAACAAAACTCAACACAACCAAACCATTATTTCAGATACCAGGAATACTATCCGATCGATATCCAAAACAGCACACCAAACTATCGCTTCAGATACCAGGAATAATATCCGATCGATATCTAAGCCACACTCAATACCATCATTTCGGATACCAGGAATAATATCCGATCAATATCCGAAACGAGCGCCTTAGATACCAGGAATAATATCCGATCGATATCTAAGCCGTACACAACACTACCACCATCGCTTCGGATATCAGGAATACTATCCGATCAATATCCGAAACGCGCGCCTTAGATACCAGGAATACTATCCGATCGATATCTAAGTCGTACACTAGACCGCCACCCCTTTTACTCTTTTCACGCTTTCTCACGCACATGCATGTTGACACAACCTCAACCCAAATATGTATATAAATGGTTCATAATTAACACCGTTAATAAATCACAAAACCGGATAATCGTACGAGCATAAATTTCGACCTTAGTTGTGCTTGTTCGTACAATTCTTAAAACATAAGCCTTTAAAAACAATACATTAGCCAAACGGTTCTTTTAAAACTTTTAAAACATTTTCCAAACAGTCCCTAATAAGAAAATACAAAAACTGTTCAAACTGCCAGGTCGCGCGAGCGGGCCGCGCGAGCGAGGGAGAGGGCAGATCGCGCGAGCGGGTCGCGCGCGCGAAGGGGAAAGCTGATCGCGCGAGCGGATCGCGCGCGCGAGGGGCTGGACAGGTCGCGCGAGCGGATCGCGCGCGCGAGGGGGAAAAAAGTCCGCGCGAGCGGTCCGCGCGCGCGAGATGTTGCAGAACCTCATCTCTTCGTTTTCTCCCCTGTTTCTGGTTTTTGGACTGAAATTTACCCATTTCTGTTTTCTGTTTCAATTATGTCGTGCAATATATGGATCTCTTCAGTTTTCCGCGTAGATTAAGAATACGCGATCAATTTTAACTAATACGGATTGTATCTCTTGATTTTCGTGATTAAAGTTAAAGTGACAAAACTTAAAATCATCAATACGTCGCCATACGGATGAATTACTCCGTAGGATTCGAACCGTAGTCTATTGGGACCAATATCTTCCATTCCCAATTTACAGAATCGATTTTGGTTACGATTTTTAAAACTCCAATTCTCAAGCTTTAATGGTGTTTTGATATATATACACATATACACACATATATATACTGAAGTACACATATATAAACATTGAGAGTGAGTTTAAATTACTCACAGAGACGATTATACAGAAATTTAAAGGCCGAGAACTTCCGCCGTAATAATCCGTCGTTGAGAATTTCCTCCTCCGTTCTTGATTTTGGTAACCCAATATGTGTATATATATGTGTGTCTAAGTATGTGACTGATTATATATATATAAACTGTATGTGTGTGTTGTGTGATCTTGAGAGAGCAAGAGAGTGATTGAGAGAATTGAGGGAGATTGAGAGTGAATGAGAGTCTGAGAGAGTTTGGGAGTGAGAGATGAGAGACTGTGAGTGAGTGATTGAGAGAGAGAGAGCTGCCGAGAGAGATGAGAGGTAGTCCAAAAGGGGGGAATTAGTGGGTGTATATATCATATGCAAAGTGCTTAGCACTATGCATATAAAACACACATGACACTCCACACACACTCACAAAGCACTACACACACATTCCACTAAACACAGCACACACTGCACTAATGTGTACACAAGATACCCTTGTGTGTGTTGAGCTCACGCAATGATACACACACACAGGTAAAATATACTGCCCATTCCCAAAACTGGTATTTTACGGTTGAAATAAAAATACAGAAAATTATATTAATGTAGGAATTCAATTCCCGGTTATACAAAAATATAGACATCGATTTTGAAACCATAGAAAATGTTTTAAAAATTACGGTTTGACCCCAGATAATTATTACAAAGAGAAATTAAATTAAAATACTCATGGAAATAAAATGCAATATTTATTTATTAATGATAATAAAATACAGGGCGTTACACCCTACCCACCTTAACAGAGATTTCGCCCCGAAATCTGAGCTAACTAATCCTGAAACAACTCGGGGTATCTAGTCCTCATGTCTGACTCTAACTCCCACGACGCCTCTCCTTCGTCATGATGCCTCCACTGAACCTTAACCAAAGGAACGTCTCTTCTTCTCAGCCTCTTGATACTCTGGTCAAGAATCCTCACAGGTCTATCCTTGTAGACAACATTCTGACTCGTCTCAATATCATCAAAATTAACCACATGTGAAGGGTCCCGTATGTATTTCCTTAACATACTAACATGGAACACATTATGAACACCAGACATCTTTGGTGGCAACGCGAGCCGATAAGCCACTTTCCCAACACGCTCCAAAATCTCGAACGGTCCGATGAAACGAGGTGCCAACTTCCCTCTCTTCTGACCAAAACGTATTATTCCACGAACAGGTGAAACCTTAAGGAGTACGTGATCTCCAATACTGAACTCCAAGTCCTTTCGACGTCGATCCGCATAACTCTTGTGTCTACTTTGTGCAGTTTTCATCCTTTCCTTGACCAGTGAAATCTTCTCATTGGTCTCTCTCACCAAATCTGGTCCTAACAGTTCTGTATCTCCCACTTCAGCCCAACACAATGGAGATCGACATGGCCGTCCGTACAAAGCTTCGAACGGCGCCATTCCAATACTCGAGTGATAACTGTTGTTATACGCAAATTCAACCAAAGGTAAGTGCGTCTCCCAAGATTCTTCAAAGTCAATTGCACAAGCTCTGAGCATATCTTCCATAATCTGATTAACACGCTCGGTCTGCCCATCGGTCTGAGGATGGAATGCAGTACTCATCTTGAGCGAAGTTCCCATAGCCTTCTGCAGACTTTCCCAAAATCCCGAGGTAAAACGTGCATCGCGGTCTGATACAATTGACACAGGCGCACCGTGCAGTCGCACCACTTGCTGTAGGTACATTCGACTCATCCTTTCTACTGGGTAAGTCATATTGTACGCGATAAAGTGTGCAGACTTCGTCAAACGATCCACGATTACCCAAATCGCGTCATGATTCTGTTGTGACCGGGGTAATCCAACCACGAAATCCATAGTTATGTGCTCCCACTTCCATCCTGGGACAGGTAAGGGTTGTAACAATCCCGAGGGTCTCTGATGTTCGGCCTTCACTTGTTGACAAGTCAAACATTTAGACACAAATTCGGCTACTTCTCGTTTCATCCCTTCCCACCAGAAGTTTCTCTTCAGGTCTTTATACATCTTTGTTCCTCCTGGGTGTACTGTCAGTCTTGATTTATGTGCTTCTTCGAGAATTTCTTTTCTCAAACCTCCTGAATCTGGCACACACAATCTGTCTCGACATCGGTATCCTCCATCGGCCCCAACCTTCCATTCTGTCGGGTCCTTCTCTAACATCTTGGCGAACCATGCTTGAAACTTCTCATCTTCCTTCTGGGCTTCGATGATTCGACTCACAAGTGTTGGTTGTACTACCAAGCATCCAAAGTGTTGCCCGATACTTTCCTCAGAAATCTGCACATCAAATTCTGTTATCGTCTCCAAGGCTTTCCATTCCCTCAACATCAATGAAGCAATCATTCCTTGAGGTTTCCGGCTTAGGGCGTCAGCGACTACGTTTGCCTTACCGGGGTGGTACTCTAATGTGAAGTCGTAGTCCTTGATCAGTTCCATCCACCGACGTTGCCTCATATTCAACTCCTTCTGAGTAAACAAATACTTAAGGCTTTTGTGGTCTGAGAACAAATCAAATTTCTCCCCATAGAGGTAGTGTCTCCAGATCTTAAGCGCGAACACTACTGCTGCCAGCTCTAAATCATGAGTTGGGTAGTTCAATTCATTCGGCTTCAACTGTCTTGAACCATAGGCGATAACCTTTCCGTCTTGCATAAGGACACATCCCAATCCTTGATACGAGGCGTCACTAAAAATAGTGAACTTCGCACCATTCCTTGGTATCGCAAGTACTGGCGCTGTTGTCAATTTCTCTTTCAATTTCAGAAAAGCGCGTTCATGCTTATCAGTCCATTCGAACTTCAAATCTTTCTTAGTCAAACAAGTTAACGGGGCTGCTATCTTTGAGAAACCTTCCACAAATCTCCGATAGTAACCAGCTAGTCCCAGAAAACTTCTGACTTCTGTAGCATTGGTCGGCCGAGTCCAATTCGCCACTGCATCGGTCTTTGATGAGTCAACCGCGATTCCTTGTTGAGAGATCACATGCCCGAGAAACTTAACTTCCTGAAGCCAGAATTCACACTTGCTGAATTTAGCATACAGGCGGTGATCCTTGAGAGTCTGCAACACGATCCTCAGATGTTGTTCATGCTCTTCCTCTGACTTGGAATAGATCAAAATATCATCAATAAAGACAATAACGAACTGATCTAAGTATGGCTTGAATATTCTGTTCATCAAGTCCATAAACACAGCTGGAGCATTTGTCATCCCAAACGGCATTACTAAGAACTCATAGTGTCCGTATCTCGTCCTGAAAGCAGTCTTAGGTATGTCTTCCTTCCGCACCCTCAACTGGTGATACCCTGACCGTAGATCAATTTTAGAAAAGGTCGTGGCTCCTTGCAACTGATCAAACAGATCGTCTATCCGAGGTAAAGGATACTTATTCTTGATAGTAACCTTATTCAGTTCTCGGTAGTCAATACACAGCCGCATTGACCCATCCTTCTTCTTCACAAACAACACTGGTGCTCCCCAGGGTGAAGTACTTGGACGAACAAAACCTAACTTCTCAAGTTCTTGAACTTGTTCCTTCAGCTCCAACAACTCTGTAGGGGCCATCCTGTAGGGAACCTTGGTTATAGGTCGAGTACCTGGCACTAATTCCACACAGAATTCTATGTCCCTTTTCGGCGGTAATCCTGAAATATCTCGGAATACTTCCTCGAACTCTTTGATTACCGGTATAGATGATACTGTCACCTCTGCACTGATAACCTCAATGTTTGCTAGGCATCTAGTGAGGAACATATCACCCGAAGGGTTACATTGGAAATCGAAGAGTTGATTCCCCTTGTCCGCAAATGTGATCTTTTTCTTTGCACAATCCAACTTCGCATGATTCTTCTCGAGCCAATCCATTCCCAGGATTATATCGAACTCCTTCATCGACAGAACCACCAATCTCGCCAAAAGTTCGCGGTCTCCAAACCGAAGAGGACAATCCTTACACACATGTAATAACTTGACTGTGGTCCCTAAGGGTGAGACAGCACTCAAAGCTTCCTCTAAACGATGCGGTATGATACCCAACTTCTGAACGATCTTAACAGATATAAAAGAATGTGTAGCACCCGTGTCGAATAACACTTTAACATGAGAGTTAAACAAAGTTAGAGTACCTTCCACTGCTCGTTGCTCGGGCGGTCCCTCCTCATTGGTACCTTCTTCATACCCTGCCTCCTCATAACCAGCAGCCTCGGGAATAACAGCATTCAGACGGGCTTGTCCTTGCTGACCATAGTTACCTTTCCTAGGAGCCTTGCATTCTGGACTTATGTGACCTGGCATGCCACAATTATAGCACACAACTCCTGAACGATCCGTACGCCTAGGTGCTCTGCAATCTTTAGCTCGATGACCGGGAACTCCACAATTGAAGCAGTTGTTGTTTTTGGCCCCTTCTATTGCTAGAGGCTGATACTGCTGAACTGCTTGTGTCTGTTGAGGTTTCTTCCCTCCATCCCAGGTCCTTTTCTGTCCTTGAGGGTACCCTGGTTTCTGTCCGGGATAACCCTTCTGCGGAGGTCGATTTCCAAGCGGCTTCGAATTCTGACACCCATCATTCTCTAACCCCGTAGCCAATCTCACCAGAGCTTCAAATGACTGGCCCAGATGCCCCATAGTCAAATGTCTGAGAGACAGGTTGAGACCTCGGTGATACTTCTTGATTTTCCTCTGGGGTGTGTCCACCATATGTGGAGCAAAGCGAGACAGACGCTCAAATCGAGTAGTGTACTCTCGGACAGTCAGATTCCCTTGAGTCAACTCCATAAACTCTTTTTCCCTCTTGTCCTTCTCTTCTTCGGGGAAATACTTCTCGAGAAACCTTTCCTTGAACACCACCCACGGCATTCTCCTTGCAGCTTCTTCCCCTATGGTCGCCTTTTCTGCATCCCACCAATCAGCCGCTGCATAAGACAACTGAAAGATAGCCAGACGCTTCTTTTCCAGATCAGTGCACTCTATGGTCTCAAAGATACGCTCCATCTGACGTAGCCACTGTTCCGCTTGCCAGGGTTCATCAGTTCCAGCAAAATACTCAGGTCGTAGAGCGCGAAACTCCTTGAGAAGCTTGTCTCCAGTCTGGTGGGCTTGCCTCCCATTCCCGTTGTAATCCCCATTCTGATTATTGTTCCTTGCGTTCTGATCACTAACCCTCTCCAACCTCCTTACAAAAGCTTCGAACATCCCGGTTGGATCTATTACTGGCGGTGCATCTTCAATAGCGGGACGATTCCTGAGATTTCTTCTAGCCATCTGATCGAGAGAACGGTACCTATCCATCAATCAACAGAATTCGGTCAACCTCTCGAGAAGAAAGAAAATTCTAAACGATAGAAAACGACTAGACACGGAATAAAGTCGAACTATCCTATCTCAATTCTATCTTAACGGAAGATCCTATGTGTCTTAGACAATTGGTCGAGCCATAACCTGGCTCTGATACCAAAAAGCCTGTCACGCCCCGACGTAGCATAATTCAGGAAAGCATTTAATTTCCTTTATGGACTCGTAGGTCGTGACAAGTGAGTATGACCAATTGTCCCTGCAACAAATAACTTAACAACATTTCTAAAGCAAAGGATACTAACAGAACATAAGCTCCGAAATAAAAACTTACTAAACTATTACAATAGTCATAGTCTTAGGCACAAAACGCCTTATTCAAAAGTCTAAACTAGTTTATTACAAAACCCAAATTTAAAAGACATAGGAAAATATAAAGCAGCCTCCTGGAAAGTCTCCTGACTCTAAGTAGCATAGTCAAAATACCCTGGCTGCTCCTGACCCTGAAAATCTGGACATACAGTCCAGGACGCATCAACGCCGTCAGCTTATGAAAGCTGGTGAGCAAAATAAACAAGTGCTCGCAATGTATATATAAGCATATAAACAACAGTCCAATTTAACATTAACAATAATATATTCAAGGTTCCAATTCCAACATAAGCCACGGGGGAAAATAAAGAAAACAATAAATATGTGACCATGCATGAGCAATGTAATATCTCATCTATCTGACTCTTTCTCTCAACAAAACTCAACACAACCAAACCATTATTTCAGATACCAGGAATACTATCCGATCGATATCCAAAACAGCACACCAAACTATCGCTTCAGATACCAGGAATAATATCCGATCGATATCTAAGCCACACTCAATACCATCATTTCGGATACCAGGAATAATATCCGATCAATATCCGAAACGAGCGCCTTAGATACCAGGAATAATATCCGATCGATATCTAAGCCGTACACAACACTACCACCATCGCTTCGGATATCAGGAATACTATCCGATCAATATCCGAAACGCGCGCCTTAGATACCAGGAATACTATCCGATCGATATCTAAGTCGTACACTAGACCGCCACCCCTTTTACTCTTTTCACGCTTTCTCACGCACATGCATGTTGACACAACCTCAACCCAAATATGTATATAAATGGTTCATAATTAACACCGTTAATAAATCACAAAACCGGATAATCGTACGAGCATAAATTTCGACCTTAGTTGTGCTTGTTCGTACAATTCTTAAAACATAAGCCTTTAAAAACAATACATTAGCCAAACGGTTCTTTTAAAACTTTTAAAACATTTTCCAAACAGTCCCTAATAAGAAAATACAAAAACTGTTCAAACTGCCAGGTCGCGCGAGCGGGCCGCGCGAGCGAGGGAGAGGGCAGATCGCGCGAGCGGGTCGCGCGCGCGAAGGGGAAAGCTGATCGCGCGAGCGGATCGCGCGCGCGAGGGGCTGGACAGGTCGCGCGAGCGGATCGCGCGCGCGAGGGGGAAAAAAGTCCGCGCGAGCGGTCCGCGCGCGCGAGATGTTGCAGAACCTCATCTCTTCGTTTTCTCCCCTGTTTCTGGTTTTTGGACTGAAATTTACCCATTTCTGTTTTCTGTTTCAATTATGTCGTGCAATATATGGATCTCTTCAGTTTTCCGCGTAGATTAAGAATACGCGATCAATTTTAACTAATACGGATTGTATCTCTTGATTTTCGTGATTAAAGTTAAAGTGACAAAACTTAAAATCATCAATACGTCGCCATACGGATGAATTACTCCGTAGGATTCGAACCGTAGTCTATTGGGACCAATATCTTCCATTCCCAATTTACAGAATCGATTTTGGTTACGATTTTTAAAACTCCAATTCTCAAGCTTTAATGGTGTTTTGATATATATACACATATACACACATATATATACTGAAGTACACATATATAAACATTGAGAGTGAGTTTAAATTACTCACAGAGACGATTATACAGAAATTTAAAGGCCGAGAACTTCCGCCGTAATAATCCGTCGTTGAGAATTTCCTCCTCCGTTCTTGATTTTGGTAACCCAATATGTGTATATATATGTGTGTCTAAGTATGTGACTGATTATATATATATAAACTGTATGTGTGTGTTGTGTGATCTTGAGAGAGCAAGAGAGTGATTGAGAGAATTGAGGGAGATTGAGAGTGAATGAGAGTCTGAGAGAGTTTGGGAGTGAGAGATGAGAGACTGTGAGTGAGTGATTGAGAGAGAGAGAGCTGCCGAGAGAGATGAGAGGTAGTCCAAAAGGGGGGAATTAGTGGGTGTATATATCATATGCAAAGTGCTTAGCACTATGCATATAAAACACACATGACACTCCACACACACTCACAAAGCACTACACACACATTCCACTAAACACAGCACACACTGCACTAATGTGTACACAAGATACCCTTGTGTGTGTTGAGCTCACGCAATGATACACACACACAGGTAAAATATACTGCCCATTCCCAAAACTGGTATTTTACGGTTGAAATAAAAATACAGAAAATTATATTAATGTAGGAATTCAATTCCCGGTTATACAAAAATATAGACATCGATTTTGAAACCATAGAAAATGTTTTAAAAATTACGGTTTGACCCCAGATAATTATTACAAAGAGAAATTAAATTAAAATACTCATGGAAATAAAATGCAATATTTATTTATTAATGATAATAAAATACAGGGCGTTACACCCTACCCACCTTAACAGAGATTTCGCCCCGAAATCTGAGCTAACTAATCCTGAAACAACTCGGGGTATCTAGTCCTCATGTCTGACTCTAACTCCCACGACGCCTCTCCTTCGTCATGATGCCTCCACTGAACCTTAACCAAAGGAACGTCTCTTCTTCTCAGCCTCTTGATACTCTGGTCAAGAATCCTCACAGGTCTATCCTTGTAGACAACATTCTGACTCGTCTCAATATCATCAAAATTAACCACATGTGAAGGGTCCCGTATGTATTTCCTTAACATACTAACATGGAACACATTATGAACACCAGACATCTTTGGTGGCAACGCGAGCCGATAAGCCACTTTCCCAACACGCTCCAAAATCTCGAACGGTCCGATGAAACGAGGTGCCAACTTCCCTCTCTTCTGACCAAAACGTATTATTCCACGAACAGGTGAAACCTTAAGGAGTACGTGATCTCCAATACTGAACTCCAAGTCCTTTCGACGTCGATCCGCATAACTCTTGTGTCTACTTTGTGCAGTTTTCATCCTTTCCTTGACCAGTGAAATCTTCTCATTGGTCTCTCTCACCAAATCTGGTCCTAACAGTTCTGTATCTCCCACTTCAGCCCAACACAATGGAGATCGACATGGCCGTCCGTACAAAGCTTCGAACGGCGCCATTCCAATACTCGAGTGATAACTGTTGTTATACGCAAATTCAACCAAAGGTAAGTGCGTCTCCCAAGATTCTTCAAAGTCAATTGCACAAGCTCTGAGCATATCTTCCATAATCTGATTAACACGCTCGGTCTGCCCATCGGTCTGAGGATGGAATGCAGTACTCATCTTGAGCGAAGTTCCCATAGCCTTCTGCAGACTTTCCCAAAATCCCGAGGTAAAACGTGCATCGCGGTCTGATACAATTGACACAGGCGCACCGTGCAGTCGCACCACTTGCTGTAGGTACATTCGACTCATCCTTTCTACTGGGTAAGTCATATTGTACGCGATAAAGTGTGCAGACTTCGTCAAACGATCCACGATTACCCAAATCGCGTCATGATTCTGTTGTGACCGGGGTAATCCAACCACGAAATCCATAGTTATGTGCTCCCACTTCCATCCTGGGACAGGTAAGGGTTGTAACAATCCCGAGGGTCTCTGATGTTCGGCCTTCACTTGTTGACAAGTCAAACATTTAGACACAAATTCGGCTACTTCTCGTTTCATCCCTTCCCACCAGAAGTTTCTCTTCAGGTCTTTATACATCTTTGTTCCTCCTGGGTGTACTGTCAGTCTTGATTTATGTGCTTCTTCGAGAATTTCTTTTCTCAAACCTCCTGAATCTGGCACACACAATCTGTCTCGACATCGGTATCCTCCATCGGCCCCAACCTTCCATTCTGTCGGGTCCTTCTCTAACATCTTGGCGAACCATGCTTGAAACTTCTCATCTTCCTTCTGGGCTTCGATGATTCGACTCACAAGTGTTGGTTGTACTACCAAGCATCCAAAGTGTTGCCCGATACTTTCCTCAGAAATCTGCACATCAAATTCTGTTATCGTCTCCAAGGCTTTCCATTCCCTCAACATCAATGAAGCAATCATTCCTTGAGGTTTCCGGCTTAGGGCGTCAGCGACTACGTTTGCCTTACCGGGGTGGTACTCTAATGTGAAGTCGTAGTCCTTGATCAGTTCCATCCACCGACGTTGCCTCATATTCAACTCCTTCTGAGTAAACAAATACTTAAGGCTTTTGTGGTCTGAGAACAAATCAAATTTCTCCCCATAGAGGTAGTGTCTCCAGATCTTAAGCGCGAACACTACTGCTGCCAGCTCTAAATCATGAGTTGGGTAGTTCAATTCATTCGGCTTCAACTGTCTTGAACCATAGGCGATAACCTTTCCGTCTTGCATAAGGACACATCCCAATCCTTGATACGAGGCGTCACTAAAAATAGTGAACTTCGCACCATTCCTTGGTATCGCAAGTACTGGCGCTGTTGTCAATTTCTCTTTCAATTTCAGAAAAGCGCGTTCATGCTTATCAGTCCATTCGAACTTCAAATCTTTCTTAGTCAAACCAGTTAACGGGGCTGCTATCTTTGAGAAACCTTCCACAAATCTCCGATAGTAACCAGCTAGTCCCAGAAAACTTCTGACTTCTGTAGCATTGGTCGGCCGAGTCCAATTCGCCACTGCATCGGTCTTTGATGAGTCAACCGCGATTCCTTGTTGAGAGATCACATGCCCGAGAAACTTAACTTCCTGAAGCCAGAATTCACACTTGCTGAATTTAGCATACAGGCGGTGATCCTTGAGAGTCTGCAACACGATCCTCAGATGTTGTTCATGCTCTTCCTCTGACTTGGAATAGATCAAAATATCATCAATAAAGACAATAACGAACTGATCTAAGTATGGCTTGAATATTCTGTTCATCAAGTCCATAAACACAGCTGGAGCATTTGTCATCCCAAACGGCATTACTAAGAACTCATAGTGTCCGTATCTCGTCCTGAAAGCAGTCTTAGGTATGTCTTCCTTCCGCACCCTCAACTGGTGATACCCTGACCGTAGATCAATTTTAGAAAAGGTCGTGGCTCCTTGCAACTGATCAAACAGATCGTCTATCCGAGGTAAAGGATACTTATTCTTGATAGTAACCTTATTCAGTTCTCGGTAGTCAATACACAGCCGCATTGACCCATCCTTCTTCTTCACAAACAACACTGGTGCTCCCCAGGGTGAAGTACTTGGACGAACAAAACCTAACTTCTCAAGTTCTTGAACTTGTTCCTTCAGCTCCAACAACTCTGTAGGGGCCATCCTGTAGGGAACCTTGGTTATAGGTCGAGTACCTGGCACTAATTCCACACAGAATTCTATGTCCCTTTTCGGCGGTAATCCTGAAATATCTCGGAATACTTCCTCGAACTCTTTGATTACCGGTATAGATGATACTGTCACCTCTGCACTGATAACCTCAATGTTTGCTAGGCATCTAGTGAGGAACATATCACCCGAAGGGTTACATTGGAAATCGAAGAGTTGATTCCCCTTGTCCGCAAATGTGATCTTTTTCTTTGCACAATCCAACTTCGCATGATTCTTCTCGAGCCAATCCATTCCCAGGATTATATCGAACTCCTTCATCGACAGAACCACCAATCTCGCCAAAAGTTCGCGGTCTCCAAACCGAAGAGGACAATCCTTACACACATGTAATAACTTGACTGTGGTCCCTAAGGGTGAGACAGCACTCAAAGCTTCCTCTAAACGATGCGGTATGATACCCAACTTCTGAACGATCTTAACAGATATAAAAGAATGTGTAGCACCCGTGTCGAATAACACTTTAACATGAGAGTTAAACAAAGTTAGAGTACCTTCCACTGCTCGTTGCTCGGGCGGTCCCTCCTCATTGGTACCTTCTTCATACCCTGCCTCCTCATAACCAGCAGCCTCGGGAATAACAGCATTCAGACGGGCTTGTCCTTGCTGACCATAGTTACCTTTCCTAGGAGCCTTGCATTCTGGACTTATGTGACCTGGCATGCCACAATTATAGCACACAACTCCTGAACGATCCGTACGCCTAGGTGCTCTGCAATCTTTAGCTCGATGACCGGGAACTCCACAATTGAAGCAGTTGTTGTTTTTGGCCCCTTCTATTGCTAGAGGCTGATACTGCTGAACTGCTTGTGTCTGTTGAGGTTTCTTCCCTCCATCCCAGGTCCTTTTCTGTCCTTGAGGGTACCCTGGTTTCTGTCCGGGATAACCCTTCTGCGGAGGTCGATTTCCAAGCGGCTTCGAATTCTGACACCCATCATTCTCTAACCCCGTAGCCAATCTCACCAGAGCTTCAAATGACTGGCCCAGATGCCCCATAGTCAAATGTCTGAGAGACAGGTTGAGACCTCGGTGATACTTCTTGATTTTCCTCTGGGGTGTGTCCACCATATGTGGAGCAAAGCGAGACAGACGCTCAAATCGAGTAGTGTACTCTCGGACAGTCAGATTCCCTTGAGTCAACTCCATAAACTCTTTTTCCCTCTTGTCCTTCTCTTCTTCGGGGAAATACTTCTCGAGAAACCTTTCCTTGAACACCACCCACGGCATTCTCCTTGCAGCTTCTTCCCCTATGGTCGCCTTTTCTGCATCCCACCAATCAGCCGCTGCATAAGACAACTGAAAGATAGCCAGACGCTTCTTTTCCAGATCAGTGCACTCTATGGTCTCAAAGATACGCTCCATCTGACGTAGCCACTGTTCCGCTTGCCAGGGTTCATCAGTTCCAGCAAAATACTCAGGTCGTAGAGCGCGAAACTCCTTGAGAAGCTTGTCTCCAGTCTGGTGGGCTTGCCTCCCATTCCCGTTGTAATCCCCATTCTGATTATTGTTCCTTGCGTTCTGATCACTAACCCTCTCCAACCTCCTTACAAAAGCTTCGAACATCCCGGTTGGATCTATTACTGGCGGTGCATCTTCAATAGCGGGACGATTCCTGAGATTTCTTCTAGCCATCTGATCGAGAGAACGGTACCTATCCATCAATCAACAGAATTCGGTCAACCTCTCGAGAAGAAAGAAAATTCTAAACGATAGAAAACGACTAGACACGGAATAAAGTCGAACTATCCTATCTCAATTCTATCTTAACGGAAGATCCTATGTGTCTTAGACAATTGGTCGAGCCATAACCTGGCTCTGATACCAAAAAGCCTGTCACGCCCCGACGTAGCATAATTCAGGAAAGCATTTAATTTCCTTTATGGACTCGTAGGTCGTGACAAGTGAGTATGACCAATTGTCCCTGCAACAAATAACTTAACAACATTTCTAAAGCAAAGGATACTAACAGAACATAAGCTCCGAAATAAAAACTTACTAAACTATTACAATAGTCATAGTCTTAGGCACAAAACGCCTTATTCAAAAGTCTAAACTAGTTTATTACAAAACCCAAATTTAAAAGACATAGGAAAATATAAAGCAGCCTCCTGGAAAGTCTCCTGACTCTAAGTAGCATAGTCAAAATACCCTGGCTGCTCCTGACCCTGAAAATCTGGACATACAGTCCAGGACGCATCAACGCCGTCAGCTTATGAAAGCTGGTGAGCAAAATAAACAAGTGCTCGCAATGTATATATAAGCATATAAACAACAGTCCAATTTAACATTAACAATAATATATTCAAGGTTCCAATTCCAACATAAGCCACGGGGGAAAATAAAGAAAACAATAAATATGTGACCATGCATGAGCAATGTAATATCTCATCTATCTGACTCTTTCTCTCAACAAAACTCAACACAACCAAACCATTATTTCAGATACCAGGAATACTATCCGATCGATATCCAAAACAGCACACCAAACTATCGCTTCAGATACCAGGAATAATATCCGATCGATATCTAAGCCACACTCAATACCATCATTTCGGATACCAGGAATAATATCCGATCAATATCCGAAACGAGCGCCTTAGATACCAGGAATAATATCCGATCGATATCTAAGCCGTACACAACACTACCACCATCGCTTCGGATATCAGGAATACTATCCGATCAATATCCGAAACGCGCGCCTTAGATACCAGGAATACTATCCGATCGATATCTAAGTCGTACACTAGACCGCCACCCCTTTTACTCTTTTCACGCTTTCTCACGCACATGCATGTTGACACAACCTCAACCCAAATATGTATATAAATGGTTCATAATTAACACCGTTAATAAATCACAAAACCGGATAATCGTACGAGCATAAATTTCGACCTTAGTTGTGCTTGTTCGTACAATTCTTAAAACATAAGCCTTTAAAAACAATACATTAGCCAAACGGTTCTTTTAAAACTTTTAAAACATTTTCCAAACAGTCCCTAATAAGAAAATACAAAAACTGTTCAAACTGCCAGGTCGCGCGAGCGGGCCGCGCGAGCGAGGGAGAGGGCAGATCGCGCGAGCGGGTCGCGCGCGCGAAGGGGAAAGCTGATCGCGCGAGCGGATCGCGCGCGCGAGGGGCTGGACAGGTCGCGCGAGCGGATCGCGCGCGCGAGGGGGAAAAAAGTCCGCGCGAGCGGTCCGCGCGCGCGAGATGTTGCAGAACCTCATCTCTTCGTTTTCTCCCCTGTTTCTGGTTTTTGGACTGAAATTTACCCATTTCTGTTTTCTGTTTCAATTATGTCGTGCAATATATGGATCTCTTCAGTTTTCCGCGTAGATTAAGAATACGCGATCAATTTTAACTAATACGGATTGTATCTCTTGATTTTCGTGATTAAAGTTAAAGTGACAAAACTTAAAATCATCAATACGTCGCCATACGGATGAATTACTCCGTAGGATTCGAACCGTAGTCTATTGGGACCAATATCTTCCATTCCCAATTTACAGAATCGATTTTGGTTACGATTTTTAAAACTCCAATTCTCAAGCTTTAATGGTGTTTTGATATATATACACATATACACACATATATATACTGAAGTACACATATATAAACATTGAGAGTGAGTTTAAATTACTCACAGAGACGATTATACAGAAATTTAAAGGCCGAGAACTTCCGCCGTAATAATCCGTCGTTGAGAATTTCCTCCTCCGTTCTTGATTTTGGTAACCCAATATGTGTATATATATGTGTGTCTAAGTATGTGACTGATTATATATATATAAACTGTATGTGTGTGTTGTGTGATCTTGAGAGAGCAAGAGAGTGATTGAGAGAATTGAGGGAGATTGAGAGTGAATGAGAGTCTGAGAGAGTTTGGGAGTGAGAGATGAGAGACTGTGAGTGAGTGATTGAGAGAGAGAGAGCTGCCGAGAGAGATGAGAGGTAGTCCAAAAGGGGGGAATTAGTGGGTGTATATATCATATGCAAAGTGCTTAGCACTATGCATATAAAACACACATGACACTCCACACACACTCACAAAGCACTACACACACATTCCACTAAACACAGCACACACTGCACTAATGTGTACACAAGATACCCTTGTGTGTGTTGAGCTCACGCAATGATACACACACACAGGTAAAATATACTGCCCATTCCCAAAACTGGTATTTTACGGTTGAAATAAAAATACAGAAAATTATATTAATGTAGGAATTCAATTCCCGGTTATACAAAAATATAGACATCGATTTTGAAACCATAGAAAATGTTTTAAAAATTACGGTTTGACCCCAGATAATTATTACAAAGAGAAATTAAATTAAAATACTCATGGAAATAAAATGCAATATTTATTTATTAATGATAATAAAATACAGGGCGTTACATAAGATCCATGAATGCGGCTTGTGCATTCTAAATGACATGACTAGGAACTCGTAATGTCCATAACGCGTCCTGAAAGCAATTTTTTCAATGTCTTCGGCCTTTACTTTTAACTGATGGTAACCCGATCTCAAGTCTATCTTTGAAAATACTTGTGCCCCACAAAGTTAATCGAATAGGTCATTAATTCTAGGCAATGGATACTTGTTCTTAATTGTCAACTTGTTAAACTTTCGGTAGTCAACTTACATACGCATCGAACCATTTTTCTTCTTTACAAACAACACTGGAGCTCCCCACGGTGAAATACTTGGTCGAATGAAACCCTTGTCAAGTAGTTCTTATAGTTGGAATTTCAGTTCTTTCAATTCTACGGGTGCCATTCTATACGGTGCCTTTGATACGGGTCTTGAGTCTGACATTATCTCAATAGTGAACTCAACCTCTCTCTCAATTAGAACATCTGTCAAATCATCAGGAAATACATCTAGATATTCTCGCACTATCAGAATGTCTTCTACTCTTGATTCGGTCGCTGAGACATCAGTCACTGAACATAAGAATCCTTGGCATCCCTTTTTTCAGTAATTTACCCGCGCGGATAGCCGAAATCAAATACGGTGACGGTGTAACCCCACTCCCTTGAAAACAAAAGTGTCTGTGTACCGGTGATCAAAAATTTACTTTTTTCTGGTTACAATCTATCATGGCTTGGTTAATGGCTAACCAATCCATCCCTAGTATTACATCAAAGTGGTTCATCACAATCGGTATAAGATCTACAGTCATTGACTTCCCACCTAGTTTGATCTCACAATCTTTGTACACCGTAGACGTCACTTTTGGTTTACTAAGGGGTACAGCAAAAGATAATTCATATCCTAATGGTGCCGATCTAACATTCAAATGTCCAACAAAATCATGCGATACAAATGAGTGCGTAGATCCTGAGTCAACAAGTATGCGTGCTAAGTGCGAATATATAGGCACCATACCTGAGACCACTGTCTTTGAAGCAGCCATATCTCCTGGGTTCATCTGGAAGGACCTTCCTTGACGTTGCTCTGTCCTTTGTCCTCCATCGTTGGTCTATCTTGGTTTCGATCCACTAGAAGCCATAGAACTAGCTCCTTGTTGAGGACGCTTTCTCGGGCACTCCTTGGATTGATGTCAAAACATTCCATAATCGTAGCACTTTTCCCTCATATCAGGTGTAGCACTTGTACTATTAGCTCCTTGAGTTTTATTTTTGAAAATTTGTCATAAAACATCGACCAGTGTGTGGTCGGTTGCACAGTGGGCACAATGGTATATTACTTGCCGGCTTCCTGAACCCACTGAAACTAGAGTTATAACCTCCTGCAAACGGCCTCTTGAAAGGTCCACCATAGTTCCGGTCATTACCCTCGTGGTTTTTTTTCCTTGTTGGCCTTGCTGATTTTGCCTCGATCTCTCCATTCCACTTTCGGCTACAAGTGTCGTTTGTTATACTGCAGCAAGAGTTGAATGTTTATAGGTTTTGACCCTT
The DNA here is from genome assembly GCA_033977485.1 of Hydrangea macrophylla. Classification (NCBI taxonomy): domain Eukaryota; kingdom Viridiplantae; phylum Streptophyta; class Magnoliopsida; order Cornales; family Hydrangeaceae; genus Hydrangea; species Hydrangea macrophylla. The sequence continues at coordinate 113,115,986 of CM066999.1, forward strand.
AAGTGGATATTATCTCTCAACCCATCTTCATACTTCCTTGCTCTATCTTCCTCTGTCAACACAGACCCTTTTCTAAACCTCAACAAAGCGTTATACCTTAAAGTGTACTCTGTCACAGTCATATCCCCTTGTCGAAGATTATCGAACTTTCTCTTCTTCGCATTAAGAGCAGCCCTTGGAAAGAATCGTCGATTAAATTTTTCTTTGAATCCCTCCCAAGTTATCGGTGCTCCCTGATCTAAAATGTTCACCCACCAATTCTGAGCCTCACCTCTGAGTATATCACTGGCGTTCTTAATCTTCTCCCTATCAGTCATTGGAATAGATCAGAATATTCTTTCCATATCCATAATCCAGTGTTCAGCGAGTGTTGTGTCAGAAGTCCCATGAAATTATGTTGGTTTCTTTCTAGTAAATTGCTCGGACACAGACCTCGTACCCCTATTCTCGGGTGCATGTACTACAGCTATTGGTTCCACTTCGATTTGAGGCATTGGAGGTAATTGTTCTACTATGTTCTGGATCATATCTCCCATATTCCCCATCATCTCTGCCATTTCATTCATACGTCGGGTATGCGGTGATAATTTTCTATCATCCATGATTGTAAACTCCTGTAATCTCGATGCATAAATACTATGCATGTACAACGATATGTATAACATGTATGTACAACCACATACATATGCATCAAACATCTCTACCATGTATAGATGCAATCTAGAACACGTGTTAAATCACTCAACACTCCACTCGTCGTCGAACGTTACCAAAGTTTTGTTACCTCTAGCTCTGATACCAATAAATGTCACGACCTATCCCGCTACGCGTGGAAATAGGACACGTGGCACGCCATCAAGGCTTATCCATTTCCTTTAAAGTAAAATAGCAGTGGAAAACATTATTAAAATCCATTAAAATCGGAGTTATAAAAAGTTTTGGTCAAGTGGAACGCATCCAAAAGAATTCATTTTGAGAAGCAGAGGTCCAGTCGATTGTAACGGGAGTCCAGTCAACTGAAGGCTCAAGCAGAAAGTATGAAAAGTTCAAAGACCCAATCCAGTCGACTGTGTCGGGAGTCCAGTCGACTGGGGCCTCAATAAATCAGTCGACTGGTGTCTTGTCCAGTCGACTGGATACTATGAATGCAGAATGAGGTATTTTCGTGCAGAAACCAGTCGACTAAAAACCCATCCAATCGAATGAAACTCAGAGGTCCAGTCGACTGAAATAGAGCCCGGTCGACTGTTTTCCCCCAAAAAACCCCAATTCTGCAGCATTCCACACCAAGGTTTCTCCAATCAATTTTAACATAAAACAACGATATTCCATCACTCAAAACATAGATACAAGAGTTTAAACATGGTACAATACTACAATGTATCCCAAGATTCCAAACTAAACACATTACAAATTTAAGGTTCTTATTACAAGTTTACGAAGAGAACAAAAGTATAAACAAGTGTGATTCCCCAGGCATCCCGCGCCCTCACTCTTCTCGCTTCTTCTTTCCCTTTTTCTTCTCACCTGCAATGGAGGAAGTCTCCACTGCTCAGCTATATGCTGAGCGTACAATTCTAAACAAATGCATATGAGGCAATTCATGTTTTAAACAATTAAATCATATAATTTAGTCTCCGGGGAGAGAGATACGCATTCACCCAGTATATCGGCAAGTTTTAAATCTTAAATCGCAATGCCAATGGTTACCCAAGGATCACTCAACCATTGCATCCATCTGCTCTGGTTGGCCACTTCCCACACCAAGCAAGTAGTCGTCACTACTCTAAACTCTCAAACATCGAGAGGCGTGCACCGGCATGAAATTATATCACACTCCCTTTTGACCCACATAGACATTTAGCATACTCACATAATCATGTCACCGTGCTTTTCTATATGTACTTGCTAAAATTTAACGGGCCTAATTTAATACATAAGTTTGCCCGGATCACAATTCATATAAAATATCTAAAACATCCAAAATTCTCTATATTACATAGGTTCGGAATTCATACCTCGAGCTATAGCTCTCAAACTTCAGGAGAAGTACTAGAAGACCAAATAATCGTTGGATCTCCGATCCTAAGCGATTCCTACAAGTGTAGACATATTATTCCCAAATTCTTAAAATTAACTTTTCTAAAAAATTTTGCCAAACGAGGCGTAAGAGGTATCAAAATAAAGCTCTTACCTCGAGGAGTCCAAATATGAAATTTGGTCAAAAATTGACGGACGAACGGTCGCCGTTTGTCGTCGGAAAGGTCGTTGGATCAAATCTCCTTTCTCTCTCCTCTCTCTAGATATTTTAGAAGTTTGGATAATAATGAAATCTCATCCAATACTATTTATAAGCACGACTCTCAGAAATTACACTTAACTCCCCACGAGTTCTCAAAACTTCTAATTAAGTCTTGAAACGTCGCACATGTCCATTTTATAACTTCACGAGTGAAAACAAAAATTTATAAAAGTTTTTGACTAAGTTCCGTTTGAGTCCAAAATATACATCCGGAAACTAAATTCTGTGGAATCTCTACACACCTACCTTTTTATTTAACGTAACGCTCACATTCTCACTATAGTTATTAGAATGATATAAAATAGGATCAGAACTACCATAAATTATACTACGCAAGTATAATTTACTATTCATGAAATATCATAACCTTCAAATAGCATTTAAACCATATAAATGTCATTTATCATGTTAATGCCGTATGATTTACCATTACCGTGTCTTCGATTGATACCTCACCGTTGACCTCCAGTCAACCTCATTCTCAATTATCAAATAACATTGATAATTTACAAAATTCAAATATGCTTTAAAAAATAGTGATTTTTTGGGACGGGCGTGACATTACTCATATATATATATATAACAAAAAAATTGGTTTAGTTTAAATGTTATACAAAGATATAATTATTGCATTTAATTTAATATTTAATTTGTCAATTAATACTACTTCTCATAGAGGTGTGCTACATAGGCGCTTAGGTGGCAAAAGCAAAACTTTTGTTTATATATATATATTAGATATATTAGAAATGTACATATATATATGTATATATTATATCTCTAATCTATATCTGTCTATTTTTTTTTTTTGGACTCTATTTTCCTCATTTGTCTCATGTTACTAGTGTTTGCTTTCCTATTACTCCTTCCGTTTCAAAATAAGTGTGCACATTTTTTTTGGATGTCCTAACATAAGTGTGCACTTTTGATTATAAAATTCAATAAACTTCCTATAATACCACATGCAATAGTATATAATACCATGAAGCATTACAACAATATATTCTTCAACTTGTAAAGCGTTTGGTCATCACATATATAATAGTGAAGACAATATCCTACCATATCACATTTGACATTTGCCATTTTAATGATTGTAATTTTATTTTTCATCTTTTATTAGTTTCATGGTAAGAATATTAGTGGAGTAATACTATGCTTCTCAATGTTTGTCTTTGAAATCTTTCATTAATCACATTTCAATAAAAACAAATTTAATCACATGCCAAACAAGACACTCACAAATTTATATGTTCCAAATGGCATCAGAGTTTACGGAGTACATGTTATGGAAGAGAGGATAGCACCACGCGCCATTGCATGTGATACAATTGATGAAGTATTTGGGGACCAGATTTGGGAACATGGCATAATTCTTTTTAAAAATTAAAGTTTTGGATAATGATCCATATCAAAATTGGTCTCATAAATAAGCGAATGGGATAAAGAGAAATTAATCGTAGCGAGGTTGGGGAAAAAAGAATGTAGATATTTCTTACACCTCTGATTTCGAAACCACACACACACACACACACACATATATATATATATATATAATTTTTTTTATGGGAACCAACCGTATTAATTAAATCAGACTAAAAGTCTGTTTGGGATAGTCTGGGCTATTGCGATTGCAATAACTTCGCGATATATTTTGTAAAAATAAATTATGGTCAGGATTGATTTTGATATTTGGGGTGTTTTAATAACTTAGCTATGCCATTTTTTTAATGTTCTTTATTGTTTGACCATAACATTCATGCTTTCTATTTGCCCTTAATTCTAAGCATTTAGCAATAACATTCCCACTTTTTATTTTCCCTTCTAAGCATTTCAATTGCCTTAATTTTTAATCCCTAAAACTATTTCAAACACTTTTAGTTAATTGTTTTTTGGACAAATCAAATACATATTTTTCAAACCATTACAACTATTTTGTTAAGCATCACGTTTCTCTTTTGTGAGGATAATATATATTTCCTTCTTGTTTACACTCATTTATTTATCAATCAACTATATATATACTTAAGAGTTCTGAAAACCAATATTGTAAATTTGTTAAGTCGTGGTGTTCTCATCACAAACTATTCTTAAGATTAAAGATAATTATATATGTGCACCAACCACGTGTTGTATGACTAATATTTTTAAATATATACATATGTATATATATATATATATATATATGTTAATTTTGATATTTGAGTGGACTCGTACAACATACAATTTGACCAACTTAGTACATATGAAAATTTTATTTTGGGTCTAACTCAATTGATTTGTTTTTTAGGCCCTTCATTATATAAAAATGGACAAAGTCCTAGGTGCATGGCCACATTCCCAGCTTATTCGGACTGGCCTTGCACAAAATGTTCAAATTATAGGAGATATTTTATTTGTGTGATGGTCATATGAGATAGTTTCACTTTATTAAATTGTAGTGAATGTTTCATGTATGTGATGGTCATATGAGATAGTTCACCTTGTTAGAAGTAGCTCCAAGTTGATCAACATCCTTAATTTGCACATGCTTATAATAGATAGAGACACGCGAGAAATTGTTTTATGGTTTTATACCATAGGTTATGTGGTAGTCCTGTCCAATAAGATGCTGTCATATATATGATCGGCCGATTGTGAATTTTTGGCTTTTATTAGCAGATAATTTAGTCGCATGACAATATCTTATTAGTCGGGACATGCTAACGATGTTGTTATAACCATAGACTAATTTCCCGAGACGCAAAGCCTTTGGAGAATCTTCACGTCAACGAATACGAATATGGATGTATCAACTATCAACCACCCCCAACAGCCCAACCTAATGCTCAACATTATCTGAATATCTCAGTTGTCAACGACTTTTGGATATGCCAGATTAGAAATAAATAGTTAATTATGTGTCACCAAAGTTATAATTACCAAAATAGCCATATATTGTTCCCCCCAAATATCAAGCCTACGTGGGTATTTTGGTCAAAAAAGCAAACCATCCAAACAATCCATCTATTTCTATTCCTTTCATTAAACTACCCAGACATTGAGTAGCAATGAAAAAAAAAATTATCATACCAAACTAAGGAACAATAATTATCACCCACTTTACACAAACCTTGAAAAAAAATAAAAAATAAAAAAATAAAAAATGAACGAACATAGAGATATTAGAGACTCCCACAACAAAGGGAGCCAGAGCTTGTGAAATGGCCAAAAAACACATGTTATTAGTCCCGGGAACATGGGGAGTCCGTTGTAGCTTTCACTCTCTTATTGGCCTCCTCGTCGCCCTTTTAGTCGCCGGAGCTGTCTATTTGACCGGAGAGAGTGGCCGGTTAATAGGAGACCCGGTGGGTCATAAAGATGATGGTGAATCCGAGTCGGGTTGTGATTTGTTTTCGGGCAAATGGGTATTTGATAATATGTCTTATCCTCTGTATAAAGAGAAAGAGTGCATGTTCATGTCGGACCAATTGGCTTGTGAGAAGTTTGGGAGAAAGGATTTGAGTTATCAAAATTGGAGGTGGCAGCCTCATCAATGTGACCTCCCAAGGTCTCTCTCTCTCTCTCTCTCTCTCTCTCTCTCTCTCTCTCTCTCTCTCTCTCTCTCTCTCTCTCTCTCTCTCTCTCTCTCTCTCCACATATATTGTATAAGATCAATATGATACAAATTCTATTTTTGTGATTCAACCGTAAAAAACTGCTTTTAGAGTTTAATGTAGTTTATTATATTTTAGCTTTCAGAGTTCTACAGTCAATTATGTAAACTAACTATTGCCAAATGTGGCCATACTAGCTCCCTTCATCTCCACCCAAATGAAGGGAACTTTTTAGAATTCCAATTATTTAAGAAAACTTTTAGATATTGTGAAATTTTTTAACTTTCCACTACCCTTTTTTGTTTTAAAGTGCAAAATTTCAAAATTTAGTGACAGAGTTCTATATAAATACAGACAAATTTGTGAAGTGTCAAGTTAAATTGCATATTGACTTTTCACAAACGGATCTTAAAATAGGACATCCAAAAACAAAAGTAAAAGACTCTCAATTTGAGACGCAAGTGTGTGTTTTTATATATATATATATATATATGTGTGTGTGTGTGTATGTCATGTACATTTGTTAAATAAGGATTGTATGTGGTTATAAGCTAGTGTGGAATGTTTTATATGTTAATAAGGTTCAATGCCACAGCACTGCTAGAAAGGCTAAGGGACAAGAGGCTTGTGTTCGTGGGAGACTCACTGAATAGGAACCAATGGGTTTCCATGGTCTGCTTGGTTGGCTCATCCGTCCCTCCAGGGTTCAAATCCATGCACAACAATGGCTCCTTGGCAACCTTCAAGGCCACTGTAAGTGAAAATTTCCAAGTATTTTTGCAATCATTGATACTAATATTCACTTATAAGGCAAACATTTTGGTGTACGTTCAAGGTACATATCACATGACATGATACTCTCTGCAGCAAATAAGAATTGAGTTATTGGGGAAGGATGCACACCCTTACATGCAAGGGATCCCACTATTTGTGCGTTTGTGGTGTGAGTCCCACTCAAAAGACTCATTTCCATTGACTGTAGAGTACTGCGTAAACATGCCACAAGATATCCTCAAGGTAGGCCTGTAAACGGATCGGATTTTTATCTGGATCCGATCCGAATCCGATATAAATATTCGAATCCAAATATATGTGTACTTAACGGATCGGATCCGATAAGGATCCGAATCTGAGTTTTTTTTTTTAATATAGATATTCATTTCTTTTTAGTTTTCACTATAATGGCCATTGTAATTGTTAGAATAATTAGTCTAGGATCATATTGTCTAAGTTCAATGTACCTCTAATTATACCCCTAATTGTTCTCCTTCTTAATTAGATTTATCTCTCCTTATTAGGATCATTTATAGGCCTATATAAAGATACCATATTGTAATGTTTTATACATATCTTAATACAATATTCTTCCAATTCTCTCAACTTCTAACATGGTATCAGAGCTATAAGCTCCTGGACCTTGGCTACAACTTTATCGTAGTCCGCCGCCATCGGCGGGTGACGATCATGTCACCCGCCGGACCTTAGTCAAGATAAAAATCATACATTCCGCTCTCTCCGCTGCAATCCAACCAACCAAATAAGACCTTCATCAAATCACCATTTCACCTCATCACCACATCCAAACAATCAGCCACAATCACCAATTTCTCACTCACCGACCCAATCTCCATCATCAACCCTAATATGATCAAATACCCAAACATTATCATCCAATCAACACCCACCACCACATTATCAAACCTAAATCCACCATCACCTCCGATCGATCGGACCTCAATCATTTCAACCCTTGGCAACCGGCCTCTATATCGGACCTCCCGATCGGCCGGATCTCAACCTCATCAATCGGCCTCTCTATCGGACCTCCCGATCGGCCGAATCTCAACCTCATCAATCGGCCTCTCTATCGGACCTCCCGATCGGCCGGATCTCAACCTCACCAACCGGCCTCTCTATTGAACCTCCCGATCGGCCGGATCTCAACCTCACCAACCGGCCTTTATCGGACCTCCCAATCGGTCGGATCTCAACCCTCACCAACCGGCCTCTCTATCGGTCCTCCCGATCGGCCGGATCTCAACCCTCGTCAACCCCACCTCTATCGGACCTCAGATCGACCGGATCTCACACCTCATCAATCGGCCTCTCTATCGGACCTCCCGATCGGCCGGATTTCAACCTCACCAACCGGCCTCTCTATTGAACCTCCCGATTGGTCGGATCTCAAGCTCATCAACCGGCCTTTATCGGACCTCCCGATCGGTCGGATCTCAACCCTCACCAACCGGCCTCTCTATCGGTCCTCCCGATCGGCCGGATCTCAACCCTCGTCAACCCCACCTCTATCGGACCTCAGATCGACCGGATCTCACACCTCCCGGCCTCTTCCTCCGTCGAATCTCCGACCGGCCGAACCTTAATTCACCACCTCCACCACCCGACCACCTACTATGTCAGACCTTCGTCTACTACCGAACCTCTGGCCACCATTTCCTCAGGCACTCTCTACAGCCGGACCATCAACCGCGACGTCCGACTCACTTTGTTGTTCTTCACAAAGGCTCTACCTCCAAGACGACTTCATTATTCAGTTTCCAAACTCAAGCTGTTTCCATTTTACCACCTTGAGTTTGAGGGGGGCTGTTAGAATAATTAGTCTAGGATCATATTGTCTAAGTTCAATGTACCTCTAATTATACCCCTAATTGTTCTCCTTCTTAATTAGATTTATCTCTCCTTATTAGGATCATTTATAGGCCTATATAAAGATACCATATTGTAATGTTTTATACATATCTTAATACAATATTCTTCCAATTCTCTCAACTTCTAACAGTAATTTTATATGTTCAGGTTTTCACTATAATGGACAATTAATTTATTTTTGTTTTGATATTTATTTCTTTTCGGATTCGGATTTGGATATCCGAATCCTAATAAATTCGAATTTGAATTTTGTTATCGGAGCGGATTCGAATTTTCTTAACGGATTTTATTATCGGACCGGATTCGGATTGCAGAAATCCAATCCGGTTACAGGCCCTTATACCTCAAGGTACTAAAAACCACAATATGATTGTTCCACATCATTGAAATGTGGAATGTACTACCACTATATGTTACAAAAATTTACTGTATGTTACAGTGGCCTTGACTTGAAGGCAAGTTTTTATTTGGTAAGGTTTATTGTAGTTTATCAACAAGTTCTGTATATTTTAAGTGTTGTAGGTAGATGCCCTTTTCTCGACCGGAGTCTTTTGTCTAATTTCAAAGCATTCTTTTAATAGTTCTTTAACAAACCAATTCAAGACGTTGATCTGCATAGATATGAGATTACAACCCACGAGACTGAAACAAATCCTATTCTTTGCATTTCCAAATATGTCCTAAACTACAAAAAAATAAAAAAAAATAAAAATAAAAATTTGATTGACCAACCAGGTGTTTGTTGAGTTTTTATTGTTTAATCAACTGGAATATTATTTCTTTGAGGGTCCAACTAACCCCTGGCCCAAACTATATATGGACTAGTGTGACATGGTGACATGGTATTTTATAATTAATGAGACTGAGTAATTATCATGGTGGAACCCATCTCTCGGGACCAACAAATAATAGGGTTCCGTATATGTAGGGGCATTTCTATTGGCTACAGTCCTGTAAAGTAGCATATCCTGATACACTTAAGTAGCTAAAAACCTCTCCACCTAATGACCACACTCCAAATAATACTATCTTCTATTTGCATAAGAGGTTTCATTTCCACAACTTCAAATCTAACATTGCATTTCTATTTTTATTTTTATTTTTTATTTTTTATTTTTTGGGTTTAATCCTTCAGAAAGATTAATTTTTGGTTAATTCAATGAAGGAATACAATGCATCGATAGAGTTCTACTGGGCCCCATTGCTAGTGGACTCTAACTCTGATGATCCAGTGAACCATCGCTTGCCAGATCGGATTGTAAGAGTCCAAGCTATTGAAAAGCATGCAAGGCATTGGACCGATGCAGATATACTAGTCTTCAATTCATACCTATGGTGGAGGCGGCCCAAAATGATGGCCCTGTAAGCACATTGTAGCCTTTTTAACTTTAAGGGTCTGTTTGGTTTTGGGGTTGCTTAAAAGATGAGTAATGCTATGCTTCCCAAATTTAAATCTCAAATCCTCATCCCAAATAATGTGACAATTGGCTCAATGAATTTTGATTTGAGGGTGTTAAAGTGACCCCGCAATGGTCAATAGGCCCACTAGATTTTGATTTGTGCCACATCATTTGGGATGCAGATTTGAGATTTAGATTTAGATTTGGGAAGCATAGCATTACTTTTAGAAGATAATCTGATTCAATTTCAGGACCTGTTGGGAAACTCGAACCAAGTTTAGACTAAGTCTCACTCAATTTTGTTTTTATGAAAAAAATTATTGGATTAAGAAAGAACTAGTTCTGTAGATTGTTTTTAGTTAGACACAGGCTCCTATGACTTGAAAAGAAATTACACAAACACATAATTATTTTGAACTGGCTCTTCTCTGAACCATAGGATAGGTTCCTGTGTTATCCATACAGCCTCGTAGGTTGAGCACCGATTCCCTAGTAAACAGAAGAGCCTCGACCAAACACCTAAATATATAGAACCAGATCACTTGTGATCAACAGAATCATTTATGCGTCTTCCCAAATAGGCCCCCAAAAGTCTCACTTTCTATTTTGTTTTCATATAGCCGTGATAATGTTGGTGTGACAAGGAACCAGTTTTTAAGAAATATATTAGTGGCTGTTCGAATAATACTAGAACTGCTTATGTAGTTCAGAAAAGAACCAGTTGTAAACTGTTTTATGTTTGTGTAACTGTGTTCTGGTTACACTTGAGCCCATACGCTGAACATGAACTTCTGTGCAAAGAGAGTGAATTCACTAAATACTTGAATTGAACGACAGAATCAATACTTTTCCTTCCCAAACAGTTCCAAAGGCCAAATTTGTATTAACAAAAGTCAAAACTCTCTTTCTAAATTAATCTTATATATATGAGATTAACCAGGTGGGGTTCATTTGAGAGGTCTGATGGAATCTACAAAGAAGTTGAGATGCTACGGATCTATGAGATGGCTCTAAAAACATGGGCAGATTGGTTGGATGTTCATATCAATCGCAATAAGACCCAGCTGTTTTTTGTTAGCATGTCTCCTGTTCATGAAAGGTATGTAACTATGAAATTGCAATGTCTAGTAGGGTTGCAATTCGAGCGGGCTAACCTATATTGCCTGCCCGAGTGCAAACTAAATATAGAGCAGGCTTGGGCAACTTTCTTTTAATTTTGGGATAGACTTGTATTAATAATTACAAGCGGTCCGTTTGATAAATTTAAATTTAAGTGTTGAATTTTAAGTGTTGAAAATTTGAAGTGATGGAATTTACAATACTGAAAACAGTTTTTTAAGCACTGAAATAGACTACATTTAGTGATTATTTTCAGTAGAAAATTTTCACTTAAAGTTTTCAGTGATTTTTTTACTACTTTTTCAATTAAGTGATACGTTATCAAACGCACTCTAAAAAAAAAAAGTGTGAAAAGTTTTCATTTTCACCACTTAATCGTGTTATCAAACACACTCTTAGTTCTAGGCTAGGATTGGACAAAAGCATTAAGTAACAATTGGAGCCCGATTATGATCTCATTAATCCTAATCCTAATCCAATATATACATATATGAGTCTAGGAAATTTGGATCGGTCAGACACGGGTTGGATTGTCAAGTTGGGACTCGGGCTTGAGCAAACTCAGCTAAAGTTCAGGTCGAGTCTAGACAAACTTGGAGTCACGTTCCGCTCGCATGAGTAGTAATTTGAAAATGCATAAAAGTCTCAATTCTATATGATATTTGTGAAAGTCACTATTTTCTTGGCTTGTTAAAAAAGTAAAGAACCGGTTTGTTGAGACGTTTTTAACTTTGGCACATACTCCTCTTTTTTTTTTTTTTTTTTTTTTTCTTTTTTATTAAGAAAAAAATTAAAAAAAGAAAAATCTCTCCACAAACAATAAACTATTTTTAGAACCAAGACACAGATGAAGATTATTCCCCCACAACTTGAGACTATTGAGAACTTACAAAAAAATTTCCTAAAATCTATGACATAATAATTAATTGCAGGGGTGAAGAATGGGGCAATGCTAAGGATCAAAATTGCTACAATGAAACAGGACCAATTACAAAAGAGGGGTATAGGGGAAATGGATCAGACCCCAAAATGATGCAAATAGTAGAGAGGGCCATTGATGAACTGAAAACAAGAGGTTTGAAGGTACAAATGATTAACATTACACAGCTTTCGGAGTATAGAAAAGAAGGCCACCCATCAATTTTTAGGAAACAATGGGAGCCTCGGAGTGAAGAACAGTTATCGAATCCAACTAGCTTTTCAGATTGTATACATTGGTGCCTCCCTGGTGTGCCTGATGTTTGGAATGAACTCCTCTATGCCCACATTTTTCACTATCATTGATTAATTTTCAAAAACTGTAACAAAGTTCAACACTTGTAAAATTTTGCTAAATATCTCTGTTTTAAGTAACAATTTGTGATCATCCTAATTGTACTTAGGGAATAGGGACAATGGCAAACAAGAGGTTAAACAACAAAATTTTCTCCATCCTATACATTTTGTATTCCATTGCTCTTAAATCCAAATCTAAAAAATATGATAATTGAGGGCTTGTTGTTTTTCATATATACAATTTATGCAATTGACAATCTTGTCAAAGCACTTTTTAGGTCTCCAACTTCTCTTACCACACTGCTTAACGAGTTAAATAAATGTTGTTGGTAATTTACCTGTTCAGATTAGTTGTGGCTTTTGCAAGGTAGGCAGAACCAGAAGTAGAAGTTCAAATCCAAGGGCACAGTGAAAATGAAGAAATTGTCAATTGATGAAAAATCCTTAATTATATGCTTCCCACGTCACATTTGGGCTAAAGTACCTCTGATTCTGCTTTAACTTACATGTGTTTTTTAAGGACTCTAACAGTCAGTTTGGTATGCTACAAACTAGAAAAGAATTGATTTGCAATTCTTGTTTGTGGCAATTCTTTGTGTTTGGTTTGACAAAAGAATTGATTTTCAATTCTAGTCAATTCTCACCAATTCTTGTTTTAGCCCAAAAACAAATCCTATCACTTTTGGTAGGATTTGGTGAGAAATGATTTCACTTTAAGTGAAATAATGTGATATACCAAACTTACCCCTATATATTTCACACCTCCTCTCTTTATATGGGCAATGTAGTAAATGACCGTGATTCATTTCATTTCATTTCTCTTTCAAACCAAACATGAGAATTAGAATTGCAAATCAATTCTATTCATTTCTTTTCTTTTCTATTCTCTCCAATTCAATTCAATTCTATTTTAAAATCATACCAAACGGAGTGTAAAGGGTTCCTAAAATTAATGCATTAGCACTTTTTTTTTTTCTTATGATTTCTTATACTATTTCATAGGGCTAACTAAAGTGAGGATTAGTAACCACAATGCCAAAACATAGCATAATCTAAGTGCAAAAGCTAAGATATTTATTCATATATGTGAACTAGTTATAGATCTTGCAAAAAAGAGTAATTAGCATGTGACTAAAAATCAAAGTTTTAAGTAAGTTTCCGAATGCACTCCCATTTTATAACCAGACAGCTCCACAATCTAATATATGAATTTCACATAATCCTATGTGATGTTTCAAGATTAATTAAGATTTTAAGAGGTTGTTCCAAAGCTAAATATAGACTAGTTAACATAATAATGCTAGGCAGATTTTGAATTTTACACTGAATTTGATACAACCACCCCCCCCCCCCCCCCCCCCCCCCCCCCCCCCCCTCACTCAAAAATGGAGCCAAATCAAAATTGGCTCCATTGGCTCCATTTTTGAGAGAGAGAGAGAGTAATGTGTTTTGTGTGTGGGAGTGAGCCCCCACATATTTTATCATATTTGCTACTTGATCCTTAATGTCAAATTCAGTGGACTGTTTACAAACATTTATGTCCTACTATGTCACACACACACACACATACAGAGAGAGATTATTAAAGAGAGGGCCTCTGTTTTGACCATTGGATCGTGTTAAAAAACTGTAAAATGACAACACTGCTCTTAATGAAAACACGATCCGACGACCAAAACAGAGGCACTCTCTTTAATAAAGAGAGGCGCCCTCTTTAGAAAATTTTCGTTTATATATATATATATATATAGAAAGAGTTTTTCAACAAAACATTTAAGTAGTTAAATCATTAATTTCGTAACCATATGTTAACTTTTATGAGAATTGATTGTAATTCTTTTAATTTCTTCATTAAATGTTTGTAACTGCTACTATATAGTAGACTTTAATGTGTTTATTGAAGTTCAACACTTTGAATCTCATGTTCTCAAGATACAGAGATTCTCTCATACACATATCAATTTGGAGCTCTGAAGATTGTCTTCTCTCTCTTTCTTTCAAACAGCATCAACCTCCTATTTTTCTTTTTTCTTTTCTTTTTTTTTTTTCCCCTTCTGTCCTAAGTTTTATTTTGTTATTCTAAATCCTTGCTTTTGAGTCCAAGGAACAAACCAACCTAGGCTGCTACAAACATTAACATTGACATGTCCACAATAATTTTCATAGTTTTTGGTTTTTTTATTTCTCACATGATTTACACATTTTTCTAATAAATTAAGTACCCATAAATCCAAATGCTACTTTTAAATGGCAAACCAAGAGCTAATAATAGTTCCTGGAAATTTGGAATTAGATACACAATTCAATCCCTCATAGTCATCCTAGTCCTAGGATTAGTAGTTTCTGCCATCTGTTTTACAGGTCATGGAAAAAGTATGCAACAATTTCAGACAATTAAGGTTAAAAATTCTCTGCAAAGCTGTGATTTGTTTTCAGGCAAATGGGTTTATGATAACAAGTCAATCCCTCTATACAAAGAGCAAGAATGTCCCTCCTTGACTGATGATTTTGCTTGTGAGAAGTTTGGAAGAAAGGAGTTCAATTACAGATATTTTAGGTGGCAGCCTGATGATTGTGATCTTCCAAGGTCAGTCCCCTCTATCTCTCTCTCACATATAAGTAGGATGACATATATTTATCTGAGGGTCATTCTCGAGTATTTGGAGGTCGGGACGAACTACTAAAACGTAGGCCCCCTATATGGGGGTTCGGGGGCAACACTCTTGATGCGATTTTTTTGGAGTCTATTTACACATAACTGGTAATTTTTTTACGGTCTATATACATAATTGGTGATTTTTTTGGAATCTACTTATAAAATGAGCCTATTTGTGAAACTTAAATATTGTAGTATTTCAAAATTCTAGGGGGACCTATCTCTAAAACTCAAAAAATTCTTACACTAAAAGTGTAATTTTTAAAATTTTAGGGGCATTTGCTTTTGAGTTTTTTTATACGTGTATATCAATATATTTATGTAGTTGGTCCTAAATTGGACCTTGCCTTTTGGGGGTGGGGGGCTAAACACAAATTAAGAGGAGCCCAAACATAATTAAAGTGGGTCTAAATTTAAAATACTAAAAAATCTCAAAACAAACCCAAGAGCGTGGTGATTCATAGATATATCTCATCCCACTTCTGAGGTGAATCACATAAAATCAGGTGTTCTCTTATAGGTCTTTTCCTTTCTTTTTTAGTATTTCACATATCTAAAATAGGGTGAATCTCTAACAATAGTATTCATACTAGCTAGTTTAATTTATCAACACAATCTTGTGGTTTTTTTTTTCATGGTAAAAAGGTTCAGTGCAACAGAATTTTTGGAGAAGCTAAGGGGTAAGAGGCTTGTATTTGTGGGAGATTCAATAAATAGAAATCAATGGGCTTCATTGTTGTGTATGGTTGAGTCATCAATCCCTTCGTTGCTCAAAACCTTGAGGAATGAGGGCAACTTATTCACCTTTAAGGCCAAGGTGAGTCAAAATTCTCTTCTTCTTCCTTTTATGTATATACTAGTGAGGGTGCACGTGCAAGGCACGTGCCCGTCGGATAGTTGTATTCCTAGATATATTGTGTATTAATCTTGATATTAGAGGTCTTTGAAGAGGTATAATTACTCATTCCGTTCTAAAATAAGTGCTAACGTTTCATTTTTTTGGATATTTTTAAAATTAGTCACGTTTCCTTTTTTTTTTTTTTTTTTTTTTTTTTTGGTATTTCAAAATAAGGTCCACTTTTAAAAATCAACATAAGATGTTAAAACAGTTAAATAGAAAATTGTAAATGTAACTATTTAATCTAAAACTCTTCTTACGGAAGAAGTTGATAATTCTGACTATCTTATAAATGAGTAGTAAAGGTACCTAATAAAGCGCCACTAAAAATATATGGCACAAGTAGGGTATTTCCTCTAAAAAAAAAGGGCATGAATGTGTTTGTAGGCCTTAATTGATATTCAAATACAATCTATAAATTCTAAATTTGAGGGAAGAAGTTGAACAAAATGTAAATATTAGTGACCAATTAATAATAGCTACTAAAATAGCCACTTAAATTGACAATTTAAATATACCAGAGCTTAAATTTGAGAGAAGAAGTTGACCAAAATGTGAAATTAGTGACCAATTAATAATAGCTACTAAAATAGCCACTTAAATTGACAATTTAAATATACCACAGCTTAAATTTGAGAGAATAAGTTGACCAAAATGTGAAATTAGTGACCAATTCCTAAATAGTCATTAAAATAGCCACTTTTAAAACTTGTTTAAAGTGAATAATAAATATTTCAAAATTTGCTGACCTAATGCAATTACACATATTACAATATATGAATCCTAACTTTGAAAGAAGAAGTTGAGCAAATTGTAAATATTAGTGACCAAGTCCTAAATAACCACTAAAATAGCCACTTTTTTTTTTTACTTTTTATGAAGTGAATAATAAATATTCCAAAAATTATTGACCCAAATGTAATTAGACACAAATTGTTGATTGAAACCCCATTTGAGAGAAGAAGTTGATCAAATTGTAAATATTAGTGACCAATTCCTAAATAGCCACCAAAATAGCCACTTTTGTTGACTTTTTTTGAAGTCAATAATAAATATCCAAAAAATTGTTGACCCAAATGTAATTAGACACAAGATTGTTGATTAAAACCTCATTATTATATTAAATAGAAACTGACTTGAATGTAATTATTTGTCCAAAATGACAGATTTACCATCACACAAAGCAATATATTCTTACGATATATAGATAGATATATGAGTAATTATGGTATAGTGAAGGGCAAAAGAGGAAGTTCATATTTTTTGACGTGCTTGTTTCTTCGTTTCAAAATTTGCTGACCTAATGCAATTACACATATTACAATATATGAATCCTAACTTTGAGAGAAGAAGTTGAGCAAATTGTAAATATTAGTGACCAAGTCCTAAATAACCACTAAAATAGCCACTTTTTTTTTTTCACTTTTTATGAAGTGAATAATAAATATTCCAAAAATTATTGATCCAAATGTAATTAGACACAAATTGTTGATTGAAACCCCATTTGAGAGAAGAAGTTGATCAAATTGTAAATATTAGTGACCAATTCCTAAATAGCCACCAAAATAGCCACTTTTGTTGACTTTTTTTGAAGTCAATAATAAATATCCAAAAAATTGTTGACCCAAATGTAATTAGACACAAGATTGTTGATTAAAACCTCATTATTATATTAAATAGAAACTGACTTGAATGTAATTATTTGTCCAAAATGACAGATTTACCATCACACAAAGCAATATATCCTTACGATATATAGATAGATATATGAGTAATTATGGTATAGTGAAGGGCAAAAGAGGAAGTTCATATTTTTTGACGTGCTTGTTTCTTCGTTTTTATACTATATAGATATATATATATATATATGTATATATATATACATAGATTCTCTAAAGAGGGCTCCCTCTCTTTATTAAAGAGAGGACCAATGTTTTAGCCGTCAGATCGTGTTTTCATTAAGGGCAGTGTTGTCATTTCACAGATTTTAAATGCGATCCGACGGTTAAAACAAAAGCCCTCTCTTTAATAAAAAAAAAGGACGTCCTCTTTAGAGCCGGACTGTATATATATATATATATATATATTTCCAAATATTGCTATTACCAAAAGGAAAAGAATTGGGTATTTTTTTTCTTACCTATTTTCTCTACTGTGAAATATAATTAGGCTATGTGTACAATTGTGTTTATGTGACTCCTAGGTGGACCATTAATATCTTATAAATGGAGGAAAATGACGTTAGGAAAAGTACGGAATTAAATGTTGCATGCCCTAACCACAAATATCTTTTTTATATATATATTTGGTTCCGTTCGAATTTGATTCGGCCATGTAAATTCTTGGGCTTGATAGATAGCTAAGGGCCCTGTTTGGTTCGCATATTTTGAAAAATAAAGAAATATGAGAAAGAAAACTACTTTTCTAGTATTATTCAAATTTTAAATGACATTTAAAATTAAAAAAGAATTCCAAAAATTCAAGAAAGAAGGAAGGAAAGTGATTGACAGAGTTCACAATTTTATTTTTACCATTCATTTTTCCCTATTTTGTTCATTGTTTTGTTTATTAACCAATTGAATAAAGAAAACAAAGAAAGTGTTTTCTTTAGTTTCTCATTTACTTGCCTCACTAAATTCACCAACAATCTAAGAAATTGGCTTCTTGGAAGTAGAATTAGAGGAAAAAAGGTTGCTCGAGAAAGTCTAAAAGTGAACCAATGTTAGTTCGTGTCTTGTTTTTTATCTGATTCTTGTGAGAACCAAGGTATTGTTGGTTTAACAAAGAACTAATTTTTAGATATTCATTAATTAGTTTGGGCATGGACTCCGTGCAAGACATTGACACTCACCAAATACTTAAATATTTAGAACTAGTTCACTTATAAACCCACTTTCACAAATAGCCTTATAATCTAAATTTCTATTCCAGAAGGTAAATATTCCATATTGCAAACTGCAAAAAACTATTCATGTTATAGTAGCAATCAACTTGTCTGCAATGACTAATAATAGCTTGTTGATATAATGAATTTCAAGGAATATAATGCCTCTATTGATTTCTACTGGGAACCATTGGTAGTGGAATCTAATTGTGATGATCCAGACAAGGTGAACCATCGCAAGAGCTATCGGATTATCAGAGTCAATGAAATTGAGAAACATGCAAGCCATTGGACTGACTCAGACATACTCATTTTCAATACCTATATGTGGTGGCTACTCCCAAATATGAAAATTTTGTAAGTACATTACTTATATTACAAACATCTCAATAATACAATAAAAATTGGGAATTGATTCTGGCACTCTAAAAGTTACCATTGGTATTCCATACAGTGTATTAATTACATGGTATTACATGCACTAGATGTGGTACAATGGAGTGCTAATGGTCACTTTTGGAGTGCTAAAATTAATTTCCTAAAACTTTTACACTATATTTGGATTGAGAAGAGAAGAAAAGAGAAGAGAGGGATGAGAAAACCTTTCTTTTCCACTCTCTTGTTTTGGTTAGTTGAGTTGGAAAAGAAGATGACGCCAATAGAGATAAGTGGAGAGAAATTAGAAGAGAATCGATTTTTTATTTTTTATTTTATGTTTGAATTGAAAAGAAGAGAAGAGAAGATCCGATCCGTAAAAGACCGATAGTGGGTAAATGAGTATACTAATCCTAAATCTGCCCCACACAGATTAGGAAGTATAACAATGGTGATGAACATCCAATTAACTGGTTATTAGAGTTGATAAAACCCAAAGTCTAGCTTGTCAAGTATCACTTGACCAGAAAGTATACTAGTAGAGAAAATCGGACTAAAACATCATTAAAGCACCCTAAAACGATTGAAATTCAAAAGTATAAATTTTGAGCTTATTAGGGACCCTTGAGGACCATTTTTATCAAAATAGAAGTTGAAAAAAATTAAAAGTGAAAACCAATTTAGAGATACCACCGACCGGTCCTAGGTAACTCTCACAACATTCTCTGCTAAAAACTGCTTTCAACGAATTGAAACTCGCACACAACCATACCAAACCACTATAAACTGAGAATCAAGTGTTCCCAAAGTATCTCTTCACCCATTAGAAGCTTACAACATTACCCCAAACGCACAAATACAAGACTAACACAAACACAAGCTTGATAACTCAATTCCAAACCACATACATAAAGCCCAACCTCCAAATCCATTTATACAATAACTTAACAAGCTAAATTACATAACCAACATAACACGGACCCGATGACTCGTCAAGTTCTTTAAGTTCACAACGCCTCCTTGCTAACAAGTACACCATAAAACTAACCCCATGGTCTATGTTACAAAATTTACACCAAAAAAAAAAAAGAACCATAAGCTACATTTACAACCACACATATAGCTATATCCACATATCCACAACACTCTCTCAAGACAAAACCCTTCGCGCCGATCATTTCTTCTCGGTCTCTTGATCCATACCTGCGGTGGTTATTCAATAACCATAACAAAAAGTAAAATTCGTTTTAGCTTTCGCTTAGTGAGAGAACTAGTCATGCCATCATAATGTTTAACGTGAATTACAACAACTCAACATAAATCATCTATTTTAGTCTCCGAAATGTCAAGTAATCAAACCACCACCCCAGGGTCCTTCTACCCCGGATCTTCCTCACTCTTTTGTGACAAATAGTGTCTCTCTTATGACCCCGAAAGCGTCAATATCATTTCATTGTGGTCTTCACCATGCCCCACTCTTGAGGGCTTCCATTCCCTTACTACAGGACTAATAAATGGTGACCATCACTTGACTTTCCTTTGACCATATAAGCAATTAAGCACACAGTCATGGAAATTTCTACATTATTGACATGCTAGTCTCAATTGTAACACATGAATGGCTTAATAATCATGAACTAAGCATAATTAATCTACAATAATCACATCTACACATTCAAACACCCGTAGAAAACCCCCAATTTTTGGAATTCCTAGCTCAATTCTCACTCTAGGCAATTCCTACATGAATTTGGTAAATCGCGTGTTACCAATTGAAATGAGTCACCAAAATTTGACGATTAAAATTGCAAAGAATTTATAGAAACATTCGACTCACTTCCACAAATCCAAATATGGCTTTGGTTCACAAATCGGAGACCGGACGACAACGGAATGGCATCGGGAAGCTTAGCGGAGACCGTCACCTCTCTCTCTCTCTCTCTCTCTCTCTCTCTCTCTCTCTCTCTCTCTCTCTCTCTCTGCGTTTTTATCTCTATATGTCTCGCTATTTGTTTTGCTGAGAATTATGAGTTATTAGATGACTCACTAAGTGATATACACTCACTTGCCCAATTTTCATTTACCTCTCCAAATATGTTTAAGTGTTTATTATGAAACCCACAAAAATAACCATATTAACTACCCATATTTCTAAATGGGTTTAATTTATGTCTCCCATATATGGCCCTACATATTATGTAAAGTTGTTAATTAGGCTACCAATTATGAACTGTATTCATAAACGCCCTCACATGGGTACCCCAACTGGTTCCCCATAACGTGACATATGATATTAACATATCATTAATAACAACTTAAAAAATATTCATTTAAGCATATAAATGTAACTAAATGCAATTTATATTATCTAGACGCTCATCGGGCCCCACTTTTTGTCACGCCCCGACGTAGCATAAATATGGAAAGCATTTAATTTCCTTTATGGACCCGTAGGTCGCGACAGTTTGAAGGATCGATTCCGTCCCAAACGTCGAACAACATAAAACCATTAATCAGAGTAGAGCAATCAGGGCTTATAAAATTTTTCTAACTTATTACATCTTATGGTACGGGGTTAACTAAGGCACAGACCGCCTTGAAATAAGACAATAACTTAAAGTCTATTACAGTCATCCTTATTACAAAACTAATCATAACTTAGAGCACATAAACTTAAAGCATATAAAAGTAACATCTCTTCTCAGCAACTGATCTCAATTAGCATAATCATACGGTTCATCCTGATTATTACCTGCAAAGCCTGGACACGAATGTCCAGGACGCATCAACGCCGTCAGCTTCAAGAAGCTGGTGAGTATTAAAAACATAGCTTTGAATGTAAAAACATGCCCATTTACCTTTTTCCCATTTCCATTTAAATACCACAAGTTTATATTTATGATAAAGAGCTTGTTAGAAAAACAACCACAACAATAATTAAAAGATAAATTCACACATATGTGACCGTGTATGAGAACAATGCACCATCTCATCTAACCGACTCTTTTCTCTCGACAAAACCCAACAACCCTCTATCCTACTCCTGGTATCTTTGAAATACTAAGATAGCCACACTTTAGCAACGGGGCGCCAGGGAGTGTCCAGTTTGCCTCACACTTTGGTCCGGGGTACCAGGGAGTGTCCAATGCCTCACACTTTGAAGACCCTAACCGCCATGCAAATACCGGGGCAACCCCCACACAGGTATCCAGACTCGAGTTATCAGGGAGTGTCCATAGGCCACACTTTAGCACTTCCATGGGTGCCAGTGAGTGTCCAAGTTCGGCTTCACACACTTTAACGCTTCCATGGGCGTCAGGGAGTGTCCATTTTTGCCACCTTCGCATTTCAAAGACACCCTCATCCTCTTTTTCAACTACAACCACAATCACAACCACAACCACAACCACAACCACAACCACAACCACAACCACAACCACAATCACAACTCACAACCACAATCACAACTCAAACTCATACACTTTCCACACTAACAATACTCTTTTCCACCCTACCATTACTCTTTTACACACTACCAACACTCACCATGCATGTACAACTGACTCCACATGAATGTCATCAAACTTTAAACATAAAGGAATTCACAGAATTAAAGAAATAATACGCGTACGGGGATTGAAAATTCGTAATTCATTGCCTTAATCATTTTAAACATAACTAATAGCATTCTAAAAACTGCTACTGTAATCCTCATTTTCTGTCCAAACGGTGCAGAATCTGAGAAAATTGCATTAGACAAAAAGTGTGCAGAATCGAGTTTTGCTTGGGACAACGCGGGCAGAACCTTAAATTTCATTCGTTTTCCTAACAAAAATCTGAAAACAAAATTCTGCTACTGTTAAAATTAACTACCTAAATCAGTAAATAAGGAATGAGTTACATTTGGAGTGAGTTAGTAATACTCACCGTGATGTAGATTGAAGAAGTTGTTGAGAAAGAAATACAAGAATTAAGAATCTCCAATTTCAAGCTTGGCTATGGAGGATTGAGCTCTTCAAATTCTGAAATTATTATCTCTCTATGTGACTCTCTCAAGCTCTCTATGTTAGGAGTGTAGAATGTGTAGTGTGGTTGGGTGTATAAATACTCAAACTCCCACTTAGAAAACATTTGCCTAACATCCCACTCATTCTCCATTAATCTCCACTAATTACAAAGAAAGTGCAACAATGATGTGTAAATATACACTTGCAATTCATAATGCTCCATTGATAATTGAAAGGGTAGGTGGAGTTGGTGTGGGTCAAGGTGTGTTTGGAAATCAAGCTTATGGCATTAGGACAACACACATACTACAAGCATTTGCCAAACAAGGCCTAAGGGAAAACTTTAGCAATAATAATTGGGTATAAAGAAATTTGTCCAATCAGTTACTCCCAAAATTCTGTGGAAGTTTAACACTGCGCGGTCAGTTTTAAACCTAAACTAGTATTTTCGTGACACGGTGTTTATCACAAAAATACAGAAAATTCATTTTAATGTTAGAAATAGTTTTCTGATTTTATAAAAATACAGTTTGAGTTTTAAAAGAAATAATTCCACCGTTTTGAAATACAGATTTGAAATTTAACACAGGTATTGCCAGTTTTTATGAAAATTGCATTTTGACCCCAAAAGTAATTTCAATTATGGGATTAGTCAAGAAATAAATTTTTCACATAAGAATTTAAATAAAGGCAGACAATGTATATTTAATTTTAAATATGGCAATGCAAGAAAATGGGGGTTATTACACCCTTCCTCCCTTAAACAGGATTTCGTCCCCGAAATCAAGACTAACTAGTAAGAAACGTTATGACTCGTCTCAATATCGTCATAATTAACCACGTGCGAGGGGTCTCGTATGTACTTTCTTAGCATACTCACATGGAATACATTGTGAACCCCAGACATCTTTGATGAAGTTGATAGGTCGAACGTTCCAAAGGCTTGTGGGGTATCAGACTGTTGGTATAGGGTTTAGAAACAATGCATGTACTGGATGGATGGGAACAACACATATGATTGTTTGCTCATGTATTTACACGATCCTTGATCGGCACAGATGAGGGAAGAGTTGCGTTCAAGGAGGAGGAGTGAATAAGAAATGAGGGAGAGAGAGAATATTTATACCTTTTTTTTTTTTTTTTTTTTTTTTTGAAAGAGAGTAAAAGTTTTGAGAAAGTGGAGCAACCTATTGATTTGGCAATGAGATGATTTGGACAATTGCGAATGCACTAGTGCTGTTTTGGATTTGGTAATATCAATGTTCGCAGTATGGATTTGCATGTGCTGCCATTGTATCGAATTGGGCCTGAATGAAGGATTAGGAATGATCAAGCATGTCATGTCAGCCTTTGAGCTAGTTTAAATTGATGATAGCAAACACAAGTGGATCGTGAAAGTGATGGGGATTAGAACCCTCTTTTTAGAAAGTGCACTTATGTTACTAACAAGAGATAGTATTTCCACAGCTGATTCTTGAACTGATAGCCCAATGTTTAGGGTACATTACATAAGAAGCGAAGATAGTGCTAAGGAGGGTTTTTTTTTTTTTTTTTTTTTTTTTTAGATATGAAAAGTTACAATGATACAAATGTACATTTGGATTTTGCTGAGTGGGAACTGAGTCCTGCCAACGTGAGGCTTCCCTCCAGAGATCGAATGCTAACGACATCCTACACACTTTTCAGCAACCATATAGATCCTATAGTCCGTTCCACAGAACCCTGGGTTAATGTTCTTCAGGACTTACTTCTGAGGACAATACCGTCCTGGGATGCTTACCCTCCCAGTTGCCCTATAAAACAATACCCAATGATCCAAACTACATTAAGCTGGTGGAGGGACATGCATAGTAAGACATATGGGCTCAATCCCACGCACACTCGACGTACAGGGACTACCTCGAATACGGACCATGATGTTCATTCCACTTTTTTTTTTTTTTTTTTTTTTTTTTTTTTTGAAGAAAACACAAAAAAAAGAGCCTTAGTTTTGAGGCTCAAGCCACCTCGCGACCTTTTTTCCTTTTCTTTTAGAGACACGTTGACTCTCCACCATGTCAATTAAACCCAAGAAGGAGCTTTGAGCTAAGTTATTAACAGTGAAGAAAGAGTAAGGATCAGTGGAGGGAGTAGGTGTTTTTGATGAACTTGCTTGAAGATTTGGGAGGAGATTTGGATATCTTGGGACCTCTGGTTTTTTCGTTTGCTCCAAGGGAATCCGGGACTTGTTAGATTGTGAGTGTTTAGACCAGCAGGAGCAAGTTGGAGTAACGGAGGTGGTGGGGGCAGGACGAGAGACTGGAGAAATTGCGTCGTGAGTAGCGAGATCCAGTGGTGTTGGAGAGGTTTGGTGGTTGGTGCTAGATTGTAAGGACTGGACTGGAGAAATTGTGTTGGGAACAGCGAGATCCAATGGATTTGAAGAAGTTTGGTGGTTGTTGCTAGATTGTAAGGACTGGACTGGAGAAATTGTGTTGGGAGTAGCGAGATCCAACAGACTTGGAGAGGTTTGTTGGTTGTTACTGGACAGTAAGGACTGGATCAGATTAGACCAAGGAGAGGTTGTACAAATTTGAGTGACAGGGGGAATACAGGTAGGGCTAGAGATTTCAGAAGAGATTGGAGTAGTTGTGGTGTGAGAAATGAGATTGGAACACTTTCGAGGGTTTTCTATGTCGTGATCTAGATCTACCATGGCATAGTTGAGCCAAGGATCTGGATCAGGCTCTTTGGATTGTTTGGGTGACTCTTCTTTTGATTGAGCTTGAAGTTGTGAGACTTGTTCTTTCATTTCGAGAACTTGTTGTTCGAGAAAAAAGATGTAAGAAACACAACCCAAAATGGGATCCTGAAGCCTAGCTGTGGCTTCAAACGCAAGGGATTTGATAGTTTGTAGATGATCTACCTCAGGTACCCTTTCAATAAGGCGTAGAAAATTCCTATATCCGAAAAGGCCGTGAATTGCCTCATAATCCTTCACACTCCCAGCATATTGAAAGTAGGGAGCCAAGGAACAGTCACTTCTGCACCGTCTTCTGTTATACTCGCATGCACCACAACGACTTGTGTTAACAACCTTCTTAGAAACCATTTTTGGCTTGTTTTAGCTTCCTCTTATTAAGATATGGGTTGGGTGAGGTTTTTTTTTTTTTTTTTTTTAGGGGGGAGATGAGTTTCTGCCAAGAGGAAAAAGGAAGAATAAGATAAGAAGAAAGAGATAGGGAGGGTTAGACGGAGAAAGGCTCATGGTGAGAAGGATAGAGAGATATGGGACATGGATGGTCTTTAAAAGGAGAGAAAGAGAGAGAGAGAGCACGAGAAGAGTGACAGAAAGAGAGAGGGCAGGTGAGAAAGAAAGAAAAGAGAGAGAGAGAGAGGATCACTGAGAGTGACAGAGAGAGAGAGAGAGCACGAGAAGAGTGACAGAAAGAGAGAGGGCAGGTGAGAAAGAAAGAAAAGAGAGAGAGAGAGAGGATCACTGAGAGTGACAGAGAGAGAGAGAGAGCACGTGAAGAGTGACAGAAAGAGAGGGGGCAGGTGAGAAAGAAAGAAAAGAGAGAGAGAGAGAGAGGATCACTGAGAGTGACAGAGAGAGAGAGAGAGAGAGAAAGAAAGAGAGATAGTGGGGCGTTGAGAGTGACAAAAAGGGAGAGAAAGAGGGGGTTAGTGAGAGGGTCATAAAGAGAGAGAGAAAGAGAGCGGGGTCGGTGAGAATGAGAGTGACAGAAAGAGAGGGGGCAGGTGAGAAAGAAAGAAAAGAGAGAGAGAGAGGATCACTGAGAGTGACAGAGAGAGAGAGAGAGAAAGAAAGAGAGATAGTGGGGCGTTGAGAGTGACAAAAAGGGAGAGAAAGAGGGGGTTAGTGAGAGGGTCATAAAGAGAGAGAGAAAGAGAGCGGGGTCGGTGAGAATGAGAGTGACAGAAAGAGAGAGAGAAAGAGAGAAAGAGAGAGGGCAGAGAGTGATGCATGTGTAGAGAGTGAGACCACATGGAGAGAGAGTGATGTATCAATATTAATGCACGTGTAGAGAGTGAGAGCATGTGGAGAGGCTGATGTCTAATAGTAAAGAGGTCGTATTCTTATTCTCCATACTCTGGGTTGTGGGCCATACTGACTGTTCTGAGATTTGACTCAGGAAGTTGGTCAGTGCCTAAGCTATTAATGAGGGCTATGGTATGCTTTAACTCCTTAGAAACTCGGCTACTATATGTCTGTAGGGGCATCATAAGTTATGGTTATCTCGACTAATCCTAAATGGATATGTCTGAAGGTATATGAAAATTGCTATCATTCTTGTCGATATGACAAGACAAACGGGTAATCATTTCTATGATAAAACCAACTTAGAATTTTAGTTTCTGAACTAAGGGTAATCCGTACTAAACTAACACTAGAACTTGGTTGTATAGCTTAGTAAAACTTAAGGGTAACCTATGTCACTAATCTATGGCGTGAATAACTGAGCCTGGTCAATCTAAAAAACCTATGGCTCTGATACCACTAAATCCTGTCACGCCCCGACGTAGCATAAATATGGAAAGCATTTAATTTCCTTTATGGACCCGTAGGTCGCGACAGTTTGAAGGATCGATTCCGTCCCAAACGTCGAACAACATAAAACCATTAATCAGAGTAGAGCAATCAGGGCTTATAAAATTTTTCTAACTTATTACATCTTATGGTACGGGGTTAACTAAGGCACAGACCGCCTTGAAATAAGACAATAACTTAAAGTCTATTACAGTCATCCTTATTACAAAACTAATCATAACTTAGAGCACATAAACTTAAAGCATATAAAAGTAACATCTCTTCTCAGCAACTGATCTCAATTAGCATAATCATACGGTTCATCCTGATTATTACCTGCAAAGCCTGGACACGAATGTCCAGGACGCATCAACGCCGTCAGCTTCAAGAAGCTGGTGAGTATTAAAAACATAGCTTTGAATGTAAAAACATGCCCATTTACCTTTTTCCCATTTCCATTTAAATACCACAAGTTTATATTTATGATAAAGAGCTTGTTAGAAAAACAACCACAACAATAATTAAAAGATAAATTCACACATATGTGACCGTGTATGAGAACAATGCACCATCTCATCTAACCGACTCTTTTCTCTCGACAAAACCCAACAACCCTCTATCCTACTCCTGGTATCTTTGAAATACTAAGATAGCCACACTTTAGCAACGGGGCGCCAGGGAGTGTCCAGTTTGCCTCACACTTTGGTCCGGGGTACCAGGGAGTGTCCAATGCCTCACACTTTGAAGACCCTAACCGCCATGCAAATACCGGGGCAACCCCCACACAGGTATCCAGACTCGAGTTATCAGGGAGTGTCCATAGGCCACACTTTAGCACTTCCATGGGTGCCAGTGAGTGTCCAAGTTCGGCTTCACACACTTTAACGCTTCCATGGGCGTCAGGGAGTGTCCATTTTTGCCACCTTCGCATTTCAAAGACACCCTCATCCTCTTTTTCAACTACAACCACAATCACAACCACAACCACAACCACAACCACAACCACAACCACAACCACAACCACAATCACAACTCACAACCACAATCACAACTCAAACTCATACACTTTCCACACTAACAATACTCTTTTCCACCCTACCATTACTCTTTTACACACTACCAACACTCACCATGCATGTACAACTGACTCCACATGAATGTCATCAAACTTTAAACATAAAGGAATTCACAGAATTAAAGAAATAATACGCGTACGGGGATTGAAAATTCGTAATTCATTGCCTTAATCATTTTAAACATAACTAATAGCATTCTAAAAACTGCTACTGTAATCCTCATTTTCTGTCCAAACGGTGCAGAATCTGAGAAAATTGCATTAGACAAAAAGTGTGCAGAATCGAGTTTTGCTTGGGACAACGCGGGCAGAACCTTAAATTTCATTCGTTTTCCTAACAAAAATCTGAAAACAAAATTCTGCTACTGTTAAAATTAACTACCTAAATCAGTAAATAAGGAATGAGTTACATTTGGAGTGAGTTAGTAATACTCACCGTGATGTAGATTGAAGAAGTTGTTGAGAAAGAAATACAAGAATTAAGAATCTCCAATTTCAAGCTTGGCTATGGAGGATTGAGCTCTTCAAATTCTGAAATTATTATCTCTCTATGTGACTCTCTCAAGCTCTCTATGTTAGGAGTGTAGAATGTGTAGTGTGGTTGGGTGTATAAATACTCAAACTCCCACTTAGAAAACATTTGCCTAACATCCCACTCATTCTCCATTAATCTCCACTAATTACAAAGAAAGTGCAACAATGATGTGTAAATATACACTTGCAATTCATAATGCTCCATTGATAATTGAAAGGGTAGGTGGAGTTGGTGTGGGTCAAGGTGTGTTTGGAAATCAAGCTTATGGCATTAGGACAACACACATACTACAAGCATTTGCCAAACAAGGCCTAAGGGAAAACTTTAGCAATAATAATTGGGTATAAAGAAATTTGTCCAATCAGTTACTCCCAAAATTCTGTGGAAGTTTAACACTGCGCGGTCAGTTTTAAACCTAAACTAGTATTTTCGTGACACGGTGTTTATCACAAAAATACAGAAAATTCATTTTAATGTTAGAAATAGTTTTCTGATTTTATAAAAATACAGTTTGAGTTTTAAAAGAAATAATTCCACCGTTTTGAAATACAGATTTGAAATTTAACACAGGTATTGCCAGTTTTTATGAAAATTGCATTTTGACCCCAAAAGTAATTTCAATTATGGGATTAGTCAAGAAATAAATTTTTCACATAAGAATTTAAATAAAGGCAGACAATGTATATTTAATTTTAAATATGGCAATGCAAGAAAATGGGGGTTATTACACTTTTATACTGGTCCTACTTGACACGGAACTTCCATCTGTGTTCCCATTTGAACACGACCTGTGGGTTCATAATCCCACCTTAAACCATCATATGTATTAATTTACATAATTAACACATTAATATCATATAAACCTCTTTTCCAGGTACAAGCATTACAAGTCCAATATGATTTCTCAATTTGTTAAAAAGTCCTTGAAATGTGAAATTCACTTGATATTCATCACTTACCTTTCCCTAATCAGAAATCTTAATTGTCCTTAAAACTAGGAAAAAAGTCAAAGAAGGCATAATGGATTTGCACTAAATTGCCCTTTTTCATGTTTTGAATGAAAACTAACCAAAGAGAGAAAACTATGTTCCAGTTCTCTTCTGTCCTATTTACTCAAGCACGGTGGAGAGAATCTTGCTTTCTCGTATATTCTTACGAGTGTTTATATTCTCTTCTATCTATTTCTCTCAATCCAAACGAAATTTGTTCTACACCAGAGATCTAATAGTTTTAGTCTTGATTTAATGGCTTGATTAGGGGGGGATCATCAGGAATCTCAGAAGAAATTTACACAGAGGAAGGGAAGTACCTTAACTTGCAGATGGCTTTGAAGACATGGTCAAAATGGTTGGAGAACAATGTCAATAGAAGAAGGACTAAATTGTTCTTTACAAGTCTTTCACCTTCTCATAGAGAGTACATCACTATCTGTTACCTTTAAATTTTTGTGGCTTTTAACAACCCTTACCTATGTTGTATTTTTGCCAAAATCTCATTTGAGGCTCTTTAAAACTAATTGTTTCACTTAAGGCCATCAATTTTTATAGCGGTTTCAATTTAGGCTAAATATGACTGTTAAAAGACTCCAATAATTGTTCTCAACTGAATTTAGTCAGCTTCAGTTGTCTTCAACTAAAATCGATGTAAAAATCAAAAGCCTTAAGTGAAACAATTCATTTTAGAGGGCCCGAAATGAAAATTTTAGGGAAATACAAGGTAGTGAAAGGTTTTCTAGCTTATTTCTTTCATGGTGTACTTTTGGTTATGCGTTTTGAATCCTAAGACCGCTTCACAATGGAACATCTTATAGCTAGTTTAAGCAAAGACATTAGTACCTATTTCTAAGCATAACTTGGTTTTGGTATGTAAATCCACATATCAAATGGTGCACTTTGTACCTGTCCAAGGTTGATTAAAATTGTTATTTTAGGGTCTCTTAAGAAAGACTCGTTATGGTGTTCATAAGTGAGTTTGCGTTTTAGACATTTTATTATATTGGACTCCATGCTTGATCTAATATAACTCTCACAATAGATTTCAAGCCAAATCAACACGATGCTATTTTTCATGAAAATCGATTACAAAATGCAAATTGGAGATGATCCTATTTTTCGCATTTCCAAACATGCATGTAGGTCCTATTTGGGCTTCTGTCATAGTAGAATTCTCACCTCTTCATCAATGATAGACTAGAATTTTGATATTAATTTTTTTTCTAAAACCTCACCTAATGTTGTTGACAGTGGTCCAGATTGGGGAAAGGATGGTGGTGAGAATTGCTATGGGGAAACAGAGCCGATATGGAATGAGAGCGATTGGAAACGAAGTTGTTCAAATCGAGCAATAATGAGAATAGTAAAGACAACAATTGATGATCTGAAGTCAAAAGGTGTGCAGGTGCAAATTCTAAACATAACGCATATATCGGAGTATAGAAAAGAGGCTCACCCTTCTGTGTATAGGAGGCAATTCGTACCCCTAACTAAAGAGCAATTATCAAATCCAAAGAGTTATTCAGATTGTGTACATTGGTGTCTTCCTGGAGTCCCAGATGTTTGGAATGAAATCCTCTATGCCTACCTTGTTCATTATTTATGAAATTTGAATTGCAAACACATTCATGATTATAAAGCTAATTATTCTATGTGTAAGAGAGAGACTAGGTGAGGATGGAAAATATTTAATTAAAAGAATTTGTTGTTTATTTTGAAGCCATCATTTTTGGAACATAATCAGATGTAACAACCCTATTTGGGTACATTCTTCCAAAATTCATTGCAGAGGATTTTTATAGTTGAAAAATAAGGTAGCTTTTTCAATGTGTTACTCATTCGACTTATAAAGTGTCAAAAAAAATAAACGCCCTTAGATGGAGTTGATAGATTTTAGAGATTTATTCCTCGAGTTTGTTATTTCGACTCTCTTGTTAATTAGGCAATGTGTGTGGGCTTTTTAGCCACACAATTTCAAGAGATCAGTTCTTAGGGTGCAACTCGGGCAGGCCAACCCGTGGTCAGCCCAAGTTCAGCCCGAAAATTATCGGGCTTAGGCCGCGGTACTGTCACCATGGGCGGGCTTGGGCAGACAAATGCAAGCCTGAATTGAATTCGGACCGTGCTTGGGCAGAATTTTGCTAACCCGTGGAACCCGAGCCCGAGCCGAATTCTATTTATGTATTATTTTTTATATTATATTATAGTATTTTTTAGTGATAATAATATACTATTAGATATTATTCTAGCACTAAATTAATAGATGAATGTTTGTTCTCAAATCTAACAAAAAAAAAATAGATTTGATACTCTACATATTGTTGTTTACATACTAAAAATTGGATTGCACCAAAAAAAAATTGCAATTCGGGCTCGGGTTGTAGTACTAAGTCACAAACCGGGCTGGGGTTGACAAGTTTGGATTTATGTCGGGCTCGGACTTGGGCTTGGGCAGACTGCTTGAATTTGAGCTCGAGCCTGAGCAGAGCCAAAACCCTTTAGGTCCCGCCCGAATTGCACCCCTATTTCTTATAGCACTAATCACTGTCTACTCTAGTTTTTTTTTTAAGAGCATCTGCATTGTTCCTGTTAAAGTTGAAGCTATTAAAAAATATTGTCATGAGTCATCAAAGTGTAATGGAATGTGTAAAAATTATTACATAGGATTGTGGAGAAATTATTCAGTGAGCCCATCACACCACGTCAGCATGATGACTTGGTGTGACCTCTCAATCTTAACCACACATATACCCCCTACTTCTAGGGGATCATGCCATGTGGTTATCAAAATTAAAAAAAAAAAAAAAAAAAAAAAAACTACCCACATGTCATAACCTCCTAGTGTTAGTGGCCACATGGCACCTTTTTATTAGGGAGGTCACACCATATCATCACGCTGACGTGGCGTGACGGGCTCACTGAATAACTTCTCAGGATTGTGGGGCCAAGTCCATTCAATGTATAGGGTTTATATTTATAATAGGTGGAAAGTGATGCCTAAAGTTTAATGGTAGCCTTTAATGGCTGGCTCCATTGAGATGCTCACTTACACCACCAGATAAGTCACCACTTAATTGCCCAAGTGGCAGTCATGACTAGCATGTGGGTTTTTACCACCAACAATTCGGATGCTCTTTACAGAGTCAGAACTCTTTTATTGTCTCTAAGGGGATCACACATATATGGATTTGGAAAAAAATCACTTTTTGACTCATCAAACGTGAGGGGTGAAAGCAGATTTGAAGATTGAGAATCCACTCACTAAAATAAGAAATTTTAAAAACTATCTCGAATGGGAACCATTTGTGGAGAAAGTGTTCACTGGGACTAGCTAGTCAAAATCTCTATTTTGCTGGCTAAATTTGAAGAGCCAATTTATTTATCCAATATGACCAAAAATAAAATAAAAAAATTTGACTAACTAAAAATAGAGAAGTGAAGATTCTAAACAAAATAACTAGTAGTGATTGAAATGCTAGACAACCACCAAAAAAATGAAAAAAAATTTGGACCCTTGGATGGCACATATTAAAGGTCCAAAAGGTCTCAAGTGCATAATTAATTCACCGTTCATTGATCTTTAAATCTTGACCCTCAGAGTCAAAATTTTGATTGGAAAAACATTTTATCTCATTAAATCTTGACCCTCTGTAAATCTCTACTTCTTAAATTAGAGGTTAGTGACAATTAGCAGAGGGGAGAAGACACACTAATCATGTGCCAATTGGGCCTTTTGCCCAAACTAGCTGAAAAGCAAGACAAGTAGTTTTGGGTCATGGGCTAAATAAGCCCCAAAAATGAAACTTACTCTGGACTTATTAGAGGCCCAAAATAAAATCACATAACGGCTGATGAAGCACCACTACCAAGGCTCCATTTGGCAAGAACTTTTACGGTATGTAAGAGCAACTCCAACCACATTACCCATAATCAATTTTTAGCTATTTTGGGGAACCAAAGTGCATTTTTTGAGCTCCAATGGATTCCCCAAATGGTTCTCCATTTTGGAGAACCCTTTTTTGGTTCTCCACATTTGAGGAGAGAGAGTGTGAATATGGGTAATTACCCATAAGTAAAATAATGAAAAATAATACATATCATATTCATTAAGGAGAGAGAGTGCATTCAAATTTTCAATTTTTGTATAAAAATTAATATAATAATTCATACCTCCCTATAATGGAGAACAAGATTGGAGTTGGGGGCTTAAAACTGATTAGCTAAAATAACTTTTTAGCTATTTTGGCTAAAAATTAGAGAATTTTTAGGTAATGTGGTTGGAGATGCTCTAAGGGACTATGAAATTCAAAAGCTAAGGACATGTAAGTTGGCATTTTCATCTTTTTATGTTCAGTGTTCAGATTTCTAAATTCTGACTACGGAAAATTGTTTCTTTTCCTTTCTTTTTTTATACAAACAAAAATTAAAAATTGAAAACCACTTCCGCTCCTATCGTTTTGATGTAAAATATTTTTCAGAAATTACTTTCACCTTATAATTAGTACATAAAAATATTTTTCGGAAAACATTTTACATCAAATCAATCGGAGCATTCTTCTTTCTTATCTCTTTTTCGTTATCTAGCCCAATATCATTCTCATTTTCAAAAAGAGAAAACTGAAAACAATTACCAAACATGTGTTTCAGTTTCTATTTTCAGAAAAATCGAAAGAAAAACTATTACCAATCACGTTTTCAATTTTTATTTTGGTAGAAAATGAAAATAAAAACTAAAATCCGCAGCATTGCAAATAGTATCTTTGATAATTGATAGCAAAATAATAAGGGTTTTTTTTTTTTTTGGGGCAATGTAATCAATCATAAGGGGAAAAACTGTTGCCAAACAGTCCCCCAGAGTACCTTGTACTTGTACGTTATGTACTACGGAGTACCTTATTCTACTACCAAAATTAAAAGATATTTTTCTTCTGAACATGCATTCTAAACCGTTAAATTCGTTGAATATATAAATACAGATTGCGATTTATGGTTCTTAGGAAATTCTCAGAATCTAATCTCTCTCTCTCTCTCTCTCTCTCTAAGAATTCAAGCATGGCGGGTGGCCTCTCGCAGCACCTGTTCTTCATTCACTCTCTCCATCAAAACCACCGTTGCCTTTGCTATTCAACCTTACCACCATCCAATTCCAAAACTTCAATAATGTTTCAAAACCCTAACTGCTCAGTTCGTGTACGCTCAGTCCCCAAATCAACTCCTCGCAAAACCCCTACCACTCCAATTGAACTTGAAGCATCGTCCCAAAATCCCAAACCTCCAATATCAAATAAACTGATCGACAGCCCCGACCCGAGCTCAAATTCTGGTTCATCGCATTTCAATTCATTTTCTCGTTTTCTTCGTCGATTTAGGTACACATTAGTCACAATTTATATTTTGGGGGTTCAATACTGTGAATAAAAGCTTAATTTACGTTTGATTTAAAGTTTTGAATTTGAATTTTTAGGGTTTTTTTTTTTTTTTTTTAAATTGACAGACAAAGGATAAAGTTTGATGAGCTTGGAATGGACATTGTGCCTATTGCATTGCCTGCTGCATTGGCCCTTGCCGCTGATCCAATTGCTTCTCTTGTTGATACCGCATTTGTTGGTCATTTGGGTACACTCAATTTGATTGATTTTTAATGGATGTTATCGATTTACTGTGATTGAAATTTGGGAAAACTTGAGTTTTAATGTCTTACTATATTAGCTTATTGGTTGGAAACTGTACACTGTTCGATCAGATGTATGAATTGTTGGCTACATGTGATAATTAATATCTTAGAATTGTTGATGTTATGTTGAAACATTTGGTTTTATGGATTGAATATTTTCATCAAACGGGTGGAAACTTTGTGGTGAATTCTGAAATTTTGTTCACTTTGTTATTTCTATGGGTTGCGTAATATTCTGGTTAGTGGCTTTCCCATTTCGTTGTTGTACAGGGTCTGTTGAATTGGCAGCTGTTGGGGTGTCAGTTTCTGTTTTTAATTTGGTGTCAAAATTGTTTAATGTTCCTTTGCTCAACATTACAACATCCTTTGTTGCTGAAGAACAAGCTCTAGTAACCAAGGACGGTGACAGATATATTCCAACTGGCCAGGGTACTTATTGTACTTATAGATATCAACAATTTTTCCAATATGAATTTTATTCAGATAATTGTCTTCTGCATTTATCTGAGGTAAGGTTTTGGTTGCATTGCTGTTTGTTGAGATTATGTGGCTGACCAACAAAGGAAGAAACTCCTTCCTTCGGTTTCGACTTCTTTAGCACTGGCTGCTGGCATTGGCATTGCAGAAGCTGTAGCACTCTTTGTTGGTTCGGGTTTCTTGATGAACACCATGGGTATACCTGTTGTACGTCCTACTTAGCTAATCATTGATTTCATGCTTACGAGAGACTTTATTTCATTTAATTCCACGTTTTTGTCACAGCATGACATTGTGCATTTAATAAGTTCTGTTGATAACTACCGAAGGGAAAGAAGAAATACATTTCGGTTATTGCCGAAACGCCTCATGGTTGGTTTTTTGTGTTTCTTTACGAAGGATTACTTTTAATTTTACAAGAGAGAGAGGTTTCAGCTTTTCCGGTCGCCTACTTAACTATTTTGTTCTTTCTTTGGCCCGCATATATTGTTAACTCCTAATGGATCACAACACAAGATCTTCTTAGCCTTCCCTTAAATGCAGCATAACACTTTGTACGAATGCCATTTCTTGACCTCTCAACATTTTGTTCACACAACACAACCCCTAGCGTTTATAGTCATTATTAACTTTAATTGCTTTGCAGGATTCACCGATGCGCTTACCTGCTCAGCAATTTCTTGCTCTAAGGGCCTTTGGTGCTCCACCAATTGTAATAGCACTTGCTGCACAAGGCACTTTTCGTGGA
Source organism: Hydrangea macrophylla (assembly GCA_033977485.1). Lineage (NCBI taxonomy): Eukaryota > Viridiplantae > Streptophyta > Magnoliopsida > Cornales > Hydrangeaceae > Hydrangea > Hydrangea macrophylla. The sequence goes on from CM066999.1 coordinate 113,153,197, forward strand.
TTTAAGGATACAAAGACACCTCTCTACGCAGTTGGCAAGTATTATAGTTCAATTCGCAACCATGATTTCCTTTATATTGTCCCCGTCATCATTGCAAGTCATTATCCGGACTGATGTCAACACTCAGTTGTCAAACTTTACAAATTATTTGTTAGAATATATTGGTAGTTTATATGCTTAGTGCTTGTCTGGGAAGGCAAAGAAACGGTTGTATGGTTCATAGAAGAACTAGTTCTATGAATTCAAGTGTTTGGTGAATGTTCATTTCCTGCACATGAATCCATGCCCAATATAAAATTTGTCTAAAAACTGGTTCTTCGTCAAACATGACCCTTAGTGTCAGATGAAAATCCAGTCATTGAGGTACTCTATGGGATGTGATTCTTTTGGCCAAATCTAATTGACTGCACAATAGTAATCATAATAATCATCCACAAAGTGTCAAATTTGTCGAAGACTTTCTTTGTTGTCTATATAATGTTAGTTGTGAGCGGTCCACAAATGCACCAACTTACTTGTAAGCAGCATGATAAGTCATCAAGTGGTTACACAGCTCTATCTCTCACTTAAAGTTTCACAAGCCAATAGCATTCATATGTTACACTTGATTGCTTAACAAGCCAAGTTTGTGCGACAGTGCAATGGCTAATTTAGGCTCTAAATGGCTGTAGTTTCTTACTATACAGTATACATCAATAGATCCTTTCATGGATAAATGTGTACTTTGAATATAAAGCCAGTGAGTTTTCACACGGGATGTTTTATAGACTTGTAACTTCTTGTGACCAATACTAGGAGAATTAGGTCTTAACTAGACTGTATTTCACATAAGGCTATGGGCTTGGTAAGGGATCTCGAAGTTAGGCCAAGAGAAGCTTGAAAAGTTTGATCTTCAGATTGATCCGGCTTTACTTATTTCACTGGGCTGTTGGATCCAGAAAGTTATTTCAGTGCACCGGAAATCTGAAATGCTAGAAGTAGCTAGATGAAGTACTCAATGGTACAGAAGAAAATGAACTAGTTGATTTCTAGTAAAGATAGAAACAAGTTAAATAAGATCCAAATTGACTTAGGTTATTTGCAGATTTTTAAGGGATATATTGAAGTTACTAGTTCAGTCTATAATGGAATTGATTTCTGGATTGCAGGGGCTGGCAACTTGCTTAATGCAATATTGGACCCAATTTTGATATTTCTCTTTGGTCTTGGCATCGGTGGTGCTGCAATTTCTACGGTGATATCTGAGTACGTCAACGATGTGGTAAAACCAACACGTATAAATGTGCTGCACATGATCTTCCTTGAAACTGTATGAATTGCAGTAGTTCATTCTTCTTATGTGTTTTCTCTTGTCATCATTCTCGACAGATATTTGATCGCTTTTATCCTTCTGTGGAAGTTAAATGACGAAGTATTACTTATTTCTCCTAATATTGATGGAAGAAGAGTTGCTCGATATTTAAAATCTGGTATGTGTATTGAAACCTAAGTTAATATGAGGCGCCAATTGATGATTGACTTGCACTCTTTTCCTATACTGCAAGTGTTTTTTTTTGGGGGGCAATTAGCAACTAATCCAAATTAAGGAAAGTATAGTGGTTTAGGTATAATTAGTAAAAATATTTGGGAGTAGGTACACTCCTTGGTGTTTTGACAAATCTACCCCAATATTGGTCTACACAAGAGAGTTTCACCCCCTGCATCTCCGGCGACCTCGTCTGACCTCCGGCGACCACTACCATCACCTCGCCTGATCTCCGATGACCTCGCCTGAGCTCCGGGGACCTCGCCTGAGCTCCGACGACCACCATCACGACCTTAAGCCTCCACCAACCACCACCACCTCACCTTACTTCCAACGACCGCCATCATGACCTAAGCCTCCACCAACCACCACCACCTCACCTGATTGACCTCATTCACAACCAAAACACCAAATCAACATACAATGATCAGAAAACAACTTTCTAAAGTTAATTTCTTATACCACCGAAAAAACTTGTGAAATTAATAAAAAAAAAATAAAAAAAATTGTGAAATTTATCAATAAAAAGTTGTGAAATTTCACAGAGTTCGTGAAATTTCATGAAACCATCACAGCCATACCAAACCATTACTGATCACCACCACGACCTCACCTGACGATCTCTTCACAACCAAACTACCACATCAATATGAAATGATCACAAAACAAGTTTTTGAAATTTAATTTCTCATACCAGCAACGAAAAAGTTGTGAAATTTTTAAAAGAAAAAAAAGTTGTGAAATTCACAAAGATTGTGAAATTTCATAAAAAAATGTTCTACCAAACATTGCAAGAACTTTTTACAAATTTGAGCATTCATATCAATCTGTAACTTATTTTTTGCATAAAATCTATATGTTTACAGCCTACTCAACGAGATCTATCAAACAACTACTATTGTTGATATCAAACTCGAGGAAAAAATGTTGAGAAAGTTACCGACTTTTTTTTGATAAATTTCATAAAAAAAATGTGTTAAAAAATAAATTAAAAAAGAAGAAGAAGAAGAAGAAGAAGAAGATGGTAGATCGGTGCACTGGTGGCCGGATCTGCTCGTGAAAATGTTCGCTTTGGTGGCGGTGAGTGATGGTGCCGCTGGCTCGGAGATGGTGGTGGTTGGTTCAGAGATGGTGGTGGTTGGCTCGCGAGATGGTGGTGGTTGGCTCGCGAGATGGTAGTAGTTGACTCGGAGATGGCGGTGTTTGGCTCGCGATGGCAATGGTGTGCGACAGCGATGGTGCACAATGGTGGTGGTGATAGCGACCGACAACGATGGTGGTGTTGGCTGGCGATCATCGCGATCGATGGCAATGGTGATCTGATCGTATTTTCTCTCTCTCTCACTCTCTCTCTCTCTCTCTCTCTCTCTCTCTCTCTCTCTCTCTCTAACTGGAAATGAATGAAAGGGGTACATTAGTCATAGCTAGAACTAATTGAGTTATCCCCAACAACTTCCACCAAACGTGTCCTTGTCCCCAAAAAAAAATTTCTTGTGTCTTATAACCAAATAATCCTCCTAATTTGGTATTTATTACCAATTTTCTATTTTTTTTTTAATGATTTGTAAAAAGGTGTGGACTCACATATATTTGCGACTGTCACTGTTTGAGAAGTCAGTTGCAAATATTATTACGCAAACTCTTTAAATTGACTGATAAGTGTCTGATCAATGTGGAAAGAAAAATCACAAAACGTTAAAAACATGAAAACACCTGCCTGTGGAAAAGACTGATGCGTAATATGTGCTATAAGAGTGGAAATGCATTCAAAACCAATCCGATGACAAGTTTTGCAGTTTGATACTGAACCACCTTAAATAGTTGTTCACCAACGTGAACATTCAGAACAAACGATAATGTCTTTTTTCTTCGAATCTATAATTCAGTAGTGACACGAGGGTAAATACTACTTCAAATTGCCATACCATAATCTGCTTGAAGTCCCAAATTACAGGTGGTCTTCTAATTGGTAGGACTATAGCGGTGCTTCTGACCATGACATTAGCTACATCTTTGGCTGCAAGGGAAGGCCCGATATCTATGGCTGGTCATCAGATCTGCTTACAAATATGGTTGGCAGTATCTTTGCTTACTGATGCTTTAGCCCTTGCAGGCCAGGTAACCAGTTCGTTTCTAACTTTCTATGCATTGTGTTCTTTCACAAACACACGTTGAATTCCTGAGATTTGAATGGTCAAAAGGTCACAAGCAACCCTGCCATCCTCACAATTTATTTACTAAAGAGCATAACGATTTCGCATCCTGGCTGATATCAGCAACTAAGAATCCTTGTCACGATATACATACTCAAACACGACTGTAGTGTTTGAGAAGAATTGTGTCATAAAACAAGGAAGCACAGATTCTTCTAAAAGCTGGAAGAATCCACATTGGATGTGCACCCAGAGCGGGTGGGGCCGGGTTCGCAGCAGTCAGGTGTTTTTTGGAGACGTGATTCTTCCGGATTTATCTGGGGTGCGGCTCTGGTGCAGCGTGGAGTCTTCTCAGGTGTGGCAGGGTACTTTTTGTTAAAAAAAAATATATATTTTTTAAACGGGTTCTCTAGCATATGTTTAGTTTTTATTTAAGAACGCTAGGAGTTGTACTACACTTCAGAAGGCTAGTGTTCCTTACATATCCTTTATGCTTGTTATTCACCTGCTAATTACATATAAAAAAAATAACAATGTAATTGTAGAATAATTTATATAGTTATATGAAAGTTTATTTGCCTCATATTTTATTCAAGTACCCTCGCACTCGCATCCAAGATTTTTGGACAATTGACGAATTTCCCTCACCTGCACCAGTGCTTCATAGATTAGAAGTAAGTAATTTTCTGTTCAAGGCTTCAAGCTGATCTTAACCCTACTTATATATTTCCAATAACCGATGGGCGCTAACTAACTATATCTGTTCTTTGGCTCGTCTTCATTCATGCATACAAGCATATGATGTATGGTTGACTGTGACTTTAAAATTCATTGATTCTGTTGATATTACTTTCAAAGGCTCTTCTTGCCGGTGATTACTCCCAAGGAAATTATAGCCAAGCACGCCAAGTGCTTTATAGAGTTTTACAGGTAACTCTATCCCACCAACTCCATGTTATCACCACTTTGAGTTGATTTCAAATTTTCTGTGACATAACGCTTATAACTGAGATCGTGGTTATTATTTTCATTTGTAAACAAATTAGATTGGTCTAGGGACCGGAGTTGGCTTGGCTGTTTTGTTGTTTGTTGGGTTTGGAGCGCTCTCAAGCTTATTTACTACAGATGCAGAAGTTCTTGAAATTGCAGAGTCTGGTATCTTGGTAAGAAACTACTCATTTCAAACGTTGTGCCTTATGAATAAGCTAAGAAGGATCACCAGTGAAATACGGTGTCCTTTTTGTATGCCCTTGTAAATGAGTAAGGGATTGGATAGGTTTAAAATCGTCAACTCCAATTATAGACTAAGTTGTGTTAGTTCTGTAAAGCAATCTTCTAGCTGGTTGCATCGAATTTTTTAGCCCACTCCTAGGGTGGACTACTGTTCTGATATTTGAACTTGTTTCATACTTTCAGTGGCTTTTCTGTCTTGAATCTTGATCACCTTAAATAAGTTCACCAATATTTATGTTGTCATATTCGCACGTGACTGCCTAGTTGGTACATCACTTGTACTTTACCAAGATTTGCGAACTGTAACGATTAAACAGTTCTATGCAAAAGTTCTAAAGACTGGTATACATTGTTGAGCCCATTCTTTAAGCTTAAGCTTTTGGAGCAAGGTGACTGAGTGACTCGACAGAGTATCGGAGCCCTTGTTTGTGGGAGATCTTTGATTCAAGTCTCCGTCCCTGTTATGGGTTGCATAATGCACTTTGTTGTTTGTCTTCACTAGGATGGGGTTTCGTTTGTCACACGAGCGAGATGGGTCGCACATGAGAGAGGGTGTTAGAGCTTGAAATACATTGTTTGACACAGTCTCTAATAGCTTAATCTTTGATCAATCAATTGGTGATTTGACAGTTTTATTCTCATCATGTGTCACAAGGGCTAGACTTGCACTGAACTATATAGTCCATGATTCAATATGTGTATTACATTGCGGATTTTTGTTATCCAAGCTAAGGGGTGTGGAATAGTTGATGGCCACGCTACCTCTAACGGAATATGTGAAATCAACTTTTTTTGCAGTTTGTTGCTGGATCTCAGCCAATGAATGCTATTGCTTTTGTTATTGATGGGCTCTACTATGGGGTTTCAGACTTTGGATACGCTGCATACTCCATGGTGGCTCTTTTTCCCACCTTTAAGATATTTTATTTTCATTGGATTCATCTTTTTCTCAGATCTTACTTTTTGATGAGTAGGTGCTGGTTGGTCTGATTTCTTCAATTTTCTTACTTGCGGCTGCTCCTGTATTTGGTCTTGCTGGAATCTGGTCAGGCTTGTTTCTCTTCATGACTTTGCGCGTTGTGGCTGGAGTGTGGAGGTAATTGACTTCTATTTTTCCTTGTCTTTTTCTCATATTGAACAATAGGACGTATGTACCATTTCAACGGTATTGAGTTGATGGTGTTGTAGTTATAAAAATGTTATCTACGAATACATTAGGTTGCACCTTTCAATGATCACATATGTTGCACACGATACATACATAACGACAAGGCAGGTGTAAAAAAAAAAAGGTAGGATACGGACATGGCGAATAAAAGTTTCAAAAAAAAAACCATTACTTATCTCCTGTTTTTTATATAAAGAACTTTTAACTAAAAAATTTAAAAACATTTTTAAAGGAGTCAAACATATCATGTCCATGGTCATGTTCGGCCGTGTCGCTTGTGTGTCCCCTGCGCATCCCATGTGTATAAATATTTAATACGGTTTTCACATATCCTACATGTGTTGATGTGCGTGTTGTGTCCGACAAATTGACGTGTCCGTGCAACATAGATGTCACTCACTCTTTAATAGAACATGTTCATAGAGTTTCAACAGGGATGGTGTCTAGTGATATTCTCTGTTCGTATTCCTTTGTAGAGATTTAGATGGTCTGTTTACTAAAATTTAGTTTCGATTGTAGTTACTGCCGCCTTTGGCAATTCAAACGACATTTGTTCATAGTTCTCCATTATTCTCTGATAAATGCGCATATAAATTCAGGTTAGGAACAAAAGGAGGACCATGGAAATTGCTTTGGTCCAAGACACAGCACGAAAGCGTATGATATGTACACTAATTATTTCCCATGTTAGCACAATACGGATGTGCAAACACGGATAACTTGAGAAGCTATCCAAATATCTACTCGTATAGGGCAACTGACTTGCATTAATGCCTGCACCAGAAAGTCAATTTTTCGGAAGCCAAATGGTTCCATTGGGCTAGCCAACTGCTTCAGTTTACTGGTCCATACAGATTCCTATAGACAAAAGTGGTGGTTGATGTACTTAATGGCACAACAGAAGGTATTTTAATGGTTGGCAAGATGGCTTCTCCTAAAACAGTTCTGCCCCCAGCCAATTTTTTCATTTATATCACCTAAAAATGTAAAGCATGTATACTTTTGTACCTAGTTCCTTTGTAGTTAAATCAGTTGAGACAATGGTTTTTAAACCATGTACAATGTAGATTGACATTGCATACAGAAGTGATATAAGGGCATACAGACAAATGACATTAATCTATTTTTAAATGGCTTTATTTGTTACGATGGTCAAAAAAAACCTTTTACCACACAAACCACTGCATTAATATCACTCTTATGAAATTCGGGATATCTCGAATTTACGAATTCTAGCATTACTCTTGAAAATATAAATAAACGAACTACTCTGGAAAAATAAAATAAAACAATTGTAATAACAAGGGCCCACCGGTGACTTGTGCCTCAAAGCTATTTCATAGGTATTACCCCAGCTTATAATGCTTAGTTTCTCAATTTTGATTCTTAGCAAAAAAAAAAGTCTATCAATTTTGAAACCCAAATTTTGTTTATGTTGTGGCATTAGCCAAGTATAACACATACCATGTTACAAATATTAAAACATCTACAAATCCAATTTAAAATTCAAATCCAAAAAGCATAACATTACCCATATGCCAATTGAGCCAACTCAAAAGGAATTTGTTAGGAATACCGAGGAATCTTTTCTTTTTCTTTTTTTATTTGCAAAGGAGTAATGCTATGCTTTTCAATTTTTTTTTCTTAAAAAGTGTTTTCCAACAAATGTGATAAGAACAGAGAATATCACTAGACACCCGCATTCCAAAATCATTTGATTCAATACTGTTTAATACTTCGAAACCAGCATAAAAATGTCAGAGCACTCTCTCGCAAATTCACTTCGAAACCAGCATTCCAAAATCGTCCTATAGCTTAGATTTCATCTTTCATTTCTTAGTTTTAATCTAGGTTTCTTAGTCTTTGTTTCTTCCTTTCCAATTTCTCAAGTGTTTGTAATCTTGTTACATCAATGAGAATTGAATTTCATCAACCTTCTATGCTTCAATATTGTTTGAGAACTTTTGGCAAATTTAATTCTTATTTACTGTACACAATTGTTTGATTTAAAGTTAGTCTTATTCATTATCACAAGAATTACAAATTCACACACACACACACTGAATCCTGATGGATTCTGGCACGCCCAAACACCAAATACAACTTGCTGTAAACAAGTTCATAGTTAAATGATCTATATATCAACAATTCCAAGTACAACTTACAGAAAAATAACATTTTTTCTAAGGATCTTAATAAAGATGTTGAATTTCCATATTCAATATCTACAAATTGTTAAATCAATTCAAATATAGTACATGATTTAGGCAAACAATGCCATTATTGTATTTCTAACAAAATTTAATGAATAAAATAAATTGATAAAAATGGCTACCAATTACCCCCCAAATCGTCCTCGAAAACGCCCAATCGGAACCCTCAGACACGTGATGCAACACCAGGTGCGGCGGAGACGGCGGCGTTAGAGGCGGCGCCGGCGAGGAAAGAGATGAATCCGGTGGAAGAACCATGTTCTTGTTCGTCAACGAACAGATCATCCGAAGCCCTAAAAGCTCCATGAGCACAAACAATGGCGAATCCGATCATGAAACCGGAGATCAGAACCGATCCAACACTGGTGAGAAAGATCACGACGATGCTCGATATGATAAGGATACCTAGAGTTTCGATTTCGGAGAAGGTGCGTCCGAAGACGACGAGAGGCGGATCGGAGGGGCGGAAGAGGTAGAGGAAGAGCCAGGCGGCGAGGAGGGCGAGGAGGAGGAAGAGAGAGAGTGGATTGGAGAGGAGAGAGAGAGCGAGGACGGCGGCGATGAGAGAGAGGTAATTGACTCGGAAGTAGGTGTAGTTCTTGCGTATACGGACGGCAGCGTCGGTGAATGAGTCCGGCTTCGAGAATGCGGTCCGGTCGGCGAACTCCGGCCAGGGGCGGCGCTGGGAGAGGCCGTTGCGGACGGTGTTTGTGATGTGGATGATGAGTGCGCGGGTGGCCGCAGTGGTAACCGGTGCTTGGGATTGGACGGCGCCGTCGTAGGCGGTGGTTTGGGGGTTGGAGATTGGGAGGATCGGCGGGGATGGGGACGCCATTGATTGGTGTTGTTTGAATGTTCACGGAGAAACGCGTTATACGAGTAGTTGGAAAATTATAGATATTCAAATGCTATATATATATATACTAGTAATTACCCGTGCCCGTGGGCACGGAGTAAAAAAATGTAAATAAAAAATTTATTAGTATTTGCCAGTGGACACTGGGCAAACAAAAATGTAATTGAAGAATTTCTATTAAAGCATCTTAAAGCAATACAAAAATCCCACGAACCTCAATGTACTGAATTACTTATCAAGCAGTAACCTAGAACTTTCTTCATATATTGATCAAGCACAGAATAAAAGAGCTCTTAGCCCTTCTGTCAGTATCTTTAGGCTAAGCACCTATCTTAAAGAACGACCTAAAATAATCTACAATGAGTTAAATTTGACCATCCACTGCATAATATAGCAAGAGAAAATAATAAATTTCAATATTGCTTTAGTCAACAACTTCCTAATGATCAATCGGGGCAGTCTAGAACATGGCAGATGCTACTCAAGATTAAGAAAATATCAACTCATATCTTCCTGTATAGAAAGCACAAAAAAAAAGGTGAAACTTTTACATGAAAGGCAAAAGTAAAATATTTCCTCTGACTCTCACAGTTGATTTCTTTGTATATATAACTTGACTCGTATTGGGTATCTTCGCATCAAGATCAACACAGCTGAGGTGACAGGAATTTAGCCCAATGGTCAGGAATCATGGGCGTGAGCTGGTTATCAAAGCAAAAAGTCACTCTCTTATTCACAATTCCAGAAACGACTAAATCAAATGCCAAGCCAAAACTAATGAACAAAAGGTTAAAGATTGATATTAAACAGAAAGTATCCTCATTGAGGACAACATCAAATTCAATTGTATGATAGCATAAACATGGTCATTAATTACCCAAAATTCAGCTGTCTTTGACAACTAACATGTTTGTTCAGATTGCTGCTTGTCCTCCATGAATTATCTTTATCCTCTTAAATCTCAATATGCAAAACAGAAAATGGAATCACCTGTCTTTGGGTGTGTCCCAATCTTTACTCATTGATTACTCAAACTTTACATGCATTTACCCAAATTTCCAACTCATGTAGGACATTCCTGTTAGAAAAAACATCATGCTATCTTTTTCGAATTCCAATATTTGCAATCAGGAGATCAAATTTATCATTTAATATCTAGTAAGCAATCCTATGTTTTAGAACCCAAAAAAAATAGCCTCAATTTAAATTGCAACACAAAATAGGATCCATGAAATGCACGAAAAATTCAAAGACCTACCTCAAGCCGATGAGCCATCAAAGGAAATTTCTATTTTTTTGTTTTTTTGTTTTTTCTTCTTCTCTAGCAGTCAATGCAAATGGGTTGTCATCAAAATGGAATAAAACAGTAACTTTAAATCCTTGGTGTAGACTGTAGAGCCTCAAAATAATAAATTTAAATCCTTTAAAACAACTCCAGCTCTCTCTCTCTCTTCTCTCTCCCTTATGTAAGTCTCTCTCTGGGCTATAATTGTGAGTTGGTTCCAAAAAATTAAGGGGGTTGGTGTAGAGCCTTTTTTGGGTTTTTTTTTTTTTTTTTTTTTCCTTCATCTAAATTCGTTCGTTTTGGTAATGAAGCTCCATAGCATTGGTTTTATGGTAATCCAAAACATCAACTCCAAAATTATTAAGGGAAGGAAAGAGAATTGCAAAATTATGCTAAATCCATTGAAGGAAAAGGTTACAAAGAGATGAGAAAAACCACCTAGATGTAGGAAAACAGCCCAACATGTCTCAGTGAGAGTACCTAAGACAACTTCCAATGAAAATGATAAGTTGACTGAAAAGCAAAAATGTAACAGCTCAATCCATCCAATAATAGATTTAGCATAAAAAAATCAAACATGGAAAAATAGCTCAATCCATACAACAATACATTAAGCTCAAGAAATGAAGAGAAAACTTATAAGATGAAGTTTCTCTCAAAATAAGCAAAAATCCATGAACCCATTACCTTATCAACTGAAGAACCCAAATTATGTTAATGAGGTCAAAGCCAGAAATATGAAAATGAATTATGCTAGTTATTGGTAAGATGAATTCAAAAGCAAAAGAAAAATATAGGAAAAGAAATTGAACTAAGAGGACAAAATCCACATATTTATCATTTCCTACCTAAACCTTTTTCTGTAAACGTTCACAGACCTGATTAGGGGTTGATTGGGGCTGATTTGAACACAATGTTCTCAAGAGCAAGAACACATTAGCAGTTGCTTTTGCTTTCTTATGAGAATCAAACATTAAGTGAAAGGGTAGTGGGCCAAAGGTTTTCCTTTCTTACGTGAAAGTGAAAGGGTTGACAACACATTAGCACCGTGGCTTCCAAACCAACTTATGTCATTTGTGGTGTGGACGGAGAGAAAGGGTACTGGCCAAACTTCAAAAATTGAAGGGAAAAAAAAAACTCAAATACTCGAGAAACGTGAGTTAATGGGATTCAAAAGTTTTGTTTGAAGTTTCCAATAATTTACTTTTATTTAATTGCACTCTATCTTGGCCATAACTATAAAGAAATCTAATGTTTAGCAAAATGGGTCTTATTTTTAAAAAGGGGCTGGCTTTTTAACTCTTTAATTTAGAAAAGCCAAGGATTAGAGTCAAGGATTTTTTAAAACATGGTGGAAACCTTATTAAAAAAAAATCATGCTTGAGAAGTATCTATCTCACTATTTTCTTTTCTTTTCCTTGATGTTCTCAGCAACCAATTAGATGAAGAGAAAGGGTTCCGCACTATTTTCTTTTCTTTTCCTTGATGTTCTCAGCAACCTCATAAAAATCTTGAGGCCCATAGTGATTACTTGAGGCTGCAAAACTGCGAAGGAAAAAGAAAAAAAAAACCATGAGCTAAAAAAATCAATGAATCAAAAACCACAAAATGGTCATCTGCAAACTGAAGTTACCTACTTTAGTTCGAGCTCAACAAATGAAAAAAATAAAAAAAATAAAGCATAACAGAGGTAGAGAAATCAACAACTAATGATTTTATTTTTGACTTACCTCAGCTAGGGTTTTGGAGGCAAAGAGAGGCATTGAAAAGCTTCTAGATATTAAGCACGCCATGAAGTTCTTATTCTTCTTTGCTTTGCTGCTTCTGCAAGTGTACCTCCCCTTATACTACTAATGATTTCTATCAAATCGAAAAATGCAAAAGTAATCCAACAATCAACAAGCAAAATAGTTAGGGATTCAGAAAATTGGAGATGATAAATCTCTAGATAAGGAAAACGCAAGAGGCAACACACACCTTGGCTAACCTTGGATTAGCGAGAGGACAACGTAGAGATGATGGTCCAGAGGCGACGATGGTGTCTGGATGGAGAGTTTAGAGAGTAAAAAGAAGCGATAGAAAGGAGATAGAGAGAGTGCGCAGACAGAGAGTGTTAGGGTGAAAATCTGAGAGAGAGGGTTGGTGTTTAGAGAGAGAGAGAGAGAGAGAGAGAGAGAGAGAGGGGCAGTAACTGAGAGAGAGTTTGGGATTGATTTAAAATTCAAAATGGGGAAGTGATGGGAGCACGTGGAGAGGAGGACGGCTGAGACCGTTAGATCTAAATCGGACGGCTGAAAGTGTCCCAAATTAGTGGACGGCTATGATGTTATTTGTCAGATAGAGATGAATTTAGGACTCTTGGATCAATTTGTTTGTCCATAAAGTCCTTTGTGGGTTATTATATAGATATATATCTATATAAAGCTGTGTGTAGGGGTGTCAGACTCACAGTCACAGAAGGGAGAAGTTTTTGTGTACCCTCAAGGTAGCGCCTATGTGGTGCCCCACACCCAATGAGATAGCGTCACACAGGATTGTTAGGCCATTTAAATTTTTTGTTGTAGGTTCCATTGTTCGTGTGGCGCGCTACTATTGGGTACGGGGTACCAAGTGACATGCCTCGTGGTACCTTAAGGGTACCCAAAAATTTCTCCACAGAAGGGCCAATAGGCCCAACCCGCCCCGTCCCAACTCGTCAATTGGCGTAACTCGTATTTATTTTATTGGGTATGAGTCGGGATCGATTTCCATTTATTCTTGCCACAAGTTGTCTCGTAATCTAGCTCACTTAACCCATCAATTCACTTGTCAACTCATCCACCCCACAAATCTAACTCGTCTCACAGTCCACCCCATCCCCGCCTCGTCAACCCGCAAGCTAGCTCACCTAAACTTGCAAACCCGTTCAACTCGCCTATATATATATATAACATAGAGAGAGTCTTGAAAAGAAAAGAACATATTTCTATTTAAACTAAAACTATTTATTTTATAAAAATAAAAATTAAAAAAATTTCAAATATTTTAGATCAACTCGTGAGCCAATTCGCCAACCAACTCGCGAATTAATCGCCCCGCCCCACCTCGTAAACCCACAAATTAGTAGGCTGGATCCAGTTACCGTATTTTCCTTATCGATTCAACTCGCCCCGCCCCGTCTCTCTCGCTGACCTGCCCTGTGACTCGCCAAAATTCATCCAACCCTTCAAGGTGGCGGGACGAGCCGCCCTCGTTTGACACCTCTATCTGTGTGTTATAAACTTACAGGGACTAGGAGCCACATGTTTTTTTATTATAGGGGACTACTAGGGCCTGTTTGGGAATATGCATATCAATAATGCTAGGGGCATAAATAAGTTTCACAAACACTTACAAGCACACTCTATCTCTCTTCTGGGTGGCAGTGAGGTCCACTGAAATTATCCGGACCCACGGTGCCACCGAAGAGAGAGATAGAGCGTGTTTGTAAGTGTTTGTGAAACTTGTTTGTGCCCCAAATATTACTCTATACACATTACGATACAATCTAAAATGCATTTTGTCAAAGTGAGGTGGGCTTTGGATTACAATCCTATTGAGAGATGGCGTCGGTCCAAATCCCATAGGCCACAACCCAATTGCCTCCCTAACTTACTTTGTGCATGTATTTGTGGGGTCTGTGCACTTATGCGATTTGATTTCTGTCCTACTTCGATAAAATGATGTCGTTAAACCCGCGAAATATGACAATGAATCTTGATATCAGAGGATAAGTGACAGAATTTATCCTAAAGAAAGAAGGGGAAAAAAAAAAGAGTATCACTTAAGCGTAATCTCCAACTGGGTCTGAATAACTTTGTTGTTTGGATTGGCTCCAAACATCTGAACAAAGAAAGGAGCCATGTTTACTTTTGTTCGATTGAAAAAAGGAAATGTTTGACATACACATTTTTTTGATATACTATGCTTTAAACACATGTATCTTGTGCTATTTGAATTTTTCACACTTTTCTGTGCACCACTTACACAGCACAGAATACATGCATTTTAAAACTAGGTGTCAAAAAAATGTGTGCATGTAACACTACTCATTAAAAAAATAAGAAACCATTAAAGGATTGTTTGGAGATACACAAAGTACCAAATTCAGTGCCCTCTTATTTCTATCTATTCTTTTGAAAATTTGCATCGTACTAGTTTGATAAAGATTCAATTTTATGAGTGATTGGTTAGAGTATGGCCGCTCAGATGCCTTATATCAAACACTTGAATTTGTAACAATAACTCAACTGTGCAACAAAGATCCGTTTTACACATTTTCAAACACCATCTTTATATATATATATATATATATATCAGTCAGGCTCTAAAGAGGGCGCCCTCTCTTTATTAAAGAGAGGGCCTCTGTTTTGGCCGTTGGATTGTGTTTTCATTAATGTCAGTTTTGTCATTTTACAGTTTTTAAATACAATCTGACGGCCAAAACAGAAGCCCTCTCTTTAATAAAGAGAGGTGGCCCTCTTTAGAGAATCTTTGATATATATATATGCAATTTTTTTCCTTAGGAAAAACACATGGATGCAAGCTAATTGATTGTTTGGAAAGACACATTCATGTGTTTAAGAATCATTGAAAAAAAAAGGAAAGAAAAGGGAAACATAGCATTACTCGCCATAAAACGAGCGTAGTAATTCCTTTCAAAGGAAAACAACCTCACAATAATTCTAGCTAATTGGCTACTACTATCGCCAAAACAATAGTAACTATATGACAAACTGGGACTCGACACACATAGCCAGTTTGCTTCTGACAATAGCCAATATTGTCAAACCTAATTGTAATCAGAATTTGTTGGCCCCAAAAAGCAAGCCAAGTGATTGTTTACCCCAAAAAAAACAAAAAAGCTATCCCAAACACAATCTTAATCGAATGCAAATTTTTGTGAACAGTAGAAGTGCATTGAACCAAGGTAATCACTAATCAGCTAGTAAATAGGACTTCATTGTGGTCACAGGTAGCAATGTAACATATTGTCATCATTAGGAAAAGATACATAATACTTATCATCCAACCAAGTTCTACACAGTTTCGAATTTAAAAACAGAGACTAAAAAGATAATATCCTTCTAGAATTATCACAGTTGTAATACTGCAAAAGTATCTCACAAATGAAGTTGCTCCCTCACATATGGCAAATTCAAGACATCAAACCATCAAGAATTAGAAGGTAGATCCATTCCATCCAAAGTTGGACCCCTGTGAAAATATATTAAGCCATCAGTACCATAAAAAAAATGGCAGCAAATACAATAAAATGACTCCAAACGAAGACAAGGAACATAAAAAAGGAAAAGCATCATGCATAAACATATGGGTCAAATACACACCGGTACCTTGTATTTTTCTCAAAATTCCATTTTGAGCCCTCAATTTGAATCACCTAAGTCCTTTGATTTTTAGATCGATTTCAATTGAGGACAACTATTCTTAAGGGACATGACAATAGAGTGCTTTATATAATTACTCGTAATTGTCCTCACCTGAAATCGAGTTTAAAATCGGAGTATTTGACCCTGAAAACTTATAATAGAGAGCCTTAAATGAAATTTTGGAAAAAATAAAATTAAAAATAGAGGGTGTGTATTTGACCCTAAAGATTATGCTCATATTGGTGACATTATTGTTGCTGTGATCAAAGACGCAGTACCAAATATGCCCCTAGAAAGATCAGAAGTAAGAAATTCAAAGCTGTTAAAAGACTTTGTGCATGTTTATAACAGTAAAGACTTATTACATGATCTAGTACTGGTGTAAAGCATGAAGACACTGTGCATATTCTTGACTTTGATTCGCCTAAACAAACAGGAAGAATGCAATGAGAAGACACAGAGACACAAGTTCATGCAATGACTCATATCCGGAAAAACTAGTGAAGTTTGAGACATCTTGCCTTTGTGTCATAGAATTTTAGGAAGAATCGCGACTTGGGAACGGACAATTTGGTTTCAAGAATAGCAGCGATTGCAGCACTCAGCTTCTTGTTCACATCTGGGTTAAGGCCACCAATGGACACCAACTCACCATAGGCAGCGGGCTGCTCGGTCCCACCAAACGACATGGGTACTGATCCCTTCAGCACAATCATCACGTACTGCACAATAACAGACACAAAGTTGCTTACGGTTAAAAACAAGTATTTTGAAGCTAACAACACATGTACCTTTTAACTTTCTTTAAGGAAAACATTGAGAATAATAAGAAGGAAAAGAAATTATGGTCAAAGAAAATTAAAGCTTGTGAGTCACTTCATTTCCTCTTCTCTCGGGCACCAATTACATTTTGTTAACTTCAAATTTTAATGTAATTTAAGCATGGAGAAGAAAACAACGAAAACACTCTTCCTTCATGTTTTTCTCTCATATTTCTTTTCCTTCTCCAAATCTGCGAGAACCAAACGGAGCCTTAGTTTGCTAAGGAAAAAAAAGAAGAAGAAGAAGAAGAAGAAGAAGAAAAAAAAAAAAAAAAAAAAAAAGAAAAGAAAAAAAAAAGAAAGAAACAAAACCAATCAAAATTCAGACACCGTCTATTTGCAGTAGATTTCTAAGCCAGTGAAGTGGACCCCATCCCAAAGATTAAAATCCTTGTCCCAAAACCTAGAGGATGGTTTGTGCCCTTTGAGGTTGACTGGGAACTTGAAATTCCACTAAGCTTACAAGGAGTTAGAGATCACATGGAGCATCTCATTCATTTTTTTCTATTTTATTTCTCGGAGGTGGTGATTGGGTTTGGGTAAGCCAAGAGTGTATAACCGCAGCTCAAGGATGAAGAAAGTCTAAAAACTCCAGAAATAGCTCTTATCATAGGAAAAATAAGAACAGCAGCGAAGAAACGTAACCCAAGAACGGCACCTTTTGAACAAACTGAATGTTCATGCATGGAGAGAGAGTAGTAAGTAAATTTAACTTAAACTAGAATAAGTAACATGTCCAATGTGGATACTTAGATGGAAAGAAAATAATTTTCCAATCTACACAATATATCGTGCCAATAGGTTCACACATCTTCAAGGCCATCCAAATATTCAACCCACTCTGTGGACAAAAGAAACCCATCGAAAGTTCGCTTCCAAAGTCTTTATGGCAGGAACTAAGTAGCCAAAATGAGGCAAGCAGAACCGAACCACACTTTCAAGCATCACCCATGGGCCATGACCCAATTTTTTCAACCAAGATAGCCAAAGATTGACCCATTCATCAAATTTAAGAAGTTATTCAGTGAGCCCGTCACGCCACGTCAGCATACTGACGTGGTGTGATCATTTAATCTTAACCAACCACTTGCCTCTTATTTTAAAGGAGATCACGACAAGTTGTTAAGTGGAATTTCAAATTTCAAATATGATAACCACTTGTCATGATTCCCCTAGAAGGAGGGGGCAAGTGGATGGTTAAGATTAAATTATCACACCACGTCTGCATGCTGACGTGACGGACTCATTGAATAATTTCTCCAAATTTAAGGAGCAAAAAATGTAAACACCTTGCATAGAAATCAAGGTACGAAAGTATGAAGCAAAATTAATGGGCACCACTTCGTTCTCCAATGGTAAATTTAAACACTGAAACTTATGGTAACAGTGTAGTCCCTTCACAACCAATCATTTCAGCTCATTGAAACATCAGGGACATGTATGACCCGTGCAAGTTTACAACACCCAAAAAAAGCACACTTTCAACTTCTAATAGCAAATGATCGAAAATTTGATTGAGAAATTAAAATTACCCAATACAGCCAAAAACCAATCCATCCACCGCTATAAGATTATTTGCATTATAGTCATGGGTATTGAGAGCCCTATAAGCTTATTCGCATAATAGTTAAATGGATTTTGATAGCCATAGCCCCCCTTCGGAGGGGTGATCAAGCTCAGGAGAGTGGTTCTAAAATAATTTGACTTCAATCTGAATCATTGTTTGCTGAGAGAAACAAATGGAAATATAAACAACAGAAATTAAGATTCAGCAATTCATAAATGTCTAAGAAAGTATGGTACTCCAGCAACAAATGCCGTTGATATGCAAGTAAGAACACATGCAAGAGTAAATAACAAATGTGTGTGTGTGTGTTTGTATATATATATATATATATATAGAGAGAGAGAGAGAGAGAGAGATTTACGGCCTCAGGTTTGCCGAGGAGCTTAGCAACAGCGGAGGTGGCTTCGGAAAGGATGGAGGAGGTGTCAACGTCCTCCAGGCTGATGTTAGTCGATAGGTTCAGGCAAGGCATCTTCTCGGCGTTCTCTGAATCACTCTCAAATGGAAACCCTAAAAACTCTCTCTCCTTTCTCTCTCTTCACTACTCTCTCTCTCAATCTCACTGCTAATCCAATCTCTCTATCTCCCTCCTAGTCCTCGTGTTTTTTTTTTTTGGTTAATGCCGAAATTATCCTTAATTATAATAAATAAATTTTAAAAAAAAACCCTCTCTCTCTCTCCCTCTCTCTCTATACATATACACAGCATATATTATGGACCATGCATAATTGCATATAAACATACATACACACCATATGTATATACATATTTGTATATGTAAATAGCTATTGAGTGTATATATATATATATGTATATATAGATGTTTGTATACATTTTTGAGGTATGATTTTGATAATTTAGGTTTAGATCTTAGATTTTGGGAACAAATTAATTTGGGGTTTAAATCTTAAGAACAAATTAGTTTTTGAAATAACTTAATTTTGGATTTAAAACTTAGAAATAAGTCAGTTTTTGGAACAAATTGAAAAGGAGAGAGAGGGTGTAGTTTAGTAAAATGGTAAACAAATTAAGGGTAAAATAGTAAATTCATACTAGAGGGGAGGTCTATGTAATTTTGCAATATAGAGGGGAGGTCCATGTAATTTTGTCAAATCTCAGGATAGGGCTATGTAATTAACCCTTTTTTTTTTAATTTTGTAGGCCACATTTGGATGACTTGCAACGTTTGTCCTGCGACAAACCACAAGGGTAATGTGTTACATTCCAAACTACAGGGGATAAAGTGTCATAGAAGCAAACCACAGGGGGTAATGTGTTACATTCCACAATCCTTTTTTTTTTTTGTTCAATTTTTTAGGCCACGTTTGGATGCTCGCAACGTTTGCTCTGCAGGATTAACAAAAGGGATTAGGGGAGATTGGACTATCAATCCATTTTAATTGAAATAGCTCATTACTTTGGAGCGTTCATCCGAATCATCCAACATATGTCAAGACCATTTTAATTTCTAAATAAGTAATCCTTTATATGCCTTGCTACGTTTGTGTCGTGGACGATGTTTAGGAATTAGGAGTATTGCTTATACCCTTTATTATTAAGGGGGTTAATAATAGCATATTTTTTGTGATACTAATTAGTTTCTCATATAGGGAATTGTTTAGTTAAAGTGGCCAAAAAGAGCTAATTGGACTAATTTGTAACAAAAAAAACTTTGAGGGACTAAATTGTAACTCATCCAAAACATTAGAGACTAATTTGCCAAAAAGGGCTAATTGGACTAATTTGTCACCAAAAAAAAAAAAAAAAAAAAACAAAACAAAACAAACTTTGAGGGACTAAATTGTAACTCATCCAAAACATTAGAGACTAACTTGCCAAAAAGGGCTAATTGGACTAATTTGTCCAAAAAAAAAAAACTTTGAGGGATTAAATTGTAACTCATCCAAAATTTTAGAGACTAAGTTGCCACAATTGAAATTTTAGAATCTAAAGGGCCAAAACTTTGAAACTTGAGGGGGGTGAAAAGTGAAATTAACCCAGCAAAAAAAATCCTAATTTGCAATTTTTATGAACATCGAAACGCACCGTTTTAATTTTCCTCCTCCCTAAATTGCATGAACCAAACAGTCCCCCCTCTGTCCCGTCGTCAATCGTTATCTCTTTCTTCTTCCTTCTGGAGAGTGAACCGATTCGAAGCAGAACTGTCAATCGCAATGGAGCAACAAAGTTTGATTCTCTGCAGACAGTCCATCGCAACGGAGCTACAACTCCGAACCAAGTTCGAGCACGTCACCGAGCTCGACTCCACCAAACCCCTCTCTCTACATACTCTCTCTCTAGCAAGATCTCTCATCTTCAACCCTTCAACCTCAGAACCCACAATCTCATCAATCTTCGAAACCCTAGCTCACTCTCTCAACCCTACCCCCAACCCTCTCTCTCTCCTCCACACTCTCTCTCTCCTCTCCGACCTCGCCGTCCACCGCCCCCACCTCTCTCACGTCATCTTCACCGCCGTCCTCTCCTTCTCTCAGCTCTGCAACCACAATTCAACTCGTACCCTCACCGAAGCTCTCTCTCTCCTCATCTCAATTGCCGAGTCTGACGAAACCTTAATTCCTTCAATCAATGAGCTCAGCGAAGGTTTGTTCGTTTCTCTGGTCTTTCGTCCTTGTGTGGCCACTCGACATTGGTTGTTGTTGAATGCGGAGAGGTTCTTCGTTCGGCCGTCTTTGTTGCTTACGGTTTTGCTAGGTTTTACGAACGATCCGTATCCGTATGTGAGGGGAGTTTCTTTAGATGGATTGGTGAGTCTGGGAAAGTCTATAGTTGTTGTTGAGGACCATGATTTGGTTGGTGGATGTTATTGCCGTGCCGTTGAGCTGCTAAACGACATGGAAGGTTGCGTAAGGTCTGCTGCAGTTCGCGCGGTAAATTACTGATCGCCTGAGTAATTTGGAATTTGCTGTTGCGTTTATTATCTTATATATAGTACATTGTATTAATTCGCATTCTTTGCATTGAAAAATTGAATCTTTTGTATGTCTAGATTGTTTGTTGAGTCCTGGTGTTGTATATGACTGACTATATTGAGAACCAGAATCAAAGTATGATGTCTTTCATGGCATCACAAAATCCAATTTTGGAACGAACTTTGTGCTAAATGAATTGAGCCGAAATTTGATATGGAATGAACTTATCTGGAATGCTATGTTAAAGTCAAGGACTAGTACCTTATGTACTCTTTTGAAATGAACTTAATGATGGGTTTCACTTCTTGCTTCACAGATACTAGTTTTTAAGTGAAAAAAAAGTTCTCTTTTTTAACGTTTGCCATAACAGGTTTTTGGCAAAATCTACAACTACCTGTCGTCTGGCTACAACCTTCTTTGTGGTCCCGTCACTTTTACTTGTTTGTTTATGTCACTGTTCTATTTGCAATTTGGTGTTTCTACTAACTATTTGAGAAGTCCAAAGTTTATGTTTTGAATTATATTACATTGCACACAAGATGTGTACTGAAGGATTTGTACACTTCATTGGTGAAGGCAGGTTTCTGAGTGGGGACGATTGCATGTTGCGTTGAATCAAGACAAAAGTAAAGTAGACTGGTCAGATGCACTATTTGTCCAGGTATAGTCAAGGAGTATTACTCTTCACTTCAAATATTTAAGTGTCGGAGGATGTGTGTGGGGGTTGATTATGCCAATCAATATGGAGATGTTGTTTGATGGGAATAAAGAAAATTAAACCACTGAAATGCTTAGGCTTTTATGGCTCATTGATTTGTAACATGTTGATTCAACCATATTTGATAGAAGGCATTGATATGGGATTTCATTTTTCCTACGCATGATTTGCACATGATAAAGGTG
Organism: Hydrangea macrophylla; assembly: GCA_033977485.1. Lineage (NCBI taxonomy): Eukaryota > Viridiplantae > Streptophyta > Magnoliopsida > Cornales > Hydrangeaceae > Hydrangea > Hydrangea macrophylla. The sequence goes on from CM066999.1 coordinate 113,175,262, forward strand.
GATGAATTTATGAATTTTTGTGTCATGACAGGGAGACAGGAAGAAACTGTCCGTGATGCCTCATTACTGACTTAGAGCCTGTTTGGGATAGCTTTCTCGGGCCAACAATCACTTCAAGTGATTGTTTGAGAAACTGTGACCGTTTGGGTTAGTTTTTTAGAAAATCTAATTCCTTTCTAAAGTTTAAAAAAAAAAAAGAAAAAGAAAAAAAAAAAAAAAAGAATCTTTTTTAAAAGGCTCAGATTCGTAGCTTTTTTAAAATCTTTATTCCAAAAAGTGACTATTTTAGCCTGAACTGTATACTTACTGTATGCATGGCTCCACCCCCTTCGGTGCCATTTCAATTCAATACAATTACCTATAAAAAAAAAATTTAATAAATAAATAAAAGAAAAAGAAAAAGAAAAAGAAAAAAAAGAAAAGTGATTATTTTAAAGGCTGACCCAAATGGGCTCTTAAACACTAGACCAGGGTATCCTCCATAGGGTGCTAGACTTATGCTCTAAACATCTTGTGGAGTAGTGATTCTTAAAGTTGTCCTTTACTTTTAACCACCTCCCATTTTCCTCTGTCCTCCCCACTTATTTATTTCTTAAACAATAAACCATTGAAATGTTTCTTATCAAAATTAAAGGAAAGATTTAAATATGATTGTTTTCCATAGTATGATTGGCGAAATTTTGTCTAGGACAGCTTCAATGAAATCACCAGCCTCTGCCTGCAACAAGTACATAATAGGACGCCCTCTCCCTGTCATCTTGTCGCAATGTGAGCATCCGATTTTGCATTAATAATTTTTTCCTAAAATTTCTAGAATCCCAGCAGTAATATCTTTTGCATCATATATGCTTGCAGCTCTGTTCTATGGTAAGAGACATGAGTTTGGAGGTTAGGGTTGAAGCTTTTGATGCCCTGGGGAAGATAGGAATGGTTTCGGAGGATATTTTGTTGCAAACCGTATCTAAGAAGGTCATAGCTATCATGAAAGACAAGAAATATCCAGGGCAGTGCCTCACAAAACAGCGTGAATTACCAGCCTCTAGTGCTGCTGGAGCTTTTATACATGGGCTAGAGGATGAATTCTATGAGGTAATTTCTATGTACTGTTTTCTTCACTTTGAAACATATATCTTTCTGTGATGTATATATTCACTCTCATAGCCTGATGTACTTTCTTTAAATTGAGTAACAAATGGACTCTAAGTTTCTAACAGTGTATTATAACTGGGCCTGGGCCATGCATAGAGCCTTTATTTTAGATTGCACTAACCGTATTGCCCTTTTCTTTTCTTTTCTTTTCTTCTTCTTCTTTTTTTTTTTTTAAAATTATGAATATGGTTGTTCTTGTTAATATGAAGATACGAAGGTCTGCATGCCATTCGTTGCGTACACTCACCATCCATTCTTCCAAATTTGCTGGCGAAGCCTTGAATTTTCTAATGGATGTGCTGATTGATGATTCACTTGCTGTTCGGTTACAAGCTTTGGAGACAATGCATCATATGGCCGTATTTGACTGCCTGAAGGTGCAAGACACACACATGCATATGGTAAAAAATTCTGTCCATCTTACAATTCTTGATGGATCGAATTCACTGATTGTGGAAATGTTTTAAGTGCAAAGATGGATTATCCTCCGCGCCTACTCTTAGTGTCTCGGTTAAACATTTGGTGTATCTGTGCGTGGACTCTACACCTTATTTTAAAGCATAGGTACATTTCATTTGATATAAAGGAAGTTACTGTTAGAATATGGATCTACTTGTAGGAAATTTAATAAGTTTTGTTACTTTTGTAAGCATTGAATCCACGAGAAACTTTTTTGTGCCTTTGTCCAAAAGGCTTCCTTTCCCACCTCTGTTCCTGTTGATTCTTTGTCCTCTCTTCCTCTTCTGAGTGTACCTGTTTCATTTTTGGAGTTGTTCTTTAGTTTCTTTTGATGGAACAAAATTGTTACAATCAATATTTTGGAAAATATATTCAGTTCTATTTTTCTGCTCGATTTTTCACCCTGTGTGCATAATTTTGTAATATTCCCACTTATTTGATTTTGCAGTTTCTTGGCACTTTGGTCGACACCAGTGGCTCAATAAGATCTGCAGCGAGGAGAACACTTCGATCAATGAAGCTAAGTAACATGGCAATGTTTAAATTATCTGTTGAGGGCCTTCTAAAGAATTTGGAAATGCACCCCCAGGTCTGTATGCTTTTACCTGGCATTCTTGACAGATCATAAACCCCTTTCCATACAAATTATTCAAGTTTCTTCCTTGTAATTGGCGATTGTTAATTTTTTTTTTTCCTCTTCATCAAACATGTCAGGATGAAGCTGATGTGTTTTCTGTTTTATTTAACATTGGCCGAAGGCATGGGAACTTTGTTGTCAGCATTATCAACGAGGTGTCTGATGAGGTTGGTGTTGCTCCAGATATACTATCACAGGGTCAATTGGTTTGTCACTTTGAAGAAGACTGATTCTATAGTTTGTTCGTTTTACATTTTGGCCCAAGGGTTTAAATAAATTTTTGAAAATTTTGCTTTCTATAGTTTGTTGTTTTGATGCTCCACAACTGACATGATTATTTATGCTCCACCTTTGTACATGCTTCAGATAGAGCCTAGTTGTGAAGGCAAGTTGGTCTTTGACAGTGCGAGAGTAGCTGCACTGCTTGTACTGGCTGTTTCAGTTCCACTTTCGTGTGAACAGCGCATTTGCAGTATTCCGCCTACAATATTTTCTTATGCAGTTACAATGCTGGGGAGGATCTCTCATGCTTTGAATGATATTATGGACCAAAATACTCTTTTGGCTTATCTGTCACATTGCAGTAGATCCACAACTATTTCTGCTGCAGATTTCACCTTCAAAGAGAAAGAGCCATTCTTGCCTGTGACTGAAGGTCGTATCCCCACAAATACCGGTTCTGTGAGAACTAGTCCGGGGATGCACTTAGAGGACTATCAGTTTGAGAATCATGAGGTAACAGAGTCTGTGAAGCTTATCCTTGCAAAGATTAAAGATATATGGCAGCTGATACAACATGGATGCACAAGTGACGTTCAAAAGACTTTGAGGTCGGAATATTTTATTTCATTTCCTTGATAATTTTGACTCCACAGGGCTTGTGTTTCCTCCTTATTTGGGTGAGAACGGTATTTGAAGTGTCATAAAAGATCATTTCAGCCTGCTTTTAATTCCTCTTACATTCATGTCTCTGCTAATTTATTGTTGAGATAACACTAAATTGTTTTAGTTTTAAATTAAAGTAGTGATTCTCAACTTGGTGAACTCCCAACTTTTTTATTGGCATATGCCATATTGAAGACCGCGCCATATGACAAACCCACTTCAATACTCCTTACGTGAATTTATCAATCAATATACATGTTATTTATCCATATCATTCTTGTCATTCTGGATGTGTTGGAAGCCCATGCATTTTATGCCCCCTTCTAGCTGTTGCAACTACTACACAATGGGTTGCTCGCATTTGCACTTTTTGAACTGTTGTAAGTTTGTGGCACATGCAGAAGTTGGAAGGAAGAGTTGGTGACATATACTCTAGACTCACCTGCCAACGCATTAAGCTTTATCTTAAAATATCTGCGGGTCGTGAAACTGCTGTCAAAGACATGGATGTACTTCAAATCTCCAAGAAAGCCCCACCCTTATGGAATGGTAGAGGTGGGCGTTGTTCTGGCAAAATTAGACAGCACCCTTGGTGAAATGAGGTATAGGTTCATCGGTTTGAGTAAAGAAGAAGAATTGCATATCTTGGAGCTGATACTTCTAAGTTGTACACTGAGGTTGTCAAGTTCAGAGGGCTGCTTTGAAAGTGCTCTCGTGAAGAAGCTGTATTCTGTAATTTCACGTGTAGAATTTCTCCATAAAGAAGCATCGGTTGAACCTTCTAATTTTGTGATTGAACTCAAGAAATTGTTGTGTGATTTTGACCCCTCCGATGGGGCGTTCTATAGTCCCTTTTCTTTTCAGAAGTTAGTTGAATTTTTCTCCCTAGAACAGTTTGTATTCAGTGGGAAACTGGAGCACATAAAGGCCGAAGTGGATGTTCATGATAATGATTTTCAAAATCCATTTCCCTATATATCAGGACTTCCCGTTGGTATACCATTAGAGATATGTTTGTATAATATCTCAAGAGAGAATAAGTTGTGGCTGAGGATAACCTTGTATGAGGATTTGACTGAATTTATTTTCCTGGATTTGGACCAGTTCGAAGGCTCTGATAAAATCAGAAAATTCACATTTGTTGCGCCCTTTTACAAAACGCCAAAAGCAAGTGTTATCACGTTGAGGGTTTGCATAGGTATGGAATGCTCATCTGAGGATGTTAATTTATACAAAGGCTACGGAGGACCAAAGCGTGAGTTAACATATCTTTGCAAGGAAAAGCAAGTGTATCTTTCTATGGTGGTTAAAGAGTAAGATGGGTATCTTATTGATTGGGTGAAGAGGACTACATTAAAAGGATATGGCATGTGTTTTTACATGTTAAATGACGATCAATCATTTTATTGAATGGCATTAGACTCTGTTCTGTTTCAAGCATAGGAGAGAGAATGTGGTCGTCGAAGAAGATGAAGGAATCAGTTCCATCCCTCGTCAATTTGTGTTCATGACTGGTCTGCAGTAATTAATATTCCTCTGAAACACGTCAACTGGGCAAGGATAAGTCAGAACTTGGTGGTTGGACCAGATTCTGATGAGGGGTTAGACCAGAACTTGGTCACCAGAATGGGCGATATCAGATGGTAATTTTTCAGCCTTATCTTTCGTATATTGTTTCACCATATGCGCTCAAATTTGTTTTGGGGTGCCTCAGTTTTGGGATTTTGGAGTGTACAAGCCTCTTAAACTATGAATGAGATAAGCCTGATATCTATTTGGATTGGTTCTATTTTACACTTGCAGTTCCTATTTTGATACCTGTTTGATAAGTGATGACTTACTGTTTTCTTTTGTTGTTTTTTACTAGGATGGTGAAGAAGTTCCTGCGACAGACACACAAGGCTTGTGGTGCTTTTTAACTTATTTTGTAATTTGTATTGATATCACTATAGGAAGCATATGTTTCAATCCTGCTACGAGGCATTGGCCTCCCACATTGGTTGTTCTGGCTTGGGATCCGGATTGTGCTTCTGTCTACCTTTTCTTTACCTGTGCCTAGGACTTCCTGAGAAGTACCTTCTTATCTGTCGAGGGATACAATCTTCCTAAAATTCTTTTGCGGGTCTCACCTTCTCGGTGGTCTGGAGCTTAGAAGCAGGAATCTTTAAAATTGGTCACGCTCCCTGCCCCCGCCCCGCTCAAGAAGAAATATCTGAAACCTCGTATCGTTTAGCGCATTCCTGCTCCCGCCCCCGCTACCGCTCCCAACCCCGCCCCCTCTCCCGCTTCGTGCAACTTAGGACTGGAGTTCAGCTGATAGATCTGCTAATAACGAAGCAAGAGTTATCCCCTATTGGACCAAACAGAACCATAGGTACCAAAAGAATAGGAGTTGACTGTTGTTTTTCAACTTTTAAGTTATTTTCATTCCTTCCGAAATAATGTAATAATGTTGTTTGATTTCTCTAGACCTTGGAAAAAAATCCCAGAGACCAAGGCTCGAGGCTGTCTTTTAGATGTATAGATTTCATACATTTTTCTCTCTGCAAGGATTATTATCAGAGTTTCGGTTTAGACTCTGCCATGAGAATGTATATATGTGTAACTTCTACGGATTTTAATATTTTAATATTTTATGGATGTTCATGTTGATTTTTATTTTATCGTGGTCTTTGCACGCTAAAATATTTGGAAGGCAAAGGGCTCAACTTGTAACCTAATTGGTTTTTGATTGGCTCTCCTTGCGCACGTAGGCAAAATGCCAAACTACGTTAAATCTATGTGTTCTTCATCTTTCTCTTGTTCTTTGTTATTTGTTTCCTGTTCCAATAATTGCTTTACTGAGAAAACACAACTTATTTAGGCAACACTGAACTTAATGGTACCCATTAAACACAGGTGCAATGTGTAATTTTGTTGGGGATTTCCTTAAAAACTGGATACTTTTAGACCTTGAACCTATTACTACTACCTTCACGAATTGTTATTTCATCGGCAGCTTATCAAATTTGAAAATTGCTAGAAATTAACTGTACTGTACATTGCTTCCAGCTTTTAAAATTTGAACCAACTAGACAAAAGCAAAGGCTTGGAATTGGGTACATTTACTTAGCTCTTTTCTTACTGTTTTGAAGCGTTATTGGTCCATGTATACAAGTGTCTACATGACACATGTGGCACAAAGATGAACCAATACCATTCTAAAACAGGACAAAAAGTATCCAAAAAATGCAGTGAAGGGTTGTCCCTTGACATATCCAAGGATATCATAGTCAAAGGGAGGTAAACTGCAACAAAAAAGCTGATTAAACCTTGACCCATCCAATTTGACTCAGCCTAAGCGTAATTGGAATTTAGCTCTTCATCCAATAATCTTTTTCCTCAAAAATGGCTGGTGTAAACAACTCTTCTCAGTTCCTCCAGTCTATGAGTTTAGAGCTCTATATTTTCTAATCTTCCATCCTTTCACAAGACAATAGCTGAGCAAAAACACCTTTTCCCGGTGGCCATCGGGTTTATTACCTGCCAACCTCGTCCCTCTTCATATCGTTCAACCTGTCAAATTAATGTGGGAAAATTAGCCAATAATTGAAGCTTTTGCAGAACTTCAGACAACAATGGGTGGGGGTGGGTAGGAAATACATACGGTGTCTAGAATAATGTCTTCTCCAATTCTAACGCCTCCAACTACGTAAATAGATTCATTTAAAACAGCAGCAGCAAAATATCCCCTTGACTGATTCATTTGTTTTCCAGATATCCATGATCCAAGACGAGGGTCGAATACTTCAACACACGAAAGCGTTGCATTCCCATCATAACCACCAAGAGCATATCTGAAAAAGAATTTGTCCATCTTATAATACTCATCAAGTAAGCACGGATTCTTCTAAAAGGCTGAAGAATCCGTATTGGATGCGCACCCCACGTTCGCACTGGCATGGATTCTTCTCGGGTGTGGCAGGGTATTTGTTCTATTCTTTTTTTTTTTAAATGGTCTTTCGCATAATTTTCAAACTTTTGGGACAATTTAAGAGTGTTGGGAGTTGGATTACACATCAAAAGGTTAGGGTTGCTTATGTAGCCTTTGTGCTTGTTATTCATGTCTCAATTAGATACAAAAATCAAAACCATGAAGTTGTAGGATACTTCATATCACTACGTAAAAGTATTTTTTTTTATATGTATATATATATATATAAGTGCTCCCTGCACTCGCATCCTAGCTTTTTGGAAAATGGACGAATCCCCACACCCACCTCCCCACATCTACATCCCTGCACAGCATCGATGTTTCCTAGATTTTCATGAATGCACCTAGGTACAGTTAGAAACCATTTTTACCCGTTCCTTCCCCCTCTCTCTCTCCCTTTTTTTATTTTTATTTTTTTTCCAAAAACAAATTATCTGATGCATTTTTAATCAGTAGTAGCATGCAATTCCCAACTGCTTATCTCAGTAATTTTTGCAGCTGCCCTCATGTCAATGTCAACTGAAAACTATGTAACAGCTTTTCATCTCGAACTTTGGGGAATTTCTTTTGGCAATGTTTTGATAGATTTTTTAGGGAACCTAGCAGGAGTAAGAAAGAATTGGAACCTCTCCAATATGTGCTCTAGATGTATCAACATACAGCCACTTTTTTACCTAATAATGCACCTTAAAAAGAATGGGATTTCCTATCTAATTTAGTGCAAAATCCTAGACACTCCATGGGTGCCCAATACACAAGATCATCAATTGAATATAACAGCCGAGTGAAACAAATGATTGAATATATAAACGATCTTACAATTTTTCATTCAAAACCACCATTGAATGAGAGCCCCTCTTGGTATTCATACTCGCTATCCTGGTCCAGGAGTGTTCTCTGGGGTCAAATCTTTCAGCAGAGCTGAACAGTAGGATGAAAAAGAAATTACATCAGTAAAGACATGAAGAATATATATATATATATATATGCTAAGAGGAGCGATACTGTCACGACCCATCCCGCTAACGCGCGGAAACAGGACACATGGCACGCCATCAAGGCTTATCCAGTTCCATTAAAGTAAAATAGCAGCGGAAAATAATAAGTGAAAACCAATAAAATCAGAGTTATAAAAAATTTTGTTCATTGGAAAAACCTGGAGAAACAATTCAGTTTTGAAAACAGAGGTCCAGTCGACTGGATCGGGGATCCGGCCCACTGAAGACCAAAAGCAGAAGGTTTAAAACAGATTCCAGCCCGTCCAGTCAACTGTGACGGGGGCCTAAAATTTTCAGTCGACTGACTCCGTCCAGTCGACTGTGCTTTAAACAGAATAAAAAATCACATTTTCGTAAAAGGGTCCAGTCGACTGATCGGTGGGTCCAGTCGACTGAAATGTCACAATTAAAAAGCAGTAGCTAAAAATCTACAGTGGTCCTCCAGTCGACTGAAAAGCGGTCCAGTCGACTGATCTAACACTATTCACTTTCAGTGTCTATTGAACACAGGATCCAGTTAACTGAAATAGGGTCCAGTCGACTGATCCCCTGCTGGGCTACCCTGTTGTATTATTACTACGCATACTTCTCCAAAACCAAAACAACCACAACCACCACCACCACCACCACCACCACCACCACTACCACAGAATTTCAGCATATTAGAACATAGCTACAGATGTTCGAATACAAAATACAATACCACGAATCTAACCCACGGTTCTATTACAACATAATACAAAATCCCAAAACCTTATACGAGTTTAGGAAAAGGGACAAAAATGTAAACAAAAGTGGTTCCCGTCGTCTTATCGGCCTCACTCCTCACGCTTCTTCTTGTCTTTCTTCTTACCTGCAATGGAGTAAATCTCCACTGCTCAGCTATATGCTGAGTGCACAAGTTCTAGCATATGCAATATAAGATAAAACATGCTCTAATCTCACAATTCATACAAATAGTCCCTAGGGAGAAAAATGCGCCTTCACCCGGTAGCTGCAAGTCCAAGCCTTAAACCGCGATGTCAATGGCTAGTCCAAGCTTACAACCATTACATCCCCAAGTGCCCTGGCAAGTCCAAGCCTTAAACCATGCATAGTAGCCGTCGCTACTAAAATTCTCAAACATCGAGAAGCTTACTCCGGCATGAATTTGTATAAGACTCCCCTATGACCCACATAGACAACTCAACGTGCTCGCATAAAAGTAGACATGATTTTCACAATTAATCGCGTGCATAATTAACGGGCCTACTATTAACACATGAATTTTGCCCGGATCACAATTTCGTCGTCGAAATATAAAACATGTATTTCTCTATATTTCACAAGTTAGAACTTCATACCTCGTGCGATTCCTCTCAAACTTTGAAGGATGAACTAGAGGGCCAATTAAACGTAGAATCTCATATTTGAGGTGATTCCTACAAGTTTACAGGGGTTTTCCCCAAAAGTCTAGAAATTAGATTTTTACAAAAGTTTGCCAAATATGGCCCAATGACTATCAAAACGTGGGTCTTACCTCCACGAGTTCAAATCCCGAATTTGGAGAAAATCTGACAGACGAAGGGTCGCCGATCGTCGTCGCAAAGCTCGAGGGATCAAATCTCCTTTCTCTCTCCTCTCTCAAGATATTATATAACGTTTTGTGAGAAATGAATTCTCACCCCCCTCTATTTATAGACAAATTCTTCAGGAATCGCGTTTACGTCCCCATGAGTTTCTCAAACTTCTAATTAAGTCCTGAAACGTCGCACACGTCCATTTTATGACTTTACGAGTGAAAATTATCAATTTCAAAAGTTTTCGACTAAGTCTTGTTTGGGTCCAAAAATCACGTCCGAAAACTAAATTCTGTGGAATCTCCACACTACCTACCTTTTATATAACGTGACACTCACGTTCTCACCACAGTTCTCAAAATGATATAAAACAATATTAAAATTACCAGAAATTATACTTCATAGGTATAATTTACTATTCATCAAAATAGCAGATATCACAAATAACATTTAAATCATATAAATGTCATTTAATCAAGTCAATGCAATATGAAATTCCAAGTTCCCGTGTCCTCTCTGATACCTCACCGTTGACTCACAGTCAAACTCATCCAATTATTAATAACATTAATAATTTCACAAAATCTCAAGTTATGTAATTTAAACCATGAAATTGTGGAACGGGTGTGACAAATACCAGCAACAGAAAGGATTCGGGTATCTTTTTCATAACAATATGAACTGAATCAGGTTTAAATAAGACTATTTCATGTTTAGAAAACTACAATTAGTGTCTGTCCACCTCATAAATGAGCAAGTATTGCTAAGGCATACAAAATATATTTGGAGCACAACGCCCTTATAAAATTGATAACAAAATATACATACCTCCAAAATTCGAACATATACCAAAAAAATATGAGTATGGAGCAGTAAGTATACAATCAAGTGCAACTTTAGTACTCTTTTTAATTGGAAACAAAAGGTGTAGCTCAATCTTCTCCAAATACCTATGAAACACATGCACTATATTTTGGTTCAATTTTAGTGATACCACGTCTAGGACACAACATACACGCTTAGACACCTTCCGGGCACATGAAAACGCCCAGGACAGGTTAGGTATTTCTAATTTTATTTTATTTTTTTCAATCAGGGACCCAATTTTGTTCTCTTTCAAAATGCAATTCTTTTGATTATGCAGCGTTTCTATGCCTAGTTCTAGAGACGTGATGTGTAAAATTCAATTGATATATACAATACGCTTTTGAGTTGAAGCTGAAATTTAGGGTAAATTGCACTTTGCACCCCTAAAGTTTGGGGTGGTTTGGCTCTTCAGACCCTAAAGTTTCAAATGTGGCATTTTGATCCCTAAAGTTTGGAATGAGTTGCAATTTGGTCTCTCGAAGACTTTTTGCAACGAAACTTTTACTTTTAATGACAAAACTATTCGTCACTAAGGGGCTAATTGGACTTATTTGCTGCAGTTATAAAACTTTAGGGACCAAAATGACACATTTGAAACTTTAGGGTCGAAAGTGCCAAATCACCCAAATTTTAAGGGTGAAAAGTGCAATTTACCCATTTAATTTATTACCTAATGATGTTTTTCAACAATATTAATACATTATACGGAATAACAATGGCAGCAAGTATTCACAAAAAAAGGAATAGCTAGCAATTAATAGGTAGATAACAAGCAGGGGTTAGTGCATGATTAGTAAGAAAATTGGGTAGAAATAAGAGGAAGGCCGAGCGCCATATATTCGAGAGTTGAGCCTTCTCTAGCTATTACCACTAGATATGGCCAAGTGCACGTGATGCATGTACATGGTTAAACACAAGGACCAAAAAAAAGTGACTTGGTCGCTTGCCTCAAATAATCCTTTCCATCATGACCACCAACAGCATAGAGGACACCATTAAGCTCTGCTGCAGCAAGAGCAAACCGCTGGAAAGCATAAATGGGATGTTATTGTATAACCAACATTACATCTTAATAGATTAATAACTCAAAGAAAAAAATAAGACGAAGAAGAAGAAGAAAAAGAAAAAGAAGAAACAATGTGAACATATGGACTAGGAAAAATAATAAAAGACTTGTGAAAGGGACAATCAAGGACACAAAGGACCCAAATCCCTTGAGCTGAAGAACAGCTGTACACGTCCTTAAAAAAGCATATTGCTTTTTAGTTGTTATAACTTGGATGTCCTAACAACAATGGACCGGTGTCATTCCTTCTATTATTATCGTTCCACTGTTTTCATCTTGTATCTTAATTTTTTTTTTGTTCCTTACCATTATCATGTGCATCAATCTTGAATAATGCTATGCTTCCCAAATTTGTATCCCAAAATGAGGTTCCGAGCACATGTGGCAGTGGTCCAGTTAATTTTCATTGGAATATGTTGAAGTGGTCCCACCATTATTGAAGGTGGCTCCGCTGCTACATGTATTGGGAACCATATTTGGGATACCAAATTTGGGAAGCATAGCATTACTCATTAATAGGATTTAAATATAATAATCAAATCCGCAAGAAATACAAAATATCAGCTCTTCAAAATTTCCAATGAAATTCTACATTATGAAGATTAAGAACATAGTATCTCCGTCTTGATTTGGTTTTAAGAGGATATATGCTAGCATGAAGAACTGCTAAGGAATGAGGCAACCAAGAAGCCTTGCAACTCATTCTGCAACTGCTTCAAATTTTGTAGACCAACAAAAAAATCCAGACATTGGGATTTAGAGCCTGTTTGGGACAGCTTTTTCAGGGCAAGTGATTACTGAAAGATCTATGACCATTTGGAACAGCTTTTTAAAAAATCTGATTAAAGGTTAAAAACAGCTATTTCAAAAAGCTCCACTCCGTAGCTTCTTAAAAATGATCTTATTCCCAAAAGTGTAACACAAATGGGCTCTTAATACACATGTGGCTTATTTAGTGGTCGGCCTTCCTACGAGGATGCCTCCTTGGTCGAACAGCCATTTCACTACTAAGGGTGCAGAAAGCAGAAAAATTTGCATGAAAAAAAAAAAAATTACCAAAGGTAAGAGTTGCAGAGTCACCTTTTGTAACATCGGTTGTGTAGGAATCCAGCGTCCAACAGCTACATCATACATTTCAACATCCGGGAAGCACCCATTCCAATTCGTACCACCAATTGCAAAGATTTTGTTATTTAGAGTAGCACCGGCTAAACTCCCTTTTTTCTCATTCAGAGGAGGACGTGAAGTCCACTGATTATTAGCTGGGTTGTACGAGTCAACTACACAGAAATAAAAAGGCAAAGGTAGTGATAAAATAGAATTTAGTAACCAAGAAAAAAAGGGCTTACAATCTAATACCTGTGTCATACCACCAAGGATTGTCTCCGCCACCACATACGTAAAGTTCGCCGTTTAGCTTTGCAACAGATGCATAAAGACGAACGGAGTACATTGGTTTAAGAGACTTTATCACATCATGTGAAGGTGAGTAGCAATCCAATGTTGATAAATATGATACACCATCATATCCTCCCACAAGAAGTATCGACGCATCAGGATCCTGATGCATGGAAGGATTCCACATGGACTCCAACATCAAACACCGAGCTTTCAGCTGCTGAATTTCTATCTCTGCAGCAACCTGAAATGCCAGTGTAAAATTTTCATTAAGACTACAAGAAATGATAGATATGCAATACTAGGTTAATTTGCAGTGACATAGCGTGTACAAACTTGCATTATGCAGAGAATAAGGCAGCAGCAAAGCAAAGGTTGAAACTTCAAACCCAATGGTGCAAGCATAAAAACAAAAATCATGTTTTAAATTTTAATTGAGATCCAATAAGAAATATAACGGATAAAGGATGTACAGAATGAAGAAGAGTAATAGATTATGAGAATGAAGTACATCAAATCTCACTAAGTTTAAAAGCTCGAGTATTAGAACAATACTACTTTCTGTACAATGAAATTTAGGCCTTTGATCTACAACTCATTTGACAATAATTTATCCACATAAAGCTTTTATCACAGTTAAGTTACAGTGCTCAATCTTACTACCGAATCATCATGGACTCCTACTGGAAGAAGCCATTTCAAGGAGATAAGCATGTAACCTTTATTCCAAAGTCTACTGTTAATCCCATTAAAAGCAATCAATAAACACCAAAAAAAAAATCAGATTGTGATATAAAATCTTCATATGTATCAAAACCCTCAGTTGATATATATATATATATAGCAAATATAAATTAAAAAAATTAGTAAGCAAGCCTTGAATATGCTAAGTACATAGCCAAGACAAACACAAGCTTCAAGGAGCAAAGCATGTGTAATGATAGGCATATGTGGCTTGGGCTTCAATACATGTTTCTGAGCATTTGCTTCAAGTCAAGTCTCCCGTCAAGGCTCAAAAGGTCTTCTAAAACAATTTTGCAAGGCAACAACGTCGAGAATTTTTTCAGGTCTCCAACAATATGACAACCATTTGAAATATGACCCGATAACAAGCAAATAAAAATGCATTCATATGATTCCATACATGGAAATCATGCCAACAGAAAAAGACTTGAAAATACGTATGATACATACATTGACTAGAACCCATATGAGGCATAAAGAAAAAAAAAATTAAAGTCAGTGTTTGTTGGTAGCGGTTCTAAAACTCTTTCCTACTAGTTCACAACACCACTTATATATCCCCAACTTTCTTCCTCGCGACAATGAAAATTACCACGGAAATTGCTTCTTTCTTTGAAACTGCAAAAATAGAGCGAAAATTTTTGCAAAAAGTGTAACTTTTTAATGTGAATATGACTAGTGGGGATCATTAACGGAGACATGTAAACTTAAAAATCTATGGAATGACATGAAATACCAGTTTCTGCTCCAAACAACCCATCTTTTGATAGTGTTCCGTTTTAGAAGCCTTTAGCTCCTGCATTTCTTTAACCAACTGCTACATAAGAGAACATAAGTAAATTAAACCAAGTATAACAGAGAAGGCAGTAATTGGAAATTGGATCGAGTTGAAGAATTAACGTTATTAAAGTACCTGAGGTATTATGGAGCGAAAATCTCCAACAGCTCTATCTTCTACATTACCCACAAAAGGTGAGTCTGAGCATTCATGATTAAGAGCCAATTCTTCTAGTTTCATACATATAAGGTCGTTCTCGTCTTTCTCCACCACCTGCTCACCTAAACAACCTTCCGAAGGTTGTTTGTTGCCATACAGAGCATCATCTGAAGAACCTGAATTTTCATTTGACTTCAAGGAATGAGAAAAATCAGCCTCTAAACTTCTTGGCTTAAAACCTTCATTTTCTTCTGTCCTGTCAGCTAAGGGTAGTTCTTGTGATACTATTCTCCATTTTGTAGTACTTTGTGGTGCAGAGGAACTCAATGCTACTGATGATAGTGAAGACAATAACATACTTGTTTGGGCATGGTTCAGTTCAAACGAGAAATGGTTCCTATAGTAGTAGTTATCTAGGATTATTGGCTTAAACTCACATTCAGGCAGAGGTCGGCACTGCCACCGAACACGAATCTGAACCTGAGCATAGAAGAGGCAAATCGTCATCACCGAAGCATTACATTGATCATATCCATCTAATAGCCCATTTGGGATGCACTTTTGGGGGCTAAACTGTGACCGTTTGTATCAGATTTTTCGCAGCTTTTTTAAAAAAATCCAATTCATTTTTATAACCCAAATGAGCTCTAAACCAGGAAAAGGCCACATCTAATACCTGAGCAGGATAAGGTGTTATCCCTGAACCATCAGTGGTCCAGCCACATGGGTTGATATTCAGTTGGCCAGAGCTTGCAGCTTCAAAGATGCCATGAAGTTTCCTATCACTGTAGTTGAATAAAAACAGCGGCAGACCTGGATCAATGTTCTTTACATACAAAAAGTGTTGTTCTGGTAAGCCTGTTACAATTATGAAACATGCTACTGAGTTCTTGGAGCCAGAAGCAGGAAAGAAACAAAGAAATTGCAGCTTTCCACCCAAAAAATACAAGCTTATTTAGTACAGAATGTCCTGTCCTAAGTGATTCTGCATCCTTGGATTTGGGATTTTGGGTATGTTTGGAACGACAAATTTGGAACGGTATTCGCCAATATAATTGCATTATCCTCTTGATTATTACTACCTTATTTACAAAAAAAAAATATGCATTCAAAAGGATTTGGAAAAAAGATAGATGTATTATTTACATTATCTAGTTTATATAGAATTACAAGGGTAATGAAAGAAAGGAAATAGAATAACAGCATTAAAGAAAAATATCCACGGTCAACATGACCAAAAATAACATAAATCAAATCTGGAAATATTCGCTTAATTTCAACACTCCTCCTCAAGCTGGGGCGAAGATATTGACGAGTCTCAGCTTGCCAAGAGATGAATGAAGAAGCGTTGGACCAATAGACTTGGTAAACATATCAGCGGTTTGATCGGATGAGGGAACAAAGCTCGGAATAATAACACCAGATCGAACTTTCTCACGAATGAAGTGAATATCAACCTCAACATGTTTAGTCCTTTCATGAAGAACAGAGTCAGACGATAACATAATAGCAGACTTATTATCACAAAACAAGGTAGATGAGCCCGCTACTGGAAAACCCAACTCACTTAGAAGAGATCGAAGCCAGAGAAGCTCACATGTGCCCTGAGCCACAGCACGGTACTCAGCTTCAGCAGAAGAATGCGAGACAACAGTTTGCTTCTTACTTTTCCAAGATATAAGATGACTGCCACGGAAAGTACAAAAACCAGAGGTAGAACGCCTGTCATCCCTAGAGCCTGCATAATCTGCATCTATAAAGCAGGAGAGACCTGACTGTGCTCCAGCTGTAAAGAAAAGCCCAAGACCAGGACAAGTCTTGAGGTACTGAAGGATATGGTAAACTGCATCCAGATGAGACGTACGCAGTGAATGCATAAATTGGCTCACAACACTAACAGCAAAGGTAAGATCTGGTCTTGTGTTCGTCAGATAGATAAGACGACCCACAAGACGCCGATACACTGAAGGGTTTCGTAATAACTCTCCCAACTCTGCAGTTAACTTAAGGTTTGGGTCCATAGGAGAAGAGGCAGGTCTACACCCAAGCATATCTGTGTCCTGGAGAAGATCAAGAGAATACTTTCTCTGGGATAACGAGATACCTTGGCGAGACCTAGCAACCTCAATACCAAGAAAATAACGAAGAGGGCCCAAATCCTTAACATCAAACGACGTACTTAGATCACGCTTTACTTGGGCAATAACAGATGCATCATCACCAGTGATAATAATATCGTCACATATACAGAGATAATAATACACCTCCCTAGAGGCTGGCGACGAATAAAACACGTGTGATCTGAATGGCAGCGAATAAACACCATACTAAGAATCACATCAAAAACCGATTAAACAATGCACTTAGAGACTGCTTCAAGCCATAGAGAGACTTTCGGAGACGGCACACTTTCCCAGAACACTCCCCCTGAGGCCGAAATCCCGGTGGAGGATCCATATAAATCGTCTCAGTCAAATCACCATTTAGAAACGCATTTTTAACATCAAGCTGATGAAGCGGCCAAGAAAAATAAGCAACCAGCGAAATAAGAAGTCGAACAGTGGTTAACTTAGCTACAGGAGTAAAGGTGGCACCAAAATCCTTACCAGGGACCTGAGTAAATCTCTTGGCAACCAAACGAGCCTTATATCGATCAATAGACCCATCTGCCAAATATTTCAGGCTAAACACTCATTTACAACCAACCATGCGCTCACCCGTTAGAAAAGCAACAAGTTCTTATGTCTGATTGCCTTGAAGAGCATCCATTTCTGCTTTCATGGCAGCCACCCACTTAGGATCCTGGAGAGCCTCATGAACAGAACGAGGAATAGAGACCGAGTCTACTTGCCTAAGAAATGATTGATAAGAGTTAAACAGACACTGATAAGAAACATACTGGGAAATAGGATGGTTAGAACTATTAGCCATAAGATATCGAGCGGGGGGCCGACGGGCACGGGTAGGATATCGGGGAGAAGCAATATCAGAAGTAACAACAGAAGGTAAGGGAGGATGAGAGATACCTGAATCCGGAGAAGACGTTGGCAGGGGAGCAGAGGGGTGAGGACGGCGGGAGTAAACTTGTGATGGATCACTAGTGATAACAGGAGGCAAACAGACACCAGGGGAGTCAAGACCGGAGTCAAGAATAGGAATAGCTCTGATACCAAAAAAGCTAACTTCTTGTTCAAACAAGTAACAGTGGTTGCAACAATAAACCCAAATCTTGAAGGGTTCGAGCCACCATAATATACTCCACCGGCTCAAAGGGCTAGCCGTGGCTGGACAAGGCCCGAATGGGGCTGGCCTAGGGATGGACAGGGCCTGAAAGAACTCACCCTGGGCTGCACAGGGCTGAACTAGGGTTGGACAGTGCCCGAAGGGGTTGGCTGAGGGGTAGTGGAGTTGGCGTAAGGAGGGTCGTCGGACGGAAGCTTCAAACTGAAAGCAAAGCGAGGTCCGACGGGCGACAGGTCGTCACCCGCCGAAGGTGGAAGCGAGGAAAATATACCAAAATCGAATTTGGCTCTGATACCAAAAAGGATTTGGAAAAAAAGATAGATGTATTATTTACATTATCTAGTTTATATAGAATTACAAGGGTAATGAAAGAAAGGAAATAGAATAACAGTATTAAAGAAAAATATCCACGGTCAAATCTAGAAATATTATCTTAATTTCAACACATTCTAATAAAAAATTTATTTTTGAACGAAAACAAGTCTTGCTTGCTTCTTCTTTTTAAGTTGGAGATGGTGTTTTGCACATGAGAACATGAGTTGGTTGATGGAACTTCATGCTCCTCAACTTCTATAGCAAATAACTCTCACTTTACAATGTTTTTATCTCCATCTCTACCCCTCGTTCGTTTTTCTTCTATCTATCTATCTATCTATCTATCTATCTATCTATCTATCTACACACACACACACACACACACAGAGAGAGAACATCAATATTGATGCATGTACTACAAAAAAAAAAAAAGACACTGTAGGTAATGGTTGACAACTCACATAGTTTGACCATCACATGTCACCAATGACTCCAACTGTATCAATATCGCCACCAATTATGGGTTCCACCTATATGATCACCATGGGTCTAGTCCAAGACTGTGCACGTTTACCCACCTCAGAAGCCCACCTCGGAGGAACCTACTCTGAAGCCCACTCTAGAGTTCCCATTTCGAAGCCCACCTCAGAGTCACCACCCCAAAGCCCAATACGAATAAGCCCACCTCAAAGCAGAGCAAAGCGACGACGTTTCACCTACTGCCATCTCCACTCGCTCCATCACCACCTATTGGACACGTGGATATTATCTCCAACTTTAACCTCATGCAGTCAAGCCATCGACCACCAATCAAAACTTCTCATCGCTTGGAATAACCATCCTTGCAAGCCATCGACCACCAATCAAAGCTGGTCATCGCTTGGAATGACCATCCTTGCCATCGCTTCGCTTGGAATGACTATTCGCTATCAAACGCATCGCTCACAGTTCTCACGTGCCTCTCCTTGATACTCCCCACAAACACACACTTACACGTGGACTCTCCACCCTTGGTCATGAAGCAGTACTAAGGGTGGCCATGTCCACTGGGAACTC
The DNA here is from genome assembly GCA_033977485.1 of Hydrangea macrophylla. Lineage (NCBI taxonomy): Eukaryota > Viridiplantae > Streptophyta > Magnoliopsida > Cornales > Hydrangeaceae > Hydrangea > Hydrangea macrophylla. Next base: position 113,194,548 of record CM066999.1, read on the forward strand.
GAGAGCTTATGGATCGGTGGCTAGAACCAAGGGAACCTCCCTACCTAAACGCCTCACGGGCAAGGCTAGGGTTGGTCCCAAAGAGAAAGAGAGACACGTGACCGTCAATCACGTGCCCTGCCCCTCCGGCCTCACAGCCAATCAGACCAGCTGTAACCTTTGACTCTCCAGTCACTTCAACCCCACTCTGCAAGCCAATAGCATGGCCTCGAATAACCCAATGCTTAACCTCGCTGAGTATTCTGCACCTCGAGTAACCCCAACGCTTAACCTTCTGCACCAATAGGAAACCGGCACTGCATAATGCCGAACCATCGCTCTAAGTGACAACGCATCTCGCCAGACCAATAGAAAAGTCTTGATATTTCCCCTCGCTTAAACCCCTGCACCAATAACATTCATCTCCCTTTGTCTCCCTTTGACCAACCAATGGCGTTGGTTCTGGTTCACCATCAAACGACAATACCTCGTCTCTCGCCTTCTTAAAATACTGCCTTGTCCACATCCTTCATTTAAAGACCTCAACTACCCCAAACATACGAACCACTCTGAAGACTCCAACTCAGTTATCTCCAGCTGTACCAAGAACCTCACAAACCCTGTATAAAGTACCCACCTCATTCAATACATCCAACAGGCTGGTTCAACCTAGATCTTAAGCTCTAACCCAGTCTTAAGCTTCAACTCTAGCACTTAAGACATTCATAGTCTTCTCCAAAATCCCCAAGTAGTCCAACCTAGTTCAACTCAGTCTAACTAAGCGATACCCCAGTCTGAATCGACACTTCAGACATTTTCTCCCGTCCTTAAACTCTCTACCCTTGGTCATCGTTTGGTCTCCACTAGCTACCTTTAGACCTTCCACCATCTACTTAAACTCTCCAAGACTCACTAAAGACTTACCACATACTACCACCTCCATCTAAGAGTTCGCTGCTTACTGCTTTCTCTCTCTCTCATTTGGGGCTACCTTGGTTCTCACTCGAGCCATGTTCTCTCCGACTCCCATTTATCTACTATGTTTTTATACATTATTATTCTACTACACTTTCTGCATTATTTTATCATATTTATTTGTTGTTTCACCTATACTAACCTGCTTACGTGTTATACCCATCCATATACCTCATCTACATCACACAAGAACCTACCACAGACACTTTCGTACCAAACACAGTATTTATTTTCCCAAACCAAACAAGGTGTCCAAGATGGGGAAAATGCTTTGGTTTTAGATGATTTATATGGAAAGTGCTATTAAATGGCATGATCATATGGAGATGGCTCACCAAAGAGTTTCTTGGAAAGACATTCTTTTATGGTGCTGTTCTTGCAACCAAAGATGACGCCACCGAGGTTATTCTTCGTCAAATTTCTAGCAGATACAGGGTTGGTTACATGATTTGGAGTGGAATATGCACTTTCATTTCTCACCAAAGTCTGAGTTGTCCTCTTTGCCCCCATCCTGTGATCCAAATTAGCAAAACAGTAACAATAATATCTTACAATTAAACTAACACCAAAGAGCAAAAAAAAATATGTTGGGTAAATAAAAAATTGTTGCCCTAAGTTTCAACTTCCAAATGCACAAGGCATAAGACTAAGGACATACTCACATATTCATGAATTGTATTGGCAAATACAAAAAACAAACCGACAGACATTTGGTTATAACTGAACTTTGCATGTAGAGAATGCTAGAGTAACATGAAATAATGCCTCCAAAGAACGAACATGGAAACATTAATGTCTACACGTGTTTCCAAGTATAATAATCCAACTCCACAATAAAATTATCAATTTTGATAATCTAAAGCTTCCTCTCGACAAATATGACAAACGCAACTGTTCTTTTCTTCTCTTCTTTGTAAGTAATTAACATCTCCAATATGTTATCTGCACACATTTCCAGTTACTACGTATATTTTGTACTTCGATCTTTTCTTCCTTTATTTATGTAAATAAGAACTTGCAGTGCCTAAAAGTAGAAACAAATTAGTACGAAGGAGGAAATAGGTAACTTCAATGCAACGAGCTTAAAGGTCATAAAAACATCCTTACGTTCACAATAAGTAGTCAAGTGCATATGTGATTCCAGCAAACAATAAGAAATCAAGACAACACTACTAATGCCTTGTTTGGAAAAGCACAAAACAAGATTATGTTTCGGCCCTACAAACTACCACCTGATTTTCCACCTGACTTTAAGAGTGCTATTGGACCCAACACGGACCCCCATACAATAATGATACAAACTACCTAACCCTTAATGTTTAGAAGCAATTCACTTAAGCACAATAAAACCAATACTGTTTTTCTACAAACCCAATACTCTACCGATCACCTCTTAGAAATTACAAATTCTAGTACTTAAAACAAATATATTCATTTTTCGTGGCCAATGAATACACAACTCGACCCAAGGATTAGGCTCTCTACAGCAAGTAATTTTATTATTATTATTATTTTTTTTTTCTCATGAGAACTTATCTAAACTATTCGAATTCTTAGAACAAAGGTACAAGAAAGTCAGGAACAGGCTTAAGTTGGGTAAATCGATTCCCTTCTTTTTCCTATCTACTACTTTTAAGTGACAAACCGAATGGTCATAAAATTCCTTCCAATTGGAAACCCAAACCAAAACTCAAATCACATTTACAACCATGGCTGATTTTATATACCTAATTAGCCAACTTCTATAAAAACAACCCAGATAACAAAACTTTTCATCGATTTTTTCATATAGAGTTGTTGAAATCGCAAAAAAATAGTTCAGCAATCAGAATACAACATATATACACACAGAGAGAAAGAGTACTTGCATACCAGTAAAAGCACAAGAGAGATGAACCCCCCAAAGTTGTGTGAACTCGGACCCAAACCCTAACCTCTTTTGCCTCACTTCCAAGTTCCAACTCTTTTGATGCGTACGAAATATATGTATATCTATCTATCTACCCACTCATGGCGCGAAAAGAAAGAAAAGGCAACACAAAAAATCTTTGTTTCTTTTTTTAAAATCTTTTTTTCTTGGGGACTGTTTGGCAAAACTTTCGTGACTATAATTATTGAATCATTAATGTAGCATGTATCTCGCTCTTATAACTCATATACAAACATCTCTATCTCTTTCCTAGGTGGCTCTAGGTCCTATTGAAATTTAAACGGACCCCATAGTGCCACTTCAAGAGAGATAGAGATGATTGTAAATACTTAAGTTGTATGAATGAGTTATACTCCTAGCATTACTCATTACAACAGGGACGCTCGGTCATAGGACTAAACTTTCTCTACAATGCTTTGAGGCATGGGTACGATATTTTGATATCTTAACAAAACCACTATGACTATAATATTTTGAGACTGGAATAAACTAGTATGTGCCGACCTTGACAAATCGTAGGTAAATATTTAAAGACGGCCCATAAAGTGCACTCAAGCTCAAAGTGAAAATTGAAAATTGTGGGTGTATTTACACATTTGTGTGTAAAATTTCATATATTAGAAAGATTACAGTTTTGTTTTGTACTTTTTTTTTTTTTTTTTTTTTGCCCATTTTATGTGATTGTCATCCTCATTCCATGTAATAAGTTTGAATTTCTCCTCCCCCTAGTCTCTCTGTAATTTTTATTGGGCCAAATATTTAGGATGTGTTAGATTACAATTGGACCACTATGTTAGATAAATTTTCTCTTTATTTCTTTCTTTTTTATGTTTTATGTTTTATTTTTTCAATTTATGGTGGGTGGATTACACAGTCAGGCTATGGAGAGGGCGCCCTCTCTTTAATAAAGAGAGAGCATTTGTTTTGACCATTGGATTGTGTCTTTATTAAGGACAGTTTTGTCACTTCACAATTTTTAAACACGATCTGACGGTCAAAACGGAAACCCTCTCTTAAAGAGAGGACTCCCTCTCCATAGAATTTCCGTGGATTACAATTAGGCTAACATATATTACATATAAAAGGGTAATGCTATGTGCACATAAAAATGTGCACATAAAGATTTGTACCATTCAACTGGTGGAACTCGTGCCTGCTTACATGGAACTCATCGAGATTAATGACACGGATCTTTATATGCATATTTTGTGTGCACCAATCATTACTCTTTTTATAATTTCCAAATATTTTACTTTTGAAAGCCACTTTAATTTTTACAACTAAAGCAGTTTTCAAAATTATAACATCTGGCTTGCAGTCATTTGTGTGGAGAAACAACTAAAAGGATAGAACACTTTTTTATGGATTGTCATTTTTACATCTCAAATTTTGGCTTCTATCTCCTCTTCGATTATGTGCTTGTGAAATAAGGGCTAATTCATTGGAAGATTGGTGGTTGGCTTTATCTGGATCTTTATACGTTGGGCGAATGATCACTCACATTCTCGATGCAACACATTAGAAGTTGGCTATGGGTTTGGGTTTAGGTTTGGATTTGGGTTTGGATTTGATTGCTTCGAAATGTTTTATTTAGGCCTTAAATGTTAAATGCTGAAGGTGGCCTCACGTGCGCATAGGCTCCAAAGTCCAAACATGCCACATGAGGTTATGTGAGCCATTACATACAATATTCTATTAAGATCATCCATATTTGTCCTTATGTGAAACGCGGTTAAAATTAGAGTGCCTTAAACGAAGCAAAAAAAAATTTACAGGTCTCAAATTGAAACTTTGGGTAAACTACAGGTATGGCAGGTATTTTAGCCAAGAAAATTTAAATGAAATTTTTTAAGCTTGTAGGGATTTATATATATATATATATATATATATACATTTAATCAACTTTATCTTGCTCGAAAACACATCAATTTGTTTTAATGATTAACTATATATTTGTCACGACCCATTCCGCTACGGACAGAAATAGGACATGTGGCACGCCACCAAGGCTCATCCAATTCATTAAATAAGTATACGCAGCAGAAAATAACTTTAAAACAACCTTGAGCATTTAAAACTCTAGGAAACATTACCCTCCGAGTGGTAAAATCTGTATAAAATTTAAAATGTAATCATATTTCGAAACGAATGAATTTATATTGAAAAAGGGTCCCCAAAAGTACCCTAAGAACCAATCAAAACCTTTTGAAAATTTTTGGAAGTAGTAGAAAAAGATTTCTAGCAAGGGAGTATTTCGACCGATAAATGACCCCCTTCGACCGGTCGAATGACCCCTTTAGCAGAATCCTACCCAAAGTTGCAGAATTTGCTTAAGACATCAAACAACCATTATACTTTGCAACCTCCAAAGACTCTCAACCCTTAATCCAAACTTCTCAAGTCAATCAAGATTATAAGAACATATATCCATCTTACTAATCCTTGAAAAAGAACGGCAAAGAGACAAGTTAAGGCTTGTTTGGATTAAAACATAAAAGTTCTATTACATTGCAAAATTCGAATTTGACAAGCAACATTCAAGAATAAGAACTCAAGAGTGTTAGGACACTGCGTTCCCAGAATCCGTTGACAGCGCGTATAAGTTGGTACTGTAAAAATTACGTGAAAACTACAATAATCCTATAAGGGCGGAACTAGGGTTACCTTAAACTGCTAAAACGGATTGCTGTAGTAGACGAATCGAGAACACGGGATCTATAACAGCTCACGATCTTCTACCGTATTCCTTTGCTGCCATAATATCGAACTGAGTGTGGGCTCTTTCGAAATCCTTTATATTTCTACTCTCTCTTTTTACGCTCTCTTTTCTATTTCGAGTTATAATGCTCTTGATGGAAAAACGCAAACTGAGTAGAAAACCAAAGCAGCATATATATATAGGCTACGATAGGGACCATAAGAAGTCAATAAGGAATAGGTATAACACCCGCATTTGTGTTATTGCTTTCCATTGCATTGTCATGCATGATAATGTGATGTGGCGTGTCTTATGACACATGGTTGAGTGAGTTTTGACTCACGAGTTGATTTGGGTGTCTGTATTAGAGAACCCTTTGAAACTGTTGTGATTGAGGATTGATTGTTTGTGAAGTCTCTCCGAGTATGAGACGGTCACTGTAGAACATTATAAATGTTTATCTGAAAATAAATGTTTACCTGTGTATTTCAATATCTGTATTATTTTCTGTTTTAGAATTTATATCTGTTGTTAGTTTTAGTATCCTGGTGAGAACGAATGAACACGCTATTAATTTGGTAGGCTAATAAGCAACTTCGAAAACGTCATGTAGAAATTCGTGTTTTAGCGACCAAACGAAACTTAGTCGAAAACTTTTATAATTTTGAGGTTTCACTTATAAAGCTATAAGTAAGCTGTATAGAAAGTTTCAGAGACTGACTAGGAGTTTTGAAAACTCGTGGGGAGGTAAACGTAATTCCTGAGAGTTTTGCTTATATATAGATAGAGATGGTTGAGATATTTTCATAAGTTCTTGACCTAAATTCCAAAAGGAGGCCAAGGGGGAGGCCAAAGGGAGAATTAGTTACTTCAAGTTTTGCAACGCCAAACGACGATCTTCCGTCAGTCTGTTTTCTCCCATATTTCATATTTGAGCTCCTCGAGGTAAGAGCTTCGTTTTGATACCTATTAGGGCCTGTTTGGCTAAGTTTTTCGAAAAGTTATTTTATAGATTTTTTCATAAAAGTTGATAAACGGAATTTTGATCCATAGGAATTGTACTAGACGGACTTCTACACGTTCTTTGTACACGGGTTTTCTTTGGATCGAAGTATAAGAGCGTAAATCGGTGGTGAGTGATTCAACTATGTCTTTGGAATGGTTTCTTGACATGTATTCATGTTTTGTGTGAATAGCATGTATTAATTCTTAGAGATATATTGTGTAGTTCATATTGGGCATTTATATTGATAAGTAGGCTCAATAGCACGGTGATATGTTTTGATTACCGCGAGCATGGTGATATGTATTTGAGCATGTTAAGTTGCTTATTTGGGTCAGAAGGAGCACGTGGTCACCGTGCCATTTTGTGGAGCCGATATAGGCATTAAGGTCGCACGATTGAAGAGAAGAATCGTGGATCTTACCCTTTCGCGTGGACTTATTGGCGAGGAGTCGCGGATTGGGAGTATGGACGGGCACATGAGTCTCCGGCGACTAGTATGAATTGTAGAGATGTGAATGCGGACATGTTTATCATTCATGTGCATATGTTGTTTTATTCACTAAGCTTTAGCTTAAACAAATCGAAATATGTGTGGTTATTCAAATAACCATTTCAGGTGTAAATGCTGGTGAGGAATCGCAGAAGTAAGCACGAGGGTTGGGAGTTCGCTTGGGAGGCAACTTAAATGTTAACTTTGTAGTTTTGGGACAATAGGATGTTGTAATAAGACTTTTTATTGTTTTAACTTATGTTTAACTTCGTATGATAGAATGGATTTTAAACCGTTGTAATAGTTAGTGACATGTTGTAATCCTGCTTTAGAAATGTTTTAATACAGCTAAGATTACTTTGGATTGAGTTTGGATTGAGTGGTTGATCATTGGTGAAAGTTAGAAAGCTTTTAAACTTGAAATTTTGCAGATTGGGCTGCTGCCAGGGGAGCAGTCGACTGGTCCTGTGTTCAGTCGACTGAACCCCTGTATCTGTTAGCTACTGCTTCTTATTATAGCAAAAGCAGTCGACTGGGCCCCGCCTCAGTCGACTGGACCCCCAGCCTCAGTCGACTGGAATTGCTATTAAACATTGTGAAAACTCCCTGCCTTCTCCCGTCGACTGAGCAGTCGACTGAGCAATCGACTGAACCTCTGCTTTCGAAAATGTGTTTTGTTTTTCCGCTGCGTGTGTTCTTCAAACCTAATTTTGGGAACGTTAATGAATTGGTTTAGCCTCGGTGGCGTGCCACTGGCTTCGGTTTCGCTATTGTGGGACCGGGCTGTGACAATAGGCTTCCTTATGGAATTAGGAAACCCTAATTCGAACTGAATCAGATTCCTATTTTCATAAATTATAATTCATACCACTAAAGAATTATAATTGCACTCCTACCCTTATCTCAAAAATATGTTTCGAGCTCCATATTATTAAATGCTTATTATCTCTCCTTGTTAAGATTACATATATCCATTAATTAAATATAATTACTGACAATCATATTTAATTAATCTCTTAGAATTCCTTGAGATCCTCTGCTTAACTTATCTGATATGTCAGATACAAAATCCACCTGCAGGGTTTGACATAATCAAAACTTATAAGCTTTCTCAAGGGGATACCATCAATCCCAAAATTGAGACATGGATTTCATCATTAATTAACATCCACCACACAATTAGTATTGTCACCTAATCCAATGAGATATTGACCCATTTAAGGATCTCATCCTTTTAGGGATCAAAGTGTAAATATCAAATGTACGTGTCTATAAATTAACTTAGGATTTAGAGCATAAGCACTCATAATAATCATGAGGTATTAATTATCTTATAAGTCAGTATAAAGATAATTATCCCAAATCGATCCCGTTTAATACACAAAGTGTACCAGCATGGTGAGTTGAAACTATACCGTTTCCCGCAGTCAAGACAAACCTACTACAACACCATGCTGTAGTCCTACCGATGGTGTGTCCAATCCATCTAAGACTGTAAATCAAAATCTTACATTCTACAAGATCCGATGGTCTGATCTTCCATGTGTAAGCCGAACTCTACACACCAAACCACCTACTATGTAGAATGAAAGACACACATGCATAATATTAAATAAACAATATAATACAAATATTGCCCACACAGATTTTATAAAAATGGATTAACTGATTTTATTAAATAAATAATAAATCAACTACATAAAGCATGACTTTTAGTATATATCCCTAACAAAGAGTTCGGATATCTTTCCAACATGACCAGAAGAAGTTTAATGACATATTACAATATTTTAATCCCATTCCGAAGTTTCTAAGTCAAGTACATAATCCGAACTTTACAAGATTTATTATTACATCTTCAGAATGAAAACAAAACATATACTAAATGTGATTTCCTCGCATTTCCACGACCTCATTCATCACGCTTCTTATTTCATTCTTCATACCTGCAATGGAGTAAATCTCCATTGCTCAGCTATATGCTGAGTGCACAATTTCTAACATATGCATATATGGCAAATCATGCTTTAATCTCATAAATCACATCAAATAGTCTCTAGGGAGAGAGACACACATTCATCCGGTATATCAGCAAGCCCAAAGTCTATCAATCGTGATGTCAATGGCAAGCCCAAAGTCTATTAACCATTGCATCCAACTCTTCTAGCAGAGCCGGTTTCCAAACCAAGCAAGTAGCCGTTGCTACTATAACTCTCAAATATCGAGAGGCGTACCCCGGCATGAATTTGTATCAAACTCCCCTTTGACTCACATAGACAACTCAATGTGCTCATGTAAAAGTAGACATGCTTTTCACATTTAAGCGCGTGTATAATTAACGGGCCTAAGATTAACACATGTATTTTGCCCGGATCTCAATTTCGTTGTCGAAATATAGAACATGTATTTCACCTATATAACATAGGCTAGAAATTCATACCTCGACTATCGTCGTATAACTTTGAGGGAACGACTAGAAACCCAAGTAAACGCCAAATCTCCGATCCCACACGAAACCTACAAGTTTATACACTTTGTCCCCAAATTCCTAGATTTAGAAATTTATAAAAACTTAGCCAGACATGGCCTAAAGACTATTGATTCGTATCCAATATTGCATTCTTAACTTCATGATTTTACCCTTATTGGACACGAATTATCACTTATACTGGAAGATTTAATGAATAAATTATACTTTTGTTGATCTTGTTTTCGTTCACTTGTTGCTAATAAAAGCCTCTTTCTTGTAGGAATTGGGAACTTGTTCGAAGTTGAAACCAAGAATTTTGGTTCTCACCTCATGAAAAGGGAAAGAATCACCACTCTGCAAAACTGAATCGATTCGGGTTCTTAAGGCGGATCGATCCCCTACTGCCCAGGGACCTGGAGACGTCTTTTCGCAAAGCTGGATCGATCCGGATTTTACACGCGGATCGATATGCGATTTTGGACGGAGATTCTGCTTATGTTTTGGAATGTCGGATCGATCCGGCCACAAGCCACGGATCGATCCGCGGCTGCTGTGTTTTGCCCCTTTTTAATTACAAGTTTGCCATTGAGTGTGGGTTGTATAAATAAAAAGAGATTAATTTTGTTATATATATCTTATCTTGCATTTTTATTTTCTTCTTCTTCTCCTCTCATTTTTGGGAACCCACTTGGGTTCCCTTCCATTTCTTCTTCATTTGTATAAACTTGAAGCTTGGATTGAAGTTTTAATGGCTAGGTATATTTTCTATCTCTTCTCTTTTGATGATATTGTTATGTTTTTCATTATTAGTTAGATTTACTTAGGTTGTGGATCATGAACTCTTGGATTTAGTGTTGTAGCATTTCTAGGGTTCATTTGTGTAGGATTCAAAACTAGGAGCTTCATCTTCTTTGTATTGCATTTTTTATTGTCATAACTTAGACTTTGAATCCTACCCTATGTATTTCATATGGAATATTATGTAACCTTGTGTTTTGCACTCCATGTGCATGATAAATGTTGTGTGTGGGATTTATAACTTGAGGTCTTCATCTTTGATGTCAAGCATCTTTGATTGTTCAAACTCTTGGGTTTTAAATACTATCTTTTGAAGGCTTCATAGGTGATTTGTCCACCAAGTAGATTAGTTAGTGTAGGGTGGACAAATCATTCGGATTAGAAGCCATTGAGGCTTCATCTTTTATGTCATGCATCCTTGATAGTCAAACGTTAGCTTCAAATCCGTTTATATGGAAATCTCAAAGCTTCCTTCATCTTTTACATAGATGCACTCCTTGTGTTTAATAATATGCCACAATGAAGTGTTACCTTAGAATGTGCTTGAAACACTAGTGCACTTCATCTTGTTGTGACCCAAGATGGGGGGGAATGATCCCAACCTATTGCTTTTTAGATTAGTATTTCTTTACCACTTTTCTCCTCCAAAAACCAAACAAAAAGCCACAAGATGCAAAGTCATTTTTTATTCCTTTTCATCATCTTTTCTTACTTCTTTCTTTTGAGCGTCATAACTAGCTACTAAACTTCCCAAACGTTGTTCTTGTATCAATCCCTATGGACTCGACACCCTACTTCTAACATACTACGTTTTTAATAGGGTTAAATAAGAACTTGATTTTGACAACATCAACTATCAAAGTATAACTCTTACCTTGGGGAGTTTAAATACGAATTTTGGTTGAAAACAAACGGGCAGAAGTCCGTCGATTTGCATTTGCAACCTCTAAGCTCCCAAAACCCACAAATCTCCCTTTTGATTTTGAAATTAGAAAAGTTGTAATGAAGAAATATCTTAGAACTTATATATATAGACAAAATTCTCAAAAATTACGTTTACCTCCCCACGAGTTTTCAAAACTTAAAATTATCCCTCGAAACGTCTTACACGTCTAATTCATTACTTCACGAGTGAAAAGCTATAAATTATAAAAGTTTTCGACTAAGTTCCGTTTGTCGCTGTAATTATGTTCCGAAAACTATTTTCATGGAATTTCTAGATAACTTACCATTTCTGCAATGTATCACATTAGTTATCTCTAATTCGTTCGAATTGATCTCTAACAAGATCAAACTATCAGAAAAGTACACAACACAGGTATATTGCACTATTCACATATACCAGATAAAATCAAATACCATTTAAATCATATAAATGTCATTTAGTCCATCCACTGCCTTATGATTTTCCATGTTCTCGTGTCCTCGATTGACACTCATCGTTGACCCACAGTCAACTCCATCTCAATTATTAATCAACATTAATAATTTTCAGAATTCGCTTATGCATTTAAAAAGTATATATTTTCCCGGGACAGGTCTGACAATATTCAAAAAGTTATCTTTTGTTTAAGGTACCATTGATACTAGATGTTACCAGAGCAATAGTGGATGTTGTCAAAACAACTTAATTGTTGAAATAATATGTGCTTTGACAATATCTAATACTCTTAATTTGACAATAATGATACCCTTTGGCAACTTAATTGTTGAAACTTTGCTACCCTATTGCTTTTGAATGGAATTTTGTGAAAAGTATAGTAAAGAGAGCTAATGAACCGACTAATGGGGTGCATTTGGAAGAGCCTATAGAACCAAATCTGCAGCTCAAAGTTGACTTTAACCTTTTTATGGTTCTCAAATGATTTCATTCTCAACCTTAAAGAGTAAAAACAATATATATATACACACACACACACATATACATATATTGTTTAGCAAAAATATATATATATATATATACATATATTGTATATAATATAATAACAAATCAAAACAATTGAATAGAATATCTGAATTTTTGTTTACAATAATCCTTTTTACTTCTCTTTTAATTTTGACCAGAAACCTATTTTACAACCATGGTCATCTGCATTCTCTCGGCAGCACCTACACGGCTGTCAAGGATCCAAATCCTCTAACAACACTAATAGAGTAATAGTACAACCCTTTTATCCTTTTTCTCCTTTGAAACAATTTCACCTTCTTCAAGTTTACATTCAAAAAAATTGTATACAAATGAAACTACATTCAAGATTTTCAGTGATCAGAAACACCAGATGGTTTTAGCCGCTTCTGTACTTTGGAAAATTGAGTCGAGGCCTTAGAATCTGCTGTAACTGCATTTATGAGAGTGAGACCGTCTTCGCTTCTTAGGCTTCGAGTAGAGTAACGAGGAAGTCCGAGCTCTGGGTAATTCATGCTGTGTCGACTAGCTTCGGACATAGATTTTGTCAACAAAGGTCGGTCTTTAAAAAACAAGCATATCACTGCACAATCATCGATTTTTGAACGTGGATATTTATACTTCCAGGCTCGAACAGCTTGGTCCACCAACACTCTAGCCGCCATGGATCGCTTCCTCGCTGACGCAACTATCTTTATCACCTCATTGTTTGTTAGCACATCCCATACCTGAAAAAGAGCCAAAAATTTAACATATATATAAAATAGATCTTCATGCAACAATGTTCTCAGAAATTGGTGGGTGGATGGTAAAACACAAGACGCTTGTCACTGCCAATGTGAGATATATGCAGTGATAGATTTTATTGCCACATCAAGAGAGGCTATTTCACCGTATTACCGTTTCGAACCCGTGACATTAAAGTCAGAATAGAGCAATCTTACTATTGTGCCAAAGGCCCGCCGATGGAACCATGTTCTCAGAAATTGATGGATATATCCATTAATGTGATAATGCTTGTTATGTTGGGGTGTGAAATATACATTGGACTATCAATGTCAAATGATTGATCCAATGGTCAATATTTTGATATTGACACTAGTACTTAATATCTTGCTAATGACACTCTTTAATCAATATAATTAGGGGATTGAGCATCAAAATAGATGAATACCTACTTGTTAGTGATGTCTCATGTTAACGGTCCTCCATGCCATTTGAACGATGGGCATAGGACTGAGAGTTGACCAAAGAGTGACTTTTCATTAGAACTTCGACAAACTCTCTTCAACTTAATAGAGTTGAACCCAGAACAGCTTTCAAAATTCGCTCATTGCATTAGTTTTAGACTTGAATACCCATTTTCTTAAACTCTAGTTTTTATATAGAGTAAAATGACAATTGTGCCCTCACCATTGGGTCACAGGACTCGGGGCGTGAGCATGACAGTTAATGTTTAACTCGAAGATGCTGTACGTGTTTTCTTACCCCATCAGTTGCTAGGACCACAAATTCATCACTGTCTGTAAGCTTTCGATGAGAAACTTCAGGTACTGAGATTAGACCAAAATCTTTCAAGCAAAAATCTCCGAAAGCCCTAGCCATTGCAAGCCCCGGACAATCATCTTCGGGCATCCACACTCTAAACACCTCTGGCTCTTCATCCATAGCAAAAACTCTGCCTCTGCAGTTTCTAATTCTCTCGACTTCACCTGAATGAAATTGCAAGAAAAACAAATTAAATCCACAGAAGGGTTTGCTAAACTGAATTTTTCTGATTTAAATTCCGAGAATTGAACCAAAAATACCCCACCTGGAAGATTTGGTTTCAAGTCTACTGTGAGTTGGACAGAAACAAGTTGATTTCTGTCGTCTCTAGTGCAAAGAACTGCCCGAGAATCTCCCAAGTTTGCAATAATCAAATTGTCACCCTAAAAATTTGAACCAAAAAAAGAAGGGAAAAATTTTCAAAAAATTCACCCCTTGTGAATAAATTGACTAAAGTAGCTCCTTCACACAAATTCGAGTATCCTTGTGTTTGGTACAAATGTGACTTTTTGGTAGAGTAGTCAATGCACCAACTTTGATCTACTTTGGAAAACATTGAGAGGTGGAAAATAAAAGAGGGGTAGAGATGGAGGGAGAAACATGACAAGGTGAGAGTTATTTGCTATGTAAAATGAGGAGGATAGGTCATGTCGACAAAATAGAGTCGCTAACTTAAAAACAGTCAATTAGTCTTTTTTTTTTTAAGTATTACAATGCATCTTTAAAAATAAGTTGAAAGAGTATAGCGTGAATACAATAGCTGAGAATGTGTTCAAAAAATGACATTCCAAACACAGTATCCTAATTTATACCTTTTTTAGTACAGATACGGCTGTTGCACCACTGCAATAGCTATCAATATGTATATCAATACCGAGTTCTTCATCCATTTCTCTGAAAGACTTAATTAAATGAGTCTTCCATGAAGAAATTAAGGCATTTTGACTATTGTCACTTTCAACATTACTAACTTTGTCCCTGTTTTCTTCATCAACCTTGTCATTGTCTTTGGATCTATTAATATGGGAGTTTTTAAACGATGAAGACAGCTTTGATGGTAAGTCGTCACGTATTCGCCGAGCCACCTTGTGACCCGATGGGCCGTGCCCATCAAACACACCGCAAAAAATCACATCTTTGTCACCGGCAAAATTCTGCAAATAACATAGCAACATTTAAATGTTAATGCTCCGTTTGGTATAAACGTGACTTTTTCGTGAAGTTCATGTAACCATAACAATATATTTCATGTCATATATAGAGGGAGATAAAACTGAAAGAGGAGAGGTAGAGGAGAGATAGAAACATTATAGAGTGAGAGTTGTCTGCTATTTGTGAAAAAGTCAAATTTATATTAGAATGCATCCTTATAATAAGTTGACAATGAAGGGGAACGTATTTACAATTGGTGAGAATGCATTCTGAAATTGTCATCCCTACCATATATACCCTTAGCCACATGCATTTCAGTTTTCAAATCTCCAGCTATTCGTTAAAAAGAGTCAATTTAATACATTTCTTATGTATCCATATGTGTTATATTGGATTTGAATCAAATTTCAGATCAATTTATATTGACTGACGGTCTACATTACGTTGGTAGCAAATGCATTGATTCTTTGTTTTAGGTCCCCTTTCTCTTCTCTTCTCTCCGATTCTCTCAATCCAAACGGACCGTTAAGCATCATCATCATCTAGAGTAATATATACCCAATGCATATACATACATATATACATATATAAACACGCACACATGTATGATTATAATTATCATTATGCAGAAACCAACAATGCTCTATTCTGATTGTATTCCCAGAATAACATCACACATATTAACCATAACTCCTATTTGAAAAATATGAGATTTCGCACATTAACATTAAAAAAATTTCAAATTTACAGAGTAAATTAAGATTAATATCCTCTTTCTGAATAAATTTACCTGAACCAATTTAAATTCCAACAATTTACGTTCAAAAGAAAAACAAATTTTTTTTTATGAAAAACTAAACAAACACCATATATATATTAACCAAATAAAAAACGAAAAATCAATAAGCAATTTAGACATTGAGAAAATGAATGAATTTTCTCACCTCCCAAACAGTCATAGCATCTTGATTAACCCCTTTTCTTCCTTGTTGGGTGAACATTGAAATGATCTTAGATGATCCACGGAGCCTCACACGAGCCCCAAAATCACCTTCTCGAAAATCATCCTCATTTTCAACCTTGTAATTTTCTCTCTCATCAACCTCATCGTCCAATGCTACACCTCCAAAAGTATGATCACCCTTACTACAGCATGCACCCATTTTCACAGAAAAACAAACTCGACCCACCAAATTTCTGCCAAAACCCAGAAATTTTTCCTGGAAAATACAGGATGGAAAATCAGATACTAATATTCATTGAACCCATAAAGGAAAATTCTACAATATGGATTCCATTTACAGAAATGGAAAAATCAATATCTAATAAGATTATGGGTCTTGTCTTATGAGGATTATTATGAAACCTCACGCAGATTTTGTGTTTTCAAATTGTGGGAATAAAAAGCGGCGTTGTCTTCGCTGGTATATTTGTGGGGTTGTTTTGTTTATGCGATCTTGTATATATATATATATATATATATCATATCATCTACGTGTTCATTTCAATCCATGTTTGACTTCAAAATGGCAAAAAGACAAATTGATTTGACTCTATTTAATGGTTTCTCCCCTTTGTTTTGACTTCTTTTTTTTTTTTTTTTTTACTTTATCATTTTTTCCTTTCCAATTTTGGTGAGTATTAAGGTCAAATTGGATTTTCCTTTTAGATAGGTCATATTGTACTTTTAACCCTCTAAAAATGCCAAATAAATTTGAGGGATTATGTTATAATTTGGCATTTCAATTAAAGTAAATGATATTCAATATGTCAAATTTATTATTTTATAATTTTTATATATTTTTTAATCATTTAACAAATTAAGTATTTGGTTTAACAAATAAATGTAATAAAATTTTAATAAAAAAATAGAAATGGCATGCCAATTTTTGGTATGTCATTTTTGACATATGAAAAAACCTGTCAAACATGTCATTTGCCACATGGACTTTTGATATTTTAGTTAGAGGAGACCATGTCAAATTTTGTCATTTAACATGTCACATTGAAAAGGGCATATCCCTTAAAAATGCATAAACTTTAGAAAATTATTATAGTCCGATCATATGACATTTAGCAGTCCCAAGTAATAGAGGGCTGCCATGTAGCCCAATGAAGATTTGTTGTCCCCATTTAGCAAACGATTAAGCCAAGTGGCACAGAATCGGCGGGGACAAAGCACATGTCGATGGTCTCTAGAATAATCTCTTAAATTTTTTCAATTAATTCTTATTGTAAATCATATTTTTAGATTTCAGCAATTTAGGAAGAAGTGGAGAAAACTGAGAGGAAAAGAAATCTCTTTCATTCCATTTATCTGGTTTGGTAAGCTAAGTTGGGAGGAAGACAAATGATGTATTTGATAACCCAATTAAGTGCTGAAAATGAAAAGTTCTAGCACTTAATTCTTTTTACTGCGTGTGATAACATACCACTTAATTGAAAAAATAGTCAAAAAATCCGCTGAAAACTTTAAGTGAAAATTTTCTACTAAAAATAATCACTGAATACAGTCTATTGCATTATTTGAAACACTGTGTTCAGTACTACAAATTAAATCACTTAAAATTTTTAGCACTTAAAATTCAACACTTAATTTTCATTTTTATCAAACACCCCAAAATGAATGGGAAAAAAAAATGAAGTGCATAGAAAGTAAAGGAAAAGATAAGTCTTTTTTGTTTTTCCCAAAATTGTAGATACTAAGAGAGTGAAAATAAATGCTTACTATCAATAGGGGTGGATCCATAATCAAGTTTAGGCGAGTTTGATAATTTTCATAAAAAGAAAAAAGAAAAAAGGGAAATATATGTGTGTGTGTGTGTGTGTTGGGTGGGGGGCGGGGGTGTTGGTGGTTATGTTTACCTAAAACATATTTACTTAAACTTGTAGTATAGATATAAGCTTTTTTCAAATCTTGGGAAGCGGTCGTCCTGCTCGCCCCCCTGGATACATCATTGCCTATCACAGGTTAGGTTAAGTTAAACGAAATAGATTGTAAATAGCGTGAAAATGATGCGATTTGGGGTCTAATTGAATGCGATTTCATATATGATTAAATGCCCTAGTGCTTTCGTCCAACATTTGAAAAATATTTTCTTGTAACAATCTTAAAATTATTCTGTTTAAAACAAGTAGATAAACTGACTTTGTATTCAGAAGTGAAACAGTAATGTTCGTGGTTCACTTTCAGTTCTAACTTTTATACAATGTTTATAACTAATCTAAAATAACTCTTAAAATTAGTTAATTGTCAAACCAGATCCATCTCAAAATAGAATTGAGAATAAGAATATAGGTCCTTGTCGATTGATTTTTGCTTTGCATTTAGGTAGAAATAGAAGGTTTAATCGCAAGGGCACTAACCGAACAAAAAGGAAAAATAAAAAATAAAAAAATCATGCGTACCCATATCTACTTCCTGTATCATGTTTGAGCTAGGACACCTCTTGATCTACTTCAACTGTTTTTGGAATATTAAAATACTTATAAATTTTTTCTAAATAAACTAATATATACGTTTTGGATCCCACCATCACGTTTGGACTAAAACGTACAATTGAAAAGTGATGATTTCAAAGAGTCTGAACCCATTCCTTTTTAATTTCTTCACATAAACAAAATGAACTGTATTTTTTTACCTTAACCGAAGAAAAAAAAAGAAAAGAAAAAAGAGAAGTTAAAAAAAAAAAAAACAGGCTGAAAGGTTCTAAATAAGGAAAAAGAAAACAGAGGAGTTTTGCTGAGTTGATATAATTATCCGAGTTAACTCAGTGGATTCCGGCCAAAGCATCTAACTAAATTCTAACATTGACAGCCTTAGACAGTTGGACTGTACCAACCGAAGTTGGTTACGAAGTCACAGCGAAATTTATCCACTGGAAACCCTCGACATCTCCGTCCTCAATTTGCCAATAACCTTTTGCCACGTCATCAGAGTTCAACACGATTCCTACACGCATTCGACACGTGAGTAGATTCTCCAGAGGAGACTTTTTTTTTTTTTTTTTTTAAATTCTCTCTCCAAAGGAGAATTCTATGATAATAGTATAGTAGTTTGATCGTATCATGCGATTTAAATAAGTTGTCGGAAGGATTAACATAGATAAAGATGTCACAAATTTAATGAAAAAATTGTGAGTCCCAAACATTAGACGCATGTCTTGAAAAATTATATCCAGTTCCCAAAACATCTTGTTCAGTTCCACAAACATTGCACCTAAGTCTCAAATCATCATACCAAAGCAACTATGATACGGCCTAAATGGGTGGCTGAGAGGAAGTTATGTGTAAAGTTGCATTCATTCAATATTTCAAACATCATACCTAGCTCCACATGTCCCAAACATCGTACCTAAGTGCTATGATTTGGACCTAGATTCCAAACCACAATGATACAATTATAGTGGTTTATAAGGGTGATTAAAAAAATTGAAAATCGACCAAAATTGATTGACAAAAAAATTGATTGGTCGGTTTATAAAATACATGTACAAGCTAAAATCGACTGAAAAACTGACCAAAATTGAAATTATTGGTCGGTTTTGAAAATCAACCGAAACTGACCACTTACACACCCCTAGTGATTTAGGTCCCAAAACATTGTACCTAAATCTCAAAAGTATTACACTCGGGTCCCAAAAATTGTCAAAGGTCTCAAAACATCACACCCAAATCTTAAAATATTGTATCTATGTTATATTGTATGGTACGACCAAACCACTAAAATTGTATGGGAAAATTACACTGACACCCCCTGAGGTTTGGCGTTTTGTCACTCACACCCCCTAAGGTTTGGAACATAACACTGACACCCCCTGTCAGAGTTATATGCCTAACACCATTAACTTCTCTTGTAAAAATACCATTTTAGCCTTACCAACCTCTCTCTCCAGCTACCTCTCTCTCTCTCTCTCTCCCAAACCCAAATAGAAACTCTTCTCTCTCTCTTATACACAGATAAATATGTATATACATATGTGTGTAATATGTACAAATCTAAACCCTAGACTTCAATATAACCAAAACTTTTACATATACACACATATACCCATTAAGAGAGAGGAAAGATGAGAGGAAAGAAAAAACCCAATTCGGTGGTGTTACAATTCGAGAGAGAGAGAGAGAGAGGAAAGAGGAGAGGAAAGAAAAACCCAATTCGGATAGACAATCTAATTGATATCTAATTGGGTAACTCGGAACTCAGGAGATTTGGCCATTGATGATACCAATTGAAATTGTCCTCACACGAACATCTAAGAGGACATAGTTCCTCAAAATCTGCAACTACATTCGTTGAAGCTTAATTGAGAGCTTGGAGAGAGAGGAAAGAGTAGATTACAGGGTAAGCACATATCCTTCCATCTTCGTCATAGCCTGGCGGAAGATTTGGGGATGCCGGAAGATTTGGGGATGGTGCAACTTGAGTATCGTTTGTTCTACCTTCAGGGCTTGTGTTGGGCATGCACTAACCAGAATCAGGTTCAGTCCCTTTTTTCATTGTCTATCGGGTTATGAAAAACTAGCATGTGTTGGATCGGTGGTGTTACAATTCGAGAGAGAGGAAAGAGGAGAGAAAAGAAAAAAACCCAATTGGATGGTTGATTTCTGGTGATCATTGTGTGTGTATATATATTTGTGTATAAATCTGTATAATACAAGCTTTCTAGAAATCAAAAATCCAACATTAGCAAATTCAAGAGCAATTTTTCTTTCTTTCTTTCTGCACTAAACTAGAATTAATTGTTAGGGTTTGGAATTCTCTCTCTAGGGAGGGAACTTAAAGAACCCACAAATGAAACCCACATTTTGCCATTTGTTCCATGCATTCATATTATACTCTGTATATATGCTCAATCAATGGAATAGCCATTCCAATTTCCATAGATCCTCCTCCATCTTTAGCTATCTCAATCATATTATACTCTGTATATGCTCAATCAATGGCGACACATAAGCCCTCTAGCTCCTTTACTTGAATTGGAACCATTATCGATTTCAACAGAGGCAAAAGCCCTTGTATCCCCAAATCGTCAATGGTGGTGATGGACTTGTTTGCAAATTGAGGAATTTGAATGTAGAGAAAAGATTGATGGAAACTCCTGTATATGCATAAATACATCAGGGAATTTTTTGTGTATTTATATGTGTGTGTATATATATATATATATGTGTGTGTGTGTGTATGTCTGTGAAAGAATAAAGAAGAAGATAAGGGTATTTTGAACATTTTGGAAAATTAACTTGCTGATGTCAGTTATTTTTTAACGGCAGTTAACGGCAGGGGGTGTCAGTGTTATCAACTACAAACCTGAAGGGAGGTCAGTGTAACCTAAAAAACCTCAGGGGGTGTGAGTGACAAAACGCCAAACCTCAGGAGGTGTCAGTGTAATTTTCCCAAATTGTATTTAGAATTCTACTTTATGTTAAGACCTCCCCGGGCTAGATACCAAACCCAAATTGCTGAGCTGTCAACAAAAATAAAACAAATAAATTCTCAATTTCGATCCTCTTCGTGAAACATTCGTAAATTTCAACAATTGAGGCTTAGAAATTTCAGAAAACGATGCCGAATGCAGAGGACCCCACATCGAAATCGCCTGAGCCGGCGACGCCTGGCACGGCGGCGGCGCCAATGTCCGGCGAGGTCTCGGGGATCGTGAGGCGTTGGAAGAGAGAGGATTTATTGAAAAGAGGGTCCACTGCTTTACGTGGTTTGGGTTTTTTACTGTCTTTTCTTGCCTTCGTTATAATGGCCAGTAATAAGCATGGACCGCCTGGTGATTGGAAAAATTTCAGCAGATATGAAGAATATAGGTCAATTCACAAACCCAATTCATCATAATTTTCATATACATATATATACATATATCATATATGTATTTATACATCTAAACATCTTTTTTTATTAAAGAGACGTCTCTGTTTTAGCAGTTGAAATGACAACACTTAATAAAAATATCATCCGACGGTCAAAACAGAAATAAAGAGAGGCGCTCTTGTTTAGAGAATTTTTGTTTATATATATATATATATTTATGAGTAATACTATGGTTCCTAAATTTGTATCACGAATGGTTTTCAAATACATGTGGTCGCAGACCCACTTAGTTTTGATTGGAGTATATTGTAGTGGTCCTACTATTATTATCGAAAGTGATGAGTGATCCCATCGCCACATGTGTTTAGTCTGTTTAGAAATCATGTAGGATATAAAGTTTCCAAATTACTCGATTTGGATATCCAAAATGCTTCGGGAATTGTAATGTTTGCAATTGTATTTGGTATGATGATATTGCAATAACATGGAGTAGTACGTAAGGGCGGAGTCAGGATTTTTATTATTTTTTATTTTTTTGATTTTTGGGATCTATTTATGTATATTTGATAATAAGACATGGTGTTAAATGACTGAATGAGGTTTATTTAAGAACAATATTATCTTTGGGTTAATATTTATACATCTTGGTATCTATTTATCAATAATGCATTGTGTCATGGAACACTTAATTAGAGTGGATTAGACTACATTTGGGCTAAAATATCACATGTACTAAAAAAAAATCTCAAATTTTGGGATAAGCTAGACTACTTTTTGGTTAAAATATCACATGTACTATTTTTTTTTTCTTCTTCCCAAATTTGGAGTGGCTAAACTACAATTGAGTTAGAATATTACATGTACTAAACATAAATTTCCAAAGTTTGGGGGGGTTGCAGCCCGGCCGAGCTTAGTACAACTCTGGTAGCATTATGGATAATCTAAATTTGAAGATCATAACATTTTTTTTTTGTAAATTCGTATGTATATGTAAATTATGTGTATGTAGTGGTGTTGTATGTGGAAGATGAATTGAAGTGTGAATTGGGAATTAATATAGGTATGTGTTGGCCATTGCGATTCTGTCAACGTTGTATACATTGGGACAATGTATGAGACAAGTTTACGAACTCAAAACCGGAAAAGAAGTTCTCTCTCGGCGTAATTCGGCTTTACTCGACTTTTTTGGTGATCAGGTTGGTGGTTTTTTTTTTCATGTGTTTTGTGTTTCAATTATGTTAATTTTTGCAAAAACTTTCTGGGAAATTTGCCTTTGATTGTTGGAAAGAGATTTTGTTAATTTTGAGTTGTTGTTTGGGTAACACAAGAACCGGTTATGTGATTCAAAGTAGAATCAATTCTAAATTGTTGTGTATTTATTGAATTGCTTTTTAAGTTTATACATAACAAAGTTTTATACGCATAAAAAAAATTAAATAAATAAATAAAAGAGGAGGAAGTAGATTGTTCTGAAGTTGATCATGTTTTCATCATTTTCCAAGCAGACTATAAGATTTTGTTTGAATCTTGGATTTAGTGACAAGAAGGAAAAGATTTTTCTTTATTTGGTTAATAAACAAATTAATGAGAAAATAGACAAGAAAGAGAATAAGTTGAGAAGTGAATTAAACATTTCAATTGTTGTGAGTCATTTCCCTTCTTTCATTCATCAATTACAATTTTATTGTAGAATTTTTTAATTTTTCGTGTTATTTAAGAGTGGAAAAAAGCACGAGAGAACTTGTTTTCCTTTCCTTTTTTTTTTTCCTTCTCTAAATTGGTAAACCAAACAGAGCCCAAGCAAGACTGGCTTGAAGGAAAATGAATTCATCTACAGAAGAGTAATGTCATACTTCCCAAATTTGTATAAAAAATATGGTTCCCATGTCCCAAAACATATGTGGCAGTGAGCCCACGTAATTTTCATTGGAGTATATTGAAGTGGTCCCACTATTATTAAAGGTGGTCCCTATGCCACACGTGTTGTGAACTACATTTAAAATTAAAATTTGGCACCAGTACAGTTGTATATCTCTATACCAATTTACCAAGAGTGGATTCTTTTTAATTGTGCTAATCTATAAATTGTGGGGGTGTTATACAGATAGTGGCATACATGTTAATATCAGCAGCTTCTTCAGCAATTCCTTTGACAAATAGGATGAGAGAGGGAGCTGATAATATATTTACAGACTCTTCTGCAGCAGCTATTAGTATGGAGCTCTTTGCTTTCATTGCTTTGGCATTGTCTTCCATCATTTCTGGTTATAAACTTTCTAACCAATCTTACATTTGAAATCAAATTACATATACAATCAATCAATTGTTTGTGTCAATCTTTTGCTGCTTTCGATTCGTATGAATCCACTGGTTATACATGTAAAATTTGCTTTCTTGTAATTTATCTGTTAATTAATAATAGTGGAATTTATGTCCAATTGTTCCTTTACTTGGAGTTGGAGGGTTTGTTGCCTTTGATGGTCTGTGAATGGTAGGAGGACCTTGTAAATAAGGGTAGAATAAACTGATGAAATTAAGACCCATATGTTAAAATCGAAAATTAGGTACTGGATTCCTAATCTTGAAATTTTTAGGGTTTGTTTGGTTCGTAGATTTCGCGATGAAGAAGTGAGGGGAAAGGAAAATCGGATAGAAAACTAGTCCTATCGTAAGGTAAAAGCAACTATTTTCCATCCAATTTTTCTTTCCCCTCTCTTTTCCCTCACCAAATCCATGTACCAATACAATTTACAGTCTGAAATAACATTTGAATTAAAGATTTCAACAGAGTTTATTTTTCAGTTAAGTGGTGGAAAATTGTACACACAATCAAACACACTAAGCTAAAAGATTGCAGCACATAATAGAGTTATCAAACACGCTTAAGTTTGGGCTTTTCCAATTCTTATGCACCTGGGGCACACTTGGATTGGTTGCAACTTTTGCATTCAGATAGAAGGAGATGCCCTTATCAGAAAGGACACCATGAGAAATAAGAAAAAGTCGTTAAAAGCTGTATGACTTTTGTACACAATTACCTTTAGACCGACTTCAGCCAAACATGCTTTTGAGAGTCTGAAGTAGTTCTTAAATTCATAGTGTTAATATATGAATTTTTGGATCCCAAACGTTTGAACCGAAACGTATATTTGAGAAGTGATTCAATTGAAGAAGGGGCGTAGATTAGAAAGAACTAGTTGCATATCCCTTTACAAATGTGCCCAAAAAACAAAAAACCACAAAACAAATCTAAGAAAATGCTGGAACAATAATATACTCATCTAAAAAAATACATATATCATGATTTGGTGAAGGAGAGAAAAAGTACCATTACCAATTCAAAAGTAATCTTCACCACCCAAAAATCTTCTCAAGGAAGTGAAAATCTAAGTAATTATTATACGATATCAAACAATTGTTGCGATGATACATCTGGACATTTTCATCTTGACTAAACAAAGAAATTTAACAGAGAAAAGCATTGCGACCACGACAAGCACATTTCATGGTGGGAAAACAAGCATAAACCCAAGGACCCTGCAAAACACAAGGATTGACATGAGTTTGATTTTATCAAAAAGTGTTTTTAATTTTTTTTTTCATTGTTTCATGCTCCAAATTGATTTATACACTAGGACATCCACGTGCAAGCACAAAATAGTTGAAGTCATGAACTAGCAAGCACATTAATATTGCAACAAACTGAATGACAGTAGGGATTAGAGTAGTCTAAAATTAACATTCTGCTATTTCCAATAAATGTACTCACACTCGTTGCCTATTTGCCAACTCTAGTAGTTCTTCATTTTATTGAAATCCCAACCCTTTTGAGGTTGTGTTTGGTTCATGCATTTGGTGAGAGAGAGGAAAACGAAGATATTGATGAAAAGCACTTTCTCTTTGTTTGGGTAATCAGGACCTAAGTTGAACGAAGCGGGAGAGGGGGCAGGGGTGGGAGTGGGAGCGGGGGCGGGGAAGCGCTAAACGTTACGAGGTTTCAACGGTTTCTTCTTGAGCGGGGCGGGAGCGGAAGCG
The DNA here is from genome assembly GCA_033977485.1 of Hydrangea macrophylla. NCBI lineage: Eukaryota > Viridiplantae > Streptophyta > Magnoliopsida > Cornales > Hydrangeaceae > Hydrangea > Hydrangea macrophylla. Next base: position 113,220,355 of record CM066999.1, read on the forward strand.
GGGTTGAGAGCGGGGGCGGGGGCGGGGGCGGGGGCGGGGAGCGGGACTGACCACTTTGGAAGATTCCTTCTTCTAAGATCAGGACTAAGGAGAACATTAGCAAATTAAGAAAGGGGAAAAAAAAAAAAAATTAGGGAGCAAAAAAATTTTAATTTTATTTGGGTCATTACCCTTCGTATTTTCTTGATTTCCTATTGTATTTCTATATTATTTTAAGTATGGAGGGAAACATTTGGATGACAATAGGGACATCGTTTTCCTTTCCATTTCCTTTTCCTTCTCTAAATCCTCACATCAAATGCAGCCTTAATCTCTCACAATAATAAACCAGATTTCTTCCCTCAACCCAACTTCACTACTAGCTAACTGCTAACCCATTAGTTTTTGCGGCACATAACCAAGCATCCCAACCTCATTTTGTCTCAAACAATGTCAACTCACCTCATGCACTTGCAATCACACATAAATTTGTTCCTTATTATCATGCCACCCATCAACTAAATGTGCATTCAAATTAGAGGCACAGTGTTCTCGACTGCTCATTATTGCATGCCACCGTTACTCACATTCAGGCTCAAACAAAGAATAGAATTTGACAATCGGAAACATAATATAGAATCGGAGCCTATATTCAAGCCTGCAACCTAGTGAGTACAAAGAAGACAAAGTGTAAAGATACATTAGGAATTGTGTCCTCATATAGGAGGAGTATATAATTCCCAATTTAAAAATCAAAAGTGACCCATAATTGGTTATTATAAATTCTTGAAAAATATATAAAGATCTACTTAATTGAGTAGGATTGAGTAAAGAGATATCGTATGAGTCATGTTCCAAGAGAGGGATAGAGCTGAAAGAAAGATACAGGAAGAGAAGAAAGAAAGATTGCGTCCTTGGATGGAGTTTTTCCCGACATGAAAATAATCGTGTTAGTGCACTTGCATTGTCAAATAAGAACATTTTTATACACAAATAGAAGCTAATGAAAAGAACATTTCATGCAATTCAACCTTAATGCAGAATAACCAAAAGGAAATTGGCAGAATTAGGCTAACAGAAAACAGAATACTAAAGATTTCAACTTACTTTTATGTTGTATAAGAAATGGGAGGAGGATCTAATCAAGAACCACCATCCTTCAACTGGTCATCTGAATCCGAGTCACTTGCATTATAACCTAAGAAAGGTCAACCACAAAAACTAGAACACAGTTAAAAACTTAAATGCACGCGCGCGGGCACTCGCACGCGGATTGAGAGAAAGAGAGAGAACCTGGTTGTTTACTGCTAACTTTCCAAACTGAAGATCGAACTCTTGAAGCTCTTGTCATCCACAGTCTCCCCTGAAGTTAAAGCAAACAATTTCAATACAAACAAGTCAAATGTAATGAAACACAGGACATATGAAAAACAAGTTCAACCCAAACGGAAGGGAAGGAAAATAACCAATGCAAAAAACCCAAAAGCCACCAAATAGAAGACTAGGAAAGTTTAAAAAACATAAATTCAACAGCTAAGATTAATATAAACATCTCACTCGCAAGTTGCAACCCATCTCCCCTTTCTTTTGTGTATCTAGAAACAGCAAAAGAACATCAACCAAAAGATGCAAAAATTTAAATTCTTCCTTGATTGAGCGCAATATGAAGGTCAAAATTCACATTTTTATTGTCCCTAAGACCAAACAACATTGGAATTTGGGATTTGAAGTAATAATTCCAATTCTTCTCTGCAATTCAATAGGTGTTCCATACAGTCTCCACAAATGCAAAAACAAGAACAAGGGCAACTCCAATCCTTGGCTAGAAGTCCTCCAAAATCTTCTCCAATCCTCTGACTCAAACTCAAATCAAATTGAGTTTTACTCAAACTTAAACCCAAATTGAAATAACACTATTCAAATACTCGAACCCAAATTGAAATAACATTATTCACATACTCAAATTTTGGTATGGGTTGAGCAAGGATTGGAAAGTGTTTTTCTTAAGTTTTTTTCTACTCAAATTTGATACTCAAATGTCAAAAATAACAATTTTTATACTAGATATTTGAGTATGACCATTGTAGAGCTCCAAATGAAGCTTTCACTCCCACGAATATATATGATCAAATCACTCTATATTACATCAGAATATATTTGTATACATACAAATCAGATACACAATTTCAAAAAAATTCAAAGCTATTTGATTGACCTTTTGGGCGTCTTTGGGGACGCCATAACCGCTGAAATACATCTGACCCACCAAAACCTGCATAGATATATCGCCGGCTTTGGCCTCCTTGAGGGTGTCTTGGAACCACCGCTTCACGCAATTCGACACCACCATCGACAGCGGCGTACGGCACCTCTGCTGCTGCGCGCCGCCGTTGCTGCTGCCACCGTTGTTGTTCTCCATCTGCTTCCTCAACCACCTCCGCCGCCTCGATTCGCCGCCGATCACGGCTGTTTCCTGCAAGTTTAATCGGTTTTGGGATGTGGGTTTTGCGGAATTGGGGTGGGTTTTGATGATCTCGGTTGAATTTCTAGTGAACTGTTGAAGTCTAGCTGTTGCTGATATGGGCAGTGATTTTCCCATTAACTAAATTATACATGTGTGTGTGTATGAGCAGATAGATAGATACATGAAATTGTATATATATTATTGACTTCTTGGTGGGCTATAGGCCTATAGTCTATACTCAAAGGGAGATTAAGATTGTGAATTTTTTTTTGGTGAATTTGGAAAGGGTTTACAAAAGGAAGATCGAGTTTATTGAAGCTGTGAAGAAGAACAGACGACGTCGTATGAGGTTACATACACAGGCTGGACTCATTATCTTATGGAGTATCTCGTTGCACACAAACAAATCTCACAAACACAATTCACAAACATCATAACGTGTCTATCTCTTTTTTGGTGGGGTCCACTAACATTGTGGGTTCCACAAAAGAGAGAGATAGACATTGTGGTATTTGTGAATTGTGTTTGTGAGATTTGTTTGTGCCCAAACACTTACTCTTATCCGTATGGGCCACGAGAAAAATACTCATTACTCATGGCTTGACCCAACCCCCTTAGCTGAGCTCCTAGGTCTACAGGACTGGGCGGGCGAGGTGAGCTGGATTGCTCGCGAGCTTGTCCGTAATAAATATGAATTTTTTTTTTTTTTTTTTTAAATTTTATACTACCTCCGTCCCATTTTTGTGTCCATCTTAGGGAATCCAACTATTTAAGGGGACAAAAAGAATCTACACCTACTTTCCACAATTGCCCAGAATCATTGCACTTTCTTTTGTTGTTTTGTTTTGGTACTGATTGCAAGGAAGGGTAGTTTGGGAAACTAAGTAAAATTTGTATACTAATTTAAGAAAGTGGACAACAATTTTGGGACATCCCAAAAAGGAAAGATGGACACATAAAATGGGACGGAGGGAGTACTATTTTTGGGTGGCGAGTTGGTAGTCCGAGAGAGGAAGAACTAACCCAAACCCCTATCTGAATGGTTGCTTAGCGAATTGGACATGTGTGCTAGTCAGGCTCAACGCCCGATTACTAGGTGGTGAGCCAGGCCGGGCAATATTCAGTCCGTTTTACACTTCAATATGGGTCTAAGGTAGGGGTGTCATTTAGAACAAAAATTCCGATTCCGACCGATTCTGATCTGAAAAATTCCGATTTTGGCAACTAAATATGCATTCCGAATTCCAAATTTCCGAATTCCGAAAATTATGAAAAAAATCGGATCGGAATCGGAATTGTTTTTAGAATTTTGAAAATTCCGAAAAATTTCCGAAAATATTCCGAAATTGTATTTTCCGAAACTTTTTCGAAAATATTCTGAAATATTCCGAAAAATTTCCGAAATTGTATTTTCCGAAACTTTTCCGAAAATATTCCGAAATATTCCAAAAAATGTGCTCATCCCACATCGAAAAAACACAAAAAATGGGATGTAATGTGCTTCTATAAAAGGCCTACAAGTTTCAAGTGAAATCCCATTAAGCTTAAATTCCGAATATTCCGAATAGTTCCGAAAATATTCCGAATATTCCAAAAAATTCCGAATCTGATGAAATTCCGAAAATTTCAAAAATTCCGAAATTTCGGAATCGGAAATAATTTTGGAATTTCTGAAATTTCCGAACGGAATTCGGAATGCATTTTTGGCTTCCGAAAATTTTAAAATTTTTTCCGAAAGAGGTGTTTCCGATCCGTTCCGGCCGAAACACACCCTCGTCTAAGGCAAGTAAACCAAAGTGTGGCCCCAATATTAAGTTGATTCAAAGATAAAAGACACCATCCTAAGTGGGTATATTGATTTGATACAAGCATGACCTGGATATATACGGAGGGAATCCAATGACCAAAACCAACGTTTGACAATATTTCACATATTCGACGGTAGCAATTTGTTGAAAGGATACCACATGGATACTGCAACTAATCACAATAAATATTTTGAGAGATGAAACTCATGTCTATGTGGCTATGCCACTATTCGCGAGTCTAGAGTGAGAGTCCCATCTAAAAAAACCTATTTGATTGACTACAGAGTAGCACGTATGATAGCCATGTAATACCCTCGAAGAACACAAAAGAGTTCTCGTTCAATGGTTTATTATTTGGTGCAGCAAACGTAAGTTTGGTAAAACGCATTGTATGGAGTACGTAAAATCTATTTTTTTTTATCCAGTTTGTTTAACAGTAAGGAAGGAAATGAAAGAAGAAAAGACAGAAATCTTTGTTTGACGGAGTAGGAGAAGGACGAGGCTTCCCTCCCATTTGAGTTGTTTACCGCTATTTTAATACCGAAGTAAAGAACACGATATTTCCTTCATTCCTTTATTGCTTTATCCTTAGCCAAACAAAAGGAGAAGATGATCCCAATTGATACCTCTTCTCGTTCCTTTCCTTCCGTACACTTTTCTATCCCTCCTACTACACATACCAAGTTATAAAAAATCATGTTTCATGTCATAAAATTTGTTTGGATGCTTTTACTCCTCTTCTAATTTATAGCAATACGTTCTTGGGAAAAAAAAATAAAAAAAATTGGTTAGTGTCCATACTCTTCCTTCTCATGTTCCTCTTGGGGATCAATTTATCCCTAAATCACCAATAATCTTTACATGAACATGACCCATCAATGAAACAATGGAAACGGTTGGTATCCCTAACAATTATCTCTCTACCAGTAATCTTCGAGATGAGCTTAATGGCCGTATGACAATCACCACAGACACGAAGGTTTTTCACTATCCGAATCACATTATTCGATGGTGTACTAATTAAACCAAAAGCAATAGCTAGTTTCTCACTGTGACAACCAAGGAAATGCTCCTTCTCCTCCTCTTCTATATCGAAGAGCACAAATTCTGTTGTCGGAGTATAACCGGCTTCTTTCAATCTCTTACTTAATTCACCAAGTTTTTCGTATATCTTATCTGACAAGGAATGTGACTCGTCTCCCACGAGAAACTCATGAACAATCCCATCTACTTCAATCCAACTATACCCAGGCGTTTTTTGAATCCCCTTTGCGTTCATTCTTGACCTAATCTTTGCTGCATCGTCCCATTTTCGATTCACTGAGTAAATATTTGACAAGAGCACATAATTCCCAGAATTCGAAGGTTCCAGCGCAATCAATCGTTCTAATACATGTTCGGCCAAATGGGTATCCCTATATACCCTACATCCTCCCAACAAGGCACCCCAAACAATGGCATTAGCCTCCATAGGCATATTCTTGATCATTTGATGAGCTTCATGTAATAATCCAGAACGGCCAAGAAGATCAACCATACACCCATAATGCTCAATAGAAGGAATCAAAGAAAAAACGGCTTTCATACTACTAAAATATTTACGCCCCTCATCAACAAGTCCAGCATGAGTACACCCACAAAGTAGCCCAATGAAGGTGTTTCCATCAGGCTTAATCCCAACTTTCTCTACTTGGCCAAAAAGACTAAATGCAGATTTCACATGACCATTCATGGCAAGCCCAGATATCATCGCATTCAAGACCACAAGATCTCTCTCCTTTATCCCTTTAAAGACCCTCAAAGCTGAACCCATCTTCCCACATTTTGCATACATGTCAATTAAAGCAGTACCCAAAAAAGGGTTAGTCAAGAACTGATCTTTATCAACTAAGCTAATCGCCCAATCCCCCAATTCTACTGCTCCTAACCTAGCACAAGCGGAAAGAACTCCAACCATGGTAAAACAATCGGGTCTCACGTTTTCTCTTTGCATTCGGCAGAAAAGGTCGAGTGCCTCTTTAGGGAGTCCATTTGACGCATATCCTTGAATCATTGCACTCCAAGTAACTATGTCCTTCTCCAGCATCCGATCAAATACACTACGAGCTCTATCCATTTTCCCACACTTCGCATACATATCAACTAAAGAGGTACCCACAAACACATTCCTTTCCATCTCAATGTTCACTACATATCTATGTATCCACTCTCCACTATATAAATCACCTAAATGACTACACGCGGATAAAACACGAACAAGTGTGAAACTATCAGGCCTCAAATCCATCTCCAACAATCTCTGAAACATATCAATAGCTTCCCTGAATTTGCCAACACGCATATACCCACTAATAATTGCAGTCCAAGAAACAACATTTTTCTCAGGTATATCATCAAACACTTTGTGGGCATTTCCTAAATACCCACATTTTGCATACAGACAAACCAAACCAGTCTTAACAAACACATCATAATCAAACCCAGCTTTCACAACAAGTGTGTGAAGCTTCACACCCAACTGAAAATCTGAAAGCCTCGCGCACGCTTTTAGAACGAAAGGGAAGGTGAAATTGTTGGGTAAAAAGCTCTCTCTTCGCAACAAACCGTAGAATCGAATGCTTTCTTCTAAGCAATCGTTGGAAACCAAGCCTCGGATCATAGTGTTCCAGAGATAAATGTTGGGTTCTTGGGTTTGATCAAAAACCAGTTTGCTGTAATGGGTGTTGCCGAAATCGAAGGTGGATTTCAAGAACATGTTGAGAAGGTAGTTGTCTTGGTCGTAGCCGAGGCGGAGAAGACGAGCGTGGACATGCTTGAGCTGGTTGAAGGAATTGAAGCCTTGAAGGAGGTGTTGTTTGATGTCCATTGCTGTGGAAATAGAGGGACGAGTTGGGTTGGTGACGGTGATCATGAGTCATGACTCGTCATGATTCATGAGCTTTTTTTCTCCTTTAAATTTCACAAAACTCATGTATATCAGTATATGTTTAACGGTCGTGTAATGTAATGTAATGTTCGTTTGAGCAGCAGAGCATTTTGGCGCCTAAAAAGCAAAGCTCTGGGAGAATTAGAGAAGAGTACTTGTTCCCAGTGGGCGTAGCCAGTAAATTTTTTTGACAATTGTCTTTGGCAATTTTTTTTTAAGAGTAATTATTGAAAGACAACTTTTATGCTACCTCCGTCTCATTTTATGTGTCCATTTTGGAGAATCCAACTATTTAAAGGGACAAAAAGAATCTACACCTACTTTCCACAATTGCCCATAATCCAATTTCTTTTTTTGTTTTGTTTTGGTGTTGATTGCAAGAAAGCGTAATTTAGAAAACTAAGTAAATTTTGTATACTAATTTAGAAAAGTGGACAACAATTTTGGGACATCCCAAAAAGTAAAGATGGACACATAAAATGGGACGGAGGGAGTACAATTTTCACACAAAAGATGTGTCTATCTCTCTTAAGATGTCATTGGACCCCACAGTGACATAGGAGAGAGATAGACACATCTTTTAGGAGATTGTGTGAAAATTGTATAAAAGTTGTGTCCCAAGAATTACTTTATTTATTTATTTATTTTTTAATATTTTGAAGTCATTTCAGAATCGCATTGTTGCTTATACGGTCAAATGCCTATTTGCCAATGTATTGATTTAAAGTGTTAATTGAATTGTGAAAGATAACGAGATTATCTGTACTTTTGAAAATAAGTTTTGACACCTTCCTTTTTTTTGCCCTTTTAGAGTTACTAAAAAAAATCATTCTCAAATCGAAAAACACATCATAAAAATCACTATTCTCCGATGTGAGTGAGTTCAATTGAACCCAGTTAAACACATATGTGGCTTCGCCACTTCTTGTTCCACATCGTTCTAATGAAAGGTTTTCGAGTAATGCTGTCCAAATGCTTTGGTAGTTGAGCACTGATCACTATTACAATATGAGGTACAATTTATCATTATCATAGTATGTGGTACAACCGTACAATTGTAAAGCATTTAGGATTTAGTTTGGGAATCATAGCATTATTTCCTATAGCTTTCCAAATTTTGTATTCCAACTGCTTTTCAAACATATGTTATTCTAATGCTTTGGTAGGTGTACCACTGATCACATCACAGCATGTGGTACCATCGATCATTATCACAAAATATATGTTGTTCTAATGCTTAGTAGATGTACCACTGATCACTATCACAACATGTGATACCATCGATTACTATAACAGCATGTGGTACAACTAACATAAGGATTTGATTTTGAAAAACAAAGCATCAAACACATGTGACAATCGGCCGACTTGATTTTGATCGGAAGATGTAGAAGTGGTCCCAACATAATTAAAGGTGATTAGTGATACCATTACTCTTACTCCAACGAACTGCAACGTAGTGATAGTGGTACTCGACAAAGTAATTGGGAGTCAAATATGGCACTTAAATTTGAGAAGCATATTCTGGAAAAGATTACCTTAATTTTTTTTGAGTAAAACTTCAGGCACACCCATTTCCACAACCTCACCCCTCACAACCTGATGTGTCAACCATGTAGTGGGATGGAACCCATCATTTAACACAACCTCACATATGATACTCCCACTACGTGGTTGCCACATCAGGTTGTGGGGGGGTGAGATTGTGGAAATGGGTGTGCCTTTTTTTGGCACATTTCATAATGTTTCATGTCCACTTTGTGATTGGGCACGTAGCAAGTGTGATCTAGGTAGACAATATTATTGCAGACTAATCATAAAATGAAACATTATGAAACTGAAAATGAATTAGTCAGCAGGCAAACACCATCCCAGTGAGACAGAGAACGAAAAAGAACACGTCCACAGATTTTAGAAATGCCTATCAAAGAATCTCATAGGCCATAGGAAACAATGGTTCAATACTGTGGCCCAAAGGTACATATGAATATCTCATACAACCTATTTTACAAATTACAATTTGTGCCACCCACTGCAATATATACCCGCCAAATCTACATAGAAATTGAATAACATAAGCACTAGACCTTAAATTTTTATTTTTTTTTTCCCCTTTATATATATATATAATGAAATGCAATTCACCCCACTCGATTTCTGAGGGCAAGACACAAGTCACACCACCACTAATAGTGAACTACATTTTTCAAAGAAAGAGAGAGAGAGAGGGAAATTTTTTACATGGATATAGCCTAGAGAAGAAAAAGAATGCAGCAAATGTAGGAATCTCCGGCTCACAAAAAGTATAGAAATCCCAACATCCAGTTCTTGCCAATAACCGCGGAGCTTCAAGCACACCTCCCCAAACCCAATGGTAATAACTGCATCGTAGACCCGTCCAACAGCAAGAAGTTTCACGAGTCGCTCCAACTATCTGGATCATCATCTTCATCACTTCCAGCAAACGCCTATTTTAGACACACATTCTTTCAAGATCCAGCAGAACCTACATTGACATACACACAAACGCGCGCGCACCCACACACCCACACACACAGAGAGAGAGAGAGAGAGAGAGAGAGAGAGAGAGAGAGAGAGAGAGAGAGAGAGAGAGAGAGAGAGAGAGAGAGAGAGAGACCTGCCGAATTGTTTTAGCTTTCTCCAAAATAGCAGCAACTCGTAAATTGGTTTTAGGACCCTGAATGATGGGCCTTGTCACGACTGAAGGTTTCAAATTGAAAGACTGATGGAACCAAGATCAAGTTCAGTTGTCAGCACAAAAAAGTAGTTGGATTTGGGAGGGGAATCTAATTTAACCTAAAAAAAATATATAGAAATAACTTCTTGTCTGGTGTCCACTCTACCTTGGTTCGTATCTGTTCCAGTAGTGAATCTTTTTCTTCTACCTTCTGTCCAATTTGTGGCCGAACCCGTTCTGTTACCTTCCTCAACTGCAAACTTACACCATTAGAAGCTCTGCAGATACATAACTGGTTGCCTATACTTTCCGCTAATTTTAACAAGGTAGGATACTAGAAAACACCACTCTATTTGTTTCGATGTAAATGTTTTCAGCATTTTCGTGTTCAGTTGTCTGTAAAATGTGTTATGAAGATTTTCTAGAATATGAAAGCGGCTTGAAATGCTAAATTTATTTTACGGAAAAAAATTGCCCCAAGTCATTTTCTGGACATATAGTTCAAATTGAAATGCCCAATTAAACAATATGATTGCGTATTAATATATGTACATATATGTATACACGCATATTTGTGTATGTATACACACATAACATATATACAAGAGTTCGGCTCCAGTGTTCACTAGGTGAACGCACTGGGTTTTTAAGCCTAAAAAAACCGCGGTTCAGCGGGGCGGCAGGATGGGGCACGGGTCAGTGGAGCGCCCCGCAGTTTTTTTAGGCTTAAAAGCTCAGTGCGTTCACCCAGTGCGCACTGGAGCCCTACTCTACATGTATATATACAAATCTATATACATATACACATATTCTCGCTTATGAATGTTTCTATATACGAATATTAGTACCAGTTAGTGCCAAAAAATATATTTGTCCCTAACAAGTGCTTAGAAGTTGTTACTTGTAAAAGATTTTTGAAGTGTCAACCGAACACCAGGAAAAAAAAAAGAGGAGAAAACACTTTTTTCCATGTAAAACAACTTACATGTCGAACAAACGAGCAGTCATTACCTTGCTTTTGTCATGGGTAGCAACTGCGTCAACGAGAGGACTTCTAGGTCGGGGAAGCTTCATCTGCTGGTTATCATTTGGCTTTTCATCTTCAGACACTGGAAGTGGAGTGGATAGTTGCTCATCTTCCATCCTCGGTGGTGGCAAAGTTGTGTCGGGAGGATCCACGACCTTTTCCTCCGAAATTGCAGAGTTCCGAAGCTTCTCATTCTCTAAGCTTGTTTCTTGTGAAGGTCTTGGAGGATTTGCAGAAGCTATATCTTCAACGACTTTAATTGTAGAGAGCGGTTTTGAACTAGGATGTTGTGTTCCTCCCTCTAAAGCAAGGACACCATGTCCTGGGCACTCATTAAATATAGTTGGCAGTGCTAGGAATGGGTTCGTGGGTTGCGCTCTGCCTGAAGTGAAGAAATCTTGTTGACTATTTCCACGGTCAACCAAATTTGGTCCTTGTAATGGGAATGGACTAGAATGCACCAAGTTACCACCAAAGTTTTCATATGCACGTCGATCATCTCTTACACCTGAGAGTGGAGAAAATGCATTTGGAAGTTGAGAGATCTCTCCAACTTGAGCTTTTGGGAATGTTGGTGGAAAGTGACCCAGATTTTGTTGCAGAGAACCACTTTCTGAAGGTAGGGATATTTTTTGTATCTTCCCTAACCTCCATTGCATCGGAGGAAGAGGTGGCAATGGAGGCATTTCCTCCAAATTGATTTGAATTGGCTCGTGATCAAGGTTAATGGCAGGGAAGAATGAACTAAATGAGCCCATGGCTTGCTCTGGGACATCGAGCTTGTGGTTTGTAACGATTGAAGGTGAACTTGTAGAGATTTCAGAAGCATCACAGCTTCTTTGCTGATCCAAGTGAAGTGGAGTTTGTATCTGATCCAACTGAAAAGATGAGTCGGAACTTTCTTTGCCTGCTTGCCGAGATTCCACATCAAGTCCAGCCTTTAACTCCACCTTCTGTTCCGAAGGAACTCTTGGATCTCCGAGGTGATGATCTGGTGAAGGCGTAAAATCTTCTGAATTCTTCACCAAGTCACTCTGCGGGGGAGGTTTTGGTTCTGAATCTTTATCGCTTTCATCTGAAGATAATGGGAGTGTACTAGCATAACCAAGACATAAACTCTTATCAGCATCTTCAGCCATGGATGACCCACTATCATCTTTTAACAAGTCTGATTCGGGATGATCATAAGAGACTGTATTGCTCATGACAGAGTCTAAATCTGGTGAAGCAACTCCCTGGTGATCCACTTGATTTTCTGTGTCCGACTTTTCAAGATAATCTGGAAGACACGTCTTGCTGATTTCCAATTGGTTCTCACATGAATCCTCATCAGTAGAAAGAGATTCTTCTTGCAACTTTGTGACATTTAAAGATGAGGAATCGATCTTATCATCATTGTCAGTGACAGAACCAGAACAGGCCACAGCCAGAACTTGTGATTGAACTGTTTCCCTTACAACCAAGTCTGATTGAACATAGGTATCCAATGCAGAATCTGGGGAGTTACGAGAATGAAATGGGATTTCAATAGGCACTGAATCAAGATTTTTATCTCCAGAATAAGAGGTGCACGTCTGTGCTGAATTAATTTCAAGTGGCAGTGCAGCACCCACTATTTCAGAGAGCTCTTGCTCTGTGCAGTTACTACTCTGTGGACTACATTCTGCAAGACTTGTGTTTAATGCTATATCTCTAGCAGATGCAATAGCATTATCCCCTACATAAGCTATACTATCAGGCTTTATATCGGCATCAGAAATTATTAGTTCATTCGAGACTGAATTTACTGGATGCTCTTGTGACCGTAAAATCACCGAATATGGTGAATCAGTCTGACTGTCAACGACATTTTCTGTATCTGTTTGCCAAACATCATCCAACAAATTTTCACTGCATTCATTATCAGGATTTGGGTCCAAGATGTTTGAAAAGTGCAATGCAGAATTGTAAAAGACATTTGGATCCTCATCATCTAACTCATCTTTGGGATCGGTTTCAGCAGAAAGTGTAGAAACAGAATCATCTCTTGTCCGGAAAGAAACCTCAAGGAGATCAGATGAACTGGGTACACTGTCACCCAGTTGTGTCTCATTTTCTTCCTTATTAGCATATGAAACAAATTCATTACAATCAGAGGATATCCCATCCAATTCTGGACCCAGAAGTGTATTTCCCTCTAAATGTGTCCCATTTTCTTCTATATTAGTGTATGTAACAACTTCCTTACAATCAGAGGATATCTCATCCCTTTCTGGTTCCACAAGTGAATTTTCCTTTACACTTGCCCCATTTTCTTCTATATTAACATTAGTAACAACTTCATTACTATCAGCGGATATTTCATTTAAGTATGGTCCCAAAATTGAATTTTCCTTTAAACTTGTCCCTTGATTTGAAGGTGAAAGTACAGGGGCTGTATCTGTAAGACATGACCTAGGAGATGGTACTCCAAATTCAGACTTGTAAGCACCGTCAGAGACTACATGAGCTGGAGTGTTGATTGCAGGAACTTCATCTTTATCAGAACGCTGGTCAGGTGACATGTCTGCAATCTCAGCTTCATAAATTTCAGTAGATGGAAACACTTTACCAGAGACATCACCATCAGATGGTATACTCTCAGCCTCCATGCTTGAAGAGTCAGAATATGAAAAACTTGATATTCCTTGTTTGGCTGAGCTGTTCCCATTATCTGAGCTAGCTGAATTTCCTACAGATTGGGAATCTGAAAAATGAGCATGATCTGTCCCAGGTTCTTCAATATTCAAGATGGCAAGCTCATGGTTGGCTCTGTACTCGTCTGTTTCCATTTCTGAGTCCATGGTTGTAAGGGCATCCATGTAATTGTCTGTCTCACTTGCAATATCGTCAGATTGGTAACCATTTACAATGCCTTCACTTCTGTTTCCCCCATCAACTTCTATTTCCTTTTCATATACCACCTCATTAAGTGTAGTAAGACTATTTTGTGCTTCAAAATCAGGGACTTGTTTGGGCATCTCTGAAATTCCGTTTATAACCTCCTCATTCAACTCATCCACGGAAGTTCTTAGTGAGGTCTCCTCTATATAATTAGAAGCATACGGGCTTCGATTTCTCAACGGTAACTCCTTCTCAGCACTCACTGAACTTATTCCAAGAATTTTGAGCCCCGATTCACCAGTAACATTAGAGATTTTATGAACCACTTCATTGTCAGGGGAACAAGCTTTGAAAAGTTTCTCCATGTAACTTTCCCCGGTCCTTGATTCGAATGGAAATCCATTCAGCCTTCTCTTCAATTGTACACGTCGTGCAGGGTCAATAATGCCATTTTCAACACGCTCCTCTAAAAACAACTGATGTAGTCTGCACTATGACGATGCAATATAAGTCACCAATCAATGATTTACACCTAAAAAGTGTGCGGGCAAAAAAGAGAGAAAAATATCATGCACCAATCTGAAATTATAAATCTCACTTGGCATGTGATGGTGGTAGAACATCTGGGGTTTCTCCATTCCTCCATCGCGATCCATTCTTCTACAAAAAGTGAACGAAGAATTATATATTTGGACATATTAAAATATTTCGCATGATGTAAGTTTGTTTTGCCCAAGGTAAAGCCATAAAGTAACATACCTTCCCATTAACAAAGGAAACGAAGGAACAGCTATTTTAGCTTTTGTTGAGTTAATTCAAATTATTCATTAGATGAAAAGAAAAGAGTGGAACTTACTACCAAATCATATTCTCTTGAAAGAAAATTCCAGACCATCATTTTCACTATGTTTACATCTTTTCACGAGTACCTTATACACCTTCATTACTACTTATATTTTTCTGGGGTGTTTCGGCAGAGTGAGGAACATACTATTTTGCAAGATCCTAGGAAAATATTAGCAAAAGAAAGATATTAAACATTTCATACAACATAGAAAGGTATATAGTCAGTTGGTCACCACTCACCAGAATGAAATGTTGTAACCAATAACCCATTTTAAAATCCCATTGTGATAGCCTAGGTAGCACCAGTGTGGGTGTGCGAGGGATTCGTCAATTTTTCAAAAAGTAAGGTTACGGGTGCAGAGGGAGTACTTGGATAAAATATTAAAAATATATTTTTATATAACAGTATATACAAATTATTTTATAACTATTAGTGCATTAGCGTATACCCTAGATAATTGCTATAATTATTTTCTATTATTTCTCTTTTAAACCCCCAAAGTTTTCAAAATTGTATGAAGAACTTGTGTTTTTTTTTCTTTCAAAAGAACGCTGCAAAAAAGTCTCAGCCACACTCCAAAAGAACTCAAAGAATCCACTGCGCACGCAGTACGAGTATGCACTAAGTGCGGGTTCGGCGGCCTTTTCGAAGAGTCCGTGCTTCATAGGTGATAGCGTAAGACAAATAGAAGAAGGGTTCATGTAAATCGCAAACACATGCTCAAATTCCACACTCAGAAACCTAAAGCTAAAATGGAAACCAAAGAAAAAAAACAAAATTGAGAGCAAGAAATTTTTTTTTATCAAAGTTTGAAGCTACTCTTAAAGCCTTCCCATCTAAGGCTACAGAAGTTGAAACAGGAGTTTATACCCTAACAGAATCCGCATGAGTGTCAGATTGAAATTACGACAAAAAGAAGCAGAAAACTATCACACAGATAAATGCAACTTGTTTCTAATGAAAGATGGTGCGACGTTGAAATCACAATTATCTATGAAGGAGTACTGATTAAATCTCCATGCCTACACCAGAACTAATGAAAACACAGTATAAAGTGGCAGAAATTAACATAAGCGAGTGATAAATCCTGAGAATTCAAGTCAACTTGGGGTGTGAAGCTTATCTTGCATTATGTACATAGCAACACAGAGAGTACAGATCTAGCTCAAAGCAATAAGGTTCTGAGGCCAAAAGTTGACCATTTTGGAGAATTAAGAAAAGCCAGCAGTTTTAGAATTGACTGAAATTTTTTATTCCCACTCTTAGACCATCTCCAATGTGGTACATCAAAATTATGCAGCAAAACTGTACTTTGATGGATTAAAGGCATGTTTGCCTTGTGAATTTTGATCTTCCTCTCCAACCCTTGCATCAAAATTCAATATTTTATTATTATTTTAACTTTACCAATTTCATCTCAATTATTCCACAAACCCCACTTCCCACGATTTAAAAACACAGACCACACATGGAAACAGAATTGAACTCACACATTAACCATGACTCTCTTCTCTCTCTCCCTCTCTCTCCCTTCCCTCTCGTTGTGGCTCTCTTCTCCCTTCTCAGATCTCCAAGTGGGTCTCCCTCTTCTCTCTTGTGGCAACTTCCTTCACTAGATCTCTACTCTTTCAGATTTCACAATAGTGGCAGTGAAGGTCCGACGAAGCTTCGGTGAAGGTTTTGGTTGTCTTGATTTGGGATTTTCTTGGGTTTAATTTTGGTTTAAATTTTCTGGGTTCTTGTTTTTTTGAGCTTTGTTGTGGTGATTTGGGGATCTCATGGTACTGAGGTTGTGATTTGGGGAGGATTGCGGAATAAAATATTAAAAGATATTCATTGATGTGTCTTCCGAATTGCAGCAAGTTTACTGCAATTTTGAGGTTGCAGCAAGTTTGAATGGTCGTTTGATGCGTCCGTTGGAGCCCAGTTTTCTCATTTTACATCAATTTTGCCTCAAAAGTGGATTTGATGCAGCACGTTGGAGATGGTCTTAGGCATTAATTTGAGTGCACGTGTTAGCATGGAAGTGTTCCACAGGTACAGGCAGCAGGCGGACATAAAGTCATACCAGAAATAAAACACTATTTTCTGGGATCTGGAGCAACAATAGTTGCAAAAAAAAAAAAAAAAGAGTTTTACCATTTTATTTACCTTAACTTTCCGAATTTTCTTTTCCCTCTGAACTTCTGTATTTGTTATTTCAGAAGATAATGCTTTAAAGAATGATGGATCAGTGTAGCGCTTCAAACATGCCCCAGCACCCGCAACATCAAACCTGTTAGAGGCGACACAAAATTTAGTTAGGTTTCTGTTCCGTAGACGAATGTCCTATTACTTTATGTGTACTCAAAAACAAAAATCAAAATTCCATACTTGTCTAGTAGGAATAACCGTGGTGGACCCCGGCATTCTTCGTAGGAGTCCATTACAAATCTAGGTATGTCCCTCTGCGTGATTAGATTCTGGTTCATACGCAGGTTAGGGTGTGACCCAGTACCTGCAATAAAACTATGCATCACTGATCCATATTAGGATCACCTTTCGCAAGTAATACAATACCTTTTTTTGCTGGACTTGACTGCAGTCACGGCATTCTTCAGTATAGACAAACGTTTAAAAATGGAATTCGTTTTTTTTTTTTTAATTATTATTAGTAAAATGTGGCTGATTAATTGATATATGATGCAGAATATTAAACGGCACACTTTCATTCCCCTCTGATTAAATCCTAAATTTATTGATGAATCACAGTTACCACAAGCCCTTTTGGAATAACTTAAAAGCAGAAGTACTTTGTAATTTGTACAAATGGCGACCAAGGAACATTGAGCAGGTACATTACGAAACTACTCTAACCTGTATTATAAAAGAATGCCGAATGACTGGTTTGGGAGAGAAATGCCTTCTCGATTGAAGGGAATTCTGCCTCAAGCTGTTGGACACGAACCATTAGACCATGTCCTCTTGCTGCAGTGGCCATCACTTCTTCATGCAGTTCATGAAATATTTCAGCAGCAAACCTTCAGCAATCAAAGGAAGCGGAAAACTGTTAAGCCACCAGATGCTCCAAAAGATCAAAGCTGAAATGGTACAACAATGTATATCAACGTTCAAGACCCATGGGCGGATCTATTAAGGCTCCAGTGCCCCCTCACCTTTTCAAAATTATTTTTGTACCCTATGTATTTTATGTTTTATGCATTTTTGCCACTATATTTTTAATTTGCCCCTTCTAACCTAGAAAATCTTACGTTGGCCATTAAAGTTTTCTAACTTTCACCCAAATAAATATTATATCTACTCAATTATCCTCAAGGATTTAAGTGCTTACATATATCTCTTTTGAACATCTAAGGATTCTTTGTTTTATAAGTAAAACTAGTTAAAAAAAAAAAAGAAGAAAAGAAAAGAACTGAAAAGAAATTAAGCATATAATCACAGTTTTGTTTTGAAAGAGTTATGGTCCTTATGGAGACATCAGCTTGTCTTTGAAGTTTGAATAGTTATGTTTTACCCCTTAACCCACTATATATGAAACCCAAGGAACAACCACACAATTTTTAAACTATAGAAACCAAAAATTACAATATTTTTACACCAAAAAATCGGTCGAGGGCGATGCCCCCGAACCCTGTGCAAATTTGTGCCCCGCCATGATCGAATCCTGCCTCCGCCAATATCAACACTGTAATACCTGTAATATTTCTTAATTTAATATTTATGAATTTCTAATTTCATTTTCGGATTTGTCGTTTAATACCATGTTTCTAATTTTCGGTGTCGCCTAATTTATATAACTATATTTTATCGTATGTTATATATCGACATTTTAATTTAAACCCCAGACTGTAGCATCAAACCCGGACTAGATTAGCACGCGGACCCGTGTTATATTTCCCAATACCTGTGTACACGTAGCTCGAGGCAAGTTACATCCCCCGAATCATGGGAGAGTACACCAACCACATCACCTCAACATCACCTTTACACTAACTCCCTCACATGACATCACCATACTTCTCCCCTTACTCTCCTAGCCACCTCACTCCCACTACACTCAACCTCTCTCTCTCTCTCTCTCTCTCTCTCACACACACACACACACACACACACACACACACACACACACACACACACAATCTTATGTATGTATGTATGGGTCGTGTGAATGTGTGTGTAATATGTATATGTGTGCTGTGTGTGTATATCTATGAATTGTAAAGCTCAGCCCATTCAACTCCTTAAAACTCAAGTAATAAGGAGAGGGGAACTAAAGCCTTATAACCCGCACAGTCAACAACACATCTAAGCGATGAGAGATGACAACACGCTCCTGCACGTGTGGCAAAGGCACACACGTGGATTATTGAGATAGGGGACAAACAAAGCTCTGATACCATATTGTAAAGCCAAGCGCATTCAACTCCTTAAAACTCAGGTATTAAGGAGTGGGAACTCAGGCTTTATAACTCGCACATGCAACAACACATCTAAGCGATGTGGGATGACAACACTATGAAACACGAACTCTTCGAAAAGGCCGCCGCACCAGCATTTAATGCGCACCCGTACTGGGTGCGTCATGAATTCCTTGAATTCGGTTGGAGTGTGGTTGGGGCTTTTTTGTAGCCTTTTGGAAAAAGACACACAGGTATTTCATACAATTTTGAAATCTTTGGGATTTTAAAAGAGAAATAATAGAAAATAATAATAGCAATTATCTAGGATATACACTAATGCACAATAGTTATAAAATAATTTGTATATACTATTATATAAAAATATATTTTTAAGATTTTATCGAATTACTTCTGCCGCACTTGCACCCTTACTTTTTGGAAAATTGACGAATCCCTCACACCCGCATCCCCGTAACGAATCCCCGCATCCACACCGGTGCTACCTAGGTGTATATGTATATTATGAGTGTGTGCTGTGTATTATACACGTATAAATATATGTGCATGCATATGTGTGTATATGTATATATAAGAGAGAAAGACCAACCCCTTTCCTCTATAAATACCCACCCTCCCCCTCTCTCATTTCCTTGTTGTTTCGAACCCCGAGAGAGAGAGAGAGAGAGAGAGAGAGAGAGAGAGAGAGAGAGAGAAGAAAAAAGAGAGAAGGAGAAGAGAGGAGACCACCATAGCCATTGAAGCTCCAAGCTCCAAGCTCCAAAGCTCAAGGTCCACACTCCCAAACACACCCCAAGCTTTAGGCAAGATTCTCTAACTCACTTGGTATATCTAGAAACTATTTTAGAAGCTTAAAGTAACGTAGAAAGGACCCCATGCAAGTAAACTAGTCTCAATTTCGTCACTGCCAGCTTACTGGAGAAGATGAACCCGAGCACTCGAGAAGCCCAAGTGCTCGAGCAGAACAAAATCCCAATTGGAGTACTCGAGAATGACTGAAGCCCAGCCTGAGCGCTCGAGCCAGACCCATTTCCCCCACTCAAGCGCTCGAACCCAAGGAGCGCTCAAGCAAAACCATCCTCCACGGGAGCGCTCGAGTGAAACAGATTGCATATGTCTTGCTTCTTTAACACTGTTAGGGTTCGTACTGACGTGCTGTGGCCCGATGTGCTCTGTTTTCACTATGTTGTACATTCTGCAACTATGATTAGATATGTTATACCATGTTGTATAGATTGTACCATGCCTCATATATGTCATGCAATGCTTCGTATGTTCTATACCATACTTCATATGTGTTGTACCATGTTTCAAAGACATGTTATACCATGCTTCGTAAATATGCGTACCATGTCGATAACCTATTGTTCCATATTATACTTCGAAGAAAACTCGTGCGTTAACAACTTGTACATTATACATGTCATGCTATGAACTTCATGTAAGAGTTGCTTCGTGACGTCAAATCAACGCATATGTGCGGAAGAGTTGAACGGTCGTGGAGATCAGTTCGAATGCATTGTTAAGCATGTCGGTCGCGGAGATCCGAGAGTCTGGTTGTTACGAGTCAGTGGTATACAGTTCGCATTTTGACGATGATTACTATTGCGGTCATGTTAGGCGAAACGATAGTAAAGTAACCATGATGGTTTGATGTAGTCGAGTTGTGAATAAAAATGTTTTAGCCTGTAAGGCGAGATTGCTATTGCGGCCACGTTAGGCGAACAACGATAGTAAAGTAACCATTTCGCATTTCGGCGTCGATATTCACAAGGCAAAGTCACGAGGACCTAGAGTAAAATGATGTATTAGCCTGGAAGGCGAGATTACTACTGCGGTCATGTTAGGCGAACAACGATAATAAAGTAATCATTATTCGCTCGGCTAGGCGAGATACTCTAAGTCAACGAGGTTACACTGGTAATGTAACAAGGGATAAGTGGGTCGTTTGTTAAGATCGAGTTCGAGAATTCAAAGTTTAGTAGAGTAAAGTCGAGTATATCGATGTTGCATAGTTTCATGCACGGTCTCATCTATAGTTCATCCTATCGTTGTATATAATCATTGATGTCGAATAAAAAAATGGAAATGTTATAATCAAAATCGTTGTTGTATTCGGATATATCTAATTGTATTAGTAGTGTTCGGTTAGGACACTCACTTAGCTTTTATAAAGCTAACGGCACTATGCTCTGGACCTTCTCACGTCCATATTCCACAAAATATGAAAAGAGGAGGTCTACAACGAAGAAGGACACGGATACACCAGTTGAAGGCGCAGCCTTTACACCTCTAATGAAGAAGACTTAGATGAATCAATATAGATTTTTTTCATTAAAATACTAAGTTTGTAAATTAGCGTCAAACGCCTCACTTAGATGATCACTGCAGATATTTTTGTTATTCGCATACTAAGTTGTAATCAGCGTTGAACGCCTTAAACTTCTTTTGTTCTTTAAACTCTGAAACTCGTGATGTAAAAGTTAAGATCTAAGTATTTAGATATTTTTGTGAATGCCATTAGTCTTTTATATTCCTGCTTACGATATTTGTATCCGTGTTAGTATGTAATAAAGACAATCAGTTAATGCAACTCGTCATGACCTACGGATCCGGAAAGGAAAATTTTATTTCCTCCTAATTTCTGCTACTCCGGGGCGTGACAAATACCCTCCCTCGCACGCAGCCCCTTCTCACACGCGGAGAGCCAACAAAGATAACAAGCAAACATTCACACCAAAGTGGGGACAGAGACTCAAACCTGATACCATGTTAAGCCACCGGTTGCTTAGAGAATGGGACCAAAAATGTATATCTGCCTTCAACACAAAAACCTTAATATTGATTGTTGTCTTAGAAATATTTAGCAATGAGAGCAAGAGTGGTTCTTCAAGCTTCAATTTCCCTCTATATATTCTCTATATATCTTTCGATTCATGCTAAATTCTTTTGCATTTCATACTTAAAAGGCGCAAACCATGTGTGCAAAACACAATTAATCATTTCAAACTTCAAATATCCAAAACTAAACAACTAATTCTAATTACAGTCCCAAATTGCAATTTCTTTCAGATCTCAATTCTCAAGCCTAACCCCACAACCGATATTATTTTCATTCCACAAAATTGTACAATGTAACTAAAAATGCCAAATTGAGCCCCCAATTGCACACAGCATTTGGTTCAAAAACACCAAATTCAAAAACTCAAAACAAAAATTGAAAACGAAACAGAGTATAAAAAAGAGACTTAACTCAGCTAGGTCGCCGAGCTGACGCAGAACGCCGACTAGACCGGCCATGGCCACACCTTCGAGTAGAGCTTCTGGATCATCCTTATCAGCTGGTCTGTACAGCTCTGGATCAGCCAAGCCGTACTCGTTCCTTATCTGGTACCGATTCAATGGCATTCTCGCTCTCCGATCAAAATATAAAATACTAATTTGACCAGAGAAGTGCGTGCTCTCTCTCTCTCTCTCTCTCTCTCTCTCTCTCTCTCTCTCTCTCTCTCTCTCTCTCTCTCCTTCAACTTCTATAGTACATTTCCGCCATGGATAATCAGAGAACTATATATATATATACACACACAAATTCTGGCAGAATGAGAGAGAGAGTTATATAGAGAGAGAGAGAATGTAATTTTAATTTAGAGAGAGAGAGAGAGAATATTTATGGGGGTTTGGGGGAATGTTAGAAATGAATATACAGTGACAGAGAGGTAATGAACCCCAGGTGAGTGTATGTCCGTTACTTAATGACAAAATAGAAATTTTCAGCCAAAAATCAATTAATGACAGAATAGGATATTTGAATTTTTCTGTTTTGGAAGGAACAAACATGACAAGGTAATAATCTCATTCCTATTTTTATTTATTTATTTTTATAAAATATTAAGGGTCTGTTTGATAAAATTGAAAATTTAGCACTGAAAATTAAGTACTGAATTTTAAGTAATGAAAACCTTAGCATTTGAATTTGCATTATTGAAAACAGTATTTCTAGTACTGAAATCGAGTGCATTTAGTAATTATTTAGTAATTATTTTCAGTAGAAATTTTTCACTTAAAGTTTCAGTAGGTTTTTCGTTCATTCTTTAATTAATTGATACATTATCAGACACACTAAAAAATTTTAATTTTCAGCACTTAAATTGGTTATTGAACACATCCTAAGTTATTTTAGTTTGATAAAGATGAATTCTAGGAGAGATTTGGACCACCAAAATAAACAAAAAAGAAATATTTTTTAGGTCTCTTGAGCTACCGCGTGTTATAATGACGTAGTACTTTTTACTGGTTGGAGGGTACAACTCTCAGCATGTCACGCAGTACCCTTAAAGCATAGACTTATTTAAATTAGAACATACCAAGAGTTTTTTTGGGGAAATAAACTCCGCAAAACCTATGCTGCCGCTTGTAACAAGCGCCATAAGCATTTCTGATGTCAATATTGATGGCGTTCAAGAACAACACCCGAACAATACCATCATATGTTATACCGACGGTTTTTCTTTAATTACCGGTGCTTTTTAAACACCGCCAACTCCTTGAATTCTTGTAGTGCCAAGAGACTGTTTGGGAGATAAGAACTTATTATGAGATTCTCCCTCCAATCTATGGAGGGTACCACGTCAGCAAACCACGCGGTACCTTCAAGATTCCCAAAAATTCTTATATTGGAATTTCAAAATGTGACGTACGAAGAGCCTGTTTGGGAAATAAGAACTGATTCTAGGATTATAAATGAAATGGTTTTATGATATCAAAAGCTTGGTAAACGTTCATTTCTTGTACAAGAGACGTCTAATAATCTTTAAAATTGGTTGTTTTGTCAAACCAATATATCATTGGTTTGTTTTGTGAAACCAATATATCATTGGTTTTGCCATAAACTAGATAAAATAATTTGTTGTTTTGTCAAACCAAAGGCTTGGATTGAACTAGATATAATTGTAATAGGTTGTTTGACAAACATGAGAACCGGTTCTATGGTTCACAGAAGAATTGATTCTAAGTAGTTTAATATTTGTTTAACTGATTTTTGGCTACATAAGAGCCCGTGTCATAAAAATAATCCAAG
This sequence comes from Hydrangea macrophylla, assembly GCA_033977485.1. Taxonomy (NCBI): domain Eukaryota; kingdom Viridiplantae; phylum Streptophyta; class Magnoliopsida; order Cornales; family Hydrangeaceae; genus Hydrangea; species Hydrangea macrophylla. The sequence continues at coordinate 113,244,461 of CM066999.1, forward strand.
AATTGTTTCTTTTGCAAACTAGTTTATACATATAAAAACTACACAAAGATGAGAATGAGACCGAGTCTGATTCTATTTTAGATGTTCTCAAACAAACATATATAGTTACTTTCTATCTGATTTTTGTTAGATCGAATACTTGAATATAAAATTAATTCATTAATCAGCCGCCACATGACCTTCTTCGTTTTCCTAAACAGTCCCTTGAGTTTGTAAAACCAATTACTGATTCAGTTATTCGTCCTACCAAACAGCCCCTTAATTGAGATGTGTGAGAATATTTTTAAAATATTTCACGAAAAATGCTAGATCCACACACTTTTTCACACACTATGCTTTAAATGAATGCACATTGTGTTGTTTTAATTTTTCACACTTTTTTGTGCACCACTTACATAGCATATAGTACATGTATTTAAAGCTGAGTGTGAAAGAGTGTGGAAAAATGTATGATTGTAGTAGTGCTCATATTCCACTGTATACACAGCGCGAATCGTGCCGCTTGTTATGCTCTTTTTTAGACTCGCGCTTATCATGTACCAATAACGTTCGATTTTAACAAAATGTGCTTTTTGTGTGATGTAGGTGGGGCCAAAACTGTGAGCTCAGTAGACGGTTGAGATTGTTTTGATCATGTAAAGTGTTGACTTAGATTGGATGATGAAATAAAGGTGGGTCCAATTTTATATTGTCATGGCCTCCATAATAAGGCCATGTTCGAATACGTGAATCATAAAAAATTTGGTATGGTGTGTTAGTTAAGCTTTTGTGTGGAGCCCACTGATTTTAAGATATGGGTATTAAGCATACCCAAATCTTTTTTTTTTTTTTGAGGAAATCCCCAAATCATTTTCTTCAAGCTGTTTCTTAACTACTAAATATATATATATATATACACACATATATTTATTGACTACAACGGAAATGAGTAGGGTCGAACACTCGACTTATGCAAATGGATCTGACCAAACTCGACTCCAAACAAGCGATACTTACTTTGCAAGTTGCAACGTAAAGGTGATATGGCCGAAGCCCACTGATTTTAAGATATGGATATTAAGGTATAAAAATTGGCATCCACCTCTTCTTCACAATTGCTCTGGATTTAGTATTTTAAAAAAAAAATGAAAAAGATAGTGGAAGCTATATTTTTCTTGTTTTAGATGAAAAACTGTAAAAAGTAAACAAAAAAATTTAATTAGGATGGAAAAAATTTGAAAATTTGATATTTCCAACTCACTTCCCTTCCTCTTTCTTGAGTTTTTATTCTATTTTAAAAATTTTAAACATTAAAAAACAAACATGAGGTAAAATATCAGGAAAGTAGTTTTTGTTGTCGTTTTCTTATTTCGAAACTATAAGCCAAACGGAACCCAAAGCATTACAAGTTTTAAACTACAAGATTAATTAGTGAATAAGTATAAACACAATTCATATACAACTTTATGATTCCAAGTCCTCATAATCACCCCATGGAAATATAATTAACAGTGGATAAACTGGTAAATGTTATTGTTACCGTAGTCACCCCCATCAAAACATGTTTAATACGGAGTACTAATAAGGCTTAGTTTGGCCCCCACGTGGTGCTTCTCCTTTTTTAAAGCACAATTTAATGTTAATTCATTTGATAACTAGTTTATGAGCTTTGCAAAAATTGAACTTAGGGCTTTTTTGGAGGGAGCTTTTAAAAGCCCACGGTTGCTTTTTGGTTTCTTGATGTCTTTTTGAAGAGTAGTGTGCCACTTGTATAAAATTATCAAAGAATTTAGTAATAAATTTCATGAGCTCCTTTTAAAAAGCCACATGGGGGCCAAACTAAGCCTAAGCACCGGGTGGATTGGTGCGATTTTTATGTTTGGGTAGAAGCAAAAGCTCTGATCACACAACACTATAAAAATTAAGCAAATTTATTAAAATTGAAAGTTAGCTTCATGCATCACATTTTGGCTGAAAAGAGATACTTAAATTCATTCAAACTAACTAATATATGTTTGGACCAAAATTTGAACCTTTGTTATAAACTGATTCCAAACATCTAAAACTTTCTAAGTTCAAGATGCGACAATCATCCAAAATTTTATTACTGAGTACAAAGTGCGCACAATAAAAGGAGTCGAACTCAACATTCAAGCAAGTACCATTTTAAGGCTTAGTTTGACCTCTATTTTGGTGCTTCACCTTTTTTAAAGCACAATTTCATGTTAATTTATTTAGTAACTAGTTTATAAGCTTTGCAAAAATTGAACTTAGGGTTTTTTTTTGGGAGCTTTTAAAAGCTCCATTCTAGAATTTAAAAGCTCAATTCTAGAACTTTTAATAGAGCTTTTAAAAGTTCAAGATTATTTTTTAGTTTTATAATGTCTTTTTGAAGAGTAGTGTGTCACTTATATAAAATTATCAAATAATTTGATAATAAATTTTATAAACTCCTTTTAAAAAATTACGTAGGACCAAACTAAGCCTAAATGAACTAATTGACCATGGTCCAATAGGTTATTTGGGAGATAAAAGAATTTATGCCACTACAATCAAGTTAATCCAAGGAGCCTCTAAACTTTAGTGCAAATGATCCATAAAAATAGTGAGAAATAGGAACACATTAGCTGTTATTGATGTGACCGGTGATTTCTATGTTTTTGTATGTACCTTAAAAATTATACTCCACATGTTCATTTTTTATATTTCAAATTTCAAGGACGCAAGAGGACAGAGGAAGCTTCACTGAGCCTTTTATCTTTTTAAGATTCTTCCAATCTTTTTAACCATTTTACAGGATAAGAAGATATAGTAGGGGGTTAATCTGGTAGTTGTTTTTAGATGGACAAAGTTTTAAAAGGACTGTCCTTGCTTTCCATTAATTGCCTTTTTTCAAGTTCCCTTTAATTCCTTGATGAGAGAGAGTAGACTTGAGTAGTGGTTGGCTCTGCACTTCTGAGGTTCTTAAGCATATAATGTAGTAATTTTTTTTTTTGGCAAGTCTATAGTGAGTAATTTTTTATATGAGAATGTAAGTTTTAACTGTTGGATGAGAATCTGACAATAAATAAATCTCTATATTCTTAAAAATCTTATAACTAGATTTTCATCCGACGGTAAAAATTTTACTTCTTATATGAGAAGCTTATCACAATAGACTTACTCTTTTTTTTTTTCCATCTCTGCTGGTCCCCATTTTAAGTCATAAATCTCTCCCTTTCCCATAAACACAAAATGCCTTAAATTTTACCCCAAAAGTTTTAATGTGCAAATCACAAAAAATTACTATTACCTACTATTAAGCTACTAGCTTTCAGATGGTTTTGAAAAAGACTTGAGTACATTTCATAGTGGCGTAATGTTATGTGCACATAAAAAGTGCATATAAAGTGTGCACATAAAGATCTATGTCATTTATTTTGATGGAGTCTATGTCTGCATACATGAGACCCACTGAAATGAATGACACAAATCTTTATGTGCACACTTTATGTGAACCAATCATTACTCGTTCGGAAAATTATTGAGTTGGACTCAAAAATAAAAATTTCATGTGTGATAAGTTGGTCCAATTGTAATTGAGTAAATATTGAAAACTATTTACTGTATACAATGTATTGGCCCCATTATAATCAAGTCTACATTAAATATTTAGTCAAAAACTTTTCTTCACATTTTTTAGTTTAGCCGAACCCAAATTGTTTTACTCAGTTCACGCTCCACAAATTGCGTAATGTTATAGTTTTTAAATTTGTATCTCAATCTTGATTCCCAACTTGTGGTAATGTGATCGGATAAAGCAACTTTCAAAGAAAATCCAGTTGTCCCACAATTCTTGTATGTGGCCTCATTGTGACGTGTATTTTACTCTTACAAATTATAATAAGTGATGGGGAAAAAAAGTGATGAAAAGAACACTTCTAGAATTATAAAGGGCCTGGAGAGAAAACATCCAGATTCACTATATATAATAAGTAGATCGAACCAAAGATTTCGCTTCAGGACACTGTCTCCGTGCAGGGCTGGCATTGAGGCCCTGCCCCGAGGCGACCGCATGGGACTTCATTTTTAGGTCTATTTTTTTTTTTTCTAATTTATTCTTTAATTTCTATGAAACTTATCATTTTTAGGCCTAATTTTTCTAATTTATTCTTAATTTCTATAAAACTAATCATTTCTAGGCCTAATTTCTTCTAATTTCTATAAAACTTAGTATAGAGGCCTCATTTTTTAGGCCTCTTTAAATATTCGCCTGAGGTCTCGGATAATTTTTATCATCTTAGAACCGACACAATCTCCGTAATCTATAAATTTATTATAAATAAACAAGTGGTGAAAGAATAAGAATGCTACACATCATATATTCTTCCAACGCAATTCCTAAGGACAATCCGTACGGTCACTTTGATTGTGACCTCCGTCTCCAATTTGTTGCTTGTTGGAGAAAATAAAAGCTTTCTTCTAACTCGTGATCGTTTTGCTTGTATGGATGTTTTTAAAGATTGGATGTTTGGATGATTTGGTAAACTTTTCGTAAGATGAGCCGGAATCAATACTTTTGTAAAGTACATTTCAAGATAATAATTCGATTAACCCTCTATGAAGGTTTTATGTATTTGGATACATTATTGACTTGATCATAAAATTTAGAAAATCATTAACTTTTTATTTTTTATTGCGCAAACCATCAAGGATTGCATACGATTTTCTTTCAGTTTGAAGTAGAGTTTGTGTAGGACACCGCCTTCAAATATACGCCTAGAACTCTCAAATTGTTAGGGTCGACTCTGACCTAAAGAAATGCTTTGAAGTAGTGTTTGTCAAAAAGAGAAAAAGGATAATAAAAAAAAAAATGTTCGTGTAAATGGGAATATGTTTCACCATATATATATATATATATGGATATTAATGTTAGCACACATAATAGGAAAGTATTGGTGTGATTCTCAAATTTAAATTTTAAATGCTTTTAACAATTATACAATATACAATGATATAAAGAATCACAGACTAATGCCATAACATATAGTACAACTAAACTAATGCCATAACATATGATACAAATGATAAAATGTTTAGAAACCAAATTTCCAATAAACAATTGGGTAGCATAGCATTATTATTCCGAAAAAAGAGGTTTAGATATAAATGTGGATTTGATGGCCTTTTTGAAGTATAGATGTGGATATAATGATGTAATCTTTGCTTTGAAGTTTTAGTTCAATGGTGGGATGCTTTTCTAGGTGTGGTAGAGTGGTGAAGTAGCAATTGAATTTGTTTCCATTAGCCGACCAAATCGCGAACTTCAACAATAGAAATGATTTTCTGGGAAGGGACACCACCATTTACAAAGCGTTCTGTTTGGTAGTTTCTTTCTTAGTGGAGACATTTTAGTTGGGCATAAAAATATTTTAGCGGCCTATATTTTTATTGAATAATGCTAGAATCACAAAAGAGTTATAAGAGATGCTCACAAAAGAATGTGGTATTTTATGTGACATTCCATATGTCAGAGTTAAGTGTGGTGGGTCTTACTACCATATGACACGTGAGCGGGATGCCACATCCATTTGTGAGCATCTCTTTGTGACTCTAAAATTACTCACTTTTATCCGAGTTTCACTTTCAGCCTAACATTTTTAAAAAATGCATCATTTTGGTGCCTTAAGTTTTAATACCATGTTATATGGGAACTAAAGGGGTCCCAAAAAAGTCTCAAATTGACACGGTTTTGAAACTGAGGGACCAAAGTGATGCATTTAAAAATGCAGTGCTATGGTGAAACTCTATTAAAAGTATAGGTTACTCAAATGTTTTTTACCCTTTCACTTGTGAATTAATGCAAAACTGAAAACATTGCAGTTTTCAGTTTCTGGTTTTTCTTTCTTTCTTTCTTTCTTTTTATGTTTTTTAAATTGGGGCGCGTGGCCACAAGTCCCTACAATGACCAATAATAGGGGATCAGTCCCCGTGTTTTTTCTTTAGTGTCAAAGGTATTTCTGTTTTTTTTTTAAAACCAAAATAGCCCTTAAATGCTATTTACACGAGTCTTCCCCAACAAAACAGCACGTTTCCCAAAATTAGTTTTTCTTAGATTTTTCAATCTTTAAAATGTCATAACTTTCAAAATACAAATCAGGTTTTGATAAATTTTATATATCTGTGATCTGCATAATACCCGTAAAATTCTTCACCAAAAAAAATTCAAAATATTCAGCTCAAAAACGGATGTCAAAATTTTTTTGGTTGTAAAATCGACACTTCCATTGCGTAGATCTCGAAAAATTAGCCTAAATAAAAAAAAACTATCTAAAGCAGCCACAAAATCGCTAAGTTATGGCCATTTTAGAACATGCCATTGTCTTTATGTCACGACCCATCCCGCTAATGCACGAAAATAGGGCACGTGACATGCCACCAAGGCTCAACTAAATCCATTGAAGTAAAATAGCAGCGGAAAACATAAGTAAAATCCATTGAAGTAAGAGTTATAAAAAGTTTTGTCAAGTTGGAAAGGTTCAAAAAAGAATTCAGTTTCCGGAACAGAGGTCCAGTCGACTGATTGAGGGTCCGATCGACTAGAGACCTAAACCAGAGAGTTTAAAAAGTTCAAAAGCCCTGTCCAGTCGACTGTGTTGGGGACTCAATCGACTGGTGCCTTGTCCAGTCGACTGGGCACTATGCATGCAGAATGTCCTCTTTTCGTGCAGAAACCAGTTGACTGAAATCATCCTTCAATCACCTAAAGCCCTTGAAAACTGAAGGGATTTCTCTAGAACACAGGGGGTCCACTCAACTGAACCAGGGACCAGTCGACTGATTCCTAGCAGAAAAGCCCAATCTGTAGCATCTCAACCCAACGTTCTGCAATTCAATTCCCAACCTCAACACGATTATAATCCACGATTCCAAAACATATATACAAACGCGTTTACTAAGGATTACAAGTACTAATCCAACCCGTAACAAGATTCTATTACAACATATTACAATCCATATTCTTACTACAAGTTGGAAAGGAAGAAAAACAAAAGTATATACAAGAGTGTTCCCCCGGCATTCCTTGGCCTCACTCCTCACGCTTCTTCTTTCATCGCTTCTTATCACCTACAATGGAGTAAATCTCCACTGCTCAGCTATATGCTGAGTGTACAATTCTAATGTATGCTTATATGATAATTCATGAATTAAGCATCTAAAATCATAGAAATAGTCTCTAAGGTGAGTGGTACGCATTCATCCGGTAAATGAAACCGATGCCGTGGAAGACACACCTCTCCCACGCATCCCGTACACTGGTTGGGCCTTCCTCCATACCAGGTACCGTGTCCTGGTTGGGCCTTCCTCCATACCAGACACAACCACAGTCAAATCTCTCAATCCTCAAGGTTTGAGGAGCTTACAACGACAGACGAAATTGTACCAAACTCCCCTTTGACCCAAGTAGACACATAACATGCTCACATAAACAGTTATACATGCTTTTATTGCAGTTTCACGTGCATAATTAACGGCCCTAATTAATACATGAATTTCGCCCGGATCCAAAATATCAAAGTCGATATTTAAAACTTGAGATTTCTATATATTTCATAGATCTAGAATTCATATCTCATGCGATCTCTCTGAAACTTTGAAGGATCAGCTAGATGCCCGAATAATCGTCAGATCTCAAATTATACACGATTCCTACAAGTTTTATTGGGTTTTTTCTCAAATTCCTAGAAATTAGATTTTCAAAAAAAGTTAGCCAAACGTGGCCTATGAAGTATCATAACGTAGATCTTACCTCGAGGAGTTCAAATCTAAAATCTGGAGAAAATCTGATGGACGAACGGTCATCGATCAGCGTCGCAAAGTCTGTGGCAACCAAATCTCCCTTTTCTTTCTCCTCCTTAGATATTTTTGGTATGTTTGGACAAAAAGAGTCTAAGCTTATCTATTTATAGACATAGCTTCCAAAAACTATGCTTACCTCCCCACGAGTTTCCAAAACTTCTAATTATCTCCCGAGACGTCTTATACGTCTACTTTATGAAAACTAAAATTTACAAAAGTTTTTGACTAAGTTCCGTTTGGGTCCAAAATAAGGATCCAAAACTAAAATCCGTGGAATCTCTATACGACCTACCTTTTATATAAAGCGTCACTCATGTTCTCACCACCGTTCTCAAAATGATATATTACAATTTCAAAACTACCAGAAATTATGCAGAACATGTATAATCACTATTCAACAAAATACCAGATTTGCAAATAATATTTAAATCACATCAATGTCATTTAATCGTGCCAAAGCCAAAATGAACTTCCAAGTTCCCGTGTCTCCACTGACACCTCACTGTTGACTCATAGTCAACTCTAGCTCAAATTATTAATAAACATTAACAATTTCTCAAATTTTCAAATTATGCATTTTAAAAACTATGAAATTTTGGAGTGGGTGTGACACTTTAAGTGCTGCCCAGGTAATGTTACTGTCTTTAAATGCCGCCCAGATAATGTTAATGTCATTTTCCAAATGAAAACAGTAATATATCATCAAATACAAAACGTCTTTTTTTAAAAGATAGTATAACATATCGCTATCACAAAAAATTGCCAAAATTAGGGTCATTTAGCATGTCATTGTCTTTAAATACTATCCCCATGCAAAAAATAGCAACATATCATCAAAGATTAGAAAATAGTATTGCACAAAGAGACAGTAACATGTCGTTGATAGTAACATTTCTTAAAATTGACCAATTAATCGCAAAATTATGGCCATTTTTCAGATGTCGCTTCATTTACAATGTTGTCCAAGTAAAGACAATAACATATCATCAAAGGCAAAAAAATTTTCAGAGATTACTACTACATGTCGTTGTTTGCGACTGTTATTGTCACGACCCATCTCACTACGGGCGGAATTAGGACACGTGGCATGCCACAAAGGCTCATCCAATTCCATTAAAGTAAATAGTAGCAAAAAACGTAAGTAAGATTTATTAAAAAAAAATCAGTTATAAAAAGCTTTGCTCAGTGAAACACTCACAGGAAAAAAAATCATTTTGAAAACAGAGGTCCAGTCGACTGTGTCGGGACTCCAGTCGATTTTAAGGTCAATTGCAGAGAGTACAAAAGTTTAGCAGCCTAGTCAAGTCGACTGTGTTGGAGACTCTGTCGACTGGGGTCTCAATTTCTCAGTCGATTGAGGTTGTCCGGTTGACTAGAAGTCAATCTAGCAGAATGTCATACTTTCGTGCAGAATCCAACCGACTGTTTTCCATTTTCCATTTGACTGATGCCCTTGAAAACTGAAAGATGTTTCATTAAAAATAGGTGTCTAGTTGACTATGTCGGGGACCCAGTTAACTGATTTTCAAATTTCTACACCTTCTGCAGCAATCCAAGCTAAGCTCCTCCGATCCAAAACCAACTATAACAACCTGTAATTTTAATTAATTTCTAATTTTAATTTCCATATTTTATTACTTGCCTTTATTTTATGAGCAATTCTTTAATTGTGGTCAAATTGTAATTTTTATAAATTTAGAAGTACCTATGTTGAAATTCAAAATTGTATTTCAAAATGGTGAAATTATTTCCTTTTGACTCAAACTAGATTTTTATGAAACCAGAAAATTATTTCTTACATTAAAATAAATTTACTGTATTTTTGTGCTGATCATCGCACCGCGAAAATACTAGTTTATATTCGAAACTTGTCCGCGTCGCGTGGGACTCCCGCAGTTTGGGCATCTCCACCAATCAAGAGGTGACACTTGCTTGTAGTTCATTAATTACAAATTTACAACCAATCATTACTTGGCTTGTTTGGCAATGCATTTTGTGTGTGTGTTAACTTGTGCCATAAGTTGTTTTCCCAAGCAACCCAAGGTGATTCCTGGACAACTTGTACACGCCTTGTTTGGCTATGCTTATTTTGTATGTGTTGATGTTGTGCCTTAAGCTTAATTACCCAAACACCCACACTTGACCCCTATGCATCTAAACCACCCTTTCAAGCTGATTATATACACACACATATGTATGTATATTAGCATATTTGAGCTGAGTATAATTGAGCAATTAGGAAATTAGAAAATAAAATTGATTTTGTAGAGTGAGAGAGGTGGTATTTGTAGCCCAAGTTCACCAATTTGGTTTTCTTTATAAGCTTGCATAAACACACATTTAGGTTTACAACTGAAACAGAGAAGAAAGAAGAGAGAGTACGGAGAATCTTTACAAAATTTCTAGAGGGAGAAAAATCAATCCACTATAGCCAAGCTTGAAGTGGGTGTGTTTATTTTGCTATCTTTCTCAACATACACTCTTAATTACAATCACAGTGAGTATTTTGAACTCACTCAGAATGTAATCCATGTTTTATTTCTGCTTTATATATGTGTAATTGTGAAACTCCATTGTTGAGTTCATCAATGGAAGTTCAAAGCTTAAAATATGAATTTTCCTAACGTAACCAAAATTCGTTTTTGAAGATAAATATGAAAGATTATATATCATCGAGGCTACGGTTAAAGTATTAGAGTCTAATTTATTCGTATCGCGATGTATATTAGAAACGAAGTTTTGTCACCTCTCAAATTTTTGTAAAATCCGAGAACTCTGTTTTGATTCATGTAAATCCGATCGTATATTCGTAATCCTTGCGGAAAAACGAAGAGAACCATATACTATATGTCATGTTTGCTTTCGAAATTGAACTGGGTCAAAAACAGACCCCAAAACTAAAACAGGGGAGAAAAATGAAGAAGATGATGTTTCTGCAACAACTCGTGCGCGCGACCCGCGCGAGCGAGCCTTGCACTAGCGGCCTGCGTGAGAGACATATCGCACGAGCAATCTGTGTAAATTCTGACAGTTTGGAAAATGTTAAAAGAAAATTGAAAAAGAGGCATATCGTGCGAGCAACCTGTGCGAGCGACCTGACATTTTCTGGTTTTTGTCTGTTTTCTGTTAAAGAACTGTTTGGATAAAGTTTTGTGAGTTTTTAAAGTACTATTTGGGAGTTGTACTAAAATAGAATCCCATTTGTTATGTTTTTGTATAAAGGGATTGGTTAAGGACTTGTTTATTTTCATACGTACACTGTTTATTGTTTTCCAGTAATTTATGTTTCAGTATAAAGTCATATGACATGTATGTGGAGTCGAGCTTTACATGCATGGTGAGTGATGGTCAGTGTGAAAAGAGTAAGTGGATGAGATTGTTAATTGGACACTCCCTGGTATTGGTGTACTATAGTGGGATTTTATGAGATTGCGGTTTAGAGTATTCTTGAAATGCGATGGTGAGAAACTTGGACACTCCCAGGTGCCCATGGTAGCGCTAAAGTGTGTGACGCCGACTTGGACACTCCCTGGCACCCGTGGTAGTGCTAAAATGTGGCCTACTGGACACTCCCTGGCATCTGTGGTATGGCTAAAGTGTGAGGCAAACTGGACACTCCCTGGTAGCCCTGTATTAAAGTGTGGTCAACTTAGTGTTTCAAGATACTGAAGCAAGAGAGTTGGGTGATGTGTGGTTGAGAGAAAAGAGTCAGATGAGATGGTTGCATCATTCCATGCACGGTCACATATCTCGTTGAAGATCATGACTTAATTCTGTACTGTTTTATAATTTGAATTCAATTCTATATCTCTAAACTGTTGAGGGAGTAAACCTGTGAAATGAAAATAGTAAGTGAGTATGTTTTACATTCCGAGCATATGTTATTGATACCCACCAGCTTCATGAAGCTGACGGCGTTGATGCGCCCTGGACATTCGTGTCTAGGCTTTTCAGGTTATGATCAGGCTCGATTGCACGACTATGCAAATTGAGAACGACTACTTATAGAGGGAAACTATTTTTAATACTGCCTTAGTTGATAAACTAAATTTGTAATATGGATCACTGTAATAGATATTATTTTATTTCAAGGCGGGATGTACTTTATATGATCACGTGCTATAATAGTATTTAGTTTGGGAAAATTTTGTAAGCCTTGATTGCTCATACTCCGATTTAAATTATTATATTGTTCGCCGTTTGGGACGGAATCGATCCTTCAAACTGTCGCGACCTACAGGTCCATAAAGGAAATTAAATGCTTTCCCTATTTATGCTACGTGGGGACGTGACACCAACACAAGCACAATTGTATAACAACGATTCAAAGCATAATTACAAGATTGTTGTTTACTAGCGATTACAACTACTAATCCAACCCAAGATTCTGTTATAACATTTACAAACTTCCCAAATCCTTATTATAAGTTTGGAATGAAAACAAAAGTATAAATAAGTAGGGATTCCCCAGTATTCCTTGACCTCACTCCTCTCGCTTCTTTTTTCCTTTTCTCTTGTCACCTGTAATGGAGTAATCTCCACTGCTCAGCTATATGCTGAGCGTACAATTCTACATATATGCTTATATCACAATTCATGCTATAAACATCCTAAACACATCAAAAATAGTCTCTAGGGTGAGTGGTACGCTTTCATCCGGTAAATGAGATTTGATGCTGTAGAAGGCCTTCCTCTTCCACGCACCCCGTACACTGGTTGGGCCTTCCTCCATGCTAGGTACCGTGTCTTGGTTGGGCCTTTCTTCATACCAGACTCCACCACTATCAATATTACAATCCTCAAACTTTGAGGAGCTTACCCGCCCGGATGGAATTGCACCAAACCCCCCTTTGACCTAAGTAGACACATAGAATGCTCACATAAACAGTTATACGTGCTTTTCTAGAATAATTGCGTGCATAATTAACGGGCCTAATTAATACGTGAATTTCGCCCGGATCCAAAATATCAAGGTCGATATTCAAAACATGAAAATTCTATATAATTTATAAATCTGAAATTCATACCTTGTGCTAACGCTCTATAACTTCAGGGGAAGTACTAGGGGATAGATTAAACGTCAAATCTCTGTTTATAAGTGATTCCTACATATATACACATGTTTTTTTTTTCAAATTTCTATAATTAGCTTTTCGGAAATATTTTACCAAACGAGGCCTGAGAGGTATGAAAATGAAGCTCTTACCTCGAGTAGTTCAAATTTAGAATCTGGAGAAAAACTGACGATCAGAAATTCGTCGGTCGGCGACGTGAAGCTCGTGGGAAATAATCTCCGTTTTTTATCTCTCTCTGTCAAGATATTTTTGGAAAGTTTTTGCCAAAATATCACAAGTTTCTGTTTATAGGCAACACTCTCGGAAATTATGTTTACCGCTCCATGAGTTCCCAAAACTTCTAATGTTCTCCTGAAATGTCCTACACGTCCATTTTATCACACTACAAGGAAAAAGGCCTCTTATGTCACTTAAAAAGTGACATAAATAGGTATTTATATTACTTTTTTTTTCTAGTAAAAAGTGACATAAATGGAGGCGACATAAATGTTTTAAAAGTGACATGAATGTTTTATAAAAGTGACATAAATGTTTCATAATACCAATACATATGTTAATAAAAAGTGACATAAATACTTAAAAGTGACAAATACTATTTTATTTATGTCACTTTTAACTTAAAGTGACATAAAAGTAGAAAAGTGACATAAATGCCAAATAAAATTATTACATTAAAGTCTTAAAAGTGACATAAATACTGTAAAAATGACATAAATACTTTATAAAAGTGACATAAATACTTGATAAAAGTGACATAAATGTGTAATTAGTTATGTCAATTTTTTTAAAAATGACAAACGTTTTAAATAATACTGATTCAATGCCACCCTGTAAAAACAATATATACCAACCAAAACTAGTGAAAACATTAAACTGATTCAATACCACCCTGTACATACAATACTTGTAATACCCGTAAAATTTTCTGATAATTATAAAGGGACCCCCATATTTTAGTTCGTACTTTCTAATGTCTATATGTATACATATCCGTAGTTATTATATTATTAACTTAGACTGTAAATTATATGATATTTCATTGGCCCTTAAATTATAACCATAGGTTATATTAGATATATACCCGATGTTGCACGTTTTAATTCTGCAACTATAATTAGGATAATTATTATTACTATTAATTTTATTATAGATCCAGACTGTAAGTTATTAAACCGAACTAACTTAGCACATCAACCCGTAGAATCTGTGTAAACTTAGACTGCATTGAACGTAGTTTCTAAACGATGATAACTCAAACAATAACGGAAACAAGAGTACAAAGGGAATATTTCCCTAAATAGCCTTGTACCTACCCAACCCCCAATACCTATTAGACAAACTCTCTACCCAAACCTTCCCCTTCTACCCGCCGGATCAATCCCACCACCCCAAATCGCCGGCCACCTTTTCTCCTCTTCCCAAGTACACATCACCCTCACTCAATCACACCCCTCAATCAATCCCTCTCCTTACCCACTAATACACACCACCTCCACTCCCTCACTGCCACCTCGCCAAACACCACACCACACACACGGTATATGTATATATTGTATATATTAAAAGTAAGTTATGTGTATTCTATATATGTATGTATGACTGTGTTATGTATATATATAATATGTGGTGTGTATTACTCTATATATAGTGAGAGAGGGAAAGAGACCCGAGAGGGTGAGAGTTAGAGAGAGAGAGAGGCCACGGTTAGAGAGAGATCAAACTAGAGAGAGAAAGAGCCGCGAGAGAGAGACCCGAGACTGTGCTGGGACCTCCGCTACACTTACTTTTACGCACCTGCATCAAGGTGAGTCATCCTAACTCACTTGGTATATTATAGAGTTATTCTTTATTCATATAAGTATGCCCAGTGCGTCCTGTGTGGACGATACTGATAAGTATTAGTTATGTGAATGTTGAGATTCCTACTTATATGATGAGCGTATGTTAGTTAACTATACTCCATGCTTAGTTGATATTCGTTGATTTTCTTGTTTATCATGATTTCCCGATTATATAGTCACATGAACATGGTCGAGTCATGATGTCTATATTGACGTCTGCATGGTTAGTCACGGGGACTAATATAGTCATATTGTTATACATGTTGAGTGGACCATAGTGGTCTGACTAATACAGTCAAGTAAATGGGAACAACGATGAAACACTATAGGGCCCTGCTAGGCGACGATAGCCAGAGTTTCCATTGAAATCATTGAAGTTACGCATGAATTGATGATGATACGCTATAGGGCCATGCTAGGCGATGATATCAAAGTATCCATCAGAATACAATAGTTACTTTTTGAATGCTATAGGGCCATGCTAGGCGACGATAGCGCTGTAACTATTCTATTCTCCCGGCAAGGTCACGAGGACCTAAGAGTTCAATGATTACACTCTTTTTAAAACCAAAACTACTATAGGGCCCTGCTAGGCGATAATAGCAACGTAATCATTCTACTCTGAGCTAATGGCGTTACACTGGTAATGTAACAAGTCACATGAGTCAGTTGTGGTGTCTGTAGTCGAGTAAAGTCGAATATATCGATGATGCATCCTATCGTATCTCATTCATATTATCATGTTATAAATCATACGTATTGAGATAATGCTTATCAAATGTTTAAGTTCGAGATATCTGTTGTACTTGTATATTATTTTTGTATTAGGAGTGATCGGTTAGGTCAACTCACTTAGCTTCAAAAGATAACGGCTCTCCTTCCTGCCCTGGATATATTACGTCTAGATTTCACAGGTGATGACTATCAAGATGAGGTCTACCCATAGGGACACGACAGATGAACAAGTTGAAGCGAAGGACTTCGACATAGTTGTACTTAGAGCTACTTAATTTGCTTTATTGTCTTCTATTTGAGGTAATGCTTTAGATATGTATTGTGATAAGAATAGATAGCCCTAGAATGCCTTTATAGATCTTTTATTTAGACTCATGATGTAATAACTAGATCCCAGACATTTGAGTTCTATTGAGGAATACCAATAAGTGTTTTTATGCTTCTGCTACTCTGTTATCCATGTGTAGAATGTAGAAATGACAATCAGTTAATGTAACTCATCATTCCTTATGGGTCCAGAAAGGAAATTTTAAGTTTTCCCTATTTTTGGCTACTCCGGGGCGTGACAGGATTTTTGGTATCAGAGCACTAGGTTTAGACGTGCTCACTGATTGTTCTACACATTAAGTTGTGAACGTTAGGATATCCCTAACTAGTATTGATACTTATAAGATAGCTTCTGTTGAGCAGATTTGACATAGACATCTTGTCAAGTAGACGAGAAGTGTGATTAGTTTCTACGTGCACCTAGTCGGCCCTATTTGAGAATAGAAATAACACAGAACCAATAAGGGTGATCAATTAGAATAGTTTCGTTGAAACTTAGAAAGCTGGAAAAGTGAATTCCATAGCAACTATAAGAAGTATTAACCTTAACAGTATGTCCCCAGAGCCATACACCAAAGCCTGATTCGCACGGGTAGATACGCCAAAGCCGTAAGCACCCTAGAATCAGTAGCTGTATTAGGATACATCTAGACTTGGAACCCTCGATTCGAACTCATGAGTTAGTACTAATATATGATAGCCAATTCGATCAAATTAGTACGAACATTCTATTACAAAGACAAACCATAGATAGATTGTCTAACACTCTTAGATAAGTCCACTTAGCAAGGACCCGTTATAGATGATAAGAAAGGTCTAGCTAAGGATTAGAGGCAAACTATACCGTGGTAGTGGTAGACGAGTACCATAGTAGGTAATCATATCATTTCTACTCATTCAACTCTCTGCAAGTAAATCTATGCCTTCTCTTCTAATGGTCATTTCTTTTGAAGAAGGTACACCTATGCATTTTGTAAAGTGGCTCTGATTTCCGTCAATAACTGTTGTGATACACTTCTTGGTGAGTAATTCATTTCCTTGGAAATTTGAAATTCCTTCAGTCATCATTTCTTAAGTATGTACCTTGATCATTCGGATTATTGATATATCCCTTGAGAATAAAGTTTGATATCTAGTACTATAAAGTCATTCTTTTGACTTATTATTCTTTGAACTAAATCTTACAAGTTCATTATCTTTGAAATTATTCTAAATGAATTTGATTGCTAGAACTGAAAAGTCATTCTTTTTCACTTATTATTCTTTGAATAAATTCTCACAAGTTCATTATCCTCGAAATAATTCTAAATGAGCTCTCTGTCCTTGTTCTTGCTATGAACTCAAAACGTCGTACTCTCTGTACATCTTGACCTCTTATTGTCTCTCTCATTTGCTACCTTATTCTTTATCAGTGAGGTTTCGTTCAGACTATTTCACTTATGAAATACCTAATTCTTATTTCATCTGTTGAAGGCCTTATGCCATCAGTTACTTTCATTTCCTACAAATCTTAAGATACTACGATTACTTCCATAGTAAACAGTCATTTAATTATTGTTAGAATTACATTCTATTTTTGAATGGATCACATCCTTTCTACTATTATAATTCTATTTGTGAAAGTTCATATGCTTTTCGAACTCAACTTCAGTTGGGATAAATCCGTTAAAATCATTTCAATCATCACATTCTAGCTACTATGATTACGTTGGATACTATCATTAGAGATGTAATAGGCTGCAATTGTTTTGCATAAGATATGATAGAAACCTTATAGAAACGAACTCTTATGTAGGAACGCAAGAATCTCCTCAACCTCTGCAATGGCTCAATCATCTCAAGCAATAGAGAACCAGTCAGAAAGACTCAGCAACATGATACCTAAGGAGATCGATCCCACTGGTGTACTTGGAAGACTAATACAAAGCTTATGGAAGACCGGTGACAGTGCCAGCGCGGGGGACTACAGAAACATGTTATTCAAACAACTCCATATCACCCATTCAGAATCGCTTCTGAGAGCACTCAAGCCACAACCAGCTGCACTACCAAGGTCAACCCTACTGCAAGGACAACTCAGAATAACGAACAACAATCACAGTGCATGTTGCAATTATGGAAACCAAGGACATCTGGCCCAGAATTGTCAAGCTCCCAAGACCTGTAACCAACCAAACGTTATCTGTTATAACTGTAGCCAGAGAGGACATTTGAGCAAGGTCTGCAAAGCACCACGAGACGGACACTACGGAGCACCTGCTAAAGGATAGCCTAGACAAGCCCAGCTCAATACCACCATCCCTAATATGGCTGGATTAGGCAAAGAAGAACAACGAAGAGTGCAAGAACGCATGAAGAACAAGAGGAAGTCCGACACAATGACAGAATCGGTCCGACGCAAAACACGCCAACGTTGTTTCAACTGCGGAACTCGCGGACATCACTTCAACGAATGCCCAGCACCGAAACAAATCGGAGGATATGGATCACAATGTTACAAGTGTGGTGGAACTGACCACATTCGCAAGGATTGCGAGACAATGAAGTACATCAATGAAGTCCCGCTGATGAACTTGGAAGAAGAAAGAAAGGATAACCATCACAAACGTCAAGAGGACGAGACTGTGTCAGACAACCAGTTCAACATATAACAAGATGAAGAACCACAGATTCGGAGGAGGCTTTTCCCTTACGACTCGGACTTAGAAGATTTTTGTACTAGATATCTTAGGATCTAGTATATCTTATATGTTTGATCGGGCTAGTAGTCCCATTTCGTTTGTGTTTTATGTATGCTAGTAGAAGTTGATACAATCTATGTAATCGACTATGTAATATTTTGACGTATTTATGAAACTACTTTTGTGTATCAGTATTATTGTAATAATTACTGTCACGATATATATATACACTATAGTAGAGGTACGACCAATTGACAGTTATTACCTATAAGTAATCGGATCCGTTATTTATTTAATAAATTGACCAACCCGTATACCCAAACCCAAATCCAAATTAACTCACATCCTAACCCGGCCCGTTGACCCTAACCAGACCCAACCAAATCTGGTCGGATCCGAAGCCAAACGACGTCGTTTGGATTAGTAACCTTCGCATTCCACCTTTAGACCAATGGTCAAACCAGACGCGCTAACCTAACGATAGAAGATGTCTTGCAAGCTCAGGTCATCAACATATCCTCAACAACATCGTAAACACGTGGGAGAGTCTACACCATCAACTATGAAAGCTCGTGGCGCATCAATAATGAAAACACGAGAGACTCAACTGGTCGGTGGTCAATGTTTGCTAACTACAACTGTCACGACCCATCCCACTACGCGTGGAAATAGGACACGTGGCATGCCACCAAGGCTCATCCAAACGATCATATAAATATACGCAGCGGAAAGAACTTTAAAACAATCTTGGGTATTTAAAACTTAGGGAACATTACCCTCTGAGGTTGTAAAACCATTGAAAACAGAGTCATAAACAGTTTTGGCCATTTAAAACACATTCAAGAAAATAGTTTTGAAAACATAGGCTCAGTCGACTGCCCCGTCGACTGCGCTAGGATCCAGTCGACTGATCCGTCGACTGTGTTAAGCAGGACCAAAAATACATCATATAGAAAAGGGGTCTAGTCGACTGATCTGGGGATCCAGTCGACTGCTTTTCAATTAATGGAAGCAGTAGCTAAAATCAACAGTGTTCAGTCGACTGCCCAAGGGGTCCAGTCGACTGCTTCTCTGATATTCACTTACAGTATCTCAAATACACGAGATCCAGTCGACTGATCAGGGGGTCCAGTCGACTGCTCCTCTGCAGGCAGTCCTGTGCTGGAAATTAACAAGTTCTACTACTCAATACCAACAACAAACACAACCACAACTGATTTTTAACGTATTAAAACATAACTACCGATGTTCAATTACAAGATTACAATACTATAGAACTAATCTATGGTTCTATCACAACATGTTACCAATCCTTACACAAGTTTAGGATTTAAAACAAAAACATATACAAGTGTTATCCCCGGCGTTCATCGGCCTCACTCATCGCGCTTCTTCTTCTCCTTCTTCTTACCTGCAATGGAGTACATCTCCACTGCTCAGCTATATGCTGAGCGTACAAGTCTAACATGCACAATATATGATGAAACATGCTTTAATCTCATAAATCATACAATAGTCTCTAGGAAGAAAAATACGCATTCATCCGGTAGCGGCAAGTCCAAGCCTTAAACCGCGATACCAATGGCAAGTCCAAGTCTATCAACCATTGTATCCACAAGTGCCATGGCAAGTCCAAGTCTATCAACCATGCACAATAGCCGTCGCTACTAAATTCTCAAACATCGAGAAGCTTACTCCGGCATGAAATTGTATAAGACTCCCCTTTTGACCCACATAGACAACTTAACGTGCTCGCATAAATTTAGACATGCTTTTCACAATTTAGCGCGTGCATAATTAACGGGCCTACAATTAATACATGGATTTCGCCCGGATCACAATTTCGTCGTCGAAATATAAAACATGTATTTCCCTATATTTCACAAGTTAGAACTTCATACCTCGTGCGAATCTCTTTAAACTTTGAAGGATCGTCTAGGGGGCTAAATAATCGTCGGATTTCGAATTTGGTACGATTCCTATAAGTTTTACCTGATTTTTCCCAAAAGTCCAAAATTAAGATTTTTACAAAACTTTGCCAAACACGACCTAAGTAGTACCAAAACGTAGGTCTTACCTCTACGAGTTCAAATCTGGAATCTGGAGAAAATCTGACCGACGAACGGTCGTCGATCGGCGTCGCAAAGCCCGTTGGCTCCAAATCTCCTTTCTCTCTCCTCTCTCTCTAGATATTTGTGAGAGTTTTGGATGAGATTTGAAATCTCATACTCATCTATATATAGGCAAGTTTTTGGGAAATTACGTTTACCTCCCCACGAGTTCCTCAAACTTCTAATCAGCTCTCGAAACTTCGCACACGTCCATTTTATAACTTTACGAGTGAAAATTATAAATTTCAAAAGTTTTTGACTAGGTTTCGTTTGGGTCCAAAAATAACGTCCGAAAACTATATTCTGTGGAATCTCTACACAACCTACCTTTTTAATTAACGTGTCTCTCACGTTCTCACCACAGTTCTCAAAATGATACTATCATATCCAAATTTACCAGAATTATACTACACATGTATAATTACTATTCAACAATTACCAGATAAAGTCAAATAACATTTAAATCACATAAATGTCATTTAATCATGCCAATGCAACAGGCGTTACCAAGTCTTCGTGTCTCCACTAGACACCTCACCGTTGACTCACATCAACTCAACTCAATCAAATTATTAATAACATTAATAATTCCACAAATCTCAATTTATGCATGTTTTAAACCATGAAATTCTGGAACGGGTGTGACAACTCTCCCCTCCAAAAAGGAAGTTTGTCCCCAAACTTTACCTCATACGTCGAATAAGTACGGATACTCATTCCTCATGTCTTCCTCATGTTCCCATGTAGCCTCTTCCACCGTGTGACTACGCCATAGCACTTTTACCATTGGAATCGTCTTAGTTCTTAAAACTTGTTCTTTGCGATCTAGAATCTCCACTGGTTGTTCCACATAAGTCAAGTCTCCCTGGATCTGTAGCGTTTCAGGTATAATGATCTTACTCGTGTCAGTCATACATCGTCTCAACATCGATACGTGAAATACGTTATGTACATGTTCCAACTCTGATGACAAGGCTAATCGATAAGCCACTGGACCAACCCTTTCTAGGATCTCAAAAGGTCCTATGAATCTCGGATTGAGCTTTCCCCTCTTCCCAAATCGTACAATGCCTTTCGAAGGCGATACCCGCAAGTATACGAAATCTCCCACTTCAAAATTCACCGGTCGTCGTTTCAAGTCTGCATAACTCTTATATCGGCTCTGAGCTACCTTGAGTCGCTCTTGAATCAATTTCACCTTCTCAGTAGTCACCTGTATTAATTCAGGTCCTAACAACTTCTTTTCTCCAACCTCGGTCCAACAAACCGGTGATCGACACTTACGGCCATACAGAGCTTCATATGGTGCCATACCAATACTTGACTGGAATCCGTTGTTGTACGCAAATTCAATTAATGGCAAGTGGTGCTCCCAATCACTCCCAAAGTCTAATACACACAATCTCAACATATCTTCCAAGGTCTGAATCATACGCTCTGACTGTCCATCGGTCTGAGGATGAAATGCAGTACTGAAACTCAATTTCGTACCCATAGCCTTTTGCAAACTTCCCCAAAACCTTGACGTAAAACTACTATCGCGATCGGATATAATCACCGCTGGTACTCCATGTAGTCTTACAATCTCTTTCACATACAATTCTACTAACTTGGACGGTTTAGTCGTTTTTATCGGTAGAAAATGAGCTGACTTGGTTAATCGGTCAACTATAACCCAAATCTTATCATTCTTATTGCATGATCGTGGAAATCCTGAAACAAAGTCCATGGTGATCTCGTCCCACTTCCATTCCGACACTGGCAAAGGTTGTAGTAACCCCGCGGGTACTTGTCTCTCTGCCTTGACCTATTGACATACCGAACATTCGGATACGAACTTGGCGACTTCACGCTTCATACCCTTCCACCAAAAGTTTTCCCTCAGGTTTCTGTACATCTTATTACTTCCCGGGTGCACTGAATATTTCGTATTATGAGCTTCTTCTAAGAGTCGTTCCTTTATGTTTTTCACATTCGGTACACATAACCGATTCCCAAACTTCAAAATTCCTTGTTCCAATACCAAACCAGGTCACTTTCCCAAAGGTATCTCATCTCTCATTTTGTACAAGTAGACATCGTTGAATTGTTCTTTCTGAATCTCAATAATATCTGGGTGTACCATGATTGCCATCATTAAACCATCGTTGGTCCCTAGAATCACATCCAATTCTAAGCGTTCCATTTCTTTTACCAATTCTTTCTGTTGTGTTAGCTCGTCGGCTAAATTCCTCGGCGTCTTCCGGCTTAATGCATCGGCTACTACATTCGCCTTCCCCGGATGATACTCAATCGACAGATCGTAATCCTTCATCAATTCCAACCATCTTCGCTGTCTCATGTTCAAGTCCCGTTGGGTAAAAATATATTTCAAACTCTTGTGGTCCGTGAATATCTCACACTTTTCTCCGTACAAATAATGTCTCCAAATCTTCAAGGCATGAATTACTGCAGCTAATTCCAGATCATGAGTCGGATAATCAATCTCATGTGTCTTCAGCTGTCTCGAAGCATAAGCAACCACTTTACCCCCTTGCATCAACACACATCCCAACCCTTTGTGTGAAGCATCACTATAGATCACAAATCCCTCGATTCCGGATGGTATTGTCAAAATAGGTGCTCTCGTCAATCGTGACTTCAATTCTTGAAAACTGTCCTCGCATTCCTGACTCCATTCAAATGTAACTCCCTTCCTCATCAATCTTGTCATAGGCAATGAAATCTTCGAGAAATGCTCAATAAAATGGTGGTAATATCCCGCTAATCCCAAGAAACTTCGAATTTCAGATACGAAAGTCCGTCTTTGCCAATTTGATACAGCTTCTACTTTGTGAGGATCAACTGAGACTCCATTCTTGTCAATCACGTGACCAAGAAAAGTGATGCTAGGTAACCAAAATTCACATTTCTTGAATTTCCCAAACAATTGTTTCTCTCGTAATCTCTGAAGTATCAACCTCAAGTGGTTCTCGTGTTCTATCTCACTAGGTGAATAGATAAGGATATCGTCAATGAATACAATCACAAAGTCGTCCAAATAATCTTTGAATACTCGATTCATAAGGTCCATGAACGCAGCTGGTGCATTAGTAACCCCAAATGGCATAACTAAGAACTCGTAGTGTCCATAACGCGTTCTGAAAGCTGTTTTCTCAACATCTTCAGCCTTCACTTTCAACTGATGATAACCCGATCTTAGGTCTATTTTGGAGAATACTTGTGCCCCACGAAGTTGATCAAATAAGTCATCAATTCTGGGTAGTGGATACTTGTTCTTGATTGTCAATTTGTTCAATTCTCGATAATCCACGCACATACGCATTGAGCCATCTTTCTTCTTCACAAATAATACTGGAGCTCCCCACGGTGATACACTTGGTCGAATGAAACCTTTGTCAAGTAACTCTTGCAATTGAACTTTCAGTTCCTTCAATTCTACTGGTACCATTCTATACGGTGCTTTGGATACCGGCCTTGAGTCTGGCTTCACCTCAATGGTGAATTCAATTTCTCTCTCAATAAGAACATCTGGTAGATCATCAGGAAATACATCTGGATATTCTCGCACTATCGGAATGTCTTCTACTTTTAATTCAGTCGCCGAGACATTAGTCACTGAACATAGAAATCCATGACATCCCTTTTTCAATAACATTCCCGCTCGGATAGCTGAAATCAAATACGGCGGCGATATAACCCCACTCCCTTGGAAACAAAAGCTCCCATGTACCGGTGATCGAAAATTAACCTCTTTCCGTTCACAGTCTATTGTGGCTTGATTAAGAGCTAACCAATCCATTCCCAGTATTACATCAAAATGATTTACTCCAATTGGTATAAGGTCTACAGTCATCAACTTCTCACCTAATTTGATCTCACAGTTCTTATATATAGTAGATGTCATTATCGCTTTACTAAGTGGCACAGCAATAGACAATTCATATCCTAACGGTGCCGATTTAACATTCAAATGTTCAACAAAAGCATGTGATACAAATGAATGCGTAGATCCCGAGTCAATAAGTATGCGTGCTAAGTGCGAACATACAAGCTCCATACCTGAGACCACTGTCTCGGAAGCAGTCACATCTCCTGGGTTCATCTGATATGCTCTTCCTTGACGTTGTTCCGTCCTTTGTACTCCGTCATTGGACTGTCTAGGCTTCGACCCACTGGAAGCCATAGAACTAGCTCCTTACTGAAGATACTTCCTCGGGCAATCCCTGGCTTGGTGTCCAAATACTCCACAATCATAACACTTGCCTCTCATGTCGGGTGTTGAATTTGTACTACCCCCGCCTTGGTTCCTGTTCTGGGGTTTAGTCATGAAACATCGGCCTGAGTGTGGTCTGTTGCAAAGTGAACACAACGGTATGCTGCTTGGCGTTCTCCTGAATTCACTGAAACTAGAACCAGAGCCTCTTTGAAACAGTCTCTTGAAAGATCCGCCTTGGTTCCTATCCCCACTTTCATTGTTTCGTTTTCCGTGCTGATTCTGCCTCGACCTTTCCATCCCACTCTCGGCCACTAGTGCCATTTATTGTACTGCTGCCACGGTCGAATGCTCGTAAGTCTCTACCCTCAAACGGATATTTTCCCTTAAACCTTCTTCAAATTTCCTTGCCCTATCCTCCTCCTCTGGTACAGAACCCTTTCCAAATCTCAACAACGCATTACACTTGGAAGTATATTCGGTTACAGTCATGTCTCCTTGCTTCAAGTTATCAAATTCTCTCTTCTTTGCATTGTAGGCGGCTCGCGGAAAGAACCGGCGATTGAATTCCGCCTTGAACCCTTCCCAAGTAATCGGTGCCCCTTGATCTAGTACATTTACCCACCAGTTCTGGGCTTCACCCTTCAGTACATCACTTGCATTTTCCATCTTCTCCCTATCGGTCATCGGGATAGATCGGAAGATTCGTTCCATGTCCATTATCCAATGTTCTGCGAGCGTTGGATCGGGTGTCCCATGAAATTCCATCGGTTTCTTTCGAGTAAACTGTTCAGATATTGATCTCATACCCCTATTTTCGGGTGCATGTACTACAGTTATTAGTTCCACTTCAATGTGAGGTGTGGGAGGCAGTCGCTCCGATATATTCCGTATCATTTCCCCCATATTCCCCATCATCTCTGCCATTTCATTCATTCGTCGGGTATGGGGTGATAACTCTCGGTCATCCATGATTACAATCCTGTAGTTCCCAATGCATAAACACTATGCATGTACAACAATAACAATAGTATATATGTAGAACAACATCCATATGCATCAAACATCTCTAAGATGCATGAATACAATTGAAAACATGTGGCAAATCACTCAACACTCCACTCGTCGTCGAACGTTCCCAAAGTTTTGTTACCTCTAGCTCTGATACCAATAAATGTCACGACCCATCCCACTACGCGTGGAAATAGGACACGTGGCACGCCACCAAGGCTCATCCAAACGATCATATAAATATACGCAGCGGAAAGAACTTTAAAACAATCTTGGGTATTTAAAACTTAGGGAACATTACCCTCTGAGGTTGTAAAACCATTGAAAACAGAGTCATAAACAGTTTTGGCCATTTAAAACACATTCAAGAAAATAGTTTTGAAAACATAGGCTCAGTCGACTGCCCCGTCGACTGCGCTAGGATCCAGTCGACTGCCCTGTTGACTGCGCTAGGATCCAGTCGACTGCTCCGTCGACTATGTTAAGAAGGACCAAAAATACATCATATAGCAAAGGGGTCCAGTCGACTGATCTGGGGATCCAGTCGACTGCTTTTCAATTAATGGAAGCAGTAGCTAAAATCAACAGTGTTCAGTCGACTGCCCAAGGGGTCCAGTCGACTGCTTCTCTGATATTCACTTACAGTATCTCAAATACACGAGATCCAGTCGACTGATCAGGGGGTCCAGTCGACTGCTCCTCTGCAGGCAGTCCTGTGCTGGAAATTAACAAGTTCTACTACTCAATACCAACAACAAACACAACCACAACTGATTTTTAACGTATTAAAACATAACTACCGATGTTCAATTACAAGATTACAATACTATAGAACTAATCTATGGTTCTATTACAACATGTTACCAATCCTTACACAAGTTTAGGATTTAAAACAAAAACATATACAAGTGTTATCCCCGGCGTTCATCGGCCTCACTCATCGCGCTTCTTCTTCTCCTTCTTCTTACCTGCAATGGAGTACATCTCCACTGCTCAGCTATATGCTGAGCGTACAAGTCTAACATGCACAATATATGATGAAACATGCTTTAATCTCATAAATCATACAATAGTCTCTAGGAAGAAAAATACGCATTCATCCGGTAGCGGCAAGTCCAAGCCTTAAACCGCGATACCAATGGCAAGGCCAAGTCTATCAACTATTGTATCCACAAGTGCCATGGCAAGTCCAAGTCTATCAACCATGCACAGTAGCCGTCGCTACTAAATTCTCAAACATCGAGAAGCTTACTCCGGCATGAAATTGTATAAGACTCCCCTTTTGACCCACATAGACAACTTAACGTGCTCGCATAAATTTAGACATGCTTTTCACAATTTAGCGCGTGCATAATTAACGGGCCTACAATTAATACATGGATTTCGCCCGGATCACAATTTCGTCGTCGAAATATAAAACATGTATTTCCCTATATTTCACAAGTTAGAACTTCATACCTCGTGCGAATCTCTTTAAACTTTGAAGGATCGTCTAGGGGGCTAAATAATCGTCGGATTTCGAATTTGGTACGATTCCTATAAGTTTTACCTGATTTTTCCCAAAAGTCCAAAATTAAGATTTTTACAAAACTTTGCCAAACACGACCTAAGTAGTACCAAAACGTAGGTCTTACCTCCACGAGTTCAAATCTGGAATCTGGAGAAAATCTGACCGACGAACGGTCGTCGATCGGCGTCGCAAAGCCCGTTGGCTCCAAATCTCCTTTCTCTCTCCTCTCTCTCTAGATATTTGTGAGAGTTTTGGATGAGATTTGAAATCTCATACTCATCTATATATAGGCAAGTTTTCGGGAAATTACGTTTACCTCCCCACGAGTTCCTCAAACTTCTAATCAGCTCTCGAAACTTCGCACACGTCCATTTTATAACTTTACGAGTGAAAATTATAAATTTCAAAAGTTTTTGACTAGGTTTCGTTTGGGTCCAAAAATAACGTCCGAAAACTATATTCTGTGGAATCTCTACACAACCTACCTTTTTAATTAACGTGTCTCTCACGTTCTCACCACAATTCTCAAAATGATACTATCATATCCAAATTTACCAGAATTATACTACACAGGTATAATTACTATTCAACAATTACCAGATAAAGTCAAATAACATTTAAATCACATAAATGTCATTTAATCATGCCAATGCAACAGGCGTTACCAAGTCTTCGTGTCTCCACTAGACACCTCACCATTGACTCACGTCAACTCAACTCAATCAAATTATTAATAACATTAATAATTCCACAAATCTCAATTTATGCATGTTTTAAGCCATGAAATTCTGGAACGGGTGTGACAACAACAAAGTCAAGTATGGTGATGACGTTCAAGGCCCTATACGGAAGGCCATGTCTATTGTCATCATGTCAGATAGATCAAAAACGAAGAGAGGATACAAGCAAACCCAGAGTTGACATAAGAAACAACGCAGGCCAATGAAGAACAGACCAACAGTTTGAAATCGAAGATAAAGTGCCATTGAAAGTATCGATTGCTCAAGGCAACGTGCTACTGGACCAAAAGGAAGGAAGCTATCACTGCGACACATTGGATTATTTACGATCGAATCGCCTACCGACTTGCGTACGTTTACCACCAACAATGCCAAAAGATCACAACACTTTTTTGGAGTGGATACGCTAATCCATAATTTTCTTCGTACCAACACGCTGAGTGATACGTTCACGACCCCTACGAGTCATGGATGACGATAACATAGGAGTCAGCTAGAACTTCGTAAACAAGAACGACGCAAACTCAACAAACAATGACAATGAAAAGAGTCAACAAGACCATCACATGAAACGAAAGGCCAACGAGATTTCTCAACATCGTGTCAAAGAAAGACTGAAAGATGGAGAGAGATTGCTTTAATAAAGATCCAGTAGAGACACCACAATGAGGACGAAGCGTCTTCGAAAATAAGATAGAGTAAACAGTGATGCCCCACCACGATTAGGAAGAGCCTAATGCACTTGACAAATACGTTATCCTAGAACCCGACATGCGAGAATAGAACTTTGCATGTTTAAGAACTACCTACTTCAGATTCCGGGGACGAAATCTTTAATAGGAGGTGGATGATGTAATACCCGTAAATTTTTTTGATAATTATAAAGGGACCCCCATATTTTAGTTCGTACTTTCTAATGTCTATATGTATACATATCCGTAGTTATTATATTATTAACTTAGACTGTAAATTATATGATATTTCATTGGCCCTTAAATTATAACCATAGGTTATATTAGATATATACCCGATGTTGCACGTTTTAATTCTGCAACTATAATTAGGATAATTATTATTACTATTAATTTTATTATAGATCCAGACTGTAAGTTATTAAACCGAACTAACTTAGCAAATCAACCCATAGAATCTGTGTAAACTTAGAATGCATTGCACGTAGGTTCTAAACGATGATAACTCAAACAATAACGGAAACAATAGTACAAAGGGAATATTACCCTAAATAGCCTTGTACCTACCCAACCCCCAATACCTATTAGACAAACTCTCTACCCAAACCTTTCCCCTCTACCCTCCAGATCAATCCCACCACCCCAAACCGCCGGCCACCTTTTCTCCTCTTCCCAAGTACACATCACCCTCACTCAATCACACCCCTCAATCAATCCCTCTCCTTACCCACTATTACACACCACCTCCACTCCCTCACTGCCACCCCGCCAAACACCACACCACACCACACACACGGTATATGTATATATATTGTATATATTAAAAGTAAGTTATGTGTATTCTATATATGTATGTATGACTGTGTTATGTATATATATATAATATGTGGTGTGTATTACTCTATATATAGTGAGAGAGGAAAAGAGACCCGAGAGGGTGAGAGTTAGAGAGAGAGAGAGAGGCCACGGTTAGAGAGAAATCAAACTAGAGAGAGAAAGAGCCGCGGTAGAGAGACCCTAGACTGTGCTGGGACCTCCGCTATACTTACTTTTACGCACCCGCATCAAGGTGAGTCGTCCTAACTCACTTGGTATATTATAGAGTTATTCTTTATTCATATACGTATGCCCAGTGCGTCCTGTGTGGACGATACTGATAAGTATTAGTTATGTTAATGTTGAGATTCCTACTTATATGATGAGCGTATGTTAGTTAACTATACTCCATGCTTAGTTGATATTCGTTGATTTTCTTGTTTATCATGATTTCCCGATTTATATAGCCACATGAACATGGTCGAGTCATGATGTCTATATTGACGTCTGCATGGTTAGTCACGGGGACTAATATAGTCATATTGTCATACATGTTGAGTGGACCATAGTGGTCTGAGTGGTACAGTCAAGTAAATGGGAACAATGTTGAAACGCTATAGGGCCCTGCTAGGCGACGATAGCCAGAGTTTCCATTGAAATCATTGAAGTTACGCATGAATTGATGATAATACGCTATGTAACAACCTGCATTTGCATTTAATTTTAATCTGACATTTCCATAATTAATCTGTATTTGCATTGTCATATTCTTAATCAATGTGTAATGCCAGCTTTTATTTCAATTACAAATCCTTATGTTCTAGAACCTTGTTATTTATATCATTTAATATTAAAATTCTTTTGGGGGTCAAATTTGCAATTTCTGCAAAGTTAGTAATGTCCGTGTGGATTTCAAAATCTGCATTCCAAAGACGGTAGAAATATTTCCTTTTGACTCAAACAGTATTTTTATAAAACCAGAAAATCATTTCCTTTGTAAAATGAATTTCCTGTATTTTTTGTGGTGAACACCGCGCCACGAAAATACCAGTTTACTTTCAAAACTGTCCACGCTGTGCTAAACTTTCACAGATTTTGGAAGTGATGTAAAGCTAGATGTGACATACACTTTACTTGCCATTTATGGAAACTAATCATTGGGTTGGGCTTGTTTGGGAATGCTTTGTTTGTGTATGTACTCCTAAGGCCATAAGTTGTTATTCCCAAACAACTCAAGCTTGGACCCCTATACACCTACTTGGCCCTTGGTTAACTTTTGAGCCCATATCATCAGTGCATATACACATACGTATGTATAATTGCTGTGTATTTTTGGAATTGAGAACTAAACTCAATTTGTTGAGTGAAGCTCACAGGACTTGGCCCCCAAGTTCCTACACTTGTGAGTTTATATATACTCCCTTTTTGCACTACTCACACACACTTCCAGCTGAATGAAACACAGAGAGAGCTGAGAGTTCATAGTTCTGAATATTTTCTAGAGAAAGAGGGAGAACAAACTCCATAGCTCAAAAGCTTGAAATTGGAGATTCTAAATTCTTGTTCTTGTATATCTCTCTCAACACACACTACTTCTTTCAATCTCAGTGAGTATTTCAAACTCACTCTTAATGTAAAGTCATGTTCATTTACTATTTATATGTGTGTATTTGTAACCACCATCACTAATACCTCCATGGGAGCTTGAGTTTTGAAAATCACAATTTTCCAAACTCAACCAAAATCCGTTTTTAGAATGAAATATGAAAGATTATACATCCTACATGCCATGTTTAAAGTATTAGAGTCTAATTTGATCACATGAGAAAGTATGTTAAAAATGAAGTTTTGACATCTTTTAAAATTTCATAAAATTCTAGAATTATAGATTGATTCATGTTAAATTGATGATGGATTCATATTCCTTATGAAAAATCGAAGAGAATCATATATTATAAGGCCTAGTAACTTCCAAAATTGAAAATGGGTCAAAAATACCCCATTAAACTGAAACAGAGCAGTTTCTACGAGGAAGAAGGAGCCTCAGCAATTAATCGCGCGCGCGATCGCGTGAACGACCCCTCGCGCGAGCGACCTGCGCGCGCGAGGCATGCGTCTCCAGGCAGACAGAAAAGTTTATATATATAAATGAAAATAGGCAGGTCGCGCGAGAGACCTTTCGTGCGAGCGACCCGCGCGTGCGAGGTGTCTGATTTCAGGCAGAAAGAAAAAGGTTATTATAATAAAACGAAAATTGGGCAGGTCGCGCGAGCGGCCTGCGCGAGCGACCCGCGCGCGCGACCTCTGGCACTTTCCAGTTTTGCTTGTTTTGGTGATAAAGGACTGATTGGTTCAACTTTTAAGGACTGTTAAAGCTCTGTTTGGGAAAATTATTAAATCAGAATCTTAATTGGTTATGTTTGAACGATTTAAACGTTGAATTGTGACTCGTTAATCCCCGTACGCATGTTGTGTTTACATTTCAGTGAATTGCCTCGTGTTTTAAAGTTTCATGACATACACGTGGAGTCAGTTGTACATGCATGGTGAGTGTGAATGTTGGTTAGTATGGAAAAGAGTAATGGTCAGTGTGGTATAGTGAGTGCGGTTGAGATTGTGATGTGGACACTCCCTGGTAAGTGAGTACCAAAGTGTGTTGTGATTGAGATTGCGGCGAGGGTATCTTTGAAATGCGACGGTGGCAAATATGGGCACTCCCTGACGCCCATGGAAGCGTTAAAGTGTGTGACGCCGAACTTGGACACTCCCTGGCACCCATGGTAGTGCTAAAGTGTGGCCTACGGACACTCCCTGATACCCGAGTCTGGATACTGTGTGAGGTTGCTCCGGTATTTGCATGGCGGATTAGGTAGTCAAAGTGTGAGGCAATGGACACTCCCTGGTACCCCGGATCAAAGTGTGAGGCAAACTGGACACTCCCTGGCGCCCCGTTGCTACAGTGTGGCTATCTTAGTATTTCAAAGATACCGGTGTGTGATGTTGGGTTGTTGGGTTTTGTCGAGAGAAAAGAGTCGGTCAGATGAGATGGTGCATCGTTCTCATACACGGTCACATATGTGTGAATTTATCTTTTAAATAATGTTGTGGTTGTTTTCTAAACGAACTCTTTATCTTAAAAGTAAATTTGTGGATTTAAATGAGAAATAAAAAAGGGTAATTGAGTATGTTTTACATTCGAAGTTGTGTTTTTAATACTCACCAGCTTCTTGAAGCTGACGACGTTGATGCGTCCTGGACATTTGTGTTCAGGCTTTTCAGGTTACAATCAGGAGGAACATTATGACTATGCTAACTGAGAACGGTTGCTTTTGGAAGAGAAACTGTTTAATTTTTATATGCTTTAAGCTTATATGTTTTAAGTTATGACTAATTTGTAATAAGGATGACTGTAATAGACATTAAGTTATTATATTGTTTCAAGGCGGTCTGTGCCTTTAGATGACCCGGTGCTGTAATATTTATTAAGTTAGAAAAATTTTATAAGCCTTGATTGCTCTGCTCTGATTATTATGTTTGTTGTTCGACGTTTGGGACGGAATCAATCCTTCAAACTGTCGCAACCTATGGGTCCATAAAGGAAATTAAACGCTTTCCTTATTTATGCTACGTCGGGGCTTGACAGGATTTAGTGGTATCAGAGCCAGGTTATTAATTATCTCAAGATAGTTTAGCCAGGTTAGGGTTTACCAGTTTAGACCCGATTCCACAATCTGATAGCTTAAGCTTTACACACCCGATGATACGACATGGAGGATAGACTCAGAACCCAAACGCCTAAGATTATCTTTGTCCTGACTTAAGTAGTACCTTCTTATCAGGTATGGATCCAGCTCATCCACTATATGTACCAGACGGCTTCGGGGGACACTTTGTGACACTTGGGGCAGTGATCCCAGCCTTTCTTGACTTGTATCATGTGGCTGTTGAGCAGTTAGCCACAGCGACCGTAGTATCTGATTTGTGGCACCAGGTTCATGTGGTAGGCTTAGTCGACCTGACTCGTATCCGCCTAGAGCTTCGTTACTTTGCAGAGGCTCAGCGCTTGGTTTTGGTTGAGGTTTTGAGGATGATTGATAGCGATGCTTTCTATCTCCCCCTCGAGATCCAGATTGTGCACGCCCATCTGGCTCAGTTAGAGATGCCCCCGCCAGTAGTTCCCATCACCAAGGACGATGTTGGGATTGTTCATGTGGTTCCAGTAGGTGGAGAGATTATAGAGGACGGCATAGGTCTAGATGATCTTGCCGCTGAGCTCGAGGCTGAGCTAGCACTTGAGCTAGCCTTACCTGAGGAGATGGTAGTTGAGGCAGATGCCCCTGCGCCTGCTTCATCTTCGACCTCTCCAGGCTATGATGGGGTGGGCCCCTTTCAGGCTCAGCGATTTCGCCCAGTCGACTCGCTGGATCTCCTGATAGCTGCTTATGGAGACGATTGACGTTCTAGTTATGACTTGTACATATTAACTACTTTTGACTATTAGCTCTATCTCCTTTTGCAGCTGTAATTACATGCATTAGAGTGTAGGGCAATGACCCATTTTTGTAACATTAACTCTTGCATGCGTCCTAACCCATACAGGTAGGGTAGGCATTGATCTAACCATACATGCTTTTTGTATCAACTTGACAAGAAGTTATATATATAATATACTCTTTTGGATATTGTCGTCAATTGAGTTGCTTCATAGTACTATTGCATGCATGTTTCTCATTCTACTATCACTATCATGTATAGAATGGCTGGAGGACTAAGGACGGAACGCTACGGTTATGTATCGACTACAGAGAATTGAACCGAGTGACTATCAAGAACAAGTATCCCTTGCCTCGGATTGACGATTTGTTTGATCAACTACAAGGAGCTACGACATTTTCCAAGATAGACCTTAGGTCGGGATATCATCAGTTGAGGGTACGGAAGGAAGACATACCTAAGACTGCTTTCAGAACCCGATATGGTCATTATGAATTTCTGGTGATGCCGTTTGGAATGACGAATGCCCCGACAGTGTTTATGGATCTGATGAACAGAGTGTTCAAGCCTTATTTAGATCAGTTTGTCATCGTCTTTATAGATAATATTTTGATCTATTCTAAGTCAGGAGAAGAACACGAGCAACATCTACGGATTGCGATGCAGACGCTTAAGGACCACCAGTTGTATGCCAAATTCAGTAAGTGTGAGTTCTGGTTGCAAGAAGTGAAATTTTTGGGACACAAGGTGTCATCTCAAGGAATTTCTGTGGATTCGTCCAAGACCGATGCTGTGTCCAACTGGGTTAGGCCAAGCAACCCTACAGAAGTTCAGAGTTTTCTTGGACTCGCAGGCTATTACAGAAGATTTGTTGAGGGATTCTCAAAGATAGCAGCACCTTTAACTGGGTTGACGAAGAAGAATTTGAAGTTCGAGTGGACAGAGAAGCATGAACGAGCCTTTCTAGAGTTGAAAGAGAGACTCACTACCGCACCAGTACTGGCTATACCCAAGCCTGATGAGAAGTTCACTATCTTCAGTGACGCATCATATCAAGGACTAGGGTGTGTACTTATGCAAGATGGCAGAGTTATCGCCTATGGATCCAGACAGCTGAAGCCGAACGAGTTGAACTATCCTATTCATGATCTAGAGTTGGCAGCAGTAGTATTTTCACTCAAGATTTGGAGACATTATCTCTACGGTGAGAAGTTTGATTTGTTCTCCGATCACAAGAGTTTGAAATACTTGTTCACACAGAAAGAGTTGAACATGAGGCAGCGCAGATGGATGGAATTGATCAAAGATTATGACTTCACGTTAGAATACCACCCCGATAAAGCTAATGTGGTCGCCGATGCTTTGAGTCGACAGACTCGTGAGACGATCGCCACCTTAATGATTAGAGAGTGGCGAGCGTTAGAGACCTTGGCGGAGTTCGATGTATAGAGTGCTGAAGAAGGAGAAGGATAATTGTTCGGATGTCTCATCCTATAGCCTATTCTTATCGATCGCATTATTGGAGCTCAGAAAAAAGATGAAAAGTTTCAAGCCTGGTTCGTAAAGATGTCAGAAAAAGACCCGACGGAATGGAAGGTGGGAGTCGATGGAGGATATCGGTGCAGAGATAGATTATGTGTACCAGATTGTGGTGAGCTAAGGAAGGATATTCTGGAAGAAGCACATAAGTCAAGGTATACAGTTCACCCGGGAGGAACGAAAATGTACAAAGATTTGAAGAGAAATTTCTGGTGGGAAGGTATGAAGAAGGATGTGGCCGAATTCGTATCCAAGTGTTTGACGTGTCAGCAAGTCAAAGCTGAACATCAGAGAGCCTCGGGACTGTTGCAACCATTACCTATTCCTGGTTGGAAGTGGGAGCACATAACCATGGATTTTGTAGTAGGATTGCCTCGATCTCAACAGAATCATGACGCTATTTGGGTAATTGTGGATCGATTAACGAAGTCAGCTCATTTCATTGCTTACAGTATGACATACCTAGTAGAGAAGATGAGCCGGATGTACATACAACAAGTTGTGCGACTTCACGGTGCACCTGTATCGATTGTGTCAGACCGTGACGCGCGTTTTACTTCTGGATTTTGGGAAAGTCTGCAAGAAGCTGTGGGAACCTCGCTCAAAATGAGCACTGCTTTTCACCCTCAGACGGACGGGCAAGCTGAGCGTGTTAATCAGATCATGGAAGATATGCTTAGGGCTTGTATCATTGATTTTGAAGAATCTTGGGAGACACACTTGCCTTTGGTTGAATTTGCCTATAACAATAGTTATCACACGAGTATCGGTATGGCTCCGTTCAAAGCATTGTACGGACGACCATGTCATTCTCCGTTGTGTTGGGAAGAAGTCGGAGATACAGAATTGTTGGGACCAGATTTGGTTAGAGAAACCAACGAAAAGATTTCTTTGGTCAAGGAAAGGATGAGAACCGCTCAAAGCAGGTATAAAAGTTATGCCGATCGACGCCGGAAAGATTTGGAATTCAGTATTGGAGATCACGTACTTCTTAAGGTTTCACCGACTCGGGGAGTAGTACGCTTTGGTCTCAAGAGAGGAAAATTAGCTCCGCGTTTCATCGGACCGTTCGAGATTTTGGAGCGTGTCGGGAAAGTGGCTTATCGACTGACGCTATCACCGAAGATGTCTGGGGTCCACAGTGTATTCCATGTTAGTATGCTGAGAAAGTACATACGAGACCCCTCGCATGTGGTTAGTTATGACGATATTGAAACGAGTCATAACATTTTTTACAAGGAGAGACCTGTGAAGATTCTGGATCAGAGTATCAAGAAGTTGAGGACATTCCGTTGGTGAAGGTTCAGTGGAATCACCATGACGAGAATGAAGCCTCGTGGGAAGTGGAGACTGATATGAGGAAGAAGTACCCGGAGTTGTTTCAGGATTAGTTAGTCTTGATTTCGGGGGCGAAATCCTGTTTAAGGGAGGAAGGATGTAACAACCTGCATTTGCATTTAATTTTAATCTGACATTTCCATAATTAATCTGTATTTGCATTGTCATATTCTTAATCAATGTGTATTGCCTGCTTTTATTTCAATTACAAATCCTTTTGTTCTAGAACCTTGTTATTTATATCATTTCATATTAAAATTCTTTTGGGGGTCAAATTTGCAATTTCTGTAAAGTTAGTAATGTCCGTGTGGATTTCAAAATCTGCATTCCAAAGACTGTAGAAATATTTCCTTTTGACTCAAACAGTATTTTTATAAAACCAGAAAATCATTTCCTTTGTAAAATGAATTTCCTGTATTTTTTGTGGTGAACACCGCGCCACGAAAATACCAGTTTACTTTCAAAACTGTCCACGCTGTGCTAAACTTTCACAGATTTTGGAAGTGATGTAAAGCTAGATGTGACATACACTTTACTTGCCATTTATGGAAACTAATCATTGGGTTGGGCTTGTTTGGGAATGCTTTGTTTGTGTATGTACTCCTAAGGCCATAAGTTGTTATTCCCAAACAACACAAGCTTGGACCCCTATACACCTACTTGGCCCTTGGTTAACTTTTGAGCCCATATCATCAGTGCATATACACATACGTATGTATAATTGCTGTGTATTTTTGGAATTGAGAACTAAACTCAATTTGTTGAGTGAAGCTCACAGGACTTGGCCCCCAAGTTCCTACACTTGTGAGTTTATATATACTCCCTTTTTGCACTACTCACACACACTTCCAGCTGAATGAAACACAGAGAGAGCTGAGAGTTCATAGTTCTGAATATTTTCTAGAGAAAGAGGGAGAACAAACTCCATAGCTCAAAAGCTTGAAATTGGAGATTCTAAATTCTTGTTCTTGTATATCTCTCTCAACACACACTACTTCTCTCAATCTCAGTGAGTATTTCAAACTCACTCTTAATGTAAAGTCATGTTCATTTACTATTTATATGTGTGTATTTGTAACCACCATCACTAATACCTCCATGGGAGCTTGAGTTTTGAAAATCACAATTTTCCAAACTCAACCAAAATCCGTTTTTAGAATGAAATATGAAAGATTATACATCCTACATGCCATGTTTAAAGTATTAGAGTCTAATTTGATCACATGAGAAAGTATGTCAAAAATGAAGTTTTGACATCTTTTGAAATTTCATAAAATTCTAGAATTATAGATTGATTCATGTTAAATTGATGATGGATTCATATTCCTTATGAAAAATCGAAGAGAATCATATATTATAAGGCCTAGTAACTTCCAAAATTGAAAATGGGTCAAAAATACCCCATTAAACTGAAACAGAGCAGTTTCTACGAGGAAGAAGGAGCCTCAGCAATTAATCGCGCGAGCGACCCGCGCGCGCGAGGCATGCGTCTCCAGGCAGACAGAAAAGTTTATATATATAAATGAAAATAGGCAGGTCACACGAGAGACCTTTCGTGCGAGCGACCCGCGCGCGCGAGGTGTCTGATTTCAGGCAGAAAGAAAAAGGTTTTTATAATAAAACAAAAATTGGGCAGGTCGCGCGAGCGGCCCGCGCGACCTCTGGCAGTTTCCAGTTTTGCTTGTTTTGGTGATAAAGGACTGGTTGGTTCAACTTTTAAGGACTGTTAAAGCTCTGTTTGGGAAAATTATTAAATCAGAATCTTAATTGGTTATGTTTGAACGATTTAAACGTTGAATTGTGACTCGTTAATCCCCGTACGCATGTTGTGTTTATATTTCAGTGAATTGCCTCGTGTTTTAAAGTTTCATGACATACACATGGAGTCATTTGTACATGCATGGTGAGTGTGAATGTTGGTTAGTATGGAAAAGAGTAATGGTCAGTGTGGTATAGTGAGTGCGGTTGAGATTGTGATGTGGACACTCCCTGGTAAGTGAGTACCAAAGTGTGTTGTGATTGAGATTGCGGTGAGGGTATCTTTGAAATGCGACGGTGGCAAATATGGACACTCCCTGACGCCCATGGAAGCGTTAAAGTGTGTGACGGCGAACTTGGACACTCCCTGACACCCATGGTAGTGCTATAGTGTGGCCTACGGACACTCCCTGATACCCGAGTCTGGATACTGCGTGAGGTTGCTCCGGTATTTGCATGGTGGATTAGGTAGTCAAAGTGTGAGGCAATGGACACTCCCTGGTACCCCGGACCAAAGTGTGAGGCAAACTGGACACTCCGTGGCGCCCCGTTGTTAAAGTGTGGCTATCTTAGTGTTTCAAAGATACCGGTGTGTGATGTTGGGTTGTTGGGTTTTGTCGAGAGAAAAGAGTCGGTCAGATGAGATGGTGCATCGTTCTCATACATGGTCACATATGTGTGAATTTATCTTTTAAATAATGTTGTGGTTGTTTTCTAAACGAACTCTTTATCTTAAAAGTAAATTTGTGGATTTAAATGAGAAATGAAAAAGGGTAATTGAGTATGTTTTACATTCGAAGTTGTGTTTTTAATACTCACCAGCTTCTTGAAGCTGACGACGTTGATGCGTCCTGGACATTCGTGTTCAGGCTTTTCAGGTTACAATCAGGAGGAACATTATGACTATGCTAACTGAGAACGGCTGCTTTTGGAAGAGAAACTGTTTAATTTTTATATGCTTTAAGCTTATGACTAATTTGTAATAAGGATGACTGTAATAGACATTAAGTTATTATATTGTTTCAAGGCAGTCTGTGCCTTTAGACGACCCGGTGCTGTAATATTTATTAAGTTAGAAAAATTTTATAAGCCTTGATTGCTCTGCTCTGATTATTATGTTTGTTGTTCGACGTTTGGGACGGAATCAATCCTTCAAACTGTCGCGACCTACGGGTCCATAAAGGAAATTAAACGCTTTCCTTATTTATGCTACGTAGGGGCGTGACACGCTATAGGGCCATGCTAGGCGACGATAGCAAAATATCCATCAGAATACAATAGTTACTTTTTGAATGCTGTAGGGCCATGCTAGGCGATGATAGCGTTGTAACTATTCTATTCTCCCGGCAAGGTCACGAGGACCTAAGAGTTCAATGATTACACTCTTTTTAAAACCAAAACTGCTATAGGGCCCTGCTAGGCGACGATAGCAACGTAATCATTCTACTATGAGCTAACGGCATTACACTGGTAATGTAACAAGTCACATGAGTCAGTTGTGGTGTCTGTAGTCGAGTAAAGTCGAATATATCGATGATGCATCCTATCGTATCTCATTCATATTATCGTGTCATAAATCATACGTATTGAGATAATGCTTATCAAATGTTTAAGTTCGAGATATCTGTTGTACTTGTATATTATTTTTGTATTAGGAGTGATCGGTTAGGTCAACTCACTTAGCTTCAAAAGCTAACGGCTCTCCTTCCTGCCCTGGACATATTACGTCTAGATTTCACAGGTGATGACTATCAAGATGAGGTCTACCCACAGGGACACAACAGATGAACAAGTTGAAGCGAAGGACTTCGACATAGTTGTACTTAGAGCTACTTAATTTGCTTTATTGTCTTCTATTTGAGGTAATGCTTTAGATATGTATTGTGATAAGAATAGATAGCCCTAGAATGCCTTTATAGATCTTTTATTTAGACTCATGATGTAATAACTAGATCCCAGACATTTGAGTTTTATTGAGGAATACCAATAAGTGTTTTTATGCTTCTGCTACTCTGTTAACCATGTGTAGAATGTAGAAATGACAATCAGTTAATGTAACTCGTCATTCCCTATGGGTCCAGAAAGAAAATTTTAAATTTTCTCTATTTTTGGCTACTCCGGGGCGTGACAATACTACCCTGTACAAAATTAAATCCAACTCAATGATCTATTGCAACCACTAAATTTCATCGATTCATCTCAATATCAACCAATTAATTGGATTGAACAAAAAATATATACAATCGATCCACGTACGAGTGCTAAACTAATAACATATACATGTTGTATTCATCAAAAAGTACTAACAATCCTATGAAAGCAAAAAAAGAAAGAAATAAAAGAGATTTAGCAGCTTCCCGAGCAGCATCCATAGCAATTCCTACATGAACCAGCTGAAGGGGTCTCTTGAAATCTCTAGACCTGAGAAACACCCAATACGAACAATTGAGATCAAAATAAAGAAAAGTAGAAATCGACAGCAACACGGAAAGGTCAAAAGCTAAGAATTAGCAAAGTATGTCTGTTGACTCGTTACTTTTGTCATCGTCACAGCATGCATTCTGTCATCGTCACAGCATGCATTCTGTCATCGTCACAACATTCATTAAACATGATCAAGCTCCCAATTACAGGACCAGACACTATCAAGACTCGAGACCACAACTAAGTAATAGGAATATATAAGTGATAACAAGGTTCATTTCTTAATTTTGAAACCAAGATAAATCATACTCCCTCCCTGTCCCAAATTAAGAGTCCCCCGTAGTTCATACCATTTTAGGATGTCATGTCAGAGTTTAAGAGTCCTCTTCGAAAAGTTAATATACTTTGACTAGATACTTTCCAAGTTTACCTTTAGTCTTATTAAGTCTCCAACTTTTCATTTGATGTAACATCAAAAATTTAAACTCACAAAAGGGGCAATAATGGAAAGTTCAAAATTAAAGTCACAATCAAGTAGCCTTCCTTAAACAGGTGGAATTCCCATAAAGAACTCTTAATCTGAGACACATGGAGTACAATTTTCAATTAAATTTAATAGCTACAAATAGATGTTATACTCACTAATGCAAATTGACTCCAGACATTTGAATGGATATTTTTGAAATTCAATATATTAGTATCAACAAGATTTGGGCCCCAATATTATTTGAACTGAAATAAGGAGCTAGTCAGACCTACAACTTTGTCCAACCCAACCCAAATCCCAAAAGCAAAATACCTTTCTCACGCTCCACATCAGCTAATTTTGGATCGAAATACTCCTGCTGCTCCAACTCTTTCTTCGCTTTCTCAGTATCATTGAGCTTCTTCAGGGTCTCTGGATTGCGATGCTCTGTAAGAGCTTTCTGGAAAGCCTCAATAGCAGGTTCATGGTCCTTTGCACATTTTGCCAACTTCACCAATGCAGTTCCTTTTCTTGTCAAGGCCATTGCGATCATCTTATAGTCTGCCCTTAGCTCTCTCCCCCTTTCAACAACTTTATCACAATCTTTAATGCATTCCTCGTACTGAAAAGATTGATGAAGAGATTAAATAAATGGTGTATGGGTTGAATAGGAAACATATCAAGAACTGAGGAACTGATTCCTCAACACAAAGCGGAATATCTCATGTCATACTAAAACATGAACTCCGTAAACATTCAAAGATTAATCATGAAAATGAAACTCGGCCACCAAGAAGTTTGTGAAAAATCATCCATCATAATACTCATAGATATGCCTTGGCAAAATCCATGTCGCGGATCATCACATGCCATAAAAAACAACCGAGGAAAAAAAAAACAGATGAAGACCTCCCAAATAGCACTGATCCAAACGAACAAGAAGATATGCAATACCCTGGCTATCTGTCCCACCAGCTTTGTAGGGACAGAGAACCCGTCGGGATCCCTTTTCCGTACTAACTCAAGATATGCTTATTGAAGAGAGATCAAAATCTGCCAGGTTCAAGGCAGCTGAGCTGGCCTAACTAAATGATATACAGATTTACATATACCAGTAGATTGAGGGTTATCACATTAAGTCTTACTAGAACCTAGGAAGCACGGAAACTTCTAAAAAGGTAAAGTGTCGCATCCAAAATATGGACATGGCACTTCGTGGATACTTTTCTGCCGTGTCTACATGCAATTTTTTTAGGATTTTTCGTGTCGTGTCGTGTCATGTCTGTGTCTGTGCTTCATAGACTAGCACTACTTTAATCTTTTGCAATAGGTTTTCATTTTTATTTTAGAGTTCTGATCAACCTTCTCAGATATAGAGTGATATAAACTTGTGTGATTTTACTTGGTGATCAATTGTTTGACCCAACAATTCGAGCACATTGAGAGAAATAATTAGCATGTCTAGTTCCTAGAGACCAAGGGTAA
Source organism: Hydrangea macrophylla (assembly GCA_033977485.1). Classification (NCBI taxonomy): domain Eukaryota; kingdom Viridiplantae; phylum Streptophyta; class Magnoliopsida; order Cornales; family Hydrangeaceae; genus Hydrangea; species Hydrangea macrophylla. The sequence goes on from CM066999.1 coordinate 113,287,538, forward strand.
AATTTTGAAACTTTCTTTTGACTCTATTGACATGACCAAAACGTCAATATTTCCTAGCGAACAAGGGTAAAATTTCGAATCACATGTTTCAATATAAATGAAATTGCTTAATATGGAGAAACATGGTTAAAACATACAAACCTCCATATTAACCAGAGACAAGAATAAAGTATCCACTTAAGCTAATAAGATAAATTCAATTGTTTGTCATTTCTATGACAATTTTGTTAGAAAAAATTCAGATAAGAATTACAAAATACATTGTAGAATGTCTAATATCTACTGCCAAACATAGACTACAAGGGTATTTAGTAAACTAATGCAACAATCTCCCAATGTGAAGTTTTGAAAACAATTTTAATAGTAGACAATCCTTCAAAGCAATGAAATATTTGCAAATGCAATATTACCAAAGGTTAAAGAGTACCTAAAAAGTGAATGAAAATTTGAATTCTGTTTCTTTGTTCAATTTTGGAACCACAAGGTCCACAACTTGGTTCAACCATCTAAGTTGAAAAATTTAAGATTCATTGCATTTCCTGCACCTCAAAAACACTACAAGCTTCTTATTCATATTTCATTGTTTAGATGGCATGTAATATTGGCTATTAATTCAGCTCTCAAGTACTCATAAATCTCAAAAGAAATCACAATAATCCAAAGTGACAAATGAGTGGTTGAATGAATTAAAAAGCAATCAAAAACATTACATAAGGAAGTGATTAAAGGGTTGAGGACCATTTTCTTCTTACATAAAAGGAAGTTCGAAAGAACCAAATTGGCATCTCATTTTGCCAACTAGTTAAGAACCCAGCAACAAACAAGGATTGGCCAAAAATAGAGATTCAAAACATAGGATAATGATTCCTCAACATAAGTACTGTCTAGTTCTATTTAGCATTCTACACATTTTGTAGGTAGAAGTAGAACATATTCATTTTAATTCGCTTTATCAATCAATAAATTTCAAAAAAGCTGTTTAGACTCCATTTGGTTTGCGAAAGGAAAAGAATATATAATGTAATTATTTTCGATTGCTCGACTACGATGGAAAGTTGAAGTAATCTGAAAACTTTAGGGAAAGAGTGGAAGTATTTTTTAAATTTTACACGTCATTTTCTCTTATCACTTTCAATTCTCGACTATTCATAAGTTTTGTAATTCATTCAAGAGAAGAAGTATATGTACAGAAAATTGCTTTTTATTTTTTTCCTCAATGAGACAATCAACCAAATGAAGGCTTGGAAATATTGTCATTGTCAGAAGAACACAACTTGAAGAAACCTATAATGTATTAACGATAGTGAATACGTAATCTATACATTAGAATGGGCTTGTGTGCAGTAGGTATCTAAGTTCAAGTTTTGCTGGTAAGTACAAAATGCTTTTTTCACCTACTAGAGGCCTGAGACATGGCCTAGTGGTTTGACTAAATCCTCCCCTACAATAGACGTGGGTTCAAGCCTCATTCTCGCTTTCCCAAACACTCTCAACCCAAAAAAAAAAACTACTAACCACCTAAAAGATCTAAACTATATAGGACGGTCTACACCCATAAATAGATGCATATATAAGGAGGCTATTCCCTCAGAGAAAATATTGAATCATGAACCATGTGCAGAATCTATGGTCTGAACGTGTACTGATTGGTAAAGCATCTAAAAGAACAGAGAGTAAGTTTTATACCCCGTCACCATTACGAGTGGGGGAAGATTGACTGACTGAGTTTGAATCTTCTTCAGGCCGTTCTCCATTACCAAGACAATAAAAGTTTAGGTAGTCTTTTGGATGAGAATTATCAAGATGCGTCTCTTTTAGCTCTTTCGCTATAACTTCGTACATCATCTACAATGTTTGACCCTGTAAAAGCAAAGATAGAAAGAAAAAAAGGTATTTAGTTTCCATTCTATTTTCCACACTCTTTTCCTTATCAACCAAGCAAAGAAAAGTGCTTTCCCCAGTAATTTAGGGATAATACAACTATGAACTATCTAGTTCAATTAATGTCAATTCTTCCATTGTCGAAGAAAACCAGAACAACATCCAATTTTCTCAACAACCAAACAGATTCAAAATTGCAATAAAATGAATACAAACTAAAATAAAATCTATTCAATCATCTTCAACAATCAAATTAGCGACGAAAATACCGGATGTGAAAATTAAGGAAACAAACCAATCTTGCTACCAATGGTACGAGAGAGATATCTTCAACGGTTGAAACACAAAAGCAGGAGCGGTGCCAGCAACGAGCGAGTGAGGTACGCATGGTAGAGGCATCAGTTATAAAACTAGGTAGTACAGGTTCTAGGACAAAAAATTATAAAAACTGGCAGAAGAAATAGAAGATTACTTTCATTAGCACCGTTAGAACAAAGGTGTTTTCACATATAATCTCATGTGCAACTCGTAGGTATGCGTGGAGAGGCAACTAAATATAGAAACGAAATAAAGTGCAAACTTGTACTATCCAATGGATAAAAAATTGTCATACAACAGTAGCTATTCCATATGATAGGAGAACTATAAAATGCTTATACTATAAAATGCTCATGCAAACCTCCCGTGTAGTAAAGAATTGATCACTTCTAACGAAAACCATGGCACCATTTATAGTTAAAAACAGAAAGGAAAAATATTCAATAATCGAGACAATCTAGTCAAGCGAGGGCTCAATTGCATCTAAGAACGTAACTTTTGTATAGAGCATCGAGCTTGCAGGAAGAAATTGGCATCTAATACCCATGCTGAACCAAATAAATAACCCTAATCTCAAATTAACCAACCAACTAACATGCTTATCAGCTTATGCAATAGCAATACATTAAAGTGCACTATATATACAAAAACTGTGTTTGCTTAACTAATCATATCAGACATGGAGTTTGCCATTGCTAGTTCCTACAGCGAGATGTGTACCACGTTGAGCCCAACCCACTGAACACACATTGTCATCACCACCCAAGTCACACAACTTTGTCACTTGCATGTGGTGGTGCCACAAAGGAGTTATTCATCTCAAAACATAACCAAGGCACAAAATATTTGTGTGTGGGGGATTTATAATCCAAAAATAGCTAAAGAAAGCAAGACTTCACCTTGCTACTACATGCATTCTATAAGTAAACATAGTTGCTATATATACAAAACGCTGAGCGTGGTCTCACTGGTAGATGCTGGTGAGAATGACCACTTACAAATGAGGGAAAAGATCTTGTAATACTTCGCCAAATGCCTCAAGCAAGCTTTCAAGATGCTATATATATAATACATACCCATTTGAACGTGTATCCATGGCCTTCCTTCCATGTATATGGGATGTTCATGCCATATATAGTAGCCACCAAAGAATATACAGACAAACAAACAATTCCAGAACTTCAAAAGAGCTCCAGCTGCAGCCACGAAGAAGAGAAAAAGGAAACAGTGTAATAAAATCCCAAAAAAGCAAAAAAATCAAAAGCAATTCAAATTCTTAAATGCTCCAACAAGTAGTTGTTCATAAACAAAATTTTATTGCCAAGTATCAATGATGTCAGATTTAGATAACAGTATTAGAAGTAAACCAGTGTGTAGACAGAGTAAGTTAAGATGATGAAACATTGATTATCAAACACAATTTCAACTAGTCGTGTACTGTATGTTATTAGCAAGAAAATCCAACGATCAATTGTCCAATAGTTCAAAGGGTTACCTCATACCTGAATGTTAATGTAATCCTCTGTTAATGTAAGCATTTTTAAGTTCATAAACAACTTAACAAACTAATTAAGAAAAAGCACCGTCTTCTCAATAAATGTATCTCTTTTAGTGATCTTACGACAACCTAAAAGTATATCTTGCACAATACCCAGAACTAGTCGATTTACTTGAGGTGACACAATACATTTAGATACCATCATCAACTCCAAAACTTCTGCTCTGGTTTCAAATGACTGAGGAACATGCATATTCATTTCATCTGCATCAAAATATGCATTATATGGAGAAGTGACGGAGAGATTCAAACGAAATGTTGAGTAAGGCATGATCTTAATTTTGTTCAGAGCCTTAGACCTGAACATTGCTCCTACAGGATTCGATCAATTCGAAATGCATACACACACACACACACACATATACATAGAGAAAGAGAAAGAGAGGGAAAAATGAGAACTAGGGCTAAATATATATATATGCATACACACACAAACACATACACATATATATATATACACATATGTACCTGAGAAGAACAAGGAAGAGCAAATCTGAGTAGAGCAGATCCGATGGAGAAGTAGCACCAACGGCGACGTAGCAGCAGCAGAGAAGTAGCAACAGTCGATGCAATGTGAGAGGGAGAAGTGCCATTTGATATGGTGCTTTCGATACGGGTCTTAAATCTGGCATTATCTCAATGGTAAACTCAATCTCCCTCTCAATGAGAATATCTGGTAGCTCATCGAAAAATACATCTGGATATTCTTGTACTATTGAAATGTCTTCTACTTTCAATTCAGTTGCTGAATATCAATAGCAACCACATCTCCGGGATTCATCTTAAATGATCTCCCATCGCACTGATCTATCCCCTGCCTCTTATAATTAGGCTGCTTAGGCTTCAAAGCACTAGAAGCCATAGAACTAGCTCCTTGTTGGGGATGCTTCCTCATGCACTCCTTGGATTGATGTCCAAACATCCCACAATCGTAGCACTTGCTCCTCATATCCAGTGTAGCACTTACACTGTTCATCCCTTGAGTCTTGTTCTGGATATTTGTCATAAAACATCGACCTGTGTGTGGTCGATTATATAATAGACACAAATATATGCCACTCGGCGGCTTCCTAGGTCCACATAAACTAGCACTAAAACCTCATTCAAACGGCCTCTTAAATGCTCCTCCTTGGCTTCGGTCACCACCCTCGTTATTCTTCTTCCCTAGTTGATTCTGTCTCAATCTCTCCATTCCACTTTCTGCCATAAGGGCAGTTTGTTGCACGACTCCAATGGTCTGATGCTCGTAGGTTTCTACCCTCAGACGAATGTTCTCCCTCAATCCCTCTTCAAACTTTTTTGCCCTATCCTCCTCCTATGGTATATAACCCTTTCCAAACCTCAACAACATATTATACTTGGAAGTATACTCTATCACAATCATGATTCCCTGTTTCAGATTATCAAACGCTATCTTTTTTTGGCACTGGCTCAAATGGAGGTGTTGGAGGTAACCACTCCGTTATACTTCGTACCAAGTCTCCGATATTTCCCATCATCTTTGATAGATGGTCTATTCGAGCATGAGGTGATTTCTCATATTCATCACTCATGATTCCCAACTTGTCAATCTCAATGCATAAATACTATACATGCATAACAGCATATACAATCATATATATATGACAACATACCATATACATCAAATATCTTTACAATGTGTGGATGCATTCTAGAATATATGTCAAATCACTCAACACTCCACTGGCCGTCGCACGTTCCCAAAGTTTTGTTACCTCTAGCTCTGATACCAATAAATGTCACGACCCATCCCGCTTTTGTGCAGAAATAGGACACGTGACATGTCACCAAGGCTCATCCAATTAAACTAAAGGTCATAACAGCATAATAAAATAAGTATATTACATTAAAATTAGAGTTATAAAGAGTTTACCCACTTGAAAACACTTAAAGAAATAATTCATTTTGAAAGTAGCAAACCGGTCGACTGTAACGGGGATCCAGTCGACTGCTTTGGAGGTCACAGAAACATCATAGCTCAACAGCCCAATCCAGTTGACTGTGTCGGGAACCCAGTTGACTATGGTGTTAAATTTCTAGTCAACTGATACTTATCCGGTCAACCGGATGGGATTCAGCAAAATGTCATGTTTTGGTGTAGTTTCTAGTCGACTGTAAAATAAACTAGTCGACTGGTTTTTCTAAAATTGGGAAGGGCTTTCGTTTATATAGTGGGTCCAGTCGACTGGAGTCGACTGTGGTCTTGGCCCAGTCAACTATTTTTCCCCGCTACTGCATAATCTGCACAATTTCAAGTCTAAGGTTATCCAACTCATTCAAGGTTTAAAATCCATAAACCAAACGCATTCCAAAATAGTCTTAACTGTATTACAACCTTACTAAAACACAATTATAAGAGTCTCATCAAGTTTTGATACTTATTATGACATTTTCAACCCATACCAAAGGTTCCAAGTTAAGTACGTAGTTCTAGCTATTCAAAATTCATTACTACAACATTGACTTTTAAAAACAAAATCATATACAATATGCGATCCTCGGCATTCCCATCGGCCTTACTCTTCTCGTTTCTTCTTTCATTTCCTCTCATCACCTGCAATGGAAGAAGTCTCCACTACTCAGCTATAGATTGAGTGCACAATTCTAAACAAATGCATATGAGACAATTCATGCTTTAAATATCTAAAACACGACTACTAGTCTCTAGGCAGAGAGATACACATTCATCCAGTATATCGGAAGTCTTAAATCTTAAACCGCAATGGCAATGGCTAGCCAATGTTACTCAACCATTGCATCCAACTGCTCTTGTAACACTCGCTCCCGCGATTAATTGTTAATCATGATTTAGGCATGCATTAGCATAATTAATTGGTGTTTATTAACACATGTTTAAGTGAGTTTTAACTCACTAGTTGATTGTGGGTGTCCCAATTGGGAACCCAAAGTTGGCCAATATGGCAATCCCAAATTGGGACATGAGTTGAGAAAGTTCCATTGTGATGGGACAAAGATGGTGGAATCACCCTTATGTGCTTAAATGTTTATTAAGGCATATGTGAGATATTTATATGTTGTTTAGAATATATTGTTTATTATTAGAGACCATTTGTGTGGTCATTTGGGATACCTTGGTGAGGACGAATTGAACACGCTATTTAATTAGTAGGCTAATCAGTAACTTCACAAAATTATGTGGGACCACCTATGGGACCCACGCGAGACATAGACAAATACCCACTTAAATTTGGAGGACTAAATAAGTTGTTACAAAACTAGTTGGGGGTAAAATTGCAAATAACCAAAAGTTAGGTGGATTTCATAATAGAAATGGAAAGCTCATATATGAGCTGTGGATACAAGATGATATTCATAACATCTTCTTCTCCAAATTGGGTTGGTTAGAGAGGAAAAGAGACGGGGGTTTCACCGGAGCTTATCGACGCCGTTCGACGCGCCGTTCGACTACCTATTTCAATTCCGAGACCGAATTTGGACTCGTAGAGGTGAGTTCTACGTTTTGGTACTGATTTTATTGAGTATAATCGTCGTAATTTTCGAGACCCAATTCAGGGCGGTAATTCGTAGTTGGTCGAATTCATGTAGGATTTTAACCCGGAGTAGCTTTGGGCTTCAATTTCACAACTAGGAACGAATTGCTAAGAGGTGAGTGGTTTCAATCTTGTTTTTGGATGAGATTTGTGTTTGTGTTTATTTGGGTGTAAATTACATGCCTATGTAGCTTAATTACCATGTTTAGCTATAATTACGTGAAAAGCACGGTGTTATGTTTATGTGAGCATGCTTAGTTGCCTATTTGGGTCAAAGGAAAGCTCGTATGAATCCGCCATGAGATTGTTCAGTGGTGACAACCACTTGTTGTCGACAACGACATTAGACCGCACGTGGGTGGCGTGGGTCATTAGCTTGTGCCGTGGACTGTTGGGGGAGTTGCGGACTTGTGGGTAGTGGCGGAGGAAATACTTGTTTATCCGGAGATCAATTTATTTGTTGAGTTGAATATAAACATGATATGTCATCCGTGTGCTTAATTGATATCTCTCACTAAGCATATAGCTTATATATTGTAGTGGTTATTGAATAACCATTGTAGGTGAGCACGACGGCGAGAATCCGGGGAGATGAGCTTGGGGTTCGTGGAGTCGAGGAAGCTTGTAAATGTTGTAGTTTCATGTATATAGTTATTTTTGAGCTAAACTTATAGTTTTGGTGCAAAACTTGTGGTTTGTAATAGTTAACTTGAGTTTATGTTAAAACTTGGAGAGATATGTTAGTTTTGGTTTAATCGCTCCAAGACTTGTGTAAATTTGGTAATTGAAGTTTAGAATGTTGTTGGTATCTTCCATGCCTTGATAATGTAGTTTTGGGCATGTTTGAATGAAAATTTGGTTTAAAAACATGTTTTGGTTGATCATAGTAGCATTGGGAGTATTTGGGAGAGATTTGGGAGAGATTTGGGGAGTATGTGGGAGAGATTGCATTTCATATCTTGTTTATTGTATATGAACTTGTTAGAATCCCTTGGGAATGTTTTGAAATGGTTTAGAAATGATTTTGAAATGTTTTTGTAAGTTTCCAAGAGGTTTGGTTTGATGTTGGTGATGTTTGGGCATGTTTAGGAGAGTTTTTGACAGCAAAAATGACTTCTGCAGAGCCCGGATCGATCCGGGTTAAAGAAGGGATCAATTCGGCCTTTTTCGGGGGCATTCTGATTGAAAAATCTCAAGATGGATCGATCCGGATTTTGGAGCGGATCGATCCGCTCACATTTTGGCAGCACGTCAACTTTTACGGTAACGGACATAACTTCTTCTAGAAAATTCGGTTTCGCGCGCCGTTTTTTGCGTTGGAACCGGAACTCAAAAACCTATCTTTTGGTATAAAATTTTCTATACCTTATTAATTACCATTTTACCCTTGGGCTTGTTTTGTCTAACTTAAAGGTTGATTTGAGCGTGTTTTCATTCCTTTTCATTCCTAACTTGATGTTTGAAGGCCTTGGTGGCGTGCCACGTGTCTTGGGTTCACATGTGTAGTTCCGGGGAGTGACAGCTCTGGCTGGGCCAGTTTCCGAACTAAGCAAGTAGTCGTCACTGCTATAACTCTCAAACATTGAGAGGCGTATCCTGGCATGAACTTGTACAAAACTCCCCTTTGACACACATAGCCATTTAGCATACTCACATAATCATACAAACATGCCATTCATATGTACTTGTTGAATTTAACGGGCCTAAGTTAACACATGCGTTTTGCCCGGATCACATTTTTATACACAATATTTAAAAATCCAAAATTCCTTATATGTCATAAGTCAAGAATTCATACCTGAAGCTACGGTCTTAAGATTGCACGAGAAGTACTAGGAGATTGAATCTATGCCGAATCTCCGATTATAAACGATTCCTACAAGTATATAAACATTTTTTTTCCAAATTCCTAGAATTAGGATTTTATAAAAACTAATCTAAACATGGCCTAAGGACTATCATAACAAAGCTCTTACCTCGAGGAGTTCAAATATGGAATTTGGAGAAAAACTGACGAACGAACAGATGTCGATTTGCGTCGGGAAGATCGAAGCTTCAAAATCTCCCTAACTCACTCTCTCCTTATATATTTAGGTTTTGAGATATTTGTGAAAATATCTCAACTCAATTATATAGACAAAACTTTTAAAAATTATGTTTAACTCTCCACGAACTGCCAATTATATCCCAAAACGTCTTAAACGTCTAATTCAATGCTTCATGAGTGAAAACTATAAATTATAGCAGTTTTCATCTAAGTTTTGTTTGGGTCCGTAATTACGTTTTGAAAACTAATTTCGTGGAATCACTAGATAACCTACCTTTTATGTAACGTATTACATTGGTTATCTCTAATTTGTTCTAATTGATCTTTATTAAGATCAAAACTAATAAAAATTACACTACACAAGTATATTTACTATTCACATATACCAGATATTTCAAATAACATTTAATCTATATAAATGCCATTTAATCGTGTCATGTTCCTCATGCATTACCAAGTTTCTGTGTCTTTGATTGACAACCACTGTTGACCCACAATCAACTCCATCACAATTATAAATCAACATTAATAATCCTCAACATTCCAACTATACATTTAAAATGATTGTTTTTCCCATGGACGGGTGTGACATATACATTCTATATCAAACTCTTGGTTTGACTACAATGTTAATTAAAAACTTTTGTCGTAAAATCCAATGTACAAAAAAATCTAGTAATCAAAATTTGAAATAATGATATGTTGATTTTTGATTTTTTGCCTCAAAATTCTGAAAATTATGATATTATTGAAAATTCAGAATCGGAACATAAAAATGAAATTTCTGAAATTTCAGAATTGGCATTGAAAAGAATTTTTATATTCCGAAAATTTTAGAAGTTTTTCCGAAACAATCATTTCTGATCCAATCCATCCAAAACACACCCCTAGATACACAAGAAGATATTTGTATTCCTGCCATTTAGGTTGTTGGTGGGTTCTCGAATTTAGTGATGAAAAAGAAAAAAAATATAGAGAAAAACCTTCTCATTAATTTGTTTAGTTAATTAAGAAAGTAATGAGAATAATAGGAAAGAAAAAAGAATAAATTACAAAATAAATTACACTTGGATATTGTCGTTCATTTTCTTTTTAATGTTGAGAACTGTTTGGTTTTAATGTATATATAAAGCATGAAGGAAACACAAGAAAAAACATGAAGCAATAATTTTTTCTTCTTGTTTCCCTTTTATCTTTTGCTTCTCGAAATTCTCAACCCAAACAAACCTTAGAAGTGAGCATTTCAAAGATGTGTGGTGTGTTGAGTGTGACTTGTGAGTGACAGTCTGTAATAGTACGAGGGCCTAGTGTGGTTTTTTCTGACCAAGTCCACAATCATTAAGGCCCTTAGGCATTAACCAAGAGTATTGTAGCTTAGTGGGTGGCGACTTGTGACTGAGGGATGTTATACTCCTTTGATCAAGAGTTTAATACTCTTCAAAAGTAATAATGTTTGTGGCCAGGGTCTTTGGTCTCTCAAAGGGAAGTCAGGGGTTCGAAAACCCCCAGGGGTCGTGTGATTGTGTTAGAAGGACAAATCTTAAGTAGCTGGACGACCTGTATCTAGAACTTGGTGTGAGTTTGAATTCTATCACTTATTTGCCTTCCTGATTTGCCTGGTGCATGTGTTGTGGGGTCGGTGCACGTACCCGAAATTTACCCTTTGTTCTACTCTGATTAACGGCCTATAGGTATTGAACCCAAAATCGTGAAGGACAGGCTGAAGAATTTGTCCTGATCATTCAAAAAAAAAAAAAAAAAAAAAAAGAAAAAAGAAAAAAGAAAAGACCCTTTTCGCGGTATTGAGCTTTAATAATACATGTTCAACAAGTCTTGTGGGCTGATCAAGTGACCCAGAGAGTGTGCTGTTGCTTCTTTTATTGGGCATTATATTCATAATTCATGGGCTACTAAAATAACAAATCTCAAATTCCAAGCCCAAAAAAAAAAAAAAAAAAAAAAATCTCAAATCTAGCCTAAAATGGTCAAATTGGTGCACCAAATAGTCACAACATGAACATATTTCAGATCCATAATTGACTTCACAAACAATAAGGGATTTTTTTTGCTCCAAAATTTGTTCAATTATTTTTCACCTAAGTACCTTATTGAGTGAGTATGTAAGGCTTACCATTTTTCATGAGTAAATTTGAGATAAACAAAAGTAGTAAAGTACTGGGTCTCACATGCTCACCCAATAAAATATTTGAGTGAGCAAATTTTAGATGAACAAAAATGATCTCAAAAAATAAATGAGTTGGGTTGCAGATGGTTTACGAATCCAAGTTAGATACTACTAAGTACTAACATTAACCGAAAAAAAAAGTGTAAGGAAAAGACTTGAAGAGATTTTTGAGTACTTTTCTTACTGTATTGGCATGTAATTGGTATATGTCTACATAGCAAATGCTTAGATAAGTAGCATTGTGAAACAATACGAAAAAAGACACAAAGAAATGGTGGAGGCATTGTCCTACCATACTGTCATGTTTTCTAAATTTGATTTTCAACATACGTTGCATGAAATTATCTAAAATATCTTCTAACAAAAATTTAGTGATCCGTTATGATTAATATAATCCCACTGTCACATGTTAAAGAACAAATTTTAGAATACAACCATGCACCATAACATACGTTATCCATGTCTTAAGCTTCCAACTAGGCACATGAGGTGAAAGAAACATTTTCTTATTTTGAAGGTGTATGCTGTAGGAGTTTCTGAAAACAGCCTCTCTGCTTGCAGGGATAAAGCTGTGTACATCTCACCCTCCCCAGATAAGCTTCCAACTCGGCGTATACGTGTGGTGAAGTTAAGATGCATTTCCTTATTTTGAGGGTGTTTGGCAGCAGTTTGTGGAGTTCTCAAGTGATTATGGAACTCTAAAAATTATACTAATAATTATTATTATTATTTTTTTTTGGCAAATCAGCTCTGCGATACAATATAAAATTTATGAGTCAATCGCGCGTACAAATTTGCAATTGGCCAAAAACTACCTAAAGTAGCTTTTGGCTAAAAATGGTTCCTTTAGAAAAAAAAAAAAAAAAATTTGAATCACAAAATCTAAAGTTGTGCCAAACGAGCCCTTTAAATGAGTGTGTGCATTTACTCATGTGTGTGTGGGTTTTTTTCCTCTCTTTTTTGGTGGTTTTTTTTCGGATGACAAGGACAAATCCCTCAGTTTGGGTAAACTCTGGGCATGCATGTGCACCGACTCCACAACGCACGCATCAGGTAAGTCAGGGAAGTGAAAGTAAGTGGACGGTAGGATTCGAACCCACGTCAAACTCTGCGCGTATACGGTTCGTTCAGCTACTTGAAATTCATCATTCTAATCCACTCACACGATCTTGGAGATTTCGAGTACTTGACCTCCCTTTAAGAGGCCAAGAGCTCTAGTGAACTTAGAGCATCTCCAAAGGAGAAGGCAAAATTTACACATCAAATGACTCATTTGATGCAAGAATTTACATTTGCCTCATGAATCACACACATGCTCTCTAAAGGATACACCAAATGTTGATTATTTTAATATATCTTTAGTTTTCCATCTTTTTATATTCAAACTTTTTAATCACTTTTAATCATCCAACCACCCTCTCTCTCTCTCCCCCACATTTTTTATTCTAAAAAATTAGATTTGATGCAATAGGCAAATGTAGCAAAGTTGCTGCAATTGACAAGGGCAGCAAAGTTGCTGCTGCTGTTTGACGCTCCCTTTGGAGCTCATTTTGCTGACATGGCACAACAAATAATTTTGGTGCAATGATTAGCTGCCATTGTTGGAGATGGTCTTAGCTTGCCGAGTTGGTTACTTTTGTTTGTGTGTTGTCTTTATCATAACGTACGTTGCATATTGAGAGTCATGAGTGCGATCGCCCACCTCAATTATGAGGAAGTGCACGTGAAGGCTGCAACTCCTTTGACGGATTGATCCTCAAGGGACAACTGTGCTAATTTGAATAGTTACATGATTGGCTCTCATCGCCAAACATTTAATCACTATCGGACCCATTTCAATGCTAGTACTTAGTTATATGAAGCTTTGTATAGGAAAGGGATTGAGCTTAGAATTATATTCATTAATATTTCATTTCAAATTTTCATTTCTACCAAACAGAAAACGGTAGGCCCCAAAAGTAGTGCAGTTAGCTAAAACTTGCCATTTCTGTGGCACAGAAGAAGCAAAGTCACGGTCACTTTGAACCATCAACTATCAATCCTCTAGCTTCACTTGTGTTGACCTCATAACCAACCCAAACCGAAGCTTATTAATCCCTATCTTATCTGTCAAAAAATTTATCCAAATAGAGTCAAATCATAGTTCCAAGTCACTAATCTAGTCACCAATTTCAGTCAACAATAAGGATTTATTTATTATTTGTTTAAGGGTAATGTTATTCGCACTCCATTGATTACTAAATGCACTCTATAGACTATATTAGGTACATAGTACGACATGTTGTCATAGTGGTATCATAGAGTGTATTAATTTATTTTTGTAGTGCTAATAGTAATTCCCTTATTTATTTGCCAAATCTTGCTTCTCTCTTCTTTTTTTTTTTTTTTTTTTGATAACCCAAATTTTGCTTCTCTAGATGAAATGTTCTTTGCAATTTTATTGGGTAAAAACTACCCTGCGTAGCTTTTGATTAAAAGAAATATTGGATAGTTTTTGTACAAAAATAATTTTTCAGCAATTGAATCACAAAAGCAGAATTTGTGCCAAACTGTCCTTACTTATCCTACCATGAACTCCTTCAATGATTCCACTACAATGGTTGGGAGATTGAGATCCCACATAATACAAGTGTAAAGTACAGCTTCAAACAACACTGTTTCTATTTAAGTAACTGTACCAAAGTATTGTCCAAGCAAAGTGTTTTAATTACCTTCATATAGTAGTTTCTTGCAATTCATAGGAAAGGGTATTGAGAGCATCTGCATTGGGTAGTATAAACTTAAGAAAAAATTAGTTTAAGTTTAATGTACAAAGATGGAACACTTACAATGGTGTTGTGACCCCACTCACAAAGTCGTTTGGCAGAAACGATGTAGTTTACATATATACTTTACACCTAAAACAAACCAAAAAGAAAGGGGAAAAAAAAAGGAACCCTCACGGCACACACTGTGCCATTTGGGTGTGGCAAGACACAGTGTGCCTTGTGGGATGTTTTCTAATGATAGACGGCTTTAGTTGTGCCGCGTGGTGTCTTGCGGCACACTGTGCCGTAACCCCTATACAATAGCTAAACTTAGCCGAACATTAACTTTAAGTTTCACTCCTTAGCCGTAACCCCTATACAATAGCTAAACTTAGCCGAACATTAACTTTAAGTTTCACTCCTTAAATTTGTTGTATACCCTACACGATTGCAAGTGCAAAATGTTAAGTTTCACTAAGTTTAATGTTTATATCTGCCCACTGTAGATGCTTTGATAGACAATCTTATGTGAAACCTACCTATCCAGAAATTATTTTATAGTAATGTACGGGACGCCAGAATCTAGTTTAGGGGGCGAAGACATACGGGGATTCCCCCCCCAAAAAAAAATTTGGCATTTATTTATACATTTTTTTTAAGAGTAATATTTGGGACACAACTTTCATACAATTTTCATACAACCTCCCCAAAAGATGTGTCTATCTCTCTCCTGTGATGTCACTGGACCCCACAGTGACACAGGAAAGAGATAGACACATCTTTTGGGGAGGTTGTATGAAAGTTGTATGAAGGTTGTGTCCCAAGTATTACCCTTTTTTTAATGATAAAGATATAATGAGAGATAAATACAAACGATTTAAATCAACAAGGAATGGAGCAATTTGTAAACTAAATTCAAAATTTATATTTATAAACACACACCAAAAAATCTAAGGAGGGGCAAGCTTAATAATTTAAAAATAAATTTAGGGGAGACGAATGTATATACTTAACGTATATTTTCAACGAGCAATGATAGATGCACAATAAAAACTCACAACCAATTGCACAACCTGCTTAAAATTGTTGGACTTAGTGCTGAAAAAGCTATACACACAAAAAGACAAAAAAAATGATGTACAGCTTTTTCAGCACAAAGTCCAACATTTTTAAGCAGGTTGTGCAATTAGTTGTGGGTTTTTGTTGTGCATACATCATTTCTCATTTTCAACAGGGGTGTCCTGGGTCGCTAAGAGAACTTTTTTTTCCCCTGGTAAGTATTAAGTATTAACCAAACAATATGGCCACATGCATGCTGGTTTGGTCCTCCTCAACTATACAATAATTTCTCCTAACTCAGGACTGGAAAAAGATTAAAAAAAAAAAAGAAGAAGAAAGAAGAAAGAAATAAAAAACTGGATGGGATAATGCAGTGGATACACAAAAGTGATCGAGATTGGATATTTATGGACACTATTCATGCACATATCAGTAAGGGTCCTCCAAATATTCTTTCAGACAGGAAGACTGAAAAATTTAACAATTGAATGATGGGTACGTAAAAGACAACCACCATGCTTAGATTGGTAGTTCCCATCAATAGGGGTTCTATGTACATTGTACACTCATAATCTTGTTGTGTCATGTGTGGCCTTAATTTAGGTTTGAAGACTTAAATGTCCAAACTCTATGCACGCGCGCTAGAGGGCCCTGGTTGGATCCAACTGGTACCCTTAAATGCATGGAAGAGGTCTCTCTCACACACACACATTATTGTGTGTTCTGAAACTACTATTTCACTCATGTAATGTGATGGTCCGAACTAATAATCAGATTCCATGAGGTACAAAAAGTATATATCATCATCATAACTTTATTGTATAACAATATTATTTAATAAAATTGTGATGATGAAACTTTATAGAAAATATTTAATGTATCATCTGTATAACTTTACTAATGCACATATATATATGATGCTTATGTGTAATTAACTTTCTTTTTTTCCCTCGCTGAGATGAGAGAAAGACATGTGTTGGCTTGTGATATAACGTCATTTTTTGTCAAAAAAAAAAAAAAGAAAAAAAAGAAAATGACTCGTCATCAATATAATCGTTGTATTAAATACTTTCTTGACATTTTGGCCCATGACTTTCGATCATAATTGATCCGAACTACTCCCTCCGTTCCATTTTGTGAGTCCAATATTCCATTTTGGGATGTCTCAAAATTGTGTCCACTTTTCTAAATTTTATGTACAATTTTTATTTACTTTCCAAAACTATCCCTCCTTGAAATCTACACCAAGACAAATTTTTAAAAGTTGTTGTAATGATTATGGACAATTGTGGAAAGTAGGTGTAGATTCCTTTTGTCCCTTTAATAAGTTGAGTTCCCAAAGATAAACTCACAAAATGAGACGGAAGGAGTACCATATTACACCAATTACGGGAGTTTCAGACTACACAATTATTTCCCTCTCTTTGACTCCATACAAAATTGAGTCCAAGGTTAGGGTATCTATGCAGATTTGAACAGCTGGCAAAGGGTCTACTTCAAGCTGCGCCGTTTGTGGGTCTTAATAATTGGGCCAGATCGCAAGAGAATCTTATCAACAAACCAATATGCAATTTTTTCACAAATATGATTAGGATTGATTTCAAAGGTACAATCACAAATTGTGCATCACTTGATTTACAATAAGATAAACTTAATAGAAATTCGCATGTGTTGGGCCGAAATGGAAACTTTAGAGGGGTGAATAAATTTTAATGGAAAATAAACTTTTCAAAAATTTAATACAAAATTAAATACAATCACAAACAATAAAGTAAAGAGAGAAAAGAAGAGACATTTGCAAACCGATTTTCAAGTGGTTCCGCAATCCGCAATCCGCAAACCACGGCTTACGTCCACCTCTCAAGAATACCTCTTGAGGATTCCTTTAATCGATCTACTTCACGGGTGAAGACCAAACCGTTACAACAGCTTTCAATCTTTTTCAAAGAAGAACAACTCTTCTTTGCACACAATGGTTACTCACCCTCACTCTTTACAAATGATTTAAATTACAAATTGAACTCTCTCTCTAGAGTGGATGGATACAATTATAATACAAATGAAAGCTCACTACAATTTGCTCTCTCAAGAATTACAATTAAAATCTAGAGCAAATTGATTTTTCCACTCAAACTAGGGCTCAAATAGAAATGATGATTAACCAAGTTGTTTGAATGATTTTGTTAATGCTCCTTCTTTTTTATAACCCTTAAAAACATCTCTATATATAGCCTTTGAAAGATTATAGCCATTGGGAGTGAATGTGGGATGTAAAAGTAATTTTTGGAGAGTTTAGAAAACTAGCCGTTATGCAGTTCTACGCGATCCAGTCGACTGTATCGAAAGTTCGGTTGACTGGAAAGTTTATACCAGAGAATACACATTTTGTGTGAAATCCAGTCGACTGAACAATATCTCCGCTTGACTGAACAGTACCTCCGGTCGGTCGGGCATGAAATTTTTCAGTCGATTGGATTTTTCTGTTTTCCGCAGATTGACACATCTTTACTAAAACGGCCATAACTCCCTCTACAAAACTCGTTTTTGTGATCCGTTTGAAGATTCAGAAACTAGATTCAAATACCTTTGCAACCATATAAAACTCAACATCTAGATACTTACCAATTAGATTAGGTTTGACTTTAAATATGACCCATCTACAAAGGGTACTTGATTTTGACTTAGCCACTTGAAAACTTTTGTAAAATGAATTTAATGGAGTGGTCTAAGTATGTTTAGAACATTGAAAGTATTTTAAAGTATGAGAGCAAGGATCCTAAAGTCCAATAAAAGCTACTTGAGCCCCTATGAGTGATTGATCAAAATGCTTACAAGTAAATCCTAGTCTACAACCAATGATGAAAAGTCTTCAAGTCTTCAAGCTTGATCCTTGTTGAGCTCCATCACTCTTGGACTTTACCATATGCTATCTCATGATCTCAAACAAAGTTAGAACATTTAAATGCATAAATAAAGAGATTAGCACGATGAAAATGACTTGATAATAGTTTACAATAGACCAATTAAAAACATGGTATTAGCAATAGATTTGTCATCATCAAAATAAATATAAATAACGCCTTAAAGAAATTCAAGGCTAACAGATGTTTCAAAGCCATACAGAAGTTTAGTGAAAAATGATGTTATTTCAAAAAATATCTTAGCCATACAACATCATGTGGTACAATTGTTAAACCATTTGAGAATTAATTTAACATTCAAATTTGGGGAACATAGCATTATTCACCGAAAAACTCATGAGGATCGCGTTTGGAAGACTATATATAAAGAAGTAAAATTTGAATCACTATACAATATAAGACTTGCGACGTCCTAATTTGTCCCAAACTAGTCGCAAATATAGTAAATTTTGATTAGAAATTCTGCACTTAATTAAATTAAGACTCTATAATTGGTTCATGGATTTAGTTAGGGAAAAAAAGAACTAAAACTAGTTTCCTGATGGGTTCCCTTGCGTTTGTTTTCCATTCTTAAGTAATATAAGGGAAAAGAAGAAGAAAAACTAGCTCTCTGGTATTTTCCCTTATTTTTATTTTTTCCCCATTCTTTAGTAATACTATAATTTTTCTTAATGTTTTTTTCCCTCACTAAACCCATGAACAAGCCTAAGAGCAAAACACTTAGAAATGTCAAGCCACAATGGTTGATTGATTCTGTATCCATAGAGATGTCAACAAATTAGTTGAAGGATAATTCGAAGGAGGATTTTTCCCATTAACTTTGTTTTTTTTTTTTGCAAATTAATCGTATGGCTTCTTGGAGCTTGTAATTGACCATTTTAGAAAGGTTGGGGCTATGGACACCACCCTCCTATTTATGTTAATAATTTTTAACCAACAAAATGATAAACTCTCCTAAAAGCTCACACTTTTTCAAATACTCAAACTACATTCTCTCCCCTAAACCGAACCCGAGCTCTCTATCCCTCTTCTCCCTTCTTTATCTCATTATCTTCTCAATGGCTCACACCAGTGCTACTGCCCACCACCTTTCTCTTAGTCCACCCAACCGGGCTACCACCAGAACACCATCCCTCTCTCTTTCGACCTCTATATTTTTTTGTCGCCTCCTACATCACCCGCTACAGCAGTAAGACCTTACCAAAACCATGACCAAAACCTCCAATCGTTGTTTTCCGACCCCACCCTCCTCGGGACCCTTGTCGGAGACTTCACCATTTGTGTCACTAAGAAGAATTAGAGGGAAATTAAGAGAGATAAGAGAAATTATCAAGAGAAATAGAAGAGAGATTAGACAGAGTTGAAAGAGAATTTAAGAGAGAGAAAATGCAAATTGAATCTATTATTGCCCACCAAACACAGTTGAAGTCCAATTCTTTTAAAGGGTAATTACATCCAAATACTTTTGAACCAACTATTACAAGCCCTTATACAGTTTATTGCCAGTAATTCCATGTAACAAAGACTCTACAACGGCTGAAATGGTTCCTATTATTTGATTTATAACATGCCGTTTTGATTTTCACTTCTTTGATTTCGTGCTCCTCCTTGTTGTGTTAGATTAAAATCGAAGTGGGTGTTTTGGAATGGGAATTTCGGAGAGTAGTCTTTCACTACATTTTCTTCTTCTGGCGGAGGCGATGGCGATGGCTGTAGAGGAGGAAAAAAAGCTGCCGTTAGTGGTAGATTTGAAGAAATAGTGGTGGTAGTAATTTGAAAGAAGGAGATATAGGTTTGGTTTTTGGGGATGGTGGTGTGTATTTGTAGCCATGTTGTGATGGCTTTGTGGTGGTGGTGGTTGGCTGGTGAGTGTTGAGCTATCGAGAGAGAGAGAGAGAGAGAGAGAGAGAGAGAGAGAGAGAGAGAGAGGTTGGGTTTAGGTTAGTGGGAGAAATGGTAATTTGGGTATAACCGAAAAAGTATGAGTTTTTAGGAGAGTATATTATTTTAGAGTTAACTAGTATTAAATCCTATTTAGTTTATCTTTATTATAGTAGACCCAACTCAAAGGCTAATTGTAGATAGGTCCACAATTTTTCTTTGGTCTAGACTACCCCTAATTAACCTGTTTAGCTTGCACATCCCATAATCACTCCAACAATCGCGCATTTTCAAAATTTAATCACCA
The DNA here is from genome assembly GCA_033977485.1 of Hydrangea macrophylla. Taxonomy (NCBI): domain Eukaryota; kingdom Viridiplantae; phylum Streptophyta; class Magnoliopsida; order Cornales; family Hydrangeaceae; genus Hydrangea; species Hydrangea macrophylla. The sequence continues at coordinate 113,307,975 of CM066999.1, forward strand.
AATTAATCTTTGATTTTTATTCTTTCCCTGCTATTCTAGTGAGAGAAACTATAGGGAGAGAGAGAGAGCCATATTTAGAGAGAGTGTGATATAGGAGAGAAAGTTAGACAGAGTGCGATAGAGAGAGAGAGTGTGTGTGATATAGAGAGAGAAAAGAGAGAGAAAGTTAGACAGAGGGCGACAGAGAGAGAGGGAGTGATAAAGAGAGAGAGAAAGTTAGAGAGAGAGCACCGTTGGATCGATCAAGATCTTTTCTCGACACCATGGCGTCGCCGGATTATCCATTTCCAAAAGGTAATTACACACACTCAGATATATATAACCACTGGACCACCACCTCCAAATGGGTCTCTGGCTAGTTGCTCTCCTATAGAAATTGGCGCCATTTGATCCACATGAAAAAAAATTCCCAAAATGGAACTTGATAAGGACAAGGATCTGCCCTTAATTCCGTTGCAAAATTCATAGCAATCGGGGCAGATTATGGAAGTGGAAATGATACTAGAAGATGGGTCTTCATTCGAGAATTCATTTAGGTTAGAAATGGATACAAATGGGTTGTTTAAGCTCTTGTATTGATATGCAATAACAGAAATTACTGTCTCTTTAGCAATTCTCTCATTCTCTTTATAATTCTTGTTTCTTGCTTCTTCTCTCTCTAAAATCTGTTCTTCCTTCTCTTTAGCTCTCTCTCTATCTCTCTCCTCTGTTCTAATTTTCTGTAGATTCATAGTTCAGGAACCCTATATTCTGCAGGTTCTCTATTTTCTACAGATGCAATGTAAAATTATACACTAATACTAGTTCTTGTACACTTATATTAGTCTTTTTTGGATATTGGATTTGTCTGATTTTCAGTGTAAAAATGTGTTGATTTTACATTTGTTCGCTGATTTTCAGTGTAAAAATTATAGCCGTCAAAATTTGACTCTTGTATTGATTTTCAGTGTAAAAATTATAGTTAGCAAGATTTGACTCTTACATTATTGTTCACTAATTTGTTTGTTTGATAGCAATGCATTGCAAAAATATACTATAGTGTAAAATTCTACTCTTGTAGTCCTTCATAATGCAGTGTTAGAACTATAATAGCAATCCTTGACTCTTTTGGACTAATGCAGTGTAAAATTATACAGTGGCAAATTTTACACTCATTTTTGCATTTTTGGCATATGTAACATATCAAACCCCCATACCCATAACAAAACCATGTGGGTGCAAAAATCCATTACTCAATTTGTCATTGTAGAACATCTAGCATATGAAAGACGAACATCCAGATACGATATTATGTGTCTAATGTATCTAGATACGATATTATGTATGTCCTGACTTAGATACAATGTAAAATTCTACACACATCATGAATGGATAATTCAGCACCAAACAATATTAGGATGTTCAAATGACAATTCATATGGACAAGTCAGTGTGTGATTGTGACCGTGATATGTATATGAATATATACATATAAATATATATACATATATATACAAAAATTCAAACTAAGAGACTGAGATTTAATATCATATGTCAATTTGCTATAACTAAGGGATTGTTAAATGCAAATTCAAATTGACAGCTCGTTCTAATAATTATCTCTACATTCAATGGGTTTGTATGTAATTGAAAATCCTCATATGATCCTTAATTATATACTATATATATATATATCCGAATGTATATGTATATATGTGTATATAATTCTGTACATAACACTTATGGGTACAAATGTAAAATTACTTACATCAATTTGGGGATTTCACTATTTTTGGACTTATTGTCAACATCTTTTTTAAGTTGGGCCCTATTCAAATATCTTTAGTAAGGAGGAATGTATGGCTAGTTTCCTAATTATTTTATATGTTAAAAATTATTAAAATAATAAATAAGTGGTGTCCATAGCAAATAAGGTGGTACCGTGGTATCCATAGCCCCACCCTTTAGAAAACATCCAAACATCTCATTCCAAAGAGATAAATTTTCTAGCATATAGTCATCTATATCTTATTATAATAATACGGAAGAACAAAGCTACACGTGTCACGAAAAGAGGCAGGGGATTTCAAATACAGCCTCACCCGCATCTCAAGCTTTCCAATAATACTACAATACAATTTTTGTATGTGACATAAAACGTACAATGTGATCATGGCCGTTAAATCTCATCAACTTATGCATCTCCTAACTCCATGCCACATGTTGAAAGATTAATGGATCATACAACAACACTTAATTCCCCTATAACCTACCCAAGTAAAATCTTTCTCTGGAAACATAACTCTTACGTTTTCTCCCAAAACAGTCCTAATTGCAAAACATTTAAACCCAAGCTAATTTCTCCCTATCAATCCTTTCTCTCATACGTTATATGCCTTAAAAATAGGGCTATATTGAATCTCTTCTTCTCTTTCATAAAAGCCTTCAATTCCACATATTTAAGCCTCTCTCTTATCCAAGCATTCAAGATCAAACTCTTTAAGGCGTTACATGTTAAACGTCTCCTATTTTTTTTCCTCTTGATTACAGAAGTTAAGGGAAATCATGATTCAGATTACTCTTAATAAAGGGCCACTCAATCATCCTCAACCTTCATCACTATTATCAAATCCTCAACCTACACCATTCCATAAACTGCTACAAGCTTCTCAGTTAGATTTCAATGAAGTTATTGTGTACGTTCTTTTGCTTCCTTCATAGATATTTGGGTTTTATTTTGATTTTAATTGCTTGATTTGTATGATTGTTTTTAATGATTGTATGGGCGGTTTCTGGTTCTTCCGATTGGTAGTTTTGGGTATCTTTTTTTTTATTTTTTTTTTTATTTTTTTTTTATGTGTTTTAGGTGTTTGTGGAAATGTCTGAGTCAAGTAGGGATTGATAATTTGGGCCTGTGGTCTTTTATTGGCAAGCTTTGTAATTGCGTTTGGTATTTTACTATAGTAAATGTTGCTGTTATAAAAAAAAAAAAACACGTATACCTCTTAAATTTACAATTTCCAAATATGTGTAATCAAAACAGATTTGTTGATATATTATGGCATAAATATCAACAAATCTCCCCTGACTTTTGTTCCTGTCTTGCACAAAGAAAAAAAAACTCTTACAAATGAGCATACTCTGATTTTTCTGCACTTTTTCTTAGTTTATTCAGATGTTAAGTTTTACAAAGCCTGATTTTCCTGAATGTATCTCACGCTGATACTTTTACGCTTCTAATTGTATCATGATAATTTTGTATTCATTTCTTGATATTTTTTAGGCTCAACTTGCTCCTATTCTCGTAAGATTCAATTTGTGACAAAAATGGGTCATTGGTGGTTGCCAACGTCCTAAATGGCTTTAGCATTGGAATAGCCTTGGCAACCACATGGTGATGAAATATGTGAGGCAAGTTCATGCCTAGAACTCAATACAATATATATGTCTGTGTGAGGCAAGAAGTTGCCACATAAGTCTAATCTTTGAATGGTAAGTTCTTTTTTTTTTTTTAGAAAGGCTTCTGGATGCTTCTTATAACTTAATTTAATTTTTGAAACTGTAAAAGCTTGGTTGCCAAAGAGACTCAATTTTGTTAGTAGTTGATTGTAATTTTAGATAATAGGTACCAACGGACACATTGTGTTCTTTATTTCTTTAAGTTATGTATATTCAATAACTGTCTAACCTTTGGATGCATTTCAGACACCATGCAAAATAGCTCATGGTTATGATTCCTATTAACATATCATCATGTCAAGAAATATCTATAGATCTTTGGAGATCGACATTAATGTCTGAATCTATTGTTGATCCCCATGTCTATTGTAAATTGGTATTTAATACCACACATGTTAAGTTGACATACCATGACATTCTTCCAACTTAGAACTGCTACAAAAATTAAACTAGAAATTTTGAGTTATATTCCAAATTTGAATCCCAAACTGTAGTTAGACTAAACTCTTCATTTTCAACTAAATTTGAATTCCAAATTTGATTCCCAAATTAGGTTCATGATCAATAACTTGACACACTAAACTAAACCCAAAGTCATTTGTTGTATTATATATATTATTATATGTGATGTGCTTTTACTATGTAGTGGTTCATGTACGAATTAACACTACCCTTAAAACACGTTTGTATACAAATGAACAGGGTACTTACTTCTTTTGATATGTGGATATTCCTTCACTGACAATACTTTAGGGAATTCAAAAAAGTTTTTGGAGCAAGCAATAGTAAGCAAAAACTATAATTCTATCATCTTTTATGGGGTGAAATTGCAATAATTTGATCTTTTTGCTCGCGTATATTTACTGTAGTTTTCTTTGTAGGTGCTTAAATGGAATATCTACAGGTGAAAGCATTTCGTGCGCGTATGTTGAGGATGAGCTGACTGAAATATAAGTTCTATTATCGATAACTTCAAAATCTATTGATTCCAAAGTAGATACTAAACAACATAAACGCATTGTATTTTAAACACGTATTATGTTCAAGATTGTTTCTAAAAGTCTTAGTTTGTTTATAAAAGGTTGAATCATAATTTGGGCCATGGTTTTGGTTCCAATTGCAGCTAATGTTGTTACTATTTAGCAAATCTCACGTGTTGTCTTCAAGTTTGTTTGGTTTTATAAAAGTGTTGAATCATAACTTGAAACATGGTTTCTGTTTTGAATCCACAGGGTTGCAACTTAAGTTGAATCTCTTACAACAAATCTCCCGTGCATTGCGCGGGTTAAGAAGCTAGTTTGAAAATAGGAGAAAAGAATACTAGTAAGATTTAAATGAAAGTGCAAACATCTCATGTAACCCCTATTTTTAGGTGGAGATGACATGTAGTTGCCGACTTTAGGCAACATATCATATCTCCACGACTTGTCACGTGTTCTCTTTTTTAAAGGTCACATGATCCAATGTAATTGAGATGTTACACCACGTTAACGTGATGACGTGGTGTGACGATCTCACATTAAAGAGGGACATCCAAAAATGAAATAAACCTTGTTTCTGGTCGAAGTATAATGTGTATATATATAGGTATATATGTACACATCATGCATATCCCAAATTTGGAGAATGACTAGTTGCCATTCTATTGAATAGATTGATCTAAATTTGTTCTCATCCGGTACCAGTACAAACTACAATCTCATCGTTTTGTACCCATAAAATAATTTGAATTTTGGAGCTTCACATATTAATTTATGTATTTCACTATACATTTCTCGGCACTTTGTGGGTGTTGATTTTGTTTTATTTTATTTTTTTTGAATTTTTGGGATATTGTTACATTATTAAGGACACACGCATTGAAAAGTAATGCTATACCTACAACTTTTTTCAACTATACATCTTGACCTTTGATTTCGGTGGAGCTCATGACGGTTCCACATGAGGCCCACACGACATGTACTGAAATCAAAGATCAGGATGTATTTATTGTAGAAAATGTTATGGGTGTAGCATTTTTGGGCATTGAATGCATCTGTATCTTAGATCTAAATCTATGCTCCATGTCAGCATTAACTCAAAACATGTCCCACCTCTCTCTCTCTCTCTCTCTCTCTCTCTCTCTCTCAAATTTTGCTATAAAAAGGTTCTGCTTAAACCACTCCAAGCTACAAAAAGGTTGTGCTTAAACCACACCAAGCAGTAGCTTAGCAGCCCATAAACATATACACAAAGAGCTTAGAAATTTTAGCAAAAAATGGCTGCCAACGGCAGAGAATTGGAGGTCTTGCAGCCGGAAAACCAAAACAAGGCCGCCGTGAACGTGCTCTACAAGGCATTGGAAACCGGTGAAATAGACACGGTGGCCGGACTATTGGCTAGTGACCTAGAATGGTGGTTCCATGGACCTCAAAATTGCCAACACATGATGAGAGTGCTCACTGGAGAATCGACCCACACCGAGTTCAAGTTTGGGCCTCGAAGCATCATGGCCATCGATGACCGTGTGATCGTCGAGGGCTGGGAAGGGGCCCAATCGTATTGGATCCATGTGTGGACCTTAAAAGACGGTTTGATCACACAGTTTAGGGAGTATTTTAACACGTGGCTCACAGTGACGGAGTTAAAGCCCATGGGCCATAATTGTCCGACGTTGTGGCAGAGCCAGCCTCGGGACCTTGTGGACCGGTCATTGCCAGGCCTTGTACTGGCCTTGTAAAATTGAATGGAATGGGCCTGCATATTGTAAAATAAAATACTAGGACATGTGAATGAATGATGCAGCTTTACATGCACCTGTATTGCACTTGAATTATTGAGGTTACTAAGACAATATATATAAGCTTTAAAGACAATTCCTTTGGCTTGTTTATATAAAGTTGAAGGTTAAGCAAAGAAATGCCTAAAGATGATTGAAATCGCTTCATATTTGTATAGTTTGTATTACCTAGGTGAGCATTGTAGCATCCACGCACATATGGCCCTGTAATTGTTAATTAGCCTAAACAAGTATGAGAAGTGCTAGGCAGACATCCCAAACCACACCCCAAATCACACCCTATGCTTTAAATGCATGTACTCTGTGCTGTTTGAATTTTTCACACTTTTTTGTGCACCACTTACACAGCACAGGGTACATGCATTTAAAACAAGGGTGTGGTTTGTGGTGTGATTTGGAGTGTGTGCCTAGCATTATTGAACAAGTATTAATCCCCAAATTAAATACATGTTATTGAGACGTGTGGTTTTTGAGTAATGCTATGCTTCCCAAATTTGGTTTATATATGTTATGTCAATTGTATCGCACACAGTAGTATATGGTATCACTAACCACTGTCACAACATTTGGTACAAGTGTAATTCTTTGAAAACTAAATTTGTGAAGCATAGCATTGCTCGAGGCTCGTGCTTTTTTTGGTAGGTCCGGGCAATGGACGTAGTAGTAGGCTCCAAGAATGGGTTTATTTGTGTTGGGTTGTCAAGTTGCCCATATTCTCCGTTTAGGCCCATTAACTTCAATACTGAAGGCTGGGCCGTTGAATGCCTGAGACAGGGCAAAGTCTGAGTTAGGTCCATGATTCACTGAAATTTCGAAGGGTGCGTTTGGACCGACAAGTTGGGAATGCATTCTCATCCCTTATAATTGCATTATCACCTTTATTTTTAACTCATTTTAAATAGGCAGCCTAATACATATTTAATGAGTTCCAAAAAAAAAAAAAAGTCTTTAGAGCATGTTTGATAAAACTGAAAAATTAAGTGCTAAATTTTTAGTGATTGAATTTGCAATACTGAAAACAGTGTTTCAAGTTTTGAAATAGACTGCATTCAATGATTATTTTCAGTAGTTTTTTTTTTTTTTCACTTCAAGTTTTTAGTGATTTTTTTGGCCGTCTTTTCAATTAAGTGGCACATTATCAAACGCATTGAAAAGTAATAAGTGAAGAAAATTTTAATCTTCAATACATAATTGGATTATCAAACACACCCTTCTTTTAAGTTGGAAATTGTGTTTCATATTTGAAGATATGAGTTGGTAGTTGATGTAACACCATGCTCCTAAACTTCTATAGCAATTAGTTCATATTTCTATTTCCATCTCTATCTCTCTTTGATATTTTCTCTCTCTACATCTGACGTAATCAATGTTGATAAATGTACTTTTCAAAAGAAAGTATAATGTCAAGCAGTTCCCCTTTCCCCTACAGATGATGTGCCAAGAAGTGCTTTTGTTGGAATTGTGCTGGTATGCTTTTAAGACTATAAGCTCTAGATTGAGGGGTTAGCGCTGCAGCTGAACACAAATGAAAAATCCCTTTAATTATAACGTCTGTACCAAATCGAGCATAAGATCATAGTGGTCAGAGTTATAGGGCTAATTATGTGTATCCACACCTAAAAATTATAGACGAGCTTGTTTTGGTTAAAAATATGCTTAAAATTCATATAAAAATAATTCTAATTTATGCTCGTTTACTTGAAAATTTAGAAGACATCAATCATAAGTATAATTAACTTTATCTGCAAACACATATTTAATCGACGAAGAACCCCGATCCTCCAAAGTTGGGCAAAAGTAGTAGACCGGATAAATGTATTTCACACATCGGGTAATGAGAGTGGGACTCGTTCTATCGACCTATGGGACTTGCCTCTCATGGTCCTTATCGATCGTATATAGAGAAATTATTCAGTGAGCCCGTCACGCCACATCAGCTTGATGATGTGGTATGATTTTCTCAATCTCAACCACACATATACTCTCTACTTCTAGGGGATCCTGTCATGTGCTTATCAAAATTAAAAAAAAAAAACTACCCACCACATATCATAACCTCCTAGTGCATGTTAGTGGGCATATGTCTCCTTTCTTGCTAGAGAGGTCACACCACATCATCATGTTGACATGACGTGCCGGGCGCACTGAATAACACATACCTGAGTAGCTCATGTATAGTTAGCAGCCCCATGTCCTTGACTATTCGTCTTTTGGTTATCTATATATATATATATATATATATATATTTGTTGAATCAAGTTCGTGATTTTCATCTAATTCTGTAATATTTGTGCTGTAATCTTTTAGTCTAAAGACTAGGAAGACGGCCCGTGCAAGGTACGAGTGTTGGATTTGATAGAAAAAAATGTGATGCATTATTTATTAATGTGTACTCATAGAGAAAAAAGTTCGAATAATTTTTAAGATAGTGTTAAAAAAATTTGCTTGAACATCTATATTAACTGACGTTAAACCTATAATTTTTTGCTGGATAAATAGTACTAATAAAAATATTAAAAAATGTAGAGTGAAGAATTTGATATAGATTGACATTTACTTGCTATTTCTTTGACCAGTTAGAAATTGTGTTCAGAATTCATAAGAAAAAAATCTTGAGTCGAAATAGAGATAAAATTTTAACTGCGTTTATTGTGGATTTTATAGATGAATGATTTGACAAAACATGCACCGCCGAATGCCGATAATAGAAATGAGTTATTTGAGTAATGTTCATATTCCATAATTGTATACACTTTAAACTTTTACAGAAGAGTACTATACACAAGATAAAAGGACAATTAATTTATAAGTGTCTACACTTTAAATTTTAAGACTTTTTTTTTCTTTAACACATAACATAACACACAGACAATATATATATATATATATACATACACAAATATCTATATAATATAGAAAGAGAAAGGAAGGGGTACCAAAATTTTTTTTCTCACACCAATAATTACAATAAAATCTATACAAATTCCTAATCAAAATAATTTCACAAAGTATTAAAATATTATTTCAAAATTTTTTTTAAATACCCACCCTTTTTTTTTTCTCGTACTCACATAGTGACTGACACTCCTTTAGTATATACAAAAAAGATAGTTTATAAAAGAAAAAAGGGTAATTTGATAATTCGATTTAACAAAAGAGAAATTTACAAAAGGCATAAGGGTATTTTGGTTATTCAATTTATTTGTACACACTTTAAACTTTTAGGCTATTTTCTTTAATAATAGATAATATATACATATATATATATATATACACATATACAAAAGTGCAATTAATTATGATAGGCAAAAGGATATTTGGTAATTCTAATTAATGAAAGGAAATTTATAATTGTGCATTAAAACTTTAATGCTCTTTTTTTTTTACTAATATATTCAATATTTATATATAAAAAAATAATGTATGTATATATACAAGGGTAATTTACAAAAGTCAAAAGGGTAATTTAGTAATTCAACTTATTATTGTACACACTCTAAATACATATACAATAATAATAAATTGTTACACACATATACACACACACACACACACATATATATATATATATATATAGTGAGATCAGGTGTGGGTGTTAAGGGGCGGACCACTTTTAGCGACTAAAATGTCGCTTTTAGCGACGAAATTTTTCGTCGTTAAAAATCATAATTTTTAGCGACGAAAAATTTCGTCGCTAAAAGCGACATTTTAGTCGCTAAAAGTGGTCCGTCCCAAAGTCCGTCTTTTGACACCCGCTTAAGATCCGGACTGTATATATATATATTTACAAAAGGCAAAAAAAGGTAATTTGGTAATTCAATTTATAATTGTACATGCTTTAAATTTGGCAAAAGGTTACAAAAGGCAAAATATAATTTTATATAATAAAATAATGTGAATTTATATATATATATATATATATACACACACAAAAAGGCAATTACAAAATGAAAAATAGGTAATTTGGTAATTCAATTGAACAAATATAATTACAATAAAACCTACACAAATTCCTAATAAAAATAATTTCACAAAGTATTAAAATATCATTTCAATTTTTTTTTTTTTAAAAAATAACATCTCTCAACTACCCACCCCCACTTATACATAGTGAGTGTTACTCCTCTAGTATATACAAAAATGATAGTTTACAAAAGATAAAAGTGTAATTTGATAATTCGATTTAACAAAAGAGAAATTTATAAAAGACATAAGGGTAATTTGGTTATTGAATTTATAATTGTACACATTTTAAACTTTTAGGCTATTTTCTTCAATGTATAGATAATATATACATATATACAAACATGTAATTAATTACGATAGGCAAAAGGGTAATTTGGTAACAAAATGGTAGTTTGCAAAAAGCATAAGGATAATCTGGTTATTGAGTGTGTATATATATATATATATATATCATAATAGAATAAAATAATATACAAATACACACACATACACACATACACAATGGTAATTTACTAAAGGCAAAAGGATTTTTGGTAATTCCAATTAATGAAAGGAAATTTATAATTGTGCACATTTAAAACTTTAATGCTCTTTTTTTAAATAATATATTCAATTTATATATATAATAAAAATAATATATGTATATACAAAAAGGTAATTTACAAAAGTCAAAATGGTAATTTAGTAATTCAATTTATTATTGTACACACTCTAAATACATATACCATAATAATAAATTATAACACACACAAAAGGTTATAAAAGGCAAAATGATAGTTCTACAGAATAAAATAATATATGCATTTATATATATACACACAAGGGCAATTACAAAATGCAAATAGGTAATTTGGTAATTCAATTTAACAAAATGGTAGTTTGTTAATTCAACATATAATTGTACACACTTTAAATGCATAAATAATAATAAAAAATTAATATATATATATACAAATGTAGAAAATGATAATTTACAAAATTAACTTAAGGCTTGGTGTTAGTGGTTTGTTTGGTAAAACCTTAAAAAAAAAAAAAAAAAAAACAAACAAAACAAAACAAAAAACAAAACCAAACCAAACAAGTTAGTGACTTGTTTAATTGGGAACGAAAAAACATACAAATCACAAAGTCGAAAAGAGGTTGTGCCTGTAAAAACATACAAATCACAAAGCCGAAAAGAGGTTGTGCCAAACAAGGCACAACCTACAATTATTGACTTTGTGGTTTTTTTGAACCAAATTGCAAATTGAAAATATTTTGTAATTATTAAGACAGTTGATTGAAATCATCAATTGTAGATTAATTTAATTTTAAAAGTTCAACCTAATTGTAAATATTAGTAATTATTGTTTGAAAAATTGATTGAATCATAATTTCTAGAATAATTAAATTTTAAAAGTTGACCTAATAGTAATAAGGGTTGTATTTTGGGTGAAATGACCAACCTACTCTCACAAAATGACAAAAATTCAAAGTAATGATTAAAAAAAAATGGAACAAAAATGAAAAGTAAGAATATAAGTGTCATTTCAAACAAATCAAAAGAATAATAAATTAACACAAAATTAAAATTGACAATCCAATTAAACCTCTTTTATATAGGATAATAGATATGGACAATTCTATTATTTTATGAAGCCATAAAAGGAGGACTAGTTTAACCTTTTGTGCCCTGGTAAGCTATTACTTCTTGGTGGGGTCCTGTTGTGGTGTTGCAGTCATATTTGGACCTACTTGAAAGACACCAAGTATAGGACTAAAGAAAATGACTGATCATCTTAATGTTTCAACCTAGATGGTTATGTAAATGGCCAACATTTTCTGGTTGAGGATCCTCTGCAACCCGTATGGGTGCTGCTAGCATGGGCAGAACATGTGTGTTACTTGTAAAATCACAAATATATATATATATATATATATATGGTATTTTTTGGAAATGCAAAAAAAAAAAAAAAAAAAGGTAAAAAGAAAAAAAAAAGTAATGTAGTTCTACAACTGCCACACGTGTACTCCCCACCCAACAGCACTCCAATTGACTGCCGAGAATCCCTCTCCACATTTTCTTTAGATACTTGTCATTTTGTTATAAGATACTATTAGTTTAGAAGATATAAGAGAGAGCTGATGCATGACAATATGGAGATATATTGAATGATGCAAGGAATGAATACAAGAGAGGCCTATTTATAATCCTGGAGTGAAGTAACATTCTTATAACTAATTAAGCGACGTGGAACAAGAGTCATATATATGAACTATAGTGTACTACAAGAGTAGTATAATAGTACAAGTGTAGCATATTAAATATACTAATAATGTATATTAACATATATGTTATATGGACGCATTTGTAAACATACATCAATTACACTGGTAAGAAAAGTATAACTACAAAAAAAGATACCCTGAGCCTTTTCTTAATCAATACGAGCAATGTTATGTTTCTCAAATTTAATTCTCGAATACATTATCAGTTGTACTATATAAAATGGTACGTGTTATCACCAATCAATGCCATAACATATACATAAGAATAATACCTTCAAGTGACCTTGCACTTACTAGTTGGTAACACTATTGTGGTCATATAATTTGGGCGTAGACACTTTATCTTAGATTGTTTTTTTTTTTATTTATAGATTTGATAAAATTGAAAAATTAAGTACTGAATCTTGAATATTAAAAATTTTAAGCGATTAAATTTGTAAGACTGAAAACAGTGTTTCAAGTGCTGAAGTAGACTGTATTCAAGGATTATTTTCAGTAGATGTGTGTGTGTGTGTGTGTGTGTGTTTTTTTTTTTGTGCACTTAAAGTTTTCAGTAGATTCTTCAATTAAATGGTATATTATCAAACGCATTGATAATTAATAAGTGTTGAAAATTTTCTTCTTCAGCACACCCTTAATAGATTCTTCTTAAGTTGGAGATTGTGTTTCCTATGTGAAGATAAGAGTTGGTAGTTGATGTAACACTAACCTCCTAAACTTCTATAGCAATTACATCATATTTCTATTTCTATCTCTACCTCTCTTTGCTATTTTCTCTCTCTACATCTGATGTAATCAATGTTGATACATGTACAGTGAAAAGAAAATATAATGTCAAGCAATTCCGCTTTCCCCTAACGATGATGTGCCAAGAATTACTTTGTTGGAACTGAGTTGAAATGTTTTTAAGATCATAAGCTCTAGATGGAGGGCTTTCGCGCTGAATGTGAACACAAAGGAAAGATCCTTTTAATTGTAACTTCTGTACCAAATCGAGCATAAGATTCTAGTGGTCAGAGTTCTAGGGCTTATGTGCATCCAAACCTAAAAAAATTATAGACGAGCTTGTTTTAGTTCATAATATGAATAAAATTCGTATAAAAATTATTATGGTTTATGCTTGCTCATTTACTTGAAAATTTAGAAGACATCAATCATAAGTATAATTAACTTTATCTGCACACACATTTAATCTATGAATATATATTGAGGACCGCAAAAGTACTAGACTGGGTAAATGTCTTTCACACACGGGGTAATGAGGGTGGGACTTGCCTCCCAAGGCCCTTGTTGATTGAGCACATAACTGAGTAACTCATGTGTAGTTAGCTGCACCATATCACTGACTATTCGTCTTTTCGTAACATGGAATTAGGATCTTAAAATTACGTACAATTACGCAAAATTTTGTCAAAGTTTACCAACTTTGAAAATCGCTTTATTAGTATTTAAGTTGTTATATGTCAATGGCAACCCGAACCCATCCACCCACCCACACACACATCAAAAAAAAAATCCTTTTTATTTATTTATTTATTTTATTTTTATAATCAAGTTCATGATTTATTTTACAGACAATTCAATAATTTTATGAAGCCATAAAACAGAGGACTAGTTTAACCTTTTGTGCCCTAGTAGGCTAGTACTTCTTGGTGGGGTCTTGTTTTGGTGTTCTAGTCATAATTGGGTCTACTTGAAAGGCACCAAGTATTGGAGTACTATAAGAAAATGACTGATCATCTTAATGTTTCAACTTTCAACCTAGATGGTTAGGAAACGGACAACATTTTCTTTAGGTACTTTTTATTTTATTTTATTATTATTATTTTTTGATTTTTTAAGGTATTTTCAGGCCTTCCGATCAGGACTAATCCTCCGAGGTACTGTCGGGCACCGAAGTGGGGACCTCTTCCAAAATTATTTTTTGCATACACAAGGTACTTTTTATTTAAGACACTTGTAAAAATACACTAATTACACTAATAAGGAAAGTAATTAACCACAAGAAATTAAAAGATATATACCCCGAGTCTTTTCTTAATCGATAAGAGTACTACAATGCTTCCCATATTTATTTTTCAAATATATTATCAATTGTACGATATAAAATAATGTGTGTAATCATCAATCACTCTCATAACATATAATACAATTGTACAATTGGTGAAGAACTTATTCCATCGATTAAATAATAGCTTCAAGTGACCTTGCTCTAACTAGTTGGTAACACTATATCATGATGGACCTTGTGGTCATACAATTTAGGCGCAGACAGTTTAGCTTATATTATTTTTTTAATTTACAGATTTAGTGGGAGTAGTTGACGAATACCTCTAATTGATAGATACATTGTTAGGAGACTCAACACACGCAATAAAAAAAAAACAAAAAGAAAGAAGAATCTCTACACAGTTTAGCAATCGTTTTTTATCAATCCATTCATGAAATTCTAATTTAGGTCAACACATTAAGTTCATTATGACTTGCATGCATGAACCATGAGACAAAACGTTATGTGTGTACGTACATATGTGTATATATATATATATATATTTATATGTATTGTAATGGGCCGGGTCGATTGTTGCTTCTTTACCTAAAAAAAAAAAGGGATAAATTGCACTGACCTCTTTTGAGATTATCACATAAATACAATAATTTGTAGTTTTAAAAATTACATTCATCTATTTTGAGGTTTATGTTTTTGGACATATTTTGTTTGGGTTATATTATTTGATGGTTGTAAAACCAAACAAAAAATATATTTTTGGCATTGGTCCTTTATATCAAAAACTCAAATTTAAGCTTAAAAGTATGATGTGACTTGTATTTAATATTGCCAAATTACAAGAATTTTCTATTCCTTATATATGATTTCAATTCATAAGCTTGTGAGCATTGTGTTGGGGAAAGACTCTCTCATGCTCGTGCAAGGGGTGCAAATTTTGGATTTGAACCGTCCAATTTGATGACACGTTTTTGCTCTTTGTTTTAAAATTTTTGACTGTTGGAGTAACAACATTATTCTACACATGTTAAAATTGGTTTAACTCATGTGACTTCTTTACATGTTTAATTAATAGAGTTTAATCCCTAATTTTAAATATACATGTGACAGTTGGGAGCCTACAGTGATTTACTATATATATATATATATATATATTTGTATTAGCTTTGTTAAAGAAGTATCTTCTACTACAAAAAATACTTCTCTTCTCCCCCACTGGTTCTGTAAATTAATGTGTTTCTCTTTTATGTTTTTGGAGCAATTCTGAGTGCTCAAACTCTCTTCCAATTCAAGTGTATATTTGGAAAACTTGATTATTGAATCCTGGAGAGCATAGTGCCGTGTTGTCGTGTTGAGACCTTATGTATTGAGTCACTGACTCTGAGGGGACAGAATTGTTCTTAAGAACAGTGTTACCATAGCACGCCTCAATCAATTTTATAGCATTATCCTTCATATTTTTCAACATATGTTATGTTCACTTATCTCCTATCAGTCAGTCAACAATTAGTTATTAAATTTACGGTTAACTTTTTAAAATAACAACTTTACCCTTGTTACAAAAAAAAAAGTTTAAAATAATTTCTAATGATGCCAAAATTTGGTAAGATAAACTAGAGCAGTTTAAGGAGAGAGAGAGAGAGTGAGAGCCTGGTTTTTTGTATGTGGTTCGGCTCTGTTAATGAAGGAACCTACGTCCATGGGTGTGTCTGATCACGTTCACTATATTGTAAAAAGTCGGGGACCTGTGGTGAACCAACAATATTCTGGAGCTACCGTAGGTCGGCCGGGCGTGATGATGACTGCTATAGGGGTGCTATATAGACTAAGAGCTGATCCCTTTCTGTGGGACTAAGTGATTTCTTTTATAGATGCAAGAGATCTACTCATACAAGAAAGGGTAATACTTGGGGCACACCCAAAGACACAACTTTTGAGACACAACTTAATTAATGTGTCTTTCTCCTGTGTCACTGTGGGGTTCAGTGACATCATATGAGAGATATAGACACTTCTTTTGGGTTGTGTCCCAAAAGTTGTGTCTTTGGGTGTGTCTCAATCTTTACTCTACAAGAAATGGTAATACTTGGGGCACACCCAAAGACACAACTTTTGAGACACAACCTAATTAATGTGTCTATCTTTTTCCTGTGTCACTGCATGTGATTGAATAGGAGAAAGATTAGGTAATACAATCCAACTAGGATGTGATTGACACAAATCGAGTGGGTTTCCTATTTGGATTAGGAAATAATTTGCACTTTCCATTAATCTTCTAAGTTGAGTAAGAAACTGTCTGGAATATTCTGGATTATGCCTTGAGGCCAAGGTAAGCTGTCCTTGCACCGGGCCGTGCTTGCGCGGTCTTACCGCTCTCGGGAAGTCTCAAGTAGTACGGACTGCTCGATTATGTAGTAGAGCCAATTTCAGGCGTATCAATTTCTAAATTAAATTTTAACATATTCTCTTTGTCTTAAGGGTGCATTTGCGCTTTTTTAATGTGATGGATTTCTATATTTATTTCATGGGTA
Organism: Hydrangea macrophylla; assembly: GCA_033977485.1. Taxonomy (NCBI): domain Eukaryota; kingdom Viridiplantae; phylum Streptophyta; class Magnoliopsida; order Cornales; family Hydrangeaceae; genus Hydrangea; species Hydrangea macrophylla. Next base: position 113,324,965 of record CM066999.1, read on the forward strand.
TATCAGTATTATTGCATGCACAATTAACACTGTTAAGGGTGGAAGGATAATGTAATTTTTAAAATCATGAGAGAGATCCTTGAATTTATGACATACCTTCGACGGCTGTGAATGTAATTTATCCAGAGAGGATTTTGAACAAGAAGTGAAGTACAAACAGTGACTCGGACATACCATATAATAGGGGTGGGCAAAAAAAATTCAAACCCGAGTTTCTGAATTGAAACCCATTCTTTTGACCAGCCCGATCTTGAACTGAAATAAAATTACAAAAATCGAACCAAACATCAGAACTATTGTTCAGTTCCGATATCGGTATACAATAGTACCCTTGCACCCGAGTCAAAAACTATACTAAAAAAATCGAACGCGAATGTCTAAACCGAAATGTTATCTCGATAACCCAAACCGAGTTTCCGAATTATTATTCGGTTCGAAAATGGGTATGGAAATTAATTTTCAACTCAAACCCGAAAACAACCCAAACAGAATTTCGGATCCAACCTATAAATTAGGCACCACCCCAACTGCATATTGCAGATCGTGGCAAGACTAACTATTCACTATCAATACAGAACCAAATTAAGTGCCAAAAAGGTACAAAGTTGGCTGAGTGTGTTACACAAACACATTAATATACATTGGGCATTCTTACTCTGTAAACAGCTAACTCTGATACTAGAGGAGCTTTGGTTCAACAAGCCTATATAAATTATGTATTTCTACATAAATATGCTTCTTGCCCACAAAAGTCTAACTAATTTTTTGATTACACAAAATGCACACAGTGAAAAGGTGAAGTATATATGTTGGACTAGTATTTTTAAAATAAGGGCTTGCAAGTGAAATGGGTTGGTTATTTTGTAAATAAAGAGAAATGAGATGATAATATTATATTAATGAAGGGCGTTGGTTATATATAGTGGACTCATATATACAAGCGAGAAGCATAGAATAATTTTTCTATATATGATTTCAATCACAAACAGCCTATCATCAACTGTTACCAACGGTTGAGATGTGACTCGAGGTGATGTTTGAATAGCAAGGAACATGTCTCTTTGAACAAGGGACTGTTTGGTACGTAAAGTTGTGACCATAGGAAGATTAATGCAACTATTCAATTAACACCCTCACAAATATTATAAATATTAATAGGGTACCCCAGATTTGATGTCGGCCTGAAAAAACAATTATTCTCTTTCTTTCTCTCTACGGAACAAGCAATCTGAATTCCATTTTCTTTGTTCTTGTATTTTCTATAAAATTATATGTTTGTATTATATTAACTGAAGTAATATAATACAGAATTGGTTCAACTACTAGTGATGAATTCAAGGATTATTTTCAAGTTGTGCATACTTGTAGATATAAAGGGTTTATAGCTTCAAAGTATCTTGAGTACAGATTTGTGAAATAGTACTGATAGAGTTACAAAGAGATGCTCACAAAAGGATGTGACATCCAATATGACACCCATGTGGTAGAGTAAAGTGTAGTGGTTCCTAATGTCACATATATAGGTGCCACATGAGATTGCACATCCTTTTGTGAGCATCTCTTTGTGACTCTAACATTACTCTTTACGAAATTCCCAATTACACACCAATTCAATAATCTAGTGGGGGCAAATACTGTATTTAAAGAAGTTTCTCGTACCACTTTAAATTATTCTCAGTGCAGATTTACATCTCATTGCTGACGACTTTCTGAAGAAGTTCCACCTGTTTGGAAACATTTTTTTTCAACAAAGTAGTGTGTGGAAAGGAGATCATAAATTATCATCTTTTGCTTTTTAGTTGATTAGACAAAATTATCAATCATGCTAGTCCTTGAATAATACTCTCTGTCTCAACTTTACAGTTGCACATATGCTTAATCTCCATGAACATGATCAAAGATGAAATCTAAGTGAACCCCAGAAGATTTTAACTTTTAATTCAGTCAAATTAAGTACTCCATTTTATGCGCTCTAGCAGATCAGTCACATGACTATAACCATTAACTCTTTTCTTTTTTACTAGTACCAGATTTATTATACCTAAAAATGAGTACTATATATATTATTTCTCCAAATTAATTTCAACCCTCTTGAATTTTCTTTCAATATTAATTACACAACTCAACCACGCAATACATAATAAAGTAATTAAGATGGGCAGACAAAATAAATAGCATTATTAGAATTAAAAGTTTAAATATTAATTAATAGATTATAGTGAGTTCATGACCTAAATGTTGTGCCACCATGACGATCACAATACTGTGTGTGTGTATATATATATATATATATATAGATAGATATTTACATACGTTTGTTCATTAATATATGTGTGTATCCGCGCATAATAGAACATACGAACAATATTGTGGAAGGTGTCTCCCACTAGTTACCTTAATATTGGGATCAATAAGTTATAATCAACTCTCAAGTACTTATAAAGTTCACTAACAGGTTGATTAATTTATATATTCATCCGAAGCAAATAATTTTATTTTAATTTCAACTGTCTGCCACTCTAGTTTAATTTTATATAGATAGGAAGATGATGAAGATAGATATAACAATATAACTAATAGAAGGTATACACATTCTTGATGATGTTACAAGTATGGAATTCAATATAATTTTCAACACCAAGTAGTTCTATCACCAACTTAGTCATTGATCAAATAAATATATAAGTGAAGACTACAAACAAACAAGTCCAAAGAGGATTGCAGAATCAGTAAAGTTCAAATCTTAATCATCAAGATTTACACTGTGCTTAGTCCTTAATTGGTAGAATGTTGACTCGTCAAAGAATGATATAGACATATATTATTATATACTCCACCGTCTCATTTTATGTGTTTATTGTTTTTTTTTTGGATGTCGCAAAATTATTATCCACTTTTCTAAATTAGTACATATGCAAATTTTACTTAGTTTTTCAAACTACCATTCCTTGCAATTAACACCAAAATAAAACAAAAAGAGAAAGTGCAATGATTATGGGCAATTGTGGAAAGTAGGTGTAAATTCTTTTTGTCCCCTTAAATTGTTGGATTTCCCAATATGGACACATAAAATGGGACGGAGGGAGTATAAATTTGGTAAAAAGTTCTTCATATTAATTGAATTATTTGAGTTTAAAGGACAACCTATATTTAAGTTCAGTCAAAAGTACATGATTAGCTACTTGATAAACAAAAATGCCACACACACAACCTATTTCACAATCACGACATCTTGACCATTGATTTTGGTGGGTCCCATGTAGGATCCATGTGGGATCCTTATGGGGCCCATCGAAATCAATGGCCATGACGTGCAGTTGTGAAATAGGTTATGAAATAGATTGTGTGTGTAGCATTAATCCTTGATCAATATCAATTGAAGTTAAACTAACAACAATCAAAGAAGTAATTTATTCGTATGATTAACTCTTCGGCAATTTATTTAAAATCATACTCTTACTTTTATGAATGATTTATTATTCAATTTCCTAGGTTTTGGCCACCCTCCATGGTACACCCATACATATATCCCATGTGTGCTCGGACATACTACCAACATCCACTCTGGTGTCAGTTTGGTTGGGGGTATCAACCAAACCAGGTATACACACAGAAGGTCGGTCAATATGCCTAGACGTATATAAATTGAGCTGAGCATAAGGGTTAGGCTAACTTGATCACAAAGCTACTGGCAAATGGGTACACTCAGCAAGTCGTGCTACCAAAAAACACTTAAACCAGCTTGATCACGAAGCCACTGGCAAATGGGTACACTCAGCAAGTCAAACTACCAAAAACTTAGGCCAGCTTGATCACGAAGCCACTGGCAAATGGGTACACTTAGCAAGTCGAGCTGTAATACCCTGTATTTTTGTAATATATTATGTGAATGAGACCCTGTATGTTTATTTTAATACTTGTATGAGCTTGGCCTTACCCTTGGTATAATTTGGATACCAATCGATTGGTAAGTATACCAATCGATTGCCTTATTTTGGGTACCAATCGATTGAACCTATATACCAATCGATTGCTTATACCAATCGATTGACCTCTATATCAATCGATTGAAGGCAGCTGGGCAGATTCTTTTGCTCTGGCTGGGGTTTGTCCACGTGAACACTTTCTCCCTATATATATCAGCTCATTTCTGCGTTTTTGGGGTTCCAAGAAATCAGAGGGAGTGTTTGTGTGTGTTTATATATATATAAACACTCATATATATATATATACACATATATATACATATATTCACACACACACACACAGATGGATTGAGAGAAGAAGAAGGTCAGAAAGATAGAGAGATAGGGAGAAGAAGAAGAAGAAGACAGAGAAGCAAGATAAAAAGAGAGGGAGACCACCATTGGAGCTTCCAAAGCTCAAACACACACAACCAAACACGCCCTTAACGCCTAAGGTGAGTTTTAAACTCACTTGGTAGCTTTATATTGGCGTTAGAACATGCTTTGAATGAAGAAATGGAGAAGAAACCATGTATTCCCGTTTATATGTTGCTGGACAGTCTTCACTGTGAAGAAGATGAAGTATCAATCGATTGGTACTCTTACCAATCGATTGACATCTTTCAGGTCCCAATCGATTGACATTTTGTGCAATCGATTGGCATGGATTGTGATCCAATTGATTGAACCTTTTATCAATCGATTGACACTACTTCTATGCCAATCGATTGAATCTTTTTCCAATCGATTGATGCCACTTTTATACCAATCGATTGAACCTCTATACCAATCGATTGGAAGCTTCAGAATACTGTTTCCTTATAATAACTGTTTAGTTGTTTATTTACTGTTCAGTATTTCCCAGCATGCTTTATTATTGTAATACAGACATGATAATGAGTTAATGCAGCGTAGGATCGTAGTAACAACAAGATTAACGGATAATGTTTATGATGTTAGATAACGGAATAGTCGTGAATCCTTTGGAGTTAACGTTCATTTCATTCAGAGTAGTCGGGCCACATTGGGATTGTCATGTATCGGTGATAGAGTTGAACTTAAGTAGGTTTGCTAAGATTCGGGAAATTTGCGTGGGCGGGCTTTGGTCGATCATATGTTCTTAAAAGCGGTAGACAGACGAAGGTGTCTATGACTTGCGGTGAACCAGACCATTTGCCCTAAGATAGCCAGATGATCTAATCATATGTTCTTAAAAGCGGTAGACAGACGAAGGTGTCTATGACATGCGGTGGATCGTGATCACTGGTAGACGTCGCTAAGTCGTGGCATAGAATGATGTACTGTTGTTTAAAGCGTTATATCCCTGACATGCGGTGAACTGTGCATATGTTCTTAAAAGAGGGGGATGGACTAACGTGGTATCCATGACATGCGGTGAACTGTGCATATGTTCTTAAAAGCGGTGGATGAGCAATGGTGTATTTATAGAGTTGAACAATTGTCGAGTCTGTTTCCCCTCAAGACGTGTTATCGGTCGTAAAATGAGTAAGACGTTAGTAATCGGATAATCGGTTTAATGTGAAGGAGTTACCCTCACTGAACTCTAATTTGGTTACGGTTTATAACTTGTAATAACTTCAATAGTTGATACCCTGTTAGTATCTAACTCACTCAGCTTTCATTAAGCTGACGGCGTTTATGCCGCTGGACATTTCTATGTTCCAGCGCACCTTGATTATGACTATACAGGTGAAGGGCCCACAGGAGAAGACTACCATGCTAGTGACGACGTTCCCGTGGAGAATTTCCCTGACGGAGGTCCGACCGAAGAAGACTACTACGCCGAGGACTACCTTTACGCCAACTGAAGACTAGACTAGAATTGTAGCTAATTGTCGTTACCCCTTTTTGAACCCTTTTTGTAGTCAGGCATATGTTGCCTTGACATTTGTACTTCCGCTGTCTTATATTTTGATTCGAGACTCTGATGTGTAATAGTTAATAACTTCTATTGACTTTATGTTACGTTGTGATCAGAACCTAGACTTCATTCTTGTTACACTATTGCTTCTTGTTGCTTAGTACTGCGTGGTGTGGACAATCATGTGACTTCACCCGTCGCTGCCTTTGGACCCAAAAAGGAAATTTATTTTTCTCTATTTTTGCCGTTCCGGGGCGTGACAGGATTTTTGGTATCAGAGCCTAGGTTTTATACCTTTTTCGCTCACAGATTGTCCCACACCATCTGGTCCTAGAACCTTGAGATTCTATAGATGAGTATTAAGATTAGTTCTGACTTAAGGTAGTTCCTTTTCAGGTAGCATGGCACCGCCGCTGTTCGTTCCAGATGAGTTTGGAGGACACTAGGTGTATGAGAGGAGTATTGCGCTAGCAGATCCACAGTACTATGCCTGGAAGGTTAGGCAGAGAGCTATTGCAGAGACAGAGTGAGACATGCGGATTGAGCAGCAGAGATTTGGGACCCAGGACCCAGAAGTGATACGTCAGGAGATGATCTACCGCAAGGAGACCTTCAAACGCATCGAGGAGGATTCTCTACTGATGTTACGAGACTGTTCTTCGTACCAGGTTCTACTTGCAGAGGTTAGAACAGCGCCTCCACCACCCCTGACAGAGCCACCACCCCAGACACCTCCACCCCCACCAGAGGAGGACATGACTGATGCACCCCCAGCAGATGAGGAGATGGATGATGATGAGAGCGATGGCGACGATGAGCCAGAGGATGCCGATGAGGAGATGGAGGATGAAGAGGACGAGGACACCGATGACGAGGAGCCGGAGTATGATCCGGAGGAGGAGGACCCCGAGGACCCAGCCGGTATGGACGTGCCAGTTGGTGTAAATATTGTAGTTGCAGAGGGTTATCCGATAGAGGAGGATGAGGTAGCCGCAGATGATGACGCATTAGTACCAGTCTTACCAGGAGGAGTTATAGAACAACTGGCAGCTGAGTGGGCTGCACACCCCCATGGATTTGAGATTGGAGCACCAGAGTTGGCACAGGCTATGGTACAGGCTGAGGTACTTGCAGCCGCATTTGATGCAGCCCAGGCTGACATGGCCGCTGATGCAGGAGATTTGGGAGCTATTGTGGAGCATGATGGACCCGAGCTGATTGAGGATGTTGTGATAGAGGATGAGGACATAATGGATGACGATGATATGGATGAGGATGATGTTTTATCTGAGGTTGCCCCAGAGGACGAGGCTTCCATCTATGGATCCGATGTGGACAACTTTTGAGTCCAGTACCTTTAGGACTTAGACTTTTACGTTTGACTTTAGGACATGTTGTCCACTTACTTTTGACGCTTACATAGACAGCTATTAACCGTAGCCTTTTTGTATAGGTAGCCACCAGTAGTGGTCTTGTGTATATCTTTCCTTTTGTTTAGATCTTGTATAAGACCATGTACTACGCGGTACACAGATGATCTGTTGTGTACTCCGCTGTACATCTTTTGGGTATATATATATGGCAGATCGTTTCTCTTGGTTATTTCTGTTATCGTCTTATTATTATGTTATGGTTGTGATTTTGATTCATGTTATGCTGTCTGTTATTTAATTATGGTCATTTCCCCGAGAAGATTGTCAGCTAATCATTAGATCCTTCATAGGTACACCTCACACGGATCACTATGGTGGGACCCACAAGGAACCAAGCACGACTGGGAGCACCCATTCCCGAGGGTATGGACCCAACTGGAGTCTTCGAAGCCTTCATGCAACGGATGGAGCACATCGGCGATACCTACAATCATGCCACCAACAACAACGGCAACAACCACGTTGTCCCTCCAAGATAGGCAGGCGATAAGCTATTGGAACGATTTCGTGGCCTGCGACCCGAGAAGTTCGACGGCATGGCAGAGTCCTGGAAAGCAGAGCAATGGATACGAGAGTTGGAGCTAATTTTCGAAGCCCTGGAGTGCAGTGAGCTTGACAAGAGACGTCTAGCCGCATTTCAACTGACTTACTCCGCTGCGGACTGGTGGGAGGCCGAGAGAGCCACGATTGGGATTGACGCTGCAAGGAGAATGCCTTGGGAAGCATTCAAGACTCGATTTCTCGAGAAGTATTTCCCTGAGGACGAAAAAGATCAGCAAGAGAGGAATTTCCTGAGTCTAACCCAAGGAAACTGGACAGTCAGGGAGTATACCACACAATTCGAGCGACTTTCCCGTTTCGTTCCGCATATGATAGACACCTCCGCCAAGAAGGTCAAGTGTCACGCCCCGGAACGGCAAAAATAGAGAAAAATAAATTTCCTTTTTGGGTCCAAAGGCAGCGACGGGTGAAGTCACATGATTGTCCACACCACGCAGTACTAAGCAATAAGAAGTAATAGTGTAACAACAATGAAGTCTAGGTTCTGATCACAACGCATCACAAAGTCAACAGAAGTTACTAACTATTACATATCAGAGTCTCGAATCAAATATAAGGCAGCGGAAGTACAAATGCCAAGGCAACATATTCCTGACTACAAAAAGATTCTAAAACGGTAAAGACAATTAGCTACAATTCTAGTCTAGTCTTCAGTTGGCATAAGGGTAGTCCTCGGCGTAGTAGTCTTCTTCGGTCTGACCTCCGTCGGGGAAATCTTCCACAGGGACTCCGTCACCGGCATAGTAGTCCTCTCCTGCAGGCCCTTCACCTGTATAGTCATAACCAGGGTGCGCTGGAACGTAGAAATGTCCAGTGGCATAAACGCCGTCAGCTTAATGAAAGCTGAGTGAGTTAGATACTAACAGGGTATCAACTATTGAAGTTATTACAAGTTATAAGCCGCAACAAGTTAGAGTTCTGTGAGGGTAACTCCTTTAATCAAACCAATGATCCGATTACTAACGTTTTACTCATTATAAGACCGATAACACGTCTAGATAGGGGAACAGACTCGACAGTAGTTCAACTCTATAACACACCCTTGCTCATCCACCGCTTTTAAGAACATATGCACAGTTCACCGCATGTCATGGATACCACGTTAGTCCATCCCCCGCTTTTAAGAACATATGCACAGTCCACCGCATGTCAGGGATATAACGCTTTAAACAACAGTACATCATTCTATGCCACGACTTAGCGACGTCTACCAGTGATCACGGTCCACCGCATGTCATAGACACCTTCGTCTGTCTACCGCTTTTAAGAACATATGATTAGATCATCTGGCTATCTTAGGGCAAATGGTCCGGTTCACCGCAAGTCATAGACACCTTCGTCTGTCTACCGCTTTTAAGAACATATGATCGACCAAAGCCCGCCCACGCAAGGTTCCCGAATCTTAGCAAACCTACTTAAGATCAACTCTATCACCGATACATGACAATCCCAATGTGGCCTGACTACTCTGAATGAAATGAACGTTAACTCCAAAGGATTCACAACTATTCCGTTATCTAACATTATAAACATTATTCGATAGTCTTGTTATTACTACGATCCTACGCTGCATTAACTCGTTATCATGTCTGTATTACAATAATAAAGCATGCTGGGAAATACTGAACAGTAAATAAACAACTAAACAGTTATTACATTATCTAAACAAGTAAAACAGTAAACTGTAACTGCCAATCGATTGGTATAGATGTCAATCGATTGGTATAAAAGTGGCATCAATCGATTGGAAGAAGGTTCAATCGATTGGTATAAAAGTAGTGTCAATCGATTGATAAAAAGTTCAATCGATTGGATCACAATCCATGTCAATCGATTGCATAAAGTGTCAATCGATTGGAACATGAAAGATGTCAATCGATTGATAAAGTGTCAATCGATTGACACTTCATCTTCTTCACAGAGAAGACTGCCCAGCAACATATAAACGGGAATTACATGGTTTCTTCTCCATTTCTTCATTCAAGCATGTTCTAACACCAATATCAAGCTACCAAGTGAGTTTAAAACTCACCTTAGACGTTAAGGGCGTGTTTGGTTGTGTGAAATGAAGCTTGGAGCTTCAATGGTGCCCTCCCTCTCTCTCTAGTTCTCTTCATTCTCTCTTCTCTTTCTCCTTCTTTTCTTCTTCTTTCTGGTCTTCTTCTTCTTTTTCTTCTCAGTCCATCTCTGAGTGTGTGTGAGTGTATGAATATATGTATATATGTGTGTATATATATATATGTGAGTGTTTATATATACATAATACACACACAAACACTCCCTCTCACTCTCTCTGATTTTTCTAAAAAGAAAAACGCAGGAAAAGGGCTGGTATATATAGAGGGAAGGTGTTCACGTGGCCTTTCCCCAGCCAGATCAAAAGAATCTGCCCAGCTGCCTTCAATCGATTGGCATAGATGTCAATCGATTGATACAATCAATCGATTGAGATAAAGTTCAATCGATTGGAATCCAAAGCAAGTCAATCGATTGGAAAACTTGTCAATCGATTGGTATCCAAATTATACCAAGGGTAAGGCCAAGCTCAAACAAGTATTAAAAGAAACATACAGGGTCTTATTCACATAATACATTACAAAAAAATACAGGGTATTACATCAACCGATTCCACCAAGGACTCAACCCACACCTCCGGCACATGATGATAGGCCATCTGGGCCAGTCGTTTGAAGGGATTGTCCGTCTTGCTTCAAGTTTGGAAAAGGATGCTTACCCTGTGCAAGGACCACAAGCGAATCGACCTCCACCCAGGACCTTCCAACCAAGGAACTTTCCCGCGCAATCATCGAGGAACAATCAAGGATGGAAACCCTAGACCAACAACTACCAGGGAACCAAGCGCACATGGGATGGGACAAGGAAGCCCCAAGCTAATTTTCCTCGACAATAGAATCAACAGCGAGGACCACCTCAGGCACAGCCCGCAGCCCAGCGACAAAACACTGATGGATGTTTCAACTGTGGAGTGCCCGGACATATTGCAAGGTATTGCACAGCCCCCAAGACCAACCGTCGTAATGACCTTGTCTGCCGCAACTGTAATAAGTCTGGTCACATAAGCAAGGATTGTCGAGCACCACGTGGAGGCTACTATGGGGCGCCTGCTCAAGGACAACAAGGACAGGTTAGGGTGAATGCCATCATTCCTGACAATGCAGGGTATAATGCTGAGGAACAACAGAACTTGGAAGGTACACTCATTTTATTTCACTGTCAAGTTAGAGCTTTGTTTGATACCGGTGCCGCCCGTTCTTTCATAGCTATTAAGATGGTACGTGATTTGGGTTTGCTACCCCTAGCACTTGAGCCGACCCTTAATGCCGTTTCGCCCTTGGGAGTATCCGTTAAGTTAGGTAAGGTGTGCAAGGATTGTCCCTTGACACTAAGGATAGAAATCTTCCGGCAGACTTGATAGTCTTGTCAATGTCTGAGTTCGACGTGATCCTAGGAATGGATTGGCTTACTAGGTATGGCGCTAACCTGGATTGTGTTAGTCGGATCATTGTCTTTTTGACGCCTGGTTGCCCGCATATCAGATTTCAGTGCCAACCGTTGAGCGACATGTTTATCACGAGCTGCCTAGCCACGATTAAGACTTCAAGCACGGAGCTTACTATCAAGCAGATCCCCGTTATTCAAGACTTTGAAGATGTGTTCCAAAGTATCTCAGGGCTTCCGCCGAAGAGAGAGATAGACTTCTGCATTGAGTTAGCACCCGAAACGTTGTCGATTTCCAAGACCCCGTATCGGATGGCGCCAACGAAAATGTTGGAATTGAAGAAGCAAGTTCAGGAACTTGAAGACTTAGGTTTTGTTCGCCCGAGTACATCGCCTTGGGGAGCACCAGTTCTATTTGTGAAGAAGAAGGACGGAGAGCTACGACTCTGTATTGACTACAGGGAGCTGAATAAAGTCACGATCAAGAATAGATACCCACTTCCCCGGATAGACGACCTGTTCGATCAACTGCAAGGATCAAGGATATTCTCAAAAATTGATTTGCGTTCAGGGTACCATCAATTGCTAGTTCGACCGAAAGACATAACGAAAACTGCCTTCAGGACGAGATATGGACACTACGAGTTTCTAGTGATGTCTTTTGGATTGACTAATGCCCCGGCAGTATTCATGGACCTAATGAATAGAGTATTCAGACCCTATCTGGATCAATTCATTATAGTATTCATTGACAACATTCTAATTTATTCAAGGACGGAAGAAGAACATAAGAAGCATCTACAAATTGCTCTACAAACTCTCAGAGACAATAGTCTGTATGTGAAATTCAGCAAATGTGAATTCTGGCTTCAGGAAGTTAAATTCCTGGGACATATGATATCACAGGATATGATTTCCGTAGACTCATCTAAGATCGATGCAGTCTTGAGCTAGAACAGGCCAACCAACGCGACCGAAGTTAGGAGTTTCCTTGGATTGGCTGGGTATTACCGGAGATTTGTGGAAGGATTCTCTAGAATCGCAGGACCGTTGACAAGCCTGACTAGGAAGGAAACGAAGTACGAATGGACCGATAAACATGAGGATGCATTTCGAGAATTGAAGGAGAGACTAACCTCAGCACCCGTGCTTGCGATACCTAAGAGTGGTGAACAATTCATAATCTATAGTGATACATCACACCAAGGACTTGGTTGTGTGCTAATGCAAGAGGGGAATGTCATCGCATACGGATCGAGACAATTGAAGCCGCATGAGAAGAACTATCCGACGCACGACTTGGAACTAGCTGCAATCGTGTTCGCCCTGAAGATTTGGAGACACTATTTGTATGGAAAAAAGTTCGACTTGTTCTCAGATCACAAGAGTTTAAGGTACCTGTTCTCTTAGAAGGAGTTGAACATGCGACAACGGAGATGGATGGAACTACTCAAGGACTACGACTTCTCTTTGCAATACCACCCGGGTAAAGCAAATGTTGTAGCCGACGCTCTAAGCCGGAGGCCACGCCTTTTGGTTGCTTCGATTTTGATTAGAGAATGGCGAGCATTGGAGACGTTAGCCGAATTCGACCTTCAACCAGTGGAATCAGGAGAAGGACGACACTTCGGATGTCTTGTCGTACAACCGACTCTCATCAGCCGCATCTTGGAAGCTCAATAGTCGAATGAGGATTTCAAGTTATGGTTTGCCAAGATGTCCGCAAAGGAACCAGAGATATGGAGTATTAGTACGGACGGAGCACTGAGATGCAAAGGTACTAGACTCTGTGTGCCAAATGACGATGGTCTCAGGAAGAACATTTTGGACGAAGCACACAAGTCAAGGATGACTATCCACCCAGGAGGAAACAAGATGTATAAGGATTTGAAGAGAAACTTCTGGTGGGAAGGAATGAAGCGAGAAGTGGCCGAGTATGTATCGCAATGTCTTATTTGCAAACAAGTGAAGGCAGAGCATCAGAAACCACCTGGACTCCTACAACCGCTACCGATTCCCCAATGGAAATGGGAGCACATCACCATGGATTTTGTGGTTGGATTACCAAAGTCTCAGCAAAACCATGACGCTATTTGGGTAATAGTGGATCGACTCACCAAGTCAGCACATTTTATCGCCTACAACATGACGTACCATGTTGAAAGATTGAGCCGGATGTATCTACAGCAAGTAGTGCGACTGCACGGTGTACCTGTCTCAATAGTTTCAGATCGAGATTCACACTTCACCGCAGAATTCTGGAAAAGCCTTCAGACAGAAATGGGAACTTCATTGAATTTGAGTTCAGCCTTTCATCCACAAACAAACGGTCAGACAGAACGAGTCAATCAAGTGATGGAGGATATGTTGCGAGCCTGTGTCATTGAATTCGAGAGTTCATGGGAGACGCATCTACCTTTGATCGAGTTTGCCTACAACAACAGCTACCACACGAGCATAGGGATGGCGCCGTTTGAAGCTTTGTATGGAAGACCTTGCCGATCGCCGCTATGTTGGGCCGAAGTCGGAGATACTCAACTACTTGGGCCTGAGATGATTCGAGAAACCAGCGAGAAGATCCAGATTGTACGAGAAAAGATGAAGACAGCGCAATCCAGACACAAGAGCTATGCCGACAAGCGACGGAAAGATCTAGAGTTTGGAGTTGGAGATCATGTGCTACTCAAAGTCTCGCCAGTTCGAGGTATCGTCAGATTCAGACATAAGAGAGGCAAGTTGTCACCACGATTCATTGGACCGTTCGAGATCCTAGAACGTGTTGGGAAGGTTGCTTATCGACTTGCATTGCCGCCAAAGATGTCAGGAGTGCACAACGTATTCCACGTCAGCATGTTGAGGACGTGTGCCCACAACCCAACGCACGAGATTAGTTTTGAAGATATCGAGGTGAATGAAAACGCGACCTACAACGAAGGACCAGTGCGTATTCTAGACCGAGGAGTGAAGAAGCTCAGAAACAAGGATATTTCGCTAGTAAAGGTTCAGTGGAAGCACCACGACGAAGGGAAAGCTTCATGGGAGTTGGAGTCGGAGATGCAAGAGAAGTTTCCATTTTTGTTTTAACCCTGCTTATTTTGGATTTCGCGGACGAAATCTTTAATGAGTGGTGGATGATGTAATACCCTGTATTTTTGTAATATATTATGTGAATGAGACCCTGTATGTTTCTTTTAATACTTGTATGAGCTTGGCCTTACCCTTGGTATAATTTGGATACCAATCGATTGGTAAGTATACCAATCGATTGCCTTATTTTGGGTACCAATCGATTGAACCTATATACCAATCGATTGCTTATACCAATCGATTGACCTCTATATCAATCGATTGAAGGCAGCTGGGCAGATTCTTTTGCTCTGGCTGGGGTTTGTCCACGTGAACACTTTCTCCCTATATATATCAGCTCATTTCTGCGTTTTTGGGGTTCCAAGAAATCAGAGGTAGTGTTTGTGTGTGTTTATATATATATAAACACTCATATATATATATACACATATATATACATATATTCACACACACACACACAGATGGATTGAGAGAAGAAGAAGGTCAGAAAGATAGAGAGATAGGGAGAAGAAGAAGAAGAAGACAGAGAAGCAAGATAAAAAGAGAGGGAGACCACCATTGGAGCTTCCAAAGCTCAAACACACACAACCAAACACGCCCTTAACGCCTAAGGTGAGTTTTAAACTCACTTGGTAGCTTTATATTGGCGTTAGAACATGCTTTGAATGAAGAAATGGAGAAGAAACCATGTATTCCCGTTTATATGTTGCTGGACAGTCTTCACTGTGAAGAAGATGAAGTATCAATCGATTGGTACTCTTACCAATCGATTGACATCTTTCAGGTCCCAATCGATTGACATTTTGTGCAATCGATTGGCATGGATTGTGATCCAATTGATTGAACCTTTTATCAATCGATTGACACTACTTCTATGCCAATCGATTGAATCTTTTTCCAATCGATTGATGCCACTTTTATACCAATCGATTGAACCTCTATACCAATCGATTGGAAGCTTCAGAATACTGTTTCCTTATAATAACTGTTTAGTTGTTTATTTACTGTTCAGTATTTCCCAGCATGCTTTATTATTGTAATACAGACATGATAATGAGTTAATGCAGCGTAGGATCGTAGTAACAACAAGATTAACGGATAATGTTTATGATGTTAGATAACGGAATAGTCGTGAATCCTTTGGAGTTAACGTTCATTTCATTCAGAGTAGTCGGGCCACATTGGGATTGTCATGTATCGGTGATAGAGTTGAACTTAAGTAGGTTTGCTAAGATTCGGGAAATTTGCGTGGGCGGGCTTTGGTCGATCATATGTTCTTAAAAGCGGTAGACAGACGAAGGTGTCTATGACTTGCGGTGAACCAGACCATTTGCCCTAAGATAGCCAGATGATCTAATCATATGTTCTTAAAAGCGGTAGACAGACGAAGGTGTCTATGACATGCGGTGGATCGTGATCACTGGTAGACGTCGCTAAGTCGTGGCATAGAATGATGTACTGTTGTTTAAAGCGTTATATCCCTGACATGCGGTGAACTGTGCATATGTTCTTAAAAGAGGGGGATGGACTAACGTGGTATCCATGACATGCGGTGAACTGTGCATATGTTCTTAAAAGCGGTGGATGAGCAATGGTGTATTTATAGAGTTGAACAATTGTCGAGTCTGTTTCCCCTCAAGACGTGTTATCGGTCGTAAAATGAGTAAGACGTTAGTAATCGGATAATCGGTTTAATGTGAAGGAGTTACCCTCACTGAACTCTAATTTGGTTACGGTTTATAACTTGTAATAACTTCAATAGTTGATACCCTGTTAGTATCTAACTCACTCAGCTTTCATTAAGCTGACGGCGTTTATGCCGCTGGACATTTCTATGTTCCAGCGCACCTTGATTATGACTATACAGGTGAAGGGCCCACAGGAGAAGACTACCATGCTAGTGACGACGTTCCCGTGGAGAATTTCCCTGACGGAGGTCCGACCGAAGAAGACTACTACGCCGAGGACTACCTTTACGCCAACTGAAGACTAGACTAGAATTGTAGCTAATTGTCGTTACCCCTTTTTGAACCCTTTTTGTAGTCAGGCATATGTTGCCTTGACATTTGTACTTCCGCTGTCTTATATTTTGATTCGAGACTCTGATGTGTAATAGTTAATAACTTCTATTGACTTTATGTTACGTTGTGATCAGAACCTAGACTTCATTCTTGTTACACTATTGCTTCTTGTTGCTTAGTACTGCGTGGTGTGGACAATCATGTGACTTCACCCGTCGCTGCCTTTGGACCCAAAAAGGAAATTTATTTTTCTCTATTTTTGCCGTTCCGGGGCGTGACAGGATTTTTGGTATCAGAGCCTAGGTTTTATACCTTTTTCGCTCACAGATTGTCCCACACCATCTGGTCCTAGAACCTTGAGATTCTATAGATGAGTATTAAGATTAGTTCTGACTTAAGGTAGTTCCTTTTCAGGTAGCATGGCACCGCCGCTGTTCGTTCCAGATGAGTTTGGAGGACACTAGGTGTATGAGAGGAGTATTGCGCTAGCAGATCCACAGTACTATGCCTGGAAGGTTAGGCAGAGAGCTATTGCAGAGACAGAGTGAGACATGCGGATTGAGCAGTAGAGATTTGGGACCCAGGACCCAGAAGTGATACGTCAGGAGATGATCTACCGCAAGGAGACCTTCAAACGCATCGAGGAGGATTCTCTACTGATGTTACGAGACTGTTCTTCGTACCAGGTTCTACTTGCAGAGGTTAGAACAGCGCCTCCACCACCCCTGACAGAGCCACCACCCCAGACACCTCCACCCCCACCAGAGGAGGACATGACTGATGCACCCCCAGCAGATGAGGAGATGGATGATGATGAGAGCGATGGCGACGATGAGCCAGAGGATGCCGATGAGGAGATGGAGGATGAAGAGGACGAGGACACCGATGACGAGGAGCCGGAGTATGATCCGGAGGAGGAGGACCCCGAGGACCCAGCCGGTATGGACGTGCCAGTTGGTGTAAATATTGTAGTTGCAGAGGGTTATCCGATAGAGGAGGATGAGGTAGCCGCAGATGATGACGCATTAGTACCAGTCTTACCAGGAGGAGTTATAGAACAACTGGCAGCTGAGTGGGCTGCACACCCCCATGGATTTGAGATTGGAGCACCAGAGTTGGCACAGGCTATGGTACAGGCTGAGGTACTTGCAGCCGCATTTGATGCAGCCCAGGCTGACATGGCCGCTGATGCAGGAGATTTGGGAGCTATTGTGGAGCATGATGGACCCGAGCTGATTGAGGATGTTGTGATAGAGGATGAGGACATAATGGATGACGATGATATGGATGAGGATGATGTTTTATCTGAGGTTGCCCCAGAGGACGAGGCTTCCATCTATGGATCCGATGTGGACAACTTTTGAGTCCAGTACCTTTAGGACTTAGACTTTTACGTTTGACTTTAGGACATGTTGTCCACTTACTTTTGACGCTTACATAGACAGCTATTAACCGTAGCCTTTTTGTATAGGTAGCCACCAGTAGTGGTCTTGTGTATATCTTTCCTTTTGTTTAGATCTTGTATAAGACCATGTACTACGCGGTACACAGATGATCTGTTGTGTACTCCGCTGTACATCTTTTGGGTATATATATATGGCAGATCGTTTCTCTTGGTTATTTCTGTTATCGTCTTATTATTATGTTATGGTTGTGATTTTGATTCATGTTATGCTGTCTGTTATTTAATTATGGTCATTTCCCCGAGAAGATTGTCAGCTAATCATTAGATCCTTCATAGGTACACCTCACACGGATCACTATGGTGGGACCCACAAGGAACCAAGCACGACTGGGAGCACCCATTCCCGAGGGTATGGACCCAACTGGAGTCTTCGAAGCCTTCATGCAACGGATGGAGCACATCGGCGATACCTACAATCATGCCACCAACAACAACGGCAACAACCACGTTGTCCCTCCAAGATAGGCAGGCGATAAGCTATTGGAACGATTTCGTGGCCTGCGACCCGAGAAGTTCGACGGCATGGCAGAGTCCTGGAAAGCAGAGCAATGGATACGAGAGTTGGAGCTAATTTTCGAAGCCCTGGAGTGCAGTGAGCTTGACAAGAGACGTCTAGCCGCATTTCAACTGACTTACTCCGCTGCGGACTGGTGGGAGGCCGAGAGAGCCACGATTGGGATTGACGCTGCAAGGAGAATGCCTTGGGAAGCATTCAAGACTCGATTTCTCGAGAAGTATTTCCCTGAGGACGAAAAAGATCAGCAAGAGAGGAATTTCCTGAGTCTAACCCAAGGAAACTGGACAGTCAGGGAGTATACCACACAATTCGAGCGACTTTCCCGTTTCGTTCCGCATATGATAGACACCTCCGCCAAGAAGGTCAAGTGTCACGCCCCGGAACGGCAAAAATAGAGAAAAATAAATTTCCTTTTTGGGTCCAAAGGCAGCGACGGGTGAAGTCACATGATTGTCCACACCACGCAGTACTAAGCAATAAGAAGTAATAGTGTAACAACAATGAAGTCTAGGTTCTGATCACAACGCATCACAAAGTCAACAGAAGTTACTAACTATTACATATCAGAGTCTCGAATCAAATATAAGGCAGCGGAAGTACAAATGCCAAGGCAACATATTCCTGACTACAAAAAGATTCTAAAACGGTAAAGACAATTAGCTACAATTCTAGTCTAGTCTTCAGTTGGCATAAGGGTAGTCCTCGGCGTAGTAGTCTTCTTCGGTCTGACCTCCGTCGGGGAAATCTTCCACAGGGACTCCGTCACCGGCATAGTAGTCCTCTCTTGCAGGCCCTTCACCTGTATAGTCATAACCAGGGTGCGCTGGAACGTAGAAATGTCCAGTGGCATAAACGCCGTCAGCTTAATGAAAGCTGAGTGAGTTAGATACTAACAGGGTATCAACTATTGAAGTTATTACAAGTTATAAGCCGCAACAAGTTAGAGTTCTGTGAGGGTAACTCCTTTAATCAAACCAATGATCCGATTACTGACGTTTTACTCATTATAAGACCGATAACACGTCTAGATAGGGGAACAGACTCGACAGTAGTTCAACTCTATAACACACCCTTGCTCATCCACCGCTTTTAAGAACATATGCACAGTTCACCGCATGTCATGGATACCACGTTAGTCCATCCCCCGCTTTTAAGAACATATGCACAGTCCACCGCATGTCAGGGATATAACGCTTTAAACAACAGTACATCATTCTATGCCACGACTTAGCGACGTCTACCAGTGATCACGGTCCACCGCATGTCATAGACACCTTCGTCTGTCTACCGCTTTTAAGAACATATGATTAGATCATCTGGCTATCTTAGGGCAAATGGTCCGGTTCACCGCAAGTCATAGACACCTTCGTCTGTCTACCGCTTTTAAGAACATATGATCGACCAAAGCCCGCCCACGCAAGGTTCCCGAATCTTAGCAAACCTACTTAAGATCAACTCTATCACCGATACATGACAATCCCAATGTGGCCTGACTACTCTGAATGAAATGAACGTTAACTCCAAAGGATTCACAACTATTCCGTTATCTAACATTATAAACATTATTCGATAGTCTTGTTATTACTACGATCCTACGCTGCATTAACTCGTTATCATGTCTGTATTACAATAATAAAGCATGCTGGGAAATACTGAACAGTAAATAAACAACTAAACAGTTATTACATTATCTAAACAAGTAAAACAGTAAACTGTAACTGCCAATCGATTGGTATAGATGTCAATCGATTGGTATAAAAGTGGCATCAATCGATTGGAAGAAGGTTCAATCGATTGGTATAAAAGTAGTGTCAATCGATTGATAAAAAGTTCAATCGATTGGATCACAATCCATGTCAATCGATTGCATAAAGTGTCAATCGATTGGAACATGAAAGATGTCAATCGATTGATAAAGTGTCAATCGATTGACACTTCGTCTTCTTCACAGAGAAGACTGCCCAGCAACATATAAACGGGAATTACATGGTTTCTTCTCCATTTCTTCATTCAAGCATGTTCTAACACCAATATCAAGCTACCAAGTGAGTTTAAAACTCACCTTAGACGTTAAGGGCGTGTTTGGTTGTGTGAAATGAAGCTTGGAGCTTCAATGGTGCCCTCCCTCTCTCTCTAGTTCTCTTCATTCTCTCTTCTCTTTCTCCTTCTTTTCTTCTTCTTTCTGGTCTTCTTCTTCTTTTTCTTCTCAGTCCATCTCTGAGTGTGTGTGAGTGTATGAATATATGTATATGTGTGTGTATATATATATATATGTGAGTGTTTATATATACATAATACACACACAAACACTCCCTCTCACTCTCTCTGATTTTTCTAAAAAGAAAAACGCAGGAAAAGGGCTGGTATATATAGAGGGAAGGTGTTCACGTGGCCTTTCCCCAGCCAGATCAAAAGAATCTGCCCAGCTGCCTTCAATCGATTGGCATAGATGTCAATCGATTGATACAATCAATCGATTGAGATAAAGTTCAATCGATTGGAATCCAAAGCAAGTCAATCGATTGGAAAACTTGTCAATCGATTGGTATCCAAATTATACCAAGGGTAAGGCCAAGCTCAAACAAGTATTAAAAGAAACATACAGGGTCTTATTCACATAATACATTACAAAAAAATACAGGGTATTACATCAACCGATTCCACCAAGGACTCAACCCACACCTCCGGCACATGATGATAGGCCATCTGGGCCAGTCGTTTGAAGGGATTGTCCGTCTTGCTTCAAGTTTGGAAAAGGATGCTTACCCTGTGCAAGGACCACAAGCGAATCGACCTCCACCCAGGACCTTCCAACCAAGGAACTTTCCCGCGCAATCATCGAGGAACAATCAAGGATGGAAACCCTAGACCAACAACTACCAGGGAACCAAGCGCACATGGGATGGGACAAGGAAGCCCCAAGCTAATTTTCCTCGACAATAGAATCAACAGCGAGGACCACCTCAGGCACAGCCCGCAGCCCAGCGACAAAACACTGATGGATGTTTCAACTGTGGAGTGCCCGGACATATTGCAAGGTATTGCACAGCCCCCAAGACCAACCGTCGTAATGACCTTGTCTGCCGCAACTGTAATAAGTCTGGTCACATAAGCAAGGATTGTCGAGCACCACGTGGAGGCTACTATGGGGCGCCTGCTCAAGGACAGCAAGGACAGGTTAGGGTGAATGCCATCATTCCTGACAATGCAGGGTATAATGCTGAGGAACAGCAGAACTTGGAAGGTACACTCATTTTATTTCACTGTCAAGTTAGAGCTTTGTTTGATACCGGTGCCGCCCGTTCTTTCATAGCTATTAAGATGGTACGTGATTTGGGTTTGCTACCCCTAGCACTTGAGCTGACCCTTAATGCCGTTTCACCCTTGGGAGTATCCGTTAAGTTAGGTAAGGTGTGCAAGGATTGTCCCTTGACACTAAGGATAGAAATCTTCCGGCAGACTTGATAGTCTTGTCAATGTCTGAGTTCGACGTGATCCTAGGAATGGATTGGCTTACTAGGTATGGCGCTAACCTGGATTGTGTTAGTCGGATCATTGTCTTTTTGACGCCTGGTTGCCCGCATATCAGATTTCAGTGCCAACCGTTGAGCGACATGTTTATCACGAGCTGCCTAGCCACGATTAAGACTTCAAGCACGGAGCTTACTATCAAGCAGATCCCCGTTATTCAAGACTTTGAAGATGTGTTCCAAAGTATCTCAGGGCTTCCGCCGAAGAGAGAGATAGACTTCTGCATTGAGTTAGCACCCGAAACGTTGTCGATTTCCAAGACCCCGTATCGGATGGCGCCAACGAAAATGTTGGAATTGAAGAAGCAAGTTTAGGAACTTGAAGACTTAGGTTTTGTTCGCCCGAGTACATCGCCTTGGGGAGCACCAGTTCTATTTGTGAAGAAGAAGGACGGAGAGCTACGACTCTGTATTGACTACAGGGAGCTGAATAAAGTCACGATCAAGAATAGATACCCACTTCCCCGGATAGACGACCTGTTCGATCAACTGCAAGGATCAAGGATATTCTCAAAAATTGATTTGCGTTCAGGGTACCATCAATTGCTAGTTCGACCGAAAGACATAACGAAAACTGCCTTCAGGACGAGATATGGACACTACGAGTTTCTAGTGATGTCTTTTGGATTGACTAATGCCCCGGCAGTATTCATGGACCTAATGAATAGAGTATTCAGACCCTATCTGGATCAATTCATTATAGTATTCATTGACAACATTCTAATTTATTCAAGGACGGAAGAAGAACATAAGAAGCATCTACAAATTGCTCTACAAACTCTCAGAGACAATAGTCTGTATGTGAAATTCAGCAAATGTGAATTCTGGCTTCAGGAAGTTAAATTCCTGGGACATATGATATCACAGGATATGATTTCCGTAGACTCATCTAAGATCGATGCAGTCTTGAGCTAGAACAGGCCAACCAACGCGACCGAAGTTAGGAGTTTCCTTGGATTGGCTGGGTATTACCGGAGATTTGTGGAAGGATTCTCTAGAATCGCAGGACCGTTGACAAGCCTGACTAGGAAGGAAACGAAGTACGAATGGACCGATAAACATGAGGATGCATTTCGAGAATTGAAGGAGAGACTAACCTCAGCACCCGTGCTTGCGATACCTAAGAGTGGTGAACAATTCATAATCTATAGTGATACATCACACCAAGGACTTGGTTGTGTGCTAATGCAAGAGGGGAATGTCATCGCATACGGATCGAGACAATTGAAGCCGCATGAGAAGAACTATCCGACGCACGACTTGGAACTAGCTGCAATCGTGTTCGCCCTGAAGATTTGGAGACACTATTTGTATGGAAAAAAGTTCGACTTGTTCTCAGATCACAAGAGTTTAAGGTACCTGTTCTCTTAGAAGGAGTTGAACATGCGACAACGGAGATGGATGGAACTACTCAAGGACTACGACTTCTCTTTGCAATACCACCCGGGTAAAGCAAATGTTGTAGCCGACGCTCTAAGCCGGAGGCCACGCCTTTTGGTTGCTTCGATTTTGATTAGAGAATGGCGAGCATTGGAGACGTTAGCCGAATTCGACCTTCAACCAGTGGAATCAGGAGAAGGACGACACTTCGGATGTCTTGTCGTACAACCGACTCTCATCAGCCGCATCTTGGAAGCTCAATAGTCGAATGAGGATTTCAAGTTATGGTTTGCCAAGATGTCCGCAAAGGAACCAGAGATATGGAGTATTAGTACGGACGGAGCACTGAGATGCAAAGGTACTAGACTCTGTGTGCCAAATGACGATGGTCTCAGGAAGAACATTTTGGACGAAGCACACAAGTCAAGGATGACTATCCACCCAGGAGGAAACAAGATGTATAAGGATTTGAAGAGAAACTTCTGGTGGGAAGGAATGAAGCGAGAAGTGGCCGAGTATGTATCGCAATGTCTTATTTGCAAACAAGTGAAGGCAGAGCATCAGAAACCACCTGGACTCCTACAACCGCTACCGATTCCCCAATGGAAATGGGAGCACATCACCATGGATTTTGTGGTTGGATTACCAAAGTCTCAGCAAAACCATGACGCTATTTGGGTAATAGTGGATCGACTCACCAAGTCAGCACATTTTATCGCCTACAACATGACGTACCATGTTGAAAGATTGAGCCGGATGTATCTACAGCAAGTAGTGCGACTGCACGGTGTACCTGTCTCAATAGTTTCAGATCGAGATTCACACTTCACCGCAGAATTCTGGAAAAGCCTTCAGACAGAAATGGGAACTTCATTGAATTTGAGTTCAGCCTTTCATCCACAAACAAACGGTCAGACAGAACGAGTCAATCAAGTGATGGAGGATATGTTGCGAGCCTGTGTCATTGAATTCGAGAGTTCATGGGAGACGCATCTACCTTTGATCGAGTTTGCCTACAACAACAGCTACCACACGAGCATAGGGATGGCGCCGTTTGAAGCTTTGTATGGAAGACCTTGCCGATCGCCGCTATGTTGGGCCGAAGTCGGAGATACTCAACTACTTGGGCCTGAGATGATTCGAGAAACCAGCGAGAAGATCCAGATTGTACGAGAAAAGATGAAGACAGCGCAATCCAGACACAAGAGCTATGCCGACAAGCGACGGAAAGATCTAGAGTTTGGAGTTGGAGATCATGTGCTACTCAAAGTCTCGCCAGTTCGAGGTATCGTCAGATTCAGACATAAGAGAGGCAAGTTGTCACCACGATTCATTGGACCGTTCGAGATCCTAGAACGTGTTGGGAAGGTTGCTTATCGACTTGCATTGCCGCCAAAGATGTCAGGAGTGCACAACGTATTCCACGTCAGCATGTTGAGGACGTGTGCCCACAACCCAACGCACGGGATTAGTTTTGAAGATATCGAGGTGAATGAAAACGCGACCTACAACGAAGGACCAGTGCGTATTCTAGACCGAGGAGTGAAGAAGCTCAGAAACAAGGATATTTCGCTAGTAAAGGTTCAGTGGAAGCACCACGACGAAGGGAAAGCTTCATGGGAGTTGGAGTCGGAGATGCAAGAGAAGTTTCCATTTTTGTTTTAACCCTGCTTATTTTGGATTTCGCGGACGAAATCTTTAATGAGTGGTGGATGATGTAATACCCTGTATTTTTGTAATATATTATGTGAATGAGACCCTGTATGTTTCTTTTAATACTTGTATGAGCTTGGCCTTACCCTTGGTATAATTTGGATACCAATCGATTGGTAAGTATACCAATCGATTGCCTTATTTTGGGTACCAATCGATTGAACCTATATACCAATCGATTGCTTATACCAATCGATTGACCTCTATATCAATCGATTGAAGGCAGCTGGGCAGATTCTTTTGCTCTGGCTGGGGTTTGTCCACGTGAACACTTTCTCCCTATATATATCAGCTCATTTATGCGTTTTTGGGGTTCCAAGAAATCAGAGGGAGTGAGAGGGAGTGTTTGTGTGTGTTTATATATATATGAAATACACATATATATACATATATTCATACATACACACACACAGATGGATTGAGAGAAGAAGAAGGTCAGAAAGATATAGAGATAGGGAGAAGAAGAAGAAGAAGACAGAGAAGCAAGATAAAAAGAGAGGGAGACCACCATTGGAGCTTCCAAAGCTCAAACACACACAACCAAACACGCCCTTAACGCCTAAGGTGAGTTTTAAACTCACTTAGTAGCTTTATATTGGCGTTAGAACATGCTTTGAATGAAGAAATGGAGAAGAAACCATGTATTTCCGTTTATATGTTGCTGGACAGTCTTCACTGTGAAGAAGACGAAGTATCAATCGATTGGTACTCTTACCAATCGATTGACATCTTTCAGGTCCCAATCGATTGACATTTTGTGCAATCGATTGGCATGGATTATGATCCAATCGATTGAACCTTTTATCAATCGATTGACACTACTTCTATGCCAATCGATTGAATCTTTTTCCAATCGATTGATGCCACTTTTATACCAATCGATTGAACCTCTATACCAATCGATTGGAAGCTTTAGAATATTGTTTCCTTATAATAATTGTTTAGTTGTTTATTTACTGTTTAGTATTTCCCAGCATGCTTTATTATTGTAATACAGACATGATAATGAGTTAATTCAGCGTAGGATCGTAGTAACAACAAGATTAACGGATAATGTTTATGATGTTAGATAACGGAATAGTCGTGAATCCTTTGGAGTTAACGTTCATTTCATTCAGAGTAGTCGGGCCACATTGGGATTGTCATGTATCGGTGATAGAGTTGAACTTAAGTAGGTTTGCTAAGATTCGGGAAATTTGCGTGGGCGGGCTTTGGTCGATCATATGTTCTTAAAAGCGGTAGACAGACGAAGGTGTCTATGACTTGCGGTGAACCGGACCATTTGCCCTAAGATAGCCAGATGATCTAATCATATGTTCTTAAAAGCGGTAGACAGACGAAGGTGTCTATGACATGCGGTGGATCGTGATCACTGGTAGACGTCGCTAAGTCGTGGCATAGAATGATGTACTGTTGTTTAAAGCGTTATATCCCTGACATGCGGTGAACTGTGCATATGTTCTTAAAAGAGGGGGATGGACTAACGTGGTATCCATGACATGCGGTGAACTGTGCATATGTTCTTAAAAGCGGTGGATGAGCAATGGTGTATTTATAGAGTTGAACAATTGTCGAGTCTGTTTCCCCTCAAGACGTGTTATCGGTCGTAAAATGAGTAAGACGTTAGTAATCGGATAATCGGTTTAATGTGAAGGAGTTACCCTCACTGAACTCTAATTTGGTTACGGTTTATAACTTGTAATAACTTCAATAGTTGATACCCTGTTAGTATCTAACTCACTCAGCTTTCATTAAGCTGACGGCGTTTATGCCGCTGGACATTTCTATGTTCCAGCGCACCTTGATTATGACTATACAGGTGAAGGGCCCACAGGAGAAGACTACCATGCTAGTGACGACGTTCCCGTGGAGAATTTCCCTGACGGAGGTCCGACCGAAGAAGACTACTACGCCGAGGACTACCTTTACGCCAACTGAAGACTAGACTAGAATTGTAGCTAATTGTCGTTACCCCTTTTTGAACCCTTTTTGTAGTCAGGCATATGTTGCCTTGACATTTGTACTTCCGATGTCTTATATTTTGATTCGAGACTCTGATGTGTAATAGTTAGTAACTTCTGTTGACTTTATGTTACGTTGTGATCAGAACCTAGACTTCATTCTTGTTACACTATTGCTTCTTGTTGCTTAGTACTGCGTGGTGTGGACAATCATGTGACTTCACCCGTCGCTGCCTTTGGACCCAAAAAGGAAATTTAATTTTCTCTATTTTTGCCATTCCGGGGCGTGACACGAGCTACCAAAAAATAAAAATAAAAAAAATAACACAACGGGGAATGGTGAACACTAAGAGACTTGAAACCATTTCTGCATTCTCATAATTATAAACTTTCATCGGACTCAAAGTCAATGACTATCACCCATTTTTTATAGCTCAACATTATATGAGAATTCATGTATCTCCAAGTAATTTTTCGTTAAGTCATATTAACGAATAGAAAACCACAAAGAAATTATATTTCCCAAATTTTGCACGTTTAACCATACTAAAAACTGGTACTGTAATATTAAATTTCTGCCCAAACAGTGCAGAATCAGGAAAAATTTAAAATACGAAAAGTATGAAGAATCACGTTTTACTTAATATATGCGAACAAAATGTTCAAATTCAAAGCACGATTTTCTAATATTTTTCTGAAGTTTCTGCAACTATGTGAATTACAAAAAACGAATTTCACATATATTTCTGAATTATTATGAATATTTCATATATGGGTTCATCAATCAAACTATCCACTTAACCTTTACAAGTCTACTAATGTCATAATCACAAAGTCATGCGCAGGGGAAAAATATCTATATTATTTGGACAATAACGACGTGCATCCATTACTAAACTTTAAACCCAATAATTAAATTAAACACAAAAGAATTTAGTTACTTCTGTATACATATATACATACGTGTATGTATATATCAACTCGGATACACATATTTAACTCACCTAGTCTGGATCAAAACTCGACAATAACAAACACTCTGCGATTCCACACGAGATCACGAACCCGAGATCTTCTCCTTTTCCCTCCATTCTTCTTCTTCTTCTTCTTCTTCTTCTTCTTCTTCTTCTAGTTGGCTAGGGTTGCCTCCTCTGTCTTTCTCTCCATCTCACGTCTGTTCTTTCTTTTCTTTCCTTTTTTTTTTGTTGTTAAATGGGGGCTAGGGTTTAATATATGTATATGTATACTACACACACAACATATGTCATAAAACACACACACAACATGTAAATTCCATTTTTTTTGGCTTACGGGCTCACAAAAAGACGGGCTCACAAAAAGACATCATATCGGTCCAAAATGCAGTACAAAGTACTAAAATGGATAGCCCAACGGGTACCCATGACCCCGGTACTTAATCTGAATGTTAATTACATTATTTAACACATTTACGGACCTATAATTACTGCTAAAAATTAACACATCACTCTTCAATAACTTGGCCAATTTAAACTTTTACAACTTAACTCCACCACTTAGCTCTACAAAATTTCACACAGTAATATATAATAATTAAAATAAATACACAGATAAATAAATGACCATAAAAATATAAATGCTCACAACCAGTACACATACGAATTTAGGCTGCCTCATTAACATTTTTTTAAATGAATATTTATATCAAGAAAATACGGGGTGTTACATTCTACATTCCTTAAAAAAATTTCATCCTGAAATTTAAAGCCAACACCGGTAACACATGCAGCAAACAAGACTAAAGTTAAACACACAAATTCACGCTAGCATTGATCATCATTTAACTCTCGACCCTATGAGATGTGGTACTTCGAGCGAATAATCCAAATAAGGAAACCCTCATATATATATATATATACCTTTATCCTCGTAGAATGTAGAGTCAATTGCTAAATGATAGCAGATAATTAAGACATACATAATAATGCAAAATATGAGAATAGGAACTATGCATGAAACATGTTTACTCCTACACTAATGCTAATTGGAATATCTAAATAATTGTTCGTAACGATCCACCCACTAATACTCATCCTTCCAAAAGTCTCTACTGAGAAGAAGTCTGAAAAATTAATACACCGACTTGATAGATAATTCAGAATATAAAAAAATACACCTCCTTCATAGAAATATAAGAGAAGAATACCTCAGCAGAATACCCAATGATAATATCAATATAAGAAATTCCGAATACCAATAATAGATCCAACATC
Source organism: Hydrangea macrophylla (assembly GCA_033977485.1). Lineage (NCBI taxonomy): Eukaryota > Viridiplantae > Streptophyta > Magnoliopsida > Cornales > Hydrangeaceae > Hydrangea > Hydrangea macrophylla. The sequence goes on from CM066999.1 coordinate 113,354,191, forward strand.
AGAAAACCAGTAGATAATCAATAGATGTGAGAAAACCATAAACCAGTTGATAATAATCCAATAATAAGAAGAAGTTCAAAATATCCAATAATAATTAGATTAGAAATCTACTGATACTAGAAAATCCCAATACTTCGATATCCGCCAGAAGTTATAAATAGTCTTCAACAATATACGATGAGGTATTCTTGATTATAATCGACAGATGCAATATAATCATAACTCCACTTGAATTCCTGACGAAGATGACCATATTGTATGTGTAGGCAACCACGTAGACGTCGCCCATTATACAATAATTGATAAGAAGTTACACGTCGATAAAAACTTCCAATTCCCCCATTACTCAGTCTATAAATAAAATGAATGCATTACTATGCAATGCTAAATAATATTATGCATGACTTCACACAGTTCCCATGCAAATGACAAGCATTAAAAGTTAAACAAATCATCAAAAATAAAGCACAAAACTTGCACATAACATAGAAATTGTAATACCTGTAAATTTTATTATATTGTATTAATATATTTTCCAGTCCCAAGCTATATTTGTAAGATTTCACTATCATTAATTTTATTTCTGAACCCGTAATTATACCTATATTACCCAACCCTACTTATACCCTAAGACCAACCAAACAACCCCTAAAAATTGTTTGTGTGTGTGTGCCGACTTGGGGAGGGAGATAAAGTGGTGAGGTGTATTGTAGAGTGGTGAGTTGGGTGTGCTAGTGTGTAGGGTGTAGGGGTGAGGTGTGTAGTGCTTGAGTGTTGTGTGTGTATGTGTGGAGTGGTGAGTGGTCCATGTGTGTGTTGTGTGGTGTGTGTGTGTAGTATGGTATGTATGTGTGTGCAGATTGTGGCGTGTGTGTGTGTGTGATGCATGGTTGTGTGTTTGGGTTATGTGTGTGGTGTATATATATATATATATATATATTACAACCCTCCCCTATAAATAGTGCCCCATAGTTGATTAGGAGAAAGAAAAAAATAGAGAGAAGAAAGGAAAGGAAGAAAAATAGAGCTTACCCCTTGTGCCACACCGCGACCTCGAACCCACGGTGAGTTCCTAACTCACTTGGTATATTAGATTAATGCACGTATTATCTTTCCCTTATTATTATTTAGAAATTTTGTACTTAACATGTGGTGTCCCTAACCCAGGTCCTTATTATAATTATTGTTATTATAATAATATTTATTATTATTATTATGATTATTATTTTCTGCTTATTATTATTATGATTCAGTTAATTACCTCGTGATTAGTATATGTACCTGGACATATTAATATCCGTTTTGTTATCCCATTAATAATAATGATATTATTATTATTATTATTATTATTGATTTAACTTTAGTCTTTAATATGTTGTACCCTGAACATATTATCCCACTACTATTATGAATATTATTACTAATATTAATAATATTATTGTTAATATTATTGATATCACTTTCCGGTTAACCTCATGTTAATATGTTGTACCCCGAACATATTATCTGCGTTATTATTATTATTATTATTATTTCTGTTCGTTATTATTATCAGTCCGGTTAACTCCATGCTTTAACATGTGGTAATTCTTTCTGTTTATTATTATTTTTATTTATTCCAGTTAACCTCATGCTTTAACATGCAGTACTATGAATTTCGGATTCGTACTATATTTCAAGAATAATATAGTAACTGTTTAATTAACTTGTACCTCGTGCATAACATATGATCGATACACCTCACGTAGAAGTCGGTGTCGTAACGTCAAGTCGACGTGTACGGGTATAGAGTCGAACGGTCGCGAAGACCAAGTCCGTATGTATTTGGAAATACGTGTAGTCGACCGCGGAGGTCTGAAAGTTGATATGTAGTGAGTTGGTACTGTCAAATGGAATTACAGGATCGCAAGCCGACGATGATTGCTACTATGGCCACGGAGAGGCAAACACGATAGCAAAGTAATCATGTTGATAAGAATACATCGAGAAATGAATAAACACGGTTAGCCTGTAAGGCGAGATTACTACTGCGGTCGCGACGACCAACGATAGTAAAGTAACCGTTTCGCAAACCGGCGACGATATTCATAAGGCAAGGTCCCGAGGACCTAGAGTACATGGTTAGCTTGTAAAGCGAGATTACTACTATGGCCACGGAGAGGCAGACAACGATAGTAAAGTAACCATAGCTCGACCCACTGGGCGAGTCACTCTAAGCCAACGGCGTTACACTGGTAATGTAACAAAGTTAAGTAAGTCGGATGTTAAGTCGAATGAAGTCGAATATATCGATGATGCATAGTTTCATGCACGATCTAATTATAATTCATTCAATCGTCGTAACCAGCCATTGTGTACTTTTGGATACATATTTTATATTAGGAGTGTTCGGTTAGAACGCTCATTTAGCTTTTATTAAAGCTAACGGCATACTACGCCCTGGACATTCCCATGTCTAGACTATACAGGATATGATTGTCTGGAGGAGGATTATCTGGAAGGAGCCTACGAAGGGGAAGCCTACTATGCTGAAGGTCACGGCTACGCCAGTTAAAGGCGCGACTTCAAGAAAGAAGACTTAGTTGTTCTTTATATACTTTTGTCCTTTCGTGCTAAGTTGTAAACGGCGTCTAACGTCTTAAGCTCTTTTGTTCTTTATCTTTTGATAACTACAAACTCTGATGTAATAGCTAGTAATCGATTGATGTATATATTCAGTTTGCGGTTCCGTTTGAGTTACTCTTTTATTTTATCTAGTGTGTTTGTGGACAATCAGTTAATGTAACTAGTCATGGCTTACGGACCCAGAAAGAAAAATTTTATTTCCTGCTAATTTCTGCTGCTCCGGGGCGTGACAGGATTTTTGGTATCAGAGCACTAGGTTTTACGTAGATGTGCTCGCCGATTGTCCCCCACCATCTGTTTATAGTATTTGAGATATAAATATTAAGATAAGTTCGTCATTCTGACGTTAGATAGTTTCTTTGCAGGTTAGCATGGATCCAAGCTTTCATAAGTTTGTGGATGATCCCTATGGAGGCCATAAGATTCGTGGGGACACTGTGGAGCCGGCTGACCCAGAATCTTATTACAAGCGCATACGCCGTACATCCAGCCAGTACCTAGAGGAGGATGTATGGAGAGCCCTATATGTTACTGGACGGACTCACCCTACTGAGATTCGTATGGACGCATACCATTACGCGAGGACTCAGGAGGCTATTTATCACGAGATGGCTCGTTTGGTCCAGAGCAAGCCAGAGATGGATGTTATCGAGTTACGAGCTATCTTAGTGAGGCTTGATCCCGTACCCGTACCTGTGGCTGCACCAGCTCAGGTAGTACTACCAGCACCCGCACCACCAGTACCAGCACCACTAGTACTAGTACTAGCACCAGCACCACTAGTACTACCACCACCAGCACCGGTACCAGTAGCACTAGTGCCAGAGCCAGCGGAGCCCGAGCCGATAGGGGACGACGAGGATCCTATTGAGGACATAGAGCCTGGTGATGAGGATGTGGACGAGGGCGGAGAGGAGGAGCCCGTAGATGACGATGATGAGCCGGAGGATGACCCAGAGGAGGATCCCGAAGACCCAGAGCCCGCAGGTATGGATGTATTAGCTGGAGGGGACATTATACTAGAGGTAGATGACGATGCTGAGGATGAGGGAATTGAGGAGGTAGTTATACCTGAGTTACTAGCAGGGCCTATATTTCAGATGGCAATTATTGTCAATAGGGCAGCAGATTTGGTAGCAGGGATAGCTGCACAGCCAGAGGGATTCATCATAGGAGAGATCGAGTTAGCAGAGGCTATTGCTATAGCCGAGGGATTTGCCACTGCAGCTGCTGATGCTGCTGAGCCAGCTGTAGACGCTATGGAGGAGGACGACGAGGAGGACGACGAGGCGATGATGGTCGAGGAATAGGATTTTTCCTTCGTGGATGAAGCTCCCTTATATGGATCAGACGTGGATGACTACTGAGTCAGGACTTTTGGGGGCTTAGATTTTCTAGTATATATATGACAGGACATGTTGTCCACTTTATTTTGAGGATTTCAGGGATAGCTATTCGACCATAGCTCTTTTGTATAGCTAGCAGCCACTGTTAGTGGCATTGTAAATAGTTGACTCGAGCGCTGTATTGGCTTATGTCCCACGTGGTACACAGTTTACTAGTGTGTACTTCATGGTATATCTTTGGGATATATATATACAAGTATCATCTTTTTGTATAAACTGTGGCCCAATAATCTTGATGTTTTTATATTTTTACTATTGTTGGTACCTTGTTGAATTTCACATCTTAACGTATATGTTTCGGTGACAACTTATAGATGTGTGCATATATTCTAGTAGTAACCAATAGATGTCTGTGAAGGTACACCAACACACGAATCACTATGGCAGGAAGAAATAGAAATACCCATAACAATCCCGTTGGGCAGATTGAGGCTGTACCCCCGGCACCTGCAACTGCTGATCCTACTGGTCTATTTGAGGCCTTTGTACGGAGACTAGAACGCATCAACAACAATGACAACAATAATGTGAATAATAGAAACAACCCCGTACCACCTCTGAGACCTGTAGAGGATAGAGTGGTAGACCGTTTCCGTCATTTTCGTCCTGAGAAGTTCGACGGAGATGCCGAGCCAGGGCGTGCGGAACAGTGGCTCCGAGAAATGGAGTCGATCTTCGACACACTAGGATGTACAGAGATCGAGAAGCATCGACTGGAGACATTCCAACTAACATACACGACAGCCGATTGGTGGGAATCGGAGAAAGCAGCGGTAGGAGAAGCGGCAGTAAGAAGAATGCCCTAGGCTACATTCAAGGAGCTGTTCCTGGAGAATTACTTCCCACAGACAGAGAGGAACAAGAAAGAGAGGGAGTTCATTAATCTGACACAAGAAAATTGGACTGTAAGGGAATACACAGTACAGTTCAAACGATTGTCTCGCTTTGCTCGCCACATGATTGATACCCCTGAGAAGAAAAACCGACAGTACCACCAAGGCTTATCGCTACCACTTCAACGCATGACTCTGAATAATCAAGGCCTGACCTTCAAAGCCATGGTAAGCATGGCAATCGGCCACGAGGAAATCAATGGTCGAGAACGAGGACGTTTTGGAAATCGACTACCATTCAGAAACAACCAAGGCAACCAAGGACCAAGACCCCCAATGCAATTCCAAGGGAACAAGCGTAATTGGACTGGCGAAAGGAAGCCACAACTCACATTCCCTCAGAACCGACCAGCTGTACCCCAAGCACGAACCCCAAGAGGACCACCTGTTTTAACTGGAGCTAATAACAATGGATACTTCAATTGTGGAAAACCCGGACACAGGTCCAAGGACTGCCGAGCCCCAAGGAGAAGCCGAGAGGACACCGTGTGCTACAACTGTGGCAAAAAGGGTCACTTATCCAGGGATTGCCGAGCACCTCAAGACGGATACTATGGAGCACCTACTCAGGGTCAACCCAAGCAAGCCCGCCTAAATGCCATTATCCCGGAGGAAGCCGGATTCGATGAAGGAGAATAGTAGAATATGGAAGGTACCCTCACGTTGTTTAACAGTCAAGTTAAGGCTTTAGTCGATACTGGTGCTTCCAACTCCTTTATTGCTATTAAGATTGTACAACGATTGGGTTTAGTACCCCAGACGCTTGAAGTAACTCTGAACATTATGTCCCCCTTAGGAATGAACATTATGTTGGGAAAAGTGTGTAAGGACTGCACTTTGAACTTGGAAGATCATAACCTTCCCGCTGATCTGATAGTTCTGTCGATGAAGGAATTTGACTTAATCTTAGGAATTGATTGGCTCACGAAATACCAAGCTAAATTAGACTGTATTAGCAAGTCTATCACTTTCTCGACACCTGGAAACCAATCATTTAAATTCCAATGCGATCCCTTGTGCGACGCCTTCCTCACAAGATGTCTAGCTACCCTTGGAAGTGTAAGTTCGGAAATTTCAATTACACAAATCCCTTTGGTTCAAGACTTTGAGGACGTATTTCAAGAAATCTTAGGGCTACCACCCAAGAGAGACATCGACTTTTGTATTGAGCTGGTACCCGGTACCCTACCGATATCTAAGACCCCACATCAGATGGCCCCGACGGAAATACAAGAATTAAAGAAGCAAGTCCAGGAACTTGAAGATCTCGAATTCGTTCGACTGAGCACGTCGCCTTGGGGAGCGCCGGTGCTATTTGTTAAGAAGAAGGATGGGACACTTCGACTCTGTATCGACTACAGAGAGTTGAACAAGGTCACAATCAAGAACCGATACCCACTTCCCAGAATTGATGACCTATTTGATCAATTATATGGAGCAACGACCTTCTCCAAGATAGATCTACGATCCAGATACCACCAACTGTTGGTTTGACCCGATGACATATCAAAGACAACCTTCAGAACGAGATATGGGCACTATGAATTCTTGGTCATGCCATTTGGACTAACGAATGCCCCAGCTATATTCATGGATTTAATGAACAGAGTATTCAGGCCCTACTTGGATCAATTCGTGATTGCGTTCATAGACGACATCCTAATCTACTCAAAGACTATGGAGGAACACAAAGAACATGTAAGGATCGTACTACAGACGCTTCGAGACAACCACTTGTATGCGAAGTTCAGCAAGTGTGAATTTTGGCTAAAGGAAGTCACATTCTTGGGTCATACTGTCTCACAGGACGGGATAGCTGTGGATTCAATTAAGACAGATGCTGTTTTGGACTGGAATAGACCAAACACTGCAACCGAAGTTTGGAGTTTCCTTGGTTTAGCTGGATACTATCGAAGATTCGTTGAAGGATTATCTAAAATAGCATCCCCTTTGACCAATCTGACAAGGAATGACGTGAAGTACGAATGGAAAGACAAGCATGAATGCGCGTTTCAAGAGCTGAAAGAAAAATTGACCTCGGCGCCAGTGCTTGTAATGCCAAAGAGCGGTGATCAGTTCACCATTTATAGTGATGCATTACTCCAAGGACTTGGGTGTGTGCTCATGCAGGATGGAAGAGTGATAGCATATGGATCACGAAAACTGAAACCACATAAGATGAACTACCCTACGCATGACCTCGAACTAGCTGCAATTGTTTTTGCTCTCAAGATTTGGAGACATTACCTTTACGGAGAGAAGTTCGATCTATTTTCAGATCACAAGAGTTTGAGATACTTGTTCTCTCAGAAGGAGCTGAACATGAGGCAGCGACGTTGGATGGAATTGTTGAAGGATTACGACTTTACTTTACAATACCATCCCGGTAAAGCAAATGTAGTTACCGACGCACTAAGCCGAAAACCTCACAAATTGTTCATATCCCCTCTTATGGTCAAGGAGTGGAGAGCATTGGAAACACTAGTCGAATTTCACTTTCAGACCGTCAAACCTAGTGAAGGACGAATTTTCGGATGTCTAGTAGTACAGCCGACGCTCATCAATCGCATCCTTGAAGCTCAAGGAAAGGACGAAGGACTTCGTCAATGGTTTGAGAAAGCATCAACAAAGGACCCAGCAGAATGGAATATTGGGGCAGACGGAGGGTTTAGATGCCGCAATAGACTTTGTGTGCCTAACGAGGACAACTTAAGGAAGGACATACTGAATGAAGCGCATAAGTCACGAATGACGGTCCACCCTGGAGAAACTAAGATGTGTAAGGACTTTGAAAGAAACTTATGGTGGGAAGGAATGAAAAGACAGGTAGCAGATCATGTATCCAAATGTTTAACCTGCAAACAAGTCAAAGCAGAACACCAGAGGCCAGCAGGGTTATTACAACCACTGCCAGTTCCTGGATGGAAATGGGAACACATTACTATGAACTTCGTTGTAGGAATGCCTAGATCGCAACAGAATCATGATGCTATTTGGGTGATCGTGGACCGACTCACGAAATCATCTCATTTCATCGCTACAACATGACGTACCCGGTTGAGAAGATGAGTAGAATGTACCTGCAGCAAGTCATACGACTACACGGAGTACCTGTATCGATCGTATCAGATCGCGACTCGCGTTTTACATCAGGATTTTAGGAAAGCTTACAAGCAGCAATGGGAACTTCATTGAAGTTAAGTTCCGCATTTCATCCCTAAACCGACGGACAAACAGAACGAGTCAACCAAGTAATGGAAGACATGCTCCGAGCATGTGCCATAGACTTTGAGAGTTCTTGGGAGACACATTTTCCATTGGTAGAGTTCGCATACAACAACAGCTACCATTCAAGCATCGGGATGGCACCATTCGAGGCATTGTACGGAAGACCGTGCCGATCACCATTGTACTGGGCGGAAGTCGGAGACAATAAACTTCTAGGACCGGAAATGGTTCGAGAGACGAATGAAAAGATTAACATTGTGAAAGAAAAGATGAAGACAGCACAGAGCAGACAGAAGAGCTACGCAGACAAGCACCGCAAGGAATTGGAGTTTAGTGTTGGAGATCATGTACTTCTTAAGGTATCTCCGGTACGAGGCATTGTCAGATTCGGACAGAAACGAGGAAAGTTGTCACCGCGCTACATTGGACCGTTTGAAATTTTAGAGCGCGTGGCAAAAGTAGCCTACCGACTTGCACTACCACCTAAGATGTCAGGAGTACATAATGTATTTGATATCAGTATGCTTAGGAAGGTTGTACATGATCCGTCACATGAGATTGACTTCACGGATATCGAGGTAAACAACAATGTGACTTATACTGAAGGACCAGTCCGAATTTTGGATCGAGGAGTCAAGAAGCTTAGGACTAAGGAAATTCCTCTGGTGAAAGTTCAGTGGAGACACCATGACGAACGTGAAGCTTCTTGGGAGTTGGAATCAGAAATGCGTGAAAAGTTTCCAAGTTTGTTTAGTGACTAGCTAGCTCAGATTTCGGGGACGAAATCTTTGATAGGAGGTGGATATTGTAATACCTGTAAATTTTATTATATTGTATTAATATATTTTCCAGTCCCAAGCTATATTTGTAAGATTTCACTGTCATTAATTTTATTTCTGAACCCGTAATTATACATATATTACCCAACCCTACTTATACCCTAAGACCAACCAAACAACCCCTACAAATTATTTGTGTGTATGTGCCGACTTGGGGAGGGAGATAAAGTGGTGAGGTGTATTGTAGAGTGGTGAGTTGGGTGGGCTAGTGTGTAGGGTGTAGGGGTGAGGTGTGTAGTGCTTGAGTGTTGTGTGTGTATGTGTGGAGTGGTGAGTGGTCCATGTGTGTGTTGTGTGGTGTGTGTGTAGTATGATATGTATGTGTGTGCAGATTGTGGCGTGTGTGTGTGATGCATGGTTGTGTGTTTGGGTTATGTGTGTGGTGTATATATATATATATATATTACAACCCTCCCCTATAAATAGTGCCCCATAGTTGATTAGGAGAAAGAAAAAAATAGAGAGAAGAAAGGAAAGGAAGAAAAAGAGAGCTTACCCCTTGTGCCACACCGCGACCTCGAACCCCACGGTGAGTTCCTAACTCACTTGGTATATTAGATTAATGCCCGTGTTATCTTTCCGTTATTATTATTTAGAAATTTTGTACTTAACATGTGGTGTCCCTAACCCAGGTCCTTATTATAATTATTGTTATTATAATAATATTTATTATTATTATTATGATTATTATTTTTCGCTTATTATTATCATGGTTCAGTTAACCTAGCTCGTGATTAGTATATGTACCTGGACATATTAATATCCGTTTTGTTATCCCATTAATAATAATGGTATTATTATTGTTATTATTATTATTATTATTATTATTATTATTCTTATTATTATTATTATTGATTTAACTTCAGTCTTTAATATGTTGTACCCTGAACATATTATCCCACTACTATTATTAATATTATTACTAATATTAATAATATTATTGTTAATATTATTGATATCACTTTCCGGTTAACCTCATATTAATATGTTGTACCCCGAACATATTATCTGCGTTATTATTATTATTATTATTATTATTATTATTATTATTATTATTATTTCTGTTCGTTATTATTATCAGTCCGATTAACTCCATGCTTTAACATGTGGTAATTATTTCTGTTTATTATTATTTTTATTTATTTCGGTTAACCTCATGCTTTAACATGCAGTACTATGAATTTTGAATTCGTACTATATTTCAAGAATAATATAGTAACTGTTTAATTAACTTGTACCTCGTGCATAACATATGATCGATACACCTCACGTAGAAGTCGGTGTCGTAACGTCAAGTCGATGTGTACGGGTATAGAGTCGAATAGTCGCAGAGACCAAGTCCGTATGTATTTGGAAATGCGTGTAGTCGACCGCGGAGGTCTGAAAGTTGATATGTAGTGAGTTGGTACTGTCAAATGGAATTACAGGATCGCATGCCGGCGATGATTGCTACTATGGCCACGGAGAGACAAACACGATAGCAAAGTAATCATGTTGATAAGAATATATCGAGAAATGAATAAACACGGTTAGCCTGTAAGGCAAGATTACTACTACGGTCGCGACGACCAACGATAGTAAAGTAACCGTTTCGCAAACCGGCGACGATATTCATAAGGCAAGGTCCCGAGGACCTAGAGTACACAGTTAGCTTGTAAAGCGAGATTACTACTATGGCCACAGAGGGGCAGACAACGATAGTAAAGTAACCATAGCTCGACCCACTGGGCGAGTCACTCTAAGCCAACGACGTTACACTAGTAATGTAACAAAGTTAAGTAAGTTGGATGTTAAGTCGAGTGAAGTCGAATATATCGATGATGCATAGTTTCATGCACGGTCTAATTATAATTCATTCAATCGTCGTAACCAGCCGCTGTGTACTTTTGGATACATATTTTATATTAGGAGTGTTCGGTTAGAACGCTCACTTAGCTTTTATTAAAGCTAACGGCATACTACGCCCTGGACATTCCCATGTCTAGACTACGAACATTCGACTGTGGTAGCAGTACAACAAACGGCACTTGTGGCCGAGAGTGGAATGGAAAGGTCGAGGCGGAATCAGCACGGAAAACGAAGCAATGAGAGTGGAGATAGGAACCAAGGTGGATCTTTCAAGAGACCGTTTCAGAGAGGCTCTGGTTTTAGTTTTAATGATTTCAGGAGAACGCCAAGTAACATACCATTGTGTTCACTTTACAACCGACCACACTCAGGCCGATGTTTCATGACCAAACCCCAGAATAGAAATCAAGGAGGGGGTAGTGCTAATTCTACACCCGAGATGAGAGACAAGTGCTATGATTCTGGAGTATTTGGACACCAAGCCAAGGATTGCCCGAGGAAGTATCCTCAGCAAGTAGTTAGTTCTATGGCTTCTAGTGGTTCGAAGCCTAAGCAGACTAATGACGGGGGACAAAGGATGGAGCAACGTCAAGGAAGGGCATATCAGATGAACCTAGGAGATATGACTGCTTCCGAGACAGTAGTCTCAGGTATGGTGCTTGTATGTTCACACTTAGCACGCATACTTGTCGACTCGGGATCTACGCATTCATTTGTATCGCATGCCTTTGTTGAACATTTGAATATTAAATCAGCACCGTTAGGATATGAATTGTCTATTTCTGTACCATTTAGTAAATCGATAATGACGTCTACGATATATAAGAACTGTGAGATCAAACTAGGCAAGAAGTTGATGACCGTAGACCTTATACCGATTGCGGTGAACCATTTCGATGTGATACTGGGAATGGATTGGTTAGCTTTTAACCAAGCCACAATAGACTGTGAACGGAAAGAGGTTAATTTTTGATCACCGGTGCATGAGAACTTTTGTTTCTAAGGGAATGGGGTTATACCGCCGCCGTATTTGATTTCAGCTATCCGAGCGGGAAGGTTATTGAAAAAGGGATGTCAAGGATTCCTATGTTCAGTGACCGATGTCTCAGCGATCGAATTCAAAGTAGAAGACATTCCGATAGTGCGAGAATATTCAGATGTCTTTCCTGATGATCTACCAGATGTTCTTATTGAGAGAGAAATTGAATTCACCATTGAGGTAAAGCCAGACTCAAGACCGGTATCCAAAGCACCGTATAGAATGGCACCCATAGAATTGAAAGAGCTGAAAATTCAACTACAAGAACTACTTGACAAGGGTTTCATTCGACCAAGCATTTTTCCATGGGGAGCTCCAGTATTGTTTGTAAAGAAGAAAGATGGCTCCATGCGTATGTGTGTTGATTACCAGGAACTGAACAAGTTAACGATTAAGAACAAGTATCCACTGCCGAGAATCGATGACCTATTTGATCAACTTCGTGGGGCTCAAGTATTTTCGAAAATAGATTTGAGATCAGGTTACCATCAGTTGAAAGTGAAGGTCGAAGATGTTGAGAAAACAGCTTTCAGAACGCGCTACGGACATTATGAGTTCTTAGTCATGCCATTTGGAGTTACGAATGCACCAGCCGCGTTCATGGATCTTATGAATCGAGTATTCAAGGATTATTTGGATGACTTTGTGATTGTATTCATTGATGATATCCTTATCTATTCACCGAGTGCGATAGAACACAAGAACCACTTGAGGTTGATACTTCAGAGATTGCGAGAGAAACAATTATTTGGTAAATTCAAGAAATGTAAATTTTGGTTGTCTAGTATTACTTTTCTTGGTCACGTGATTGACAAGAATGGAGTATCAGTTGATCCTCACAAAGTAGAAGCTGTATCTAATTGTCAGAAGCCGACATCCGTATCTGAAATTCGAAGTTTCTTGGGATTAGCGGGATACTACCGCCGTTTTATTGAACATTTCTCGAAGATTTCATTGCCGATGACAAAGTTAATGAGAAAGGGTGTTATTTTTGAATGGAGTCAGGAATGTGAAGACAGTTTTCAGGAATTGAAGTTGAGGTTGACAAGGGCGCCTATTTTGACAATACCATCTGGAACCACTACAAGGAAAAAGGCCTTTTATGTCACTTAAAAAGTGACATAAATAGGTATTTATGTCACTTTTTTTCCAGTAAAAAGTGACATAAATGGAGGCGACATAAATATTTTAAAAGTGACATAAATATTTTCGAAAAAGTGACATAAATGTTTCATAAAACCAACACATTTGTTAATAAAAAGTGACATAAATACTTAAAAGTGACATAAATACCATTTTATTTATGTCACTTTTAACCTAAAGTGACATAAAAGTAGAAAAGTGACATAAATACCAAACAAAATTATTACATCAAAGTATTAAAAGTGACATAAATACTTAAAAGTGACATAAATACTATTTTATTTATGTCACTTTTAACATAAAGTGACATAAAAGTAGAAAAGTGACATAAATACCAAACAAAATTATAACATCAAAGTCTTAAAAGTGACATAAATACTTAAAAGTGACATACATACCATTTTATTTATGTCACTTTTAACCTAAAGTGGCATAAAAGTAAAAAAGTGACATAAATACCAAACAAAATTATTACATTAAAGCCTTAAAAGTGACATAAATACAGTAAAAGTGACATAAATACCATCCTGTAAAAACAATATATAGCACCCTGTACATATATACAATACCATGCACCCCGTACAAAATTAAATCTAACTGAATATATAATCTATTTCAGCTACTAAATTTCATCGATTCATCTCAATATCAACCAATTAATTGGTTTGAACAAAAAGTATACAATCGATCCGAGTCAAGTGCAAAACTAATAACATATACATATTACATATTCATCAAAAAGTACAAACAAAACTATGAAAGCAACAAAAAAGAATTAGCCAAACAAAAAAAGTGGTTTGTTTGTCAAAAGCTTCCATCAAAATGTGAAACTTTGTACCTACAAAAAAGATAAAGTTTTCATTAATTAGTTGTATATAAAATAATAACAGAGTAAAACTATGTTTGGGGTTTTGAGAGACCACAATGTGTTCAGGGACTCAGAATGATGAAAGAGTAATTTTTTTCGTATTTTTTGTGAACCGTGAATGCGTTATGCATTCCGTTAGTTCCCGCAAGTTTATTTAGGTATGTTTGAGGAGCGAGTAAGGTTTCGTGGCATTTGGTTAAGCGGTTTACCGATTCACTACTCGAAACCTCAATAACTAAGCTTTTTCAAGCCTAAGTAACTAAAGAGTCATTTTTTCGCATTTTTTGTGAACCGTGAATGCGTTATGCATTCCGTTAGTTCCCGCAAGTTTATTTAGGTATGTTTGAGGAGCGAGTAAGGTTTCGTGGCATTTGGTTAAGTGGTTTACCGATTCACTACTCGAAACCTCAATAACTAAGCTTTTTCAAGCCTAAGTGACTAAAGAGTCATTTTTTCGTATTTTTTGTGAACCGTGAATGCGTTATGCATTCCGTTAGTTCCCGAAAGTTTATTTAGGTATGTTTGAGGTGCGAGTAAGATTTCGTGGCGTTTGGTTAAGCGGTTACTGATAGATTAGGTTTTGTTCCTAGAAAGTGCTTCTGGTTTTTCACTTCCTAAAACTTTGAGTTCATGTGCTTATATATATATAAGGATTATTGATGAGCGTTTCTTCGCAGGGGATAAAAATTGGTAGTATAATGAACTCTGAAATCTGAATCAACAGAAAAGAATAAAATGCAGTTCTTAGCTGCTTGGTTATATGCTGTAGAGAATTGTCTTATCTGAAATTCAATTTGTTTCGACAAAATCCTTAAGAACTTTGTTTGGATTCCCTAATCAATCCTGGATTCCTCTTATCAACCTGCCAGTCCTCCTGGGAGCAACATGCATGATGCCACCAGCAACACCAATGAATTACAATGCGTGGATCATAGTCGGTACAATTTTTAACTATTTCATCTTTCATTACTGAAAGAAGTGGTGGCATAGTGGTTGATGGGTGTCCAGTGCACTAATTAAATGTACATGTGTATGTGCATGTTTATATTTCATAAGTATTTTGAATTTTCAGTTCTAAAACAATCATAGCAGGAACTTAGCAAGTCAAATATTATTGGATTCAATACTACACAATACAGGAGGAGGTTGTATGTTTCATGTAATTTTTTTGAACAAAGTACTATATTATTTACTAATGAATTCTCTATGTCCCTCCCGTTGGCTACCAAGAGTTCAAACCCCTGACCAACACTCCTTTAGGCACCATTCTGTGGCAAACCTACACCACAATGGCTTTGGTACTGTGACGCAGAATTATTAGAATTCCTTTACAAGGAAATACTAAAGTTTACTTCAACATGTTGTAGCTTGAAATTTAAACACTAATGTAGGACATGAGGCCCTTTTTTTTGTCCCTAAGTTCAATATCATATTTTGTTAATTCCGGTCTAAGTTTAGTATCATAATCAGTTATTTCAAAATTGCTTAAAAGTTGAAATATCAATAGTAACCAAAAAAAAACATTAATCTCCAAATTGCTGTACCTAGGCGCTGCGCACACCTCCTTGAAACTAATGTGATTGCTGCAGCAGAATTTTTAAACTTGAGCTCTCTGGTCTGAAAGCTTAACTCCTGGTTACAGTTCAAAATTTGATCCTCGCGTTGTATAAGTACATCTGCAGCAATTGATAAAAGAGTAATTATAATCTCAGTGAGAGAGAGAGAGAGAGAGGGAGGGAGGGACCTTCTTATGGCTCAGATTCAAACATACAAAGTGATTTGCGAAAGTTTTTTTTTTACAGGTGGAATAAATAAAGAATAGAGGCGAAGAATACGACCACACATAAAAAAGTAGCAAATTTGTGGTTTCACATTCATATTGATGGCTCAAGTCGGATTATACCCAGTTATCATTATCAAATGAAATGTTAAATTAAGCGATATCTCTGATACCTGAAAAGTCTATAAGACACAAAACCATGCCATTATCCAGTATGGAACTATTTCCAGAATCAATAGTAGTAATTTACTAATCAATAGTGTAGATCAAGTTCTAATACAAATGCCACATAACCTGGTTTGCTTCGATTAGTTTAAACAGAAACAGTCACTTAAGGTTGACAATGTAAGTCCATACAATATCAACCATAAAATTCTATTAGGTTTAAAGAGAAATACACAAGATGCAAGCCCTGTTAGCCAATCTCAAGTTTTCATACGCAGATCCTACAAGTTATATAAATGAAATTTGGAACGAAAGCAGAAGAAGAAAGTAATTACCTTGGTGTGAAGCTGGAAGAAATTGTGGGCACTAATTGGAAGAAAACATGGATTATGTTGTGCAATGCAGGTAGTGGTGATGATGGTGCCTGAAATTTCCATTTAAAAAAAAAAACAAACAAATAAGCAAAGAAAGGATAGAATGAACATAAATCAGGAAAGCAATGAAATAGTCAAACTTCAAAGGCTGCTCTCTATTCATAACGGGACAAAAGAATATGAAAAGAGAAGAACTTGGCCACAATGATTTACACAAATGCTTTCATAAAAATGGAGATGTATATTGTATTGGACATTGAAGAAATAAGCCTTGATCAAAAGCTCTAGACAAAAAAAATGCAATCGAGTGGATTCTGGAATTCATTTTTAAAACATGATGACCAGCCTCATTGGGGAATTGAGCACATGAAATTCATTTTTAAAAGCACACATGAAGGAAATATGGAAATGTCACAGCTTCTGAGAAATGAGAATTCACTAAAGAATCGGTTCCTTTTTTCTTTAAATAAGAAATAAATTAGCAATATTAAATAACTAATAGAACCTACAACAATCAGCACACTAACCATTCGGCCCATCAGCTTTAATTTCTTCAGCATTCTCAGCACTTACATTATTTACCAGTAGCTATCTTCCTCACAGAGCCTAAAACAATCAACAATCATCACAACCGATTCACAAACACAAACTAAATCAGAATAGTGAATCAATGTGTGTGTATAAGCATTTATATGTATCAATTCAGTGTGTGTATGATTACTAGACATATCTTCACATTCGCTGACCACATTCAGCACCTCTGATATCCCCTTCTAATTTGCCCCCAAAATATTCAAGATCTCTTTGAACTCTATGGAGAAAGAGTGAAAGAGAGAGATCATGCGTGAGAGGTGAGAGGGAGGGAGGCGTTGGGAGGAGGTGATGGCGGTGAGGTGGGAGCAAACGAGAGACTAAAAGTTTAATGAGTGCTTGAGTATTTCATGAACAACAATGCTCAGATCAAAATAACTAGCTAATGGACCACTTTAGCTCAACGGTTTTTTGATATTTAATTTTTTATCAAACACTTCAATTCTACGATTTAAAGAGACCAAATTTATACACAACTACTGAACGTGCATGTCGATTCCCGTACCTATTCCTTTCTTTACTTTATGTGTCCCTTCATCTCATTAGATCATTCATTGAATTTGAAAAGGTTCTTAAAAGTTATATACTCAAATATACATATATATATATATATAGGCAACTAATGCACACAGACGGACGTTGAGTGAGACATGACTCGAGTAAAATATATTTGAAAATGTGTTGGTTGTTGATGGCGAAGAACTGGTAGGAAATCAAATACTGCTCGTGTTGATCCAGAAACTATCATAGCAGTGTAGCAGAAAATTAGGCAGGGAGTTTATTCTTTTGGAAACTTACCAATTCAGGTGACTCCCTAAATTCTCCTTTGTTTAAAAGAGTACATAGGACAAATTGTGACATTGTGTATAGTTGATCGAATATGGCAGTTTAACTATCTGTTCCTATGTATCCTTTTAGCTTAATATTGGATAGTTCAAATATTTAGATTTTGATGTATAAAATATGATTAAGTACATCATTGTGATATTTTTTACTAAAGTGCCTTTGTGGATTTAGAGAGTGAAAGAAAAGGGAAGGAAAACAAGTTCCCTTGTGTTTTTCTCAATGCTTAAATATCATTAAAATTTCAAAAGTTCCAAAATTCAATGAAACTAAAGAAAGAAGGGAGGAAAATGACTCACAAAATTCAAGATTTTAAATTTATTTCACAAGCTATATATGGTGCACAATGAATATCTCAGATTAATTGCAACCGGTGTACTTTTTAGTGATAAGAAATAGATATTATTTCCTTTCCTTTCGCTCACTAAATCGATGTTTGGTTCATAGATTTAGTGTTGGAAAAGAAAAGAAAATACAGAGGAAAACAATTTCTTTTGTTTGGTTACCATGGAAGAATAGAAATTGAAAAAAAAAAAAAGTATAATGAGAAACAAAGCAAACATGAAGGAAAACACAAGGGAAAACATAGGCGAACCAGTTTTCCTTCTTGCTTTCCTTTCCCTTTTCTTTTCCTTCGATAAATCCACAAACCAAAAACAATGCCCAAGTGTTTGGATGGAGAAATAACAAGCTTACTGAATAGAACTTCTTCATACTCTTGATGGCTATCTTTAATGCCCAAGTGTTTGGTCAAGCATCTTTGAATCTAATTATAAGTACTCTTAAAGTGTGCCTTACTTTGTTCAGTCCTGCGCTTTTTTCTGCATCTTGCGCCTTTAATAATGATGTTTTGATCTATGCTCCATGGACTCGGTTATGCATATCAGGTATGTGCGGTGGGGGTGTGTCCAGGGTCGAACCTCTCTAAACTCCAAATCTTAAAATACGAGGACTCGGCTTAAAATGTGTCCAAAATAGAAAGCGGGTGCATGTGGGTTATCCCATCAGTAGGAATCCTATCATTGGAGAAGCTAATCCCCCGGTGGCCACCATGCTTCTGCCTTTATCAAGTGGATGACATACAATGCTTAACTAACATGAATAATATGATCAAGCATGCTAGCGTTTTAAGTAACACGGTCAAATATAGAAGACATCTTTCCCGCCATACTGTATATGGGTTATTGGGTGTTCATTTACGATGTTTGTAGATCTATAAGGGTTCTGGTAGATTGATCAGTAAAAAAGGAAGGACCAAATTCAAGGTGGCATCAATTGAGGACAAATGAAAGCAAACAAAATAAGACAGCTAATTAGTTATGCGCAATGAGAAGTATTATTGGCATCCTAGGAAGTTCTACAATTTCTGTTCTGGCACTAGAACTAATAATGGCATTCTATAATGGCATCCTAGGAAGTTCTACAATTTCTGTTCTGTTCTGTTCTGCTAATGTAGGGGATGTTTATTGGCGCTCCTCTCCTGGACTGCGCTTGTTTGGTTCTGTTGTTTTCAAGTGCTCTGCTGTGTCAAAATCTATTAGCAATATATAGATTGGGTGTATGGCTGGAACCTGTTAACACAATGTCTGATTGGCCATCAATTGTTAGCTGTTCAGAATAATTATGCAGAGGAAGCTCTAATTCATTGGTGACATTGGTGACATTGACTTTTTTGGATTACCATTACCAAAGAAACAAACTTAGGTAGTCTAAATAATAAACCAAACTTAGAAGTTTGGACTTAGATTTCGCTGGTCTTGGAAGCATTCTGTTTGTGTCAAGGAAGAGCAAATGGTTTGATTGATGAGGCTACTCCATTTTCGAGCTAGGGGATTTTAGAACTCTGTACAATTTACTGAAGATATGCTGCATAAACAGTGAAGTATGGAACATTAAGCTGTTGATGGTGATTATGGCTTAAGTTTGCTGAAGTGAAATTTGGTTCTTGGGCACTCTGATTGGATGTTTATGGCCTACTATGGAATTATCGTTGAAGTTCTCGGAAGCATTTTGATTGGATAGAGGAAGAACACTTGGATGTTGGGTCTCTTGGATTTTCTGATATAGATGTATTCTGTGAGTTGTACAAATTTTTAAGGGGGGGCCTTTGATACCTTAGTATTGTGTATGGTATTTAAGGGGGCTTAGCCAGTATGCAAAGGGTTGTAACTTTATTGTGCAACACTTGAACTTGTTGATTAATAAAACTGAATTTTGCTGTTCAAAAAAAAAAAAAAGGGTAATACAAAATTAGTTCAAGGCGCTCAAATAACTAGGGTAAACCAAAAGTAACGTGCAAAGTAGCGAGTGAATTGAGGCACAAGATAGAGAAAAAGTGATAAAGGTCATATAGTTCAACCCAACTAGGTAAGGTTTTTCTTAGCCGAAGTATACAGTAACACATTACATGACATGTTCATATGAAATAGCAATGGACAAAGAAGCTATCAGCCTATCACCAAACAATAGCATTGTGGAACACAACTATTTGAAAGTGTTAAAGTAGACAGCTAGCAGATGCTGAGCAAACAATAGCACTGGGCAGTTAGAACACCATCCACATTTAGTTAAGTGCTCAATTGGGCACAAATATTTTTCTTTTTCTTGATAGGTAATTTCACACAAATATCATAGAAGCATCTCAGACGTAAACTCTCTTTTGGCACGATTCATCTCTCTGTATATCTAAACAAATTATCCAAAATCAGGACTTGAGCAATTAATCTTTAAACATGCAGAAGTTATGTGTCAACATAAAAATGTTTTTACATGCATCAGAAGTTGATAGATGGTACTTACAGGCTTACCAAGTTTGACAGAAGACCAATTTGGTCACAGATATACCCTTTCAAGCCTCGACTCGCAAGATCTCTGTGACATGATAAATAAGTACATAAATATTATTAAAATGTAGAAGAAACAAATGTAAACGAAAACAATAACTGGTGGTTGTGGCATCAATTTGTCCTATACAGAAATTACAAGAAGAAGAAGAAAGTAGTATAATGATCAGTACCAATCTATCAAAATTTTATTCATTTACTGAGTGTAGGAATACATAAAAGCAATCTGCAGAGATATTACAATAGCCGTGAAACAAAGTCCACCAGTAACATCATGTCAAGAATTCAAAGCTTAAATATCAAAATATAGAATTGGCAACTATTCAACCAACAAAGCAAAGAAATAACAATAAAAATAATAGGAAGAACCTCCTTATCTAAGTCACCACTCACATTTTAATATAGGAATGCAAAAGTTTTGCTATCACTTCTACACCATAGATTAAGATTTACTTATTTTCTAATCGGGAAATGCAAGGCTGAGTTGGTCATTCACCCTTTTTTTTTTGTTACTTAATTTTGCTAATAAACAACAGCAGTATATTATAGTTTATATATATATATATATATATCATTTCAAGGGAACAAACATAAAAGTTCTCACTATCCTGAAATAGACTAATTTTTCATTATTCCTTATTAAAAATCATCAAACGACTATATACAACTTCTTCAATCAACAATAATTTAACAAAACTAGTACATCAAGATGTTTAATATAAGCAAATGCTTCATAAGGTGCTCTGAATGAGCATGAGGATACCTGCGTAATGCAATATATGTATGTGTGTGTGTATGCGTATATATATATGTATATATGAATGCAAATTTCTCAAACACACAAAGGAAATTCCCTTGGCCTAACAATTAGAATAAAAAACAGTCTGAGATCATGCCTACATGAATTTTATCAAGAATGCAATGATAACAAAGATGCCTCTTAATCTATACTACTATAGAAAGTCAAAGAGAGGGGTACCTTTCCTTCTTTTACTAACAAACATATTTACAGAAAAACCAAGATACTTTGGTTCACAAAAATAAAGTTGGAGGGTATTAAAGAGTAATTACATAACATAAATGATTTTTAAAATGAAAGAGATAAAATCAGCCAACAACCTCCCACGCCTCTTTCCTCTTTCTCTCTCTCTCTCTCTCTCTCTCTCTCTCTCTCTCTCTCAAGAAAACTGTTCCATAACTTCTAAATCCTAACCGTCTCTCCATAAATTTTTTTTTGGAAGAACCGTCTCTCAGCCTCCTATCTATTTATTCAAGTCTCTCTCACACACGTCTCTCCAGTCTCCACTTCTAAAAACGACCATTGAGATCTTTCACAAACCTTCTTATTCAAAACTTTCTACACCATCGTCCTCTCAATTCTCTCATCTTCTGAAATTCTAAAAACTGAACCGCCGACAATGGCTGTTTGCAACATCGTTTTGGTGGCAATTGTTAACAACCAAAGGCCTATAATCTAAGAAAAATACTCTGCTGCAACGGGCGGCCATTGCAAGGTTGGCCAGTCAATTAGAGAGGCAACAAGTGGGATTCATAGATTAGAGTTCACCCTGACTAGTACTACTATCGGCAGACGTGACATATGGTGGATACAACCATCTATAAACTTTAAATTAAAGGTCGTTACTGACGTTAATTTTTGGTTCATTATTAATGCAATGTCATGTTTTGTTCTGATTCTCTAGGTTGAATTCCCTCTCAGATTCTTGAAAGACTTCAATATATGTGCCATACTGGAACTTGATATGGGTTTAATAGTGTTTAGTTTTGTTTGGGAGAAGTAAGGAAAAATTCTACAATACAACCAAGCGTTTTTGATTGTATGATTCAACTATTTTTTTTGGGTCTCAAATTGTAGTAAGAAAGTGTAGTTTAATTGGTAATTTGGTGCCAAAAAATTGAATTTTTTGGCTTAAATACTAGAATTTGATTATAACAATTGCTTTTGGTAAAACTTTTAGGTGCTATTTGTTATTAATTTTGTATAGAGTGATGTAACTTGGGTATATATATATATCATACAACCAACTCGGTATATACTCACATGAACATACAATCATTTGTACTGGTATGTACTCCAGTGACATACAATCATAAAATAAAATTTCTCATTCACAAATCTATTTGACTTTGTAATTTCTAAATCCATCACTTTGATTTACAGCATACACAACGAGTTACACACGCATCACGTGTGCCCAACCGCTAGTTTAAAGAAAGGCACTACACCATACGGGGAAAAAAGAACAACAATAATTTATTTATTATAGAAAGGCCCAAGTGGGAATATAATGGAGGTTGTGGTGTCACTTTATTTTGTTTTCTAAAGTTCTTATTTGTTTATCTGGTTTTAACTCCTATGATTGTTATTCATCTGGACGAGTTGTGTGTGTGTGTGTATGTGTGTGAATAAATGTGTGTATATACTCAATCTCAATTGTGGGCTTTTGGTACATGACTAATTAAATGGAGAACACAAAGGCTCATGGAAATTAATGTAACAGCATACAAAAGAGTCTATTTCGGTTTGAGCCAAATGTTCCTATGGAAAATCCACAGTACGTAACTGACTTAAAATCTACAAGCTTGAAGATTAAATTAAAATAATCAGATGTATAATGTGACTACAGAGCACACCAAAATGTACACTTTTTTTTTTACCATATCCATCTCATTTTTATTATTCACTACCCATAGCCATTTACCTGACGGACTGAATCTCATGAGTAATGGTGTGGTTCCAATCTGATGAGCAAGTAGGGGTTTGAATCTAGAAGAAGAAGAATAAGAAGAATATGTTAGACATCTAGGGTTTGAGTCTAGAAGAAGAAGAAGAAAATATAAGGTTTGTATCTGATCTAGAAGGAAGAAGAAGAAGAAGAATCTGATTGAAAAATAAGGAAGAAAGTAGAAGAAGAAGGAAGAAGAAGAAGAAGAAGAAGAAGAAGGAGGGTGTACCTTCAGGAAGTCTTCGAAGACGTCAGGTGGTCGGCGACGTCCACTGATCGGCGATGTGTGGTCGGCGGCGGCATGGATATAGGGCGACAGCTCCTTCCCCCTTTCTCCTCTCTCTCCATTCTCTCTCCTTTTCCCCTTTCTCCTTTCTCTCTCCTTTATCTTTTTGTGAAACAAATGAGTGAGTGAGATCTCATCGGCGGTGTGTCTCATCGGCGGGAGAGGGAGAGGATGGCGGTGGTGCTCAGCGGCGGCGGTAGAGGCGATCGTTCTCAGCGGCGGTGGTTCTCGGCGGTTCTTCATCTTCCCCTTTCCCTCTCTAGCTCTTCTCCTTTCCTTCTAGATGAGAGGAGATGAGGAAAAAGAGAGGGATTAAAAAAGATTGAGCTTCTGCGCGCACAGGTTTCCCGCGCGCCCAATTGTTTTTTACGTCACTTTTTCAAAACAATAAGGATTCTTCTAAAATAACAGGTTTTTATGTCACTTTTTTTAAAATGTGACATAAATAATCATCTTTTTATGTCACTTTTTATAAAAATGACATAAAAATAAAATGTTATATTTACAAAATTGCCACCGCGTTTTCATTTATGTCACTTTTTAAAAAGTGACATAAAAACCTAGTTATTTATGTCACATTTTTTAAAAAGTGACATAAATAATCAGGTTTTTATGTCACTTTTTTGAAAAGTGACATAAATAAGTAGGTTTTTATGTCACTTTTTTGAAAAAGTGACATAAATAGTCTAAAAGTGACATAAAAAGGTTGAACAAGAAATATTTATGTCACTCACAATAAAAACGACATAAAAAGAAATTTAAAAGTGACATAAAAAGCATATTTTCTTGTAGTGAACCGAAGGATTTGTAATCTATAGTGATGCTTCACACAAAGAGTTGGGATGCGTGTTGATGCAAGGGGGTAAAGTGATTGCTTATGCTTCTAGACAGTTGAAGACACATGAGATTAATTATCCGACTCATGATCTGGAATTAGCTGCAGTAATTCATGCTTTGAAAATTTGGAGACACTACCTATACGGGGAAAAATGCGAGATATTCACAGATCACAAGAGTTTGAAGTATATTTTTACTCAGCGGGATTTGAATATGAGACAGAGAAGATGGTTGGAATTGATGAAGGATTACGATCTTTTAATTGAGTACCATCCGGGAAAGGCAAATGTAGTAGCCGATGCATTAAGCCGGAAGACGCCGAGGAATTTAGCCGATGAGCTAACACAACAAAAAGAATTGGTAAAAGAGATGGAACGCTTAGAATTGGATGTGATTCCAGGAACCAATGATGGTTTAATGATGGCGATCATTGCACACCCAGATATTATTGATGAGATCAAGGAAGAACAATTTAATGATGTCTATTTGTGCAAAATGAAAGATGAGATACCTTTGGGAAAGCGACCGGGATTTATTTTGTAACAAGGGGCGTTGATGCTTGTGAACCGATTATGCGTACCGAATGTGAAAGATTTGAAAGAACGACTTTTGAAGGAAGCACATAGTACTAGATATTCAGTGCACCCGGGAAGTAATAAGATGTACAGAAACTTGAGAGAAAACTTCTGGTGGAAGGGTATGAAGCGTGAAGTCGCTAAATTTGTTTCTGAATGTTCGGCATGTCAACAGGTCAAAGTAGAGAGACAAGTACCCGCGGGGTTACTACAGCCATTGCCAGTGTCAGAATGGAAGTGAGACGAGATCACGATGGACTTTGTTTCAGGATTTCCACGATCATGCAATAAGAATGACAAGATTTGGGTTATAGTCGACCGATTAACCAAGTCCGCTCATTTTCTACCAATCAAGACGACTAAGCCTTTGAGGTTAGCAGAGTTGTGTGTGAAAGAGATTGTAAGACTACATGGAGTCCCAGCTGTGATTGTATCAGATCGTGATAGTAGTTTTACGTCAAGGTTTTGGGGAAGTTTACAAAAAGCTATGGGTACGAAATTGAGTTTCAGTACTGCATTTCATTCTCAGACCGATGGACAGTCAGAGCGCATGATTCAGACGCTAGAGGATATATTGAGACTTTACGTAATGGATTTTGGGAGTGATTGGGAGAAACATCTACCTTTGATTGAATTTGCTTACAACAATGGGTTCCAGTCGAGTATCGGCATGACACCTTATGAGGCATTGTATGGGCGCAAGTGTCGATCACCAATTTGTTGGATTGAGGTTGGAGAAAGAAAGTTATTAGGACCTGAGTTAATACAGGCGACTATTGAGAAGGTGAAGTTGATTCAGGAACGTCTTAAGGTAGCTCAGAGTCGATATAAGAGCTATGCGGACTCTAAACGACGACCGATGAATTTTGAAGTGGGAAATTTTGTATACTTGCGAGTATCGCCTTCGAAAGGCATTGTACGATTTGGAAAGAGGGGAAAACTCAATCCAAGATTTATAGGACCTTTTGAGATCCTAGAGAGAGTAGGTCCAGTGGCTTATCGATTAGCCTTGTCATCAGAGTTGGAACATGTGCATAACGTATTTCACGTATCGATGTTGAGACGGTGTATGACTGATACGAGTAAGATCATTGTACCTGAACCGCTACAAATTCAGGGAGACTTGACTTATGTGGAACAACCGGTCGAGATTCTAGATCGAAAGGAACAAGTCTTGAGAACCAAGATGATTCCGATGGTAAAAGTATTGTGGCGTAGTCACACGGTGGAAGAGGCTACGTGGGAAAGTAAGGAAGACATGAAGAATGAGTATCCGTACTTATTCGACGCATGAGGTAAAGTTTGGGGACAAACTTCCTTTTTGGAGGGGAGAGTTGTCACACCCGTTCCAGAAATTTATGATTTTGAAAATGCATCATTTGAGATTTTTGAAATTATTAATGTTATTAATAATTTGAGTTGAGGTTGACTGTGGGTCAATGGTAAGGTATCAGCGAGGACACGGGAACATGGTAGTTCATATGGCATGAGCATGAGTAAATGACATTTATATGATTTAAATGTTATTTGACTTATATGGTATTTTGTGAATAGTGAATTATACCTGTGTAGTATAATTTCTGGTATTTTCGGTATTGTTTGTTAACATTTTGAGAACTGTGGTGAAAACGTGAGTGATACGTTAATTAAAAAGGTAGGTTGTGTAGAGATTCCACAGAATATAGTTTTTCGGACATTATTTTTGGACCCAAACGAAACCTAGTCGAAAACTTTTGAAAAGTATAGTTTTCACTCGTAAAGTTATAAAATGGACGTGTGCGATGTTTCATGGATTAATTAGAAGTTTGAGAAACTTGCGGGGAGGTAAACATAAATTCCAGAACGTTTGTCTATATTTAGATGAGGATGAGATTTCAATTTCATCCAAACTTTTCAAAATATCTAGAGAGAGGAGAGAGAGAGGAGATTTGGTTGCCACGAGCTTGCCGGCGACATACGACGACCTTCCGTCCGTCAAATTTTCTCCAAATTTCATATTTGAACTCGTGGAGGTAAGATCTACGTTTTGATTCTACTTAGGCTATGTTAGGGCAATTTTTGTAAAAATCTTAATTCTAGACTTTTGGAAAAACAGGTATAAACTTGTAGGAATTTTCTCAAATTCGAAATCCGACGATTATTTAGCCTCCTAGTCGATCCTTCAAAGTTTGGGGAAATCGCACGAGGTATGAAGTTCTAACTTATGAAATATAGAGAAATACATGTTTTATATTTCGACGATGAAATTGAGATCCGGGCGAAATCCATGTGTTAATTGTAGGCCCGTTACTTATGCACGCGCTAAATTGTGAAAAGCATGTCTAAATTTACGCGAGCACGTTGAGTTGTCTATGTGGGTCAAAAGGGGGTCTTATACAAATTCATGCCGGAGTAAGCTTCTCGTTGTTTGAGAATTTTAGTAGCGACGGCTACTGTGCATGGTTTAAGGCTTGGACTTGCCATGGCACTTGTGGGATGTAATGGTTGTAGGCTTGGACTTGCCATTGACATCGCGGTTTAAGGCTTGGACTTACCGCTACCGGATGAATGCGTATTTTTCTCCCTGGAGACTATTGATATGATTTATGAGATTAAAGCATGTTCTGTCATATATTGCATATGTTAGACTTGTGCACTCAGCATATAGCTGAGCAGTGGAGATTTACTCTATTGCAGGTAAGAAGAAAGACAAGAAGAAGCGTGATGAGTGAGGCCGTTAAGGAACGCCGGGGGAATCATTTGTTTATATTTTTGTTCCCTTTTTCTAAGCTTGTGTAAGGATTGGGAATTCGTAAAATGTTGTAATAGATCTTTGGGTTAGTTCCTTAGTATTGTAATCTTGTAATTGAACGCCTGTAGTTATGTTTTAAATGTTGTAATTGTCGTTGGTTGTGATGGTTTGTGAATATTTGAGAAGCATGAGTTATTATTTTCACAACAGGGCTGCACAGCAGGGGAGCAGTCGACTGAACCCTGTATCAGTCGACTGGATCCCGTGTGTTTGAGACACTGAAAGAAAATAGTAAGAGAAGCAGTCGACTGGACCCTGCATCAGTCGACTGAGACACTGTTGATTTTGGCTACTGCTTCTAATAATGGTAAAACCAGTCGACTGGATCCCCAGATCAGTCGACTGTACCCCTTTTCGAGGTATTGCTTTTTGGTTCTGCTCAGCACAGTAGACTGGGGACCTTGATCAGTTGACGGAGCAGTCGACTGGGTTCACTGATCAGTCGACTGGACCTCTGTTGAGAACTTTAGGTTTTGGTTTCTGCTCAGTACAGTCGACTGGACCCTAGGAGCAGTCGACTGAACCCCTGTTTTCAAAATTTGTTCTTTTGGACGTGTTTTCTTTTGGCCAAAAACTTTTTTATAACTCAAATTTTCAATGGATTTGTCAACTCAGAGGGCAATGTTTCCTAAGTTTTAAAATACCCAGGGTTGTTTTAAAGTTCTTTCCGCTGCGTATCGTTAGAGGATGATTGGATGAGCCTTGGTGGCGTGCCACGTGTCCTATTTCCACGCATAGTGGGATGGGCCGTGACAACAAACTCTGATGTAATAGCTAGTAATCGGTTGATGTATATATTCAGTATGCACTTCCGTTTGAGTTACTATTTTATTTTATCTAGTGTGTTTGTGGACAATCAGTTAATGTAACTAGTCATGGCTTACGGACCCAGAAAGGAAAATTTTATTTCCTGCTAATTTCTGTTGCTCCGGGGCGTGACAGAAATAGAAGTAGCACATACTTAACCTAAATCTCAACCCAAGAAGATTCGCAGTCCTATAGCTCTGACCAAACCCAATAATTCACATTTCGAGGATCACCTAGACTCGCTAACTCGCTAAGCTAACCATAAGCTTTGATACCAAACTGTCACAGCCCGATTTTTGGATAACCAAATATTCAATTCAGAGTATGCATCAGGACTAATTTTCAATTGTCAAAACCCCGAGAGTGACACCCCCACACAGGCTAACATATAATTTATTGAAAAAATATATTTAATACTCATTAAATAAGGACATGTGATCTTGTTTTTTTTTTTTAAAAAAAAAAACTCATAGAATATCAAACCTATAGTTCTAAACATGCATTTCATTTAAAAAAAATAATAATAATAAATTTCTACTATAAATATTATATCATTTCGATTTACAAAAGAAATTTCATTTTCATTAAATAAAAACCTATTCACAGAGCTCAGTTGAGATAAAATAAAATATATACATCTCTATTGGTCAGAGCAACTACAACGTTCCCAACACCCAATATACAATCTTAATTACAATTATACATACGTGGCCCACACTGCCAGAAATGAAATCGTGTACAACAAAATAAGTACAACTCTAATAAAAAATAACACAACGACAATCTCTTCACCCAAACAGAAGCTCCACATAAAATCTCCAATTACTAAACCTGCAAATACATTCGACTACGTTTCATATAGAAACGCCTCCAAATGCATAACACACACATAAAATCTCCAATTACTAAACCTGCAAATACATTCGACTACGTTTCATATAGAAACGCCTCCGAATGCATAACACACTCGGGTCAGTCACATGACTGGTATGAGTTAAACAAAACAACAAGTCTTAGGGATTCAACTTGAACCCGTAAACTACAAATCATACTACAACACTTTTGGGCTAAGACAGATAATTCCACACACATATCTGGACAATAGAGTAGTTTCCATTTATGAGGTGGCAATTAGTTTCTTGCTCGAAACCCAAAGATACTACGAATTTCATACTTACCAATCTACTTATGGTGAGCCAAACCTGTAAAACGTTAATGGGCCCATGTACTATCCTGCAATACAAAAGTTAGTAACCACAAAAATATCACGAAGATGTGCAGAACACATTTTTATTAAAATATCACCAAAATGAAAATCTTAGTCTGAAGCTACAAATCAATTGAAGTTAAACTAACATCAATCAAAGAAGTAATTTATTCATATGATTAACTCTTCGGGAATTTATTTATAACCATACTCTTACTTTTATGAATGATTCATTATTCAATTTCTTAGGTTTTGGCCACCCTCCATGAAACACCCACACATATATCTCATTTGTGCCCATACATACTACCAACATCCACTCTGGTGCCAGTTTAGTTGGGGTATCAACCAAACCAGGTATACACACAGAATGCCGGTCAATATGCCTAGACGTCTATAAATTAAGTCGAGCATAAGGCTTAAGTCAGCTTGATCACGAAGCCACTGGCAAATGGGTACACTCAGCAAGTCGAGCTACCAAAAAAAACTTAAACGAGCTTGATCGCGAAGCCACTGGCAAATGGGTACACTCATTAGGCTAGCTTGATCACGAAGCCACTGGCAAATGGGTACACTCAGCAAGTTGAGCTACAAAAAAAAAAAAAAAAACACAACGGGGAGCTGTGAACACTAAGGAACTTGAAACCATTTATGCATTCTCAGAATTATAAACTTTCATCGGACTCAAAGTCAATGACTATCACCCATTTTTCATAGCTCAACATTATATGAGAATTCATATATCTCCAAGTAATTTTTCGTTAAGTCATATTAACGAATAAAAAAACCACAAAGAAATCATATTTCCCAAATTTCGTATGTTTAACCATACTAAAAATTGGTACTGTAATCTTAAATTTCTGCCCAAACGGTGCAGAATCAGGAAAAACTCAAAACACGAAAAGTGTGCAGAATCACATTTTACATATTATACGCGAACAGAATGTTCAAATTCAAAGCCACGATTTTCTAATATTTTTCTAAAGTTTCTGCAACTATGTGAATTACAATAAATGAATTTCACATATATTTCTTAATTACCATGAATATTTCATATATGGGTTCATTAATCGAACTTTCCACTTAACATTTACAAGTCTACTAATGTCATAATCACAAAGTCATGCACAGGGGAAAAATATCTATATTATTTTGACAATAACGACGTGTATCCATTACGAACTTTTAACCCCAATAATTAAATTAAGCAGGTAAGAATTTAGTTACTTCCGTATACATATATACATACTTGTATGTATATATCAACCCGGATACACATATTTAACTCACCTAGTCTGGATCAAAACTCGACAATAGCGAATGCTCCGCGATTCCACACGAGACCACGAACCCGAGATCCTTCTCCTTTTTCCTCCCTTCTTCTTCTTCTTCTTCTTCTTCTTCTTCTAAGTGGCTAGGGTTGCCTCCTATCTCTTTCTTTTTATCTCACGTCTGTTCTTTCTTTTCTTTCCTCCTTTTTTTTTTTTGTGAGATGGGGGGTTAGGATTTAATATATGTATATGACAACACATGTCAATAAAACACACACAAACATTATATGAGGGCAATAAGATAATTATTTAAAATAATATTATAATTCTTGATGGTGAAGATGGAAAGCATATATATATATATATATATGTACATATTGTATATATATAAATATGTATAGTGCAGAATGTGAAACTTGATGGTGAAGGTTCCCATTCTACTTACATCCCATCAAAAATAACATGATATCCTTATAATTTGCCTCCAGATGGTCGTTAGTTATTGTGGTTTTTAAGTGATAAATGTCCATTATATTAAAATGTTAATGGCAGCTTTACCTACTTCCACGATTGTCTCACCCTTTTCCCGATAATACATGCAGTACCACCTCATTAACCACTAAGGCAATTTTTTTTTCTCCTTATTTACAAGTATTTCTTTTAGATTGTGTGATGTCAAGCAAAACTTATAAATTGACTTCTCTACTTGGTTTGATTATAATACAATACACTTTCCACAAGATGTCTTAAAGATTTTGTTTGCTATAATTATATTTAGTTTATATATTTATATGTATAGTTTACAATTATATCGTACACATATCTTCATCAGTGGACAATCAGATGAATGAACTCTATCTAATAAATCCATAACAGCACTTGATGTATAATTAAAAGGTTCTTGATGACAAGTAAATGATATTTGCTACTTTGCTAGTTGTTGAAGGTTTATCTGGCACCTTAATCGTTTGAAGTACGTAATTGGTAATTTAACATGGTATAAAGTCATCCACTGCATATCTGAGTTGAGCACGCATTTAATTAGCTCATAGAGAGGTCTCAGTTTCAACTCACAACAACTTCTTTCGACTTCCTCCTGGTGTGGGTGTTTGAGATGAGGCCGCAAGAGATTAGTCTGGTCAATTGGTTGGGATACCGTATGAACAAAAAAAAAAAGAAGGGTGTTAGAGTCTTATTTATAAGAGATATACAGGTTCAATTGTCGATCCATTCCTATGTTGTTTGCATATTTATACTTTGTTCTTTGATTCCATTATGATTGAGTTTAGTTTGTTGCATCTCCATATACAAGGCGGGATCACACTTGCATGAGGGATATGGAGCTGAAGTTGATATTTGTTAATGGGCCTATTCTCTAATAATTTAAGAGGCTGGTTGGAACTACTAGTGACTTAACACTAGTCATACTAAGTTGCTAATCGTGGCTTGTTTAAACAGTACCATATTAATTCGGACTAAGAGTAATACTATGATTTTCAAATTCGGGAGATCCCATATGTATAATATATGAGAGGTACTAACTACTACATGTATGCACTGGTAACTGCTATGTACAATATGTGATACCATATGTACGTAATCTCATAACATTTGGGACATCTCTAATTTGATACCATATGTACGTATTCTTATAGCATTTGGAACATCCCTAATTTGAAAGCCATAACCGACACGAAGGGACTAGTAAGCATGAAAAGGTTTCATATATTAACCATCCACTTACTTGCCTGTCTACCTCATTTTCTGCGTGGACCATGCATTGCTAAATATTTGATATTGGTTTTAGTTGTTTGCTTATGGGCTATTAAAGATTTCTATATATATATATATATATATCATTCAATTCTGGAGAATATGGATGTCCACTCACATAGTTTTACCCTCTCTCTCTCTCTCTCTCAATTCAAGTACAAGCATGCTCAAATGCACCGTCCACATGAGACCCATACACAAACTTATAGTTGATCTATTCTGCATATGTGTATATATATAAATTGTTATCTTCTGACCAACATGGTTAATATTATTCTTAGTGGATCATCATATGATATCCACCATATATGGTTTTTTACAAGAGTATACACTATGCAATTTTTTTTTCCATTATAAACAAAAAGAAAAAGTGGTTCAAATAAAAATAAAATTAAAAATTCATTTCTTCCATCTCCAACTGACATAAGAAACATATATGACCTACACAATGGCAAGTGGCCTTGGAAAAGACTAGGAGTCCATTTTGGAAGTGGGATCGACTTGTAAAAAAGACAATAATACAAGCCATGAAATTGCCTTTCAAAGCCTAGCTACACGAGACACCTTCAACACTATGATAGTGATAGAGCTACAAAAGCAATTGTGAAGATATATATAATGTCAAGAGCTACAAGCCCTAGCTAACTTGTAGTTTATTTTAATTTGCTATATTGTCCCACATCTATATGTAAATTGTTTTGTTAGTGCTATATATATATATATATATATATCCAAATTAATGCATGTGAACATGGCTTGCAGGTTGAGTAAAATTGAGTCACACCATTACAACAAAATGAAATGACCCGCCTGTTCGGAAAGAGAAAACAAGATCAAGTTTGTACTCTCACTATCTACCAAGTTTGTCTGAAAATTAGCGCACTCACTTTCCATCTGGTTTCTAATTTGATAAATTAGCATAATATTAATTTGACATAAAGAATATTATTTCAAGAAAAAATGTTAGATCAATTATAGATTGACTCTTATCCAATTAATAAAAAGGCAATATATTAACAAATAGTTGAATTAACAATTAAAACGGATTCACCTATGAATCTAATAACTGATTCACAGCTTTCCCAAACAATCTCTTACGGGGAGTACAAAAAGTCAAAAGCTTAATCTCAGTTTACCCTACTTTCCATTTCCAAGATCCCTTTTTTAAGTTTCTTATTAAACACAAAAAGTTGAAGTTGAAGCCATAATGCAAAATAAAGCTTTTGGAATAAGATCTAATTCTTTGATCCACTGCAAGTAAATATACTGTAAATAACATAGTTGTGGATATGAAATGGGAATGCAGTTTAGCACTTTGTCATGGAATAACCAAGAAAAACAATCAAAGTAGGCCTTCAGAGATTGAGGGCACTGAGTGAACTTTTAAGATAATCCAATATGGTGTAATTCTGGTAGAGACTTTTTATTCATTATTCTAGCATAGTTTGTTAGATGGAGAGTCACATCTCACTTATATGAGGCACATATATATACAATTTATTATTATTATTATTATTTTTGTGGGGAAATTAAATATATTAACAAATAAACTTTCTGGAGCTTTATATAATACCTTATACTGTTCAAAACTAAACAAACTAGATTTCTAATGGATAGGGCTATAATTGGTCAGTAGTGGTTTCACTTACGCAAAATGCTGCAAAAAGGTAAATTGGAGGTACAGATTTAGCGTTTGGTGTTTTTGCACAAAGTGACAGCTCTTCGATTTGAACTCGTGATCTCTCATTGGCACAAAGTGACAACTACGTTTCTCACTAAAAGGTTTATTTCTTATTATATACCCAGTGCTGGTTTCGCTTATGTATAATACTAGGAGGGGCAGATTAAAGCTTGATCTAGCATTTATTTTTCTGCATGCATAAAGTGGTAAATCTAAACTCGAACTTGTGATCTGTCACTTGTTAGCATGAGTTTTTACCATAGCACTAAACAAAAGGACCTAACTAGATTAATGATTATGACCCAACTCGCGATATATAGTGTAGAGACTAGCTAGAGAGGCTATTTTTGTGTACGGAAAAAAAAATGGCCATGAGTAACATTTGCTTGGTGGAAAGATATAACATAGGAAAACCAATTGGGGTGATTTGTATGTGTGTGTTTGATTATATTTCAGAACTGTGAAACAACAATGTTCTCGTGCACATATCTGTAAAAGGGACTTGACAGTTACCATTAAATAGAAGCAGCATGATCCCCGTGATATACACTAACATGTATGTGTTGTATATTTATGTACATACACACAAGTGTTGCCAATGTCAAATTGGTACAGTGAAAGAGATATGGCCTAATTAATAAGATGGCAGATGGGGCTAATAAATTAGCCATATTTTAGTTTTATGCCATTAATTACCTACTTTAGTGCTTTGAAATGACACCAGTTATAAATTAATTTGTTTATTCCATTATTCAAAAAATAACAAGAGATGATTTTATATTTATTCATAATTGTTTGCTTACACAAATTAATAGGAAATACATGTTGGGTTTGTGAAGTCTGATCCATTCTGATACCGGGGATTCGGGGGGCGGGCCCCCCGAGTTGGACGAGCAGTCCAACGCAATTCGGTTCGTTAGGGACCGAATTGCGCCGAATTTTATTTCGGGCCAAGGGTATTTTAGTAATTTTCAGTGTAACCCTAGTGGGATATATTATCCCTTCTATGTGTAGCCGCAGTATGTTGAGAGATGCGTTCTTTGAGAGAAAACTCTGTAACCCTGTTTCTTGAATATAGTGAACTGGTGTGAGAGGCTGTGGACGTAGGCAATTTGGCCGAACCACAGGATATATCTGGTGTCGTGGTTTGTCTGTTTATTATTTCTGTGTGCGTTTGCATTGTGTATGTTACAGGTCATATTCGCAACAATACATATCAATATTAACACAATATACATCGTCATCTTTCTGTAATTCTTTCTCTCGCGCTCTCATGTTTATTTTTTTCTTCAAATTTTTTTTTTAATTTTTAATTTTTTATTTTTACCCTTTCTTCCTATTTTTTTCTCCGATCACGAACAAAAAAGAGAGAGAGATCTACTAGAGAAATTATCCCATGTGACAATCACACCGTGTGATGACTACTGTGATCATCGAAGTGACATAATTTCTCATCAAGTAGACATTTTAACCCGCAAAAGTACTAATTACCTTATACATATGTATCTTGTAAATTCTTAGGTGTGTTTGATAACCCAATTAAGTATTGAAAATTAAAAATTTATACACTTATTTTTCTGTGTTTTATAATATACCACATCACTGAAAAAGCAGCAAAAAATCTGTTGAAATTAAATAAAAAAGTTCTACTATGAAAAATCAAGGGATGTAGTCTATTTCAGTACGAAAAGTTTAGTACTTAATTTTCAATTTTGTTAATTATCTGACTATTTTCTGAATGTCTGGTGAAACATTACTCCTAAACGCGCAAATTTTCCAACAATTAAGTGTCCGTTTGGTAACTTATTAATTGAGATTATTGAAAAAGTTAACTCTATTTGCGAACCAACTTTTTTCTAGTTTTTTCAAAAAATGAAAAAGGTAAGAAAAAAAAATAAAATTGAGATCAATTTTAAAAGCACCAAGTTGAAAATTTTTATTTTTCTTAAAAAAAAAAAAAGAAGAAGATAAAGAGTCTCTAATTTGCACAACAATGCCAAAGGTTAAATAGTTTTCTAAAAAATCTCTACAGAAATAACCTCTTATATAGAAAAACTTCTAATCTCCACTAAAAACCGAAAGAGTAATTCTTTAGTGACAACTTTCATACAACTTTCACACAATCTCCTAAAAGATGTATCTATCTGTCTCATGTGTCACTGTGGAGTCCAGTGACATCAGAGAAGAGAGATAGACACATCTTTTTAGGGGTTGTGTGAAAGTTGTACGAAAACTGTCACCAAAGAATTACTCAAACCGAAGGCTAATTAAACAACTTGTTTAAAAGAATACAGAAAAACTCTCTTTTATAAAAACATCTAAATTAAAAATCTCTTTAGTCTCACAGAGATCCCAAACGATTTCTAAACAGTATGCTTGGGATAAAGTACTTTTGACAGCAACACTAAATGTGACAAGCTGTTTAGGGTGCAAATTGATGGGGTCCCACACCCAACTAAGGCCTTTTCATTTCCTTCCCCCACTCACTCCAAACTCCAATTTCTCTCTTTTGTTATAAATGAGAGAGAAAGAAGAGGAGGACTACATCGGGACAACATGATAACATCCCATGTTCCATATTCACCCCCCACCCCCCCCCCCCCCCCCCCCCCCTCTCTCTCTCTCTCTCTCTCTCTCTCTCTCACTCTAAATATGTATATATATAAATATACGTATATATCTATATATAGCTATGCCTACAGGTGCTGGTTTTGGTCATGATCAAAGGTGGGTGATGAGCAGGATGGAGAAGCAGGGCACGTGCATTACTAACTCATGCAGAGACACACACAGAGATATATCTTTAGAATTTGATCAATTCAAAGTTAATTGAGTTAGTGCTTCATGTGCCCATCTTCCCCATCATGACCACTCAAACCTTGTTTACCCATTGGATCAGTCTTTTCGATTTTCTGCAACTTCTGGCAATTCACTTCAGCAAAAAGAGCTTTAGTTTTCAGGTGAGTCCTTAATTCTCCAACTAACAGTCAGAATTTTTTTTATTTTACTATTATTAGTGTTTTTTGGGGGTCAAAGAAAATACAATGAACCGTCATATTTAAATATAGGATTAAATACATTTTCCCCATGGTTATGAGCAAATATTGGGTATTACCGGATACCAAGTAGGATTTTATCTCCTCTCACATGTTTAAAATTTTTGCTGAATTGGAGATTTTTTTGGCTGAGTAAAATAATGATTCCCCTAGAAATAAGGGGACAGATGGATTAAATAAGGGATGTTATTGGTTAGTGTCATTATTTACAACTGTTGCATTGAAGTTTTTGCCCATGGTTAGACCTATTGTCACTTTACCCTTGTAGTACAAAATTTGCCACCTAATTAACCTCCCCATGGTGGTGGTGGTTGCTACGGAAATGAAACAGTTAATTTTTCAGTCAAGATTATTGATTTAAATGCATTTTACCCTTTGAATTAGATCCGATGTCACTTTACCTTCCTATGGTTAAAAAATTGACATTTAACTCCCGTGATTGTAACTGAAATAGAGGGTATATTTATCAATTCAAGTCAAAAGTTAACCAGGACTAGCACAATAGAAATATAGTTAAACTCATATTCACAATTACCTTCCTGTATATGATTAGACCCATTAATGCTTTTTCATAATGGTGAAGAAGAAAATGTGTTGATGAACAACACTATAAATGTGCAATTGTCAAGTGCGTGATCATAACTATGCACATACTTGATCTAAGTTCAGAGTAATTTTTTTTTTTTTAAATTTTTTCTTCTTTGGGTATTTGATGAACTGCATATATATATATATATATATGGAGTTCATAGAACATGATTATATGGAATTGCAAAAAAGCTTTGGAGCCTGTGGCTGACCAATTGTTAGCTACAAGGAACTAGTAAATTTTGGGTCTTATCTTGCAAAAAAAAAAAGTGCCAAGAAACAAAGAAATTAAACTTGAGTTAGATGGTGATTTTGAAGCTTTTTTTTTTGGGCAGTAATGCCATGTTATTATATAAAACTTGTGTGTGTTTAACATAATCTTTATATTAGTTCTGAAAATTTTATGTTATTGAATTCGTAGTGTGAAAATTGTATGTATTTTACTTACTTTTTTGGTAGAATTTTTTACTTGATGTTCTCGGTAAGTTTTTTGATTACTTTTTCAGTTAGTTGGTGGCCGACCCCCTATACAGTATTATACACACTAATTTGAACAATTTTTTTTCTCTTAAGGGGATCCATTAAAGTGCAATCACATTTATACTAAAAGCATTAATTGGTCCTTGAGAAAAAATTTCTCAAGCAAGATCAGTACTTCTAACCATTCCACATATTTCAAATAACATAATAAATGCTGCCTTAAAGTACTCTTTGTTACTCCCCCCACCACAGAGAGGCAGCGCATGATTCTATATACAAGCTTAATGTTTCACTCTAAAAGGGCCAAGAAATATAATGGTTCAAATTCATATAAATACATAAAACAATAAACAATTCATGAAAATGAAAATTTTGCTGCATAAAGAAGTCCTTGAGGATGAGGACTGCAGGAAAATTACTACTATTATTTAACAGTTTAAGCTTTTAGATCAAGTGATAACTTAACATTGTATTAGAGCACCATTGCATGCACTCACTCACGTTTACTCACTCACATTTGCACTGTTACCTTAAGCTTTTGAATTAACCAGTAACTTAACAATTCCAAGGGGCAACTTAAGGGTGGGGTACCATGTTGTAAACCTTTGTATACATATGTGTTATGAGCCTTCTATGATGCATTCAAGTAGTTTGGTTCTATCATACAATCAAGTTTTGACACTATTTTTGTGTCAAAATGTTGTACTTTATGTCAAATGTAGTAACTTTAATAATCATTTTATTTTTGAAAAAATCACCTTACTTTTGAAACCACCTTTTTCAAATGTTAGTACACTTTGATACCAAAGTTACAACATTTTAACATCAAACTATTTGAATGTATGATACATCTAACATTAACCACTATGATATGTATCCTAGAATTTTCCTATACATACTAATGTATAATAATATACTTGTCTAAAATTATTTTGGTTTTTTATTGACTCAGTAAATAAAATATTTAACTCTCCGTAGTCTCTTGTGGTAGAACAAAGCAAGGTAACCAGTCATAATTATATATATATATATACGTTCAGGCTCTAGAGTGAATAGGGTAGAGTGAACATACCCGAGAATATTTTTTTTTTTGCATGAAAAAACCCCCGGGCTACCCCGTTGACCTGCTGACTCGCGCGCGCCCCCCTGACCCGTGGGTGTTTTTAGGCAAAAAAAAAAAATATTCATTGGGTATGTTCACTCTACCCTGTTCACTCTAGAGTCTGACCATATATATATATATATATACATATAAACAATTATGTAATAATTATAGAAAAAATGAATTAACAGTCCCTAGAATGGACTGCTAATGGTGATTGACCCAGCTGTTTTTTTTAAGGAGGAAAAGACAACGTTTTGAATTTTATGACCTTAAGTCCACTTTTAAACTGAAAAATAAGGTTATTGGCAAATTTGCCCCCGTCACACATATAGGAAGTTGTTGTTTCAGTTTTGCCACCTCAACACTTTCTTCAAGGAAGTGCTTTTTTATTAATTTTTTTTTTGTTTTTCAAACTTTAAAATGCTCTAACTTTCAAACCACAACTCTATTTTCAATAAAACTTATATATTTGTAATATAGAAAGGAAAGAACTATCAAACAGATCCATAGTTACTACGAAAAAATGTAAAAAAATAAAAATAAATAATTAATGAACTGTTGGACCACTATAACGTAACGTAATGTCACTGTTTCTTTTGCGACAGTAACATGATACTACTTTTGAAATTTTAATTATTTTTTTTATGATATGTCACTGTCTTTAACTGAACAGTAACATCTGAAAATTTACCATAATTTTGCGATTATTAGGTCAATTTGAAGAAATGTTATTGTCGACGACATATTGCTGTTTCTTTATTCAATATCATGTTTCTAATCTTTATTGATATGTTATTGTTTTTGAATGAGGATAGTTTTTAAAGACAGTAACATCTACTAAATGGCCCTAATTTTGCAAAAATATGTTACTATCTTTGTAAAAACGTTTAGTTTTTTATAATATGTTCTTATATTTACTTGGAAAATATTGTAAAGGCAGTATCATCTGATTAAATTACCATAATTTTGCAATTATTTGGTCAATTTGAAGAAATGTTACTATCGACAATATCATGTTACTGTCTCATGTTACTGTCTATACCTGGGCAGCACTTAAAGACACTAACATGTTCTAAAATGACCATAACTTTCCGATTCTGTGGTCGATTTGGATATGTATATATATATATATATATATTGGAGTAATTTTTTGAGATTAACGCAATGGAAGTGTCGGTTTTACAAAAATATTCATTTATTGATATCCATTTTGTGAGCTGCAAAATTTCCTTTTTTTTTTTTTTTTTTGAATAATTTTATAATCACTATGGATCTTGTTTGATGGAGCTTGTTTTGTAAATTATGAATATGTAATTTTTATGAAAATTTAATTTGTAGTTTAGAAGTTATGACAATTTAAAGTTTGGAAAACAAAAAAAAAAAAAAACAAATTTCTTTAAATTATGGGCTGAGGTGGCATATGTGCAGTGTAA
The DNA here is from genome assembly GCA_033977485.1 of Hydrangea macrophylla. NCBI lineage: Eukaryota > Viridiplantae > Streptophyta > Magnoliopsida > Cornales > Hydrangeaceae > Hydrangea > Hydrangea macrophylla. Next base: position 113,395,313 of record CM066999.1, read on the forward strand.
TTGTTGAACATAAGAAAAGTGGGCATTTTTGTCCACTGAAAATCTCAGGGACCTTTGACACCAAAAATAAAAAATAAAAAGACGTAGAGATCTATCCCCTATTTGGTCTAATGTGGAGACCTATGGCAAGCCGCCCCTTAATTATATACGTATTTTGATGTGTTGTTTTCTAAATTTTGGCACCACTAGGGACAAAATCTTGATTCCACCCCTGTGTGTCGGTATGTGTCGGTACGTGTATTGATGTGTATTTGTGCAAACATTCGCACCGGTAACTTTTGTCCTAATTCCTATATAGCCTGTGAAAAACAACAAAATAAAACCAAATTATTAAGAATTTGCAGAGAAATCATGAAAAAAAGTACTCCCTCCGTCCCTTTTTTTGAGTCCACCTTTGGGAACTCAACTTATTAAGGGGACAAAAAGAATCTACACCTACTTTCCACAATTGCCCTTAATCATTGCAATAATTTTTTTAGTTTTGTCTTGGTGTAGATTTCAAGGAAGGGTAGTTTTGGAAAGTAAGTAAAAATTGTATGCCAATTTTGGAAAGTGGACACTAATTTTGGGACATCCCAAAATAGAATATAGGACTCAAAAAAAGGGACGGAGGGAGTAAATTAAAACGCTTACCTTTAAGATCAATCAAATAATTCCAAAAAAAATAAAATAATAATAAATCTGTAAAGGCAATTTGGCATCACCTTCCAGTGGACAGTACAATGTATCTATTCCATCTTTGGGTTCCTCTCTTTGAATAATGGCAATGAAATGCCATAGCTTTCTAATCAAATTATATATGAACTTGTAGTGATATTTTATGGCATGTGCTCGAAAGCCACTCCATGGCTGAATAATTGTGCACAAATTGTAATATTTTCAAATTCAGAATCGTGTGTATTTGTTATGATGTTTTAAAATGGAAATGGATGGGCCATGCATTCAAGAAGAAGAAGAACACCCCCAACAACATTTCAACTCCCATAATGTGTAAATAAATGGTATATTTATCATTCCAAGTTAAAAAAGCTAATATAACATCAGGACTTGCATAGTAGAAATATGGTTACTCATTTTCACTTTACCTTCCTATGATGATTAGACCCGTGACTCAATAGTTATCCACAAGGAACTTGTGAATAGTTTTTGTCTATATATCTTGAATAAAAGTGCCAAGAAACAAAGAAATTAAACTTGATTTAGATGGTAATATTGAAGTTTTTTTTATTTTTTTTCAGTAATGCCATGTTAAATATATGGAAACCTTCAATATATATAAAAGAATGATATACTAGGAATGGACTTCCAAGACTGAACTTTTGAGGACCTGTTGGAGAGATCAGCTAGTGAATATTAATGGTCAGTTACAACCCAAAGAAAGATCGATAGAAAATGATACTTTAGTCTCAAAAGTAAGTGTTCTATTTTCTAGTTACAGCTAGCATGAGGAAGTGCAAGCTCATGTAGAAGTGTAGAACTATTCTCTTTTTGGTTCCATCATAAAAAATTCAACCCTTTTTGTTGGTTGTGTGTTGTGTATGCCTCTTTATGTTTTACAGAGTGTTTAGTTTCTAAAAATTTTAAATTATTGAATTTGCTGAAAATAGCATTTCATTAAAAAAAATTTGTATTTTTTTTTTTTTTTACTTACTTCGGCTACTTTTCCAGTTAAGTAGTAAGCCCCTATGCATTATTAAACACACTAATAAAATAAGTACTGAAATATTTTTTGACGCTTAATTGTTTTATCCGACAGTACCACACTTTCCACAAATTTTTGTAATGGGATCCAATGATGTGCAATCACATGTGTAGTCCTTTAAGCAAGAACCATGATCATTAATATATAGTGGCACTCATTAACTAGCAAAATAAATTAATGCTTACTTACACACTTTGTTTTCCCCCACCACCAAAGATATATGATAGCATATAATGTCTCTCTCTATTATGGCGCCTCAAATTGATATACATAAAACATAATGAAACAACCCAGGTATGAAAATGAAAAATTTGCTGCATATAAAAGTCCTTTGAAGAAAGACTACTACAAGAACATTACTGCTAAATCTTGATATTCAGTTTCTAACTGGTTATGCTTTTAAGTGAACGGGGTTGAGTGTGTTAAGTTACCAACTACTCCAAAAGCTTAAGCTGTTAGAGAATGGGCCCAACAATGTATATCAAGCTTCAACACCCTCCCTCACGTGCAACCCCGACTTGTACGGGGAGAGCAAACAAACCAAACTCCATTATAGTGGAGACAAATAATAAAGTGCAAATATGCACAACAAATCGGGGATGGAGAGTCGAACCCAGGATCTCCCACAAACAAGGCTTTGATACCATGGTAAGTTACCAACTACTCCAAAAGCTTAAGCTGTTAGAGAATGGGCCCAACAATATATATCAAGCTTCAACAGAGTGAACATATCCAGTGAACATATTTTTTTAGCCTACTAGAACCCGCAAGTCAGTGGGGCAACCCACGGATTCTTTTAGGCAAAAAAAATATGTTTACTGGATACGTTCACTCAACTCTATTCACTTAAGAACCTGACCATTGGATTAATTGATAGCTTAACATGGTATCAGATAGATCTAGTGTTCAAGTCTGCGGTGCAGGTTTTGCACTCACCCGCTCACTTATGCACTTTGTAATGTCAAGCTTTTTGATCAACTCAGAACTTAACAATTACAACGGGCTGACTAGTGTGTGTCGGTGTGTGTATTGATGTGTATTTGTGCAAACATACCCACCAATATCTTTTGTCCTAATTCCTATCTAGCCTCTGAAAAAGAAACAAAACAAAAGTATATCACTAAGACTTTAGAGAGAAATTACGAAGAAAACAAAAAAAGTAAAAATTAAATCGATTACCTTTAGGACCAATCAAATATTTCACAGAAAAAAAAATGATAATAATAAAAAATTAATAATAAATCTGTATAGGCAATTTGGAATTACCGTCTAGTGGACAGTACAATGTGTCTATTCCATCTTTGGATTCTTCTCTTTGAATGGCAATGAAATGCCATAGCTTTCTAATCAAATTATGAACTTGTAGTGGCATTTTATGGTATGTGCTCGGAAGCCACTCCATGGCTAGATAATAGTGCACAAATTGTATTATTTAAATTCTGAGTCATGTCTTACTTTGTTATGGTGTTTTAAAATGGAAATGGATGGCCCATGCATTCAAGAAGAAGAAGAACCCCCAACAACATTTCAAACTCCCTTTATCATCAACCACTTTATTTTTTATCATTTGATGCAGTGATCCTGGGCAAATTCGTCATAAGTGTCACGGCCCAAAAGAGGGGGCAATGTTCGAGCCTGATATGAGCGTGACATAGAGAGTCTTTTTACTAATTTGGCTAAGCCATTATTCGATTTGTGGGTTTTTCAGTTCTCTGAATGCTAAATCGATCTTGTTAATATCTTCCTAAGCTTAATTTGTTTTCTTCAATATGTCACTATGCCACGCTGTGTTTGGTTTTAAAAAAAAAATTTGAATTTTTTTTTCCATATATGGTATACGTATCAATCTTGATATATAACTGTTGGAAAATATATCTGATTTAAACTCTAATTATATAACACATCAAATAAACTACAAATATGCTTGAATAAAGTATTATAGATAAAATATCAAAGTTTAGAAGTAGCCTGTGAGATTCATGGAAGGCACGCTAGTCACTGTCCTAAAGTCGTATGTGTCTCCCTTCGTGCAAGTTTTAGCTGTCGCACACCACTCCAAGATACAACCCAAGAATGCTCACAGTAGGTCTGATCCACTTAGCACGTTAGCGGCAGACAGGACCGTATCGGTTGCCCATAAAAATAAATATAAAAGAAAGTATAATAGAATAATATATTTCTGTAATGTATCTTGTATATATGTCTAATCTATTTTTTATATGTGAAATGGAGTGAACTCCTATAATTATAGAACTCAAGACAACCTTTCACAAAAGGTTGTGACCCTTAGGGAAAACCTTTTCAAATGGTTATGACCCTTGGAAAATACATTGTTTTTTTTTTTTAAAAAAAAATTAAAAATCCCAACAATCCCCACTTTTTAATAAAATAAAACATTATTAAAACTCTCTAAACCTCCAACATAAACTTTGCAAAATCATTGTATAGAATATGTTATTTAAAATAAGAAAATAGTTAGGCATCTTTATGCCAGACAATAGTAGGTGTCTTCCGGACTTGAACCTACACTTAATATTAATAATCTCATTCTGAAGGAATCATAGTGAACTAGGTCTTGAACTAGACCCTTTATGCCAAGCATATCACACATATGGTATTGATAACTCAAGCGCGGGTTAGTACTCACTACACCATTCAGCCTATTTTCTAACACAGAGGTTTTTGGTTTCCTAACGGTAATTTACCGTTACAAATTTGTAACGGAAATTTACCGTTAGAAATTTATAAATTTCGTTAGTAATTTTCATCTCTAGTTATTTTAGAATTTTCTAACAATAGCAAAATAAATACTAACAGTAAATTACCATTACAAAATTTTATATAAATTAATTATTTAAAATAAAAGATTAAAAGAAAAGGAAAAAGGAAAACTAAAAATAAGAGGGTTCTTGGGCGGCAATTTGGCAAACCCAAAACAAAAGGGGATCTGCGAGAACAAAAGGGGATCCGAGAGAGAGAGAGAGAGAGAGAGAGAGAGAGAGAGAGAGAGAGAAAAGGGGATCGGCTCCAGCTTATCCTCCTGCCGCCACCACTCCACCGTGGTCCTCCCGTCGGCGCCACCACTCCACCATCATCTTCCCGCCGCCACCACTCCGTCCTCGTCGTCTTCCTGCGGATCTGGTTAGTTTTCTCTCTCTCTCTCTCTCACACACACACACACACACACAAACACCAGATCTCTCTCTCTCTCTCTCTCTCTCTCTCACACACACACACACACACACAAGCCAGGATATCCTAAGGATTTATTCTTATTATGTATGTTTGGTACCTTCTGGGCTAATCCTTTGCTATTGGCCTCCATATATTCCTCACTCTCTCTCTCTCTCTCTCTCTCTCTCTCTCTCTCTCTCTCTTTCTCTCTCTGTCTATATATATATATATATATACACACACACTCACATTATTACATATGTGGTGACAATTATGATAAACTTTAAGGTTTGTTCCCCAGCTTGGAGTCTAAAGGCCTTTGAATCTCCTACATTATTATTTAATATGGTATAAGAAAATGTACCACACAAATGGGAACTTTATACAATGTACCCATGTCATGATCAACTCTAACAATTAGTTATTGTAGTCTAAATAGGACTTTACGGTTTTGCTTACATAATATACTTGTTAGGGTAATTACTTGTCACAAATCTAGGGTTCTTTAATGCATGGTCTGGCCTAATTAGTCCCATATATTTAAGATGGATTGAAATATTTTGCAGCAATCACGGCAAAATGGATGTCCAAACATGATCCATATAATATTTTTTAAGTTGTGTTTCATTTTCTCAAGTCATCATATATTATTCTGCAAAAAATTCTATCCAATCAACTATGTTCACAATCCTACTACCTGTTACAATGTTTTGCCTCTAGGTGTTTGTAAACACTTGCTGGAAGCTATTAAAATACTCTATATGGTGACAACCATTCTAGTTCTTAGCTTAGTTAATTTTACTTAATTTCTTAGATTAGTGGCAACTACTTCATTTCTTAGCTTAGTGATAACTTAGTCCTCCCTCTCCCTTTCTTCTTCTTCTTCTTCTTCTCCTCCTCCCTCTCTCTCTCTGGTTCTTAATCACAAATCCATGAGGCATCAAGTCTCCTCGTCCTCCGTGGCCTCTCAACTCCCTCTGCCGCCGTCGCTTGGTGTGAACCAAACTGTGTTCTTCTCCATCGCCGGCGCCACACTGGTCGACGATGTGCACGCTAAGGGATGTGGGGTTTTGTGAATTTTTTTTTCTTTTCTTCTCTAATACAAGATTAATATTAGTTTGTGTTCTTCAATATTTTTCCCAATTTCAGGGAAGGTATATTGTAATGGTCATATGTTGGTTTCTTGGACTAGGGTCGTTTGTCCATACTTTTCCATTTGGTGTTTTTTAGAATTGCATATGGTGTTTGGCCGAATCAATACTTAGTTCTGCTTCTTTATGTTTGTAGCTTTAGAAATTTTCTCTCTTTGTCAAGACTTTACGATTTAAGTTTCTTTTTTGGCCTAGAAATGGAGTTATGTGTATGCATGATGAGGCAAACCCACATTATATTGATCTAATTGACCAGACAACTTTGGGACACCAGTTCATCAACGATGAGTTTGGTTAGAAACCTAGAGTTGGTTGGCAGATTGATACTTTTGGATATTCTACTGTTCAAGCTTGCTTGCTTGGTGCTGAGGTAGGCCTAATGAATTCTGTTTCTCTCTAAAACCTGCTTCTTTTTTTCTACTTTCCTGTCCATCCATTTGTGGATATGTGGAATCTCTTTATATTAAAGTAAGGAAGTGCATGATAGAGTTAAAAAGTTGAGGCTGAGCATATATCAGTATATCACATGATGTGTATTACTTTTTCCCTGGTGTGGAACCTAAGGTTAGTTTCCATCTAAATCATTAGATGAAAAGAATTTTTGTGTTCTAAAATGAGATTAGACTAATGGTTTCCTTTTTGAATTTTTTTTTTGGAACCTAAGGTTAGTTTCCACAATCTATATCCACTATCTATGTTGACGTGAACTAAAAGCTCTGAATTTGTGGATGTGATGTTTTATTACTTTGTCATGTGTAATTTCCTATTTTTCTAGCTTCAATAGCTTATATCATGTTTTCCAAATTGAGAAGTTTATTGACATACTAATGCTTTAAATTAAGAAATGTGATCATTGGCATTAGCCGATTAGGTAATATCTTCCAAAAGTTTAGGAACCAGAGTTTTCTTGCCATTGTGTACACTAGATGGCCATGTTACATGCACTCTCTGATTTCCCTCAAACCCGTGTCAACAGGATATGGGTACAAGGTATGAGCTTGATGCTATATCCAAAGTGGACACTAGGATCCTCCACTATGTGGTCTTAAAGTCACGAGGAGAAGATCAAAATTGAGTATTTGAGAGCTAAAAAAGTTTCATGCCTTTATTTAAAGAGAGACATGATTTCATAAACCTTTAGATGAATTCTAATCACGAATCTTAGTTGAAAATAATAAAAAGATAACATTATAAAATTTGCTATATTTAAAAAGTATGCAATGTAGAAAAAATCTAATGTATAGTATTGCAGACGCATTTAGATACACCCAAACAAAATTGTAAATACTCAAGTGAGAAAATGCATTAGAGCCTAGAGGAACCCTTGCATTTGTCTATGTACTTTTCCGGGCTGAGAATTTGATTATATTACCCTATATGTTTCATGCTAGTATTGACAGTGGCAGATAGGGTGTGTCAGTTTCCATGTATTGAGTCATGACTCTGAGCATAAATGTGAGCTTGCCATTTGTGATATAATGCTATTAGTAGCACCGATGGATAAGGCAAATGTTTGAATGACATAAAGTTTGATTTTCAACCCCTAAAAGGTTCTTAATGGTTGGCTTTCTACACTCCTGCATGCCACCTATCAGGAGTGCTCAACCTTGTCTTGTGTGCCACCGTCAATGGAAATGAGGGTCTAGCAGTCTTCAGTTAAGGGCTTTGGCAGCAGCCCAGCGACTTCTGCATATCCTTACATTTGTCTTTGCTGCCAGACCTTCCTTTATAAAATTTATCCTGCTATTGTATTATTTCTCTCTGTTTATGGTCAAAAGTTCTGGGCAGCGGCATGCAAAGTTTGATAGGTTAGTTACAGTTTTCTAGTAGTAGCTGACCATTTCTTATTGTCTTCTGTTAATAGCCAGAGCATCAACAGCTCATAGTCGACACCGGTGCCTTGCCTCATCTTGTGAATCGATTAAAGAGGAACAAGGATAGTTCCGGCTCTCGGGCTGTCAATAGTGTTATTCGAAGAGCGGCTGATGCAATTACTAACCTTGCTCATGAGAATAGCAGCATTAAAACCCGTGTCAGGTTACTACTTTTTCATTGTGTTAACTTCAGTGCATATGTAACACCATCTTCTTTTGTTTTATCTGGATGTTCTTTTTCTTCCAGATTGGAAGGTGGGATTCCACCTCTGGTCGAGTTGCTTCAATTCCTTGATCCAAAGGTTCAAAGAGCAGCTGCTGGAGCACTGCGAACTCTGGCATTCAAAAATGACGAAAATAAAAATCAGGTCATTTGCTTTTGTGAAAAGATGTTGATATTTATTTTTATGTTTTTTGGGTGTATGTTTAATAGAACAGTTGAGCTGTAGTAAACTGATAAAACAATTATGACCTCGCAGATTGTAGAATGCAATGCTCTTCCAACTCTGATTTTAATGCTTCGGTCAGAGGATGCCGCTATACATTATGAAGCTGTAGGATCTTCTAGAAACGCACCTTATTCATGCCAACTAAACTTTTTATGTGTTCATGGTACTTTTTACTTCAGTTGGCGTTGCTCAATGGTTTACGCGGCTTGCAGGTTGGTGTAATTGGAAATCTGGTACATTCATCCCCAAATATTAAGAGGGAAGTTATCCTTGCTGGGGCTATGCAACCTGTTATTGGATTGCTAAGGTATTACTGATCATGGAAATTTATCATCCTTGTGTAACCACTAACCACATAGTCCAGCAGTGTCCGAATGTTACGGCATTGCCTATCACTAGCTGCTCTGAGAGCCAAAGAGAGGCAGCACTGTTACTTGGACAATTTGCAGCTACTGATTCAGATTGCAAGGTAGGTGAAGAAACAGATTTCTTAGATCTGTTTTACTTTTTAGTGATTGTTGGAACTTTTCCTATTTGCTACTATCATAGTGTACTAGCTTAATATGGAGGACAAACTTTTGGCTCTTTAAAAATTGGGAACAGAATGTACTGTTTTAACCTTTTCTTTATTATTCATTTAGTACCTAGTTTAAATCGAGTTGCATTATGATGATTTGTTTAAGATGAGTATTTTGCAGGCTGCTTCTTTAATTCCGTCCGTTCAACTTTCTTGAATTGTATTTTCCTTATTGCTTGCATTTCTGCTCTCTCTCTCTCTCTCTCTCTCTTGACAAGTGAAATTTTTGCAGGTGCATATTGTTCAGAGAGGTGCAGTCCAACCTTTAATTGAGATGCTTCAATCGCAAGATGTACAACTTAGAGAAATGTCAGCCTTTGCGCTTGGAAGGTTGGCTCAGGTTAGTGTTTCTTATTATTTATCTAATTATTAATTTTCAATAATCGTCGTTCTTTAAAGGTTATTTCATTTTTTATTATGTACTTTCAAAAAATTTGCGTGCATTGCACTTGTTTCGGACTAGTTAATATTATAAAATGGAATCATAGATGCCACTTGTGAACACGGTAGCTTTTCTCTCTTTTTTTTAAACAAAAGTTTTATAGTGTTCAATAGTTGCGGATCCCATTTTGTACATTTACTATTTAGTCCCTAAGTATTAATTATATGAATACTACTTATATTTGATAATTATTTAGATAGAATATAAACTCTATCATTTTTTTATCACAATTTTCTAATGTGCGTAGCACCGGTACATAGCTAGTTGATTCATAATTTTGATGACTAGTCCTTGGCTAACTACTGATTGTTTGTAGAGTGGCCTAATCTCTCTGGTCCTTGCTGGTTCTTATCAAATGATGACTGTAGTTCTCATTCTCTCCCCCTTTATTTTTTAATAAGTTGCACAGAATGATGAGCCTTGTTTAAAAGTTGTAATATTTTCAGTGTTTTAATCCTTATGGAGTGAATTGTTGGAGTTGTTATCTGTGCCTTGAAAAGAACTTCTGTTGTTCAGGACACGCACAATCAAGCTGGTATTGCTCATAGTGGTGGTTTAGTGCCATTGCTGAAGCTTCTTGATTCGAAAAATGGATCCTTGCAACATAATGCTGCATTTGCTCTTTATGGCCTTGCAGATAATGAGGTATACTCTCATTTGATGAATCTGCTAGGAACTTGAATCTGGTTGATGCCCTTGTTTTTCCAATTGAATTCCATTTAACTAATCATCTTTGCATTTTAAATCTTAGTAATCCCAAGTATTTGGTACGAGGCTTTGTTTAGTTGGGTTTACATTGTTACTCAAAAAATTAAAACTACAATTGTTTATCATAGATTCATAATCAAATTCGTGGTTGTTAGAATTGATTGATTTAGTAGTCGATTCGAGTTGCATGCAACCTGACACGATACACGATTCATTACTATGAACTTTGAAGTTTTCAGTTTTAAGTGGAATGCTTTCAACATTTTGAGCCTTGATATTGCATGAAACTTGTGTTAAATTGTTTTTTTCCCAAGCACTGTACATGTGGTTTTTTAATAGGTACACAGTTTAGAAATACATATTATTATTTATTTTCTGAAGAAAGTGAATCTTACGATTCACGATTCTTACTTTTGGCTAACCGATACACGATTTGACCACATTGGTAGGCTGGTAGCAATTTGGTTGGCATGTAGGGAGACTTCTTCACTGGCTTTTATTAATTTACTCTGTTTGGAACATTTTTGTTCCTGTGAAGGTCAAATTTCTTTGGGCTTTACCACTTTAGGATGGTTTCTCTGTAGTGCATGCATTTTAATATTTGATTGCAGTACATGCATTTGCATTTTTACCTTGAATTACGTGCAGTTTTTTTTTTAATTATTTTTATTTATATATAAAATGCTTAGCCTTTAGAATGTCCTTACTTCTTATGTTTTGTTATGCTGCAAGTGCAACCATTAAATGTCAAAGGGGACAGGTTCTCAGTCCGACTTGTCTGTTCACACTCAGACAAGCTTAAGATATGTAGTGGGACTGTTGTGTTGCATATTAGAGCATTTTACCAGTTAGAAATGTGAGTACCCATTTGTAAAGGTGCCAAAGTCTATATTCTTTTTGGCCACAAATTGAGACTGTTAATACTAATATAGATAGTGACAAAACATTACTGTTATTAAGTTGTTACATGTCAGAGATATATACATAATTCAGTGAGTATGAAATCCATAATGATATTAGGATTAGAATGCATTTTTGCTCACCCAAAAATTGCTCACTCAATGCTCACCCAACTCTTTTATTGGCCAATGCAGTGGGACTCAGGATTAAATGAGAATTAATTAATGGTGTAAAATCCTAGGTCCCATTGCATTAGCCAGCAATATTTGGGTGAGCAAAAATGCTCTCTTAGGATTATTAGTAAACTAGTACTTCAGAAAAATAGAGGGAAGCCTAAGTAGCAGTTACTATTTTTATATAGTGTCTGGATATTATGACATTTTAAAGCACATGTGAACCCAAATACACCACAGTAATGGTCCCCACTATACCCCCTGAACTTGCAAATTAAGCCCTTCTTTGTACATACCTGCAAATCAAAAGTTTTGAATGGATTAGGATTAGGGTTATATTAGCCAAAAACACACAATTGTTTTATTTTTATATTATTGCTTTGACTCCCAAATAATGTTATGTTTTCCAAATTTTGAATTCCAAATTAGTAATTTCCAAATGCTTTGTTAGTTGGACCACCAACACAAATCATTTGGGTACCAACCTGGGATTCGTAGTTGGGAATGTACAAAGTGACAAAACCTTTGACTAACAATTTGGGATCCAAAATTAGAGAAATAAAGCATTATTTTTTGTATTTGTCCTACAAATGAAAGCTGGTTATAGTATTAATTGTCATTTAATTTCATTTCTTTATTCACTACAGTGGGTTTTGTGAGAAATATATATTTGAATGAAATCCCAATGTTTTGGCTTTTATGTTTAACTGTGGCTTTTTTGTTTTGTGAGCTTGCTGATATTCGAGGAAGTGTTTGAGTCCGATGCTCGTTTGTGGGATCCTCAAGAGGGACAAGATACATTGGCAGACTTTGTTCAAGGGGGATTTGTGATTTGGCTTGAGTGTTGATTAAAGATTGGTTGACTATGTTTGTCTTATTTTCTCTGACTTCAAATTTCAGATATGGTTTATTTGTCAGTTGGTTTAGTTTAGTTTTGGATGGATTTACTTTTTCAATTTCAGACATGGTTTGTTAGTTTTGGTTTGGATTTAGAAACAATTTGTATTTAAGGATAATTATGCTTATTTTAGATTATATTTTTTACATTTAATACAGATTGAGCTTGTATTTATTATGGTTTGGATTTGAGCTTATTATATATGTTTATAGTAAATGTGATGTGGCTGTGATGGAAATTAGGTGCAAATAAAATTTGGGCACATATTTTAGTATTTATGTTTTTCATATTTAAAATAATTACTAACGGATAGTTTCCGTTAGTATTCTTACACATGTGTTAGAAAACAAACCGTTAGTAATAAAATTACTAACTATTTATATCCGTTAGTAATTGTCTCGAAAGTATTGGAAACTGTCATATTACATACCGTTACTAATGAAATTACTAACGGTAATTTACCGTTAGTATTTTTGTATATAAAAGTGTTAGAAATTAAATCGTTAGAATAAATATTACTAACGGAATATTTCCGTTAGGAATAATAAATTACTAACGGTAAATTACCGTTAGTAAACATATTACTAACAGTAATTTACCGTTAGTAAAAATAATTTTCCTAACGAAAAATTACCGTTAGAAATTCCGTTGGAATTATTAGCCACACTCTATTTCTAACGGTAAATTACCGTTAGGAATAATTTTACTAACGGTAAATTACCGTTAGTAATGTGCCCTTTTGGTGTAGTGACTATTAATGGCCATGTGCAGGGGCGGATGTATTAAGGTACAAGGGGGGGCTCAAGCCCCCCCTAGGTTTTGAAAAAATTGTATACTTGTACTAAAAAAAAAAATTTTTTACAATTAGCCCCCCTGAAAAATACAATTAGCCCCCCCTAATATTATAAAATTATCATACTAAGCCCCCTTTCTCTTATTTTTTTGTGCTAATTATAAAATCCCTCCTCCCTCCTATGTTTTTGGGTTAATCTTTTTAGCATTAATTTATATCATCTACACAAAATATACACAAAATACGTATAAATAGGTCCAAAAAAAATTTTTTCGGGGGCGCTGCCCCCGAACCCCCGAACAAACCTCTATTAAGCCCCCCCTATGTTAATTGTCTAGATCCGCCCCTGGCCATGTGCTAGATGTTGATTATTATGAGAGTTTTAGAGAATAGCCATATTCTCACGGTTGCAGCCTCACGACGACTCTCACTTAGGTGAACCCTCAAAGTGTACATGTGACTAGTATCCTATAGAAGAATGTGTACCTCAGGCTCATTCAGGTATAAAACCTTCCTTAACGTCACAAAACATCAGCACTATGCCATGGGGACGAGTAGGCGGAGAACTCTATTAGTGAGTTTCTCCCTATTTAGGTGTTGGAATATGAGTCACGTAGTATGGATTGTTTCTACCACATTAAACCTTCTTCATGGGATCTCCAATCATAAAGGTTGGGTTACCTCCCTACGTGACTCCCTTTGGTCTTAAACTCATCTCCCTCAACAAATTTAGGACTACATTCCTAGACAGATTTTTTTGGTCAAAAATGTTGTATCCCTTATAGGGAAGATTTTATAAAGGCTCTCAGCCATAAAAATTTGTTGAGGCTCTCAGTCATTTCCATAGGTGCACTATCAACAGAAGCAACTCTCTCCCACAATTTCTTGAGTACTCTAAAATTAGTCCTACAAAACAAATCCATAGACTGAAGCGAAAAATTGTTAGAATTGCTAGAAGCTTGTAACGACTCTCTGTCATTCATTTCTTGTGTCAATTTGACCTACTATCAGTTGATGATCTTAAAAATGGAATAAAATAATAAAGCATTTGATAAACTCATTATATAAGTGTCACCGCAGTTTACACATATATGAAAATTGATTCCAACAAATATCAAATTATTTCCTCATAAGATAAAGTATACCTGTGTTGAATATCTATTGCACTTCACTTAAATAAGAATTGTATAGATATTCATTATGACATGCAATTACTATGCAAGTACTTGTCTCAATAGCATAGAACCATTTTTTTTTTTTTATAATGGAGTTCAGAGGTTAGAACTATAAATTCTGTAATGAAAATTGCACTTTCTAACACCAAAAAATAAAGGCAGTACCGTAAATTTCAAACCAATGATCGAGTAAAGTAATAAACTCTTAAAATTAGAGTGAAACTGTGAAACTATACTATAATTTACAAAGAGATTAGAGGTGATCTGTGTAATTTCGAAAAGTTGCTTCGAACAGCCACATCTTCGTGCAACAAGGGTCTTACCAATTTAAAAATTCCATTAATGCAAATGCTGAAACTTTTCTTTTTTTTTTTTTTTTAACAGCAAAAATTTTCATTAGAAAAGACCTCCAAGGCCTAGTAAGATACAACACCCAAAAGAGATCTCCAAACGGAGCCTAAGGACATCCTGAATCAGAGCACAAAAATCAGCCCAAAAAAAGATAACCAACCCCACAACTTCCCCATAAAATGGGGAACTCACTCAAGAAACAAGGACACAGCCACAAAATTCTGCAACTGCTGAAACTTAATTTCAAACATGTTTGAATGTTTCACTACTTTGTGTTAATTCTGTTCAAATACAAACCCACATAGTATTTGGAAACTAATAAAACCAGAAAATTTGATCCAATAGACTCCAAATCAAGGACTAACTTAATATTAATTGGTTACAAAAGTTACACGAGTGAATTACATACATGATCATGAATTACTCCAAATCAAAGCAGCATAGTTATACTGGGTAGGACCCCAGAATTGGTAGTAACTAGGTTTACAAGACTTAACAACAAAACTATTGGCATGCATGCAATGTGAATTACGTACATACGTACAGATATACGAATAGGGTAAAGGTGTAAACAATGTACACACACAGATTATTTTTACGAACTATGCTTTTTTTTTTTTTTTTTTTTTGCCCCTTTCTAGCGTTCTTCAATATTTTCGGGAATCTTCAAATGAACCGTTGTCTTTACGAACCTTTTATTTTTTATTTTTTAAAAGCCAATTTCATTAATAGAAATTAAGGAGTTAAGAGCCCACCATTTTACATTACATCCACCCTATACCCAAACATCCCCATTGACCCCTAAACTTAACCCAAGTTCCCCAAATGAAAGGCCTCGTCCTTGTAAGAGTTTCATTTGCAGAACCAGGGACTAACACCCCCAAAATAAACAGCCCCAAAGATCGGGATAAACTTGAAACCAATCTGACAATCAACAAGTGTTCTTTCCATTTATCAACTAAAGACCACTAAGAGCCGAGTGTCTTTACGAACTTACAGTTGCAAGTTCAAACTTCCAGAAAGTGACGATTTGAACCTTATGTATTATAGTTACCCACTAACCGTTGCGTAGCCAAATGAGTGTGTGTGCAGAGCACCATGATTTCTATTTTGAAGTATTACATACATATAATAAATGATAAATCTATATACGCATATATATATATATATGTATATATACACACATACACACAAGAGCAGAAATTAGAGAATACTTATAGTGTTTTCAAAAGCACATACAAATAAAAGAACCAATATCAGTTTTAAAATATGAATGGTGACTGCGCCTATAGTAATTAACAGATTTTTCACAATGTTACAAGGATTCCATGTTTCTCAAAACATGGAAGATAGAATAAATGTTAATAACCATTTGCAAAATCAGTTATAATTCAAAAGGTGTCTTAGCAAAGTTTGATTTTACTCAACAAGAACATAATATGCAATTTAATATATATGTATAAAGGTTACTCTAAGCCCCAAAGGTAGAAGAAAAGTTAAAAAAGAATCACTGTATATCAGTTTGTTATCCACACGTGTCCGATTCCTTTTACAAATTTGTTTTTCCCTTCTTTTTTTTTTTCCCTTCTCTACACAAATGCCTTTCCTCTCTCTACTAATCCAAATACTTCCCAACCGGATTTGAGTAATTTTTTTTTTTTTTTTTTGAACAACAGATTATGTTGATTAAAGGATGCCAAAAGGCATCGGAAAAACAACTTAGAAGCAAAAAACATTTGCACCAGTAACATCCCCACAACTATACAATTAAGCCTCACATAGGACAGGATAACAGAATGAAAACCCCCCAAAAAAGAAACCCAATTGATACCGAGACTCAGTTCACAAAAAAAAGAAAGCCCACTCCATTTGAACAAAGGCCATATCTTCCCAAACTCAATGAAAAGAGTACTAAAAACTAGGAACATACTGAATCTGCAGCAGCCAAAAAAACCAGCAAAAACCCAAAGTAGGACCCTACAAAAAAAAAAAAAAAAAACCGCAGCAAGTCATGGCAGCTTCCAAAAGAGGCTTCAAACCCGAACCACACAAACCGAGGGTAAGCCAACCACGTGAGCACCACCATAATGAAACTAAGGCTTAAAACAAAAACCAATAAATCTATATTCAGCAGCACCACCACCCGGCCAGTGTAATCATGGAGATTCAGCCGAGAAACAAACCCAGGAAACCTTGGCAATTGTGAGAGTAACTGCCTCACCAAACCTTCCAATGACCTCCAATGAAGAATATGTACAAACCTTGATTGATCACACCATGCAAAGAGGGACAGAATCCCAAAAAAGATGCCCCAAAAAAGTAGAAAACCAGTCACTGCTAATTTAGTAACTAGCCTAAAAAATCTGCTGAGCCCCATCTTGACAGTCCACCATAATGTATCAAACAAGCACAGTAAAATCCTTAATTTCCATGGTAGAAATTTAAACTTTGAACAAGCCCTCGCCACCCACAAAACAACACAACTCCATACACTATCAAATAACCCAGCATCAAGATACACGCCCCCAACAAAAGCAGTTAAATACATAACAAAACCAACCAAAGCTCAAAAAGGTGGAAGTGTTGGTTACAACCTATGTAGAGTTATATCCCACATAGAAGAAATTAACAAAAGTGAACTGGGAAGAGGATCCAATGTTGATTAAGTTCCTGCAGAAAAGGATCAAGAAGAGAGCCCCTTTCCGAGGTCCACGAACGGTGTATTAGGTCCAGGCTGACCAAGGACGTGTTCTGTGAACTCTTGACTTGGCTAGCGAGTCAGCAAAGCAGTTTGCACTTCTCCGAAGATGTACAAGTTTCGAGTTTAATCAGCGCATTACGAAGTGAATTCGTCATGGAGTTAAGGCTCCAAGGCACCAAATCCAGATTTTTAACCCAAGAGATGGCAATCTTGGAATCACTTTCGAAGATGAGGCCTCCATAGCCATTATTTGAGGATAGGAATGCAAAGCTCATTTGGACAGCTTCATGGATTGCCAAAAATTTAGTTACGTTCAAGTCAGCTATACCAACACTTTTCGAGAATAAGGCTAAGACCAGGCCATTGGAGTCTCTCAAAACTCCACCTATCCCTGCAGGCCCAGGTTTGCCGAGTGAGGATCCATCTGTGTTGAATTTGAGGAGACTAGAAGTTGGGGGGGACCATTCTTATGGGGGGAGAGACTTACAGGTTTATGGACATGAGAAGCATCGACAAAATTTTGTAAAAAGTTATAACACCCTCATTCGTGTTATTGCATTTGTATCATATTGTCATGCATGATAATGTGATGTGGCGTGTCCTATGACACATGGTTGAGTGAGTTTTGACTCACGAGTTGATTTGGGTGTCTGTATTAGAGAACCCTCTGAGACTGTGGTGATTTAGAATTTTGTTGTTGTGACATCTCTCCGAGTGTGAGACGGTCACTGTGGAACACTTTAAATGTTTATCTGAAAATAAATGTTTACCTGTGTATTTCAATATCTGTATTATTTTCTGTTTTAGAATTTATTTCTGTTGTTAGATTTAGTATCCTGGTGAGGACGGATGAACACGCTATTAATTTGGTAGGCTAATTAGCAACTTCGGAAACGTCATATAGAAATTCGCGTTTTAGCAACCAAACGAAACTTAGTCGAAAACTTTTATAATTTTGAGGTTTCACTCGTAAAGCTATGAATAAGCTGTATAGAAAGTTTCAGAGACTGATTAGGAGTTTGGAAAACTCGTGGGGAGGTAAACGTAATTCCCCGAGAATGTTGCCTATATATAGATAGAGATGAGTTGAGATATTTCACAACTCTTAACCTAAAACTCAAGAAGGAGGCCAAAAGGGGGCTAGAGGGAGATTTGATTGCTTAGAGCTTTGCGACGCCAAACGACGACCTTTCGTCAGCCTGGTTTCTCCCAGATTTCATATTTGAGTTCCTCGAGGTAAGAGCTTCGATTTGATACCTATTAGGGCCTGTTTGGCTAAGTTTTTCGAAAAGTTATTTTCTAGAATTTTTCATAAAAGTTGGTAAATGGAATTCTGATCCATAGGAATTGTACTAGACGGACTTCTGCACGTTCTTTGTGCACGGGTTTTCTTTGGATCGTATTATAAGCGCGTAAATCGGAGGTGAGTGATTCAACTATGTTTTGGAATGATTTCTTGGCATGTATTCATGTTATGTTTGAATAGCATGTATAAATTCTTAGAGATATATTGTGTAGTTCATATTGGGCATTTATATTGATAAGTAGGCTCAATAGCACGGTGATATGTTTAATTACCGCGAGCATGGTGATATGTATTTGAGCATGTTAAGTTGCTTATTTGGGTCAGAAGGAGCACGTGGTCACCGTGCCATTTTGTGGAGCCGATAGAGTGGCATTAAGGTCGCACGATTGTTTGTAGAATCGTGGGTCTTACCCTTTCGCGTGGACTTATTGGCGAGGAGTCGCGGATTGGGAATATGGACGGGCACGTGAGTCTCCGGCGACTAGTATGAATTGTAGAGATGTGAATGCAGACATGTTTATCATTCATGTACATATGTTGATTTATTCACTAAGCATTAGCTTAAACAAATCGAAATATGTGTGGTTATTCAAATAACCATTTCAGGTGTAAATGCTGGCGAGGAATCGCAGAAGTGAGTACGTGGGTTGGGAGTTCGCTTGAGAGGCAACTTGTAATGTAAATCCTGTAGTTTTGGGATAATAGGAATGTTGTAATAAGAATTCTTATGGTTTTAGTTATGTTTAACTTGGTATGATAGAATGGATCTTGAACGTTGTATTAGACTATAACATGTTGTAATTTTGTTTAGAAATGCTTTAATATAGCTAGAATTACTTGGGACTGAGTTTGAATTGAGTGGTTGATCATTAGTGATAGTTAGAGGAAGCTTTAAAACTTGTTTTCTGCAGATTGGGCTGCTGCCAGGGGAGCAGTCGACTGAGCAGTCGACTGAACCCCCGGGCCTGTTAGCTACTGCTTTATTTTTTAGCAGAAGCAGTCGACTGGACCCCAGGGCAGTCGACTGGACCCCTCAGCAGTCGACTGGACCTCTAGTTTCAGTCGACTGAAATTTGTTGTTAAAATCCCTGCCCGCCTCCGTCGACTGAGCAGTCGATTGCGCAGTCGACTGAGCAGTCGACTGAACCTCTGGTTTTAAAATGTGTTTTGTTTTCCGCTGCGTGTGTTCTTCAAACCTAATTTTGGGAACGTTAATGAATTGGTTTAGCCTCGGTGGCGTGCCACGGGCTCCGGTTCCGCTATTGTGGGACCGGGCTGTGACATTTAGTGGTATCAGAGCATAAGTTTAGAGCCTTGGGAACGAGTGACGTTATATATGCTGAGTGACGTCGAGTGGAGTGTGTAATTGTAAAGATAATGGTTATCATTGTATAAATGCTTCATGCATTAGCATTTGTTGATTGTGATGAACTGTGCACATATATCTATATTGTGGCATAGCATGCATGGTCATTATGCATTGAACTCAACAGGAGAAATATTTGAAACGTTATGGCTGATCCACCAAGAGAATTGTCACCGCATTCGCGGATGGACCAAATAGTGAATATGGTGGGAAATTTCATACAAGCGGTAAGTGAAAGAGAACAGATGAACGTTCAGCCTCCACAAGTGGAAATTCGTTATGTCAATGCACCATCGACACCACGACCTCAACACACAATCGTGGAACAGTTTCATAAGCGAAAACCAACATTGTATCATGGGCAAGTTGACATAGATTTGGCCGATCATTGGATGATGGACATGGAAAGACATTTCCGTCAGGTAATATGTACCGATGAGGAGAAAATTTTATGTGCATCCGATACGTTGATGGGTGAAGCATTAGATTGGTGGAACAACGTACTTGAACAAGGGAAGCCAACCACGTGGGAAGCATTTAAAGAAGAATTCAACAAACGCTTCTTTCCATAATCTGCTTATACTCAGAAACGTCAAGAGTTTGCGAAGTTGGTTCAGGGAGATATGACCGTAGGTGAGTATGTTTCTCGTTTTAATGCCTTGTTACGATTTGGGAAAACTACCGTTCCGACTGATAGGGATAAAGCTCGTAAGTTTGAGGAAGGGCTTAGAGAGAATATCTGTGGCCGTGTGGACATGTGTGGATATCGCAGGGTTTTTCTTTCTTTTACCCACTGTTTTTCAAAATCAATTTCTAAAACATTTTTTTTCAAATTCAAAGAGTCGCCACTTAATTTTTAAAAGGAAAATTAAGAAACCATTTTAAAGCAAACTGATCTTTTGCGAAACCAAAGATAAACTGGGTCCGGGGATTATGGAATGAAAGGGGAAGGAGCCCGGCGGACTAAAACACCCCCTTTCATCCTATCTCACGATAGGCCTCTACTCAACATCCTTTTTAATCAAATTACTAATCTAAGCATGCCCTCAATTAATACATATATACATATACATCACACAAGCATGTTGGAAATGGTGTAAAATTGCTAATGACAAAATATCATTCATAAGCCATATAAGTCAAGTAGCAAGCGACATGATATGCAATAGAGAACTAGAAAACATACCCGGGATCCGGCCGCGAATATTAAACGTGCAATGCATACATGCAAAAATAAACCTAAGAAAGGTCTCTAACACATATATACACATAAGGCAAAACCTAAGCTAAGGTGTTGCACATGGGGTCGAAAAAAATCAATTAAAATCAATAAAATAGATTAAACTAGAGAAGGGTTGAGAAATTGTACCTCAAAGCGCTACAAAACAAAGGTTAGTACACATGCCTTAGACAAGATATAATATCAAAAGGGAATTAATCATAGGTCATGTTCAATTAAATTCAACCAAGTCCAACTTCATCCAAGAACTAGTTCTAACTATAAGCATCAATGTACATGAATGAATGAATGATTATGAACAAGGATGAGACATGAATTTATTTACTAATTTGGATCCCTAAGCCTCTGGGTTTAATCTAAATTATCATTGTTCAAAACATGGTTTGAGTCCCAAGACATTAAGAGACCATTTGAGTTGAAATAAATAAGATTAGACAAAAACAGTAGCAGTTTTTTGTGATTTACAGAGAGCAGACCCGACGTTCCAAAATGGAAATAAAATACTTTCAACGGTTGGATCTTACTGATTTTTGGATATGTTATGCCTCTGTGAGTCTAGTTTCTAACCCAAAAAGAAAATCGAAGTTTCAACGGTTAGATCTCCGGGAATACTGAAAATACTAGACCTCACTCAGGATTCTGCAACTCTCTGTCCAGAGATCTTGTATGATTTTCTAAAAATAGTAAAAAAATGAGAAACACTTAGATCTTTTTAGGGTACCTTCCTAACACATTAAGGTACTTATAAAAAATTATTTGAGATCCCGAAAACTTTATTAGGGTTCTGATTTATTAATTTCAAAACAGACTTATTATTCTGAAAGTATTCTAGAACTCTGGACAGATTGTAATTAGCTCACAAAAACCATGATCAAACCCTTCTAATCACAAGATCTTGCTAAAACAAAAATCACAATGGTAAAACAATGAGTTATGAACATTTTCCCGTTGGTTTCATTCGATTCCAACGGTCGGATTTCAAACTAAAAATCCTTGATCAAAAACAGTTTATGAACCCACTGTTTCATTTTGCTAGTTCAAGTTTATTGATTGGCCTCAACTATTAGAACATGAAGTTGGGGCTCAAACCAAACTACTTCTTCTACCATTTGATGGTCATTGAAGACTATGAGGCATATTGCACTTATGGATCTTGATGAAGTATTGAAATGAACTTCACAAAATCCTCAAATAAAGAACTCAAACCTATGGACCCAAGTTTGAATTCAACTTATCACTCCTACCATTTGATGGTCATTGGAGTTAGAAACATACATGCTCATAGGTAGGTTTTAGATGAAGTATGAAAGACTTCTCAAAACCTAAGGGAAAGATTAGTCTAAGCCATGGGAGTAGACTTGAACTAACACATTTTCTCCTACCATTTGATGGTCATTGGAGACTAAATGAAGTTAAAAAATCTACTAAAACCTCATTGGAATATAGTAAGGATTCCATAAGATTTCTTAATGAAGAGGTTCAAGTCATGGATTAAGACTTGAATCTCAACAATTATGTGTAGATTATGACTATGATTTCATTTTAATCTCCATATGGATCATAAGATCATAGGAAACTAAGGAATCAAAAACTCAAAGAGGCTCACTAGGATATGTAAAATCTCATAAGCCTTACAAGAAATGGTAGAAATAAGAAATCAAAGTTTGTTTAGAGAAACTAAGAACACAAACTCTTCAAAATTGAATTTATTTTAAACCTAAGGCATCAATTAGATCCAAATCAATGAAATATTATGAGATTCAATCACAAGTTCTAAGTGGTGTGTGATGAAATGAGGTAAGAAGAGAGGTTTTGAAAATGTGTAAAGTTCCTAGAACTATGAACTTGTGATTGAATGGCCTAATTCTATCAAGTGATTGAGAGGTTACCTCTAAAACCTCAAGGAATTCTTCAACTTCTTTGTAAAGCTCTTCCAAGATCTTCAAGTTCTTCTTAAAATTCTTCAAGTTCTTCAAGAAAACTTCTCTTTTCTTCTCAATTCTCTCTATATGATTCTTGTATTTCTCTCTAATTTCAAGTATATGTGTGTGTGTGTTGATTCAAGTATTCAAGTATATCCAAAAATGAATATGAAAGTTTGTTTATATAGACCATTAATTCAAGGATAAATGGGTAAATTCGGGGTGGAGACCCATGTGCAAAGATTTCTTCTAGAACATGTGAGAAAAGCAGTCTGTTACAGCCAGCGGCAAACGACGGCATCCGGCGGCACTCGCTGAGTGCCGGGCGGCACTCGCTGAGTGCCAGGAGGCACTCAGTGAGTGCCGCCGGGTTTTCCGGGTGCCGGGGCTAACTGAATTTTGCCCTACTTTTAATTTTCAAAAGATATGTTGGTGTAAACCAAAATTTTTTTATTCCATGTATATATATATTTGCATTAAGATCCCCCATGTGCATGGTATCAACCATGTGCATGGTATATATCTAAATATACTACTCTCTTTTTGTATTTTCTTCTTTTCCAAGATTTTTTTATTTTATCCTCTTAAAAACTGGTTCCCAGACTGGGTTTCTCACACGTTCTTCATTGTTCGGGTTTCTCCCGAATACCCGAACTCTCTCTCCTCTTTCTCCTTTTTATATTTTCTGTTTTTAATTTTGAAATTTGTCTTTGAAGAATCAATTGAAGATTTTGAATTTTCTGGAAAATCTTCGAATGTAACCGGCCATTGTCATCATCGGTCTTTTGAGAGGTAACCAATCCCTAGATTTGACGTTTGGTCAAAATTGGGGTGTCTACAGTTTGCCCCTCTTTGACAAAGCTTGTGAAGCAACGCGTATTACAAGTGAATGTCAAAGCCTGTGTGAAAGACAAGCCTTTGACCAAACAGTCGAATCTAGGTATAAACAAAAAGTGCGTTGCAAAAATCGGGTGTGCAAATAGCCAAATGCTGGTCGTGCTCAAAGATGAGCTGCCTACGTATCCCATCGGGAATCAGACCAAGACGTAGTTCGAGCAAGGGACAACAAAACACAAACGCAGGTAGTCACACAGATGAACGCACCTATCCTATCATGATGCACGTGCTCAATCAAATTTATACTCTATGCTTTCAGGTTCAATGACTTAGGACAATGCTACTCCTTAGAGTTAGCAAAACGTACCTCTGTCTTGAAATCCTTCTATACTGATGACGTCCTGTCCTAGGAAAGTCATGACTATCATTTTTTTATGTGAATGCTGACCGACTGAGATGCGCTTCGCGTCTTATACTCGGGTGCCGAGTCGGGAAGTATGTTGAAAGACTGAGATGCGCTTCGCGTCTTATACTCCGGTGTCTCGAGGATCATTTGATTGGCTGAGATGCGCTTTGCGTCTTAGACTCCGGTGCCGAATCAGGAAATGTGCTGAAAGACTGAGATGCGCTTCGCGCCTTATACTCTGGTGTTTTCCAAGAAATGAGATGTTTTGCAGAAAAGTCAGAATCGCTCCAGATTCAATGACCCCGAATAGCAGAAAAGTCAGAATCGCTCCAGATTCAATGACCCCAAAAAGAAGAAAAGTCAGAATCGCTCCAGATTCAATGACCCCAAAAAGCAGAAAAGTCAGAATCGCTCTAGATTCAATGACCCCAAATAGCAGAAAAGTCAGAATCGCTCCAGATTCAATGACCCCAAATAGCAGAAAAGTCAGAATCGCTCCAGATTCAATGACCCCAAAATAGCAGAAAAGTCAGAATCGCTCCAGATTCAATGACCCCAAAATAGCAGAAAAGTCAGAATCGCTCCAGATTCAATGACCCCAAAATAGCAGAAAAGTCAGAATCGCTCCAGATTCAATGACCCCAAATAGCAGAAAAGTCAGAATCGCTCCAGATTCAATGACCCCAAATAGCAGAAAAGTCAGAATCGCTCCAGATTCAATGACCCCAAAATAGCAGAAAAGTCAGAATCGCTCTAGATTCAATGACCCCAAAATAGCAGAAAAGTCATAATCGCTCCAGATTCAATGACCCCAAAGATCGCAGAAAAGTCAGAATCGCTCCAGATTCAATGACCCCAATGATCGCAGAAAAGTCAGAATCGCTCCAGATTCAATGACCCCAGATAGCAGAAAAGTCAGAATCGCTCCAGATTCAATGACCCCAAAAAGCAGAAAAGTCAGAATCGCTCCAGATTCAATGACCCCAAAGATCGCAGAAAAGTCAGAATCGCTCCAGATTCAATGACCCCAAATTCGCTTGGTATTGCAAGGGTAATTTTTATTTTTCTCCTCCTTTTTTAAAACAGTCACGCGAACTTAAACAATTCATTTTCTATCGGGAGTTACGCAGACTCGAAAAATTCATTTCTACTTTTCAAAGATTGGGAGTCGCACGGACTCGAAAATTCATTTCTACTTTTCAAAGATTGGGAGTCGCGCGGACTCGAAAATTCATTTCTACTTTTCAAAGATCATAAATTCATTTTCTAAAAATTCATTTCATTTTTCGAAGACCTGGAGTCACGCAGATTTGACAACTTGTTTTCAGCATTTCTAAATTTGGTTTTATCCCTTCCCTTTCTGTTTTGATCAATAACCCCAGGCTGCAGTAGATGACTTATGCCAAGATCGAAGATTTGATCGGTGACTTCAAAGGCTGCGATAGACGACTTATACCAAGATCGAGGATTTGATCGGTAACTCATAGGATGCGATAGACGACTTATACCAAGACCGAGAATTTGATTGGTGACTCATAGGATGCGATAGACGACTTATACCAAGACCGAGAATTTGATTGGTGACTCATAGGATGCGATAGACGACTTATACCAAGACCGAGAATTTGATTGATGACTCATAGGATGCGATAGACGACTTATACCAAGACCGAGGATTTGATCGGTAACTCATAGGATGCGATAGACGACTTATACCAAGACCGAGGATTTGATCGGTAACTCATAGGATGCGATAGACGACTTATACCAAGACCGAGGATTTGATTGGTGACTCATAGGATGCGATAGACGACTTATACCAAGACCGAGAATTTGATTGGTGACTCATAGGATGCGATAGACAACTTATACCAAGACTGAGGATTTGATCGGTAACTCATAGGATGCGATAGACGACTTATACCAAGACCGAGGATTTGATCGGTAACTCATAGGATGCGATAGACGACTTATACCAAGACCGAGGATTTGATCGGTAACTCATAGGATGCGATAGACGACTTATACCAAGACCGAGGATTTGATCGGTAACGGTACAGCCTCAAAAGATTTGCTTTGGGGCTATTCTAGCTCAAGATACGTTTCATGTGCTTCTTATTCTAGATTCATCATTTTCTTTTCTTGACAGATTGTTTGCTATGGACAGCAGTTTCAGGTGATTCGGGCAAGAAGAGGAAGAAGCATGAGCCATTTCTCCACAACAATCCCACTTTTCTGCTCACGGATTCCCCTTTTAACTATGGACCAGTTCAAAAGGCTTTCTGTTACATCTGATGATCTGCTTGTACGGCTTGGAGCCTGATCTGCTGAGGGTATTCACTTGATTTTGTTCTCTCTGAAGATGTTACTCGCCCTTTCCTTGGCGGGGCAGAATCTGACTCCCTGACCTCCCTGCTATTACCCTTCTTTTGGAATCTTCAATTCTTGTTGATCCCTCTGCGGAATATATCTTTTGGATTTCAAGAAGGTAGACTCAAACTGGGTTGAGATACACACATTTTCAGATTTGTGACCAATTCTGCTTTCTTTTCTTTGCGCTTCTTTGATCGACTTTTAGAAAAGGTTGTAATCCCATAATATTCTTTCATTGTATCTTCCTTTACGATTGACTTTTTGATAATGAAAATTCTTCTTTTCATGTTTCTTTCCATCTTAAATCAATTTTAGATTTATGCATGAAAACTTCAACTTTTTACTTCAAGAATTCTTAGGATGCCTAAGCTTAGTCCTTGAAAACCAGAAAACACAGAGATATTTTATTTGGCAAACGACAGTTTGCCCCTAGTTTGACAGGGGCTTGGAAATGCTGGGCAAACGAAGTTTGCCCCTGGTTTGGGGGAGGTGACGCGGCCTCTGGGCAAGTGAATGTGATTTCATGAATTGGTTGGGTTTCTTCTTTGGACCGAGGGCCTTGGAAGACCCGCCTACTTATCCCCGAATGGGCATCAGGTCCTATAGTAGTTCGGTCGAGGCCTGAAAGAAGTGTAATGATTGACTCTGTATGCGATTGTGACCGAACCTTGCAGGCTGCCTACGTATCCCCGAATGGGAATCAGGTCAAAACGTAGTTCATCTATTCTGGAGGTCTTGAAAGAAAAAGGCTTCAAGAATTGGTGGACTTTTCGAGCCATGTTTTCATTTAGGTTCAATGGGTGCCCTTTCTGGGCAGATTTTCCGAAACATATTCCTTATGGCAGCTTTCGAACAAGATGATGAACTACTTCTCCTTCTTATGCATTTTTTTTTTCTTTTCCTCTTTTTTTTTTTTTTCTTTTCTTTTCTTCTTTCCCCTTTTTTTTTGTTTTGTGGCGGTTGATTCTTTTCACCTTATCACTAGCCAGTCAATCTTTACAACTCTCATTATACATCATGTTTTACTCATACTCTATCATACTCACATAGTAATATCAGCCCTCCAAATTACTCTTTATCTTTCTCAAAGATATTTCTGCATTGTCTACTTATCACTTATCCATTGAGTCTCTCACAAAAAATTTAATTGATACTTCCAAATCTTTCTTTTCATTTCCAATTTCTTTTCTTAGGATAATTCATGTACTTTGAAGTACTCAAGAATTTATTCATTCTCTACTTTTTTTCTTTTTTTTTTTCTTTTTTTTTTTCACTATCTCTTATTCTCTTCATGATTTTGACTGGCTAGGATTTGGATTTTGAAATCAACACGCATCTTATTTTGCTCTAACTTTTGCCTAGGCGCCCTTTCGGGTTTTCATCCTAGCGAGCTCTCTTTTTTTTTTTTTTTTCTTTTCTTTCTTTCTTCTTTTTTTTTTTAAGAAGAAGAAGTTCATTTAAGATATCTAGCTACCATTAAGGAACAAGTTCATGGCTTTTGGACTATGAGCTCACCTTTTAGCTTTGGTATAAAGGGGTGATGTGGGATAATTTCTGAATTCATTCTGGCACATCATCATAGGACCATGCAAGGCATCCTTGTATTCTTTTAGCAACGAGATCAATTTTATGCTTTTATCTTTATTGAGTGAAATATGGAAAGAATCACTTTGAGAATCTTCTTCATTTTCTAGTCAAATGCCAAGGTTTCCTCAATGATTTTGCATGCCGGTTCATTTGCTCCTCCTTCTTTTCTTTTTTTTTTCTTTTCTTTTTTACAGTTATTATAACCATTAAGCGCAATCAAGTAAGCAGAACCAGTCACTTTCATTGATAACAGAAAATTAAAAGATTTGGCTCATACTGGCCATTACAGACTTCCGGGGTAGGGGAATCCTATCACTAGACTCAAGGACCTCTTGGCAAATTCCCTGATTCTATCTCTCCTTCTTTTCCTGACTTTTCTTCCTTTCCCTTATTTTCCTTGATCTCTTCCTCCAATACTTCTCCCATCTGTTCTTTCCCAATCTTTATTTCCATGATCTTCTTTGGACCGCTCTCCTCGGTCTTACTGCCTTCTTCATGAAAGAGATTCCTCATGGCCAGGCCATCCAGTGCACGAATCCAATCTTGGACAGACATGGGTTCTATGGGCGCTTGTATGTACGGATCTTCATAGAAAGAGATCTCAAACCCTTGCTCCAAGTATTTATCTTCGCAGTTCACCCATGGCTCCGGAAAGCCGCAGTAGGGGAAATCTCCTCCTTCCTTGATGGAATGTGCATGCAACACCTGCCTTCCTTCTTCAAGATCCTTCCCTTTCCCTTTTTCCGAACCGTTTTCCTCAACATGATTGACCACTTCCTCAGCATTTCCCTCTTCTTCTCCTTCAGACCACAGACCTTCCATGTCGCTGTACACCTCCTCCTCCCAGACGGAGTTATCAGTAGGATTGTTTGGATCCCACCAATTGATTTGGATGATTTCATTGTCCATATCTTCCTCAAATGCTTGTTCTTCTTCTCCTCCTATCAGCCAATCCTCATCCTCTACTACTATAAGGCATATCCTCTGATCTTTTGGGAATTCATAAGCTTTGGTAGCCTGTCCTACTGGTATAATTAATACAGACGGATCGAAGACTTCCTCCCCAACATCTAAGAGATTGATGTTTCGTGGTGGTGGTACAGCATGATGATTGGGGAGCGGGTTTCGGGTCACATGCGGCCGATTGGTAGGCGGAGCGGAAATGGTCTTATTATCAATCAAATCTTGTACTTCATGCCTTAACCTCATACATCGGTCAGTCGTATGGCCATGAGCTTGGTGAAACTCACAATAGAGGCTTGTATTGAAACCCGGCGGAAGTGGATCAGGCATTGGTTTTGGATCTAGAGGCTTGAGATATCCTTTTTCCATCAATCGCTTGAGAGTAGTGGTCAATGAGATCCCTAAATCCGTGAAGCGACGAAGCTGCCCTTCCAACTTTGGTCTCGACGCACCCCCTTTTCTCGCAAAATTCTGCCCTTCTTCCGGCTGGCTTAGAACATTAACATCAGTTGCTACCTGATTTCCAGCATTCCCCCCATAGAATGGTCTTCTAGAGCGGTTCCCCTGAGGTTCCTCCTTCTTAATTCTTCCATCCTTGATTGCGTCCTCGATCCTGGTTCCAATTTCAAATAATTCTGCAAAGGTATGAATGCACTGGTATATGAGTTTTTCCTGATAGATGCTCTCGAGGTTTTTGATTACAATCCGGATCTGTTCCTTCTCTGATGGCCGTTGGGTCATTTTTGCAGCCTTCCCTCTCCATCGCGTCAAGAATTCAGCAAATGACTCTCTATTCTCTTGTGTAGTCGTTTCTAGATCCCTCACAGTTATATCAAGCTCTTGATTGTATTCATACTGGGTGACAAAAGCCTTCACCACTTCTTCCCATATGCGACTCTTGCTTGGCTCTAATGTGAAATACCAGGATAAAGCTGCCCCAGTCAAAGTTTGTTGAAACAGCATGGCCATCATGGCAGGATTTAGACCACTTGGCTGGAAAGCCCCGATGCACATCCTCACGTGATTTCTAGGGTTACCGGAACCATCAAACTTATCTATCTCTGGCATTTTGAAACCAACTGGCAGTTTCTCTTGAGCTCCATCAAACAAACCCTCTAGCTCTAGCAGGTAGCTATCAACTCCATTGGACTTGCGAACAACTTTCTCCAGCTTTTCCACCTTCTCCTTCATCTCGATACGCTCTTTCTCAGTTTTCTCAATTTTCTCTCTCTCTGC
Source organism: Hydrangea macrophylla (assembly GCA_033977485.1). Taxonomy (NCBI): domain Eukaryota; kingdom Viridiplantae; phylum Streptophyta; class Magnoliopsida; order Cornales; family Hydrangeaceae; genus Hydrangea; species Hydrangea macrophylla. The sequence continues at coordinate 113,425,617 of CM066999.1, forward strand.
CCTGGGTACATCAGCTCTAGGTGGTTCTGGATCCTCAAACCATTCATCTTCCTGAAGCGGAGGCGGGTCAGCTATCGGTGGATCATTTACTATCCTTTGGCGGGTCAGTGTTTCCAACATGGTCATCATTTGGTCCATTCTCTCTTTCAATTGTGCTATCTCTGCAGCATGCTGATCCTGGTCCATTTCTCCTTCTGTCTCTGGCTCTCTTCGGACTAACCTTGCACTCGAATCCCTGACCTAAACTGTCCTGGCGTTCAATGCTATCTTGCCTACAACCATTTTTATTTTTTTAATCAATTTTCAAACAACTTTATTTTTTTGAAAAAAAAGCTTGGTAAAAAAAAATCTTTATGAATGGCTCATATGTCACACAAATGTGATGCATGTGTGTGTGTGTGCCTATTCTATATGCTAATAGAAAAGAAAATCCTATTTCTAACATATAAGCATATAAGCACATAAAATCCTCATCCATGTCAAGTGCGCTGATTTCTCCTTTCATTGTGATCCTCATTACCCCTTTTAAGTATTAAAACTTTGAAATTTATTTGGAAAGTATTTCTTATGTGAAAGCTTTCTTGAGAGTTTCTTGAAAAGAGGGATGTAAAACATTCTTTAACCAATTTGTTGGTTTGAAACTTTGCTTTGAAATTCATTTGAAAAGCATTTATCAAAACGATTCCCAAGATTTTTTTTGGATTTCCACTTTGAAAGTGGGGACATGAAAGTTTTTTCTTAATAAGAGATGATTGGGTTTTATTTGATTTAAAGAAAATGAACCTTGGATCTTTTTTCTTTGAGAGGGTGATTTTTCAAAACATGTCTTTTTGGATTCAAAAATTTTCATAAACAATGAACTTTGGATTCTTGGGTAGGAGTATCACACGATTAGATAATCATCGCACTTTTCATGAATTCGGATGCATACAAGGTCAATGATGCTTAGCTAAACATGATGCAAGAGGTGTAATCTTATAATCAAGATTCGGCATGTTCCCAAATGTCGTGGGACATGAGAAGGAATTGCTAAAAGGTGATTAAAGGGTTACACATCTTTTATCAAGCAAGTATCGTCATCATCTCAAGTAATCCCTTCCGGGCATACAAATCTCCCTAGCACATAACCTTAATCAAGAATTGAATTCCTAATTTTGAAAGGTTCTATGGAAACTACTATGCAAAGGCCGGGTTTTGGTCAAATAAGGGACCCTTGACACACACCCGATAGGATGCTTCATATACCAAAACATGGTACGAGATCAAGGGTGATCACACGGCCCCATGATGGCTTGACCGACCGGGTTGCCCCGAGCCTCCAAGGTCATAGTTCCGTGCAATCGACTGGCGAGACATGCAAGTGCAATGCAACAGGCATACAAAAATTAATTAACTCGATTAAAAAGATGCTTTCAAGTCTAATCCTCGAGTGAACCCAAAATCAGAAATTCTGGTCTGCGAAACCAGAGATTCTGGGTTCGATCCCCAGTGGAGTCGCCAGATTGTGGATATCGCAGGGTTTTTCTTTCTTTTACCCACTGTTTTTCAAAATCAATTTCTAAAACATTTTTTTTCAAATTCAAAGAGTCGCCACTTAATTTTTAAAAGGAAAATTAAGAAACCATTTTAAAGCAAACTGATCTTTTGCGAAACCAAAGATAAACTGGGTCCGGGGATTATGGAATGAAAGGGGAAGGAGCCCGGCGGACTAAAACACCCCCTTTCATCCTATCTCACGATAGGCCTCTACTCAACATCCTTTTTAATCAAATTACTAATCTAAGCATGCCCTCAATTAATACATATATACATATACATCACACAAGCATGTTGGAAATGGTGTAAAATTGCTAATGACAAAATATCATTCATAAGCCATATAAGTCAAGTAGCAAGCGACATGATATGCAATAGAGAACTAGAAAACATACCCGGGATCCGGCCGCGAATATTAAACGTGCAATGCATACATGCAAAAATAAACCTAAGAAAGGTCTCTAACACATATATACACATAAGGCAAAACCTAAGCTAAGGTGTTGCACATGGGGTCGAAAAAAATCAATTAAAATCAATAAAATAGATTAAACTAGAGAAGGGTTGAGAAATTGTACCTCAAAGCGCTACAAAACAAAGGTTAGTACACATGCCTTAGACAAGATATAATATCAAAAGGGAATTAATCATAGGTCATGTTCAATTAAATTCAACCAAGTCCAACTTCATCCAAGAACTAGTTCTAACTATAAGCATCAATGTACATGAATGAATGAATGATTATGAACAAGGATGAGACATGAATTTATTTACTAATTTGGATCCCTAAGCCTCTGGGTTTAATCTAAATTATCATTATTCAAAACATGGTTTGAGTCCCAAGACATTAAGAGACCATTTGAGTTGAAATAAATAAGATTAGACAAAAACAGTAGCAGTTTTTTGTGATTTACAGAGAGCAGACCCGACGTTCCAAAATGGAAATAAAATACTTTCAACGGTTGGATCTTACTGATTTTTGGATATGTTATGCCTCTGTGAGTCTAGTTTCTAACCCAAAAAGAAAATCGAAGTTTCAACGGTTAGATCTCCGGGAATACTGAAAATACTAGACCTCACTCAGGATTCTGCAACTCTCTGTCCAGAGATCTTGTATGATTTTCTAAAAATAGTAAAAAAATGAGAAACACTTAGATCTTTTTAGGGTACCTTCCTAACACATTAAGGTACTTATAAAAAATTATTTGAGATCCCGAAAACTTTATTAGGGTTCTGATTTATTAATTTCAAAACAGACTTATTATTCTGAAAGTATTCTAGAACTCTGGACAGATTGTAATTAGCTCACAAAAACCATGATCAAACCCTTCTAATCACAAGATCTTGCTAAAACAAAAATCACAATGGTAAAACAATGAGTTATGAACATTTTCCCGTTGGTTTCATTCGATTCCAACGGTCGGATTTCAAACTAAAAATCCTTGATCAAAAACAGTTTATGAACCCACTGTTTCATTTTGCTAGTTCAAGTTTATTGATTGGCCTCAACTATTAGAACATGAAGTTGGGGCTCAAACCAAACTACTTCTTCTACCATTTGATGGTCATTGAAGACTATGAGGCATATTGCACTTATGGATCTTGATGAAGTATTGAAATGAACTTCACAAAATCCTCAAATAAAGAACTCAAACCTATGGACCCAAGTTTGAATTCAACTTATCACTCCTACCATTTGATGGTCATTGGAGTTAGAAACATACATGCTCATAGGTAGGTTTTAGATGAAGTATGAAAGACTTCTCAAAACCTAAGGGAAAGATTAGTCTAAGCCATGGGAGTAGACTTGAACTAACACATTTTCTCCTACCATTTGATGGTCATTGGAGACTAAATGAAGTTAAAAAATCTACTAAAACCTCATTGGAATATAGTAAGGATTCCATAAGATTTCTTAATGAAGAGGTTCAAGTCATGGATTAAGACTTGAATCTCAACAATTATGTGTAGATTATGACTATGATTTCATTTTAATCTCCATATGGATCATAAGATCATAGGAAACTAAGGAATCAAAAACTCAAAGAGGCTCACTAGGATATGTAAAATCTCATAAGCCTTACAAGAAATGGTAGAAATAAGAAATCAAAGTTTGTTTAGAGAAACTAAGAACACAAACTCTTCAAAATTGAATTTATTTTAAACCTAAGGCATCAATTAGATCCAAATCAATGAAATATTATGAGATTCAATCACAAGTTCTAAGTGGTGTGTGATGAAATGAGGTAAGAAGAGAGGTTTTGAAAATGTGTAAAGTTCCTAGAACTATGAACTTGTGATTGAATGGCCTAATTCTATCAAGTGATTGAGAGGTTACCTCTAAAACCTCAAGGAATTCTTCAACTTCTTTGTAAAGCTCTTCCAAGATCTTCAAGTTCTTCTTAAAATTCTTCAAGTTCTTCAAGAAAACTTCTCTTTTCTTCTCAATTCTCTCTATATGATTCTTGTATTTCTCTCTAATTTCAAGTATATGTGTGTGTGTGTTGATTCAAGTATTCAAGTATATCCAAAAATGAATATGAAAGTTTGTTTATATAGACCATTAATTCAAGGATAAATGGGTAAATTCGGGGTGGAGACCCATGTGCAAAGATTTCTTCTAGAACATGTGAGAAAAGCAGTCTGTTACAGCCAGCGGCAAACGACGGCATCCGGCGGCACTCGCTGAGTGCCGGGCGGCACTCGCTGAATGCCAGGCGGCACTCGCTAAATGCCAGGAGGCACTCAGTGAGTGCCGCCGGGTTTTCCGGGTGCCGGGGCTAACTGAATTTTGCCCTACTTTTAATTTTCAAAAGATATGTTGGTGTAAACCAAAATTTTTTTATTCCATGTATATATATATTTGCATTAAGATCCCCCATGTGCATGGTATCAACCATGTGCATGGTATATATCTAAATATACTACTCTCTTTTTGTATTTTCTTCTTTTCCAAGATTTTTTTATTTTATCCTCTTAAAAACTGGTTCCCAGACTGGGTTTCTCACACGTTCTTCATTGTTCGGGTTTCTCCCGAATACCCGAACTCTCTCTCCTCTTTCTCCTTTTTATATTTTCTGTTTTTAATTTTGAAATTTGTCTTTGAAGAATCAATTGAAGATTTTGAATTTTCTGGAAAATCTTCGAATGTAACCGGCCATTGTCATCATCGGTCTTTTGAGAGGTAACCAATCCCTAGATTTGACGTTTGGTCAAAATTGGGGTGTCTACAACATGTTGCAACACCCGACCGTTTCTCTCGTTGAGGAAGCTGCCCGTATTGCTGAGAAAAGTGTCGACAGATATCGACAGGGACAACAAGGAAAGAGACCCAATGACAATAGGGGCAAGAGTCAAGGGAATGCGAAGAAACCGTTCACGCAAGGTTCAGGATCGAATATGAGTAGCCAAGGAGGGAGTACGTTCATGGGAGACCCGAGACCGTTGTGTCCAACATGTAACCTGCGACACAGAGGAACCTGCTATCAATTGATCACTTGCTATATTTGTAAACAATTGGGGCATGTGTCTAGGAATTGTCCTTTGAACGCAAATTCGACTACACCAAACATAACCTCGAATGCCAAGAGCTACAACCCAGAGACGAGAGGAAAATGTTTTGAGTGTGGACAACCAGGACACATAGCAAAGAACTGTCCAAGTAAGAGACAACGGGGAATGAGTACCGGGGCATCGAGTGTGCCAAGCGGATCAAGGGTAGAACCTCGAATAGATAAAGGGAAAGGAGTCGCGCAACAACAAGGACGATACTTCCAGCTCAGGCCGGGGAATACGGATGATACCGTCGTATCAGGTATTCTTCCTATTTGTTCGTATCCTGCACGTATACTTATGGATTCTGGTTCGACGCATTCATTTGTATCACGTGATTTTGTTAAGCATTTAACTGTTAAGTCAGAACCGCTAGGATATGACTTGTGTGTATCATTGCCTAGTAGTGAACCGCTAGTTACTTCTTCGATATTCAAGTCATGTGAGATCAAGATAGGTGATAAAGTTTTGAGCGTTGATTTGATTCCGTTGACGGTGAATTACTTTGATGTTATCTTGGGTATGGATTGGTTGTCGGTTAATCAAGCCAAAATCGATTGTGAACAGAAACGGGTTAGTTTCTATCCGTCAGGACGAGAAGAGTTTACTTTTCAGGGTAAAGGAGTGATCGTACCGCCGTACTTGATATCAGCGATTCAAGCAAGTAAGATGTTGAAGAAGGGTTGTTCGGGTTTCTTATGTTCAATTATCGACACGCGAGTGTATGGACCACTAATAGAAGACATTTCAGTAGTTTGAGAATTTCCAGATGTTTTTCCCGATGAGTTACCCGACGTATTGATTGAAAGAGAGCTTGAGTTCACAATAGAAGTAGTACCAGGGTCACAACCGGTATCCAAAGCACCGTACCGAATGGCACCGATAGAGTTGAAAGAATTGAAAATTCAGTTAGAAGAACTGTTGGAGAAGGGTTTTATCCGACCTAGTGTTTCGCCGTGGGGAGCTCCAGTCTTGTTTGTGAAGAAGAAAGATGGGACAATGCGTATGTGCATCGACTACCGAGAGTTGAATAAGTTGACCGTCAAGAACAAGTATCCGTTGCCGCGAATAGATGACTTGTTTGATCAGTTACAAGGAGCGCAAGTATTTTCGAAGATCGACTTGAGATCCGGTTACCATCAGTTGAAAGTCAAAGAGGAAGATGTTGAGAAGACAGCTTTCAGGACTCGATATGGTCACTTTGAATTTTTGGTTATGCCATTTGGAGTGACTAATGCACCAGCTGCTTTCATGGATTTGATGAACCGTGTTTTCAAAGATTATTTAGATGAGTTCGTTATCGTGTTCATAGATGACATCCTAATCTACTCCAAAAGCGTAGAAGATCACGAGCATCATTTGCGATTAGCTTTACAACGATTGCGTGAAAAGAGATTATTCGGCAAATTGAAGAAGTGTGAGTTTTGGTTAACCGAGATAGCTTTTCTTGGACATATAGTATCGGCAAAGGGAATTTCTGTAGACCCTCAGAAGATAGAAGCAGTTACCAATTGGGCGAGACCAACGAATGTGACAGACATCAGAAGTTTCCTAGGATTAGCTGGGTATTATCGGAGATTTGTAAAAGATTTTTCGCGTATAGCAATGCCAATGACACAGTTAATGAGAAAAGATATTGCTTTTGTTTGGAGTCCAGAATGTGAAGAAAGTTTTCAAGAGTTGAAGGGTCGACTAGTGAAAGCACCAATATTAGCCATTCTGTCAGGGACTGAAGGGTTTATCATTTACAGTGATGCTTCATATAGAGGTTTAGGTTGCGTTCTTATGCAAGGTGATAAAGTTATTGCGTATGCGTCGAGACAACTTAGACCGCACGAGAAGAATTATCCAACTCATGATCTAGAATTGGCCGCTGTGATTTTTGCATTGAAGATTTGGCGTCATTACCTATACGGGGAGAAATGTGAGATATACACGGATCATAAGAGTTTGAAGTACTTGTTTACACAACGAGATTTGAACATGAGGCAAAGGAGATGGTTAGAGTTGATGAAGGACTATGATTTGTCGATTCAATATCATCCGGGCAAGGCGAATGTTGTCGCCGATGCTCTTAGTCGCAAAGTACCAACCAATACCGCATCAGATTTGACTTCTCAGAAGGAATTGATACGAGATATGGAGAATATGGAGCTTGAGGTGATTCCGAGGATTGAAGGTGGATTGATGTCGACGATTGTGGCACAACCACTCTTGATTCACGAGATCACGGAGAAACAACTTCAAGACGTGGCTTTGAAGAAGATTTGTGATGAGATTCCAATGGGCAAACAACCGGGATTCACTTTTGAGAACAATGTGTTGAGATTGAGGGGTAGAATTTGTGTACCTAGTGAAAAAGAGTTGAAGCGAAATATCCTAGAGGAAGCACACAACACGAAGTATACCGTTCATCCGGGAAGCACCAAGATGTATAGAGATTTGAGACATGTTTATTGGTGGCCGGGAATGAAGAGGGAAATAGCACGATATGTTTCGCGTTGTACTAGTTGTCAACAAGTAAAGGCCGAACGCCAAGTACCTTCAGGATTGCTACAACCGTTACCGATAGCCGAGTGGAAATGGGAGCACATAACAATGGATTTTGTTAGTGGATTTCCGAGATCGAAGAGATCGAACACTATTATTTGGGTGATTGTTGATCGTTTGACGAAGTCGTCGCACTTCCTACCACTTCGAACAACTAAGCCAATGACGTTAGCTAAGTTGTATATTCGCGAGATTGTGAGACTACATGGTATCCCAGTTTCTATCGTTTCAGATAGGGATAGTAGTTTTACATCAAAGTTTTGGAGAGTCTTGCAAGAAACAATGGGTACCAAATTGCACTTTAGTACAGATTTTCATCCTCAGACCGATGGTCAATCAGAAAGAGTAATCCAGATTTTGGAAGACATGCTTAGGCTATGTGTACTTGATTTTCAGGGAGACTGGGAAGACCATTTGCCCTTGATTGAGTTTGCATATAACAACAGTTTTCAGTCGAGTATTGGAATGGCTCCTTATGAAGCTTTATATGGTCGTGTATGTCGTTCACCAATTAGTTGGACAGAGGTGGGAGAAAGAAAGATTGAAGGGCCGAAAATTGTACAAGAGACGACGGATAAGATAAAGGTAATTAGACAACGGTTACTGACAGCCCAGAGTAGGTATAAGAGTTATGCCGACAAGCGCAGACGACCGTTGGAATTTGATGTAGGAGACTTGGTGTATTTGAAGGTGTCGCCTTCAAAGGGAATAACCAGATTTGGTAGATACGGGAAACTCAATCCGAGATTTGTAGGACCTTTTGAAATCATTGGAAAGGTTGGACCCGTAGCTTATCGTTTGAACTTGCCGAGCGAGTATGCTCAAGTTCATAACGTGTTTCATGTATCGTTGTTACGCAAACAATTAGTAGAAGATAGAGATCAAATGATGACTTCGACATCGAATGAGATACAGAGTGATTTAACGTATGTCGCATATCCGGTAGAGATCTTAGATCGGAAGGATCAAGTCTTACGAAATAAAGTAATATCGAAAGTGAAAGTGTTATGGCGTAGTCAAACTACGGAAGAAATGACGTGGGAAATAGAAGATGAGATGCGTACTCAGTATCCGCACCTTTTCGAGCCTTGAGGTATAAGTTTGGGGACAAGCTTCTTTTAAGGGGGAGAGTATTATAACACCCTCATTCGTGTTATTGCATTTGTATCATATTGTCATGCATGATAATGTGATGTGGCGTGTCCTATGACACATGGTTGAGTGAGTTTTGACTCACGAGTTGATTTGGGTGTCTGTATTAGAGAACCCTCTGAGACTGTGGTGATTTAGAATTTTGTTGTTGTGACATCTCTCCGAGTGTGAGACGGTCACTGTGGAACACTTTAAATGTTTATCTGAAAATAAATGTTTACCTGTGTATTTCAATATCTGTATTATTTTCTGTTTTAGAATTTATTTCTGTTGTTAGATTTAGTATCCTGGTGAGGACGGATGAACACGCTATTAATTTGGTAGGCTAATTAGCAACTTCGGAAACGTCATATAGAAATTCCCATTTTAGCAACCAAACGAAACTTAGTCGAAAACTTTTACAATTTTGAGGTTTCACTCGTAAAGCTATGAATAAGCTGTATAGAAAGTTTCAGAGACTGATTAGGAGTTTGGAAAACTCGTGGGGAGGTAAACGTAATTCCCCGAGAATGTTGCCTATACATAGATAGAGATGAGTTGAGATATTTCACAACTCTTAACCTAAAACTCAAGAAGGAGGCCAAAAGGGGGCTAGAGGGAGATTTGATTGCTTAGAGCTTTGCGACGCCAAACGACGACCTTTCGTCAGCCTGGTTTCTCCCAGATTTCATATTTGAGTTCCTCGAGGTAAGAGCTTCGATTTGATACCTATTAGGGCCTGTTTGGCTAAGTTTTCCGAAAAGTTATTTTCTAGAATTTTTCATAAAAGTTGGTAAATAGAATTCTGATCCATAGGAATTGTACTAGACGGACTTCTGCACGTTCTTTGTGCACGGGTTTTCTTTGGATCGTATTATAAGCACGTAAATCGGAGGTGAGTGATTCAACTATGTTTTGGAATGATTTCTTGGCATGTATTCATGTTATGTTTGAATAGCATGTATAAATTCTTAGAGATATATTGTGTAGTTCATATTGGGCATTTATATTGATAAGTAGGCTCAATAGCACGGTGATATGTTTAATTACCGCGAGCATGGTGATATGTATTTGAGCATGTTGAGTTGCTTATTTGGGTCAGAAGGAGCACGTGGTCACCGTGCCATTTTGTGGAGCCGATAGAGTGGCATTAAGGTCGCACGATTGTTTGTAGAATCGTGGGTCTTACCCTTTCGCGTGGACTTATTGGCGAGGAGTCGCGGATTGGGAATATGGACGGGCACGTGAGTCTCCGGCGACTAGTATGAATTGTAGAGATGTGAATGCAGACATGTTTATCATTCATGTACATATGTTGATTTATTCACTAAGCATTAGCTTAAACAAATCGAAATATGTGTGGTTATTCAAATAACCATTTCAGGTGTAAATGCTGGCGAGGAATCGCAGAAGTGAGTACGTGGGTTGGGAGTTCGCTTGAGAGGCAACTTGTAATGTAAATCTTGTAGTTTTGGGATAATAGGAATGTTGTAATAAGAATTCTTATGGTTTTAGTTATGTTTAACTTGGTATGATAGAATGGATCTTGAACGTTGTATTAGACTATAACATGTTGTAATTTTGTTTAGAAATGCTTTAATATAGCTAGAATTACTTGGGACTGAGTTTGAATTGAGTGGTTGATCATTAGTGATAGTTAGAGGAAGCTTTAAAACTTGTTTTCTGCAGATTGGGCTGCTGCCAGGGGAGCAGTCGACTGAGCAGTCGACTGAACCCCCGGGCCTGTTAGCTACTGCTTTATTTTTTAGCAGAAGCAGTCAACTGGACCCCAGGGCAGTCGACTGGACCCCTCAGCAGTCGACTGGACCTCTAGTTTTAGTCGACTGAAATTTGTTGTTAAAATCCCTGCCCGCCTCCGTCGACTGCGCAGTCGACTGAGCAGTCGACTGAACCTCTGGTTTTAAAATGTGTTTTGTTTTCCGCTGCGTGTGTTCTTCAAACCTAAATTTGGGAACGTTAATGAATTGGTTTAGCCTCGGTGGCGTGCCACGGGCTCCGGTTCCGCTATTGTGGGACCGGGCTGTGACAAAAGTCATTGCAAGAGTAGTTGAAAGAGGGGACAAAAGATTTCATCCACCAAAATAGCCTGACCTTTACGAGGTCCACAAGTTCCTTGGTGTTTCCATTGTGCTCCTGGAAAATGACCTTATTCGCCATAGCCATAAGGACCAAGAGATCGCAAAGAAAAAGGGAGTTTCATACCTCTATAGAGCTCGACGATGGGCATAAGGAGGCCCACTGATTCCACCAATTGAAGAAGGAGTTTGGGCCACAGCTCTGGACATTCAACCAAGACAAACAGGTGTTCCAGATTTCCCATGAGAATTTGCATTGTATTAGCAGGTATGAGACAGATTCTTCCTCTTCTCCACATAGTGCACAAGTGGCTGCCTGGGGGTCTAAATTTATGAACCTCCGAATATTTTGTTTGACCGCAATTTTGCCTTGAAGAGCCTGCTAACAGAAGATTTGAACTTTAATTGGTATGTGACTTTTCCAAATTGGAAAAAGAGGAGTAGGTAGGCTATGGGTAGTAACCTCCATTGCGGAATAGAAGTTTTTTTACAGAGAAAAGACCCTTTGGGTTAAATTTCCAGATAAGTTTGTCTTCGGTCAAGCGAGAGAGCTTCGCAGGGTGAAGATGAGAGATGAAGGAATTCCATTGTTCAATTTCCCAATCAAACAAAGTTCGTCTCAACTTTTTATTCCAAACCCAATCAAATTCCACCCAAGACCCAAAATCAGAAATGAATCCATCTTTGTTGACAGCTAGTGCACATATTCGAGGAAAGGATTCTTTGAGCACCAACTCCATAAGCTACGTATCAGACTAAAAATTTACTAGCTGCCCATTTCATATTTTGACTCCCATTCCTACTTTGATTACGTGTGCATACGGAGATTGAGGAGAAAGAATGCTGAAGAGATTTTTCATGAAGGGAGAATGCAAGCGGTTAAGATTGGTACACCACCTAATACCTACCTCTTGTAGATCATATTTGTTGCATAAGACCCTTCTCCAAAGTGCAAGTTTCTCTTGACTGAACCTCCAAATCCATTTAAGAAGCAAGGCAATGTTTCTATCTCTGAGATTTCCAATACCCAATCCGCCCTTATACTTGCTGAGATGAACAACATCCCATCTGACCTAATGGTGCTTCTTGGTGTCGCTGTTACCCTTCCACAAGAAAGCCCTTTGTAGCTTCTCAATGTCGAAGACAGTGCATTTTGGCATGAGGGAAAAAGACATAAGATAGAGAGGGAGGTTGCTGAGAGCTGACTTAATGAGTGTACGTCTACCCCCAATAGAGAGGAGTTTTTTTTCCAAGAGGGCAACCTTTTTCTTACTCTTTCAACCACCTGTGCCCATGTCCCAATTCTATTTGGGTTAGCCCCCAGGGGGAATCCTAGATACTTGGTCGATAGAGATTCAGGTTTGCATTTGATGAGGTTAGCCCAAGACTGGATAATATCATTATCAATACCCAACCACACTAGGCTGCTTTTTGCAAAATTGATTTTCAGCCCAGAAACTGCTTCAAAGCATCTGAGAATTCTTTTAAGGATCAGGAGCTGCTCTAAGTTGTTTTTACAAAAAAGAAGAGTATCATTAGCAAATTACAGGTGAGTGGTTCTCATCCCGCCTTCTTTCACAGGGACACCATCGAATAGGTTATGGCTAACGGCTCTAGTGATTAAAACATTGAGACCTTCCATAGCAATGTTGAAGAGAAGGGGCGATACAGGGTCACCCTATCTTAGGCCCCGCTCAAGGTGAAATTCCTTCAAAGGAGAACCGTTGATTAGTACAGAGTAGGCTGCTGTCGAGAAGCAGCATTCATCCATGAGATCCACTTGATTCTAAAACCCATATATTGAAGGATAGATCTTAGATAAACCCAGCTGACACTGTCGAAAGCTTTTTCGAAGTCAATCTTGAGCATCAGACCCCCCTCAGCACTTTTTTTCTAGTGAGTCCACAACTTCAGAGGCCACCAACATGCAATCCAGGATCTGTCTTCCTTTGATAAAGGCAGATTGGGAGTCGCCGGTAATAAAGTCCATAACCCCTCTCAGCCTTATTGATAACACCTTTGCCATGATTTTGCATACACACCCGATTAGGCTGATTGGTCTAAAATCTGTTACTGTGGAGGGATTGTCACACTTGGGAATTCGTGCGATAAAGGAGGAGTTAACTTCTTGAATCACAGCTGGATTTTGATGGAACTCGTTCAAGAATAGAACAAAATCTTCTTTAATAATACTCCATTTGGATTTAATAAATTGGACAGTAAAACCATCTGGGCTTGGGGATTTGTTCCCATCACATCCATTTAATGCCAATTCAATTTCCCCGGCTAAAAATGATTTTTCTAGCACAGCACTTTGCATGGTATTGAGAGATTTGAAGCCAAACCCATTCATAGCAAATGGGTGAGAGGGTCGTTACTAAAAATGATTTCTGAAGTGGGACGATACTGCATGTTTAATGTCACTCGGGTTCACCAAAAGTGTATACCCTTCTAACAGTCTGAGTATACTATTCTTTCTTCTGCGGTTGGCTACCACGACATGGAAGAAGGTAGTGTTTTTATCACCCTCTTGCAACCATTTGACTCTAGACTTTTGTCTAAGGTTTGCTTCTTGCACCATATACAGTGACCAAAGATCAACCGTGAGTTTAAATTTCTTCTTCCTATATTCGGCTGAAAGTGGTTGATGCTCTTGCTGAATATCCAACAGGTTGATATTGTTTTTGAGCTCTATAATTACCCGTGTGCTATTAGTGGATGAGTTTTTAAGGTGGGATAAGATGGTAGCCTTAGAGGAAAGAAGTTTCTGCTTGTCACGCCCCGGAACAGCATAAATAGAGAAAAATAAATTTCCTTTATGGGTCCATAAGGAATGACAGGTGAAATTCACTAATAATCCACACCATGCAGTACTAGTCCAAACCAAAACAGCATATAAACAACTGAAGATAAAAATCACCGTACTATCTATTACAAAACATCAGAGTGTGGTCCACAGGATCACAACAGGTCTGAAGACAACAAATGCCCAAGTACCCGCTAACTAAAGGTTCAATAGAACAACCGAAGTGTAATCTAACTATAACATCTTCAGTCTTCAACTGGCATAAGGATAATCCTCCCTGGCATAACCATCATCGGTGGGGCCTTCCTCTGGATAATAGTCATCAGTGTACTGGTCATTACCTGTAGAATAAGAGACAGGATATTCTGGACGGGGAAAGTCCAGGCAATAAAAGGCCGTCAGCTTACTGAGAGCTGAGTGAGCATAAACTAACGAGGTACCAGTTATCTGAAGTAAACACAAGCTGATGAAAACACGAGTGAACATCTTATTATATCCATATCTTGTTCCTTTATTCATTCTTGTAAACCGACCCTTATCGTCTTGTTACTCAAATACCGAACTCAACATACTCAGATGTCTTGAACAGACTCAATCGTTTAACTCTAGGGATACACCCTTATTCTGTCCATCGCTTTTGAGAGCAATATATCCTGCTCACCGCATGTCATGGACTCCACGTCAGTCTGTCCCCAGCTTTTAAGAACAATGATCCTGTTCACCGCATTTCAGGGATATAACGTTTCGAACAAGGCATATCAATCTATTGCCACGACTCAACGTCATCTACTAGTGATCCTAGCTCACCGCTTTTAAGAACAATGGTCCTGTTCACCGCTTTTAAGAGCATCTCATAGATCATCCAGTCTATCTTAGGACTATTTGGTCCAGCTCACTGCTTTTCAGAACCATGTATCCGGTTCACCACTTTTCAGAGCACATCATGACCAATCGTCCATCCACGTACCATTCCCAGAACTTACCAAACCTACTTACGTTCCATTCTAACATCGACACATGACAATTCCCAATGTGGCCTGACTACTCGGATTAAAAGAAAACGGATATCAAATTTATATCAGAACAACACGTCACCCACGTCTTCATATTACTTTTTATTCATTATCCATAAATCTTTGGTGTCACATTACTCCTGTCTACCCCATAGTCGCATAATGGAAATTCCGAATCAGAAATCGAACAACTAAACCTTTATATAATAACAGGCAAAGGAAACCATGTTCTGATCATGCCAATCGATTGGAACAAAGGTTCAATCGATTGGGACAAAAAGTTATACCAATCGATTGAGAAACATGGCAATCGATTGAGATGTCAATCGA
The DNA here is from genome assembly GCA_033977485.1 of Hydrangea macrophylla. Classification (NCBI taxonomy): domain Eukaryota; kingdom Viridiplantae; phylum Streptophyta; class Magnoliopsida; order Cornales; family Hydrangeaceae; genus Hydrangea; species Hydrangea macrophylla. Next base: position 113,440,631 of record CM066999.1, read on the forward strand.
TTGGAATCCTATCCAATCGATTGAGAAACGACTGATGTCAATCGATTGAGATTATGTCAATCGATTGATACTACGTCTTCTCCAGCAGATTGTAAAAACAGCATATTTAAACGTAGAAATTATACTCTTATCACATCTAAAGGTCATAACAACTTGTAAATACATCAAATAAAGTGACCAAGTGAGTTAGGACTCACTTAGGGTGCGTTTGGCTGGGTGTGGGCTTTTAAAACTTCCAAAAGCTTCTTTCTCTCCTTCTTGCTCTTCTCTTTCTGCCCAGCTCTCTCTCTCTGTCTCTCCTTCTTCTTCCTTTCTTCTTCTTGTCCTCCCCTTCGTCTTCTTCCAGCTGCCAAGGCAGTGTGTGTGTGTATATGTGTATAGATATAGATATATAGATAGATATATGTATGTATATATCTCACAAGAGGTGTGCCTCTCTCTCTCAAGCTGCCAAAGTGACCCAAGGCCACAAATGATCGAGTATATATAGGGGTTAAGAGTGCCACACGTTTAAAGCTGAAAGAAAGAAGAAAATATTTCTCAGCTTATGTCAATCGATTGGGACACCAGTCAATCGATTGGAAACAGATATTTGTAGTCAATCGATTGGGAACAATGTCAATCGATTGGGATGAATGGCAATCGATTGAGATGTTGACACGTAATCAATTTTAGTCGGTAAAATGGCAATCGATTGGGAATACTTATCAATCGATTGGTATCTGAAAAGTGTCAATCGATTGGGAAAACTTATCAATCGATTGGTATCAAAATTCACCAAAAAGGAAGAGAAAGTTTATACGAGTATAGAAATGAAATACCAGTCTTATTAATATACCAAAATACAGGGTATTACACTGCTTGATGGCGCTTCTAGTATTCTTTCTCACATAGGGGGACGACAGAGAATTGTCAATGGCAAGGCTAATAGAATGGTCATGCAACCAGGAGTTATAGAACCTAAAGGGAATGGGTCCCCAATTGCTGGAAGAATCAGCAAGAACAACTGGATTCACTACACCATATGGCCAAATTTCTAACAGACAACTTTTGTGATTTCTAACGGATATATCCGTTAGTAATTAGTAACGGATATATCCGTTAGAAAATGTATATATCCGTTAGTAATAATAATACAGTGGCAATTTTGTAAATAAAAACTCAAAAATTAAAAATACGGTGGCAATTTTGTAAATAAGCCGACCACAAAAATTTTGCCCAAAATTTCCCCCTAACATTTCCCCCTAAATATTTCCCCCTAACATTTAAGATATTTAACCCTAGGTCAAACATTTAACAAAAAAGAAGAGGAGAGAGAAGGAAAGGAGAAGAAAAGAGATGGCCTCGTCACCTGCTCGTTGCCACCGCCGCCTGCTCTCTCTTTCTCTCTCTCTCTCTCTCTCTCTCTCTCTCTCTCTAATACTCACACAAAACCCTAGAAATGGCCTCGTTCTTCTTCTCTCCCTCAGCACTTGCGATCTCGCAGTGGATTACTCTCAACCTCGCCGTCGTTCACTGCAAGAAGATCCCGACGACGCTAGACGGTTTGTTCGAGCATTTTACTGTCCCTTTCAATTAGAGTTTGAGTGGAAATGTAACACCCGTACCCAGAAAAGGGGTTAATTAACATGTTAATATGCATTAATTTACGTAATTAGTGTATAAAATGGGTTAATGAGAGGCTTGGACTCGCCCATGGAAAAGTCCCCAGTGAGGAGGGACAGGTTTGGAAGTGGGACCCAGTGAAGGGCCCGGATAAAATATGAAATAAATTGCATTTAAATAATTAGATGCATTTTATATGACTATTTGGAATATGTTTAGTTGTTTCAATATCAAATTGTTAATATGTTAGCTTTTGATATCTACTAATTAACCCAATAAGGGCATTTTTGCAAAAAGGTGCATAATTAGTAGGTACGATAGTAACTTCACAAAATATGTGGGACCACGTTGGGACCCATACGAAACTTAGACAAACACCCACTTGAGTTTTGGATAGTTAATAAAATGGTCGGGGGGTTTCATAATAAGAACCTAAGAAATTTGGAGGATATAAACGAAAGGAGGCAAAAATGTTGCCAACACACTGCATGTATTATGCATGTGTGTCAAGAGAGTAACAACTCTCAAATTAAAACAGATTGGATGAGAGAGAGAGGGAGCCGGCGAGATAGAGAGAGAGACGAGAGTCACCGTTTGCCGTAATCTTGACGTTCCGTCGCCGTCCGTCGTCCAATTCGCGAACCGAAGCCGTATTTGGACTCGTGGAGGTGAGACGAACGTTTCTATACCTTTAATTTACATTTTACTCATCGTAATTTCGGTAGCTTACGCCAATCGGTGACACGAGATTGCCGAATTTGTGTAGGATTTACTCCGGTGAGGGGATTGAGCAAGAATTGCTAAGGAATTCTGCACAATTAGCTTAATTTTGGGTATAATCAGTGAGTAAGGTGAGTTTTCTAACTTAAGCTTTGATGTGGGTACATGTTATGTGCTTCAATTTCTAGTTAGAAATAATAATTCTGGATTTAGTAGTCAAATTCATGTTAAAGTTAGAATTACATGTTGATTTGGTAAAGAAATATTCATGAATATGTGACTATGTGCTTATGTGTTAAGTGGTCAATGAATGATTGGGAATAATGGTTCATTATGGTGAAATAAGGGAGGAGAAGAGGAAGAAATCCGCTTTAAGAACGGATGTCCAAGGAATAGAAGTGGCCGCGGGACCAAGGGAAAGGTCTTCGGGTCGGAGTGAACCATTAGCCCATGAATTCTGCGATTACATATGTTTATGTGCTTAAATTGCCGCATTACACATGTTCATGACATCATTAGCATGTTAGTTAATTCACTAAGCGAAATGCTTAAGAAAACCGTTTTCCTATTTCTGTTGTGGTACATAACAACCACCGCAGGTTCGGAGCAAGGCTCGGAGAGGAGGTGAAACGAGTTTGGACTGGGGCAAGGCTAGGACTTACGTGCATGTGTTTACAATCGTATAATATGATGTAAATTATGGTTTTGGATTTATGGTACTTAAGTTATAATGTTTATAGTTGGAGAAGTTGTAATTAAACTTTGTGGAACCTATGTAAGTCTTTTTGTTAAAACTATGGATTTGTATGTTCGTTGAGTTGGACCACTCCGACAAGTCCGGGTGTAGGTCACAACCATTTTGGGCAAGTTTGGTTTGTAACTAAGTTAAATGTAAAACTTTTGAACTCTTTTCATGTAAAATTCTATGTTTATCCTAGTTTAACCAAGGTTTGGGCTTGTATGTCTTATTTTGACTAAATTGAGCTTGGGTACCAGTGTAAAGAGTTTAAAAGTATTCCAATGTGTATTTGAGTTATGTTCAAGAGGTTTAATAAGCTTTCAAAAGTGTGTGGGTGAGTTTTAGCTTCAAAATCTCGTGTGAGCAGGTTGAAAGTTGCTGCTGCAGAAATGGTTCTGCAGAGGGGCTTTCGATCGGTCGAAGGGACCCGTTCGACCGGTCGAAAAACCCACTGCTAGCCCTTTAATTCTAAGTGTTTCCATGTTTTGTTTTAACTTTTAAAAGGCCAAGAGGATTCCTTTGGGGTTCCATTGACCTATAAAAACTTCACTTTCAATTACAAAGGTTGGTAGGTATTTTTCACGGAATTACCTAATTGGCACAAGTTATACTAGTATTATTTCACTCAAGCTTATTTAATAAAGCTTCAAACTTTTCCTCAAATTGTTTTCATGTATATACTAGCTCTCTTAAGTTCTTGGAAAGAACTTAAGTTCGTTACATGCTTGAATTCGGTTGGAATGAATTGATATCTTCCAACGGTTGCGTGATTTGATGAGTTTTCGATACTTTTGTGCACTTTTCGGTAGTTCTAAGTTGGTTGGGAAGTAGCCCCAAGTGACTTGTGTGTTTGGGGACTTCTTAGAATGTTAAATGAGGGAAAATATGGTTCAGAGGGTATCTGGACCGGTCGAATTGACCCGCTCGACCGGTCGAATGCCCCTCTGCACAAGACAGTGATTTCAAAGGTATTTTTCGTCGCCTTTTACGGAAACGGGCATAACTCTTTGTAGAAAATTCGAATTCATGCGCCGTTTTTTGCATTGGAACCGGGATTCAAAGAGCTATCTTTTGATGTAAAATTTTGTCATATTTTATTAATGACCATTTTGCCCTTGGGCTATTTTATCTCAGCATAGTAGTTTTAAGCTACTTCAAATCATGTTTTTCCTTAATAACTAACATGGTTGTTGCTTATTAGTGTATTTTTGGTGCATATAGTCTTGTTACACGTGTCCTAATCCGTGGGGGCGGGTTGGGGGTGTGACAGGAAATGTCGTCGATTTGCCGGACATCGACTCCAGAGTTCAACGGCGAGTTAAGGGCTTCGAACCTGAGCAAATATTGGTTTCTCTCTCAAATTCTTTTGATTCAGTCTGAATTTCATGCATTACAGGTCATTATCTTATTTTGTTACTCGATTTGGTGTTTCTATTGTTTGGAGTGAATTTGATCACTATATTTCTCATTGATTTGACCATCCTTGTTTATCAATTTGTGTGCTGGAGTAGTTTATTCGGAATTATTGATCATTCTTGTTTAAATAAACAATTCTAGCAAAAATTTTGCTAGACATTAAGAAATAGATAATCTATGTGAATTTGATTACTGCTTTGAACATTGTATTTCTCGTTGATTTCACCATCCTTGTTTATTGATTTGTGTGCTGAAGTAGGTTAATGCAGAATCACTGATCATTCTCACGTAAATGAAGAATTCTAGCTGAAATTGTTTCTAGACGTTAAGGAATAGATAATATATGTTTGACTAATTTGGTGTTTCTACGACTTGGAGTGAATTTGATTGCTACTTCGTTGTTTGAACATTATACAGCTCCAGATTTGCTTTCCCATCTAAAGAAAGTGGATCTCCATCTACGATTTACTACTCCTTTAATGCAGGGGGTATACATTTTTTTAATGATTGGAGCTTACATTGCCTAAATAAATCAGGTCTCACACATTCTTCCCTTCTTGGTTTATCTTTTTCCGTTTCATGTTGTATAATTTCCAACTGATTCCTTAAGTGTACTTGTAGAATGTTCCCTTTAATTCCTAGTAATCCGGATAGATTTTCCTCATTGACATGAAGTTAATAGATTGACAAGTTGAATGAATTTGACATGAGTGCTTTAAATGTGTAATGCACTGTAAACTTTTAGGATTGGAATTGTAAATATGGAACTGGTCCCAAATATGTCAATTTTAATCTCATTAGAATTGAGGTTGTTGTCTTTTTGATGCGCATATTCCATCTTGTCTTGAAGGATGTTAAACCGTGTTTAAGAATGAAGTCCTTACAAATTAAAAATGTCGTATAGAAAAAATTGAAAAAAAAAATCAATTTTCTGAAATATGTATGCACCCCATGCTAATCTCAAAAGGGGGTTTATAACAGAGAATGGAAGTTTGTTGGGACAATCTGGAATGGGTCAGGTTCTGTATTATTCTGCAATCAATAGACTTTGTAGCCACGAATTTTTGGTAAATTATAAAATATGTGTCAAAGACAACATGATCTAAACCATTGTAGATATACTTGATATTCATTAGAGTGTTTTGTGGTTGGACTGAAATGCTACCATGCTAGTTCAGCTAGCAGGGCAAGTTTCATAATGGCTGTTGGGATGTGTTTGGTTATATATTATATTTGTTATTTAAGGATGATGTTTTCTATATCTGCTCTGTTTATTAGTTTTTGTACGTGGGACAATGGGAGTTAGTTGGTTTTTATTGGTTTTCAGCTAGCAGGGCAAATTACAAGTTGCATATGGCCATTTTAAAGTCACTTCACATTGACAACCCCGCTGCTAAGGTGCATATGATAGTTCTTTTCCTTTTTGTTTGCTTATTCGTACTTAATTTACACTAAAATTCAGGGATTTTTTTAAAAGTTATTTCCACAAGTCATTCTTAAAATTTGTGGAATTTTGCTTAAAGGGTATGCTATTTTTGTAGCATAGTTACATATAAAACTCTCCATCTAAGGATGGAGAAATTCCCAAAAGTTAGTAAAAGATCCTCTAAACTCGTTCTGCCATGTAGTCTATTGACTAGTATACCCTTGTTTTTAATGCAGTAAAAGTTGGTATAACTCGTTAGTGGATTGGGACGGAGTCAGAGTAAGGATACAATTAGAAAGAGTGGAGTTGGTATAACTCATAGTGGATTGGGACGGAGTCGGAGTAAAGAATACAATTAGAATGAGTGGAGTTGGTAAAGGGGGAATACTAAGAGCCTCACAATTGCACACCAAAAGGTAATCAAATTGGTAACCAAAATTCAAACTGGTGAAAAGGGTAATAAAAAATACGAACAATAAGAAGAGAGAGAAGGTCATCAAATGTTAGTGGAAATGAAATACCAGTCTGCCTAATGGTTGGAAAACCAACTTTGGAGGTCAAAATACATTAAAAAAATTCAAATGAATACTCGTTTGGTTATTGCCGTTGGAGTTTATTGGATGAAAATAACCATTTGGGTCATCAAAAATTTTGTTCAAATGACCAAATTTTTAGTTTTGTTACTCAATAGTTCGTATTGTTGCTATTCTTTCTTGCATCTCAAATTACCAAATTCGGTCTCGGATTGGTTAAAAAATAGCAGCCCCTGTTTTTTTCAGAGCAAAACAGCTTTAAGCACAAAGTACTTAAATGGTGAACAGAATCAACACGTTACAATAAAGATTTTGACTAATTCATATTTCATGCAATCTGATCACAACTCACTTAAAAAAACTTATAAGGCATTATTTAAAAGATGCTTGTCTAGTTTTGTGGATAATAATCAAAGACGTACATGATTATAATCTCTAGTCAGCTCTGTTTATTTATTATAATCATCATTGATTCTTTAAAAAACAGACAGCTACTCCAGTTTTACATTTTGTACTTTACTGCTGATATGTCGATTTGTTTTCACTTGATATCTTTTGGAAATCGCAGGGCAGCACAGACTTAGAAGCCATCTAGATAATTAAAAAACCTCGAGGATTGCTGAAGGATTCATTTTTAGATGAGGGGTAGGATATCTTAACCTAATGACTCTGTTTTGCGATGTACAATTTATGGGCGTCTCTTGGTGGCTGCTAAATCAGTAAATGTAGTGTAGTTGTTAGCTTGTACATGAACTTGGTTGAATATTAGTGAAGACATAATTAGGTCCACTAGTAAGAATAGTCAACCTGATTTCAATATTCTGCACTCTTTTTGGGATCATGATTTCTATTGTTTCAAACTTCAACTACTTGTCCACTGATTTGTATCCTTCATGGACAGCTGGGTCAACCAATGTGAGATCATAGTCTCCTATTTGTTTTTTAACATGCTATATTTATCGTGCTTCTGTAGAACTGCTTAATATATTTTTAATGGCTCATAGAAATCTAGTAGAATTATCTCATCATACCTATGATCAACTTTGGTTTTCAATTTACAGTGGTTGCTGCAAATTCTTGGTGCAACTAGCTACATGGGTTGCATTGGGAAGGACAAGTTTGGGGAGGAGATGAAAAAAAAAACTCAAAAAATGTTGGTTTTAATGTAGAATACATTGATAAAAATTTTTTCCCAACTTCGTTCCTTAATTTACTATTCTCATTTTGCATTTACGGTCCCTACATCTATTGATGGTTCTCATTATGCACATATGGTTTCTCATCTAATGTGTATCTCTTTTGCAGTTATCCAAAATCCTTTGGTTATGACAAACCATATGCATATATTTTGTCATCCTTAGCAAGTCAAGTTCGTCAAATTCTATCAGACTACTCAATTCAAGACTTTTCCACTATTTTTAGGTGTATTTGAATGACTTTAGACGTGTAACTTCAGACGTGTGCTTGAACTTGCACCTCGCCTTCTTGAAGAATTAATGAAGGTGACTTTTTTCTATATTTCTATCCTTTCTTCTAACTACAACTTATATTTTATTTAGTGATAATAATAGAAAACCTCTGCAAGATACTGCTTCTTTCTGACACATTTTGTTGTGTTTTTTTTTTCTTTTCAAGACAAGCTGTATGGGTTCATTCACTGGTGAAAAATTTCTTGATTTTTCTTTTTTTGTGCTCTCATCATTTTTCGGGCACAATATTCAAAGTAAATTACATTTACATCCTCGAAGTTTTGCTAATGTTCAGTCCAAATAAAGGTTGTCATTTTTTCTTTTAGAAGCATTTGTAGCGAGCCTTTTCTTTCTAATTACATCTACTTGTTGTATGTTCTTTTGAAACGTTTGTAGGGCCATGGATTTTAGGAGTTTTTTTTTTTTTGCCATTTCATTCTTGATACTTTTCATTTTCATGGTGAAGAAAATCAAAGTAGTAGATTAATTTACACGAGGTGGTAACATACCCAATGAATCCTTGACTCTGACTTCTTTGATCATTGATTATCACTATAGTGTTAAACTGCTAAGCAGATTGTTATACACATGAAAGCGTACATTTTGGGAGTGATTTATTTATTTAATTATCTATACTTCAAAATTATTGATCAAACTAAAACACCTCACACATTTAGTAAAATTTCCACTCATCCCTCATACGTCAACTATATGGGCCTTAAAATTTTTCGAGAGTCTCAAAACAACTGTCACTTGGTATTTGGTATTTGCACTTTTTCACTCACAGCTTTTCTTTATCTTCAACATTGGATCAAAGTTGTTTATACTGATTTTTAGGCCATACAAGAGGTTATTTTCTTTGGATAGTGTTGTGATACAGGCAATTCCAATCAGTGCAAGAAAATCAACCGGAGGATCCAGTGAAGGAATTGCTCCGTTTCTACAGCTGCCCCACTTTAGCGAGCCTGTTGTCAAGAATATTGCCTGAATGTAATTAAATCATGTTATCATTATGCTAAGATTTGTTTACACATTCTTATTATTGACCACTTTGCTGTTTTCAGAGAAGGATTATTTTTGTTGTGTTGGGTATAGAGATGTTGATTAGACATGGAAAAATGCTTTACTTGTTATGATTATTTTAGATTATTTTTTGTTGTGTTTGATATAGATTAATCTTGTTATTTTTTGGGTTTGATATAGATTAATATGTTTGTTAATTAGGTGCCAAAAAAGTTTTATTGGGAAGCATATAAATAAAATTCTTTTTTTAGATTTATGAATATATCTAACATCTATATCTGTTAGTATTTTTTTAAAAAAAATTTTGGAAATTACTAACGGATATATCCGTTAGAAATTGTTGACAAACCGTTGGTATTAGTATAAATCTTTCAAAATCAATTGGAAAAATAACCGTTAGTAAGTAAATTTCTAACGGATATATCCGTTAGAAAGCCTTTGATTTACTAACGGATTTTCTAACGGATATATCCGTTAGTAAAAATTAATTTTTCTAACGAATATATCCGTTAGAAAATCCGTTAGTAATATTACTAACGCCAATTTACTAACGGATATATCCGTTGGTAATGTTTTTTCCAACGGATATATCCATTAGTAATGAGGTCATATGGTGTAGTGATTGTGGTCGGACATGCTACATGATAGGCACCATTGAGAGAGATTAGAAAAATACTGAGCAAGCAATGGAGAGATTAGGAATCTATCCAGTCTAGATTGTGAGGCAACCGCCCTATTATTGCTCTATGTAAAGGATCTGTCTGAGAGCCTGATGTCCACTAGACCTGCTTCAGAAAGTATCTGATTAAAGTGAAGACAACCTGTACGATTAAAACCTGTACCACTTCTCTCATAAGGTTTCAAAACTTCGTTAAAATCTCTCCCTATAATCCAAAGCCTGTTTGAGGTGTGAATGAACCTCTCGATTTTGCCCAAAATTTGTTTTCTAGCTCCTTCTTCATTCGGAGCATAGACATTACAGATTGCACAGTCAATACCAAGAGATAGGATTGAGCCAAGGAGGATGATAAATCTGGGAAAGATATGAACATCCGAAAAGAAAAACCTTAAAGAAGTTTTCAGACCAAATGGTAATATGTCCCCCTGTCATTCCAACTACATCCACACTTTTATAGCTGATGTCCCCAGGCCCTACCAATTGTTTGATAAATCTATCGTTCACGCCAGACGATTTTGATTCCTGAATGAATAGTATATCAGGATTTTGTGAATGAAAAGCAAGTTTAACTACTCTTTTCTTCTCCCTTCTTCCTAACATACGAATGTTCTAGGTGATTAGCTTCATTGGCAATAAACTGAACCCCAAATCTCCATCAAAGCATAAGCTATTCATTCTGTCAGTGCTCAAAATCATCCTAATCTCGCTTCTCAAGCCCTTTGAAAATGTCTAAAGCTTCGTTCTCATTCCCATCGAATGTCATACTCAGTGTTTTTCCCAATTTCCAAGTTATCCCGACTTCCTTGCTGATGGCTTCGTTTCTCTTCTCAAAGCCCTTGTCTAGGATAGAACCCACCGTTGCTCTAATTCCGAAATTCGACTGATCTCCACTATCCATGATAAGAGGAGGTTTTTTTTCTAAGGTTGGTTTTGGATTTAGGCTTTAATTTAGATTTGACCCTGTGATTGGATCTTATGTAAGAACTTTGTTTGATAATTTTTCTTCCTCCACAACGTAACATAATCTGGCTCAATGATTTCTGTCTGGCTATTCATTTTTTCTTTCTACCCTGAATTATCATCTCTCATGACCTAGCTAAATCCATTACTTCTGGCGATGGTGTAGAGTTGCTGATATCTTTTGTGGAATAAGAGGATGATCTTTTAGGGTTTTCTAGCTCAGGTTAGTTATCAAGAGCCAGTGGGCTTTCGAGAACAATCTAAACAGACCCTGTTCCAAGACTATTATGGGCCAAAGAGTTGGGCCCTAAGTAGTTGTTTGAGCCGGCCTCGTATGCATGGGCTTGGCCCAAGTTAAAGGGTTTATTATGGAAAGGTCTTGAGGCTAGAGGTGACTTAGTGTGACTACCCAGATTCGAGTATAAATGCAAATTCGGATTCAAAAGAGAGGCGGGACGATTTGAATTTAGGGTTAGAGAGTTCATGACAACATTATTGACATCAACTCTGACATCAGCATCTTGGTCCTCCAGACTGGCTGATTTGCCAGCAACCTCTTCCATGGTCAATTTCTTGGCTGAGGGATCGATATGGATGGGGAAGTCAGAGGAGAAGTCTTTGGAGATACGAATTTTGAACACTAGGTTAGCAATTTTTGTTTTCACCAAACGATTAATGGGATCTTTGATAGAGGTTAGAACAAGGATTTTGGCTAAGTCCAGTCTTTTCCTCTGTTCAGCCAGAGGATCAAGAGTTACAAACTTTCCATATAGATTTCCAATCATTTGGAAGAAGTCCCTATTCCAAGCATGAAGGGGGAGCCGCTCGCATTTAAGTCAGACAAATCTGGCCTGATACAGGTATGAGGCATCCCATGGTTTAATGAAATTGAACCACTCTACCAGCCACAGTAAGTGATTACTGATAATAGAATGCATAAGATCAGGAGTTAGGAAGAAAAGTAATACCATACCTCCACCCATAGGGCTAACAGTGCACTCATAAAGGCCTTTGGTAATGAACAGTTCTTGGAGCTCTGGAATGCATGTGGGAGCATTTAGGTACCCGAAAGCACTTGCTGCTAGCCAAGATTCATCTTCAGCTCTGACTTTATATTCAAGATTAGAAAAACCCCCCAGCCTTTCTTTCCCCAAATCCATGAGATAAGGATTGTTCGTGAGTTACCCCGTGTAGTACTTGCGTATAAGATCGAGAGTCCCTGGTCTTGCGATCGAAAAAGAAAAGCGAAATGGGGGCTCCTCTAGGGTTCGCCTACGAAGAATCACTAATATCACATTTAAGATTGTTGTTATAAGAGGATGGTTTGACCATGATCCTTCTACCCCACAGCAGATCGTCATTGCATCTGTTATCCACTTCCATAGCTTCTTTAGGGTTAACAAAATGTACAAACCCGAATTTGCCCCTTTTTTCCTCTCTTTTCTTGTTCAGAATGAAGACATCGCAGACATCGCCTTCCCTTTGGAAGTATTTTCTGAGCACTACATAGTCAATTTGCAGAGTTAAGATTGTCGACAAATAGGGAGAAGAGATTTTATGGGGATCATCGACATTGTTAGAGCGTCTGACCGTTGCTTCCTTGGTGGCACCCTTCCCATGAGGTCTCAGCGCAGAATGGGAAAATGCTCAGATTTTAGGTAAGAGCAGTTCTTTCTTCCTTTTTAAACGGGTGAAATCTCGTGTTATATAAATATATTGGCAATAAGAGTTCAATTTACATACATCAGGTTCATAACATGTCGTCAAAAATGGATTCATACTTGTCGAAGTAAATATTCTGGAGGGTTGGGTATTAGGAATCTATAACACAAAAATAAGGCCTTACTATTTAAGTGGGTATGGAGATTTGGAATAGAGAGAGCTACATTTTGGAGGAGGATTATTTGCTCCAAGTATTCAATGAATCAATATTCTTCTTGGTGGATCACTAATAGAAGCTCAAACTAGTCTCAGTTCATGAAGACCATTCAAAAACTCCTCTCATTAGACTTTGCTTACAAGTCTATCATCAAACAAGGTTTGGGCCTCAGTCTTGGAGATGGCACCTTAATTAAATTTTAGCATGATTGTTGGCTTTCTGATGGGCGACCGTTAAGAAAGGCATATCCACGAGTATATGCTCTTACTAATAACAAATTTGGGACAATCTCAAACTATGGCTACTAGACTGGTACAACATGGTCATGGAATGTCGAGCTAAGAAGGCCACTTTTTGGGTGGAAAACTGAACAGTGGGATGATTTCAAAAGTCACATCGATCAAATTGCCTTATGTCGGTCAAGGCCAGATAAATTGATCTGGAAGTTTGATGCGAAGGGCCATTACTTTGTAAAGAATTTCTGTCACACTTTGGAGATTTATCTACATTTCCATCCCTCTGATCTAAGACTTCTTTGGAAATCGAAATGTCCCCCGAAAGTCCAAATCTTCTGTTGGCAAGCTTTACAAGGAAAAATCGCTGTTAAACATATCTTACAGACTTTCTTACCTTTGTCATAAGAGGATCTCACATATGTCTTATGCGGTAACGTGGAAGAAACAGTCGACCATCTTCTCCTTCATTGCCCTGCTTCTTGGAAGATTTGGTGTGGATGCCTCAATTGGTGGAACTTATACTTTTGCGCTTCAGCCTCCTTTATAATATGGTGGAGTCACTGGAACTCTCTCTGTCCATCTTCTGACGCGAATCTTGCAGGGGATTATCTTTTTTATGTCATTTATTGGTCCATTTGGCTATGGCTTAATGAAATCATCTTCAATGATTCTGCGATATGTCCAGAAGAAATCTTGTGCACCATCAAAGCTAGATTATTTTGGTGGTTAAAGTCTTCTTGCACCAACTTCCATATCTCTTGTAATGATTTTATGATAAATACTAAATTCGCGAAAGATAAAGGAAATTTGTGCTTGGACTCCGCCTGCTAATGGAATTTTGAAATTCAAGGTTGACGACTCCTCTCTTGGAAAACCTAGGCCTTTGGGGATTGGGGGAATTCTAAGGGACACCAATGGAATTTTTATGGCCATTTTTTTCAATTCATGTTGGAATCATGGACTCAAACATTGCCAAGCTAATGGCTATCTCTAAAGATGTACCAGTGGAAGCTAATGCTGCTGAACACCTTGCTAAAATTTGTGAGGAACTACACTTGGAAAGTGACTCATAGGTGGCCATTTCGTGGGCTACTTGCTTGGAATCAATTCCATGGAAGCAAAATGTTGTGGCTAATTCTATCTCCAACAATCTCAGCATTTTGAACTCAATGAATATAGTAACAAGGTTCATGCTTATCCCTAGAAGTGCGAATGCGGTCGCAGATTCTCTAGCGAAATCGGGTGTACAAAGGCTTGCCCCTCTAGAAGCGTGGTATTGATCTAATCCTCAATGAGTTTGTCCCACCTTTGAAATTTTTTGGTTTTGAAGGACGTCAACGGTGGGTCACTCTTATTTTTTCTCCAGCTTACACTCTATTTTTTGGATTTTGGAGGCCTTTTTTCTCTGCTCTGGTGCTGACCGATCCCCTGGTTCTCTTCATTACTATGTTTTGTTGCTTTTGTTTGCCATATCATGTACATTTGTAGGGGCTGATCAGGTCTTGGCTTCATTTTCTCTATTTTGAGGCTCTTTTGGACATTACCTGTACAAAGATAGGTGCTGATCAGATATTGGGTATGCTCTGTGATTCGGTCTTGGTTTTTTAGTTGGTTGTGGAGGGTAAGGTGATATTTGTCCCCCTCTCTTTTTTCTATTTCAAGATGACTTCTTTAATACAATCGTCCTCGTACCGTCGAGGTTTAAAAAAAAAAAAACAAATTGTGAGTAACTTAATTCTGATCTTTCTATATTCGCATAAAATAGAACATATATTCAAAACAAAGAACCACAGTTTCTTGTGTATCTCATACGAAGATTTCATTCACTTTACTGCAACATTTTAGGGATTATACGACCTTAGATTGTTGAAAAATATTACTGATTTAAATTCTAATTATATAACACATCAAATAAACCACAAATATATATATGCTTGAATAAAATATTATAGATAAAATATCAAAGTTAAGAAATGGCCTGTGAGGTTCATGGAAGGCATGCTAGTCGTTGTCCTAAAGTCGTATGTACCTCCCTTCGTGTAGGTTTTAGTGCTCGCACACAACTTCAAGACACAACCCAAGAATGCTCACAGTAGGTCTGTTCCACTTAGCACGTTAGTAGCAGACAGGATGCCGAGTCCGTATCGGTTGCCCATAAAAATAAATATAGAAGAAAGTATAGTAGGATGATATATTTCTGTATATATCTGTCTAATCTATTTTCTATATGTGAAATAAAGTGAACTCCTATATTTATAGAACTCAAGATACCCGTTCACAAAAGGTTGTGACCCTTAGGGAAAACCTTTTCAAATAATTGTGACCCTTGGGAAATATATTATTTTCACTCAACAAAAGAGTAAGCACTAAAATAGGTTCAACACTTGCTTTTGTGAAAAAATAAAATGGAAAATTACATCAACTCCCCTTCAACTATGGCACTTTTTCAAATACCCCCTAAACTAAAGAACTCAACAAACTGACCTCCTCAACTATTACATTTTTTCGCAAATACCTCTTCGGTTAAGATGTCGTCCTAAAAACTAACATTTTACTTATATAATTATTTACTTTTATCATTTTATTAAAATGTGATTTTTTTTCCTCCTTTGAGGCATTGAAAATTTTAGGATAAAATTATCATTTGTTGCACACACAATTGCCCTTTGTTGTTCAAAAATTTTTAGGCAATTTTGTCCTAAGATTTTCAATGACTCAAAGGAATGGTAAAAATCTGGTTCGTGTGACAACCAAGGTGAAAAGAAATAAGTTATGATTGTATTAGATGAATGAGCTTCACAAAAACTGTGATGAGATCTTCTGTCACTATCACATATATAAGCTCATAATACATACAATATAATCAATTCTCTTGATTGTGGTCAATATCCATTGGGATATCACAATCAGTTAATATAGTAAATGCAATACTTTTTCTCTCCTAAGATTATGACTAGGCTCTTGATTGTGGTCAATGACCATGTTGGAGAAGAGAGAACTTTGTTTATGAGAACTTTGCTTATCTTTATAGATTTCTTCTCCACACATCAAATAACATGACATTGGCTTTATATAGCCATACAAGAGTACTAAACTTAGACAATACACATTCCCCAATACAAGAGACCTTCCAACTTCTTCCAACTAAATACCGGCTATATGCCAACTCCTTATCTTTTGACTTTACGATCCCAAAAACATTGAAAATACAAATTACATTTCAACACCCCCCTCTTAATTTGCAATTTTTAATGCACTCCTGAAATAAGTAAATTTTCTGTGGTATAGCCTTTGTGAAAATATCTGCACATTGCTCTCTTATTTTGCAGAATTCCAACTTGATCTCCTTATCTTCAAACAGCTTGCGAATACAATGATGTCGCAGCTCTATGAGCTTCGATCTACCATGGAAAACTGGATTTTTAGTCATTGCAATTGTGGACATGTTATCACAAAGGATAACACTTGGCATAGTCTGCTTCTGCTGCAAATTTCCCAAGACTCTTATTAACCATCTTGCCTCACGAGCTGCACTCGAAGCTGCAATATACTCAGCCTCACCAGAAGAAAGTGCAACTGTACTTTGCTTCTTCGAACACCATGAAATGACCTTTGTTCCCAAAAAGAAAACATATCCTGACGTACGTTTTCTATCATCAATCGAACCTGCCCAATCAATATCAGTATAACCAATCAGACTACTGTCTTCTCCTTCTTATATTTAATTCTAAAATCCTTTGTTCCTTTCACATATTGAAGTATACGCTTTGCAGCTGAGAAATGTAGCTTGCTTGGATTACTCATGAATCGAGATACAACTCCAACTACATGAACTAAATCAGGCCTAGTATTTGTAAGATAAATCAATGAACCAACTAAGCTTCAAAAATTTGAGCATCAGCCTTCTGCACACCATCATCTTTAGACAATTTTTCATTCACTGCCATTGGAGTTCCCATTGGCTTACATCCAACCATATTAAACTTTTTTAGCAAATTCTCTGCATACTTCTCTTGTGAAATCATAATGCCTTCCTTTGATTTCTTCACTTGAATCCCAAGAAAATATCTCATTAGACCCAAATCAATCATCTCGAACTCTGCCATCATTCTCTTCTTAAAATCTTCCTCCATCCCTTGCTTCGAGCTTGCATAAATTTGATCATCCACATACAAACAAACAATATGAAAATCACTACCTTCCTTCTTAACATAGAGAGAGGGTTCACATGGACTTCGAATCAATCCAATATGCTAAAAATACTGATCAATTTTACTGTTCCACGCTCTTGGTGCTTGTTTAAGGCCATACAAAGCCTTTCGAAGGTGATACACTTTTCCTTCACTTCATTTCATAACATATCCTTGAGGTTGTTCAACATAAACCTCTTCTGCCAGATCACCATATAAAAATGTTGCTTTAACATCTAATTGATATACCTTCATCTATAATTATGCTACAAGTGCCAGCACAGTTCGAATAGTTTCCATTCGAGCCACTGGTGCGAACGTCTCATTGAAATCAATTCCTGGTTGCTGAGAATATCCTTTAGCAACCAAGCAAGCCTCATGCTTATGTATCAATCCATCTTCATGAAACTTGGTTTTGAAAATCCATTTTAAACCAATCACCTCCTTTCCTTTAGGCTTGTTCACAAGCTCCCAAGTATTATTCTTCTTGATAACTTCTATTTCCTTATCCATGGCTTTCTTCCATTTAACATCCTTTATAGCTTCCTCAAATCTTTGTGGTTCAAAAACAGCAAGAGCTACATCTGTGGCTTCATATATATATATATATATATATATATCTTCCTTCTTGATGATGAAGGACTCGATGGGCTTGTTGGGCTTGGAGGAGGAGACTGAACTTCTTCATTGTTCGGAAGTCCTTCTTCTTCTTTAAATATTATTGGCTGCTCCTTGTCCTTAAAATCCCAATTCCATGCCTTCAATTCATCAAAAAACACATCTCTAGAAATAACTAGCTCTTCAGGCTTTGGCTTAAAAAGGCGATAAGCCTTTGACTCTTCACTGTAACCAATAAACATATACTTCTCTCGTTTCTCATCAAACTTCTTTCTATGTTGTGATAGAACATGAGCATAAGTAATACATCCAAAAAATTTCAAAGACTTTACCTCTGGCTTCCTGTTATGCCATGCTTCGAATGGAGTTTTGTTCATAACATTTTTTGTTGGCGCTCGATTGAGAATATGAACTGCTATTGTCACGCCCCGACGTAGCATAAATATGGAAAGCATTTAATTTCCTTTATGGACACGTAGGTCGCGATAGTTTGAAGGATCAATTCCGTCCCAAACGTCGAACAACGATAAACAATAATCAGAGTAGAGCAATCAAAGCTTACAAATATTTTTCTAACTTATTACATATTACAGCACGGGGTCTCTAAAGGCACAAACTGCCTTAAAACAAAACAATAACTTAATATCTATTACAGTCATCCTTATTACAAAACAGTTTATAACTAAAGCATGGAACATAGGTAATAGTCTGTCTTCCAAGCAGTCGTTCTCAATTAGCATAATCATAATGTTCAGTCTGATCATAACCTGAAAAACCTGAACACGAATGTCCAGGACGCATCAATGTCGTCAGCTTCAAGAAGCTGGTGAGTATTAAAAATATAACTTTGAATGTAAAACATACTCATATACCATTTCCCGATTAATTTCAACAAGGTTATATTAAAGCAAGGAGTTCATTTAAGTACCACATTAATTGAAAGATATGATTCACGTATATGTGACCGTGTATGAGAACAATGCACCCATCTCATCTTACCGACTCTTTTCTCTCGAACAACCCACCATCACACACCGGTATCTTTGAAACGCTAGGATAGCCACACTTTAGCACAGGGGTGCCAGGGAATGTCCAGTTTGCCTCACACTTTGGTCCGGGGTACCAGGGAGTGTCCATTGCCTCACACTTTGACTACCTAATCTGCCATGCAAATACCAGAGGAACCCTCACGCAGTATCCAGACTCGGGTATCAGGGAGTGTCCGTAGGCCACACTTTAGCACTACCATGGGTGCCAGGGAATGTCCAAGTTCGGCTTCACACACTTTGACGCTACCATGGTCGTCAGGGAGTGTCCAGTTTTGCCACCATCGCATTTCAAAGACACCTTCGCCGCAATCTCAATCACAACAAACTTTGGTACTCACTTACCAGGGAGTGTCCGTATCACAATCTCAACCGCACTCACTATGCCACACTGACCATTACTCTTTTCCATACTGACCAACATTCACACTCACCATGCATGTACAACTAACACCACATGTATGTCATAAAACTTTAAAATATGAGGCAAATTACTAAATTAAATAAACGACGTACATACGGAGATTGATAAGTCGTAATACAACGTTTTAATCATCCAAATATACCCAGATAGGATTCTGATTAAGTAAATTTTCCAAACGGAGCTTTAACAGTTCATAAAATATCACCCAAACAGTTCCTTAACACAAAACAAGCAAAAATTAGAAACTGCCAGAAGTCGCACGCGCTGGCCGCTCGCGCGAGAGGTCGCTAGCGCGGTCCACTCGCGCGACCTGCCTATTTTTCATTTTATTTTAAAAACCTTTTCTGTCTGCCTGAAAATACACGGCTCGCGCGCGCGGGCCGCTCGCGCGAGGGGTCGCTCTCGCGATCGCGTGCGCGAGTTCAGGCAGTGTTTTCGTCTTCTTCGCTGAACTTTCCCCTATTTCAGAATTTCAGGATCTTTTAACCCATTTTGCAAATCCAAAGCATATAGGACATATAATATATGGATCTCTTCGATTTTTCACAAGGATTATGAATCCAAAATCAATTTTACATGAATTAAACTATAACTCAAGAATTTTATGAAAAACTAAAAGTTAACAAAACTTCAATCTTAATATACTTTTTCATGTGAGCAAATTAAGCTATAAAACTTTAAACATGGCATCTACAACATGTAATCTTTCATATTTATCTAAGAAAACGGATTTTGATTGGGTTTGAAAAATCTTGATTTCAAAGCTATGGAGGTTCAAACATAAGATCAACAATGGTGATCCTTAAAACAACTATTCAAAATAGTAAATAAAGGATAAATTACATTCTAAGTGAGTTAGTAATACTCACTGAGGTAGAAGATGAAGTGTGTGTTGAGAAAGATATAAGAATTAAGCAACCCAAATCAAGCTTGGCTATGGAATGAAGCTTCCTCTCTCTAAATAATTTCTGTAAATTCTTCTCTCAAACTCTCTCTTTTGCTCTCTGTATTTGATTTGCAAAATGTGCAGATTGTGTGTGTGAAGGTTGTATATATAAAAAACTAAAATCAAGAACTTGGCCTCCAAGTTCAACCTTCTTCACTCTACTAATTGATTTTGTTTTCTAATATACTAAACTCATATTATACATGGTACACACATACATACGTATATACATAATACACACAGATTATAAACTACAAGTTCTCACCAATTTGGTTGTAGGAGTCAAATAGAGGGTGTTTGGGAAATTAGCTTAAGGTACAAAATCAACACACACTACGTAGACCCTACCAAACAAGGCACTAGCAAGTTATCTAGGAATTTCCTAGTGTGTTTGGAAAAACAACTTATGGCACTAAGAAATTAACACGCCCAAAATGCATATCCAAACAATGCCTATCTAATCATTGCTACCATTAATAGAAATAAAGCAAGTGTCAAATCTTGATTGGTGGAGAATCCCATATAGTGCGAGTTCATCGCAGCGTGGACAGTTTTGAACATAAGCTGGTATTTTCGCGGCGTGGAGATTACCACAAAATACAAAAATTCATTTTAACGTAAGAAATAATCTTCCGGTTTTATAAAAAATGCAGTTTGAGTTAAAAGAAGATATTCCCACCGTTTTGAAATACATATTTGAAATTCAGTACAGGTATTACTAAATTTTATAAAATTACAATTCGACCTCAAAAGAATTTTAATTATGAAATAAAATAAGAAATCAATTTCAAAATGAGAGTTGCAAATTTAAAATAATCCTACGAACACAGATTAAACATGGAAATTCAAATTAAATTTAAATATGTCAAGGCAAATACATATAATTAAATGGAAATGCAGGTTGTTACAGCTATATTCACTGCTTCTGCCCAAAGTTTATTTGGTAGTTTCTTTGCTTTCAACATGCTTCGGGCCATTTCCACTATAGTTCGATTCTTCCTCTCTGCTACATCATTTTGCTGTGGTGTATTTGATTCGTGTCCAATATTGCATTCTTTACTACATAATTTTACCCTTAGTGGACACGAATTATCGCTTATATTGGGAGATTTAATGGATAAATTGTATTTTTATTGTTCTTGTTGTTGTTCACTTTTTATTAATAAAAGCTCTTTCTTGTAGATGTTTGAGACTAGGGAGAAGATTGGGACCAAAATTGGGAGATTGTGCTTCAAAGGAAAAGAAAATTTCAGGATTTGCCCGAGCGGATCGATCCAAGCACATCAGGCGGATCGATCCGCTCGTTCAAAAAGAATTGGTTTTCCAGAAAATGCAATGCGGATCGATCAAGGTTTTACATGTGGATCGATCTGCGAGTTTCGCTGAGCATTCTGCTTCCCAATTGAAGAATAGGATCGATCCGGCTTTTTGCCTTGGATCGGTCCGCTGCTACAGTTTTGTTTCCCTCTTGTATTTACAAGATTGCCATTATTTGCATATAGTATATATAGTTAGAGATGGTTTTTAATTTAAGGTTAGCTTGTATTTTACTTAGTTTTTTTTAGTTGTAAGCTCTCTCTCTCCCTAAATCCTATCATCCCTCTCCCTCATTACTCCTCATCTACCACATTTCCTTCCATTTAGTATTAGAGAGAAGAGAGTGTAAATGTATTAAATACTTGGAAGCTTTTGGTTGAAGAATATCTTGGAATTTAGATGGCATTGATTGTGGATTTCTCTAGTTGGTATACTTTCTCTTCCCCTCTCTTTAATATTGTTGTCATTATGATTATGAGTAGCTAAATCATGTAGGTTGGGGATCATAAGCCCACCATTGGACCCAAGTGTGTTTTATTGTAGGACTCTCACATTTTGTAGCATTTCTAGAGTTCATGGGTGTATGGTTTGATGTCTTGAGACCCCACCTCCAATGTCAAGCATTGGAAGTTGTTAAATCTCTAAACTCTAATCACATACCTATGTATTGCATTAGAACATCTATCTAGCATATTGGTTGACTACCACATGTTTGATAGTTTGTCACAATAGAATTTTCTACTCTAGAATGTGCTACAAGTATGAGAGCCATGTGTTGTTTGGTCCAAGGTGGGGGAATTCTCCCCAACCTCAAATTTTTCCTTTTACAAAACCCCCAATTGTCAATTAAACTTAGCTTTATTCAAAGTTATTTTCTCTTTTTCTAAATAGTCATTGTAGTATAATCTTATACAAATTAAACTAATCTCAAAGTTGTAAAGACTCAATTTTATTTCTTAGTTTGTTAATTGCTCCTCGCATTATAATTGGTTATTAAGCGCCCAACAAGCTTTGTTGCATTAGTTTCACCAGTTTGAGGCATCGTCAGATTTGGTCAGAAAAGAGGCAAGTTATCACCGCGATTCATCGGACCATTCGGGATTCTAGAGCATGTTGGAAAAGTTGCTTATCGCCTTGCGTTGTCACCAAAGATGTCAGAAGTGCACAACGTTTTCCACATCAGTATGCTGAGGAAGTGTGCTCACAACCCAGCGCACGAGATCAACTTCGAAGATATTGAAGTCAACGACAATGTTATGTTCAACGAAGGACCAGTTTGTGTTTTGGATCGAGGGATCAAGAAGCTCAGAAACAAGAAGATTTCGTTAGTCAAGGTTCAGTGGAAGCATCATGATGAAGGAGAAGCTTCGTGGGAGCTAGAGTCAGAGATGCGAGAAAAGTTTCCATGTTTGTTCTAGACCTCGTTTGCTTTTGATTTTGAGGACAAAATCTTTTGTTGAGTGGTGGATGATGTAATACCCTGTATTTTTGGTATATTAATAAGACCTGGTATTTCTTTTCTATACTTGTATTAACTTTTTCTTCTTTTCGTAAATTTTGGTTACCAATCGATTGACAAGCTTCCCAATCGATTGTCACTTATCAAATACCAATCGATTGACATATTCCCAATAGATTCCCATTCTACTGACTAAAAGTAATGACATGGCAACATCCCAATCGATTACCAT
Source organism: Hydrangea macrophylla (assembly GCA_033977485.1). Lineage (NCBI taxonomy): Eukaryota > Viridiplantae > Streptophyta > Magnoliopsida > Cornales > Hydrangeaceae > Hydrangea > Hydrangea macrophylla. The sequence continues at coordinate 113,463,548 of CM066999.1, forward strand.
CTTTTCCAATCGATTGCCTTCAAATATCTGTTACCAATCGATTGACTTGTGTCCCAATCGATTGCCATAAGCTAAGACAAGTTTTCTTCTTTTCTTTAGCTTTAAACGTGTGGCACTCTCAACCTCTATATATATATATATATATGAGAATGTATATGGCCTTGGGCCAGTTTTTCAGATCTTGAGAGAGAGGGAGAGAGAGAGAGAGGCACATATCTTCATATATCTATAGCTATTTCTATAGATATACACTCACACAAACACTCTCACAGCAGAAGAAGAGAAGAAGAAGAAGAGACAAAAAAGAGAAGAAGAAGAGACAGAGAAAGCTGGGCAGAGAGAGAGGAAGAAGAGAAGAGAGAGAGAGAACTTTGGTGTTTTCAAGAACACACAAGCCAAACACACCTTTGGTGAGTTTCTAACTCACTTGGTCCCTTTATTGGATGTATATACAAGTTTTTATGAAGCTTAGACGTGTTAAATGCATGGTTTTGACGTTTATATATACTGTTTTTACAATCTGCTGGTGAAGACGAAGTGCCAATCGATTGGCATAATTACCAATCGATTGCCATCAGTTTGGACCCAATCAATTGGATAGAATTCCAATCGATTGACAACCCAATTGATTGCCAATGTTAGCAATCGATTGACATTGTTTTAGACCCAATCGATTGCTAGTTTCCTCAATCAATTGTTATAACTTTTATCCCAATCGATTGGACCTTAAACCAATCGATTGGTATTGGCAGAACATGGATTCCTTTGCCTGTTTATTATATTAAGGGTTCGGTTGTTTGATTTTTGATTTGGACTTCCGTTATGTGATTCTAGGTTGATCAGGGGATAATGTAACAACATAGATAAGTATAATTAAGAATAATGAGTAATGAAATGACGTGAGATATTATGCGGTTCATGTATGAGTTCAATATCCATTTTCTTTTAATCTGATTAGTCAGGCCACATTGGGAATTGTCATGTGTCGACATTAGAACGTAACTTAAGTAGGTTTGGTAAGTTCTGGGAATGGTACGTGGACGGACGTTTGGTCATGATATGCTCTTAAAAGCGGTGAGCTGTGCATATGCTCTTAAAAGCGGTGAGTTGAACCAAGTAGTCCTAAGATAGGCCGGATAATCTATGATATGCTCTTAAAAGCGGTGAGTTGTATATGCTCTTAAAAGCAGTGAGCTGGGATGTCTGGTAGATGATGCTGAGTCGTGGCAATAGATGATATGCCTTGTTCGAAACGTTGTGTCCCTGAAATGCGGTGAACGGGAACATTGTTCTTAAAAGCTGAGGACGGACTGACGTGGAGTCCATGACATGCGGTGAGCTGTGTAATATGCTCTTAAAAGCAGTGGATGGAATAAGGGTGTATCCCTAGAGTTAAACGATTGAGTCTATTCCATTCAGTTAGGATATGTTAATATCGATCTTCGAGTAACAAGACGATAAGGGTTGGTTTACGAGGTTGAATAAAGGAACAAGATATTATTATTGTTATAATAAGATGTTAACTCGTGTTTTCATAAGCTTGTGTTTACTTCAGATAACTGGTACCTTGTTAGTTTATACTCACTCAGCTCTCAGTAAACTGACGGCCTTGATTGTCTGGACTTTCCCCCGTCTAGACTATCATGTATCTTATTTTACAGGTGACGAAGTCTACAACGATAGTTCCTATCCAGAAGGAGAATACACCGAGAGTGGCCCCACTGATGATGGCTATGCTAGGGAGGAATACGATGCTGATGTTTATGCCAGCTGAAGATTTAGAGATAGTTATTAGTTTCTGTTTTTCTGTTTAGTAGTTTTGTTATATTTGGTACTTGGGCATATGTTGCTTCCAAACCTTATATATTTCCGCTGTAGCTTTACTGTTATAATGGCTCTGATGTTGGTAATATAATAGGTTTCCTTTATATTGTTGTGGGTTGTTTCTTTTTTGTTCTGTTATCTAGAACTACGTGATGTGGAAAGTTAGTAACATTCACTAGTCATTCTCTATGGACCCATAAAGGATATTTATTTTTCTCTATTTATGTTGTTCCGGGGGCATGACAAAAGTACAGGGGATAAAATGTAGTTTCTCCTTTAAGTAAAAAAAAAAAAAAATCATTGTGTGGTCCTGCCTGCATCACGACCCGGACAGCTCACGGCTGTGGATCGAGACTCTAGCTTCACACTTAATTTTCACACTGCATGTATGTGTGGGTTATTTTCAAAAAAAAAAAAAATTTTGAAAAACACATTGACCTTAATTTTGTTGAATAATGGGGTGGGTTATTTGGGTGAGATCCATGTTCTTATATACACTGATCTCATTACATGTGTGATTTTGATTCACCTCATTAACTGCATACTATTATGTCTAGCATGTCTCGTGTTAACTTGAGAGTACCTGTAGGCTCGACCCTGGGGCAAGGCCACCAAGGCCATTGCCTTGGCCCCCAATTTGATTACAAATTTAAGGACCCCCAAATTTTCCAATTGGATCAATACTTGTATTAGTTCAGCCCAAACAAATTTTGAAGCCCAGTAGACTTTAAACTCAGGGCCCGTTATTATCATAAAAAACAAAAAAAAAAAAAAAAAAACAAAACAAAACAAAACCCTCAAGGCCCATTTAGCCTATGGAAAACTATAGAATACTATTTTTAAAAAAAATTATTATGGCTAAGCCCACCTTAAAATTCTAAAGCACCTTGCATTTCGGAAATTCCATATGAAGCCCTCCTAAATAAACTGAGTTAGGGTTTTACGGTTAGAGAAACAAAGTCAGCCCCAAAATGGGTCTCAGTGTCTCATGACTCTCTCTCTCTCTCTCTCTCATTGTTTGTAGTTGACAGAATTTTTGAGATCTAAAATTCCTTGAATTGCTTTGAATTTCTTACATTTTTCAATAACAATGGAAGTTAAAATTGTTGGTACCCTAATTTCTACTCCTTTACTAATTGTTGATATTTTGTTGACCTGTGTTGTGATTTTTAGTTGTTGATTTAGTTAAAATTGTAACAAAATTGACATGTGTTCCTAATCCTATAAATCAACAATTTTATTGGTTTAATTTTTGTATTTAGTTTTTTTTTATTTAGATTTGTTGGTTTTTTTTTTTTTTTTTCAAGATAGTGTAGTGGAGATTTTAGTTTTTGTTTCTGAATATTTGGTTGTTGCCTAAAATGTGTGATATTTATACTTTATAGACTCTTTTTTTTTTCTTTCATTAGTGGGACACTATCAAGCCATGTTAATTTTCTAGATCCGTCCCTTATTAAACTCCGTCCCTTTTATCCGCATTGTTTGGTTTGAAGATTTTTTTTTTAGCTTGTTAATATAAAAGGCCACTTTTCAGAAGCTTGCCTAGGGCCCCCAAATACACAGGGCAAGTCCTGAGTACCTGAAAATTTCTCCTTAACCTCCCTTTGACTGCCAAAAAATGAGGGTCTTTCATAACAACTTTTGGAGTTCAGAAGTGCTTATAGAACTCTAAAAGTTAAGATAAAACTAGTTGGTAAATCATATTCTGCAATCCAACCACAAAAAATATATATAAATAAATAAAATATGAGTCGATTGCATAAACTTTGCTAGTTGCCACAACCAGTGCATGCCTAAAACAATTTTTGCAATTAAATCACAAAAGTAGAAATAGAAGTGCCAAATGAACCCAATACCACAACCATGTGTTTTCTTTTTTTTTTTAGGGAGGCTTGGCTTAAGGTCCTTAAAGTTGGGCATAGTTGGATTAAAAGACAGCCCATTAACAACAAACTCTTTAAGGACAAAAGCCCAAGCCCATTTTTAACATACATCCACAATATTAAAACATCACTTTTCAAGTCCATTTATTCTTTCCATCTGACCAAACTACCCTTAAAAGAAATGAAAAATGGCCAAGCCAAACGTCCCCTAGCGCACCAAGTCAAACGTCCCCTGACGTGCCCACGTGAACATTGTCTCCCCACTGCGCTAACACGCGCGAATTCGTTTCCCAAGCCGCTCACATGGTGTGAGCTTTGTACCATATAATTTTTAATTTCGAAAAATATTTTTAAATTTTAAACCTCCGTAACTTTTTATCTACAACTCCATTTTTCGCAAATTTTATACCGCTGGAATCGTGTCGACGAGACCTACAAAACTAGTACCATTGTTGATATGTTTTGAGCAAAAAAAAATAAAATTTTTACATATATGAATAATAAGTGAAATTTCACTTATTAAGTGAAATTTGAAATTTCACTGAGTACATGAAATATTAAGTGAAATTTTACTTAATATTTATGGAGGTTGAAATCTTCTCTATTGGGAGATTTCTTAGTTTAAAAATGGGCAAATTGAGCAGGTCGTAAATGCTTTAAGTATAGATTAGGGCTTAGTTTGGCCCCCACGTGGTTTTAAAAGTAGCTAATAAAATTTACTATTAAGTTGTTTGATAATTTTGTACAAGTGACACATTACTCTTCAAAAAAACATCATGAAGCCAAAAAAAGCAACCTTGAGCTTTTAAAAGCTCCATTCTACAGTTTTAAAAGCTCCTCCCAAAAAAGTCATAAATTCAATTTTTACATATACGAATAATAAGTGAAATTTCACTTATTAAGTTTTCATATATGTGAAAAAAATTCAAGTTTTTACATATATGAATAATAAGTTAATAAGTGAAATTTCACTGAGTACATGAAAAAATAAGTGAAATTTCACTTAATATTTATGGAGGTTGAACTAGTCATGCACTTATTATCTATGTAGTAAACTTGAACTGGACCATCAAATGTTGTGATCACTTAATATTTATGTAGTAAACTTGAACTGGGCCATCAGATACTATGATCACAATAAAGAAGAAACATAAGATCGACTTGAGTAAGATTATATATATATTAAGTATAACTCAGTAAAATATGAGCCATTAATACAAAGTATGTCTCAATTTCTTGTATGAAAAATATCAACTGGGCCACAACTCACAAGCACCACTCATTTTCGAACTATGAGATGATAAATTTTTAGTTTTTACAATGCTATTATGGACATTGAGATCATCCAGTCATTGTTCAAGTGAGGGAACTGCACTTCCAAGCTCTATTGTGAGTATAAATTCGAAGTTAAGGAGTTTGACATAATATGTAGTGAAGAGCGGGACGTAATATGCAGTCAAGTGAAATTTCACTTTAACATTTTATATATTCAATGAAATTTCACTGAATATTAAGTGAAATTTCACTTATTATTGATGTATGTAAAAACTTGAAATTTTTTTTTGCTCAAAACATATCAACAATGGTACTAGTTTTGTAGCTCTCGTTGACACGATTCCAACGGTATAAAATTTACAAAAAATGGAGTTGTAGAACAAAAGTTATGGAGGTTTAAAGTTTAAAAACATTTTTTCGAAATTAAAAACTATATGGTACAATACTCGCATGGTGCAAGCATTCTTGGACAAAAAGCATGCGCGTGAAGCGCGTTGGGCAGAGGCATGGGTCATTGATCAAGCGCACGTGGAGCGTGTGGGGATGGGCAGATTCGGTTTTCTTTAATTTATTTTTTTGTCTTTTTCTGGCAGGACTTCTTTCCAATGTGCATTTTAAATTGTCTTTAATTCCAATAAAGCTTCTCTTAATGACATTTTCACCAATTTTCCCTTTTTTTTTTAACGAAGACATATCCCCTTAGACTGTTCTCTAGAATTTAAAAATTAATATCCAGTGTTGTTTAATTAGAATATGACATACAATCTAACAGACAATATTAAATAGGTACACCGATCCCACAACATAACTGCACCGAGTCAAACCATTTGGTACACATTCTAAAGCAAAATGATTTCCATCAACAATGTCATCTCATCCGTTAAACAATGTCATCTCATCCGTTAAACAATAATAATTTAAAAAAAAAAAAAGGCAACTCAGTGTTTGCACCTAAAAAAAACATTTTTTAAATCAAAGTTGGTAGAGACCGATTAAGATTATTTAATCGGACTCATGAGACCGATGGCAAAATTAATGGCCAAGTGGTTACTTTAAAAGTTGATCGGACTGACCACTATTCAATCGGGCTCATTCTATCGGGCTCATCACCATTTCATCGGGCTGCTACACAAAGTGGGCCCTGCTTCAATATGGCTGTATTGCATCGCCATCGGGCTAGTATCCTTTCTCACTCGGACTAATACATTTTAATCGGGCTGGAGCACTATACTATCGGGCTGTTGATGTTCTTATGAATTCTGCTACTTGGTTGACCTTTTAATAATTATTGTGGTTAGTAATCAAATGACTAAGCATCACGTGGATGACCATTTCAATTTCATGGTGGGTCCGTTGCTTGGCTTCACTTTTGTTTGGCTTTTGCAAGTTAGATCAGTCCAATTTTGTTTGGGTTAATTATTATACATGGACATGACTGTTCAGAGTGGGGCCACACGTCAACTATGGGAGTGTGTTATTAGATTGACATTGCCATGTTTTGAAATCATTCGGACTGACCATGTATTTGCTCGGACTGACTATAATTCAGCCACTTTAGGTGATTGATACAGATTTGGTTATCTTTGGGAAGTGTATCACCTTACAAACTCTTAATGTGATAATATTCATATTATCAAATTATGGAAGATATTATCATAATAGGGAAGGTAAGATTTCAAGATATTATCTGATTTGGGAGATAATATTATCTTTTGGGAAGTATATATCTTTTACTTGGAAGCCAAGTCAGCCGAATGAAGCCACAAAAGGGACCAGATTCAAGCTATATATATATATATACATGTGTATATATATTATTCAAGATATGGAAGGCTTTATCAGTTTATGGAAATAAACTGGTATTTTTTACCAGATTATATTCATCAATTATTTCCTACCTTATCTAGGAGATCTCCATGGCCGCTATAAATTAACAGGCAGGCCAAGCTATCAAGCCACTCCGCGTCACTTCGACAAAACGCATCCCAAAGCATTCTACAATGCATTCTTAGTTTTTAGGCAAATAAAAGCGTTCCTTTTATTTTTAGGCTTTCTTAGTTTTATTACAATCTCTTGTAATCTTTCCTACTTTCTATTAAATAAAATATGCATTTTATTTAATTCTTTTTTCCTCATCACTTGTATGGCTTGTGCGCTTCAGTACTGTCATTGTGGTTTGAGGTGTGTGATTACTTTTTTTTAATCCTATATATCAATACCTATTTTTTGTGTAATTGTGGGTGTCCGAGCCAGTTTGCGCGCATCTTGACTAATCCTCTGAGGTTTTGGAGTCGTCGGGTGAATTTTTAAATAGTCACACTCTCATGACTCGAATACTAAACTTTTTAGATAGTACACCCAACAAAATTACCAATCGGCCAAAAATGATGTGAATCATGTGATTCCAACACCTTTTTTTTAGCTAAAAGGGAAAAGCCACACGTGTCTGCTTAGACAATCCATAGAATATTGCATCTTATCCAATCCTTTGAATTGCAAAACATACAATAGTGTGTTTCTAGACAAACAATTACAGAGACACACAGAGAGAGAGAGAGAGAGAGAGAGAGAGAGAGAGAGAGAGAGATGAAGCTCATCACACTATACACTACCACTATCTTCATCCTCCAAATAGTGAGTGTTGCTCCTGAAATTAAATCACCAGTCGATCCAACGCCAACTCCATTACGGTGGCCGATCGTGACTCCGTTAATGAATTCTTGAGTCCGCGTAACTCTGTTAATATAAAAGAATAAGTTTTTGAGCCCGTGTGACTTTATATATGTAAGATATGAATTTTTTTAGTCCGCGTGAATCTGTGTGTGCAAAACTTGAGTCCGCGTGACCCTGTGATTATAAAATATTGAGTTCTTGAGTCCACGTGACTCCGTGTTTGTAAAATAGGGATGTTTCGAGTCCGCTTGACTTCGTATTTGTAAGAAATGGGTCTTTGAGTTTGCAGGACTCCGAGTTAGTAAAAATGAATTTTTGAGTCCATGTGACTTCGTGTTTGGGAAATGTGAATTTTCAAGATCATATAACTTTTCTTTTGTAAAATGTTAATTATTTGAGTCAGTGCGACCCCCCTTTGGAAATAGGAATTGCTTTAAGTCGAATCAACTCCCAACTTGGAAATGGGAATTGCTTCAAGTCGAATCGACTCCCGATTTGGAAATGGGAATTGAGTTGAGTTGAACTAACTCCAGACTCCGGATTTTGAGAATTTGAATTTGTTTGGGTCTAATTAACTCCTAATTCATGAGTTGGAAATAAATTGAGTCTGATTGACTCCCAGTTTTGTGAAGAAGAAATTCTTTGGGTCCGATCGACTCCCAATTTTGTGAAACATAAATTCTTTGAGTCTGATTGACGCCTGATTTTGAAAATTGGAATTTTTGTTGAGGCAATTCGACTCCGATTTTGAGATTTGAGATTCTTGTTGAGTCAAAATTGATTCTGATTAAGAAAATTTGAAATGTTAACCCTCGATTTTGAAATAAGAAATTCTTTGAGTTTGTGTGACTCCATTTGTATAAAAAGTGAATTTTTTGAGTCCGTGTGACTCCATTCGTGTAAATATATATATATGTATATGCATATATATATTTGTTGAGTCTGTATGACTCCATTTGTATGAAAAAAAATATATTTATACATATGTATTTGTTGAGTCTGTATGGCTCCGTTTGTATGAAATGTGAATTCGAATGAGTCTGTGTGATCCCATTTGTATAAAAAGTGAATTTTTGTCGAGTCCGTGTGACTTCGTGAATTCCGTTGAGTCCGAGCGACTCCGTTGATGTAAAATGCAAATTTTTGAGTCCGAATGACTCATTTGTTGTGGAAATGCGGGTCCATGGATCTGAATGACTCTTTTGTTTAAAAAATGTGAATTTTTGAGTCCTTGTGTAAGAAAATTGAATTTTTGAGTCCGCATGACTACCTTTGTCTTGTAAAATTTTTCAATTGCGACTCCCTCTGTCAGAAAATTGAAGTTTTGAGTCCATGTGACTCCCTTTGAATTTTTAAGTCACCGTGACTCCTTTTTGTCAGAAAATTGAATTCTTGAGTCTGCATGACTCCTTGTGTAAGAAAGTTGAATTTTTGGGTCCACATGACTCCCTTTGAATTTTTGAGTCTGCGTTACTCCTTTTGTCAGAAAGTTGAATGAATTTGAATTATTGAGTCCAAGTGTCTCCGTGGATGTAAAATATGAGATTTAGGGAGCCTGAACTGCTAGCCATAGGAACAGATCTGCAAGAAAGAGGAAGAAGAATCAAGTTTTTGAAGGGCTTAAGAGGAAAACATAGCAACACATGAAATGCTGTGGTGTTCAATCATGAATTTAACCAAAAGATAGGATCTAGATGATAGAAAGGAGTCAAATTGACTCAGATTTTTGTGAAATTGAAATCTTGATTCGATTTGACTCCTAGTTTTAGAAATTTAAAATTATGTGAGTCTTTTTAACTCTAAATTTGGTTGGAATTGAATTCTTCGAGTCTACCGACTCCGAACTTTCGAATGTTTGGGCTAAAATGGTGTAGACACCCCATTTTGTCGGCTAACAGATTTAGGAGGCCACAAGCATGTCAAACCTTGATGATTATAAAGATCGGATTTTCAGAGATTGCCTCTAATTCTCAAGAAATCCAAGAAATGACCAAAATGCCTCTAAAAGCTCAAAACTCTCCGGATTAGCCCAGAATCTTAGAAATCATTCGATGTTGTTCAAAACAAAAAAAGATATTTTAAAAGATGAATATTTGAAATTGTAAGCTCCCAGAGACCCTCAGAAGTCCCGGAAGTTCCCAGAAAGTCTCCGTTGACCAGTATGACCAAAGTTTGACTAAGTTTGACCAAGGTTTGACCAAAATCATCCGAATTCGCCCAAAAGTTTCGAGATCATCCAAGATCATGTGAAAAGTCTTAAAATATGTTTTAAAAGAAAATCGGACGGAAACGTCAGTCTTTGGAGGCTCCCAGAACTTTCCGGAATTTCCTGGAAGTGCACTGTTTGACTGATTTGACTGCAAGTTTGACCAAAAATCAAAGTCCCTTTTTTGACATTGAAATATTTTTTATCAAATACTATAGGTCAATAGGTTTCTAACGGTATATCGCACATAATTTCAGGATCTAAAACGAATTTGTTGTGAATTTCTGAAGGTGAAAAATGCGATCAATTCGGCTTTTATCGCGAATACCGCAAAACTTTCCAAAGTGACCCAACTCCAAATTGGCCCACTGCCGTGGAGGCACTCTGAGTGATTTTTCATTTTTTTTTTGTAATTTTTGGTTAATTTTGGGTTTTAATTCAAATTTCCAACAAATAAAACGACATAGTTTTGATAATCTGAAGATTTTGGACCAATTAAAGACTTTTTAAAACCCAAAATACCTCCCCAAATTGGCCTATAAAGGAGACCCATTTGCTTCCATTTGGGGAGGAACTTGGAAGCCATTAGAGAGAGATATAGAGAGTTAAGGGAGAAAGAGAGAGAGAGAGAGAGAAGTAAAGATTTTCTTCTTCCAAATCCAATCCATAATGTGAGTTTCAATTAGTTTTTTAAAATCTAAACTTTTATTTTCAAGCTTTCAATCCATCTTCTTCATCTTCTTTGAGTTTTCTATGAGTTAGAGAGTGATGTACTCACCCATATACACATATATGAGAGGTTGAATGCTTGTGGTTCCACCATTGAATATCATCTATTGATTTATTCATTTGCTTGCTTATATACAATGTTCATCTCTTCTTATCTCATTTCTTTTTTATTTTCTTTATTTACTTACTAGTTCATCATCATCTAGATGATGACATGAAGTTTGTGCTGAGTGAATCCTTATGGATAGTACCTATTGACCTCAAAAACATGTTTGATAGATGATGATTATAACCTCAATACATCCCTATGTATTCTTGAGGTTATTTCCAAAATAAAGCAAACATTTCCAATAATCATGGAGGTTCTCTAAATGGGTTAGAGGTTGATATTATAAGTGGTTTTAATCCTATTTGAGTGTTGAAAATATACTTTCAAAACCCCTATTTCAAAGCCCTCCTAAAACCCCCAATATTTGGATTCCAATAAATAAACCTTGTTTTTTCAAAACCTTCAAAACAGTGAGTCATTTAACTTCAAAGAATTATTTTGAGTTCAATACTCAATATATGAATGTAAGACCACTTGGAAAGTCTTCCTAATCATTGGAGAACATCCATGATTTTTGGCTTGACTTGGAAATATTTGGAAGAGTTCCATTGGACCCAAACATTCTCTCCAGATATTCTATTTTGATGTCATAACAGCTTAGTTGACTTTCAACTTATTTTACGAAACAATTTTCCAAAAGGAGTGATCCCAACTCATTTTTTCCTTGAACTTCAGTGTCTTAGGAAACTTTCTATATAATATGGGCCTCTAGATCTTTTGTTGTCATTTTCTAAGATGTTTCAACATTTCAGTCGACAGTACAGACTCTGTTTCTGAGTGTCCTCTATTGTTTATATGATTTCTCTCAATCTGTAATAGTTATTGAGGATTGGCTTTTTGATTTGTGTTCTAGACAAAATAAGGATAATCTCTATAAAAAATCATGCATTAAAAACATTTTGAGCCATACTTTTCATTTTTCACAAAATCAAGTCACTGTTCTGTCCACTATTCACAGCAAGTTACTTTTACTTCCATCCATTGATTTGATGCTTATATGTACTTCAAATTTGTTCATATCTTAAGAAGTAGTCCATAGTACAATTGTACATATCCCATGATGATTTCCTCCATGCATTCATTCATCTTTTTAGACTTCTAAGTCACTTTAGAAAGTCCATGTACACAAACACACAACAACCTTTGCACATTCTAGGATTAAACATTGCATTCATGCAAGATTTTGGGGTTTTTGTAACTCCTAATCTAAGAAGATTATAAGGAATGATCATGATCACACGTTCATGCTTCCCCTCGATCTAATCCTCCTTTTTTATCCGTCCTGGGGATTGAGAGGTCTTCTTTTCCCAAAGATTAACATGCATCACTCTAGCTTGCTAAGCATATTTTGATCTCTTTCATTATTTGCTTCAAGATCAATCTATATCCCCTCCTAGATTAGGAAAACTTGATTACTTGATATGTGATTAGACGATTTTTCCTAAGTTTATTTGTGTGATCTTTCACCTTTGCATTGTGTGATACTTGGCTTAGATCTTTTGAATGATATCTTATCTTTCGATCTTCCATTTCAAAATTCTTGTGTGATGTAAATACTATCATAGTATTATTTGTCGAACCAAACATAGTATAAGATGATTATTTGGATGCTAATTGAGGCCCGTCGAAAGACAGGGCGAGTTGAGGGTGTTTTAGTCACGACAAAGGCTCCTTCCTCTCTCGTACCAAAATCCCGAGCCAAGTTCTTTGGCTATGAAGGGCCGGTGCCCTTTATCCATTTGGGTGAGTCAAAATTAGGTTTCTTGGTTCCTTAAAAGACCAAATGGCGACTCTGTATCTATTTTCAACAGACCTACCTTTTCTTTTTCTCTCTCAAAACAATCTCAATCAAAACAAAAAGAAGTGGAATTCCGCGTGTCCACAATCTGGCGACTCTGCTGGGGATTTTTATTTTAAAACAAAATAATACAGTGGTTTGACTCATAAGAAGCATCGTTAAAATCATCGTTTTACTGTTTCTGGTTCACCGCATTGCACTTCTGCATTTCCCCTCCGACTGTGTATCTGAAACGCGGCGCTGACATTGTTCAGGTCTTGTTGTGCCAGGGCACAAGTCACCGTTGATATTGTACCTTCCAAGGTATATAAAAAAGAGTAAACACTTCCGTACTGTCTCTGTAGACACCCCAATTTTGACCAAACGTCGAATTTAGGAAAGCGTCACCTCCACATCCGATGATGACAAGGGCCGAAAGATTCGAAGTATTCCAAGTTCTTCAGAAAGTTCTCCAAACGCGGTAAAATTTTTCACAGATTGAAATACCAGGTATTTAGGAGAATTTAGGTATAAAACATCACTTTTGGAAAAAATCTTCGAAAGTAAGTTTCTTTAAGAAAAAAAGAGGAAAGAAAAGACCTAAAAAGGGGAAGTTCAACAAAAACGGCATACGGCAGTATTTGGCGGCATTCAGTGAGTGCCGAACGGCAGTCACTGAGTGCCATAATCCACAAAATATTCATATTGGCACCACACTCACTTCACAAGAAAGCAATGAACTAATCAATTTATTAAAAGAATTTAAAGATGTTTTCACTTGGTCTTACGAAGATATGCCAGGCATCGATCCAAAGATTGTCCGACATCATTCCCTCTCTTTCCTGACTCAAAACCTGTTAAGAAAAAGTTGAGACGCATGAGACCTGAGTGGACTTTGAAAATTAAAGAAGAGGTTGAGAAACAGTTGAAATATAGTTCCTATGCCAAAGAAGGACGGAAGGATCCGAGTATGTGTCAACTTCAGGGATTTGAACAAAGCCAGTCCCAATGATGATTTTTTACTTCCACACATAGATGTCTTGGTAGATAACACAGTAGGGCATGAGCTGTTATCATTCATGGATGGTTTCTCAGGGTAAAATAGGATTTTAATGGCACCCAAAGATAGAGAAAATACTATATTCATAACTCATTGGGGGACGTACTGCTATCGAGTGAGCCGTTTAGGTTAAAGAATGTTGGAGCAATCTATCAGAGAGCAGCTACTACTTTGTTACATTAGATGATTCATAAAGAGGTAGAAGTCTATGTGGATGATATGATTATCAAATCTAAAGAAAGAAGTGGGCATTTAGCAGCCCTCGCCAAGTTCTTTGGAAGATTGAGAAGTTACAGAATGAGATTGAACCCACAGAAGTGTACTTTTGGAGTGGATCTTAGGCCAAGGGTCTTTCCTACTTGGCCATCACAATCGCACTGTTAGAAGTTAGGTTCAATAAGCCTTGTGTATCACTCACACAAGCAATTAGGAAATTAGTTTGCACAACTCGAACCATATTTGGTTCTGGCACGCCCGAGCAAATAATATAGCAAACATTTTTGGCACGCCCGGTGGGACCGCCGAGTGATGAATCATGTTCACTGAAGCATGGTTGCAATTGTACTACAACCAAATTGGTTGGTGTAATGAATCAATCAGCCAACTTCAACAAGAGATTAATCGTCTAAAAAACGATAAATCTGCTACTTACAAGGCTTTATGGGACAAGCCGTGGGATCCGCAGTACCCAAATCGGCATGCCATTATAGCCCCGTATGACTTTGCCATCCATGATCTTTACGAAAAGATCTGGTATTTTGAGGCCGATATTAAGTACTTTACCCAAGGTATCGGCCACCTTCAAGAGAGTGGAGCTGACTGTCCACCCCCCAATGGAAACTCTTTCATGTCTCGGGATGAGTTGCTAGATGGAGGTTGGAAGCAGAAACCAATCGGCTTATCAGATTGGCCGGTTGAAGAGCAAGACGAATCGGTTGCTGCTCGAGAAAGCCGTAATAGTATCCTTGATGATATCTGATCGGGAGAGAACTAATCCTATTTATACGCCTTAACGAACATTTGTTAGTACTTTTTTATCCTGTTTTTGTATATTTTTACTCCGTTTTCTAGTTTCTGACAGGTTTTGGAAGAAATCAACTAAACCAGGCTAAACAGGGTGAAAAAGCAGGGGTAAAGAAGCTGAAAAAGCCAAGTCGCGCGCGCGACCCGCGCCCGCGAAAACCAGAAATCGCTCGCGCGATCCGCTCGCGCGAGATCCCCAGAATCGCTCGCGCGATCCGCGCGCGCGAGGTCTCAATTGTCGCGCTCGCGCGACCCGCTCGCGCGATATGTATAAAAACCAAAGTTGCGTATTTCAGTGTACTGAAGACTCCTGTGCAAACGAAACTGCTGAACGACGTCTAGACTGTAAATTACATCAGTTTCAGTTCGTTTCGGGTTGGGAAGCCTTCCAAAACTTGTGTTAAACTCTATATATACTTAGTTTTTATAATTTTTAGAGGGTGGACATTGTTAGACATTATTAGCAATTATTATACACACATACTTCCAGCCATTGAAGGGAGGGAAGCAAGGAGAAGAAGAAGAAGACTAAGGGTTTCCATGGCCTCCTCCATCAACTACTTGCGATCCATCACTTCCATGGACGGCTAGATCATAGATCTAGGGTTTCAATGAAGCCCTAGATGAGTAATAGGGTTTTATTTATGTTTTTATTTTAGTTTTATTATGTATGGATGACAGTCACATGTTTAGAGGATTTTTATAAATAAATCGTACTTCTAGTGATTAAATCATTGCTTTCAGAATTTATTCTTGTCTTAGATCTATTTTGACTGTGATGTGCTCAACGATCTATTCTTGCTGTGCTTGTTTAGATTGTTTACATGTGATGGTGCTTTATTGATTCGTGCTATCAAGTATCCGAATAGTCCATGCCTAGATTAGACGGATTAGATCACAACCCTAGTTTAGTGTGAGATAATCCGTGCTAACCGAAGATGGATTATGTTGGTGCTTGAACCATGATTATCTTCTTGACGGAGGAATTGGGCTTGTAGCTACAATTTCCCATATTCATCCAACGTAATAGGCTAAAGTAATTCATAAATATCCTTATTATGAAGCTAGTGGTGGATTTGTAATCCTAGGTTCCCTTAAACATTCATTAAAAACACTTTTAATTGCTTTCATAGTTTAGATTTACTTTTATTGTTATTAGTTTAATTAAATCCAAATCAAAATCCGTGTTTCCTAATTAATTAGACTTAGGTTTTAAAATTAAGTTACTGTAGTTAACCAATCCCTGTGAGTTCGACCTTTGCTTTCACACTACAAATCTTTTGAAAAGTAAAGTATACTTTTTATATCTTGATATTGACAACATCAATATCGCTCTTCAGCTTAAACTCCTAAAATTTCAACGGCCCGAGAAGGCCGATGTTACCACTCCAAATCAAGAGACTGATGACTCTTGTCATCTTGATTCCACGCTGTCCGAGCCGCTTGGAGGGAAAGACGGCGAAAAAATAATTATTGATGAAGAGCCGAATAGTCTTATATCGGCCATAGAGCCTCTTCCCGACGTTGAAGAAGACGAAGAAACGCCCGGGGGGCAAATTCAAGACGAGCCTCACAATTCCGTTGAGGCCGAAGAGGAAGAGTGTAATGGGCCGAGTGATCCCGGATCGGCCATAGAGCCTCCTAGTGGTGAGGAGGACGATGATGAAGACCCCCTTGATGATAAAGAAATCGGCGATAAAGGGCTTGGGGGGCAAGCTTCGCCGAGACCGATTGATTCTAATTCGGTCCATGAAGTTTTTAAAAATATTTCTTTGAGGAAACTTAGCCTCGAGGAATTGTTCAAATATTTCGGTCTTGTCGTAATGACCGATTATTATTTTTATTTTAAGCCAATTAATTATTTGGCTTGGATTGATCTACATCCACGTTGGCTGTGTAGATGTCACCAAAA
Organism: Hydrangea macrophylla; assembly: GCA_033977485.1. Taxonomy (NCBI): domain Eukaryota; kingdom Viridiplantae; phylum Streptophyta; class Magnoliopsida; order Cornales; family Hydrangeaceae; genus Hydrangea; species Hydrangea macrophylla. The sequence goes on from CM066999.1 coordinate 113,480,019, forward strand.
ACTAAAGGTTATTTGGTGGCTATTTTTACAACAGTGGTACTATCGAGGAAGACTGAAAGGTGCTGAAGATCGGACTGAATTAATTCAGTCAGTAGGCTATTCGGACTCACAAGACCGAAAGCAAGAGAAATAATAATAAATAAAATAATGCCAGAAGGATGCTTGGGATGCTGATCGGACATAGAGGCCGATGGGGTAATTAATTTCAGAAGTGTGTGTAACAGTCAAGTGGTGGAGCCCGATTATATGAGGTGGTTCCAAAGCGATTACATGTCTCAGTCAAGCTACAACGTGAGATGTCAAACGGTCTCTTGGCCAAGCTCGATGTTAGTCCAAAGATCATTGGTCTACATGATGAGCCCGATCGCAGCCTAAAAGTAATCGGTCTCTAGAAAAATATGGCCATTCAAAATTCACTTGTTTTTCATTTTAAACGGCCAGGGGGGCAATTGTTTGCACCTAAAAAATACATTTTTTAAATCAAAGTTGGTAGAGGCCGATTAAGATTATTTAATCGGACTCATGAGACCGATGGCAAAATTAATGGCCAAGTGGTTACTTTAAAAGTTGATCGGACTGACCACTATTCAATCGGGCTCATTCTATCGGGCTCATCACCATTTCATCGGGCTGCTACACAAAGTGGGCCCTGCTTCAATATGGCTGTATTACATCGCCATCGGGCTAGTATCCTTACTCACTCGGACTAATACATTTTAATCGGGCTGGAGCACTATACTATCGGGCTGTTGATGTTCTTATGAATTCTGCTACTTGGTTGACCTTTTAATAATTATTGTGGTTAGTAATCAAATGACTAAGCATCACGTGGATGACCATTTCAATTTCATGGTGGGCCCGTTGCTTGGCTTCACTTTTGTTTGGCTTTTGCAAGTTAGATCACTCCAACTTTGTTTGGGTTAATTATTATACATGGACATGACTGTTCAGAGTGGGGCCACACGTCAACTATGGGAGTGTGTTATTAGATTGACATTGCCATGTTTTGAAATCATTCAGACTGACCATGTATTTGCTCGGACTGACTATAATTCAGCCACTTTAGGTGATTGATACAGATTTGGTTATCTTTGGGAAGTGTATCACCTTACAAACTCTTAATGTGATAATATTCATATTATCAAATTATGGAAGATATTATCATAATAGGGAAGGTAAGATTTCAAGATATTATCTGATTTGGGAGATAATATTATCTTTTGGGAAGTATATATCTTTTACTTGGAAGCCAAGTCAGCCGAATGAAGCCACAAAAGGGACCAGATTCAAGCTATATATATATACATGTGTATATATATTATTCAAGATATGGAAGGCTTTATCAGTTTATGGAAATAAACTGGTATTTTTTACCAGATTATATTCATCAATTATTTCCTACCTTATCTAGGAGATCTCCATGGCCGCTATAAATTAACAGGCAGGCCAAGCTATCAAGCCACTCCGCGTCACTTCGACAAAACGCATCCCAAAGCATTCTACAATGCATTCTTAGTTTTTAGGCAAATAAAAGCGTTCCTTTTATTTTTAGGCTTTCTTAGTTTTATTACAATCTCTTGTAATCTTTCCTACTTTCTATTAAATAAAATATGCATTTTATTTAATTCTTTTTTCATCATCACTTGTATGGCTTGTGCGCTTCAGTACTGTCATAGGATCTTAGGCCAAGGGTACTTTCCTACTTGGCCATCACAATCGCACTGTTAGAAGTTAGGTTCAATAAGCCTTATGTATCACTCACACAAGCAATTAAAAAATTAGTTTGCACAACTCGAACCATATTTGGTTCTGGCACGCATGAGCAAATAATATAGCAAACACTCAGGCAACCCCACTAGGCCACTACCTGCTGTGAAGTGTGAACACAAAATTGATGCATCCAACACCATCATTATATTCACCATTATATAATCCACGGACCGAGCCATTAGTGGGCTTGTAACCTCTAATTTTTTAGATTTTTTTTTTCTACATCTAACATTTTAACTTAATTATAGTTTTTTTTTTTTGATAAAAATTAATTACTACAGTTTAGTCTATTTTAATATTTAACAGAATGTCTTATTTTTATTATCGTACTTATTTATTTTTAACTCAACTCAATATTATTTAATCCAAACAAAACACAGTATGCCATTTCAATAATAATCTAGCCAATACAAATATTTCGCCCAACTCCTTTTCTTAGTTCAACTATATTAATTTTGTTTTTTTTTTAAAAAAAAAAACATATGTAATAGTATAGGGTAATGTTAGGGACACAAAAGAGTCACAAAAAAATGCTCGCAAAAGAATGTAGCATCCCATATGGTACTCATGTGACATCCCCGAAAAAAAAAGATATGAAGAACATTGAACCTAAAATATGGATAAATAGACTTGAAAAAATTTTCCTTGGGGGTTTCATCATTGTAGACACCTTCATCCAGTCCCAGGCTCCCAACCCTTCCCCCAAATAAAAATCCTAGCTCTGCCCTTGATATAATCACTCAAAGTGATTATTGTTAAAAAAAACCTAAGAGCAATGCTATACTTTCCAAATCTAAATCTCAAATTTTCATCCCAAATGATGTGACAGTAGACCTATTGGAATTTGATCGGAGGATGTTGAAGTGACTTCAAAATGGTCAATGGATCCACTCGATTTTGAGTGATGCCACATCATTTGGATGAAGATTTGAGATTTAGATTTGGAAAGTATTGCCTTACTCTAAAAACTAATAATAAAGTAGGCACACAAATAAATACTCACACAAAATGACACAGATATTTCATGTGATTTGGCAATTTGCCTACTTCCACTGCAGAGGGGATCTCATTTATTATAGAGAGAAGTAGTACAAACTCAAACAATCTTATCTCACCAGTATATTTCAGCACACTAATATCTCTCTCTCTCTCTCTCTCTCTCTCTCTCTCTCTCTCTTCTTATATGTATCTTCACATGAATTGCTTTGGAGAACGTTTTTCTCACCTATTTTTAGTCTATCATTGCTCACACAGGCTTTCACTGGGGGGACATGAGCCCTATTCTAGTAATTATGTTAATAGTATAGGGGCAAAATGAGAATGAAATAGGACACATACGTGTCACCCAATAAAGCCTGAGTGAGCAATAGTATTCCAAAAAGGAGTAAAAAAAATGCTCACTGCTTTGGTATTTATAGACGAATGGTATGCAAATGGATCCCACACATCTCTGTAATTTTCACATGTAGGAGATTTATTTTCAACATTACTGATACCCTGAAGTTTGGTTCTTGTGTTATTTTAGTTCCTATAGTTTTAATTGTGTTAATTTGGTCCCTAAAATTTTAAACAGAAGCAATTTAATTAAAATGTCCAATTTTTTGAGAAAAGTTGACAGAATTTACTCGTATACTACGCACTGTTACACTTATTAGGTGCAAAAATACAACACGACAAATCTCTCAACTCGCTTATTAGCGTATGTAATACCCCGTATTTTATTTTCGCTTTTTAATAATAAAAAAATATACCATATTTAAAATTTGAGCAGTATATTTTACCTGTGTGTGTGTATCATAGCGTGAGCTCAACTCACCCAAGAACCACCCTTGTTAAAGTTGGTGTCCACTCAAGTTAGTGCACAGTGGGTGCATGTGTACCTATATGCACTATGTGTTTAGTGCTCAAGCTTTTTGATTATATAAACACACCAACACCTCATACCAACTCACCTAAAGCTCTCATCAGTCTCTCATTCTCTCCACTACCTCTCTATCTCGGGGACACACACACACTCATGCAACTACTTATATACATACATAAGTTCTCACTCATTCCAGTGAGTAATTGAACAATCAAGGCTTGGTTCATTTGTTTTGATTTCTTTGTCTCTCTCTCTCTCTCTTGCAGCCTTTCATCACACACACACATATATTGATCCACACTCATATAGTTATATATATTCACACATATACATATATATTCAGAGAGTGGAGAAAGTGATCAACATTATTTTTAAGGTACGGGGTTGTGTACAATATGCTCTTAAATCTCCGGAGTATTTTCTTTGTCATCCCTATTTGTACTCTTTTTGATTTATGTTGTCTTTTTATTGGAATCCATGTCTTTTTGGTTAAATAATATTAATATATTATTTTGGCTAAGTGCTATGGGACTAAAGGGTACATGAGCAATGAGCACCTACCAACAGTCCAACAGGCCTCAGGGACCGAGGAATGGTGACGGGTGAGGTGAGGTGAGGTGACTCTTTGCTATGTGACCAAGAGGAACCTGGTATAATGCTCTTGTGGGTGAGCGGGTAAATTGTGTGAATGGGTGGATTGAGTGATTGGTCTATTTTATTGATCCGTTGTGGTTGTTCATTGTACTTTTGAGCCCTTATTATTCCTGTCATATTGTATACTTCCCCGTGTGTTATTTTAGATGCAGGTACCATTGGTAGCAGTCAGATTGGAGTACATTAGAATACCGTGTGGGTTGGAGTTATTTGGGTCCTAGCCGTGTAAACGAATTAAATTGTAATTTTTGGACACTCAAGTGTAAATATTTTTGTTGTTTTAAAATACACTTGGCTATTTACAATTTTAATGTAAATATTTCTTTTATTTTTGGTAATGAAAATCGGGGCGTTACAGCGTAATTGTACATAAGCGATGGATAAATTCTGTCAAATTTTCTCACAGAATAGGACATTTAGATCAAATTGCTTCTATTTAAAACTTCAAGGACCAAATTGACGCAATTGAAACTACATAGACTAACATCACACAGTGACCATACTCAAGGGTCTATTTTGTAATTAACCCTACTGTAGATTGAAAAGGACATTTAATCCAGACCAATAATTCATAACACTTGTAGATGTTTTTCAAATCACACATGATACATGATCGCATTTATTCAAATCGCCTATATAAATGAGATTGAACGAAAAATCAACAAGCTCTTTGTGAGTTGTGACCACTGACCAGACCAGGCCAGACCGATTCAGTGCGATTCGAAGAGAGATACGAATATGGCCCAACCGAGCTCCTCTTCGTTAGCCAACCCGGTGGTTGTTACGGGTTCACAGCTCCTAGCTCCGTACCCGGTCGATCTGACCATTGTGAGGAAGCTTCTGACGATCACCGACTGTTTGCTATAATATTTATTCGGGCGTGCCAGAGCCTTGTTAGGTAGGCCCAAACTAATAAAACAAAATTTCCTAAGTCACTTGTGTGAGTGATACACAAGGTTTGGAAATCTGACTTCTATCAAAACGATTGTGATGGCCAAGTAGGAAAGTACCCTTGGCCTAAGATCCTATGGCAGTATTGAAGCACACAAGCCATACAAGTGATGAAAGATGAATTAAATAAAATAGACTTTTATTTAATTAAAGAAAAAGAAATTACAAGAAGTATGTAAAAAAAGCTAAGAAAATAAAAAGGATGCTTTTTATTTGCCTAAACTAAGAATGCTTAAGGAATGCTTTTTGGATGCATTTGTCGAAGAGACGCGGAGTCCGTTGATAGCTTGGCCTGCCTGTTGACTTATAGCGGCCATGGAGGTCTTCCAGATAAGGTAGGAAATATCAGATGCATCATTATCTGGTAAAAATTACCAGATTTCTTCCATATCTGATATAAGCTGCTAAATCTTCGAAATATATATATATACACAGATATATATATTTATCTTGAATTTGGTCCCTTTTGTGGCTTGATTCGGCTGACTTGGCTTCCAAGTAAAAGATATACTTCCCAGGCGATAACATTATCTCCCATAAATATTGATGATATCTTGGTATTATCTCTCATAAGTGATAATATCCTTCCTTAAGTGATAATATTATACTTCCCAAATCCTGATAAGATCTTCCAAAATATAGATAATATTTTGATATCTTTACAATAAATGGAAGTATTACCCTTTACGGCTTCTACCAACCACAAATATTTTAGGAATATTGTATATACTCCAAACATGTACAAAACAGCTGTCAAACCAAAGTTAGTAAATAATATTGATCAGCCCGATGGCATGTGCCCGATAGATTTGATGAGGGCATATACTTTAGTTTTGAAGTCATTGGTGGCCATAATGAAGGTGGCCCACCATATACTTTAGCTGGTCAACAAAAGTGGCTAAGCATTGTGGAGTTATGAGCAACAGCCCGAATGATGTATTGACAGCCCGAATGAATTGTGCCATAGTGCCCGAATTGATCAAATATGGAAAAGTGGGCTATGTTATCACTTGAGCCACAATTGTTGACTTTCCAAGTCTTTGGTGGCCCACCATATTCTTTAGCATATTGCTAGATTTCCAAGAAGTGGCAGCCCGATGGAAGGAAGCATTTGGTGTCTACTTTTCCCACGTGGACCAAATGACTAACACATGGCCTAAATTACTAACAAGCCAAATAAAGATGATAAATTACAAATTGGTCAGTCCAAATTGAACGGCCATAGTGAGGTAGCCCGATGATGAGGAATAACCCAAATATAAGTCATGATTGAAGCATGGCCCCACCATGTGCATGACATGTGCTTGCACCTAATAGTTGCAAGTCACCTATTTGTACTCGGACTGACTAAGTTAAAGTTAGTGGCCCGATTGTGAAATCAGCCTGATCAACCTCAAACCAGTCACTTAGCCATTAATTTTTATAATCGGTCTTTAAGTCCGATTGAAAATCTCAATCGGCCTTTACCAACTTTGACTTAAAAAATGTATTTTTTAGGTGCAAACAATTGCCCCCCTGGCCGTTTAAAATAAAATCAAGTGAAATTTTGAATGGCCAAATTTTTTCAGACCGATCACCTTTAGTCTGCAATCGGGCTCATCATGTAGATCGATGATCTTTGGACCGACATCGGGCTTGGCCAAGAGACCGTTTGACTCCTCACGTTGTAACTTGACTGAGACATGTAATTACTTTATCGGGCTCCACCACTTGACTGTTACACAAGCACTTCTAAAATTAATTACACCATCGGCCTCTATGTCCGATCAGCATCCCAAGCATCCTTCCAGCACCACTTTATTTATTATTATTATTCTTGCTCTCGGCCTTGTGAGTCCGAATAGCTTATTGACTGAATTAATTCAGTCCGGTCTTCAGCACCTTTTCAGTCTTTTGATAATACCATTGTTGTAAAAAGAGCCACCAAATAACCTTTAGTTTTTGGTGACATCCACACAGCCATCGTGGATGTAAATCAATCCAAGCCAAATAATTTATTGGCTTAAAATATAAATAATAATCGGTCATAACAAAGAGACCGATATATTTGAACAATTCCTTGAGGGTGAGTTTCCTCAAAGGAATATGTTCAAAAGCTTCATGGACCGATTTAGAGTCAATCGGTCTCGGCAAAACTTGCCCCCCGAGCCCTTCATCGCCGATTTCTTCATCAACTAGAGGGTCTTCATCATCGTCCTCCTCATCACTAGGAGGGTCTATGGCCGATACGGGATCCCTCGGGCTATCACACTCTTCCTCTTCGGCCTCAACATAATTGTGAGGCTCATCCTGAATTTGCCCCCCGAGTGCTTCGTCGTCTTCTTCAACGTCGGGGAGAGGCTCTATGGCCGATGTAAGATTACTCGGCCCTTCGTCAAAAATTATTTTTTCGCCGTCTTGCCCCCCGAGCGGTTTGGACAGCGTGGTAACATCGGCCTTCTCGGGCAGTTGTCGTGACTTTAAGAATTGCTCTATCTTCTGCCCTTGAGCCTCTAGTATTGCCAGGCTTGCTTTCGTGTCTTCTTCAAACCGGCTAAGCCTTGCTTGTTGTTCTCTCGAGTGCGCCTTCATATCATCAAGAGCACGAAGAATGTTGTCACAAACTTGCTTCTTTCGCCAGTCACCGTATAGAAACTCGTCTAGAGACATGAACAAATTTCCCTCGGGCGGCGGTTCATCAGCTCCACTCGAAGCTGTGAGGAGGCCGATTTCTTGATTAAAAAATCGCATGTCGGCCTTAAAACGGTCTATCTCATTGTAAAGATGACCAGTTTCATTCCAATATCCATCGTTGTAGAAAAGATAGATTTCTTCGCGAAGTTGACGTATTGACTCATTCCGCCAACCAATCTGGTTGTTGTAGAAGTATAGCCATGCTTCGGTGTGTGCATGGCTCATCACTTGGCGGTCCCACCGGGCGTGCCAAATTGTTTGCTATAATATTTATTCGGGCGTGCCAGAGCCTTGTTAGGTAGGCCCAAACTAATAAAACAAAATTTCCTAAGTCACTTGTGTGAGTGATACACAAGGTTTGGAAATCTGACTTCTATCAAAACGATTGTGATGGCCAAGTAGGAAAGTACCCTTGGCCTAAGATCCTATGGCAGTATTGAAGCACACAAGCCATACAAGTGATGAAAGATGAATTAAATAAAATAGACTTTTATTTAATTAAAGAAAAAGAAATTACAAGAAGTATGTAAAAAAAGCTAAGAAAATAAAAAGGATGCTTTTTATTTGCCTAAACTAAGAATGCTTAAGGAATGCTTTTTGGATGCATTTGTCGAAGAGACGCGGAGTCCGTTGATAGCTTGGCCTGCCTGTTGACTTATAGCGGCCATGGAGGTCTTCCAGATAAGGTAGGAAATATCAGATGCATCATTATCTGGTAAAAATTACCAGATTTCTTCCATATCTGATATAAGCTGCTAAATCTTCGAAATATATATATATACACAGATATATATATTTATCTTGAATTTGGTCCCTTTTGTGGCTTGATTCGGCTGACTTGGCTTCCAAGTAAAAGATATACTTCCCAGGCGATAACATTATCTCCCATAAATATTGATGATATCTTGGTATTATCTCTCATAAGTGATAATATCCTTCCTTAAGTGATAATATTATACTTCCCAAATCCTGATAAGATCTTCCAAAATATAGATAATATTTTGATATCTTTACAATAAATGGAAGTATTACCCTTTACGGCTTCTACCAACCACAAATATTTTAGGAATATTGTATATACTCCAAACATGTACAAAACAGCTGTCAAACCAAAGTTAGTAAATAATATTGATCAGCCCGATGGCATGTGCCCGATAGATTTGATGAGGGCATATACTTTAGTTTTGAAGTCATTGGTGGCCATAATGAAGGTGGCCCACCATATACTTTAGCTGGTCAACAAAAGTGGCTAAGCATTGTGGAGTTATGAGCAACAGCCCGAATGATGTATTGACAGCCCGAATGAATTGTGCCATAGTGCCCGAATTGATCAAATATGGAAAAGTGGGCTATGTTATCACTTGAGCCACAATTGTTGACTTTCCAAGTCTTTGGTGGCCCACCATATTCTTTAGCATATTGCTAGATTTCCAAGAAGTGGCAGCCCGATGGAAGGAAGCATTTGGTGTCTACTTTTCCCACGTGGACCAAATGACTAACACATGGCCTAAATTACTAACAAGCCAAATAAAGATGATAAATTACAAATTGGTCAGTCCAAATTGAACGGCCATAGTGAGGTAGCCCGATGATGAGGAATAACCCAAATATAAGTCATGATTGAAGCATGGCCCCACCATGTGCATGACATGTGCTTGCACCTAATAGTTGCAAGTCACCTATTTGTACTCGGACTGACTAAGTTAAAGTTAGTGGCCCGATTGTGAAATCAGCCTGATCAACCTCAAACCAGTCACTTAGCCATTAATTTTTATAATCGGTCTTTAAGTCCGATTGAAAATCTCAATCGGCCTTTACCAACTTTGACTTAAAAAATGTATTTTTTAGGTGCAAACACCGACGGCAACTTCGCTGTCACCGATGTCAACGGCAACATCATGTTCAAAGTGAAGGGCACCTTCTTCAGCCTCCGCGATCGCCGCGTTTTGCTCGACGCCGCCGGCAACCCCGTTCTCTCTCTCCAACAAAAGGTTATATATGTTTCTGCTACTTTTGATTTTCCATTGTAATTTCAATTTTTACTAGTTTAGATTACCGTAAAATTTATGTGATTGTGTGTATGTATAGAATGTCTGGAGTTGAAATTAAATTGGGGGCAATTTCAGATGTTAAAATCACGGTAATGCTATGCTTCTCAAATTTTGTAGCTTCGCAAACATATGTGGCAGTGGACCACTTTATACTATAATCTAATTAAAATGAAGTGGGTTCACTGTCACCTGTATTTCGGTAACTATTTGGGATATCAAATTTGTGAAGTAGAGCATTACTCTAAAATCAAAATGAGTAATTCTATGCTTCCCAAATTTCTATCCAAAAATACTTCTCAAATGATGTGATAATGAGTAGATAAACAATTTTCAATCAAAATTCAACTGGTCCCACTGTATTAGACATGGCACATCATTTGGGAAGCACTTTTTTTGATAGAAATTTGAGAAGCAGAACATTACTCTAAAATCGAAGTAGGAAAGTTTTTCAGTTTGATTAAGAATGATCTAGAGGCATTTTGGCACTATCATCATTTCAAAACAAAACAAAGGTTTTTTCAACATGCATTCGTTGAGAAATAAGAGAAGGGTAATGGTTGGTTTATGCTTTCCTTTCCTTCCAATTATCTTCAATTGTACAAAGGTTTTTTTTATTACGGTTTCCATGGGTCTGACGAGGGTTCGATGTTAACAGCATTTGTCCCGTATTCAAAGAGGCTACTTCCGAGTTTTGAGCTTCATGAAGCAATGGAGCAACTTTACTGTTGCGCTGACCTCTAGTTAAATTTAGGTAGAAATCCAAATATAAACATACAGGTGTGCATTACCTCTTAACGTTGGGTACAATATGGGAAGTGAAGAGATCTACGCTTACATACATATACCTGTGTGTTACCTCTTCTTCTTTTTTTTTTTTTTGAAAGATGGATTGGGGTGGAAGGGAATTACACTGAAAAATCATAAAGCATCAAGATATCAAGAATGCCCTCAACCTCTTAAGTATTATTATTATTTTTAATTTTTTTTTCAAAAACTAAATAGCCTTTTAATTTACAGTCTTTAACATTCACATGTTGACTAGCAAGTATCAGAATGATTTCTACTCAAACTTTGCATAAACTTTGGATGAATTATGATCTATTTTGTCAATTTCTTTCTTTGATGATCATGTTAAGTTACCAACTACTCCAAATGCTTAAGCTGTTTGAGAATGACCCAACAATATATATCAAACTTCAACAATCTCCCTCACGTGCAACCCCGACTTGCACGTGGAGAGCAAACAAACCAAACTCCATCATAGTGGAGGGCAAATAACAGAGTGCAAATATGCACAACAAAGCAGGGATGGAGAGTCGAACCCAAGACCTCTCACAAACAAGGCTCTGATACCATGTTAAGTTACCAACTACTCTAAAAGCTTGAGCTGTTAGAGAATGGGTCCAACCTTAAAAGCAGGAACCTTCTAAATTGGTCAGGCTCTCTTCTCAGACTCTCCATTTCGCGCTTCTTACTAAGAAGCTTGTCGGAACCTCGCTCCCCTCATGTTAGAACCTTGCTCCCACCCCGCTCTCATCACATCCAAGTCTTAAAATAGCCTATAAATAGATTCAAGTTCTTATTTTGCTCAAACATTTTACCAAAGAAATATTTTTATGTTGGAACATATGGCTTAAGACTTTCAAAAACAAAACTTACAATCAAAATATATTATGTCAATCTAAATTTCTCTGCAATAATTAGATATAGAAAATATCTATATCAAATATTTGGACGCTTCTTAAACGCTCCTAAACATTGAACCTCTTAAAGTTTAACGCTTCTTTGCTCCCGCTCTCGCCCTCGCCTCCACCCCCGCTTTCGTACTTCTAAGGGTCCAACAATGTATATCAAGCTTCAACACCCTCCTTCACATGCAACCTCGACTTGCACGTTATTGGAGAGACAAATAACAAAGTACAAATAAGCGCAACAAAGCGGGGATGACCCCTCACAAACAAGGCTCTAATACCATGTTAAGTTACCAACTACTCCAAAATCAAACTTCAATAGATCATTCCCAAAAGTATTGAACAACCTCATTTCCTCTATGAAAAGATTTAAAGTGAAAATTACTTGTTTTTCTTTTAAAAATCAATACAGATATGGACTGCACATAGGAGATGGCAAGTTTTTAGGGGAGATAGCTCAGACGCCAAAGATCTACTTTTCAGTGCTAAGAAGGCTTCACTCATCCAATTTAAGACTGAATTAGATGTATTCTTAGCTGCTAACACAAAAGAAGAAGTCTGTGATTTCAAGGTTAAAGGTAGTTGGTTGGAAAGATCATGCACCGCATATGCTGGAGATTCTTCTACTATCATTGCCCAGGTTTGGAACAATATTTTATGCTGCATTGGATACGCAGTTCATTTTTTTTTTTGTTATGCACATGGATTAATACTGATAGGGCGATTTAATTATAAGTCCATTATGCTATTTTACTTTAGATTATGGACATCTAAGATTCTTGATTAGGGAAATGTCCTCTGTACATAGAATATTTAAGCGAAATTTCAGTGGACCGACCATACCTGTATATAAAGTGAAAAATCTCCTTCAGGGAATTTTTAACAAAATAAGAATCAAACTGGACTGTAAACTCTTGGCAGTTGCTTCTAGGTACTTTCGCCTAAATTTATCAGTAGCAGTTGCTTCTAGGTACTTTTGCCTAAATTTATAATACTGATAACGAAGGGAGAGCGAAAACAAAAGAAGGGTTGAGATGATAATAGAGAAACTTGGTAGAGTGAGTCATTTGATGTAGAAATTTAGGAGCATTGCTGATAATGCATTCTGAAAAGTCATTCGAAACACACCCTTAGCTTCAAAAAAAGATGATCCGCTTCACTTCTTTGGCATTTTGAAATTGTTCAAATAAGCAACCTTTCCATGGGGCTGAATTGTTTCAATGGCTTATTAATGGCAATGCAGATGCATAGGAAACACAGCGTTCAGAGCATTGTCCTTGGAAAAGATACGTTCTCGGTGACAGTGTATCCAAATGTTGATTACGCCTTCATAGTTGCTCTCGTGGTGATTCTGGAGGAGATCAACGAGGACAGAGCGGATTAAAATCCCCAGAAGGTTGAAATAATGTCCTTAATTTTCATGTTTTGTGTGCCCTTTTAAGTTATGATGAAATCCTATGTGAACTATGGTTTGGTATGTCTTGGATCTGTACTTACTTTAATTTGTATGGTCCCTGGAACTTTCACAGAACTCTAAAGAAAATAAAAATGGCAATTTGTGTTTTGAATCTGTGCAGTTTAATACTCGTGAATTGGTAGTTTGCATTAGTGCGTTTAGAACTGCAGTGACAGTTGCCGAAAGATGAAAAACCAACCTTCATTGGAAACGCAATTGTGCATTTAAGAAGTGGTGGGAATTGTGTAACTAGTTATGTGGTTCATAAGTTAACTAGCTCTACAGACTCAAATGCTTGATGTGAGAGTCCGTGGTCAACCTAAAATCATTCCATCATTCTTAAAACTGGTTCTTTATCAAACCCACATGATATTACTTTTCATAAGAATCAGATTCAATAAGATGTTGGAAAATTTGGTCTTCAAAGTCTTCACCATCTGTAACAAAACCGCAGAAAATGTACTCCAATAACATGCTTCAAGGCGTGTACGAGACACTTCCCTAAATACAGTATTTGCCCCCACCATAATCATAATTAGGTGTGCAAACGGGTATTCCGCAAATCTGCATTCAAGGTACAACGAAGCCAACCTATCTGCAATATGCACTATTGAAGATAGCCGAAAATATCCACCAAAAAATAAAAGCCAGTTCTAGAATTCTGTTTCTGCAGAAAACGGAATCTAGAAATATGTATTTTATATAATGAAAAGCAACATAATTTAAACTTCTAATTTTCCATAAGGAAGAAAGAGATCTATTCAATACCCAAATGATAATTGATCCATTCTATATATAGAATGCTTGGTGTCTCTTCATAGACATTTGCGTCTATTAGCCTTGTGACTATTAGTCCAAGGGACACAACCTATGGATTTGAACTTCATTTTGAATCGAATCTAAATGGTTGCGACCCATCAGTTCGAATTCAACCTCAATGGTTGCGACCCATCACTTTGAATTCAAATCTCACTCACTCTTAGTTCCTTATTTTGAAAATTCCTCAACAATCCCCCACCATTTTCGAAATAAGTTTTGAAAAACAATGGCTGTAAGATTTATGTATAAGTAATGGTGTCTTGCGACTTGAACCAATTACCCTGTGAGGACTCGTCAAAGCTAACCAGGAGAGCTTAGTAGACATTGTCTTTGAACTGGCAATCCATATTGACTAACCGGACTTATCCCCACACATAAACCTTTAATCTCAGTGGATATTCATATTAGCCGACACATGAATTAGGCCTTGTGTCTATACCTTGATTTCGTGAGTGCTCTAGATGTCAAGCCCTGGAAGCAGAGGAAGCGGCACCACTTCCACACTCATATAGGTAGACTTATCAGAAGTGTCCCTATAACTAAAACACTCCAACACAATTGTTATAAATCTATTAAGAGCATTATAGCTCATCCTCCTCTTTAACACATTACAGGTACTAAGCACTTATCATTGGGATGATTTATATGTATATATATACATACATTTTATTTAAAGTGCTTACAATCACGACATATGATGTACTTTACTCGTTGAACCTGAGAACTTGAAATGTCAAGTGTCAGGTTGAGTTTCCATCAAGAGTGACCATATTCGTTGGGCTTTAGTCCCATCCCTACTGATGTCTTAGGCACCAAATTCCTTGCAAGTTCTTTTTTGAACAAATCTGCCAGATTTTGACAGGACGTCACATACTCCACAGTTATTATTTCATCCATGAGTAAGTGCTCACATAACTGTGTCTAAGTCCAATGTGTCTGAACTTACCGTTATACACTTTACTATAAGCCCTAGAAAGTGTAGATTTACTATTACAATTGATATCCAAATATATACACGTATATGTATATACAAATTTCTGATAATAGATTTATTATCATTCTTCATCTTTTATACTTACACCTAACGTTGCAAATGCAATAGCCATGGTGAAGTCAGCTATACTAGTATGTCTCTTTTATTCACGAGACAACTCCTCCACCAAAAGTGAAAAAACCATCCACTCGTTGATATATTATCATTCCGCTTATAATCACAATAAGATATTCCATAACTCATGGTTCCTCTTAAATATTTTAAAATTCTGTTTACCCCATGCCAATGTAAAATGACTAGGATTCCTGGTATACCTACTAAGTTTACCAACAACATAAGCTATATCTGGCATAGTACATGTCATGGCATACATTAAGCTACCAATAATCCGACCATATTCCAACTGTGAAACAGCTCTACCAGTTTTAGGAAACAATCTTATTTTTTATTCTAAAGGTGTGATAATAGGTGTATAATCAAATTGATTAAATTTCTTTAATATCTTTTCAATACAGTGTGATTGCGTGAGAATAATATTTCTATCTTGTCTCATTATTCTTTTAATGTTTGCTCATCTTAAAGCCGTTAGCTTCAAATTGTATTGTATACCCAATCGTCTTCATGACAAACATTTCAGGTTATCATATTCTATCATATATCTTGGGTTAGTTTCAAGGCTAGCTATCCCATATCATGTAATCATTATTTTATGAGCACAACAAATTCACATGACTAATAATCACAATTATAAATCATTTTGGATATTATATCCAAATCTACACCATATGACTTAATCTTGAGCGCAACAAAATTCACAAACAAATGAAGATACTAAATTTTCTATACTTTGCAAAATACTAAGAAAAGAAAAATAATTTTCCAATTTTCCATATATATTGTTTTAATGTATATCTACCCTCACATTTGCAAGTATTGTTGATCACACGTGAATACAAGCATTCTATCACTACCCCACATTTGTAAAATTTCTTAAAGCAAGTAATTTTATATTATGATGAACTAATCCTCATATTCACAATCCTTTATAGTTAGCTAATCATGTGCAAATTAACAACACTTAAAATTTGCATAATTGCATGACAGCACCATCAAAACAAATGCACAATCATAGATATGTTACCAGATTACACACACATGCATGCTACTTAAAAATCCAAAACATGCATGATGTGGACGGGTTCAAGAAATTAAATTAAGTCTTGAATAAAATTTAAAACTTCTGGGGCTTAAACATAAATTTCCAAATTGACAAGGTTGAACGGTAATTATGTAAAAATTAGGGCCCAACTATAGACATCCACATTCATGGATAAACTCCAACCTTTGATTCGGCCGGTGCCCAAGCACCTATTCGAAGTAAGCATACATATATCATACTTTTTCTATTGTTGTCCAGTTAAAGCATATACATGACACCTATGTATACAACCTTGGGCACAAACTCAGGTACATGCATTGCTCACAATCACATGTATATGTAAACACACATATATTGGCACTATTTGACAAGAAATCAGATTTAAGAAAATTGAAGATTGGACAGAGACACTTATACACAGAAAATAAGCATTTGCTAAATATTTGAATCTATAAAATTGATTCACTTCGAACCAAAAAACAGATTCTACACTTCTCCAAATAGCCCATTAATAGTCTTATGCGTAAAATCAAAACACAAAGAAAACACAACTAAGTAATGTTACTTAAAGGTAGTGAAGTACCAATTTAATACTCAAATCTAATAGCAGTTGTATATTGAAACAAAGCAAAGAATACTTCTCTTTGGGCATAGTTGTGTCAGTTGATATATTTTTCTTTTTTCTTTTTTTCTTTTTTCTTTTTTCTTTTTTTCTTTTTTCTTTTTTTTTTAAAAAGATGTCCACTGTTTTCCCATAGGTGTATAAAGTTACACCGATCTACAAACCTTAGAAAGAAGACTTCATTATTCTACAAAACCTTCATGCCACTTTGCATTTTTGTGACTTAAATTTTAAAGGTACACTTTATCAAAATTGACTAACAACGTATCATATGCTCACAGAAACCTTTTGTTCCTAAAAGGAGTTAGAACCAAGAAAACACTTATTGGGTTTATTTCAAACAGTGCCAAATGGTGCACTTTCACGAATAAACAATAATTTAAGCCAAGTAATGATATGTGCAAACTGCATATCTATATCATGGGTCTAACAGCAGATTTCAAATTGAGTGAACAAGACAAAATATACACGATTGTAAATCAGATTTGTTAGTAAATTGTAATTTAGAAATGTTTTCAAAATAGCACTGTTTCTAAATATGGCATAAAAACTTTATTGTTTTGAAATTTAGGAATTAATTCATTTTCCTAACCGTTAATGTGCAATGATGGGTTTGCACTAAGATATAAATGTCAACCACAAAATATACCGTTTAGTAATATTTTCAAGACCCACTTCACTTTTTCAGATATATGCACATATCATTGAATTGCAATGAAATAATTTCCTATTACCCACACAATGCAACTTTTCACTGTTTTGGCAAATTTCTTTATCTATCTTTCCGATTTAGAAACTGCAAGTCCAGTTAGCGAATAGTTGCGACTGTTCAAATATTTGCTTAGCATTGAACTTCCACATGAAGGATTCAAAACATACACTGAAATGTAAATTAATGGTAACTACATTGTTTGGCTATCAATGCCTGCTAAATCCTTGGTCAGAAAAGATTGCATGTACTTCTTTAATGAGAGTGACAAGAATGCTATAACAGTGTTTAATTACTACATTGGTTCATAGATCATTTTAGACAAACATGGAAAGCTAAATTTACTTGCACTAATTAAATACGAGAGATATATATATATATATATATAGTACATGCACAAGAATTGCAAAATCAAATCAGATTCAAATTTGCGAGACTCAACGAAATTTTCAAATTAAGAATAACAGATTATGAACTAGATTTGCAAATTGAATAAAGTAAGATAAGAAAAACTTATCGGTAAAGGCATTAGTCCATTGAAGATGAAGCCAAAAAATACTGTATTTAGATTGTTGGAAAATTTGGTCTTCAAAGTCTTCACCATCTGTAACAAAACCGCAGAAAATGTACTCCAATAACATGCTTCAAGGCGTGTACGAGACACTTCCCTAAATACAGTATTTGCCCCCACCATAATCATAATTAGGTGTGCAAACGAGTATTCCGCAAATCTGCATTCAAGGTACAACGAAGCCAACCTATCTGCAATATGCACTATTGAAGATAGCCGAAAATATCCACCAAAAAATAAAAGCCAGTTCTAGAATTCTGTTTCTGCAGAAAACGGAATCTAGAAATATGTATTTTATATAATGAAAAGCAACATAATTTAAACTTCTAATTTTCCATAAGGAAGAAAGAGATCTATTCAATACCCAAATGATAATTGATCCATTCTATATATAGAATGCTTGGTGTCTCTTCATAGACATTTGCGTCTATTAGCCTTGTGACTATTAGTCCAAGGGACACAACCTATGGATTTGAACTTCATTTTGAATCGAATCTAAATGGTTGCGACCCATCAGTTCGAATTCAACCTCAATGGTTGCGACCCATCACTTTGAATTCAAATCTCACTCACTCTTAGTTCCTTATTTTGAAAATTCCTCAACATAAGAGTGGGACTCAACTTGGTTCAGATTTCTGTCTACCCAAGCAGTTGTTAAATTCTTATTACGTCTCAGATGAGGTGTTAAGTGAACTCAATTGAGCCTTTGTTCCAATTTTATTTTGTACTAGCAGGTATCCCGCGTAATGCGCGAATACGTTGTTTATCACATGAGCAATAAAATACTGTATTTCACTGTGTCTTCGTGATTCAATTTCTTAAAAAGTTCGTTATTTGAGATAAATGTTTGCTTTGTGCCTCATGTGCTGCACTGAAAACATTATTAAGATTAAATGTTATAATTCAACCAACATAGTTACAATTAGAGCCTTGAAATCTTTTTTTTTGTCATGACATCCAGATTAACTGGTTATCCTGTACAAATTTAATTTCATATCTAGCCCTCAATACACATCATAAAATTTTGATCAATTCAAGTTTCATAACCAAAGTTACAAATGCACCAAGGAAAAAAGCTCTAACACAGAAGAAATAAGAAATGCAAACTCAACAAAAGACCTAGTACTTATAAGAGTTTTATCTCTTTGTTTTCACTCCAAAAAAAAAAAAAAGGAAAAAAAGCCTAACCATGGATGATAAAAAATAAAAAATAAAATAAAATAAAATAAAAAAAACAAACAATTACAGAAACTTCATATGAAAACATTTACCAAATACAAAACTTGAATGCACCATTATTATCAAAGCATGTAAAGACTCGCTACCTTTGTTAACGATAGAAAAGGCACAAATAAGGGTTTGAGAACAAATTCGACCAAATACAGGAACATACACAAAATACATGCATCATCAAAACCAATACGGCAAAGAGTAATATTTGGGGCCCAAACAAATTTCACAAACACTTACAAACACACTCTATCTATCTCCTGGGTGGTATTGTGGGGTTCGGATAATTTCAGTAGACCCCACAGTGCCACCCAGAAAAGAGATAGAGTGTGTTTGTGAAACTTATTTGTACCCTAACATTATTGTACCACAAATTAGTCTTCAATCTTTTTGCAACACAAAATACACCATCAAAAACCCAATACTGCATACTCCATTAGTATTCGATTTTTTTGCAAATGCATTCACGTCCACCAATCTAGGTGTAGAGAAGGTGCAGAATGATGCAATGGAAAAAAAAAAGGAAAAAAAAAAAAAAAAAAAAAAAAGAAAAAGAAAAAAAGGGGGTGGTTGTTCGAAGTACTACCTCGATTAAGGTCGTCTTCAATCTCGTCTATACCAACCATTACTGTTAATAGCCAATTTGTATAAGAATCACTTCAATGAACAATTCCATGCTTAAAGAATTGATGGACAGTCTAACATACATATATGCATAAGCATTGATATGTAATCAAAATGAAGAATAACAACCGTCATGGCATTATTAGGCAGCACCTTTGATCTCCCCAAACAGTTACAGATACCGGTATTGCAATATAGGTTAATGCCACGCGTCAATCTCTCGTCCTATTTTGGTTTCACTCTCCACTCTTAGATATAACATAGATAGATTCGCTTAATGGATCTTTTCTTTTCTCTATTTCACGCGATCAATTACCATTCTTTCATTCAACTTACACGTTATCATGTCCTTATCGTGTCTTTATTTATTGAGTTATATTTGGGGCACAATCAAAACTACAACCTTTTGCTCACAACCTTCATTTTGTGTCTATCTCTCTCCTAGTGGGCACTGTGGGGTCACTGGCACTGTGGGACCCATCAACACAAAATCTCTTGATGGGTCCCACAATGCCAGTGACCCCACAGTGCCCACTAAGAGAGAGATAGACACAAAATGGAGGTTGTGGGCAAAAAGTTGTGGTTTTGGTTGTGCCCCAAGTATTACTCTTATTTATTATTTTGAGTAACTCTTTGGGCACATAAGAGTTGCACAAAAAGAGTATATATAAATTTTTTGTGTCTATCTCTCTCTTAGTGGGGTCCACTGACACAATAGGGTTCACAGAGGAGAGAGAGAGAGAGACACATTGTAGTTTATATATATTCATTTTGTGTATCTGTTATATGCCCAAAGAGTTGCTCAATTATTTTTACCCATGTCAAGCCTTTGCCCCAAATGAGCCCTACAAGAAATTATTGACTAAGGATATGTTTGATAACCCAATTAAGTGATGAAAATGAAAAGATTCAACACTTATTCTTTGTCAGTGCGTTTGATAACATACCACTTAATTGAAAAAGCAGCCAAAAAACCACTGAAAACTTTAAGTGAAAATTTTCTACTGAAAATAATCACTGAATGCATTCTATTTCAATAGTTGAAGTACTGTTTTCAGTATTACAAATTCAATCACTTAAAATTTTCAGTACTTAAAATTCAGCACTTAATTTTCAACACTTAATTTTTAGTTTTAATTTTCAACACTTAATTTTTAGTTTTATCAAACGCACCCTAAGACTATCACATTATGTGAGTGTTACGCCCAATGAGCATGTAAATCATCTCAGCCAGCCCCACTATCCCACTACCTGCGAACATAAATTGATGTATGCATTGGAAAACATCATTCACCCAAAGTTATGGAATAATTTTTTCTTTCACACAAACACAACAGGACCACACAGATACATCATTGGAAAACATCATTCACCCAGTTGGAATAGATTTTTTCCACACAATAGGACCACACAGAGAACAATCGATTAGATAAAGGAAATTGAAGAGGCCCTTTGTGACCACCAAACTGTTTCAAACCGAGCTCAGATAAGCCGGTGGTCGTTAGGGGCCCACGGTTCATTGTTCAATACCCGGTCAATCTCACAATTGTCAATGTCATTTTTTTTAGTAGGGTAAATATCACCTAGACACCACTCCTCACGTTTCAATAATATTACCTGCATCTCTTGAGGTTTGAAGCGCGTATCACCTAGACCCCCTCCGTCAATTTACCATTACAAAAGTGACGGATTAACATAAATAAATACAAAACATACCCCTAAAAGTTTGGTCATTGTGTCATTTTAGTCCCTGTAATTTCATTTGGGTCAATTTGGTCCCGACAGTTTAAATTGGGTCAATTTGATCCGAATCCCCCATTATATGAGAAAAAAATTGACAAAATATACCCACTGTTATGCACAATTACGCTAATAAGTAGGTTGGGAGATTGGTGGTGTTCCATTTGTGCCCTTTAAAAGTGTGACAATGCATAGTATGTGAGTAAATTCTGTCAATTTTTCTTACAGAATTCAACATTTAAATCAAATTGGTTCAATTTAAAACTTCAGGGCCCAAATTGACCCAATTGAAACTACGGGGACTAAAATGACACAAGGACCAAACTTTTAGGGGTATATTTTGTATTTATTTATGTCAGTCCATCACTTTTTAACAGTAAATTAACGGAGGGGGTCTAGATGATACACGCTTCAAACCTCAGGGGGTGTAAGTGATATTACTTAAACGTGAGGGTTGACGTCTGTAATCGGAGCAAACCTCAAGAGGTCTAGATAATGTTTACCTTTTTAGAAAGTAGCGATGTTAATGTCATCGTAATTTAAAAGGCACAGTGATATCTGCTAAAATGATTATTACTTTACAATTGTTTGACCGTGTAGGGATTTATTATCATTATTATTATTATTATTTTAGAAATTTGGTATTAAATCACATTAGGAGAATTATTTGGTCATGGGATACAAGAGAAGCTTTTTTTTAGCAATAAGAACATTATTCAGTAAGAGTATTAGAATTAGCTTTTTGACCAGTTGATCACATACTTTTTGGGCATACTTTACCATCATTTGTATTTTTCATTTTCATCTCTCTTCCATTTCTCTCTCTATCTCAGTGGACCACCAACCACCTCTCTCTCTCTCTCTCTCTCTCTCTCTCTCTCTCTCTCTCTCAGTGGACCACCAACCACCATCACTGCCGACCACCATCACCTCCGTCGCCACCACCACATCGACCACCTCTCTCTCTCTTTCTCTCTCTCTCTCTCTCTCTCTCAGCACTGACCACTATCACCGCCGTTGCCACCGTAACCCGGCCTGATGATGGTCGAATTAGAGGATGATTTAGTTAATGGAGGCGATGTTGAGAATGAGGCTGATCAGAAAAAAGTTACAGTTGAGAAACAAGTAGTAGAGGCAATGGAGAGAGAGATTGAAGTGTTGGATAAAACTTGGAGATGTATCTCATCCGACCACCACCAATTTCAGATACACCACCACTGCGACAAGATCTACCACCACTAGGACCACCACGAGCAGATTCAGAACCACCACATCACCACAAGCCAGTGCACAGCAAGCATTTTCACTTTTCTGTGAATTTTCACGAACTTTGTGAAATTTCACAACTTTTCGGTGGTTTGAGAAATTTGTTTTGTGATTATTGTATGAAAAATTTTCACAACTTTCTTTTTTATTTGGGATCAATGTAGCTTTAATTTGGTTTGTTTCTAGGTTGTGAATGCTCTATTAAGTTGATCTGGGTTTTCAAAAAAAAATATTCTACTGGAAAAATCGTGTTAAGGTTATGGATTTTTTTGAGAAATTTCACAATTTTTTTTATGATAAATTTCACAACTTTTCGGTAGTATGATATGAGAAAACATGTTTCTGATCATTGTATGTTGATCTGATGGTTTGGTTGTGAAGGAGGTCGATCAAGTGAGGTCATGGTGGTCGTCGGAAGTAAGGTGAGGTTGTGGTGGTGATCGCTACTAGTGGTGGTGGTGGTGATGGTGGTCGGTGGAGACAAGGAAGGTTGTGATGGTGGTCGTCGGAGCTTAGGCGAGGTCGCCGGAGGTCAGGCAAGGTCACTGAAGGTCAGGCGAGGTGATGGTGGTGGTCGTCGGAAGTCAGGCGAGGTTGCCGGAGGTGCAGAGGGTAAAACACTTGGTGTAGACTAATATTAGGGATAGATTTGTCAAAATACAAAAGAGTGGACCTAATCTCAAATATTTTTGCTAGTTATACCAAAACCACTATACTTTCTTTAAATTGGATTAAGTCCTAATTGTCCCTTATTATTTGGTCAAATATTTGAGCCTACATAATAGAATTGACGATTTTCCGCATGAAAGAAAATAAAAAAAAAAAAGAAAAAAAAAAGAAAAGAAAAATTGACATTCCATTGTAAGCGGCAAAATTGATATGTTCTTGTTTTGGACATTACAATTCATAATGCATTATGAAATTTGAAAACAAAAAGAATATATGTAGGCAAGCATGCTGCCTAGCTGGCTGAAAATAGGGAAAGAAGCATGCACTTGAATTGTGATCAAGGGCAATTTTGGTCTAAAAAGTGTTGGTTAGAGAGTTTTTTTTTTTTTTTTTTTTAACCAGAGAGAGTGAATCTTTACTCACTCTTTACACATCACCATCATGTTGACATGTGTTTTATTCATGTCTCATTCAAAATTATGTTGCTAAAACAGGAGTAAAATAGGAATTCTATTCGTGTCTCATACAATAATTGTGTTACTAAAACAGGAATAAAGTGGGACACATATTAACATGTAGGTGATGGTGAACAAACATGGATTAATAAAAATGCACTCACCAACTGCAAGAGGCTGGCTACTATGGGCACCTCATCACTACTCAAGCCTCTATGCAGAGCTGGAAAGTATTGGTAAAGGACTTACCTTAGTCCACAGGGAACACATTGAAAGAATAGTGGTGGAGACGGACTCTATGACGGCTTGCCAACTAATCCAGAAACAGGAACATAATCATCAGTTGAGGAGCTTGATTGATGACTGTACTATTACCCATATTCATAGAGAAGGAAATTAATGTGCGGATCTCTTAGCTAATATAGGAGCTAATCAACCAAACCCCCTAATTTTGTTAGATGCTTCTATTAGGGAATTATGTAAGTCACTTATGGCTGATATTGCGGGTATTTGCTTCCCTCGTAGAAGCTAGTTTGTTGTTCTTTTCCATTTTACCAACAAAAAAAAAATGCACTTAGTTAGAAAGAACCCTAGCCTCCCAAAAACCAATTCGTTTTTTTAGTACAAATATAGTACTTTATATGCACACCCAAATAGGCCTCCACACGGATTAGATTCGGATTGGATTCATAAGATCCAAATCCATTTCTTAAGATAATTGGATTTGTCTTATCAGATTCGATCAGATTTGATGGGATCAACTTATATGAAATGAGTAATGCTAGGTACACCTAAATGAGACACCTTAACTATCTATCTGTTGATGTGGATTTTCAAAATCATTCATCACTTACCAAAAAAAGTTTGAATTATTTTCTAAAATGCCATGACACATCAGCAGGTAGATAGTTTAGGTATCCCATTTAGGTGTACCTAGCATTACCCTATATGAAATACAAGCATATTCATTAAATCATAATTCCATACTTATTGTATATATACCATATTAATTGTGTAAATCCATTTTTATTGTATAATATATAGGATAATTTGGTGATAGGCCCCCCTCAATATTAAGTGTATTAGCCAAAAATCCACACGATTTTGCGTTTTTAAAAAGCCCATCGCCACTTTTCTTATGTAGCAAAAAGCCCCTCCCTGGAAATTTTTCTAACAAAAAAAATGGTTAACTTAATATTATTTGTCAACTTTAAACCACCATAACTTACTTGTTTTTAACTCTTTTTGTGCATTTTTTTTTTTTTTTGGGATTTCATGTATTTGGTCGAGATCTACGCATTGAACTTACCAAAAAAATGTAATTTGGAACTTCGTTTTTCGACTTATCTGTTAAAATGGACAATATTTATCTGACAAATAATATTGACGAAAATAACTATAATTTCCTCCTTTTTTGGCCTTTTTGGATTTTTTTTTTTTTTGTAATTCATGTATTTCTTCAAGATCTACGCATAGACTTGAAAATTTTATCAAAAAAGATAAGTTGTAGCCTGATTTTGAGATTTTATCTGTCTGCAACAAGTAATATTATCTATTTGTATTTTTTGGGTGATTTTTTTTTCTAGATCTACGCATTAGACTTGGAAACTTATTTTATTTTATTTTATTTTATTTTTTTTGCTGGTGGCAAAGCACATGCAGGCGCCACACACAGACACACTTCAAACAGTCAGGGGGGCCACGAGCCCATTTCAAAGGGACTTTCTACCATAGACGACAGAAGGGGATAAATCCTCCAAACAATTCCCCACGAGGGGAATCGAACCCCACCCCTCCCAAATAAGGGAGAGGGGAGGATACACTTGACCACATGGGTACTTGGAGGATACCATTAGACTTGGAACTTTACAAAACTTACAATCTCATTTTGGAATTTTATCTGTCTACAAATAGATAATTTTATCATTTTTTGGATTTTTAGTGTGAATTTTTTTTTTTTTGGATCTCATATATTTTTTCGAGATTTATGCATCTAGGGTGCCAATTTTACAAAAGGAACATGTTTTTGTTATAAGAATTTGAAGTTTTTTAGTCATAAAAGGGCATTCCGAGCAAAACAAGAACAAAATGGACTAATTAGTTAAAGAAAAGTAGCTTGGGTTTTAACGTGGACGTGTTTGATTTAAAAGGGCTGTAGCTGAAGCCCCCTAATATATATTATGTGATACATATTTTTTAATTATTATTATATGATATATAATATATTTATTACTGTATAATATAATTAATCGGATTTGGATTCTTATAAAATTGGATATGCAAAATCCTCTTCCGATCCATTAACTTATTTCTTAATCAGATTCAGACGTTAAAACATAAATCCAAATCCGACAATTTACACCGTATTCGGATCAGATTTGGATTGAAATCTAATCCATTTACAGACATACACCCAAACAAGCGATAAACGATCAATTGATTGCCTTTCAACACAATAGTTTAAGGACACTTCTCATATTCGCACATGGTGGGCGCACACCATGCAAGCAGGAGAGGGATACATTTTTATTTTTGGGTAAAACCATAGTGATTCTTGTAGTTACAATTTTTGGTTATAAGTTATAATTTTTAGTCACGGTGGCTACATTTTTTTCTCATTGTAAAACCACTTTTGTTGCAATTTTTTTCATGGTAGTCACAATTTTTTTCATCGGTTATAATTTTTCCGCACGATAGTTACAATTTTTTGTTTTCAAGTTATATTTTTTCTCATTAAAGTAACACATAGCAGCACCATTTAACCTCACATACTCTCTCTCGATCAAGCTTCGGGCGCGCAAAGCAGTAGGGCGCACCACATAATTTTCCTAAGATTAATTAACGATCAATTACATCATCAACTCCAAGCAAAAAAAAAAAAAAAAATTACATCATCAACGACCAGTTTTAATGAGGATAATTAAAGATAAAAACTCAATTATTCTAAGGATTTATCATCCCAATGCTAATCAGGTATGTCATTGGTATCTACCTTCTATTATCTATCTATTAATAATACTAGTAATAGCAAATAGTAATATTTGGGTGACAAACACTTTCTACAAATTATTTACAAATACACTTAATCTCTCTTCTGGGTGGCACTGTGGGGTTCGGATAAATTTAATAGACCCCACAGTGCCACTCAAGAGAGAGATATAGCGTGTTTGTAAGTGTTTGTAGTTATAAATAGTGTTTGTCACCCTAACATTGTTGAATAGCAAAAATTATACGCACTTGATTTTCATCGGAAGATATTAAAGTGGTCCCATTGTCTCGTATGTTTAGAACTACATTTGTAATACAAAATTTGGAAATCATAATATTATTCTTATTTCAGATGAGGTTAGTTCAATTTATTCAAGATGTATGGCATGGATAATTACATTTTAGTCAACTTTTGTATAAAATTTAGAAGCCAGTCTACTATTTTTTTTATGATTAAACGTGTATCAACAAATAATTATAAAAAAAAAATTAAAAAGTCATCCATAAATTTTTTTTAAAAAAAATCAACTTTTGAATATTTTCTTGTGTTTTAGTTTACTTTATGTTTTCAAGTTTTCAACGTTGTGACGAACATTGTGAAGAGGTGCTACCACCTTTGAAACGAGTTGTTCCTACGTTCTGAAGAGTTGCAAGTTTCGAAGAGTTGTTCCCAAACGTTATTTAAATTTGATGAATTTTTAATTTTACTAGAAAAGTTTATATTTTTCAAGGGTAAATTATATACACACTGCCTCATATATTATCCATTTTTACTAATACCCCCTAAAAAAAATCAATAAATTGACCCCCTCAACTATGTGAGAGGGGGTATTTGATGGGGTCAATGTGAGAAGAAAAATGATAGTAGAGGGGTCAGTTTGTTCAATTATTAGTTTAGGGGGTGTTAGTGGAAAATGACAATACATGAGGGGGTGTTTATAAAATTTACCCTTTTTAATTTAAAAAAAGCAATAGACTAACTTTTAAATTTTATACAAAAAGCTGACTGAAAGTTATCCCTATAGCTGCGTTTGGATGACACGGAGGGGATTGGACAAATTGTCCATTTTAATTGATAATCTCTGGACTAATAAAATCACATCTCCTATGGTATAACTTAGTTCCCCATATGGGAGACCAATCTTTTAAAATGGATAAATAGTTTCAAGCATAATAGTCGCATCAAATGCCAGAATATTTATTGGACCACACCAGGAGAAAGATAGGCACAGTAATTTTTTGTGAGCAACTTTATATGGATGTTTTTTTGTGTCCCAAGTATTACTCATTCAATTAAAATGGACTAACCAAGCGGGCCTAACCCAATTGGTATGACCTTTTTTCCTAGTAGGGAGATTGAGGGTTCGAATCCCCTTAGGGGGATTCATTTGCTTCATGTTGTTCGTTAGTCGGAATAAGTGGCCCTCCCTTGTCGTGCTTTGTTGTGGGCTATTGTGGGGCTTTGGGGTTGGATTGAAGTAGGACGAGTGTGTGTGTGTGTGTGTGTGTGTCCCTACCTAGGGGTGGTCATGGGTCGGGCCTACACTAGATACTAAGTAGGGGTGTTCAAGAAAACCAAAAATCGATCGAAACTAAACCGACTAAACATCGATTGGTCGATTTTTCAAAGTAGTGCACAAATTGAAACCGACCGAAAATCGACCAAAATCGCATAAAATCGATCCACCAAAACCAAATGGTAGGTTTTTAAAATCACTAAATAAACCAAAAAAATCGACCGCGAACACCCCTAATATTAAGTGCACTTACCCTTGTCCAAGTCCAGCCCGGCCCGAGCCTATAGCGGGCCTAGAGATGATTGTCAAAGATCGACCCTAAACAAAATCTCAAATCCCAAGCTTGGGGTCAGTCCGACCCATTGCTATTATTTTTATCTTTTTTTATTTCTTTTAAGGACTTAACCTAAAAAAATTTTTATCATAAATAATTTTTAGAAATATTGTAAACACACATTATTAACAAAAAAATACAATAAAAACTCTTGTACGAATAAATGTAACACCCGTACCCGGAAAAAAGGACTTGATATTCATTTCAGTATGCATTAATTATAATAATTAGTGTGTAGAAATGGATTAAGAAGAGGCTTGGACTCGCCCATGAAAAAAAATGTTCAGTAAAGGACACAGTTGAAAAAATCCCTTGTTAGTTGGGACAGGTTACGGAGTAGGACCCAGTGAATGGTCAAGATAAAATAAATTGCATTTACATTATTAGATGCATTTATATGATTATTTGGAGATATGTTTATAACTTTCATATTACATTGATTAATATGTTGGTAACTAAAATGCTAGTTTGGATACCCGTATAAGGGTATAAATGAAAAATGATTCATAATTAGTAGGCAATAGCAACTTCACAAAATATTTGGAACCACATGTGGGACCCATACGGGACTTAAACAAACACTTATTTAGATATTTGGGCAGTTAATGGAATATTTAGGGATTTCATAATTCAACTTAAGAGCTCAGGGGTGCTAAACGCAAATAATGACATGAGTCACCACTTGAAAGGCTTGGAGAGGACATGTATCCTTCTTCTGCAAAAAAAAAAAAAAACAGTTGGAGAACAGAGAAAGTGGCGTCAAGAGTAAGAAAGAAAGAGAAAGCTCTGACAACGTTTTCTCCATGCTATCGCCGTCGTTCAACCAATTCGCGAACTGAAACCGTATTCGGACTCGTGATTGTTTTTATACCTTTTATTTACGTTTGAATCGTCATAATTCTATAGTTCATTCTAATCGGTGAGATGCGGTTTGCCGAAACTATGTAGGATTTACTCCGGAAAGAGAATTAGACTAGGATTTGGTGAAATTCTGCACTTTCTAGCTTATTTGGATAGAATTCAGCTAAGGTGAGTTTTCTAACTAAAAATTGATTGGGGTTTTGTATGTTTAATGCTTCAATAATAATTAGAATTGATAATTTATTCTTAGAGACCATGAAGATGCTAAATTGTGAATTGCATGTCAATTATATGAAAATTGTGGTGTGTACATGTTTATGTTCTTATGTGATTATGTGGTAACCAATGAACACCGGGGAAATGATTCATTGTCAGGAGTAATAAGGGAGGAGAAGGAGAAGAATCCGATAAATACGGAAGTCCAAGAAATATAAGTGACCACTGGACGAAGAAAAGGTATTTGGGTCTGAATGAATCATTGAACTGGTGGTTCGGCGATTACAGATATGATTTATGTGTTAAATTATAGCATTGCACAAGTTAAAACATTCAATTATGATTAGATTGCTCACTAAGTGTAATGCTTAAGAAAATTGTTTTATTATTATTATTTTTTTTGTGGTAAAATAACAACCACTGCAGGTTCGAACCAGATTCTAGAGAGGAGATGAGGAGTACGCGGGGAAGGGCTGAGAGTTCCTTGTAATTAGTTTGAATAGGTTGTAACAGTTAGGATTTCAGAACTTGTATAAATTATCACTTGTGTAATATGCTAGTTGTTAACTGAAATCTCATAGTTTGTGTAGTTTTTGTGACTCGCGACTCACGTCGGGAGATCAACAATGGTTAGTTATGTTAATAAATGTGTTGCAAGTGCTTTCATGTTGAGTCTATTTGAATTGGTTTGGAATTTCTTATGTGTTTGCTGCAGAATACTGTACTGCTGCAAACCAGTCGACTGGGTCGGGCGTACAGTCGACTGGGTCATCATTCATAAGGTTTGGGCTCTCCGTAAATCCCGATCGAGTCGACCGAACCGGAGTTCAGTTGATCGGACCTTTGAAAGATCAGCCGACCTGTAACAACCTGCATTTCATTTAATTCTAAATTTGCATTTCCATATTTATGTTGCATTCCCGGTGTTATTTAATTTGCGATTCTTATGTTCTCAATTATATTACCTGTTTTATTTATTGTCAAAACCATTTTGGGGTCAAACTGCAAATCTTATGAAATTAGTGATACATGAGTTAGATTTCAAAACTGTATTTCAAAAACGGTGAAAACATACACTTTTGACTCAAACAGTATTTTTATAAAACTGGGAAAGTTTTTCTTACGTTAAAATGAATTTTCTGTATTTTGTGGTGATCACCGCGCCACGAAAATACCAGTTTATATTCGAAACTGTCCGCTGGATTTCCATAGATTTTGGAATTGACCTAAAACTAGAAGTGACATGTACTTTATTCCATTTGTGACAACTAATAATTGGCTTGGGCTTTGTTTGGGAGTGTTGTTTGAGTGTGTATTGTTTGGTGCCTAGAAGTTACTTTCCCCAAGCTTGACCCCTACACATCTACTTGACCTTAGCTTCACTATAGAGCTCATATGATCTGCATATATAGATATGCGTATACGTATCTGCATACTTAGAATTTTAGTTAATTAGAAATCAAACCCATTTGTTGAGTATAGAAGGTTGTTCTTGGCCTCCAAGGCTTGATTTTGTTATATCTACTCACACCCTTGCGCTCTTACACACATTCTGCTCTTTTGGAAACCAAAGAAATTCAGAGAGAAAAGAGAAAGCTTGAGAGTTCAATTTCAGAATTTTCTAATGAGAGAAAGAACTTTATCACCATAGCTTACAAGTTTTGCAATTGGATTCCTTATCTTGATTCTTTCTCAACATCTACTCCAAGCTTTAATCTCAATGAGTATTCTAAACTCACTTTGAATATAATTCTTGTCTCAATTACTGTTTGTATGGTTAGGATTAGAAGTCACCATTGTTGATTTTACGTTTGAACTCCATAGCTTGAAAATCATGAATTTCCAAAATTAACCAAAATTTGTTTTCAGAGATGATTATGAAAGATTATGGCTCATAGATGATATGTTTAAAGTTTTGGAGTCTAATTCATTCACATGAAAAAGTACATTAGAAATTTAGTTTTGACATCCTTTGGCTTTTCGTAAAATCCGAAAGCTACAGATCGATTCATGTTAAATTGATCATAAATTCTTAATCCTTGTAGAAAAACGAAGAAATTCATATATTACATGTTATGTTTGCTTTCAGTTTTGAAAATGGATCAAATTTGGTTTCAAAATCTGAAATAGGGGAATTTCGCGAGGAAGATAAAGTCTCTGTCAAAACTCGCGCGCACAAGCGGCCCGCGCGTGCGATCCTTGTGTGTTTCTGGCAGTTTGAAATTTTATTTAGGAAAATGAAAAATGGGGATATCGCGCGAGTGACCCCTCGCACGAGCGGCCCGCGCGCACGATTTGGTAACTTTTAGTTTTTGTTTGTTTTCTACTAAACGACTGTTTGGAATAACTTTAAAGGCAGTTAAGGTTCTGTTTGGGAATTTTACTAAATCAGAATACTGTTTACTATGTCTGGATTATAAAAGCGATAAACTACGACTTAATACGCACGTTGCTCTTATTTCTAGTTGTTTACACATTTTGTACAAAGCTTCATGACATTCATGTAGAGTCAGTTGTACATGCATGGTAAGTGTTGGTCAGTGTGGAAAAGAGTATGTGGTTGAGATTGTGTTGTGGACACTCCCTGGTAATTGGGTACCAAAGTGTGATGTTTTGAGATTGCGGCTAGAGTATCTTTGAAATATGATAGTGACAAAACTGGACACTCCCTGGTGCCCACGGTAGCGCTAAAGTGTGTGACGCCGAACATGGACATTCTGTCACACTCCAACCCACCCCGGCGGATTAGGACAGGTGTAACAAGAATATACGCAACCAAAATACACTAATAAACATTAAACCTTATTAGTTATTAAGGAAAATATGAATTAAACCATCAGAAAAGAGCTTACTGTGACAAAAATAGACCCAAGGGTAAAATGGTCATTAATAAAATATATCAAATTTTATACCAAAAGATAGATTTATGAGTCCCAGTTCCAACGCAAAAATTAGCGCGCGAATCCGAATTTTCTAGAAAGAGTTATGCACGTTTCCGTAAAAGTGGACGTGCTGTGAAAAATACAAGCGGATCTATCCGCTCATTAAACCGGATCGATCCATTTTACTGAATCTTCCGCAGAATGTCCCTTTGAAAGGCCGGATCGATCCCTTCATTAACCTGGATCGATCCGGGTTAACCAGAACCTATTTTTATTGCTAAAAACACTGCCTAAACATGCCCAACTCATATCCAAACCAAACCAAACATCAAACAACATTATGGAAACATTTCAAACTCATTTCTAATCACATTTTAAACATTCCTAAACACAAATTCAAGTTGTCCCAACATACAAAACATGAACATATCTTGTTATAACAATAATTGATCCATAACAAACCATTGAACCTCAAACTTTGCCAAGCTTGCTCAAACATATACAACTTGCTATGAATCAAGTCATAAGCCTAACCAACTTGATTATAACCAAACATCTTTTAAAGTGTTTACGACATCGACTCAAACTTGACGGAAAGGACTCAACTTAACCTTATATATTCAAACTTCAACTTGTAACAACAAAATTTCATAAGTTTTCCCAAGCTAGCTCCAAAACCACCAAATTACAAGTTAAAGACTACATGTTTCATGATTACAACAAAAGTACTAACATTGTCATCATAAAATCTATAATTTATAATATATTGCAAGTTCAAGAGAGATAATATACAAGAGTCCCAAATCTCCCCCATCTCTCCCATCTCTCCCATCCGCAAGTCAAGACTTCAAGCCTTAAGTCAAGGACTTCAAGCCGCTAGTTACACTGTAATATAGGTTTAAAACATATCTACAAGTTCCAAAACCCTTTCCCTCTTTTCCCGAGCACGTCACTTCCTCTCCGGATATTGCTCCGTACCTGCGGTGGTTGTTATTTACCACAACAGAAACAGAAAATAATTTTCTTAAGCATTACGCTTAATGAGAATTCTAAACATGACTGAATGTTTTAACATGTGCAATGCAACAATGAACATACAAATCATATTTGTAATCGCCGAGTCACCGGTTCAATGATTCATTCAGACCCGAAGACCTCCCTTAGTCCCGTGGTCACTTCTATTCCTTGAACTTCCGTATTTCTCGGATTCTTCCTCTTCACCACCCTTATTACTCCCAATAATGAATCATTTTTCTGTTGCTCATTGAATACCATATAGACATATAAGCACATAAACATGGAGGCACATATGACTACACAAAAATTGATATGCACTTCACATTTTAACATCTCCATGCCTTGTAACCATGAATAATCTAATACAACAAGAACATTCTATTGGCTAATAAGCATAAATTATCATCTCTAACATCATTGATGCCTTGAACATAATTAAACACAATCATTTTTAGGCTAGAAAACTCACCTCCTCAAATTATACGCAATTATGCTCCTAAATTCTGATTCAAGCTAGAACCATAGCCAATTCTTGTTCTAGAGTAATCCTACATAGTTTTGGTACAACAAATATCGTCTATCAAGAACAGTTGTCGGAAAAACATTATCGAAAATGAAAACAAATTACGTGCATGTGATCCTCTTACCTTCATGAGTCCAAAAGTGGTCTCGGATCATAAATCCGGCGAACGACGACGACAGAGTGGCGGAAAACGACGTCGACGACGATTCTGTCTTTCTCTCTCGGTGAGCTCCCTCTTTTTCTTTGTTAATTTCCAGCAAACATGAGAGTCTAAACTCTCCTATTGACACACACACATCACATGCAAGTGATGTGTCACCTATTTTCCCCTATTTTCGTTTACACCCCCAAAATTTCTTATGTTCCTATTATGAAATCCCCAAATATTTCATTGACTACCCAATGATCGAATGAGTCTTTGTCTAAGTTCCGTATGGGTCCCAACGTGGGTCCCAAATATTTTTTGAAATTGATATCGCACCTACTGATTATGAACCTTCTTCAGTTATACCCTTGTATGAGTATCCAACATAAAATCAATTGCTAACAAATATATCAACATGTAATATGGAAGCATTTTAAATAAATACTCATGTAATCATATAAATGCATTTAACATATAAAATGCAAATATTTTTGTTCGGCCCTTCACTGGATCCCACCTCATTACCTGTCCCACCTCACTGGGGACTTTTCCAACTGTGCCCTTTACTGAACACTTTTCACGGACGAGTCCAAGCCTCCCCTTAATCCATTTTATACACTAATTATATTAATTAATGCATATAAAAATAATAATTTACCCGTTCTCCGGGTACGGATGTTACACATTCCCCGGCACCCATGGTAGTGCTAAAGTGTGGCCTACGGACACTCCCTGGTACCTGAGTCTGGATACTGCGTGAGGTTTCTCCGGTATTTGCGAGGCGGATTAGGTACTAAAGTGTGAGGCATTGGACTCTCCTTGGTACCCCGTACTAAAGTGTAAGGCAAACTGGACACTCCCTGGTACCCCTGTGCTAAAGTGTGGTTATCTTAGTGTTTCAAAGATATTGGAGGGAGAGAGTTGGGTGTGGTGTTGTCGAGAAAAAAGAGTTGGTAAGATGAGAATGGTTACATTGGTCTCATACACGATCATATGTTTTATGAATAGAAGATTTTTGATATTAACCTTACTGTTTTATAAATTGAGTTCATTTCTATGGTTAACCTATTGATTTATGAAACTGTAAAATGGAAAATAGTAAATGAATATGTGTTACATTCGAACATATGTTTTTAATACTCACCAGCTTCTTGAAGCTGACGGCGTTGATGCGTCCTGAACATTCCTGTCTAGGCTTTTCAGGTTATGATCGGGCTGAACAATATAACTATGCGAACTGAGAATGACCACCCGAAGAGGAAGTTATGATATTATGTTTTAAGTTATGAACTGTTATTGTAATAAGGATGACTGTAATGGATAGATATTATTTTGTTTTCAGGCGGAGTGTGCCTTAGTTAATCCCGTGCTGTAATATTTACTAAGTTAGAAAAGTTTTATAAGCCTTGATTGCTCTACTCTGATTTATGGTTTTATGTTGTTCGACATTTGGGACGAAATCGATCCTTCAAACTGTCGCGACCTACGGGTCCATAAAGGAAATTAAACGCTTTCCATATTTATGCTACGTCGGGGCGTGACACGACCAGACTAAGGCAGTCGACCAGACTAGAGGATTCTCAGAGCTAAGCTCTCTACAATTTACATTTCCAGTCGACCGGATCCCCAATCAGTCGACTGGATTTGACTGTTCAAATGAAAATGTGATAGAATTATTCTTTAAAATCACGTTATTAATTGTTGTTTAGAGTGGATAATCCTTTGTTACACACGGTCCTAATCTACACGTGGCGGGTTGGGGTGTGACAATAGATATATATTGAATATTTTATGTATAATTATATTAATCTATATATTATTTAATATTATATATATAATTGTCATGCCCGTTCCAGAATTTCATAGTTTTA
This sequence comes from Hydrangea macrophylla, assembly GCA_033977485.1. NCBI lineage: Eukaryota > Viridiplantae > Streptophyta > Magnoliopsida > Cornales > Hydrangeaceae > Hydrangea > Hydrangea macrophylla. The sequence continues at coordinate 113,516,341 of CM066999.1, forward strand.
TCATGAATGATATGAAATATTATGAATTATCATTTATATATGATAAATGAGGATAAGTGGTTGACTGTGGTCAGTAAGGACACGAGGAAATTGGTAATTGAGATTTTCATTGGCACAAGTAAATGACATTTATATGATTTAAATGTTATTTGACTTATCTAGCATTTTGTGAATAGTGAATTATACCTACGTAGTATAATTTCTGGTAATCTCAATATTGTTATATATTGTTTTGAGAACTGTGGTGAGAACGTGAGTGACACGTTAAATAAAAAGGTAGGTGGTGTAGAGATTCCACATAATTTAGTTTTCAGACGTTATTTTTGGACCCAAATGAGACTTAGTCGGAAACTTCTGAGATTTATAATTTTTACTTGTAAAGGCATATAATGAACGTGTGCGACGTTTCACGAGTTAACTAGAAGTTTTGAGAACTCGTGGGGTGGTAAACGTAATTCCTAGAAAGTTTTTCTATAAATAGTGGAGATAAGATTTCATTTCTCCAAAACTTTATAAATATCTAGAGAGAGGAGAGAGAAAGGGAGATTGTTGCCACGGGCTTTGCGACGACGATCGGCGACCTTTCGTCCGTCAGTTTTTCACCAAATTCAAGATTTGAACTCGTGAAGGTAAGATCTACGTTTTGATACTACTTAGGCCGTGTTTGGCCAATTTTTGTAAAAATCTTAATTCTAGACTTTTGGGAAAAATCCAGTAAAATTTGTAGGAATCGTCTCAAATTCGAAATCCGACGATTAATTAGCCTCCTAGTCGATCCTTCAAAGTTTGGGGGAAATCGCATGAGGTATGAAGTTCTAACTTGTGAAATATAGAGAAATACATGTTTTATATTTCGACGACGAAATTGAGATTCGGGCAAAATCCATGTGTTAATTGTAGGCCCGTTAATTATGCACGCGCTAAATTGTGAAAAGCATGTCTAAATTTACGCGAGCACATTGAGTCGTCTATGTGGGTCAAAGGGGGGTCTTATACAAATTCATGCCGGAGTAAGCTTCTCGTTGTTTGAGAATTTTAGTAGCGACGGCTACTGTGCATGGTTTAAGGCTTGGACTTGCCAGGGCACTTGGGGGGGGGGGGGGGGATGTAATGGTTGTAGGCTTGGACTAGCCATTGACATCGCGGTTTAAGGCTTGGACTTGCCGCTACCGGATGAAGGCGTATTTTTCTCCCTAGAGACTATTGATATGATTTATGAGATTAAAGGATGTTTGGTTATATATTGCATATGTTAGACTTATGCACTCAGCATATAGCTGAGCAGTGGAGATTTACTCCATTGCAGGTAAGAAGAAGGACAAGAAGAAACGTGATGAGTGAGGCCGAGGAACGCCGGGGAACCACAATTGTATATGTTTTTGTTTTAAATCCTAAACTTGTGTAAGGATTGGTAAATCGTAAAACGTTGTAATAGGATCATGGATTAGTTCCGTAGTATGGTAATCTTGTAATTGAACTCCTGTAGTTGTGTTTTAAAACATTGCAAGTCATGGTGGTTGTGATTATTGTTGATGTGGAAAAGCATGAGTTGTAATTTTTCACACAGGGCTGCCCAGCAGGGGAGCAGTTGACTGGACCAAGGATCAGTCGACTGGATCCCGTGGGGTTTAGACACTGAAAGTGAATAGTGTCAAGATCAGTCGACTGGACCATCCATCCTTCAGTCGACTGGACCACTGTAGATTTTAGCTACTAATCTAAATAGTGACCAATGCAGTTGACTGGGTTCCCTGATCAGGCGACTATACACCTGATGAGAATTGTGGGTTTTGGTTTCTGCCAGGCACAGTCGACTGGACTCTATCACAGTCGACTAGGCCTCTGTTTTCCACAGCTATGTTCCTTTGGACAGGTTTCAATTGAACAAAACTTTTTATAACTCTTATTTTAATGGATTTTAATAATGTTTTCTGCTGCTATTTGACTTTAATGGAATTGGATAAGCCTTGATGGCGTGCCACGTGTCCTATTTCCGCGCGTAGCGGGATGGGTCGTGACATTTAGTGGTATCAAAGCTATAGGTAACAAAACTTTGAAAACGTTCGACGACGAGTGGAGTGTTGAGTGATTTAACACATGTTCTAGTGTAACAATCTGCATTTCCATTTAATTTTTAAAATTTCATTTTCATGTTTAATTTGTAATTGCATTGTCATAATTAAATTCATGTGGTATTGTCTGCTCTTAATTTAATTCTAATTCTCACATGTTAAATCTTGATTTAGTTACTATTGAAATTCTTATCGGGGCCAAACTGTAATTTCTGTAAAGTTAAGTAATACCTATGTTGAATTTCAAAATGGTGGAAGCATTTTCTTTTAACCCAATCAGTATTTTTATGAAACCAGAAAATCACTTCCTACGTTAAAATGAATTTCCTGTATTTTTGTGGTGACCACTGCGCCCCGAAAATACCAGTTTATATCCAAAACTGTCCACACTGTGCTAAACTTCCACAGATTGTGGAAGTGATATAAAGTTAGATTTGACACACACTTTACTTTCCATTTATGGCAACTAATGATTATTTAGAGCCTTGTTTGGTTGTGACTCTATGTTATGTATTAGTTTGTGCCTTAAGTGTTGTTTTCCCAAACACTTTTAATTGACCCCTAGGAACCTATAGTATCCCTTAGTTAATCTGTAGAGGTATATGATTTATAAATCAGTGCACATACGTTTGTTTTTGGAGGATCACGGCTATAGGTGCTGTGTAACTCTTGTAGTGTATAGAAATTAGGGAACTTGGAGCTCAAGTTCATCCCCATTCAGCTTCTATATATGCATCTACCCACTGCACATTCTGGACACACATATCTCAGAGAGAACTTGAGAGTTGATTGCTGAATTTGTAGAAGAGAAAGCTCCTTATTTTCTATAGCCAAAGCTTGGATTGGATTCTTGAATTTGCTTATCTTTCTCAACAACTTCTTCAATCTATATCTCAGTGAGTATTTCTAACTCACTTGACTTGTAATACATAGTCCAATTCCTGATTATATAGCTTGCTTGAGAAATCTCCATTGTTAAGTATACGTATGAATTTCATAGCTTGAAAACCATGAATTTCCAAACTCAATCAAAATCTGTTTTTAGAATGAAATATGAAAGTTTGTATATCATATATGTCATGGTTGAAGTTTTACAGTCCAATTGGTTCGCATGAGAAAATATATAAGGAAATAAGTTTTGATGTCCTTTGAAATTTCATGAAATTTAAGGGCTATAGTTTGAATCATGTTAAATTGATAATGGATTCTTAATCCTTGTTGAAAAATAAAGAGATCCATAGGTAATATGATGTATATACTTCCGGAATTGAAAATGGGTCAATTTAGACCCTGTTTTCTGAAACAGAGCAGTTCTGACGAAGAAGATGAAGCCTCTGCTTCATCTCGCGCCACGATCGCGCGAGCGGCCCGCGCGAGCGAACCGTGTGGGTTCAGGCAGACGGAGAAAGTTTTATATAAAAAATAAAATTTAGGCAGGTCGCGCGAGAGACCTTTTGCGCGAGCGACCCGCGCGCGCGAGGTGTCTGATTTTCGGCAGAAAGAAAAGGTTTTTATAATAAAATGAAAAATGGGCAGGTCGCGCGAGCGGCCCGCGCGAGCGACATATCGCGCGAGCGACCCGCGCGCGCGACTTCTGGCAGTTTCTAGTTTTTGTGTGTTTTCGTATAAGGGACTGTTTGGATAAATTTTAAAGCACTGTTAAGGTCCTGTTTGGGAATTTTATTAAAACAGAATACCATTGGTTATGTTGGAAAGATTAAAACAATGTATTATGACTTATCAATCCCCCTGCATACGTTGTTCTTTTAATTCGGCGAATTCCTTTATGTTTAATTCATGACATACATGTGGAGTCAGTGGTACATGCATGTGGGTGTCAGTCAGTGTGGAAAAGAGTACTGGTCAGTGTGGGAAGAGTATGAGTATGAGATTGAGATTGAGATTGTGTGGTGGACACTCCCTGGTTATGGTGTACCAAAGTGTGACGTGTTGAGATTGCGGTGAGAGTATCTTTGTAATACGACGGTGGCAAAATTGGACACTCCCTGGCGCCCATGGTAGCGTTAAAGTGTGTGACGCCGAACTTGGACATTCCCTGGCACCCATGGTAGTGCTAAAGTGTGGCCTACGGACACTCCCTGATACCCGAGTCTAGATACTGCGTGAGGGTTCCTCCAGTATTTGCATGGCGGTTTAGGTATTCAAAGTGTGAGGCATTGGACACTAGGGTACCCCGAACCAAAGTGTGAGGCAAACTGGACATTCCCTGGCACCCCATTGCTAAAGTGTGGCTACCTTAGTATTTCAAAGATACTGGAGTGAGATAGTGGGTTGTTGTGTTTTGTCGAGAGAAAAGAGTCGGTAAGATGAGCGTGGTGCATTGTCTCATACACGATCATTTATTTTAAATGAATGAACGACTTTTAAATATATTCCCTGTTACTTTTATAATTGAAATCTTCCTATGGTTAAACTGTTGTTTTAACAAAACTGGAAAAATGAATAAAAGGTAGGTGGGTATGTGTTACATTTAAAGTTATGTTTTTAATACTCACCAGCTTCTTGAAGCTGACAACGTTGATGCGTCCTGGACATTCGTGTTCAGGCTTTTCAGGTTATAATCAGGAGGAATCTTATGACTATGCTAATTGAGAACGACTGCTTTTGGGAGAGAAACTGTTATCATCATTGCATATTTTAAGTTATATGTTTAAGTTTTTAACTGTATGTTTATAAGGATGACTGTAATAGATGATAAGTTATTGTTTTGTGTTAAGGCGGTCTGTGCCTTAGTTGACCCTGTATCGTAAGATGTAATAAGTTAGTAAAACTTTTGTAAGCCTTGACTTCTCTGCTCTGATTATTATTGTTTATTGTTGTTCGACGTTTGGGACGGAATCGATCCTTCAAACTGTCACGACCTACGGGTCCATAAAGGAAATTAAACGCTTTCCTTATTTATGCTACGTCGGGGCGTGACATCTAGATTGCATCTATACATATTAGAGATGTTTGATGCATATGTATGTTGTTTTACATACATGTTATTGTTATTGTTGTATATGCATAGTGTTTATGCATTGAGAACTACAGGATTGTAATCATGAGTGACGAAGAGCGAGATCTATCGCCACACACTCGACGTATGAATGAAGTGGCAGAAATGATGGGGAATATGGGGTAAATGATACAGAATATAGCGGAGCCACTGCCTCCCACGCCCCAAATCGAAGTGGAACCAATAACTGTAGTGCATGCACCCGAAATTAGTGGCATAAGATCCGTATCCGAACAATTCGCTCGAAAGAAACCAATGGAATTTCATGGGACACCCGATCCAAAGCTCGCAGAACATTGGATCATGGACATGGAGAGGATTTTCCGATATATTCCGATGAACGACAAGGAGAAAATGGAAAATGCAAGTGATGTGCTGAAGGGTGAAGCCCAGAACTGGTGGGTAAATGTTCTGGATCAAGGGGCGCCAATTACTTGGGAGGGGTTCAAGGCGGAATTCAATCGCAAGTTCTTTTCGTGAGCCGCCTACAATGCAAAGAAGATAGAATTTGATAACTTGAAGCAGGGAGATATGACTGTAACCGAATATACTTCCAAGTATAACACTTTGTTGAGATTTGGAAAGGGTTCCGTACCAGAGGAGGAAGATAGGGTAAGAAATTTTGAAGAGGGTTTAAGGGAAAATATTCGTCTAAGGGTGGAAACCTACGAACATTCGACTGTGGCAGCAGTACAACAAATGGCACTAGTGGCCGAGGGCGGAATGGAAAGGTCGAGGCAGAACCAGCACGGTAAACGAAGCAATGAGGGTGGTGATAGGAACCAAGGCGGATCTTTCAAGAGGCCGTTTCAAAGAGGCTCTGGTTCTAGTTTCAGTGATTTCAGCAGTACGCCAAGTAACATACCGTTGTGTTCACTTTGCAACCGACCACACCCAGGCCGATGTTTCATGACCAAACCCCAGAACAGGAACCAAGGCGGGGGTAGTACTAATTCAACACCCGACACGAGAGGCAAGTGTTATGACTGTGGAGTATTTGGGCACCAAGCCAAGGATTGCCCGAGGAAGTATCCTCAGCAAGGAGCTAGTTCTATGGCTTCCAGTGGGTCGAAGCCTAGACAATCCAATGATGGGGGACAAAGGATGGAACAATGTCAAGGAAGAGCATATCAGATGAACCCAGGGGATATGACTGCTTCAGAGAGAGTAGTCTCAGGTATGGTGCTTGTATGTTCACACTTAGCATGCATACTTGTCGACTCGGGATCTACGCATTCATTTGTATCACATGCTTTTGTTGCACATTTGAATGTTGAATCGACACCATTAGGATATGAATTGTCTATTGTTGTGCCACTTAGTAAATCAATAATGATGTCTATTATATAAAAGAACTGTGAGATCAAACTAGGCGAGAAGTTGATGACCGTAGACCTTATACCAATTGTGGTGAACCATTTCGATGTGATACTGGGAATGGATTGGTTAGCTCTTAACCAAGCCACAATAGACTGTGAACGGAACGAGGTTAATTTTCGATCACCGGTTCATGGAAACTTTTGTTTCCAAGGGAGTGGGGTTATACCGCCGCCGTACTTGATTTCAGCTATCCGAGCGGGAAGGTTATTGAAAAAGGGATGTCAAGGATTCCTATGTTCAATGACTAATGTCTCAGCGACCGAATTACAAGTAGGAGACATTCCGATAGTGCGAGAATATCCAGATGTATTTCCTGATGACCTACCAGATGTTCTTATTAAGAGAGAGGTTGAGTTCACTATTAAGGTTATGCCAGACTCAAGATCTGTATCAAAGGCACTGTATAGAATGGCACCTATAGAATTGAAAGAGCTGAAAATCCAACTATAAGAGCTACTTGACAAGGATTTCATTCGACCAAGTATTTCGTCATGGGGAGCTCCAGTGTTGTTCGTAAAGAAGAAAGATGGTTCAATGCGTATGTGCGTCGACTACCGAGAGTTGAACAAGTTGACAATTAAGAACAAGTATCCACTGCCGAGAATTGATGATCTATTTGATCAACTTCATGGGACTCAAGTATTTTCGAAGATAGATTGAGGTCGGGTTACCATCAGTTAAAAGTGAAGGCCGAAAACGTTGAGAAAACTGCTTTCAGAACGCGCTACGGACATTATGAGTTCTTAGTCATGCCGTTTGGAGTTACAAATGCACCAGCCGCATTTATGGATCTTATGAACCGAGTCTTTAATGACTATCTTGATGACTTTGTGATAGTGTTCATCGACGATATTCTTATCTATTCACCGAGTGAGATAGAACACGAGAACCACTTGAGGTTGATACTTCAGAGATTGCGAGAGAAACAACTATTTGGAAAACTTAAGAAATGTGAATTTTGGTTACCTAGTGTCACAGCCCGGTCCCACAATTGCGGAACCGGAGCCCGTGGCACGCCACCGAGGCTAAAACAATTCATTAACGTTCCCAAAAATTAGTTTGAAGAACACACGCAGCGGAAAAAAACAAGTCATTTTGAAAACCATCCGTCCAGTCGACTGATCCTGGTCCAGCAGAAAGTTGGGTTTTAAAACACCATCCAGTCAACTGCTTTCTACATCCAGTCGACTGGGGCTTCAAAATTTAAGTCGACTGGTAAAGTCCGGTCGACTGAAGTCCAGCCTGGTCAAAAATATCAACTTTGAAAACCATGATCCAGTCGGGGACACAGTCGACTGATCCTCTATGAAACGATGCAGAGAGTTGCTGAAAAGGAGGCTCCAGTCGACTGTTCAACAAACCAGTCGACTGATCCCCTGACAGTAGCACATTCTGCAGCATTTTCAAGTTTAAAAGCTTTTGAATTCAAACGGGGATCAAACACACACTTCCAAAAGTACTCCAAAGCAATCCTAACTGTATTAACATATTACCGAAGCACAGTTACAACATTTTACTAACTATTACAACATCTTAGATTCGTTCTAACATACCAAGTTAACATAACTAAAAACCATAAGAATTCTTATTACAACATTCCTATTGTTCCAAAATTTCAAGATTAACGTTCAAGTTGCCTTCTAAAAGAACTCCCAACCCACGTGCTCACTTCTGCGATTTCTCGCCAGCATTTATACCTGCAATGGTTATTTGAATAACCACACATATTCGATTTGTTTAAGCTAATGCTTAGTGAATAAATCAACATATGTACATGAATGATAAACATGTCCGCATTCACATCTCTACATTTCATACTAGTCGCGTGAGACTCACGTGCCCGTCCATACTCCCAATCCGCGACTCCTCGCCAATAAGTCCACGCGAAATGGTAAGACCCACGATTCTTCTCTTCAATCGTGCGACCTTAATGCCTATGTCGGCTCCACAAAATGGCACGGTGACCACGTGCTCCTTCTGACCCAAATAAGCAACTTAACATGCTCAGATACACATCACCATGCTCGCGATAATCAAAACATTTCATCGTGCTATTGGGCCTACTTATCAATATAAATAGCCAATATGAACTACACAAGATATCTCTAAGTATTAATAAATGCTATTCAAACATAACATGAATACATGTCAAGAAACCATTCCAAGAACATAGTTGAATCACTCACCTCCGATTAATGCTCCTATAATTCAATCTGAAGAAAACCCGTGTACAAAGAACGTGTAGAAGTCCGTCTAGTACAATTCCTATGGATCAAAATTCCATCTATCAACTTTTATGAAAAATACTAGGAAACAACTTTCGAAAAACTTGGCCAAACAAGCCCTAACATATATCAAAAAGAAGCTCTTACCTCGAGGAGCTCGAATATAAAATATGGTGAAAAACCAGCGGGCGAACGGGCGTCGTTTGGCGTCGCAAAGCTCTAAGCTCCAAAATCTCCCTATGGCCCCCTTTTTTGGAATTTGGTTAAGACTTGTGAAAATATCCAAAGTCAAAACTCCCAATCAGTCTCTAAAACTTTCGATACAGCTTATTCATAGCTTTATAAGTGAAATCTCAAAATTATAAAAGTTTTCGACTAAGTTTCGTTTGGTCGCTAAAACGCGAATTTCTACATGACGTTTCCGAAGTTGCTAATTAGCCTACCACATTAATAGCGTGTTAATTCGTTCTCACCAGGATACTAAAACTAACAACAGATATAAATTCTAAAACAGAAAATAATACATATATTGAAATACACAGATAAACATTTACTTTCAGATAAACATTTAAAATGTTCCACAGTGACCGTCTCATACTCGGAGAGACTTCACAATAACAAATCCTCAATCACCACAGTTTCAAACGGTTCTCTAATACAGACACCTAAATCAACTCATGAGTCAAAACTCACTCAACCATATGCCAAAAGGCACGCCACATCACATTATCATGCATGACAATGAAATGCAAAAGCAATAACACAAATACGGGTGTTATAATACTCTCCCCCTTAAAAGAAGTTTGTCCCCAAACTTATACCTCATGTCTCAAAAAGGTGCGGATACTGTGTACGCATCTCATCTTCTATTTTCCACGTCATCTCTTCCGTAGTTTGGCTACGCCATAACACTTCACTTTCGATATTACTTTGTTCCGTAAGACTTGATCCTTCCGATCCAAGATCTCTACCGAATACGCAACATATTTTAAATCACTCTAAATCTCATTCGATATCAGAGTCATAACTTGATCTCGATCTTCCACTAAGTGTTTACGTAACAATGATACATGAAACACGTTATGCACTTGAGCATACTCACTCGGCAATTTCAAACGATAAGCTACGGGTCCAACTCTCCCAATAATCTCAAAAGGTCCTACATACCTCGGGTTGAGTTTCCCGTATTTACCAAATCCGGTTATTCCCTTTAAAGGTGACACCTTCAAATACACCAAGTCTCCCACATCGAATTCCAACGGCCGTCTACGCTTGTCGGCATAACTCTTATACCTACTCTGGGCTGTCAGTAATCGTTGTCTAATTACCTTTATCTTATCCGTCGTTTCTTGTACAATTGTCGGCCCTTCAATCTTTCTTTCTCCTACCTTTGTCCAACTAATCGGTGAACGACATACATGACCATATAAAGCTTCATAAGGAGCCATTCCAATACTCGACTGAAAACTGTTGTTATATGCGAACTCAATTAACGATAGGTGGTCTTCCCAATCACTCTAGAAATCAAGTACACATAACCGAAGCATGTCTTCCAAAATCTGGATTACTCTCTCTGATTGGCCATCAGTCTGAGGATGAAAAGTTGTACTAAAGTGCAATTTGGTACCCATTGCTTCTTGCAAGGCTCTCCAAAACTTCGATGTAAAACTACTATCCCTATCCGAAACGATAGAAACTGGGATACCATGTAGTCTCACAATTTTGCGAATATACAACTTAGCTAACATCATTGGCTTAGTTGTTCGGATTGGTAGGAAGTGCGACGACTTCGTCAAACGATCAACAATCACCCAAATAATAGTGTTCGATCTCTTCGACCTCGGAAACCCACTAACAAAGTCCATTGTTATGTGTTCCCATTTCCACTCGGCTATTGGTAACGGTTGTAACAATCCAGAGGGTACTTGGCGTTTGGCCTTTACTTGTTGACAACTAGTACAACGCAAAACATAACGTGCTATTTCTCTCTTCATTCCCGGCCACCAATAAACATGTCTCAAATCTCTATACATTTTGGTGATTCCCGGATGAACGGTATACTTCGTATTGTGTCCTTTCTCTAGGATGTTCCGTTTTAACTCCTTCTCGTTAGGCACACAAATTCTACCCCTCAATCTCAAAACATCATTCTCAAAAGTAAATCCTGGTTGTTTGCCCATCGGAATTCTATCACAAATCTTCTTCAAAGCCACATCTTGAAGTTGTTTCTCTGCGATCTTGTGAATCAAGAGTGGTTGTGCCACCATCGTTGACATCAAGCCACTTTCAATCCTCGGTATCACTTCAAGCTCCAAATTCTCCATATCTCGTATCATTTCTTTCTGAGAAGTCAAATCTGATGCGGTGTTGGTTGGTACTTTGCGACTAAGAGTATTGGCGACAACATTCACCTTGCCCGGATGATACTGAATTGACAAGTCATAGTCCTTCATCAACTCTAACCATCTCCTTTGTCTCATGTTCAAATCTTGTTGTGTAAACAGGTACTTTAAACTCTTGTGATCCGTATAGATCTCACATTTCTCCCCGTATAGGTAATGATCCTGTATAGGTAATGACGCCAAATCTTCAATGCAAAAATCACGGCGGCCAATTCTAGATCATGTGTTGGATAATTCTTCTCGTGCGGTTTAAGTTGTCTTGACGCATATGCAATAACCTTATCACTTTGCATAAGAACGCAACCTAAACCTCTATATGAAGCATCACTGTAGATAATAAATCCTTCAGTCCCTGACGGAACGGCTAAAATCGGTGCTTTCACTAGTCGGCTCTTCAACTCTTGAAAACTTTCTTCACATTCTGGACTCCAAATAAAAGCAATATCTTTCCTCATTAACTGTGTCATCGGCATTGCTATACGCGAAAAGTCTTTTACAAATCTCCGATAATACCCAGCTAATCCTAGGAAACTTCGAATGTCTGTCACATTCGTTGGAGTTAGTAACTGCTTCTATCTTCTGAGGGTCTATAAAAATTCCCTTAGCTAATACAATATGTTAAAGAAAAGCAATCTCTGTCAACCAAAACTCACACTTCTTCAATTTGTCGAATAATCTCTTTTCCCGCAATCGTTGTAAAGCTAATCGCAAATGATGCTCATGATCTTCAACGGTTTTGGAGTAGATTAGGATGTCATCTATGAACACGATAACGAACTCATCTAAATAATCCTTGAAAATACGGTTCATCAAGTCCATGAAAGCAGCTGGTGCATTAGTCACTCTAAATGGCATAACCAAAAATTCAAAGTGACCATATCGAGTCCTGAAAGCTGTCTTCTCAACATCCTCCTCTTTGACTTTCAACTGATGGTAACCGGATCTCAAGTAGATCTTCGAAAATACCTGAGCCCCTTGTAACTGATCAAACAAGTCATCTATTCGCGGCAACGGATACTTGTCCTTGACGGTCAACTTATTCAACTCTCGGTAGTTGATGTACATACGCATTGTTCCATCTTTCTTCTTCACAAACAAGACTGGAGCTCCCCACAGCGAGACGCTCGGTCGGATAAAACCCTTCTCAAGTAATTCTTGTAACTGAACCTTCAATTCTTTCAACTCTATCGGTGCCATTCGGTACGGTGCTTTAGATATCGGTTGTGACCCTAGTACTACTTCTATTGTGAACTCAAGTTCTCTTTCAATCAATACGTCGGGTAACTCATTGGGAAAAACATCTGGAAATTCTCGAACTACTGAAATGTCTTCTATTAGTGGTCCAAGAACTCGCGTGTCGACAATTGAACATAAGAAACCCGAACAATCCTTTTTCAACATCTTACTTGCTTGAATCGCCGATATCAAGTACGACGGTACGATCACTCCCTTACCCTAAAAAGTAAACTCTTCTCACCCTGACGGATAGAAACTAACCCGTTTATGTTCACAATCGATTCTGGCTTGATTAACCGACAACCAATCCATACCTAAGATAACATCAAAGTAATTCACCGTCAGTGGAATCAAATCAACGCTCAAGACTTTATCACCTATCTTGATCTCACATGACTTGAATATCGAAGAAGTAACTAGCGGTTCACTACTAGGCAATGATACACACAAGTCATATCCTAGCGGTTTTGACTTAACAGTTAAATGCTTAACAAAATCACGTGATACGAATGAATGCGTTGAACCAGAATCCATAAGTATACGTGCAGGATGCGAACAAATAGGAAGAATACCTGATACGACGGTATCATCCGTATTCCCCGGCCTAAGCTGGAAGTATCGTCCTTGTTGTTGTGCGACTCCTTTCCCTTTATCCACTCGAGGTTCCATTCTTGATCCGCTTGGCACACTCGATGCCCCGGTACTCATTCCCGGTTGTCTCTTACTCGGACAGTTCTTTGCTATATGTCCCGGTTGTCCACACTCAAAACATTTTCCTCTCATTTCTGGGTTGTAGCTCTTTGTATTCGAAAAGGTATTTGGTGTGGTCGAGTTTGCATTCAAAGGACAATTTCGGGATATGTGTCCTAACTATTTGCAAAAGTGACAGGTGCTCAATTGGTAGCAAGTTCCTCTGTGTCGCAGGTTACATGTTGGACACAACGGTCTCGAGTCCCCCATGAACGTACTCCCTCCTTGGCTACTCACATATGATCCCGAACCTTGCATAAACGATTTCTTCGCATTCCCTTGACTCTTACCCCGACTGTCATTTGCTCTCTTCCCTTGTTGTCCCTGTCGATATCTGTCGACACTTTTCTCAGCAATATGAGTAGCTTCCTCAACAAGAGAAACGGTCGGGTGTTGTAACATATCCACACGGCCACAGATATTCTCCCTAAGTCCCTCCTCAAACTTACGAGCTTTATCCCTATCAGTCGGAACGGTAGTTTTCCCAAATCATAACAAGGCATTGTAACGGGATACATACTCACTCACAGTCATGTCTCCCTGAACCAAACTTGCAAATTCTTGGCATTTCTGAGTATAAGAAGATTGTGGAAAGAAACGTTTGTTGAATTCTTCTTTAAATGCTTCCCACGTGGTCGTCTTCCCTTGTTCAAGTACGTTGTTCCACCAATCCAATGCTTCGCCCATCAACGTATCGGATGCGCATAAAATTTTCTCCTCATCACCTGACAGAAATGTCTTTCCATGTCCATCATCCAATGATCGGCCAAGTCTATGTCAACCTGTCCATGATACAAGGTCGGTTTCCGCTTATGAAACTGTTCCACGATTGTGTGTTGAAGTCGCGGTACAGGTGGTGCATTGATGTAACGAATTTCCACTAGTGGAGGCTGAACGTTCATCTGTTCTCTTTCACTTACCGCTTGTATGAAATTTCTGACCATATTCACAATTTGGTCCATCCGCGAATGCGGTGACAATTCTCTCGGCGAATCAGCCATAATGTTTCAAATATTCCTTTGTTGAGTTCAATGCATAATGACCATGCATGCTATGCCACAATATAGATATATGTGCACAGTTCATCACAATCAACAAATGCTAACACATGAGGCATTTCTATAATGATAAAAATTATCTTCATAATTACACACTCCACTCGACGTCACTCAGCATATATAACGTCACTCGTTCCCAAGGCTCTAAACTTATGCTCTGATACCACTAAATGTCACAGCCCGGTCCCACAATAGCGGAACCAGAGCCCGTGGCACGCCACTGAGGCTAAACCAATTCATTAATGTTCCCAAAAATTAGTTTGAAGAACACACGCAGCGGAATAAAACAAGTCATTTTGAAAACCATCCGTCCAGTCGACTGATCCTCGGATCCAGTCGACTGATCCTGGTCCAGCAGAAAGTTGGGTTTTAAAACACCATCCAGTCGACTGCTTTCTACATCCAGTCGACTGGGGCTTCAAAATTTTAGTCGACTGGTAAAGTCTGGTCGACTGAAGTCCAGCCTGGTCAAAAATATCAACTTTGAAAACCATGATCCAGTCGACTGTGTCGGGGACCCAGTCGACTGATCCTACATGAAACGATGCAGAGAGTTGCTGAAAAGGAGGCTCCAGTCGACTGTTCAACAAACCAGTCGACTGATCCCCTGACAGCAGCACATTCTGCAGCATTTTTAAGTTTAAAAGCTTTTGAATTCAAACGGGGATCAAACACACACTTCCAAAAGTACTCCAAAGCAATCCTAACTGTATTAACATATTACCGAAGCACAGTTACAACATTTTACTAACTATTACAACATCTTAGATTCGTTCTAACATACCAAGTTAACATAACTAAAAACCATAAGAATTCTTATTACAACATTCCTATTGTTCCAAAATTTCAAGATTAACGTTCAAGTTGCCTTCTAAAAGAACTCCCAACCCACGTGCTCACTTCTGCAATTCCTCACCAACATTTATACCGGCAATGGTTATTTGAATAACCACACATATTCGATTTGTTTAAGCTAATGCTTAGTGAATAAATCAACATATGTACATGAATGATAAACATGTCCGCATTCACATCTCTACATTTCATACTAGTCGCGGGAGACTCACGTGCCCGTCCATACTCCCAATCTACGATTCCTCGCCAATAAGTCCATGCGAAAGGGTAAGACCCACGATTCTTCTCTTCAATCGTGCGACCTTAATGCCTATATCGGCTCCACAAAATGGCACGGTGACCACGTGCTCCTTCTGACCCAAATAAGCAACTTAACATGCTCAGATACACATCACCATGCTCGCGATAATCAAAACATTTCATCGTGTTATTGGGCCTACTTATCAATATAAATACCCAATATGAACTACACAAGATATCTCTAAGTATTAATACATGCTATTCAAACATAACATGAATACATGTCAAGAAACCATTCCAAAAACATAGTTGAATCACTCACCTCCGATTAACGCTCCTATAATTCAATCTGAAGAAAACCCGTGTACAAAGAACGTGTAGAAGTCCGTCTAGTACAATTCCTATGGATCAAAATTCCATTTATCAACTTTTATGAAAAATTCTAGGAAACAACTTTTCGAAAAACTTGGCCAAACAAGCCCTAACATATATCAAAGCGAAGCTCTTACCTCGAGGAGCTCGAATATGAAATATGGTGAAAAACCAGCTGGCGAACGGGCGTCGTTTGGCGTCGCAAAGCTCTAAGCTCCAAAATCTCCCTATGGCCCCCTTTTTTGAAATTAGGTTAAGACTTATGAAAATATCCAAAGTCATCACTTCCTATATATAGGCAAAACTATCAGGAATTACGTTTACCTCCCCACGAGTTTTCAAAACTCCTAATCAGTCTCTGAAACTTTCAATACAGCTTATTCATAGCTTTATAAGTGAAATCTCAAAATTATAAAAGTTTTCAACTGAGTTTCGTTTGGTCGCTAAAATGCGAATTTCTACATGACGTTTCCAAAGTTGCTAATTAGCCTACCACATTAATAGCGTGTTAATTCGTTCTCACCGGGATACTAAAACTAACAACAGATATAAATTCTAAAATAGAAAATAATACAGATATTGAAATACACAGATAAACATTTACTTTCAGATAAACATTTAAAATGTTCCACAGTGACCGTCTCATACTCGGAGAGACTTCACAACAACAAATCCTCAATCACCACAGTTTCCAACGGTTCTCTAATACAGACACTCAAATCAACTCATGAGTCAAAACTCACTCAACCACATGCCAAAAGGCACGCCACATCACATTATCATGCATGACAATGAAATGCAAAAACAATAACACAAATACGGGTGTTATACCTAGTATTACTTTTCTTGGTCACGTGATTGACAAGAATGGAGTTTCAGTTGATACTCACAAAGTAGAAGCTGTATCAAATTGGCAAAGACCGACATCTGTGCCTGAAATTCGAAGTTTCTTGGGATTAGCAAGATATTACCACCGTTTTATTGAGCACTTCTCGAAGATTTCTTTACCTATGACCAAGTTGATGAGGAAAGGGATTACCTTTGAATGGAGTCAAGAATGTGAAGACAGTTTTCAGGAGTTGAAGTCAAGGTTGACAAGGGCACCTATTTTGACAATACCATCCGGAACCGAAGGATTTGTGATCTATAGTGACGCTTCGCATCAAGGTTTGGGATGTGTGCTTATGAAAGGTGGCAAGGTGATTGCTTACGCTTCTATACAGCTAAAGACACACGAGGTAAATTATCCGAGTCATGATCTTGAATTGGCCGCAGTAATTCATGCTTTGAAAATTTGGAGACATTACTTGTACGGGGAAAAGTGTGAGATATTCATAGACCACAAGAGTTTGAAATACATTTTCACCCAACAGGATTTGAATATAAGACAGAGAAGATGGTTAGAATTGATGAAGGATTACGATCTTTCAATAGAGTATCACCCGGGAAAGGCTAATGTGGTGGCCGATGCCCTAAGTCGGAAAACGACAAGGAACTTAGCCAATGAACTAACTCAACAAAAAGAATTGGTAAAGGAGATGGAACGATTAGAATTGGATGTAATTCTAGAGACTAGTGGTGGTTTAATGATGGCGATCATAGCACACTCAGATATTATTGATGAGATCAAGAAAGAGCAATTTAACGATGTCTACTTATGCAAAATGAGAGATGAGATACCTTTGGGAAAGCGACCTGATTTCGTATTAGATCAAGGAACGTTAAAACTGGAAAATCGATTATGTGTACCGAATGTGAAAGGCTTGAAAGAGAGGATTTTAGAAGAATCACATAGTACTCGATAATCAGTACATCCGGAAAGCAACAAAATGTATCGAAACTTGAGAGAAAACTTCTGGTGGAAGGGTATGAAGCGTGAAGTCGCTAAGTTTGTATCTGAATGTTTGGCATGTCAACAGATCAAAGCAGAGAGACAAGTACCTACGGGATTATTACAACCATTACCGGTGTCAGAATGGAAATGGGATGAGATTACAATGGACTTTGTTTCAGGATTTCCACGATCATTCAATAAGAATGATAAGATTTGGGTTATAGTTGACTGATTAACCAAGTCAGCTCATTTTCTACCGATCAAGACGACTAAACCATCCAAGTTAGCAGAATTATATGTGAGAGAGATTGTAAGACTACATGGGGTACCATCCGTGATCATATCAGACCGTGATAGTAGTTTTACGTCAAGGTTTTGGGGAAGTCTACAGACAGCTATGGGTACGAAGTTGAGTTTTAGTACTGCATTTCATCCTCAGACCGATGGACAGTCGGAGCGTATGATTCAGACATTAGAGGATATGTTACGATTGTGGGTATTGGATTTTGGGGGTGATTGGGAAAAACACGTACCATTGATTGAATTTGCGTATAACAATAGATTTCAATCAAGTATTGGTATGGCACCATATGAAGCTTTGTATGGGCGTAAATGTCGATCGTCGGTTTGTTGGACCGAGGTTGGAGAAAGGAAGTTACTAGGACCTGAGTTAATACAGGTGACTACTGAGAAGGTGAAGTTGATTCAGGAGCGACTTAAGGTAGCTTAGAGCCGTTATAAGAGCTATGCGGACTCTAAACGACGACCGATGAATTTTGAAGTTTGAGATTTTGTATACTTGCGAGCATCGCCTTCGAAGGGCATTGTATGATTTGGAAAGAGGGGAAAGCTCAATCCAAGATTCATAGGACCTTTTGAGATCCTAGAGAGAGTAGGTTTAGTAGCTTACCGATTAGCATTGTCGTCAGAATTGGAACATGTACACAATGTATTTCACGTATCAATGTTGAGACAATGTATGACAGATGGGAATAAGATCATAGTGCTAGTGCCGTTGCAAATTCAGGGAGACTTGACTTATGTGGAACAACCGGAAGAGATTCTAGATCGAAAAGAACAAGTCTTGAGAACTAAAACGATTCCGATGGTAAAATTATTGTGGCATAGTCACACGGTGGAAGAAGCTACATGGGAAAGTGAGGAAGACATGAGGGATGAGTATCCGTACCTGTTCGACGTATGAGGTATAAGTTTGGGGACAAACTTCCTTTTTGGAGGGGAGAGTTGTCATGCCTGTTCCAGAATTTCATAGTTTTATCATGAATGATATGAAATTTTATGAATTATCATTTATATATGATAAATGAGGATAAGTGGTTGACTGTGGTCAACGGTGAGGTGTCAGTAAGGACACGAGGAAATTGGTAATTGAGATTTTCATTGGCACGAGTAAATGACATTTATATGATTTAAATGTTATTTGACTTATCTGGTATTTTGTGAATAGTGAATTATACCTGCGTAGTATAGTTTCTGGTAATCTCAATATTGTTATATATCGTTTTGAGAACTGTGGTGAGAACGTGAGTGACATGTTAAATAAAAAGGTAGGTGGTGTAGAGATTCCACATAATTTAGTTTTCGGACGTTATTTTTGGACCCAAACGAGACTTAGTCGGAAACTTCTGAGATTTATAATTTTTACTTGTAAAGGCATATAATGAACGTGTGCGACGTTTCACGAGTTAACTAGAAGTTTTGAGAACTCACGGGGTGGTAAACGTAATTCCTAGAAAGTTTTTCTATAAATAATGGAGATAAGATTTCATTTCTCCAAAACTTTATAAATATCTAGAGAGTGGAGAGAGAAAGGGAGATTGTTGCCATGGGCTTTGCGACGACGATCGGCGACCTTTCGTCCGTCAGTTGTTCACCAAATTCAAGATTTGAACTCGTGAAGGTAAGATCTACGTTTTGATACTACTTAGGCCGTGTTTGGCCAATTTTTGTAAAAAAAATATTAATTCTAGACTTTTGGGGAAAACCCAGTAAAAACTTGTAGGAATCGTCTCAAATTCGAAATCCGACGATTAATTAGCCTCCTAGTCGATCCTTCAAAGTTTGGGGGAAATCGCACGAGGTATGGAGTTCTAACTTGTGAAATATAGAGAAATACATGTTTTATATTTCGACGACGAAATTGAGATTCGGGCAAAATCCATGTGTTAATTGTAGGCCCGTTAATTATGCACGCGTTAAATTGTGAAAAGCATGTCTAAATTTACGCGAGCACGTTGAGTCGTCTATGTGGGTCAAAGGGGGGTCTTATACAAATTCATGCCAGAGTAAGCTTCTCGTTGTTTGAGAATTTTAGTAGCGACGGCTACTGTGCATGGTTTAAGGCTTGGACTTGCCAGGGCACTTGGGGGGGGGGGGGGGGAATGTAATGGTTGTAGGCTTGGACTAGCCATTGACATCGCGGTTTAAGGCTTGGACTTGTCGCTACCGGATGAAGGCGTATTTTTCTCCCTAGAGACTATTGATATAATTTATGAGATTAAAGCATGTTTGGTTATATATTGCATATGTTAGACTTGTGCACTCAACATATAGCTGAGCAGTGGAGATTTACTCCATTGCAGGTAAGAAGAAGGACAAGATGAAACGTGATGAGTGAGGCCGAGGAACGCCGGGGAACCACAATTGTATATGTTTTTGTTTTAAATCCTAAACTTGTGTAAGGATTGGTAAATCGTAAAACGTTGTAATAGGATCATGGATTAGTTCCGTAGTATGGTAATCTTGTAATTGAACTCATGTAGTTGTGTTTTAAACCATTGCAAGTCATGGTGGTTGTGATTATTGTTGATGTGGAAAAGCATGAGTTGTAATTTTTCACACAAGGCTGCCCAGCAGGGGAGCAGTCGACTGGATCCCGTGGGGTTTAGACACTGAAAGTGAATAGTGTCAAGATCAGTCGACTGGGCCATCCTTCAGTCGACTGGACCACTGTAGATTTTAGCTACTGATCCAAATAGTGACCAATGCAGTCGACTGGGTTTGTCACGCCCCGACGTAGCATAAATATGGAAAGCGTTTAATTTCCTTTATGGACCCGTAGGTCGCGACAGTTTGAAGGATCGATTCCGTCCCAAACGTCGAACAACATAAAACCATTAATCAGAGTAGGGCAATCAAGGCTCAAGGCTTATAAAAATTTTCTAACTTATTACATCCTATGGTACGGGGTTAACTAAGGCACAGACCACCTTGAAATAAAACAATAACTTAAAGTCTATTACAGTCATCCTTATTACAAAACCAAATCATATCTTAAATGCACATAAACAATAAGCATATAAAAATAAATTCTCTTCTCAGCAACTGATCTCAAATAGCATAGTCATACGGTTCATCCTGATTATTACCTGCAAAGCCTGGACACGAATGTCCAGGACGCATCAACGCCGTCAGCTTCAAGAAGCTGGTGAGTATTAAAAACATAGCTTTGAATGTAAAAACATGCCCATTTACCTTTTTCCCATTTCCATTTAAATACCACAAGTTTATATTTATGATAAAGAGCTTGTTAAAAAAAAAACAACCACAACAATAATTAAAAGATAAATTCACACATATGTGACCGTGTATGAGAACAATGCACCATCTCATCTAACCGACTCTTTTCTCTCGACAAAACCCAACAACCCTCTATCCTACTCCTGGTATCTTTGAAATACTAAGATAGCCACACTTTAGCAACGGGGCGCCAGGGAGTGTCCAGTTTGCCTCACACTTTGGTCCGGGGTACCAGGGAGTGTCCAATGCCTCACACTTTGAATACCCTAACCGCCATGCAAATACCGGGGCAACCCCCACACAGGTATCCAGACTCGAGTCATTCAGGGAGTGTCTATAGGCCACACTTTAGCACTTCCATGGGTGCCAGTGAGTGTCCAAGTTCGGCTTCACACACTTTAACGCTTCCATGGGCGTCAGGGAGTGTCCATTTTTGCCACCTTCGCATTTCAAAGACACCCTCATCCTCTTTTTCAACTCCAACCACAATCACATCCACAACCACAACCATAACCACAGCCACAATTATAACCACAACCACAACCACAACCACAACCACAACTCAAACTCATACTCTTTCCACACAATCATTACTCTTTTCCACACTATCATTACTCTTTTACACACTACCAACACTCACCATGCATGTACAACTGACTCCACATGAATGTCATCAAACTTTAAACATAAAGGAATTCACAGAATTAAAGATATAATACGCGTACGGGGATTGAAAATTCGTAATTCATTGCCTTAATCATTTTAAACATAACTAATAGCATTCTAAAAACTGCTACTGAAATCCTCGTTTTCTGTCCAAACGGTGCAGAATCTGAGAAAATTGCATTTGACGAAAAGTGTGCAGAATCGAGTTTTGCTTGGGACAACGCGGGCAGAACCTTAAATTTCATTCGTTTTCCTAACAAAAATCTGAAAACAAAATTCTGCTACTGTTAAAATTAAAAGAGAAAATATTAGATTGAATTTCTAATATACTTTTTCTGCTACTGTAATCCTCATTTTCTGCCCAAACGGTGCAAAATCTGAGAAAATTGCATTAGACGAAAAGTGTGCAGAATCGAGTTTTACTTGGGACATCGCGGGCAGAACCTTAAATTTCATTCGTTTTCCTAACAAAAATCTGAAAACAAAATTCTGCTACTGTTAAAATTAACTACCTAAATCAGTAAATAAGGAATGAGTTACATTTTGAGTGAGTTAGTAATACTCACCGTGATGTAGATTGAAGAAGTTGTTGAGAAAGAAATACAAGAATTAAGAATCTCCAATTTCAAGCTTGGCTATGGAGGATTGAGCTCTTCAAATTCTGAAATTATTATCTCTCTATGTGACTCTCTCAAGCTCTCTATGTTAGGAGTGTAGAATGTGTAGTGTGATTGGGTGTATAAATACTCAAACTTCCACTTAGAAAACATTTGCCTAACATCCCACTCATTCTCCATTAATCTCCACTAATTACAAAGAAAGTGCAACAATGATGTGTAAATATACACTTGCAATTCATAATGCTCCATTGATAATTGAAAGGGTAGGTGGAGTTGGTGTGGGTCAAGGTGTGTTTGGGAATCAAGCTTATGGCATTAGGACAACACACATACTACAAGCATTTGCCAAACAAGGCCTAAGGGAAAACTTTAGCAATAATAATTGGGTATAAAGAAATTTGTCCAATCAGTTACTCCCAAAATTCTGTGGAAGTTTAACACTGCGCGGACAGTTTTAAACCTAAACTAGTATTTTCGTGACACGGTGTTTATCACAAAAATACAGAAAATTCATTTTAATGTTAGAAAGAGTTTTCTGATTTTATAAAAATACAGTTGGAGTTTAAAAGAAATAATTCCACCGTTTGAAATACAGATTTGAAATTTAACACAGGTATTGCCAGTTTTTAGGAAAATTGCATTTTGACCCCAAAAGTAATTTCAATTATGGGATTAGTCAAGAAATAAATTTTTCACATAAGAATTTAAATAAAGGCAGACAATGTATATTTAATTTTAAATATGGCAATGCAAGAAAATGGGGGTTATTACACCCTTCCTCCCTTAAACAGGATTTCGTCCCCGAAATCAAGACTAACTAGTAAGAAACGTTATGACTCGTCTCAATATCGTCATAATTAACCACGTGCGAGGGGTCTCGTATGTACTTTCTTAGTATACTCACATGGAATATATTGTGAACCCCAGACATCTTTGGTGAAGTTGATAGGTCGAACGTTCCAAAGGCTTGTGGGGTATCAAACTGTTGGTATAGGGTTTAGAAACAATGCATGTACTGGATGGATGGGAACAACACATATGATTGTTTGCTCATGTATTTACACGATCCTTGATCGGCACAGATGAGGGAAGAGTTGCGTTCAAGGAGGAGGAGTGAATAAGAAATGAGGGAGAGAGAGAATATTTATACCTTTTTTTTTTTTTTTTTTTTTTTTTTGAAAGAGAGTAAAAGTTTTGAGAAAGTGGAGCAACCTATTGATTTGGCAATGAGATGATTTGGACAATTGCGAATGCACTAGTGCTGTTTTGGATTTGGTAATATCAATGTTCGCAGTATGGATTTGCATGTGCTGCCATTGTATCGAATTGGGCCTGAATGAAGGATTAGGAATGATCAAGCATGTCATGTCAGCCTTTGAGCTAGTTTAAATTGATGATAGCAAACACAAGTGGATCGTGAAAGTGATGGGGATTAGAACCCTCTTTTTAGAAAGTGCACTTATGTTACTAACAAGAGATAGTATTTCCACAGCTGATTCTTGAACTGATAGCCCAATGTTTAGGGTACATTACATAAGAAGCGAAGATAGTGCTAAGGAGGGTTTTTTTTTTTTTTTTTTTTTTTTTTTAGATATGAAAAGTTACAATGATACAAATGTACATTTGGATTTTGCTGAGTGGGAACTGAGTCCTGCCAACGTGAGGCTTCCCTCCAGAGATCGAATGCTAACGACATCCTACACACTTTTCAGCAACCATATAGATCCTATAGTCCGTTCCACAGAACCCTGGGTTAATGTTCTTCAGGACTTACTTCTGAGGACAATACCGTCCTGGGATGCTTACCCTCCCAGTTGCCCTATAAAACAATACCCAATGATCCAAACTACATTAAGCTGGTGAAGGGACATGCATAGTAAGACATATGGGCTCAATCCCACGCACACTCGACGTACAGGGACTACCTCGAATACGGACCATGATGTTCATTCCATTTTTTTTTTTTTTTTTTTTTTTTTTTTTTTTTTTTTTGAAGAAAACACAAAAAAAAGAGCCTTAGTTTTGAGGCTCAAGCCACCTCGCGACCTTTTTTCCTTTTCTTTTAGAGACACGTTGACTCTCCACCATGTCAATTAAACCCAAGAAGGAGCTTTGAGCTAAGTTATTAACAGTGAAGAAAGAGTAAGGATCAGTGGAGGGAGTAGGTGTTTTTGATGAACTTGCTTGAAGATTTGGGAGGAGATTTGGATATCTTGGGACCTCTGGTTTTTTCGTTTGCTCCAAGGGAATCCGGGACTTGTTAGATTGTGAGTGTTTAGACCAGCAGGAGCAAGTTGGAGTAACAGAGGTGGTGGGGGCAGGACGAGAGACTGGAGAAATTGCGTCGGGAGTAGCGAGATCCAGTGGTGTTGGAGAGGTTTGGTGGTTGGTGCTAGATTGTAAGGACTGGACTGGAGAAATTGTGTTGGGAACAGCGAGATCCAAAGGATTTGAAGAAGTTTGGTGGTTGTTGCTAGATTGTAAGGACTGGACTGGAGAAATTGTGTTGGGAGTAGCGAGATCCAACAGACTTGGAGAGGTTTGTTGGTTGTTACTGGACAATAAGGACTGGATCAGATTAGACCAAGGAGAGGTTGTACAAATTTGAGTGACAGGGGGAATACAGGTAGGGCTAGAGATTTCAGAAGAGATTGAAGTAGTTGTGGTGTGAGAAATGAGATTGGAACACTTTCGAGGGTTTTCTATGTCGTGATCTAGATCTACCATGGCATAGTTGAGCCAAGGATCTGGATCAGGCTCTTTGGATTGTTTGGGTGACTCTTCTTTTGATTGAGCTTGAAGTTGTGAGACTTGTTCTTTCGTTTCAAGAACTTGTTGTTCGAGAAAAAGGATGTAAGAAACACAACCCAAAATGGGATCTTGAAGCCTAGCTGTGGCTTCAAACACAAGGGATTTGATAGTTTGTAGATGATCTACCTCAGGTACCCTTTCAATAAGGCGTAGAAAATTCCTATATCCGAAAAGGCCGTGAATTGCCTCATAATCCTTCACACTCCCAGCATATTGAAAGTAGGGAGCCAAGGAACAGTCACTTCTGCACCGTCTTCTGTTATACTCGCATGCACCACAACGACTTGCGTTAACAACCTTCTTAGAAACCATTTTTGGCTTGTTTTAGCTTCCTTTTATTAAGATCTGGGTTGGGTGAGGGTTTTTTTTTTTTTTTTTTTTTAGGGGAGAGATGAGTTTCTGCCAAGAGGCAAAAGGAAGAAGAAGAGAAGAAGAAAGAGATGGGGAGGGTCAGACGGAGAAAGGCTCATGGTGAGAAGGATAGAGAGATATGGGACATGGATGGTCTTTAAAAGGAGAGAAAGAGAGAGAGAGCACGAGAAGAGTGACAGAAAGAGAGAGGGCAGGTGAGAAAGAAAGAAAAGAGAGAGAGAGAGGATCACTGAGAGTGACAGAGAGAGAGAGAGAGCACGTGAAGAGTGACAGAAAGAGAGGGGGCAGGTGAGAAAGAAAGAAAAGAGAGAGAGAGAGAGGATCACTGAGAGTGACAGAGAGAGAGAGAGAGAGAGAAAAAAAGAGAGATAGTGGGGCGTTGAGAGTGACAAAAAGGGAGAGAAAGAGGGGGTTAGTGAGAGGGTCATAAAGAGAGAGAGAAAGAGAGCGGGGTCGGTGAGAATGAGAGTGACAGAAAGAGAGGGGGCAGGTGAGAAAGAAAGAAAAGAGAGAGAGAGAGGATCACTGAGAGTGACAGAGAGAGAGAGAGAGAAAGAAAGAGAGATAGTGGGGCGTTGAGAGTGACAAAAAGGGAGAGAAAGAGGGGGTTAGTGAGAGGGTCATAAAGAGAGAGAGAAAGAGAGCGGGGTCGGTGAGAATGAGAGTGACAGAAAGAGAGAGAGAAAGAGAGAAAGAGAGAGGGCAGAGAGTGATGCATCAATATTAATGCACGTGTAGAGAGTGAGAGCATGTGGAGAGGCTGATGTCTAATAGTAAAGAGGTCGTATTCTTATTCTCCATACTCTGGGTTGTGGGCCATACTGACTGTTCTGAGATTTGACTCAGGAAGTTGGTCAGTGCCTAAGCTATTAATGAGGGCTATGGTATGCTTTAACTCCTTAGAAACTCGGCTACTATATGTCTGTAGGGGCATCATAAGTTATGGTTATCTCGACTAATCCTAAATGGATATGTCTGAAGGTATATGGAAATTGCTATCATTCTTGTCGATATGACAAGACAAACGGGTAATCATTTCTATGATAAAACCAACTTAGAATTTTAGTTTCTGAACTAAGGGTAATCCGTACTAAACTAACACTAGAACTTGGTTGTATAGCTTAGTAAAACTTAAGGGTAACCTATGTCACTAATCTATGGCGTGAATAAATGAGCCTGGTCAATCTAGAAAACCTGGCTCTGATACCACTAAATCCTGTCACGCCCCGACGTAGCATAAATATGGAAAGCGTTTAATTTCCTTTATGGACCCGTAGGTCGCGACAGTTTGAAGGATCGATTCCGTCCCAAACGTCGAACAACATAAAACCATTAATCAGAGTAGGGCAATCAAGGCTCAAGGCTTATAAAAATTTTCTAACTTATTACATCCTATGGTACGGGGTTAACTAAGGCACAGACCACCTTGAAATAAAACAATAACTTAAAGTCTATTACAGTCATCCTTATTACAAAACCAAATCATATCTTAAATGCACATAAACAATAAGCATATAAAAATAAATTCTCTTCTCAGCAACTGATCTCAAATAGCATAGTCATACGGTTCATCCTGATTATTACCTGCAAAGCCTGGACACGAATGTCCAGGACGCATCAACGCCGTCAGCTTCAAGAAGCTGGTGAGTATTAAAAACATAGCTTTGAATGTAAAAACATGCCCATTTACCTTTTTCCCATTTCCATTTAAATACCACAAGTTTATATTTATGATAAAGAGCTTGTTAAAAAAAAAACAACCACAACAATAATTAAAAGATAAATTCACACATATGTGACCGTGTATGAGAACAATGCACCATCTCATCTAACCGACTCTTTTCTCTCGACAAAACCCAACAACCCTCTATCCTACTCCTGGTATCTTTGAAATACTAAGATAGCCACACTTTAGCAACGGGGCGCCAGGGAGTGTCCAGTTTGCCTCACACTTTGGTCCGGGGTACCAGGGAGTGTCCAATGCCTCACACTTTGAATACCCTAACCGCCATGCAAATACCGGGGCAACCCCCACACAGGTATCCAGACTCGAGTCATTCAGGGAGTGTCTATAGGCCACACTTTAGCACTTCCATGGGTGCCAGTGAGTGTCCAAGTTCGGCTTCACACACTTTAACGCTTCCATGGGCGTCAGGGAGTGTCCATTTTTGCCACCTTCGCATTTCAAAGACACCCTCATCCTCTTTTTCAACTCCAACCACAATCACATCCACAACCACAACCATAACCACAGCCACAATTATAACCACAACCACAACCACAACCACAACCACAACTCAAACTCATACTCTTTCCACACAATCATTACTCTTTTCCACACTATCATTACTCTTTTACACACTACCAACACTCACCATGCATGTACAACTGACTCCACATGAATGTCATCAAACTTTAAACATAAAGGAATTCACAGAATTAAAGATATAATACGCGTACGGGGATTGAAAATTCGTAATTCATTGCCTTAATCATTTTAAACATAACTAATAGCATTCTAAAAACTGCTACTGAAATCCTCGTTTTCTGTCCAAACGGTGCAGAATCTGAGAAAATTGCATTTGACGAAAAGTGTGCAGAATCGAGTTTTGCTTGGGACAACGCGGGCAGAACCTTAAATTTCATTCGTTTTCCTAACAAAAATCTGAAAACAAAATTCTGCTACTGTTAAAATTAAAAGAGAAAATATTAGATTGAATTTCTAATATACTTTTTCTGCTACTGTAATCCTCATTTTCTGCCCAAACGGTGCAAAATCTGAGAAAATTGCATTAGACGAAAAGTGTGCAGAATCGAGTTTTACTTGGGACATCGCGGGCAGAACCTTAAATTTCATTCGTTTTCCTAACAAAAATCTGAAAACAAAATTCTGCTACTGTTAAAATTAACTACCTAAATCAGTAAATAAGGAATGAGTTACATTTTGAGTGAGTTAGTAATACTCACCGTGATGTAGATTGAAGAAGTTGTTGAGAAAGAAATACAAGAATTAAGAATCTCCAATTTCAAGCTTGGCTATGGAGGATTGAGCTCTTCAAATTCTGAAATTATTATCTCTCTATGTGACTCTCTCAAGCTCTCTATGTTAGGAGTGTAGAATGTGTAGTGTGATTGGGTGTATAAATACTCAAACTTCCACTTAGAAAACATTTGCCTAACATCCCACTCATTCTCCATTAATCTCCACTAATTACAAAGAAAGTGCAACAATGATGTGTAAATATACATTTGCAATTCATAATGCTCCATTGATAATTGAAAGGGTAGGTGGAGTTGGTGTGGGTCAAGGTGTGTTTGGGAATCAAGCTTATGGCATTAGGACAACACACATACTACAAGCATTTGCCAAACAAGGCCTAAGGGAAAACTTTAGCAATAATAATTGGGTATAAAGAAATTTGTCCAATCAGTTACTCCCAAAATTCTGTGGAAGTTTAACACTGCGCGGACAGTTTTAAACCTAAACTAGCATTTTCGTGACACGGTGTTTATCACAAAAATACAGAAAATTCATTTTAATGTTAGAAAGAGTTTTCTGATTTTATAAAAATACAGTTGGAGTTTAAAAGAAATAATTCCACCGTTTGAAATACAGATTTGAAATTTAACACAGGTATTGCCAGTTTTTAGGAAAATTGCATTTTGACCCCAAAAGTAATTTCAATTATGGGATTAGTCAAGAAATAAATTTTTCACATAAGAATTTAAATAAAGGCAGACAATGTATATTTAATTTTAAATATGGCAATGCAAGAAAATGGGGGTTATTACAGGGTTCCCTGATCAGTCGACTGGACACCTGATGAGAATTGTGGGTTTTGGTTTCTACCACGCACAGTCGACTGGACTCTATCACAGTCGACTGTACCTCTGTTTTCTAAAACTGTGTTCTTTTGGACAGGTTTCAATTGAACAAAACTTTTTATAACTCTGATTTTAATGGATTTTAATAATATTTTCCGCTGTTATTTGACTTTAATGGAATTGGATAAGCCTTGATGGCGTGCCACGTGTCCTATTTCCGCGCGTAGCGGGATGAGTCGTGACAATAATACTCGGGTCGGGTCTGGCCGGGCCAAATCAGACCTCATTTGCTATGTCCAAGTCCGGTCCTAAAATTGAGCGGGCCTAAAATATAAGAACCAAGCCCACTTGTGCGGGCCAACCTCTTAACCCAAGCCTGAAAATGGTAGGACTGGGCTGGACGGGCCGAGTGGGCCATCAGACCGTTGACCACCCCTAGTCTCGCCATATCCAGGTAAGTATCAAATTTTTATTTTATTTTATTTTATTTTTTATAAATGGACTAAATAGTCCAATCCCCTTGCTGTTTGAAGTGTGTGTATGTGTGGCGCCTAAGGGACTTTCTCTCACAGACGGCTGAAGGGGATAAATCCCCCAAACAATTACCCCGAGAGAAATGGACTAATAGTCCAATCCTCCCTCATTCCCCTTTACTAGTCATGTGAAACAAATGTGGCGTAGAATTACAAAAATGTTCATGTTAGTTACAATACTTCAATGCATATGGCACGCTAATGCATATGGCACGCCTGAGTGAAATAGTTTGAAAAAACATTCTCAGCTTGGATTCCGTATAAGAGAACGAGAGTTTAAAAAAGGGTTAATTACTAAAACACCCCAAGTGGTTAGGAATTTTTCCATCACCAACTGTATCTTATATTGTGTCACTAATAGCCCTGTGGTCTGGACTTAAATGATATAGTCATTTTTTTTTGTTAAAGTTAACGGAAAATAGGTTAAAGTATAAAACTATCCCTAATATATGTTAATTAATGAGAACATCCTTATGTTCTTAAATATTCATTTAGGCATATGTGGTATATTATTATATTATTTTGATATCATATTTGTTGATAAAGATTATTCTGTGGTCATTTTGGAGTACATTTATGAGAGGAATTTATTTTATTTTTCATTTTAATTTTTTATCTACCCTTGTACACACGCAATCAACACACACAGTCTTGGTAATATATTATTTTATTATTATTATTTTTTTATCTATTATTGGACACACACACAGTCTTAGTGAGATATATATATATATATTTAATCTACCATTGAACACACACACACCAGTATAGTGTTGTATGAAAATCTAAACAAAATATATATATAGATTTATATATATACTAGATTTGTAACCCGTGCCGATGCAAGGGAGGAATGTTGTAATTCAAACTCTATAAAAGCGTTGAAATCTAAGGACCGTTTTGATGAAACTAAAAATTAATTATTGTATACTAAATGCTGAATGTAAGTATTCAAACTTTAAGCTACTGAATTTGTATTCCTAATTGAGTAGATTATATTATATTATATTATATTAGATGAGATTAAATAATAGATCATTAGAGCATCTCCAATGCAAAAAGTCATTTTTTTCATCTCAAAGCTATAATTTGACAGTGCTACAGTACCAAAAAGCTATATTTTGACAATACTGCTCCAATGGTAAATTTCATCCAAACTGCCAAATTCTGGGTCAACTACCATTCTCCTAGTCAACTTTCAACTACCATTCTCAACTACCATTCTCAACTACCATTCTTCTTCTATCAACCATTCTCAACTATCATTCTTCTTCTATCAACCACTATTTCTCTATAAAAACTATCATCATCTACATACACACTACACTCTTCATACTCAACATTGATCATTTGGGCTTTTCTCATATTTTAAAAGTGCAATGAGCAATTTGAGAAGAGCAATTTTGAGAGGAGATTTTGATGATTCTTCATCTGATGAAGATCAAAGCACAAAGGTTGTTAAAGTTATAGCATCAGAGTTTCAAAAAAGAAAAATTCAACGAAATAATCAGTAAACCATGCATGTAGGTTCTGTAAGTGGTCGGCGACACATCCATCGTGATAGAGTTTCTGGCAATGAGCGACTAATTGCTGATTACTTTGCTGAAAATCCTGTCTACCCACCCAACATCTTTCGGAGACGCTTTCGAATGAAACGCCCTTTGTTCCTTCGTATATTAAGTGATATTCAGCAATACGATGACTACTTCGTCCAGAAGATTGATGCTATTGGAGTCACTGGTTTATCCGGTTTGCAGAAGATGTAGAAAGAGCATTTGGTGTTCTTCAAGCTCGGAAGGATGTAGAAAGAGCATTTGGTGTTCTTCAAGCTCGTTTTGCCATTGTGCGGGGACCAGCAAGATTTTGGAGTCATGAAGACCTTGCCTACATTATGAAGACTTGTATTATTTTGCATAACATGATTATTGAAGATGAGCGTGATAATTCTGAAGATGACAAGTTTGATTCACCTGAAATGGTACATCCAGTTCAAGTTTCACGGGACTCAGAACCTCTATTTTCTGAGTTCATTGGTCGTCACCGTATGCTGCGATCTTCTGAAATTTATCATAGGCTCCGCAACGATCTTATCACACATTTGTGGTCACGACAAGGAGAGCTAGATTGAGCGTACTTTCGTTGGCTTTTGGTTGTTGTAAGCTTTACTAGTATGGGTTTTAGATGCCCTTGGTGGTTGTAAGTTTACTAGCATGTGTTTTAGATACCCTTGGTGGTTATACCCTTGGTGGTTGTAATAAATGCTAGTATGAATGTTTGAAATAAAATGTTTATCTATGAATGGCTACGGCTTAACAAATTCAACAAGAACTTAACTTTTTCATTAATCAAAAAAAAAAAAAAAATACATAATCATGGAGATGAAGATGGAGGAAGAGGAACATAGTCATTAGGGGTCCATATTGGAGGTGTCAATCATCATAATCATATCATCTCTCTCTTTCTCCTTGGCTTCTGTCTCTTCTTGCTCCCTCTTATTCATTTGCTCCATTACTCTAACTTTTCTTTCTTCTATATCGACCTTCTTAATTCTAGAGTCACTTGCTTGTTTGTTGAATTCCTCCATCAAATCACAAAAACGGGTGTCGGAAGTTTCTGATATCTTGCTTTTCCTTCGTGCTTCCTTCTCTGCTTTCCTCCCACTAGGCCTTTTACTCCTTGGGGAGTCAACAGCACTTCCAATTGGATCTTGATCAGAGTCGAGAGAAATCGGCGTATGAGGAATTTGGGATGAGGAAGAGGAATAAGGTGTAGAGCTTGTGGTCATGGTAGGAGCCTTTGGTTTTCTAGAGGAAGGCAACTCTTGCCATTTAATACTATGCTCCAAGATTGCCCAACAATGATCTAAAGTGAAATGTTTTTTCTCATTTTCATGGTACAGAACTTTGGCTTTAACAACCTACAGAAAGGACAAAATAAAATTAGATATGTCATACAAATTACTCTAAAAAAATATAATTGAGATAGATTGTCAACATCACTTACCAAGTCCACAAGATTGTTTCCACTTTTTTGCATATTTTCAATTTGTGTAAGGCAACCACAAAATTTATTGCAACACTTCATGATTATACCCCAACGAGCTTGGATAGAACTTTGTGATCGTGACGTTCGATCATTCGTGCTCTCGATATAATTTTGGAATACTCGATTCCAAAAATTATTTTGTGACTGCAAGTTACCAACAATTGGATCTTGGGTGACACTCAACCAACCATGACAAATTGCTACATCTTGATCCACAGTAAATGCCTTTCCCCTCTTTGTAGATTGTTGATTGGTTTCCATTTTTTCTTCTTAAAAATTGTAAGGAAAAAAAAAATATAATTGAACAAGAGAGCACAATATAAAAATTGGGTTCAAGTTTTGTATTTATAGACATTTGGAATGGTATAAAAACAAAAGCACAAAAAAAAAATAGCCGTTAAAACAAACAATCTGAGAAACAAACAATCTGAGAAAAATAGCCGTTAAAACAAACAATCTGAGCCGTTGAACTTGAAAGTCTGTGAAAACAAAACACAACCGTTGTGTGACACGTGGCATGGTTGAACTTGAAAGTCTTGAGAAAACAAAATATAACCGTTGTGTGACACGTGGCATGGGCTTGCGTTGGTTGCTGAAGAAAAGCATACAAAATGTAGCCGTTGTTGGCTTTTGTTTTATTTGGCAGCACATGGGGCCCACATTTGACAAAAGTCATTTTAGATGTCAAATATGACAATACAAATGGCTTTTTCATTTTTTGGTAGACTCTTTGATAGTGCATTGGAGTAGGTGAAAGTTGAAGAGTTGTCATTTTATGACTTTGATATTGCATTTGGTAGGTGGGTTGGAGTTGCTCTTAGTTCTCTTTTTTGGAGTATAAGATTTGAATAGTATTGTTTTTTTGTATGGATTTCATTCTAGGATTCTAGAACCTTTTATAATTCAAACATTTGATAGTTACAACTCTACAAAAGCTCTGAAATCTAATGACTCTTTTGATGAATCAAAAAATCAATTATTGAAAACTAAATGCTTAATGTAAGTATCCAAACTTTAAGCTACTGAATTGGCAATATTAATTAATTAGAATATATTATATTAGATTAGACTAGATAATATTAAATAACAGATCATTAGTTCTCTCTTTTGGAGTATAAGATTTGAAAAGTGTTATTTTTTGTATGGATTTCATTCTAGGAATCTTGAGCCTTTTATAATTCAAACATTTGATAGATACAACACTAAAAAAGCGTTGAAATCTAAGGACCCTTTTAGGTAGTACTCCCTCCGTCCCATAATATGAGTCCAGTATTCCATTTTGGGATGTCCCCAAATTAGTGTCCACTTTCTTAAATTGGTATACAATTTTTACTTACTTTCCAAAACTACAATTAAGACAAAACTAAAAAAAAATTGTTGTAATGATTAGGAGCAATTGTGGAAAGTAAGTATAAATTATTTTGATCCCCTTAAAAAGTTACATTTCCAAAGGTGGACTCAAATTATGGGACGGAGGGAGTCCATAATTTTAAAGCTGTAGATTGACTGCTAACTAAAAGATCAAAATATTACGATATATATGTTGTTTGAATGAATGCAATTTATAGGTATTTATGTGTGTAATATTAACATATGTAAAATATTTAAACACGATACAAAATGGTGGTTTAAATGTAGTTTAAACTGAAGCTAAGTTGTGGTCTGGGAACTTAGCAGTAGAAAAGAACATTGCAATGTTAAAAAAGGCATCCAGTGGTTTCTAACTTCAGGATTTAGAGTTTGGGGTATCAAAATAGATAATGTGTAAATTAAATTTATAGTTGTGTGTGTGAATTAAATTTATAGGCATGTGTGTCTGTAAGAAACAACATTGTGATGTTAAAAAGGTATAGAATGACTTATAAATGCAGGGTGTAGAGTTTAGGGTATCGAAATAGGCGTTTTTGCAAGCATGTGTGTAAATTAAATTTATAACGGCAAAATTAAGTTTGGTTAAAAAAACTCTAAAATGCTCTAAACTTTGGTATTACAATCATAAACATTATTATCTACTACTACTTCAAAGTACACCCCAAATTTATGTATCACACAATACCTAATTTTGTAATTTTTGTTACAAAAATTGACCTTTGTGTAGATATTGTGCCAAAAGATGACTATTCTGTAATTTGTCGTACAAAAACTGACCTACATATAAATATGATGTAAGCAGCCACCTATATGTAAAAATTGGAACAAAAGAGGATTGTTCTGTAATTCTGCCTGCAAAAACCGACCTATATCTAAATATGATACAAAAGCTGACCTACATATAAATATGATGTCAGCAGCTACCTATATGTAAATATTGGAACAAAAGAGGACCGTTCTGTAATTCTGCTGGCAAAAACCGACCTATATCTAAATATGATGTAAGCAGACGTTTTTGTTGACCTTTTGTTGAAGCTAATTGTAATTATTGTTGAAAATGTTGATTGAACCTGAAATATTTACGACAAAGTTGATTGAATTCTCATTATTATATTAAATAAAATTTCAAAAGCTAACATAAATGTAATTAATAGTTTGAAAGGACAGAATAAGTTGAATAACCCTCACACAAATCAATATATATATATATATATATATGTAGGTATACACATTATGAGTAATTATGGTATAGTGAAGGGATATTGTGGTAATTGACTAAAGCTTGATGTGACACATGAACAGTATTTTCAAACATCCGCTCTTTTCTTATATAGGTATATATATAGAGTAATTCTTTGGTGACAACTTTCATACAACTTTCTAAAAAGATGTGTCTATCTCTCTCCTGTGATGTCACTGGATTCCACAGTGACACATGAGAGAGATAGACACATCTTTTAAGAGGTTGTATGAAAGTTGTATGAAAGTTGTCACCAAAGAATTACCCATATATATATATATATATCATCAAGACGATGTGTGTGTCCACTTCACTCTCACAAAGATACCCCAAAGTGAGCACAAAATGGTCTATAGCAACAAATATAATCTCAAAATAGTATAATAATATACCACATAGCTTAAATAAACATTTAAGCACATAAAGATTTCTCATTAGCTTGTAATACAGTAATATGAGTCATTTCATGTTTTTAACCATTTTTCATTAACTTGAACAGAAAAATTAATTGTCACTTAAGTCCACACCACAGAGATATTAGTGGCAGAATTTAAAATATAACAATGATAGGGATACACACCAAATAACATACCAAATGACACACTGTGTTTTAAATGCATATACCCTGTGATATTTGAATTTTTCACACTTTTTTGTGCATCATTTACACAACACAGAATACATATATTTAAATTTGATGTGTCGTTTAATGTGTTGTTTGGTGTGTATGTCTATCATTTTTGTTTAAAATACAAGGGGTTAATTAAAAAAAAAAAAAAAAGAGAAAAAGTCTAACCACATGGCGTGTTAATGCAATTATCTCTTTAAAAAAAAGGGTGAAAATCAAAAGGCAAAAGAATAATAAAAAAACCAAAACAAAAGGAAAACAGAAAAGTCGCACTTTCTCACCTTGAATTTTCTCGGGAAAAATTTGATTATTTTCTCGGAAAATAACACCAACACCGCCCTAGGAATTTTCGTCTTTCCTTTTTTGTTTTCCATTATATATTCTCTATTAGTATTTCCTCTGTCGTTTTTCAATCTCTTCTTCCTATGGGAAACAACTGATAAATAATTTTTCAGGAAAGAGAGAGAGAGAGAGAGAGAGAGAGAGAGAGAGAATGATGCTATCTTCTTCATCGTCCTCTGCGTCTTCAGCTACAGTTCTAGTTGAGAAGGCGACGAGCAGTCTTCTAATTGGTCCCGATTGGACTATGAACATCGATATTTGTGATTCTATCAATTCCAATCATTGGTACAAAACATTATAAACCTCTATCCTTTTCGTGTTCTTGTTTAAATTTATTGTCTTTGTTTCCACATGTCAAATTGATCAGCTATACACACACACACACACAGAGATATGTATGAGCATCTGCTGTTGTATTGACTTTACCTTTCCCTCTGTTTGGTAGCTGAGAAAACCAAGGAAGATAAGAATAAACTATGGTTGACTTTAATATCATACCTTGACTCTGCTAAATTGCTAATAGTTGGAGTGAAGTGATATATTCATTTCTTCAGATTTTCTAGTGTTCGATAAATTTTTTATTTTTTTTAAAAAAAAATTTGTCATTGAATTCTTGAATTTCTTGTCTTATTTTCCTGTTGTTTCTCACCAACCGAATAATTGTATGTGGAATTTTTCCCAATAGGGGTTGATGTTATTGTTGATATCAGTTAGTTTTAGTCCTCATCAACCTACCTAATTAAGTTAAACCCTCTAACGTTTGGCTGCCAAGCTCAGGATTGGACAATTAGTCCATTTTAATTATTAGTCCTGGGACTATTTATACCACACCCCCATGGGATTAGATAGTCCCCCATATGGGGGACTGTTTAGTTAAAAAGGATTATTAGTCCCTTCCTTTTAAGCGCACCCAAACACCAGACTATTCAATTAAAATGGACTATTAGTCCAATCCCTCCTAATCCTACCCCCAATCCCGTGAAACAAACGTGGCCTAATTGTCCCTTTTACTGTTCATACTGTAAAAATTTGTGCTGCTGTGTTAATATTAACTTGTATGTAAAATTACTCAGGCAGGCAAAAGATGTGATGAAAGCTGTGAAGAAAAGATTGCAGCATAAGAACCCTAAAGTTCAACTACTTGCTTTGACGGTACTTTCTGGCGGAACCTTTTCAATGCATCATTTTTATTAGCTTTGTTTAATTGAAATATGTGTGTGTTTCAGAAGGCATAATCGAAATATCCCTTTGGCTAGTGACACAGTCCCATGTGTGAATCTATCTTTATTTGAAACTTCATAAACTTTTTGTGCTAAAATTTGTCTTTCAAATCAACTAATCATACAGTGTATTTATTTGCTTTGTAGCTTCTGGAGACAATGGTGAAGAACTGTGGTGATTACGTGCATTTTCAAATTGTTGAAAAGAATATATTGCAAGAGATGATCAAAATTGTGAAGAAAAAAGTAAGTTTCTCATGTGTGTCTGTGGTATGTTACTTATGAGGTGGCTGGTGGTTTTTTATTCATTACTTGACTGTTTTGGTGCAAGAATTTCTTGGACTCTCATGTCAGAGTTCCCTTTGTCAAGTCACCAATTGCTCCAGAAGCTTAAGCTTTTAAGCTTGAACTTCCTCCCTCACGTGTGACCCCTTCTCACACGTGGAGAACCAACAAACTAAACTCCGTTATAGCGGAGACAAATAACAAAGTGCAAATATGCACACCAAAGTGGGGATGGAGAGTCGAACCTAGGACCTCCCACGTGGAGAACCAACAATGTATATTAAGCTTCGACACTCTTTATTCTATATTACTGAGTCACTGACTAGCTGGCTCTATGTTATGTATACCAAGTCTCCTTACTGGTTTTATTATTTGTCTTTTGGCAAGCCTGTGAAAAAAGATGGTTGTTGCATACATAGCAGAACTCACTTAAAACATTGCCTGTAGACACATGTGACTGTTGACTGTATCTGTTTGATTTCAAAAGCTCTTTTTGTGCTCCGAACTATGTTGAGAACTTGAGCTTGTGCTTGAGATATAATGTTGGCACTATTACCTGACAACTTTAACTTTTGGGGCAACTGGTGTTCTAACATACTATCTGTTGAATTGGAGCATCCAACCCTAAACCAATTGGCAATGGGTGGAGTAGCCCCATGATCTTATATATTGAATAGGAAGTCTTTAAATTCCCGATGTGGGAATATAATCTCAGCACGCCCCCGCACGTGTGGTATGATTGGGAGTCAAACACATGGATTACTGGGATAGGGTAACGTGGAGCACATGTGGCCAAACTGTGCCTAACAATAACCTGCTCTAATACCATGTTGAATTGGAGCATCCAACCCAAAACCAATTGACAATGGATGGAGTAGCCCCATGATCTTATATATTGAGTAGCAAGTCTTTAAATTCCCGATGTGAGATTATAATCTCAACCCTATCAAAGCTATGGTTCCGAGCCTCTTGAGTTTTTGTCTTTCATTTAGATTTTTTTCCCCTAGTAGATTATGTGTTTGTTTGGGATATTTTATTAGGTTTTGTATTTTTTGTGCTCTTTTGTCTCTCCACGTGCAAGAATGGATAACTTGCAAGAGTGTAATGACTTGGTATATCATATTGGATAGGGGTGTTCAAAAACCGAACCAAACCGACACACCGAACCGATCGGTTCGGTCGGCTTTCATTTAATTTGTGCAGTGTAGAACCGAAACCGAACAGAACCGAAATTTTACACACTCCGAACCGAACCGAACCAAAACCGATCGGTTTTTCCAAAAACCACACCGAACCGAACCGTTTACACCCTTAGTATTGGATCAATTTTCCTAGCAATTTAAGCTTTTGGGGCAAGTGGTGCTCCAGTAAAAAATACTTGTCACTACCAATTATTTGCTTGCAAAATTTGTTATTGTACTTTCTTGCAATCTTCTATTCAAGACTTTCGGTTTCTAACTTTTTTTCCATTTATAATCGCCCATCTTTATTGTTTGTTTTATTATGTATCATTTAGACTTTTGGTGATTTTAACTTTTCTACGGTGATGATTTCGATGCCTTTCCAGACAGACATGCATGTAAGGGACAAAATCTTGGTACTGCTAGACTCGTGGCAAGAAGCATTTGGTGGGCCAGGAGGGAAATATTCTCAATATTACTGGGCATACGAGGAACTCAGGGTAACCATTTACTGTATATGCCTTGGTTCTATTTGCTTCCTTTTCTTGTTTGCTGATCCTTTTTTTTTTTTTGACTCTATACTATGATATTCTAAGATCCTAAATTGAACATGATAAGGTACGCCAATTGTTGGCTAATTTATGGTGTGGCTTAGCAGTTGGCTACAATGTTTTTATATTTGTCTTGTCTTCTTAGTCAGAGCATTAAAGAACCCCTCTTACAATATATTCTTCTGCTATGTTGGACTAAACAAGGGCGGGGAGAGGAGTTTTAATTAGGGGGGGGGGCTGGTATTGGACGCATGTGTACAAAGGAAAGGATTTATGCAGCCCCGAGGCGAATTTTTTTGGGCCTATTTATTCGCATTTTTTTATAAAATTTTCTCTATCACTCTTTCAAATAATAAGGCTTGATCGCTTATGATAATTTGTAAAGCTTGACTAATGGTAATACATTTTGGGTTGAATTAAATTGAGAAGTGATTAAAAAAGGAGATGGGACAAATATTTAAGATGAGTTTAATTTTAATTGGCCAATATATTCCACATAAACTAATTTTTTTTTCAAATTTTGGTAGGGGCTATCTAACACGTTACATATTAAAAAAAAAAATCTATTTTTTTTCTCAAAAATATCGGGGGGGGGGGGGGGGGGGGGGGGGGGGGGGGTTGTGAAG
Source organism: Hydrangea macrophylla (assembly GCA_033977485.1). Classification (NCBI taxonomy): domain Eukaryota; kingdom Viridiplantae; phylum Streptophyta; class Magnoliopsida; order Cornales; family Hydrangeaceae; genus Hydrangea; species Hydrangea macrophylla. Next base: position 113,556,640 of record CM066999.1, read on the forward strand.
CCTAGTAGGCTATACCACGGCCGAGCCCCCATGTACATCCGCCCTTCGGACTAAAGTACCTTGTGTGGGATTATTGATGTATGCCAACTGTTCTTATGTCACCCTATAGCCTACGCAGCACGGATAATAACAAGATACAGACTCGACAAGATATGGACAAGGCAACATAGAAAATCTTTAAAATGTAGGATATGGACACAAATAAAAAAGTTACATGTTTCTAATTTATTACTCTACAATATACTGTGCTTTTCCTACATTTTCAAATAAATCCCTGATCGTTTTTATTATATTCAGACTTTTTCCTCAAAACTGTTCTAACTTTTCAAAGTAGCCACCACAGCCTGTGTATCCATGTAAAAAAGATAAGACATGTGTTTCGTGTGGCCGAAACACGTCCACGCGTGACCGACACCGACACCCAAATTGAAGTTTACGTGCTCCATAGTCTATAACTGTTAAATTGAATTCTATGCAAGATTCTTCTAGTCTTCTTGAATAACAAATGTACGCACCTATGATAATTAACACAAAAAGAAATTTTGTAATTGTGGGTTGGATTTCACAGCGTTCTGGGGTAGTGTTTCCTCAGCGTTCATTAGATACAGCTCCAATATTTACTCCTCCTGCCGCCCATCCAACTCTGACACATCCCCAAGCTGGTTATGGAATGTCACGCAATTATTCAACGAGGCTTGATGAAGCCATGGCAGCTGAGATGGAAACTTTAAGGTAAAGATTCGACTTCGATTGCTTGCTCTATAGTGGGACCCCCTCTTGTATTATAAAAGTTATGTAATATTATCTCTTTTCTCTATTTTCCTAGTTTATCGAGCATAAAGTCCATGCGGAATGTGCTGGATCTCTTAGCTGACATGATTCAAGCTGTGATCCCTGGTGACCGTATGGTATGTGCAATCGTGTTATTTAATTATTTCTCAAAGCCAAGTTACTATTGAAGTTCTACTTGTTTTATGTGTTTGTAGGCTCTAAAAGATGAAGTAATAGTCGATCTTGTAGCTCAATGCCGTGCCAACCAGAGAAAGCTTATGCAGATGTTGACTACAAACCGGGTACGTTCTCTCTCCTTTGCCTCCTTAATTTTTGGGGTCAAATGCATTTTAATACTTTCTATTTTCCCCAAATTTCATTTTACGCCTTTAATCCTTATCACATATAACCATCGAAGGCCTTTAATCCTTTTCAGATATAAGTTATAACCATTGAAGGCCTTTAAATAATTGTCAATCCTTATCAGATATAACCATCGAAGGCCTTTAATCCTTTTCGGATACAACCATTGAAGGCCTTTAATAATTGTCCTCTTTTTTTTTTTTTTTGGTAATTGGGGGTGTTCGGGCATCATTGCGCGCACCTGGACTAATCCCCCAAGGCCCTGGAGTCGCCGGGTGAATTCCCCAATGGCCACGCTCCCATGACTCAAACACTAAACCTCTTGGTAGTACACCCAAGAAGCTTACCACTCGGCCATAAATGATGTGATTGAAATTGATTTAAAAATCAAGGGTCTTAAGTGATGCAATTGATAATAGAGGGCCATAAATGTAACTTTCGAAAAAATAAATGGTATCGAAATGTATTGGACCCTTTATTTTTCATCTTTATACAACTTTTTAATCATTTTAATTGCCAGTTTTAGTTGTGTTCTATGCATTCATTACTACCATATTTTGTTTGCCTCTAATTATTATGTCTGTTTTGTGGATTTCTCAAATATGTTCGTGGTGGCAGAGATGAAGAACTTCTTGCCCAGGGTCTTGAATTAAACGATACCCTGCAAAGTGTGCTAGCCAAACATGATTCTATAGCTTCTGGTTCCCCTCTTCCGACTCAAGTAACAAATTTTAACACCCAAACCACTGAAGTACACAACTCCATCCCCGGGCCCAAAGAAGTTAGAGAACCGGCGATGTCACGAAATGCTATTCCCTCTGCCCCAGTTGTCACTATGCCAAGGAGCCAAATCGAAGAGGAAGAGGAAGAAGATGACTTTGCACAGCTAGCTCGAAGGTTGCTCGTAATTTCTAAATTGGTCATTTTTATTCCTGTTGGGATTATATCATCAAAGTATCGCATGCACACAAACATCTGGTAATTGTGATAATCTAATTACTATGAGCCTGTGTGACTCTGCTTATGGAGCTCTGGCCAAACCCAACCCACACACACACACCCCCCCCCCCCCCCCCCCCCCCCCCCCCCCTCCCTCCAAACCCCAACCCCCAAAGTGGGTTTGATCGCAATCATGCATTTGGCAAAATTGCTGCTGCAGTTGCAATCGCAAAGAATGTGAATGGCATGAGGCAGCTCAATTCTGCGAAACATGCCCTATGTCCCCTTTGGATCACATATGATGTAGCCGAAATTCAAATATATAATTATTTATCAGTTCAATTCTGTCCGGGTTGATCGTTCACCATGGTGGAATTGGAATCATGCTGTATCCAGTGATCCCTTTTTCATAATCATCAATCCATGCTGTATCCGGTGATCCCTTTTTCATAATCATCAAGTTTCTAATTTTAATACTTTGTTTTATCAACACAGGCATTCGAAACTCGGACCATTGATTCTCGCAGTGAATCAGTGAATTCCAGCAATGGCATGGCTTCATCTGCCCAGCCCCTGTGCCAAACAATGCCTTAGCTCTGCTCGATCCACCTTCACCTATTAGGACGACAAAAGAACAAGATATGATAGAATCTCTTGAGTCTCACCTTATCAACTACTACCACTGACCCAGACACCCCTCGATCCTCTACAACCTCCACACAGAACACCAACAATGCACCTGTTTCATCAACCACACATGGTTATCCGTATCCTTCCCAGACACCCGTCAATAGTTACGTTGTTCCATGGGCCCAGCCTTCATCTCAAAGTCAACCCCAACTTGCTCAACCTCAAAACCCGTATACCCAGTACTCGTCTGGGTTACCTCCTCCACCATGGGCAACAACTCCAGGCTATTTCAACAACCAAACTTTGTCTGCAACACCCTATGCAAATATAAATCCACGAGCCAACACGAGTTTGTCATATACGCCCGTTCAAGCTGCAAGAGGAAGCAATTGGTCAGCTATAAATGGAGATGAAAGGCTCAACACCGACCCCAAGACCTCTGCCCCTGCAGCAGGACAAAAGCCGTATATTCCTTCATACAGATTGTTTGAAGATCTTAATGTTCTTGGCAATTCCGATGGAAGGTTTAAAATGAAGAGCAGCGCAACACCTAGCGTGTCGGGAACATCGAACCAAAGTATGGTAGGTGGAAGAAAGTAACCACCTCTTTTTTTCGGATACTGTTAATTTTTGTGAAAACAGGTTTTTATATGTGAATATGTGGGTTTTATTTCCCCTTCTGCCCCTCAAATGTGCTTGTACTTTGTCAATCACAACCCTGCATCATAATGGTAGTCCGTAGCCTTGTATAGTTGTATTGTACGATAAGGATGTCTCTGGTATTCATGGACGAAATTTGCTAATCACCTACATTTCTTTTCCCAGTTATGAGAATTGTTCATTCAAGTGAAGAAGCAGTATAAAATTTTATTGGCTTTTTGGTGGTGATTTGTTCATTCAGTTGATAGCTAACCAAATATTCCCAAGAAGATATGGCAAGCCTGAAATTACTTGATACAAATCTAGGCTATGCTTTGGCTAACCACAATATGTTGCTATTGACATGGATCAAACTTCAAAGTTTAGAGAAAATCATAACAAAAAGAAACCAAATGAAATAATACGATGCTTAAGCTCAACTAAGTAATGTCCCGCTTGACAACTTTTGGAGTGCACAAGTGCTTATGGAACTCCAAAAGCTAAAAGACACTATTTGGCAAACCGACGAATCAATGGCAATAATAATAATAATAATAATAATAATAAATAAATAAAATAATGTAAGTCAATCAGAGAATATTGCAATTATCCAAAAGCTACAATTATCCAAAAGCTGCAATTATCCAAAAGCTACAGTTATTTGCAGTTGAATTCCAAAAGCAAAAGCTATTGCCATACTAGACCTAACAGAGACCCAAGAACAAAATTGTTGATGCTTTAACTCATCACTTTGCAAGGAACATAAAATATTTTGTTTCCCCATTCTATGAGATAAAACCATTGCATTGCTTGTTAACTAATTGTAACAGTGACAGATTCGATGTTTTTTTACAAATTCAACAAAGGAATGGAAAGAGAAAAGAACACACCAGAACAGAGAGAGAGAGAGAGAGAGAGAGAGAGAGAGAGAGAGAGAGAGAGAGAGAAGAAGAAGAAGAAGAAGAAGAAGAAGAAAAACAGGGGGGAAGAAAAGAAAATATTTACATCATTTTACCTATATATCAGATTATTTGCCAAAGCCTCCAAGGAATATGCAGGACTTGTTCCAATTTGCATGAACCTCAAGATCAGGAGGCTAATGAATTTGTAGCATACAATTCCAACACTGGTCCCAACCTGTATCTCCAGTAACGTTGACTGGTAGAGAAATTGGACTACCAGAATGACTCAAGCCCAATAAACAACTTGTACCCTTTGGAGTAAATTATGCACAGGCCTACTTAATCCATCTTGCTGGACACACATTCTCATTATCGGCATAAATAGAGATAAGTATCTGCAGATCCAGCAGCAAGCAGTGTTTGATAGGGATGGTAGGTTAGGCAGTTTACGGGTCCTATCTTCTGGGACATGAAAGTGGACTGGCCATAGGTTGCCAATCGTAGACCCTCCAAATTGAAGACTTTCACGACCTGTTTGGCTGAGCCACAAGCGATAAGAGGCGCATGACGATGAACAGCCAAAGATGAGAGTGATCCCTTGTGTGCATCAATGGTGAGGTAGGAATTCTTTTCATGTCTGATATCAATGAGCCGAATATCACCGGCCTGTGATGCACTGATAATCTAAAATAGAGATATAAAGGTCAAAGATATTAGTAAAAGAAAATAAATATATATTCCAAAGCCCAATTATTCATCGGCTGATGATTCCAGGAGACCCACATTAGGACGACTTTGGAAACTAACTCTGAACCTAACTTAGTACCCAGAAATAAACTAACCTTTGCTGATTCAAGCCCTGGTCGAAAGCCAATCCCCACAACTCTTTCGGGTCTCTGGGTGTGTGGCCGTGTTACACAAACTTGCCTGAATTACACAGAGGAGAGCGGATAGTTTCAAACAAACTAATCTACCAATGCAAACACAAACATGAACGCATGCATGGTGAGATTGCTTGTCAAGCATTACTGGTGATTAAGAGCCCATTTAGGATTAGCTTTTTCGGCACCAAAGCTGTGACTATTTAGATTAGCTTTTTTCAAGCTTCTTAAATATTATGATTCCTTTTTTAAACAGCTCTAATTTGTAGCTTTTAAAGAAATATCTCATATTCGAAAAAACTGATTAAATTAAAAGCTAAGATTGAATTTTGATTTTCCAAAAGGCTTTACTTAAATTTTTAATTGCGATTGTGGTAAGCGCTATAAGGTTAACAAGAATATATACCGATCATGTAGACAATGTGAAAGAAAATATTCATTAATTACTTACATTTCAGGCGTTCGAATGTCAAATAGTCTCACAGAACCATCCGTAAAACCAGCTGCAAATTGACCCCCATGAGCTTGAGAAGCTGACTACACAAGGGATTAATAGAAATACCCAATATAGAATTTAGAACTACGCTATCTATAATAATAGACAAGAAAAGCTAGAAAGCAAATCTAGAAATAGAATTACACTTCCACATATTTCAAAACTTCACTGATTTTTCAATAGATTAGGAGTTCTCTGCTTAAACCAATTGAAACATGCAGGGAAACATGGGCTACTCGATGAAGTGTGACACAATCTAAAGTACGTAGAAAGCTGAAAAGGCACATTTTTGGGGGGAAAGCCTAACATGGGGTGGACTCAGAAAAGATGGGGGTAATTGGTTGATCAAAATTAAAATAATGAAATTATTATGATAACTGAACCTAAATATGAGGGGACCCAAAAAAATGCATGAACAAACTAAATCTAAAAAAGAAAAAATAAAAGAAAGGATATTTTAACCACATAAAGCGTAAAACACATCGTCTAAACCATCCCGCACATCAGTGAGGAAAACATAGAATCCTTGTACAAAGAATAACGAATTCTCTGAAACTGACCACTTTTTAGACAATGCATCAGCAGTCAACTTAGGTTCTTAAACATAACTCAACTCCAATTAGCAAAACATGTACCAACTATTTTTGCTTGACAGCATACAACTTTCAAATTCAACATAACAATCTGATTCGATGTACATTACGTGCAACGTAACCTTGGGGGGAAAAGGTGAACTTTTAAACAAGTCAGAAAATCTGATGAATTGGATTCAACAAAAAGGCCACAACCAGACGACAGTCACTTGCTTTACTGGTAAAAATGTCAATAGACATTAATCACAATAGCAGCAAAAATAATAATAAACTAGTTTTCAACAGATAAGAAGGTGAGATACAACATACCAATGCTGAGATGCTGCAATCCGATGATGAAAGCGTAGAATTCACAAGTTGCTCTTTATCCAGATCCCAAACCATAATGGAAGAAATTTCACCCGAAGCATACTGATTATTGCATCATCAAGAAATGTGTCATAATATTTATAGAAAAAATTTAGCTTGATGTAGCAGTAAGAATATCACATGTATCTCTATATTGCATAGTATACCAGATATCCAGACTGCTGCTGCCAGTCCACAACAGCATTCACACTTCGTGCACCAGGTCGATGGCCTTGGATCGAAGAGAAAGCAGTCACAAGATTTTGTTTACCCTTAAGAGTATAATCCTTCCAAATCCGGATGTTTCCATCACCTAAATCAAATGGAGGCAAGACAAGTTAGATTCGAATCACCATTCCATTCAACTAGCTTCAAATCCCCATGCAATTGGTTTGTAGATGGCAGCATGGTTTATGGGGTTAGAATCAGTAGATTCATGGGTGGATTTGAGCCTCATACAACCCGATACAAATAAAGACTCGTAACTCTGAACTTTGAAGTTTTATGTGGAAAAGTTTTAAATATTTTGACCTAGATATTGCACAAAACTTGTGTTAAATTATTATTTTATTCATTTTAAGCACTACACATGTGTTTTCATATGTAAACAGTACACTATGATTCACAATCAACAACAATGGACGGCAGTACAAAAAATTACTTGATGCAACAAGAAGCAAGCTATCATCAAGCTCATTCACAAGGCAGAGATTAGATACTCCTTTGTCAGGATAACCATGATTGTCAAAGCTGTTGAGCAGAGTAGCCTCCTCGTAGTTCCATATCCTAAAAAGAAATAAGCAAAAGACAATCAGTATTAACATTTAATGTAGTTTATTGTTCCTGTCCAAATTTTCAAGGCATTCTAGCCAAATCCAAATTTGACAGTGACTACAAAACTAAAGCTAACGTTTCCTCGCCACTTTTTTCCTGGGCTTCAACGATTATGTGGCCCAATCTACCATGTTCTCAGCTTTTAAGCTTCTTTTCTGCGCCACTTTTTGTGGTCTTCAACAATTACTTGGCACAACTTTATCAACATTTTTTTTTTTCGGAAAATACTTTATCAACATTTCAGCTGGTTTATAAAAATTTGTTTAATAATTATGGAACATAATTTGCTATTTCTAGAATTATCCAACTTTGGCAGAGTTCATTTCCATTTAACATCAGTCCAATTTTAGTCACCAACTTGAAAATTCTCTCCAATTGGTGGCACGTCATTAAATGTGAAGCCATGATCCTATCATCAAATCTATGAACCTATCAAGCCTTGCCCAATACGGGACTAGTAATACTCAAACCCGTCCTTCCCACCATTCTCTAATAATGAGACCATACTGCAGCTCTCAGGACATTCTTAGCAGGTATGCAATTAAGATCTTTTTTTTTTTTTTTTGGGTGGTGGTGGGGGGGGGGGGGGGGGGGGGGGGGGGGGGGGAGAGAGAGAGAGAGAGAGAGAGAGAGAGTTGTATACCTGATCCGCTCACTCTCATCTGCAGCAATCACGACTGGAGAAAATGGTAGCAGCAAAGCTGCTTTGGTACCTGTCTCAAATTTTGTGTCCCAACTAGTAATCTGATTTTGTAGATTAACAGCTGGCAAAGAATAGAAACGAACATTAGCATAGATACTGAAACGAAAAGTAACAAACAAGTTTAGAGGAAAATAGAAAACAGAAGACCAATCAATTTACAGAACCCACCAGAGTGCTGGCATTTTGCTATGTGGTCCAGCGAAAATTTTTCTCTCTCTTCTCTTCTTGCCATTATTTCTTCACTGCCATCTGTCGCAGTGAGAAGTGGTTTTGAGAAGTGACCACAACTCCAATTATAGATAGTAGATTGTGGTTCTGAGACTCCAGCAGATCCAGTAGAACCTAAAAGTGGATCAGCTAATCCAGAGTCTGGCGAACCCATCAGGTGCGGCCTGAACTCCAAAGAGCAAACTCTTCGCATTCCTGTTAAGTAACTTGATCGAGGAGGACTAACAGGTGGAGTTCTGAATGTCAGGGGCAGATGGCCTGTAGAACAACCCAAAAGAAAAACTTCCGACTTCAGAAAGCACAACTAATATATCATTAGAAGCAAAAGAGCAACTGGTCATTAAAGGCCCGCTTGGATTGGTTGTGGCTTTTGCTTTTGGGAAGTAGTAGAAAGCCCAAATCACAAGGGCACCATGGGAATTTAGAAACTTCATGAAAACCCAAATTTGCTATTTGCATCAGGTTTAGGCTGACCTGATTCAGCCAAAACATGCTTTTGGGACCCTATACTCAAATCTACTTCCCGCATCACGTTTAGACTGAATCAGCCAAATTGTGGATTCTCTATATCATATCTAATTTGATTTTAGTTTTTGGGGTAAAGTGCTGCCTAAAATATATCCAAACAGGCTGACGTGCAATTTGGATCCCGAAAGCACGTTTGGGCCCAAAAGTGCATTTGAGATGTGATTCCAAACAGGGACTTGGAAGTTTAAGGTTTTGTTTGGTTCATGGATTTCGTGAGGAAAAAGAGAGGGGAAAGGATAATAAGATGGAAAACTAGTCCCATCCGTAAGGTAAAAGGAACTAGTTTTCCATCTTGTTTTCCTTTCCCCTTTTCCCTCATGAAATCCATGAACCAAACAAAGCTTAAGAGTCAGCTGAAAACAAGGTGAGAAGGCCAAAAAAGCTGCAAGTTTGACCATTCAATTAAGTCAACTATGCATAGAAAAATAAGTGAATAACCAGCACGATTAATGCTACAAACAGAATGATACAGACGTTCAACCTACCTGTATGCATGTCAAACCATGAAGATGAACGAGCTAGTCCAGCAAGACTAGATGACAGAGTTGTTGCTGAGGGTTCACCCAGCCTAACACTGCTGGAGATGGTCTTAGTGGATTTTGCAACCACTTGTTCAATCCCTAGAATGGATAATACTCGCCGGCCGAGGCTTGCAATGCGTGGGGATGGATCATTGGCTAGCGTAGAAATGGCAACTACACACTGTGAATATAACGCATTGTCCAGTGGTCTTGGCCTTGTATGGTTAACAACCCCATTGCTCACACCATCGTTTGGTACACCAGAATCAGAATGTTGTGATGAATCATCGGAGAGTGGAGATCCGTGCATTATTCCAGAAGTAGCAAGCGGGCTGCTTGTGGAGACCCGCCCATCGCAAACCACTGAATGGTTGTCACCGCCAACTCTTGACAGGGGACCAATTTGGGAAGGAACACTCCCTGGGCCCTTCATTGCCAAAGAAGGCACGGAACCCAGAACAGAGTTAGATTGAGGTTTCCAGTACGCAGCAGCAACTGATTTCAGGTGCTTCTTATGGCCAAGGGCAAACCGTGCAAGAGCTGTTAAAAATAAAGAGATGACATTCAATACAAAATAAATAAAGGGGTTGTGTGTGCAGGGGCGGAGCCAGGAATTTTGGCCAAGGGGGGCCTAGGCTATACAGGGGTTCAGGGGCAGCACCCCCGAGGCGATTTTTTTGGGGTCTATTTATACATAATTGACGATTTTTTTAGGGTCTACTTGTCTTTTTTTTAGGGTCTACTTGTCTAAATGTGATTTTTTGGGGATATGCTTATAATATAAGTCTATTCGGTGACACGTAAATATTGTATAGTGTTTCAAAATTTTAAGGGGGCCTATTTCTAAAACGCATAAAATTATCACACTAAAAGTGTAATTTTTAAAATTCCAGGCACATTTCCTTTGAGTTGTATATACCTGTATATCAATATATATGTAGTTGATAGCACTAAATTGGGCCTTGGACCCCTTTGAGGGCCTCTAGGAAGCACGAGTGCGGCGGTCTGACACCCAGTGCGGGTGCGGTTGCCTTTAATTAGTACACATCCAGTGCGGGTGCGGTTGCCTTTCCGAAGAGTCCTTGCTTCCTAGGAGGGCCTAAACATAAATTGAGGGGGGGCCTAAGCATAGTTGAGGGGGGGCCTAACTGTAAAATACAAAAAAAAACCTAGGGTAAAATTTTAATTCTCACAATCTCAGGGGGCCCCCCTCGTCCCTATGTGCCTCCGCCAGTGTGTTTGTGGGCGTCAAACTCAACCAATCAATAAATATTTATTTATGTGTATACATAGACACATGCATAAGGAATTGAACCTCAGAAGTCTAAAAAGATATATCCCCACCAGTGCACCCACTGGGTTTCTAATTTACAGAGACACTGCAAGCACATACCCACATTTACGCATATCTAGCACAGTGAAGATCAGGATACAGTGATATATGTCTACAGAAGATGATGCAAGAAAACACATTACATCCGGGACTGATTAATTGCCTATACAATACCAATGTGCTTTTAACACCCACCATTTACTGATTAGTCTAACCACTACGATCATTAATCCGTTCCAAATATTAAAACCAAACAAAATATCATGTAGCTTAGAAGAGATGGACAACTCTAATGCAGGAAATACTGCATCACATACCTACAGCAACCTCGGCCCTAACCAGTGGGCTTCCATCTGAAACAACATCTAAAAGGCTCTTCACAACGTTTATTTCAGCCTTAACTTTTTCATCATCATCACATTCTTCATCTCCAATAGCACCATCTCTGGATGTGTCAAACCTAACATCAAGTAGAGTGCCTAGTGCAAAAACAGCTGAAGCTCTGACCTGAAACAAATGCCTTCTATTGACTCAAAAACACAAGAAATATAAATTTAAAAAGAAATACATTTGGGTAAATCAGCTGCCTCCCCAGGGTATGCCTTAGTATCAGCGGGCCGAACGTTTTGACATATTATCACTAGCCTCCCTTACTTTTTGTGTTTGTTTAGCATTTCATTTCATCCCACCAGCTATAAAATGCCCCACAAAATGACCACAATACCCCAGTATTTAAAATAAATAAATAATGAAAAAAATCAAATAATCATACAAATGATGCAATGGAAAGTAATGCATGTCAAATAAGGGCATATCTGCCTTTCAACAAGGTTTTTTCAAGTTGTTATTTATAAATTTAGAAAATATATTAGGAGTTTTATATTCATTCTAGGGACATTAAATAACCGGTAAGGTGAAGTGCAGTACAAATACAAAAGGCAGTGGAGGTTAATGACATTATGCCAAACGTTTGGGGCTAACTGATATTAAGTCAAACCTCATGGTAGGTCACTGATATTTACCCTAGGCCTGTCAACGGACCGGATCTAGGCCCGGATCCGGTCCGGATCCGGCTCAGTTAGACGGATCTGAGCTTTTTTAAATATCCGAATCCGGATCCGGATCCGAATCCGATTAGAGTTGTATGAAAACGGACCGGATATGGATTTAATAGATCCGATCCGCCTAAGACCCGATCCGAATTTGTATATGTTATATATATATATATATAATATAATATATGTTAGAGAAATCTCTACCATTGATTTTTTTAATCCAAGGGTGGGCTAAAATAATGTTGTAATTTGTTATGTTTTTGTAGCTTTGTAAGATTCAACTTAAAATTGGATTGTATTGGCATTTCAAATGAGTAATATTATTTTTTTACAAGTAATATTTTTATTCGGATCGGATCGGATATTCGGACCGGATATCCGGATCTTCACAAATCCGGATATGGGATAAACCTCACAGATCCGTCGGATAAACGGATCGGATTCGGACTAAAATATTTTTGTCGGATCCGGATCCGGATCTGGCCGATCCGGTCCATATCCGATCCGTTTACAGGCCTAATTTACCCTATACTTTTTCACAAAGAAACAACTGCAAACCTCAGGTTGGGGCTCCGAAAGTAGAAGTGCATATATAGCAGGGGCATCTGCTTGTAGACCTATTATTTGCGCCTCTGTGAAATCCTCCCATAGTTTACCCAGACAGAGGCAAAGCCACTGAATAAATAAGGGTTCAGTTTGTGCATCATTTGGAGTTGAACCTTGAAGGTGCTTCAAGCACACTTGTATCAAACCAGCTTCAATACAAGCTTCCTGACCCCGTTGATGTCCATCTATAATAACAGCCAAAACAAATGCAGCCATTGCACGCTGTTCTGGATATGCTTCATCACTGTCAAGAAACCTAATGAAATAGGTATGCCCACCATCCTTTACAAGATCAACCTGACATGACTATCATCCCACCAAAACAAAACTTGAATAAATACAACGGTAGGAGAGAGAGAGAGAGAGAGAGAGAGAGAGCGAGCGAGAGAGAGAGAGAGAGAACCTAAAATAAAAAGAACAAAAAGATATCTTCTGAAATTAGTGAAAATGTTTCCATGTCATGGTCGGCAAGTCACATATAAGTATACCTTATCAAGTGCCAGGATCTTTGTCCATATGAACACAAGAATTTGCCGTAGTTCTGGAGTAGTTGTTTGCAACAGCTTCAGAACATAGGGAAATATTCCTACAGACAAGGCCTGCAAGAACATAAAATCCGTTGTACATTATGAACATGTCATTAACTAGACAAATAACCCAAAAAGGGGAAAAGATCAATATTGTCAAAGCCATATATAACTACCAGATCCACCGCCCAGGGACCCATATCGAGGAATCTTCCAAGAAGCACCAGAGCACGGAACCGATGGCATTGACTAAGTAAAACCTAAGACATAGTAAGTTTGACTTGTCAATTGTTATTTTTTAAAAAGAAATAAAGAGGCAACAACAAAAGCCACTCAAAAATGAACAGTAAATAGAAAACAAATGCATCTGTAAAAAGAATCACATTCAACAGAAGAGGAAAAAAAAGCTAAACATTTAGAATATAAGAAGGCAAATACAAAAACTGAAATGAACTATGAGATGTTTATACAAATGTATTAATACAAACTCAAAGAGTTGTGTTACGAATGAAGCTGCAAAAAATTACTAGCTGAGATATTAATCCTAAAAAGTCGAGCATTAAGCAACTACTACGACCACTGCCAAGCTTTAACCACTGCATTCAAGGCCATCAACAAAGAATAGCCGGTCATGACAGAAGATAATTCTTCCGGACACCTCCATCTAAGGCAATTGTGATGGAAAACACTCAAGAACGTCATTAGTTCCTTAGTTTTTATTAGAAACACCGTACCTTCACTAAACTCTCAGATTCAGACTCGCCCACCAAGTAATACAACGAGTATCAACTTCCCATCAAATAACTTTGAATCGAGTTTTTTGTTCTTTAGTAAGTAATAAAATCAATCCCACCTTACCAATGAAAACCTAAAGAAACATGACTTGACAGGAGAAGCGGAAATCATGAAACCTATCCAGAAAATTTGCTTAAAAGTTACCATAATATAGAGAGAATGTGAAATCGCCGCCCCAAAATTCACAACACCATGAAAATAGCCACACCTGAAGGACAATTGGCAACTGTTCTGGTGGTTTCTTATGTTGGGAACCATGATCTAGCCAAACCTCAAAAGCCGTCAACTGTTCACTGAAAAAAGGACTTGACTGAAACAAAGTAACCAAAATATTAGACAGGAATGAAAATTAACAAGGGTCATTTGGTATAGCTTCAATTGCAAAAAAAAAAAAATGCTCTTGACCAAATAGTAAATTTTTAAGATGACTCACATATGAATCGCAGAATCTAGTTTGCCAAACAATTTAGTTTTACCTTTTGGATTTCACAATCACTTGTGAAATCCAAAAGTTGTTGCCAAACTCTTTCCAAGCGTTTAAGACTTTAAGTTAGAAGCATGTATCCCTGGATGCTCTAATTAATCGTTTGTGACATGAATGCAAGATCAAGAGAACAAAGCGATACTGAGATATACAATATAGAGAAACACACCTGGAACTCTGCATTAGGATCATCAACTAATGTCGGAAGTTGAGCAAGGCAGATTTCGGCAGCCATGTCCCATGCATCCCTATAGTGTACGTAATGTCACATGATGACAATAAAATAAATGAACATAAAAATAACAATATGCATTCACAAGTATCTCTAGTAGCTACCACATATGATGCTGATGGGTGGGCGGCAACATAGGATGTGAGATTGGAGAACAGTTTGCAGAACGCATAATTCTCTCTGCAAGTAAAAAATTGCGGAAAAGACTGGCAACTAGCAGATCTTGTCTGAACAATCTCTGAAAAAGATCTGCAGAACACAGAATGGGATCATGGCTACTCGTAGCGCCAAAAAGAAAGTGAACCTAAAACTGGGGGTATAATGCATTTTGCACCTTTGAACCATACACCAATTTCCAGTTTGATCCATCCCATTAACCTTTAGGCTAAATGCAATGTCAACCTTCTATCAGCTTCCGCTTAAAAAAGAAATGAAAATACATCACATGGAAGGTAGACATTGCACCGGTGTCGAGTTTGTGTTACTTTTTCAAATGAAAGCTGACAAAAGGTTTACATCGCAATTTACCAAAAAGTTGGAGGAACGAAATAGCTACAATTGAAAGATGACTGACAAAACTGCAAATTCGTGTATAGTTCAAGGGTGCAAAATGCATTTAACCCAAAAACAGAAGAAAAACTGCATAATGCCACGAAAAATCAGTATGTCTCTTTCATTACCATGCGGGAGAACATTCCAGGCAATTGTGTCGGTCACTGCAGTAAAAATCCAATTCAGTTCTCCTAGAAGTGTTTTTCGGTCATTTTGACGGCCAGGAATTCTATCTATAAGTGAATAATCCAGAGAATCATGAAGTAATGAACGAGTGCGGAACCTGGGAAACAGGATGAAGTATTCAAAAGAAAATCAAGGTCTACAAAATAATTAAAGAATAACAATCCCAAAGAAAATGATGCAACCACCATATATGCAGAGGATCCAAACACAACGATCTCTCAACAAAGGAAATTCACATTGCTAGCACGGAGAGCAACAGTTTAAAGAAGAAAAATGCTATGCCCAATAAAAATAAATAAAAGAAACAAACTCCGAACAAAAACTAGTGCACACACGGAGGGCAACAGTTTAAAGAAGAAAATTGCTATGCCCAATACAAATAAATAAAAATAAACAAAAGAACCAAACTCCGAACAAAAACTAGTGCACTCTGATGGCATACTCAACAACTTAAGTACACAACATAACTTCTTCTGTCCTATTGACTTTCTTATGCTAAGTCCACTATTTTAATTCTCCTTCAATCTTGATAGTAATATATTCCACGACAACTACTGCTCCGTTTTCAACAAAAAATAAATAAATCTTACCCTATTGATACCCTGATAAAATCCTCCAGTCCTTTGCTACAATTTGATCCCTCAGAAGGCCAAATCCATAAACTAAACCCACAGTCACTGGGAACAGATTTCTTAACTGACATGAGGACTAACTTAATAAGATAATAATGCCATCGCATTTATAAGAATTGTATGAACTTCCCCTATATGACAGAAATGTGCAATTTTGAACAAATAAAAAAAAATGAAGTTAATTACATTTAATGTTACGCTTTAATAATCACTTTATCATTTCACTATTTATTAATTTAAAAAAAATAATACAACTTGATAGGAGGAGGAAATAATTACGAGATGATTGGAGATATCCAAAAAGAAGAAATAATTATGAGGGAAAAAATGTCACCATCTCAATGCCATCTTGATGGGTGTAGTAAGGCAGGATGTAAACACATCAGCAGGAAATTCAGAACTCTGGGGAAGAGTCTCGTGCGCTTCACAGGCTGCAAGCAGAATGCAGTCCCTCGTGGAAGGTCCTGAGGTAGTAGACGCACTCAAATCCTGGAGCTAGAAAAAGACGGGACGTACATGTTCAACAAGAGATATAGAAACAAGATCAATTGCTAAACCACATCAACTTCTTATATCTATCCATATATACAAGTATATATATCAGCTGACATTAAACCTTGGTAAGTACCTCAATGAAAGCATTGACAACCATCCCAGCCGCAGAGCAGTCAAAAACATATATTGATGGTGTCTTCAACCAGGAATCAAGTTCAACAATCGGTAAAGGGATATATTGTGTATAACTCTACAGCAAGAGACAAAGTAAGACAGAGAACAAAAGGAAAAAGAATCTATTAAATGGTGAAAACTAATTGGCAATAAAAGAACAGGCCAGTAAAAAAACCTTGTTGAACAACCATATTTCACCATTAGCAGTTGGTTTTGGCACACCGTGCCCATTGTAGTGAAATAGAACTCTCTCAGACTTGGCATATTTTCGACATGTAGTGGAAAGTTTCTTTACTTCATCAACAGTAGGATCTAACTGGGTCTTGTAGCGAGCCTGAGTAAATCTCATTTCATTACACAAATATGAACTTCAAAAGGAAATATTACATAATTATAGTTCTCAAAAAATGTTCTCACCCTAGGTTGCCACCTCTCATACTGCTGACTCAATGCAGTTCCAATTGTTTCAAGTGCCTTTTGAGGTGCCATAGAGAATGGATCTGAAAAAGGAGACCAAAAAAGGAAGACAACCAGGGAATGACCTTAGTCAGATATCCAAGAAGGAAGTAACAGCCAATATTCTGCAATGATATGTTTGGTTGTAAAGGAAACAAGTGAAAAAGGGACGAGTGGACACCAACCGTATCCACATCTTAACAATAATTCGGTCAACTAACGGAAAACCACATAGATGAAAACATACTTGTGAGAAATAGATGTAGTAGAAAAGCAGCAACATAGTTCGACGAGCAACTACAACCTAAGCACTTCTGTTTTTTAAGGTTCGATAAACTTATACCAAGACACTAATAAGAGGTACACTCACAAAAGCTATAGTCTTAGATCATCAACAACTATACAAAAGAATTTAATACTTAGATGTACTCCCTTTAGACCAGAAAAATGGCAAGTCAAAAATCTATATTTTAAACAAAAAAAATAGTGGATTTAGCTCCTCTAAATGATCTAAATTTCTTTCCGACCATTGTCCATATACACCACCACGAACAGAGAGAACTTTGGGCCCATTCCCTAACAGCTTAAGCTTTTGGAGCTACAAGCACTTATTACGGAATTAGAACCTTGTTTGTGGAAGGTCTCAAGTTCGAGTCTCGCTCCCTTCTTTGGTGTGCATACTTGCACTTTGTTATATGCCTCTAGACACTCCACCACGATGGAGTTTAGTTCATTGGCTCTCCACGTGTGAGGCGGGGTAGAAGTGAGGGAGGGTGTTGAAATTTGATATCCATAGTTTGGTCCATTCTCTAACAGCTTAAGCTTTTGAAGCAACTACAACCTAACACCTCCTAACCCTAATCTTCCAGGCTAGTAGATTGTCTAGCATATCTTCTGCCATAGCACATTGAATGCCACACAAAGAGAGAATCAAAAAACCATAAGTCTTTCACCACTAAACTATGCAACAATAAGTTTTTAATGGCTTTCTCACCACTCTTGCACATGCAACACTAATTTACTATTATCTGTCCCCATTTTATATGATAATCTAGGACGAATCCTTCTCAAAATCCCAATCTAGCTAAGAAACGCAACCTTCACTGGAACTAGTTCTCCAAATAGCGTTCCACGAAAAAGCTCTGCTACTGTGCCCCCTAAGATACCCCTAAAGAAACTTTACATTATCTAACTATCATTTGTCATCTACGAAACACCGACACTCTATTTTGGCCATCGTACCAGTGTCAGCAGCGTACCCGACACCGACACATCTCCCAACCTTTTACTATGTTCCTCTACACGCCTACTCCATGTGGGGTTCTATTTCCTTGGCATATTAATCTCTAATTGATCATACATGATCTCCCTCCCCAAGGTGTTTACTTTCCAACCATACCACCACAACCACTTCACTATTAATGCACGATTAATCAAACTTACTTTCTGGATCCCCAAATATTAATCTCTAATTGATCATAAACGATCTCCCTCCCCAGGTTGTTTACTTTCCAGCCATACCCCCACAACCACTTCCCTATTAACACGGTTAGTCAACCTTAATTTCTTGATCCCCAATCTAGTAATTCCGCTTTGTTAAATGGCTAGCATACTTCAACCCAGCTCAAATGATACTTGAAATCATCTACTTTTTCCCAACTCACCACAATCTAAGCACTTTAAAGTGGTCACCTTTGCTAGCTAAAGAAGGTTAGCAAAATACTGGCATGGTCCCAACTAACTGCAATCTAAGCACTTTAAAAAGCGGTCATCTTTGCTAGATGAAGAAGGTTATGTAGGAAACTAATAAATCTGCCACAAATAGCATGGCCTAGGCTAATTAACACAAAAAGAAATTTTGTAATTGTGGGTTGGATTTCACAGCGTTCTGGGGTAGTGTTTCCTCAGCGTTCATTAGATACAGCTCCAATATTTACTCCTCCTGCCGCCCATCCAACTCTGACACATCCCCAAGCTGGTTATGGAATGTCACGCAATTATTCAACGAGGCTTGATGAAGCCATGGCAGCTGAGATGGAAACTTTAAGGTAAAGATTCGACTTCGATTGCTTGCTCTATAGTGGGACCCCCTCTTGTATTATAAAAGTTATGTAATATTATCTCTTTTCTCTTATTTTCCTAGTTTATCGAGCATAAAGTCCATGCGGAATGTGCTGGATCTCTTAGCTGACATGATTCAAGCTGTGATCCCTGGTGACCGTATGGTATGTGCAATCGTGTTATTTAATTATTTCTCAAGCCAAGTTACTATTGAAGTTCTTACTTGTTTTATGTGTTTGTAGGCTCTAAAAGATGAAGTAATAGTCGATCTTGTAGCTCAATGCCGTGCCAACCAGAGAAAGCTTATGCAGATGTTGACTACAACCGGGTACGTTCTCTCTCCTTTGCCTCCTTTATTTTTGGGGTCAAATGCATTTTAATACTTTCTATTTTCCCCAAAATTTCATTTTACGCCTTTAATCCTTATCACATATAACCATCGAAGGCCTTTAATCCTTTTCAGATATAAGTTATAACCATTGAAGGCCTTTAATAATTGTCAATCCTTATCAGATATAACCATCGAAGGCCTTTAATCCTTTTCGGATACAACCATTGAAGGCCTTTAATAATTGTCCTCTTTTTTTTTTTTTTTGGTAATTGGGGGTGTTCGGGCATCTTGCGCGCACCTGGACTAATCCCCCAAGGCCCTGGAGTCGCCGGGTGAATTCCCCAATGGCCACGCTCCCCATGACTCAAACACTAAACCTCTTGGGTAGTACACCCAAGAAGCTTACCACTCGGCCATAAATGATGTGATTGAAATTGATTTAAAAATCAAGGGTCTTAAGTGATGCAATTGATAATAGAGGGCCATAAATGTAACTTTCGAAAAAATAAATGGTATCGAAATGTATTGGACCCTTTATTTTTCATCTTTATACAACTTTTTAATCATTTTAATTGCCAGTTTTAGTTGTGTTCTATGCATTCATTACTACCATATTTTGTTTGCCTCTAATTATATGTCTGTTTTGTGGATTTCTCAAATATGTTCGTGGTGGCAGAGATGAAGAACTTCTTGCCCAGGGTCTTGAATTAAACGATACCCTGCAAAGTGTGCTAGCCAAACATGATTCTATAGCTTCTGGTTCCCCTCTTCCGACTCAAGTAACAAATTTTAACACCCAAACCACTGAAGTACACAACTCCATCCCCGGGCCCAAAGAAGTTAGAGAACCGGCGATGTCACGAAATGCTATTCCCTCTGCCCCAGTTGTCACTATGCCAAGGAGCCAAATCGAAGAGGAAGAGGAAGAAGATGACTTTGCACAGCTAGCTCGAAGGTTGCTCGTAATTTCTAAATTGGTCATTTTATATTCCTGTTGGGATTATATCATCAAAGTATCGCATGCACACAAACATCTGGTAATTGTGATAATCTAATTACTATGAGCCTGTGTGACTCTGCTTATGGAGCTCTGGCCAAACCCAACCCACACACACACACCCCCCCCCCCCCCCCCCCCCCCCTCCCTCCCAAACCCCCAACCCCCAAAGTGGGTTTGATCGCAATCATGCATTTGGCAAAATTGCTGCTGCAGTTGCAATCGCAAAGAATGTGAATGGCATGAGGCAGCTCAATTCTGCGAAACATGCCCTATGTCCCCTTTGGATCACATATGATGTAGCCGAAATTCAAATATATAATTATTTATCAGTTCAATTCTGTCCGGGTTGATCGTTCACCATGGTGGAATTGGAATCATGCTGTATCCAGTGATCCCTTTTTCATAATCATCAATCCATGCTGTATCCGGTGATCCCTTTTTCATAATCATCAAGTTTCTAATTTTAATACTTTGTTTTATCAACACAGGCATTCGAAAACTCGGACCATTGATTCTCGCAGTGAATCAGTGAATTCCAGCAATGGCATGGCTTCATCTGCCCCAGCCCCTGTGCCAAACAATGCCTTAGCTCTGCTCGATCCACCTTCACCTATTAGGACGACAAAAGAACAAGATATGATAGATCTCTTGAGTCTCACCTTATCAACTACTACCACTGACCCAGACACCCCTCGATCCTCTACAACCTCCACACAGAACACCAACAATGCACCTGTTTCATCAACCACACATGGTTATCCGTATCCTTCCCAGACACCCGTCAATAGTTACGTTGTTCCATGGGCCCAGCCTTCATCTCAAAGTCAACCCCAACTTGCTCAACCTCAAAACCCGTATACCCAGTACTCGTCTGGGTTACCTCCTCCACCATGGGCAACAACTCCAGGCTATTTCAACAACCAAACTTTGTCTGCAACACCCTATGCAAATATAAATCCACGAGCCAACACGAGTTTGTCATATACGCCCGTTCAAGCTGCAAGAGGAAGCAATTGGTCAGCTATAAATGGAGATGAAAGGCTCAACACCGACCCCAAGACCTCTGCCCCTGCAGCAGGACAAAAGCCGTATATTCCTTCATACAGATTGTTTGAAGATCTTAATGTTCTTGGCAATTCCGATGGAAGGTTTAAAATGAAGAGCAGCGCAACACCTAGCGTGTCGGGAACATCGAACCAAAGTATGGTAGGTGGAAGAAAGTAACCACCTCTTTTTTTCGGATACTGTTAATTTTTGTGAAAACAGGTTTTTATATGTGAATATGTGGGTTTTATTTCCCCTTCTGCCCCTCAAATGTGCTTGTACTTTGTCAATCACAACCCTGCATCATAATGGTAGTCCGTAGCCTTGTATAGTTGTATTGTACGATAAGGATGTCTCTGGTATTCATGGACGAAATTTGCTAATCACCTACATTTCTTTTCCCAGTTATGAGAATTGTTCATTCAAGTGAAGAAGCAGTATAAAATTTTATTGGCTTTTTGGTGGTGATTTGTTCATTCAGTTGATAGCTAACCAAATATTCCCAAGAAGATATGGCAAGCCTGAAATTACTTGATACAAATCTAGGCTATGCTTTGGCTAACCACAATATGTTGCTATTGACATGGATCAAACTTCAAAGTTTAGAGAAAATCATAACAAAAAGAAACCAAATGAAATAATACGATGCTTAAGCTCAACTAAGTAATGTCCCGCTTGACAACTTTTGGAGTGCACAAGTGCTTATGGAACTCCAAAAGCTAAAAGACACTATTTGGCAAACCGACGAATCAATGGCAATAATAATAATAATAATAATAATAATAAATAAATAAAATAATGTAAGTCAATCAGAGAATATTGCAATTATCCAAAAGCTACAATTATCCAAAAGCTGCAATTATCCAAAAGCTACAGTTATTTGCAGTTGAATTCCAAAAGCAAAAGCTATTGCCATACTAGACCTAACAGAGACCCAAGAACAAAATTGTTGATGCTTTAACTCATCACTTTGCAAGGAACATAAAATATTTTGTTTCCCCATTCTATGAGATAAAACCATTGCATTGCTTGTTAACTAATTGTAACAGTGACAGATTCGATGTTTTTTTACAAATTCAACAAAGGAATGGAAAGAGAAAAGAACACACCAGAACAGAGAGAGAGAGAGAGAGAGAGAGAGAGAGAGAGAGAGAGAGAGAGAGAGAAGAAGAAGAAGAAGAAGAAGAAGAAGAAGAAAAACAGGGGGAAGAAAAGAAAATATTTACATCATTTTACCTATATATCAGATTATTTGCCAAAGCCTCCAAGGAATATGCAGGACTTGTTCCAATTTGCATGAACCTCAAGATCAGGAGGCTAATGAATTTGTAGCATACAATTCCAACACTGGTCCCAACCTGTATCTCCAGTAACGTTGACTGGTAGAGAAATTGGACTACCAGAATGACTCAAGCCCAATAAACAACTTGTACCCTTTGGAGTAAATTATGCACAGGCCTACTTAATCCATCTTGCTGGACACACATTCTCATTATCGGCATAAATAGAGATAAGTATCTGCAGATCCAGCAGCAAGCAGTGTTTGATAGGGATGGTAGGTTAGGCAGTTTACGGGTCCTATCTTCTGGGACATGAAAGTGGACTGGCCATAGGTTGCCAATCGTAGACCCTCCAAATTGAAGACTTTCACGACCTGTTTGGCTGAGCCACAAGCGATAAGAGGCGCATGACGATGAACAGCCAAAGATGAGAGTGATCCCTTGTGTGCATCAATGGTGAGGTAGGAATTCTTTTCATGTCTGATATCAATGAGCCGAATATCACCGGCCTGTGATGCACTGATAATCTAAAATAGAGATATAAAGGTCAAAGATATTAGTAAAAGAAAATAAATATATATTCCAAAGCCCAATTATTCATCGGCTGATGATTCCAGGAGACCCACATTAGGACGACTTTGGAAACTAACTCTGAACCTAACTTAGTACCCAGAAATAAACTAACCTTTGCTGATTCAAGCCCTGGTCGAAAGCCAATCCCCACAACTCTTTCGGGTCTCTGGGTGTGTGGCCGTGTTACACAAACTTGCCTGAATTACACAGAGGAGAGCGGATAGTTTCAAACAAACTAATCTACCAATGCAAACACAAACATGAACGCATGCATGGTGAGATTGCTTGTCAAGCATTACTGGTGATTAAGAGCCCATTTAGGATTAGCTTTTTCGGCACCAAAGCTGTGACTATTTAGATTAGCTTTTTCAAGCTTCTTAAATATTATGATTCCTTTTTTAAACAGCTCTAATTTGTAGCTTTTAAAGAAATATCTCATATTCGAAAAACTGATTAAATTAAAAGCTAAGATTGAATTTTGATTTTCCAAAAGGCTTTACTTAAATTTTTAATTGCGATTGTGGTAAGCGCTATAAGGTTAACAAGAATATATACCGATCATGTAGACAATGTGAAAGAAAATATTCATTAATTACTTACATTTCAGGCGTTCGAATGTCAAATAGTCTCACAGAACCATCCGTAAAACCAGCTGCAAATTGACCCCCATGAGCTTGAGAAGCTGACTACACAAGGGATTAATAGAAATACCCAATATAGAATTTAGAACTACGCTATCTATAATAATAGACAAGAAAAGCTAGAAAGCAAATCTAGAAATAGAATTACACTTCCACATATTTCAAAACTTCACTGATTTTTCAATAGATTAGGAGTTCTCTGCTTAAACCAATTGAAACATGCAGGGAAACATGGGCTACTCGATGAAGTGTGACACAATCTAAAGTACGTAGAAAGCTGAAAAGGCACATTTTTGGGGGAAAGCCTAACATGGGGTGGACTCAGAAAAGATGGGGGTAATTGGTTGATCAAAATTAAAATAATGAAATTATTATGATAACTGAACCTAAATATGAGGGGACCCAAAAAAATGCATGAACAAACTAAATCTAAAAAAGAAAAAATAAAAGAAAGGATATTTTAACCACATAAAGCGTAAAACACATCGTCTAAACCATCCCGCACATCAGTGAGGAAAACATAGAATCCTTGTACAAAGAATAACGAATTCTCTGAAACTGACCACTTTTTAGACAATGCATCAGCAGTCAACTTAGGTTCTTAAACATAACTCAACTCCAATTAGCAAAACATGTACCAACTATTTTTGCTTGACAGCATACAACTTTCAAATTCAACATAACAATCTGATTCGATGTACATTACGTGCAACGTAACCTTGGGGGGAAAAGGTGAACTTTTAAACAAGTCAGAAAATCTGATGAATTGGATTCAACAAAAAGGCCACAACCAGACGACAGTCACTTGCTTTACTGGTAAAAATGTCAATAGACATTAATCACAATAGCAGCAAAAATAATAATAAACTAGTTTTCAACAGATAAGAAGGTGAGATACAACATACCAATGCTGAGATGCTGCAATCCGATGATGAAAGCGTAGAATTCACAAGTTGCTCTTTATCCAGATCCCAAACCATAATGGAAGAAATTTCACCCGAAGCATACTGATTATTGCATCATCAAGAAATGTGTCATAATATTTATAGAAAAAATTTAGCTTGATGTAGCAGTAAGAATATCACATGTATCTCTATATTGCATAGTATACCAGATATCCAGACTGCTGCTGCCAGTCCACAACAGCATTCACACTTCGTGCACCAGGTCGATGGCCTTGGATCGAAGAGAAAGCAGTCACAAGATTTTGTTTACCCTTAAGAGTATAATCCTTCCAAATCCGGATGTTTCCATCACCTAAATCAAATGGAGGCAAGACAAGTTAGATTCGAATCACCATTCCATTCAACTAGCTTCAAATCCCCATGCAATTGGTTTGTAGATGGCAGCATGGTTTATGGGGTTAGAATCAGTAGATTCATGGGTGGATTTGAGCCTCATACAACCCGATACAAATAAAGACTCGTAACTCTGAACTTTGAAGTTTTATGTGGAAAAGTTTTAAATATTTTGACCTAGATATTGCACAAAACTTGTGTTAAATTATTATTTTATTCATTTTAAGCACTACACATGTGTTTTCATATGTAAACAGTACACTATGATTCACAATCAACAACAATGGACGGCAGTACAAAAAATTACTTGATGCAACAAGAAGCAAGCTATCATCAAGCTCATTCACAAGGCAGAGATTAGATACTCCTTTGTCAGGATAACCATGATTGTCAAAGCTGTTGAGCAGAGTAGCCTCCTCGTAGTTCCATATCCTAAAAAGAAATAAGCAAAAGACAATCAGTATTAACATTTAATGTAGTTTATTGTTCCTGTCCAAATTTTCAAGGCATTCTAGCCAAATCCAAATTTGACAGTGACTACAAAACTAAAGCTAACGTTTCCTCGCCACTTTTTTCCTGGGCTTCAACGATTATGTGGCCCAATCTACCATGTTCTCAGCTTTTAAGCTTCTTTTCTGCGCCACTTTTTGTGGTCTTCAACAATTACTTGGCACAACTTTATCAACATTTTTTTTTTTCGGAAAATACTTTATCAACATTTCAGCTGGTTTATAAAAATTTGTTTAATAATTATGGAACATAATTTGCTATTTCTAGAATTATCCAACTTTGGCAGAGTTCATTTCCATTTAACATCAGTCCAATTTTAGTCACCAACTTGAAAATTCTCTCCAATTGGTGGCACGTCATTAAATGTGAAGCCATGATCCTATCATCAAATCTATGAACCTATCAAGCCTTGCCCAATACGGGACTAGTAATACTCAAACCCGTCCTTCCCACCATTCTCTAATAATGAGACCATACTGCAGCTCTCAGGACATTCTTAGCAGGTATGCAATTAAGATCTTTTTTTTTTTTTTTTGGGTGGTGGTGGGGGGGGGGGGGGGGGGGGGGGGGGGGGGGGAGAGAGAGAGAGAGAGAGAGAGAGAGAGTTGTATACCTGATCCGCTCACTCTCATCTGCAGCAATCACGACTGGAGAAAATGGTAGCAGCAAAGCTGCTTTGGTACCTGTCTCAAATTTTGTGTCCCAACTAGTAATCTGATTTTGTAGATTAACAGCTGGCAAAGAATAGAAACGAACATTAGCATAGATACTGAAACGAAAAGTAACAAACAAGTTTAGAGGAAAATAGAAAACAGAAGACCAATCAATTTACAGAACCCACCAGAGTGCTGGCATTTTGCTATGTGGTCCAGCGAAAATTTTTCTCTCTCTTCTCTTCTTGCCATTATTTCTTCACTGCCATCTGTCGCAGTGAGAAGTGGTTTTGAGAAGTGACCACAACTCCAATTATAGATAGTAGATTGTGGTTCTGAGACTCCAGCAGATCCAGTAGAACCTAAAAGTGGATCAGCTAATCCAGAGTCTGGCGAACCCATCAGGTGCGGCCTGAACTCCAAAGAGCAAACTCTTCGCATTCCTGTTAAGTAACTTGATCGAGGAGGACTAACAGGTGGAGTTCTGAATGTCAGGGGCAGATGGCCTGTAGAACAACCCAAAAGAAAAACTTCCGACTTCAGAAAGCACAACTAATATATCATTAGAAGCAAAAGAGCAACTGGTCATTAAAGGCCCGCTTGGATTGGTTGTGGCTTTTGCTTTTGGGAAGTAGTAGAAAGCCCAAATCACAAGGGCACCATGGGAATTTAGAAACTTCATGAAAACCCAAATTTGCTATTTGCATCAGGTTTAGGCTGACCTGATTCAGCCAAAACATGCTTTTGGGACCCTATACTCAAATCTACTTCCCGCATCACGTTTAGACTGAATCAGCCAAATTGTGGATTCTCTATATCATATCTAATTTGATTTTAGTTTTTGGGGTAAAGTGCTGCCTAAAATATATCCAAACAGGCTGACGTGCAATTTGGATCCCGAAAGCACGTTTGGGCCCAAAAGTGCATTTGAGATGTGATTCCAAACAGGGACTTGGAAGTTTAAGGTTTTGTTTGGTTCATGGATTTCGTGAGGAAAAAGAGAGGGGAAAGGATAATAAGATGGAAAACTAGTCCCATCCGTAAGGTAAAAGGAACTAGTTTTCCATCTTGTTTTCCTTTCCCCTTTTCCCTCATGAAATCCATGAACCAAACAAAGCTTAAGAGTCAGCTGAAAACAAGGTGAGAAGGCCAAAAAAGCTGCAAGTTTGACCATTCAATTAAGTCAACTATGCATAGAAAAATAAGTGAATAACCAGCACGATTAATGCTACAAACAGAATGATACAGACGTTCAACCTACCTGTATGCATGTCAAACCATGAAGATGAACGAGCTAGTCCAGCAAGACTAGATGACAGAGTTGTTGCTGAGGGTTCACCCAGCCTAACACTGCTGGAGATGGTCTTAGTGGATTTTGCAACCACTTGTTCAATCCCTAGAATGGATAATACTCGCCGGCCGAGGCTTGCAATGCGTGGGGATGGATCATTGGCTAGCGTAGAAATGGCAA
The DNA here is from genome assembly GCA_033977485.1 of Hydrangea macrophylla. NCBI lineage: Eukaryota > Viridiplantae > Streptophyta > Magnoliopsida > Cornales > Hydrangeaceae > Hydrangea > Hydrangea macrophylla. Next base: position 113,584,405 of record CM066999.1, read on the forward strand.
CTACACACTGTGAATATAACGCATTGTCCAGTGGTCTTGGCCTTGTATGGTTAACAACCCCATTGCTCACACCATCGTTTGGTACACCAGAATCAGAATGTTGTGATGAATCATCGGAGAGTGGAGATCCGTGCATTATTCCAGAAGTAGCAAGCGGGCTGCTTGTGGAGACCCGCCCATCGCAAACCACTGAATGGTTGTCACCGCCAACTCTTGACAGGGGACCAATTTGGGAAGGAACACTCCCTGGGCCCTTCATTGCCAAAGAAGGCACGGAACCCAGAACAGAGTTAGATTGAGGTTTCCAGTACGCAGCAGCAACTGATTTCAGGTGCTTCTTATGGCCAAGGGCAAACCGTGCAAGAGCTGTTAAAAATAAAGAGATGACATTCAATACAAAATAAATAAAGGGGTTGTGTGTGCAGGGGCGGAGCCAGGAATTTTGGCCAAGGGGGGCCTAGGCTATACAGGGGTTCAGGGGCAGCACCCCCGAGGCGATTTTTTTGGGGTCTATTTATACATAATTGACGATTTTTTTAGGGTCTACTTGTCTAAATGTGATTTTTTGGGGATATGCTTATAATATAAGTCTATTCGGTGACACGTAAATATTGTATAGTGTTTCAAAATTTTAAGGGGGCCTATTTCTAAAACGCATAAAATTATCACACTAAAAGTGTAATTTTTAAAATTCCAGGCACATTTCCTTTGAGTTGTATATACCTGTATATCAATATATATGTAGTTGATAGCACTAAATTGGGCCTTGGACCCCTTTGAGGGCCTCTAGGAAGCACGAGTGCGGCGGTCTGACACCCAGTGCGGGTGCGGTTGCCTTTAATTAGTACACATCCAGTGCGGGTGCGGTTGCCTTTCCGAAGAGTCCTTGCTTCCTAGGAGGGCCTAAACATAAATTGAGGGGGGGCCTAAGCATAGTTGAGGGGGGGCCTAACTGTAAAATACAAAAAAAAACCTAGGGTAAAATTTTAATTCTCACAATCTCAGGGGGCCCCCCTCGTCCCTATGTGCCTCCGCCAGTGTGTTTGTGGGCGTCAAACTCAACCAATCAATAAATATTTATTTATGTGTATACATAGACACATGCATAAGGAATTGAACCTCAGAAGTCTAAAAAGATATATCCCCACCAGTGCACCCACTGGGTTTCTAATTTACAGAGACACTGCAAGCACATACCCACATTTACGCATATCTAGCACAGTGAAGATCAGGATACAGTGATATATGTCTACAGAAGATGATGCAAGAAAACACATTACATCCGGGACTGATTAATTGCCTATACAATACCAATGTGCTTTTAACACCCACCATTTACTGATTAGTCTAACCACTACGATCATTAATCCGTTCCAAATATTAAAACCAAACAAAATATCATGTAGCTTAGAAGAGATGGACAACTCTAATGCAGGAAATACTGCATCACATACCTACAGCAACCTCGGCCCTAACCAGTGGGCTTCCATCTGAAACAACATCTAAAAGGCTCTTCACAACGTTTATTTCAGCCTTAACTTTTTCATCATCATCACATTCTTCATCTCCAATAGCACCATCTCTGGATGTGTCAAACCTAACATCAAGTAGAGTGCCTAGTGCAAAAACAGCTGAAGCTCTGACCTGAAACAAATGCCTTCTATTGACTCAAAAACACAAGAAATATAAATTTAAAAAGAAATACATTTGGGTAAATCAGCTGCCTCCCCAGGGTATGCCTTAGTATCAGCGGGCCGAACGTTTTGACATATTATCACTAGCCTCCCTTACTTTTTGTGTTTGTTTAGCATTTCATTTCATCCCACCAGCTATAAAATGCCCCACAAAATGACCACAATACCCCAGTATTTAAAATAAATAAATAATGAAAAAAATCAAATAATCATACAAATGATGCAATGGAAAGTAATGCATGTCAAATAAGGGCATATCTGCCTTTCAACAAGGTTTTTTCAAGTTGTTATTTATAAATTTAGAAAATATATTAGGAGTTTTATATTCATTCTAGGGACATTAAATAACCGGTAAGGTGAAGTGCAGTACAAATACAAAAGGCAGTGGAGGTTAATGACATTATGCCAAACGTTTGGGGCTAACTGATATTAAGTCAAACCTCATGGTAGGTCACTGATATTTACCCTAGGCCTGTCAACGGACCGGATCTAGGCCCGGATCCGGTCCGGATCCGGCTCAGTTAGACGGATCTGAGCTTTTTTAAATATCCGAATCCGGATCCGGATCCGAATCCGATTAGAGTTGTATGAAAACGGACCGGATATGGATTTAATAGATCCGATCCGCCTAAGACCCGATCCGAATTTGTATATGTTATATATATATATATATAATATAATATATGTTAGAGAAATCTCTACCATTGATTTTTTTAATCCAAGGGTGGGCTAAAATAATGTTGTAATTTGTTATGTTTTTGTAGCTTTGTAAGATTCAACTTAAAATTGGATTGTATTGGCATTTCAAATGAGTAATATTATTTTTTTACAAGTAATATTTTTATTCGGATCGGATCGGATATTCGGACCGGATATCCGGATCTTCACAAATCCGGATATGGGATAAACCTCACAGATCCGTCGGATAAACGGATCGGATTCGGACTAAAATATTTTTGTCGGATCCGGATCCGGATCTGGCCGATCCGGTCCATATCCGATCCGTTTACAGGCCTAATTTACCCTATACTTTTTCACAAAGAAACAACTGCAAACCTCAGGTTGGGGCTCCGAAAGTAGAAGTGCATATATAGCAGGGGCATCTGCTTGTAGACCTATTATTTGCGCCTCTGTGAAATCCTCCCATAGTTTACCCAGACAGAGGCAAAGCCACTGAATAAATAAGGGTTCAGTTTGTGCATCATTTGGAGTTGAACCTTGAAGGTGCTTCAAGCACACTTGTATCAAACCAGCTTCAATACAAGCTTCCTGACCCCGTTGATGTCCATCTATAATAACAGCCAAAACAAATGCAGCCATTGCACGCTGTTCTGGATATGCTTCATCACTGTCAAGAAACCTAATGAAATAGGTATGCCCACCATCCTTTACAAGATCAACCTGACATGACTATCATCCCACCAAAACAAAACTTGAATAAATACAACGGTAGGAGAGAGAGAGAGAGAGAGAGAGAGAGAGCGAGCGAGAGAGAGAGAGAGAGAACCTAAAATAAAAAGAACAAAAAGATATCTTCTGAAATTAGTGAAAATGTTTCCATGTCATGGTCGGCAAGTCACATATAAGTATACCTTATCAAGTGCCAGGATCTTTGTCCATATGAACACAAGAATTTGCCGTAGTTCTGGAGTAGTTGTTTGCAACAGCTTCAGAACATAGGGAAATATTCCTACAGACAAGGCCTGCAAGAACATAAAATCCGTTGTACATTATGAACATGTCATTAACTAGACAAATAACCCAAAAAGGGGAAAAGATCAATATTGTCAAAGCCATATATAACTACCAGATCCACCGCCCAGGGACCCATATCGAGGAATCTTCCAAGAAGCACCAGAGCACGGAACCGATGGCATTGACTAAGTAAAACCTAAGACATAGTAAGTTTGACTTGTCAATTGTTATTTTTTAAAAAGAAATAAAGAGGCAACAACAAAAGCCACTCAAAAATGAACAGTAAATAGAAAACAAATGCATCTGTAAAAAGAATCACATTCAACAGAAGAGGAAAAAAAAGCTAAACATTTAGAATATAAGAAGGCAAATACAAAAACTGAAATGAACTATGAGATGTTTATACAAATGTATTAATACAAACTCAAAGAGTTGTGTTACGAATGAAGCTGCAAAAAATTACTAGCTGAGATATTAATCCTAAAAAGTCGAGCATTAAGCAACTACTACGACCACTGCCAAGCTTTAACCACTGCATTCAAGGCCATCAACAAAGAATAGCCGGTCATGACAGAAGATAATTCTTCCGGACACCTCCATCTAAGGCAATTGTGATGGAAAACACTCAAGAACGTCATTAGTTCCTTAGTTTTTATTAGAAACACCGTACCTTCACTAAACTCTCAGATTCAGACTCGCCCACCAAGTAATACAACGAGTATCAACTTCCCATCAAATAACTTTGAATCGAGTTTTTTGTTCTTTAGTAAGTAATAAAATCAATCCCACCTTACCAATGAAAACCTAAAGAAACATGACTTGACAGGAGAAGCGGAAATCATGAAACCTATCCAGAAAATTTGCTTAAAAGTTACCATAATATAGAGAGAATGTGAAATCGCCGCCCCAAAATTCACAACACCATGAAAATAGCCACACCTGAAGGACAATTGGCAACTGTTCTGGTGGTTTCTTATGTTGGGAACCATGATCTAGCCAAACCTCAAAAGCCGTCAACTGTTCACTGAAAAAAGGACTTGACTGAAACAAAGTAACCAAAATATTAGACAGGAATGAAAATTAACAAGGGTCATTTGGTATAGCTTCAATTGCAAAAAAAAAAAAATGCTCTTGACCAAATAGTAAATTTTTAAGATGACTCACATATGAATCGCAGAATCTAGTTTGCCAAACAATTTAGTTTTACCTTTTGGATTTCACAATCACTTGTGAAATCCAAAAGTTGTTGCCAAACTCTTTCCAAGCGTTTAAGACTTTAAGTTAGAAGCATGTATCCCTGGATGCTCTAATTAATCGTTTGTGACATGAATGCAAGATCAAGAGAACAAAGCGATACTGAGATATACAATATAGAGAAACACACCTGGAACTCTGCATTAGGATCATCAACTAATGTCGGAAGTTGAGCAAGGCAGATTTCGGCAGCCATGTCCCATGCATCCCTATAGTGTACGTAATGTCACATGATGACAATAAAATAAATGAACATAAAAATAACAATATGCATTCACAAGTATCTCTAGTAGCTACCACATATGATGCTGATGGGTGGGCGGCAACATAGGATGTGAGATTGGAGAACAGTTTGCAGAACGCATAATTCTCTCTGCAAGTAAAAAATTGCGGAAAAGACTGGCAACTAGCAGATCTTGTCTGAACAATCTCTGAAAAAGATCTGCAGAACACAGAATGGGATCATGGCTACTCGTAGCGCCAAAAAGAAAGTGAACCTAAAACTGGGGGTATAATGCATTTTGCACCTTTGAACCATACACCAATTTCCAGTTTGATCCATCCCATTAACCTTTAGGCTAAATGCAATGTCAACCTTCTATCAGCTTCCGCTTAAAAAAGAAATGAAAATACATCACATGGAAGGTAGACATTGCACCGGTGTCGAGTTTGTGTTACTTTTTCAAATGAAAGCTGACAAAAGGTTTACATCGCAATTTACCAAAAAGTTGGAGGAACGAAATAGCTACAATTGAAAGATGACTGACAAAACTGCAAATTCGTGTATAGTTCAAGGGTGCAAAATGCATTTAACCCAAAAACAGAAGAAAAACTGCATAATGCCACGAAAAATCAGTATGTCTCTTTCATTACCATGCGGGAGAACATTCCAGGCAATTGTGTCGGTCACTGCAGTAAAAATCCAATTCAGTTCTCCTAGAAGTGTTTTTCGGTCATTTTGACGGCCAGGAATTCTATCTATAAGTGAATAATCCAGAGAATCATGAAGTAATGAACGAGTGCGGAACCTGGGAAACAGGATGAAGTATTCAAAAGAAAATCAAGGTCTACAAAATAATTAAAGAATAACAATCCCAAAGAAAATGATGCAACCACCATATATGCAGAGGATCCAAACACAACGATCTCTCAACAAAGGAAATTCACATTGCTAGCACGGAGAGCAACAGTTTAAAGAAGAAAAATGCTATGCCCAATAAAAATAAATAAAAGAAACAAACTCCGAACAAAAACTAGTGCACACACGGAGGGCAACAGTTTAAAGAAGAAAATTGCTATGCCCAATACAAATAAATAAAAATAAACAAAAGAACCAAACTCCGAACAAAAACTAGTGCACTCTGATGGCATACTCAACAACTTAAGTACACAACATAACTTCTTCTGTCCTATTGACTTTCTTATGCTAAGTCCACTATTTTAATTCTCCTTCAATCTTGATAGTAATATATTCCACGACAACTACTGCTCCGTTTTCAACAAAAAATAAATAAATCTTACCCTATTGATACCCTGATAAAATCCTCCAGTCCTTTGCTACAATTTGATCCCTCAGAAGGCCAAATCCATAAACTAAACCCACAGTCACTGGGAACAGATTTCTTAACTGACATGAGGACTAACTTAATAAGATAATAATGCCATCGCATTTATAAGAATTGTATGAACTTCCCCTATATGACAGAAATGTGCAATTTTGAACAAATAAAAAAAAATGAAGTTAATTACATTTAATGTTACGCTTTAATAATCACTTTATCATTTCACTATTTATTAATTTAAAAAAAATAATACAACTTGATAGGAGGAGGAAATAATTACGAGATGATTGGAGATATCCAAAAAGAAGAAATAATTATGAGGGAAAAAATGTCACCATCTCAATGCCATCTTGATGGGTGTAGTAAGGCAGGATGTAAACACATCAGCAGGAAATTCAGAACTCTGGGGAAGAGTCTCGTGCGCTTCACAGGCTGCAAGCAGAATGCAGTCCCTCGTGGAAGGTCCTGAGGTAGTAGACGCACTCAAATCCTGGAGCTAGAAAAAGACGGGACGTACATGTTCAACAAGAGATATAGAAACAAGATCAATTGCTAAACCACATCAACTTCTTATATCTATCCATATATACAAGTATATATATCAGCTGACATTAAACCTTGGTAAGTACCTCAATGAAAGCATTGACAACCATCCCAGCCGCAGAGCAGTCAAAAACATATATTGATGGTGTCTTCAACCAGGAATCAAGTTCAACAATCGGTAAAGGGATATATTGTGTATAACTCTACAGCAAGAGACAAAGTAAGACAGAGAACAAAAGGAAAAAGAATCTATTAAATGGTGAAAACTAATTGGCAATAAAAGAACAGGCCAGTAAAAAAACCTTGTTGAACAACCATATTTCACCATTAGCAGTTGGTTTTGGCACACCGTGCCCATTGTAGTGAAATAGAACTCTCTCAGACTTGGCATATTTTCGACATGTAGTGGAAAGTTTCTTTACTTCATCAACAGTAGGATCTAACTGGGTCTTGTAGCGAGCCTGAGTAAATCTCATTTCATTACACAAATATGAACTTCAAAAGGAAATATTACATAATTATAGTTCTCAAAAAATGTTCTCACCCTAGGTTGCCACCTCTCATACTGCTGACTCAATGCAGTTCCAATTGTTTCAAGTGCCTTTTGAGGTGCCATAGAGAATGGATCTGAAAAAGGAGACCAAAAAAGGAAGACAACCAGGGAATGACCTTAGTCAGATATCCAAGAAGGAAGTAACAGCCAATATTCTGCAATGATATGTTTGGTTGTAAAGGAAACAAGTGAAAAAGGGACGAGTGGACACCAACCGTATCCACATCTTAACAATAATTCGGTCAACTAACGGAAAACCACATAGATGAAAACATACTTGTGAGAAATAGATGTAGTAGAAAAGCAGCAACATAGTTCGACGAGCAACTACAACCTAAGCACTTCTGTTTTTTAAGGTTCGATAAACTTATACCAAGACACTAATAAGAGGTACACTCACAAAAGCTATAGTCTTAGATCATCAACAACTATACAAAAGAATTTAATACTTAGATGTACTCCCTTTAGACCAGAAAAATGGCAAGTCAAAAATCTATATTTTAAACAAAAAAAATAGTGGATTTAGCTCCTCTAAATGATCTAAATTTCTTTCCGACCATTGTCCATATACACCACCACGAACAGAGAGAACTTTGGGCCCATTCCCTAACAGCTTAAGCTTTTGGAGCTACAAGCACTTATTACGGAATTAGAACCTTGTTTGTGGAAGGTCTCAAGTTCGAGTCTCGCTCCCTTCTTTGGTGTGCATACTTGCACTTTGTTATATGCCTCTAGACACTCCACCACGATGGAGTTTAGTTCATTGGCTCTCCACGTGTGAGGCGGGGTAGAAGTGAGGGAGGGTGTTGAAATTTGATATCCATAGTTTGGTCCATTCTCTAACAGCTTAAGCTTTTGAAGCAACTACAACCTAACACCTCCTAACCCTAATCTTCCAGGCTAGTAGATTGTCTAGCATATCTTCTGCCATAGCACATTGAATGCCACACAAAGAGAGAATCAAAAAACCATAAGTCTTTCACCACTAAACTATGCAACAATAAGTTTTTAATGGCTTTCTCACCACTCTTGCACATGCAACACTAATTTACTATTATCTGTCCCCATTTTATATGATAATCTAGGACGAATCCTTCTCAAAATCCCAATCTAGCTAAGAAACGCAACCTTCACTGGAACTAGTTCTCCAAATAGCGTTCCACGAAAAAGCTCTGCTACTGTGCCCCCTAAGATACCCCTAAAGAAACTTTACATTATCTAACTATCATTTGTCATCTACGAAACACCGACACTCTATTTTGGCCATCGTACCAGTGTCAGCAGCGTACCCGACACCGACACATCTCCCAACCTTTTACTATGTTCCTCTACACGCCTACTCCATGTGGGGTTCTATTTCCTTGGCATATTAATCTCTAATTGATCATACATGATCTCCCTCCCCAAGGTGTTTACTTTCCAACCATACCACCACAACCACTTCACTATTAATGCACGATTAATCAAACTTACTTTCTGGATCCCCAAATATTAATCTCTAATTGATCATAAACGATCTCCCTCCCCAGGTTGTTTACTTTCCAGCCATACCCCCACAACCACTTCCCTATTAACACGGTTAGTCAACCTTAATTTCTTGATCCCCAATCTAGTAATTCCGCTTTGTTAAATGGCTAGCATACTTCAACCCAGCTCAAATGATACTTGAAATCATCTACTTTTTCCCAACTCACCACAATCTAAGCACTTTAAAGTGGTCACCTTTGCTAGCTAAAGAAGGTTAGCAAAATACTGGCATGGTCCCAACTAACTGCAATCTAAGCACTTTAAAAAGCGGTCATCTTTGCTAGATGAAGAAGGTTATGTAGGAAACTAATAAATCTGCCACAAATAGCATGGCCTAGGCTTTACTTAACAACTATATACCACAAATTACTGGGCTTAAGTTAACTACTCAAATTGGCACAAATTGTTGGGCTTATGTTGTGTCTGCTTGACAAACTTTAGTGCTTAGTAATTAAGTTTTCTTCAGGAGATCACTTCGAAGTACTAAAGATTCAGAGTTAATTCACTCTCTTTCACTGACTAAATTCTATGCATTGTTGGTGCTCATAGATTTGACTCTAAAGATGCAAAGATATTTGTTGTCAACAATAAAAGTAAGCAATCACCAATGCTGTGTCCAAAAATTAGAAGTGTCATCTGTCCAGTTATCGTTTATTCACCTCAAATCATATATCCTCAAGGGTTCCGCAGATGACAACAGCAAATATCTAAAATGGGTTGCACATATACCACGAAAGGTATAATTGGAAATTTGGAACCTTCCATTCGACCAAAATCATCATCTATCAAATAATTATTTATTCACACAAAATATATCCTCGGAACGCCACATATGACAACAAAAAAAAAAATTGAAGGGTTGCCCATACACCATGAAAGCTATAACTGGAACCTTACACTAGAACAACTGAAACCAAAATATAGAAAAAAAATTCCTCAACATAAAGTGTGATAACTTTACCTATCCAGCACTCCATTCTTGCACAAGGAGATATCTTAATTACATCGGGTGGATCAACACTAATGTTTAAACATAAAACAAGAGCAACACATCCTGTCTTCATCTGCAATAAAAGCGAGAATTTGAAGGGGAAAAAAAACATGAGTGTACATCATTTAAAAGCAAGATCAACAGATGCAGGAGATCGCTTGGAGAAAAAATATAGAGGCTTAACAACACTGGTGAGAATGAACTACAACACAAAACCAATTCAAGGACAATAAGTTAGGTTAATAAGAAGAAGATTGAAGTGAAACCTTTCGCTTCTTGATAATCCTATTCAAAGATATATGAGCATGTTTATTCTGAAACATCCACTGGAATAGAGAACTTCTGTGGATAAAGCAATCTTGCATGCCGCTCATCATACACAAGCTTGATTGTACAGTTTACCTCAAAAATATTGCAGAAAAGCTAAATAGGCATCAAAGTCATCATTTCACTTCAAGCCTGCATAGGATCACCATTTGAGAAGAAAATTTGGTCATGCAGGCTCAGGCTCAGGCTCAATCTTTGGGCTGCGCATTGTCCAAAGTGAAGCCCCTTCAGATGCTAGTCAAAGGGCACTTTTCTTGCCTCATAAAAGCCCACGCCTCCATTAAGCCGTGCATCAACAACTTAATTACGCCTCAGTATAAGGTAGATACTTAGACCCAACCAATATTAGCTTTAGAACCAAATCTGACCCAACTCTTATTAGCTCAGGACTGCTATTGACAAAGATTACAACTTTCAACACAAGGGTCACATTCTTTAGAATAAATGGCCCAATGTATCAATCAGACTTAACTATTGGAAGACGCCAAAGCACAAGGAAGAGAAGGAAACCACTACAACTTGCAACCAACACTAATTTTACCTTTGGTTCACATGCTTGGGGAAGAAATAGAAAAGACCAACATTAACTCTATGTCCTGGGAATTGATTTTTTTAAATTGATTTTTTAACTCTATGACCTAGTCAGGACTAGCATTCTGAAAACTAAGTATACTTAGTTAACCAGAACACTAATATTCATTCTCCGTACAATTTGGTCAGGATCAGTGTAACCATCACCTTGACAAACTACAGATAACACAAAATAATAACTCTTCTATAACTTAAGGTCATGTTTGAATCTTCATATACTTCTGTCATTTGGTTAAATGGATTTGTAAAGGACATTAAAATCCAAAAACAAGGCAGTACCTACAGTGAACAGAAGCATAAACATTTCCAACCAAACTAAACGAAAAACCTCAATAGCAATGATAATTTGGCTCATAAATAACAAAGATGAAAAATAAACTAGAAAAACCAGAGCTTACCCGATCCTTAGGCCGCCATTTTGTGACCAACCCACTATCAGACGGACCAGAGGGAACACAAGCCTCGAATGCCTCATGTCGAAGCTCACACAAAAAGATAGTCTGGGGCAAATAGGCCGTGATTGTGGCTGCTGTCGTAGTAACGCCATTGCTATAACTGCTACTCGCCGTTTCGGAATCTCCGTCCACTCTCTGCCCAACAAAATCCCCATCTCCATGGCTCGAACACTCGTCCATGTGATTCGAGACCGAGACCGAGACCGCAACCGAGGATTGCGAAAATGTCGAAACCATCAAATCTCCCAATGCCATTCAAATCCAATCCCACCTTCCAACAAACAATTCAACAAACAATCCAACAAACAATCACCCTAGCCCTAATCGGACCGTAATGAGATAACATATACAAAGATAACTCATACCAGAGATCAAAAAGGAATCAAAACCCTAACCCTATATTTTTGGACCTTTTTTTGCTGACCAAGTGTGTGTGTGTAGAGAGAGAGAGAGAGAGAGAGAGAGAGAGAGTGGGGTCAGACCTAATCAACGAAACCGCTGAACCAACGGCGCATGGAGATTCTTCTGAGAAACGACAGAGAATCCAGCTCGGTAAACCCTAGATGAGTTTGGGAGAGCTGTGTGTATAATCTGTGGGAGCTTTAAAAAACCCTAGGTATCGATGAAGATGGTGGTGGTGGCGCATACATACAGAGGAGCGTGTTTGAACCGAAAAGAGGACAGCCCCCCCGAAATGGACGATTTTTTTCTGAATGAGAGAGAGAGAGAGAATTCTTTTTTTTTTTTTTTTGTGTGTGCGCATAAGGTTTATGACTACGTCTACGTGTATATATATTTTGTGTATTTCAATTTTTTACCTCTTTTTTTTTTTTCTTTTTTCTTTTTTTTTTTTTAAAAATTTTCACGGCTTCTATTCTCACGACTCACGAGGTGTGTTGAGTACAATACAGCACGTATATATAAGATCTAGAGTTTTAGAAAAAAAAAAATATAAGATCTAGAGTACCAAATTACCAATCAACCAGCTGAAATTCTTGAGCTATGCTAGACAGCCTAGACACACTTAATAAAGAATAAATAAATATCGGGTCACAAATAAAATTTACAAACACAATTTACAAACACATAAAAGTGTGACGTATCTATCTCTCTTTTGATGTGATCCATAGAAGAGAGAAATAGACACATTTTAGCGTTTGTGGATTGTGTTTGTGTCCAAAGCATTGTTGCTTATTAAAAGACACATAAATAAAACATCTGCTGATGTGGATTACTAATCACTTCTTTAATTACAAAATAAAAGAACTTATAATTAGATTTTAGTTCAAAAATGTCATTGACGTATCAACACGTAAATAATTTATGTGTTCCAAACTGGTGTACTTGAAATTTTTCAAACCTTTTAAAGGGTGTTTGGAAACAATTTCAAAGTTCATAAGTGATTAATCGTAAGAGCTAAAAATTATAATTTGTCAAAAATTATCTTAAACAGTTTTTAATTGAAAGCGTCTTATCGAGGATTATATATGCAAAAATAGAAATTGTGCCAAAACGTGTTTTACGCACTGGACCAAGGCTAGATACGATTTGTCCATGTATATTTGAACTAATTTCACTCATCTATCTTGAGTTTTACAGTTGTTCAACACTTCATTCTTTATTTTCAAGCGCATAATTTATCCTTCATTTTTGTATAAAATCTTGTCATTGCTCTCATCGCCCACATACCCTTCTCATTTCCTACACCATTGTCACCAACCACCGCTTCATATATGGCTTTGAAAAAATATTATTTGCAACGGTTATAGAGGTGATATGATATTTCAATCTAATCAGATTCCTTTATTAGTCCATCTGCCTTATAGTAGTGAGCCGTAGCTCCTAGCTCCTAGCAAGGGCTTCAAGATCATAATGTTGACTGCTAAAACATTCCTTGGGTACGAAATGTGTTATTCAAAGCTGCTTTCTCTAGATACCATGGAAAAGATCATTAATGAGCTCAATTTCTAAGTGTGAAATTGTCAGTTTCCTCCTCTCCTATTTCTAGGGGAATTCCACTCCGTACAAGTCAAAATTGCTACTGTATTAATGACATTATAAATTAATGATGATAGGATTATATGGTGCATGTAACCGTTGTAACCAATAGTTACTCCATGGCTTCACCGCTCTAGAAACTCTCTACACTCTTGAATTTGAAGTCTTTCGAATTATAAGTGTAAATGTTAGTGAGAAAAGCCAAACACAATGAAACAAAAACTAACTCAATAGAATACAATAAATCAAGGACTTGCATGTCTATATCCTCCTAACAAGTCAATCAAATCAAGTTAAACCTTACATTTTTATAGGCAAAACATGTTTCTCATGATATGCTTTATGTTTTGCTATTTCTATTGTTTACAGGCACATCGTGATTATCATGCTATTATTATTTATTATTTTTTTCCATTTTAACTTTGTAACCACACATAATTTTCAAGATTGATTCATGTTAAAATCTCAAATAAATAAAGTGAAATTCGCCAAAGAGAAAATAACTAGGGTCAAATTTATGGGTGTGAAAAGGATCTTATGCAAGTTATATTCGTGTTTCATAACTTATTCACCTTAACTGTCGCTAAAGAAAATGATACTCAAGAAAAAAAAAATAGTAATTACACTCACTATATAATTTCTATGCACACTCCTAGTTTGCAGTGAAGAATAGTACATGATCATCTTTTGCTGTACATATATAACTAATAAATTTGTGGGGTGTATTTAATGCATGTTTGCTTGTCTATGAATGCAATAAATGCATTCTATCTATTGTAAAAAAATTTAGATGAAGTAGATAGTGATCTTGAATTGTTACATTTACGAAGGGAAAAAAGAAAAAGAAAAAAGTACACTATTTTTTTTAAAATGATGCTTGGGCATTTTAAGAAAAGGTCAAAGTGACCACATAAAAAGAAATATGATGAAGCCTGTGATAATAAATTGGCTCATTCATGATGATAGATTTTACCACAAAATTCTACATAATATATGAACGAGACTATCCAAATTCAAGTGATCACAACTAAACAGGTCATTAGTAAATCCCGACATTTTAGGGACATTCTAAATAAACCCATTTTTTTCTCTATGTACACCTACTTACTCCACTGAGAAGTTTGTACGTGAATTATTGCATGTTGTACATGTTTTTTTTTTTTGGTAACCGTGGGTGTTCGGGCCAACTTGCGCGCACATCGACTAATCCCACGAGGCCAGGGCGTCCGAGTGAATCACCTGTGGTCACCCCCTTGAGATTCAAACTTGAAACCTCTGGGTAAAACACCCAAGAGAAGTGGTTATGTTGTACATGTTGGTATAGAGTTGCACTTAAAATTTTTCAGACATTTTGCTGTGATGTGACTAATTTTTTTGAAGGCCAAAACTATCTTTCCAAGTATATCACAAGTAAGAAAAGACAAATATGCCCCAGCTCATTGGGTTATATGATTAACAGTAACTCCAACTACAGCAATGGTAAAAACAAAGGATATGGATAGGGACTCAAAGAAATATGAAAAAAAAAAAATGTGACTCATCTGTTCATTTCAATGAGTCTCAATTAATTGTGCAGAAAAGTTGAACTCAATGATTAATCACTTGATTATAAAACTAAACTTCAAAGCATTTCTATATTCATGCATATGAGCAAAATGGACCGTCCACGTGTTTGTCACTGTCTCATTCAGTGGACTCCTATTGTGGATTCGCCCGACGTTGCCATTGGGGACTAAAAACAACATCCCGGAGTGCTCCAAACATATACTACTAGTCTACTACCAATCTATATATACACAATGTAATATACTATTATGAGTGTGTATATATATTTGTTAGCATCTTGAGCAACTTGATTGAACAGCAAAAGCATATGTTTTTTTTTTTTTTTGTATATAAGAACAAGGGTCTGAAAGATCACTGTCCATTGGCTATGTACAATTTGTATAACCATGAAATGACTTACTTTGGATAAATTATTTAGGGTGACCGTCTCACTAAATTATCATGCTAATGTGATATAAGACATCAATTATATCCATCCATGTATTGCTTATTTGTTATTTATATTCAAAATTATAGACCACTTGTATTTTGATTATGATATATATTGTTCTAAAAAAAAAATATTCATCACAAATTTGATTTTCAATAATACATATAGCAGTGATGACACATTCAATTTTAGTGGGATGATTTGATTTTAATTTATTGGAAGTTGTCTTTGTTGGTCCCACTGCCGCATGTAATAAGAACCAAACTGGATAAATGTTTGGAAAAACAATAGTATTACAATTTGTAGTACATACCTTAATTAGAGTTTGGGATAGTTATAAAACTAACCCATGCATTGCTTATTTATTCACTTGTTATTTATACCCGAAATTATTAACTTACTTGAATGGTGGTTGTCAAATGCATGACCTGAGTAGGATTGATGCGTCTATCAACCGGTAACGTACCAAGCTACTTGGCAACGCATAAAGCGTTGCCTTTTCCATTTTTGTAAATACTAATGGCTGCTGGATGGTGCATGCATTCATTAGTACTGCTGTAATAAACAACACGTCACATTATGTGGGCGCAATAATACCAAGCCACGTGACAGCATATAAAGGATTGCCTTTTCCATTTTTGTAATACATACCTTAAAGTTTGGGATAGTTATAAAACTAACCCATGTCTTGTTTATTTATTCACTCGTTATTTATACCTGAAATTATTAACATACTTGAATGGTGGTTGTACGTAAAATGCGTGATCGGAGGATGATTGATGCGCCTGCCAACCAGTAACACCAAGCTACATGACAGCACATAAAGGTTGCATTTTTCCATTTTTATAGATACTAATATTGGTTGCTTGACGGTACATGCATTCATTAGTGTTGCTGTAATAAACAACACGTCACTGTATATGAACTCAATAACACCAATCCACTTGATTGCGCGTAATTAAAGGGTGGTTGCCTTTTCCATTTTATATATATATTAATGTTAGGTACACCTAAATCATCCAATTACTGATGTGTCGTGATAGTTTTAAAATTAATTCAAATTTTATTTGATAACTGATGAATAATTTTAAAAATCCACATCAAGTGAATAATTTGAGTATCCAATTTAAATATACTTAGTATTACTCGAGCGTATAACTTCCTTTGCTAATTTGTGAGGGACATAATAATTACCAAGTTTTGGTTATCATACGTGTACTATTTTAATGATGGGAACAACAAACCTGTTTTGACTATTTTAAGAAGATTGACTTGCTTGTGACATTAATCTTACATGGTGACTTCAATTAATCTTTGAATAAATTGAAAAGGCAAAGCCTGTTTTGACTATATCAAGCAAATATTCCACATCAATCAAAAATTTATTTGTTTTCTTGTTCATACAGAGAAAACATAATCACCATGGTGATTTTCTGTCATTTTATGGTTAAACGTATACCCTATATACAAGAAAGATAAAGTTTGAAGGTTTATCATATGTAACATGTGTTGGGTGGTCTTGGACCTTCTTAATCTCAAAATTTTGTTTATGGGGTGAGACATTTCCTCACACTTATAAATTGACTATCCATGTCCATTCCACAACCGATATGAGAAACGCCAACAATCTCTCCCCCACACATCAGGTCTTGAATCGACAAACCCTCGACCAGTCTTTCCCTTGTAATTATTGGGCAGACATGTTATAACATAAGTTCTGATACCAGTGTCGGGTGGTCTTAGATCTTCTCAATCTCAAAAGCTAGCTCATGGGGTGAGACATTCTCTCACACTTAGCGATTTGTTTTGGGTGTATTTATATATTTTATGGGCGTAATTTGTTTTATATCATCGTCTTTCTATCATAGAGATTGATAGCTTTTTATAAGTTGTTAAGCTTATTTGGATTTGGTTTAAATTGAAAAGTTGTAAGAAAATGTAATCTGACCATTATACAACGATGGCTTACATTTGGAACAAAATATTGCACACGCATATATATATATATATATATATAATTTGGGGAGCTAATTATGTATATATTACATATGCGTAATTTTTTTTTTGGGACATGTAAAAAAAAATTCCGAAATAAATGGGCCCTCCTATACCTTCGCCCTTGAGTATTCGGTAGACTTGGGCACCGAATTTGTCTTGTTTTTCTTCTCCTTTAGTGGAAGGTTTGGATGTGCAATCAAAAGTTGGTTCCAAATTTACAGTTTTTGTTACACATAACATACAAAAATACTAGTCACACAACACGTACATTCCATAACATATTCTATAACATGACTTTAAATGTGTTGTATCCTATGCTGTTTGATTTTTTCACAATTTTCTATGCACCACTTACACAGCACATGGTGCATGCATTTAAAGCCCTGTTGTGCAATATGTTGTGTGCCTAGCATTTCTCCATAATATATCTATATCTATATGCGCACACACATATATATATACTCTTTACGTTCTATTTTAAGAATAATTCTATTGGGGTAATACTATATGCACATAAAATGTGCACATAAAGAGCTTGGCCATTCATTTTGGTGGATTTTCTATGCCTGCATACATGGAACCCACCAAAATAAATGACACAGATCTTTGTGTGCACATTTTATGTGCACCAATCATTACTCTACTTTATTTTATTTTAAGATTTTTAATTCCAATTTGAGAATTTTCATTGAAAAGTCATTTTTTTTAAGGGCCACTCAGTCATAGCACCCTAAAATCAATACAATGCTACATGAAGTCCAAGACCCAAATTTTTAACTCAAAAACCCCTTCCCCCAACCAAAAAGACCAAAATGACCTAATTTCCTAAGAAAATGAAAATTTCTTCTCCTTTTACACAGCATATGTGACGACAACGATGGTGTTGGTGGTGCTGATGGTGACAGTGGTGACAATGGTGGGTGGTGTTGTTGTTGTGATAGTGATGGAGGTGATGTAGTGGTGGAGGTGCTCTGATTGTAAATGGAAGTGATGATGGTGGCAGTGGTGGTGCGATGGTGGTAGTGGTGGTGCTTCTATGGTGGTAGTGGTGGTGCTGTGATGGTGGTGGTGATGATGGTAGTAATGGAGGTGACGATGGTGTGATGTCGACAGTGACGGTGACGGTGACGGCGAAGACCACGGCAACGATAACGATGACAGCAACGGTGATGGTGACATAGTGCGGTGGTGGTGGTGGTGGTGCTGCTGCAAAATTCTCTGTTTTAAAAAATAGATAATATTATTTGTTTTAAAAAAAAAACAGATAATATTGTGGTGCTAGTGGTGGTGGTGCTGTGATGACAGTGGTTGTGAACTGTGCTGTTATGGGGGTGGTGCTGTAATAACCTGCTTTTTTTTATTTAATTTATTTGTGATTGCATTGGCATATTTAAAATCAATTAGCATTGTCTGCTTTTAATTTATTTTCAGTCACTTGTTTGGAATATTTATTTCTTATCTAATTCACATTTAAACTCTATTGGGGGCCAAACTGCAATTTTACAAAAGTTAGTAATACCTGTGTGGATTTCAGAATCTGTATTTCAAAACGGTGAAAGTAACTTCTTTTGACTCAATCAGTATTTTTATAAAACCAGTAAATCAATTCTTTAGTTAAAATGAATTTCCCGTATTTTTGTGGTGACCACCGCGCCCCGAAAATACCAGTTTATGTCCAAAACTGTCCGCGCTGTGCTAAACTTCCCCAGATTTTGGAAGTGACCGATTTGGACACTTACTTTATTTCCATTTATGGCAACTAATGATTGCCTTGCACTTGTTTGGGAATGTCTAGCTTGTGTATGTTATTTTTGTGCCAAAAGCTAGATTCCCAAACAACTCTAGTTGAACCCCTATACATCTACACTTGACTCTTGGATAATTGGGGAGTTATATACATCAGTGTATATACGTAAGTATAATTCAGTTTAGATTAACCTCTTAATCTGCAATTGCTTAGGAATTAGAATGGTTAATCAATGTTAGTTGGTTGAGTAAGTATCACAACTCACAACTTGGAGCCCAAGTTCTTAAGCTCTATATAACTAAGCTCTTCATCACACACACACACTTTTCATTCTGCTCTTCACAAACACTAAACACAGAGAGTAGAGAGAGTTACACAGAGAGTTATAACAGAAATTTATAGAGAAAGCTCTTAATCCCCATAGCCAAAGCTTGGGTTTGAATTTCTCCATTTGATTTCCTTTCTCAACAAACACCACTTCTCTTTGATATCTGTGAGTATTCTAAACTCACTAAGACTGTAATTTCATAATTATTTGCTGTGTAATTGTTAATGTTGTATATCACCATTGATATTTGTACGTTGAAGTTCATGGCTTGAAAAATGGAGGTTTCCCAAACTTAACCAAAATCGGTTTTGAGAATGAAATATGATAGATTATAGTGTGCAGAGTATATGGTTGTAAAATTAGAGCTCAATTTGTTCATATAAGAAAGTATATAGAAAATGAAATTTTGACATGTTTTAGTTTTTCCTAAAATTGGAGAGCTGTGAATCAAATGGTGTTAAATTGACTTTAGATTCTTAATCCTTGTGAAAAACCGAAGAGAACCATATATTACACGACCTATGGAGTATTGAATCTGAAAATGGGTCATTTTAGACCCTGTTTTGCTGAAACAGGGAAGTCTGGGGGAAGAAGACGAAGCCTCAGCTTCATCTCGCGCCACGATCGCGCGCGCGAGAATCGCGCGAGCGGCCCGCGCGAGCGACCCTTCGCGCGAGCGGCCCGCGCACGCGAGGTAGCCTTCCCCAGGCAGACGTAAGAATTCATATATATATAATTGAAAATTGGTTGGTCGCGCGAGCGAGGGTCGCGCGAGGACCCCTTCGCGCGAGCGATCCGCGCGCGCGACCCTGCTTTCCTCAGGCAGACAGAAAAGGTTATTAATAAAGGAAAAATGGGCTTATCGCGCGAGCGACCCTTCGCGCGAGCGGCCCGCGCGCGCGAAGTAGTGCAGTTTCTGTTTTTGTCTGTCTTTCTGTTAAGGGACTGTTTGGATGAAATTTATAAACTGTTAAGGCTCTGTTTGGGAATTTAGTTGATCAGAACTCTAATTGGTTATGTTTAAGTGATTTAAACATTATAGTATAACTCATTAATCCCCGTACGCGTGTTGTTTCTTGATTCTGCATTTTTGTTTAAGTGCATACCATTCATGTGAGTCAGTGGTACATGCATTGGGGTGTCAGTCTGTGTGGAAAAGAGTAATGGTAGTGTGGAAAGGGTATGAGATTGTGTTTGTGGTTGTGGTTGTGGTTATGGTTGAGTATGAGTTTGTGGTCGTGGTCGTGGTTGTGGTTGTGGTAGAGTTTGTGGAAGAGGGTATCTTTGAAATGCGACGGTGGCAAATAAGGACACTCCCTGACGCGGAAGCCGAACTCGGACATTCCCTGGCACCCATGGTAGTGCTAAAGTGTGGCCTACGGACACTCCCTGATAACTCAAGTCTGGATACTGTGTGAGGGGTTGCCCCGGTATTTGCATGGCTGTTAGGGTATTCAAAGTGTGAGGCATTGGACACTCCCTGGTACCCCGGACCAAAGTGTGAGGCAAACTGGACACTCCCTGGCGCCCCGTTGCTAAAGTGTGGCTATCGGAGTGTTTTAAAGATACCAGGAGTAGGATAGTGGGTTGTTGTGAATGTCGAGAGAAAAGAGTCGGCGAGATGAGTGTGGTACATGGTCTCATTTCACGAGTATCTGTATTTATGAATGAAAGACTTTTGTTATATTCCTTGTTGTTTTATAAAATAAATTCTTTCAGTATTTAATAATGGAAAAAGGTAAATGGGTATGATTTACATTCAAAGTCATGTTTTTAATACTCACCAGCTTCTTGAAGCTGACGACGTTGATGCGTCCTGGACATTCGTGTTCAGGCTTTTCAGGTTTTAACCAGGAGGAAACATATGACTACGCTAATTGAGGTGGCCGCTGTTGGAATAAAGAAACTGTTTATTTTATGCATTAAGTTTAGTTGTTTGAGTTTTAAACTGTTTTGTTTTTGTTTAAGGATGACTGTAACAGACTCTAAGTTATTATTTTATTTTCAAGGCGGTTTGTGCCTTGGTTGACCCCGGTTTATAAGATGTAATAAGATAGAAAATTTTTGTAAGCCTTGATTGCTTTACTCTGATTATTATGTTTTATTGTTTGACGTTTGGGACGGAATCGATCCTTCAAACTGTCGCGACCTACGGGTCCATAAAGGAAATTAAACGCTTTCCTTATTTATGCTACGTCGGGGCGTGACAGTGCGGGGGTGGTGGTGCTCTGATGATGGTGGTGGTGGTGCAAAATTATCTATTTTCAAAAACAGATAATATTGTCAAAACAAATAAAATTATCTGTTTTGTGGTGCTGCTGGTAGTGGATGTGGTGGTGCTGTAAACTGTTCTGTTATAGGTGGTGTGGTGGTGGTGGTGATGATGATGGTGATGTCAGTGGTGGTGGTGGTGGTGGTGGTGGTGGTGGTGACGACGATGATGATGGTGATAACAATTAATATTATCTATTGGGCAACAGAACTCTGTTATAAAACAGATAATATTATCTACTTTGAACCAGATAACCAAGGAAATGAACTGCTCATCTACGAAGATGACGAGAAAGAAGAAAATGATGATGAAAATGATGAAGAAGATTAAGAAGATGATGAAAATAGAATGTAAAAAAGCATAATTGCTGTTGAAAAACACATACCAGTATTTTATCTGTTGGGCAACGGAACTCTGTTGTGAAACAGATAATATTATCTGTTTTGAACTGTATAATATTATCTATTGTGAACTAGATAGCTTTATCTGATGTACATTATATATAAATATATGTGTTCTAATTAGCAATTGAAACGCTTGTACACAACAAATAACATTATTTGCTATTCATATAATATTTTCTGGTGTGCATTACAAACTCTCTTATCCAACAGATAATATTATCTGTTAGCAGATTTTGACATATAAAATCCGTGAACCAACAAAGCTTAAATTAAGGCTCAAAATGAGATGTCTTTATAAAATTGCGAGTGAACTGTGTGGATCTTGAAAAAATAAATGAAAGAAATCCCAAAAGACCAAAAGATGGGAAAGTTATGGCCATTTTAAGTTGATTTTTTTCCAAACAGATAATATTATCTGTTGAGCATGATAGATAATATTGTATATCTGTGAAATTATCAACTTTGATAATATAATCTAATGAGCATTAATATAATCTAATGAGCATAACAGATAATAACATCACAATCGTCGATGTTGGCGGCAACGTCATCATTAAAATAGAACAAAAAAAATAAAAATGGGTTTTTGCTTGCAGACATAAAACGCGCTTGGGCTTAAGATTGAATAAGAATTTGGATGGATTTTGCACATTATGGACTAATTCTAAGGGATTTATCACCAAATTTCCCTTTTTTTTTTTTTTAATTTAGAGACTTTGCAAGTTTATCTTTTGTCATATAAAACTTTTTAACTTTTGTTTTGATTGAGATTGAAATTTCACACTAAAAAAAAAAAAAACAAACAAACAAACAAAATTTCACCACAATATAGTAAATTTTGTCAAATGATGGAAATTTTGAGTAAGTCCTAGCTCGGGAGAGGCTATCAAAGTTCAAAGTAGTACTTGTAATTAGAAGATGAAGACTACTGTGATATGCATATTTAGCATGTGCCAGGTTATAAAATTTGGACAAATTTGACAGGTGAATCTCAAATATTCATCCCAAACTAGATTTTCAATACATATAGTAGCGAGGCATATTTAATTTTAGTGGGGATGACCTAAATTTTATCAAAAGTTGTCGTTGTTGGTCCTACTGCCACATGTAGTGGGAACCAAATTGGAAAAATGTTTGAAAACAATAGTATTACTATTTGTAATATATGCCTTAAAGTTTGGGATATTTATGAAACTAACCCATGTATTGTTTATTTATTCACTCATTATTTATACCTAAAATTATTAACATACTTGAATGGTGGTTGTAAAATGCGTGATCTGAGGAGGTTTGATGCATCTGTGGACACCGGGCTTCCACCGCTTTGTTATGTTTTGAAACTTGTTTTGGATCAAAGAAAGAAAATGGTATGTTGAAAACAGATACAGAGTCGCCACTTGGTCTTTAAGGAACCAAGAAACCTAATTTTGACTCACCCAAATGGATAAAGGGCACCGGCCCTTCATAACCAAAGAATTTGGTTCGGGGTTTTGGTACGAGAGAGAAAGGAGCCTTTGTCGCGACTAAAACACCCTCAACTCGCCCCGTCTTTCGACGGGCCTCAATTAGCATCCAAATAATCATCTTATACTATGTATAGTTCGGCAATTAATACTATGATAGTATATTACATCACATAAGAATCTTAAAATTGGAAGATCAAAAGATAAGATATCATTCATAAGATCTAAGTCAAATATCATGCAATGTAAATTGAAAGATCACACAAATAAACCTAGGAAAAATCGTCTAATCATGTATCAAGTAATTAAGTTTCCTTAATATAAAGGGGACATGAATTGTTCTTGAAACAAATAAACAAAGAAATCAAAATATGCTTAGCAAGCTAGCATGATGCATGTTATTCTTTGAGAAAAGAAGATCTCTCAATCCCCGGGACGGATGAGAAAGGATGATTAGATCAAGGGAAAGCATGGACGTGTGATCAAATTTATTCCTTATGATCTTCTTAGATTAGGAGCCATGAAGGCCCTAAATCTTGCATGGATGCAATGTATGTATCTAGAATGTGCCAAGGTTGTAGTGTGCTTTGTGTTCATGGATTCCTAGAATGACTTAGAAGTCTAAAATATGCATGAATGCATAAAAGAAATCATCATGGGATATGTACAAATGTAATATGAACTACTTCCTAAGACATGAGCTAATTTGGAGTGCATATAAGCATTAAATCAAAGAATGAAAGTTAAAATGTGCTTGCTGTGAATAGTTGACAGAACAGTAACATGATCTTGTGAAAATGGAAAAGAGGGGTTAGGAATATTTTCAATGCATGATTTTTTATGGAGATCTTCCTTATTGTGACTAGAACACAACCCAAAAAGCCAATCTTCAATAACTATCACATATTGAGAGAAATCATATAAACAATGGAGGTCACTCAGAAACAGAGTCCGTACTGTCGACTGAAATGTTGAAAAATCTTAGAAAATGAAAACGAATGATCTAGAGGCCCATTTTATACATAAAGTTTCCTAAGACATTGAAGTTCAAGGGAAAAATAAGTTAGGACCACTCGTTTTGGAAACGTTTTCTGTAAAACAAGTTGAAAGTAGACCAAGCTGCTGTGACAACAAAAACAGAATATCTGGAGAGAATGTTTGGGTCCAAATGGATCATTTTGAAGTGCTTCCAAGTCAAGCCAAAAATCATGGATGTTCTATAATGAGTTAGAAAGACTTTCCAAGTGGTCTTCCATTCATACATTGAGTATTGAACTCAAAATAATTCTTTGAAGTTAAATGACTCACTGTTTTGAGGGTTTTGAGAAAAACAAGGTTTATTTATTGAAATCAAAATGAGGGGTTCAAGAGGGGGGTTTTGAAATGGGGGTTTTGAAAGTATACTTCCAGAACTTGGATGAATATTCTAACCACTTGGAATATCAATTCCTAACTCATTTCAAGAACTTCCCAAGTATTTGCAAAACATGGTTTTATTTGGAGACCAAACTCAAGAATCTATGGGAGTATGATACATGAGAGGATAGATGATACATGATATGATATAGCATGCTAAAAGTGGTAAAGAACATATTCATGGGATATGAGTTCATCTAAATACAAGAGAGTGTTGCATCAAAGTGTGAAAGTCAAAAAGTGACATGCTGTGAATAGTGGGCAGACTGTATGCATTAGTTTATATCATCATAGTGGGAGGTCAAACATGCCTAGAAAAATGTGGGAAAACTCAGGGATCATGCTTATTGTGTCTAGAAAATAACCCAAAAAGCCAAACCTCAATAGCTATCACATATTAAAAGAAATAAATAAGAATGTACACATGACTCAGAAACAAAAGCTGCACTGTTGACTGATTTTGTATGATTTTTCATAAATCAAAGAAAGGGTTTATGATGTCCCATTATATACCAAAAGTTTCCTAAGACACCCAAGTTTCATAAAAAAAAATAGAAAAGATATATGTATAGTGACGAAAACATCCAGAATAAGTGCAAGAAGTTGGGTGAACATTCCGTGAGAATAGAGGAAGATTATGAATATGAACTTCTCACATCCAAAAATAATACTTTCACATCTCGATAATTGATGGAAAAAATTGGGGACAAACTATGATGTCTTAGGAAGATTTTCCAAGTGGTTTCATCATCATAACTCAAGTATTTAATTCAAAACAAATCTTTGAATCTGAACAGCTCACTGTTTTGGATCATTCTTGAAGAAAATGGATTTGGGTTTTGAAATAGAGTTTGAGTTCTTGATTGGGGGTTTTGAAATAGATGTTCAAAGCATGAACTTAAACTCTTGAGATGACCATGTGACCACTTAGAACCTCATCCAACCTTGAATCATCAAAGAACTCCCAATATTATTTGCACAAACATAGTTTTGTTTGAGAATATGACTTCAAGAATACATATGAATGTATTGAAGGTAGAATCATCATCCATCAAACATGTCTTTAAGGTCAAGAGCTACTATCCATAAGGATTCACTCTCCTCAAACAACATGCCATCTAGATGATGATGAACAACTAAATAATCAAAGAAAAGTCAAAAAGAAATGAGGTTAAGAGAGATATGAACATCAAAGTAAACAAGCATTCAAATAGCAATCAATAGTTGATAATCATTGAGATATTGGACTTGTAGCTTGGTGTTTCACTCATATATGGTGACATTTGGACATGGAAGTAGCTTCCTATCTCATGAATACTCAAGAATGGTGGTGAAAGAAATATTTGGATGATTGAAGTTTTTGATAGAAAACTCAAAGAAAACTCACTTTGATTGAAAAAAATGGAAGAAGAAGACTTCTTCTCTTTATCTCTCTATATTTCTCTAGAGTTTCTTCCTAAGCTCTCTCTAAGCTTCCATGTCTCTCCTCTAAATGGAAGTAAATAGCTTCTTTTATAGGCAAAGGAGGGGTGGTAAAAGGAGTTTTAAAAAGTTTAAAATGGTCTCCCATTGGTCCAAAATAAGTTGGGAACCAAAACTACGTCGTTTTGATTTCTAATATCTCAAATTGGAGCCCCAAAATAAATTACAAAAGTGGACTGTTCTGGGAGAGAGTGCCGCGGTGGCACTGGGCCTGTGCCGCGGCGGCAGTGGGCTAGTGCCGTGGCGGTACTGCTCCTCCTTCGTCCAGATAATGCTGTTTAGGCCCCCTGAGGTTCCGGTATTCGCGAAAAGGCCCTATTTCGTCCAAAATTCACAGAAAATGCGTTTGAACTCCAAATTGAGGTTGTGATATACCGTTGGAAAGGTAATGGAGTCTACTTTACATAAAAAAAATAGTTTGGGGATAGATTAATTCGAAAAGTTTTGTGGTATTTGCGATAAAATCCGATTTGATCGCCTTTTTCGCCTTCGGAAATTCATAATAGACTCGTTTTAAATCCGAAAATTATGTGCGCTATACCGTTGGAAAGCTATTGACCTCTAGTATCCATGAAAAATATTTGAAAATTGTTAGGGTGCCCCAATTTTAAAGTCAAATTCTGGTCAAACTGGTCAAACCTGGGATTCCCGGGAAGTTCTGGAAACTTCTGGGAGTTCCCAAGAGCTGACGTTTTCGCTCGATTTTCTTTTAAAACTCATTTTAATACTTTCTCATGATCTAGAATGATTCCGGTGAATTCGGACGATTTCGGTCAAACTTGATCAAACTTTGGTCAAACCTGGTCAAACCTTGGTCAAACCGGTCAACGGGGACTTTCCGGGACTTCCGGGGGTCTTTGGGAGCTGACGATTTCATCCGATTTTACTTAAAAACTCATTTTATCATTTTTCTTATGACGTAGCATGTTTCCAAAACTTTTGGTCCAAATCTGGGAGCTTTTGGGCTTTCAGGGGCATTTTGGTCATTCTGCGCATTTTGAGAAATAGAACTAACTTCCAGGAGTCCTTTTTGAGTCTTTTCAATCATTGTGAACCACCAAGCTATGGGTCTCCTAAATCTGATAGCCGACAAAATGGGGTGTCTACAGCATCTACCAACCGGTAACACCAAGCTACATGACAACACATAAAGGGTTGCCTTTTTCCATTTTTGTAGATATTGGTATTGGCTGCTTGTCGGTGCATGCATTCATTAGTGTTGCTGTAATAAACAACATGTCACAGTATGCGAGCTCAATAACACCAATCCACTTGATTTTGTAATAAAAGGGTGGTTGCCTTTTCCATTTTTGTAAATACTAATGGCTGCTTGACTGTGCACATATTCATTAGTCTTGCCGTAATAAACAACACATCACAGTATGTGAGTGTAATAATATGCAGTGACAATCTTTTGAATATATAACTTCCTTTGTTAGTTTGTGAGAGACATAATTATTACCAAATTTTGTAAAGTAAATTTATCTTGTTTAAAACTTTTAAGATATCTTCCATTTTTGTATTTTTCTTTGAGAATGGTGGAGTGGAATCTAGACACTACAAGAATGATATTTTAGGCATGGTTTAGAAAATTGAACTGGACCGGCCTGGCCGGTTCGACCGGTTGAACCGTCGTCTGGTCGAAATTCTGGTTCAGGTTGCGCCGGCAACCGTTATTTGCTATGAAACTGTCCAAAACTGGTGGGTTGACCGGTTGAACCGGGAAATCGGAACCGGGTTTTAAACATACCCGTTTGTGAATTTTTTTTTTTTTTTTTAAAAAGAGGGGGGAAATAAGATAAAAAAGAGGGGGGGGGGGGGGGGAAACATACCCGGTTTAAGGCTTTTTATCTTTTAGACTTTTAATAGGTTTGTTTTAGGGCATCTCTTTCTCTCATATTCCTTTCCACTCTCTAGAGACTCCAAGAGGCAAGACTACATGACAGATCGATCGCCCCCCTGCCCTTCCCGTCACCTCGCCAAAGCGCCGCCTAGATCTGCCGCCTGGACGCTGCTGCTGTCAC
This sequence comes from Hydrangea macrophylla, assembly GCA_033977485.1. Taxonomy (NCBI): domain Eukaryota; kingdom Viridiplantae; phylum Streptophyta; class Magnoliopsida; order Cornales; family Hydrangeaceae; genus Hydrangea; species Hydrangea macrophylla. Next base: position 113,612,725 of record CM066999.1, read on the forward strand.
TGTCACTCTTGTACACTGCTGTTCATTTGCAGTGAGCTTTCCATTTGCAAGGTAAGTTTGTTTTTCTTTTTTTTTTTCTCTCTTTCTACAAATTGTTGATTTTGACTGCAAAGAGATGTCACGACCCACCACACTACGCGTGGAAATAGGACACATGACACGCCACCAAGGCTCATCCAATTCATTAAACGGTTATACGCAGCAAAAAATAGAACTTAAAACAACCTTGAGCATTTAAAACTTTTGGAAACAATACTCTCCGAGTTGTAAAATCCGTATAAAATTGGAAACATAATTATAATTTGAAACGAGTGTATTTATGTTGAAAGGGGTCCCAAAGGTACCTTAAGAACCAATCAAAACATTTAAATTATTTCCGGAAGGGGTAGAAAAAGAAACCATGCAGCGGGTATTTCGACCGGTCAAACGACCCCCTTCGACCAGTTGAATGACCCTTTAGCAGAATTCCTTCTATCAGCATAATTTTACTAAGGCATCACCCAACCTTCACCCATAGCAACCCTTCAAACATATTCCAATTCTTAGCAAACTTTACCAAAGTTATAAGGACAAGTATTCGCCTAAGTTTGGAAAACGTTAACTAATTAAGTTAAGGGTCCGTTTAGATCAAAATCTCATACGTGCTGCAACAATTCATAAAACATGAAATTTAACTTGTTAAGCAACAAGACACGAACTCAAGAGTTCCGAATCGCTTTCAACCAACTTTAAAAGGTTTTCCAAAGAATATTACATCAGTCCAAAAATAATACAGAGTTTCTATGATTCGGTTATAAGAATCAGTACCCCAATTTATTCGAATGATCCCCCAACGGCCTCATCCCTCGCACTCCATTTTTCATTTCTTCATACCTGCAATGGAGTAAATCTCCATTGCTCAGCTATATGCTGGGTACATAATTTCTAACATATGCATATATGACAATTCATGCTTTAATCTCGTAAATCATATCAAATAGTCTCTAGGGAGAAAAATACGCATTCATCCCGTAGCGGCAAGTCCAAGCCTTAAACCATGATATCAATGGCTAGTCCAAGCCTACAACCATTACATCTCCAAGTGTCCTGGCAAGTCCACGCCTTAAACCATGCATAGTAGCCATTGCTACTAAAATTTTCAAACATCGAGAAGCTTACTCCGGCATGAATTTGTGTAAGTCCCTCCTTTGACCCACATAGACAACTCAACGTGCTCACGTAAATTTGGGCATGCTTTTCACATTTAAGCGCGTGCATAATTAACGGGCCTAATATTAACACACGAATTTTGCCCGGATCTCAATTTCGTCGTCGAAAATTAAAACATGTATTTCCTTATATCGCATAGACTAGAAATTCATATCTCGAGCTATCGTCGTATAACTTGGAGGGAACGATTAGAAGTCCGATCAAACATCAAATCTTCGATCCTATGCAAAACTTACAAGTTTACAAGCGCTTTTCCCAAATTTCTAGATTTCAAAATTTATACAAACTTAGCCAAACGTGGCCTAATGACTATCAAAATGTAGCCCTTATCTCGGGGAATCAAAATATGAAATTTGATTGAAAACAAATGGCCAGAAGTCCGTCGATTTGCGTCAAGAAGCTCTAAGCCACCGATCACCTCTTGATTTGGGTTTTGAGAAACTTTTGAAATGAAAAATATCTAGAGCTTGCTATATATAGACAAAATTCTCGAAAATTACCACTAGTTTTTCACACTTCTAATTATTCTCCGAAACGTTGCACACGACCATTTTATCTCTTCACGAGTAAAAACTATAAATTATAGAAGTTTTCGTCTAAGTTCTGCTTGTCGCCGTAATTACGTTCCAAATACTATTTTCCGTGGAATCTCTAGATAACCTACCTTTTAATCAACGTATCACTTACGTTCTCACCACAATGTTCAAAAGATCTAAAACTAGATCAAAACTATCAAAAATTATACTACAAAGGTATAATTACTATTAATGAAAATACCAGATAAGTCAAATAACATTTAAAACACATAAATGTCATTTAACTATGCCAATGCAACATGATTTTCCATGTTCCCGTGTCCTCACTTAACACCTTCCGTTGACCCATGGTCAACCTCATCCACAATTATTAAACCACGTTAATAATTCCATTTAAAACATTTATGCCTTTAAAATAAAAAGATTTTTTCGGGACGGGTGTGACAACTCTCTCCTCCAAAAAGGAAGTTTGTCCCCAAACTTATACCATCTCATCAAGCTACAACATTTCTCACAAGTACTTTCAACGTTGGTCTAATTACAAACTACACATCTCCTCTAAGATATTACAATCTCACAAGAAAAATAAATCCTCAGACTTCGAAGGAAAATAAATCCTCAGAGCCATCGTCTCAAACGATTGAAGATTCAAACTGCATTCTAGTAATACATCGAAGCACCTCGATAAGTGAGGATATCAATACCTGAGTAGATCATAATCAATAGTCGAACCTGACATTAAGTCACAGCACGGTGTCACACCGTCAACCCACATGTACTTTCATTGTACTTGTCACATCTTTTCTGAAACTCAAAAGTTCACCACAATACCCAAAACAGAAGAAATAACTCATCTTACTTTCACCCATCTTTCTCTTCGAATAAAGTCGTTTTCAATACGTCTCCACTAGTTAACAACCTTACACGATTCTTCATCTCGAAGTAAACCAAAACTGAGTACTATCATACTTACATACTTTACCGATAAGTCAATGCCTCAACTATTTCATATACCATGGATTCAATCCCTTATCCTGTTAATCGCGGAATACCCGTAGAATGATAACACATTTTCAAACGACTCTCATTCCTTATCAAATTCCAGTTCGGTTTAATCCAACCTCATATTTTACTTCCAATCATACATGGCTCGTAAGATATTATCCAGATTTCTAACTGGCAATTTCATATCATTCTACTTCTTCGAGCTTACTTGATGCCCTGAATGGTTAAACACATCTATCCCTTTATCTCTCATACTCTGTACTCGAACAACCGTCGACTTACGTAGAAGCTTTCACTTTACACCTTCAATTTAAAACTGTTAACAAAGTCAAATACATATTTTCCCTTTTGTTTTTAAAACAAATCATTTTAAAATTTCGCATAATACTTTTCCAACATAATAACCCCAATATCCATCGTAACCAATAACGTGGTTAACCCGAATTGACTTAGTCATTCATACATGTACCACAGAATTCATTAAAACGTACTCACATGCTCAGCACGTACCTCGTTCATGTCTTAAACCTTTGACCATTCACAATCCATTCTACTCACATAGTGTACACACTTGAGTCAATTACTTTTTTGTCGGAGATCTTAATTATAATGTAGTCCATTCTCGTCTCATATATACTCTACTTGTCTACTATCCTTTTAGACTATCAGTCCAGGTAGATTCACTATCATTTACATGGTTATACGACTTTATAAGTCTCTGGTGTTTCACTTTCACCTGTACACAAGCCCATACCAATCACATTCCTGTATCTCAACTCTTACTGAGTTTCTGACAACCCTTCACATTAAGTGTATATTCCTCGTATAACATCTCAAGGTACCATCTTTAATATTTCATAACTCTGGTCAACCTAACTTAACTCCAATTCAGATCCTCTAAACCTTTATCTTTTCTATTCTGATCTCAACTTCATTATTCTCGAAGAACCTGTTGTTCGAGTATTCATACTATTCCCTTAACAATCTGAAGACAACTCAGTAATTTGTTCTCCCCAACTAAGTACCGTAGTCTCACTGTGTTCGATAAATTCCCTATCGACTTCCAATTCACATACCTTTTGTGACAATGCTCAAAGTCACCCATTCTCAGTCCGGGTACTAATGTCAACCCATTCATAACTATTGCCTTCAAGTGCTTCACACTTTACGGATCTCATCACATTCTTGATAATTCACACTTCAAATCATTTATAACCTCGGGTTATTCCAATACTTAAACCAAGATCAAGTTCCCTTTAGAACAATACTCAAGTCAACTCGTTTAGTGGCACTATCTCCAACTTACTAAGTCCAAGTGTACAACATTGCACTAACCTCTTACTTTAAAATTTTCAAGTTCATAATCTGCTCACGGAGAACTCATTCGTTTGACAAACCCCATTATATCCCAAGCACTAAGCATACCATATCCTTCCACGATACTCGTCTTCCAAAGTCTACTAGATACCTTATCATAAGTATTTAATACAAATTTTCTTACTTAAACAAAAGTTTTTTTTAACATTTTAAAAACTTTAAAATTTCTTGGGGTGAAATATGACATTCTCAAAACCCTCCAACTTCATTGGAATTCAAGACAACTGAACAACATTCCATTGATTCATCCACTGTCCTCTAACCACTTTATATTCCTACTATCATATCCGATAACATACTCAATGTACTACCTAGTCTTTGACCCTTACAGTTCGTGTTCACTTACCCAATAAAGCCTCATATCACCCTTCTAACTGGGCTTACCCAAAGTCTCTTTACTCCTCCATCCATTTTCACCACCACTCTTGTTCAATATCGTAATACATATTGTACTCCAACTTTTCGTTGACCACAACTCGCTTCAAAACACTTAACGATGTTTTAAAAGCATCACTAGATCTTTCATTTTATTTAAAATACAATAATTAGCAAAGAAAAGCATGGATTAGACATCTTAAAAGGACTTTTCTGTGACAAAATAGCCCAAGGGCAAAATAGTCATTTAAAAAATATGGTTAGATTTTACATCAAAAGATAGCTCTTTGAGTCCTGGTTCCAACACACAAAAAAATGGCACGCGAATATGAATTTCCTACATAGAGGTATGCTCATTTCTGTAAAAGTCGACGAGAAAATTGTTTTCAAAATCACTATTTGGGTTAAAGGGTGTTCGACTGGTCGAGGTGTTCGATCGGTGGAACACCCCCTTTCGACCTGTCCAAGTACCCCTTGGACCAAATTTTCTCTCACTTAGCATCCTTAAAAGTCTCTAAACTCACAAGGCATTTGGGGCAACTTCCCAACCACTTTGGAACCACCAAAAAGTGCTCGAAAACATAAAAATACTCATCGAACCACGCAAAGTTCATGGTTATCTGCACTACAACTCACTGTAATAAAGGCTTTTATATAGGATTCCCTACCAAGATCCCCTCATCTTTATGATATCAATATTAATTTGATTCCTCCGAATCTCCTATCTTGTTCAATCACTCACACTTATCTTTCACCTCAAATCCTGTATTCTTACGTTCTTTATTTTTCTTCCTTTGGCACCCCACTTCAAAACACCAAGGAGTTTCCTATTCTTATTCATTTCCATTCACTTATTCTCCATCAAGGAATTTTGAGGTTTCTCCTCTGACCTATATCGCCGTTATCGTTACAGTCATACTCACATAATCATCCAGTCTAATCAACCACTCCCGAAGTCTGTTATCAATTAAACCTTTACCAACTGTAGTTTCAAACCATCAAAGCATACTCTATCATTCCCTTCCTTAACCACTCATCGTAGGTTAATCCTTAAATCTAACCTTTCCACTTATACCCTCCACCAGTAGCATCCGCTATTAATCCTCCTACCATATCTAAATCCACTATGGTACCATGACCACTCGAAGCCAGGTTCAGTTGAGAGATTCCTCAACAACCATGATATTCATAATCTGTTGAGATATTCTTCAACCCCCAATATACACCGTAAGATAGGTTGAGAGATTCCTCAACCATCCAATACATACCGTAAGATAGGTTGAAAGATTCCTCAACCATCCAATCATCCCATATACAGTACAATAAGTTGAAAGATTCTTCAACTACCCAATACACACCATATAAGAGAAACCATAAGATATCTCGTGTGATCACACTATAGGTTAACACTGTATATACCGTAAGAGAAAACCATAAAATAACACTATGGGATGGCACCGTAAGATAAGGTGAGAGATTCCTCACCTGCCCCATACATGAGCAATACATTCTGTTGGACCATTTTTCTGTCATAAACCCCAACTATCCATCTATATTCTCCCACGTCATGACATTTAGCCCATGTCTGAGACAGAACTCTGATTAATTAATCTTGATCCCAAAACTCGACTACGAACAATCACTTTCATTCTCTATGTGGACTATAGGGAAATATCTCCTGTCGCTCACTACTCAAACTCCGTTCTCGGTTAAATCACCCCAAACCACACTCGTCACTATCGTAGAAAACATCCACCGATTCGATCAAAAATTATTTCATTTTTATTTAGAAATTCAACGGTTCACCACTACCAGGATATCATCTCTCCCTTGTATCACCACACAAGGTCTATGATGACCCACAGAAAAACTTCATCTCACCACACGGTTCTATGCCTGAATGATTCTACCGATTCGTTAACACAATACATATGACAATGCATATCATGTTATGCTATACAATATGCGTGCAAAACATCATGCTATGCAATTCACATGATTCATTACGTCTCGAGATGCACTTACATGCCATTTCAATTATATATATGCACCTCTGAACGTGATCTCATACCGTATTATCTCAAGACGTCGTCTCTTGTCCCCCAAGGTTCTATACTTATTCATAAATTGTATTACATAAACTTCTTTTTAAAACCTGTTGCTCTGATACTAATAAATGTCATGATCCATCCCACTACGCATGGAAATAGGACACATGGCATGCAACCAAGGCTCATCCAATCATTAAACGGTTATATGTAGTGAAAAAAAGAACTTACAATAACCTTGAGTATTTAAAACTTTTGGAAACAATACTCTTCGAGTTGTAAAATCCGTATAAAATTGGAAACGTAATTATAATTTGAAACGAGTGTATTTATGTTGAAAGGGGTCCCAAAGGTACCCTAAGAACCAATCAAAACATTTAAATTATTTTCGGAAGGGGTAGAAAAAGAAACCATCTAGGGGGTATTTCGACCGGTCGAACAAACCCCTTTGACCAGTCGAATGACCCTTTAGCAGAATTCCTTCTAGCAGCAAAATTTTACTAAGGCGTCACCCAACCTTCACCCATAGCAACCCTTCAAACATATTCCAATTCTTAGCAAACTTTACCAAAGTTATAAGGACAAGTATAACAACTCGCCTAAGTTTGGAAAATGTTAACTAATTAAGTTAAGGGTCCGTTTGGATCAGAATCTCATAAGTGCTACAACAATTCATAAAACATTAAATTTAACTTATTAAGCAACAAGACACGAACTCAAGAGTTCTGAGTCGCTTCCAACCAACTTAAAAAGATTTTCATAAGAATATTACATCAGCCCAAAAATAACACAGAGCTTCTATGATTCGATTACAAGAATCTATACCCCAATTTCTCCGAATGATCACCCAACGGCCTCATCCCTCGCATTCTATTTTTCCTTTCTTCATACCTACAATGGAGTAAATCTCCATTGCTCAGCTATACATTGAGTGCACAGTTTCTAACATATGCATATATGACAATTCATGCTTTAATCTCGTAAATCATATCAAATAGTCTCTAGGGAGAAAAATACGCATTCATCCGGTAGCGGCAAGTCCAAGCCTTAAACCGCGATGTCAATGGCTAGTCCAAGCCTACAACCATTACATCCTCAAGTGCCCTAGCAAGTCCACGCCTTAAACCATGCACAGTAGTCGTCGCTACTAAAATTCTCAAACATAGATAAGCTTACTCCGGCATGAATTTGTATAAGTCTCCCCTTTGAACCACATAAACAACTCAACGTGCTCGCGTAAATTTAGGCATGCTTTTCATATTTAAGTGTGTGCATAATTAACGGGCCTAATATTAACACATGAATTTTGCCCGGATCTCAATTTCTTCGTCGAAAATTAAAACATGTATTTTCTTATATCTCATAGGCTAGAAATTCATATCTCGAGCTATCATCGTATAACTTGGAAGGAATGATTAGAAGCCCGATTAAACGTCAAATCTCCGATCCTACGCAAAACCTATAAGTTTACACGCATTTTTCCCAAATTTCTAGATTTAGAAATTTATAAAAACTTAGCCAAACGTGGCCTAATGACTATCAAAGTGTAGCCCTTACCTCGAGGAATCCAAATATGAAATTTGGTTGAAAACAAAAGGCTAGAAGTCCCTCGATTTGCGTTAAGAAGCTCTAAGCCACCAATTACCTCTTGATTTAGGTTTTGAGAATTTTTTAAATGACAAAAATCTAGAGATTGTTATATATAGTCAAACTTCTTAAAAATTACTTTGGTACCCCACGAGTTTTTCACACTTCTAATTATTCTCTGAAACATTACACACGACCATTTTATCTCTTCACAAGTAAAAACTATAAATTATAGAATTTTTCATCTAAGTTCTGTTTGTCGCCGTAATTACATTCCGAAAACTATTTTCCATGGAATCTCTAGATAACTTACCTTTTAAGTAACGTATCACTTACGTTCTCACCACAGTGTTCAAACGATCTAATACTAGATCAAAACTATAAGAAATTATACTATAAAGGTATAATTACTATTCATGAAAATACCAGATAAGTCAAATAACATTTAAATCATATAAATGTCATTTAGCTATGCCAATGCAACATGATTTTCCATCTTCCCGTGTCCTCGCTTGACACCTTCCGTTGACCCACGGTCAGCCTCATCCACAATTATTAAACCATGTTAATAATTCCATTTAAAACATTTATGCCTTTAAAATAAAAAGAATTTCCAGGACGGGTGTGACAAGTGGGTTATGATTGTGGTTGTTTTGGTAACGCTAAAAGTTTAATTGTGTTAGTTAGTTGTTTTCTTAAATGTCTGTCATTGATTTTTTTTTTTTTTTTGAGAATTGTCTTTTGCTAGTTACTTGTTTAATTCTAAGTTGGGTATTAATCTACCTAAAATTGGGTTAGTCGTAAATTTGTAATTACTCATTAGTCATTTCATTGACCATCATTAATGCTATTAGGCAGTATTTAATATATTAGTTGTGTTGAATTTGTTGATATTGAACTATTGACAATAGGTTTAATTTGTATTCAATGATGTTTTTATTTTGTATGATTACTAATATTTATGAATTAACATATTACGCAATTATGATGTCATGGTTTAATTTCGGTTTACCCGACGGTTGAACCGGTGACCCGTGACCCGGTCATTTTTCTGGTTCGATGAACGGTCCAGTTTTCAAAACATTGATTTTAGGCTCGTATGGTTTCTCAATAGGTTTACTAGACTTACTTAGATATGATTCATTCTCATTGTTGTCGGTTGCCTTCACCTTTCCTTTTTCTTTTTCTTAGTTTTGAATTCCTCTCGGTACTCCCCTCACCTCGACTAGACTATCCCTAACTTCTTCATCTCGGGCGGTTATTCTGGTGGACACTTCCTGGACTTGTTCACTATTACTTCCAACCTCATATTGACCTTTAGGGTTATTGATAGTCTGACTAGGGAGTTTACCCTCATCTCTACGATTTGGTGAATTAGTTGGTTGCCCCATTTGAGACTCAAGCTTTGTTATGGAGTGTGTATGAGAATGTACTAGTTGTGATTGGGACTGTGCTTTAGACTCTAATTTTTGAAGAGATGCTAACACCCTTTCCTCAAATGACTCTCTAGGAGGGTTTGGATTATGAGGCAGAGAGGATGTTGCTGACACTGGTTTTGATTCTAAGGTCTAGGTTGACAGTTTGGCCTTGGCTGTGGAACTGATGAATTTTCAATGTTCTGATGTTTATATGAAAGATATAGGCTCTTCCATGACTGATTATAACTATAAGAGTGTTTATTATTATTGTTATAACCTTGTTTAGGAAATTGTTGCACATCATTTGCTTATTCTTGCACAAAATCAGGGAATTAGGAGGCCGAACGACAAGAAAACATGCCATGGTATAGGTCAGAACACAATGCACACACCTCCGAGGGAGATGTAGCAAGAGATTAATTGACTTGTCATCATTAATTTATCCAATCTCCTAGACAAATCATCTACTTTATTCGAGATATCAACCGAATGATTAACTTCAAGAACTGTTCCTCTTTAAGTCGAAGTTGCTTCTTTTCTAACCGTGGAAACTTTATGTATGGAGTTTTCACTCAAAGTTAAAAAACTCCCCATGCATCATCGGCCCTTTAATGAAGGAATGTGCTCATGCAAATAGCGTCGACTGTATTTTGCATTTAAGTAGTAAGACCTTCATAAAAGTTTTGTGCTAATTGCCACTTAGGTATTTGGTGATAAGGAAATGAACAGAGTAAATCTTTAAACCTTTCCCAGTTATCAAAAAAAGTTTCACCTTCATTAGCTTCAAAATCTCTAATAGTTTTCCTAATTTGATTTGTTTTCGCAATAAGAAAATATTTATGTAAGAAGTCTTTTTGCATTTCATCCCATGTTATGATAGAATTGACCTCAAGACAATGGAGCCAATGCTTATCTTTTAGGGAGAACAGAAAAAGTTGGCGTTTTAATTGTCCCTCTGTAAAATTTTGTAACCTAAGAGTAGTGCAAATTACTTAAAAATTCATCTAAATGCTGGTATGGATCTTCATTCAGACGACCAAAGAAATTGGTAACAATGCAATGGTAGATGGTTTAATTTTGAATTATTGAGCTGTTACAGCTAGTAACTCTACATGATGGAGAAGTTAGGGATATATACTAAAAGTCATGCTTTATGTAGTCAATTTATTATTCATTTAATAAATCAGTTATTCCATTTTTATGAGAATCTATGTACGCAATGTTTGTATTATATTGTTTATTTAATATTGTGTATGTGTCAGTGTTTTAAAAATCGGACCGGATCGACTGGTTTAACCGGTTGGACCATCGACCGGTCTTCTTTCTGGTCCTGTTCAGCTTGCTAAACTGTTTTCACACCAAAACCATTTAGAACCAAGGTGAACTGTTCAAAGATCGTTCACAACCGTTAAAACCCGCTTTTTAACCAAAACAAATCGTTTTATGCCTACAAAAGTTTTTTTCCCCGTGCATTTTTTTTATACAATGAATTTCTTGATAATTTATACTTATGATTAGAAAGTGTGAAAAAAAAAATTGAGTTTTTGTGTATTTTTGTATTTTATTTTTGTTCATATTTACTTATTAAAACTGATGAATAAATATAAATAATTAAATATTACATAATTATGACATCACGGGTTAATTACAGTTCACCCAACGGTTAAACCTCTAACCGTGACCCAGTCAATTTTCTGGTTCGACGAATGGTTTGGTTTATCAAAACATTGTTATGTGTGTCTCTTATTCTACATAGTAGGTGGTTTGGTGTGTAGAGTTCGGTTTATACATGGAAGATCAGACCATCGGATCTTGTAGAATATAAGATTGGTTTATAATTTTAGATGGGATTGGACACACTATCAGTAGGACTGCAGCACGGTGATGTAGTAGGTTTGTCTTGATTACGGGAAACAGTATAGTTTCAACTCACTATGCTGTTACACTTTGTGTATTAAATGAGACCGACTTGGGGTAATTATCTTTGTACTGACTTATAAGATAATTAACACCTCATTGGTATTTTGAATGTTTATGCTCTAAATCCTAAGTTAATTTATAGACACGTATATTTGATAATTACACTTTGATCCCTAAAAGGGTGAGATCCTTAAATGAGTCAATATCTCATTGGATTAAGTGACAATATTAATTGTGTGGTGGATATTAATATGAATATAGTAATAAGTAGAGATCGATTCCACAGAGACTGCGGTATGAATTTACTAAGGTTCTATAATCCTAATTTTAATTGACTAAGGAAAATAAGTTTGATTGATTGTTTGATTTTATGATTTACTAAAGTGGTTTAAATTGAAATATTTGAAATAATTATCTAAACTAAAAATTAATTATACTAATTGAAGCAATGAGTAAAAGTTTGTGAAAAGCATGGAAGAAAGGATCTGGGATCACAAATCCACTATTGACTATACAAAAGAACTATTTATGCATTCATTCATATTACTGTATTTAAAATCGTGGCTACCAGCCTGATGCCACGATTCCCCCTACAAGAAAATAACCATGACTTAATTACTAACATAGCTCATCTTTGGTTAGCATGAAGTGTCTTGCACTAAACTAGGGTTGTAGTGCACTCCATCTTTCCTAGGCATGAAGTATTCAATAATTACAGTCATAGTTTCATAAGCACCATTGCATGTAAACACTTCATAAAATAACCAAAAATATGAACTGTTGAGCACATTGAGTTCAAAATAAAACAAGAGTAAACCTCGAAGCAATGATTTAAACATTGAAGTATGTATTTATATAAAAATCCTCAAGCATACAATCGTCATTCACGAACACAAGTAAAGCTAAAAAAAAACATAAAAGGAAACTTTTACATAGCTAGAATTTCATTGAAACCCTAGAACATGAGTTTAGTTGGCCATGGAGGGAGTGGAAGGCATGTAATTGATGTAGGAATCCATAGAGAACCTTGGAATTCTTCTTCTTCATCTTCTCTTGCCTTTTTTCTCTCTCTAGGTTATGAAACATGAGCAAATTATATCAAATTAATATATATCTTATATGTATATATATATATAGGTTTCCTTGGTTTAAAAGGTTTCCTAAACCCTAAAAACACCAAAACAATCTTTTCTGGGTATATGTATGGATCATGAGCATCCCATGGTCACTGGGGCGATATGTGTGATGAGGACGGTGATAAGAATGCAGAATATGCAAAATTGGGATTACCGCTCACGCGATTGCCACTCACGCAAACTTCTTGTTTTTAGCTTGATCCTTCCTTTAACCTTCAAAATTGCATCCATATTAATTATATGCTTGAATAACCTAAAATAAAATGAAATAAAACAAGCGTAATATCTTTCAAATAATAAAATCTCAGGACTAATAAAAGCGAGTTAGGCTTAGTGATTGGGAACTATTCATCCCCTATCACATCCCCAAACCTACACTTTGATAGTCCTCGAGCACAGAAATAAAATAAACTACAAGCATAACTCACTTTCACAGGAATCGCGATTACATTTAACATATGCAACAAGCTTTTAAACCTTTAGGTGTCCCTAGTAGGACGAGTATAGTCTCATGAAGGTTTACAGTGAAGCTACCCACAAACTCCTATAATTTAAAAAATAAATAAATATTATATTAATTTGCTTTTAAAACAAACTATACTATAGCAACTCTAAATAGAAAAAGACTTCCTTACATTAGCACATATAAACTAGAATAACATGCAATGCTAACGATATTACTAATCATCACTAATCACCACTTATCCTAGATAAACAATCTCATACAAATGTGTGATTGGAATAAATAGAACATAACTTAAAATTGAACGTGGGGTGGGGTGGGTGGGTGGGTGGGTGGGTGGGGGGGGGGGGGGGTTGCGCTTGGTAAGGTGAAAATGTAGTGAGTTTACGGGGGTTCGGGGGCAGCACCCCCGAGGCGATTTATGGCTCTATTTATACATATTTTTTGGACGGATGAAGGATTAAAAAACTTAATACTGATTGACACCAAATGTACAATAAAATGACACACTGTTACTACAAATTGAGACCAAAATGTTAAATGTTTTATACTTGGGAGGGGGGCTTAAGTGTAAAATAGAAAGTTTTTTAAATTTGGAAGGGGGCGTAAGTGTAAAAATATACTTTTTTAGGGTATCATATTTTTCAAAAATCAAGGGGGGGGGGGGGGGACTTGAGTCACCCCTTGCCCCCATGTAAGTCTGTCCCTGCACGTGGGTGAAATGGTAATCAAGTGAACACGCATCTACGTACTATGAATCATAGAATATAACTCGGATTACTTCTGACTATGACTCAACTACAAATCTCACCATGTTAATTATACTGAAAAATGAATCACTATAAAACTGGTGTAACCTCTCAAGTGTATGTGAGTAGGAGTAGTACTTTCAAAGCAAGGATCTCACATACGACACATGAAAAACTTATGACACGAAAGAATGAAAGTCTCATGAATACGACGCCAACAATCAGAAATCATTCCAAGATTATTATAATCACCATGTCAATCCCTTTCATTTCATTTTATATATTTTTTTTTCAATCCCTTTCACGCAGAATTAGGATTCCCGCTCGCACGGACTTCCTATTTTTAGCTTCATTCTTTCTTTAAACTTCATAATTGCATCCATATTGATTATATGCTTGAATAACCTGAAATAAAATAAAATAAAATAAACGTAATATCTTTCAAATAATAAAATCTCGGGACTAATAAAAGCAAGTTAGGCTTAGTGATCGGGAACTATTTATCCCCATCAATGACATGTCAGTGGAAACTTTGAAATTACAATGCAAAGTATTGTCCTTTATTTTTACAATTTTTCGACTATGCATTGGACTTGTTAATTTTGTCAAAAAAAAAATGGAGGTTGTGCTCATAAATATTATAGAAAGAAAGCATGCGTAAAGTTGGCATATGGCAACATTGATTTAACTTACCTTGATTATTTGACATTTTTATCTTTTTAATATTTTTTTCATTTATATCATTTGATACCGATGCTCAGATATTTATATGACTCTTTTCATATATTGGGAGAGTTATGCTTCTTTCTCTATTCTTCAATATCTTTCTCGATCTAGCTTTCCTTTATACTAGCATGTATCCCACGCAATGCATGGTTACATTGTTTATAAATATATCAATAACACTAGTAATTAAATCACGCTCCATAAAGTAACGGCTTAGCCTAGTTGGTAAAAAGGCTTTCTATGTCATGTTCATACTAGGGTTCAAACCTCCCTTCCTCCCTTGGGCCATGACACTTACGTCCTTCCACGTGACAACTACACCAAATAATCAAAAAAATCGCACCCCACAATTATCCTTACGGAAATTTTTGTATTTATATATACAACTTCATTCTCTATACAATCCATTTCTAAATTTTAATTATATTCTTTTTCTTCAGAGTGAGAATATTTTCATCTCAAGAAAACTTAGAAATCACTATATAGGTTAAATACTGGATGTTGATTCTTATTTAGTTTTAAAGTGATAATCTCCTTCAAAAAAATGGATTTTTTTGGTTGCAGGCTTACACAAACCGTGAAAGAAGTCATACAAATTTATGTAGTGGGCAAAAAAAAAAAAAGACGAAAAATCTTTCAAAATGATCATAATGATACCTTGACATGAACTGAAACAAATCTTTCCAATGTAATTATTTGTACTACAAAATAAATTCCATGCTATGGGCCCACAGAGGATATGATCCTAAGAGGAGAACGTGCCACGTGATTATTTTTGTATTTGGCCAAGATGAAGGGTTTGAACACACGATGATGGCGGTTACTCATTGGAACAAGTTAGATTGATGGTAAATAACTGCCAAGGGCCCATCTTTCCTACAAGTGCGTACAAAATATGGCACATGTATTAAAATAGTTATAAAGAAGTAGAAAAACTGTTATTTAGTGGAGAATAGTGGTTACAAGATAGTGGAGTTATATTAAGACATGATAATTATTTAAATGGTAGTTATATAAGAAGTTATTATCTCTAAATTACCACTTAATGTTCATCAGCCACGTCATCAACCTGAAGTGACGTGATCAGTCTAAAATGCAATGGCGGTTATGTAGTTGATTAAATTCAACGTGTTGCCTATAAGTACAAGAAAGAATGAAGAAGAAGGCATCATCAATGATCAAACAAACTACATGTCATAGGCATCTTTATCTTTTATTTCATTTTCCTATTTTAGGAGTAGATTTTAATGTACTTCTTCCACATACGTAAGAGAGGATGCGTTGTCCATTTCTTCTTCGCATTGTAATTTGGAGACGAGTTTTGTCACTCCAAACTGCAAGAAGGCGTGTGTTCCCCTTCTTGTTTCTATCATTGGAGACGCGATTACCACTTCAATCCCTTGTAACCGTTATTGTGCTTAATGAAAAATATTATCTTTTAGACATTTACTTATTGTTGAGATTTCTATTACTCCCTCTGTCCCAAATTGCTAGGCACTTTTGGGGGATCCAACTTTTTAAGGGAACATCATTTATTACACTGTTTTCATGTTTAAAAATTCTTAGTTTCCAACTTTACCCTTAATTTAGTTTCCCTATAAACTAAGATTTGTGGGAATTGCGAAAAAAGAAATGGCAAAATAGGAAAGAAAAAAAATTTGGTGTGTTGACTTTTCAAAATGGACAAGCATTTTGGGACAACCCAAAATAGAAAGAGTGCCCAGCAATTTGGGACGGAGGGAGTATATTTTTAAGTCTTTGATTCTGTCAAAGCACCAAGAATCCAAAAGAAAGTGTTCCTCTACTTTTCAAATCGCTTGATCAATATATACTTAGAGGACATTTGTTGGCAAATAACACGTTTTCTTGGCAAGCTTGCGCATAAAAACATTTTCTGCCATCCAATTTTTGGCATGCCCGGTGGGATCGAAAATCAGAATTCTCATTCACATTCAAAAGATATGATGAAAACTTGAACTCAATTAAAGATAAAAAGAAGTAATTGGCCTTAAGGCCGATGAAAATTTAATGGAGATCAAGGGTTCAAATAAATATGTTCGAAGTGGTAATAATTTCAAGAACATTGAAGGAAGGCATAGTGTGGAAGATTCTCAGCCAATAAGGATGGTTGGATGTGACAATAATCCAAATCCCATATTCTTAAGGATTATATGTATGCGATATATTATAATGTTGATAGTGCTTTACATGATTGGTTGCAAGCCAATTCTCAACAAACAACTACAATCACAAGGCATGTTATAGATTTGATGCAGTAAATTGGTGATCAAATCACAAAGAGCATTAATCGCCAAATGGAGTTCGTGATTGAAAAAATTGGTTCGTCATCTTCAATGAAGTCTAATGCACAAAAAGAGATGATTCTAGATAAAGAAACTCGATAGATGAATTATGGCCATGTAAAAATTTCTCTGGTGGAGATCTTTGACTATTGAGAATAAACAATTGGTACAAGAAACTTTGGATTATATCCCATAATCCAATCCTTACACCCTTTGCATACCCACTCTCAATACCCTAGAGAACTCATACTCTCTCACCCTAGACCATGCACCCCCATGATGGGTGTCACGCCCCGACGTAGCATAAATAGGGAAAGCATTTTAATTTCCTTTATGTACCCGTAGTTTGCGACAGTTTGAAGGATTGATTCCATCCCAAATGTCGAACAATATTTTTAAATATAACATCAGAGTAAGAGCAATCAAGGCTTATAAAGTTTTCTAAGTTAATAATTATTATAGCACGTGATCATCTAAAGGCACAACCTGCCTTGTAACAAAATAATATCTATTAAATTAATCCTTATTACATATTTAGTTCATAATATAAAGCAGCAATAACAAATTTTCTCTTCTCAGGTAGTTGTATTCAATTCGCATAGTCGTACCTGTCCTATCTGGTCATAACCTGAAAAGCCTAGACATGATTGTTCAGGGTGCATCAACGCCGTCAGCTTCATGAAGCTGGTGAGTATTAAAATATATGCTTATAATGTAAAACATACTCGCTTACTGTTCTTGTTCCACAGATTTAATTATTCGACAGATTAGAAACATAGTAATGGATTCAAATTGTAAAACAATAAAGAAAATGTCATAATTCTCAATCAATAAAACATGTGACCGTGCATGAAACAATGTAACCATTCTTGTCTCGTTGACTCTTTTCTCTTGACAACACATCATCCCAATCTCTCGCTCTAGTATGTTGAAACACTAAGGTGACCATACTTTAGTATAGGGGTACCAGGGAATGTTCAGTTTGCCTAACACTTTAGTATATGAGTACTAGGGAGTGTCCAATTTGCCTCACACTTTAGCCATACCACAGATGCCAGGAAGTATCCAGTAGGCCACACACTTTAGTATTACCACTAAGGGTGTTCAAAAAACCCGCAAGCCCGAACGGACCGACCTGCCCAACCCGAACCCGATCGAAAATGGAGGACCGACGGGATAACAGTCGGTGTTCGGTGTTTTGGTAGTCAAAAACCGACCAGCCGGTTCGGCCCACGGGATGTGAAAGCTAAGGCCCGAACCCGACCGAATCCCTTTGCTTTAAATACAATTATCACCAAACCCTAGTGAGTAGTGATTCATTTCATTTTTCTCCAATCTCCAAGAGTGGAGACTCCATCTGCGCCTCTCCTCTCCTCTCCTTCCTCCTTCACCTCCTCATTACCCCCCTACGTTGCCTCCTCTCTTCCTCCTCCTTCACCTCCCTCTCGATCGCAGCCACCGGCACCAGATGGAGAACCTCCTCTCTCCCTCCTTACCCTCCTCCTCATCCACGCCTCTACGGTCAACCCCCTCATCTAGATCTACACCCGATGCTCACCGAGTAGATCCACAGTTTGCAGATCAGCTGTCACCACCACAATGATCCATAGAACAACACCATAGAACAACGCCATCTTCAGATTTTCAGTGATGGTGTTGTGCAAATCTACAAATTCTTTCTGTTACTGGATCTGGTTTGGTTCGTTCTTTCTCCGGTAATTGTGTAGATTATAGAGATTGAAGATGGTACATCGGGTGCATGTGCTATGACTTGTGTGTGCAAGTGTGGGTTCCAACTGTGGTTGTTGGTTCCAGCTTAGAGGCATGCTTAGCTGTTGGCATTTGCTTTTAAACATTATCATTTTTAAATGTGCCCATTTGACCTTGTTCCTTGATGTTGCTGAATGCTGATCACGTGATGGGACTAGGCAGTAGTGTTCTGGAACCCTCTATTGTTGATGTATGATGATGGGCTCTCTCTTGAATTCTTGATCAAACTTTATTTTATTCTTTAATGTATTTTTGGGACTAAAGTTAATGTTTTGATTTTCTCTTACATAGTAGGATTGATCTGTTTTTATTTTTAGTTTTTATATTCCAGATTGATCTGTTGAATCAAGCCATTTTACATTTTTTTTTTGCCATTTATTAGTTATTACCATAAACAAAAAAAAATCTACAAAAAATGAATTAAGAATCATTATGAATTAATAAATTAGTGGCCTAATGTGTAAATTAAGTGGCCCAAAAAATAGTTTGGAGAAGTTTGGTGCATAAAGTCCATAATTAGAGGTCCAAAATAGTTTGGAAAATGTTTAAAAATAGTCCAATTAAAGCCCATTTAAGGCCAAATAAGTGGTCCACACCAGTGGCCCATCACAGCAGCCCACCCCGAACTCGACCGAATGCCCTGACCAAACCTGAACACCCTGCCCCGACCAAAACCGACTAACCTTTGGTCAGTTTTGGTGCCACCAGAGGCACCCCGACTCCCATCGGTTCGGTCTCCAAAACCCCATTTACCCCGACCGAACCCGACCGAGAACACACCTAATTACCACAATGCTAGGGAGTGTCCAAGTCAATGTCACACACTTTAGCACTACCACGGGCGCTGAGTGTCCAATTTGTCACCATCGCATTTCACAGATACTCTAAACCATATCATCACACTATAGTACACAAGTACCAGGGAGTGTCCAATACACAACATCATCCACTTAATCTTTTCCACTGACCTTCACTCACCATGCATGTAAACTTGACTCGCATATATGCCACATAACTTCATAGCGAAAATGTAAATTACTGAAAAATAAATAACAACGTACGTGCGAGAATAATCAAGTCTTTAATCATCCCTTTTTAACAAAAACATTACAAACAGGATTCTGTTTTAGTATAATTCCCAAATTGTACTTTAAAAACTCTCAAAACTTCTCCCAAACAGTTCCCTATAAGAAAATAGACAAAAACACAAAAGGCCAAGTCGCTCGCGCGATATGCCGCTTTTATGATTTTCTTTTAAAAATTTCCAGATAATAAAAAATAACACAGGTTGCGTGCGCAGGTCGCTCGCACGGGTCGCTTTGCGCGAGTTATCACAGTCTCTTCATCTTCTTCGTTTTTTTTTCTAGATAATAAAAAATAACACAGGTTGCGTGCGCAGGCTGCTCGCACGGGTCACTTGCGCGAGTTATCACAATGTCTTCATCTTTTTCGTTTTTTTCCCCTGTTTAAGTTTTAAGGTATATTTTTGACCCATTTCAATTCCAAATGTAAACATGCCATATAGCATATGATTTTCTTCGTTTTTCTGCAAGGATTACAAATATGAATCAATTTAACATGAATCGAAACGTAGCTATCGGATTTTATGAAAAAAGCGAAAGGTGACAAAACTTAATTTCTAATATACTTTCTCATATTAATGAACTAACTAGGCTCTAATACTTTAAACATGGCTTCTAGGGATTTTAATCTTCCATTATTATCTAACAAAATGGATTTTGATTAAGTTTGAAAAATCATGACTTCCAAGCTTTGAATTCCATGAACAAAATCAACAATGGCAAATGAAGATTAACCAATACAAACATTAATCATAGTATAATTTACATTTAAAGTGAGTTTAAAATACTCACTGTGATAGGAATATAGAATGATGATGCCAAAAATTGGTAACAGTGAAGTAAAGCAATTTATGAGAGAGAGAGAGAGAGACTATTTTTTGTATGTGGTTCGGCCCTGTTAATGAAGGTACCTACGTTCACGGGTGTGTCTGAGCACGTTCACTAGCAGATCACCGGCGTGCCTTGTGAGCCAACAAAGAGGGGCGGCACTACCAGTAATACCGGCCGGGTGTATGTGTATAATGGTGAATTTTGTAGAGGTGTTGTGTAGACTAAAGAGTTGGCCCCTTCAATAGGGGGTGAGAGGTCTCTTTTATAGATGTAAGAGACCTTCTCGTACATGGATAAGGAAATATAATCCTATTAGGGTGTGACTGACACCAATCAAGTAAGTTTCCTAATTGTATTAGGATTGATTGACATTAATTGTGGGGGTTTCCTAATTGGATTAGGAAATAGATGCATTTTCCATTGGTCTTCTAGCTTGAGTAGGAAACTGCCCATAATTTTGGGCGTATCAACTGCCCCCCATTTCCAAGATTGGCCAGATGCTATATCGGGGCAAGTTTGGAAATTAGTTTGATGTTACTTGTCGCTGTCTGAGTGCTTGTGGAAGCTGCCTCGGGGTTTCTGAGCCTGGTGAGTCCTCGGGAACTGGCTGAGAGTTGAGACCCTGCCTAGCTCGGGACTTTTAGGTGCTCGGGAACTGACCGGGAGTTGAGACCCGGCCTTATTCGGAGTCTTTGAATGCTCGGGAAGTGACCGAGAGTTGAGACTCGGCCTACTTCGGAGTCTTTTTTGCTTGAGTTAGCTCCCAGGATGGTTATCTTCTGCTCGTGAACCTTCGTCAAGGTTGTGGGTAGAAGAGTTTTACCATGTTGGAAAAGCCGACCTAAAGCGTATTGCTTTAGGGTCATTTTATATTAACTCCCCAGGATGGTTGTCTTCCGCCCAGTTAGCCTTCATCAAGACTGGTGGGAGAAGAGCTTGACCATGTTGGTGGAGCCGACCTAAATCACGTTGCTTTAGGGTCCCTTTGCTCCTCTATCGTTGGCCAACCTAAGAGATTTTAGTCACCTCTATCGTCGGTCTGGGCCTAAGTGGAGTTAATGCCTCTGAGTACTGTAGGTGCTCGGTTTGTCCAAGATTTTGACTTGGTTATCCGCGAGGCCTGTAGATACCCGGTGTGATTACCTGTTTAGTTCACTATGCCGTCTTACCCCCCAAGCTTTCACTAAGACGAGGGTCTTACAGAGGCTATGACTGTAGGTAACCAACCTGGAACATGGTGGTTGTAGGGTCTTTTGAAGCTTGCCATCATCAGCCACCTAGGAGGTTTGCCTCCATCGTCGGTTGGACCTAAGCGAAGCCGGTGCCTCGGGCGTGACCCCGAGATCTTTGGTGCCTGGGTTCGGAGCCCGAGGTCTTTTTAGTGACTCAGGGTTAGGCCCGAGGTCTTTTTATATGCCTCGAGGTTAGGCCCGAGGTCTTTGGATGAGCTCTCTGACAACCGGTGGAGCCTCACGTAGTGATCAGGCAAATACCATTGTAGTCGGGCTCATCTAGAATGATGGAGACAGGGGGTTGGATCAGGATCGTTGGGCTCCTAATTTTTATGTGCTGGATGCAAAGCCGGAACTACTTGATCCTGACCGATGTGAATTGGAGGTCGGGTCGGGACTGTCGAACCATGCCTGTTGTGAGCTAGAGATCCGGCCGGGGCTGCCTGACCCGGACTACTGTGAACCGGTGGTCGGATCGGGATTGCCGGACTCAGATTTCTGTGAACTGGAAGAACTGTAAGAACTCCCGGGCTGATCTCGCTTTCGCTTACTTCTGGAAGACTCGTTGCTTTCTTGCCCGGTGTATTTGGTCTTCAGAAACTCTTCAGTGTCAATATATTTTCCCACCCTCTCAGAGAGCTCAACCAAAGTTTTTGGTCGGTTTCTGTGGAACGACGCGGCGCACTTGGTGTGTTGAACTCCCGAGCAGAAGGCGATGATGGCGATTGTCTCGTTCAAATTGCAGATTTGAAGCTTCTGTTGGTTGAACCGGTCGGTGAACTCCTTGTGGGACTCATTATTCTGTTGTCTGACTGTCAGTAGATGTATGTCTGGCTTTGGCCGCTCATGCATACCGGCGAACTGGTTGATGAACTGCTTGCTGAGTTATTTGAAACTGCAGACCAATCGGGGCTCCAAGGAGTAGAACCACTGCATGGCCGGGCCTTTCAAAGTGTTGGGGAAGGCTAGGCAGTGTAGCTCATCGGAGTTGGTGGCTAGGGCCATCTGAGCCTTATAGGTCCGGACGTGGTCGACCGGGCTTTCCGAGCCGTTGTATGAATCTAGCCGAGGCTGCTTAAATTCGCACAGGATAGAGAACCTCGTGATCTGGCTGGAGCATGGTGACTCTGTCTCGGTATTGGCTTGATTCGGAGCACGGTTTTGACCAAACTTTTTGGCCACTCCGTCGATCTACTTCTGTAAGTACTTGATTCGGGCTTCCACTCATTCCCGACCGGTATCTGAGGAGCTGGTCGGGTTGGTGGAAGAGGCTTCTTCATGGCAGGGTGCTGTCCTCTGGGATTGGGCTCGGCTATGACTCCGTGTAACCGTTTGCCTAGGGACAACTTGGCTCTTGACCGAGTGACCCTGGACTGATTCCCGGGCCACATGCTCCTGCCTTTTCTCTCGGGCAGCACGCCTACTGTTGATGTCTCTGGCATCCTCAACATGGGATGGGTTGGCTTGGGTCCGCTTTCTGGTCAAGATCGGTTCTCGACCGTACGCAATGTTCCCGGGTCGTTTCCCGGCCACTGGAGGATTGATTTGCTGGGCTAGCAGTGCTTCGATCTGTTGCTGGATTTGACGCTGGCCCTCCAAGAGTTGTGTGAGGGTTGCGGTGATTTGCTCAGATGTCAGGACTGCTGCAGTCGACGCCGAGGCCAAAGGAACATCCCGGTCGGACTGCTGTGCAGCCTTCTTACCCTTCTTTGGTGGCATATGGATCAGTCAAGAATTTATTGATGAGAAGAATTGTCGTTTCCCACAGACGGCGCCAAGCTGATGGTGCCAAAAATTGGTAACAGTAAAGTAAAGCAATTTATGAGAGAGAGAGAGAGACTATTTTTTGTATGTGGTTCGGCCCTGTTAATGAAGGTACCTACGTCCACGGGTGTGTCTGAGCACGTTCACTAGCACATCACCGGCGGGCCTGGTGAGCCAACAAAGAGGGGCGGCACTACCAGTAATACCGGCAGGGTGTATGCGTATAATGGCGAATTTTGTAGAGGTGCTGTGTAGACTAAAGAGTTGGCCCCTTCAATAGGGGGTGAGAGGTCTCTTTTATAGATGTAAGAGACTTACTCGTACATGGATAAGGAAATATAATCCTATTAGGGTGTGATTGACACCAATCAAGTAAGTTTCCTAATTGTATTAGGATTGATTGACATTAATTGTGGGGGTTTCCTAATTGGATTAGGAAATAGATGCACTTTCCATTGGTCTTCTAGCTTGAGTAGGAAACTGCCCATAATTTTGGGCGTATCATAGAATATTGTTGAAAAAAATATCCAAATTAAGAGGACCCACTTCAGGCTTTGGCTATGGAGTTGAGTTCTCTCTATCTCAAATCTGTAAACTCTTTCAAACTCTCTCTAATCTCTTTGCATTCTCTTTTTAAAATTCTGAGAGAAAGAGTGTGTGTTGTGTGTTATATAGAATTTCAAATAGGACTACTTAGAGGCCAAGTAGGTTCTCTCTCACTCAACAAATTAGTTTGTTTTTCTAATTTACTAAACTCATATTATACATAGTACACACATACATACGTATATACATAATACACACAGATTATAAACTACAAATACTCACCAATTTAGTTGTAGGAGTCATATAGAGTAATAGGGGTCAAATAAAGGGTGTTTGGGAAATGGAGCTTATAGGCACAAGTTATAACACACAAGATTAGCTCTCCCAAACAAGGTCTAAGCAAGTGGTCTAGGAATTTCTTTAAATGTTTGGGAAAATAACTTATGGCACAAAGTTAAAACTCATCAATTTAGCATATCCAACTAGTCAATCATTAGAAGAATTAATTGAACTTAAAGCACTTGTCACATCTTTGATTGACGTAGATTCCCAATCTTTGGGAGTCCAACGCGGCGCGAACAGTTTTCGAATATAAACCGGTATTTTTGCAGCGCGGTGATCACCACAAAATACAAACAAATTATATTAATGTAAGAAATAATTTTCTGATTTTATAAAAATACAGTTTGAGTCAAAAGTAAATATTTTCACCGTTTTGAAAATACAGACTTGAAAGCACATCACAGGTATTTCTAGCCTTATGCAAATTTAGCCGTTAAAACATAACACATGTATTCTCGAATTTAATAAAATCACAATTTGACCCCGATTAAAGAATTTCTATTACAACAAGGGAAGAAAATACAAATTTAAATATGGGAATTACAATTAGAAATTAAATGAAATTACAGGTTGTTACATCCTTCCTCCCTTAAACAGGATTTCACCCCCGAAATGTAGACTAACTAGTCATGAAACAACTCCGGGTAGTTCTTCCTCATATCCGCTTCGACTTCCCACGAGGCTTCATTCTCGTCATGATGATTCCACTGAACTTTCACCAATGGGATATCCTTATTTCTCAACTTCTTGATACTTTGTTCCAAAATTTTCACGGGCCTCTCCTTATAGGAAACGTTATGACTCGTCTCAATATCATCGAAACTAACCACATGTGAGGGATCTCGTATGTATTTTCTCAGCATACTAACATGGAATACATTGTGAACCCCAGACATCTTTGGTGGTAGTGCGAGTCGATAAGCCACTTTTCCCACACAATCCAAAATCTTGAACGGTCCGATGAAACGTGGGGCTAACTTCCCTCTCTTGAGACCAAAACGCACCACCCCTCAGGTCGGTGAAACCTTAAGAAGTACATTATCTCTGACACTGAATTCCAAATCCTTTTGGCATAGATCAACATAAGTTTTGTACCTACTCTGTGTGGTTCTCATCCTTCCCTTGACCAGAGAAATCTTTTTGTTAGTTTTTCTAACCAAATCTGGTCCTAACAATTCTGCGTCTCTGACCTCTGCCCAACACAACGGAGAATGACATGGTCATCCATACAATGCTTCGAACGGAGCCGTCCCGATACTCGTGTGATAACTGTTGTTATACGCAAATTCAACCAAAGGCAAGTGTGTCTCCTAAGATTCTTCAAAATCGATAACACAGGCCCTAAGCATGTCCTCCATGCTATGATTAACACACTTAGTTTGCCCATCTGTCTGAGGGTGAAAGCAGTACTCATCTAAAGTGAGGTTCCCATAGTATCCTGTAGACTTTCCCAAAATCCAGAAGTGAAACGTTCATCGCGGTTTGACACAATTGACACAGGAGCACCGTGAAGTCGTACAACTTGTTGTATGTACATCCGACTCATTTTTTCTACCGTGTATGTCATACTATAGGCAATGAAATGAGTCGACATGGTCAATCGATCCACAAATATCTAAATGACGTCATGATTCTACCAAGACCGGGGCAATCCCACTATAAAATCCATGGTTGTGTGTTCCTATTTCTAACCCGGAATAGGTAGCAGTTGCAACAATCCCAAGGGTCTCTGATGTTCGGCTTTGACTTGTTGACACGTCAAACATGTTGATATGAATTCGGCCACGTCCTTCTTCATACCTTCCCACCAGAAATTCCTTTTCAAGTCCTTGTACATTTTTGTTCCTCCCGGGTGAACTATAAATTTAGACTTATGTGCTACTTCCAAAATATCCTTTCTTAGATCCCCACAGTCTGGTACACATAATTTGTCCCTGTATCCGTATCCTCATTCTGTCAGATCTTTCTCTGACATCTTAACAAACCATGCCCGAAACTTCTCATCTATTTTTTATGCTTCGATGATGCAGTCAATAAGAGTAGGCTGTAGGATAAGACACCCAAAAAGTTATCCTTCTCCTTCCTCAACACTCTGCACATCGACCTCAACCAATGTCTCCAATGCCCGCCATTCTCTAACCATCAAATAGGAAATTATTCCACGAGTTTGCTGACTTAAAGCATCAGCAACTACATTAGCTTTACCAGGGTGGTATTCTAATGTGAAATAGTAATCTTTAATCAACTCCATCCGTCTGTGTTGCCTCATGTTCAACTCTTTCTGCGTGAACAAATATTTCAGACTCTTGTGATTAGAGAATAAATCAAACTTCTCACTGTAGAGATAATGTCTCCAAATCTTGAGTACAAACACCACTGCTGCCAATTCCAAATCGTGGGTAGGGTAATTCAACTCATTTAGTTTCAACTGTCTATATCCATAGGCGATAACTCTACCATCTTGTATAGGTACACATCCTAATCCTTGATATGATGCGTCACTAAAGATAGTGAACTTCTCATCCGGCTTGGGTATAGCTAGTACCGGTGCTGTGGTGAGTCTCTCTTTCAACTCTAGAAAGGCCCACTCATGCTTCTCTGTCCACTCAAAATTTTGAGCTTTCTTAGTCAGTCCAATCAATGGTGCGACTATCTTGGAGAATCCCTTAACAAATCTCTGGTAATAACCTGTGAGTCCAAGGAAACTCCTAACTTCCATAGGGTTGGTCAGTCTAACCCAATTTGATACAACATATGTCTTGGATGAATCCGCAGAAATTCCTTGGGATGATACCTTGTGTCCCAAAAATTTCACTTTTTGCAACCAGAGCCCACACTTACTGAATTTAGTATACAAGCGATGGTCGGTGATCGTTTTCATTGTAATTCGTAGATGTTGCTCGTGCTCTTTCTCTGACTTAGAATAGATCAAAATATTATCTTTGAAAATGATGAAAAACTGATCCAAATAAGGCTTGAACACTATGTTCATCAGATCCATAAATACAACTGGGGCATTCGTCATTCTAAACGACATTACCAAAAACTCATAGTGACCATATCAGGTTCTGAAGACAGTTTTAGGTATGTCTTCCTTTCGTACCCTCAACTGATGATATCCTGACCGTAGATCTATCTTGGAGAATGTCGTAGCTCCCTGTAGTTGATCAAACAAATCGTCGATCCAAGGTAAGGGATACTTATTCTTGATAGTCACTTAGTGCAACTCTCGATAGTCGATACACAGCTAAAGTGTTCTGTCTTTCTTCTTCATGAATAACACTGGCGCTCCCCAAGGTGATGTACTTGGATGTACAAAACCTAAATTCTTAAGTTCTTGAACTTGTTCTTTTAATTTCGATAATTCGGCGGGGGCCATTCTATAGGGAACCTTTGTTATGGGTGCAGTGCCTAGTTTAAGTTCAATATAGAACTCTATAATTCTCTCGGGCGATGAATCAGAAATGTCTTGAAATACTTCTTCGAAGTCCTTGACTACAGGTATAGACGACACGGTCATTTCTGTACTGACGACTTCGATGTTCGCTAAGCATCTTGTGAGGAACATATCTCCTACGGGGTTACACTAGAAATCAAAAGATTGATTCTCGTTGTCGGAGAATGTAATTTTCTTCTTCACACAATCCAACTTTGCTTGATTCTGAGCGAGCCAATCCATCCCTAGGATTATGTCAAACTCTTTCATCAATAGAATAATCAACTTTGCAAGGATCTCACGGTCCCCTAGTCATAGGGGACAATCCTTGCACATATGTCCTGATTTGACTGTGCATGGCTCCTAATGATGGGGTAGCCTTCAAGGCTTTCTCTAAACGGTGAGGTAAGATACCCAATCTCTAAATAGTCTTAACCGATATGAATGAAAGTGTAGCACTTGTATCAAATAAAACTTTAACATGGGAGTTAAACAAGGTTAATGTATCTTCCACCGCTTGCTGTTCGGGCTGTTCTTCTTCATAGTTTCCTTCTTTATAAACAATTTCATTATGTCCAGCGGCATTTGGAAAAGCAGCATTCAAATGAGTCTGATCCTGTTGACCGTAAGTCACTTGTTTAGAAGTAGTGCAATACTTGCTAATATGACCAGGCTCACCATAGTTAAAACAGACTATATTCTGATAAGAGATGCACCTCGAGCCAAATGACCTTGCAGTCTCGAGCCAAATGACCGAGGTTGCCACAGTTAAAGCATTTTCCCAAACTACTACCTTCTCCTACTCGGGGCTTGAGTCGTATAGGTATTAGCTTGGGGTTTCTTGCTTCCATCAAAATTCTTCTTTTGCCCTTGTGCACGATACATCGGTGGCTTATTCCTAAAATTACCTCTCTGAGGTGGTCAGAAGTCAAGTTGTTTACGATTCACATGAGCGTACTCTTCCAAATCATTGGCCAAGCCAACTAGTCCTTCAAATGACTTATTCATGTGGTTGAGAGTCATGCGATTAATCTACGGTGTCTGTCCTTGATTATACTTGCGTATTTTCTTCTCTTCCGTATCAACCATATGACGAGCGAACTGAGACAGTCTTTCAAACTACGTAGTGCACTCTTGCACCGATTTAGTCCCTTGAGTCAAATCCATGAATTCTTTCTCCCTTCTGTGCCCCTCGGTAGACGGGAAGTACTTCTCCAAAAATCTTCCTTTGAACGCAGTCTACGTCATCCCCATAGCAGCTTTATTCCTAATAGTGGTTGTCACCGAGTCCCACTAGTTTGCGGCGGCATCAAATAGTTGAAAGGTAGCTAACCTCCTCTTTTCCAACTCATTACACTGAACTGCTTCGAACATACGGTCATTCTATCTCAACCACTGTTCAGCCTTCTAGGGTTCTGCGGTTCCTGTAAACTGTTCGAGTCTCAATGCACGGAGTCTCTCCAGTAGTTTGTCCCCTGTTTGGCAATCACATCGATTTTAATTTGAATTTTTAATCCTCTCGAGCTCAAACATTATCGTGGGGTCGGCAGCCAAAGGTGCCTCCTCGATCAGGTTCCTATTCCTCCTTGGTCTC
The DNA here is from genome assembly GCA_033977485.1 of Hydrangea macrophylla. NCBI lineage: Eukaryota > Viridiplantae > Streptophyta > Magnoliopsida > Cornales > Hydrangeaceae > Hydrangea > Hydrangea macrophylla. The sequence continues at coordinate 113,642,174 of CM066999.1, forward strand.
CCAGTCATTCTATACACATCATAATGATGAAAGAATGAGAATCACAAATGATTGCAATAATGCAATAAACAATTTAGGCAACAACATCAAATAGAGTATTTCTATATATAACTTTCATTAAGTAGATACAAAAAGATATGATCACTCCAATGCCTACCCTATCTGTATAGGCTGAGACGTACATCGTTCATGCAAGAGTTAATGCCAAAAATGGGGTCATTGCCCTATACTCAGATGCATGTAATTACAGTTGCAAAAAGAGATAGGGTTATGAGTCAATATAGTTAATATGTACAAAACTGTCTCGATCATCAAACATCCCCATAAGGAGCCATCAACAAATCCAGAGAGTCAACAGGACGAAACCACTAAACTTGGAACAGCCCTACCATATCAAAATCACTGCTCTGAGAGGCTAGTGATGGAGCATGCCCCGGAGCATCCACCTCAACTAGTATTTCCTCAGGAAGATCTAGTATAAGCACCAGCTCCTCCTCGAGGTTGGCAGTAAAGTCATCTAAACCCATACCATCCTCCTCCTCCTCATCATCATCATCATCCATAACAAAAGTAGCCAAATAAAAAACTCCACCATCAATATCCTTGGTGATAGGAACTATCGGCTCCTCCACGGGGACAACCGGTGGGGGCATATCTGGCTGGACAAGGTGAGCATGCACTATCAGAATCTCTAGAGGAATGTAAAAGGCATCGCTATTAACCAATTGAACCATCTCTAGCAACACCAATCGCTGAGCCTCTATGAAGTATAAAAGCTCCAGACGTATGCGAGGTAAATCAACCAACCCTACTATATGAACCTGGTGCCACAACTCTAGCTCCAATGTTGCCGCCGCCCGCTGCTCGATCGCGACGTGATATAGTCTAGCAGAATTTGAGACTACCGCACCCTGGGTAGCCCAATGTCCTCCAAACAAGTCTAGTATAAATAGCAGTGGAACCGGATCCATACCTGACAAAAAGGCACTAACTTATATCAGGACTAATCTTGAAAGAGATAATCTTAGGCATTTGGACTGTGAGTTTGTCTTCATGCCGTATCATCAGGTGTGCAAAGATTAGCTAGCAGAATGTGGAATCGGGTCTATACTGGTAAACCCTAACCTGGCTAAACTATTATGAGATAAACTAGCTATAATACCACTAAATCCTATCACGCCCCGACGTAGCATAAATAGGGAAAGCATTCAATTTTCTTTATGGAACCGTAGGTCGCGATAGTTTGAAGGATCAATTCCGTCCCAAACGTCGAACAATTTAATAATATAACATCAGAGTAAGAGTAATCAAGGCTTATAAAGTTTTCCAAGTTAATAATTATTACAGCATGTGATCATCTAAAGGCACAACCCGCCTTGTAACAAAATAATATCTATTACATTAATCCTTATTACATATTCAGTTCATAATATAAAGCAGCAATAACAAATTTTCTCTTCTCAGGTAGTTGTATTCAATTCTCATAGTCTTACTGTCCTGTCTGGTCATAACCTGAAAAGCCTAGACACGAATGTCCATGGCACATCAGTGCAGTCAGCTTCATGAAGCTGGTGAGTATTAAAATATATGCTCGTAATGTACGACATACTCGCATACTATTCTCGTTCCACAGATTTAATTATTCGACATATTAGAAACATAGTAATGGATTCAAATTGTAAAACAATAAAGAAAATATCATAATTCTCAATCAATAAAATATGTGACCGTGCATGGAACAATGTAACCATTCTTGTCTTGCCGACTCTTTTCTCTCGACAACACATCATCCCAATCTCTTGCTCCAGTATCTTGAAACACTAAGGTGACCACACTTTAGTACAGGGGTACCAAGGAATGTCCAATTTACCTCTTAATTTAGTACACGAGTACCATGGAGTGTCCAATTTGCCTCACACTTTAGCCATACCACAGATGCCAGGAAGTGTCCAGTAGGCCACACACTTTAGCATTACCATAATGCCAGGGAGTGTCCAAGTCAGCATCACACACTTTAGCACTATCACGGGCACCAGGGGGTGTCCAATTTGTCACCGTCGCATCATCATATCATCACACTATAGTACACAAGTACCAGGGAGTGTCCAAAACACAACATCATCCACTTGTTTTTTTTCCATTGACCCTTACTCACCATGCATGTAAACTTGACTCCCATGTATGCCACATAGCTTCATACCAAGAATGTAAATCACTGAAAAATATATAACAACGTATGTGCGAGAATAATCAAGTCTTTAATCATCCCTTTTTAACAAAAACATTACAAACAGGATTCTGTTTTAGTATAATTCCCAAACAGTACTTTAAAAACTCTCAAAAGTTCTCCCAAACAGTTCCCTATAAGAAAACAGACAAAAACACAAAAAGGCCAAGTCGCTCGCACGATGGGTCGCTCACGCGGGCCGCTCGCACGATATACCACTTTTTTTATTTTCTTTTAAGAATTTCCAGATAATAAAAAATAACACAAGTCGCACGCGCGGGTCGCTCGCTCGAGTTATCACAGTGTCTTCATCTTCTTCGTTTTTTTCTCCTGTTTCAGTTTTGAGGTCTATTTTTGACCCATTTCAATTCTGAATGTAAACATGACAAGTAGTATATGATTTTCCTTGTTTTTCCGCAAGGATTACGCATATAAAATCAATTTAACACGAATCGAAATGTAGTTATCAAATTTTACAAAGAAAGCGAGAGGTGACGAAACTTACTTTCTAATATATTTCTCATATGAATGAACTAGTCTCTAATACTTTAAACACGGCTTCTAGGGACTATAATCTTCCATTATTATCTAATAAAATGGATTTTGATTAAGTTTGAAAAATCATGACTTCCAAGCTTTGAATTCCATGAACAAAATCAACAATGGCAAATCAAGATTAAACCAATACAAACAGTAACCGCAGTATAATTTACATTCAAAGTAAGTTTAAAATACTCACCGTGATAGGAAGATAGAATATTGCTGAGAAAGATATCCAAATTAAGAGAACCCACTTCAAGCTTTGGCTATGGAGTTGAGTTCTTTCTCTCTAAAATCTGTAAACTCTCTGAAACTCTCTGTAATCTCTATGTATTCTGTTTCTAAAATTCTCAGAGAAAGAGTGTGTGGTCTGTTATATAGAATTTCAAATGGGACTACTTGGAGGCCAAGTAGGTTCTCTCTTACTCAACAAATTAGTTTGTTTTTCTAATTTACTAAACTCATATTATACATAGTACACACGTACATACGTATACACATAATACACACATATTATAAACTACAATTACTCACCATTTTGGTTATAGGAGTCATATAGAGTACTAGGGGTCAAATAGAGGGAGTTTGGAAATGGAGCTTATAGGCATAAGTTATAACACACAAGATTAGCTCCCCAAACAAGGTCTAAACAAGTGATCTAGGAATTTCTTTAAATGTTTGGGAAAATAACTTATGGCACAAAGTTAAAACTCATCAATTTAGCATACCCAAACAAGTCTAGCCAATCATTAGAAGAATTAAATGAACTCATAGCACTTGACACATCTTGATTGACGTTGATTCCTAATCTGTGGGTGTCATTCCCCAAATCCATACATAAAAATCTAGGTCACGTGACACGCCACCGAGGCTCTTCTTACTCATTTCAAAGTTGTAGCAGCAGAAAATGAACTCTAAAGGTAACAACGAGTAGTCACTCTTTTAAAACAATACACTCGAAGTTAGTAAAATCCGTATAAAAATTGAAAATGTAATTATATTTTGAAACGAATGAATGTATGTTCAAAGGGGTCCTAAAGGTGCCCTAAGAGCCAATCAAAATATTTAAATAAGTTGCGGAAGGGGTACAAAAAGTTTTCATGCAGGGGTCATTTTGACCGGTCAAGATGGCCCGTTCGACCGGTCAAATGACCCTTCGGGAATAATCCTTTATAGCAGAGGGCACTTCGACCCGTCGAACTATCCCCTTCGACCAGTCGAATGAATCTCTAACAGTAATCCTTTTTACACTAGGATATTGCCTAAGGTCAAGTGACCCTTATGATTGTCAACTACCTTAATCACTGAATCAAGACATTAAATCAATAAGTAAGACATTCAAAACGTGAACTCCAGGTTCAAATTCATAATAACTTAACCAACCCATGCCATGTTTTCAAAGTCAATACAAAATGTAGTTTTAGTTTACTCGAAAGTAATTCCTTACAAGACCAGCAACTAAAATAAAATATATGCAAGGCTATTAACCACTTCTATTACAAGTTCCTTAACAAAAGAAATGAAATAGATGATTCAATTACAAAACTATAGGATAAACATGACAAGTCGCCTTCTAAGTGAACTCCCTACATCTCGTGATCACTTTCCCGATTCCTCGCCGGCATTAACACCTGAAATGGTTATTTGAATAACCACACATATTCGATTTGTTTAAGCTAGCGCTTAGTGAATAAAACAACAAATGTACATGAATGATAAGCATGCTCACATTCACATCTCTACGATTCATAGAAGTCTCCGGAGTCTCACGTGTACGTTCCATACTTCCTAATCCACGACTCCTCGCCAATAAGTCCACGCAAAAAGGTAAGACCAATGATTCTTTTCTTCAATCGTGCGACCTTAATTGCTATATCGGCTCTACAAGATGGCTTGATACCACGTGCTCCTTTGACCCAAATAACAACTCAACATGCTCAATTTACATATCACCATGCTTTCGGTAATCAAAATATTTCACCGTGCTATTGGGCTTACTTATCAATATAATTGCCCAATATAAACTACACAATATATCTATAAACTAACACATGCTTTTCATATCAAATATGAATACATGTCAAGAAATCATTCCAAAAACATAGTTGAATCACTCACCTATGATTTACGTTCCTACAATTCGATCCAAAGGAAACCCAAGCACAAAGAACGTGCAGAAGTCCATCTAGTACAATTCCTATCGATCAGAATTCAAATATCAACTTTTATGAAAAAAATTCTAGAAAATAACTTTTCTAAAAACATAGCCAAACAGGCCCTAGTGGGTAACAAAACGAAGCCCTTACCTTAAGGAGTTTGAATATGAAATCTTGAAGGAAATAAACAAGCATAAGTTCGTCGTTTGTTGTCGAAAAGCTCTAAGCCACCAAATCCCCCCTTTGGCATTCTCTTGAAACTTAGGTTAGAAGTTTTGTGAAAATATCAAAGTCATCTCTATCTATATATAGGCAACACTTTCGGAAATTGAGTTTACCTCTCCACGAGTTTTCAAAACTCCTAATCAGTCTATGAAACTTTATACACAGCTAATTCGTAGCTTTACAAGTGAATTCTAAAAATTATAAAAGTTTTCGACTAAGTTCCGTTTGGTTGCTAAAATGGAAGTTTCTACATGACTTTTATGAAATTGCTAATTAGCCTACCAAATTAATAGTGTGTTAATTCATCCTCACCAGGATACTAAAATTAACAACAGAAACATATTCTAAATCAAAAAATAATACAGATAGTGAAATACACAGGTAAAATTTATTTCCAGATAAACATTTAAGGTATTTCACAGTGAACGTCTCATATTCGGAGAGACTTCACAACATCACAACACTCAATCAACACCGTCTCAAAGGATATTCTAACACAGATACCCGAATCGACTCGTGAGTCAAAACTCACTCAAACATGTGACAAAATGCACAACACATCACATTATCATGCATGACAATGTAATGAAATGCAATAACACAATTACCGGTGTTATAGTGGGAGTCCAACGTGACGCGAACAGTTTTTGAATATAAACAGGTATTTTCGCAGCGCAGTGATCATCACAAAATACAGAAAATTTATATTAACAAAAGAAATAATTTTTTGGTTTTATAAAAATACAGTTTGAGTCAAAAGTAAATATTTTTGCTGTTTTGAAAATATAGACTTGAAAGCACATCACAGGTATGTCTAGCCTTATGCAAATTCAGTCGTTAAAAATAACACAGGTATTCTCGAATTTAATAAAATCACAGTTGGACCCCAATTAAAGAATTTCTATTACAACAAGGCAAGAAAATACAAATTAAAATATGGGAATTACAATTAGAATTAAATGAAATTACAGGTTGTTATAATGGGAGATGCCCAACTTGGTACACCAATGGCTTCCTAAATTTCTATAGAACATCCCTTTATATAGAGCTTTCAACCATTCCTTGTCCACCAAGAAACCAGAGATACTCCAAATAAAACTCTATCACAAAAGGAAACTAATCAATATAGGATATTTAGCCATATCAATCATCCCTAAATTAATGGATTATCCAACATGTGATATATATCCCAATAATCACTACCTATATCATATGTGGGGTGACTCCTCAATCAATATATCATACATAACTTGCACCCCTTAACTGGAGCACCCACAAAGCTGATCGCTTTACAATCGTTTACCAACCACGAATAAACTTGGTCTCAACACCTATTTGTCAAATCAATACCAATACATGTGCAGCTTCCTAAAGTTAATTATATCCATTAACTCCACCAGAGAAGAGCCTCGATCCCTCTTTCTCCCCAACAGGATTTCCCCTCACCATCAACTATTCACCAACTTGCAAGAATTTTTCCATCGAGAACTTGGAAGTACAACTCTACCAACCAGATGACACAAACCATCCACACTTCTCTCTACCACCGTGTGTGATTTCAGCAACAATATTAGATTCTTCCATAACTTTGGGATCAATATCACACCACCCAAATAGCGAACCTACTCCAAAAATACTTGATCAACGTTCCTACGTGCAGTGTCCTAACAATTACCTCTATTGGGTGATTGTGTCTATATCTGCCACAATCCAACAACCCAAGAGAAATGCCCGTATGAGTGGAATATGAGAACATCCCCACCATATGCAACCTACTACAATCACAGTAACATCAAATTTATCTTTCAACCCTAGATCCCAATCTACTACAATATATATAGGATCTATCACCAAAAAAAATAAATTCCAATCCATGCAGATTTCATAGAACCATGCCAACTGATGAATCTGCAGCGCCCAAAAACCTTAGGAATCATCTCTGAGCCGAATTCCAAGTAACATTGCTAATCTTACTAAATGCTTGAACCAACAAATCCTTGATTTGATACACCTTGTCACACAGAATCATTTCCCTATCCAAAGCTTTGGATCCAAAACATGTAGTCATGTTCCATATCAGTCCATAATTGCCGAATAACTACCATGACTGATACTACCCAAACAGGCGACTCAACCAATTTCCTTCTTTTTTCCCTGCTTTTCTTTGTACCACCGTGCTGCTATTCCACTGCCACCATGTGCTCTGTCCAGCATGATCTCGCCAGTATGTGCTCTGTCCAGCATGATCTCACCACCGGTCCACCATGGCTCTGATACCACTTGTTTGGAATTTAAAACGCAGAACCAAATTTCTCCCCAATAAATATACAGGAATACATCAACAGTAATAAACATGCACACCAATGAAAAACACAAATTTCTACATGGTTTGGCAAAACCGCATACATCCACACCCGAGAGACCAGTTCTTTCACTATTGAGAAAAATCAATTGGTACAAGACACTTTGGATTAAATCATCCTCACACCCTTTGTATACCCACTCTTAATACCCCAAAGAACTCATACTCTCTCACCCTAGACCATGCACCCCTATGAGGTGAGACCCCCAACTTGGTACACCAAGGGCTTCCTAAATTCCTATAAAACATCCTTTTATACAGAGCTTTCAACCACTCCTTACCCACCAAAAAACTAGAAATACACTCCAAATAAAACTTTATCACAAAAGGAAACTAATCAATATAGGATATTTAGCCATATCAATAATCTCTAAATTAATGGATTATCCCACATGTGATATATAGCCCAATAGAAAGACACAATGGAACTAGTTTTCCTTATTATTTTTCTTCTCATTTCTCGTTCAATGAATCCCCAAACCAAATAGTGCCTTATACTTTCAGCATTTCCCTAATACAATATCATATACCTTTGTTTGCACCCAAAAACTGTCAAAGATTTTTGAGCCCGAGTGCCATTAAGTTGGATAGAGGGGAGGCCGGCAGAATGAATCTATGACTCATCAGACTCAAGTGGAGATTGTAAGCCCGATGGTAGACACAAGGCTGTTGGGTGCTGTATGAGGATTATCGGGCATGAGAATAACATAACCTAATGCAATGTAAGCCCGATGGTGGATCAAAGCAGCACGGAGGCCAATCGGACACCGTGTAATGAAGGATGGTTGTATGAGTCCGATCGGCCATAAGCATTCGTAAAAAGGTAATCGGGCATAAAATAAGAAGGTATTGAAATTGGTTAAGCCCAATTCAGTTGAAGAAAGTAGTTGACAAGGCCGATGGACTGAAAGGGGAAGGCAGTGCTAGTCACAACTATCAAGACGACGTCATCCCAGATTTTTAAGAAACAAGAGTCCATTTTGGAAGGTATTTAATCACATCCAACTAGATTGGAAGACTGATTTCTAGAATATAGGGATTAAGAAGGTTTTTTCCACCATCAGCCAATTAGACACGCGGCTTAGGGCGCAAGAAAAGGAGTTCTTTCCTTATCAGAATTCCTGGAGGTTGTTATAAATATGGAAGCTGGCCAAGCATACAGGGGACTCCGCGTCATCTCGAAATAGCATACACACTACGTTTGAAGCATTCAACCCATTGTTTTTTAGCATTCATAGCAAATAGGTCTACCCTTTTGTTATTTCTTTTTATTCTTTTGAATAATTAGTCTGTTCTGGTTCGTTCTTTAGATCTGTTTAATTTTCCAATCACTTAATAAAATCTTCGTTTTATTAATCCATTTGTGATTGTTTACCTGGTCAACTCAACACTGTTTAGCTTGCGCTTCAGTACTGCTAAAGAATTTATGGTGAGGGTACTTTTCTACTCAATGCACACAATCATTCTGTTTAGAAGTCAGATTCATAAAGCCTTGTGTATCACTCACACAAGCGTTTAGGAAATTAGTTTGCACACACACACACACCGAGCCCGTTTGGACCCGCCTATGGAGGAAAGTACTGGCCATTCTCCACAAGACGGCAGTGTCACTCTTGAGGCAATTTTGGAGGCCATGAGAACGAACGTTGAGCCCATGTGGCAGGAATATAACGTGCTAATAGGATCAATGGGCAATCTTAAGGCGGTCATCAACCAGACGGCCAATGTTCATAAGAGTCAAGCTGACCTGGTCATGGAGACAAGGACCACCCACTTAAAATTGGTTCGCCTGTCGGACATGATCAGCAGGTTGATAAAGACCTATAAGGCCGGAGGCAGCAAAGAGCAGGTCATCAGATCGGGCTCTGGCACATTGCTTGAGTCCGATAAGCCGAAAGACCCACCCTATATCTACCCGAACCTTAGAGAGGGTAATGGCTCAGGCAAGCAATCTGAATCACAGACCGGAATGGCTGGCGGATCGATAGTCACTAATCCCAATGGATCGGCAACACCGGGTTTTGTTCGATCAACAGGCTATACTGAAAGCTCAGTCAGCCACACGCAACCTCCAGGTCACACAACTAGGGGGCAAAGAAACAATGGTGGGTTTCGGACCCATCAGACTAATAATAATCAACAGCAATTACCACCGCCGTTGGTACCCTCGTTGAGGCATGTTCAACCCGTCGCCCCACAACCCATCAATAGGGAGGAGTTGGTAGCGGCCATACATGAAGAGTATAGCCCGTTTATGAAAAGACTGGAGAGGTCGACGTACAGATGGCCATATCCCCCCGAAATTGACCAGGTCATATTTCCCCAGGGGTACAAAGTACCAAACTTCACTCTATTTTCTGGAGAGAGTGAACAATCTTCGGTGGAGCATATTGGCTGTTTCATTGTTCAATGCGGCCATGTGGGTAGTAGTGACCCATTAAAGTTGAGGTTATTTCCAAATTCGCTAACGGGCATAGCGTTTTTGTGGTATATCAATCTCCCCGCCAATTCGGTGCAAACTTGGCAAGGGATAGAAGAGCTATTTCACGGCCAGATCTATAGGACTGAGCCCAAAACATCGTTGGCAGACCTGTCCAAGATGATGCAATTAGTAGAAAACACTGTAGAAACTTACATAGCCTATTTCCGTAAGGCAAAGTATCGGTGCAAGACGGTTTTGCCTAAGGAAGAATATGCTAAGATGGCTATGGGGGGCATGTCCTTTGAACTTCGCAAGAGGTTTGAAGGAACTGACTTCCGTGATTTATTCGAGCTAGCTACGTGGGTCGCTCATTATGAGCGCATCCTTTTGGATGAGCAGGAGAAGAAGAACTCGTCCAAAGGGACATATTATAAAGACCCTAACTACGAGGTCCACCTAGCGGAGTATGACCTTGAAACAGAGAGCGATATGGCCGAGTTAATCTGCAAGCGACCAATTGTATGTAACGCCTTAAATAAACCTATCAATAATAATGCCGCTGCAAAGAAGATGGCATTTGAGGCAGGAAAAAATTATACTTTTGACATAACCATGGCTGATCAAATATTTAATGCCTTATTGGCCGATAAAGTGATCAAACTGAGTAAAGGCCATCGGATCCCTAAGACTGATGACCTAAAAAATAAAGAATACTGTAAATGGCACAATTCATGGAAGCACTCCACTAATAATTGCATTGTTTTTCATAATGTTATGTAGGAAAATGTGGAAAAAGGAGTTTTCAAGTTCTCGGACAAGGCTATGGGGATTGACGCAAATTCGTTTCCTCAAATCACTGACACTAATATGGTTATGCCTGATTTAACCAAGCTGACAAGACCAAGGCTGAAGATAGTCTTGGCTGACCAGGAAGTTTTGCCAAGGCAGAGAGAAGGGAAACAAATCGCCATTTCAGCCACGGATAGGCCGAAAGTGACGATACATGAGCTCCAAAGAAGTTATCAGGAACGTAAAGAAAGAGCTCAAAAGCCCAAGGAAGAAACGACTAGGTCCAATACTGATAACTTGATAGCAGATCTTCGACTATAACTGGATTTCATCGAACAAGGCCTTTGCCCAAGATGCAAGGTTGATATCAAAAAAGAGATCTCTAGCCCGAGTAAGAGGCCAAGAGGTAATGAACATCGGGAGCCAAGCCTGAGAAGATCTGTATATGAGAGGTTGTCACTCCCTTGGCAGAGTCAGGCGAAGCCTGAGTGGCCGACAAAACCCTCATTGGCTCCGCAAACCAGCCTAAGTGAATCTGGCCGATTGGGGGCAAAAGGTACTCGAACAATTCCAAAGCCTAAGCTGCAAACAAAATCATCAACCTCAAATAGGAGCCCAAGGATGGTGTTACCACTCTGGATGGAAGATGGGAGGTGGCATAGGGCTGAACATTCTAAATTCCCAACGCGGCCACAGTACAGTAAGTCTTAAAAAATAAGGTATCAACGCATGAGACAGGCCGAACGGGAACGCCAGTACTGGAAGAATCAGGTTGGAAATCCTCCTAAACCCGCAGCGCATACATTGCCTGACACCCAAGAACTCTCAGCTGAGTCGGAACCATTTTGTGACGGAGAGGCTGGGGCGATGCATACTTCTACTGGGCACCTGAAGGAAAGATTCAGACGGAAAAATCACAGGAGGGATGTAGGCCCGCGTCGGACAAGATGAGTAGGGAATCTAATGGTGATATGTCAGACTCCAATACCTCGCCAATTCAATTCGAAACTATTCCGGTAAGCCTGTCATCTAACATGGTGTTTACTTTGCCCATGTCTTTCATGGCCAAGCCAAACCAACCTACGGCCATGGAAAGGGATGTAATGGAGGGCCTGACCAAAGACTCGGCCACGATAGAAGATCTTTTCTGGAACAGGGGAGAGACCATTAAACCCAATGTGGTGGAAGCCACAAGCAAGAATGTGGACGCCACCGCCGAACAGACTGATCGGCCTAAGATCACTATTTTGAGGCCGAAGGGATATCAGACTGAAGAAGAGCTGAAGCCTAACAGACCAGTCAAATTTGTTTTTGAAAAACCCACATATCAGATGTCTCAGCATTTGAAGCCATTGTACGTGAAAGGACATATTGAGGGGGTCCCGATAAACAGAATCCTGGTTACTGGTGGGTCTGCCATCAATATTATGCCTCAAATAATGTTGAGAATCCTTCAGAAGTCCGAGTCGGAGCTAATTCCGACCGAAATGAACGTTCAAAGCTTCACGGGGGCACCCTCAAGAACCAAGGGTATCCTACCCCTTGAGCTAACCGTTGGCGGTAAAATGGTCATGACTGTCTTCTTCATTATAGAAACCTCGGTGGCCTATAATGCATTACTCGGCCGAGATTAAATATACCCAAATTATTGCTTACCTTCCATACTCCATCAATTACTGATTTTCTGAAGAGGCGACGCGGTAGAGGTGGTTGGAGCTGTTAGGAAACCGTGTTCCCAGAATCCATTGACAGCGCGTATAAGTTGGTACTGCAAAAAAAATTACGTGAAAACTACAATAACCCTACAAGGGCGGAACTAGGGTTACCTTAAACTGCTAAAACGGATTGCTGTAGTAGATGAATCAAGAACACGGGCTCGATGACAGCTCACGATCTTTTACCATATTCCTTTGCTGCCAGAATATCGAACTGAGTGTGGGCTCTTTCGAAATCCTTTATGTTTTCTGCTCTCCCTCTTTTATGCTCTCTTTTCTATTCTGAGTTATAATTCTCTATATAGAAAAACGCTAACTGAGGAGAGAGCCAAAGCAGCATATATATAGGCTACAATAGGGACCATAAGAAGTCAATAAGGAATAGGCTTCCTTATGGAATTAGGAAACCCTAATTCGAACTGAATTAGATTCCTATTTCCATAAATTATAATTCATACCACTAAAGAATTATAATTGCACTCCTACCCTTATCTCAAAAATATATTTCGAGCTCCATGTTATTAAATGCTTATTATCTCCCCATGTTAAGATTACAGATATCCATTAATTAAATATAATTACTGACAATCATATTTAATTAATTTCTTAAAATTCCTTAAGATCCTCTGCTTAACTTATCTGATATGTCGGATACAAAATTCACCTGCAGGGTTTGACATAATCAAAACTTATAAGCTTTCTCAAGGGGATATCATCAATCCCAAAATTGAGACATGGATTCTATCATTAATTAATATCCACCACACAATTAATATTGCCACCCAATCCAATGAGATATTAACCCATTTAAGGATCTCACCCTTTTAGAGATCAAAGTGTAAATATCAAATGTACGTGTCTACAAATTAACTTAGGATTTAGAGCATAAGCATTCATAATAGCCATGTGGTATTAATTATCTTATAAGTCAGTATAAAGATAATTACCCCAAGTCAGTCCAGTTTAATACACAAAGTGTACCAGCATAGTGAGTTAAAACTATACCGTTTTCCGTAGTCAAGACAAACCTACTACAACATCATGCTGCAGCCCTACCGATGGTGTGTCCAATCCCATCTAATACTATAAACCAAAATCTTACATTCTATAATATTTGATGGCCTGATCTTCCGTGTGCAAGCCAAACTCTACACTCCCTACTATATAGAATGAGAGACACACATGCATAATATTAAATAAATAATATAATACAAACATTGCCCACACAGATTCTCATAACAAAAATGGATTAACTGATTTTATTAAATGAATAATAAATCAACTACATAAAGCATGGCTTTAAGTATATATCCCTAACAGGAGCAGATACAAAGCCATTCGTAGCCCCTGTGCAAACGACCGATGCAGTCTTGTACGAAGATGATATCGGGCCAGTCAAGTTACTGGGTCGCAACAAAATGGGTAGACATAATACAGCTACCTTCCTCAAAGAAAATCCATCAGACATTAAGACGCGTTACCATAACCTCAGTCGGACTGAAGAATCAAGGCCGATTAAGATTATCGAACAGGAAGACGTCAATGGAGACACTGATTATTGAAGAACGGAGACTGCTGGCCCTAAAGGCCAACATGGCCAGATGGTGTGTATACTTGGCCGATCGAAGATTGGAAATCAGCCCAGTTGACGGAATGATTGATCTGGCCGATTGTATCTATGAAGAAGAAACGCCAAGGGAGGAAGAGATTCAAATAGATGAATTGGAAATGGCCACGGCAAAGCTTGATGATTTAAAGTCCGATGTCCAAGACCCCCTCTTGGAGGTCAACTTAGGCAGAGAAGGAGAGCACAAACCTACTAATGTAAGTCAGATGCTGGATCCGCAGTGTCAGGCTAAGTTGATTGCACTCTTGCACAAGTACAGAGATTGCTTTACCTGGGATTATCATGAAATGCCAGGGTTATCTAGGGAACTGGTAGAACACCGATTGCCAATTAAATCGGGGTTCAGACCGTTCAAGCAGCTACCTCGGCGGATGTCACCAGAAGTAACTCTGAAGGTGAAAGAAGAAATTAAGAGACTACTGGATGCTGGTTTTATTCGGATAGCCCAGTATGTTAAATGGGTCTCGAATGTGGTCCCGGTAGTAAAGAAGAATGGGAAGCTGAGGGTCTGCATTGACTTCAGAAACCTAAACCTAGCCACCCCAAAAGATGAGTATCCCATGCCCATGGCCGATCAGTTAATTGATTCGGTCGCCAAATATAAAATTTTGTCCTTTGTGGACGGGCACTCGGGGTACAACCAGATCTACATCGCTGAAGAAGATGTCCCGAAAACTGCTTTTCAGTGCCTGGGGGCAATTGGAACCTTTGAATGGGTTGTCATGACCTTCGATCTGAAGAATGCTAGAGCCACCTATCAACGGGCGATGAATTCAATCTTCCATGATATGATTGGACAATTCATGGAGGTCTATATCGATGATGTGGTGGTAAAGTCAGGAGGTAACGCCGATCATCTGAGAGACTTGGAAAAGGCATTTGAAAGAATACGGGCTCATAAACTAAAGATGAACCCTCTCAAATGTGCTTTCGGCGTCACAGCAGGGAATTTCCTAGGTTTCCTAGTGCATCAAAGAGGGATAGAGGTTGACAAAAATAAGGCTCGGGCTATCCAGGCAGCAAGAACACCAACTAACACGAAAGAGCTTCAAAGATTGCTCAGGTAGATCAATTTCTTGAGAAGATTTATATCCAATTATGCAGGGAAGACCCAAGTATGGACCCCACTATTGAAGATCAAGACCGATCAGGACTTCAAATGGGAAGATAGCCATCAATAAGCCTTCGAGGGAATTAAACAATATTTGTCAACTTCTCCACTATTAATGCCACCCAAGAAGGATAGGTATCTTAAATTGTATATATCGGCCTCTGACTGCTCCATAGAAAGTATGTTATCTTAAGACAATGAGCAAGGCAACGAGCAGGTCGTTTATTATTTAAGTAAAATTTTGACTCCAATCGAGCAGCACTATGAGCCGATTGAGAAGTTATGCTTGGCATTGTATTTTTCCTCACAAAAGTTAAGAACATATATGCTGCCCGTTTCCACTTACATAATATGTCAAACTGATATGATAAAATATATATTGTCAAGGCCAATCATGCGAGGCCGAATTGGGAAATAGACCTTGGCCTTGATGGAATTTGCCATCCAGTATCGATCACAGCAATCGGTCAAAGGCTAGGCCATAGCCAATTTCTTGGCCGATCACCCAGATCCTGCTGGTCTGGAAGAATTGCCTCTAACACCCAAAGTTCTAAACATATCCTTGGTCCCATGGACGTTAATCTTTGATGGTTCCAAAAATGCAGAGGGTGCTAGGACAGGTGTGGTTATTGTATCACCCAAGTACAAGAAGATAAAAATGTCATTTCGGCTCAATTTTAAGTGCATCAACAATCAGACCGAATACGAAGCGCTTATCATTAGACTAGAGATACTCCTTGAAATTGTGGCATCGTCCGTGCATATAAAAGGAGATTCAAGGTTGGTGATCAGACAGATAGCTAGAGAATTCCAGATAAGAAGTTGGGAACTCTGCCCATTCTACTCTGTGGCCACTCAACTCATGGAGGCATTTGACGATGTTAGTATGAGTTATATTCCAAGGACCACAAATACTGAGGCCGATAAACTAGCAAAAGCAGGATCAGCCTTGTCTTCTGGGAAGAACTTAGAAGACCAAGTTATCAATGTTCATGTCCGATCATTACCGTCCGTTGTAAGGAGAGGTTGGTATACCACCACTAATTCAGTTTTGATGGAGGACGATGATTGGAGAATGCCCATCATTGAATACCTGAATCACCCAAATGTCAGGGTAGACCGAAAAGTTAGACTATTCACAGTCCGATTCGTGATGCTTGATGGAGAATTGTTCAAGAAACCCATCAGTGATGACGTGATCTTGAGGTGTTTAGGTCAGAAACAGGCCATGCAGGTTATGGCTGAAGTACATGAAGGGATGTGTGGGGCACATCAGGCCGGTACGAAGACGAAGTGGTTGCTGAAAAGATACAACTATTACTGGCCCGGTATGCTAAAAGATTGTATCAGCTATGTAAAGGGATGTCAAGCTTGCCAGAAGCATGGCCCAATCCAGCATATGCCAGCTAAGGAGCTGTAACCAGTAATCAAACCGTGGCCGTTTCGAGGGTGGGCTATGGATTTAATTGGCAAAGTCCTACCACCGTCATCGGGCCAGTACTGTTTCGTCATAGTGGCTACAGACTACTTTACTAAGTGGGCTGAGGCCATACCCTACAGAACGGTGACTCAGGCCACCATAATAAAATTTATTGAAGAATATATTATCCACAGGTTCGGCCTGCCAGAGACTATTACGTTAGATTAAGGGTCTGTTTTCACAGGAACGGAAATGTTAGCCTTCGCAAAAAGCAGGGGGATCAAAATTCTCAATTCTACGCCCTACTATGCACAGGCTAACGGGCAGGCCGAGTCTACAAACAAGATCCTTAAGGGGATTATTGAGAAGATGATCGATGAAAATCCTAGGGAATGGGACAAGCTCTTGTTTGAAGCTCTATTGGCCTATCGGACATCTAAAAGGTCAAGTACCGGGGTCACACCGTTCATGCTGACCTATGGGCATGACGCTATGTTACCTATGGAAGTCACAGTCCGATCGTCCAGAAGAGCTTTATAGAATCATCTTGAGCTTGCTGAGTACACGGAGGCTATGATAGCTGAGTTAGAAGGGCTTAACGAAACAAGGCTCACGGCCTTAGACTCATTAAAGGTACAAAAGCAATGGGCAGCTTGAGCTTATAACAAAAAGGTGAAAGAGAAGTCTTTTTGCACAAATGATTTGGTATGGAAGGCCATTTTACCTATCAGGGACAAGGATAACCATTACGGTAAATGGTCGGTCAACTGGGAAGGTCTGTTCATTGTCCATCAAGTCAAGAGAGGTGGTGCATACAGGCTACGTGATATAGATGGGACAGTTCATGTCAAACTAATCAATGGTCAATATTTAAAGTCCTATTATCCTACATTGTGGGAGACTATCGATCTTGAATATAAACCAAATCCAGGATTGGAATATGATCAACTTATCAATTATGAACCTGAGCCCAAATGATTTAAAAAAAAAATATCATTTGCATTAATAAAGCTGAGCACAACTTACTTACAAAGATATGCTATGAAGAATAAAAAACATACAAGGCATAAAAGATGGGAGTCGACTTCTAGGCCGACCCAAAATTCCTAAGTTTGGCCCTTAAATCTTCCCAAGTCTTGATAGCTCAGGCCCGATCTCGTCTTGCCTTGTTAAGTTTTTGGGCCCATGCTCGGGATATTGGGACGCTGGCCTGTAGTTGATCACTGCACTTCTGGGCGTCACCACCAAGTTGGGCTAGCACTTCATCAATTTTTACCAAGGCTGCATTATTGGTGATGACCTCAGCCTCGCATTGGGCGAGCTGAGCTTTAAGTGCAGCAATGCGATTGTGCAGTCAAGTGTCTCTGGTTAGCACCTGAGCCCGAGAGGCCTTCCCTGCTTCAAACTTAGCCTTGGCCCCCCTAAAAAAACTTCACTGCTTTTTATCGAGAGCCCAAATGAAGTTCTGCATCAACTTGAACCTTCAAGGCCGCTCAATCAAGGAGACGGTAACTCGGGAGTCTTTCCAGTGTCTCACGGAGTAAGGATAGTTGCTCGTCAGAAAGAAAGGGATTGGCCATAAGTGTGTTCAAAGCTACTTCAACATCAGCAGCAACAGGAAGGTTAGAGAGGTCCTGATCAGCAAGTCCGAGGAGTAGGTCTTTTGATTGCTGAAGGCGTGAAGGAGAGACCACCTCGGGCTCAAGAGGACAGAGTTTAAAAGCTCCTAGATCCAAGCCGGAGAAGAAATCATCAAATGGGATGTACGGCTATGGACCTATGGGAACGACCTATTTAAAAGAATAGGGGTCAAAAGATGTTTTAAGAGCTCAGAAATGAAATAAGATAAGAGGCTACAATACCTGGGTATGAGAATCAAGCGAGGCCGAGATCTCTTAATGAACATCGGCCTCACTTGGTTGAGAGGTTGATGGTTGAGAGGACGGCTGACCAAGTCCGGAAGAGGGAGTAGTACTAGTTGCCACCCTTGGGCTAGTAGCGATCTCTGCAGTCTGTAAAATTTGAATACCCAGGACTGAGCCCGAGTCATTCGCCCCATCTTCAACCCTCGGAGGTGCAGGATCTTTAGGAGTTTGGGCAGGATTGGCCTCAACAGGTTCCCTTGTTGCCTGAGAGGATGATCCTGTGGCAGCGCTGGTGTCATCCTACCTGAAGGGTGCTCCGACTATAGCTGGGGCAGCCTGCCCGATTTCTTCTCCAACTACCTCCATTATAATTCCGGCATCGGGCACGTCCTCCTTGCTGGAGGAAAGAACGACCTATTCAGGCGTATTGCCAGCAGGATTACTGGCTTCGTCATCATTCAAAGGGGTTAGAGATGGTACAATGTGTAGTGGCATCACTCTCACAGCGACTCGTTCTAGGTAGGCCACTGCGGATGCAGGAGATGTAGGAAGATCAGTGGGAAGAGTTTGAGGCTGGATCGGGGATGGTTGGGGAACTGCTCCGGCCAATGATAAGTCTTCTCTAGAGTCCTCATCAATAAGCTGAAGTGGAAAGGGAAAAGATTAGAACCTAATGCTATAATTGGGCTTAACATGTCAGAAATAAAGTAAATGTAACCTGAGTTGTTGAGGTCGGTGTTATTTTCTTCTTCTTTTGAGCAGGACCCTTGCCCAGAGCTGGCTTGCGAGCTGGCCTCTTTGCAACTTACTTGCGTCGGGTTGGAGCTACTGCTGGAACAGGAGCATCAGCCTCAGCTACTAATGACACAGCAAATCGTACAAGGGTTTCGGCAGCTGTATCTTTGAATAATTGGCTTGCCCGATCGTTCCACCACTTGGTGAATTCTTCTGATACCACAGGCCGGGCGGAGAAGGGGGTGAAATTGAATGCAGCCTTGAGCTTGTCTGACCGTTATTTGATTTCTTCGTCTGCCCATCTTTGACGATAAGATCGCGTTCTACCCAGTCAACATTAACAGTGATGCTTGGGGGAACGGGTACAAGTTGAGTAAGCATGAACTAACGGGCATAGAGGGGAGCAAAATAATACTCTGCTCCGCATTTATTGTTGGCTAAAGGAATACTTGGCCTAAAGATTATATCCCTAGCTACCAAGTAGCTAGAGAAGATTTTGTTGTATGTAGACTGGGTGCCCGAGCCCCAGTTGGAAGGGTTGTTGGAAAGCTAAAGGAATGAAGAGAATTGAAGCGAAAAGAAAGTGGTGAAGAGATTTATGGCCTGAGGGGAGCACCCTTGATAGAAGAAGGTGAAACACTCCTCAAAGGAGTGGGAAGAAGGCGCTACGTCCACAAACTGGACGGCGGAAATAGGGACATCGGCCATGTGGCGAATGGTTGGTTGAAACTCCAAGAAATAGGAGTACAGCCAGAATTGAAGTATCCATATCGGGCTTCCACCAGCACCGAAGCCCGAGTGAACAAAGTCTGTTACACCATGGACCAAGTGTGCCCAGACAAGGGTAGCCATAGCTAAGGGTTTACCCAATGCGAGTGCCAAGGCTAAGGTGGTGTACTCTTTGGTAATGGCTTGGCTGGCCGAGGAGAAGAAATATTTGTTGAGCCAGTATATAAGGAATGTGGTGTGTTCAGCATCGGACACCTCTAACTCATCTACACCAATGCAAGCAGTTTGGAAGCCTCTGTAGGATGTAATTGGTCTATATGAAATGGCCCCGTCTCTGATAGTCTCTTGTTGAGGGTAGGCGAAGCTGGTCATTCCTACGTTAAGCCAAGGAATAATTTCATGCCCGTGAGGCCGAAGACCGAGCAAGTAACTAATGTCCTTGATGGTTGGGGCCATCGGTCCGCAGCGAAAGAGAAATCCATTGCAGGATGAAGACCAAAACATCAGAGCAGAGAGTAGAAGAGGTCGGTCTATCTCAATCCTAGCCCGACTGAGCATTATGGCGTCATAAATGCCCATCTGCCTCCAGATATTAGCCTTAGAGACTGATACTCTTGTAACCCATTTGTCCCAGTCAGCAGCAGGGGTCGGCCAACCTCTAACGGGGTGGGTAGTAGTTTGGACTTTGCCCCAGTGGGCAGGTACTTGGAGAAATGATTTGTTTCCCACTGGTGGGAAATAAGGGTTGAATGCTACTAGTGGATCACTATAAAACACGACGTCAAGTCCAGGTGCCACTAGAGTACCGTCAGGAGAGTTGTAAGGGGTAAAAAACTCGGTGGAGATCTCGGAAGCATGGGTTTTTGCTAGGGTCCTAACTTTTCTGCATCGATTTTGGGGAGGAGGAG
This sequence comes from Hydrangea macrophylla, assembly GCA_033977485.1. Classification (NCBI taxonomy): domain Eukaryota; kingdom Viridiplantae; phylum Streptophyta; class Magnoliopsida; order Cornales; family Hydrangeaceae; genus Hydrangea; species Hydrangea macrophylla. The sequence continues at coordinate 113,663,005 of CM066999.1, forward strand.
TATCCAGGAAAGCTTTTTTGCCTTTGGTTATCACCGTCGGAGCTGTTTTAGGAGCCATTTCTGCAGAAGGGATGGAGGATTACTTCGCCGAAAAAATGGAGTTTGTAGAGAGAGAGGATCTAGTTCATTTTTGGTTTAAAGAGAAAAAGCAGGAGACGCAAATGGAGAAGGTAAAGAGATTTTTTGAAAATCTTTAATTATATGCGTAGCATTTAAGGAGGAGTGACTGGTGGGATTCTCTAGATCTGACAAATCTCTGCATGGCTAACACGTGGCAATTTTGAAATTTAAAATGTCACATCAATCAAGGTGGGACGTTTGATATGACCTTTTGGGGGGCAATTATTTGCACCCAAAAACCGTCAAAGGTTTTTGAGCCCGAGTGGCATTAAGTTGGATAGAGGGGAGGCCAGCAGAATGAATCTATGACTTATCAGACTCAAGTGGAGATTGTAAGCCCGATGGTAGATACAAGGCTGTTGGGTGGTGTATGAGGATTATCGGGCATGAGAATAACATAACCTAATGCAATGTAAGCCCAATGGTGGATCAAAGCAGCACGGAGGCCAATCGGACACCGTGTAATGAAGGATGGTTGTATGAGTCCGATCGGCCATAGGCATTCGTAAAAAGGTAATCGGGCATGAAAGAAGAAAGTATTGAAATTGGTTAAGCCCAATTCAGTTGAAAAAAAGTAGTTGACAAGGCCGATGGACTGAAAGGGGAAGGCGATGCTAGTCACAGCTATCAAGACGACGTCATCCTAGATTTTTAGGAAGCAAGAGTCCAGTTTGGAAGGTATTTAATCACATCCAGCTGGATTGGAAGACTGATCCCTAGAATATAGGGATTGGTTCAATCAAGAGTTAGAGATTAAGAAGGTTTCTTCCACCATCAGCCAATCAGACACGCAGCTTAGGGCGCAAGAAAAGGAGTTCTTTCCTTATCAGAATTCCTGGAGGCCACTGTAAATATGGAAGCTAGCCAAGCATACAAGGGACTCCGCGTCATCTCGAAACAGCGTACACACTGCGTTCGAAGCATTCAACCCATTGTTTTTCAGCATTCATAGTAAATAGGTCTATCCTTTTGTTATTTCTTTTTATTCTTTTGAATAATCAGTCTGTTCTGGTTCGTTCTTTAGATCTGTTTAATTTCCAAACACTTAATAAATCTTCATTTTATTAATCCGTTTGTGATTGTTTACCTGGTAAACTCAACACTATTTAGCTTGTGCGCTTCAGTATTGCTAAAGAATTTATGGTAAGGGTACTTTCCTACTCACTGTACACAATCATTCTGTTTAGAAGTCAGATTCATAAAGCCTTGTGTATCACTCACACAAGCGTTTAGGAAATTAGTTTGCACACACACAAACACCGAGCCCATTTGGCTCTGGCACGACTGCGCAAATTACAAGCAAACAACCTTAAATATAGTACACTATCCAATCTAGGGTCATGTACAAAACCTAAGAACCTTAGAACATGGAGTCTACAGAAAAGGCCAGGGATACAAATCTGTAGAAAAACACAAATTCCCAATCTTGGAACAAAGAACAAAACAATTAATTTCTAATCCAAAATTCATAAGAAAATAAGAAGTACAAAATAGATGAATGTCAGGACATAAATCAAAGCCAAGAAGACTAACTGACAAGGGAAAAAGGGACATGAAAACCCAAAGCAGTGGAGGTAGAATCAAATTCAAATATTGGAAGCATGGAATTTATTCATTCGATGTTCTAATCCCTTTTGAATTCTCACGATTCTGTAATTTTTCACTTCAAAAAGTGCATTGAAGATAAGCATCATGGTTTGTTTTGTATATCTTGATTTTATTTATGTATTATACACTAAAAATATATATGTATACAAACCCGTAACATAAGCAATGTGTGGCTGATATGGCAAAGAAGACTATAATGGGAATGAGTTTCCCAACAGTGCTAGATTGGAAATTTGTTTGACAAATATTGCTACTTTGGCCGACAACTGGCATTTATTGCCTACTTAACTATTGTGTGGTAAGTTTTCCTATAATTAGCAATGAGTTGAGTGTAGAAGAATACACACAACACACAGAAAATAGCTAGAGCCAGAGAACAGAAAGTGAGAAAAATATTAGTGTGTTGTAATACATTGATAGTTCAAGTGCTTGAGTTATATCATTTCCTCAAGTAATAATACAACTTCCCCTCCGCAGTGGACGTAGGCAAATTGCCAAACCATCTCAAATATCTGTGTCCCTTTGTATGATTTAATATTTGTTTGCTTGTTTTTTTTATTGGGTTTTATCAATTTAATGATATAATAGGAACCTTCTCCACTTTCTTCTTATGTAACCATTACCAAACACAAGGATGGAAGACCATCTTCCTTTTTCTAAGAATACCTCTTTCATCCCTCTTTCTTCCATTATTTTTTCATCCCTCCTACAAAACATAGCATTAACAGGTATGCCCTTGAAATCAAGAACTCCAACAGTGGAATATATTTGATGCAATGGAGGCTAAAAATAGAGAAAATAAAAAATTCAGGACGACTGGAACAATGCTCTAGTAACCATTGATTCACTTAGAATGCTAAGAAAAGGAGGAATAGTTGAGAGAAAACTCATTTCGGTATTATTTGTCGTCAAAAGTTGTTGCTCTAAGATAGTTTACAATTTATTTATAAGCCCACAAAATTCTAATACACCTAGAAACGGGTACAAACCCAAAATTACAAACAAAAAAAGGGCAGAATCGAGAAATTTACTGAATCATAATCCCCAAATTATCCTAGGAATTATGCAATTTATGAAATCCAAGTCTAGTTCTTTTGAAAGAGAAATTTGCAAAATACGAGTTACAAAAAGGCAAAAAATTCATAATAATGGCTGAAAAATACTTCAAAACATTTTCTGGGCCCAAAAATGAGTCTAATCAAAATGGCTAAGCATGGCACAAATCTCAAAACAAGTTTCGATGTAACAGGTGGCTCATGAAAAACTAACGTTCGAGCTCCAAGTTATGCCCACATTTCCACACTGAATAATACATCTGCAATGCGTGCCACTGCATATGCTTTTCATGACTAATATTATGGTTCCTAATTTGTATTCCAAGTTTGACCCTAAGGCTTTGAAAGCCACTAAATATATACAACCAATAAAGAAGCCCCAGTAAAATCTGAAGGCAATTAAGCATAATCTATAGGTAAAAACCACTACGTTTGATAGTTGGAGAAAAAAAAAGGGTAAAAAGCACTTTGCACACATACACCGTTTGACACTTTGCACCCTTATGTTTTAATTTTTCCAATCTACAATGTGGCCCCTCCGTTAGAGTTTCTGTTAAAATGGATGGAAATGGCTCACATGCTTGTCACATAACCCACTTAAAGGGTCATTTTTGTCATTAACTCCACAAACAATTTAAGGTGCATTTAGTTACACAAATTGAGAGAAATCACAGGGAGGAAATGTCACAGCCCGGTCCCATAATAGCGGATTCCAAGCCCGTGGCATGCCACCAAGGCTAATCCAGTTCACTAATGCTCCCAAAATACAAGTTTAAGAACTCGCAGCGAAAAAGAAAACAATCCATTTTAAAACCAGCAATTCAGTCGACTGTGTTGGGGCCTCAGTCGACTGCTTTGGAATTTGCAGAGAACAAGAATTCTCCAGCGATCCACTCCAGTCGACTAACTCCCATGTCCAGTTGACTACTACCTCCAATTCTCAGTCGACTGGACTTGTCCGGTCGACTGAACCTAATCCAGCAGAATGTCTAGTTTTGGGACAAATTCCAGTCGACTGTTTTATTTTCCAGTCGACTATTTTTCTTAGAAAACTAAAAGAGAATTTCGTTCAACAGTGCATCTAGTTGACTGTGCCCGTGGTCCATTCGACTATTTTCCCAGCAGCAGCCCTTTCTGCAAAATTTTCCAAGTTAAAGGTTTTCTGAGTTCAACTAGAGACTAATTATAACATCACCAAACCAGTCGACTGTGATCCTAACTGAATTATAACATCACCAAAACATAATTACAAAAGATTACTATCTATTACAACATCACAAATTTGTTCTAAGGTTCTAAGTTAAACATAGTTTAAAAGTCATAAAATCCTTATTACAATATTTTTCTTTCAAAACTACGAGGTAAACATGCTGAGTCGCCTTCTAATTGAACTCCCTACCTCGTGATCACTTTCCCAATTCTTCCCCGAAATTGACACCTTGTCACGCCCCAGATCCACACATGTGAATCTAGGACACATGGCACGCCACCAAGGCCTTCAAACACCAAGTTAGGACTATAAAGGAAGGAAAACACGTGCAAATAAATCTTTGTACTAGACAAAACAAGCCCAAGGGCAAAATGCTCTTTAAGAAAATATGGTCAAATTTTATATCAAAAGATAGCCCTTTCAGTCCCAGTTCCAACTCAAAAAACGGCGCATAAAACCAAATTTTCTAGAAAGAGTTATGTCCGTTTCCGTAAAAGTCGACATTGTAGCAAAATTACATGCGGATCGATCTGCCCCTAAAACCCGGATCGATCCATCTTGCTGATTTCTGAAAAAATGTCCTCCGAAAAGCCCGGATCAATCTGCCCTTTAACCCGGATTGATCCGGGTTCTGTAGAATGCATTTTTGGTACTAAAAACTCCATTTTAACAAGTCCAAACAATATCAAACCAAACCAAACCTCATGGGAACTTTCAAACCATTCCCAAGAGACTCTAACATGAATATAAACATTGAACTAGATATGCAAATGCTATCTCTCCGAAATACTCCCAATTCTCACAAGACCAACCAAAACACATGATTCTTGACCAAATTCACAACTAACATACTCCAAACTATAAAAAAACAAGAGTTTGGAAGGTACCAACAGCATTCTAAGCTCCGGTCACAAAATTTACACAAGTCTTAGAGCGATCAAACAAGAAACTAACATAACCAACTAAGTTTAACACATTCCCAACTTAACCCGTACATACTCGAATTACTTCAAAATTACAAGTTTTGCACAAAAACTACTATAAACAAGAAACTACAATATTCACAAACTTCCTTGACCCCACGATCCTCAGCTCATCTCCCCGGATTCTCGCCATCGTGCTCACCTACAATGGTTATTCAATAATCACTACAATATATAAGCTATATGCTTAGTGAGAGATATCAATCAAGCATACAGATGACATATCAATGCTTAAATTCATCTCTACAAACAATAATGATCTTTGGATAAGCAAGTATTTCCTCCGCCACTATTCGCAAGTCTGTGACTCCCCCAATAGTCCACGACACAAGCCAATGATCCACGCCTCACACGTGTGGACCAACACCGTTGTAGGCAACAAGTGGTCTTCACCACGAAACAATCTCATGGTGTATTCATACGAACTTTCCTTTCACCCAAATAGGCAACTAAACATGCTCACATAAACATATTATTATGCTTTTCACATAATTATTCATAGTAACTAAACATGAGTAATTAAACTAATTAAGCATGTGATTAACACCCAAATGAATATAAACATGAATCTCATTCAAAAATAAGAATAAAACCACTCACCTCTTCACAATTCGCTCCTAATTGAGAAATTAAAACCCAAATCTACTCTAGGTTCAAATCCTACATGAATTCGACCAACTATGGATTACTGCACCGAATTGGGTCATGAAAATTATGATGATTAAACTCAATAAAAATAGTACCAAAACGTTAGACTTACCTCTACGAGTCCAAATCTGGTCTCGAAAGTGAAATTGGAAGTCGAACGGTGCGTCAATAGGCGTCAAAGAGCTCCGGCATACCCTCGTCTCTTTTCTCTCTCTCTCTCTCTCTCTCTCTCTCTCCCTCTCTCTCCAGCCGACTTAAAGAAGAAGAAGAAGAAGAAAAAAGAGAAATCTATTCTCTCTCTCTCTCTCTCTCTCTCTCTCTCTCTCTCTCTCTCTTGATTTACATAACTTAATATTATGGGTTTATATTATGAAATCCCTCAAGGTTCCGGTTTATTGCTATTACATCCCCAGCTAGTTTTTTTATAACTAACTATTTAGTCCTCTAACCTTAAGTGGGTATTTGTCTATGCCTCATGTGGGTCCCATAAGTGGTCCCACATATTTTTTTTGAAGTTATTAATTAGCCTAATAATTATGTAGCGTGTTCAATTTGTTCTTACCAAGGTATCCCATATGACCACATAAACTAATAACAATCAACAATATATTAAAACAACATATAAATATTCCATATATGCCCTAATAAACATTTAAGCACATAAGGGTGATTTCACAATCTTGTCCCATCACAATGGAACTTTCTCCACTCATGCCCCAATTTGGGACTACCACATTGACCAATACTAGGTTCCCATACTGGACACCCACAATCAACTAGTGAGCTAAAACCCACTCAAATATGTGTTAATAAACACCAATTAATTATGTTAATGCATGCTAAATCATATTTAACGATAAATCGCAGGAGCGGGTATTACACACCTGTAATGGTTATTTAAATAACTACACATATTTTGATTCATTTAAGGTAATGCTTAGTGAATAAAACAATAATGCACATTAATGAAAAACATGATCGCATTCACATCTCTACAATTCATAATAGTCTCTGGAGTCTCACGTGTACGGTCCACACTCCTAGTCCGCGACTCCTCGCCAATATATCCATGCGATAAGGTAAGACCCACATTTCTTTTCTTCAAACGTGCGATCTCATGCCTACGATGGGTCCACAAAATGGCTTGGTACCAAGTGCTCTTTTGACCCAAATAGCAACTAAACATGCTCAAATCACATTTCATCGTGCTTTCGAAGTAAGTCAAACATTTTACCATGCAATTGGGCCTACTTATCAATATAGTCGCCTAATATAAACTAAACAATATATATTTATGAACTAAAACATGATTTTCATACAAAACATGAATATATGTCAAGAAATCATTCCAAAATACATCGTTGAATCATACACCTCCGATTAACGTTCCTCAAATTCTTTCCAAAGAAAACCCGAGCACAAAGAAAGTACAAAAGTTCGTCTAATACAATTTCTATCGATCAAAAGTTCGATTAATGACTTTCTATAAAAATTCCCAAAAATGAGTTTTTGAAAAACTTATCCAAACGAGTTCTAGTGGATATTAAAATGAAGCTCTTACCTCTAGGAGTTTGAAACTATAATTTAGTTGAAAACCAACGAACGTTTGACGTCGTGAAGATCAAAGCTCCAAAATCGTCACACTCGTTCCAAAATTTCATAGTTTATCATGCATATTTAGATTTTGTAAATTATCAATGTTATTTGATAATGGTGAATGAGGTTGACTGTGAGTCAACGGTAAGGTGTCAGTAAGGACATGGGAATTTGGTAAGCGAGAGTGCATTGGCATAAATAAATGGCATTTATGTGATTTAAATGTTATTTAAAATATCCGGTATTTATGAATAGTGAATTATACCTGTGTAGTATAATTTCTAGTAGTTTTGTTTTCGCTGTAGAGCATTTTGAACACTATGACAAGAACGTGAATGACACGTTAAATAAAAGGTAGGTTGTATAGAAATTTCACAGAATTTAGTTTCTGAACGTAATTTTGGATCCAAATGAGAGACTTAGTAAAAAAATTTTGTAATTTATAATTTTCACTCGTAAAGGCATAAAATAGACATAGGGCATAAAATGGACGTACGCTGCATTTTGAAAGTTAATTAGAAGTTTGAGAAACTCGCGGGGTGGTAAACGCGATTTCTAAAAAGTTTGTCTATAAATAGAGAGGGTGAGAATTTCATTTTGCCAAAACTTTATAAATATCTTGAGAGAGGGGAGAGAAATGAGATTTGTTGCCACGGGCTTTGCGACGACGATTGGTGACCTTTCGTCAGTCATATCCTCTCCAAATTTCATATTTGAACTCATAGAGGTAAGACCTACGTTTTGATACCTATTAGGCCATATTTGGCTCACTTTTGTAAAAATCTAATTTCTAGAAATCTGGAAAAAAACATGTATAAACTTGTAAGAATCATCTAGAAATAGAGATTCGACATCTTTGTGCCTCTGTGGTACTTTCCTTAAAGTTTGAGAGAGTTTGCACGAGGTATGAAATCCTAACCTATGTTATATATGTGAAATGCAAGTTTTAGATTTCGACGACGAAATTGTGATCCGGGAAAATTTCATGCGTTTAGCTTAGGCCCATTAATTATGCACGTGCTTAAATGTGAAAAGCATGTCTACTTTTACGCGAGCACGTTGAGTTGTCTATGTGTGTCAAAGGGGGGACTTATACAAATTCATGCTGAGTAAGCTTCTCGATGTTTGATAATTTTAGTAGCGACGGCTACTGTGCATGGTTTAAGGCTTGGACTTTCTAGGGCACTTGGGGATGTAATGGTTGTAGGCTTGGACTAGCCATTGACATTGCGGTTTCAGGCTTGGACTTGCCGCTACCGGATGAATGCGTATTTTTCTCCCTAGAGACTATTGATGTGATTTATGAGATTAAAGCACATTTTTTCATATATTGCATATGTTAGAATTTATACACTCAGCATATAGCTGAGTAGTGGAGCTGTATTTTTCCATTGTAGGTGAGAAGAAAAAGGGAAAGATGAAGCGTGAGGAGTGAGGCCGATGGGATGACAGGAACCACTCTTGTTTATATTTTTTTATCCTTTTTCCTAAACTTGTATAAGGATTTGGGAATTGTAATATATTATAATAGAACTTTGGGGTTAGTTTCGTATTACTGTAACTTGAGTTTCGAACACATGTATTTATGTCTAAACCGTTGTGTTATAGTGGTGGTTGTTGCGGTGTTGGATTTGGAGAACTTTAGGTTGTTAAATTGCACAACTTAGTAAACTGCCAGGGGATCAGTCGATTGGACTGGGTTTCGGTCAACTGGACAACTGTATCATTTTAGAAACTGCTTTTAATGTGGCAAAACCAGTCGACTAGTCCATGTTTTCATCGACTGGACAACTAAGCGAAAATGTTGATTTTTTTATTCTGCTTAGGGCACAGTCGACTGGGAGGATTTAGTCGACTGAGAAATTGAGGCCCTAGTCGACTGGATCCCCGACACAGTCGACTGGATGGGCTATTGGTCTTTTGAAACTTTTTATCTCAGGTCTCCAATCAACCGAACCCTCGATTAGTCGACTGGACCTCTATTTCAAAACTGAATTCTTTTTTAAATGTTTCCAATTGGGAAAAACTTTTTATAACTCTGATTTTAAATGGATTTGACTTATGTTTCCACTGCTATTTTAATTTAAAGCAACTGGATAAGCCTTGATGGCGTGCCACATGTTCAAGCATTACCGGGATAGGTCGTGACATTTGTTGGTATCAGAGCTAAAGGTAACAAAACTTTGGGAACGTTCGACGACGAGTGGATTGTTGAGTGAATTGTCACATATTCTAGATTACATGCATACATTGTAGAGATGTTTGATGCTATGTATGATGATTAACATATATGATATGTTATGGTCATGCATACATATTGTTTATGCATCGAAACTTACAGGAGTTACAATCATGGGTGACCGAGAATTATCACCGCATACCTGATGTATGAATGAAATGGCAGAAGTGATAGGGAATATGGGTGACATGATCCGAAATATAGCGGAGCGATTACCCCCCACACCTCCATTTGAACCAGCACCGATAATCGTGGTGCCAGTGCCTGAGAATAGGGGGTATGAGGTATGTGTTAGAATAATTTGTAAGGAAGAAGCCGATAGAGTATCATGAAACTTTTGATACGACGTTAGCAGAGCATTGGATTATGGATATGGAGAGAATTTTTTGATCTATTTCGATGACCGATAGGGAGAAGATTGAGAACGCTAGTGATATACTTAGAGGTGAGGCTCAGAATTGGTGGGTGAGTCCTGGATCAGGGAGCACCGATAACTTGGGAGGGATTCAAAGCAGAGTTTAATCGCCGATTCTTTCCAAGGGCTGCTCTTAAGGTAAAAAAGAGAGAGTTCGATAATCTTCAATAAGGGGATATGACTGTGACGGAGTACAATTCAAGGTATAACGCTTTGTTGAGGTTTGGAAAAGGATCTGTGATAACAGAGGAAGACAGAGCAAGAAAGTACGAGGATGGGTTGAGAGATAATATCCGCCTGAGGGTAGAAACCTATAAACATTCAACTATGGCAGCAGTGCAACAAACGGCACTTGTGGTCGAGAGTGGAATGGAAAGATCAAGGCAGAATCAGCATGGGAAACGGGGTAATGAGAGTGGTGATAGGAACCAAGGCGGATCTTTGAAGAGACCGTTTCCAAGAGGCTCTGGTTCTAGTTTTAGCGATTTCAGGAGGATGCCAAGTAACATACTGTTGTGTTCACTTTGTAATTGACCACACTCAGGCCGATGTTTCATGACCAAACCCCAGAATAGGAACCAAGGAAGGGGTAGTACAAATTTGACTCTGGACATGAGGGGCAAGTGTTATGATTGTGGAGTATTTGGACATCAAGCCAAGGATTGTCCGAGGAGGCATTCCTAGCAAGGAGCTACTTTTATGGCCTCTAGTGGGTCGAAGCCTAGACAGTCTAATGATGGGGGACAAAGGACAGGGCAACGTCAGGGGAGAGCATTTCAGATCAACCTAAGAGACATGGCTGCCTCAGAGACAGTAGTCTCAAGTATAGTGCTTGTATGTTCGCATTTAGCACGCATACTGGTTGACTCAGGATCTATGCATTCATTTGTATCGCATGTCTTTGTTGAATATTTGAATGTCAAATCGACACCGTTAGGATATGAATTATCCATTGCCGTACCACTTAGTAAACCAATAACGACGTCTATGATATATAAGAATTATGAAATCTAACTAGATGAGAAGTTGATAACCGTAGACCTTATACCAATCGCTGTGAACCACTTTGATGTGATACTAGGAATGGAATGTTTAGCACTTAACCAAGCTACCATAGATTGTGAATGGAAAGAAGTTAATTTTTGATCACCGGTGCACGGGAACTTTTGTTTTCAAGGGAGTGGGGTTACACTGCCACCGTATTTAATTTCAGCAATCCAAGCGGGTAAGTTGTTGAGAAAGGGATGTCAGGGGTTCCTGTGTTCAGTACTTGACACTTCGATGACTGAGTTGAAAGTGGAAGACATTTCGATAGTGTGAGAATATTCAGATGTATTTCCTAATGACTTGCCAAATGATCTTATCGAGAGGAAGATTGATTTCACCATTGAAATAATGCCAGACTCAAGACCTATATCCAAGGTACCGTATAGGATGGCAACTGCGGAATTGAAAGAGATGAAAGTTCAACTACAAGAACTACTTGATAAGGGTTTTTTTTTACCTAGTATATCACCGTGGGGAGCTCCAGTATAATTCGTAAAGAAGAAGGATGGTTCAATGAGAATATGTGTGGACTATTAGGAACTAAACAAGTTGACAATCAAGAACAAGTACCCATTGTCGAGAATTGATGACCTATTTGACTAACTTCGTGGAGCACAAGTATTTTCCAAGATCAATTTGAGATGGGGCTATCATCAATTGAAAGTAAAGGCTGAAGATGTTGAGAAACAGCTTTCAGAATGCGCTACGGACACTACGAGTTCTTAGTCATGCTATTTGGAGTTAGGAATGCACCAGCCGTGATCATGGACCTTCTGAACTGAGTTTTCAAGGATTACTTGGACGATTTTGTGATAGTGTTCATTGATGACATTCTTATCTATTCATCGAGTGAGATAGAACATGAGAACCACTTGAGGTTAATACTTTAATTACTACGAGAGAAACAATTGTTTGGGAAATTCAAGAAATATGAATTTTGGTTACCTAGCATTACTTTTCTTGGCCACGTGATTGACAAGAATGGAGTTTCAGCTGAACCGCACAAGGTGGAAGTAATATCTAATTGGCAAAGACCGACATCTGTATCCAAAATTTGAATTTTTTTAGGGTTAGCAGGATACTACTGCAGATGTATAGGAAATTTCTTGAAGATTTCATTACCAATGACAAAACTGATAAGAAAGGGCATTGCATTTGAATGGAGCCAAGAGTGCGAAGACAGTTTTCAAGAGTTGAAGTCGCGATTGACAAAAGCACCTATCTTGACAATACCATCCGGAACCTAGAGTTTTGTGATTTATAGTGATGCTTCGCATTAGGGATTGGGATGTGTGCTTATGCAAGGTGGTAAAGTAATTGCCTATGCTTCTAAATAGTTAAAGACACACGAGATTAACTATCCGACTCATGATTTGGAATTGACCAGAATAATCTATGCTTTGAAGATTTGGCGACACTATTTATTCGGGGAAAAGTGTGACATATTCACGGACCACAAGAGCCTGAAATACCTGTTCAAATAACGAGATTTGAATATGAGATAGAGAAGATGGTTGGAACTGATGAAGGATTATGATCTTTCGATAGAATATTATCCAGGAAAGGCTAATGTAGTAACCGATGCATTAAGCCGGAAGACACCAAGGAACTTAGTCGACGAGCTAACTCAACAAAAATAACTGGTGAAAGAGATAGAATGTTTGGAGTTAGATGTGATATCAGAGACTAATGGTGGCTTAATGATGGCGATCATAGCACACCCATATATTATAGATGAGATTAAGAGAGAACAGTTTAAAAATGTTTACTTATGCAAAATGAGAGACGAGATACCTTTAGGAAAGCAACCTGAATTAGTATTGGAATAAGGAACGTTGAAATTTGAAAATCGATTATGTGTACCGAATGTGAGAGGCATAAAAGAGAAAATTCTGGAAGAAGCGCATAGTACTAGATATTTAGTACACCTGAGAAATAACAAGATGTACTGGAATTTGCGAGAGAACTTTTGGTGGAAAGGTATGAAGCGTGAAATTGCTAAGTATGTCTCAGAGTGTTTGGCATGTCAACAGGTCAAAGCAGAGAGACAAGTACCTGCAGGACTACTACAGCCAGTACTAGTGTCAGAGTGGAAATGGGATGAGATCACTATGGATTTTGTTTCAGAATTTCCATGATCGCCGAACAAGAATGATAAGATTTGGATTATAACTGATAGATTAACAAAATCAGCTCATTTTCTACCGATCAAGATGAATAAGCCTACAAGGTTAGTGGAGTTGTATGTAAAAGAGATTGTAAGACTACACGGGGTTCTAGCCATGATCATATCAGATTGTGATAGTAGTTTTATGTCAAGGTTCTGGGTAAGTCTACAGAAGGCTATGGGTACGAAGTTGAGTTTCAGTACCGCATTTCATCCTTAGACCGACGGGCAGTCAGAGCGCATGATTCAGATGTTGGAGGATATGCTTCGATTGTGTGTACTAGACTTTGGGAGTGATTGGAAGATATATTTACCTTTGATTAAATTTGCTTACAACAACGGGTTTCAGTCAAGTATCGGCATGGCACCGTATGAGGCTTTGTATGGGCGTAAATGTCGATCACCGGTTTGTTGGACCGAGGTTGGGAAAAGAAAGCTGCTAGGACCTGAGCTAATATAGGTGTCTACTGAGAAGATGAAGTTAATTCAAGAGCGACTTACGGTAGCTCAGAGTCGTTATAAAAGTTACGCGGACTCGAAGCGGCGACCGATGACGTTCGAAGTAGGTGATTTTGTATACTTGCGAGTATCGCCTTCGAAAGGCGTTGTTTGATTCGGAAAGAGGGAAAAACTCAATCCGAGATTCGTAGGACCTTTTGAGATCCTAGAGAAAATAGGACCAGTGCCTTACCGATTGGTGTTGTCGTTAGAGTTGGAACATGTACACAATGTATTTCATGTATTAATGTTGAGATGTTGTATGACAGATACGAGTAAGATCATTGTACCTGAGCCGTTACAGATTCATGAAGACTTGACTCATGTGGAACAACCGATCGAGATTCTAGATCGAAAAGAGCAAGTATTGAGAACTAAGAAATTCCAATGGTGAAAGCACTGTGGCGTAGCCATACGGTTGAAGAGGCTACATGGAAAAGTGAGGAAGAAATGAAGAATGAGTATCCGCACCTGTTCGACGTATGAGGTATAAGTTTGGGGACAAACTTCCTTTTTGGAGGGGAGAGTTGTAATACCCGTTCCAAAATTTCATAGTTTATCATGCATATTTAAATTTTGTAAATTATCAATGTTATTTGATAATGGTGAATGAGGTTGACTGTGAGTCAACGATAAAGTGTCAGTAAGGACACCGGAATTTGGTAAGCAAGAATGCATTAGCATGAGTAAATGCCATTTATGTGATTTAAATGTTATTTGAAAATTTTGGTATTTGGTAAGCGAGAGTGCATTAGCATGAGTGAATTTTACCTATGTAGTATAATTTCTGGTAGTTTTGTTTTCGCTGTAGAGCATTTTGAACACTGTGGCGAGAACGTGAATGACACGTTAAATAAAAGGTAGGTTGTATAGAAATTCACAGAAATTAGTTTCCGAACGTAATTTTGGATCCAAATGAGAGACTTAGTCAAAAACTTTTGTAATTTATAATTTTTCACTCGTAAAGGCATAAAATGGACGTACGCGACGTTTCGGGAGTTAATTAGAAGTTCGAAAAACTCGCGGGATGGTAAACGCGATTTCTGAAAAGTTTGTCTATAAATAGAGAGGGTGAGAATTTCATTTTGCAAAAACTTTATAAATATCTTGAGAGAGGAGAGAGAAAGGAGATTTGTTGCCACGGGCTTTGCAACGACGATCGACGACCTTGTCTGTCAGATCCTCTCTAGATTTCATATTTGGACTCGTGGAGGTAAGACCTACGTTTTGATACCTCTTAGGCCATGTTTGGCTCACTTTTGTAAAAATCTAATTTCTAGAAATCTGAGAAAAACAGGTATAAACTTGTAGGAATAATCTGAAAACGGAGATTCAACGTCTTTTTGCCTCTGTGGTACTTCCCTCAAAGTTTAAGAGAGTTTGCACGAGGTATGAAATCCTAACCTATGCTATGAAGGAGAAATACATGTTTTAGATTTCGATGACAAAATTGTGATCCAGGCAAAATTCATGTGTTAATCTTAGGCCCGTTAATTATGCACGCGCTTAAATGTGAAAAGTATGTCTACTTTTACGCGAGCACGTTGAGTTGTCTACGTGGGTCAAAGGGTGGACTTATACAAATTCATGCTGGAGTAAGCTTCTCGATATTTGAGAATTTTAGTAGCGACAGCTATTGTGCATGGTTTAAGGCTTGGACTTGCCAGGGCACTTGTGGATGTAATGGTTGTTGGCTTGGATTAGCCATTGACACCACAGTTTAAGGCTTGGACTTGCCGCTACCGGATGAATGCATATTTTTCTCCCTATTAGACTATTGATGTGATTTATGAGATTAAAGCATGCTTTGTCATATATTGCATATGTTAGAATTTGTACACTCAGCATATAACTGAGCAGTTGAGCTGTACTCCATTGCAGGTGAGAAGAAAAAGGGGAAGAAGAAGCGTGAGGAGTGAGGCCGATGGGACGACGGGAACCACTCTTGTTTATATTTTTTGTCCCTTTTCCCTAAACTTGTATAAGGATTTGGGAATTGTAATATATTGTAATAGACTTTGAGGTTAGTTTCGTATTACTATAACTAGAGTTTCGAACACATGTATTTATGTTTAAACCATTGTGTTATAGTAGTGATTGTTGTGGTGTTGGATTTGGAGAACTTTAGGTTGTTAAATTGTACAACTTAGTAAACTGCCAGGGGATTAGTCGACTAGACTAGGATTCGGTCGATTGGACCATTGTATCATTTTAGAAACTGCTTTTAATGTGGCAAAACCAGTCAACTGGTCCATGTTTCAGTCGACTGGACAACTGAGCGAAAATGTTGATTTTGATTCTGCCTAGGACACAGTCGACTGAGAAATTGAGGCCCCAGTCGACTGGATCCCCGACACAGTCGACTGGATGGGCTGTTGGTCTTTTGAAACTTTCTGCCTCAGGTCTCCAGTCGACCGGACCCTCGATCAATCGACTGGACATCTGTTTTCAAAACTGAATTCTTTTGGAAATGTTTCCAATTAGGCAAAACTTTTTATAACTATGATTTTAAATGTATTTGACTCAAGTTTCCGCTGCTATTTTACTTTAAAGGAACTGGGTAAGCCTTGATGGCGTACCACGTGTTTTGTTTCCGCGCGTTAGCGAGATGGGTCGTGACAAAAATCCCCATTTTGGCCTCTCTTGAATTTAGGTTAGAAAACTTTACAAATGAAAATATCTCACATATTTCTATTTATAGGCACGACTCTAAAAATTACGTTTAACTCCTCGCGAGTTCTCAAAACTTCTAATTATTCTCCGAAATGTCTTACACGTCTAGTTCATTGCTTCACGAGTGAAAACTATAAATTAAAAAAAATTTCGTCTAAGTTCCGTTTATTTGCTAAAACGCGGTTCCACATGATTTTACGAAATTACTAATTAGCCTACCAATTATGTAGCGTGTTAATTCGTCCTCACAAGGATACTAGAATTAACGACAGAAATATATTCCAAACCACATAATAATACAGATAGTGAAATGCATAGGTAAAATTATTTTTATAGGGTTCTCTTATGCAGACACCCAATTCTGTAGTGTGTTAATTCGTCTCTCAATCTCAGAGAGACTTCACAATTTGAAAATATCCATTTCACACAGTTTCAGAGGGTTCTCTTACACAGACACCCAATTTAACTCGTGAGTTACAACTCACTCACACATATGTCATAAAACACATCACATCACATTATCATGTATGACAAATATAATGAAATACTATAAACACCCACACGGGTGTTATAGGGACAGAAAGCTCACCGAAACTCATACAAGACGGCATAACCTTGTGTCTCATGCTTTCATATCAGTTTTAGTTTATAAATAGACTAGTTGGTATGCCCAAAACAGAGGAGCTTAGGCCACCATTAATGGTGAACTTGAAGCTCCAAAATTTAACCTCAACCATCATGGTTAAAACCAATACCAAAATGGTTGAAACCAATGCCAAAATGCTCCTTAGAAGTCCCTAATATCTCAACTGAAATAGTTTTCGAATCGGGTTAGCCAAACAAGACCTTTGAATGTTGATTTTCTCGCCAAGTTCTAGGGGCTGTGGGCAATTCTATTAATTTGATAATTGGTTATAATTCATTTCTAGATTTTCTGCAAATTTTTATGAATTTTAATAAGGGTAGCTATTTATTTTAACTAGTTGTAATTTAATTCTACTTACAAATATTAGGATACTCTGTTTATTAATTATAGAAATTTTTCCAAATCAGTTTATGTCAACTTCAGCAGTTATAAACTCTATTTTCTGAATTTTAGGTGCATAGAAAAATTCTTTAAATTTATTTAAGAATTTTTTACTAGTGAAGCTAGTTTTAATACTTCCTCCAAAAAAAAAAAAAAAGCTAGTTTTAATAGAAAAATTAATGATATTAATTGGATATTATTTTAATAGTGAAAAGGGGGAGAAAATTTCTCAAAAAATATTCTGGATTTTAAAATTAATTTGGTGATAATTATGATATTTTTTGCTATTTATAATAGTACATTATATTTTTTTATTAATGATATTAATACATATTATTATTATTATTATTATTATTATTTTTGTGAAAAAAGGGTTGAAATTTCTCAAATGATATTCTGTCTCTCTCTCTTCGATTTCCCTCAATTTATGCAACCAAACACACATCAAATTGTTTTTGGTGTTCAATGACAAAAACGACCCTTAAAGTGGGTCATGTGACAAGCATGCATCTCATTTCCATCCACTTTTAACAAAATCTCTAATGGAGGGGGCCATGTTATAAGTTATAACTCACCATATACATTAGTGGTGCATAGTGTTTTTTACCAAAAAAAAAAAAGAGTTGAATTACACATATAGCCATCATCAAAATCCAGTTATGACCAAGAAAAAACAAGTGTCATCCGTGGAATAAAAGTAGGTTAGTTAAATAAGCCCTCTTCCCTCGAGTGTAATCAGAAAGTCTACATATAGAATGAATGGAAGTGCGTAGCAAAAACAAGACTATACTAATATAACTAAGATACATATTGATATAGTTCTAGCAAAAAAAAAAACACTAAGATACATATATAGATTAACAGTCCGGATCGTAAGCAGACCTTAAAAAACGAACCTAAGAGACGGACTGTGTAAAGACTGAAAAATTCTCACAAAAAAAGAGAATTTCTCAATCTTTACACAATTCGTCTCTTAAGTCCGTTTTTTAAAGACTGCTTAAGATCCGGACTGTATAGATTAAATGGAAATGAGTTGCATAAACAAGACAATAATAGTGGACACAAAAATATACAGATTGAATGGCCATGAATTCATATATATAACAAAAAAAATACATCATACTGCAAGAAACTCTCCCAAGTTCTCCATATAAAGGATCATTTACACAACTCACTAGCAAGTTTCTCAAACTTTGAACCACAATGCCCACCCTCATTGACACCCAATACTGCTGCTTAATGTTCTTCCTCTAGTAATTCATCTCTCTCTCTCTCTCTCTCTCTCTCTCTCTCTCTCTCTTCTTATCTAGCTGCACAAGCCTGAGCATTTCATCTTCTTTGCTACACATCCTAAGTTCATGGACAGCAAATCTATATGAAAACTTGGCAATTGACGCTAACATCGCAGCTGCTATTGAACCAGCAATCCACTGAGAACATTAATTTTGAGCACAATCCTACTTGTAATAAGCATATTCAATACATAAAACCGATTAGCAACTAGAAAAAGACAGATTATGAACTTGACAGTCATACAGCAGGAAGGCTACTAATGACAAACGGCTTTATTTTGATGTATGTGACAAAGAGGAAGATATTTATCATTAATGTTTCTCTAATTTTTTTCCCAGTTTCGCACATCTCGTTTCTTTGCCTCAAACATTGTAATTACACTTTCAAATCCTCAAGCAAAGCTAAAAAACTAGTTCAAAAAAAAGGGGAAAACAAGAAAGATGGGCAACAGAGTTTTCAACAGAAACTAGTTTCTATAAGAAACATGAAGTCCAACCCAAACCAAGAAAACTAGATTTTCAAATCCCTATTGCATATATAGTAGGTTTTTACTGAATGCAACCAAGGGTTTTCAAAGATATCACTCACATTACTAAAAGTACCAATGGTGCATTAGAGACTCTTCAGCCAATGACCGAAAAACCACCATTGCAGTAGACTGCATAATGATAATATATCAAAAACAATTACATAGCAGGAAAAGAATAGAAGACTGACGTAAATTTTAATGAGAATAACAGCAATAACCATAACCAATAGCAAATGAGAAAGAAACACAGCTGGATTTCAACTATGATAATATTGAAGATAGCATATCCAAGAAAATGTTACATGGCCTGAACACCTTATATGTAATGAAACAGATATTGAGATAAGGCAATTATGTACATTGGGCTCCAAACAATCCCTACTAATCGAACAGAAGAAGTTCAGCACATAACTGCCACAAGAACAAAGAAGACTACCAATTCAAGCAGCTATCATTACAAGTAAAAATCGCCTACTGATCCTAACTAAGACCTTCAGCTAGATGTTAACACATACCTATCTGCTTATTCAACTTTGACAGCCCAAAAAATCATCAGAAGATGATTGATCTTACCTCCTCTATCTCTTCCAAAATCCTCGAATCTCTATTCTCAACAAGGGTTGATGTGGAGAACCAAAACAAAAATGTGGGTCAATCAACGCATTGACATCAAAGTCCGGACTCTTTTTTCTCTCTCCACCTTCTTAGCACTGGGGGTCCTCTTCAACTTTCGGAGTTCCTCCATCACAGCTTTCTCAACCGTGTCAATCGAGTTCAGAAGCTTCTTCTGGGGTGTGAGGCAGTCTGATTCTCCAGCATTCGGGTTAGTGATATCGAACAATATCTTTGGCACTTTCCCAACAGAGAGCGGTGGGCAAGGCTTCTTTAATGTATTTGGATTTGGAGAGACGATAGAAATTCCGTGCTCGAGTTGAACACCTGGTGTAGATTCAGGAGGATCAGGAACGAAATGTTCCTGAGATAATGGACTCTCAATTTGTTGGCCTTCGATTTCTCTCAAGTGATCTCTTCTTCTTTCAATGGCCTATCAATTAGAACTACACTAGTCAAGAAAATATGTGCATTAATCCAAGAACAAACTTTAGTGATGGAAACAAATAAACCAGAACCAAGGTACAACCCATCTACTTCCTCAGTTAGGATCATTTGCAAGAAACTGTTTTTTTTAAGCAGTAAAAATACAGTCTCTAGCTCACAGGATATTTAAGTTGCATCAGCTAGGGTAAAATTTAATACTCGGCATTCAGGAAATTGTCGAGGCTTGATTCCGAACCTCAATTTGTTTTTTTGTTTTTTGTTTTTTTTGCGAGAGAGAAGAGAGAGAGAGAGAGAGAGAGAGAGAGAGAGAGAGAGAGAGAGAGAGAGAGAACCAAATGACTGAGTTAAACAACTGTTAGAGCAACTCCAACAGGGTAATCAAATTGAGTTATCAAAATACAATTTCAGTTTGAACAGTGTTTTTTATAACCCAAATACTTATTTTTATCCAATGAACTCCAACAATAGTAAGTTAGTAACCAAATGAGTGTTCACTTGAATATTTTAATGTATTTAGATGGCTTTCCAACAGTTAGGTAGAGTGATATTTTTTCCCACCAAAATTTGATGATCCTCACTATCTCCTCCCATAGTCTGCATATTTGATTACTATATTCACTATCCTAACAGTACTCAAAGATGGACATAATAAACATAATTAGAGTAAACATCCCATCACTCCAATCCCGTTATTGTTAGTAATAGAACAAATGACAAGTTATCAGTGGCTATCAACACCTTGACAAAAGCAATAAAATTTCTCTAGATCAAAGAAATGACCTTATGACCCTAATTCTACTATAAAGATTCATAGAAAATCACTTCACATCTGAATATTCCAACTCAATCAAGAACCAGAGTTACCAAATAAGTAACCACAAAAGAATATCAGAACAATCATATCAAATTAATTTACTCAACTTAATTGAACCCAACTCTAGCCAATTTTCATCAAAAACCCACATTAAGTACAAACATTGTTGATAAATCAAAGCAGGAAACTAGGGAACCAACCAAAAACAAGAATAATAGAGATGATATTGAGAACAGAGAATGAATGTGAAAAAGTGAAATCAAGCTACACATAAACCCTAATGAGCAAAGTGAGAGAAATTAGAATCAATACCCGCACAACAGCAGTGATGTCTGACGCTAATTCTACTCTCAAGACTCAATAGAAAGTCCATTCCCATTATGAAGATGTAGATTCCAACTCAATCAATAACCCTACAAATGACTATCAGATCTCATGATTCCCATTAACTGTTGTCTAGAACTTAATTGAACCTAATTCTACCCAATTTTTTTCATCAATGTCGTATAGATTAAAGCAGTAAACTAGGAAAGAAACCAAAAGTTGGAATAACAGAAGTAAAATTGAGAACAAAGAGAGAATGTGAAAGAACTGAATCAACTACACAGAGACCCAAATCATCAGGAAAGTGAGAAGAATTCAATTACCCGCACAACAGCAGTGATGTCCCGGAGAGGAGTTCTTGGGTACCAAGAAGGTAACACACTGTTCGTAGAACGTCCTCGGCCTCGGCCTCGGCGGCTACTGCCAACCGGCGTATTCTGAAGCCCAATCGCCGGCGAGCTGGACCAAGTCCGGCCGCTACCCATTGCATTTCTTGGTGTTCCGAAACTTCCTCCTCGTGTAGCCACTCCCACCTGTCGATGTGGGCCCGTCATCGCCATTGTTCCCCATCGGAACGGAGTTCCTAAACCCACCTCTGGTTCGTCAGATAAGATACCCATGCTACGAATCGATTGCCGCCGACGAACGAACATGGAAGTCACATCCTCGGGCCTCGACAATCTGTCTCTAGATTCCGGCATTGTACCAAATCTTCAACTGAAACCACAAAAAAAAAAAAATAAATAAATAAATAAATTTGAATTAACGAATTATGAGATCAAAGCAGAAGCAGTTCTAGCCGGAATTGACAATTCTCCGGCGAAATACAGACGAAAGAAAGAATTTCGGATGAAATGTGATTGTTACCTTGTAAATGTAGGGTTTAGGGGGCAAGTCTAAGAAGATGAAGAAGAAGAAGAGAGAGAAAGCTTTGGGAGAGGCAGCGAATGGCAAATTTTGAACTAAAAATTGGGCGGTACTTTATACTCTTCAAAAATCAAAATTTCTCTATAAAACAGAGAAATTTTGAAAATTAAAAAATGAGCACACGTGACGTGGTCACGAGTGGAAATTTCATTTCGTTGACATCTAAACGTGGCGTTTTAAGCCGTTTGGGGCATTTTTGTGTGTGTATAAATGTTACATTTCACATCAAAGGATGTTTTTTTTGTCTCCAGCGGCTTTGGGAGTATCGTTTGAGAGCTATATCATTACAAGTGCACATAGCTTAGCTTGTATAACAAATTTAAGCTAAGTTATGTTTAAGTATGTTGTGCTCCCAAATTTAAGATATCATTTTTGCTCATTCAATTTTGTTCAACCATTGGCACTAGGGGTGTAAACGAGATGAGCCGCTCAATAAGGGTTCGAAGTTCGGCTCGATAAAGGCTAGGCTCGGCTTGCTCATTTGAGCTCGTGAACACGATCAATTAAGGCTCGTGAGCAGGTTCATAAAAAAGCTCGTTTATAGGTTTAATAAAGAACTTGTATAGTGACTTTATAAATATATTATTATAAAACTATATAATTTTAGCGAAAATATGACGCATTTCATAAATACTTGATAAAGATTGTTTTATTATTAAACTATATAGTTTTAAAGGGTGCGCGAAAAAGCTCGTGAATACTTAAAAACTCGACTTGTTTGAACTCGCGAGCTTGTAAGAAAGCTCACAAGCAGGCTCGACTCGACTTGTATACACCCCTGATTGACACCATCTTGACTTGTCCAAGAGCGAAAGTACTTGGATTGAAGCGGGGGCACGTGCCCCCACTCAACTTTTCAACATTACCCTTTTTAGCTTATATATTTTACCTTTATATATTTATGCCCCCACTATTTGAATTTGCCTCTCCTAAAATCAGAAATCTCGCTTATGTATTTTCTTAAAATTTTCTAACTTCCACCCAAATAACTACCTTATTTATTCAATTAACCTAAAATATTTAAACTCCTATAAGGATCTCTTTTAAACAAAATATATTATTTTTAGAAATGACATTATTAAAAAAAAAAGGGGGGGTAAATTATACTCACCTTTCTTGAGGTTTGGCCTAATTACACGGACATTCCTCGCAGTTTAAAAAATTACACTAACCTCCCTTGTCAGTGACTATCAAGAAACAGACGTTAAGATTTTAATAAATGACTATTTTGCCCTCATTTATTTTACACAATTACAAGTCAAAGGTTAAAGGCAAAGACACCTCTCATCTCCACTTCTTCCCCACATTTCTTCTTCTTCCTCCTCTCTTTCTCCACCCCCGAAACCAGTGATTGTTCCTCTCCCACCATCATAAGATTTTAATTGATCTTGGCCACAAATTGACCTTAACAACCCAAACCCATACGTTCCGTCACATCCACTATCGTACTCCATCGTCGCCGAATATGTTCGAAGATGGGTCGGTGATTTTCAAGTAACTGAAGAAAGCTCCAACAACGTACTCCACTAATTGGGCCCCTTTTGAGCTCGAAAATGATTTTATTTTAGGGAAATTATCATATTTTGATTTCTAAATGGAAATTACATACTTTGGATTTGAATTAAGTTTAATTTTTGAAGTTTTGGGGAAGTGCTTGCAAAGATTCCTAAATGGAAGTGTGCAGGGGTTGGTGGTTTTAATATTAGCGTTGCTCATTAATAGATTACACATTGAATCCTTACACTGAGCATGTACACTTGAAATTACATAGGTCTCGGATTTGGGTTTTCTCTTCCCCAATCTAAATGAGTTTTGTTTATCTCACACCAATAGCAGATCTGAAATTGAAACCCAGATGCATATTGGCAATGTGTAATATGTGGTTTTCATGGTGGCTTGAGCGGCGATGGTGGAAAGAAGGAATTGTTAGTGGGTAATGGTCGGGGTTAGGGAAGTTGAGTGAAGATGGTGGCGGCATAGTGGTGTTGGAGAAGATATTGTCCTGATCAATAGATGTGGTTGCTCTAGTAGTTGTGGACACCGGGCTTCCGCCTCTTTTGTTTGAGATTGTTTTGAAAAAGGAAAGAAAAGGTCTGTTGAAAACAGATACAGAGTCACCACTTGGTCTTTAAGGAACCAAGAAACCTAATTTTGACTCACCCAAGCGGATAAGGGCACCGGCCCTTCATAACCAAAGAACTTGGTTCGGGGTTTTGGTACGAGAGAGGAAGGAGCATTTGTCGCGACTAAAACACCCTCAACTCGCCCCGTCTTTCGACAGGCCTCAATTAACATCCAAATAATCATCTTATACTATGTATGGTTCGGCAATTAATACTATGATAATATATTACATCACATAAGAAACTTGAAAATGGAAAATCTAAAGATAAAATATCATTCATAAGATCTAAGCCAAATGTCATATAATGTAAAGTGAAAGATCACACAAACAAACTTAGGAAAAATCGTCTAATCATGTATCAAGTAATCAAGACTTCCTAATCTAAAGGGGGACATGAATTGTTATTGAAACAAATAAACCAAGAAATCAAAATATGCTTAGCAAGGTAGTATGATGCATGTTATTCTTTGAGAAAAAGAAAATTTCTCAATCCCCGGGACGGATGAGAAATGAGGATTAGATCAAAGGGGAAAGCATGAACGTGTGATCGTGATCATTCCTTATAATCTTCTTAGATTAGGAGTTACAAAAACCCCAAATCTTGCATGAATGCAATGCATGTATCTAAAATGTGCCAAGGTTGTAGTGTGCTTTGTGTTCATGGATTCCTAGAATGACTTAGAAGTCTAAAATGTGTATGAATGGATGAATGAAATCAACATGGGATATGTACAAATGTAGTATGAACTACTTCCTAAGATATGAACTAATTTGGAATGCATATGAGCATAAAATCAAAGAATGAAAGTTGAAATGTGCTTGCTGTGAATAGTGGACAGAACAGTAGCATGATCTTTTGGAATTCGAAAAGAGGGGTTAGGAATGTTTTCAATGCATGATTTTTTATGTAGATGTTCCTTATTGTGTCTAGAACACAACCCAAAAGGTCAATCTTGAATAGCTATCACAGATTGAGAGAAATCATATAAACAATAAAGGTCACTCAGAAACAGAGTCCGTACCGTCGAATGAAATGTTGAAAAAGCTTAGAAAATGAAAACTAATGATCTAGAGGCCCATTTTATACAGAAAGTTTCCTACGACATTTAAGTTTAAGGAAAAAATAAGTTAGGACCACCCCTTTTGGAAAAGTTTTCTGAAAAAGAGGTTGGAATTGGACCTAGCTGCTGTGACAGCAAAAACAGAATGTCTGGAAGGAATGTTGGGATCCAAATGGACCATTTCCAAGTACTTCCAAGTCAAACCAAAAATCATGGGTGTTCTCCAATGAGTTGGGAAGACTTTCCAAGTGGCCTTGCATCCATATGTTGAGTATTGAGTTCTAGAGAAATCTTTGAACTCAGCTCACTCACTGTTTTGACTCATTGTTTTGAAGATTTTGGAGAAAATAAGGTTTTGTTTCTTGAAACCAAATTAGAGAGATTGAGAGGGGTTTTGAAATAGATGTTTTGAAAACATATTTTTAATACTCAATAAGGATTATAGCCACTTAAAATGTCAACATCAAACTCATCATCAAGAACCTCCAAGATTGTTGGAGAGATTTATTTTTATTTTGAGCATAACTTCAATACATTTCAAGAATACCTTGGAAGTATTGAGGTTATGGTCATCATCTATCAAACATGTTTTTGAGGTCAAGAGCTACTATCCATAAGGATTCACTCACCCCAAACTTCATGTCATCACTTAGATGATGATGAACTAGTAAGTAAATAAAGAAAATAAAAAAGAAATGAGATAAGAAGAGATGAACAATAAATAAACAAGTAAGTAGATGATGATCAATAGATGATATTCATGAAGCATGAGACTTGTAGATTGGTGTTTCACTCATATGTAATGACACTAGACATGGAAGAAGCTTCCACTCTCTTAAATTCTCACTAAAATGGTGGTTGGGAGTATTGAATGTTGAAGTAAATGGGAGTAATGAAGTAAAAACAAGGTTTAGAACTCACTTTTGTTTTAAAAAATCAAAGAAGAAAGCTTCTTTCTCTCTATTCTAACCTTATCTCTACAACTTTCTCTCCCAAACTTTTCCTAAACTTTCATTTCACTCCCCCAAAATGAAGAGTAATGGGGTGTTTATATAGGCCAACTTGGGGTGATTTTGGAATTTAAAAAGTATTCCCATTGGCTCCAAACATCTGAAATCATAAAACTATGTCGTTTTGGCTTTTAATTAATCAAAATGGGACCACAAAACTAATTACAAAAATACACTGCTCTGGAGGGGAGTGCCGCGGAGGCACTGGGCTAGTGCCGCGGTGGCAGTGGGCCAGTGCCGCGGCGGCAGTGCTCCTCCTTCGTCCAGATAATGCTGTTTAGGCCCCCTGAAGTTCCGGTATTCACGAAAAGGCCCTATTTCGTCCGAAATTCACAGAAAATGCGTACGAACTCCAAATTGAGGTTGTGATGTACCGTTGGAAAGGTAATGGAGTCTACTTTACATAAAAAATAGTTTGGGGATAGGTTACTTTGAAAAGTTTTGCGGTATTCGCGATAGAAGCCAATTTGATCGCCTTTTTTACCTTTGGAAATTCATAATAAATTCGTTTTAAATCCAGGAGTTATGTGCGATATACCGTTGGAAAGCTATTGACCTCCAGTATCCATGAAAAATGTTCAAAAATTGTTTTGGTGCCCCGATTCCATAGTCAAATTCTGATCAAACTGATCAAACCTAGGATTCCGGGGAAGTTCTGGAAACCTCCGGGAGTTCCCGGGAGCTGATGTTTTCGCTCGATTTTCTTTTGGAACTTGTTTTAACACTTTTCTCATGATTTAAAATGATTCTGGTGAATTCGAACGATTTCGGTCAAACTTGGTCAAACTTGGTCAAACCTGGTCAAACCTTGGTCAAACCTAGTCAAACCTTGGTCAAACCAGTCAACGGGGACTTTCCGGGAACTTCCGGGACTTCCGGGGGTCTCTGGGAGCTGACGATTTCATCCGATTTCTCTTAAAAACTCATTTTATCACTTTTCTTACGGCGTAGCATGTTTCCAGAACTTTTAGGACCAAATCTGGGAGTTTTTGGGCTTTTAGGGGCATTTTGGTCGTTCTGAGCATTCTGAGAGATGGAGCTGACTTCTGAGAGTCCTTTTGAGTCTTTTGCGATCATTGTGAACCACCAAGCTATGGGTCTCCTAAATCTGATAGCCAACAAAATGGGGTGTCTACAGTTTGCCCCTCTTTGGCATGAACTTGCGAGGCAACGCATGTCGCAAGCGAGTGCCAAAGCTTTGAAGAGACAAGACTTTTTGGAGGCTATAGATTTATTATAAAAAGCATTGCAAAAGATGCAAGGATGATGAGGTTAGTACTGGTCGTGCTCTGCGTGAGCTGCCTACGTATCCCAAGAGGAATCAGACCAGGACGTAGTTCGGGGCATAAAGGAACAAATCTCACATGCACAATCAAGACATATGGATGCTATGCTGTGAGGATGATATGCAATGCATGATATGGATTGTGTCATGAGTCCTATCGTGTCTAGTGTTATGATCCTAGTATGAGTAGGCGCTACGGGGTGTGCTGCTCCGAGTAGGCTAGTGTTGTGCTAGTGTTCGTGACTGTGATGTGGTGGATGACTCGGATAAGGACATCGAGGTTTAGAAGACTCCGGGTCTAGGGGCAAACTTCTGGAACGAGTGAGATAGATCAGATGCGCTTTGTTTAGAAGACGATAGCCAAAGGTGACCGAGGGATCTTGTGATAAAGCTGTGAGAAAATTCTTGATAATCAGGAGATCTGGATGCGGGCGATGTTCTGATTGTTCCTGACGGCCGACTTTCGGGAATCGGTTCTGGCTGGTGGTAGTATCTTTTGTATTTACCTTTGGGGATGACGTAGTGTTCTCGGAGAATCTTTTATTTCCTTGATCGGGAACCAGGACCCATCTCTGAATCTCTCACGGTTGATCAAATCCTTCGGTGCTCAATCCAAGAGGGCCGGTCGGGGCCTCCGGGAGCTGATATCTTTCTGTCCTCGGGGGATGATGTAGGGTTCTTGGAGAATCTCTCTTCTTGATCAGGAACCAGGATCCACGGTTGATCAAATCTTTCTGCGCTCAATCCAAGAGAGCTGGTCAGGGCCTCCGGGAGCTGGTATCTGTCTACTTCGGTCCTCGGGGGATGATGTAGGTGTTCTCGGAGAATCTCTTTTCTTGATCGGGAACCAGGACCTATCTCTGAATCTCTCACGGTTGATCAAAATATGTCGGCGCTCAATCCAAGAGAGCCTGTCGGGGCTTCCGGGAGCTGGTATCTGTCGGTTTTTTGTCCTCGGAGGATGATATTGGGTTCTCCGGGAATCTCTTTTCTTGATCGGGAACCAGGACCCATCTCTGAATCTCTCACGATTGATCAAAATATGTCAGCGCTCAATCCAAGAGAGCCTGTCGGGGCTTCCGGGAGCTGGTATTTGTCGATTTTTTGTCCTTGGAGGATGATATGGGGTTCTCGGGGAATCTCTTTTCTTGATTAGGAACCAGGACCCATCTCTGAATCTCTTACGGTTGATCAAAACATGTCGGCGCTCAATCCAAGAGAGCCTGTCGGGGCTTCCGGGAGCTGGTATCTTCAATTTCGGTCCTCGGGGGATGATGTAGGTGTTCTCGGACAATCTCTTTCCTTATTTTTGGTGCCTTGGCCAAAATCCAGGATTCGTTCTCGGAACTCTCGTGTTTGATCAAAATTTGCAACGGTTGTTCTGAAATAGCCGATTCGGGTCCTCGGGAGTCAATTTTTCCCAATTTCTGCCTGCTGGAGGTAGTCCTGACAACTTTTAGTCTGATTGGGGTAAAACCTCATAAATCTTGACTGGAATGGGCCATCGGGGCTGATCGGGGCCAAAAATGGGCTGAAAAAGCCAAAACGGGTCAAAACGGGGCGAAACGGAGCAAAATGGAGCGAAGCGGGGCCCGTGGAGAGCAGTGCCGCGGCGGCACTGGGCCACTGCCGCGGGGGCAGTTGGCCAGTGCCGCGGCGACACTGGGTGGCCGGACTTCAACTTTGTATATCTCGGGTTTTTGAGCTTTTGAAGCTCATTCTTGGCCATTTTGGGGGTGTTTTTGGAGCCAAAATTCATCAAAACGCAGCTTGTGCGCGCTCAGGTGATTAATCTTTTTCTGTAGTTGGATTTTTGATTCGTGGTTACCGGATCGACGGTTTGCATTTTGACCCCCCAAACCCCAAAACTCAGTTTTTCATAGTCTACGAGGTTTCAAAGTTGTTTTGTAGTGTATCTTGATACCTGGGATTCTGATTCGCATTCTGTATCTTTTTGCAGCTTTCTTTGGACATGTGGGAGGTGTGAGTTAAGTTTCGTGGTTACCGGATCGACGGTTTGCATTTTGAACCCCCAAACCCCAAAAACTTAGTTTTTCATAGTCTAAGCGGTGAAAAAGTTGTTTTATAGTGTATCCTGATAACCGGGAGTCTGATTCTCATTCCGTTTCTTCCTACAACTTTCTTTAGATGCGTGGGAGTTGCGTGTTAATTTTTGTGGTTACCGAATTGACGGTTTGTATTTTGAACCCCCAAACCTCAAAAACTTAGTTTTTCATTGTCTACGAGGTGAAAAAGTTGTTTTGTAGTGTATTTTGATAACCGGGAGTCCGATTTCCGTTCCGTTTCTTCCTATAACTTTCTTTAGACATGTGGGAGGTGGCTGTTAAGTTTCGTGCTTACTTGATTGACGATTTGCAATTTGACCCCCAAATCCTAAAAACTTAGTCGACGAGGTGAAAAAGTTGTTTTGTAGTATATCTTGCTAACCGGGAGTCCAATTCCCGTTCTGTTTCTTCCTACAACTTTCTTTAGATGTGTGGGATGTTGGTGTTAAGTTTCATGCTTACAAGATCGACGATTTGCAATTTGACCCTCCAAACCCCAAAAACTTAGTTTTTCATAGTTTACGAGGTGAAAAAGTTGTTTTGTAGTGTATCTTGATAATCGGGAGTCCGATTCCTGTTTCATTTCTTCCTGCACTTTTCTTTAGACGTGTAACCTAGGTACGATTTAAGTTTCATGGTTACCCGATCTACGGTTTGCATTTTGACCCCCCAAACCCCAAAAACTTAGTCTACGAGGTGAAAAAGTTGTTTTATAGTGTATTTTGATAACCTGGAGTCCGATTCCTGTTCCGTTTCATCCTGCAGCTTTCTTTAGACGTATGGGAGGTGTGAGTTATGTTTCGTGGTTACCGGATCGACGGTTTGTATTTTGACCCCCCAAACCAAAAAAACTTAGTTTTTCATAGTCTACGAGGTGAAAAAGTTATTTTGTAGTGTATCTTGATAACCGGGAGTCCGATTCCGGTTCTGTTTCTTCCTACAACTTTTTTTAGACGTGTGGGAGGTATGAATTAAGTTTCGTGCTTACCGGATCCCCGATTTTCATTTTGACCCCCCAAACCCCAAAAACTTAGTCTAAAAGGTAAAAAAGTTGTTTTGTAGTGTATCTTGATAATCGAAAGTCTGATTCGTTTTCTGTTTTTTCCTGCAGCTTTCTTTAGACGTATGGGAGGTGCAAGTTAAGTTTCGTGATTACCGAATTGACGGTTTGCATTTTGAACCCCCAAACCCCAAAAACTTAGTTTTTCATAGTCTAAGAGGTGAAAAAAGATGTTTTGTAGTGTGTCTTGATAACCGGGAGTCTGATTCTAATTATGTTTCTTCCTGCAACTTTTTTTAGACGTGTGGGAGGTGCGCGTTAATTTTCGTAGTTACCGGATCAACGATTTGTATTTTGACCCCCCAAACCCCAGAAACTTAGTTTTTCATTGTCTACGAGGTGAAAAAGTTATTTGTTGTGTATCTTGATAACCGGGAGTCTGATTCCCATTCCGTTTCTTCCTACAGCTTTCTTTAAACGTGTGGGAGGTGGGTGTTAAGTTTCGTGCTTACCAGATTGACGGTTTGCAATTTGATCCCCCAAACCCCAAAAACTTAGTCTACGAGGTAAAAAAGTTATTTTGCTACATATCTTGCTAACCGGGAGTCTGATTCCTGTTCCGTTTCTTCTTGCAACTTTCTTTAGACGTGTGGGAGGTGGGTGTTAAGTTTCGTGCTTACCAGATCGACGGTTTGCAATTAGACCCCCCAAACCCCAAAAACTTAGTTTTTCATAGTCTACGAGGTTTCAAAGTTGTTTTGTAGTGTATCTTGATAACCGGGATTCCGATTCGCGTTCTGTTTCTTTCTGCATCTTTCTTTAGACATGTGGGAGGTGCGAGTTAAGTTTCGTGATTATCGAATCGACGGTTTGCATTTTGAACCCCCAAACCCCGAAAACTTAGTTTTTCATAGTCTAAGAGCTAAAAAAAGTTGTTTTGTAGTGTATCTTGATAACCAAGAGTCTGATTCTCATTCCGTTTCTTCCTACAACTTTCTTTAGATGTGTGAGAGGTGCGTGTTAATTTTCGTGGTTACCGGATCGACGGTTTGTATTTTGACCCCCCAAACCCCAAAAACTAATTGTAGTGTATCTTGATAACCTGGAGTCCAATTCGCATTCTGTTTCTTTCTGCAGCTTTCTTTAGACATGTGGGAGGTGCGAGTTAAGTTTCGTGGTTACCGGATCGAGGGTTTGTATTTTGAACCCCCAAACCCCAAAAACTTAAATTTTCATAGTCTAAGAGGTGAAAAAGTTGTTTTGTAGTGTATCTTGATAATCGGGAGTCTGATTCTCATTCCGTTTCTTCCTGCAACTTTCTTTCTACACGTGGGAGGTGTGTATTGATTTTCGTGGTTACTGGATCGACGGTTTGTATTTTGACCCCCCAAACCCCAAAAAACTTTGTTTTTCATAGTCTAAGAGGTGAAAAAGTTATTTTGTAGTGTATCTTGATAACTGGGAGTCCAATTCCTGTTCCGTTTCTTCCTACAGCTTTCATTAGAAGTGTGAGAGGTGGGTGTTAAGTTTCGTGCTTACCAGATCGACGGTTTTCAATTTGACCCCCCAAACCCCAAAAACTTAGTCTACGAGGTGAAAAAGTTATTTTGCAGTATATTTTGCAAACCGGGAGTCCGATTCCCGTTCCTTTTCTTCCTGCAACTTTTTTAGACGTGTGGAAGGTGAGTGTTAAGTTTTGTGCTTACTAGATCGACGGTTTGCAATTTAACCCCCCAAACCCCAAAAACTTAGTTTTTCATAGTTTACGAGGTTAAAAAGTTATTTTGTAGTGTATTTTGATAACCGGGAGTCCGATTCCTATTCTGTTCTTTCTACAATATTCTTTAGACGTGTGGGAGGTACGATTTATGTTTCGTGGTTACCGGATTGAAGGTTTGCATTTTGAACCCCCAAACCACAAAAACTTAGTTTTTCATAGTCTAAGAGGTAAAAAAGTTGTTTTGTAGTGTATCTTGATAACCGGGAGTCTGATTCTCATTCCGTTTGTTCCTGCAACTTTCTTTAGACGTGTGGGAGGTGCGTGTTAATTTTTGTGGTTACCGGATCGACGGTTTATACTTTGACCCCCCAAACCCCAAAAACTTAGTTTTTCATTGTCAACGAGGTGAAAAAGTTGTTTTGTAGTGTATCTTGATAACCGGGAGTCCGATTCCCGTTTAGTTTCCTCCTGCAGCATTCTTTAGATGTGTGGGGGGTGGGTGTTAAGTTTTGTGCTTACCAGATTAAAGGTTTGCAATTTGACCCCCCAAATCCCAAAAACTTAGTCTACGAGGTAAAAAAGTTGTTTTGTAGTATATCTTGCTAACCGGGAGTCCGATTCCCGTTCCGTTTCTTCCTAAAACTTTCTTTAGATGTGTGGGAGGTGGGTGTTAAATTTTGTACTTACCAGATCGACGGTTTGCAATTTAACCCCCCAAATCCCAAAAACTTAGTTTTCATAGTTTACGAGGTGAAAAAGTTGTTTTATAGTGTATCTTTATAACCGAGAGTCCGATTCCTATTCTATTTCTTCCTATAGCTTTCTTTAGATGTGTGGGAGGTGTGAGTTAAGTTTCGTGGTTACCGGATCGACGGTTTGCATTTTGACCCCCCAAAACTTAGTTTTTCATATTCTACGAGGTTTCAAAGTTATTTTGTAGTGTATCTTGATACCTGGGATTCCGATTCGCATTCTGTATCTTTTTGCAGCTTTCTTTGGACATGTGGGAGGTGTGGGTTAAGTTTCGTGGTTACCGAATCGACGGTCTGCATTTTGAACCCCCAAACCCCAAAAACTTAGTTTTTCATAGTCTAAGAGGTGAAAAAGTTGTTTTATAGTGTATCCTGATAACCGGGAGTCTGATTCTCATTCCGTTTCTTCCTATAACTTTCTTTAGACGCGTGGGAGTTGCGTGTTAATTTTCGTGGTTACCGAATTGACGGTTTGTATTTTGAACCCCCAAACCTCAAAAACTTAGTTTTTCATTGTCTACGAGGTGAAAATGTTGTTTTGTAGTGTATTTTGATAACTGGGAGTCCGATTTCCGTTCCGTTTCATCCTACAGCTTTCTTTAGACATGTGGGAGGTGGCTGTTAAGTTTCGTGCTTACCTGATTGACGATTTGCAATTTGACCCCCTGTAATAACCTGCATTTTCATTTAATTTCTTGTAATTGCATTTGACATATTTAAATTCAATTTGAATTTCCATGATTAATCTGCATTGTTAATCTCATTTTTATATACAATTCTTATATGTTAAATGTGATTTCTTGTTTTATTTCGTTATTAAAATTCTTTTGGGGCCAAAACTACAATTTTATAAAAATTAGCAACACCTGTGTTAGATTTCAAAATCTGTATTTCAAAATGGTGGAAATGTTTCCTTTTGACTCAATCAGTATTTTTATGAAACCAGGAAATCGCTTCTTACACTAAAATGAATTTTCTGTATTTTGTGGTGGACACCGCACCCCAAAATACCAGTTTATGTTCAAAACTGTCCACGCTGTGTTGAACTTCCACAGAATTTGGAATTGACTGATTTGGACACTTGCTTTATATCTATTTAAGGCAACTAATCATTGCCTATGCCTTGTTTGGATAATGTGTTTGGATGTGTATTAACCTATTGCCATAAGCCAAATTTCCCAAACACTTTTGTTGACCCCTATACACCTACTTGACCCTTAGCCTCACTTAGGAGTCCATATAATCTGTGTATAAGTGTATATACGTATGATATTATGCTGTTAATTGTGAAGAGCTAGAGACTTAATTGAACTAATTCAATTTGTTGAGTATTGGAGAATAGACTTGGCCTCCAAGTTCAAGTTGTGGAGCTTATTTATACACCACACACTCACACACTGCACATTACCAATTCATAGAGAGTTTCAGAGAGTTAGAGAATCACAGAGACCTATTTAGAATTTTTAGTGAGAGAAAGCTCTCCACCATAGCCAAGCTTGCACTTGGAATTTCTATACTGGGTTTCTTTCTCAACAATTACTTCCATCCCTAATCTCAGTGAGTATTACTAACTCACTAAGAATGTAATCTCATACTTATTTGCTGTGTATTGGTTTAATTTTGTCAACCTCCATTGGTGACTTTACGTATGAACTTTATAGCATGAAAACCATGAATTTCTAAACTCAATCAAAATTCGTTTTTAGAGATGAATATGGAAGATTATACATCCTACATGCCATGTTTGAAGTTATAGAGCCTAATTTGTTCATACCACAAAGTATATGAAGAATTAAGTTTTGACAACTTTTAATTCTTCATGAAATTCAAGAGCTATGGTTTAATTTGTGTTAAATTGGTTATGGATTCTAAATCCTTGTTGAAAAACAAAGAGAATCATATATAATAAGGCCTAGGAGGTTCCGAAATTGTAAATGGGTCAATTTGGACCCTGAAAACTGAAACAGAGGAAGTCTGGGGAAGAAGACGAAGTCTCTGCATGAACTCGCGCGCGCGATTGCGCGAGCGAGGGTCGCGCGAGCGGCCCGAGCGAGCGACCTTTCGCGCGAGCGATCCGCGCGCGCGAGCTTTGCGTTTCCAGGCAGACAGAAAAAGTTTATTTATATAAAATGAAATTTGGACAGGTCGCGCGAGCGAGGGTCGCGCGAGAACCCCTTCTCGCGAGCGATTCGCGCGCGCGACCCTGGCTATTTCAGGCGGTCAGAAAAGTTTTATATAAAAAGAAAAATTGGGCATATTGCGCGAGCGGCCCGCGCGAGCGACCCGCGCGCGCGAGTTCTGGCAGTTTCTGTTTTTGTCTGTTTTCTGTTAAAGGACTGTTTGGCTCAACTTTTAAGTACTGTTAAGGTTCTGTTTGGGAAACTTAGAAATTTAGAACTCTATTGGTTATGATTGAATGATTAGAACATTGTATTATGACGTATCAATTCCCGTATGCGCGTTGTTTCTTTAATTCAGCATGTTGCTGATGTTTAAGTGCATATCTTTCATGTGGGGTCAGTGGTACATACATGTGGGTGTTAGTCAGTGTGGAAAGGAGTAATGGTAGTGTGGTGAGAGTATGTGGTTGAGTTGTGTTGTGGTTGTGGTTGTGGTGAGGGTATCTTTGAAATGCGACGGTGGCAAATATGGACACTCCCTGACGCCCATGGAAGCGTTAAAGTGTGTGACGCCGACTTGGACACTCACTGGCACCCATGGTAGTGCTAAAGTGTGGCCTACGGACACTCCCTGATACTCGAGTCTGGATACTGTGTGAGGGGTTGCCCCGGTATTTGCATGGCGGTTAGGGTATTCAAAGTGTGAGGCATTGGACACTCCCTGGTACCCCGGACCAAAGTGTGAGGCAAACTGGACACTCCCTGGCGCCCCGTTGCTAAAGTGTGGCTATCTTAGTGTTTCAAAGATACCAGGAGTAAGATAGTGGGTGTTGTGGCTGTCGAGAGAAAAGAGTCGGCAAGATGAGTGTGGTGCATTGTCTCATACACGAGTATTTGTTTTTGTGAATGAACGACTCTTAATATATTCCTTGTTGTTTTTTTTAAAATGAATTCTTTCTGCGGTTTAACTATTGATTTATATAAACTGATAATGGAGAAAGGTAAATGGGTATGTTTTACATTCAAAGTCATGTTTTTAATACTCACCAGCTTCTCAAAGCTGACGACGTTGATGCGTCCTGGACATTCGTGTTCAGGCTTTTCAGGTTATAACCGGGAGGAATCATATGACTATGCTAATTGAGAACGGCTGCCCTCGGATGAGAAAACTGTTTACTTATTATATGCTTTAAGTCTACCTGTTTTAAGTTATGGACCGTTTTGTAATAAGGATGACTGTAATAGACTTTAAGCTATTGTTTTGCTTCAAGGCGGTCTGTGCCTTTAGATAACCCGTGCTGTAATATTGTTTAAGTTAAAAGAATTTTGTAAGCCTTGATTGCTCTGCTCTGATTATTATGTTTTGTTGTTCGACGTTTGGGACGGAATCGGTCCTTCAAACTGTCGCGACCTACGGGTCCATAAAGGAAATTAAACGCTTTCCTTATTTATGCTACGTCGGGGCGTGACACCCCCAAATCCTAAAAACTTAGTCGACGAGGTGAAAAAGTTGTTTTACGGTATATCTTGCTAACCGGGAGTCCAATTCCCGTTCTGTTTCTTCCTACAACTTTCTTTAGATGTGTGGGATGTTGGTGTTAAGTTTCATGCTTACAAGATCGACGGTTTGCAATTTGACCCCCCAAACCCCAAAAACTTAGTTTTTCATAGTTTACGAGGTGAAAAAGTTGTTTTGTAGTGTATCTTGATAATCGGGAGTCCGATTCCTGTTCCATTTCTTCCTGCACTTTTCTTTAGAGGTGTAACCTAGGTACGATTTAAGTTTCATGGTTACCCGATCCACGGTTTGCATTTTGACCCCCCAAACCCCAAAAACTTAGTCTACGAGGTGAAAAAGTTGTTTTATAGTGTATCTTGATAACCTGGAGTCCGATTCCCGTTCCGTTTCATCCTGCAGCTTTCTTTAGACGTGTGGGAGATGCGAGTTAAGTTTTGTGGTTACCGGATCGACAGTTTGTATTTTGACCCCCCAAACCAAAAAAACTTAGTTTTTCATAGTCTACGAGGTGAAAAAGTTGTTTTGTAGTGTTTCTTGATAACCGGGACTCCGATTCCAGTTCCGTTTCTTCTTGCAACTTTCTTTAGACGTGTGGGAGGTACGAATTAAGTTTCGTGCTTACCGGATCCCTGGTTTGCATTTTGACCCCCAAACCCCAAAAACTTAGTCTAAAAGGTAAAAAAGTTATTTTGTAATGTATCTTGATAACTGGAAGTCTGATTCATTTTCTGTTTCTTCCTGCAGCTTTCTTTAGACGTGTGGGAGGTGCGAGTTAAGTTTCGTGGTTACCGGATTGACGGTTTGCATTTTGAACCCCCAAACCCCAAAAACTGAGTTTTTCATAGTCTAAGCAGTGAAAAAAGATGTTTTGTAGTATATTTTGATAACAGGGAGTCTGATTCTAATTTCGTTTCTTCCTGCAACTTTCTTTAGACGTGTGGGAGGCGCGTGTTAATTTTTGTAGTTACCGAATCGACGGTTTGTATTTTGATTCCCCAAACCCCAAAAACTTAGTCTACGAGGTGAAAAAGTTGTTTTGCACTATATCTTGCTAACTGGGAGTTCGATTCCCGTTTCGTTTTGTTCCTGCAACTTTCTTTAAATACTAAGGATTTAATTGTTGATTTTATTTGTGGCGCACAATATGCGTCACAAATAGTCAGGATTTTATTTGTGGCGCACTATATGCGTCACAAATTGATGGGATTTATTTGTGGATTTATTTGTGGCGCACAATATGCGTCACAAATTGTAGGGATTTTATTTGTGACGTTTTAAATGCGTCACTGATATTTCTACAACATGTTAAGCTCTAATTACCACATTCTTTAACTACAACTTCAAGAACTAAGCATTTTAACCATACTCAATATTACATAAGCACTATTTAACACCCAAGTTAGGATTAGAGTACTCACCTCACAAATTGCTCCAATTTAAAGCCTAGAACCCCCAAATTCCTTGCTAATTTTAGCTCTAATTAACTCCAATAATATTCCTACATATCAATTTCACATAAATATATCGGCACGTCAAAGACGGTCGTGGAAAACGTCAACGAAACTGAAAATGAATTGTATAGAGACGATCCTCTCACCTCCACTAGTACGAATACGGTCTCGGTTCGCAAAACGGTGTACCGACGGCGACGAAACGATGACGAGACGGCGGAGACGACGGAGCTTCCGTCAATGACCGATTGTCTCCTGTATCTCTTTTCTTATGTTGATATATGAAGAAGATGATGAGTCATTGTTAAGAGGCGTCAACCTCTTGGGCTTCATGCCAACTTTTGTCTATTTATGTTTACACCCCCAATATTTCTTTAAGGTTTATTGTAACATCCCCTAAATAATTGTATTAACTACCCAATATCTAGGTGGGTATTTGTCTATGTCACGCATGGGTCCCAAACGGGGCCCCACATATTTTGTGAAGTTGCTAATTAACCTACTAGTTATGAATTTGATTCCTATTTATTCTCACACGGGTACTCAAACTAGCACCATAAAAATTACAGATAACAATAAGATATTAAAGCAATTAAACAAATATTCATATAATCATATAAATGCAACTAAATGCAATTTATTTAATCCGGAACTCCCGTGGGTCTCACTTCATATCCGTCCAGCTATGCCCTTTTATTAAGCACTTAACACGTCGGGGTAACCAGAACTTACCCAAATTATCATACGCTATTAATTCTACTAATTAATACATATAATACAGATATTATATTATTTCTCCGGGTACGGTTATTACAAATGCTATAAGAGTGGTACCACGTAGTTATCTATGATATTACGATTATTATCAAATGTGGTACAATTGTTAAAGTATTTTAGACTCAAATTTAGGATAAAATTTGAAAACTATAGCATAATTTTGTCAGCAAATTGATACTATCTGATACACCCAAAATTAGTCCATGCCCGAGCGGTTTTATTCTGCAACTACTGACAAGCATCATCCCGAGCGGTTTGGTCCACCTGATGCCTCCCGAGCGGTTGATCCACGATCCGGCCAACAGGTCAGGAAGACCGCACAGGCACATCCCACCGCAGGAACATCTCATCCGGGCCCACAGGCATAATCCTGAGCATTCTGGGCAGTTTCCTACTCAAGGTAGAAGACTAATGGAAAGTGCAAACTATTTCCTAATCCAATTAGGAAACCCCTATAATTAATGCCAATATATATCAATTGGATTATGTCTTCTTTTTCTTGTACGAGTAGGTCTCTTATATCTATAAAAGAGACCACTCACCCCCCATTGAAGAGGCCGACTTTTCAGTCAACACATCACCTCTATAGCATTCATTAACATGCCCGACCGGCCTACGGTAGTTCTAGACTTGTTGGTTCACCACAGGCCTCTGGTTTTTTACAGTATAGTGAACGTGCTCAGACACACACGTGGACGTAGGTACCTTCATTAACAGGGCCGAACCACATACAAAAAATCAGTCTCTCACTTTCTCTCTCTCTCTTTAAATTGCTTTAATTTACTTTAACCAATTTTTGGCATCATCAGCTTGGCGCCGTCTGTAGGAACGTCAAGTTCTTCATCAATAAATCTCTTGGCTGATAGCCATGCCTCTGAAGAAGAGTGAGAAGACTGCACAGCAGGCCAACTGGGATGTTTCGCCGGCCCCGGCACTGGCTGCGACAGTCATGACATCTGAGCAGATCACCGTGACCCTCACACAACTCATAGAGGCCCAGGGTCAAATCCAGCAACAGATCGAAGCCCTGTTGGCCTAGCAAAGCAAACCTCCAATGGTTGGGAAACGACCCGGGAACGTTGTGCACGGTCGGGAACTGATCTTGACCAGACAACGTGCCCGAGCCAACCCGTTCTGCATTGAGAATGCCAGAAACATCAAAGTAGGCGTACTGCCAGAGAGGAAAGGCAGGAGCATATGGCCCGAGAATCAGTCCAGGGTCACTCGGTCAAGGGCCAAATTATCCCTAGGCACACGATGAACCGGAGTCATAGCCAACCTCGATCCCAGGGGACAGCACACTGCCATGAGAAGGAAGCCTCCTCCATCAACCCGACCTGCTGCCCGGATACTAGTTGGGAAGGTGTGGTGGCACGTATGAAGGACTTACAGAAACAAATTGATGAAGTGGCCAAAAGGTTAGGCCAGAATCCTACTTAGAATCACGCCAATACCGAGACAGAGTCACCATTCTCTAGCTAGATCATGAGGTTTGCCATCCCGCGTAAATTTAAGCAGCCTCGCCTAAATCCCTATAATGGCTCGGGAAGCCCGCTCGATCACGTCCGGACCTACAAGGCTCAGATGGCCCTAGCCACCAACTCCGATGAACTATATTGCCTGGCCTTTCCCAGTACTTTGAAAGGCCCTGTCGTGTAATTGTTCAACTCCTTGGATTCCCGATCGGTCCGCAGTTTCAAGCAACTCAGCAAGCAGTTCATCAACCAGTTTATCGGTAGGCATGAACGGCCAAAGCCTGACATGCAGCTACTGACAGTCATACAAAGGGATAGTGAGACCCTCAAGGAGTTCATCGGTCGGTTTTTTAATCAAAAGAAGCTCGGCATCTATGATCTTGATGAAACCGCCGCTATTATAGCCTTCTGCTCAGGAGTTCAACACACCAAGTGCGCCACGTCGTTTCACAGAAATCGACCGGTAACCTTGGTTGAACTCGCAGAGAGAGTTGGAAAATACATTGACACTTAAGAATTTCTAAAGACCAAAGACACCGGACAAGAAAGTAAGGAGTCTTCCAGAAATAAGCGAAAACGAGATCAGCCCGGGGGTTCTGACAGTTCTTCCAGTTCACAATAGTCGAAGTCCGGCAGTCTCGACCCGACATCCAGCTCACAGCAAGTAGGGTCCGACAGTCCCGACCTGACCTCTAGTTCGCAGCGGTCTGAGTCCGGCAGCCCCGACCCGAGTTCTAGTTCGCAACAGTCAGGATCCAATGATCCCGACCTTAAATCCAGCTCAGAGTAATCGGGAGCCCGATGATCCTGACCCGACCTCTTGTCTCTAACAGTTTTGGATAATCCAACTACAATGGTACTTGCCCGATCATCGCATGAGGCTCCGCAGACTGTCAATGAGCTCTTAAAAAGACCTCGGGCTCTAAACCAAGGCACTAAAAAGACCTCGGGCTCCAAACCCAGGCACTAAAAAGACCTCGGGCTCCGAACCCAGGCATTAAAGACCTCGGGATAGCACCCGAGGCAAAAGACCTCAGGGTCACGCCCGAGGCATCGGCTTCGCTTAGGTCCAACCTACGATGGGGGCAAATCCTCCTAGGTGGCTGATGATGGCAAGCTTCAAAAGACCCTGCAACCACCATGTTCCAAGGTGGTTACCTACAGTCATAGCCTCTGTAAGACTCTCGTATTAGCGAAATCTTAGGGGGCAAGACGGCGCAATGAACTAAACAGGCAATCACACTGGGTACTTACAGGCCTCGCAGATAACCAAGTCAAAATCTTGGATAACCCGAGCACCTACAGTACTCAGAGGCAATAACTCCACTTAGGTCCAAAATGACGATAGAGGTGACTAAAATCTCTTAGGTTGGCCGACGATAGAGGAGCAAAAAGACCCTAAAGTAACATGATTTAGGTCGGCTCCACCAACATGGTCAAACTTTCTCCCAACGGTCTTGACGAAGGCTGGCTGGGCGGAAGATATCCATCCTGGGGAGTTAACACAAAAGGACCCTAAAGTAACACACTTTAGGTCGGCTTTTCCAATATGGTAAAATTCTTCTACCCACAACCTTGACGAAGGTTCACGGGCAGAAGATAACCATCCTGGAAGCTAACTCAAGTAAAAAGACTCCGAATTAGGCCGGGTCTCAACTCCCGGTTAGTTCTTGAGCACTCAGACTTGTATCAGGAAGATTTCCAAACTTGCCCCGATATAGCATCCAGCCAACCTTGGAAAGGGGGGCAACTGATACACCCAAAATTAGCCCATGCCCGAGCGGTTCTATTCTGCAACTACTGACAAGCAACCCGAGCGGTTTGGTCCACCTGATGTCTCCCGAGCAGTTCATGCACGACCCGACCAACAGGTCGGGAAGACTGCGCAGGCACATCCCACCGCGAGAACAACTCATCCGAGCCCACATGCATGATCCCGAGCATTCCGGGCAGTTTCCTACTCAAGGTAGAAGACTAATGGAAAGTGCAAACTATTTCCTAATCCAATTAGGAAACCCCTATAATTAATGTCAATCTATATAAATTGGATTATGTTTCCTTTTCCTTGTACGAGTAGGTCTCTTACATCTATAAAACAGACCTCTCACCTCCCATTGAAGAGGCCGACTTTTCAGTCTACACAGCACCTCTATAGCATTCATTAATATGCCCGGCTGGCCTATGGTAGTTCTAGACTTGTTGGTTCACCACATGCCTTCGATTTTTTTACAGTATAGTGAACGTGCTCAAACACACACGTGGACGTAGGTATCTTCATTAACAGGGCCGAACCACATACAAAAAACCAGTCTCTCACTTTCTCTCTCTTTAAATTGCTTTAATTTACTTTAACCTATTTTTGGCATCATCACTATCCTTCTCAAATGGCATAGTGAAAACATTTGGAAACAAATATGGTCTCCAAAAGGGGCTCAAATTTGGAACGTTGTTATTACTCTCTTTTCATAAGACTAGGGAAGACAGCCCGTGCAATGCACGAACGTTGGATTTCGTAGGAAAAAATACAATGTGTATTTTTTTAACGTGGACAAGAAAGAGAAATAAGTTTTATTTATTCTGAAGATGGTATTAGAAAAATATGGTTTAACAAAAACTATGTTAATTGATGTCAACCTACAATTTAAGACTCTTTTCTTTAACGTACAGATAATATATATATATATATATGTGTGTGTATGTATATGTATACATATACATATATATATATATACAAAAAGGGTAATAAAAAAGGAGAGTAATTTGCAAAATGCTTAAGGGTAATTTGATTATTCAATTTATAATTGTACATACTTTAAACATTTAGGCTCTTTTCTTTAACGTATAGATATATACACACACACACTCATAAATACAAAAGGGTAATTTATGAAAGGCAAAAGGGTAATTTAGTAATTCGATTTAACAAAATGGTAATTTGTCAAATGTATAAGGGTAATTAGATTATTCAATTTATATATATATATATCATAATATAATAAAAGGGTTTTTGGTAATTCAATGTAACAAACGGAAATTTATAATTGTAAACACTTTAAACTTTAAGCTCTTTTCTTTAAAGTATAGAAAAAAAAAAGACAATTTGCATAATGCATAAGAGTAATTTGACTATTCAATTTATAATTGTACACACTTTTATTCAATTTTGGTATATAATAAATTCAATTTATACATAAATATAATAATATAACAATATAATATGTGTATATATATAAGGAGAGGATCTTAAGTGTATTGGGTAAGTGCACTCTACCCAGTGCATTGGCTTTTTTCCCTAAAAAAATCCACAGATTGCCTTGCTGATCCGCGCCCCGTCTTGCCACCCCGCTGACCCACGGATTTTTTAGGCTAAAAAGCCAGTGCACTGGATAGAGTGCACTTAAGTTCCTCTCCCTATATGTATATATGCACACAAGGGTAGTTTACAAAAGGAAAAAAAAGGGTAATTTGATAATTCAATTTATAATCGTACACACTTTAAATACATAAATAATAATAATAATAATGATAAAAATGATAGTAAATTTTAATATGTATATATACACACATATATATATATACAAAAGGTATTGCAAAAAATAAAAGGGTAATTTTGTAATTCAATTTAACGAAATGGTAATTTGGTTATTCAATTTATAATTATACACACTTTAAACTTGGATAAAAGGGTATTTTACAAAAGACAAAATGGTAATTTTAATAATATAATAAAATAATATATGCATGCATACATATATACCTAAGGGTAATTACAAAAGGTAAAAGGCTAATTTAATAATTCTATTTAACAAAATGGTAATTTGGTAACTCGGTTTATAATTGTACACACTTTAAAATACATCAATAATAATAATAACATATAATATCTATGCATATATATACACACACACACATATACAAAAAGATAATTTACAAAACTTACTTAAGGCTTGCTTGGTAATTATGGGATTCCTTGAAAGTTGTCTTAAGGCTCAAACAAGCCCTGCCAAACAAGCCTTACATTTCAAAAGTAACCTACGGCTTGTCTAAAAATGTGACTTAAGGCTTGTTTGGTAATTCAAATATTCCTTAAAAGTTGTCTTAAGGCTCAAACAAGCATTGCCAAATAAACATTAATTTAAAGTTATCGAAAGCTT
This sequence comes from Hydrangea macrophylla, assembly GCA_033977485.1. Classification (NCBI taxonomy): domain Eukaryota; kingdom Viridiplantae; phylum Streptophyta; class Magnoliopsida; order Cornales; family Hydrangeaceae; genus Hydrangea; species Hydrangea macrophylla. The sequence continues at coordinate 113,707,752 of CM066999.1, forward strand.
GTTTAGTAATTCAAATATTCTTTGAAAGTTATCTTAAGGCTCAAAGAAGCCTTGCCAAACAAATCTCAAGTTACTATTGGATACTAATTTGATGTAGATTGATTGGTGTGAAATTGCCAAATAATAGAATTATAAATCCAAAATGACCATTAAGGCCAAATTAATTTAGCATCTAAAGAACATTTCATTTTAGCCTCTTTTATATAATAGTATAGATATAGGGTGAGATGAATTGTACAATATAATTAATAGAGTACTATGAAATTAAATTTGTATGTGTGTGTAAATGAAATTTATGTATGTGTGTAATAAAATTAAATTTCTAAGGTATGTGTATAAAATTAAATTGAAGAAATTTTTTGAAAAAAAAAATGGTATAAAAAAAACAAACGAATGTTAGTGGTTTGTTTGGGAAAGCCAAAAAAAGAAAAACAAAACTAAACAAGGCATAGCCCAATTTGTGTTGAGTTATGCCTTGTTTGTGTTAGTGGTTTGTGTTAGCCTTAAGGTATATTAAGGCATATTTAATTATGTTTTGATGATGTCAAATATGCTATGATAATTACATGATTCATATTAATTCATTCTTTGTTATTATCATAGTCATTTTTATGCTCATATATAATCTCACGTATTAATTTTGTATCAATGTTTTTAACATCTTTGTGTGCATGAGATTTAATTGATGTAGATCAAGATTACATGGAGCTCAACAAGGATCAAGCTTGAAGACTTGAAGATATTTCATCCTTGGTTGAAGTTTAGGACCATCATTGTAAGGCATCTTGATCTCACACTCATAGGGGCTCAAACAAATTCTAAAAGTTAAAGTTTTGGAAATAAATTTTAAGTAGGTCATCTTTAAAGCAATGCCCCAACAAATTGGAAAATAATTAAATGTTTAATCTTATATGGTTGGAAAGGTATTTGAATCTAGTTTCCAAAACATCAAACGGATCGTATATCCGATTTTTGTAGAGGGAGTTATGGCCATTTTAGTGGAGATGTGTCAGGCTGTCAAACAGGGAGGGGCAGTCGACTGAGGGCCCGATGCAGTCGACTGAAGTGAGAAGAATGAAAACAGAACCCTCTGTCAACACATCTCAGTCGACTGCTTCAAGGCCCAGTCGACTGCTTCAAGGTCCAGTCGACTGAATCGACCTGAAAGGCAATAACGGCTAGTTTTTAAAGGGGTTTTTTAATTACCAAACTTGCCACTAACGGCTATAATCTTCCAAGGCCTATAAATACATGTTTTCCCAAGCTATTTGGTGTTGAGATTTTGATTGAAAAATATAGTATTGATCACACATCTCTTTGATCTTTAAACATTAATATTTGAGCCCTAGTTGTGTGAGTTTATCAATTTGCTCAAATCTTTCATTTGTATTTCTTGAGAGAGCAAAATTGTAGTGAGCTTTAATTGTATTATCCACTCTAGAGAGAGAGTTATAAATTTGTATTAAATTCAATTTGTAAAGGTTGAGGGTTAGTAACCCTTGTGTGCAAAGAAGAGGTGTTCTTCTTTGGGAGAGATTGAAGGCTCTTGTAACGGTTTGGTGCACACCCGTAAGTGCTCCGGGAACGGTTTGGTCTACACCCGTGAAGTAGATCGGATTAAAGGAATCCTCAAGAGGTGTTCTTGAGGGGTGGACGTGATCGCGGGGTGCGATTGTCGAACCACTTGAAAAATTGGTTTGCAAGTTTCTCTTCCCTTATCTCTTTAGTTAATTGTTTGTGATTGTGTTTAATTTACAATTTTGTTTTTAAAAGGTTAATTTCCACTAAAACCTTATTCACCCCCCCTCTAAGGTTTCCACATTTGGGCCAAAAATTGGTATCAGAGCCTCGGCTCTTCTTTTTTCAAAAGTCTTTGAAAAATTTTGAGTTAAGATCCATGGAAACTGCATATTTTGGGCTAAATTCTAAACCAACCTCAATTATTCAATCTCATGATTATGATGAATTTCAAAGTGCATTTGAAGAACTACACGAGGAGTTGGAAAATTTGGGAATCAAATATATAACTCTTAAAAAGAATTTTTCCAAACTTTCAAATGAGTTAAATATTTTGAAATCCCAAAATGAATCTTTGAAGATTGAAAATGAAAAACTTGTATTAAGAGCACAATCTTCAAATAAGATAGAAAAAGAAAATTTGGAGTTGAAAAAGCAATTGGATGATTTAAAATCTCAAAATGAAATTTTGAGAAAAGAAAAGCTTGTTTCAACCAATCAACCTTCAAGTGAATTTATTAAAAAGGAAAAGGTTGAATTGAGAAAGGAGATGGATGATTTGACAAAAACTTTGGCCAAGTTTATCCAAGGTGAACAAAATTTGAATATGCTTTTGGGAAAACAAAAATGTGTTTTTGATAAGGCCGGTTTGGGATTTAATCCCACATACAAGGAAAAGAATTATAAAAGCTTCTTTGTAAAGTCCACATCTTCTACTTCAAATTCTCACAAGAATTTCTTTGTTAAGGAATCAATCTCAAAAGAGACCCTCCCCTATGTAACTTGTCATTATTGCATGAAAAAGGGGCATGTTAATTATAAATGTTCATTTCGAAAGAAAATTAACATGGTTTAGGTTGTGAAAGGATCCTCTCCTACCACCTCAGCAAATGGAGCATCCAAGAAATGCTTGGACAAAGGTTAAGCATTGATTTGGTAATGGTAGGTTAGTAGGTAATTTTGTTTTGATTTGTTTTCATCATCCTACTTAAATTTATTTTTTTTATTGATTTCATATCATACTCTTATTTATTTCAAATCACTTTGATTTTGTTTAGATATGCATACTTGATTTTTTTTTTTTGCATAATCTTGTTTCATCCCCTTGTGATTTGGATATGTCTTTACATAAATCATCATGTTCTTGATATTGCTTATTTGAAAAATGATGATATGCTTTTGTTTGATTAGACATAGTTTTTAGAATGGTTAGACAAAATGATGTTTTGTGAATCATTCAAATTTTTTTTTTGCTGCTAAACTGTCATTTTTATGAACTGTTGAACAAAGCAGTCGACTGGTACCCGACACAGTCGACTGATTCAAGTGTAAGGCTTTGAACTTTTTGATTCTGCATTGTTAAGTCTACTGAGGAGTCGACTGAAGGAGTTCTCCAATCGACTGATCAGACTGAATTTTTGTTTATCTTATATTTTGAGTTCTCCAACTTTATTATTGGTATCTTTTGGGAGAATATGCTCTCTTTTCATATCTTTTGATATCTTTTATCATTACACATGCTTAGGGGGAGCACTTTCATGTTTCATTTGCTCACATGTGGTTATATTTGTTTATTTTTGGTACCATTGTAATGGTTTTGATTTGTATGCCTATTGTGAGGGGGAGCTTTGTGTTTCATCCCCAAATCTTTTTGATAATGTCAAAGTGGGAGAAATATAATAAGTATTGGGGAGAAGCATTTGTATGAAAATGACCAAATGTGTTTATATTGGCATATCCTTCATTGGTTGTTTGCCATCATAAAAAATGGGGAGATTGTTAGCCTTAAGGTATATTAAGTCATATTTAATTATGTTTTGATGATGTCAAATATGCTATGATAATTACATGATTCATATTGATTCATTCTTTGTTATTATCATAGTCATTTTTATGCTCATATATAATCTCACGTTTTAATTTTGTATCAATGTTTTTAACATCTTTGTGTGCATGAGATTTAATTGATGTAGATCAAGATTACAAGGAGCTCAACAAGGATCAAGCTTGAAAACTTGAAGATATTTCATCATTGGTTGAAGTTTAGGACCATCATTGTAAGGCATCTTGATCTCACACTCATAGGGGCTCAAACAAATTCTAAAAGTTAAAGTTTTAGAAATAAATTTTAAGTAGGTCATCTTTAAAGCAATGCCCCAACCAATTGGAAAATAATTAAATGTTTAATCTTATATGGTTGGAAAGGTATTTGAATTTAGTTTCCAAAACATCAAATGGATCGTATATCCGATTTTTGTAGAGGGAGTTATGGCCATTTTAGTGGAGATGTGTCAGGCTGTCAAACAGGGAGGGGCAGTCGACTGAGGGCCCGATGTAGTCGACTGAAGTGAGCAAAATGCAAACAGAACCCTCTGTAAACACATCTCAGTTGACTGCTTCAAGGTCCAGTCGACTGAATCGACCTGAAAGGCAATAACGGCTAGTTTTTAAAGGGGTTTTTAATTACCAAACGTGCCACTAATGGCTATAATCTTCCAAGGCCTATAAATACATGTTTTCCCAAGCTATTTGGTGTTGAGATTTTGATTGGAAAATATAGTATTGATCACACATCTCTTTGATCTTTAAACATTAACATTTGAGCCCTAGTTGTGTGAGTTTATCAATTTGCTCAAATCTTTCATTTGTATTTCTTGAGAGAGCAAAATTGTAGTGAGCTTTAATTGTATTATCCACTCTAGAGAGAGAGTTATCAATTTGTATTAAATTCAATTTGTAAAAGTTGAGGGTTAGTAACCCTTGTGTGCAAAGAAGAGGTGTTCTTCTTTGGGAGAGATTGAAGGCTCTTGTAACGGTTTGGTGCACACCCGTAAGTGCTCCGGAAACGGTTTGGTCTACACCCGTGAAGTAGATCGGATTAAAAGAATCCTCAAGAGGTTGTTCTTGAGGCGTGGACGTAGGCCGCGGGGTGCGATTGCCGAACCACTTGAAAAATCGGTTTGCAAGTTTCTCTTCCCTTATCTCTTTAGTTAATTGTTTGTGATTGTGTTTAATTTGCAATTTTGTTTTTAAAAGGTTAATTTTCGCTAAAACCTTATTCACCCCCCCCCCCCCCCCCCCTCTAAGGTTTCCACATTTGGGCCAACAGTTTGTTTGGGAAAACCCAAAAAAATAAAAACCAAACCAAACAAATAAAACACAAAACAAAACAAAACAAAACCAAACCAAACAAATTAGTGACTTGTTTGGGAAGAACGAAAAAACATAGGAACCACAAAGCCAAAAAGCGGTTGTGCCAAACAAGGCACAACCTATAATTGTTGACTTTTGATTTTTTGAACCAAATTGTAAATATTTGTAATTATTGCTTGAAAAGTTGATTGAATCGTCATTTTTAGATTAATTTAATTTTAAAGTTGAACCAAATTGTAAATATTTGTAATTATTATTTAAAAAGTTGATTGAATCATCATTTCTAGATTAATTAAATTTTAAAAGTTGACCTAATAGTAATAAGGGTTATTTTGTGGGTGAAATGACCAACCTACCCTCACAAAATGACAAAAAAACTCAAAGTAATCACTAAGGAAAATGGAACAAAAAAGAAAAATAAAGGTCAACTTGTAATTTCAAACAAATCCAAAATACCCAAATTGGACACTTTCAATTGAGGATAGCCTCTTTTATATAAACTAGGTAGATGGCCCGTGCAATGCCCGAGCGTTGGATTTTGTAGAAAAAATATAATGTATATATATTTTTTTTAACGTGGACAAGAAAGAGAAATAAGTTTTACTAATTCTTAAGATGGTGTTAGAAAAATATGGTTTAACAACTATATTAATTGATGTTGACTTACAATTTAATGCTCTTTTCTTTAACGTATAGATAATAATATATATATATATAATATATTTATATGTATAAAAATACATACATATATACAAAAAGGGTAATATAAAAAGGCAAAAGGGTAATTTGGTAATTTGATTTAACAAAAGAGTAATTTGCAAAAGGCTTAAGGGTAATTTGATTATTCAAGTTGTAATTGTACATATTTTAAACTTTAAGCTCTTTTCTTTAATGTATAGAGAAAAAAACATTATATATATATAAATGCACACACACACGCAAGCACACTCGTATATACAAAAGGGTAATTTATGAAAGACAAAAGGGCAATTTGATAATTTGATTTAACAAAATGGTAATTTGTAAAAGGTATAAGGGTAATTAGATTATTCAATATATATATATATATATATCGTAATATAATAAAAAGGGTTTTTGGGAATTCAATGTAACAAACGGGAATTTATAATTGTAAACACTTTAAACTTTAAGCTCTTTTCTTTAAGGCATAGAAATAAAGGGTAATTTGCATAAGGCATAAGAGTAATTTGGCTATGCAATTTATAATTGTACACAGTTTTATTCAATTTTGGTATATAATATATTCAATATATATATAATATAATAAAATAATATATGTATATATATACACACATACAAGGGTAGTTTACAAAAGGAAAAAGGGCAATTTGATAATTCAATTTATAATCGTACACACTTTAAATACATAAATAATAATAATAATAAATTATAATATGTATATATACATATACACATATCTACAAAAGGGTAATTTACAAAAAAAAAAAACAAAAGGGTAGTTTGGTAATTCAATTTAACAAATGGGTAATTTGGTTATTCAATTTATAATTATACGCACTTTAAACTTTGACAAAAGAGTACTTTATAAAAGGCAAAATGGTAATTTTAATAATATAATAATATAATATATGTATATATATATACACACACAAGGGTAATTAATTTGATAATTTTATTTAACAAAAGGGTAATTTGGTAATTCGATTTCTAATTGGACACACTTTAAACACATAAATAATAATAATAAATTATAATATGTATACATACACACACACACACACAAACACGAAAAGATAATTTACAAAAGTAACCTAAAGCTTGTTTGGTAATTATAGGATTCCTTAAAAGTTGTCTTAAGACTCAAACAAGCATTAAATTTCAGAAGTAATCTAAGACTTGTTTTAGAAAAGTGACTGAAGGCTTGTTTGGTAATTCAAAGATTCCTTAAATGTTGCCTTAAGGCTCAAATAAGTCTTGCCAAACAAGCATTAATTTATAAAAGTTATCGAAATCTTGTTTGGTAATTCAAAGAAGCAGTACAAAAAAGGCCAAAAATTTTAGTGCTTTGTTTGGGAAAACCAAAAAAAGAAAAACAAAACAAAACAAAACAAAACCAAACAAGGCATAGGCCAATTCGGGTTGTGTTGTGCCTTGTTTGTGTTAGTGGTTTATTTGGGAAAACCCAAAAAAAAAAAAAAAAAAAAAAAAAACCAAACAAAATCAAACAAGTTAGTGACTTGTTTGGGAAGAACGAAAAACCATACAAACCAAAAAGCCAAAAAGCGGTTGTGCCAAACAAGGCACAACCTACAATTTGTTGAATTTTGGGTTTTTTGAACCAAATTGTAAATATTTGTAATTATTGCTTGAAAAGTTGATTAAATAATCACTTGTAGATTAAATAATTTTAAAAGTTGAATCAAATTGTAAATATTTGTAATTATTGGTTGAAAAGTTGATTGAAGCATCATTTTAAGAATAATTATTGGTTGAAAAGTTGATTGAAGCATCATTTTTAGAATAATTATTGGTTGAAAAGTTGATTGAAGTATCATTTCTATAATAATTATTGGTTGAAAAGTTGATTGAAGCATCATTTTTAGAATAATTATTGGTTGAAAAGTTGATTGAAGTATCATTTCTATAATAATTATTGGTTGAAAAGTTGATTGAATCATTATTTCTAAAATAATTTAACTTTAAGTTGACCTAATAATAATAAGGGTTGTTTTGTGGGTCAAATGACCAACCTACCCTCACAAAAGGACAAAAACTCAAAGTAATCATTAAAGGAAGATGGAACAAAAGACAAAAGTAAGGGTAAAACCGTCATTTCAAACAAATCTAGAAATGCCAAAATTGGACAAAACTGAAATTGAAACCTCTAAGCCTCTTTTATAGGAAACCACTCTAAGCCTCTTTTATAATATAGTTGAATCAAATTGTAAATATTTGTAATTATTGGTTGAAAAGTTGATTGAATCATCATTTCTAGAATAATTTAATTTTAAAAGTTGACCCAATAATAATAAGAATTGTTTTGTGGGTGAAATGACCAACCTACCCTCACAAAAGGACAAAAACACAAAGTAATCATTAAAGAAAAATGGAACAACAGATAAAAGTAGGGTAAAACCGTCATTTCAAGTAAATCAAGATATACCAAAATTAGACAAAATTGAAATTGAAACTACTCTAAGCCTCTTTTATAGTATAGTGTAGATATATTATAGTGTAGATGATGAGATATCCTTTGAAGCCATATATCTAAAGTTTAGTAAAGGCTATGTAATATAAAGACAAAATGACATATAAGGAGAAAACAAATGATAAAATGACAAGTAAGGACAATTGAAATTGAAAGACTCTTAAGGCTCTTTTATATTATAGTGTAGATGTAGAAGTGGGTGATTGAAGTGGTATGACCACGGTCCACATCAATATGCTCCGGTAATATTAGGACTGGTACTTTTTAATTTTACAGTTGATAATGTATGAGCTGGATAGCATAAACGATTCTTATAAAAAAAATGTCAGCTCTTTTTTAATAATTTTTTTTTATTTTTTTTATTATTTTTTATTATTATTAAGAGTACAAAATTAATTTCACGATCCTAAAAGTAATTTTTTAATTGCAAAGTGAGTATAGTTCGTTTGACACTGAATAGGTCTTAAGTCCCTCCATTGAATAGGTGGTCACTAATATATACGTGGCCTCCCCTTGTTTGATTCCACCCATTAATTGTACAAGGGCATTTCATGATCTCTAGAATTATTTTGATATTTTGGACATTTGCCCCTGCTCATATTATTACGAGATTGCTCAAGTAATTTCACTATTGAAGGTTTTTTTTTATTTTTATTTATATATATACATATATTTAAAAAATCTATGAACCAAACAAAGCCTTAAAGTATTTGTTAATTCTAGGCTTTTGTTAGATAATAGCTAAATGACATTTTATACTCTTGTATTTTGACTGGGTGTTCAATTTTATACATATCGATTAAAAAAAATGTTCAATTCCACCATGTACTAATGTAAGTGATTTAATCAACTCCAAAAGTTTAATGGTTCATGTTAACTTAACAGCAGTGCGTCACGTGTCTTGTGCATGATATTGACATGGAGTAGATAACATAGCTTCGTTTGATAAATTGGATTTGGCTTGAGAATTGGATGGGTAAATCATAAATGATAGATGATTTTAGCAACCAAAAAAAAAAGATGATTGGAGATGCTTTGACTCTAATTTTATACTTAATAAAACTCAAAGTAATAATCTTATAAAGATTTGAGTAAACCCAATAAAGAACTTCTTATTGAGTAAACCCAATAAGACGTATTTTTACTCCATTCATTTTTGTATTAAAAAGTTGAAATGAAGATGACTGCTAGTTCTAAAGTGGGACCAACGCATCACCAATTCACCATCAAGCTGATAAAATGCCGCCGAAAGAAGATATTAGTCTTCAACCATTTCACCTACTAAATTGATCTCTCTAAGCTATTCGTATACCAACGATAAAACGTCATTTCAAACATAAATTTAATTTTCTCCCCTTCTCTCCATATCATTACTAGAGTATGGACAATATGTTTAAAGTTAAAATGACCATTACAATTGGAGTTGTTTGAAAAACTCAGAACCATTCTACATGTTCAATGTTTGATGGATATGTTGGGGTTATATCACATGTGGGATAATCCCATTAATTTAGGAATTGTGATTTGGCTAGATTCCTATTGTGATTTGGTTTCCTTTATGATAGAGTTGTATTACTTGTCCAATAAGTAATGGGTTGTAAGCTCTATATATAGGAATGTTGTATAGGAATTTATTAAGCTCTTGGTGTACCAAGTTGGGGGTCTCCCCTCATGGGGGTGCATGGTCTAGGGTGAGAGAGATTAATCATTGGGGTTTTCTGTGAGGAGTGTTCATAGCGTTATAGGGATGTGAGGTAGGGATGGGTATTTCTTTATCTCTGTGATTTCTCTATGTTACAGTGATTAATTGTGTCAGGTTCTTTGGGGTATTGAGTGAGGAGTGTACAAGGGTTTTGTATTTGGGTTATGGGATTTAATTCATGTAACTTGTACCATGTTTTACTCAATAGTGAAAGAATGGATCTCTCGGGTGTGGACGTAGGCAGGTGTTTGGCCGAACCACGTAGAAATGTGTGTGTCTTTTCTTTGGTGTGCATGTTTAATTACTGCTCATGTGTGTGTGTTTATGTGGGGGAATTTGGTTCCGCGTGTTAAATTTCCAACAAGTGGTATCAGAGCCAGGTTGGTCAGATCATGGTGACAGAGGCGCACAGTGACAATGGAGATTAGCAGCACGGTGGTTAAAAGAAAAGCAGAAGAAAAAAAAGGGAGGAAAATACGATGATGCAGCATGGTGACAGTGACATGATGTGGCCGATGGTGGACTAGTGTACATGATGAAGATTATGAGTTGCAGAATTCTTGAGGATTTAGATTCAATGCATTGGATGGGTAATTATCCAGTGTGGCAAGGGGTCGCAAATCAAGGTTTTTGATTTGTTGGGATTTCAAGTATTTAGCGGGACTAGTTATGGGACATGTTGTCAAGGTTTTCAAGCGTTGCAGATTCATTGGTAGGTGCAGATTTGTGAAATTCTGTACAGATTGGAATTTATTTTTTCTTGGTGATAGATTCTATATATATTGCAGCAGGTTGGGATCTAGGGCCGAAAACTAAATTTGATGCTACTGTGATTGTAGTAGGTTGAGTATGGTGGAGAGTTTCTCGCATTCCACTCATACATGCATCTCTCTTGGGTTGTTAGATTTCGGGTATGGTAAGTATGTGCTTCTGGAGAAAATAATTTGATGGGTTCCAAGAAGACGGGGGCAGACACAGGCGCAATTATCCGACAGAGGTAATTGTTAGGATACTGCACGTAGGAACGTTGATCAAATATTTTTGGAGCAAGTTCGCTATTTGGGTGGTGTGATATTGATCCCAAAGTTGCGGAGGAATCTAATATTGTTGCTGAAATCACACACAGCAGTTGAGAGATGTGTGGATGGTTTATGTCGTCTGGTTGGTAGAGTTGTACTCCCAAGTCCTCGATGAAAATTTCTTATTTATGTGAGTGCGTGGATGGTTTGTTCACGGTTTAGACGATGGTGAGGGGAAATCCTGCTTTGGGAGAAAGAGAGGTCGAGACTCTTCTCTGGTGGAGTTAATGCGTATAATTAACTCGGGGCAATTGCACATGTATTGGCCGTAGTTTGACGAATCGGAGGTGTTGAGACCATATTGATTCGGGGTGTGCACGCTGGTATGGAAGATGGTCAATGACAAACGGTTACAAAGTCGTCAGCTTTGTGGGTACTCCAGTTGAGGGCGTGCTGATCATGTGTGATAAATTGATTGGATAGTTTCCCCACAAGTGATAGAGGGGGTGATTGTTGGGGTTATATCACATGTGGTGTAATAACCTGCATTTTCACTTCATGTTTAAATTTAATTATGTTGTTTACTCCTATTTTAATTCTCATGTGTTAAACTTTAAATTCTTGTTTCAATTGCTATTGGAATTCTTTTGGGGTCAAACTGCGATTATTTGAAATTTAGCTACACCTGTATTGAATTTCAAATCTGTATTTCAAAACGGTGAGAATGTTTCCTTTTAATTCTAACTGTATTTTTATAAAACCAGAAAACCGTTTCTTACAGTAAAATGAAATTTCTGTATTTTTGTGGTGACCACCGCGCCTCGAAAATACCAGTTTGTGTTTAAAACTGTCCACGCTGCGTTAAACTTCCACAGATTTTGGAAGTGACTGATTGGACAATGGCCTTATTTCCAATTATGGAAAGTAATCATTTGATAGAGTCTTGTTTGGGAATACATTTGATGTGTATGTTAAATTAAGGCCATAAGCTAAATTCCCAAACACACTCAACTTGACCCCTATTGATCTATACTTGCCTCTTCAAAATCTGATGGTGTATATATATATACGTATGTATATCACACACACACAAATCTGGGATATTTGTGGCTCTTTAGTTAATTGAAAAAAAAAACAAAATCAATTGTTGAGTGATCAACAATGATCTTGGCCCCCAAGTTTTGTACTCTCTACATATATACATCACATTCACACTCACTCATTCTGCATTAACACACAGAGAGAAAAGAGAGAGAGCTTGAGAGTTTGATTTATGAAATTTTAGAGAGAGAGAAAGAACTTCACCTCCATAGTTTGCAAGCTTCATTGGAATTTTCTTTATTGGTCTTTCTTTCTCAACATCTACTTGAATCTACAATCCCAGTGAGTATTACTAACTCACTAAGAATGTAATTACATGTTTATCTACTGTGTATTTGTTTAATTTTGTAAAACACCATGGTTGATTTCACGTATGAACTCCATGGCTTTGATAATCAAGATTTTCAATCTCAACCAAAATCTGTTTTCTTAGATAATAATGAAAGATTATGATTCATAGATGTCATGTTTACAGTGGTAGAGCCTAATTTACTCACATGAGAAAGTATATTAGAAATTAAGTTTTGTCCTCTTTTAATCTTTCATAAAAATTGAGAGTTATAGTTAGAATCATGTTAAATTGATAATGGATTCTTAATCCTTGTGGAAAAACGAAGAGAACCATATACTACATGATCCATATACTTACAGATTTGAAATGGGTCAATTTAGACCCTGTTTTGTTGAAACAGAGCAGTTTCTGCGGGGAAGAAGAAGCCTCAGTAAAAACTCGCGCCACGATCGCGCGCGCGAAGATCGCGCGAGCGGCCCGCGCGCGCGATCCTTGCTTCCCCAGGCAGACAGAAGAGTTTATATATATAATGAAATTTAGGCAGGTCGCGCGAGTGAGGGTCGCGCGAGAAACCTTTCGCGCGAGCGATCCGCGCGCGCGACCCTGGCTGTTTCAGGCAGACATAAGAGTTTATATATAAAAGAAAATTTGGGCATACCGCGCGAGCGACTCTTCGCGCGAGCGGCCCGCGCGCGCGAATTCTGGCAGTTTCTGTTTTTGTCTGTTTTCTGTTAAGGGACTGTTTGGTTCAATTTTTAAGTACTGTTAAGGTTCTGTTTGGGAAATTTAGTTAATCAGAACTCTATCGGTTATGTTTGAATGATTTAAAACATTGTATTATGACTTATCAATCCCCGTACGCGTGTTGTTCCTTTAATTCAGCATTTTGCTTATGTTTAAGTGCATATCATTCATATGGGGTCAGTGGTACATGCATATGGGTGTCAATCAGTGTGGAAAAGAGTAATGGTCAGTGTGGAAAGAGTACGAGGTTGTGGTTGAGACTGTGTTGTGGTTGAGATTGTGGTTGTGGTTGTGGTTGAGATTGCGGTGAGGGTATCTTTGAAATGCGACGGTGGCAAATATGGACACTCCCTGACGTCCATGGAAGCGTTAAAGTGTGTGACGCCGAACTTGGACATTCCCTGGCACCCTTGGTAGTGCTAAAGTGTGGCCTACGGACACTCCCTGATACCCGAGTCTGGATACTGCGTGAGGTTGCTCCGGTATTTGCATGGCGGTTTAGGTATTCAAAGTGTGAGGCAATGGACACTCCCTGGTACCCCGGACCAAAGTGTGAGGCAAACTGGACACTCCCTGGCACCCCGTTGCTAAATTGTGGCTATCTGAGTGTTTCAAAGATACCAGGAGTAAGATAGTGGGTTGTTGTAGCTGTCGAGAGAAAAGAGTCGGCAAGATGAGTGTGGTGCATTGTCTCATACACGAGTAACTATTTTATGAATGAACGACCTTTAATATATTCCTTGTTGTTTTATTAAATGAATTCTTTCTGCGGTTTAACGATTGATTTTACAAATTGAAAAATGGAAAAAGGGTAAATGGGTATGTTTTACATTCAAAGTTATGTTTTTAATACTCACCAGCTTCTTGAAGCTGACGACGTTGATGCGTCCTGGACATTCGTGTTCAGGCTTTTCAGGTTATGATCAGGAAGGACCTTATGACTATGCTATTTGAGAACGGCTGCCCTCAGATGAGAAAACTGTTTAATTATTATATGCTTTAAGCTTATATGTTTTAAGTTATGGACCGTTTTGTAATAAGGATGACTGTAATAGACATTAAGCTATTGTTTTGTTTCAAGGCGGTCTATGCCTTTAGATAACCCGTGCTGTAATATTGTAATAAGTTAGAAAATTTTTTGTAAGCCTTGATTGCTCTGCTCTGATTATTATGTTTTGCTGTTCGACGTTTGGGACAGAATCGATCCTTCAAACTGTCGCGACCTACGGGTCCATAAAGGAAATTAAACGCTTTCCTTATTTATGCTACGTCGGGGCGTGACATGTGGGATAATCCCATTAATTTAGGAATTGTGATTTGGCTAGATTCCTATTGTGATTTGGTTTCCTTTATGATAGAGTTGTATTACTTGTCCAATAAGTAATGGGTTGTAAGCTCTATATATAGGGATGTTGTATAGGAATTTATTAAGCCCTTAGTGTACCAAGTTGGGGGTCTCCCCTCATTGGGCTGCACGGTCTAGGGTGAGAGAGATTAATCATTGGGGTTTTCTGTGAGGAGTGTTCATAGCGTTATAGGGATGTAAGGTAGGGATGGGTATTTCTTTATCTCTGTGATTTCTCTATGTTACAGTGATTAATTGTGTCAGGTTCTTTGGGGTATTGAGTGGGGAGTGTACAAGGGTTTTTTATTTGGGTTATGGGATTTAATTCATGTTACTTGTACCATGTTTTACTCAATAGTGAAAGAATGGATCTCTCGAGTGTGGACGTAGGCAGGTGTTTGGCCGAACCACGTAGAAATCTGTGTGTCTTTTCTTTGGTGTGCATGTTTAATTACTGCTCATGTGTGTGTGTTTATGTGGGGGAATTTGGTTCCGCGTGTTAAATTTCCAACAGGATATAGAGTATGTGTCTGATCTAACATTATATTGGAAACACTTTCTTTGTCAAAACCCACACGATGTCGGAGTAGAACTTTTAGGATCAATCTCTGTCCAATTTTGTCCTGGACCAAACTTTTTTGGGAGCCAATCTGGCTTGGGCAAACTCGTTACTCGCCTGGGCTAGCTTGGCGCCTTTTGATCCAGTTGACAACTTGTTGACATTTGACTATTTTACTTTGGCCAAAGTCCACATATGATCCTTTTAAGCTTCTACCTTACTCCGATTGGTCCACGTGAGATTGTCGTCTAGTTAAGCTTTTTGACCTCGACCCCGTGTCACATATTCTTAGGGTTACAAAAAGTGCATAATGTTGAGAAAGAATCCATCAATTTGTTAAATATTTTGCATTGACATATAAGTGTGATTTTTGTCAAAAGCAGTATATTTCCAAACCACCACACACACATATACATATTTATATAGGTACATTTTTCAAAAAAATTATAAATTCAATATCCAATGGTTGGAGTCGTCACATTTTCCCCATTTTATGCATTCAAAGGGGGAAGTAGAAGCAAAGTTGGAAAACAATGTGGGTAACAAAATCATTTTGCTAGCTAGGGTTGTAATCACTTTGGAAGTGGTCTAAATAGTATTACTTACTTAACAAAACTTCTCACTTTGTGGTTATGTTACTTTTGAACCAATTATAGGTTATATGGAGTGCGTCATAAGTCACATGGTTTCAATTTTCTAATCAAAATCATCGTCGCTGTCAAAGTCTCAATAAAAAATCCATATTAGCTTGATAATGTGTACAAATAATATTTTTGTTCTTTTTCTTTCTAAACAGAAATTAATCAATGAATGTTTGAAAGCCTTGAATGATTAGTGTAGACCTGGGTTCTATTTTTTATTTTCCCTTCTATGGGTTGAATAAATATTAGGTACACCAGTTTGGGATACCTAAACGGTTTACCTGTTCATGCATCAACGGTGATTTTGAAATAAATTCAATTTGAAGTGCTTTTATTTTCTAATTAAAGAAGTACACATTAGTAGATAATTAAATCTACATTAGCATATAATTAAACCGTTTAAGTATCCCAAACTGATGTACCTAGCATTACTCTTTAAAATATCATATGTCAGCCCAAAGCGAACGCCTAAATTTTAGGAGCCTCCTATACATATTCAAATATATTTTTTAGGGATATTAGGTCATAGACCCCTTAAAATTATGTGTTTTTAGTAAAAAACCCACGTTTTTTGCAGTTTTATGAAAAGCCCCTCGCTACTTTTCGTATTTGGTAAAAAGCCCCTTCGCTCACAGCTTATGTTATATTATTTGTGAACTTTAAATCATCATAACTCACTCATTTTTTGGTCTTTTTGGGTGATTTGTTTTTTGATATCATGTATTTTTTCGAGATCTACGCATTAGACTTGAAAGTTGTACG
This sequence comes from Hydrangea macrophylla, assembly GCA_033977485.1. Lineage (NCBI taxonomy): Eukaryota > Viridiplantae > Streptophyta > Magnoliopsida > Cornales > Hydrangeaceae > Hydrangea > Hydrangea macrophylla. The sequence continues at coordinate 113,723,997 of CM066999.1, forward strand.
AAAAAAAGTAATTTGGAACTTCATTTTTCATTTTTATCTTTCAGATATATAATATTATCTGTTTATCTAACAGATAATATTATTTGTCAACTTTAAACCAAGATAACTTTATAAATTCTTGGGCTTTTTGCGTGATTTTTTTTTTGAATTCATGTATTTATTTGAGATTTACTCATTGGACTTGAAAGTTGTACAAAAAAAAGTAATTTGAAACTTCGTTTTTCATTTTTATCTTTTAGACACAAACAGATAATATTATCTGTTTACACTAACAGATAACATTATATGTCAACTTTAAACCACCATAACTTTATCAATTCTTGGGCTTTTTGGGTGATTTTTTTTTTTTGAATTCATGTATTTCTTTGAGATTTACGCATTGGACTTGAAAGTTGTACAAAAAAAAGCAATTTGAAACTTCGTTTTTCATTTTTATCTTTTAGACACAAACAGATAATATTATCTGTTTACACTAACAGATAATATTATTTGTCAACTTTAAACCAAGATAACTTTATCAATTTTTGGGCTTTTTGCGTGATTTTTTTTTTGATTTCATGTATTTCTTTAAGATCTACGCAGCGGACTTGAAAGTTGTACAAAAAAAAGTAATTTGGAACTTCATTTTTCATTTTTATCTTTCAGACACAAACAGATAATATTATCTGTTTACACTAACAGATAATATTACTTGTCAACTTTAAACCACCATAACTTTATCAATTCTTGGGCTTTTTGGGTAATTTTTTTTTTGATTTCATGTATTTCTTTGAGATCTACGCAATAGGTGTGGAAATTTTACGAAAAAAAAGTTAAATTGCAGCCTAATTTTGAGGTTTTATCTATCTTACAGATAATATTATCTGTTATCTGTGTGTCTAACAGATAATATTATCTGTCAACTTTAAACTACCATAACTTTATCAATTCTTGGGTTTTTTGGGTGATTTTTTTTTTTGATTTCATGTATTTTTTTTAAGATCTATGCATCTATGGTGTCAATTTTACGAAAGAAATATTTTTTTATTATATGTATACGAAAAAAATGCAAATTTTCATATTTATTTGATGTTTGGTTTTTTTTATCCCAGTATTTCATGATCCACATTGAACTTGATTGATAGATCTCGTTTTGCTGATTTCAAAAAATCAAATTTTACGAAAAACGGACTTGTATAACAAAAGTTATAGCAATTTGAGTGTAAAAAGGGCCTAATGTGATAAAGAAAAGTAGCATGGGTTTTAGTTTTGAAGAGTTTTATTTGAGGGGGCTATGGCCGAAGGTCCCTATTTTTTTTTCAAAAGTAATATTTGGACCAGGGTTGTAGCCTTCAATTAGAAATTTTTCCTTCTCAACGTTGGGGTGTCCCAACCAATTGGCTTAGGGTGCGTTTGATAAAACTGAAAATTAAGTACTGAAAATTAAGTGCTGAATTTTAAGTACTGAAAATTTTAAGCGTTTGAAGTTTTATTCCTTAAAACAGTGTTTCAACTATTGAAGTAGAATGCATTCAGTGATTATTTTTAGCAGAAAATTTTCACTTAAAGTTTTCAGTGGTTTTGGAGCTACTTTTTCAATTAAGTGGTATGTTATCAAACGCACTGAAAAAGAATAAGTGCTGAATGTTTTCATTTTCAGCACTTAATGGGGTTATCAAACACACCCTTAGACTAATTTCCAGCAGGGGGATCCGAAAAAGCTGTTGAGAGTTGAATGCAAGGCCTCTCAATTAAAGGGCTAATTGCTCGGCCAAGTCACCTAGGCAGGTGGATGTGGCCATTATTAATTGGAGTTTAAGCATTTTAAATTTTTTTTTTTTTTTTGGGACCTATAAACATACAGGCAGACATAGAGGTGGACTAAAAAAATCTCCCAAATTAACTAAAACCAGGCTTGGTGTGCCTATGGGGCTTAATCATATGATGACAGTGATTTAAATCAACGAGGCTTAGGCTTAGTTTGGTCTCTACGTGACTTTTTAAAAGGAGCTTATGAAATTTACTACTAAGTTTTTTGATAATTTTATACAAATGACACACTACTCTTCAAAAGATATCATGAAACCAAAAAGCCACCTTGAGCTTTTAAAAGCTCCATTCTAGAGCTTTTAAAAGCTCTCCTAAAAAAGCCCTAAGTTCAATTTTTGCAAAGCTCATAAACTAGTTACCAAGTGAATTAACATGAAATTGTACTTTAAAAACGAGAAGCACCAAAAAGGGGGCCAAACTAAGCCTTAGTTGGTCCCTATCCCTATTGTGTTTGGTGCACCCTATGAATCATCACTTTTCAAAGGCTCACTGCTAGAATATTTGATGTACTCAGAGACTTAATTTGGCTAGTTGTCTACACACTCTGAAAAATACATTAAAATGTATAACCTTATTTAAAAATATTAGACTTTGTGTTGAAAAGTCTGCACAAACAAAACACTCACTTTTGTGTGTGCAGACTTTTCAGCACAAGGTCCAACTTTTTAAAACAAAGTTGTGTATTTTGGTGCATTTTTCAAAGTGTGTGTAGCATTACTCTATCAAACTTATTGCAAAATTATGAAGGGAAAAAAGAAAAAGAAAAAAAAAAAAAAAAGAAACACTTGGGACTGTGAAGTATGATAATGTAGGTTTAAGTCTGCTTTTGTTTGATCAAAATTTTCAACATTTTCGGTCTATTTGAACGTGAGGTCAGTATGGTGGGTACTAAAAACTATGAACATGATATATAACTAGAATATTATGACTGCAACTCGAGTGGGTTAGCTCTGAGTCCAAGCGATTTCAAAGTGAGTTTCAGCAACCTTTGAGAATTCTGTAGGACGGGCATGGGAGAAAAAGAAATGGGCAAATTACCTTTTACCCCTTGTGATATTTTACCCTGTAGTTTGGAATATTTTAAAAAATCAGGGGAGGTATTTAATATCAGATCATAAATCAGTTGAGGTCAGTGTTTAAAACTAGGGTTTGCACTTTGCAGTGTCCTGCGGCTGCGTGTATATAAATTCGAATATTTTGACCATTTTGCATATGTTCAGCATTTTAGCATTTTCATCTCTCTAGAGGCAGCCGTCTTGACTGAGGAGAAGCGAAAGCAAAGATGGGTCACTCCAACGTTTGGAACTCGCATCCCAAGAGCTATGGTCCTGGTTCTCGCACCTGGTAACTATATCTGAACCGTCCCTTTACTCATCTCGTATACAAATTTTGCTACAAGTTTTTATCTGGGTGTTTGATTGTCTATAAATTGTAGGAAAGGAAAAGAAAATATCAGATTTGATTCTAGAGCTGATATTATTGATTTTATATTGTTTGATTTAAGGGGAATGATGTGGGTTTTTAGATTTCTTATACACGTACTAGTTTATTGTAAGGAATTAACCCTTACTGACAACAATTGAAGGAATTACAGAAATTAGAATGAAGAAGATGGTGAGTTTCAGAGAGATTAGGGAAGAAGAATTGAGAAGAATGTAGAGAGAAGGCAGAGGAGAAGTAGAGAGAGAAAAACAGATTTTCATTATCAAAAAAAAAATGCATAAACCTACAATGATACATTTCAGCCTATTTAACAGTACCTCCTTTGTAAGACCGAATTAACCAACAATTTGCTCCTACCAATGAGAATTTGACACATGTCCAATTAGTTACAACTAATATGAGTTAACAAAAATCAGTAACACTTTATTCCCACAATCTGTAATTCATGACATTTTTATTTATTGAATCATTGATTTTGGTAGTTCATTCTTAGATTTGATTCTTACGGTTCACATTGCTTTGGTTTCATTGCTGGCGTTGTTGTTGGTTTAGAATTGTTTGATTAGATGGGATTGATGTGGGTTTTTAGATTTCTTACACACTTACTAGTTTTTAATTTATTGAATCATTGGATTTGCTAGTTCATAGTTATATTTGATTCTTGTGGGTCGCGTTACTCTGGTTTTATTGACGGCGCTGAAATTGATGATTTATAATTGACTCAAAGGGAATGATGGGGGGTCTTTAGATTTCTTATACACTTGCTAGTTTTTATAGAATCCTTGGATTTGATTGGCTTGATGGTTTATTGTCAGATTTGATTCTTATGGTTCACGTTGCTGTTGTTATGTTAATGGCCCTAATATTATTGATGTTTCATTTTGCACTAGTGGGCGAGGTTTTGCGTCCGTGATGGTGTATTTTAGAGTTTGGATAATCTTAAACGTTGATTTTGCTGTTGCTTTGTGCAAGCTTAATTCTGTATATGCAAATTGGCATGATAACAACTCCATTCTTTTGATATATATGTGTTGATTTTCCATAGATCTATCTTGCTCAGGATTATCCACAAGTAGTTTATCATGGGTGTCCGTACGTATATGAATGGATTAAACCTCGATCTACGCTGATATTTTGTTCTTTTGCGAGGCTATAAATATGTATTGAGGAAGTTGAGAATGTTAATGCAAAAGGGTTATATTTTTTTTTTCTTTCCAAAGATTAGTCAAAAAAAGATGTGAAGTAGCTACTTTGTTCTTTGGGTGAGAAAGTATTTTTTTTAGGGAAAAAAAAAAAGAGAGTATTTTTGAAGTATTATTTTTGTTTAGGACCAGCAAGTTTTCCGGATCTTTCCTAATATATTAGTGTGCTATATGCTGTTTTCATACTTATTCGTTTTCTTCCTCACTTTCTATAGATGATGTGTGATGAATATTTATAAGTATTGGACTAATCAGAATTCAGAAAACGTTGGGGAACCAACGAGCTCAATGTACTTTATAGAGATTCCATGGAGATGGATATTTGTTGGTTGGAATCCAACGATTGCGTTCTTTGAATTGCATGGAGTTTTACAGGTGCAGATTCTTACAGGGGAGGTTTTAAATTTTTGTAATAGATGAGAAATATATTTCTGTTCTGTTAGGGCTGTGCAACTGCAATATGTCTGATTAGAGTGGTAGATTAGTAAGCAATTACCACTTTTCTAACGTTGTGTATTTGTTATTTTGGCAGTCGTGTGTGCGGGAACCCTCATGGGATTATCAGGAAGTACGGGCTTATGTGCTGCAGACAATGCTTCCGCAGCAATGCCAAGGAAATCGGCTTTATTAAGGTATTCCACCCCCCCCCCCCCCCCCCAACAAAAAAAAAAAAAACTTTCCTTGTTAAAAGAACAAAATTTTTTATTTTTTTTTTGTGTGCCTGTTTTATACACTATGCAGGTTGTACTTGTCGTCAACCACTGTTTGGTTACATTCAGGATGTTTTTTCATCAAATCCCGTTTTATTTTGCATTTATTCACGTTTAACCGTCTAAGATTGGTCATGTTCATGTTTTTGCATCCAATTCTTAGGGTTGGTGTTAATTGCGTCTAAAGATTGGTCATGTTCATGTTTTTGCATCCAATTCTTTGGGTTGGTGTTAATTGTGCCAAAACTTGTCTTTTGCAGTACCGCTAAAGGGTTTATGCCGGTTGATCTACGAGAGAAGAGGAGTTGATTTTGTCTTAGTAGCATAATGCTGGTGGTTGTGTTTTTTTTATGATTTAAGCTTTCATTTGACTCTCAAAATGTTCTGTACTTTTGGGTACAAGCTGATATACTTGGATTGGTAGTTTGCCTGCCATAGTTTTAGTATTGAACTTGAATCTATCTGTTGGTGTTGAATATGTTGCCTTGTTTTGATTCTTTTAGCCAACATCTTTTGTGGTGGTTGTGGTTCATAATTAACTGGTCATGATAACACACCCTTGAGTGCATGCATCAAATGCTGTTGAAATCAAAAAATCACAAAGCACAAATGCATTAGAAACTTGGTCGAAGAAACCGGAAGTAAGTGCATGTTGAAAATTCTTAAAAACATTTTTTTTTATCCTCTTTAACAGCTTTACCATATCTGCATATCAAGGATGATACTCTCAATGTAATTTCATTCAAAAAGGCTCACTGTATACATCAGCTACGAGGTCTATAAATAGAACCTCTTAATTACATTCTGGAAGCATCTATTCCTAATTCTTAAATCAACAGCCAATACAAAGAGAGGGAATCTACACTAATCCTAGTACATGATAAAATATCTTCAGGGAGGTATGAGCTGTCCTTCACAACTGTCATTCTTATAGGCAAGAGTTTGGATGATGAAGGAGCCAATGATTACATAGGTGACTGACAGTCATTGGCTGAAATCTTTGACAATGAATTGCTAACATGTCAGTTTCTTTGACAATGAAAAAGGAAGTTTGTTTATGTGATAAACACATGTAAGTGCAGCTTCTAACCAATACTGATCTGGCATGTGAGCTTGGGTGAGAACTTCCTTCTGCAGACGTGATGAGTTCTTCTCTTGATTGCCTACAAGGGGGAAGCTCCACCACGAGTTGGATTCCTTCTGGATGTGAGTGACTTATTGTCTGCTCACCTCCACTTTGGCATCCTTCTTCTTCCATTGGTTGTGGCAATTGGATCATGTGTTCAGAGACAACATCTTGTTGTAGTTCTTCACTCTGTATCTGAATTGTCAATTCCTTCAGAGGCTGAGTTCCTCCCTCTTGATGACCTTTTTCACCTTTTTTCACCTTTTCGTCATTTTTGATGAAAAATTCATTATAAGTGCTCATAAATAGATCATCTTGACAAGAAACAGTCTGATCGTTAGAAATGACATAAGGCAATGAATTTTCATCAAAGATTACGTGTCTAGATACAAAAACCTTTCTTGAAGAGGGATGATAGCACCTGTAGCCTTTGTGAAGACTGCTATATCCAATGAATACACAAGGATATGACTTTGGTTGAAACTTGTGCTTGTTTCTGTCTCTTAGATAGGGAAAACATCTGCATCCAAATACTTTGAGAGAGTTATAATCAGGGTGTTTCTGATACAGTTTGTGAAATGGACTTTTCCAACCCAAAATTACTGTTGGCAATCTGTTGATAAGAAAGACAGCTGTTAGAAAAGCTTCAACCCATAAAAATAACGGCAATTGAGCATGAAATAGAATGGTTAGTCCTGTCTCCACAATGTGTCTATGCTTCCTTTCTGCTACTCCATTTTGCTCTGGAGTGCCAGGACATGAAATATGTCTTATTATACCATTTGAACTTAGGTAGTGCAAAAATTCAGTCTTGGTAAATTCTCCTCCTCCATCGCATTGAAAAATCTTTAATGTTTTCTCAAACTGTTTCTCTACCATTTTGTGAAACTTTACAAACACCCCATAAAAATCTGACTTGTGCCTCATTGGATATATCCAAGTGAACCTTGTACAATCATCTACAAATATGACATAATATTTATTGTGTTGAGAAGAGAGTATGGGTGCTGGCCCCCAAACATCACAATGAACTTTAAACAGTGGTTCATTAGCGATTTCATCATTTTTATTAAAAGGAAGCTTGCAACTTTTGCCCATTTGGCAACTAGTACAAATAGAGGGAGGTTTATTCCAATAGCTAATATCAATATTTTTATTTGTGCTCAGGACTTTCAATGTTTTGGAGCTTGTATGTCCCAATCTTTGGTGCCAGATACTATCTGTAGCCTCTTTATTCCCAATTGCCGCTAAAGCTTCTATCCTTCCTTCGTTAAAAGCATACAGATCTCCCTTTTTAATTCCCTTGGCTAGCTTCTCCCCTGTTCTCTGATCCTTAACAACAAAGCCATTATCAGTAAATTCAAGTGTGCAAGCATTATCCTTCACAAATTGACTTACTGAGACCAAATTCTTTTTCAATCTTGGGACAACTAAGACATCATTGAGTTTTAGATTGTGGGAGAGATTTTTATTTCCTGTGTGTGTGACATCTAGAAGGGTTCCATCTCCAATCATTATTCTTTCTGAACCTTTATAAGGAATTGAGTTGCTGAGATTACCTGGATTTTGGACCATGTGTGAGGTGGCTCCAGAGTCAACATAAAAGTTGTTGTTCTGTTCTTCTAGAGAGCTTGTGGCTGTGAATGCTTGAGCTTGATTTTCTTGGGCTTGATAGGAGAAATCCCATCTATAAAAACATGTTAGGGCTGTATGGTTGTTCCTTCCACAAATTTGGCAAGGATTGTGTTGTTTGATCTGAGTCTCAGTTCCTTGTGGTGGCTTTGTATTTCCAGCATTTGTGGAGTTTCTTGGATTTGGTTGGAAATTTTCTGATGGAAATTGCTTTTGGGGATTGAAACCTGCAGGTCTGAATCCTTTGCCTCTGGAAGAGAATCCTTGAGTACTGTTATGATTCCATCTTCCTCTGAATCCATTTCCTCTGCCTCTATTATTTGTTCTCTGTGCTACAAAAGCTGCATTATAGTCCACTGTTGCTGGCTGTTGATTGGTTTCTTCTTCTCTCATGTCAAAGCCCCTCAAGGCACTGACAAATTGATTCAAAGTGGGATATGGTGCTTTCCCAAGCATAACAGTCCTGAAGGTTTTATATTTTATACCAAGACCTCTTGCAAAGCTGATAACTTTATTGTCTTCATCAAGTGGCTTGTGAATGGCAGCGAGACCATCACATAGCCCCTTAAACTCCTTAAGATAATCATCAATAGATCTATCTCCCAATTTTATATTCTGAACTTGCTGTTTCAATTGAAACTCCTTGTCCTTTGTTGCTTGAAGAAGATTTTCTTCAAGACAATCCCAAACTTCTTTTGCTGTTTTGCACCCAATCACTTGGTACATACATTCTTCAGTAAGTGTACCAGAAATCCAACTCCTTAAGAGTACATCCTTCTCTTCCCAATCTTGTCGTTTAGGATTTGTCTTGGTCTGATTGTCATCTCCCACTATTTCTTCTGCAGGTGGCTCTTTGATAATCAGATCCATGACCTTTAAGGTCTGGATTAGCTGCATCATTTGAGTCCTCCAAATGAGATAATTAGTTGGTTTTAGTTTAATTGCACAGATTGCAATTAGTTGGCTATATCCTTAACAATGGATTGCTAACATGTCAGTTTCTTTTCCCAATTATTCTTAACAGATACAGCAGGTGTTTTTTTTAAGGGTAATTTGGTGTTTCGACTTTCGAATCTTTGATGGTTTTTATCACTATGGAGTTGTTATATGTACCCGCCAAATCGTTATGGAGTTGTTATATGTACACTAGTGTGTGAAGACTGCGTGCAAGGCACGCAGTTTGGTGCCCGTGATAGCGCAACGGATATTCCAAACATGTACAACTATCGAATTATTTGAGAATATTGGGTTTCAAATTTGAGAACTATCAACAGATCACCTATGGTTGATATGGTTATGGTTTATACTGCAAGAATTCAGAGAGAGGTCCAAAGAAGAATTGGAAGCGTCGAAAGCATGCTCGATAAAAAGGAAAATATTAAAAGCCACTCAACCCCAAGTTTTACTCTGACTGCCACTCAACCAAGATATGTAATGTGCAGTATATGAAACATGAAGCTGGTAGTAGAACAATTATAGATCTCATAATTAAAATCTAGGTTGTGAAATCAACTAAAATATGTATTGAATATGTCACTGGTGGGGAGAAGAAAATAAAAATGTATGCCCTGATATGTGAAGGAAAGTGAATTTTACAGTATCATAACATGTTAACACACGGAACAAGTTGATTTGCACCAGGATAGCACAAGAAAGGCTGATCATAAGTAAAATAAAAGGCATCAAGGGGTTTTGTAACACGCACTGAAATCCACATTATCAACATTTTGGCTTCCCTTTGTGATCATGTCAGCTTCTTTCCAAACAAAGTGATCGTAGGAAGGTCCCTTATTTTAAGAATCAAAATAGCATAGAACAAATACGTAGATGATTTTGGTGTAATGTAATATGAGGATTTCGTGGCCCATCAATATCATATTGAACTAAGATTTGTTATGCATTAAAGGGAAAGTACCTGCCCAGCTGCAATTTTCAACAAAACATGGTATTGGCCGCCACTCTGCTCGACAATAGTCATGGCCATTTCAATAACGGGGGCAAATGATGTTGGTCGTGCAGCATGTTGACAAAATAAACAGGTCATACATATAGAATCGGTAAACTTGAATAGCTATAAAGCATATACAAGACAATCGCCGAGTTGAAAATGAGCCTGCAAGTGTTAGACAAGGCACAATCTGGCTATAGTGTCTGAAGACTTGCTCAAATCCATTACAAACTCTCTTGCCTGGACAGAAACTGAATAAATCTTGATCACGTGTTGTTGCTGCCAAAAAATGACCACAAAGTAGTTGGTCATTTAACAATCCCAGAGGAAAATAAAAATAAATAAATAAATTAGCATGCTTCCTTGTAAGTTGTAACTGAATGCATACTAAGGAATTCAAACAATGAAACAAGCCGTAAAAGTTTAACTTGTCCACTCATTGCTCTTTGTGAAATCAATTCCAACAATGAGATTAGAAGACTGAATACCAGCATGAGCAAGAGCCTCGGCTATTTACAAAGACGCAATGTTTTGCTTTAGCATGGTATTTCGCAAGAGGTCATTATAGTTACAATAGTCAATAAACCTAGAAATACACTGTTGACGAGAACGTACGGAAATAAAAACTAACCTTTCTGAAATCTCAAAATAAAACAAGTTGAATCAGGGCAAATACTTGAACAGATTTGGGTTCTCTGCGTCCCTTTCCAAATCGTCTCTGGCTATATGATTCTAAATCCGCTTCTTGATTACCTTAAAATCAGGCTGCACAACATCAGTTTAACTAACAGTACATGTATCAACAGTGATCTACTTTGAATGTGTAGAGACGGAAAAATAACAAAACAAAGTTTGAAATGGAGATAGAAACAAAGGAAAGCTGGGAATTATATATTCAACCAAGGGTATAATAGGGGAGAACAAAAATAGGGCATGGATAATTTTGGAAGTTCATAAATTTGAAGTATTATCAAAAGAAGAATAAGTACGAGTTAAGCCCGTACATCATAAAGATGAGAAACCCACATCAAGTCCTTCAAACATAAAACAAGATATGTATGGTCAAAAAATACACAAATGCTTCATTAATCTAGCAAATGGAATAAAACTTTGAAAATCGCGACTTTATAACTCTTAATGAAATGCAAGAACCATTTAGTCTATAGTATATGTCCTAGTTTTTTTGGGACAAAGTCGTATTAGTGTGCTTATATACTTTGAATTAGTACATGTGGGTTGCTATGCAATGAATCAATGATAGAATACCAAGATTGAAGGCACCTAGATGCTAGTGTAGTTCAAATAGCATTGTTTAATACAATCAACACATATACTTCTGTTTCAGCCAAGGGAAAAAAAAAAGAAGCAAAACATGTACACCTGACCTACATCTTAGAAAGAATTCACCCAAAAGTTAGGTAGTCAGCAATGGAATAGAAAAGTAACAGTAATTACCAATTAGCGACGATGGGAAAAGCTGGCTGTCAAAATCCTGAGCTTTGATTTGGGTAAGATAAAAAGCTGAGTCATGCTTAATCGGTTTCTTCTCAGCATCACCATCGCAAAGCGAGCCCATTTGAACTAATCTGCAATAAAATTACAATTTAAGACTTGGAAAGGATTTTTTTTTAAGAAAATAGTCAAGATCTCTGTTACTTTCTGAAGGAAAAGATGAGAAAACCAAATAATGAAGCTGATGAGAATGAACATTGCTACTTTCTGAAATTGGAAAAGATGAGAAGCATCACTGGTCTCTGTTTGATCTGAGGATTTATACAAGGAAAAGAAGAAGAGAAATGAGAACGGCAAGGAGACTATGCTCCTACTGTTTTCCTGGTGTTTTACTCCGTAAATACATAATATTATACTAAGGTGCATTTGTAAGTTCCAAATTAATTACTATCTTTGGCAAAGAAGGAATGCACGGAACAACTATTTCCTTTCCAGTGGTTCTTCAATGCTATCAATCCCTGCTTCTTCCTTCATGCTAAGCTAAAGAATGGGAAATGCTCTTTACATTCAAGATATATCATTTATTTATCAAGTTATTCCATTTTCGTTCCTTAGTCATTGTTTTCCTTATTTTATTTTGCCCAGCCCAATAGCATACATGATCTGTATTTCTACACATGTTCGGTAACATGTTTTCCATAAGGCCATGCACATTTCACTCATCAGCACCAATCAAAGCAAGTTTGTAATGAAATGACAAAGAATGATGAAGAAAAGAATAAAAACCAGCCAATTAAAAATTAAAAATAGTAAATAGACTGAATTGATTGTCTAAATTAGCTTACATATAAGGTCCTTGTATAAACTTAGAAGATTCACATTTACTTGCATATCACATAAGTACCATAGCCAAAATTTATGTAGAAGCTTACCTTCTCTTTTAATGATCTAATGATGGCGCTAAATGTAGCAGCTACATCAGTGAATTTATCAATACCTCCTCTTATCACAAGCGCTTTGTTACGGCCATCAGGATCTGCAGTTGCACACTGTGCAGAATTCATGGGGTTAGCGGTAAAGCTACCAAAGAAAAAGTAAAATATAATCATTTCGAGCCCATTTGGGTGAGCATTTGGGGGGCCAACAATCACATCCAACTGAAAAGCTGCAATTTGTATCGTTTCAGAAAATCTCTTACTCCAGAAAGTGAATTTCTTAAAATCTAACCTTTGTAGAACATACAGCCATCCTAATTAGCTGCTGAAATCGTAGAAAGGGGAAAAAAAGACTTGTTGACGATTGCAAGAGTAAATATAACTAGAAACTACAATCCAAGAGGAGGTACTACAATGGTGTTTTTTTTTAATCGCTGCTTTAAGAACTACAATGTTTGGCACTAGAAAAGGAACAAACAACAACGAAGGAAGAAAGAAAGAGAAGCGAAACAATCAAAACACAAGGAATCCAGTGAAATTAGGAATATTGTGAGTCGCGCGAGTTATAAAAGAGAATCGAGCAAAGAGGAAGGCACAAAAATAGTATTGTAGAAAGCTCGTGGAAAAACTCACAAAACAGATCTAGAAATATGAGAGATCACAAATAATATTGTTGAGAATGAAAAAGAATTCAAGACCAAAAAGAGAAGGGAAAAAATGAAGATATTCTCCCAGCCAAGTTACCTGTTGGTTACCTACTAAATCCTTTGAAGAAGATGTGAACAATTTCTTCACTCTCAGCTTTCTTTCTGAGCAGTTTTATTATCAGTACCTGATGAACATAACAACAATAAAAGCCAAATATGAGCATGAAATTATATTGAACTTTGTCATATTAGAGTATGCCTGATTTAAGCATTTATCAGTAATTTAGTTGCATGAAGTGAAAGATAGCTGTTGGATTGACCAGCGAGAGTATAAACAAAGTTGTGTTTTCAAAAGTTAGCACACTTTATATACACGATATGATTCTAAACATAGAGCTTTACAAACATATTACAAGGTAGGTAGTGTATTTAGTATGCAGTGGAGTTTCTACACAAAACTATACAGACGTACTACAAGGTAGGTAGTGTATTCAGTATGCAGTGGAGTAACTGCACAAAACTATACAAACGTATCTACAACTATACAAATATACTACAAGGTGTGGAGTGTTGTGAAGCTGCTGCTGATTATCTGTTTGCCTCAATCTTGCTTGTAAGCAGCCTTTTTAGCTTTGCGATAAAGCTCTGGTTTGCTGGGTTCTTCTGTGCTGGTGTTAGTCAGTAGGTTCATTTCTTTTACATTCGATGTTTCTCCAGCTACACTGGTTGAACGAGAGAGCATCTTTCTTGTCTTTTTGTCTTGATGATTATGCTCTGGTGATTTATTATGTGACTTGATGTCAACTTGCTTGTAGACTGAGTTGACTGTGAAGCGAATGGGTGAATTCTGTCCCTCAACCACCTGAGATGCGTAGACTTGTATGATATATTCTTGGTTGCGATCCATTGCACGTTCGATATGTATCAGAGTTTCCTGAGATAGTATACGCTAGTTATTTTTCAGCAAGTTAGATACAAGTATAGTGTACTAATTTGATGCCTACATTGGATGTTTGGTTCGCCAGATCAGCTGCCTTCACTAATAATATCTTTTCAGCTAGTTCTCCATAAATCAATGCCTCTATAGTTCCTGTTGGGTCATGTAATTCGATGTCGACTCTGCATCTGTATAGATTGAGTTAGTAGTTTAAGGGTTAGAAGATTGAACAGTGTATTGTAATAGAAAGTGAACAATAAGTATCGAAATGAACGAGTAAGCAATTAAGTTTGTATAGGTGAAGATGGTTTCAAGGTAATATAGATTGCTATAGTTAGCACCTAAACCTTTGAATATGCCTGATTTATATATGTACAAATATCTTTGATGCAACATGTACATTAATTTCAGAGTTGCAGTATGAAATGTTGGTAGGACTACTATTATTTTACCGTGGTTCTGCAGTAACCTGCTTTCTTTTACAGCAAGGACAGTCCAATACTGCAGCATTTTCTATTCTTATAGATTGGTGGCATTTGTTGCAGCACATAAACCAGAATTTTTGGCGTCTTTTTCCTATGGAGGCGCATGCTTTGATCCAAAATAATGTACCCTGTGACATTTCGGTTAGTAATATGTAGTTTGATAGTTATAGTATTAAATAGATGAGTTTTGGTGTATTTTGAGCTTACTTCTTCCACAGATGTAGGAAGCTGGGTAATTGTGATGATGTCTTCCTTTTGAGGGGGGTGGTGATTGAACATGTGTGTTGCTGGTAGCCAAATCTCTTGAAATCGAAAGGCTTGCATCTTCATGGTTATTGCACCTGTATAGGTTATATCAAGTATTATTTTCTTTTTTAGAGAATCAATAAAGCTCTATATGTTCTGTATACACACACATATATATATATACTAAGATGCTTATACCATGTGCGCAGTGTTTGTGCAACTGTTGTGGGTGAGTTTATGGTGAGTGAGTTGTGGGATTGGGTAGATAGTGATATGTCTGCACGAATTTGGAACAAATGTTAGATGTAAATATTGGAATAATTGTTTACTATAGAAAAGATTGCATGTTTACCTCGGAATTTTGTTAGTTTCAAGTGCAAGCATGAGAGAGTTGGCCAAGGTTCTTGCATTTCAATTAGTGTAATGCCTTGGTTTCTTGCAAAGTCATCCCATAGTGTGAGACTCATTGATCTTAGCCTGTATGCACCAGAGTTTAGGTATAATAAGTTTATATAAGTTCATCTATTTTGTGTTGGTGTGTTGACATTTGGTTTACTTACGTTTCATCTACCACAATGATTTCTTGGATATCGACCTGATCACCCGTTTCGTTTTTCGTCTGCCTTGGTTGTAGTACGTGCACGACTACTGCTAGTATATCTGCTATCAGCATTTGTTTAGAGTTAATTAGCTTTATATCTAAAATAATGTTTCTAATTTTGAGTGGAGAGAGTGGAGTACTAGCTTATCTCTGTTTGAGGATGTTGGCGGTGTTGTAACTGATCCAACGGAATGAAATTGTATATCTGTTCTCCATTGAAAGCAAGATCAGATGGAAGTTCCTCGATTAAAGTTGCATAGTCAATATCCCACTTATATTCATGACGATCATGTCTGAATTTCTCTTCAAGTGGCCTAACAACGGCGTTTGTGACCGAATAGAAATGGTCCTGTGCAAGGCTGTCATTCCACAGTTCTATGTTTTGTTGGAAAATTGATGCTTGTACCTTCGTTCCCTGAAATATAGAATGCAGGTCAGTTAATCAGCAGATATATCTATCTAAGATAGCCAAGAATGAGTGTAATAATTGATAACTAAGATCTTAGATATAAAAAGGAGCTGTTAACTGGTAGAAAGATGATTATAACTAAGATCTTAGATATACAAAGGAGCTGTGAACTGGTAGAAAAGATGATTATTGTATGTTTTTATATATGATGTGGAAGTAGATGTTGACTGAAAAGTTGGAAGTGATTACATTGCTCCAATGTTTGCATTAGTAAGAATTATGCTGATGTAGATATAGCTATATAGTTAAGCATATACCTCGACGTCACGCAGGACCAATTTCTGAAACTTTATAGGGTTTTGTATCCTTTTTTTGTATTGCTCTTTTCAGTCACTTGCACATGAACAGTTCAGTTTCTGGTGGTTGGTAAAACATCTCTGATGGTCATTAGGGTCGGCATTCTGCATCGTATATAGATTAATGTATGATTTTGACGGCATTGTATGAAACAAAGCTTTTATTGTAAGAAAGTACATATTGTATGAATTGGAAGGTTGTGTAGAGTTACACACAGTTTGCTAAAGATAACAATTCTGAGTATACCACATTTGTAGTTGTGTTGGGAGATTTGTTGTCATCGGTAGTAGGTTCTATAATGAATTTGACAGCTGATCCAGTGGTTGCTCTTGATAATGCGACGTATATTTGGCCGTGAGAGAAGACGGGTTCTCTTAGGTAGATTCCAACGTTTTTTTAAGGTTTGACCTTGAGCTTTGTTGATGGTCATTGCGAAACAAAGTCTTATTGGGAATTGATTCCTTGTAAATTGGATTGGGTATTTCTCTTTTTCTGAGGGTTGTAATGAAATTCTTGGCAATAGTACAATCTCGCCTTGGTGATCTCCGATTTCTAATTCGGCACATATTATATGTCTTTGGAAGTCTCGGAAAATTAGGCGTGTTCCATTGCAAAGGCCTTTTGGAGGATCAATATTGCGAAGAAGCATGATAGGAGCATTCTCTTTAAGAACTAATTTGTGAGGTGGAAGGCCATTCGGGCTTAAAGAGTTTAGGAAATCTTCATATTGGCCTTGTTCATGTTCATCAGTTGTTTTGTCAATACTTGAGTATTCAGTTGGTTTCCCTGGGAACAACTGAATTAGAAGTTCATTTAACTCGTCAACAGTATCATTTTTGGGAGTCAATATTGCAGATTGATTTGTTATTGATTCATTTGTATTGTGTTTGGTCAAATTTGGAAAGATTGTAGTTATCAACATTTGAACTGCAGTTTGTTTTTTAGTCCAGGGAATGATCATTGATGTTGGAATCTTTATTTTATTGTATTCATCATGCTTTTCAGTTCCGTTGCCAACTCTAAGAAGAAATTCGCTAAAGGATGGGTCAAATCTAGCTCTCATATTAATGGTTAATGTAATTCTCTGTAAGTATTGCCAAATTCTAGATTTTAGTAAACTTGCATTAATTGACTCGGATATAGATACTTTTGGTACTACTGGTAGGACTTGTCTAAAGTCGCCACCGAAAACTACAATTTTACCTCCGAAGGGTAAATTGTTGTCATTTATGTCTTTAAGCATTTCATCGGTTGCCACTATGATTTCACGCCTGGCCATGGATGCCTCATCCCAAATAATCAGCCTTGCAAGTCTTAGAAGTTCAGCCAAATCACTTTGTTTGCTAACATTACAAGTCATATTGGGTTGTACCTCTATTGGAATTTTAAAGCGAGAATGAGCAGTTCTACCTCCTGGAAGATTTGAGGCAGCAACTCCTGAGGATGTTGTAGCTAGTGCTATTATCTTCTTAGATCTTATGTTTTCTAAAATAGCACGATGGAGAAAAGTCTTCCCAGTTCCGCTTGGGCCATCTATGAAAAAGCAAGCTGGTTGATTTGATAATACTTTGTTGACAATTATGTTGTAGGCGTCATGTTGTTCTCTATTTAGAAGTGATATTGATTGTAAATCATACGATGTGGGAATAATATTTTGTTCATCTTTAATTTCTTTGCAGATAATGTTAGTTATTTCAGCCAAGTTTATAATGGAGCTAAGCGCATATTGAGTAATACTTTTGCCCATAGATTCCAGATTTGAGTTTATGTCTTGTAGAGTCTTTTGTTGTTTTTGAACTTCTGTAAAAGTTGTATTTTGAGCGTAATCTTCTGCTAGGAACTTCTCATATTTTTGCCACAAGTAGTTAGGATTATTGGGGGCACAGTACACCAAAATGGTAGCAAAAAGTCGTCTAAGTGACGATGGCATTTGGTAAACTATTGCCTCTTCTAAGCATTCTTCTATACTATTGTCTGCCTGTAATAAGTTGTGTCGAAGCGCTGCATCACGAAAGGTTGGTAATATTTTCCCTTCCACAGTTCTTAAATCTAAGAATGAAGTTGGAGCATGTATATGATTCAAAAGTATACGTAAGAAATAACGCTCACCTTCTGCTGGATTGACTGTTACGATTCTTGCAACCACTTTTCCTTTTTTCCTTCTTATCCATATTCTATCTTGCTGACACCAAACAAAGTATAGAGGGAAGTCTTTATATAGTAGTTGTTTCTCCTTTGCAAATTGATTAGTTCTATTCATCATAAAGAATTCTGTTAGCATTGTTTTAGCAGAGAATTTATTGTTTGCAATAGACTTTAGATTGTCTGTTTTGTGAAATGTTATTGTTTGAGAGTCTTCAAGATGTATTTGTAGCTTGATAACTGGTGGGTGTATTTCATTTAAGGGAAATTTGTAGATACGCCACATAGCTTCTGAAGCGGATACCCATCTTGCAGATTGATATTGTTGTATTTCATCTATAGTATCTTTTCCTTTGGTTTCAGCAATATGGTATGCGATTTTGTCGTGCCCTTTGTAAATGTATTTATACAAGCATTTGACAGCCTTAATTGATGAACATATTTCGACATTAACATGGCAGTCATATTTTGCTAATAAATATGGATTATAAGGAACAACCCATCTATTGTCTAACATATGTTTACGAATTTTCACCTCGTTGTTATTATTTTGGCGTTTATATATGGGGTACGAACTATTAGATATAGTGGTAAATTCTGAGAACATTTGGGAAAATGGTTTTTGCATTCTCCATTTTTCATACAAACATTTGTTGGGTTTAGTACTCCACATGGACCATGCATCATATGTTTAACAACCATCGAATACAAATGAGGCTGTAATCCTTTGTCTGGTAGTTCAGCAGAAACAAAACGATCAAAATTTTCAGGAGAATTGAGCTTTGAATCTCTTGCTAATATAAGGAGGAAATGAACATGTGGTAATCCCCTCTTTTGGAATTCAATAACATATGTATATGCTGCTACAGAGCCAAACATCTGATTAGTGATAATATCAGATTTTAAATTTTCAATTTTACTTCTAAATATTCTACTCAAGAGATCAGGTCTATTTTGGGCTTCGTCTTTAGGGAGCAAATGTTGTTTGATTTCTGGCCAAGAGGGGTTGCATGTCATAGTAAGGAATATATCAGGTTTTCCAAATTTTTGGACTAAAGTCATGGCATCGATATATCTCTTTCGAAGATCTTGTGGTCCACCGATAAACGATCCAGGTAATACAATTCTTCTGCCTATTTTCGAAGCTTTTGATTCGCCGGCTGTTACACTGTCAATTATTCCTTGGTATAAGTCAGCTCGAATTACTTCTTGATTTAGACGAAAGTAATCTAATCTCGAAGTTTCACTTTTGATATACATATCAACTGCATATTGTTGGAAGAGACGACCTGAGTGGAGAGTTAATGATCTATTGTTGGATCTAATTTGGAATCTAAAACAATAATATTCACGGCAAGAGACTGTATCTCTTCGTTTGTTATTTTCTTGCAGCACTGCGTAGTTGTAAAAGTTAGATTAGATTTATTACTAAGTAATTATATATTTAGCAACTGAATGGCATATGTAACAGTTAATACCTTGTGTTTCTTTATTAAGGAGAGTTGTAGCGGAGGTGGCTTGTTCTGGGCAAACTAAAAACTGTCCATCACAGAATGTGTGTGAACCTGTTGTGGTAGTTCGTTTAATTCCCTGATGCCACCCAGGATCTCCCAATGGATATTGTAATGGATCGTAACAACCAAAGTAGTATCGAATTGTCTCGCTATGGCCGGAATGCTTGTGTACAATTATATTGCGTTCTACGATGTTTCCAGCTATGTTGTCCTCATTCCAAATAGCAGCAACTTGTGAGATAGCTGGACTGTTGTACACTCTTTGATCTAGATTTGGTTGTGCGCGAATTATAATCTCGTATGTGTCTAAGTTTGCAATTTGTTGGAGATTCTTAAAGAAAATACATTAAGGGTTTGAAGTAAGGATGTCTATTAGACTGTGAACAATTGAAGGGTTTAATTTGTCACATTGTGCTAATCTATTATGGATTTCATGGTCTGTATCATAGAAATATAATTGTAGATAAGACGGATTGGAATCTATTGGATGAAGTTGATTAATAAAATGATAGATTTGCCCTTGAACTCGAAATGTATAAATGCCTTTACTCTTTTTTTGATAAATCTACATCGTATGTAACTCCAAGAGAAGTAAAAGCGAACGAGTTATTGTATGTTCTAATATATGTTCTAAAAGTATCACTTTCTTTTGTATTGTCTGTATACAAAGTATATAGCCTGTCGTTAACATTATTTGAGTGGAGCGAAACTTTACCACTCGAGCAACAAAAATTTTGGGTTTCATGTTGGAATTTTATAGCACTGCAGAATTTACAAATGGTAGGTTGTGGTAAACAGAAAGGTGTTGTTGGTAGTATCCATTTGTTGGTTCTTCTTCCATGACATCTCCGCTTGTTAGCTGTAAATTAAATGTATGGAGAATACAACCAGTCACAATTTGTAATTATACTCGCTATAATATACGAATAATATGAAAGAGTTGTACAACTTACAAATAATTCTTGGGTAATTTATATGCTGAGAAGATGTGTAACCTATTTATTAGGACCAAGTATAGCAAAAGTTATTAATCGGAGCTATATGAAGTAAAAGATAGCTTTCTCTTTTGTTTGAAATAAATTTGTTGTATGAAGTTTTCTGATGTACTAAAAGGTTAACAAATATGTAAATAGTATGATGATAAACGTTTACCTTGTTCATAGACAATTGAATTTGCCTTCAGACAAGAATCTGTAGAAGCCATTTGTAGCAAATTCTGTTTGCATTTTCCTTTACTGATTTCAGTGCTTTGTAATGTTATAGTATTAGGAATTAATACAACCATTTGTTCGGGTGATATAGTTGCATCTTCCGTAGATTTGTTCTGTGGGGTTTTTTTGGGTTGTATGTTTGTTGATTCCAGTTTGTTTGACTTCATATTTCTTAGCTCTTTTCTGCGTAGATTTATTTCAGCCTTTCTTTCTGTCGATAATTTGGAATATGCACTTACTCAGGAGTGTTTTGCCTTTTGCTTGTATCAAGTTTGATAGATTTCGGTTCCAATAAATTGTTCATTTTTTTTTTTTGGTTAAGAGTCTATGAGTATAAGTTACTTTTGTGTGCAGCAATCTATGTGTTTGCAATAAGGCAAATTGAAGTATGCAACTAACTGCTATACCTGTAAGTTAGCTTTAGAAAAGGAAAAAGTTATTTGGAAGGCATCTTGAAGGAACTAAAATAAGCAGAAAATTTAGAGCTTGCACAGAACATGACATAAATTGTAAGCAAAGAAACAAGAATGAAGTAAATGTACAAAAATGATAGTAGATGTCTATCTACACAGACTTAAAAATAGTAGTCTGATATAATTACAACAAACACAAGTAAAATTGTAAAGGTCTTGCAATCTTGCAGACATATTAACCTATCAGAATGCTATTTTAAGAGTTTAGGAGAATGTATTCAACATTGTTTGATGAAACTTCTAAGAATTTATGAGAATTTCAAACAATTTCTTTAAATGTAAAACAAAGCTCCGAACATTCACAAGTCACAACAATCTAAAAGATGCAGAGGAGCAGAGAAATACCCGAAGTTTGAATCTAAAAAGCGAAATTTGAAGCATGGCTAATACAAAGAGCAGCAGTATGTACAACTAAAATAGTGAAGCCTTCTTTTCTTGTGATAATAGTGACACACAGATTTGTGAATCATATATTTTGTTTTCTTGGAAATAGGATTCACGTGGAGATTGTTTTCTTCAATAGTGGACCATGGTTAGTTGAGTAGTTTAGTAGTAAATATCTCATTTCAAATACTATCTATCATTAGGGGCAATTATGAAAAGTAGGTGTAAATTATTTTTGTTTTTTTTAATAAGTTGAGTTCCTAAAGATGAATTCAAAAAATAGAATGGAGGGAGTACACGAATAGGATATTGTACAAGACGTATATACCTCTTTGATTGTAGTGCATTGGCAAATAGGAGAGTTGAGTGAGTATTAAGTGAGCAATTTTTGGGTGAGCAAAAATTTATTCAATATTTTGTACTTCATACTTTAGGCTCATCCAACGGTTGAAACCCGACTTCTCATATAAAAATCTGCTCACTATAGACTAATACAAAGAGCAGCAGTATGTACGAGTACAATAGTGAAGCCTTCTTTTCTTGTAATAGTAGTGATACACAGATTTGTTGATCATATATTTTGTGGCTATATTTTATTTTCTTGGAAATATGAATCACGTGGACATGTTTTTCTTCAATAGTGGACCATAGATAGTTGAGTAGTTTAGTAGTAGACATCTCATCTCAAATACTGTGAAAATTGGGTGTAAATTTTTTTTTTCCCTCTTAATAAGTTGAGTTCCAAAAGATGAATTCAAAAAATGAAATGGAGGGGTAGAAGAATAGGATATTGTATAAGATGTATATAGCTCTTTGGTTGTAGTACATTGATAAATAGGAGAGTTGACTAAGTATTAAGTGAGCAATTTTTGGATAAACAAAAATGCATTCAATATTTTGTACTTCATATTTTATGTTCATCCAATAGTTAAAACCTGGCTTCTTATATGAGAAGCTGCTCATTATAAATTTGCCATTTTATTATTTGTAGGAGTATAAGAATAGGATATTGTATAAGACGTATATACCTTCTTGGTTTTACTACATTGGCAAATAAAAGAGTTGAGTAACCATTAAGTGAGCAATTTTTGAGTGAACAAAAATGTATTCAATATTTTGTACTTCATATGTGATTGTTTGTTAACCATTGTTTAAAATTAATATGATACCAGAAGACTTTTTCTGGTTAAATTGATGCTTCAATAATCTGATAATTATGGCATTTACAGCAATTTAGTATAAGAATTAACTACTCAGTATTGTAGTAGAATGTATTACAACTACGAAAGTATTTGTACTGCAAAAATTAGATTCAAATTTGAGAAACAATAATATTGAATCTCAATATTATAGTTGAATATATTCTTGTATCTAACTACATTGGATCAAAAGTTTTTGGGATGCTTATTATTGACTTCAGAAAAAGTCAAAAGAGTGGCTATTTTAGTGGCTATTTAGGAATTGATCACTAATATTTACAATTTGGTCAACTTTTTCTCTCAAATGAGATTTCAATCAATAATCTTATATCTAATTACATTTGGGTTGGCTTTTGTTTTTTCCCTTTTTTTTGGCATGTCTCTTTCCATAAGAGATAGTAGACCACGGAAATTCAAATGGTTTAATTGCTTTGTCAATACGGGTGAAACAGTTTTGCAGCTAAGCATTTTAATTTGGATATGTTTGTACATAATTTGTAGCTATATTCGTTGTATATCCTTCTATCTCATATTATATGTTCTGTTTTTCAGTTGTAAATGTTGACCTTAAACTATAAGATGCCACATGAAATGACATAGCTGTCTGTAAGCACTTTTTTGGGTTACCCTTTTATGTGCCTAGCATTATCTCTTATTGGCACATATAATAATCCTATTTGTATAAAATATTACATAGAAAAAAATATGTATATTATACGACACATAAGTATACAAATTGTGTTTCTGTACATTGGTCAATGAAAAAGTTGAATAAACATTAGGTAACTAATTTTGGAATAAGTAAAACTGCGGCTAATGTTTTTGGGGGAAGTTACTGATTGCTTGCAATTTCATTTTAATGCTTTGATTTTACTGTGCACACATTAGAGCAGTAGCATTTGCCCAGTGTATTTGCAAGCACAATAGACTGAATAATTAGATCATTGTATTGTTTTCAACTTGCATGTAGTTGTATCACAGACCCGCAATTTTACAGTAGAGTACTGGAAGATTTAGTGTTCACAATAAAACAAAGCAGGTGAAACGGGAAATCTATTTGTTGTAGTATTAAACAGTTATATACCAAAACACACCCGCATTTGTTGTAGTATTAAACATCATAACAAATCTGGCACAACGCAGCCATCTAATAAACAGGTCAAAAGTACGATGGTTAAGATTTGATACAGCTGAATACAATTTGTATGTATGGTTCTTTGCAATGAAGCTGTGGTGCACCAATTTGCAAGGGGCCTGAGAACTTCAGGCCTTTGTAATAGAATAACAGCCAACTAATTAGCAGTAAAGTAATGCATAGCTGGAAGGTGAGAATCAATGCAACATATTAGTGCTCATGTAGTTCCTTGCCGTAGAAATCACAGTAGAAACATACATCTTCCAGATCATAAGTGGATTCCTCATGAGTGCACCATTCTAGGCCGAAGAAAGACCAAGGGCTATCTTCTAAGCCTTCCTCTTTTGGACAGGTGAAATGGTTCTTTCTCAGTGGCAGCATAGTAAGGGACGGAGGAGGGGCATTCCGATGGATGGTGGCCAATAGTGTTGCAAACTTGACAAGCCAGCTGTCCAGCAAAGCATATATGTTAACACAATATGGAAGCGCACACAAATAAAGGGGGGTGAAGTTTGCAGATGTAGCAAATAAAAGTCAACTTCACTCGCTGTTTTTATTCCTACAAATTTTATTGCCCGTGTTTCGAGCAAAGAGAAAGCTGCAGAAATAGTATTGTACAAAGCCCTTGGGAAAAGCCACGAAGCTGATACAAAAATACCAGTGAGCAGAAATAATATTGGTCAGGAAGAATAAGGCACAAAAACCAAAAAGAGAAGGTCAAATATGAACATATTGTCCCACAGAAATTACCTGTTGTTTACCTGCGCAGTGCTGTGAAGAAGAGTTGAGCAATTTGTTCGACTCTCTTTATTATCAATGCCTGATTAACAAAACCAAAGTGAAAGCCAAAAATTTCATGTAGTTTAGAACATAATTAGGCAACTTTTGATCAATTGCACCACATTTCAGATACAAAATTTGAGAGCTATAGTAATAATGAATGCACTATTAACTTCAAGGAAAACCATTGCCTCACAATACTAAATCAGCCCAATAACAGTCTGTATAGTCAACCTAAGCTTGATTGAACTTTGGCAGTGTCTAATATATTTCTTTAAGAGAAAATACAGCAATAGAATGGAAAACAGTTTTATTACCAATGCCTGATTAACAAAACCAAAGTCAAAACCAAAAGTACCATGTAATTTAGAACACAATTCAGCAACTTTGGATCAATTGAGCCACAAGCTGTTGTAATTTGTATTGTGTTTTATTTGCTACCACTCACCAATCCATCAACGAAACAGAGGCAAAGCCCAAGCTTATTTATTTCTTGTTGGCCTAATTTAGCCTAAACGTTTGTTCGTTGGAGGTAACTATAAACACATGTTCCATTGTTTCAGAAGCTACAAGAAATTAATTACGAGTGTACTCATTTTATAATACCCACACTTCACAAGATTCAATCTGTCCTCCTCGCACTTTGCTGCAACTTTTGTTTGTTGGAGATAACAATAACTATAGCACATGTTTTAGTGTGTTTTATTTGCTACCCCTCACCAATCTATCAACCAAACAGAGGCGAAGCGCAAGGGAGAAAGCTACTTAATTGCTTTATAGTTTGGCTTTGTTTATTTCTTGTTGGCCGAATTTAGCCTGGGAAGTAGCTGTCAATAAGTTCAGCCCAGCGATGTACACTGATTGTTAATAAAGCTTTAAATCCTGACTACCTCAGCCATACAGTCACAAAAAAAAAAAAGAAGAAATAAACCCTTAAATCAAACATAAGAAGAGAAGAGGTAGAGAATAGGTGATAACAAGAAAAGAGATAGAGAACAGCAGGTAGAAAGGAGAGAGAAGTCCGGTTGATGAAGAAAAAGTATTACCTGTTCCGACTGAATACTAACAACTCCGGCTTCTTCAAAAGCCCAGAATTCCGACAAGAAGAATTCACAGGATCGTAGGCGTATTTGTAGAAGTGTGCCATCTGTCCTCTGAGGATGAAGGGTGGAGCAACAGCACAGCTGATGATGTGTGAACCGCAAACACAGCACGTGGGCCGAACGTGAAGCACACAGTTGCACTGGCAATACCCCAAACGAGAACTCTCTCTGTGGATGGCACGTGAAGCAGTGCGGGCAGTAGCAGTGAGCGAGTGGTCAGGGCAGACAACTAAAGCAAGTACGTCAAGCAGGCAGAGCAACAGAGCAGGACAAATTCAGATCGCCTCTTATTATATAGTATTGTTGGTGGAATTAGCCCTAATTTGGTGATTTGGTGCAAATCAAGATATGAATTCTCTCTCTCTTGTTGGTGGAATTAGCCCTAATTTGGTGATTTGGTGCAAATGAAGATATGAATTCTGTCTCTCTCAATCTCAAATTTTTTAGTGTATCTTCGAACCTCTTTGGGGTTTTTGTCTTATATGATTTGGGGTGTATCTGTTGATTAGATTTGGATTTCTTTGAACAGAGTTGTGTTGACCGAAAGAGACAAAGTCAGGCGTAGAAGCAGATAAGGGATTTGGCGTAAAAGAAGTGACTGTGCCCAAGTTTCTGCAATTCAAGGAAGAACCTGTGAATGGAGGCGGGTAGGTTTTAACTCTAAAATTACTAAGTACCTCAAAATCTGTCTGTTCACTGTTATTTGTGTTTTACTTACATTGCTTGTGGATCTGATATAGCTGCATGGGCAACTTCCCTTTCTCCATGACTTGGACTTTGAATCGTCCACGTCCATTGAAAAGGGAGTCGAGTTTCATAATAGGCACATTCAGCAGAAATGTTCAATGATAAGGACAGCCTCACTCAGTTTTCTTCCACTCCATGATATACGAATTCAGATTAGACGAACATGAATTGAGTTTTCAAAAAGAGAAGTTCCAACTAAGTAGAGATTTATTTGTTCAATGGTTACACCAAGTTCATCTATGCTCATTCGATGTATAATTGAATGATTCGAGAGTGCTATAAATGAATTACGAAAAACATAAATACTATAGATGTGTAGGTAATATAATATGAAAGAGCACAAATATAACAGACAAAATTGCCTTACAGCCTATCCAGCAAAGATTTTAATTCTCACTTTTAATCATCCTTTTTCTTGGTTTTTTGACTGTAATGGCAGAAGAATGAAAACACCCAAAACGGATATGAGAAGAAAGCTATATCAAAGCTCTTGTCAATTTGACCAGTCATTAAGCAAGAAGATATACACACATAACCAGTTGAGAAAGGAAAACGAAGAATTTTAAGACCACCCAAGATCCGGAATCTTATAAAACAATACCTAATTGAGAAATTTTCTCTCTCAATCAAAGAGGAAACTTACATTTGCTACTGATTGTCACAACTAATTAAGACATAATTGGATTGGAAGGAAATCAGATAATAGTTTCATGTTTGGAGGTTTCTAATGATGGTCTACAAGCAAACAAATCTCAAACTATCTTGCCGTTTTTTTTTGAAAAGTTCAGCGATTGTTAAATTATGGGAAATGCGTCCAATTGAGTAGAAAGATCTGTGATTCAATTAATATGGATGTTCAAATTTTAAATCACCAATTGTATTATTACTCAGATATATGAACCGGTATTGTTTAGGACATACCTCTCGGGTGAGAAAATGTGTATTCAAACAACTTAACAACTTTTAGAGCGCTATGAAAACACAAATCCAGAGAAATTAAAAACAATGCCAAAGACTTTTTCCATTAAAAACTACGAATGAGATGATTAACAGCAACACAGTTGGGGTCAGCAGAAAAACCACTGTTTTTCCAATTCGGTTGGTCATTTAACAACTCCCTCTCATTTTAACCGATCAACCTACAGATTCAAGACTGTTTGATGGAAAGCAAAAGTTCATCTAGACTTCTTACCGTTCCGAATGTGTGCCGAGGCCCCAGAGTCACCACTTGAAGTAATAGAATCTCCAGTAAACTTTCGGCTCCCCTGAAGGAGCTAGTTTGGTTAAGACCATCCACATGATGCAACTATCATAAAGCAGAAAAGAATTTTGATTTTGGAACCAGTAAACAAAAAAACTATTATAAATGGGTATAAACTTACATGTCATCTACAGCAGTGATATCACACCTTGGGATGGACTCATTGTCAATTTTTCCTTTGAATGCTCCTAGTAGGAGACACATTTTGCACCACACCCATAATCTCTCAAATTCATAAAAATCCGAAATTACATTTTGAAAGAAATGCTTCAAGCAAGGTTACTTACCAACAACTTCCCTTGTGTTGACATATGGACCCAATTGGTGATTTGGGACCAAATGCAAATTTGTATCACGAATTAAACTTGCCTCATTACTTGTTTCCTCTACCTCGGAATTTTCATTCAGTATCATTTCATAATCATTAGTTTACAGTCTTAAACTGTTTGTTTGCCACTTTTAGAGTTCCCTTTGATATGTGATAAACCTTCACCACTTCAAACTTGTTATATATTTTCTTGAAGTCTAGGCAGAAATGCAAATAGACGTTATTAATAGATGTAGGGATTATTTAATTTGGAGTATATTTGTGTTTATATGCTTGTCTAAATAACAAATTGGCAGCAACAATGAGCAGAAAGTAACAGAAACAGAAAAGGAAAGAGCTTCAATAGCAAAATAATATGTTTCGGCATCAGGTACACATCCGAATTCCCCGAAAACAAGTACTCTTACAAGCAGCTCTTCATGCAGTGTCAATCCCAAAGCTGGTAGAATGTTTGTTCAGTTCATGTATTATTATTAAACAGTCCAGTAATGTAATTGTTGTTCACATATACGCCACTGCTGGCTTCTTCTTTATAATCTCATGATAAGATGGGAAAATTAAATACATCTGCGCCAAAGGTCCCAACCCAGGGAAAACCCAAAAAAGGGAAAAAACATTAGACGAGGCCACAAGAAGATGGCCATTTGATCTATCAACTATATCAAGCTGTTGGAATAACTTTTTCTTGCTGGTGTCTCACGATATGCTGATCTCGTCTCATCTAGGCTAAAATCCTCTACATGCAACTTTCTTTTTAAAGTTAGTTTTGTGGACTTCAATTTAGACCCACCATCATTAGAAACATGTACATTTGAATTTGTACACGACCGCGGTTTCTCTTTAGCAGAAGGTGTACTTTGTCTACCGGGAGAGACACTGTCCTTTGCATGTCTTCGCTTAGCACACCCAATATGATGACAGTTTGCAGACCTAAATGAGCAAATGCTAAAAATTACTCAGTAAATCCACAGAGAAAACTTAAAGCAAATAGATGAAAAGAAGATACCAATAATTTTTCTGGATCACAACTAATCGTGCCTCGAGTCTTGAGAGCACGGTTGTGCGCTCAAACCCCTGTTTATCATGAGCTGGTTCAACAAAATTAGCTTCCAATAAATCTGTTGCATAAAAGGAAATAGAGAAAACAATTCAAATAAGTAGTGTCGTTACAATCGAGAAAAAGAATACCACGAATTGCAATGCAGGATACAATGCCTATAACCCCCCGACCATCACTTCCAGCAGCAAACCAGACACGCCAAAAAGAAGTCCATTGGAATAACACAAAAGGAAGTAGAAGGCTTTGGTTAGATAGGAAATTGTAAATACAACTAATTTACCTGAGATTAAGGAAGTGAGTTAGACAAAAAGAAAAGCAACTTGGACAAAACAAATGTTAATCATTATGCTTCATTTCTGTATAGGCCTGAGTTCCCAAAGTCAATTCCATTCGTGGTGTAATTGGATTTGGGGAGAGAGACAGTACAATTGTTGTATCCACTACAACCAAAGAATATCTAAAGTATTAGCATTGCAATTAAACAAAGAAGAAAATCTGAAACATGAATACTACTAAACAATATAAAAGAGTTGAAATCTGATGTCTGTTTAATTTTCTTTTTCACGTCTCACTCTTTTCTTTCCTCTTGTGTGTATCTTTTGTTTCTGTCTTTCCTTTTTTAATTCTATCTTTGAAAGCATTTGATTCTTGTGTCTTGAGGATGTTTCATATTATGCGAGGATCGTTCTCAAAGCGTCCGCCATCAGCAATCTTCTAACCTCCACAAACCGGAATTGCATCCACATGTAAGTTCAAAGCTTCACTGCCTATTTAACTGGCAGCTCAAAGCTAATAGAAAGGACAAAAAGGGTTAAAGGAAGTAAAAACACTTAAAAACTAGTAATTTGCTCTGATGCATAATAGCACACTCGATTAACTTGTAATTAAGTGACAACCGCAAGAATCCCTGTTACATGAAATCCATATGCATTCTTCAACCAAAGCTTTGAACAACTGAAGTCTTCAAAATATTGAAAGCAAATAGTCACTGCTCAAAGAAGTTATTACAACACACTTGATAAAACGTATGTGATGTCCCAAATATTAAACATTTGTATTTTCTTCTAACCGAAGTCATAATTTGAAGTTCACATGTTCATTGCATATAAATCTCTGGTAGTAAGTACTCAACAACTTTGACTACATTCATTTCGATCCTTATTACCCTAGAAATGTAGGGCTTACAAGGATATCATGTTCAATTATCTTGGGCAGCTTTTAGTGAGAAGTCGTGTAGTAAGCAATCTGTTTATCTTAGTTCTTAAAGTTTTCAGAGTAATTAAGTGTATATATTTGAACTGCAGCTTATGCATATTCAAAGACATATGGTAAAGATTGGAGATCTATTCAAAAAGTACATAAATTGCTTGAAAATTCAGATCTACAAGGGAGCCCAACTCTCATTTTGGAATCAAAGAAATCCAAGTATAATACCCCAAATTAAAACCCCAATTGAATAAACCCTAGAAAAAACCCAAATTGAATAAACCCTAGAAACCCATTTTTGAAATTAATTTGGAATTTGAACATGCAAATCAAACGAATCAAAGAACAAGAGATCACTTCTAAATCTGTGAATCTAGAAACATTCAGTGAGAGCAGCAAACGAATTGCAGAAAGAGCAGCAATCGAATTGCAGAAAAAAGAGAGAGAGAGAGAGAGAGAGAGAGAGAGAGAGAGAGAGAGAGAGAGAGAGAGAGAGAGAGAGAGAGAGAGAGAGAGAGGCCGAACCAGATCGTATTAGGTAGTCAGAATCAGATCGTTGAAGAACTAAGGGCGTGACCACCGATCGTCCGATTGACGATGAATCAGGGCGTCTGTTTATTCATTTTGAACATTTGAACAACAAAAATGATACACACACCAAACCACCACTAAAACACCTCACCTCAGGCCCTTCTAAGCAATTTTTTTAAAATTCCTGTGGAACCCACACCCAAAATCCCTAATATCCAAATATTTTCCCTCCATGTCCAAATCAATCCCCCAGCCCCCCCACCTGCAAACCCCTGCCCCCTTCCCCTGACAGCCGTCGACGCCGGGACCGGACCGTCGCCGGAGCGCCGTCCACTGCATGTCGCCGCCGTCCACTGCTTCTTGGTAAGTCTTCTCTCTCTCTTTCTCTCTCTCTCTCCCTCTCTATCTCTCATTCTTTGTATCTCTCTGAAAAGCAGAGAGTAATATTTTGTATTTCAATAGAAGAAATGTGCTAATTAGTAAACTTCATAGCTAGGTGTCTCTCTCTAATGAACTATTAGAGTCTTTCAATGGTTCTTTCACTCAGAATGGTCAAACTTAGCATCTTCAACCAAAGACTCAACTAATTTGACCATGTTCTTTATAATATGCTATATATGACCATTCTGAGTGAAAGAACCATTTAAAGACTCTAATAGTTCATTAGAGAGAGACACATAGCTATGAAGTTTACTAATTAGCACATTTCTTCTACTGAAACACAAAATATTACTCTCTACTTTTCAGAGAGACACAAAGAATGAGAGATAGAGAGGGAGAGAGAGAGAGAGAAGACTTACCAAGAAGCAGTGGACGGCGGCGACATGCAGTGGACGGCGCTCTAGCGACGGTCCGGTCCCGGCGTCGACGGCCGTGAGGGGAAGGGGGTAGGGGTTTGCGGGTGGGGGGGCTTTGGGCTCTGGGGTGACTGATTTGGACATGGAGGGAAAATATTTGGGTATTAGGGATTTTGGGTGTGGGTCCCATAGGGATTTTAAAAAAAATGCTTAGAAGGGCCTGAGGGTGTTTTAGTAGGTGGTTTGGTGTGTGTGTGTATCATTTTTGTTTAAACAAATGCTGTTATGCGGATTTAGAGTTCTAGACCAAAAAAAAAAAAAAAAAAGCGAAAACAGGATGAATAATTGAAGGAAAACAACAAAGGAAGTGACTAATTAATTAGTGATTTATTATTTATTTATTTATTTATTATTTTGCTTTTTCATGTCCAAATTATAATAGAAATGATGAGGTTTCAAATAAAAGTAAGAACCCAGAAAACATCAAGGGAAGTGACTTATTCAATATGAAATTTCAAATTTATTTTTCCTCTATTTTCTTTTTCTTCTTATGTTCCTTACTATTTTCAGTATTAGTCAAACACACACACACACACACACAAAATAATAATAATAATAAATAAAGGAATTGCGATCAGTATTTCTTTTCCATTAACGGTTCATTTGGTAAGAGAATTTAAAAAGACCGTTCAACCTTTGGTATTATTGTGGGAATTAGAGATTTTTAGCTTTTCCTAAAAAAGTTTCAATTTCTTTTTCCTCATTAACTAATCTCTTTTTTTAGCTTTTTGGAAAGTTAAATATTTAAAAAGTTGTAAAAATATTGGTTGTCAAACAAACTCAAGTTTGTCAATAATCACAATAATTGGTTGCAAATTGGGCAATCCATGAAACAAATATGGCAGCCTAAATCTCCATCCACCTAGTACTCAAATGTTATCAAGGTGGGGCCAATTCCTATGTGGTTGGCCTAATAATATTTTTTTCCCCTATTATATTGTGAGAATCAAATTGTAAACCAAACCTAGGTGTTAAATTGTCAACACTGTTTTAGTTGGTCATTATTAGATTACTCTATTTTATTTTATTTTTCTTTTCTATTTCCCATAACAATGAAAAGTTCACACTTTGATCTTTAATGCACTTGTGTGACAGGAATGGGTTACAGAGATGGCTTCACACTTGAAATCAATAGATAGCAATCACTTACTAGAAATTGGCTTGGAAGGCTTCTATGGATCACCTCAAAAGCAGGACTTGAATCCAAATTTTCAAGCAGGAACTGACTTCATTGCAAATAATCAAATCCCTGATATTGATTTTGCCACAGTTCACTCTTACCCAGATCAATGGTAAGAACTCTATCAATCCATCACCCATATTATAAACAGAAATTTAGTGATAAGTCCTTCATTTTAGATCATTTAAGTTTAAAGGACAACCTGTTTTTTATTTTGGTTAAAATTTTATGACTAGTGAAACTTAATCGGATAAGTCCCTATGTTTAAAAGTTAATGTGAAATTCGAATAACTTTTTTATGTGAAATTTCACATAACTTTTACAACATATGGACTTTTTCCTAAAATAAAAAAATAAAAAAAAAAAACGGTTGGACCTAATACTTAAAAAGTCTATTTTAAAGGACTTTTGACTCAAATTCTCTATAATAATTTCATAGAAAGGTACAATCATTTGTTTTTTTGGTCAATTTTTTTTTTCACAGGCTAACAGGCCAAACAGATGAATCCCAAATCTCATTTCTGAACAACTGGCTAAACAATCACATTCAAGATGCACAGAACATAATTAAAAAGCCACTTCTCTTCACTGAGTTTGGGAAATCACTGAAAGACTCAGGTTACAGTACAGACCAGAGAGACCTATTGTTCAACACAGTCTACTCCGCGATCTATTCGTCGGCTAAGGGCGGTGGTGCAGCCTCTGGCGGAATGTTCTGGCATCTTCTAAGTGAAGGAATGGACAATTTCAGAGATGGGTATGAGATAATATTGAGTGAAAGTACCACCACAGCTAATCTGATTGCTCAATATTCACAGAAACTTAATAAGATTAGGAAGATGTTTGTGAGACTCAGAATTATAGAGAAGTTGAAGAGAGCTAAGGCTATAAGAAGTGCTCAAGGTTCTGGAAATTGAAAAATGGAAAAGAAGAGTAGTGAACCGGAGAGGTGGGTAAGTCAGTTATGCAATTCATTTATAAGATTTGAGGAATTTGGGTAGGTTGGGGGAAGTTATAGATTCTCTCTTAGAGATGAATTTTGATTTATCCAAGAGAGTTTGACTCAAGTAAATGTCTAAATCTTAAGAAATGTGATCTGCATAGCTTATATACTAGTGGTACTTATGGGAATCTAGGACCTGTTTGGAATTGGTATCTTAATGAGTTGCTTAGTACTATTTCCTTGTGACTAATTTCATGCATTGGGTAAGTTAACCAATTCTATTGATTTGGACTAGGAAGCACTTTAGTGGTTCAGAAACACCACGTTTTGACTCAAGCATTATAGTTTTAGTGATTTCTTTTCTTTTAATTTTTATTGTGTTCTTGTGAACATGGCTTCCGTTTTTTGTCTGAACCTAGAAGCCTCGCCAACCAATCCAAACGGGCCGATAATCAACTTTTTATCTTCTACACTCTCAAATCTCCATGGGAATTCAAATCTCACCATAGATCAATCAGATTGAGATACCCATTTTCATCAAAAATTTGTATCCATGACCATTGCATGAATAATGCTATTCTACCCCTACAAAAAAATTGAGGAAGTTGGCGTTTGAAAAATTGTAACAAGGAAGGATAATGAAAAGAAGATTTTTGAAGAACCTTGCCCAACCCCAGAGCCAGGAGATAAACCCCCCTTAGGTGACCCCAAGAGCGTGAACGATATGTTCTTTGCTCTTTCTCAAGTAAATGAAGACAGTGGTCAATGGTCAAGGGAATTGACAACAATAAACTCCCACAACTCAAGGATTGCTTGCTCCAAGACTTGTCCATCTAACCACATCTATGATCTTAGCAAAAAAAAAAACATCTCTGTTCATGATGTTGATATGGGGGAGGACTGTAACTCCCCTATTGTGGAAGATGATGAATTTGATGAGGATTTTGATACAATGTGTGAGGATGTGTTTGTGTTGCTTGATAGCTCTACCTCCTCTAAACAAAGGAAAAAAGAAGCTAAAAAGATCTTCAGGGGTAGTCACCATAAGATTCATCGCCGATGATAGATTTTTTTGTTTGTTTGCTTTGGCCGACATGTTTTGACTCTTGTTGGTAGGGTTGGACTTTGCTTGGTTTGCTGCTTTTGATTTTGAGTCTTTTAACCGCCTATTGTTGGCTTTGTTTCAGATATGAACTTTGCCATGCTTTTGAGCTTGTTGAATATCCTGTGGTATGCCCCGTGTACATTTATACTCCCTTTTTTGGATTTAATTAACTATTTTTAAAAAAAAAATGTTATTCTACCCGAATTTGAATCCCAAGTGGCATGTGGTAAAGCTAACTAATCATTTAAAATTCAACTTTGGGAAGCATTGCATATGCAATTGCAAATCCCATAAGAAACACCCCAAGAATAGATATGATCAGGAATCGCATGGGACATTAAAATAAATAAAGGAAGCAACTATTGGATCTTATTCATAAGTTGAATTCAACCTGCTACATAGGAGTACTTGTAGCATATTTTTTTCCCTGATGAAAGTACTTATACCATCTTGAATCCCTAAAAATTGACCTATAGCTAAATTACATACAGAAAAAGCCCTACAGGGTTTTATTGCAAACTAAGTTAAAAGTAGCAAACCAGTTGCTCTCAAATCTTCCACATCTAGCTCAACTTCAGTTAGAGGCTCCTAAGAGAGTTCCAAGATTAGATTTTTCATATGATTATTCCATCTTTTATTGTAGCATTCTTCATTATTACTGTAATCCCAGATCTAATGTAAAAGCCATCATCGGCCCGATCAGCTTCTTCAACACCCTGAAATATCAAGGCATTTCATGTGGTAACAAATGTAAATTTTCAAGAGAAACAAGAACGAACTGAGCGAACTAAATTTAGTTTACTTACACCCTTATTTGCAATGATCACATTTCTCCCAATCTTGGCATTCTTGTCAATTATGCAATTCCTTCACAAATAGACAAAGGTAATATTTTCTGAGTTTTACGACAACAATAACCAACTAACGTAATTCATTGCCTTATATAAGGCTCTGTTTGGTAGATTAGCAATACGGTTAAACTTTAGATCTTTTACCTGATTTTGGTATTCTGTCCAACACCAATTGGAACCTTCCCCTCTGCTAGGGCAGAAGCAATTTCAGATTCAGTTTGGTAATAGTCCGCACCCATCATCATTGTATCCTGAAAAGGAGAACATATTTTTCAGCACCAAACATCGCATATTGTTTTCGTTTTATGTTTTTTTTTTTCATGATAACAAATTTCCAAACTTTACATAATAGATGCACTTGTATACCAATGCCATGTGTTCCAATCAAAATAATTCAACTATAAAACACCTGGCTCTTATTGCGGTCAGAGTATTATTATGCTACTCGAAGCAAGGTAGAGGGAAAATGATTTAATTCAATCTAGAGCCAAACAAGGGCTGAACTGTGAGTCCGCGACACAGAAATTCAGAAGTCTGCTTCTTGAACTTAATTCAATCTTAGCAAATAGGACATTTGTAATCTCAGGATTTAAATGGCGCTAACCGCTGAGAAAGACTTTTTTCCCTCTAATGTGTAAGAAATCCTACAAAGGACTCCTTACCTTCTTGCCTTGTGGTTCCAAATCTCTCGTAGTCACATCAAACGCCTGATTGTAGGAATATTGAGCCATGAAGACTCTAGCGAATGACTCCTAATCTTTGGCCACAGCGAATTCCAGTGTCAAATTCTAAGATAGCATAGCCCCATCCATAGTTCTTTGAAATAGTAGAGGAAATAGCTCAAGCTCTATACCAATTGGGTGCAGTGTTCTCGCAAACAGCTTCAAATGGCTCTTTGGATTCCTAGTCCCATCAAAGAATTTGATGTGCAACATTTTGAATTTATCCGACAATTTCATCTTCAGTGCATCACAGAGCCCTTCAATTTCGAGCTTATACTTATCCCCCCTTGCTCTTTCTTATAACACTTTCCAGCTTGTCAATCTTGGCTATCTTGTCTTTGGTTTCTTGGTCCAACATAGGTGCCCCTTGCAGAATAGGCTCCCCAAACCATTCTTCTTCTTAGTGAGTAGGATGAGGTGGTGGAGGCGGAGGCTGATTGTTCAACCTTTCCATCATACCATTATAGCAACAAACTGATCCCGATTCTGATCTCTATTCTGATCCAAGGCGACTTGCATAGCAGTCCTTCTAGCTTTCCTCTCTTTTTCATATGTCATCTTCTCAATCCTGACCGGTTCAACTATTTTTTCCTCACACTCTGTTCTCACCAATCTACTGTTTAGAGCTCTGGCCTTGGCAGAGGGAGTATGCTTTTTATATCCAATTGTTTATTCTGCTCTCATTAAAGAATCAGTGTCTAAAAGAATTTTCTTTACAAAAGAATCAAGAATCACTTTTCTATAAGAGAGTGCTATTTTCAAATGTTTTTATTCGAAAATCAACCTTGAGTTTTCAAAGACCTTATTCTAAAGTAAAGAGTGAAAACATTATTTTTAAGAATTTTCAAGACAATTCCCTTCTTCTTAGGGTTCATTAGGACGGAATAACGACGTCACGCTCGTGAGACGTATGCAATGCTCGTGTATGCAATGCATGTGAATACATACTAAGCTAGAATGTAATGCAACCTATAGCTTAGCATATCAGCACATAAGCAAGTAAGATCCCTTGAGTATGCCACTCATCCTACTAATTCAACCATTTATTCAAGGATTTAGGGTTTGAAATCATCATGTGATAGCTTAGATTTTCAAAGAAATGTATTTTGGAAAAAATCTCAAATATAAAGGTGACTTGGCAAATTTTCAAAAAGATTTTCTGAGCTATCAATAGTTCAGAGTGCGAATTTGAAATTTTCAAAAGATGAGGTGGGAAAAATTGGTTTTTTCCAAAGTTCAAAGCAAATTTTCAAAATGGTGATCAAAACCTTGCTTTAGCAAAATGAGTTTTTCAAAAGTGATTATTTCAACATTTTCAAAAGCATGGGGTTTTCAAAAGGAGGTTTTAAAAAAAAAATTCAAAAGGGTTTTACAAGATTTTCCAAATGGGTTTCAAAATTTTCAAAAATTATCCTTGGACAATGATCAAATGTCCGATAATGTTTGATGGTGAATTCGCCAAAGTGTCCTCATCATTCACATAATCCCTTACGTGCAATTGCAAGTAATTCATTACATTCCTAATCAAAGATCCCAATTAAAAGGTTCTATAGAAGCTATGTGCAAAGGTCGAGTTTTAGTATCTGAGAGAAGAAGTTGACCAAATTGTAAATATTAGTGATCAATTCCTAAATAGTCACCAAAATAGCCACTTTTGTTGACTTTTTTTGAAGTCAATAATAAATATCCAAAAAATTGTTGACCCAAATGTAATTAGACACAAGATTGTTGATTAAAACCTCATTATTATATTAAATAAAATTATAAAAGCTGACTTGAATGTAATTATTTATCCAAAATGACAGATTTACCCTCACACAAAGCAATATATCCTTACGATGTATAGATAGATATATGAGTAATTATGGTGTAGTGAAGGGCAAAAGAGGAAGTTCATATTTTTTGACGTGCTTGTTTCTTCGTTTTAATATCCCAAAAATTATTGACCCAAATGTAATTAGACACAAATTGTTGATTGAAACCTCATTTGAGAGAAGAAGTTGACCAAATTGTAAATATTAGTGACCAATTCCCAAATAGCCACCAAAGTAGCCACTTTTGTTGACTTTTTTTGAAATCAATAATAAATATCCAAAAAATTGTTGACCCAAATGTAATTAGACACAAGATTGTTGATTAAAACCTCATTATTATATTAAAAAAAGAGGGTATTTTAGTGGTTGTTTAGGAATTAGTCACTAATATTGACAATTTGCTCAACTTCTTCTCTCAAATTTATGATTCATATATTGTAATATGTGTAATGGAATTTAGGTCAACAAGTTTTGGGATATTTATTATTCACTTTAAAAAAGTTTTAAAAAGTGGCTATTTTAGGAATTGGTCACTAATTTCACATTTTGGTCAGCTTCTTCTCTAAAATTTAAGTTTTGGTATATTTAAAATGTCAAATAAAGTGGCTATTTTAGTAGCTATTATGAATTGATCACTAATATTTACATTTTAGTCAATTTCTTCCCTCAAATTCATGATTTACAGATTGTATTCGAATATCAATTAAGGCCTACAAACACATTCATGCCCTTTTTTAGAGGAAATATCCTACTTGCGTCATATATTTTTAGTGGCGCTTTATTAGGTACATTTACTACTCATTTATAAGATAGTCAGAATTATCAACTTCTTCCGTAAGAAGAGTTTTAGATTAAATAGTTATATTTACAATTTCCTATTGAACTGTTTTAACATCTTATTATATACTTTTAACAACCACTTAACCACACGAAACGACACAATTAAATTTCCTGCGCAACGCACAGGGCTCGAACTAGTATATATATATAACAATGTATATAGTCATATATTTGTAATTATATCAGTATACAGTTATATATATATATATATATAATCAGTCTTTTGTGAGAATTTCTCACTCTTTTGTGAAAATTTTCCAGTCTTTACGTAGTCCGTCTTTTAGGTCCATTTTTTAAAGTCCGCTTAAGATTCGGACTATGTATATAAGGGTAATGTTATTGCCAAAGCAGCAATGGCTAATGCCAGAGCAAAAAATATCGCTAAAAATGTTAGTGACAAAAAAAAAGTGTCACTAAAACTTTTACACTAAAACTTTTAGCAACACATTTTATTCTGGCATTAGCCATTGTTGCTATGGCAATAGAGTTAGCCTATATGTAATTACCCTCATGTATATAGTAATTACTAAAAAAAAACAGTGTATATGGAGTAATACATTTTCAAATTGTATTAACATGTATTAGATATAATGGTCATCTTTAAAAAAAGTTCTCCTCAAAACAACATTTTGTGTTAAAAATGTGACTTGATAAGGTAAATTTTGAAAATTAGATTTGACATAAACTCCGTTACCAAACGCGTTTTTTGTTTTTGTTTATTTTTTTTTTAGATTAAAAATGTTAACAAACACGTTTTCTGTTTTCATATATTCAAAAAAAAAAACTGAAACTAGTTTTCGCTTTAAGAAAAATGAAAATAGGTAATGTTACCATGCGAGCCCTAATTGTTGAATTTTAAGTACTGGAAATTTTAAGCGATTGAGTTTCTAATACTGAAAATAGTATTCCAAGTACTGAAATAAACTGCATTCAGTGATTCCTTTCAATAATTTTTTCACTTAAAGTTTTCAGTAAACTTTTAGCTGTTCTTTTCAATTAAGTGATATGTTATTAACCGCACTGCACTTAAATGGGTTATCAAACACATTATAAGGAAATTAACTTTAAGAAATAGGAGAAATTGCACTTACAACCCTTGCACTTAGGACCATTTCCATCGTGACCCTCTGTAATTTAATGTGACACTAATTTTTCCAGTACATTCAACGGAACTGCCACTGTCAATAAATCTACTACATTAGAGAATGTATAGGGGAAGAAATTAGTGTTACATGTACAAATACAGGGGATCATCTTATATCAATAACTACTCATCAGAAACTTTTTCATTCCACAGGTGATCACACCATTTACAATAGATTATCCATATTATTATTTTTAGAGAATTCGGTTTTTGTGTTTCATTTTCCATTCCAATCCAAACTTATATATGTATATATGTATATATATATATTGTTCAGGAATCCTAACTTATATATTTAGTGCACGTTTGGTAACTAATTATTAAAAAAAGTTGAGTCCATATCTCAACCAACTTTCTACACCTTCAAAAAATTAAAATTTAAAAAATCGGAGAAAATGGAAAAGAGTAATTTAAAAGAAGCAAATTGAAGCTTTTACACAAATTCTATTGAAATTGTCAGTTTACAAAAAAATTCTAATCCTTGTGGCAATATCCAAAATTGTCAGTTTACAAAAAAATTCTAATCCTTGTGGCAATATCCAATGCTAAATACGTTCTTTCCTAGTAGTATGATACTTACTTTTGTGCCTTTAAAAAAAATTAATTTAGTAATAAGTTATAAAGTATGGACACGGGCACGCCGACACAAGTACGAGACGATACGGGTAAGATGACACGGCAAATCCTAAAAGGTGAGGACACTACATGGCAGAGGTAGGCCATTTTTTATTCTATAAACAAAAACATCTTTATTTTTTAAGTACGTATTTTAGTTTTTTTTTTTAAATGAAATGCTATAAATAAATATTTCATGTTTTATTTGCCATAAATTATT
The DNA here is from genome assembly GCA_033977485.1 of Hydrangea macrophylla. Lineage (NCBI taxonomy): Eukaryota > Viridiplantae > Streptophyta > Magnoliopsida > Cornales > Hydrangeaceae > Hydrangea > Hydrangea macrophylla. Next base: position 113,765,301 of record CM066999.1, read on the forward strand.
ATTTAACATTAACAAAACGAAGAAAGGGAAACGATCGGAAAAGAGAGAGACGGTTGGTTGGAGAGAGGGACATTGAACTAAAGGGTTTGTCTTGACAAAGGAGGAGATAAGTGACGTAATGTTTTTGACAATATCAACGCCATTGAGGTTTTAAACATGTTAAAAAAAACTACCAAAAGCATGCATTTTGGTCAAAGAATAGTTTTCCTCCATGCCCCTTAAAGTGTCTCAGCGGTGTCGGTGTTGTGTCGACCTCTAATAATTGAAAAAAGTCAAACAGGACACATATTTGCCGCGTCCAATACATGTCAGAGGTGTGTCAGGCAAGTGTCGGTATCCAATATGTGTTGAACACGGGGTGGCCATTTTTAAAGTGTCGGTGCTTCCTAGTCCTCAGCCTCCTCATGTTGTTGCCATTTTAGCACCATCTTTAGGGGTTGGTTCTGATATCACTCGGTCGCCGGAGGTGGAACAAGTGCGGCCTACCAAGGGTGTCGGCTTGGCGACTAATGGGATTGGCATTTTCATGACGTGGAATGACTTGTGGGTAACCGTGCCGGAGAAGAAAGGGGCTCATCGGGCCTTACTTCAGGGGCTCACCAGGTACGTTGAACCCGGTGAGGTCTTGGCCATCATGGGCCCTTCTGGTTGTGGCAAGTCAACTCTTCTTGATGCATTAGCAGGTAGATAGTAGGCAAGAACTTTAGACCAATTCTGCTTTGAAAAATTCTGATTTTGGTAACATAAAAGCAATTTTGAGTTCCGAAAAAATTCGGATTGCAATCGGAATAAATTTTTGACTTTCGAAAATTCAGAATTTTCAATACAAAAATTCCGAGTTAATTCCGAACATTTTCCGATCCTAAATTTCCAACAATTTAAGAAATATTATGAATTTTTATGATTTTAAATTAATTTGTATGTTATTATACATGTATTCTATTTTTATATCAAAATGGAAGTTTGTCTATAATTTTAAAACTTTTATACAAAAACAAATTTTTAGAAAATTTATTGATTACGGGTGACTGTCCACTAATACACACTTGACTTGAGTCAGTTTTACACTAATAGTATTGGTTTTTTTTTTTTTTTCATTTTTTTTAAAGAAAAATTCCAATTCCGAAAATATTTTGTAAATTCCTATATTCTAGAAATTTCGAAAAATCGGAATCGAAACATAGTATGAAAATTTCCAAAATTTCGGAATTGGCTTCAGAAAGAGTACTTTTTATGTTTCAAAAATTTCAGATTTTTTTCTTCGAAACACTCATTTTTGATCCGTTCTATTCGAAGCACACCCCTAGATAATATTGAACGTATGGACCGATCACAATATGTAGAACAAGATAAAAAAATTCATAAACTATTAGTGTCCATTTTGGGGTGAAATGCAATTTTCACCCTTCAACTACACCAATTTTCATTTTAGCTTTCTGTGTTAGCAATTTGGTCCCTCAAGTTTTAGAGCAGTCGCAAATGTCAACCTTATGTTAGCATCCATTTGAAAAGGTTATGGAAACTCGGAACATGGTGCAACATTAGCCTTCCACATGTGTGTTTCATGGCCTTTTCAAACGAAATGTATCAGAAGGTTTATATTTTGATTGGCGTGTAAGTTAAAGGATCAAATTTCTCCAAATAAAAGATAGAAAATACTTTTGCTCACCCAAAATTTGGTACACCAATGCTCACCCAAGCATCCCATTGGCCAATGCAGTGGGGCCCAGGATTAAACAATATTAAACAACATTTGTTTAATCCTGGGCCCCACTGCATTGGCCAATGGGATGCTTGGGTGAACATTGGTGTACCAAATTTTGGGTGAGCAAAAATGCTCTCCTAAAAGATAAAGGACGAAACTGCAAATTGATTTATAGTGCTAAGTTGTTAAAAACATTTTAACCTCCATTTTGTCAAATGTTCACAGTCCACGATGATGGTGTTCTCGTTCTTTCTTTTATTATATAATTTCTTTGTCGAAGTTGGTTGAATGGCTGACATTGTTGTTAATTATATTATAAAATACATGTTAAGGAAATTAACATGTCATTATCAAAATGAAGGCTGCCGAGATGAATGTTGTGTAAAATTTTCATCCAATTTTGATCAGATTTGCCCAGTATGAAAAAAGAAAAGAAAATCGTGAACGTGAAACTTTGGATTTCTCCCTCTTATCCTATAAATCCTTAATTTACAGTAATAGGTTAATGATAGAGCCATCTACTTTACATATAAAGAAAGAGATGACCCAATTTTTAATAGAATTCTTCTAATTCCTAGCTTTCATCATAGTAGACTTATAAAAAATGAACCCCCACATGGCCACATTCCATACCAACTTTGACTTACCCAATTCAATCCTTGTCTGATCTAGATTCTTATATGGACGACATTAAGATAGGAATTAATTAATTAATTTCAATTTTACCTGAACCGAAATAAATTCTAAGATTACATTAAACAATGGCCGCTATAATAAGAAAGAAATTAATGTGCTTCCAATCCTTCTAGCTTGTTCCCACTTGCAAAAGATGATACTCGTACTATTTTTATTTGAAAAATTGACTTTTATATTCAAGTAAAAATATTAGGATATCAAACATGGTAAAGGGTTCCATAAAAAAAAATAAATAAATAAAAATGGTCAAGGGTTTTGATTCTCATATATTTCTCTCTTGTTTGCTTGTGATTTTTTCCCCTCAACAACTGAATGAATGAGTCAAGCGCGATATATGCATATTGATACATCTGGTCTAATTGCTGCAGGAAGGCTAGGTTCAAACACAAGGCAGAAAGGAGATATCCTAATAAATGGTCACAAACAAGCACTTGCTTTTGGCACTTCCGTAAGGATATAATTTTTTTATTCATCTCTCTCTCTCTCTCTCTCTCTCTCTCTCTCTCTTGGCACTTCCGTAAGGATACAATTTTTTTATTCATCTCTCTCTCTCTCTCTCTCTCTCTCTCTATATATATATATATACTAGTTAGAGCCCTGCGCGTTGCGCAAGAAATTTATTGTGTCGTTTCATGTGGTTAAGTGGTTGTTAAAAGTATATAATAAGATGTTAAAACAGTTAAATAGGAAACTGTAAATGTAACTATTTAATCTAAAACTCTTCTCACGGAAGAAGTTGATAATTCTGACTATCTTATAAATGAGTAGTAATGTACCTAATAAAGCGCCACTAAAAATATATGACACAAGTAGGGTATTTCCTCTAAAAAAAAAGGCCATGAATGTGTTTGTAGGCCTTAATCGATATTCGAATACAATCTGTAAATCCTGAATTTGAGGGAAGAAGTTGACAAAGATGTAAATATTAGTGACCAATTCATAATAGCTACTAGAATAGCCACTTTATTTGACATTTTAAATATTCCAGAACATAAATATTAGAGAAGAAGTTGACCAAAATGTGAAATTAGTGACCAATTCCTAAATAGATACTAAAATAGTCACTTTTTATAATTTTTTTAAAGTGAAAAATAAATATCCCAAAACTTGCTAACCTAAATGCAATTACACATATTACAATATATGAATCCTAAATTTGAGAGAAGAATTTGAGCAAATTGTAAATATTAGTGACCAATTCCTAAATAACCACTAAAATAGCCACTTTTTTTAAAATTTTTATGAAGTGAATAATAAATATCCCAAAAAATATTCCATATATTGTTGTGAATGTTTAATTGGTGTCATGAATCATTAAATACTCCAATTGCATGATTAGTACCACGTATTCATTGAGCGAAAGCTTAGTCAATTTTTGTGGCTAATGACCATGCAGGTTCGGACGAGCATCACAGTGAGAAGCGTTGAAATGTGGGGATTATGGGATATCTCGAGATTAATAGTTTATGTTTAATATGTTCATATGTAAATGAGTTTAGATGAATAGTTATACTCCTAGTGTTTGGAGTTTTGGAGATAAACTTATGTTTTGGTTTTATATTAAATCCTTGTAACATGAATTGTGGATTGAAGTTTTGAATGTATTTCCAAGTGTTTTGGTGATATTTTGATATTTCAATTCTTGTTTAACAGGGGAAATGGTGCTGTAATAGGGAAACCTCTGTCCAAGTACTATTCGATGGTTTTAAAACTTTATTTTATTTCTTTTAATTATTTTGTTTGATAAAAAGTTATTTTATCCCTGGTATTTCAATTTAAAATGTTATTTTTGGAACGTTAAAAAAAATTGTTTGGTCCTTGTTGATTTTGTTACACGTGTCCTCCACGCGGGGACAGGTTGGGGTGTGACAATTTTTGGTATCAGAGCAATAGGCTGGAGTCTTGGGTACGAGTGTCGACGCGTGAGTGTGCACACAATGACACGTAATTATACGATCATGCATACACGTTTATTTAGCATGCTTTAAAATGTTATTTAGCATGCACAGTAATTTATTTAAAAGTGATGTGTATGCATATACTTGGTTGTGGGTGTCAAGTAGAGATGTCTGGAGGTGAGAACCCATCTTCGGCCAGTATGGATAGAATGGAAGTAGTCACGAAAAAGTTGGTAAGAGTGGTTGAAACTCGAGTTATTGAGGAAGGACCAAGCTCATCAAATCTAGAACAAAGAACAGAACCAACAACTATTATCATGTTCTACAAGCAAAAGCCAGGGCAATTCAAAGGAGAACCCGACTCGATGAAGGCTGACCATTGGTTGACCGACATGAAGAGAATTTTTTGTGCTTTTTCATGTACAGAGAAACAAAAGGTCTTGTTTGCCTCAGATACTTTGAAAGAAGAAGCACAAAAATTGCGTTCCCAGAATCCGTTGACAGCGCGTATAAGTTGGTACTGCAAAAATTTACATGAAAACTACAATAACCCTACAAGGGCAGAACTAGGGTTACCTTGAATTGCAAAATGTATTGCTATAGTAGACGAATCGAGAACACGGGCTCGATAACAACTCACGATCTTCTACCGTATTCCTCTGCTGCCAGAATATTGAACTGAGTGTGAGCTCTATCGAAATCCTTTATATTTTCTGCTTTCCCTCTTTTAAGCTCTCTTTTCTATTTTGAGTTATAATACTCTTGATGGAAAATGCAAACTGAGAGGAGAGCCCAAGCAGCATATATATAGGCTACGATAGGGACCATAAGAAGTCAACAAGGAATAGGCTTCCTTATGGAATTAGGAAACCCCAATTCGAACTGAATCAGATTCCTATTTTCATAAATTATAATTCATACCAGTAAAGAATTATATTTGCACTCCTACCCTTATCTCAAAAATATATTTCGAGCTCCAAGTTATTAAATACTTTTTATCTCCCTACGTTAAGATTACAGATATCCATTAATTAAATATAATAACTGACAATCAAATTTAATTAATCGCTTAAAATTCCTTGAGATCCTCTGCTTAACTTATCTAATATGTCGGATACAAAATCCACCTTCAGGGTTTGACATATTCAAAACTTATAAGCTTTCACAAGTGATATCATCAATCCCAAAATTGAGACATGGATTTAATCATTAATTTATATCCACCACACAATCAATATTGTCACCCAATCCAATAAGATATTGACCCATTTAAGGATCTTACCCTTTTAGGAATCAAAGTGTAAATATCAAATGCACGTGTCTACAAATTAACTTAGGATTTAGAGCATAATCACTCATAATAGCCATGAGGTATTAATTATCTTATAAGTCAGCATAAAGATAATTTCCCTAAGTTGGTCCCGTTTAATATCAAAAGTGTACCAGCATAGTCAGTTGAAACTATATCGTTTCCCGTAGTCAAGATAAACCTACTACAACACCATGCTGCAGTCCTACCAATGTTGTGTCCAATCCCATCTAAGACTGTAAACCAAAATCTTACATTCTACAATATCTGATGGTCTGATCTTCCATGTCTAAGCCGAACTCTACACACCAAACCACCTAATATATAGAATGGGAGACACACATGCATAATATTAAATAAATAATATAATACAAACATTGCCCACACAGATTTTCATAAAAATGGAATAACTGGTTTTATTGAATGAATAATAAATCAACTACATAAAGCATGACTTTTAGTATAAATCCCTAACAGCTTTGCCATGTACAGAGGAACAGAAGGTCTTGTTTGCCTCAGATACTTTGAAAGAAGAAGCACAAAATTGGTGGACGTCTGTATTAAGGCAAGGAGCACCGACTACCTGGAATGGGTTTATCGAGGAGTTCTCGAAACAATATATTCCTCGATCTTTCAGTGATCAGAAGGCCCGAGAGTTTTCTCATCTCAGTCAGGGTAATATGAGCATTAGGGAATACGCAGCCCAGTTTACAAGTTTCGCCATATTTGCAATGGATTTGATTCCAGGTGAATTCATTCGGGCAAGACGATTCGAGGAAGGACTCCGTGATGAGATTAGGGGAAAAGTGGATATACTCCGGCTTCCTATGTATTCAGAAGTATCAGATGTGGCCCTAATTGCTGAGCGAGATGTGTTGTGACCAGGGCAAAGTCAACAATTCAAGAGGCCAGGAGGCAGTCAATCCCAGGGATAGGGCAGTTCCAAGAGACAGAGTTTGGGGAGTTCGTCGGGAAGTGGGAGCAACAAGCCCAGGTGTCAGATTTGTGGTAAGTATCATTGGGGAATGTGCAACATATCTCCTATCATTTGCAATAACTGTAGAAGGTCAGGACACGTGGCTAGAGATTGTCCCAATCTATCAAGACAGACTGTGTCAAGACAAAGTAATACTCCGAGACAAGGTGTAGATGATAGTAGAATACGGTGTTATTTGTGTGGGGACCTGGGGCATCGGGAACGGAATTGCCCAAAGAGAGGACCAGGAAGTTCTAGTTCATCTGTGGGAAGTGCACCAATTCAGAGGCCACTTCAGCAACAATCTCAAGGGACGGAGCAACGACAAGGAAGGTATTTTCAGCTTAAGTCTGGGGAGACAACTGCTGATGATACTGTGATTTCAGGTATACTTCCTATTTGCTCACAACTTGCTAGAGTATTATTGGATTTGGGGTCAACTCACTCTTTTGTTTCACACCCATTTGCTAAATATTTAGATAAACCCTTAGAACGACTAGATTTTGATTTGTCTGTTTCACTTCCATCGGGAGCTCCACTAGTAAGTGTTAGGGATATATACTAAAAGTCATACTTTATGTAGTTTATTTATTATTCATTCAATAAAATCAGTTATTCCATTTTTATGAGAATCTGTGTGGGCAATGTTTGTATTATATTATTTATTTAATATTATGTATGTGTGTCACTCATTCTACATAGTAGGTGGTTTGCTGTGTAGAGTTCGGCTTATACACGGAAGATCAGACCATCAGATATTATAGAATGTAAGATTTTGGTTTACAGTCTTAGATGGGATTGGACACACCATCGGCCAGACTGCAGCATGGTGTTGTAGTAGGTTTCTCTTGACTACGAAAAACTGGTATAGTTTCAACTCACTATGTTGGTACACTTTGTGTATTAAACGGGCCCGACTTGGGTAATTATCTTTATGCTGACTTATAAGATAGTTATTACCTCATGGATATTATGAGTGGTTATGCTCTAAATCCTAAGTTAATTTGTAGACACATGCATCTGATATTTATACTTTGATCCCTAACAAGGTGAGATCCTTAAATGGGTCAATATCTCATTGGATTGGGTGACAATATTGATTGTATGGTGGATATAAATTAATGATAGAATCCATGTCTCAATTTTGGGATTGATGATATCCCCTTGAGAAAGCTTATAAGTTTTGATTATGTCAAACCCTGAAGGTGGATTTTGTATCCGATATATCAGATAAGTTAAGCAGAGGATCTCAAAGAATTTGAAGAGATTAATTAAATATGATTGTCAGTACTTATATTTAATTAATGGATATCTGTAATCTTAACGTGGGGAGATAATAAGCATTTAATAACATGGAGCTCGAAATATATTTTTGAGATAAGGGTAGGAGTGCAATTATAATTCTTTAGTGTTATGAATTATTATTTATGGAAATCAGAATCTGGTTCAGTTCGAATTGGGGTTTCCTAATTCCATAAGGAAGCATATTCCTTATTGACTTCTTATGGTCCCTATCGTAGCCTATATATATGCTGCATGGACTCTCCTCTCAGTTTGCATTTTTCCATCAAGAGTATTATAACTCGGAATAGAAAAGAGAGCGTAAAAGAGGGTAAGAGCAGAAAACAGAAAGGATTTTGATAGAGCCTACACTCAGTTCGATATTCTGGTAGCAAAGGAATACAGTAGAAGATCGTGAGCTGTTATCGAGCCCGTGTTCTCGATTCGTCTACTACAACAATCTATTTTGTAGTTCAAGGTAACCGTAGTTCCACCCTTGTAGGGTTATTGCAGCTTTCACGTAAATTTTTGTAGTACCAACTTATACGCGTTGTCAACGAATTCTGGGAACACAATTTTCCTATAGTAGTATCAGAGCAACGTTGATTCTACGTATTGGTTGGATGCAACCATGCTGTCCAGTAATACAGATCTTATCCGTGCATTGATGGATGGATAGAACGTAGATCTGTGCTAACCCTTGTTTTGCAGCATTCTTATTCCACTATTATGGTCACTAGTTTTGTGTGATTGGATCTCACAATGGTTTTATTCGTGGTTAATATTACTGTTTTGATATAGCATGTGAATTCCTTTATGGAGGCATAGGATTTGTATTTATTAGATCCCACGCTTGATTGATGCGTGGTTAATTTACTGCAAATAAATAGCATGTGAACTCCTTCATGGAGGCATATGGTTTATGTAATATATCTCAAGTAAATCCGTGAAGATGGTTCGTGAGAGTAGTTTTACAAGCAGTTTTCGAAATCGATCCCCGCGATCTGACCGGGCAGCTCGACCCCCGTGCGTAGTGGCGACATAGAGCTAATCGAGTTCAATGAAGATTTCTTCACAAGAGTTGCAGCTTGACCATAATAGTGGGATTCCTATTTTATTGTGGTTTTCTTATTTATGTGTGATTGAATGATTATTATTGTTTCATGTTTAATGAATAGGACAACATGGATAATTGTTCCTAGACCTATTTCAGATGTCTAGCTGCATGTTTAATTATATTAATTTAACATGATGGACAACGACATGTGTTTTTAGAAATAAAACTAATTCCATATTTTGAAAGCATAAGTACTTATTTTCTAAAATCATGAGAATAGAATAATTTTATTATCTACACATGTGTGTTTGACAAGTAAGGATGGATTAATCCATATCAAGTATTCCATTATTTTTTATTAATTAGATTAAAAGTTTTTCTAAAAATTATAACCCTCAAATTTTTTTTTTAAAAAAATTCTAAGTGGGAGAGGGGATTTATCAAGTATAAATCACATGGCCTCCATCATTGGTTTGTAGATGATATGATTAATTTTGTGTGATGGCTCTAGTGCCATCCTCCCCATCGGATGCAGTTGATCATTGAATCATTGGTACAAACTTCTTTAAAAGAATGTTTTGGGTGATTGTTAGTGTGGGTCACCTCTCCATCAGAGGTGTTCCTCACGGAACTCTTGACCTAGAATTAAGTGATGGTATACAATTAGCTATAAATAATAATATCCTCTCCATCTGAGTCACTGTTGTTATTTATAGGACCAAAGCAAGTCAGCAGTTTAATTTTACTAGGCAAGGTATATCGTCTGGATAGTAAAATTAAAAGGCAATCGCCTATCTGAACAAATGATGGATAGTATATGGCTTCCCATCGAGTCATATATACTATTCGCGGTTTTGAATACCGGCATTTGGGCCCACTTACCCATTGAGACTCTCACATAATTCTGATACTAATTGATACTTTCAAATCTCTCTTTTTATTTCCAATTTCTTTTCTTTATTGAGAATAACACAAAGCCTTAGGATAATTCATGTACCAATGATGTACTTTGAAGTGCTCAAGAATTCTCAATCTTATTTATTCTCAGCTTTTTATTCTTTTTCCTTTCTTTTCTCTACCTCACTATCTCTTATTCTCTTCATGATTTTGACTGCCTAGGATTTGGATTTTGAAATCAACACGCATCTTATTCCTTTTTTGTAATGTTTGCCTAGGCACCCTTTCGGGTTTTCATCCTAGCGAGCTCCTTCATCTTGTTCTTTTTCTTCTCTCTTTTTATTTTCTCCTTTTTGTGCTCTTACTTTTTCCTAGGTGCCCTTTCGAGTTTTCATCCTAGCGAGCTCTTTCTTTTCTCTCTTTTTTTTTTGGAAAGAAGTTCATTTAAAACATTTGGCTACCATCAAGGATCAAGTTATGACTTTGGACTGGTTAGACTCATCTTTTAGGCTTGGTATTTGAGAAAAGGGGATGATGAGCAAGCTTCAAGTTCCAAGTTCATCTTTTCAATATTGAGCAAGAGCATCTTTAAATTCTTAAAGTAAAGCTAATCAATTCTCTACTCCTCTTTGGTTTTGGCACAAAATTTGCTTTGATCACTTGGGGATCCTTTTCAATGCAAAGATTTATTAATAAAGTATTTTCCATGATCGTTTGAAAAAGCGATTTTTTTTTTTTTTTGCTTAATGATCCATCTATTCACGACTTAGCACACTGAATCAAGCAAAATGATATTTTATTCAACTAGTAGAGAAAGAGGATTATATCACTCGACTTGATAAAAACACTTGAAAATAAACTTGATAACAGACTGACTCGAAGACTCGACTGAACTTGACACATAATCCTACTTGACATGACTCGATTATAGGACTAGACTTGACTTGGTATCAACTGGAGTGTCACAAATGATTTTCAATTTACTAGATTTCTAAGAGCATCCACATTTGCCTTAGCAGCAGTATTTCCAAACATTATTACTTCACTATCATCATTTGAACCTTCGGGCCGGCCTTTTTCCAACAGCATGTGTGCAGAAATATCATGCACGTCTATGGCCCAATTTTTAGCGGGACATTATTCATTTGACTCATACCAAGTACTGTCAATGCATTTTCCATATTTGTTGATTGGGCCAGGGCCAGTTGTTTGTTGTGTACTCATGGATACAGCAAATCCCTTGAGGGTGCTCAGTGATGGCTGGGATTGAAAAGTCGGAGAGTGAAGAGCTTGCAAGTTATGATCATTATGCCAAAGGTCACTCGGTGGATCTGGCGGAGGAGTGATGATTTTTTTATCTATGAGATCCTAAATCTCATGACGGAATCTCGAGCAAGAATCGGTATTGTGGTTTGAGTATGGTAATATGTACAATACCAGGATAGATAAAATTTGTGGGGTAAAGGATTTGGTGGTGGCCTTGGGTCCAGGGGATTGAGGTGACCACTCTTGATGAGGTGACCAAGGGCCATGGATAATGTCATGCGAAGGTTGGTGAATATTCTTGGCTTGCGGGTTTGGCTTGATTTTGGATTAGACTTTGAGCTTGAGTTGGCTTTTGGGTCGAGATATGGGCTTGGAATAGCTCTTTGGTTAGATGGGATTGGGCCTGGATATGGGCTTTGGTGAATGGTGTAACAACCTGCATTTCCAATTAATTTCTTGTATTTGCATTTTGACATATTTAAATTCAATTTGAATTTCCATGTTTATTCTGTGTTCATAGGGTTATATTAAATTGCAAACTCTCATGTCTAAACCTTATTACTTGTTTTATTGAATATTAAAATTTCTTCTGGGGTCAAAATGCGATTTTTATTAACTAAGTAATACCTGCATTAAATTTCATAACTGTATTTCAAAAACGGTGAAAATAAATTCTTTTAACCCAAACAATATTTTTATGAAATCGGAAAATCAGTCCTTACGTTAAAATGAATTTTCTGTATTTTTGTGGAAATCACCGCGCCGCGAGAATACCAGTTTGTGTGCAAAACTGTCTGCGCCGCGATGAACTTCCACAGATTTTGGAAGTGACGCAAAGCAAGATTTGACACTTGCTTTACTTCCATTTATGGCAAGTAATCATTAGATAGGCCTTGTTTGGATAGTGCACTTTGTGTGTGTATAAACTTAGTGCCATGAGTTATTTTGCCAAACACCACAAGTGATTTCTAGCCAACTTGTTAGAGCCTTGTTTGGCTGTGCTTCTTAGGTGTGTGATGGTTTATGCCTATAAGCTAACTACCCAAACATCTTCAATTTGACCCCTATGAGTCTAAATTTGCCTCTTCAGATATGTGGGAGAGTATATACGTATGTATTGATCCTGTTAATCTGTAGATTTGTTTAGAAAATTAGTACTTAAACTAAATTGTTAAGCCTTTGAGATGGAACTTGGAGGCCAAGTTCTTGATGTCTATATAAGCCTCATACACTCTCACCCTTTCCTCAGATACACATTCTGCACTACACAATACAGAGAAAAAAGAGAAAGTTTGAGAGTTCATAGCTACTGAAATTGTAGAAAGAGAACATCAACCTCCATAGTCAAGCTCCAATTGAAGATTCTTGTTCTTATATTCTTTCTCAACAATCTCTATTCTCTTAATCACAGTGAGTATTATCAACTCACTTCTAATGTAATTCATACTTTGTTTACTGTTAATATAGTTGATTTATATATCACCATGGATGAATTTCACGTTTGAGGTTCATGGCTTGAAAATCAAGATTTTCTAACCTTAATCAAAACACGTTTTTAGAGATGATATTGAAAGATTATACATCATAGTTGATATATTTAAAGTTTTAGAGCTTAGTTTGTTCATAGGAGGAAGTATATTAAGATTGAAGTTTTGACTTCTTTTAGTTTTTCGTAAAATTTGTGAACTACGTTTGGATTCATGTAAAATTGATTTTGGATTCATAATCCTTGTGGAAAACCGAAAAGATTCATATATTACATGCCCTATGAAGGTTCGGATTTGAAAATGGGTCAAAAAGACCCTGAAATTCTAAAACAGGGGATTTCTAATGAAGAAGACGAAGACACTGCATGAACTTGCACGTGCGATCCCGCGAGCCACCCCTAGCGCGAGCGGCCTGCGCGCGCGAGGTATGTGTTTCCAGGTAGTAAGAAAAGTTTTTATAATAAAATTAAAAAAATAGGCATATCGCGCGAGCGGCCCGCACGAGCGACCCATGTGGATTTTGGCAGATGGAAAAGTTTTAAAAAGAAAATAGAAAATTGGGCAGATCACGCGAGCGGCCAGCGCGCGCGACCTAGCAGTTTTCAATTTTTGTCTGTTTTCTGTTAAGGGACTGTTTGGATAAACTTTTGAAGGCTGTTAAGGTTCTGTTTGGGAATTTTACTAAATCAGAATATCGTTTACTATGTTTGGATTATAAAAGCGATAAAACACGACTTAATACGTGCGTTGTTCCTATTTTTAGTTGTTTACACTTTCTATATAAAGCTTCATGACATTCATGTGGAGTCAATGGTACATGCATGGTGAGTGTTGGTCAGTGTGGAAAAGATGATGTGGTTGAGATTGTGTTGTGGACACTCCTTGGTAATTATGTACCAAAGTGTGATGTTTTTGAGATTGCGGCTAGAGTGTCTTTGAAATGTGATTGTGGCAAAACTGGACACTCCCTGACGTTCATGGTAGCGCTAAAGTGTGTGACGCCGAACTTGGACATTCCCTGGCAACCATAGTAGTGCTAAAGTGTGGCCTACGGACACTCCCTGGTACCCGAGTCTGGATACTGCGTGAGGTTTCCTCCGGTATTTGCAAGGCGGATTAGGTACTAAAGTGTGAGGCATTGGACACTCCCTGGTACCCCGTACTAAAGTGTGAGGCAAACGGGACACTCCCTGGTACCCCTGTGCTAAAGTGTGGCTATCGGAGTATTTCAAAGATACTGGAGTGAGAACGTGGGTTCATGTGTTTGTCGAGAGAAAAGAGTCGGTAAGATGAGTTTGGTACATTATTTTCATACACGGTCACATGAAATGCGAATTAAAGTTTACAAATGTTATTATTGATGTTTTAATGAGAACTCCTTTCTATGATATCCACCTGTTGAATAATGGAAATTGGAAAATGGTAAATGAATATGTTTTACATTCAAGTGTATGTTTTTAATACTCACCAGCTTCAATAAGCTGACGACATTAATGCGCCCTGGACATTCGTGTCTAGGCTTTTCAGATTATGATCGGGCTGAACATTATGACTATGCAAACTGAGAACAACTACCAAAGAAGAAACTGTTTATTTTTATATGTTTTAAGTTATGAACTGGTTTTGTAATAAGGATGACTGTAATAGATGACAGTTATTAGTTTGTTTCAAGGCAGTTTGTGCCTTTAGGTGATCCCGTGCTGTAATAATTATTAAGTTAGAAGATTTTTGTAAGCTTTGATAGCCCTACTCTGATTTTTTGTTATTATGTTGTTCGACGTTTGGGATGGAACCGATCCTTTAAACTGTCGCGACCTATGGGTCCATAAAGCAAATTAAACGATTTCCATATTTATGCTACGTCGGGGCGTGACAAATGGTTGGACTTGGATATGGACTTTGGTGCTTGGCTAGATGATCCATTATTCCCTTCTCCAATTTGTTCATCACTACCTCATTCAAATCCACTTGCTTTTTGAGTAACTGATAAAGCTCAAGTGTTACCCTCTCCAATTGATTCACCCTTAAGTTCTGTTGCTCAATAGTGGCTTGCAGCTTGTTCACTCTCTCTTCCAAAGCTCTTGAGGCCATTGGCGGATCAATCTCAAGATGATGGTACATGTTCTCCTAAAATCAAGAATGTTAGATAGTTTATGAAAGTGATGAAAACTACTATCATACCTAAGGGCTGTCCCTAAAGGTAAACAAAGCAAGCAACCGCTTAGGATCCCAAATCCAATTGTCGATGTGCCAAAAAAAATTAATTTTACATATAATTTTGTATAAGTAGAGCCAAAAAAATTCGCTTTCCTATATAACCTTAGGGCCATATTTTAGAGTTTGCATAGGGCCCCTCAAAACTCAGGACTGGCACTGCATACATTGACATTTATTTTTGGAGTACGTAATAAAATAGAGTCTCACCGCGGTACATCAAAGTGGTTTTGGTGTACCTATACCATTTATTCTCGGTATGGAACATTTGTTCTAATGTAGGAAACATTTGTTCCAAAGTGGCCGGTCTGAGTGATTTTGATGGGAACAAATATTTCCTAAACAAATGTTTCCTATCACAGAACAAAAGTTTCCTACTCGGGAACAAATATTTCCTACTAAAAATTACGTTGGTGTATATACACCAAAACCACCTTGGTGTACCATAGTCTTTTCTAATTCCAATAAAATGGATACACTTTTTTAAAAAAGAAAATAAATTTAATATCGCAATGGAGTGATTTTTGTCTTTCATGACATGATAGCCCAACACTTGGAGTGATTTTTGAGTAATGCTATGCATTCTAAATTCATCCCATAATCTCCATTTTAAATGATGTAGCGGTGATGTAGTTGTTGTGGGACTACTATGACTCACCTTAACATATCCCAATTAAAATTCAAAGATCCCACTACCACATTATTTGAGATGGAGAGTTGGAAAGCATAGAGCATTACTCTAATAATTTTTTAACATTAATTTAGCATGCTTCTTTTAGATAAAAAAAAAAGAGAGAAAAAGAAAAAAAGAAATACAAGCCTCTTTGTGTGACTATATTGATCAAATAGTGGAATGAACAACGGAGACCTCACAAGCAATTAAGATGCTCTCATTGTCCTGTACACCCTTTGCATGTGTGACCCTGCAATATATATCAAATCTTCAAAGAGGAGATGAACCATAAAGTCCTCTCTAAGTGCAATGCACTACAGAATAAGATAGGTTGTTTTTTTTTTTTTTTTGAAGAGTAGATAAAAAAAAAGTTGTGTTTTTTTTGAAGAGTAGATAAAAATAATACTCCATACCCAGAATTAAAATGATAGTATTAATACGGACATAAAACATCGTTTCCTAATATTATAAATTAAAATAGATATTTTTGTAGAACACCACATATTTTAAAGTGTTACAAACAGAGGCAGACCTATGTGTATGGGAGGGGAACCTACCCTAGAATTTAAAAAAAATTAGAGGTACACAAAAAAATTACACTTAAGCCCCCTCTGATATTTTTAAAAGCCCCCTTCTATTGTAAAATTGTCATACTAAGTCACCCTATAAATATATCGATTTTTTTTCGGGGGTGCCCCTAGTTTGATTTTCTAAATATGCCTCTAGTTACAAATTTAGAGAAGAAAAATAAAGGGAAAGAAGAACTCTCATTTTTTTCCTACTGTTTCTCATTTTTTTTTTAAATAATATTAGAAGTCAAATTTTTTTGTATAAATGTTGTTGGAACTCAGGAATAAAGGAGGGGAGTGGCTCACAAAATTCAATACTTAATTTATTTCTTTTTTCCTTCCAAATTATTTACTTGTCTTATTATTTTTGTAGGAATTTACTTTCCTTTTCTCTTGTATTTAACTAAGCAAAGAGAATTATTGCTTCAATACTTGCCTTTCTTTCCCTCAAAAAATAAGTGAAACAAACAAAGCTATTCCAAAAACATGGATGGTTTGAGGTGATCACAAAGAGTTACACAATATCACAAACATATTTGTGTTGCTCTGTTTAAGTATGTTAATGTCTTTCACTCAAACCTAGAGACTCTCTAGTCTCTCTCTCTGCTACAAAATGTCAACACCACCCCCCCACCCCCCCCCCCCCCCCCCCCCGAAAAAAAAAAGAAAGAAAGAAAGAAAGAAAGAAAAAAAAACCTCCCAATTGCATATACACCTCCGTAATTGCATATACACCTCCGTTATAACACCACTTCGCTTGCAGAATAGGAGGATCTTCAGTTTGAAGAAAAAGACAAGCCGTAGAATCATTGTAAGAAAACCATAACCAACCAGAGGAGCCGCAAAAGTTCCAACCAGAGGAGAAATAACGTTAGTGCATATATCGAAAGAACATGCCGCGATTGGATATATTATCATTGGTTGTCCACATTATCCACATTGAGATAATTTTGCTGACAACCAGAGCAAGAGATAAAGGGAACATCTCCATGCATGGTTGTCAGCAACGCTCCTATATGGAGAGTTTGTTGTCCATTACAGAAGCCGTTTGAGAATTTGAATGGAGAGAATACAACTACTTAAGAGAGCCAACTTGTGGAAATAGATTGATTGCATAGAATCTGATTTTTATATTTTAGAGCTTTGGATTGGATATATTATCATATATAGACTATAGAGAGAGGCTTTTAAGAGAGAGAGAGAGAGAGAGAGAGAGAGAGAGAGAGAGAGAGAGAGATGTGCGGCTTTGAATGTAGAGAGTAAATGGGGAAGCTATATGGTCTGGTAACTAAATCAAGAGAGATGTTTTGAATGTAGGGAGAGATTATAATGGCCACGTACGTTAACTACATGTAAAATTGGGAGGCAGAGTAACAGTTCATATGGGTTTGCACTTTTAATAGAGAGAGTAGTGGCTAGGTACAGCGAAAGGTGCATAGGTTACGGCTTTAACAGAGAGAATAAATATCACATTTAAGTGCCACGTGTCAATTCGAAATTGATCCTAAATCAAACTCTCCATTTTTAGTTTTCTATTATAGATTTGTGTCCAATAAGGGTAAAATCATGAAGTTAAGAATGCAATATTGGATACGAATTATTAAACAAAAGACAAATACTTTTATCTTTTCTTTATTTTAAGTTACGACCACATTTGCCAAATGAAATATCTAGAATAAGGACATTTATGTTTCTTCAGACAAGTTTGTTGAGGTTATTTTTGTCAACTACTCAAATACGAGGTCAATAAGGTCATTTTACCTTTAAAAATTGCTAACATCACCAGAATGAGAATTCAGAATCCATCCACCACCGGGAGGTGAGTGATACAATGTTTTAAAATGAGGGAGGTATATGATATTTTAAAAAAATCAGGGGAGGTCTTTAATATTAGATCATAAATCAGTTGAGGTCAGTGATATTACACAATTTAAAACTAGGGTTTGCAATGTCCTGTGTGTATATAAATACGAACTTTTTGATCATTTTGCATATGTTCAGCAAACTCGACCATTTTAGGGTTTTCATCTCTCTCTAGAGGCAGCCGTCTTGACTGAGGAGAAGCGAAAGCAAAGATGGGTCACTCCAACGTTTGGAAAGGAAAAGAAAATGTCAGATTTGATTCTAGAGCTGATATTATAGATTTTATATTGTTTGATTTAAGGGGAATGATGTGGGTTTTTAGATTTCTTATGCACGTACTAGTTTTTATTTATTGAATCATTGATTTTGGTAGTTCATTTTTAGATTTGATTCTTACGGTTCACGTTGCTTTGGTTTCATTGCTGGCGTTGTTGTTGTTGGTATAGATTTGTTTGATTAGATGGGATTGATGTTGGTTTTTAGATTTCTTACACACTTACTAGTTTTTAATTTATTGAATCATTAGATTTGCTAGTTCATAGTTATATTTGATTCTTGTGGGTCGCATTGCTTTGGTTTTATTGATGGCGCTGAAATTGATGATTTATAATTGACTCAAAGGGAAAGATGGGGGGTCTTTAGATTTCTTATACACTTGCTAGTTTTTATTGAATCCTTGGATTTGATTGACTTGATGGTTTATTGTCAGATTTGATTCTTATGGCTCACGTTGCTGTTGTTTTGTTAATGGCGCTAATATTATTGATGTTTCATTTTGCACTAGTGGCCGAGGTTTTGCGTCCGTGATGGTGTATTTTAGAATTTGGATAATCTTAAACGTTGATTTTGTTGTTGCTTTGTGCAAGCTTAATTCTGTATAGGCAAATTGGCATGATAACAACTCCATTCTTTTGATCTGTATGTGTAGATTTTTCATAGATCTATCTAGCTTAATTCTGTATATGCAAATTGGCAAATTGGCATGATAATTTATTGAATCATTAAACCTCGATCTACGCTGATATTTTGTTCTTTTGCGAGGCTATAAATATGTATTGAGGAAGTTGAGAATGTTAATGCAAAAGGGTTTTTTTTTCTTTCCAAAGATCAGTTAGAAAAAGATGTGAAGTAGCTACTTTGTTCTTTGGGTGTCTAAAGTATTTTTTTTAGGGCAAAAAAAAAGAGTATTTTTGAAGTATTATTTTTGTTTAGGACCAGCAAGTTTTCCGGATCTTTCCTAATATATAAGTGCGCTATATGCTGTTTTCATACTTATTCGTTTTCTTCCTCACTTTCTATAGATGATGTGTGATGAATATTTATAAGTATTTGACTAATCAGAATTCAAAAAACGTTGGGGAACCAACGAGCTCAATGAACTTTATAGAGATTCCATGGAGATGGATATTTGTTGGTTGGAATCCAACGATTGCGTTCTTTGAATTGCATGGAGTTTTACAGGTACAGATTCTTACAGGGGAGGTTTTAAACTTTTGTGATTGATGAGAAATATATTTCTGTTCTGTTAGGGTTGTGCAACTGAAATATGTCTGATTAGAGTGGTAGATCAGTAAGCAAATACCACTTTTCTAACTTTGCGTATTTGTCATTTTGGCAGTCGTGTGTGCGGGAACCCTCATGGGATTATCAGGAAGTACGGGCTTATGTGCCGCAGACAATGCTTCTGCAGCAATGCCAAGGAAATCGGCTTTATTAAGGTATTCTCCCCCCCCCCCCCCCCCCCCAACCTCCAAAAAAATTTCCTTGTTAAAAGAACAAAATTTTTTTTTTTTGTGTGTGCCTGTTTTATACACTATGCAAGTTGTACCTGTCAACCACTGTTTGGTTAGATTCAGGATGTTTTTTCATCAAATCCTGTTTTATTTTGCATTTATCCACGTTTAACAGTCTAAGATTGGTCATGTTCATGTTTTTGCATCCAATTCTTAGGGTTGGTGTTAATTGCGTCTAAGATTGGTCATGTTC
Organism: Hydrangea macrophylla; assembly: GCA_033977485.1. Lineage (NCBI taxonomy): Eukaryota > Viridiplantae > Streptophyta > Magnoliopsida > Cornales > Hydrangeaceae > Hydrangea > Hydrangea macrophylla. The sequence goes on from CM066999.1 coordinate 113,785,178, forward strand.
ATGTTTTTGCATCCAATTCTTTGGGTTGGTGTTAATTGTGCCAAAACTTGTCTTTTGCAGTACCGCTAAAGGGTTTATGCCGGTTGATCTACGAGAGAAGAGGAGTTGATTTTGTCTTAGTAGCATAATGCTGGTGGTGGTGTTTTTTTTTTTTAATGATTTAAGCTTTCATTTGACTCTCAAAATGTTCTGTACTTTTGGGTACAAGCTGATATACTTGAATTGGTAGTTTGCATGCCATAGTTTTAGTATTGAACTTGAATCTATCTTTTGGTGTTGAATATGCTGCCTTGTTTTGATTCTTTTAGCCAACATCTTTTGTGGTTGTGGTTGTAGTTGTAGTTGTGGTTCATAATTAACTGGTCATGATAACACACCTTGAGTGCATGCATCAAATGCTGTTGAAATCAAAAAACCACAAAGCATAAATGCATTAGAAATTTGGTCGAAGAAACCGGAAAGAAGTGCATGTTGAAAATTCTTAAAAATATATTTTTTTTCCTCTTTAATAGCTTTACCATATCTGCATATCAAGGATGATACAGCAGGTGTTTTTTTTAAGGGTAATTTGGTGTTTCGACTTTCGAATCTTTGATGGTTTTTTATCACAATGGAGTTGTTATATGTACCCGCCAAATCGTTATGGAGTTGTTATATGTATAAGTAAATATTGAATGTAAGGGGATACTATGTCATCGGGTATCCCCTCTCACATGTTTTCAAACAATGCTTATGTGGAGGGATGACTTCCATAAAAATAGTTATATGGAGAGATGACTTTTATAAAAATAGGGGGTCAGATGTACAAATAAAAGAGTTTTATTAGTCAGTTATACCATGTCACCAAAATAACTATTACATTCAATATTTTTCGTACAAGAGGGCTAGGGATGGCAATGGGGCGGGTTTTTCGGGTTCCCCGCCCCGCCCCGCCCCTAATAGGTAGGGTATGGGGGTGGCTTAATCGGGGTAGGGACGGGTATGGGGTGAATTTCTTCAACCCGGGCAGGGTTCGGGTCGGGGTCGGGGTCGGGGTCGGGGGAAGGGAGAAATTTCCCAAACTCGCCCCGATTATATATGTATTTTATAAAAAACACCCTTATAATGCTTGAATTACCTAAAAATCTGGGGGTATATAAGTATATTAGATAAACTATTACTCCTATTAGTCCATGTGTGTTCTTGTTTTATTTTATTTTAGTTTCTTCACTTCCTTCCTAGGAATTTTTTTTCTTACCGGGGCGGCGAGGGCAGGGGTGGGTTTCTGTTTACGGGGCGGGGGCGGGGGCGGGGGCGGGACCCATGTCTCCTCGGGACGGGGCGGGGCGGGGTCGGGGGAAGGGTTCACTCAATCGGGTCGGGGTCGGGGTCGGGGTCGGGGTCGGGGTCGGGGTCGGGGTTGGGGTACGGGGACCCCGTCCCATACCCGCCCCGTTGCCATCCCTAAAGAGGGCCAAGGATGAAGGATCATTGGCCAGGGTGCAGCACCTATGGAAATTATTTGGTGTGGCTGTGACACAATGTCATCTGATGATATGATATAGGGTAATACTTGGGGACAATCAAAGTCACAATCTTTGGCTCACAATCTCCATTTTGTGACTATCTCTCTCTTGATGAGTGGACAGCTTAACAAACTGAGTGGTTGCATCACATCAGTGTAATGACATGGCATGACATGATGGGGTCATAGAATAACTTCTTCTTTTAGGAGGATGATGATGTGCCATGAAAACACTGAATAATTTCTCTAAAATAAAAACCACACGTGTTCCCTTAAGGGAGTCCGTTTGGAATTGTGGCACCGTTAATGTGGCTCAAGGATCCGAAACCCCTCTATGAGTTATGTAATGTTTATAATTTGTCATTTGGTTCTCAAATTTGGAATAATGCTATAAGAGTGGTACCACGTAGTTATCTATGATATTACGATTATTATCAAATGTGGTACAATTGTTAAAGTATTTTAGACTCAAATTTAGGATAAAATTTGAAAACTATAGCATCATTTTGTCAGCAGATTGATACTATCTGATACACCCAAAATTAGCCCATGCCCGAGCGGTTTTATTCTGCAACTACTGACAAGCATCATCTCGAGCGGTTTGGTCCACCTGATGCCTCCCGAGCGGTTCATCCACGATCCGGCCAACAGGTCGGGAAGACCGCATAAGCACATCCCACCGCGGAAACAGCTCATCCGGGCCCACAGGCATAATCCTGAGCATTCTGGGCAGTTTCCTACTCAAGGTAGAAGACTAATGGAAAGTGAAAACTATTTCCTAATCCAATTAGGACACCCCTATAATTAATGCCAATATATATCAATTGGATTATGTTTCCTTTTTCTTGTACGAGTAGGTCTCTTACATCTATAAAAGAGACCTCTCAGCCCCCCCCATTGAAGAGGCCGACTTTTCAGTCTACACAGCACCTCTATAGCATTCATTAACATGCCCGACCGGCCTATGGTAGTTCTAGACTTGTTGGTTCACCACAGGCCTCCGGTGTTTTTTACAGTATAGTGAACGTGTTCAGACACACACGTGGACGTAGGTACTTCATTATCAGGGCCGAACCACATACAAAAAATCAGTCTCTCACTTTCTCTCTCTTTAAATTGCTTTAATTTACTTTAACCAATTTTTGGCATCATCATCTTGGCGCCGTCTGTGGGAACGACAAGTTCTTCATCAACAAATCTCTTGGTTGATAGCCATGCCTCTGAAGAAGAGTGAGAAGACTGCACAGCAGTCCAACCGGGATGTTCCGCCGGCCCCGGCACCGGCTGTGACAGTCATGACATCTGAGCAGATCACCGCGACCCTCACACAACTCATAGAGGCCCAGCGTCAAATCCAGTAACAGATCAAAGCCCTGCTGGTCCAGCAAAGCAGTCCTCCAATGGCTGGGAAAAGACCCGGGAACGTTGCGCACGGTCGGGAACCGATCTTGACCAGACAACGTGCCCGAGCCAACCCGTTCCGCGTTGAGGATGCTAGAAACATCAACAGTAGGCGTACTGCCCGAGAGGAAAGGCAGGAGCATATGGCCCGGGAATCAGTCCAGGGTCACTCGGTCAAGGGCCAAATTATCCCTAGGCACACGATGAACTGGAGTCATAGCCAAGCTCGATCCCAGGGGACAACACACCGCCATGAGAAGGAAGCCTCCTTTATCAACCCGACCTGCGGCCCGGATACCAGTTGGGAAGGTGTGGTGGCACGTATGAAGGACTTACAGAAATAGATTGATGAAGTGGCCAAAAGGTTGGGCCAGAACCCTACTCAGAATCACGCCAATACCGAGACAGAGTCACCATTCTCTAGCCAGATCACGAGATTTGCCATCCCGCGCAAATTTAAGCAGCCTCGCCTAAATCCCTATAATGGCTCGGGAAGCCCGCTCGATCACGTCCAGACCTACAAGGCTCAGATGGCCCTAGCCACCAACTCCAATGAACTATATTGCCTGGCCTTCCCCAGCACTTTAAATGGCACTGTCGTGTAATTGTTCTACTCCTTGGATTCCCGATCGGTCCGCAGTTTCAAGCAACTCAGCAAGCAGTTCATCAACCAGTTTATCGATAGGCATGAACGGCCAAAGCCTGACATGCAGCTACTGACAGTCATACAAAGGGATAATGAGACCCTCAAGGAGTTCATCGGTCGGTTTAATCAAAAGAAGCTTGGCATCTATGATCTTGATGAAACCGTCGCTATTATAGCCTTCTGCTCAAGAGTTCAACACACTAAGTGCGCCACGTCGTTTCACAGAAATCGACCGATAACCTTGGTTGAAATCGCAGAGAGAGTTGGAAAATACATTGACACTGAAGAATTTCTAAAGACCAAAGACACCGGACAAGAAAGTAAGGAGTCTTCCAGAAATAAGCGAAAACGAGATCAGCCGGGGGGTTCTGACAGTTCTTCCAGTTCACAACAGTCGAAGTCCGGCAGTCTCGACCCGACCTCCAGCTCACAACAAGCAGGGTCCGGCAGTCCCGACCTGACCTCCAGTTCGCAGCGGTCTGAGTCCGGTAGCCCTGACCTGAGCTCTAGTTTGCAGCAGTCAGGATCCAATGATCCCAACCTTGAATCCAGCCCAATGATCCCGACCCGACCTCCTGTCTCTAATAGTCTCGCCAATCCAACTACAATGGTACTTGCCCGATCATCGCATGAGGCTCCGCAGACTGTCAATGAGCTCTTAAAAAGACCTCGGGCTCCAAAACAAGGCACTAAAAAGACCTCGGGCTCCAAACCCAGGTACTAAAAAGACCTCGGGCTCCGAACCCAGGCATTAAAGACCTCGGGATCGCACTCGAGGATAAAGACCTCGGAGTCACGCCCGAGGCATCGGCTTCGCTTAGGTCCAACCTACGATGGGGGCAAATCCTCCTGGGTGGCTGATGATGGCATGCTTCAAAAGACCCTGCAACCACCATGTTCCAAGACGGTTACCTACAGTCATTGCCTCTGTAAGACTCTCGTATTAGCGAAAGCTTGGGGGGCAAGACGGCGCAATGAACTAAACAGGCAATCACACTGGGTACTTACAGGCCTCGCGGATAACCAAGTCAAAATCTTGGATAACCCGAGCACCTATAGTACTCAGAGGCAATAACTCCACTTATGTCCAAAATGACGATAGAGGTGACTAAAATCTCTTAGGTTGGCCGACTATAGAGGAGCAAAAAGACCCTAAGCAACATGATTTAGGTCGGCTCTACCAACATGGTCAAACTCTTCTCCTAACGGTCTTGACGAAGGCTAGCTGGGCGGAAGATAACTATCCTGGGGAGTTAACACAAAATGACCCTAAAGTAACACACTTTAGGTCGGCTTTTCCAACATGGTAAAATTCTTCTACCCACAACCTTGACGAAGGTTCACGGGCAAAAGATAACCATCCTGGAAGCTAACTCAAGTAAAAAGACTCCGAATTAGGCCAGGTCTCAACTCCCGATCAGTTCCCAAGCACTCAGACTTGTATCAGGAAAATTTCCAAACTTGCCCCGATATAGCATCCAGCCAACCTTGGAAAGGGGGGCAACTGATACACCCAAAATCAGCCCATGCCCGAGCGGTTGTATTCTGCAACTACTGACAAGCATCATCCCGAGCGGTTTGGTCCACCTGATGCCTCTCGAGCGGTTCATACACGACCCGACCAACAGGTCGGGAAGACTGCACAGGCACATCCCACCGCGAGAACAGCTCATCTGAGCCCACATGCATGATCCCAAGCATTCCGGGCAGTTTCCTACTCAAGGTAGAAGACTAATGGAAAGTGCAAACTATTTCCTAATCCATTTAGGAAACCCCTATAATTAATGTCAATCTATATCAATTGGATTATGTTTCCTTTTCCTTGTACGAGTAGGTCTCTTACATCTATAAAAGAGACCTCTCACCTCCCATTGAAGAGGCCGACTTTTCAGTCTACAGCACCTCTATAGCATTCATTAACATGTCCGGCCGGCCTACGGTAGTTCTAGACTTGTTGGTTCACCACAGGCCTCCGATTTTTTACAGTATAGTGAACGTGCTCAAACACACACGTGGACATAGCTATCTTCATTAACAGGGTCGAACCACATACAAAAAACCAGTCTCTCACTTTCTCTCTCTTTAAATTGCTTTAATTTACTTTAACCTATTTTTGGCATCATCACTATCCTTCTCAAATGGCTTAGTGAAAACATTTGGAAACAATTATGGTCTCCAAAATGGGCTCAAATTTGGGACATTGTTATTACTCTCTTTTCATAAGACTAGGGAAGACAGCCCGTGCAATGCACGGGCGTTAGATTTCGTAGGAAAAAATACAATGTATATTTTTTTAAAGTGAACAAGAAAGAGAAGTAAGTTTTATTAATTCTGAAGATGGTATTAGAAAAATATGGTTTAACAAAAACTATATTAATTGATGTCAACCTACAATTTAAGACTCTTTTCTTTAACGTATAGATAGTATATATATATATATGTGTGTGTGTATGTATATGTATACATATACATATATATATATATATACAGAAAGGGTAATAAAAAAGGCAAAAGGATAATTTGATAATTCAATTTAACAAAAGAGTAATTTGCAAAATGCTTAAGGGTAATTTGATTATTCAATTTGTAATTGTACATACTTTAAACATTTAGGCTCTTTTCTTTAACGTACAGATATATACACACACACTCGTATATACAAAAGGGTAATTTATGAAAGGCAAAAGGGTAATTTAGTAATTCGATTTAACAAAATGGTAATTTGTCAAATGTATAAGGGTAATTAGATTATTCAATTTATATATATATATATATATCATAATATAATAAAAGGGTTTTTGGTAATTCAATTTAACAAATGGGAATTTATAATTGTAAACACATTAAACTTTAAGCTCTTTTCTTTAAAGTATAGAAAAAAAAAAAGGTAATTTGCATAATGCATAAGAGTAATTTGACTATTCAATTTATAATTGTACACACTTTTATTCAATTTTGGTATATAATATATTCAATTTATACATACATATAATAATATAATATGTGTATATATATATATATAAGGAGAGGATCTTAAGTGTATTGGGTAAGTGCACTATACCCAGTGCACTGGCTTTTTTCCCTAAAAAAATTCACAGGTTGCCTCGCTGATCCGCGCCCCGTCTTGCCACCTCGCTGACCCACGGATTTTTTAGGCTAAAAAGCCAGTGCACTGGATAGAGTGCACTTAAGATCCTCTCCCTATATGTATATATGCACACAAGGGTAGTTTACAAAAGGAAAAAAAGGGTAATTTGATAATTCAATTTATAATTGTACACACTTTAAATACATAAATAATAATAATAATAATAATAATTATAATGATAAAAATAATAATAATTTTTAATATGTATATATACACACATATATATATATATATATACAAAAGGTTAATTTTCAAAAAATAAAAGGGTAATTTTGTAATTCAATTTAACGAAATGGTAATTTGGTTATTCAATTTATAATTATACACACTTTAAACTTGGATAAAAGGGTATTTTACAAAAGGCAAAATGGTAATTTTAATAATATAATAAAATAATATATGCATGCATACATATATACCCGAGGGTAATTACAAAAGGTAAAAGGGTAATTTAATAATTCTATTTAACAAAAGGGTAATTTGGTAACTCGGTTTATAATTGTACACACTTTAAAATACATCAATAATAATAATAACATATAATATCTATGCATATATATACACACACACACACACATATACAAAAAGTCAAAAAGATAATTTACAAAACTTACTTAAGGCTTGCTTGGTAATTATGGGATTCCTTGAAAGTTGTCTTAAGGCTCAAACAAGCCCTGCCAAACAAGCCTTACATTTCAAAAGTAACCTACGGCTTGTCTAAAAATGTGACTTAAGGCTTGTTTGGTAATTCAAAGATTCCTTAAAAGTTGTCTTAAGGCTCAAACAAGCATTGCCAAATAAACATTAATTTAAAGTTATCTAAAGCTTGTTTAGTAATTCAAATATTCTTTGAAAGTTATCTTAAGGCTCAAAGAAGCCTTGCCAAACAAATCTCAAGTTACTATTGGATACTAATTTGATGTTGATTGATTGATGTGAAATTGCCAAATAATAGAATTATAAATCCAAAATGACCATTAAGGCCAAATTAATTTAGCATCTAAAGAACATTTCATTTTAGCCTCTTTTATATAATAGTATAGATATAGGGGTGAGATGAATTGTACAATATAATTAATTGAGTACTATGAAATTAAATTTGTATGTGTGTGTAAATGAAATTTATGTATGTGTGTAATAAAATTAAATTTCTAAGGTATGTGTATAAAATTAAATTGAAGAAATTTTTTGAAAAAAAAAACGGTATAAAAAAACTAACAAATGTTAGTGGTTTGTTTGGGAAAGCCAAACAAAGAAAAACAAAACTAAACAATGCATAGCCCAATTTGTGTTGAGTTATGCCTTGTTTTGTGTTAGGGGTTTGTTTGGGAAAACCCAAAAAAATAAAAACCAAACCAAACCAAACAAATAAAACACAAAACAAAACAAAACAAAACCAAACCAAACAAATTAGTGACTTGTTTGGGAAGAACGAAAAAACATAGAAACCACAAAGCCGAAAAGCGGTTGTGCCAAACAAGGCACAACCTATAATTGCTGACTTTTGGTTTTTTGAACTAAATTGTAAATATTTGTAATTATTGCTTGAAAAGTTGATTGAATCATCATTTTTAGATTAATTTAATTTAAAGTTGAACCAAATTATAAATATTTGTAATTATTATTTGAAAAGTTGATTGAATCATCCTTTCTAGATTAATTAAATTTTAAAAGTTGACCTAATAGTAATAAGGGTTGTTTTGTGGGTGAAATGACCAACCTACCCTCACAAAATGACAAAAAACTCAAAGTAAATCACTAAGGAAAATGGAACAAAAAAGAAAAATAAAGGTAAACTTGTAATTTCAAACAAATCCAAAATACCCAAATTGGACACTTTCAATTGAGGATAGCCTCTTTTATATAAATAAACTAGGTAGATGGCCCGTGCAATGCCCGGGCGTTGGATTTTGTAGAAAAAATATAATGTATATATTTTTTTTTAATGTGGACAAGAAAGAGAAATAAATTTTACTAATTCGTAAGATGGTGTTAGAAAAATATGGTTTAACAACTATATTAATTGATGTTGACCTACAATTTAAGGCTCTTTTCTTTAACGTATAGATAATAATATATATATATATATTTATATGTATATAAATACATACATATATACAAAAAGCGTAATAGAAAAAGGCAAAAGGGTAATTTGGTAATTTGATTTAACAAAAGAGTAATTTGCAAAAGGCTTAAGGGTAATTTGATTATTCAATTTGTAATTGTACATATTTTAAACTTTAAGCTCTTTTCTTTAACGTATAGAGAAAAAAAAATTATATATATATGCACATACACACACACACGCAAGCACACTCGTATATACAAAAGGGTAATTTATGAAAGACAAAAGGGCAATTTGATAATTTGACTTAACAAAATGGTAATTTGTAAAAGGTATAAGGGTAATTAGATTATTCAATATATATATCGTAATATAATAAAAAGGGTTTTTGGGAATTCAATGTAACAAACGGGAATTTATAATTGTAAACACTTTAAACTTTAAGCTCTTTTCTTTAAGGCATAGAAACAAATGGTAATTTGCATAAGGCATAAGAGTAATTTGGCTATGCAATTTATAATTGAACACAGTTTTATTCAATTTTGGTATATAATATATTCAATATATATATAATATAATAAAACAATATATGTATATATATACACACATACAAGGGTAGTTTACAAAAGGAAAAAGGGCAATTGGATAATTCAATTTATAATCGTACACACTTTAAATACATAAATAATAATAATAATAAATTATAATATGTATATATACATATACACATATATACAAAAGGGTAATTTACAAAAAACAAAAGGGTAGTTTGGTAATTCAATTTAACAAATGGGTAATTTGGTTATTCAATTTATAATTATACACACTTTAAACTTTGACAAAAGGGTACTTTATAAAAGGCAAAATGGTAATTTTAATAATATAATAAAATAATATATGTATATATATATACACACACAAGGGTAATTACTAAAGGCAAAATGGTAATTTGATAATTCTATTTAACAAAAGGGTAATTTGGTAATTCGATTTCTAATTGGACACACTTTAAACACATAAATAATAATAATAAATTATAATTTGCTACAAGTTTTTATCTGGGTGTTTGATTGTCTAGAAACATACAGGCAGGCATAGAGGTGGACTAAAAAAATCTCCCAAATTAACTAAAACCAGGCTTGGTGTGCTTACGGGGCTTAATCATATGATGATAGTGATTTAAATCAACGAGGCTTAGTTGGTCGCTATCCCTATTGTGATTGGTGCACCCTATGAATCATCACTTTTCAAAGGCTCACTGCTAGAATATTTGATGTACTCAGAGACTTAATTTGGGTGGTTGTCACCATTTTCAAACTCAACAATGCTACACACACTCTGAAAAACACATTAAAATGTATAACCTTACTTAAAAATATTAGACCTTGTGCTGAAAAGTCTGCACAAACAAAACACTCACTTTTGTGTGTGCAGACTTTTCAGCACAAGGTCCAACTTTTTAAAACAAAGTTGTGTATTTTGGTGTATTTTTCAGAGTGTGTGTAGCATTACTCTATCAAACTTATTGCAAAATTATAAAGGGAAAAAAGAAAAAAAAAAAAAAAAAAAGAAACACTTGGGACTGTGAAGTATGATAATGTAGGTTTAAGTCTGCTTTTGTTTGATCAAAATTTTCAACATTTTTCATGAGGTCAGTATGGTGGGTACTAAAAACTATGAACATGATATATAGCTAGAATATTATGACTGCAACTCGAGTGGGTTAGCTCTGAGTCCAAGCGATTTCAAAGTGAGTTTGAGCAACCTTTGAGAATTCTGTAGGACGGGCATGGGAGAAAAAGAAAAGGGCAAATTACCTTTTACCCCTTGTGGTATTTTACCCTGTAGTTTGAAATATTTTAAAAAATTAGGGGAGGTATTTAATATTAGATCATAAATCAGTTGAGGTCAGTGATATTACACAATTTAAAACTAGGGTTCGCAGTGTCCTGCGTGTATATAAATACGAACTTTTTGACCATTTTGCATATGTTCAGCATTTTAGGGTTTTCATCTCTCTCTCTCTAGAGGCAGCCGTCTTGACTGAGGAGAAGCGAAAGCAAAGATGGGTCACTCCAACGTTTGGAACTCGCATCCCAAGAGCTATGGTCCTGGTTCTCGCACTTGGTAACTATATCTGAACCGTCCCTTTACTCATCTCGTATACAAATTTTGCTACAAGTTTTTATCTGGGTGTTTGATTGTCTATAAATTGTAGGAAAGGAAAAGAAAATATCAGATTTGATTCTATAGCTGATATTATTGATTTTATATTGTTTGATTTAAGGGGAATGATGTGGGTTTTTAGATTTCTTATACACGTACTAGTTTATTGTAAGGAATTAACCCTACTGACAACAATTGAAGGAATTACAGAAATTAGAATGAAGAAGATGGTGAGTTTCTGAGAGATTAGGGAAGAAGAATTGAGAAGAATGTAGAGAGAAGGCAGAGGAGAAGTAGAGAGAGAAAAACAGATTTTCATTATCCAAAAAAATGCATAAACCTACAATGATACATTTCAGCCTATTTAACAGTACCTCCTTTGTAAAACCGAATTAACCAACAATTTGCTCCTACCAATGAGAATTTGACACATGTCCAATTAGTTACAACTAATATGAGTTAACAAAAATCAGTAACACTTTATTCCCACAATCTGTAATTTATGACAATACATGTGACGCCCCGCAAAAATAAAGCGTATTTCCATTAAAAAAAATAAAATGAATTACACTTTGATCCTTGAAATAAAAGTACAACATTCTTTAAAACTCCCAACGGGTCCATATTCTCCACGGATTTCCTATATCATCCTTAGTCTTATCTCCCTTCCAGACTTCGGTTACCGGCACTACCTGCATCTAAAACCACACCGGGAAGTATACAATATGACAGGAATAATAAAGGCTCAAAAGGATAATGACAAACAAATAAATAGAACGACATCAAATCAGTTGACTAGTCTCACAACCCAACTGCTCACACTACCAAATGCTCATACTAAGAGTATCATACCAAGTTCCTCTTGGTCACACAGCAAAGGTCACCAACCTCACCTCACCCGTCTTCAGTATGTCGGTCCCTAGGGCCTGTTGGCCTGTTGGTAGGTGCCCCTGCTCATGAACCATTCAGTTCCATAGCACTTACTCAACCGCTTACTCAATCGCACTCACCAAAGAAGTCACATAGCAAAGAGCCACCTTACCTCACCTCACCCGTCTCCAGTACGTCGGTCCCTGAGGCCTGTTGGCCTATTGGTGGGTACTCATTACTTTTGGACCCTTTAGACCAATAACAACACATTCATGGATTCCAAATGAAAGCACAACAAAACTGCAAAAGAGTACAAATAGAGATAACAAGAAATACTTCGGAGAATTAGAAAGCATATTGTACACAACCCGGTACCTATAGATGATGTTGAGCAACGCCCAAACACTTCTCTTCTTCTTTCTTTTCTTTCTCGGCCTAACTCTCTCTTTCTTTATTTTTCCCTTCCTTTTCAACAACTAATGGGAGGGGTTTTTATAGGGAAAGGGGGAAGGCCACCAATATGTATATATATATATATATATTATACACAACACCTCACAAGACACCTCATAGGACACCTCACAAGACACCTCACAAGCACTCAAGCACACAAGACACCTCATAGGACACCTCACAAGACACCTCACAAGCACTCAAGCACACAAGACACCTCACATGGACACCTCACAAAACACTCAAGCATATAACACCTCATATGTACACCTCACATGGACACCTCACATAACACCTCACAAATGCATATGGGTTGGGTAGTATAGTTTAGGAAATCTAGTTAGGAAAATATTATCTTTCATTATAATTATTATTCTTGTAATTATATTATTTAAATATTATTAAATAATATAATTAAAAAGTCGCATAAATGCAAAAGCGAATATTTTCTCAAAATGACTAAATCGAGATATCTTCTAAATAGAGATTGAAAACTCTTAACTCCAATACGAATAGCAAATCATTTAACCATACGCAACTTTTCCCAAAAATTATATTTTTAATTCATGACTTATAAAATTAGAAAAATGACCAAAATACCCTTGTGACCAATTTTCGCTAAAATCGCACACGAAGTCTAAATCGTCAATTTAAACATGAAAATACGGGTTACTACAATTACACCCCCGTGGAAAACATCCTTGTCCTCAAGGATGAAGTGGGAGAGTTTCTTAACTCCTCAATGAAGCATTGCATACTAGCCAATTTTATTGTACTATTTTCCTGATCATCTGCACTTGCCACAAGTTCACATTTTACAAATTTTGAAGAAAACTCATGGTCTTCATTGATCTTGTTACCAACCCAATTAGTGATCCTTAACACCAAGGTCTTAACTTCAGAAATTGCTTCTACCTTAGGTTCACCCAAACATGGATTCTCTTTGTTTTTCAAACCTCTATCTTTTATAACAATTTCAGAGATCAATCCAACGTTATAATGAACAAAATTTTCGGCACCGAAATTGAATTCAGTGTGTAATTTATCAACTCTTGGTGGATTAATTCTTTTGGAAGAAAAAGTTTGAACAAGGAACTCATTTTCTGGTGCTAATTTCGCACTAAAATATACCTCAATTTGGCTACTTTGCTGTCCAGAATTTAAGGAGCACCCTTGATCCTTTTCGAGTTCCCTTTCTTGGTCCTTCTGAGTGACTTAAACGACATCAATTTCTGTAGCCCAACTATTGCTGAGTTCTTCCTTATCTAGTACTACATTTTCCTCCAAGTTTATCCCAATTTGAGGCCCAGTTTCTTGGTTTTCTTGAGAGAAATAATCAGTAGGCCTCAGCAACCCATTTTCTGGAGCCACTTTTTCCTTCCATTTCTGGCCACTAAGGTCACAATTTTGCAGAGAAATGGATGAATTCTTCTCAGTTGAAGAGGGTATTAACCCAACCTTTGGTTTCTTGTGAATGGACTGAAGATTGGTCTCTTGTAGCGCAGCTATGGCCCATGCATGTGACACGCTTTGGGGCTCTAATACTTGTACCAAGACTCTAATTTCTTCCCTCAACCCACTAATGAAGACTGATACAAAGTAACTCTCAGGAACACCCAATTCTCTCGCCCAAACCCTTGATTTCCATTCCTCAAATCTGGCTACATACTTATGCACGGACTCAGCCCTTTGTGACACAAATTTGGGCTTGACCACGGTCTCTTGTTCTTCGTCCAAGAATTTATTCTGAAGGCACCACAACATGTACTCCAACTTGGCTAAGATACTATCGAATGTGTCAAAATTCTTTGGATCCCTGGCAGGCGAAATTTCCCAAGGATGTTCTCTCACTGACATTTTATCAAACACCCGTAATGCCAAAACTTGTAACAGAAATAGAGAGAGAATAAAGGAGTTGAATTAAAGAAGAAGATGAAGAGAATTACAGGACTCAAAAGAGAAAAGAAGAATCAGAGGTAGAAGAGAGAAGAAGATAGAAAAATTAGGCGTCAAGATCATGCTCTGATACCAATTGTAAGGAATTAACCCTTACTGACAACAATTGAAGGAATCACAGAAATTAGAATGAAGAAGATGGTGAGTTTCAGAGAGATTAGGGAAGAAGAATTGAGAAGAATGTAGAGAGAAGGCAGAGGAGAAGTAGAGAGCGAAAACATATTTTCATTATCCAAAAAAATGCATAAACCTACAATGATACATTTCAGCCTATTTAACAGTACCTCCTTTGTAAAACCGAATTAACCAACAATTTGCTCCTACCAATGAGAATTTGACACATGTCCAATTAGTTACAACTAATATGAGTTAACAAAAATCTTTAACACTTTATTCTCACAATCTGTAATTCATGACATTTTTATTTATTGAATCATTGATTTTGGTAGTTCATTGTTAGATTTGATTCTTACAGTTCACGTTGCTTTGGTTTCATTGTTGGCGTTGTTGTTGTTGGTTTAGAATTGCTTGATTAGATGGGATTGATGTGGGTTTTTAGATTTCTTACACACTTACTAGTTTTTAATTTATTGAATCATTGGATTTGCTAGTTCATAGTTATATTTGATTCTTGTGGGTCGCGTTACTCTGGTTTTATTGACGGCACTGAAATTGATGATTTATAATTGACTCAAAGGGAATGATGGGGGGTCTTTAGATTTCTTATACACTTGCTAGTTTTTATAGAATCCTTGGATTTGATTGGCTTGATGGTTTATTGTCAGATTTGATTCTTATGGTTCACGTTGCTGTTGTTTTGTTAATGGCCCTAATATTATTGATGTTTCATTTTGCACTAGTAGGCGAGGTTTTGCGTCCGTGATGGTGTATTTTAGAGTTTGGATAATCTTAAACGTTGATTTTGCTGTTGCTTTGTGCAAGCTTAATTCTGTATATGCAAATTGGCATGATAACAACTCCATTCTTTTGATATATATGTGTTGATTTTCCATAGATCTATCTTGTTCAGGATTATCCACAAGTAGTTTATCATGGGTGTCCGTACGTGTATGAATGGATTAAACCTCGATCTACGCTGATATTTTGTTCTTTTGCGAGGCTATAAATATGTATTGAGGAAGTTGAGAATGTTAATGCAAAAGGGTTATATCTTTTTTTTCTTTCCAAAGATCAGTCTAAAAAAGATGTTAAGTAGCTACTTTTGTTCTTTGGGTGAGAAAGTATTTTTTTTAGGGCAAAAAAACGAGAGAGTATTTTTGAAGTATTATTTTGTTTAGGACCAACAAGTTTTCCGGATCTTTCCTAATATATTAGTGTGCTATATGCTGTTTTCATACTTATTCGTTTTCTTCCTCACTTTCTATAGATGATGTGTGATGAATATTTATAAGTATTGGACTAATCAGAATTCAGAAAACGTTGGGGAACCAACGAGCTCAATGTACTTTATAGAGATTCCATGGAGATGGATATTTGTTGGTTGGAATCCAACGATTGCGTTCTTTGAATTGCATGGAGTTTTACAGGTGCAGATTCTTGTAGGGGAGGTTTTAAACTTTTGTAATAGATGAGAAATATATTTCTGTTCTGTTAGGGCTGTGCAACTGAAATATGTCTGATTAAAGTGGTAGATCAGCAAGCAAATACCACTTTTCTAACGTTGTGTATTTGTTATTTTGGTAATCGTGTGTGCGGGAACCCTCATGGGATTATCAGGAAGTACGGGCTTATGTGCTGCAGACAATGCTTCCACAGCAATGCCAAGGAAATCGACTTTATTAAGGTATCAGGAACGGAATTGCCCAAAGAGAGGACTAGGAAGTTCTAGTTCATCTGTGGGAAGTGCACGAATTGAGAGTCCACTTCAGCAACAATCTCAAGGGACGAAGCAACGACAAGGAAGGTATTTTCAGCTTAAGTCTGGGGAGACAACTGCTGCTGATACTGTGGTTTCAGGTATACTTCCTATTTGCTCACAACTTGCTAGAGTATTATTGGATTCGGGGTCAACTCACTCTTTTGTTTCACACCCATTTGCTAAATATTTAGATAAACCCTTAGAACGACTAGATTTTGATTTGTCTGTTTCACTTCCATCGGGAGCTCCACTAGTAAGTGTTAGGGATACATACTAAAAGCCATACTTTATGTAGTTGATTTATTATTCATTCAATAAAATTAGTTATTCCATTTTTATGAGAATCTGTGTGGGCAATGTTTGTATTATATTATTTATTTAATATTATGTATGTGTGTCACTCATTCTACATAGTAGGTGGTTTGCTGTGTAGAGTTCGGCTTATACACGGAAGATCAGACCATCAGATATTATAGAATGTAAGATTTTGGTTTACAGTCTTAGATGGGATTGGACACACCATCGGCCAGACTGCAGCATGGTGTTGTAGTAGGTTTGTCTTGACTACGAAAAACTGGTATAGTTTCAACTCACTATGCTGGTACACTTTGTGTATTAAACGGGCCCGACTTGGGTAATTATCTTTATGCTGACTTATAAGATAATTATTACCTCATGGATATTATGAGTGGTTATGCTCTAAATCCTAAGTTAATTTGTAGACACATGCATCTGATATTTATACTTTGATCCCTAACAAGGTGAGATCCTTAAATGGGTCAACATCTCATTGGATTGGGTGACAATATTGATTGTATGGTGGATATAAATTAATGATAGAATCTATGTCTCAATTTTGGGATTGATGATATCCCCTTGAGAAAGCTTATAAGTTTTGATTATGTCAAACCCTGTAGGTGGATTTTGTATCCGACAAATCAGATAAGTTAAGCAGAGGATCTCAAAGAATTTTAAGAGATTAATTAAATATGATTGTCAGTAATTATATTTAATTAATGGATATCTGTAATCTTAACGTGGGGAGATAATAACTGTCACGCCCCGACGTAGCATAGATATGGAAAGCGTTTAATTTCCTTTATGGACCCGTAGGTCGCGACAGTTTGAAGGATCGATTCCGTCCCAAACGTCGAACAACAAAACATAATAATCAGAGCAGAGCAATCAAGGTTTACAAAAGTTTTACTAACTTATTATATCTTATGATACGGGGTCAACTAAGGCATAGACCGCCTTAAAATAAAATAATAACTTAGTGTCTATTACAGTCATCCTTATAACAAAACCAGTTCTTAATTAAAAATAAAACTTAAATATGCAATGATGATAACAGTATCTCTTCCCCAAAAGCAGCCGTTCTCAATTAGCATAGTCATAAGGCTCAGCATAGTCGTAACCTGAAAAACCTGAACACAAATGTCCAGGACGCATCAACGTTGTCAGCTTCAAGACGCTGGTGAGTATTAAAAACATAACTGTGAAGGTAAAACATACCCATTTACCTTTGTCCATTTTTAATTTGTAAAATCAATAGTTTGACCATAGAGAAAATTCGATTTATAAACCAACGAGGATTATATATTCAAAGTCGTTAATTTATAAAGCATATGATCGTGTATGAGACAATGCACCACACTCATCTTGCCGACTCTTTTCTCTCGACCGACACAACAACCCACTATCTCACTCCAGTATCTTTGAAACACTAAGGTAGCCACACTTTAGCAACGGGGTGCCAGGGAATGTCCAGTTTGCCTCACACTTTGGTCCGGGGCACCAGGGAGTGTCCAATGCCTCACACTTTGAATACCTAAACCGCCATGCAAATACCGGAGGAACCCTCACGCAGTATCCAGACTCGGGTATCAGGGAGTGTCCGTAGGCCACACTTTAGCACTACCATGGGTGCTAGGGAATGTCCAAGTTCGGCGTCACACACTTTAACGCTACCATGGGCGCCAAGGAATGTCCAATTTTGCCACCGTCGCATTACAAAGATACTCTCACCGCAATCTCAACACGTCACACTTTGGTACACCATAACCAGGGAGTGTCCACCACACAATCTCAATCTCAATCTCACATTCTTTCCACACTGACCATTACTCTTTTCAACACCGATTGACACCCACATGCATGTACCACTGACTCCACATGTATGCCATGAACCTTAAACATAAAGGAAGTCGCTGATTTAAAGGAACAATGTACGTACAGGGATTGATAAGTCATAATACATTGTTTTAATCATTCAAACGTATCAAATAGTATTATGTTTTAATAAAATTCCCAAACAGAACCTTAACAGTGCTTTTAAATTAATCCAAATAGTCCCTTATACGAAAATACACAAAAACCAGAAACTGCCAGAAGTCGCGCACGCGGGCCGCTCGCGCGAAATGTCGCTCGCGCGATGTGCCCATTTCATTTTATGATAAAAACCTTTCTTTCTGTCTGAAATTAGCCACCTCGCGCGCGCGGGTCGCTCGCGCGAAAGGTCTCTCGCGCGACCCTCGCTCGCGCGACCTGCCTATTTTTCATTTTCTATTTTAAACTTTCTGTCTGCCTGAAAAACACGAAGCTCGCTCGCGCGATAGGTCGCTCGAGCGGGCCGCTCGCGCGATCCTCGCTCGCGCGATCGTGGCGCGAGATGAAGCAGAGGCTTCATCTTCTCCGTCAGAACTGCTCTGTTTTCTATTTCAGGGGTCTTTTGACCCATTTTCAATTCCGGAAGTAAATAGGGCATGTATTATATGATTCTCTTCGGTTTTTCACAAGGATTAAGAATCTACGACTAATTTAACATGAATCAATCTATAACTCAAGAATTTTTTGAAAAATTAAAAGTTGTCAAAACTAAATTTCTAATATACTTTTCTATATATGAGTAAATCAAGCTCTAAAAACTTTACACATGATAACTATGATGTATAATCTTTCATAATTATCTAAGAAAACGAATTTTGGTTGAGTTTGAAAAAATCTTGATTTTCAAGCCATGAACTTCAAACGTATGATCATCAATGGGGATTTCAAAATTTGACAAGCATAAAGAAATTTAGAGCAAGTATTACATTCTGAGTGAGTTCTAAATACTCACTATGATATAGATTGAAGAAGTTGTTGAGAAAGAAACACAAGAACAAGAATTAAGAATCTCCAATTTCAAGCTTTGGCTATGGAGGATTGAGCTCTTCTTTCTCTATGAATTCTGTATTAACTCTCCGTGTTCTCTCTTTTATCTCAGTGTGATTTGTGAGAATGTGCAGATGTGTGTGTTTGAGAGAGTATGTGAGTGTATAAATAACCAAGCTTCAACTTGGAGCCCAAGTTCCTTCACCAAGGCTTAACAGTCTAACATTAACCACTAATTTTCTAATTAATCAGTAGATTAGTAGGATTATGCAGGATGAAGTATACATATACATATACACACTGATGCACATATAGCTCCACAGATTTTGAAAGGGTAGTGTAGATCAATAGGGGTCAAGGTGTGTTTGGGAATTTGGCTTTTGGCATAACAAACACACATACTCAAATGTAATATCCAAACAAGGCCTTAACCAATGATTAGTTGCCATAAATAGAAATAAAGTGTATGTCCAATCACACTTTACATCACTTCCCAAAATATGTGGAAGTTTAGTACAGCGTGGAAAGTTTTAAATATAAACTGGTATTTTCGTGGCGCGGTGTTTACCATAAAAATACAGAAAATTCATTTTAACTTAGGAAATGATTTTCTGGTTTTATAAAATACTGATTGAGTCAAAAGCAAACATTTCCACCGTTTTGAAATACAGATTTGAAATACACACAGGTGTTACTAAATCTACAGAAATTGCAATTTGACCCCAACAGGATTTTAATTATGAAATAAAACAAGAAATCAGATTCCAAACATGTGACTGAAATTAAAATAAAAGCAGACAACGCTAAATGAATGAAAATGCAGGTTATTACACCCTCCCTCCCTTAAACAGGATTTCGTCCCCGAAATCAAGACTAGCTAGTCCTAAAACAACTCCGGGTACTTCTTCCTCATATCAGCTTCAACTTCCCACGAAGCTTCGTTCTTGTCATGGTGATTCCACTGGACCTTCACCAACGGGATATCCTTATTCCTCAGCTTCTTAATACTCTGATCTAAAATCTTCACAGGTCTCTCCTTGTAAGAAATGTTATGACTCATCTCAATATCGTCATAACTAACCACATACGAGGGGTCTCGTTTATACTTTCTCAGCATACTCACATGAAATACATTGTGAACCCCAGACATCTTTGGTGGTAACGCGAGTCGATAACCCACTTTCCCGACACGTTCCAAAATCTCAAACGGTCCAATGAAATGCGGAGCTAACTTCCCTCTCTTGAGACCAAAACGTACCACTCCTCGGGTCGGTGAAACCTTAAGGAGTACGTGATCTCCAACACTGAATTCCAAATCTTTCCGGCGTCGATCAGCATAACTCTTATACCGGCTCTGAGCAGTTCACATCCTTTCCTTGACCAAGGAAATCTTCTCGTTGGTTTCTCTAACCAAATCTGGTCCCAACAATTCTGTGTCCCCAACTTCTACCCAACACAAAGGAGAACGACATGGTCGTCCGTACAATGCTTCGAACGGAGCCATACCTATACTCGTGTGATAACTGTTGTTATAGGCAAATTCAACCAACGGCAAGTGTGTCTCCTAAGATTCTTCAAAATCGATAACACAAGCCCTAAGCATATCCTCCATGACCTAGTTAACATGCTCAGTTTGTCCATCTATTTGAGGGTGAAAAGCAGTACTCATCTTGAGCGAGGTTCGCATAGCTTCTTGCAGACTTTCCTAAAATCCAGAGGTAAAACGTGCGTCACGGTCTGACACAATCGACACAGGTGCACCGTGAAGTCGCACAACTTGTTGTATGTACATCCGACTCATCTTCTCTACCGGGTATGTCATACTGTAAGCAATAAAATGGGCAGACTTCGTCAATCGATCCACGATTACCCAAATGGCGTCATGATTCTGCTGCTATCGAGGCAATCCTACAATAAAATCCATCGTGATGTGCTCCCATTTCCAACCAGGAACAAGTAAAGGTTGCAACAACCCTGACGGTCTCTGATGTTCAGCTTTGACTTGCTGACACGTCAAACACTTGGATACAAATTCAGCCACATCCTTCTTCATACCTTCCCACCAGAAATTTCTCTTCAAATCTTTGTACATCTTGGTTCCTCCCGGGTGAATCGTATATCTTGACTTATGTGCTTCTTCCAGGATATCCTTCCTTAACTCTCCATCACCTGGCACACATAATCTATTTCTGCACCGATATCCTCCATCGACTCCCACTTCCTATTCTGTCGGGTCTTTTTCTGACATCTTCGCAAACCATGCTTGAAACTTCTCATCTCCTTTCTGAGCTTCAATAATGCGGTTGATAAGAACAGGCTGTAGGATAAGACATCCAAAAAGTTGTCCTTCTCCTCTTTCAGCACTCTGTACATCGAACTCCGCCAACATCTCCAATGCTCGCCATTCTCTAACCATTAAGGAGGCGATAGCCTCACGAGTCTGTCGACTCAAGGCATCGGCGACCACATTAGCTTTACCTGGATGGTATTCTAACGTGAAGTCGTAATCTTTGATCAGCTCCATCCATCTGCGTTGCCTCATGTTCAACTCTTTCTGTGTGAACAAATATTTCAGGCTCTTGTGATCGGAGAATAAATCAAACTTCTCACCGTAGAGATAGTGTCTCCAAATCTTGAGTGCAAATACCACTGTCGCCAACTCCAAATCATGAATGGGATAGTTCAACTCATTTGGCTTCAGCTGTCTAGATCCATAGGCTATAACTCTTCCATCTTGCATAAGTACACACCCCAGTCCTTGATATGACGCGTCACTAAAGATAGTGAACTTCTCATCAGGCTTGGGTATTGCTAGTACTGGCGCGGTAGTGAGTCTCCCTTTCAACTCTAGAAAGGCTCACTCATGCTTCTCGGCCCATTCGAATTTCAAATTCTTCTTCGTCAATCCAGTCAATGGTGCGGCTATTTTAGAGAATCCCTCAACAAATCTTCTGTAATAGCCCACGAGTCCAAGAAAACTTCTAACCTCCGTAGGGTTGCTCGGCCTAACCCAGTTTGACACAGCATCGGTCTTGGACGAATCCACAGAAATTACTTGAGATGACACCTTGTGTCCCAAAAATTCCACTTCTTGCAACCAGAACTCACACTTACTGAACTTGACATACAAGTGATGGTCCTTGAGCGTCTTCATCGCAATCCGTAGATGTTGTTCGTGCTCTTCTCCTAACTTAGAATAGATCAAAATATCATCAATGAAGACGATGACAAACTGATCCAAATAAGGCTTAAACACTATGTTCATCAAATCCATAAACACTGCTGGGCGTTCGTCATTCTAAACGGCATCACTAGAAATTCATAATGACCATATCGGGTTCTGAAAGCAGTCTTACGTATGTCTTCCTTCCGTACCCTCAACTGATGATATCCCGACCTTAGGTCGATCTTGGAAAATGTCGTAGCTCCTTGTAGTTGATCAAATAAATCGTCAATTCGAGGTAAGGGATACTTGTTCTTGATCGTCACTCGGTTCAATTCTCTGTAATCGATACACAGTCTGAGTGTCCCGTCCTTCTTCTTCACGAATAACATTGGTGCTTTCCAAGGCGATGTACTTGGGCGTACAAAACAACGGTTCTCGAGCTCTTGAACTTGTTCCTTCAATTCTAAAAGTTCGGTGGGGGCCATTCTGTAGAGAACCTTGGTGATCGGTGCGGTACCCGGTATAAGCTCAATACAGAACTCTATACTTCTCTTGGGCGGCAAACCAGAAATGTCTTCAAATACTTCTTCGAAGTCCTTGACTACAGGTATAGACGACGCTGTCGCTTCTGTACTGACGACTTCGATGTTAGCCAAACATCTTGTGAGGAACATGTCTCCCGAAGGGTTACATTGAAAATCAAAGGGTTGATTCTCATTGTCGGGGAATGTAATTCTCTTCCTCGCACACTCCAACTTCACTTGATTCTGAGAGAGCCAATCCATTCCTAGGATTATATCAAACTCCTTCATTGATAGGACAATCAACCTTGTAGGGATTTCACGGTCTCCTAACCGTAAGGGACAATCCTTGCACACGTGTCCTAATCTGACTACAGCTCCTAATGGTGAAGTAGCCTTTAAAGCTTTCTCTAAGCGATGAGGTAAGATACCCAATCTCCGAATTGTATTAACTGATATGAACGAAAGAGCAGTACCCGTATCAAATAACACTTTAACATGGGAGTTAAATAGAGTTAATGTACCTTCCACTGCTTGCTGATCCGGTTGAGCTTCTCCATAATCTCCTTCTTCGTACACAATTCCATAATAACCAGCGGCATCAGGGATAACAGCATTCAAACGAGTCTGACCCTGTTGACCATAAGTCACCTACTTAGGAGCAGTGCAGAACCTGCTGAGGAGCAGTGCAGAACCTGCTGATGTGACCTGGTTCACCACAGTTAAAGCAGACTATCCCTTGCTTGGTGCCTTGCAATCTTGAGCCAGATGTCCAGTGTTGCCACAGTTGAAGCATTTTTTACCACTACTTCCTTCTCCTGCTCGGGGTTGAGTCGGATAGGTAATAGCCTGGGTCTTCTTGCTTCCGTCAAAATTCCTCTTCTGCCCTTGGGTACGATTCATGGGTGGTCTATTCCCAAAATTACCCCTTTGAGGCGGTCAGAATTCAAATTGCTTTCGGTTCACTCGAGCATCCTCTTCCAGATCAGTAGCCAAACCAACAAGTCCTTCAAACGATTTATCTAGGTGTCCGAGAGTCAGGCGACGAATCTGCAGTGTCAGCCCTTGGTTATACTTACGGATCTTCTTGTCTTCAGTATCAACCAGGTGTGGAGCAAACCGAGACAGTCTTTCGAACTGTGTGGTGTACTCTTGCACCGACTTGGTTCCTTGCGTCAGGTCCATGAATTCCTTCTCTCTTCTGTGTCTCTCTGTAGTCGGAAAGTACTTTTCTAGGAATCTTCCTTTGAATGCAGTCCAAGTCATTCCCGTAGCAGTTGTGTTTCCGATAGTGGCTATGACCGAATCCCACCAATCTGCGGCAGCATCGGTCAATTGAAATGTAGCCAATCTCCTCTTGTCCATCTCGTTGCATTGGACAGCCTCGAACATGCGGTCCATCTGTCTCAACCACTGTTCTGCTTTCCAGGGTTCTGCGATACCCGCGAATTACTCGGGTCTTAGAGCACGGAATCTCTCCAGCAGTTTGTCTCCAGTCTGGCGGTCTCGTCGGTTGTCATTCGTATTACTAATTCTTTCCAAACGTCTGACAAATGCTTCGAACATCCCCGTAGGATCGGCAGCCTCAGGTGCTCCCTCGATTAAATTCTTATTCCTCCTTAGTCCCCCGGCCATTCTATGCATGATAGTGATAGTAGAATGAGAAACATGCATGCAACAGTACTATGAAGCAATTTAAATGATGACAATATCCAAAAGAGTTTATTCTATATATATAACTTCTTGTCAAGTTGATACAAAAAGCATGTATGGTCAGAGCAATGCCTACCCTATCTGTATGGGTTAGGACGCATGCAAGAGTTAATGTTACAAAAATGGGGTCATTGCCCTATACTCTAATGCATGTAATTATAGTTGTAAAAAGAGATAGAGTTAATAGTCAAAGTAGTTAATATGTACAAGGTCATAACTAAAAAGTCAATCATCTCCATAAGCAGTTTTCAGGAGATCTAGCGAATCGATGGGGCGAAATCGCTGCACAAAGAACGGACCGACCCCGTCACAACAGTGAGAGGTTGACGATGAAGCAGGCACAGGAGCATCTACCTCAACTACCATCTCCTCAAGTAAGGCTAGCTCAAGTGCTAGCTCAGCCTCGAGCTCAGCGGCGAGATCATCTAGACCTATGCCGTCCTCTATAATCTCTCCACCTACTAGGACCACATGAACAGCCTCCGCATCGTCCTCGGCGATGGGAACTACTGGTGGGGGCATCTCTAGCTGAGCCAGATGGGCATGCACAATCTGGATCTCGAGGGGAAGATAGAAAGCATCGCTATTGACCAACGTCAAAACCTCGACCAAAACCAAGCGCTGAGCCTCTGCAAAGTAACGAAGCTCTACACGGATACGAGTCAAGTCAACTAAGCCTACCACGTGAACCTGGTGCCATACATCAGATACTACGGTCGCTGTGGCCAACTGTTCAACAGCCGCATGATATAAGACGAGAAAGGCTGGGATCACTGCCCCAGGTGTCACAAAGTGTCCTCCAAATCTGTCTGGTACATATAGCGGATGAGCTGGATCCATACCTGATAAGAAGGTACTACTTAAGTCAGGACAAGGATAATCTTAGGCGTTTGGGTTCTGAGTCTATCCTCCCTGTCGTATCATCGGGTGTGTAACACTTAATGGAATGTGGAATCGGGTCTATACTGGTAAACCCTAACCTGGCTAAACTATCTTGAGATAAATAATAACCTGGCTCTGATACCACTAAATCCTGTCACGCCCCGACGTAGCATAGATATGGAAAGCGTTTAATTTCCTTTATGGACCCGTAGGTCGCGACAGTTTGAAGGATCGATTCCGTCCCAAACGTCAAACAACAAAACATAATAATCAGAGCAGAGCAATCAAGGTTTACAAAAGTTTTACTAACTTATTACATCTTATGATACGGGGTCAACTAAGGCACAGACCGCCTTAAAATAAAATAATAACTTAGTGTCTATTACAGTCATCCTTATAACAAAATCAGTTCTTAATTAAAACTATAACTTAAATATGCAATGATGATAACAGTATCTGTTCCCCAAAAGCAGCCGTTCTCAATTAGCATAGTCATAAGGCTCAGCATAGTCGTAACCTGAAAAACCTGAACACAAATGTCCAGGACGCATCAACGTCGTCAGCTTCAAGAAGCTGGTGAGTATTAAAAACATAACTGTGAAGGTAAAACATACCCATTTACCTTTGTCCATTTTCAATTTGTAAAATCAATAGTTTGACCATAGAGAAAATTCGATTTATAAACCAACGAGGATTATATATTCAAAGTCGTTAATTTATAAAGCATATGATCGTGTATGAGACAATGCACCACACTCATCTTGCCGACTCTTTTCTCTCGACCGACACAACAACCCACTATCTCACTCCAGTATCTTTGAAACACTAAGGTAGCCACACTTTAGCAACGGGGTGCCAGGGAATGTCCAGTTTGCCTCACACTTTGGTCCGGGGACCAGGGAGTGTCCAATGCCTCACACTTTGAATACCTAAACCGCTATGCAAATACCGGAGGAACCCTCACGCAGTATCCAGACTCGGGTATCAGGGAGTGTCCGTAGGCCACACTTTAGCACTACCATGGGTGCCAGGGAATGTCCAAGTTCGGCGTCACACACTTTAACGCTACCATGGGCGCCAGGGAATGTCCAATTTTGCCACCGTCGCATTACAAAGATACTCTCACCGCAATCTCAACACGTCACACTTTGGTACACCATAACCAGGGAGTGTCCACCACACAATCTCAATCTCAATCTCACATTCTTTCCACACTGACCATTACTCTTTTCAACACTGACTGACCCACATGCATGTACCACTGACTCCACATGTATGTCATGAACCTTAAACATAAAGGAAGTCGCTGATTTAAAGGAACAATGTACGTACAGGGATTGATAAGTCATAATACATTGTTTTAATCATTCAAACGTATCAAATAGTATTATGTTTTAATAAAATTCCCAAACAGAACCTTAACAGTGCTTTTAAATTAATCCAAACAGTCCCTTATACGAAAATACATAAAAACCAGAAACTGCCAGAAGCTCCCGCGAGTCGCTCGCGCGATGTGCCCATTTTCATTTTATTATAAAAACCTTTCTTTCTGTCTGTAATTAGCCACCTCGCGCGCGCGGGTCGCTCGCGCGAAAGGTCTCTCGCGCGACCCTCGCTCGCGCGACCTGCCTATTTTTCATTTTCTATTTTAAACTTTCTGTCTGCCTGAAAAACAAGAAGCTCGCTCGCGCGATAGGTCGCTCGAGCGGGCCACTCGCGCGATCGTGGCGCGAGATGAAGCAGAGGCTTCATCTTCTCCGTCAGAACTGCTCTATTTTCTGTTTCAGGGGTCTTTTGACCCATTTTCAATTCCGGAAGTAAATAGGGCATGTATTATATGATTCTCTTCGGTTTTTCACAAGGATTAAGAATCTACGACTAATTTAACATGAATCAATCTATAACTCAAGAATTTTTTGAAAAATTAAAAGTTGTCAAAACTAAATTTCTAATATACTTTTCTATATGAGTAAATCAAGCTCTAAAAATTTTACACATGATAACTATGATGTATAATCTTTCATAATTATCTAAGAAAACGAATTTTGGTTGAGTTTGAAAAAATCTTGATTTTCAAGCCATGAACTTCAAACGTATGATCATCAACGGGGATTTCAAAATTTGACAAGCATAAAGAAATTTAGAGCAAGTATTACATTCTGAGTGAGTTCTAAATACTCACTGTGATATAGATTGAAGAAGTTGTTGAGAAAGAAACACAAGAACAAGAACAAGAATTAAGAATCTCCAATTTCAAGCTTTGGCTATAGAGGATTGAGCTCTTCTTTCTCTCTGAATTCTGTATTAACTCTCTGTGTTCTCTCTTTTCTCTCAGTGTGATTTGTGAGAATGTGCAGATGTGTGTGTTTGAGAGAGTATGTGAGTGTATAAATAACCAAGCTTCAACTTGGAGCCCAAGTTCCTTCACCAAGGCTTAACAATCTAACATTAATCACTAATTTTCTAATTAATCAGTAGATTAGTAGGATTATGCAGGATGAAGTATACATATACATATACACATTGATGCACATATAGCTCCACAGATTTTGAAAGGGTAGTGTAGATCAATAGGGGTCAAGGTGTGTTTGGGAATTTCGCTTTTGGCACAACAAACACACATACTCAAATGTAATATCCAAACAAGGCCTTAACCAATGATTAGTTGCCATAAATAGAAATAAAGTGTATGTCCAATCACACTTTACATCACTTCCCAAAATCAGTGGAAGTTTAGTACAGCGTGGACAATTTTAAACATAAACTGGTATTTTCGTGGCGCGGTGTTTACCACAAAAATACAAAAAATTCATTTTAACTTAGGAAATGATTTTTTGGTTTTATAAAATACTGATTGAGTCAAAAGCAAACATTTCCACCGTTTTGAAATACAGATTTGAAATACACACAGGTGTTACTAAATCTACAGAAATTACAGTTTGACCCCAACAGGATTTTAATTATGAAATAAAACAAGAAATCAGATTCCAAACATGTGACTGAAATTAAAATAAAAGCAGACAACGCTAAATGAATGAAAATGCAGGTTATTACAATAAGCATTTAATAACATAGAGCTCGAAATATATTTTTGAGATAAGGGTAGGAGTGCAATTATAATTCTTTAGTGTTATGAATTATTATTTATGGAAATCAGAATCTGGTTCAGTTCGAATTGGGGTTTCCTAATTCCATAAGGAAGCATATTCCTTATTGACTTCTTATGGTCCCTATCGTAGCCTATATATATATGCTGCATGGGCTCTCCTCTCAGTTTGCATTTTTCCATCAAGAGTATTATAACTCGGAATAGAAAAGAGAGCGTAAAAGAGGGTGAGAGCAGAAAACAGAAAGGATTTTGATAGAGCCTACATTCAGTTCGATATTCTGGTAGCAAAGGAATACAGTAGAAGATCGTGAGCTGTTATCAAGCCCGTGTTCTTGATTTGTCTACTACAACAATCTATTTTGTAGTTCAAGGTAACCGTAGTTCCACCCTTGTAGTGTTATTGCAGCTTTCACGTAAATTTTTGTAGTACCAACTTAAACGCGTTGTTAACGGATTCTGGGAATGCAATTTTCCTAATAGTAGTATCAGAGCAACGTTGATTCTGCGTATTGGTTGGACGCAACCATGTTGTCCAGTAATACAGATCTTATCCGTGTATTGATGGATGGATAGAACGCAGATCTGTGCTAACCCTTGTTTTGCAGCATTCTTATTCCACTATTATGGTCACTAGTTTTGTGTGATTGGATCTCACAATGGTTTTATTCGTGGTTAATATTACTATTTTGATATAGCATGTGAATTCCTTTATGGAGGCATAGGATTTGTATCTATTGGATTCCACGCTTGATTGATGCGTGGTTGATTTACTGCAAATAAATAGCATGTGAACTCCTTCATGGAGGCATATGGTTTATGTAATATATCTCAAGTAAATCCGTGAAGATGGTTCGTGAGAGTAGTTTTACAAGCAGTTTTCGAAATCGATCCCCGCGATCTGACCGGGCAGCTCGACCCCCGTGCGTAGTGGCGACATAGAGCTAATCGAGTTCAATGAAGATTTCTTCACAAGAGTTGCAGCTTGACCATAATAGTGGGATTCCTATTTTATTGTGGTTTTCTTATTTATGTGTGATTGAATGATTATTATTGTTTCATGTTTAATGAATAGGACAACATGGATAATTGTTCCTAGACCTATTTCAGATGTCTAGCTGCATGTTTAATTATATTAATTTAACATGATGGACAACGACATGTGTTTTTAGAAATAAAACTAATTCCATATTTTGAAAGCATAAGTACTTATTTTCTAAAATCATGAGAATAGAATAATTTTATTAGCTACACATGTGTGTTTGACAAGTAAGGATGGATTAATCCATATCAAGTATTCCATTATTTTTTATTAATTAAATTAAAAGTTTTTTCTAAAAATTATAACCCTCAATTTTTTTTAAAAAAAAAATTCTAAGTGGGAGAGGGGATTTATCAAGTATAAATCACATGGCCTCCATCATTGGTTTGTAGATGATATGATTAATTTTGTGTGATTGCTCTAGTGCCATCCTCCCCATCGGATGTAGTTGATCATTGAATCATCGGTACAAACTTCTTTAAAAGAATGTTTTGGGTGATTGTTAGTATGGGTCACCTCTCCATCAGAGGTGTTCCTCACGGAACTCTTGACCTAGAATTAAGTGATGGTATACAATTAGCTATAAATAATAATATCCTCTCCATCTGAGTCACTGTTGTTATTTATAGGACCAAAGCAAGTCAGCAGTTTAATTTTACTAGGCAAGGTATATCGCCTGGATAGTAAAATTAAAAAGCAATCGCCTATCTGAACAAAGGATGGATAGTATATGGCTTCCCATCGAGTCATATATACTATTCGCGGATTTGAATACCGGCATTTGGGCCCACTTACCCATTGAGCCTCTCACATAATTCTGATACTAACTGATACTTTCAAATCTCTCTTTTCATTTCCAATTTCTTTTCTTTATTGAGAATAACACAAAGCCTTGGGATAATTCATGTACCAATGATGTACTTTGAAGTGCTCAAGAATTCTCAATCTTATTTATTCTCTGCTTTTTCTTCTCTTTCCTTTCTTTTCTCTACCTCACTATCTCTTATTCTCTTCATGATTTTGACTGCCTAGGATTTGGATTTTGAAATCAACACGCATCTTATTCCTTTTTTGCTCTAACGTTTGCCTAGGCACCCTTTCGGGTTTTCATCCTAGCGAGCTCCTTCATCTTGTTCTTTTTCTTCTCTCTTTTTATTTTCTCCTTTTTGTGCTCTCACTTTTTCCTAGGTGCCCTTTCGGGTTTTCATCCTAGCGAGCTCTTTCTTTTCTCTCTTTTTTTTTTTGGAAAGAAGAAGTTCATTTAAAACATTTGGCTACCATCAAGGATCAAGTTATGACTATGGACTGGTTAGGCTCATCTTTTAGGCTTGGTATTTGAGAAAAGGGGATGGTGAGCAAGCTTCAAGTTCCAAGTTCATCTTTTCAATATTGAGCAAGAGCATCTTTAAATTCTTAAAGTAAAGCTAATCAATTCTCTACTCCTCTTTGGTTTTGGCACAAAATTTGCTTTGATCACTTGGGGATCCTTTTCAATGCAAAGATTTATTAACAAAGTATTTTCCATGATCGTTTGAAAAAGTGATTTTTTTTTTGCTTAATGTGTAATAACCTGCAATTTCATTTAATTAATCTGTACTTTGCATTGTCATATTTAAAATCAAATTTCATTTTCTGTTCTTATTTTAATTTCAATTCTTATGTGTAGAATTTACTTCTTGCTTGGTTTCATATTTAAAATTCATATTGGGGTCAAACTATAATTTCATAAAAATTTAGCAACACCTGTATTGAATTTCAAATCTGTACTTCAAACGGTGGAAATGTTTTCTTTTATTTCAAAACTGTATTTTTATAAAACCAGGAAACCATTTCCTACAGTAAAATGAATTTTCGGTATTTTTGTGGTGGACACCGCGCCCCGAAAATACCAGTTTATATCCAAAACTGTCCACGCTGTGTTGAACTTCCACAGATTTTGAAAGTGACTGATTGGACAATTGCTTTATTTCCATTTATGGAAAGTAATCATTTGATAGAGCCTTGTTTGGGAATGCATTTGGTGTGTATATTAATTTAAGGCCAAAAGCTAAATTCCCAAACACCCTTGCTTTGACCCCTACTACTCTATGTGCCTCTTCACAATTTGTAGAGGTGGTATATACGTATGTATATATAGATATATGCTAATCATCTGTGTGAATTGGAGGCTTTAGTTAATTGATTAACCATAATTGAGTTGATTAAGTTGTTAAGTATGGATCAATATTTCTTGGCCACCAAGTTCTTCCCATTTGGCTCTCTATATGTACACTATCACACACACATTTTCTTTCTGCACTTCAGAATATTAGAGAGAAAAGAGAGAGAGCTTGAGAGTTTAGTTGCAGAATTTATAGAGAGAAGAAACTTCTAATCCTCCATAGCCAAAGCTTGGGTTGGATTCTTGTATTTCTATTTCTTTCTCAACAATTCCTTCTATCTATATCAAAGTGAGTATTATTAACTCACTATGAATGTAATTACATACTTAATTTCTGCGTGTGTGGCTTAGTATATAAAACCACCATGGGAATTTTACGTTAGTGTTCATAGCTTGAAAAATCATGATTTCCAAAACCCAACCAAAATCAGTTTGTATGGATAAATATGATAGATTACATGTCATATGTGCTATACCCAAAGTATTAGACCTTAATTTATTCACATGAAAAAGTATATGAGGAATCAAGTTTTGTTAACCTTTAGTTTTTCATAAAATTTAAGAGTTATAGTTAGAATCATGTTAAATTGATAATGGATTCTTAATCCTTGTGAAAAAACAAAGAAAATCATATATTACATGTCCTATACAATTCCAGAATTGAAAATGGGTCAAAAAGACCCCTGAAACTGAAAACAGAGCAGTCTGGGGAAGAAGACGAAGACACTGCATGAACTCGCGCTCGCGATCGCGCGAGCGACCCTTCGCGCGAGCAGCCCGCGCGCGCGATCTGCCAGTTTATGGTTTTTGTTTGTTTTGTGTTAAGGGACTGATTGGTTCAACTTTTAAGTACTGTTAAGGTTCTGTTTGGGAAAAATTATTAAAACAGAATCCTAATTGATTATGTTTGAACAAGTAGAACGTTGTATTATGACTTATCAATCCCCGTACGCGCGTTGTTCCTTTAATTCAGCGTTTTGTTTATGTTTAAGTTCATGTCATTCATGTGGGGTCAGTGGTACATACATGTGGGTGTCAGTCAGTGTGGAAAAGAGTAATGGTCAGTGTAGGAAGAGTATGAGTTTGAGATTGAGATTGAGATTGCGGTTGTGGTTGTGGTTGTGGTTGTGGATGAGTTTGCGGCGAGGGTATCTTTGAAATGCGACGGTGGCAAATATGGACACTCCCTGACGCCCATGGAAGCGTTAAAGTGTGTGATGCCGAACTTGGACATTCCCTGGCACCCATGGTAGTGCTAAAGTGTGGCCTACGGACACTCCCTGATACCCAAGTCTGGATACTGCGTGAGGTTGCTCCGGTATTTGCATGGCGGTTTAGGTATTTAAAGTGTGAGGCAATGGACACTCCCTGGTACCTCGGACCAAAGTGTGAGGCAAACTGGACACTCCCTGGCGCCCCGTTGCTAAAGTGTGGCTATCTTAGTATTTCAAAGATACTAGAGTGAGATAGTGGGTTGTTGTGTCTGTCGAGAGAAAAGAGTCGGCAAGATGAGTGTGGTGCATTGTCTCATACACGATCATATGCTTTATGAATGAACGGCTTTGAATAATCTATTCCTCGTTGGTTTATAAATTAAATTCTCCTTATGGTCAAACTATTGATTTTACAAATTGAACATGGAAAAAGGTAAATGGGTATGTTTTACATTCAAAGTCATGTTTTTAATACTTGCCAGCTTCTTGAAGCTGATGACGTTGATGCGTCCTGGACATTCGTGTTCAGGCTTTTCAGGTTATAACCGGGAGGAATCGTACGACTATGCTAATTGAGAATGGCTGCCCTCGGATGAGAAACTGTTTACTTATTTTATGCTTTGAGTTTACATGTTTTAAGTTATGGACCAAGGATGATTGTAATAGACACTAAGTTATTGTTTTGTTTTAAGGCGGTCTGTGCCTTTAGATGACCCCGTGTTGTATTATGTAATAAGTTAGAAAAATTTTATAAGCCTTGATTGCTCTGCTCTGATTATTATGTTTTGATTTTAGACGTTTGGGACGGAATCGATCCTTCAAACGGTCGTGACCTACGGGTGCATAAAGGAAATTAAACGCTTTTCTTATTTATGCTACGTCGGGGCGTGACATAATGATCCATTTATTCACGACTTAGCACACTGAATCAAGCAAAATGAGATTTTATTCAACTAGTAGAGAAAGAGGATTACATCACTCGACTTGATAAAAACACTTGAAAATAAACTTGATAACAGACTGACTCGAAGACTCGACTGAACTTGACACATAATCTTACTTGACATGACTCGATTACAGGACTAGACTTGACTTGGTATCAACTGGAGTGTCACAGATGATTTTCAATTTACTAGATTTCTAAGAGCATCCACATTTGCCTTAGCAGCAGTATTTCCAAACATTATTACTTCACTATCATCATTTGAACCTTCGGGCCCGCCTTTTTCCAACAGCATGTGTGCAGAAATATCATGCACGTCTATGGCCCAATTTTTAGCGGTACATTATTCATTTGGCTCATACCAAGTACTGTCAATGCCTTTTCCATATTTGTTGATTGGGCCAGGGCCAGGGCCAGTTGTTTGTTGTGCACTCATGGATACAGTAAATCCCTTGAGGGTGCTCAGTGATGGCTGGGATTGAAGAGTCGGAGAGTGAAGAGCTTGCAAGTTATGATCATTATGCCAAAGGTCACTCGGTGGATCTGGCGGAGGAGTGATGATTTTTTTATCTATGAGATCCTGAATCTTATGACGGAATCTCGAGCAAGAATCGGTATTGTGGTTTGAGTATGGTAATAGGTACAATACCAGGATAGATAAAATTTGTGGGGTAAAGGATTTGGTGGTGGCCTTTGGGTCCAGGGGATTGAGGTGACCACTCTTGATGAGGTGACCAAGGGCCATGGATAATGTCATGCGAAGGTTGGTGAATATTCTTGGCTTGCGAGTTTGGCTTGATTTTGGATTCGACTTTGAGCTTGAGTTGGCTTTTGGGTCGAGATATGGGCTTGGAATAGCTCTTTGGTTAGATGGGATTGGGCCTGGATATGGGCTTTGGTGAATGGTGCAACAACCTGCATTTCTAATTAATTTCTTGTATTTGCATTTGACATATTTAATTCAATTTGAATTTCCATGTTTATTCTGTGTTCATAGGGTTATATTAAATTGCAAACTCTTATGTCTAAATCTTATTACTTGTTTGATTGAATATTAAAATTTCTTCTGGGGTCAAAATGCGATTTTTATTAACTAAGTAATACCTGCGTTAAATTTCATAACTGTATTTCAAAAATGGTGAAAATAAATTCTTTTAACCCAAACAATATTTTTATGAAACCGGAAAATTAGTCCTTACGTTAAAATGAATTTTCTGTATTTTTGTGAAAATCACCGCGCTGCGAGAATACCAGTTTGTGTGCAAAACTGTCCGCGCTGCGATGAACTTCCACAGATTTTGGAAGTGACGCAAAGCAAGATTTGACACTTGCTTTACTTCCATTTATGGCAAGTAATCATTAGATAGGCCTTGTTTGGATAGTGCACTTTGTGTGTGTATAAACTTAGTGCCATGAGTTGTTTTGCCAAACACCACAAGTGATTTCTAGCCAACTTGTTAGAGCCTTGTTTGGCTGTGCTTCTTAGGTGTGTGATGGTTTATGCCTATAAGCTAACTACCCAAACATCTTCAATTTGACCCCTATGAGTCTAAATTTGCCTCTTCAGATATGTGGGAGAGTATATACGTATGTATTGATCCTGTTAATCTGTAGATTTGTTTAGAAAATTAGTACTTAAACTAAATTGTTAAGCCTTTGAGATGGAACTTGGAGGCCAAGTTCTTGATGTCTATATAAGCCTCATACACTCTCACCCTTTCCTCAGATACACATTCTGCACTACACAATACAAAGAAAAAAGAGAGAGTTTGAGAGTTCATAGCTACTGAAATTGTAGAAAGAGAACATCAACCTCCATAGTCAAGCTCCAATTGAAGATTTTTGTTCTTATATTCTTTCTCAACAATCTCTATCTCTTAATCACAGTGAGTATTATCAACTCACTTCTAATGTAATTCATACTTTGTTTACTATTAATATAGTTGATTTATATATCACCATGGATGAATTTCACGTTTGAGGTTCATGGCTTGAAAATCAAGATTTTTCAACCTTAATCAAAACACGTTTTTAGAGATGATATTGAAAGATTATACATCATAGTTGATATGTTTAAAGTTTTAGAGCTTAGTTTGTTCATAGGAGGAAGTATATTAAGATTGAAGTTTTGACTTCTTTTAGTTTTTCGTAAAATTTGTGAACTACGTTTGGATTCATGTAAAATTGATTTTGGATTCATAATCCTTGTGGAAAATCGAAGAGATTCATATATTACATGCCCTATGAAGGTTCGGATTTGAAAATGGGTCAAAAAGACCCTGAAATTCTAAAACAGGGGATTTCTAACGAAGAAGACGAAGACACTGCATGAACTTGCGCGTGCGATCCCGCGAGCCACCCCTCGCGCGAGCAGCCTGCGTGCGCGAGGTAGGTGTTTCCAGGCAGTAAGAAAAGTTTTTATAATAAAATTAAAAGATAGGCATATCGCGCGAGCGACCCGCACGAGCGACCCATGTGGATTTTGGCAGATGGAAAAGTTTTAAAAAGAAAATAGAAAATTGGGCAGATCACGCGAGCGACCAGCGCGCGTGACCTAGCAGTTTTCAGTTTTTGTCTGTTTTCTGTTAAGGGACTGTTTGGATAAACTTTTGAAGGTTGTTAAGGTTCTGTTTGGGAATTTTACTAAATCAGAATATCGTTTACTATGTTTGGATTATAAAAGCGATAAAACACGACTTAATACGTGCGTTGTTCCTATTTTTAGTTGTTTACACTTTCTATATAAAGCTTCATGACATTCATGTGGAGTCAATGGTACATGCATGGTGAGTGTTGGTCAGTGTGGAAAAGATGATGTGGTTGAGATTGTGTTGTGGACACTCCTTGGTAATTATGTACCAAAGTGTGATGTTTTTGAGATTGCGGCTAGAGTGTCTTTGAAATGCGATGGTGGCAAAATTGGACACTCCCTGGCGTCCATGGTAGCGCTAAAGTGTGTGACGCCGAACTTGGACATTCCCTGGAAACCATAGTAGTGCTAAAGTGTGGCCTACGGACACTCCCTGGTACCCGAGTCTGGATACTGCGTGAGGTTTCCTCCGGTATTTGCGAGGCGGATTAGGTACTAAAGTGTGAGGCATTGGACACTCCCTGGTACCCCGTACTAAAGTGTGAGGCAAACTGGACACTCCCTGGTACCCCTGTGCTAAAGTGTGGCTATCAGAGTATTTCAAAGATACTGGAGTGAGAACGTGGGTTCATGTGTTTGTCGAGAGAAAAGAGTCGGTAAGATGAGTTTGGTGCATTGTTTTCATACACGGTCACATGAAATGCGAATTAAAGTTTACAAATGTTTTTATTGATGTTTTAATGAGAACTTCTTTCTATGATATCCACCTGTTGAATAATGGAAATTGGAAAATGGTAAATGAGTATGTTTTACATTCAAGTGTATGTTTTTAATACTCACCAGCTTCAATAAGCTGACGACATTAATGCGCCCTGGACATTCGTGTCTAGGCTTTTCAGATTATGATCGGGCTAAACATTATGACTATGCAAACTGAGAACAACTACCAAAGAAGAAACTGTTTATTTTTATATGTTTTAAGTTATGAACTGGTTTTGTAATAAGGATGACTGTAATAGATGATAGTTATTATCTTGTTTCAAGGCGGTTTGTGCCTTTAGGTGATCCCGTGCTGTAATAATTATTAAGTTAGAAGATTTTTGTAAGCCTTGATTGCCCTACTCTGATTTTTTGTTATTATGTTGTTCGACGTTTGGGACGGAACCGATCCTTTAAACTGTCACGACCTATGGGTCCATAAAGCAAATTAAACGATTTCCATATTTATGCTACGTCGGGGCGTGACAAATGGTTGGGCTTGGATATGGACTTTGGTGCTTGGCTAGGTGATCCATTATTCCCTTCTCCAATTTGTTCATCACTACCTCATTCAAATCCACTTGCTTTTTGAGTAACTGATAAAGCTCAAGTGTTACCCTCTCCAATTAATTCACCCTTAAGTTCTGTTGCTCAATAGTGGCTTGCAGCTTGTTCTCCTAAAATCAAGAATGTTAGATAGTTCATGAAAGTGATGAAAACTACTGTCATACCTAAGGGCTGTCCCTAAAGGTAAACAAAGCAAGCAACCGCTTAGGATCCCAAATCCAATTGTAGATGTGCCAAAAAAAAATTAATTTCACATATAATTATGTATAAGTAGAGCCAAAAAAAATTCGCTTTCCTATATAACCTTAGGGCCATATTTTAGAGTTTGCATAGGGCCCCTCAAAACTCAGGACTAGCACTGCATACATTGACATTTATTTTTGGAGTACGTAATAAAATAGAGTCTCACCGCGGTACATCAAAGTGGTTTTGGTGTACCTATACCATTTATTCTCGGTATGGAACATTTGTTCTAATGTAGGAAACATTTGTTCCAAAGTGGCCGGTCTGAGTGATTTTGATGGGAACAAATATTTCCTAAACAAATGTTTCCTATCACAGAACAAAAGTTTCCTACTCGGGAACAAATATTTCCTACTAAAAATTACGTTGGTGTATATACACCAAAACCACCTTGGTGTACCATAGTCTTTTCTAATTCCAATAAAATGGATACACTTTTTAAAAAAACAAAAAAAAATTTAATATCGCATTGGAGTGATTTTTGTCTTTCATGACATGATAGCCCAACACTTGGAGTGATTTTTGAGTAATGCTATGCATTCTAAATTCATCCCATAATCTCCATTTTAAATGATGTAGCGGTGATGTAGTTGTTGTGGGACTACTATGACTCACCTTAACATATCCCAATTAAAATTCAGTGATCCCACTACTACATTATTTGAGATGGAGAGTTGGAAAGCATAGAGCATTACTCTAATAATTTTTTAACATTAATTTAGCATGCTTCTTTTAGATAAAAAAAAAGAGAGAAAAAGAAAAAAAAAAAAAAAAAAAAAAGAAAAAGAAATACAAGCCTCTTTGTGTGACTATATTGATCAAATAGTGGAATGAACAACGGAGACCTCACAAGCAATTAAGATTCTCTCATTGTCCTGTACACCCTTTGCATGTGTGACCCTGCAATATATATCAAATCTTCAAAGAGGAGATGAACCATAAAGTCCTCTCTAAGTGCAATGCACTACAGAATAAGATAGGTTTTTTTTTTTTTGAAGAGTAGATAAAAAAAAAAGTTGTGTTTTTTTGAAGAGTAGATAAAAATAATCCCCCATACCCAGAATTAAAATGATAGTATTAATACGGACATAAAACATCGTTTCCTAATATTATAAATTAAAATAGATATTTTTTTAGAACACCACATATTTTAAAGTGTTACAAACAGAGGCGGACCTATGTGTATGGGAGGGGAACCTACCCTAGAATTTAAAAAAAATTAGAGGTACACAAAAAAATTACACTTAAGCCCCCTCTGATATTTTTAAAAGCCCCCTTCTATTGTAAAATTGTCATACTAAGTCACCCTATAAATATATCTATTTTTTTCGGGGGTGCCCCTAGTTTGATTTTCTAAATATGCCTCTAGTTACAACTTTAGAGAAGAAAAATAAAGGGAAAGAAGAACTC
Organism: Hydrangea macrophylla; assembly: GCA_033977485.1. NCBI lineage: Eukaryota > Viridiplantae > Streptophyta > Magnoliopsida > Cornales > Hydrangeaceae > Hydrangea > Hydrangea macrophylla. The sequence continues at coordinate 113,824,739 of CM066999.1, forward strand.
TCATTTTTTTCCTATTGTTTCTCATTTTTTTTAAAAAAAATAATATTAGAAGTCAAATTTTTTTGTATAAATGTTGTTGGAACTCAGGAATAAAGGAGGGGAGTGGCTCACAAAATTCAACACTTAATTTATTTCTTTTTTCCCTCCAAATTATTTACTTGTCTTATTATTTTTTTAGGAATTTACTTTCCTTTTCTCTTGTATTTAACTAAGCAAAGAGAATTATTGCTTCAATACTTGCCTTTCTTTCCCTCAAAAAATAAGTGAAACAAACAAAGCTATTCCAAAAACATGGATGGTTTGAGGTGATCACAAAGAGTTACACAATATCACAAACATATTTGTGTTGCTCTGTTTAAGTATGTTAATGTCTTTCACTCAAACCCAGAGACTCTCTAGTCTCTTTCTCTGCTACAAAATGTCAACACCACCCCCCCACCCAAAAAAAAAAAAAAAAAGAAAGAAAGAAAGAAAAAAAACCTCCCAATTGCATATACACCTCCGTTATAACACTACTTCGCTTGCAGAATAGGAGGATCTTCAGTTTGAAGAAAAAGACAAGCCGTAGAATCATTGTAAGAAAACCATAACCAACCAGAGGAGCCGCAAAAGTTCCAACCAAAGGAGCAATAACGTTAGTGCATATATCGAAAGAACAGGTCGCGATTGGATATATTATCATTGGTTGTCCACATTATCCACATTGAGATAATTTTGCTGACAACCAGAGCAAGAGATAAAGGGAACATCTCCATACATGGTTGTCAGCAACGCTCCTATATGGAGAGTTTGTTGTCCATTTACAGAAGCCGTTTGAGAATTTAAATGGAGAGAATACAACTACTTGAGAGAGCCAACTTGTGGAAATAGATTGATTGCATAGAATCTGATTTTTATATTTTAGAGCTTTGGATTGGATATATTATCATATATAGACTATAGAGAGAGGCTTTTAAGAGAGAGAGAGAGAGAGAGAGAGAGAGAGAGAGAGAGAGAGAGATGTGCGGCTTTGAATATAGAGAGTAAATGGGGAAGCTATATGGTCTGGTAACTAAATCAAGAGAGATGTTTTGAATGCAGGGAGAGATTATAATGGCCACGTACGTTAACTACATGTAAAATTGGGAGGCAGAGTAACAGTTCATATGGGTTTGCACTTTTAATAGAGAGAGTAGTGGCTAGGTATAGCGAAAGGTGCATAGGTTACGGCGTTAACAGAGAGAATAAATATCACATTTAAGTGCCACGTGTCAATTCGAAATTGATCCTAAATCAAACTCTCCGTTTTTAGTTTTCTATTATAGATTTGTGTCCAATAAGGGTAAAATCATGAAGTTAAGAATGCAATATTGGATACGAATTATTAAGAAAAAGACAAATACTTTTATCTTTTCTTTGTTTTAAGTTACGACCACATTTGCCAAATGAAATATCTAGAATAAGGACATATATGTTTCTTCAGACAAGTTTGCTGAGGTTATTTTTGTCAATTACTCAAATACGAGGTCAATAAGGTCATTTTACCTTTAAAAATTGCTAACATCACCAGAATGAGAATTCAAAATCCATCCACCACCAGGAGGTGAGTGATACAATGTTTTAAAATGAGGGAGGTATATGATATTTTAAAAAATCAGGGGAGGTCTTTAATATTAGATCATAAATCAGTTGAGGTCAGTGATATTACACAATTTAAAACTAGGGTTTGCAATGTCCTGCGTGTATATAAATACGAACTTTTTGACCATTTTGCATATGTTCAGCAAACTCGATCATTTTAGGGTTTTCATCTCTCTCTAGAGGCAGCCGTCTTGACTGAGGAGAAGCGAAAGCAAAGATGGGTCACTCCAACGTTTGGAACTCCCATCCCAAGAGCTACGGTCCTGGTTCTCGCACCTGGTAACTATATCTGAACCATCCCTTTACTCATCTCGTATACAAATTTTGCTACAAGTTTTTATCTGGCTGTTTGATTGCCTATAAATTGTAGGAAAGGAAAAGAAAATGTCAGATTTGAGTCTAGAGCTGATATTATTGATTTTATATTATTTGATTTAAGGGGAATGATGTGGGTTTTTAGATTTCTTATGCACGTACTAGTTTTTATTTATTGAATCATTGATTTTGGTAGTTCATTGTTAGATTTGATTCTTACGGTTCACGTTGCTTTGGTTTCATTGCTGGCGTTGTTGTTGTTGGTATAGAATTGTTTGATTAGATGGGATTGATGTTGGTTTTTAGATTTCTTACACACTTACTAGTTTTTAATTTATTGAATCATTGGATTTGCTAGTTCATAGTTATATTTGATTCTTGTGGGTCGCATTGCATTGGTTTTATTGATGGCGCTGAAATTGATGATTTATAATTGACTCAAAGGGAAAGATGGGGGGGTCTTTAGATTTCTTATACACTTGCTAGTTTTTATTGAATCCTTGGATTTGATTGACTTGATGGTTTATTGTCAGATTTGATTCTTATGGTTCACGTTGTTGTTGTTTTGTTAATGGCCCTAATATTATTGATGTTTCATTTTGCACTAGTGGGCGAGGTTTTGCGTCCGTGATGGTGTATTTTAGAGTTTGGATAATCTTAAACGTTGATTTTGCTGTTGCTTTGTGCAAGCTTAATTCTGTATATGCAAATTGGCATGATAACAACTCCATTCTTTTGATCTGTATGTGTTGATTTTCCATAGATCTATCTTGTTCAGGATTATCCACAAGTAGTTTATCATGGGTGTCCGTACGTGTATGAATGGATTAAACCTCGATCTACGCTGATATTTTGTTCTTTTGGCGAGGCTATAAATATGTATTGAGGAAGTTGAAAATGTTAATGCAAAAGGGTTATTTTTTTTTCTTTCCAAAGATCAGTTAAAAAAAGATGTGAAGTAGCTACTTTGTTCTTTGGGTGTCTAAAGTATTTTTTTTAGGGAAAAAAAAAAAAGAGTATTTTTGAAGTATTATTTTTGTTTAGGACCAGCAAGTTTTCCGGATCTTTCCTAATATATAAGTGCGCGATATGTTGTTTTCATACTTGTTCGTTTTCTTCCTCACTTTCTATAGATGATGTGTGATGAATATTTATAAGTATTTGACTAATCAGAATTCAGAAAACGTTGGGGAACCAACGAGCTCAATGAACTTTATAGAGATTCCATGGAGATGGATATTTGTTGGTTGGAATCCAACGATTGCGTTCTTTGAATTGCATGGAGTTTTACAGGTGCAGATTCTTACAAGGGAGGTTTTAAACTTTTGTGATAGATGAGAAATATATTTCTGTTCTGTTAGGGTTGTGCAACTGAAATATGTCTGATTAGAGTGGTAGATCAGTAAGCAAATACCACTTTTCTAACTTTGTGTATTTGTTATTTTGGCAGTCGTGTGTGCGGGAATTATCAGGAAGTACGGGCTTATGTGCTGCAGACAATGCTTCTGCAGCAATGCCAAAGAAATCGGCTTTATTAAGGTATTCTCCCCCCCCCCCCCCCCCCCCCCACGCAACCCCCAAAAAAATTTCCTTGTTAAAAGAACAAAATTTTTTTTATTTTTTTTTGTGTGTGCCTGTTTTATACACTATGCAGGTTGTACTTGTCGTCAACCACTGTTTGGTTACATTCAGGATGTTTTTTCATCAAATCCTGTTTTATTTTGCATTTATCCACGTTTAACAGTCTAAGATTGGTCATGTTCATGTTTTTGCATCCAATTCTTAGGGTTGGTGTTAATTGCGTCTAAGATTGGTCATGTTCATGTTTTTGCATCCAATTCTTTGGGTTGGTGTTAATTATGCCAAAACTTGTCTTTTGCAGTACCGCTAAAGGGTTTATGCCGGTTGATCTACGAGAGAAGAGGAGTTGATTTTGTCTTAGTAGCATAATGCTGGTAGTGGTGTTTTTTTTTTTTTTTTTAATGATTTAAGCTTTCATTTGACGCTCAAAATGTTCTATACTTTTGGGTACAAGCTGATATACTTGAATTGGTAGTTTGCATGCCATAGTTTTAGTATTGAACTTGAATCTATCTTTTTGTGTTGAATATGCTGCCTTGTTTTGATTCTTTTAGCCAACATCTTTTGTGGTTGTGGTTGTAGTTGTGGTTGTGGTTCATAATTAACTGGTCATGATAACACACCTTGAGTGCATGCATCAAATGCTGTTGAAATCAAAAAACCACAAAGCATAAATGCATTAGAAAATTGGTCGAAGAAACCGGAAGGAAGTGCATGTTGAAAATTCTTAAAAATATATATTTTTTCCTCTTTAACAGCTTTACCATATCTGCATATCAAGGATGATACAGCAGGTGTTTTTTTTTAGGGTAATTTGGTGTTTCGACTTTCGAATCTTTGATGGTTTTTATCACAATGGAGTTGTTATATGTACCCGCCAAATCGTTATGGAGTTGTTGTTGGAAAAACCGGTTTAAGTTCTAAGTTTAAACGCGCAGCGGAAAAATCAAGTTATAAAACTTAATTGGCATGCCCGGATCTACTACCCATCAACTCTATAGATACGCACAAGAGGGGACAAGAATTATACCTTACTGTCTTGAACCCAATTCTGAAATCTCTTACTTCCAGCAGCCTCCACTAGATGGTCTTCACTCTTATAACTCCTATGGATGCTCGCAGGAAGGGCTAGGGTTGGTGGGAACCCTAATGGAGAGGATACAGAAGGTTTTGGGGCTCCAAAACAGTTTCTGCAGCTTCTGACGTTCAAAACAACGAACAACCTATTTTCCAGAACGCAGCTGCCCTATTTATAGATTCCCAGAACCGACCTAGCTCTCGAGCGATCGAAGTGGCTTCGATCGATCGAACATTCGATCGATCGAACCATCTTCAATCGATCGAACCTGTCTAGACTTCAATCGATCGAGACAACTTCGATCGATCGAACCTGTCTTGACATCATCCTCATTTGCCTTTCTAAGCATCCTAGCAGAGCTAAGAATGGGACCTCCTAGGCTCTTTATTGTTGGCTCAGATCAGTTGATTAACTCCCATGACCAAACTCTTTGATCAGCAAATTAATCGACTGATCAGTTAACGTTTACTCCACTATAAAACGATAACTGAACTCCAACGCAAAAGAACATATCCGAAGCGATAACTAGACTTGTATGTTGTACTAATGTCCCTCTACCGTCAGCATTCGCAATCATATTCAGGTAGTCGGATAAACAGTTACTGTCAACCTGAATCATGATTACTTCTTATAATCCTTGAGTCCCATTCACCTCTCATGATTACCAAACATGTTGATAACTCTTATCAACAAGACTGCAGTACTCAGTAATCGACTTGGTGACATTCTCAAGGGAATGCTTACTCTGAATCAGAGGGTAGATTCTATCTTGACAACATATGTTCACAACCCTATGAACATGACATACCCAAGATACCCAGGTGTTGATCTTCTATAGACCTCACTGATTGGTAAGTCAAAGCAGTCATATCCACAGTCTGTGTTCATAATCGTCTCAAAATTGAGAACACATACCTTATACAAGTTATGAGTTCCTATTGACTGTTGACAGCATTGAGCGTCAATAGGAAACTCAGGTCCGTCAATGCACTATAAGCACTAGCATACTAACCAAGAGTCACACTCTAGTGATTGAGATTTATCACTCCATCTAATGGTAGCTAATGATGCTACAGTGTATACCTGATGAGATATCCAGTCTCATCATCCACTGTGACAAGCTTTAAGTATCAAAGAATAGTAATTCGTATCTCATTGTATGTATCTCATACACACACGAAATACTTACTATGATACTTATGGATTAAACAATCATCTCATGAAAGAAACATACATCATAAAATGTAAAGCTGATATCCATATATTAAAATGCTAATGTCTAATATATATAGTAATGGTTTGAGGGCACAAACCCAACAAACTCCCACTTGCACTCATAACCATACAGGATTACATCTGAGACCTAGACTATCTAGATGACGATCAAAGACCTTCTGTGGCAAGGCCTTTGTAAACGGATCAGCAAGATTGTCAGCGGTGGCAATCTTGGTGACAGTCACATCTCCACGTTGAACAATATCTCGGATAAGATGATATTTTCGCTCTACGTGCTTTCCCTTTCCGTGGTTCCTTGGCTCCTTGGACTGAGCCACTGCCCCACTATTATCACAATAAAGCGTAATAGGTGACAACGACGCTGGTACCACCTCGAGCTCCATAAGGAACTTCTTGAGCCAAACAGCTTCCTTTGCGGCTTCACAAGCAGCCACATACTCAGCTTCTGTAGTTGAGCCTGCAATGCATTTCTGCTTAATGCTCCTCCAACTGACAGCACCACCTCCCAAGGTAAAGAGATGATCGGAGGTCGACTTCCTCGAATCTTTATCTGACATAAAGTCCGAGTCAGTGTATCCTACTGGAATTAACTCACTACCACCGTACACAAGCATGTAATCTTTAGTCCTTCTCAAGTACTTAAGAATGTGCTTGACGGCTGTCCAGTGCTCTAGACCTGGATTCGACTGATATCTGCTAACCATGCCAACGGCAAAGCAAATATCTGGTCTAGTGCATAACATCGCATACATAAGACTTCCCACTGCTGAAGCATAGGGAACTCCTGTCATGCGATTCCTCTCCTCCTGTGTCTTTGGACACTGGTCCTTGGAGAACGCTAAACCATACCTGAAAGGTAACAAACCTTTCTTTGAATTATCCATTGAAAACCTAGTTAGCACCTTATCGATATAACCAGCTTGAGATAATCCCATTATTTTTCACTTGCGATCCCGAAAGAGCTTTATCCCTAGAATATAGCTCGCCTCTCCTAGATCCTTCATATCGAAAGTACTAGCTAGCCAAAACTTGACTGTTGACAGCGCCGCTACATCATTTCCAATGAGTAGAATGTCGTCAACGTAAAGCACAAGAAAGGCCACCACTTTCCCTTCACTCTTCTTGTATACACAAGGTTCATCCAGATTTTGTATGAAACCAAACGACTTGACCGCTTGGTCAAATCGGATGTTCCAACTTCTGGATGCTTGCTTAAGCTCATAAATGGACTTTTGCAACTTGCATACCAAGTTACCTTTCCGACCAGCTATGAACCCTTCTGGTTGTTGCATATAGATGTCCTCCTCAAGATTTCCATTCAAGAATGCAGTCTTGACGTCCATCTCCCAGATCTCATAATCTAGGCATGCAGCAATGGATATGAGTATTCTGATGGATTTCAGCATGGCTACCGGCGAGAAGGTTTCCTCATAGTCAATGCCCTCCCTTTGAGTATAACCTTTCGCTACAAACCTAGCCTTAAAGGTTTCAACCTTTCCATCAGATCCTCTTTTCCTCTTGTAGACCCACTTACAGCCAATGGGTTTAATATTGGCTGGAAGCTCTACAAGATCCCAGACCTGATTAGAATCCATAGTTTCCAATTCAGCCTTCATAGCTTTAATCCAATGAGCCGAGTCTACATCAGCCATTGCCTCTTCGTATGTGGCAGGATCAGATTCAGATTCTATGGGGACAGCTTCAAAAACTTCTCCTAAGAACATGTATCTATCAGGCTGGCTGATAATCCTCCCACTACGACGAGGTACCGGTGCAGAAATGGGTGAAGAAGTGGTATTTTCTTGATTTATATCGTTATCAACTACGGGTTGGACTGAGGGCTCTCCTTCTATCTCTTTAAGATCTATCCTTCCCTTAGGCTTATGGTTCATGATATAGTCATCCTCCAAGAAAACAGCATTCGTACTAACAAACACTTTCTGCTCTCTTGGATCATAAAAATACCATCCATAAGTACCCTTTGGATACCCTACGAAGTAACATACTTCCGATCTAGAATCCAACTTGCTCATCTTTCCTTTCAGCACATGTGCCGAACACCCCCATATCCGGAGATGTTGCAAAGAAGGCTTGCGCCCAATCCATATCTCTCGTGATGTCCTGGGAACAGATTTGCTTGGTACTAGATTTAGTATGTACGCAGTGGTTTCCAAAGCATAACCCCAAAGGAATAATGGCAACTCCGAGTAACTCATCATCGACCTAGTCATGTCTAAAAGAGTCCGATTCCTTCTCTCCGCTACACCGTTCTGCTGAGGCGTACCAGGTGCAGTCAACTGTGACAGAATCCCATTCTGTACGAGGTGATCAATAAACTCATTAGAGAGGTACTCGCCACCTCGATCAGATCGAATGGCCTTGATATGTGTGCCCAATTGCTTCTCCACTTCAGCCCTAAACTCTTTGAACTTTTCAAAGGCTTCAGACTTGTGCTGCATTAGGTACACATATCCATACCTGGAGTGGTCATCAGTAAATGTTATGAAATACTCATAACCACCCCTTGCTCTAATATTTATTGGTCCACACACATCAGTATGAACTAATTCCAACAATGCATCGGTTCTATTTCCCTTTGTAGGAAAGGGCCTTTTGGTCATCTTACCCTCTAAACAAGACTCGCAGACTTCCATTGGTTCTAGAACCAAATCGCCTAAGATCCCTTCTTTGACTAGTCTGCCAATCCTATTTAGATTGATATGGCCAAGCCTCATATGCCAAAGCCTTGTTGGATTAGTGGAAGGTCTCTTTCTTTTAGATGGTACAGTAACCACTGAGTTATTAAGTTCCATGCAAGAGTCTTTAGAAATATTGGGAGTAATCACATACAAACCATTTGATTTAACACCAGAACATATAAAAGAACTATTTCTTTTAATCACAACTTCAGTTCCAAAATGAAAAGAATAACCCTTATTCGATAAATTAGAAACTGAAATTAAATTACGTCTCATTGAAGGGACGTAAAGTACATCTGATAAAATCAAAATTTTATTGTCTAGAAATTCTAAAACTACGACTCCTATAGCAACCGCATAAACGGTTGCGCTAGAACCTAGAGTAAGTACGATTTCCCCATCACTGCACCTCCTGGTTGATCTGAACCCCTGCAATGAATTACAGATATGGTTAGTCGCACCAGAATCAATGCACCAAGTGTTTGAAGTATCCGTTATAAAACTTACTTCAATCACATGTGATTCAATCATACCTTGAACTCTTGTAGCTAAGAATTCTGGACAGTTCCTCTTCCAGTGGCCCTTCTCACCGCATTAGAAACACTTTCCTTTGCCTTGGCCACCCACCTTCCCTTTGCCCTTACCTTTTCCCTTAGATTTTGCAATCTTAGGGACTGGTCCAACACTTGAACCACCAGTGCTAGCTTTCTTCTTCCCCTTCTTTCCTTTCGGCACAGATCGGGAAGAGGAAGCGCTTTTCTCAACGTTCAAAATGTGGACCCCAGGTTTGATCACCCCTTCCGCTGCCAAAAGAGAACTCATCAATTCACTCATTGAAAAATTCATTTGATTCATATTATAGTTAAGTTTAAATTGAGCGAATGAAGGCGACAGCGAATTAAGGATCATATCAACTTGGGTCTGTGCATCGATGTTGGCACCTAGGGTCTCCAGCTCGTTTAAATAACCAATCATTTTTAAAACATGTTCCTTGACTGGAGTCCCTTCCGACATCTTTGCACTCATTATCTTTTGCATGGCTACCTGCCTGGCAGGCCTGCCATGCTCCCCAAACATCTTTTTTAGGGATGTGATAATGTCACTGGCAGAATCATTCGATTGGAATTGGTGTTGCACCACACCAGCCATTGAGGCCAGAATATAGCAACGAGCCATTCCATTCGACTTCTTCCATTTGTCGAACTCGCGTCTGGCAGTTGCCGAAGCATTTGCCGCGGGTTCTTCAGGGCTTGGGGTGGTGAGGACATATATATGATCCTCCGCAGTTAACACGATGTCAAGGTTACGTTTCCATTCAGTGTAGTTGTTTCCAGTTAACTTATTTTGAGTGAGTATGGTGGCAAGTGGACTAAATGCAGATCCAGACATTATGATTTACTGTAAAAATCAAAACAAAATAAATATGGATATCAGAATTTGACAGTTTGAAATAAAAGAATCCTTTTAAAACTCTTATTTTAAAATAAAATCGCCGGAATATCGAAACGAAAGAATAAAGCCTCCGTGTGGTGGTCAATGTTTGATCTTTCGATTTATCATAACTTATCTGCTATGCAACTCTTGCAAAACAAGTTATGACTTCCGAACCTATTTGATCTCTAAGTTTATGAATAATGCCCCATGTGGGATCCCTTATCCATAGCTTAGCTAGTGTGTACCATTAACTAGGATCCAATCACAACCGTCTCAAGTAGCGCCTCCGTGTGGTGGTCACCCTCTAACACGTCTGATTGATCCTATCAAAAGAAGTTCACATCTAGTAACCAATGAGTAATGCACCCTCCATATGGAATGATCACCCCTGACGATGTGACACAGAATGCACCACTCATCTTACAGTGAACCGTTAATGGAAGATCGTGGGTGTAATTAATAAGACCCTCTCCCACTAGTTTTAGTAAAAAGGATTTTGCTTTTTGAGAAAATCTGTTTCTACACACTTCCCATAAACATCTAATGTTTACTAATGTGTTAAAAACGGTTTTTGAATTTTATTTTAGAAAACTTGTTTTGCGTGCATGCAACAATGTATTATACGCCAATCACAAACCAAGCACATAAAACAAAAAACTAAAATGAAATATAGGCATTCAAACAATGCCTCTATCTCCCATGGCTCTATTTCTATAGAACCTCCTTTTGGTTTGATCACCTCTAGCTCCATCTTCATGGATAACGGCTCCTTGCTCCATCTTCATGGATTTTCTAATTCTATTACATTTGTCCTATGCTTCTTTCGAAGTTTACAATTTATCTAGAAATAGAATAACAACAAAATAAGAGGCTAGGGAAACCGGTGCGACTTTCCTTTTCGTAGGATTGAAGTCGCAGCGCCCTTTACATATGCCTTAAAACCAAACCAAACTTAAATTACAACATGCACCAATCTCAAACAATTTAAATACAAATATTCAAATGATTTGGTGCCATGGGAGATAGCGACTAATCTAGCTGCAAAAGGGTTAGTCGTACACGCATCCATACATACATAACAAATTTATGTAACTGTTGAAACACTTAATTGATTCACACAGTATATAAACTCTTTACATACTGAATTAGAACTTAAAATAGCATCTTACTTCTCTGTCACAGTTCGATCGATCGAAGACCGTCCGATCGCTCGAACCTTCGATCGATTGAACACTGTTCAATCGCTTGAACATTCTGTTTCACAGAATGATTTGAAAATTTTACAGAATATTTTAAAATTAAAGTTTTTAATTTCAAAACTCTTAAAAAACTGTGAAATAGAGAACCTGACAAAGTATCTGTCTCGATCGATCTAACTTCATTCGATCGATCGAATACCAGAAGGTTTCGATCGATCGAAGACTGTTCGATCGCTTGATAACAGTTCGATCGATCGAAATATGTTCGATCGATCGAACCCGCCTTGCATCCTATGCAATCACAGATTTGTATACTGCTGCGATAACACTACAGAAACAGATCTGTGGTGATGCAGTTTCGAAAACAGTTCTAAAATCAACATGCAAATCAAAATAGTGTTCCAAAAACGCATCTATAGATCCAAACGAGCGTGGCTCTGATACCAATTGTTGGAAAAATCGGTTTAAGTTCTAAGTTTAAACGCGCAGCAGAAAAATCAAGTTATAAAACTTAATTGGCATGCCCGGATCTACTACCCATCAACTCTATAGATGCGCACAAGAGGGGACAAGAATTATACCTTACTGTCTTGAACCCAATTCTGAAATCTCTTACTTCCAGCAGCCTCCACTAGATGGTCTTCACTCTTATGACTCTATGGATGCTCGCAGGAAGGGCTAGGGTTGGTGGGAACCCTAATGGAGAGGATACAGAAGGTTTTGGGGCTCCAAAACAGTTTCTGCAGCTTCTGACGTTCAAAACGACGAACAACCTATTTTCCAGAACGCAGCTGCCCTATTTATAGATTCCCAGAACCGACCTAGCTCTCGAGCGATCGAAGTGGCTTCGATCGATCGAACATTCGATCGATCGAACCATCTTCAATCGATCGAACCTGTCTAGACTGCAATCGATCGAGACAACTTCTATCGATCGAACCTGTCTTGACTTCATCCTCATTTGCCTTTCCAAGCATCCTAGCGGAGCTAAGAATGGGACCTCCTAGGCTCTTTATTGTTGGCTCAGATCAGTTGATTAACTCCCATGACCAAACTCTTTGATCAGCAAATTAATCGACTGATCAGTTAACGTTTACTCCACTATAAAACGATAACTGAACTCCAACGCAAAAGAACATATCCGAAGCGATAACTAGACTTGTATGTTGTACTAATGTCCCTCTACCGTCAGCATTCGCAATCATATTCAGGTAGTCGGATAAACAGTTACTGTCAACCTGAATCATGATTACTTCTTATAATCCTTGAGTCCCATTCACCTCTCATGATTACCAAACATGTTGATAACTCTTATCAACAAGACTGCAGTACTCAGTAATCGACTTGGTGACATTCTCAAGGGAATGCTTACTCTGAATCAGAGGGTAGATTCTATCTTGACAATATATGTTCACAACCCTATGAACATGACATACCCAAGATACCCAGGTGTTGATCTTCTATAGACCTCACTGATTGGTAAGTCAAAGCAGTCATATCCACAGTCTGTATTCATAATTGTCTCAAGATTGAGAACACATACCTTATACAAGTTATGAGTTCCTATTGACTGTTGACAGCATTGAGCGTCAATAGGAAACTCAGGTCCGTCAATGCACTATAAGCACTAGCATACTAACCAAGAGTCACACTCTAGTGATTGAGATTTATCACTCCATCCAATGGTAGTTAATGATGCTACAGTGTATACCTGATGAGATATCCAGTCTCATCATCCACTGTGACAAGCTTTAAGTATCAAAGAATAGTAATTCGTATCTCATTGTATGTATCTCATACACACACGAAATACTTAATATGATACTTATGGATTAAACAATCATCTCATGAAAGAAACATACATCATAAAATGTAAAGCTGATATCCATATATTAAAATGCTAATGTCTAATACATATAGTAATGGTTTGAGGGCACAAACCCAACAGTTGTTATATGTATAAGTAAATATTGAATGTAATGGGATACCATGTCATCAGGTATCCCCTCTCACATGTTTACAAACAATGCTTATGTGGAGGGATGACTTCCATAAAAATAGTTATATGGAGAGATGACTTTTATAAAAATAGGGGGTCAGATGTACAAATAAAAGAGTTTTATTAGTCAGTTATACCATGTCACCAAAATAACTATTACATTCAATATTTTTCGTACAAGAGGGCTAGGGATGGCAATGGGGCGGGTTTTTTGGGTTCCCCGCCCCGCCCCTAATAGGTAGGGTATGGGGGTGGCTTAATCGGGGTAGGGACGGGTATGGGGTGAATTTCTTCAACCCGGGCCGGGTTCGGTTCGGGTCGGGGGAAGGGGGAAGGGGGAAGGGAGAAATTTCCCGAACCCGCCCCGATTATACATGTATTTTACAAAAAACACCATTATAATGCTTGAATTACCTAAAAATCTGGGGGTATTAGATAAACTATTACTCCTATTAGTCCATGTGTGTTCTTGTTTTATTTTATTTTAGTTTCTTCACTTCCTTCCTAGGAATTTTTTTCTTACCGGGGCGGCGCGGGGCGGGGGCGGGTTTCTGTTTACGGGGCGTGGGCGGGACCCATGTCTCCTCGGGGCGGGTTGGGGTAGGGGGAAGGGTTCACTCAACCGGGTCGGGGTCGGGGTCGGGGTACGGGGACCCCGTCCCATACCCGCCCCGTTGCCATCCCTAAAGAGGGCCAAGGATGAAGGATCATTGGCCAGGGTGCAGCACCTACGGAAATTATTTGGTGTGGCTGTGACACAATGTCATCTGATGATATGATATAGGGTAATACTTGGGGACAATCAAAGTCACAATCTTTGGCTCACAATCTCCATTTTGTGTCTATCTCTCTCTTGATGAGTGGACAGCTTAACAAACTGAGTGGTTACATCACATCAGTGTAATGACATGGCATGACATGATGGGGTCATAGAATAACTTCTTCTTTTAGGAGGATGATGATGTGCCATGAAAACACTGAATAATTTCTCTAAAATAAAAACCACACGTGTTCCCTTAAGGGAGTGCGGCTGGAATTGCGGCACCGTTAATGTGGCTCAAGGATCCGAAACCCCTCTATGAGTTATGTAATGTTTATAACTTGTCATTTGGTTCTCAAATTTGGAATAATGCTATAAGGGTGGTACCACGTAGTTATCTATGATATTACGATTATTATCAAATGTGGTACAATTGTTAAAGTATTTTAGACTCAAATTTAGGATAAATTTTGAAAACTATAGCATAATTTTGTCAGCAGATTGATACTATCTGATACACCCAAAATTAGCCCATGCCCGAGCGGTTTTATTCTGCAACTACTGACAAGCATCATCTCGAGCGGTTTGGTCCACCTGATGCCTCCCAAGCGGTTCATCTACGATCCGGCCAACAGGTCAGGAAGACCGCACAGGCACATCCCACCGTGGGAACAGCACATCCGGGCCCACAGGCATAATCCTGAGCATTCTGGGCAGTTTCCTACTCAAGGTAGAAGACTAATGGAAAGTGAAAACTATTTCCTAATCCAATTAGGAAACCCCTATAATTAATGCCAATATATATCAATTGGATTATGTTTCCTTTTTCTTGTACGAGTAGGTCTCTTACACCTATAAAAGAGACCTCTCACCCCCCCATTGAAGAGGCTGACTTTTCAGTCTACACAGCACCTCTATAGCATTCATTAACATGCCCGACTGGCCTACGGTAGTTCTAGACTTGTTGGTTCACCACAGGCCTCCGGTTTTTTTACAGTATAGTGAACGTGCTCAGACACACACGTGGACGTAGGTACTTCATTAATAGGGCCGAACCATATACAAAAAATCAGTCTCTCACTTTCTCTCTCTTTAAATTGCTTTAATTTACTTTAACCAATTTTTGCAATCATCAGCTTGGCGCCGTCTGTGGGAACGACAAGTTCTTCATCAACAAATCTCTTGGTTGATAGCCATGCCTCCGAAGAAGAGTAAGAAGACTGCACAGCAGGCCAACCGGGATGTTCCGTCGGCCCCGACACCGGCTACGACAGTCATGACATCTGAGCAAATCACCGCGACCCTCACACAACTCATAGAGGCCCAGCGTCAAATCCAGCAACAAATCGAAGCCCTGCTGGCCCAGCAAAGCAGTCCTCCAATGGTTGGAAAATGACCCGGGAACGTTGTGCACGGTCGGGAACCGATCTTGACCAGACAACGTGCCCGAGCCAACCCGTTCCGCGTTGAGGATGCCAGAAACATCAACAGTAGGCGTACTGCCCAAGAGGAAAGGCAGGAGCATATGGCCCGGGAATCAGTCCAGGGTCACTCGGTCAAGGGACAAATTATCCCTAGGCACACGATGAACTGGAGTCATAGCCAAGCTCGATCCCAGGGGACAGCACATCCCCATGAGAAGGAAGCCTCCTTCATCAACCCGACATGCGGCCCGGATACCAGTTGGGAAGCTGTGGTGGCACGTATGAAAGACTTACAGAAACAGATTGATGAAGTGGCCAAAAGGTTGGGCCAGAACCCTACTCAGAATCACGCCAATACCGAGACAGAGTCACCGTTCTCTAGCCAGATCACGAGATTTGCCATCCCGCGTAAATTTAAGCAGCCTCGCCTAAATCCTTATAACGGCTCGGGAAGCCCGCTCGATCACGTCCGGACCTACAAGGCTCAGATGGCCCTAGCCACCAACTCTAATGAACTATATTGCCTGGCGTTCCCCAGCACTTTGAAAGGCACCGTCGTGCAATTGTTCTACTCCTTGGATTCCCGATCGGTCCACAGTTTCAAGCAACTCAGCAAGCAGTTCATCAACCAGTTTATCGGTAGGCATGAACGGCCAAAGCCTGACATGCAGCTACAGACAGTCATACAAAGGGATAATGAGACCCTCAAGGAGTTCATCGGTCGGTTTAATCAAAAGAAGCTCGGCATCTATGATCTTGATGAAATCGTCGCTATTATAGCCTTCTGCTCAGGAGTTCAACACACCAAGTGCGCCACGTCATTTCATAGAAATCGACCGGTAACCTTGGTTGAAATCGCAGAGAGAGTTGGAAAATGCATTGACACTGAAGAATTTCTAAAGACCAAAGACACCGGACAAGAAAGTAAGGAGTCTTCCAGAAATAAGCGAAAACGAGATCAGCCCGGGGGTTCTGACAGTTCTTTTAGTTCACAACAGTCGAAGTCCGGCAGTTTGGACCCGACCTCCAGCTCACAACAAGCAGGGTCCAGTAGTCCCGACCTGACCTCCAGTTCGCAGTGGTCTGAGTCCGGCAGCCCCGACCCGAGCTCTAGTTTCCAGCAGTCAGGATCCAATGATCCTGACCTTGAATCCAGCTCAGAGTAATCGAGAGCCCGATGATCCCGACCCGACCTCCTGTCTCTAACAGTCTCGGCCAATCCAACTACAATGGTACTTGCCCGATCATCGCATGAGGCTCCGCAGACTGTCAATGAGCTCTTAAAAAGACCTCGGGCTCGGAAAAGCACTAAAAAGACCTCGGGCTCCGAACCCAGGCATTAAAGACCTCGGGATCGCACCCGAGGATAAAGACCTTGGGTCACGCCCGAGGCATCGGCTTCGCTTAGGTCCAACCTACGATGGGGGCAAATCCTCCTAGGTGGCTGATGATGGCAAGCTTCAAAAGACCCTGCAACCACCATGTTCCAAGGCGGTTACCTACAGTCATAGCCTCTGTAAGACTCTCGTATTAGCGAAAGCTTGGGGGGCAAGACGGCGTAATGAACTAAACAGGCAATCACACTGGGTACTTACAGGCCTCGCGGATAACCAAGTCAAAATCTTGGATAACTCGAGCACCTACAGTACTCAGAGGCAATAACTCCACTTAGGTCCAAAATGACGATAGAGGTGACTAAAATCTCTTAGGTTGGCCGACGATAGAGGAGCAAAAAGACCCTAAAGCAACATGATTTAGGTCGGCTCCACCAACATGGTCAAACTCTTCTCCCAACGGTCTTGACGAAGGCTGGCTGGGCGGAAGATAACTATCCTGGGGAGTTAACACAAAAGGACCCTAAAGTAACACACTTTAGGTTGGCTTTTCCAACATGGTAAAATTCTTCTACCCACAACCTTGACGAAGGTTCACGGGCAGAAGATAACCATCCTGGAAGCTAACTCAAGTAAAAAGACTCCGAATTAGGCCGGGTCTCAACTCCCGGTCAGTTCTCGAGCACTCAGACTTGTATCAGGAAGATTTCCAAACTTGCCCCGATATAGCATCCAGCCAACCTTGGAAAGGGGGCAACTGATACACCCAAAATCAGCCCATGCCCGAGCGGTTCTATTCTGCAACTACTGACAAGCATCATCCCGAGCGGTTTGGTCCACCTGATGCCTCCCGAGAGGTTCATACACGACCCGACCAACAGGTCGGGAAGACTGCACAGGCACATCCCACCGCGAGAACAGCTCATCCGAGCCCACATGCATGATCCTGAGCATTCCGGGCAGTTTCCTACTCAAGGTAGAAGACTAATGGAAAGTGCAAACTATTTCCTAATCCAATTAGGAAACCCCTATAATTAATGTCAATCTATATCAATCTATATCAATTGGATTATGTTTCCTTTTCCTTGTATGAGTAGGTCTCTTACATCTATAAAAGAGACCTCTCACCTCCCATTGAAGAGGCTGACTTTTCAGTCTACACAGCACCTCTATAGCATTCATTAACATGCCCGGCCAGCCTACGGTAGTTCTAGACTTGTTGGTTCACCACAGGCCTCCGATTTTTTACAGTATAGTGAACGTGCTCAAACATACACGTGGACGTAGCTATCTTCATTAACAGGGCCGAACCACATACAAAAAACCAGTCTCTCACTTTCTCTCTCTTTAAATTGCTTTAATTTACTTTAACCTATTTTTGGCATCATCACTATCCTTCTCAAATGGCTTAGTGAAAACATTTGGAAACAAATATGGTCTCCAAAATGGGCTCAAATTTGGGACATTGTTATTACTCTCTTTTCATAAGACTAGGGAAGACTGCCCGTGCAATGCACGGGCGTTAGATTTCGTAGGAAAAAATACGATGTATATTTTTTTAACGTGGACAAGAAAGAGAAATAAGTTTTATTAATTCTGAAGATGGTATTAGAAAAATATGGTTTAACAAAAACTATATTAATTGATGTCAACCTACAATTTAAGACTCTTTTCTTTAACGTACAGATAATATATATATATATATATATGTGTGTGTGTATGTATATGTATACATATACATACATATATATACAAAAAGGGTAATAAAAAAGGCAAAAGGATAATTTGATAATTCAATTTAACAAAAGAGTAATTTGCAAAATGCTTAAGGGTAATTTGATTATTCAATTTGTAATTGTACATACTTTAAACATTTAGGCTCTTTTCTTTAACGTACAGATATATACACACACACACTCGTATATACAGAAGGGTAATTTATGAAAGGCAAAAGGGTAATTTAGTAATTCGATTTAACAAAATGGTAATTTGTCAAATGTATAAGGGTAATTAGATTATTCAATTTATATATATATATATATATATATATCATAATATAGTAAAAGGGTTTTTGGTAATTCAATTTAACAAACGGGAATTTATAATTGTTAACACTTTAAACTTTAAGCTCTTTTCTTTAAAGTATAGAAAAAAAAAGGTAATTTGCATAATGCATAAGAGTAATTTGACTATTCAATTTATAATTGTACACACTTTTATTCAATTTTGGTATAAAATATATTCAATTTATACATACATATAATAATATAATAATATAATATGTGTATATATATATATAAGGAGAGGATCTTAAGTGTATTGGGTAAGTGCACTCTACCCAGTGCACTGGCTTTTTTCCCTAAAAAAATCCACAGGTAGCCCCGCTGATCCGCGCCCCGTCTTGCCACCCCGCTGACCCACGGATTTTTTAGGCTAAAAAGCCAGTGCACTGGATAGAGTGCACTTAAGATCCTCTCCCTATATGTATATATGCACACAAGGGTAGTTTACAAAAGGAAAAAAGGGTAATTTGATAATTCAATTTATAATTGTACACATTTTAAATACATAAATAATAATAATAATAATAATAATAATAATAATAATAATAATAAATTTAATATGTATATCTACACACATATATATATACAAAAGATTAATTTGCAAAAAATAAAAGGGTAATTTTGTAATTCAATTTAACGAAATGGTAATTTGGTTATTCAATTTATAATATACACACTTTAAACTTGGATAAAAGGGTATTTTACAAAAGGCAAAATGGTAATTTTAATAATATAATAAAATAATATATGCATGCATTCATATATACCCGAGGGTAATTACAAAAGGTAAAAGGGTAATTTAATAATTCTATTTAACAAAAGGGTAATTTGGTAACTCGGTTTATAATTGTACACACTTTAAAATACATCAATAATAATAATAACATATAATATCTATGCATATATATATACACACACACACACATATACAAAAAGATAATTTACAAAACTTACTTAAGGCTTGCTTGGTAATTATGGGATTCCTTGAAAGTTGTCTTAAGGCTCAAACAAGCCCTGCCAAACAAGCCTTACATTTCAAAAGTAACCTACGGCTTGTCTAAAAATGTGACTTAAGGCTTGTTTGGTAATTCAAAGATTCCTTAAAAGTTGTCTTAAGGCTCAAACAAGCATTGCCAAATAAACATTAATTTAAAGTTATCTAAAGCTTGTTTAGTAATTCAAATATTCTTTGAAAGTTATCTTAAGGCTCAAAGAAGCCTTGCCAAACAAATCTCAAGTTACTATTGGATACTAATTTGATGTAGATTGATTGATGTGAAATTGCCAAATAATAGAATTATAAATCCAAAATGACCATTAAGGCCAAATTAATTTAGCATCTAAAGAACATTTCATTTTAGCCTCTTTTATATAATAGTATAGATATAGATATAGGGGTGAGATGAATTGTACAATACAATTAATAGAGTACTATGAAATTAAATTTGTATGTGTGTGTAAATGAAATTTATGTATGTGTGTAATAAAATTAAATTTCTAAGGTATGTGTATAAAATTAAATTGAAGAAATTTTTTGAAAAAAAAAAACGGTATAAAAAAACAAACAAATGTTAGTGGTTTGTTTGGGAAAACCCAAATAAATAAAAACCAAACCAAACAAATAAAACACAAAACAAAACAAAACAAAACCAAACCAAACAAATTAGTGACTTGTTTGGGAAGAACGAAAAAACATAGAAACCACAAAGCCGAAAAGCGGTTGTGCCAAACAAGGCACAACCTATAATTGCTGACTTTTGGTTTTTTGAACCAAATTGTAAATATTTGTAATAATTGCTTGAAAAGTTGATTGAATCATCATTTTTAGATTAATTTAATTTTAAAGTTGAACCAAATTGTAAATATTTGTAATTATTATTTGAAAAGTTGATTGAATCATCATTTCTAGATTAATTAAATTTTAAAAGTTGACCTAATAGTAATAAGGGTTGTTTTGTGGGTGAAATGACCAACCTACCCTCACAAAATGACAAAAAAACTCAAAGTAAATCACTAAGGAAAATGGAACAAAAAAGAAAAATAAAGGTAAACTTGTAATTTCAAACAAATCCAAAATACCCAAATTGGACACTTTCAATTGAGGATAGCCTCTTTTATATAAACTAGGTAGATGGCCCGTGCAATGCCCGGGCGTTGGATTTTGTAGAAAAAATATAATGTATATATATATTTTTTTAATGTGGACAAGAAAGAGAAATAAGTTTTACTAATTCTTAAGATGGTGTTAGAAAAATATGGTTTAACAACTATATTAATTGATGTTGACCTACAATTTAAGGCTCTTTTCTTTAACGTATAGATAATAATATATAATATATATATATATATATTTATATGTATATAAATACATACATATATACAAAAAGGGTAATATAAAAAGGCAAAAGGGTAATTTGGTAATTTGATTTAACAAAAGAGTAATTTGCAAAAGGCTTAAGGGTAATTTGATTATTCAATTTGTAATTGTACATATTTTAAACTTTAAGCTCTTTTCTTTAACGTATAGAGAAAAAAAAATTTATATATATATGCACACACACACACGCACACACACGCAAGCACACTCGTATATACAAAAGAGTAATTTATGAAAGACAAAAGGGCAATTTGATAATTTGATTTAACAAAATGGTAATTTGTAAAAGGTATAAGGGTAATTAGATTATTCAATATATATATATCGTAATATAATGAAAAGGGTTTTTGGGAATTCAATGTAACAAACGGGAATTTATAATTGTAAACACTTTAAACTTTAAGCTCTTTTCTTTAAGGCATAGAAACAAATGGTAATTTGTATAAGGCATAAGAGTAATTTGGCTATGCAATTTATAATTGAACACAGTTTTATTCAATTTTGGTATATAATATATTCAATATATATATAATATAATAAAACAATATATGTATATATCTATATATACACACACATAAAAGGGTAGTTTACAAAAGGAAAAAGGGCAATTTGATAATTCAATTTATAATCGTACACACTTTAAATACATAAATAATAATAATAATAATAAATTATAATATGTATATATACATATACATATATACAAAAGGGTAATTTACAAAAAACAAAAGGGTAGTTTGGTAATTCAATTTAACAAATGGGTAATTTGGTTATTCAATTTATAATTATACACACTTTAAACTTTGACAAAAGGGTACTTTATAAAAGGCAAAATGGTAATTTTAATAATATAATAAAATAATATATGTATATATATACACACACAAGGGTAATTACTAAAGACAAAATGGTAATTTGATAATTCTATTTAACAAAAGGGTAATTTGGTAATTCGATTTCTAATTGGACACACTTTAAACACATAAATAATAATAATAAATTATAATATGTATACATATATACACACACACACACACGAAAAGATAATTTACAAAAGTAACCTAAAGCTTGTTTATTAATTATAGGATTCCTTAAAAGTTGTCTTAAGACTCAAACAAGCATTAAATTTCAGAAGTAATCTAAGACTTGTTTTAGAAAAGTGACTGAAGGCTTGTTTGGTAATTCAAAGATTCCTTAAATGTTTCCTTAAGGCTCAAACAAGTCTTGCCAAACAAGCATTAATTTATAAAAGTTATCGAAAGCTTGTTTGGTAATTCAAAAAAACAGTACAAAAAACGCAAACAAATGTTAGTGCTTTGTTTGGGAAAACCAAAAAAAGAAAAATAAAACAAAACAAAACAAAACCAAACAAGGCATAGGCCAATTCGGGTTGTGTTGTGCCTTGTTTGTGTTAGTGGTTTATTTGGGAAAACCCAAACCAAACAAAACCAAACAAGTTAGTGCCTTGTTTGGGAAGAACGAAAAACCATACAAACCAAAAAGCCAAAAAGCGGTTGTGCCAAACAAGGCACAACCTACAATTTGTTGAATTTTGGGTTTTTTGAACCAAATTATAAATATTTGTAATTATTGCTTGAAAAGTTGATTGAATAATCACTTGTAGATTAAATAATTTTAAAAGTTGAATCAAATTGTAAATATTTGTAATTATTGGTTGAAAAGTTGATTGAAGCATCATTTTTAGAATAATTATTGGTTGAAAAGTTGATTGAAGCATCATTTCTAGAATAATTTAATTTTAAGTTGACCTAATAATAATAAGGGTTGTTTTGTGGGTCAAATGACCAACCTACCCTCACAAAAGGACAAAAACTCAAAGTAATCATTAAAGGAAGATGGAACAAAAGATAAAAGTAAGTAAGGGTAAAACCGTCATTTCAAACAAATCTAGAAATGCCAAAATTGGACAAAACTGAAATTGAAACCACTCTAAGCCTCTTTTATAGGAAACCACTCTAAGCCTCTTTTATAGTATAGTTGAATCAAATTGTAAATATTTGTAATTATTGGTTGAAAAGTTGATTGAATCATCATTTCTATAATAATTTAATTTTAAAAGTTGACCCAATAATAATAAGGGTTGTTTTGTAGGTGAAATGACCAACCTACCCTCACAAAAGGACAAAAACTCAAAAGTAATCATTAAAGAAAAATGGAACAAAAGATAAAAGTAAGGGTAAAACTGTCATTTCAAACAAATCAAGATATACCAAAATTAGACAAAATTGAAATTGAAACCACTCTAAGCCTCTTTTATAGTATAGTGTAGATAGATATATTATAGTGTAGATGATGAGATATCCTTTGAAGCCATATATCTAAAGATTAGTAAAGGCTATGCAATATAAAGACAAAATGACATATAAGGAGAAAACAAATGATAAAATGACAAGTAAGGACAATTGAAATTGAAAGACTCTTAAGGCTCTTTTATATTATAGTGTAGATGTAGAAGTGGGTGATTGAAGTGGTATGACCACGGTCCACATCAATATGCTCCGGTAATATTAGGACTGGTACTTTTTAATTTTACAGTTGACAATGTATGAGCTGGATAGCATAAACGATTCTTATAAAAAAAATGTCACCTCTTTTTTTTATAATTTTTTTATTTTTTATTATGATTTATTATTTTTATTGAGAGTACAAAGTTAATTTCATTATCCTAAAAGTAATTTTTTAATTGCAAAGTGAGTATAGTTCGTTTGGCACTTAATAGGTCTTAAGTCCCTCCATTGAATAGGTGGTCACTAATATATACGTGGCCTCCCCTTGTTTGATTTCCACCCATTAATTATACAAGGGTATTTCATGATCTCTAGAATTATTTTGATATTTTGATATTTTGGACATTTGCCCCTGCTCATATTATTACGAGATTGCTCAAGTAATTTCACTATTGAAGATTTTTTTTTTTTTTTTTTTTTATTTATATATATATTTAAAAAATCTATGAACCAAACAAAGCCTTAAAGTATTTGTTAATTCTAGGCTTTTGTTAGATAATAGCTAAATGACATTTTATACTCTTGTATTTTGACTGGGTGTTCAATTTTATACATATCAATTAAAAAAAAATGTTCAATTCCACCGTGTACTAATGTAAGTGATTCAATCAACTCCAAAAGTTTAACGGTTCATTTTAACTTAACGGCAGTGCGTCACGTGTCTTATGCATGATATTGACATGGAGTAGATAACATAGCTTCGTTTGATAAATTGGATTTGGCTTGAGAATTGGATGGGTAAATCATAAATGATAGATATTTTAGCAACCAAAAAAAAAAAGATGATTGGAGATGCTTTGACTCTAATTTTATACTTAATAAAACTCAAAGTAATAATCTTATAAAGATTTGAGTAAACCCAATAAAGAACTTCTTATTGAGTAAACCCAATAAGACGTTTTTTTACTCCATTCATTTTTGTATTAAAAAGTTGAAATGAAGATGACTGCTAATTCTAAAGTGGGACCAACGCATCACCAATTCACCATCAAGCTGATAAAATGCCGCCGAAAGAAGATATTAGTCTTCAGCCATTTCACCTACTAAATTGATCTCTCTAAGCTATTCGTATACCAACGATAAAACGTCATTTCAAACATAAATTTAATTTTCTCCCCTTCTCTCCATATCATTACTAGAGTATGGACAATATGTTTAAAGTTAAAATGACCATTACAATTGGAGTTGTTTGAAAAGACTCAGAACCATTCTACATGTTCAATGTTTGATGGATATAGAGTATGTGTCTGATCTAACATTATATTGGAAACACTTTCTTTGTCAAAACCCACACGATGTCGGAGTAGAACTTTTAGGATTGACCTAGTCGGGCAAGTAGAACTTTTAGGATCAATCTCTGTCCAATTTTGTCCTGAACCAAACTTTTTTGGGAGCCAATCTGGCTTGGGCAAACTCGTTACTCGCCTGGGCTAGCTTGGCCCCTTTTGATCCAGTTGACAGCTTGTTGACATTTGACCATTTTACTTTGGCCAAAGTCCACATATGATCCTTTTAAGCTTCTGCCTTACTCCGATTGGTCCACGTGAGATTGTCGTCTAGTTAAGCTTTTTGACCTCGACCTCGTGTCACAGATTCTTAGGGTTACAAAAAGTGCATAATGTTGAGAAAGAATCCATCAATTTGTTAAATATTTTGCATTGACATATAAGTGTGATTTTTGTCAAAAGCAGTATATTTCCAAACCACCACACACACATATACATATTTATATAGGTACATTTTTAAAAAAAATTATAAATTCAATATCCAATGGTTGGAGTCGGCACATTTTCCCCATTTTATGCATTCAAAGGGGGAAGTAGAAGCAAAGTTGGAAAACAATGTGGGTAACAAAATCATTTTGCTAGCTAGGGTTGTAATCACTTTGGAAGTGGTCTAAATAGTATTACTTACTTAACAAAACTTCTCACTTTGTGGTTATGTTACTTTTGAACCATTTATAGGTTATATGGAGTGCGTCATAAGTCACATGGTTTCAATTTTCTACTCAAAATCATCGTCGCTGTCAAAGTCTCAATAAAAAAATCCATATTAGCTTGATAGTGTGTACAAATAATATTTTTGTTCTTTTTCTTTCTAAACAGAAATTAATCAATGAATGTTTGAAAGCCTTGAATGATTAGTGTAGACCTGGGTTCTATTTTTTTTATTTTATTTTCCCTTCTATGGGTTGAATAAATATTAGGTACACCAGTTTGGGATACCTAAACGGTTTACTTGTTCATGCGTCAACGACGATTTTGAAATAAATTCAATTTGAAGTGCTCTTGTTTTCTAATTAAAGAAGTACACATTAGTAGATAATTAAATCTACATTAGCATATAATTAAACCGTTTAAGTATCCCAAACTGATGTACCTAGCATTACTCTTTAAAATATCATATGCCAGCCCAAAGCGAACGCCTAAGTTTTAGGGACCTCCTATACATATTCAAATATATATTTTTTTCAAAAGTAATATTTGGACCAGGGTTGTAGCCTTCAATTAGAAATTTTTCCTTCTCAACGTTGGGGTGTCCCAAACAATTGGCTTAGATTAATTTCCAGCGGGGGGAGCCGAAAAACCTGTTGAGAGTTGAATGCAAGGCCTCTCAATTAAAGGGCTAATTGCTCGGCCAAGTCACCTAGGCAGGTGGATGTGGCCATTATTAATTGGAGTTTAAGCATTTTAAAAAAAAAAAAAAATTTGGGACCTATAAACATACAGGCAGGCATAGAGGTGGACTAAAAAAATCTCCCAAATTAACTAAAACCAGGCTTGGTGTGCCTATGGGGCTTAATCATATGATGACAATGATTTAAATCAACGAGGCTTAGTTGGTCCCTATCCCTATTGTGTTTGGTGCACCCTATGAATCATCACTTTTCAAAGGCTCACTGCTAGAATATTTGATGTACTCAGAGACTTAATTTGGGTGGTTGTCACCATTATCAAACTCAACAATGCTACACACACTCTGAAAAATACATTAAAATGTATAATCTTACTTCAAAATATTAGACCTTGTGCTGAAAAGTCTGCACAAACAAAACACTTACTTTTGTGTGTGCAGACTTTTCTGCACAAGGTCCAACTTTTTAAAACAAAGTTGTGTATTTTGGTGTATTTTTCAGAGTGTGTGTAGCATTACTCTATCAAACTTATTGCAAAATTATAAAGGGAAAAAAGAAAAAGAAAAAAAAAAAAGAAACACTTGGGACTATGAAGTATGATAATGTAGGTTTAAGTCTGCTTTTGTTTGATCAAAATTTTTAACATTTTCGGTCTATTTGAACGTGAGGTCAGTATGGTGGGTACTAAAAACTATGAACATGATATATAGCTAGAATATTATGACTGCAACTCGAGTGGGTTAGCTCTGAGTCCAAGCGATTTCAAAGTGAGTTTGAGCAACTTTTGAGAATTCTGTAGGACGGGCATGGGAGAAAAAGAAAAGGGCAAATTACCTTTTACCCCTTGTGATATTTTACCCTGTAGTTTGGAATATTTTAAAAAATCAGGGGAGGTATTTAATATCAGATCATAAATCAGCTGAGGTCAGTGTTTAAAACTAGGGTTTGCACTTTGCAGTGTCCTGCGGCTGCGTGTATATAAATTCGAATATTTTGACCATTTTGCATATGTTCAGCATTTTAGCATTTTCATCTCTCTAGAGGCAGCCGTCTTGACTGAGGAGAAGCGAAAGCAAAGATGGGTCACTCCAACGTTTGGAACTCACATCCCAAGAGCTATGGTCCTGGTTCTCGCACCTGGTAACTATATCTGAACCGTCCCTTTACTCATTTCGTATACAAATTTTGCTACAAGTTTTTATCTGGGTGTTTGATTGTCTATAAATTGTAGGAAAGGAAAAGAAAATATCAGATTTGATTCTAGAGCTGATATTATTGATTTTATATTGTTTGATTTAAGGGGAATGATGTGGGTTTTTAGATTTCTTATACCGTACTAGTTTATTGTAAGGAATTAACCCTTACTGACAACAATTGAAGGAATTACAGAAATTAGAATGAAGAAGATGGTGAGTTTCAGAGAGATTAGGGAAGAAGAATTGAGAAGAATGTAGAGAGAAGGCAGAGGAGATGTAGAGAGAGAAAAACAGATTTTCATTATCCAAAAAAAAATGCATAAACCTACAATGATACATTTCAGCCTATTTAACAGTACCTCCTTTGTAAGACCGAATTAACCAACAATTTGCTCCTACCAATGAGAATTTGACACATGTCCAATTAGTTATAACTAATATGAGTTAACAAAAATCAGTAACACTTTATTCCCACAATCTGTAATTCATGACATTTTTATTTATTGAATCATTGATTTTGGTAGTTCATTCTTAGATTTGATTCTTACGGTTCACATTGCTCTGGTTTCATTGCTGGCGTTGTTGTTGGTTTAGAATTGTTTGATTAGATGGGATTGATGTGGGTTTTTAGATTTCTTACACACTTACTAGTTTTTAATTTATTGAATCATTGGATTTGCTAGTTCATAGTTATATTTGATTCTTGTGGGTCGCGTTACTCTGGTTTTATTGACGGCGCTGAAATTTATGATTTATAATTGACTCAAAGGGAATGATGGGGGGTCTTTAGATTTCTTATACACTTACTAGTTTTTATAGAATCCTTGGATTTGATTGGCTTGATGGTTTATTGTCAGATTTGATTCTTATGGTTCACGTTGCTGTTGTTATGTTAATGGCCCTAATATTATTGATGTTTCATTTTGCACTAGTGGGCGAGGTTTTGCGTCCGTGATGGTGTATTTTAGAGTTTGGATAATCTTAAACGTTGATTTTGCTGTTGCTTTGTGCAAGCTTAATTCTGTATATGCAAATTGGCATGATAACAACTCTATTCTTTTGATATATATGTGTTGATTTTCCATAGATCTATCTTGTTCAGGATTATCCACAAGTAGTTTATCATGGGTGTCCGTACGTATATGAATGGATTAAACCTCGATCTACGCTGATATTTTGTTCTTTTGCGAGGCTATAAATATGTATTGAGGAAGTTGAGAATGTTAATGCAAAAGGGTTATATTTTTTTTTTCTTTCCAAAGATTAGTCAAAAAAAGATGTTAAGTAGCTACTTTGTTCTTTGGGTGAGAAAGTATTTTTTTTAGGGAAAAAAAAGAGAGTATTTTTGAAGTATTATTTTTGTTTAGGACCAGCAAGTTTTCCGGATCTTTCCTAATATATTAGTGTGCTATATGCTGTTTTCATACTTATTCGTTTTCTTCCTCACTTTCTATAGATGATGTGTGATGAATATTTATAAGTATTGGACTAATCAGAATTCAGAAAACGTTGGGGAACCAACGAGCTCAATGTACTTTATAGAGATTCCATGGAGATGGATATTTGTTGGTTGGAATCCAACGATTGCGTTCTTTGAATTGCATGGAGTTTTACAGGTGCAGATTCTTACAGGGGAGGTTTTAAACTTTTGTAATAGATGAGAAATATATTTCTGTTCTGTTAGGGCTGTGCAACTGCAATATGTCTGATTAGAGTGGTAGATTAGTAAGCAAATACCACTTTTCTAACGTTGTGTATTTGTTATTTTGGCAGTCGTGTGTGCGGGAACCCTCATGGGATTATCAGGAAGTACGGGCTTATGTGCTGCAGACAATGCTTCCGCAGCAATGCCAAGGAAATCGGCTTTATTAAGGTATTCCACCCCCCCCCCCCCCCCCCCCCCCAACAAAAAAAAAAAATTTCCTTGTTAAAAGAACAATTTTTTTTTTTTTTTTTTTTGTGTGTGCCTGTTTTATACACTATGCAGGTTGTACTTGTCGTCAACCACTGTTTGGTTACATTCAGGATGTTTTTTCATCAAATCCCGTTTTATTTTGCATTTATTCACGTTTAACCGTCTAAGATTGGTCATGTTCATGTTTTTGCATCCAATTCTTAGGGTTGGTGTTAATTGCGTCTAAAGATTGGTCATGTTCATGTTTTTGCATCCAATTCTTTGGGTTGGTGTTAATTGTGCCAAAACTTGTCTTTTGCAGTACCGCTAAAGGGTTTATGCCGGTTGATCTACGAGAGAAGAGGAGTTGATTTTGTCTTAGTAGCATAATGCTGGTGGTTGTGTTTTTTTTATGATTTAAGCTTTCATTTGACTCTCAAAATGTTCTGTACTTTTGGGTACAAGCTGATATACTTGGATTGGTAGTTTGCCTGCCATAGTTTTAGTATTGAACTTGAATCTATCTGTTGGTGTTGAATATGTTGCCTTGTTTTGATTCTTTTAGCCAACATCTTTTGTGGTGGTTGTGGTTCATAATTAACTGGTCATGATAACACACCCTTGAGTGCATGCATCAAATGCTGTTGAAATCAAAAATCACAAAGCACAAATGCATTAGAAACTTGGTCGAAGAAACCGGAAGTAAGTGCATGTTGAAAATTCTTAAAAACATTTTTTTTTATCCTCTTTAACAGCTTTACCATATCTGCATATCAAGGATGATACTCTCAATGTAATTTCATTCAAAAAGGCTCACTGTATACATCAGCTACGAGGTCTATAAATAGAACCTCTTAATTACATTCTGGAAGCATCTATCCCTAATTCTTAAATCAACAGCCAATACAAAGAGAGGGAATCTACACTAATCCTAGTACATGATAAAATATCTTCAGGGAGGTATGAGCTGTCCTTCACAACTGTCATTCTTATAGGCAAGAGTTTGGATGATGAAGGAGCCAATGATTACATAGGTGACAGTAAGTCATTGGCTGAAATCTTTGACAATGGATTGCTAACATGTCAGTTTCTTTGACAATGAAAAAGGAAGTCTGTTTATGTGATAAACACATGTAAGTGCAGCTTCTAACCAATACTGATCTGGCATGTGAGCTTGGGTGAGAAGTGTTTTGGTTGTCTCAATAATATGCCTATGTTTCCTTTCAGCCACACCATTTTGTTCTGGTGTGTGTGGACAAGTAGTTTAATGGATAATTCCATGGGCAACAAGAAAATTATGCATAGGATGATTAATGAATTCTCCTCCATTGTCAGTTCTGAAAATTTTAATGCTAGCAAGAGCTTTAATTTTGCTGTTGAACTGATTTTCAGCTTGGGTTTTGAACTCAACAAATTTAGAGAAACAATCAGATTTGTTTTTGAGTGGATATAACCAAGTGTGTCTACTGAAATCATCAATGAAAATCACATAGTACTTGAAACCAGATACTGAAGGAAAAGGTGAGGGACCCCATAAATCACTATGAATAAGTTCTAATGGAGCTGTCACATTAGAAACAGATGACATAAAAGGAAGTTTATGGCTCTTAGTAGTACTACAAACTTGACATTGAACAGGGTGAAGCTGAGAAATAGAAATCCTATTTTCCTTGGCTAGCATGCCTAAAATTTTATTTGATGGATGACCAAGCCTATTGTGCCAATCAGTAGCAGAGGTTGATTGGGAACCACGAGCAACTTGAGTGGCTTTATGAAGTGGTTGTGAGCTGGAAGAAGAGTGACAGGTTGAGTTGATAGCTTGAGTGTTGGAGGAATAACTGGACTGAGGAATTGTGGGACAATTGATGGAGTAGAGTCCATTCCTACATGGGCCTTGGTAGAGTATCTGATTGGAAGAATTGTCCTGAATGTGACAGCCAGTGGAGTCAAAAATGAGCTTACAATTATTTTCATTAGCAAGTTGGGAGACAGAAATAAGTTTCTGTGAAATAGCAGGCACATGGAGTACATTTTTTTAAGAAAAGAGAGTTGGGATGTAGAGAGAGCAAACCATTTCCAGTATTTTGCACTGGTAGAGCCATCCCATTACCAACTGTGACTGTATCTCCATTGTTGTATCTAGCATTAGGGGCCAAGTTACTAATGTCATTGGTCACATGGGCTGTAGCTCCTGTATCGAGATACCAATTCTGGTTTGGAGAAGTCAGTGTAGCACCAAGAGTTGAAGTCAAAGCATTTGTCATATGAGTTCCATTCCCCAGAATCCCAGCTGTGGATTGAGTGATCATTGCCTGATTATTGTTGAACTGTCTAGGATGGTAATTGGGGTCCATCCTGTAGAAGCAATCAGGAGCCAAGTGGTTTGTTCTATTACAGATTTGACAGATGGTTCTATTGGATCTTCCACCTCTGCCTCTATTTCCTCTTCCTCCTCTCTGATTTCCTCTAAGATTTCCATGATTCTGCCCATTACCACCATAGCCACCAGGTCTGCCATAGCTTCCAACATTTTGATTGTTCCTGTATTGGCTAAGCTGTCCACTTGTGTAAAGTGCAGTATTTGGAGGGATCACAAGTCCTAGTGCAGCTTTCTTTGATTTAACATGAATTTCCTCTGTTCTTAGAAGATTTGCAAGTTCCAAGAATGTAATTTCTTCCCTTCTAATTCTCATGGTTGAGCAAAAATTGTCATACTCAGATTCCTTTTCCAGTCCCTTAAGGGTATGCCATACAACATCTCCTTCATCAAGACGTGAGCCAGTTGCTCCTAGTTTGTCTATGTAAGTCTTGATCTTAGCCAAGTAGTCATCCATAGTGGTTTCAAATTTGTTTTGATATAGACCTTCTTTAAGTTCATGTATATGTGTCCTAGAGAGTGATGCAAACCTTTCTTCTAAATTGAACCATACTTCACATGCATGTTCACAACCAACAATGAAAGGTAAGATTGAGGATGTTACCGTTGCTGAAATACAACTGAGAAGGTGACCATCTATGAATAGCCACTGGTGGAGCAATGGGTTTTCAGCTTCTTGGCCATCAGCATTCACAACTCTTGGCTCTGGACATTTCAACCTTCCATTGACATAGCTTAGCAGTCCTCCTGGTCTTAGGGCATTTGTCATTTGCATCTTCCATAGTTGATAGTTTCCATCCTCAAGCTTTGCCGAGATTACATTTTGGAAAGTGCTCATAAATGTATTGAGAGCTGTTAAAATGGGTGTTTGATTTGCTGGAGCAGCCATGGTTATCAGAGGAAGGACAAAGAAGATGAAGTAGACGAAGAATGATATTTAGGAAGAGAAGAGGGAACCTCGCTCTGATACCAGTCTCAATGTAATTTCATTCAAAAAGGCTCACTGTATACATCAGCTACGAGGTCTATAAATAGAACCTCTTAATTACATTCTGGAAGCATCTATTCCTAATTCTTAAATCAACAGCCAATACAAAGAGAGGGAATCTACACTAATCCTAGTACATGATAAAATATCTTCAGGGATGTATGAGCTGTCCTTCACAACTGTCATTCTTATAGGCAAGAGTTTGGATGATGAAGGAGCCAATGATTACATAGGTGACAGACAGTCATTGGCTGAAATCTTTGACAATGGATGAAAAAAGAAACGAGAGTCAATATGAAATTATGTGAAACAGTTCATAAAACTTTCCTTGATGATCAGTGCCAAAATCACACCAGCTATTTATCATTGAGCTTGGCATGATTATAGGGATACAGATAAGTCACAATCTAATATATTTAATTACAAAAGAAATCTTATCCTATATTGAATGAGAATTGCACTGCATTAGCCTAAACTGTTGCGGAATCTTATCCTTTTGATTGTGATTGGCTATATCCTTAACACCCTCCCTCAATCTAAAGGATGGAGATTCCATTACCCCCAATCTATTCCTTAGTAGAGTGAACTGCGAACTTGGTAAGGCCTTGGTGAGTATGTCTGCGACTTGAGCTGTAGACTTTACAAACTGGGTAATGAGCTTCCCTTGAGCTACTTTTTCTCTAACAAAGTGATAGTCCAGCTCTATATGTTTTGTTCTAGCGTGAAGAACAGGATTTACTGACATGTATAGAGCACTAAGATTGTCACAGAACAGTATTGGAGCAGTGAGAGTTGTAGCCCCAATTTCTTCTAGTAGAAAGGTGATCCAAGTAATTTCAGCTGTTGCACTGGCCAAGGCTCTATACTCGGCTTCAGTACTTGATCTCGAAACTGTGGGTTGTTTCTTTGACGACCATGAGATACAATTACTTCCTATGTAGATACAATAGCCACTGGTTGACCTTCTTGTTGTCTCACATCCTCCCCAATCAGCATCTGAAAACCCATACAAATTTAAACTGGTTTGTGCTGTAATTCTTAGACCATGTGCTAGGGTCCCTTTGACATATCTCAAAATCCTTTTCACCCCTTGTAAATGAGAAGATGTAGGACTATGCATGAACTGACTGGCCAAGTTTACTGCATGAGAAATTTCAGGCCTGGTGAAGGTTAGATACTGCAATGCACCCACTATACTCCTGTATTCACTCTCATTAATTTCTGGATTATCATTGTTGTGTGAAGTGTGTCCTTGCGGAAGTGGTGTTTTAGTGGCTTTTGATTCAGACATCCCAAACCTTTTGATGAGATCTGTGGCATATCTTTGTTGACTCAGAAACAGGTCTCCTTGGTTGTTAATTACTTCAACTCCCAAGAAGTAATGCAGTGCTCCAAGATCTTTCATAGCAAACTCAAGACTAAGACTTTCAATGAGCTTAGTCATAAGAGAGTCGTTGTCACTTGTAATGATTATATCATCTACATATAATAACAGCAATATTGTTCCAACTGTGTTGTGGAGAGTAAATAAGGAAGTGTCAGCCTTACTGGATTTAAAGCCACTATTGAGAAGAAATAGACTAAATCTATCAAACCATGCTCGTGGAGCTTGCTTCAGCCCATAGATTGCTTTTCTTAGAAGACAGACATGATCAGGCACCATGGGATGTGTGAATCCAAGAGGTTGCTCCATGTATACAGTTTCTTCCAATTCTCCATGAAGAAAAGCATTTTTTACATCCAATTGCTTAATCTTCCATCCCTTGCTCACAGCTAAAGTAAGTACAATTCTGATTGTAGTGGGTTTTACTACTGGACTGTAGGTCTCATCAAAATCCACTCCCTCAATTTGATTATATCCTTTTGCAACTAATCTAGCCTTGTGTCTCTCAATTGTACCATCTGCTTTGAGTTTAGTTTTGAACACCCACTTTGATCCCACAATATTCATGTCAGATTTCCTTGGGACTAAAGACCATGTGTTGTTTTGATGTAATGCTTTCAATTCTTCTTCCATTGCTTGTTTCCAGTGAGGAAATTTCAGTGCTTCTTCTGCTGTCTTAGGAGTTGAGTATTCAGATACCGCCATTAGATATGTTTGTTGTTGCCTTGCTTTAGCCCTGGTGATCATGGGATGGATAGAAGTTGTTGTTCCTCCCTGTCCTGGCTCATGGTTTCCAGAATCTACACCACTTTGTTCACTGGAATTATCTGAGTCTTCGTTTGAACCTTCAGAGAGAGAACTTCCTTCTGCAGACGTGATGAGTTCTTCTCTTGATTGCCTACAAGGGGGAAGCTCCACCACGAGTTGGATTCCTTCTGGATGTGAGTGACTTATTGTCTGCTCACCTCCACTTTGGCATCCTTCTTCTTCCATTGGTTGTGGCAATTGGATCATGTGTTCAGAGACAACATCTTGTTGTAGTTCTTCACTCTGTATCTGAATTGTCAATTCCTTCAGAGGCTGAGTTCCTCCCTCTTGATGACCTTTTTCACATTTTTTCACCTTTTCGTCATTTTTGATGAAAAATTCATTATAAGTGCTCATAAATAGATCATCTTGACAAGAAACAGTCTGATCGTTAGAAATGACATAAGGCAATGAATTTTCATCAAAGATTACGTGTCTAGATACAAAAACCTTTCTTGAAGAGGGATGATAGCACCTGTAGCCTTTGTGAAGACTGCTATATCCAATGAATACACAAGGATATGACTTTGGTTGAAACTTGTGCTTGTTTCTGTCTCTTAGATAGGGAAAACATCTGCATCCAAATACTTTGAGAGAGTTATAATCAGGGTGTTTCTGATACAGTTTGTGAAATGGACTTTTCCAACCCAAAATTACTGTTGGCAATCTGTTGATAAGAAAGACAGCTGTTAGAAAAGCTTCAACCCATAAAAATAACGGCAATTGAGCATGAAATAGAATGGTTAGTCCTGTCTCCACAATGTGTCTATGCTTCCTTTCTGCTACTCCATTTTGCTCTGGAGTGCCAGGACATGAAATATGTCTTATTATACCATTTGAACTTAGGTAGTGCAAAAATTCAGTCTTGGTAAATTCTCCTCCTCCATCGCATTGAAAAATCTTTAATGTTTTCTCAAACTGTTTCTCTACCATTTTGTGAAACTTTACAAACACCCCATAAAAATCTGACTTGTGCCTCATTGGATATATCCAAGTGAACCTTGTACAATCATCTACAAATATGACATAATATTTATTGTGTTGAGAAGAGAGTATGGGTGCTGGCCCCCAAACATCACAATGAACTTTAAACAGTGGTTCATTAGCGATTTCATCATTTTTATTAAAAGGAAGCTTGCAACTTTTGCCCATTTGGCAACTAGTACAAATAGAGGGAGGTTTATTCCAATAGCTAATATCAATATTTTTATTTGTGCTCAGGACTTTCAATGTTTTGGAGCTTGTATGTCCCAATCTTTGGTGCCAGATACTATCTGTAGCCTCTTTATTCCCAATTGCCGCTAAAGCTTCTATCCTTCCTTCGTTAAAAGCATACAGATCTCCCTTTTTAATTCCCTTGGCTAGCTTCTCCCCTGTTCTCTGATCCTTAACAACAAAGCCATTATCAGTAAATTCAAGTGTGCAAGCATTATCCTTCACAAATTGACTTACTGAGACCAAATTCTTTTTCAATCTTGGGACAACTAAGACATCATTGAGTTTTAGATTGTGGGAGAGATTTTTATTTCCTGTGTGTGTGACATCTAGAAGGGTTCCATCTCCAATCATTATTCTTTCTGAACCTTTATAAGGAATTGAGTTGCTGAGATTACCTGGATTTTGGACCATGTGTGAGGTGGCTCCAGAGTCAACATAAAAGTTGTTGTTCTGTTCTTCTAGAGAGCTTGTGGCTGTGAATGCTTGAGCTTGATTTTCTTGGGCTTGATAGGAGAAATCCCATCTATAAAAACATGTTAGGGCTGTATGGTTGTTCCTTCCACAAATTTGGCAAGGATTGTGTTGTTTGATCTGAGTCTCAGTTCCTTGTGGTGGCTTTGTATTTCCAGCATTTGTGGAGTTTCTTGGATTTGGTTGGAAATTTTCTGATGGAAATTGCTTTTGGGGATTGAAACCTGCAGGTCTGAATCCTTTGCCTCTGGAAGAGAATCCTTGAGTACTGTTATGATTCCATCTTCCTCTGAATCCATTTCCTCTGCCTCTATTATTTGTTCTCTGTGCTACAAAAGCTGCATTATAGTCCACTGTTGCTGGCTGTTGATTGGTTTCTTCTTCTCTCATGTCAAAGCCCCTCAAGGCACTGACAAATTGATTCAAAGTGGGATATGGTGCTTTCCCAAGCATAACAGTCCTGAAGGTTTTATATTTTATACCAAGACCTCTTGCAAAGCTGATAACTTTATTGTCTTCATCAAGTGGCTTGTGAATGGCAGCGAGACCATCACATAGCCCCTTAAACTCCTTAAGATAATCATCAATAGATCTATCTCCCAATTTTATATTCTGAACTTGCTGTTTCAATTGAAACTCCTTGTCCTTTGTTGCTTGAAGAAGATTTTCTTCAAGACAATCCCAAACTTCTTTTGCTGTTTTGCACCCAATCACTTGGTACATACATTCTTCAGTAAGTGTACCAGAAATCCAACTCCTTAAGAGTACATCCTTCTCTTCCCAATCTTGTCGTTTAGGATTTGTCTTGGTCTGATTGTCATCTCCCACTATTTCTTCTGCAGGTGGCTCTTTGATAATCAGATCCATGACCTTTAAGGTCTGGATTAGCTGCATCATTTGAGTCCTCCAAATGAGATAATTAGTTGGTTTTAGTTTAATTGCACAGATTGCAATTAGTTGGCTATATCCTTAACAATGGATTGCTAACATGTCAGTTTCTTTTCCCAATTATTCTTAACAGATACAGCAGGTGTTTTTTTTAAGGGTAATTTGGTGTTTCGACTTTCGAATCTTTGATGGTTTTTATCACTATGGAGTTGTTATATGTACCCGCCAAATCGTTATGGAGTTGTTATATGTACACTAGTGTGTGAAGACTGCGTGCAAGGCACGCAGTTTGGTGCCCGTGATAGCGCAACGGATATTCCAAACATGTACAACTATCGAATTATTTGAGAATATTGGGTTTCAAATTTGAGAACTATCAACAGATCACCTATGGTTGATATGGTTATGGTTTATACTGCAAGAATTCAGAGAGAGGTCCAAAGAAGAATTGGAAGCGTCGAAAGCATGCTCGATAAAAAGGAAAATATTAAAAGCCACTCAACCCCAAGTTTTACTCTGACTGCCACTCAACCAAGATATGTAATGTGCAGTATATGAAACATGAAGCTGGTAGTAGAACAATTATAGATCTCATAATTAAAATCTAGGTTGTGAAATCAACTAAAATATGTATTGAATATGTCACTGGTGGGGAGAAGAAAATAAAAATGTATGCCCTGATATGTGAAGGAAAGTGAATTTTACAGTATCATAACATGTTAACACACGGAACAAGTTGATTTGCACCAGGATAGCACAAGAAAGGCTGATCATAAGTAAAATAAAAGGCATCAAGGGGTTTTGTAACACGCACTGAAATCCACATTATCAACATTTTGGCTTCCCTTTGTGATCATGTCAGCTTCTTTCCAAACAAAGTGATCGTAGGAAGGTCCCTTATTTTAAGAATCAAAATAGCATAGAACAAATACGTAGATGATTTTGGTGTAATGTAATATGAGGATTTCGTGGCCCATCAATATCATATTGAACTAAGATTTGTTATGCATTAAAGGGAAAGTACCTGCCCAGCTGCAATTTTCAACAAAACATGGTACTGGCCGCCACTCTGCTCGACAATAGTCATGGCCATTTCAATAACGGAGGCAAATGATGTTGGTCGTGCAGCATGTTGACAAAATAAACAGGTCATACATATAGAATCGGTAAACTTGAATAGCTATAAAGCATATACAAGACAATCGCCGAGTTGAAAATGAGCCTGCAAGTGTTAGACAAGGCACAATCTGGCTATAGTGTCTGAAGACTTGCTCAAATCCATTACAAACTCTCTTGCCTGGACAGAAACTGAATAAATCTTGATCACGTGTTGATGCTGCCAAAAAATGACCACAAAGTAGTTGGTCATTTAACAATCCCAGAGGAAAATAAAAATAAATAAAGAAATTAGCATGCTTCCTTGTAAGTTGTAACTGAATGCATACTAAGGAATTCAAACAATGAAACAAGCCGTAAAAGTTTAACTTGTCCACTCATTGCTCTTTGTGAAATCAATTCCAAC
The DNA here is from genome assembly GCA_033977485.1 of Hydrangea macrophylla. Lineage (NCBI taxonomy): Eukaryota > Viridiplantae > Streptophyta > Magnoliopsida > Cornales > Hydrangeaceae > Hydrangea > Hydrangea macrophylla. The sequence goes on from CM066999.1 coordinate 113,863,766, forward strand.
AATGAGATTAGAAGACTGAATACCAGCATGAGCAAGAGCCTCGGCCATTTACAAAGACGCAATGTTTTGCTTTTGGCATGGTATTTCGCAAGAGGTCATTATAGTTACAATAGTCAATAAACCTAGAAATACACTGTTGACGAGAACGTACGGAAATAAAAACTAACCTTTCTGAAATCTCAAAATAAAACAAGTTGAATCAGGGCAAATACTTGAACAGATTTGGGTTCTCTGCGTCCCTTTCCAAATCGTCTCTGGCTATATGATTCTAAATCCGCTTCTTGATTACCTTAAAATCAGGCTGCACAACATCAGTTTAACTAACAGTACATGTATCAACAGTGATCTACTTTGAATGTGTAGAGACGGAAAAATAACAAAACAAAGTTTGAAATGGAGATAGAAACAAAGGAAAGCTGGGAATTATATATTCAACCAAGGGTATAATAGGGGAGAACAAAAATAGGGCATGGATAATTTTGGAAGTTCATAAATTTGAAGTATTATCAAAAGAAGAATAAGTACGAGTTAAGCCCGTACATCATAAAGATGAGAAACCCACATCAAGTCCTTCAAACATAAAACAAGATATGTATGGTCAAAAAATACACAAATGCTTCATTAATCTAGCAAATGGAATAAAACTTTGAAAATCGCGACTTTATAACTCTTAATGAAATGCAAGAACCATTTAGTCTATAGTATATGTCCTAGTTTTTTTGGGACAAAGTCGTATTAGTGTGCTTATATACTTTGAATTAGTACATGTGGGTTGCTATGCAATGAATCAATGATAGAATACCAAGATTGAAGGCACCTAGATGCTAGTGTAGTTCAAATAGCATTGTTTAATACAATCAACACATATACTTCTGTTTCAGCCAAGGGAAAAAAAAAAAAGAAGCAAAACATGTACACCTGACCTACATCTTAGAAAGAATTCACCCAAAAGTTAGGTAGTCAGCAATGGAATAGAAAAGTAACAGTAATTACCAATTAGCGACGATGGGAAAAGCTGGCTGTCAAAATCCTGAGCTTTGATTTGGGTAAGATAAAAAGCTGAGTCATGCTTAATCGGTTTCTTCTCAGCATCACCATCGCAAAGCGAGCCCATTTGAACTAATCTGCAATAAAATTACAATTTAAGACTTGGAAAGGATTTTTTTTTTTAAGAAAATAGTCAAGATCTCTGTTACTTTCTGAAGGAAAAGATGAGAAAACCAAATAATGAAGCTGATGAGAATGAACATTGCTACTTTCTGAAATTGGAAAAGATGAGAAGCATCACTGGTCTCTGTTTGATCTGAGGATTTATACAAGGAAAAGAAGAAGAGAAATGAGAACGGCAAGGAGACTATGCTCCTACTGTTTTCCTGGTGTTTTACTCCGTAAATACATAATATTATACTAAGGTGCATTTGTAAGTTCCAAATTAATTACTATCTTTGGCAAAGAAGGAATGCACGGAACAACTATTTCCTTTCCAGTGGTTCTTCAATGCTATCAATCCCTGCTTCTTCCTTCATGCTAAGCTAAAGAATGGGAAATGCTCTTTACATTCAAGATATATAATTTATTTATCAAGTTATTCCATTTTCGTTCCTTAGTCATTGTTTTCCTTATTTTTTTTTGCCCAGCCCAATAGCATACATGATCTGTATTTCTACACATGTTCGGTTACATGTTTTCCATAAGGCCATGCACATTTCACTCATCAGCACCAATCAAAGCAAGTTTGTAATGAAATGACAAAGAATGATGAAGAAAAGAATAAAAACCAGCCAATTAAAAATTAAAAATAGTAAATAGACTGAATTGATTGTCTAAATTAGCTTACATATAAGGTCCTTGTATAAACTTAGAAGATTCACATTTACTTGCATATCACATAAGTACCATAGCCAAAATTTATGTAGAAGCTTACCTTCTCTTTTAATGATCTAATGATGGCGCTAAATGTAGCAGCTACATCAGTGAATTTATCAATACTTCCTCTTATCACAAGCGCTTTGTTACGGCCATCAGGATCTGCAGTTGCACACTGTGCAGAATTCATGGGGTTAGCGGTAAAGCTACCAAAGAAAAAGTAAAATATAATCATTTCGAGCCCATTTGGGTGAGCATTTGGGGGGCCAACAATCACATCCAACTGAAAAGCTGCAATTTGCATCGTTTCAGAAAATCTCTTACTCCAGAAAGTGAATTTCTTAAAATCTAACCTTTGTAGAACATACAGCCATCCTAATTAGCCGCTGAAATCGTAGAAAGGGGAAAAAAAGACTTGTTGACAATTGCAAGAGTAAATATAACTAGAAACTACAATCCAAGAGGAGGTACTACAATGGTGTTTTTTTTTTAATCGCTGCTTTAAGAACTACAATGTTTGGCACTAGAAAAGGAACAAACAACAACGAAGGAAGAAAGAAAGAGAAGCGAAACAATCAAAACACAAGGAATCCAGTGAAATTAGGAATATTGTGAGTCGCGCGAGTTATAAAAGAGAATCGAGCAAAGAGGAAGGCACAAAAATAGTATTGTAGAAAGCTCGTGGAAAAACTCACAAAACAGATCTAGAAATATGAGAGATCACAAATAATATTGTTGAGAATGAAAAAGAATTCAAGACCAAAAAGAGAAGGGAAAAAATGAAGATATTCTCCCAGCCAAGTTACCTGTTGGTTACCTACTAAATCCTTTGAAGAAGATGTGAACAATTTCTTCACTCTCAGCTTTCTTTCTGAGCAGTTTTATTATCAGTACCTGATGAACATAACAACAATAAAAGCCAAATATGAGCATGAAATTAGATTGAACTTTGTCATATTAGAGTATGCCTGATTTAAGCATTTATCAGTAATTTAGTTGCATGAAGTGAAAGATAGCTGTTGGATTGACCAGCGAGAGTATAAACAAAGTCGTGTTTTCAAAAGTTAGCACACTTTATATACACGATATGATTCTAAACATAGAGCTTTACAAACATATTACAAGGTAGGTAGTGTATTTAGTATGCAGTGGAGTTTCTGCACAAAACTATACAGACGTACTACAAGGTAGGTAGTGTATTCAGTATGCAGTGGAGTAACTGCACAAAACTATACAAACGTATCTATAACTATACAAATATACTACAAGGTGTGGAGTGTTGTGAAGCTGCTGCTGATTATCTGTTTGCCTCAATCTTGCTTGTAAGCAGCCTTTTTAGCTTTGCGATAAAGCTCTGGTTTGCTGGGTTCTTCTGTGCTGGTGTTAGTCAGTAGGTTCATTTCTTTTACATTCGATGTTTCTCCAGCTACACTGGTTGAACGAGAGAGCATCTTTCTTGTCTTTTTGTCTTGATGATTATGCTCTGGTGATTTATTATGTGACTTGATGTCAACTTGCTTGTAGACTGAGTTGACTGTGAAGCGAATGGGTGAATTCTGTCCCTCAACCACCTGAGATGCGTAGACTTGTATGATATATTCTTAGTTGCAATCCATTGCACGTTCGATATGTATCAGAGTTTCCTGAGATAGTATACGCTAGTTATTTTTCAGCAAGTTAGATACAAGTATAGTGTACTAATTTGATGCCTACATTGGATGTTTGGTTCGCCAGATCAGCTGCCTTCACTAATAATATCTTTTCAGCTAGTTCTCCATAAATCAATGCCTCTATAGTTCCTGTTGGGTCATGTAATTCGATGTCGACTCTGCATCTGTATAGATTGGGTTAGTAGTTTAAGGGTTAGAAGATTGAACAGTGTATTGTAATAGAAAGTGAACAATAAGTATCGAAATGAACGAGTAAGCAATTAAGTTTGTATAGGTGAAGATGGTTTCAAGGTAATATAGATTGCTATAGTTAGCACCTAAACCTTTGAATATGCCTGATTTATATATGTACAAATATCTTTGATGCAACATGTACATTAATTTCAGAGTTGCAGTATGAAATGTTGGTAGGACTACTATTATTTTACCGTGGTTCTGCAGTAACCTGCTTTCTTTTACAGCGAGGACAGTCCAATACTGCAGCATTTTCTATTCTTATAGATTGGTGGCATTTGTTGCAGCACATAAACCAGAATTTTTGGCGTCTTTTTCCTATGGAGGCGCATGCTTTGATCTAAAATGATGTACCCTGTGACATTTCGGTTAGTAATATGTAGTTTGATAGTTATAGTATTAAATAGATGAGTTTTGGTGTATTTTGAGCTTACTTCTTCCACAGATGTAGGAAGCTGGGTAATTGTGATGATGTCTTCCTTTTGAGGGGGTGGTGATTGAACATGTGTGTTGCTGGTAGCCAAATCTCTTGAAATTGAAAGGATTGCATCTTCATGGTTATTGCACCTGTATAGGTTATATCAAGTATTATTTTCTTTTTTAGAGAATCAATAAAGCTCTATATGTTCTGTACACACACACACACACACATATATATATATACTAAGATGCTTATACCATGTGCGCAGTGTTTGTGCAACTGTTGTGGGTGAGTTTATGGTGACTGAGTTGTGGGATTGGGTAGATAGTGATATGTCTGCACGAATTTGGAACAAATGTTAGATGTAAATATTGGAATAATTGTTTACTATAGAAAAGATTGCATGTTTACCTCGGAATTTTGTTAGTTTCAAGTGTAAGCATGAGAGAGTTGGCCAAGGTTCTTGCATTTCAATTAGTGTAATGCCTTGGTTTCTTGCAAAGTCATCCCATAGTGTGAGACTCATTGATCTTAGCCTGTATGCACCAGAGTTTAGGTATAATAATAAGTTTATATAAGTTCATCTATTTTGTGTTGGTGTGTTGACATTTGGTTTACTTACGTTTCATCTACCACAATGATTTCTTGGATATCGACCTGATCACCCGTTTCGTTCTTCGTCTGCCTTGGTTGTAGTACGTGCACGACTACTGCTAGTATATCTGCTATCAGCATTTGTTTAGAGTTAATTAGCTTTATATCTAAAATAATGTTTCTAATTTTGAGTGGAGAGAGTGGAGTACTAGCTTATCTCTGTTTGAGGATGTTGGCGGTGTTGTAACTGATCCAACGGAATGAAATTGTATATCTGTTCTCCATTGAAAGCAAGATCAGATGGAAGTTCCTCGATTAAAGTTGCATAGTCAATATCCCACTTATATTCATGACAATCATGTCTGAATTTCTCTTCAAGTAGCCTAACAACGGCGTTTGTGACCGAATAGAAATGGTCCTGTTGAACAAATATTTTACCAAGCTTAGAGAACACAATATGTGTCTCCCTCTTTTATTAATAAACAGAATAAAGTAATTACATTTAGATCCACTACAAAGTTATAAAATAACCAACTGAACATGAAAGGAATAAGACTATAAAAATAAAATATCTCAACACTCCCCCTCAAGCTGGTGCGAAGATATCTCTCATGCCCAGCTTGCTAAGGATGTAATGAAATGTCCTACTAGCAAGACCTTTAGTGAGAATATCAGCTAACTGATCCCCGGACTTCACAAATGGAGTACAAATCTTTCCACTATTAAGTTTCTCCTTAATAAAATGACGATCGATCTCCACATGCTTAGTCCTGTCATGCTGAACAGGATTATGGGCAATATTGATAGCTGCCTTGCTATTACAATATAGCTTCATAGAGTCTTCCGGATTAAAGCCAAGATCTGATAGAATAATCTGAATCCATAACAACTCACACACCCCTTGAGCCATAGATCTGAACTCGGCCTCAGCACTTGATCTAGCCACAACAGACTGTTTCTTGCTTCGCCAAGTTACCAAGTTTCCTCCCACAAAGGAACAATACCCAGTTGTTGACCTCCTGTCAGTAACTGATCCAGCCCAATCGGCATCAGTATAGACTTCAACTTGAGTGTGGCCATGCTTAGCAAAGAAAAGACCTTTCCCTGGTGTTGACTTGAGATATCTTAAAATTCGAAAGACAGCATCAAGATGAGTCTGTCTCGGAGAGTGTATAAACTGACTTACAACACTCACTGCAAAGGCAATGTCAGGTCTAGTGTGAGAAAGATAAATCAGCTTTCCCACCAATCTCTGATATCTCCCCTTCTCAACTGGCTCTCCACTTGGATCATCACTAAGTTTCTGATTAGGATCCATTGGAGTGTCAACTGTCCTACTCCCAAGCATCCCTGTTTCACTCAACAAGTCTAAAACGTACTGTCTCTGGGATATAAAGATCCCATCTTTGGATCTTGCCACTTCAATTCCCAAGAAATATTTCAAGTTCCCCAGATCTTTAATCTCAAACTCCTTTGCCAAATAGGTCTTCAATTTTCCCATTTCCTCTAGATCATCCCCAGTGAGAACAATATCATCAACATAGACAATCAGTGCTGTCACCTTCCCACTAGGGGAATGTTTAGTAAAGAGGGTGTGATCACCTTGGCTTTGTTTAAATCCATATCTCAACATGGCCTGTGAAAAACGATCAAACCAGGCTCTAGGCGATTGCTTGAGCCCATACAATGCCTTTCGTAGGCGACAGACCTTTCCTCTTGTTTTGGGATCCTCAAATCCTGGAGGAACGTCCATGTAAACTTCTTCCTCCAAGTCACCATGCAAGAAAGCATTTTTAACGTCAAACTGGTGTAACGGCCAGTCTAAGTTTGTAGCTAGAGACAACAATACTCTGACAGAGTTCATCTTGGCCACAGGTGCAAAAGTCTCCTGATAATCTACTCCGTAAGTCTGAGTAAATCCCTTAGCTACTAGACGGGCTTTATACCTCTCAATTGTTCCATCAGCCTTGTACTTAACTGTGAACACCCATTTGCAACCTACTGTCTTCTTCCCACGAGGTAATTCCACTAATTCCCAAGTACCGTTTTTGGAGAGAGCTTTCATCTCTTCAACCATGGAAGACTTCCATTTGGAATCTGATAATGCCTCCTGAACACAATTAGGAACAGAAACAGAGGAGAGACTAGAAACGAAGGCTTTATATGATGGAGATAACCGAGAGTAAGATACAAAATCAGAAAGAGGGTAAGGATGTTTAGAACGTGTCCTAGTACCTTTACGAAGTGCAATAGGAATGTCTAAATCATTACTAGAATCAGGAACAAGTGAGGAAGGAATACCTGGATCATCATCACTAGAAGAGGTTGGCTGAGGTGAAGGAAAAGGAACAACTTCTAGATCTTCTGCCCCAAACCTCCTTCTCTCCTTCTTTCTAGAGTATGTCAACAACTCTTTGTCTCTCTCTTCAGCCTGAACTCCGGTCTGAACTCCTCCCTCTCTATTTCCTACCTCACTTTCTCTTAGCTCATCCCTCATTTCCTCATTATTATCTCTTAATGCTTCCTCTTGATTCACTACCTCACTCTCTCTTAATACTTCACCTCCTCCCTTATTTTCCTTAATTATTGTGTCCCTTTCTTCCAATGTTCCAACAGTAAATGGAACAATAGCAACAGGCATCTCTTCCTCACTACTCCCTTTCTCCCCCTGAAGAGGTGACTGTGGTGACTGTGGTAATGAAAAGTATGGGGAAGTTTCATGGAAGGTGACATCCATAGATATGAACCATTTACGGGAAGGGGGATGGTAGCACTTATACCCTTTTTGGGTAGGAGAGTAACCAACAAAGATACACTTAAGAGCACGTGGATCTAATTTTTTTCGAGAAGGGGAATGATCATGAACAAAGCAAACGCAACCAAAAACTTTAGGAGGAATAGCAAACAAGGAAGCGGGATTAAGAAGAACTTCAATTGGAGATTTTTTGTCAAGAACACGAGTGGGTAAACGATTAATCAAATAAGCCGCAGTTAACACGGCTTCCCCCCAGTAACTCTTAGGAACTTGAGTAGAAAACATCATGGACCTAGCAATTTCTAATAAATGGCGATTCTTCCGCTCAGCAACTCCATTTTGTTGGGGAGTATTTGTGCAGGAAGTCTGATGAAGCATGCCATGTTCAGTAAAAAAATTCTGAAGACCACCGTAGATATATTCCCCCCTCCCCCCCTTTGTCAGAACGGACAACTTTGACAATAGTACTAAACTGAGTGCATATCATTTTATAAAAATTTTTAAAAATAGAATACACATCACTTTTCTCTTTCATTAAATACACCCAAGTAGTACGTGAAAAATCGTCAATAAAAGTAACAAACCACCTATATCCATTCAAGGAGGGAATATGAGAAGGACCCCAAACATCAGTATGAATCAACTGGAAAGGGATAGAGCTTTTATTAAAACTAGAATTAAAGGTGGCACGATGGTGCTTGCCAAGTTCACATGCTTCACAATAAGTTCCTGAAACATTTTTATTCTCTAATAAAGATGGAAACAAAAAACGAAGAAGATGAAAAGAAGGATGTCCTAGTCTCTGATGCCACAACCACGCCTCTCGGGGTAGAGTCTCCCTCAATGAATGATTAGCACTTCTAGGCACACTTCGTCCTTCAACATCGCCCGACAGCAAAAAATAGAGACCATTCCTTTCCTCACCACTGCCAATCGTCTTCTTGGTGGAGAGATCCTGAAAGACACAGTGAGTGGGAAAAAAGGTCACACAACAATTAAGATCACGAGTAATGCGGCTAATAGAAAGGAGATTAGTAGAAAAATTTGGAACATGTAGAACTGAGGACAATGACAATGAATTGGAAGCATGAACAACACCTTTACCAGAGATAGGGGAGGGATTACCATCTGCTGTTGTAACCTTATCCCTACCTGAACATGGAGAATAAGTAGAAAAAGATGTAGAGAGACCAGTCATATGATCGGAGGCACCGGAGTCAATGATCCATGGTCGTTGAGATGTAGCATTGAAAGTACTAGTAGAATTAGTAACATTACCTGCGTGAGCACAAGAAGTAGAGGAATTGGTGGGTGTATCCAACTGTGCCATAATGCGCCGTAGAGTCTCCAAATCAGAACTACTAATACTGTCAGTAGTAGGTGAAGCAGATGGAATTTCCTCGGACTGAAGAGCTTCAGAACCCGTGGATAAGTGGGCTCTGGGTCCATTACCACGGCCACCAGTGCGGCCTCCACCTCTTCCCTTTGGGAAAGATGGACGACCATGAAGTTTCCAGCAAGTAGCACGAATATGACCTGGCTTATTACAGTAATCACACCACTTATCTTTAGTCTCAGAACCCTCAGACAATGTCTGATCCTTCCGTACATTATAGTGGGGAGCCTTACTTCCTTTCTGACTGGAGGAAACCAAAGCAGATCGGTCGGTGGATTTAGGTGTCAGCATAGCCGAACGACGACTTTCTTCGTTCTGAATATAGGCAAATGCCTCTCTAAGTGACGGTAATGGCTCCATCCCAAGAATTCGACTCCTCACTTGATCGAATTCTGAGTTGAGACCAGCTAGAAATTTAAAGATCCTTTCACTCTCGATATACTCCTTAAAACTAGCCGCATCCGTAGAACAAACAGGGCGATAGTTCTTTAAGTTATCCAGACGTTTCCACATAGTACTCAAGGAGGTATAGTACTGAAGAATCGAACGCTCACCCTGTTCATCCACCTCAATTTTCCGACGAAGCTCATAAACTTCAGCTATATTCCCTTTCCTAGCATACGTCTGTGCTAATGTATCCCATATGTCAAGTGCTGTCTCCATCTCCAAAAAAAATGCAGCAATACTAGGCTCCATCGAATGCACAAGCCAACTCATAACAAGATAATTGTCCACTTCCCACTTCGCATAGGTGGGCTCTTCACGACTAGGTGCCTTAAGAGTGCCATCAACATAGCCAAACTTCGATCTACTGCGTAACCAAAAGGTAGCTGATTGAGACCAAGTAAGGTAGTTCTCTCCACTGAACAATTCTGTGGTAATTTTCGATCCAGGGTTCTCAGTAATGAGGGAATGCTTCTCATGACTTATAGGAGAACTCACAACGCCGGATTTGTCACCAATCACCCCGTCTTTCGACATTATGAAGGAAAAACAATTGTCACAGAATCGATTGATACGGCAAAGAAGGCGAGCCTAGTCGTCACAGGCACCGTGTTAGTGCAATCGTCCAATTTATGGACAAATCATTGGTCCGTACACGGACCTAAGATCTCGGAGGGATGAAACTTGTGATCAGATCAAGTTGCCGTGGAATACCCACTTGCCGAGGGTTGAGAAAAACAAGAAAGAAGAAAAAAAATTCTATGTATTACTCCAGGAGGGCTGCGATGTGGGATCTGAAGTAGAGGGGCTCACCGAAGGGTTGGATGGTGTTTGGTTCAAGCTAGCATGACAGGGTGGCTCTCGGTTGGAGCAGGGAGGTGTGGCGCAGTGATGGTGAGTTGGGTAGGGCTCGGTCTAGGCTGGAGAGGCCAGGGATGCACTCGGTTGGGGCAGGGGTTTCAGCACAGCTTGTGGAGACTGCGGCGCAGCCTGTTAGGGTTTGGGTAGGAGGCGCAGGTGGTGTTTGGTGGTGGGTGGTGGTGGCGCAGGTGGTGGTGGTGATTGCTTGGTACAAACCCTAGCTTAGGGTGGCTCTGATACCATGTTGAACAAATATTTTACCAAGCTTAGAGAACACAATATGTGTCTCCCTCTTTTATTAATAAACAGAATAAAGTAATTACATTTAGATCCACTACAAAGTTATAAAATAACCAACTGAACATGAAAGGAATAAGACTATAAAAATAAAATATCTCAACACTGTGCAAGGCTGTCATTCCACAGTTCTATGTTTTGTTGGAAAATTGATGCTTGTACCTTCGTTCCCTGAAATATAGAATGCAGGTCAGTTAATCAGCAGATATATCTATCTAAGATAGCCAAGAATGAGTGTAATAATTGATAACTAAGATCTTAGATATAAAAAGGAGCTGTTAACTGGTAGAAAATATGATTATAACTAAGATCTTAGATATACAAAGGAGCTGTGAACTGGTAGAAAAGATGATTATTGTATGTTTTTATATATAATGTGGAAGTAGATGTTGACTGAAAAGTTGGAAGTGATTACATTGCTCCAATGTTTGCATTAGTAAGAATTATGCTGATGTAGATATAGCTATATAGTTAAGCATATACCTCGACGTCACGCAGGACCAATTTCTGAAACTTTATAGGGTTTTGTATCCTTTTTTTGTATTGCTCTTTTCAGTCACTTGCACATGAACAGTTCAGTTTCTGGTGGTTGGTAAAACATCTCTGATGGTCATTAGGGTCGGCATTCTGCATCGTATATAGATTTAATGTATGATTTTGACGGCATTGTATGAAACAAAGCTTTTATTGTAAGAAAGTACATATTGTATGAATTGGAAGGTTGTGTAGAGTTACACACAGTTTGCTAAAGATAACAATTCTGAGTATACCACATTTGTAGTTGTGTTGGGAGATTTGTTGTCATCGGTAGTAGGTTCTATAATGAATTTGACAGCTGATCCAGTGGTTGCTCTTGATAATGCGTCGTATATTTGGCCGTGAGAGAAGACGGGTTCTCTTAGGTAGATTCCAACGTTTTTTAAGGTTTGACCTTGAGCTTTGTTGATGGTCATTGCGAAACAAAGTCTTATTGGGAATTGATTCCTTGTAAATTGGATTGGGTATTTCTCTTTTTCTAAGGGTTGTAATGAAATTCTTGGCAATAGTACAATCTCGCCTTGGTGATCTCCGATTTCTAATTCGGCACATATTATATGTCTTTGGAAGTCTCGGCAAATTAGGCGTGTTCCATTGCAAAGGCCTTTTGGAGGATCAATATTGCGAAGAAGCATGATAGGAGCATTCTCTTTAAGAACTAATTTGTGAGGTGGAAGGCCATTCGGGCTTAAAGAGTTTAGGAAATCTTCATATTGGCCTTGTTCATGTTCATCAGTTGTTTTGTCAATACTTGAGTATTCAGTTGGTTTCCCTGGGAACAACTGAATTAGAAGTTCATTTAACTCGTCAACAGTATCATTTTTGGGAGTCAATATTGCAGATTCATTTGTTATTGATTCATTTGTATTGTGTTTGGTCAAATTTGGAAAGATTGTAGTTATCAACATTTGAACTGCAGTTTGTTTTTTAGTCCAAGGAATGATCATTGACGTTGGAATCTTTATTTTATTGTATTCATCATGCTTTTCAGTTCCGTTGCCAACTCTAAGAAGAAATTCGCTAAAGGATGGGTCAAATCTAGCTCTCATATTAATGGTTAATATAATTCTCTGTAAGTATTGCCAAATTCTAGATTTTAGTAAACTTGCATTAATTGACTCAGATATAGATGCTTTTGGTACTACTGGTAGGACTTGTCTAAAGTCGCCACCGAAAACTACAATTTTACCTCCGAAGGGTAAATTGTTGTCATTTATGTCTTTAAGTATTTCATCGGTTGCCTCTATGATTTCACGCCTGGCCATGGATGCCTCATCCCAAATAATCAGCCTTGCAAGTCTTAGAAGTTTAGCTAACTCACTTTGTTTGCTAACATTACAAGTCATATTGGGTTGTACCTCTATTGGAATTTTAAAGCGAGAATGAGCAGTTCTACCTCCTGGAAGATTTGAGGCAGCGACTCCTGAGGATGCTGTAGCTAGTGCTATTATCTTCTTAGATCTTATGTTTGCTAAAATAGCACGATAGAGAAAAGTCTTCCCAGTTCCGCTTGGGCCATCTATGAAAAAGCAAGCTGGTTGATTTGATAATACTTTGTTGACAATTATGTTGTAGGCGTCATGTTGTTCTCTATTTAGAAGTGATATTGATTGTAAATCATACGATGTGGGAATAATATTTTGTTCATCTTTAATTTCTTTGCAGATAATGTTAGTTATTTCAGCCAAGTTTATAATGGAGCTAAGCTCATACTGAGTAATACTTTTGCCCATAGATTCCAGAGTTGAGTTTATGTCTTGTAGAGTCTTTTGTTGTTTTTGAACTTCTGTAAAAGTTGTATTTTGAGCGTAATCTTCTGCTAGGAACTTCTCATATTTTTGCCACAAGTAGTTAGGATTATTAGGGGCACAGTACACCAAAATGGTAGCAAAAAGTCGTCTTAGTGACGATGGCATTTGGTAAACTATTGCCTCTTCTAAGCATTCTTCTATACTATTGTCTGCCTGTAATAAGTTGTGTCGAAGCGCTGCATCATGAAAGGTTGGTAATATTTTCCCTGCCACAGTTCTTAAAGCTAAGAATGAAGTTGGAGCATGTATATGATTCAAAAGTATATGTAAGAAATAACGCTCACCTTCTGCTGGATTGACTGTTACAATTCTTGCAACCACTTTTCCTTTTTTCCTTCTTATCCATATTCTATCTTGCTGACACCAAACAAAGTATAGAGGGAAGTCTTTATATAGTAGTTGTTTCTCCTTTGCAAATTGATTTGTTCTATTCATCATAAAGAATTCTGTTAGCATTGTTTTAGCAGAGAATTTATTGTTTGCAATAGACTTTAGATTGTCTGTTTTGTGAAATGTTATTGTTTGAGAGTCTTCAAGATGTATTTGTAGCTTGATAACTGGTGGGTGTATTTCATTTAAGGGAAATTTGTAGATACGCCACATAGCTTCTGAAGCGGATACCCATCTTGCAGATTGATATTGTTGTATTTCATCTATAGTATCTTTTCCTTTGGTTTCAGCAATATGGTATGCGATTTTGTCGTGCCCTTTGTAAATGTATTTGTACAAGCATTTGACAGCCTTAATTGATGAACATATTTCGACATTAACATGGCAGTCATATTTTGCTAATAAATATGGATTATAAGGAACAACCCATCTATTGTCTAACATGTGTTTACGAATTTTCACCTCGTTGTTATTATTTTGGCGTTTATATATGGGGTACGAACTATTAGATATAGTGGTAAATTCTGAGAAACATTTGGGAAAATGGTTTTTGCATTCTCCATTTTTCATACAAACATTTGTTGGGTTTAGTACTCCACATGGACCATGCATCATATGTTTAACAACCATCGAATACAAATGAGGCTGTAATCCTTTGTCTGGTAGTTCAGCAGAAACAAAACGATCAAAATTTTCAGGAGAATTGAGCTTTGAATCTCTTGCTAATATAAGGAGGAAATGAACATGTGGTAATCCCCTCTTTTGGAATTCAATAACATATGTATATGCTGCTACAGAGCCAAACATCTGATTAGTGATAATATCAGATTTTAAATTTTCAATTTTACTTCTAAATATTCTACTCAAGAGATCAGGTCTATTTTGGGCTTCGTCTTTAGGGAGCAAATGTTGTTTGATTTCTGGCCAAGAGGGGTTGCATGTCATAGTAAGGAATATATCAGGTTTTCCAAATTTTTGGACTAAAGTCATGGCATCGATATATCTCTTTCGAAGATCTTGTGGTCCACCGATAAACGATCCAGGTAATACAATTCTTCTGCCTATTTTCGAAGCTTTTGATTCGCCGGCTGTTACACTGTCAATTATTCCTTGGTATAAGTCAGCTCGAATTACTTCTTGATTTAGACGAAAGTAATCTAATCTCGAAGTTTCACTTTTGATATACATATCAACTGCATATTGTTGGAAGAGACAACCTGAGTGGAGAGTTAATGATCTATTGTTGGATCTAATTTGGAATCTAAAACAATAATATTCACGGCAAGAGACTGTATCTCTTCGTTTGTTATTTTCTTGCAGCACTGCGTAGTTGTAAAAGTTAGATTAGATTTATTACTAAGTAATTATATATTTAGCAACTGAATGGCATATGTAACAGTTAATACCTTGTGTTTCTTTATTAAGGAGAGTTGTAGCGGAGGTGGCTTGTTCTGGGCAAACTAAAAACTGTCCATCACAGAATGTGTGTGAACCTGTTGTGGTAGTTCGTTTAATTCCCTGATGCCACCCAGGATCTCCCAATGGAAATAGCAATGGATATTGTAATGGATCGTAACAACCAAAGTAGTATCGAATTGTCTCGCTATGGCCGGAATGCTTGTGTACAATTATATTGCGTTCTACGATGTTTCCAGCTATGTTGTCCTCATTCCAAATAGCAGCAACTTGTGAGACAGCTGGACTGTTGTACACTCTTTGATCTAGATTTGGTTGTGCGCGAATTTTAATCTCGTATGTGTCTAAGTTTGCAATTTGTTGGAGATTCTTAAAGAAAATACATTAAGGGTTTGAAGTAAGGATGTCTATTAGACTGTGAACAATTGAAGGGTTTAATTTGTCACATTGTGCTAATCTATTATGGATTTCATGGTCTGTATCATAGAAATATAATTGTAGATAAGACGGATTGGAATCTATTGGATGAAGTTGATTAATAAAATGATAGATTTGCCCTTGAACTCGAAATGTATAAATGCCTTTACTCTTTTTTGATAAATCTACATCGTATGTAACTCCAAGAGAAGTAAAAGCGAACGAGTTATTGTATGTTCTAATATATGTTCTAAAAGTATCACTTTCTTTTGTATTGTCTGTATACAAAGTATATAGCCTGTCGTTAACATTATTTGAGTGGAGCGAAACTTTACCACTCGAGCAACAAAAATTTTGGGTTTCATGTTGGAATTTTATAGCACTGCAGAATTTACAAATGGTAGGTTGTGGTAAACAGAAAGGTGTTGTTGGTAGTATCCATTTGTTGGTTCTTCTTCCATGACATCTCCGCTTGTTAGCTGTAAATTAAATGTATGGAGAATACAACCAGTCACAATTTGTAATTATACTCGCTATAATATACGAATAATATGAAAGAGTTGTACAACTTACAAATAATTCTTGGGTAATTTATATGCTGAGAAGATGTGTAACCTATTTATTAGGACCAAGTATAGCAAAAGTTATTAATCGGAGCTATATGAAGTAAAAGATAGCTTTCTCTTTTGTTTGAAATAAATTTGTTGTATGAAGTTTTCTGATGTACTAAAAGGTTAACAAATATGTATATAGTATGATGATAAACGTTTACCTTGTTCATAGACAATTGAATTTGCCTTCAGACAAGAATCTGTAGAAGCCATTTGTAGCAAATTCTGTTTGCATTTTCCTTTACTGATTTCAGTGCTTTGTAATGTTATAGTATTAGGAATTAATACAACCATTTGTTCGGGTGATATAGTTGCATCTTCCGTAGATTTGTTCTGTGGGGTTTTTTTGGGTTGTATGTTTGTTGATTCCAGTTTGTTTGACTTCATATTTCTTAGCTCTTTTCTGCGTAGATTTATTTCAGCCTTTCTTTCTGTCGATAATTTGGAATATGCACTTACTCAGGAGTGTTTTGCCTTTTGCTTGTATCAAGTTTGATAGATTTCGGTTCCAATAAATTGTTCATTTTTTTTTTTTGGTTAAGAGTCTATGAGTATAAGTTACTTTTGTGTGCAGCAATCTATGTGTTTGCAATAAGGCAAATTGAAGTATGCAACTAACTGCTATACCTGTAAGTTAGCTTTAGAAAAGGAAAAAGTTATTTGGAAGGCATCTGGAAGGAACTAAAATAAGCAGAAAATTTAGAGCTTGCACAGAACATGACATAAATTGTAAGCAAAGAAACAAGAATGAAGTAAATGTACAAAAATGATAGTAGATGTCTATCTACACAGACTTAAAAATAGTAGTCTGATATAATTACAACAAACACAAGTAAAATTGTAAAGGTCTTGCAATCTTGCAGACATATTAACCTATCAGAATGCTATTTTAAGAGTTTAGGAGAATGTATTCAACATTGTTTGATGAAACTTCTAAGAATTTATGAGAATTTCAAACAATTTCTTTAAATGTAAAACAAAGCTCCGAACATTCACAAGTCACAACAATCTAAAAGATGCAGAGGAGCAGAGAAATACCCGAAGTTTGAATCTAAAAAGCGAAATTTGAAGCATGGCTAATACAAAGAGCAGCAGTATGTACAACTAAAATAGTGAAGCCTTCTTTTCTTGTGATAATAGTGATACACAGATTTGTGAATCATATATTTTGTTTTCTTGGAAATAGGATTCACGTGGAGATTGTTTTCTTCAATAGTGGACCATGGTTAGTTGAGTAGTTTAGTAGTAAATATCTCATTTCAAATACTATCTATCATTAGGGGCAATTATGAAAAGTAGGTGTAAATTATTTTTGTTTTTTTTAATAAGTTGAGTTCCTAAAGATGAATTCAAAAAATAGAATGGAGGGAGTACACGAATAGGATATTGTACAAGACGTATATACCTCTTTGATTGTAGTGCATTGGCAAATAGGAGAGTTGAGTGAGTATTAAGTGAGCAATTTTTGGGTGAGCAAAAATTTATTCAATATTTTGTACTTCATACTTTAGGCTCATCCAACGGTTGAAACCCGACTTCTCATATAAAAATCTGCTCACTATAGACTAATACAAAGAGCAGCAGTATGTACGAGTACAATAGTGAAGCCTTCTTTTCTTGTAATAGTAGTGATACACAGATTTGTTGATCATATATTTTGTGGCTATATTTTATTTTCTTGGAAATATGAATCACGTGGACATGTTTTTCTTCAATAGTGGACCATAGATAGTTGAGTAGTTTAGTAGTAGACATCTCATCTCAAATACTGTGAAAATTGGGTGTAAATTTTTTTTTTCCCTCTTAATAAGTTGAGTTCCAAAAGATGAATTCAAAAAATGAAATGGAGGGGTAGAAGAATAGGATATTGTATAAGATGTATATAGCTCTTTGGTTGTAGTACATTGATAAATAGGAGAGTTGACTAAGTATTAAGTGAGCAATTTTTGGATAAACAAAAATGCATTCAATATTTTGTACTTCATATTTTATGTTCATCCAATAGTTAAAACCTGGCTTCTTATATGAGAAGCTGCTCATTATAAATTTGCCATTTTATTATTTGTAGGAGTATAAGAATAGGATATTGTATAAGACGTATATACCTTCTTGGTTTTACTACATTGGCAAATAAAAGAGTTGAGTAACCATTAAGTGAGCAATTTTTGAGTGAACAAAAATGTATTCAATATTTTGTACTTCATATGTGATTGTTTGTTAACCATTGTTTAAAATTAATATGATACCAGAAGACTTTTTCTGGTTAAATTGATGCTTCAATAATCTGATAATTATGGCATTTACAGCAATTTAGTATAAGAATTAACTACTCAGTATTGTAGTAGAATGTATTACAACTACGAAAGTATTTGTACTGCAAAAATTAGATTCAAATTTGAGAAACAATAATATTGAATCTCAATATTATAGTTGAATATATTCTTGTATCTAACTACATTGGATCAAAAATTTTTGGGATGCTTATTATTGACTTCAGAAAAAGTCAAAAGAGTGGCTATTTTAGTGGCTATTTAGGAATTGATCACTAATATTTACAATTTGGTCAACTTTTTCTCTCAAATGAGATTTCAATCAATAATCTTATATCTAATTACATTTGGGTTGGCTTTTGTTTTTTCCCTTTTTTTTGGCATGTCTCTTTCCATAAGAGATAGTAGACCACGGAAATTCAAATGGTTTAATTGCTTTGTCAATACGGGTGAAACAGTTTTGCAGCTAAGCATTTTAATTTGGATATGTTTGTACATAATTTGTAGCTATATTCGTTGTATATCCTTCTATCTCATATTATATGTTCTGTTTTTCAGTTGTAAATGTTGACCTTAAACTATAAGATGCCACATGAAATGACATAGCTGTCTGTAAGCACTTTTTTGGGTTACCCTTTTATGTGCCTAGCATTATCTCTTATTGGCACATATAATAATCCTATTTGTATAAAATATTACATAGAAAAAAATATGTATATTATACGACACATAAGTATACAAATTGTGTTTCTGTACATTGGTCAATGAAAAAGTTGAATAAACATTAGGTAACTAATTTTGGAATAAGTAAAACTGCGGCTAATGTTTTTGGGGGAAGTTACTGATTGCTTGCAATTTCATTTTAATGCTTTGATTTTACTGTGCACACATTAGAGCAGTAGCATTTGCCCAGTGTATTTGCAAGCACAATAGACTGAATAATTAGATCATTGTATTGTTTTCAACTTGCATGTAGTTGTATCACAGACCCGCAATTTTACAGTAGAGTACTGGAAGATTTAGTGTTCACAATAAAACAAAGCAGGTGAAACGGGAAATCTATTTGTTGTAGTATTAAACAGTTATATACCAAAACACACCCGCATTTGTTGTAGTATTAAACATCATAACAAATCTGGCACAACGCAGCCATCTAATAAACAGGTCAAAAGTACGATGGTTAAGATTTGATACAGCTGAATACAATTTGTATGTATGGTTCTTTGCAATGAAGCTGTGGTGCACCAATTTGCAAGGGGCCTGAGAACTTCAGGCCTTTGTAATAGAATAACAGCCAACTAATTAGCAGTAAAGTAATGCATAGCTGGAAGGTGAGAATCAATGCAACATATTAGTGCTCATGTAGTTCCTTGCCGTAGAAATCACAGTAGAAACATACATCTTCCAGATCATAAGTGGATTCCTCATGAGTGCACCATTCTAGGCCGAAGAAAGACCAAGGGCTATCTTCTAAGCCTTCCTCTTTTGGACAGGTGAAATGGTTCTTTCTCAGTGGCAGCATAGTAAGGGACGGAGGAGGGGCATTCCGATGGATGGTGGCCAATAGTGTTGCAAACTTGACAAGCCAGCTGTCCAGCAAAGCATATATGTTAACACAATATGGAAGCGCACACAAATAAAGGGGGGTGAAGTTTGCAGATGTAGCAAATAAAAGTCAACTTCACTCGCTGTTTTTATTCCTACAAATTTTATTGCCCGTGTTTCGAGCAAAGAGAAAGCTGCAGAAATAGTATTGTACAAAGCCCTTGGGAAAAGCCACGAAGCTGATACAAAAATACCAGTGAGCAGAAATAATATTGGTCAGGAAGAATAAGGCACAAAAACCAAAAAGAGAAGGTCAAATATGAACATATTGTCCCACAGAAATTACCTGTTGTTTACCTGCGCAGTGCTGTGAAGAAGAGTTGAGCAATTTGTTCGACTCTCTTTATTATCAATGCCTGATTAACAAAACCAAAGTGAAAGCCAAAAATTTCATGTAGTTTAGAACATAATTAGGCAACTTTTGATCAATTGCACCACATTTCAGATACAAAATTTGAGAGCTATAGTAATAATGAATGCACTATTAACTTCAAGGAAAACCATTGCCTCACAATACTAAATCAGCCCAATAACAGTCTGTATAGTCAACCTAAGCTTGATTGAACTTTGGCAGTGTCTAATATATTTCTTTAAGAGAAAATACAGCAATAGAATGGAAAACAGTTTTATTACCAATGCCTGATTAACAAAACCAAAGTCAAAACCAAAAGTACCATGTAATTTAGAACACAATTCAGCAACTTTGGATCAATTGAGCCACAAGCTGTTGTAATTTGTATTGTGTTTTATTTGCTACCACTCACCAATCCATCAACGAAACAGAGGCAAAGCCCAAGCTTATTTATTTCTTGTTGGCCTAATTTAGCCTAAACGTTTGTTCGTTGGAGGTAACTATAAACACATGTTCCATTGTTTCAGAAGCTACAAGAAATTAATTACGAGTGTACTCATTTTATAATACCCACACTTCACAAGATTCAATCTGTCCTCCTCGCACTTTGCTGCAACTTTTGTTTGTTGGAGATAACAATAACTATAGCACATGTTTTAGTGTGTTTTATTTGCTACCCCTCACCAATCTATCAACCAAACAGAGGCGAAGCGCAAGGGAGAAAGCTACTTAATTGCTTTATAGTTTGGCTTTGTTTATTTCTTGTTGGCCGAATTTAGCCTGGGAAGTAGCTGTCAATAAGTTCAGCCCAGCGATGTACACTGATTGTTAATAAAGCTTTAAATCCTGACTACCTCAGCCATACAGTCACAAAAAAAAAAAAAGAAGAAATAAACCCTTAAATCAAACATAAGAAGAGAAGAGGTAGAGAATAGGTGATAACAAGAAAAGAGATAGAGAACAGCAGGTAGAAAGGAGAGAGAAGTCCGGTTGATGAAGAAAAAGTATTACCTGTTCCGACTGAATACTAACAACTCCGGCTTCTTCAAAAGCCCAGAATTCCGACAAGAAGAATTCACAGGATCGTAGGCGTATTTGTAGAAGTGTGCCATCTGTCCTCTGAGGATGAAGGGTGGAGCAACAGCACAGCTGATGATGTGTGAACCGCAAACACAGCACGTGGGCCGAACGTGAAGCACACAGTTGCACTGGCAATACCCCAAACGAGAACTCTCTCTGTGGATGGCACGTGAAGCAGTGCGGGCAGTAGCAGTGAGCGAGTGGTCAGGGCAGACAACTAAAGCAAGTACGTCAAGCAGGCAGAGCAACAGAGCAGGACAAATTCAGATCGCCTCTTATTATATAGTATTGTTGGTGGAATTAGCCCTAATTTGGTGATTTGGTGCAAATCAAGATATGAATTCTCTCTCTCTTGTTGGTGGAATTAGCCCTAATTTGGTGATTTGGTGCAAATGAAGATATGAATTCTGTCTCTCTCAATCTCAAATTTTTTAGTGTATCTTCGAACCTCTTTGGGGTTTTTGTCTTATATGATTTGGGGTGTATCTGTTGATTAGATTTGGATTTCTTTGAACAGAGTTGTGTTGACCGAAAGAGACAAAGTCAGGCGTAGAAGCAGATAAGGGATTTGGCGTAAAAGAAGTGACTGTGCCCAAGTTTCTGCAATTCAAGGAAGAACCTGTGAATGGAGGCGGGTAGGTTTTAACTCTAAAATTACTAAGTACCTCAAAATCTGTCTGTTCACTGTTATTTGTGTTTTACTTACATTGCTTGTGGATCTGATATAGCTGCATGGGCAACTTCCCTTTCTCCATGACTTGGACTTTGAATCGTCCACGTCCATTGAAAAGGGAGTCGAGTTTCATAATAGGCACATTCAGCAGAAATGTTCAATGATAAGGACAGCCTCACTCAGTTTTCTTCCACTCCATGATATACGAATTCAGATTAGACGAACATGAATTGAGTTTTCAAAAAGAGAAGTTCCAACTAAGTAGAGATTTATTTGTTCAATGGTTACACCAAGTTCATCTATGCCCATTCGATGTATAATTGAATGATTCGAGAGTGCTATAAATGAATTACGAAAAACATAAATACTATAGATGTGTAGGTAATATAATATGAAAGAGCACAAATATAACAGACAAAATTGCCTTACAGCCTATCCAGCAAAGATTTTAATTCTCACTTTTAATCATCCTTTTTCTTGGTTTTTTGACTGTAATGGCAGAAGAATGAAAACACCCAAAACGGATATGAGAAGAAAGCTATATCAAAGCTCTTGTCAATTTGACCAGTCATTAAGCAAGAAGATATACACACATAACCAGTTGAGAAAGGAAAACGAAGAATTTTAAGACCACCCAAGATCCGGAATCTTATAAAACAATACCTAATTGAGAAATTTTCTCTCTCAATCAAAGAGGAAACTTACATTTGCTACTGATTGTCACAACTAATTAAGACATAATTGGATTGGAAGGAAATCAGATAATAGTTTCATGTTTGGAGGTTTCTAATGATGGTCTACAAGCAAACAAATCTCAAACTATCTTGCCGTTTTTTTTTGAAAAGTTCAGCGATTGTTAAATTATGGGAAATGCGTCCAATTGAGTAGAAAGATCTGTGATTCAATTAATATGGATGTTCAAATTTTAAATCACCAATTGTATTATTACTCAGATATATGAACCGGTATTGTTTAGGACATACCTCTCGGGTGAGAAAATGTGTATTCAAACAACTTAACAACTTTTAGAGCGCTATGAAAACACAAATCCAGAGAAATTAAAAACAATGCCAAAGACTTTTTCCATTAAAAACTACGAATGAGATGATTAACAGCAACACAGTTGGGGTCAGCAGAAAAACCACTGTTTTTCCAATTCGGTTGGTCATTTAACAACTCCCTCTCATTTTAACCGATCAACCTACAGATTCAAGACTGTTTGATGGAAAGCAAAAGTTCATCTAGACTTCTTACCGTTCCGAATGTGTGCCGAGGCCCCAGAGTCACCACTTGAAGTAATAGAATCTCCAGTAAACTTTCGGCTCCCCTGAAGGAGCTAGTTTGGTTAAGACCATCCACATGATGCAACTATCATAAAGCAGAAAAGAATTTTGATTTTGGAACCAGTAAACAAAAAAACTATTATAAATGGGTATAAACTTACATGTCATCTACAGCAGTGATATCACACCTTGGGATGGACTCATTGTCAATTTTTCCTTTGAATGCTCCTAGTAGGAGACACATTTTGCACCACACCCATAATCTCTCAAATTCATAAAAATCCGAAATTACATTTTGAAAGAAATGCTTCAAGCAAGGTTACTTACCAACAACTTCCCTTGTGTTGACATATGGACCCAATTGGTGATTTGGGACCAAATGCAAATTTGTATCACGAATTAAACTTGCCTCATTACTTGTTTCCTCTACCTCGGAATTTTCATTCAGTATCATTTCATAATCATTAGTTTACAGTCTTAAACTGTTTGTTTGCCACTTTTAGAGTTCCCTTTGATATGTGATAAACCTTCACCACTTCAAACTTGTTATATATTTTCTTGAAGTCTAGGCAGAAATGCAAATAGACGTTATTAATAGATGTAGGGATTATTTAATTTGGAGTATATTTGTGTTTATATGCTTGTCTAAATAACAAATTGGCAGCAACAATGAGCAGAAAGTAACAGAAACAGAAAAGGAAAGAGCTTCAATAGCAAAATAATATGTTTCGGCATCAGGTACACATCCGAATTCCCCGAAAACAAGTACTCTTACAAGCAGCTCTTCATGCAGTGTCAATCCCAAAGCTGGTAGAATGTTTGTTCAGTTCATGTATTATTATTAAACAGTCCAGTAATGTAATTGTTGTTCACATATACGCCACTGCTGGCTTCTTCTTTATAATCTCATGATAAGATGGGAAAATTAAATACATCTGCGCCAAAGGTCCCAACCCAGGGAAAACCCAAAAAAGGGAAAAAACATTAGACGAGGCCACAAGAAGATGGCCATTTGATCTATCAACTATATCAAGCTGTTGGAATAACTTTTTCTTGCTGGTGTCTCACGATATGCTGATCTCGTCTCATCTAGGCTAAAATCCTCTACATGCAACTTTCTTTTTAAAGTTAGTTTTGTGGACTTCAATTTAGACCCACCATCATTAGAAACATGTACATTTGAATTTGTACACGACCGCGGTTTCTCTTTAGCAGAAGGTGTACTTTGTCTACCGGGAGAGACACTGTCCTTTGCATGTCTTCGCTTAGCACACCCAATATGATGACAGTTTGCAGACCTAAATGAGCAAATGCTAAAAATTACTCAGTAAATCCACAGAGAAAACTTAAAGCAAATAGATGAAAAGAAGATACCAATAATTTTTCTGGATCACAACTAATCGTGCCTCGAGTCTTGAGAGCACGGTTGTGCGCTCAAACCCCTGTTTATCATGAGCTGGTTCAACAAAATTAGCTTCCAATAAATCTGTTGCATAAAAGGAAATAGAGAAAACAATTCAAATAAGTAGTGTCGTTACAATCGAGAAAAAGAATACCACGAATTGCAATGCAGGATACAATGCCTATAACCCCCCGACCATCACTTCCAGCAGCAAACCAGACACGCCAAAAAGAAGTCCATTGGAATAACACAAAAGGAAGTAGAAGGCTTTGGTTAGATAGGAAATTGTAAATACAACTAATTTACCTGAGATTAAGGAAGTGAGTTAGACAAAAAGAAAAGCAACTTGGACAAAACAAATGTTAATCATTATGCTTCATTTCTGTATAGGCCTGAGTTCCCAAAGTCAATTCCATTCGTGGTGTAATTGGATTTGGGGAGAGAGACAGTACAATTGTTGTATCCACTACAACCAAAGAATATCTAAAGTATTAGCATTGCAATTAAACAAAGAAGAAAATCTGAAACATGAATACTACTAAACAATATAAAAGAGTTGAAATCTGATGTCTGTTTAATTTTCTTTTTCACGTCTCACTCTTTTCTTTCCTCTTGTGTGTATCTTTTGTTTCTGTCTTTCCTTTTTTAATTCTATCTTTGAAAGCATTTGATTCTTGTGTCTTGAGGATGTTTCATATTATGCGAGGATCGTTCTCAAAGCGTCCGCCATCAGCAATCTTCTAACCTCCACAAACCGGAATTGCATCCACATGTAAGTTCAAAGCTTCACTGCCTATTTAACTGGCAGCTCAAAGCTAATAGAAAGGACAAAAAGGGTTAAAGGAAGTAAAAACACTTAAAAACTAGTAATTTGCTCTGATGCATAATAGCACACTCGATTAACTTGTAATTAAGTGACAACCGCAAGAATCCCTGTTACATGAAATCCATATGCATTCTTCAACCAAAGCTTTGAACAACTGAAGTCTTCAAAATATTGAAAGCAAATAGTCACTGCTCAAAGAAGTTATTACAACACACTTGATAAAACGTATGTGATGTCCCAAATATTAAACATTTGTATTTTCTTCTAACCGAAGTCATAATTTGAAGTTCACATGTTCATTGCATATAAATCTCTGGTAGTAAGTACTCAACAACTTTGACTACATTCATTTCGATCCTTATTACCCTAGAAATGTAGGGCTTACAAGGATATCATGTTCAATTATCTTGGGCAGCTTTTAGTGAGAAGTCGTGTAGTAAGCAATCTGTTTATCTTAGTTCTTAAAGTTTTCAGAGTAATTAAGTGTATATATTTGAACTGCAGCTTATGCATATTCAAAGACATATGGTAAAGATTGGAGATCTATTCAAAAAGTACATAAATTGCTTGAAAATTCAGATCTACAAGGGAGCCCAACTCTCATTTTGGAATCAAAGAAATCCAAGTATAATACCCCAAATTAAAACCCCAATTGAATAAACCCTAGAAAAAACCCAAATTGAATAAACCCTAGAAACCCATTTTTGAAATTAATTTGGAATTTGAACATGCAAATCAAACGAATCAAAGAACAAGAGATCACTTCTAAATCTGTGAATCTAGAAACATTCAGTGAGAGCAGCAAACGAATTGCAGAAAGAGCAGCAATCGAATTGCAGAAAAAAGAGAGAGAGAGAGAGAGAGAGAGAGAGAGAGAGAGGCCGAACCAGATCGTATTAGGTAGTCAGAATCAGATCGTTGAAGAACTAAGGGCGTGACCACCGATCGTCCGATTGACGATGAATCAGGGCGTCTGTTTATTCATTTTGAACATTTGAACAACAAAAATGATACACACACCAAACCACCACTAAAACACCTCACCTCAGGCCCTTCTAAGCAATTTTTTAAAAATTCCTGTGGAACCCACACCCAAAATTCCTAATATTCAAATATTTTCCCTCCATGTCCAAATCAATCCCCCAGCCCCCCACCTGCAAACCCCTGCCCCCTTCCCCTGACAGCCGTCGACGCCGGGACCGGACCGTCGCCGGAGCGCCGTCCACTGCATGTCGCCGCCGTCCACTGCTTCTTGGTAAGTCTTCTCTCTCTCTCTCTCTCTCCCTCTCTATCTCTCATTCTTTGTATCTCTCTGAAAAGCAGAGAGTAATATTTTGTATTTCAATAGAAGAAATGTGCTAATTAGTAAACTTCATAGCTAGGTGTCTCTCTCTAATGAACTATTAGAGTCTTTCAATGGTTCTTTCACTCAGAATGGTCAAACTTAGCATCTTCAACCAAAGACTCAACTAATTTGACCATGTTCTTTATAATATGCTATATATGACCATTCTGAGTGAAAGAACCATTGAAAGACTCTAATAGTTCATTAGAGAGAGACACCTAGCTATGAAGTTTACTAATTAGCACATTTCTTCTACTGAAACACAAAATATTACTCTCTACTTTTCAGAGAGACACAAAGAATGAGAGATAGAGAGGGAGAGAGAGAGAGAGAGAAAGAGAGAGAGAGAGAGAAGACTTACCAAGAAGCAGTGGACGGCGGCGACATGCAGTGGACGGCGCTCTAGCGACGGTCCAGTCCCGGCGTCGACGGCCGTGAGGGGAAAGGGGCAGGGGTTTGCGGGTGGGGGGGCTTTGGGCTCTGGGGGGACTGATTTGGACATGGAGGGAAAATATTTGGGTATTAGGGATTTCGGGTGTGGGTCCCATAGGGATTTTAAAAAAATGCTTAGAAGGGCCTGAGGGTGTTTTAGTAGGTGGTTTGGTGTGTGTGTGTATCATTTTTGTTTAAACAAATGCTGTTATGCGGATTTAGAGTTCTAGACCAAAAAAAAAAAAGAAGCAAAAACAGGATGAATAATTGAAGGAAAACAACAAAGGAAGTGACTAATTAATTAGTGATTTATTATTTATTTATTATTTTGCTTTTTCATGTCCAAATTATAATAGAAATGATGAGGTTTCAAATAAAAGTAGGAACCCAGAAAACATCAAGGGAAGTGACTTATTCAATATGAAATTTCAAATTTATTTTTCCTCTATTTTCTTTTTCTTCTTATGTTCCTTACTATTTTCAGTATTAGTCAAACACACACACACACACACACAAAATAATAATAATAATAAATAAAGGAATTGCGATCAGTATTTCTTTTCCATTAACGGTTCATTTGGTAAGAGAATTTAAAAAGACCGTTCAACCTTTGGTATTATTGTGGGAATTAGAGATTTATAGCTTTTTCTAAAAAAGTTTCAATTTCTTTTTCCTCATTAACTAATCTCTTTTTTTAGCTTTTCGAAAAGTTAAATATTTAAAAAGTTGTAAAAATATTGGTTGTCAAACAAACTCAAGTTTGTCAATAATCACAATAATTGGTTGCAAATTGGGCAATCCATGAAACAAATATGGCAGCCTAAATCTCCATCCACCTAGTACTCAAATGTTATCAAGGTGGGGCCAATTCCTATGTGGTTGGCCTAATAATATTTTTTTCCCCTATTATATTGTGAGAATCAAATTGTAAACGAAACCTAGGTGTTAAATTGTCAACACTGTTTTAGTTGGTCATTATTAGATTACTCTATTTTATTTTATTTTTCTTTTCTATTTCCCATAACAATGAAAAGTTCACACTTTGATCTTTAATGCACTTGTGTGACAGGAATGGGTTACAGAGATGGCTTCACACTTGAAATCAATAGATAGCAATCACTTACTAGAAATTGGCTTGGAAGGCTTCTATGGATCACCTCAAAAGCAGGACTTGAATCCAAATTTTCAAGCAGGAACTGACTTCATTGCAAATAATCAAATCCCTGATATTGATTTTGCCACAGTTCACTCTTACCCAGATCAATGGTAAGAACTCTATCAATCCATCACCCATATTATAAACAGAAATTTAGTGATAAGTCCTTCATTTTAGATCATTTAAGTTTAAAGGACAACCTGTTTTTTTATTTTGGTTAAAATTTTATGACTAGTGAAACTTAATCGGATAAGTCCCTATGTTTAAAAGTTAATGTGAAATTCGAATAAACTTTTTTATGTGAAATTTCTCATAACTTTTACAACATATGGACTTTTTCCTAAAATAAAAAAATAAAAAATAAAAACGGTTGGACCTAATACTTAAAAAGTCTATTTTAAAGGACTTTTGACTCAAATTCTCTATAATAATTTCATAGAAAGGTACAATCATTTGTTTTTTTGGTCAATTTTTTTTTTCACAGGCTAACAGGCCAAACAAATGAATCCCAAATCTCATTTCTGAACAACTGGCTAAACAATCACATTCAAGATGCACAGAACATAATTAAAAAGCCACTTCTCTTCACTGAGTTTGGGAAATCACTGAAAGACTCAGGTTACAGTACAGACCAGAGAGACCTATTGTTCAACACAGTCTACTCCGCGATCTATTCGTCGGCTAAGGGCGGTGGTGCAGCCTCTGGTGGAATGTTCTAGCATCTTCTAAGTGAAGGAATGGACAATTTCAGAGATGGGTATGAGATAATATTGAGTGAAAGTACCACCACAGCTAATCTGATTGCTCAATATTCACAGAAACTTAATAAGATTAGGAAGATGTTTGTGAGACTCAGAATTATAGAGAAGTTGAAGAGAGCTAAGGCTATAAGAAGTGCTCAAGGTTCTGGAAATTGAAAAATGGAAAAGAAGAGTAGTGAACCGGAGAGGTGGGTAAGTCAGTTATGCAATTCATTTATAAGATTTGAGGAATTTGGGTAGGTTGGGGGAAGTTATAGATTCTCTCTTAGAGATGAATTTTGATTTATCCAAGAGAGTTTGACTCAAGTAAATGTCTAAATCTTAAGAAATGTGATCTGCATAGCTTATATACTAGTGGTACTTATGGGAATCTAGGACCTGTTTGGAATTGGTATCTTAATGAGTTGCTTAGTACTATTTCCTTGTGACTAATTTCATGCATTGGGTAAGTTAACCAATTCTATTGATTTGGACTAGGAAGCACTTTAGTGGTTCAGAAACACCACGTTTTGACTCAAGCATTATAGTTTTAGTGATTTCTTTTCTTTTAATTTTTATTGTGTTCTTGTGAACATGGCTTCCGTTTTTTGTCTGAACCTAGAAGCCTCGCCAACCAATCCAAACGGGCCGATAATCAACTTTTTATCTTCTACACTCTCAAATCTCCATGGGAATTCAAATCTCACCATAGATCAATCAGATTGAGATACCCATTTTCATCAAAAATTTGTATCCATGACCATTGCATGAATAATGCTATTCTACCCCTACAAAAAAATTGAGGAAGTTGGCGTTTGAAAAATTGTAACAAGGAAGGATAATGAAAAGAAGATTTTTGAAGAACCTTGCCCAACCCCAGAGCCAGGAGATAAACCCCCCTTAGGTGACCCCAAGAGCGTGAACGATATGTTCTTTGCTCTTTCTCAAGTAAATGAAGACAGTGGTCAATGGTCAAGGGAATTGACAACAATAAACTCCCACAACTCAAGGATTGCTTGCTCCAAGACTTGTCCATCTAACCACATCTATGATCTTAGCAAAAAAAAAAAAACATCTCTGTTCATGATGTTGATATGGGGGAGGACTGTAACTCCCCTATTGTGGAAGATGATGAATTTGATGAGGATTTTGATACAATGTGTGAGGATGTGTTTGTGTTGCTTGATAGCTCTACCTCCTCTAAACAAAGGAAAAAAGAAGCTAAAAAGATCTTCAGGGGTAGCCACCATAAGATTCATCGCCGATGATAGATTTTTTTGTTTGTTTGCTTTGGCCGACATGTTTTGACTCTTGTTGGTAGGGTTGGACTTTCCTTGGTTTGCTGCTTTTGATTTTGAGTCTTTTAACCGCCTATTGTTGGCTTTGTTTCAGATATGAACTTTGCCATGCTTTTGAGCTTGTTGAATATCCTGTGGTATGCCCCGTGTACATTTATACTCCCTTTTTTGGATTTAATTAACTATTTTTTTAAAAAAAATGTTATTCTACCCGAATTTGAATCCCAAGTGGCATGTGGTAAAGCTAACTAATCATTTAAAATTCAACTTTGGGAAGCATTGCATATGCAATTGCAAATCCCATAAGAAACACCCCAAGAATAGATATGATCAGGAATCACATGGGACATTAAAATAAATAAAGGAAGCAACTATTGGATCTTATTCATAAGTTGAATTCAACCTGCTACATAGGAGTACTTGTAGCATATTTTTTTCCCTGATGAAAGTACTTATACCATCTTGAATCCCTAAAAATTGACCTATAGCTAAATTACATACAGAAAAAGCCCTACAGGGTTTTATTGCAAACTAAGTTAAAAGTAGCAAACCAGTTGCTCTCAAATCTTCCACATCTAGCTCAACTTCAGTTAGAGGCTCCTAAGAGAGTTCCAAGATTAGATTTTTCATATGATTATTCCATCTTTTATTGTAGCATTCTTCATTATTACTGTAATCCCAGATCTAATGTAAAAGCCATCATCGGCCCGATCAGCTTCTTCAACACCCTGAAATATCAAGGCATTTCATGTGGTAACAAATGTAAATTTTCAAGAGAAACAAGAACGAACTGAGCGAACTAAATTTAGTTTACTTACACCCTTATTTGCAATGATCACATTTCTCCCAATCTTGGCATTCTTGTCAATTATGCAATTCCTTCACAAATAGACAAAGGTAATATTTTCTGAGTTTTACGACAACAATAACCAACTAACGTAATTCATTGCCTTATATAAGGCTCTGTTTGGTAGATTAGCAATACGGTTAAACTTTAGATCTTTTACCTGATTTTGGTATTCTGTCCAACACCAATTGGAACCTTCCCCTCTGCTAGGGCAGAAGCAATTTCAGATTCAGTTTGGTAATAGTCCGCACCCATCATCATTGTATCCTGAAAAGGAGAACATATTTTTCAGCACCAAACATCGCATATTGTTTTTGTTTTATGTTTTTTTTTTTTTCATGATAACAAATTTCCAAACTTTACATAATAGATGCACTTGTATACCAATGCCATGTGTTCCAATCAAAATAATTCAACTATAAAACACCTGGCTCTTATTGCGGTCAGAGTATTATTATGCTACTCGAAGCAAGGTAGAGGGAAAATGATTTAATTCAATCTAGAGCCAAACAAGGGCTGAACTGTGAGTCCGCGACACAGAAATTCAGAAGTCTGCTTCTTGAACTTAATTCAATCTTAGCAAATAGGACATTTGTAATCTCAGGATTTAAATGGCGCTAACCGCTGAGAAAGACTTTTTTCCCTCTAATGTGTAAGAAATCCTACAAAGGACTCCTTACCTTCTTGCCTTGTGGTTCCAAATCTCTCGTAGTCACATCAAACGCCTGATTGTAGGAATATTGAGCCATGAAGACTCTAGCGAATGACTCCTAATCTTTGGCCACAGCGAATTCCAGTGTCAAATTCTAAGATAGCATAGCCCCATCCATAGTTCTTTGAAATAGTAGAGGAAATAGCTCAAGCTCTATACCAATTGGGTGCAGTGTTCTCGCAAACAGCTTCAAATGGCTCTTTGGATTCCTAGTCCCATCAAAGAATTTGATGTGCAACATTTTGAATTTATCCGACAATTTCATCTTCAGTGCATCACAGAGCCCTTCAATTTCGAGCTTATACTTATCCCCCCTTGCTCTTTCTTATAACACTTTCCAGCTTGTCAATCTTGGCTATCTTGTCTTTGGTTTCTTGGTCCAACATAGGTGCCCCTTGCAGAATAGGCTCCCCAAACCATTCTTCTTCTTAGTGAGTAGGATGAGGTGGTGGAGGCGGAGGCTGATTGTTCAACCTTTCCATCATACCATTATAGCAACAAACTGATCCCGATTCTGATCTCTATTCTGATCCAAGGCGACTTGCATAGCAGTCCTTCTAGCTTTCCTCTCTTTTTCATATGTCATCTTCTCAATCTTGACCGGTTCAACTAATTTTTCCTCACACTCTGTTCTCACCAATCTACTGTTTAGAGCTCTGGCCTTGGCAGAGGGAGTATGCTTTTTATATCCAATTGTTTATTCTGCTCTCATTAAAGAATCAGTGTCTAAAAGAATTTTCTTTACAAAAGAATCAAGAATCACTTTTCTATAAGAGAGTGCTATTTTCAAATGTTTTTATTCGAAAATCAACCTTGAGTTTTCAAAGACCTTATTCTAAAGTAAAGAGCGAAAACATTATTTTTAAGAATTTTCAAGACAATTCCCTTCTTCTTAGGGTTCATTAGGACGGAATAACGACGTCACGCTCGTGAGACGTATGCAATGCTCGTGTATGCAATGCATGTGAATACATACTAAGCTAGAATGTAATGCAACCTATAGCTTAGCATATCAGCACATAAGCAAGTAAGATCCCTTGAGTATGCCACTCATCCTACTAATTCAACCATTTATTCAAGGATTTAGGGTTTGAAATCATCATGTGATAGCTTAGATTTTCAAAGAAATGTATTTTGGAAAAAATCTCAAATATAAAGGTGACTTGGCAAATTTTCAAAAAGATTTTCTGAGCTATCAATAGTTCAGAGTGCGAATTTGAAATTTTCAAAAGATGAGGTGGGAAAAATTGGTTTTTTCCAAAGTTCAAAGCAAATTTTCAAAATGGTGATCAAAACCTTTCTTTAGCAAAATGAGTTTTTCAAAAGTGATTATTTCAACATTTTCAAAAGCATGGGGTTTTCAAAAGGAGGTTTTAAAAAAAAATTCAAAAGGGTTTTCCAAGATTTTCCAAATGGGTTTCAAAATTTTCAAAAATTATCCTTGGACAATGATCAAATGTCCGATAATGTTTGATGGTGAATTCGCCAAAGTGTCCTCATCATTCACATAATCCCTTACGTGCAATTGCAAGTAATTCATTACATTCCTAATCAAAGATCCCAATAAAAAGGTTCTATAGAAGCTATGTGCAAAGGTCGAGTTTTAGTATTTGAGAGAAGAAGTTGACCAAATTGTAAATATTAGTGATCAATTCCTAAATAGTCACCAAAATAGCCACTTTTGTTGACTTTTTTTTAAGTCAATAATAAATATCCAAAAAATTGTTGACCCAAATGTAATTAGACACAAGATTGTTGATTAAAACCTCATTATTATATTAAATAAAATTATAAAAGCTTACTTGAATGTAATTATTTATCCAAAATGACAGATTTACCCTCACACAAAGCAATATATCCTTACGATGTATAGATAGATATATGAGTAATTATGGTGTAGTGAAGGGCAAAAGAGGAAGTTCATATTTTTTGACGTGCTTGTTTCTTCGTTTTAATATCCCAAAAATTATTGACCCAAATGTAATTAGACACAAATTGTTGATTGAAACCTCATTTGAGAGAAGAAGTTGACCAAATTGTAAATATTAGTGACCAATTCCCAAATAGCCACCAAAATAGCCACTTTTGTTGACTTTTTTTTAAATCAATAATAAATATCCAAAAAATTGTTGACCCAAATGTAATTAGACACAAGATTGTTGATTAAAACCTCATTATTATATTAAAAAAAGAGGGTATTTTAGTGGTTGTTTAGGAATTAGTCACTAATATTGACAATTTGCTCAACTTCTTCTCTCAAATTTATGATTCATATATTGTAATATGTGTAATGGAATTTAGGTCAACAAGTTTTGGGATATTTATTATTCACTTTAAAAAAGTTTTAAAAAGTGGCTATTTTAGGAATTGGTCACTAATTTCACATTTTGGTCAGCTTCTTCTCTAAAATTTAAGTTTTGGTATATTTAAAATGTCAAATAAAGTGGCTATTTTAGTAGCTATTATGAATTGATCACTAATATTTACATTTTAGTCAATTTCTTCCCTCAAATTCATGATTTACAGATTGTATTCGAATATCAATTAAGGCCTACAAACACATTCATGCCCTTTTTTAGAGGAAATATCCTACTTGCGTCATATATTTTTAGTGGCGCTTTATTAGGTACATTTACTACTCATTTATAAGATAGTCAGAATTATCAACTTCTTCCGTAAGAAGAGTTTTAGATTAAATAGTTATATTTACAATTTCCTATTGAACTGTTTTAACATCTTATTATATACTTTTAACAACCACTTAACCACACGAAACGACACAATTAAATTTCCTGCGCAACGCACAGGGCTCGAACTAGTATATATATATATATATAACAATGTATATAGTCATATATTTGTAATTATATCAGTATACAGTTATATATATATAATTAGTCTTTTGTGAGAATTTCTCACTCTTTTGTGAAAATTTTCCAGTCTTTACATAGTCCGTCTTTTAGGTCCATTTTTTAAAGTCCGCTTAAGATTCGGACTATGTATATAAGGGTAATGTTATTGCCAAAGCAGCAATGGCTAATGCCAGAGCAAAAAATATCGCTAAAAATGTTAGTGACAAAAAAAAAGTGTCACTAAAACTTTTACACTAAAACTTTTAGCAACACATTTTATTCTGGCATTAGCCATTGTTGCTATGGCAATAGAGTTAGCCTATATGTAATTACCCTCATGTATATAGTAATTACTAAAAAAAAACAGTGTATATGGAGTAATACATTTTCAAATTGTATTAACATGTATTAGATATAATGGTCATCTTTAAAAAAAGTTCTCCTCAAAACAACATTTTGTGTTAAAAATGTGACTTGATAAGGTAAATTTTGAAAATTAGATTTGACATAAACTCCGTTACCAAACGCGTTTTTTGTTTTTGTTTTTTTTTTTTTTAGATTAAAAATGTTAACAAACACGTTTTCTGTTTTCATATATTAAAAAAAAAAACTGAAACTAGTTTTCGCTTTAAGAAAAATGAAAATAGGTAATGTTACCATGCGAGCCCTAATTGTTGAATTTTAAGTACTGGAAATTTTAAGCGATTGAGTTTCTAATACTGAAAATAGTATTCCAAGTACTGAAATAAACTGCATTCAGTGATTCCTTTCAATAATTTTTTCACTTAAAGTTTTCAGTAAACTTTTAGCTGTTCTTTTCAATTAAGTGATATGTTATTAACCGCACTGCACTTAAATGGGTTATCAAACACATTATAAGGAAATTAACTTTAAGAAATAGGAGAAATTGCACTTACAACCCTTGCACTTAGGACCATTTCCATCGTGACCCTCTGTAATTTAATGTGACACTAATTTTTCCAGTACATTCAACGGAACTGCCACTGTCAATAAATCTACTACATTAGAGAATGTATAGGGGAAGAAATTAGTGTTACATGTACAAATACAGGGGATCATCTTATATCAATAACTACTCATCAGAAACTTTTTCATTCCACAGGTGATCACACCATTTACAATAGATTATCCATATTATTATTTTTAGAGAATTCCGTTTTTGTGTTTCATTTTCCATTCCAATCCAAACTTATATATGTATATATGTATATATATATATATTGTTCAGGAATCCTAACTTATATATTTAGTGCACGTTTGGTAACTAATTATTAAAAAAAGTTGAGTCCATATCTCAACCAACTTTCTACACCTTCAAAAAATTAAAATTTAAAAAATCGGAGAAAATGGAAAAGAGTAATTTAAAAGAAGCAAATTGAAGCTTTTACACAAATTCTATTGAAATTGTCAGTTTACAAAAAAATTCTAATCCTTGTGGCAATATCCAAAATTGTCAGTTTACAAAAAAATTCTAATCCTTGTGGCAATATCCAATGCTAAATACTTTTTAAAACTCTCTACAACAAAAATATTTTTGAGAATTTTTTTTTAAAACAAAACCATCTTAATTCGACAGAGGTTAATTCAAACAACAGGCACTTTAGTTAAATGATAATTTTCAATTGAATAAAAACTACTATACATGCACAACTTCACCCACTTTCTCATTTTTCTTTATCCTTTATTCCTCATTTCTCTCTCCCGTTCTTTCCTAGTAGTATGATACTTACTTTTGTGCCTTTAAAAAAAATTAATTTAGTAATAAGTTATAAAGTATGGACACGGGCACGCCGACACAAGTACGAGACGATACGGGTAAGATGACACGGCAAATCCTAAAAGGTGAGGACACTACATGGCAGAGGTAGGCCATTTTTTATTCTATAAACAAAAACATCTTTATTTTTTAAGTACGTATTTTAGTTTTTTTTTTTAAATGAAATGCTATAAATAAATATTTCATGTTTTATTTGCCATAAATTATTATTTAACATTAACAAAATGAAGAAAGGGAAACGATCGGAAAAGAGAGAGACGGTTGGTTGGAGAGAGGGACATTGAACTAAAGGGTTTGTCTTGACAAAGGAGGAGATAAGTGACGTAATGTTTTTGACAATATCAACGCCATTGAGGTTTTAAACATGTTAAAAAAAACTACCAAAAGCATGCATTTTGGTCAAAGAATAGTTTTCCTCCATGCCCCTTAAAGTGTCTCAGCGGTGTCGGTGTTGTGTCGACCTCTAATAATTGAAAAAAGTCAAACAGGACACATATTTGCCGCGTCCAATACATGTCAGAGGTGTGTCAGGCAAGTGTCGGTATCCAATATGTGTTGAACACGGGGTGGCCATTTTTAAAGTGTCGGTGCTTCCTAGTCCTCAACCTCCTCATGTTGTTGCCATTTTAGCACCATCTTTAGGGGTTGGTTCTGATATCACTCGGTCGCCGGAGGTGGAACAAGTGCGGCCTACCAAGGGTGTCGGCTTGGCGACTAATGGGATTGGCATTTTCATGACGTGGAATGACTTGTGGGTAACCGTGCCGGAGAAGAAAGGGGCTCATCGGGCCTTACTTCAGGGGCTCACCAGGTACGTTGAACCCGGTGAGGTCTTGGCCATCATGGGCCCTTCTGGTTGTGGCAAGTCAACTCTTCTTGATGCATTAGCAGGTAGATAGTAGGCAAGAACTTTAGACCAATTCTGCTTTGAAAAATTCTGATTTTGGTAACATAAAAGCAATTTTGAGTTCCGAAAAAATTCGGATTGCAATCGGAATAAATTTTTGACTTTCGAAAATTCAGAATTTTCAATACAAAAATTCCGAGTTAATTCCGAACATTTTCCGATCCTAAATTTCCAACAATTTAAGAAATATTATGAATTTTTATGATTTTGAATTAATTTGTATGTTATTATACATGTATTCTATTTTTATATCAAAATGGAAGTTTGTCTATAATTTTAAAACTTTTATACAAAAACAAATTTTTAGAAAATTTATTGATTACGGGTGACTGTCCACTAATACACACTTGACTTGAGTCAGTTTTACACTAATAGTATTGGTTTTTTTTTTTTTTTTTTTTTCATTTTTTTTAAAGAAAAATTCCGATTCCGAAAATATTTTGTAAATTCCTATATTCTAGAAATTTCGAAAAATCGGAATCGAAACATAGTATGAAAATTTCCAAAATTTCGGAATTGGCTTCAGAAAGAGTACTTTTTATGTTTCAAAAATTTCAGATTTTTTTCTTCGAAACACTCATTTTTGATCCGTTCTATTCGAAGCACACCCCTAGATAATATTGAACGTATGGACCGATCACAATATGTAGAACAAGATAAAAAAATTCATAAACTATTAGTGTCCATTTTGGGGTGAAATGCAATTTTCACCCTTCAACTACACCAATTTTCATTTTAGCTTTCTGTGTTAGCAATTTGGTCCCTCAAGTTTTAGAGCAGTCGCAAATGTCAACCTTATGTTAGCATCCATTTGAAAAGGTTATGGAAACTCGGAACATGGTGCAACATTAGCCTTCCACATGTGTGTTTCATGGCCTTTTCAAACGAAATGTATCAGAAGGTTTATATTTTGATTGGCGTGTAAGTTAAAGGATCAAATTTCTCCAAATAAAAGATAGAAAATACTTTTGCTCACCCAAAATTTGGTACACCAATGCTCACCCAAGCATCCCATTGGCCAATGCAGTGGGGCCCAGGATTAAACAATATTAAACAACATTTGTTTAATCCTGGGCCCCACTGCATTGGCCAATGGGATGCTTGGGTGAACATTGGTGTACCAAATTTTGGGTGAGCAAAAATGCTCTCCTAAAAGATAAAGGACGAAACTGCAAATTGATTTATAGTGCTAAGTTGTTAAAAACATTTTAACCTCCATTTTGTCAAATGTTCACAGTCCACGATGATGGTGTTCTCGTTCTTTCTTTTATTATATAATTTCTTTGTCGAAGTTGGTTGAATGGCTGACATTGTTGTTAATTATATTATAAAATACATGTTAAGGAAATTAACATGTCATTATCAAAATGAAGGCTGCCGAGATGAATGTTGTGTAAAATTTTCATCCAATTTTGATCAGATTTGCCCAGTATGAAAAAAGAAAAGAAAATCGTGAACGTGAAACTTTGGATTTCTCCCTCTTATCCTATAAATCCTTAATTTACAGTAATAGGTTAATGATAGAGCCATCTACTTTACATATAAAGAAAGAGATGACCCAATTTTTAATAGAATTCTTCTAATTCCTAGCTTTCATCATAGTAGACTTATAAAAAATGAACCCCCACATGGCCACATTCCATACCAACTTTGACTTACCCAATTCAATCCTTGTCTGATCTAGATTCTTATATGGACGACATTAAGATAGGAATTAATTAATTAATTTCAATTTTACCTGAACCGAAATAAATTCTAAGATTACATTAAACAATGGCCGCTATAATAAGAAAGAAATTAATGTGCTTCCAATCCTTCTAGCTTGTTCCCACTTGCAAAAGATGATACTCGTACTATTTTTATTTGAAAAATTGACTTTTATATTCAAGTAAAAATATTAGGATATCAAACATGGTAAAGGGTTCCATAAAAAAAAATAAATAAATAAAAATGGTCAAGGGTTTTGATTCTCATATATTTCTCTCTTGTTTGCTTGTGATTTTTTCCCCTCAACAACTGAATGAATGAGTCAAGCGCGATATATGCATATTGATACATCTGGTCTAATTGCTGCAGGAAGGTTAGGTTCAAACACAAGGCAGAAAGGAGATATCCTAATAAATGGTCACAAACAAGCACTTGCTTTTGGCACTTCCGTAAGGATATAATTTTTTTATTCATCTCTCTCTCTCTCTCTCTCTCTCTCTTGGCACTTCCGTAAGGATACAATTTTTTTATTCATCTCTCTCTCTCTCTCTCTCTCTCTCTCTCTCTATATATATATATATATATATACTAGTTAGAGCCCTGCGCGTTGCGCAAGAAATTTATTGTGTCGTTTCATGTGGTTAAGTGGTTGTTAAAAGTATATAATAAGATGTTAAAACAGTTAAATAGGAAACTGTAAATGTAACTATTTAATCTAAAACTCTTCTCACGGAAGAAGTTGATAATTCTGACTATCTTATAAATGAGTAGTAATGTACCTAATAAAGCGCCACTAAAAATATATGACACAAGTAGGGTATTTCCTCTAAACAAAAAGGCCATGAATGTGTTTGTAGGCCTTAATCGATATTCGAATACAACCTGTAAATCCTGAATTT
The DNA here is from genome assembly GCA_033977485.1 of Hydrangea macrophylla. Taxonomy (NCBI): domain Eukaryota; kingdom Viridiplantae; phylum Streptophyta; class Magnoliopsida; order Cornales; family Hydrangeaceae; genus Hydrangea; species Hydrangea macrophylla. Next base: position 113,903,670 of record CM066999.1, read on the forward strand.
GAGGGAAGAAGTTGACAAAGATGTAAATATTAGTGACCAATTCATAATAGCTACTAAAATAGCCACTTTATTTGACATTTTAAATATTCCAGAACATAAATATTAGAGAAGAAGTTGACCAAAATGTGAAATTAGTGACCAATTCCTAAATAGATACTAAAATAGTCACTTTTTATAATTTTTTTAAAGTGAAAAATAAATATCCCAAAACTTGCTAACCTAAATGCAATTACACATATTACAATATATGAATCCTAAATTTGAGAGAAGAATTTGAGCAAATTGTAAATATTAGTGACCAATTCCTAAATAACCACTAAAATAGCCACTTTTTTTAAAATTTTTATGAAGTGAATAATAAATATCCCAAAAAATATTCCATTTATTGTTGTGAATGTTTAATTGGTGTCATGAATCATTAAATACTCCAATTGCATGATTAGTACCACGTATTCATTGAGCGAAAGCTTAGTCAATTTTTGTGGCTAATGACCACGCAGGTTCGGACGAGCATCATAGTGAGAAGCGTTGAAATGTGGGGATTCTGGGATAGCTCGAGATTAATAGTTTATGTTTAATATGTTCATATGTAAATGTGTTTAGATGAATAGTTATACTCCTAGTGTTTGGAGTTTTGGAGATAAACTTATGTTTTGGTTTTATATTAAATCCTTGTAACATGAATTGTGGATTGAAGTTTTGAATGTATTTCCAAGTGTTTTGGTGATATTTTTGATATTTCAATTCTTGTTTAACAGGGGAAATGGTGCTGTAATAGGGAAAACTCTGTCCAAGTACTATTCGATGGTTTTAAAACTTTATTTTATTTCTTTTTATTATTTTGTTTGATAAAAAAGTTATTTTATCCCTGGTATTTCAATTTAAAATGTTATTTTTGGAACGTTAAAAAAAATTGTTTAGTCCTTGTTGACTTTGTTACACGTGTCCTCCACGCGGGGACAGGTTGGGGTGTGACAATTTTTGGTATCAGAGCAATAGGCTGGAGTCTTGGGTACGAGTGTCGACGCGTGAGTGTGCACACAATGACACGTAATTATACGATCATGCATACACGTTTATTTAGCATGCTTTAAAATGTTATTTAGCATGCACAGTAATTTATTTAAAAGTGATGTGTATGCATATACTTGGTTGTGGGTGTTAAGTAGAGATGTCTGGAGGTGAGAACCCATCTTCGGCCCGTATGGATAGAATGGAAGTAGTCACGAAAAAGTTGGTAAGAGTGGTTGAAACTCGAGTTACTGAGGAAGGACCAAGCTCATCAAATCTAGAACAAAGAACAGAACCAACAACTATTACCATGTTCTACAAGCAAAAGCCAGGGCAATTCAAAGGAGAACCCGACTCGATGAAGGTTGACCATTGGTTGACCGACATGAAGAGAATTTTTTGTGCTTTTCCATGTACAGAGGAACAAAAGGTCTTGTTTGCCTCAGATACTTTGAAAGAAGAAGCACAAAAATTGCGTTCCCAAAATCCATTGACAGCGCGTATAAGTTGGTACTGCATTTACGTGAAAGCTACAATAACCCTACAAGGGCAGAACTAGGGTTACCTTGAATTGCAAAATATATTGCTGTAGTAGACGAATCGAGAACACGGGCTCGATAACAACTCACGATCTTCTACCGTATTCCTCTGCTGCCAGAATATCGAACTGAGTGTGAGCTCTATCGTAATCCTTTCTATTTTCTGCTTTCCCTCTTTTAAGCTCTCTTTTCAATTTTGAGTTATAATACTCTTGATGGAAAAATGCAAACTGAGAGGAGAGCCCAAGCAGCATATATATAGGCTACGATAGGGACCATAAGAAGTCAATAAGGAATAGACTTCTTTATGGAATTAGGAAACCCCAATTCGAACTGAATCAGATTCCTATTTCCATAAATTATAATTCATACCAGTAAAGAATTATAATTGCACTCCTACCCTTATCTCAAAAATATATTTCGAGCTCCAAGTTATTAAATACTTTTTATCTCCCCACGTTAAGATTACAGATATCCATTAATTAAATATAATAACTGACAATCAAATTTAATTAATCTCTTAAAATTCCTTGAGAACCTCTGCTTAACTTATCTAATATGTCGGATACAAAATCCACCTTCAGGGTTTGACATATTCAAAACTTATAAGTTTCCACAAGGGGATATCATCAATCCCAAAATTGAGACATGAATTTAATCATTAATTTATATCCACCACACAATCAATATTGTCACCCAATCCAATGAGATATTGACCCATTTAAGGATCTTACCCTTTTAGGAATCAAAGTGTAAATATCAAATGCACGTGTCTACAAATTAACTTAGGATTTAGAGCATAATCACTCATAATAGCCATGAGGTATTAATTATCTTATAAGTCAGTATAAAGATAATTACCCTAAGTCGGTCCCGTTTAATATACAAAGTGTACCAGCATAGTGAGTTGAAACTATATCGTTTCCCATAGTCAAGATAAACCTACTACAACACCATGCTGCAGTCCTACCAATGTTGTGTCCAATCACATCTAAGACTGTAAACCAAAATCTTACATTCTACAATATCTGATGGTCTGATCTTCCATGTCTAAGCCGAACTCTACACACCAAACCACCTAATATGTAGAATGGGAGACACACATGCATAATATTAAATAAATAATATAATACAAACATTGCCTACACAGATTCTCATAAAAATGGAATAACTGGTTTTATTGAATGAATAATAAATCAACTACATAAAGCATGACTTTTAGTATATATCCCTAACAGCTTTGCCATGTACAGAGGAACAGAAGGTCTTGTTTGCCTCAGATACTTTGAAAGAAGAAGCACAAAATTGGTGGACGTCTGTATTAAGGCAGGGAGCACCGACTACCTGGAATGGGTTTATCGAGGAGTTCTCGAAACAATATATTCCTCGATCTTTCAGTGATCAGAAGGCCCGAGAGTTTTCTCATCTCAGTCAGGGTAATATGAGCATTAGGGAATACGCAGCCCAGTTTACAAGTTTCGCCATATTTGCAATGGATTTGATTCCAGGTGAATTCATTCGGGCAAGACGATTCGAGGAAGGACTCCGTGATGAGATTAGGGGAAAAGTGGATATACTCCGGCTTCCTATGTATTCAGAAGTATCAGATGTGGCCCTAATTGCTGAGCGAGATGTGTTGTCACCAGGGCAAAGTCAACAATTCAAGAGGCCAGGAGGCAGTCAATCCCAGGGATAGGGCAGTTCCAAGAGACAGAGTTTGGGGAGTTCGTCGGGAAGTGGGAGCAACAAGCCCAGGTGTCAGATTTGTGGTAAGTATCATTGGGGAATGTGCAACTTATCTCCTATCATTTGCAATAACTGTAGACGGTCAGGACACGTGGCTAGAGATTGTCCCAATCTATCAAGACAGACTGTGTCAAGACAAAGTATTACTCCAAGACAAGGTGTGGATGACAGTAGAATACGGTGTTATTTGTGTGGGGACCTGGGGCATCGGGAACGGAATTGCCCAAAGAGAGGACCAGGAAGTTCTAGTTCATCTGTGGGAAGTGCACCAATTCAGAGGCCACTTCAGCAACAATCTCAAGGGACGGAGCAACGACAAGGAAGGTATTTTCAGCTTAAGTCTGGGGAGACAACTGCTGCTGATACTGTGGTTTCAGGTATACTTCCTATTTGCTCACAACTTGCTAGAGTATTATTGGATTCGGGGTCAACTCACTCTTTTGTTTCACACCCATTTGCTAAATATTTAGATAAACCCTTAGAACGACTAGATTTTGATTTGTCTATTTCACTTCCATCGGGAGCTCCACTAGTAAGTGTTAGGGATATATACTAAAAGCCATACTTTATGTAGTTTATTTATTATTCATTCAATAAAATCAGTTATTCCATTTTTATGAGAATCTGTGTGGGCAATGTTTGTATTATATTATTTATTTAATATTATGTATGTGTGTCACTCATTCTACATAGTAGGTAGTTTGTTGTGTAGAGTTCGGCTTATACACGGAAGATCAGACCATCAGATATTATAGAATGTAAGATTTTGGTTTACAGTCTTAGATGGGATTGGACACACCATCGGCCAGACTGCAGCATGGTATTGTAGTAGGTTTCTCTTGACTACAGAAAACTGGTATAGTTTCAACTCACTATGCTGGTACACTTTGTGTATTAAACGGGCCCGACTTGGGTAATTATCTTTATGCTGACATATAAGATAATTATTACCTCATGGATATTATGAGTGGTTATACTCTAAATCCTAAGTTAATTTGTAGACACATGCATCTGATATTTATACTTTGATCCCTAACAAGGTGAGATCCTTAAATGGGTCAATATCTCATTGTATTGGATGACAATATTGATTGTATGGTGGATATAAATTAATGATAGAATCCATGTCTCAATTTTGGGATTGATGATATCCCCTTGAGAAAGCTTATAAGTTTTGATTATGTCAAACCCTGTAGGTGGATTTTGTATCCGACATATCAGATAAGTTAAGTAGAGGATCTCAAAGAATTTTAAGAGATTAATTAAATATGATTGTCAATAATTATATTTAATTAATGGATATCTGTAATCTTAACGTGGGGAGATAATAAGCATTTAATAACATGGAGCTCGAAATATATTTTTGAGATAAGGGTAGGAGTGCAATTATAATTCTTTAGTGTTATGAATTATTATTTATGGAAATCGGAATCTGATTCAGTTCGAATTGGGGTTTCCTAAATCCATAAGGAAGCATATTCCTTATTGACTTCTTATGGTCCCTATCGTAGCCTATATATTTGCTGCATGGGCTCTCCTCTCAGTTTGCATTTTTCCATCAAGAGTATTATAACTCGGAATAGAAAAGAGAGCGTAAAAGAGGGTGAGAGCAGAAAACAAAAAGGATTTTGATAGAGCCTACACTCAGTTCGATATTCTGGTAGCAAAGGAATACAGTAGAAGATCGTGAGCTGTTATCGAGCCCGTGTTCTCGATTCATCTATGACGACATCCTATTGACGTGTTTTCTTATCACACCCAAGTGTAGGTGATCGTACAAGTAATAAAGTTCTGGAAGTCCAGGTCGAACCCACAGGGAACGGAATAAAATTTTATAAAGTTAAGCAGATAACTATTTTGTCACTAAAAAGAAAATAAAAGATGATGGATTTTTGTGGGGTTTTACTAAACTACTATTTTTTATATTTTTTTGCAATAAGAGTAATTAAAGCTATTTTTTTCTTAACAGTTTATGGTAAAGATTTTAACAGTGCAAAATAAATTAACTAACATACTAGTAAGAAAAGAAAGAAAAATATATAAAAGCTAAATTTTTGTAAGATAAACTTTGTAGATTTAATAATAGCAAAAGATGGAAATAATACAGATATTTAAGCAAAACTATTATAAAACAGGAAATATTAATTAACTAGAGGGAAATGATTTAAAGGAATTGGGAATATGCAAACTAACACTAGATCCCACAACTTTTGTGCATTTGAAAAGCATTTGGCATTTAAGACCGCAGAGTCATTCTTTATTTAAAAATAAACTTTCACTAGTCATGGTCATATCAAGTGTGTCAGGTTTGATATGAAACGACATCGTTTGGTTTAAAGAAAAATAAAAAGGCAATTGGGCAGTAGCCAGGTTCGAACCGTGCCCCGCCGCGGACGTGGGTTATTCGGCGTCCAGTCCCCACCACTCTGCCACTACACAATTGCCTATCCATTATTGGATAGAAATATATATAAACACATATTTGAAATATTAACTTTGTCATATGAGTTGTTTGAGTATGCTAGGTTTTTTTATGACAAAAGGCATAGTTTGACAATCCACATAATTAGGCTTTTTATTTCAAATATGTACTTTTTTGAGCCCAATATAGCCATAGTATATAAACATGTTAAATGGTCATAAACTATAGATACATAGATATTTTTGGCCATAAATGGAAAAACAACCCATCCAGATAAATTTGCTCATTTAAGATTAGTGCACAGAAGCTGTGGTTTCTAAGGTTTTATTACATATCCCCAATTAAAGTTTTAGCCTACCATTTTGAAATTGAAACTGTCTTTAAAATAAAAATAAAAGATAAATTAAATAGGTGTAAACAGTGACTGCTCAATTAAAACTAAAGCTATAAAACTAAAGTAATGGTGGAATATAATATTAATATATATTTTTTAACTTAACATGAGCTGAGGTTGAATTTGTGGAATCTTTGACTTTGGATTCTTGTGGGGTCACAGTGGTTGAACTCCAAGAACACAAATAAGGCCAAACCAAATCATAATCTACTTTTGTAGTGAGATATGAATATGGTGTGCTTGGGGCTTTGGTAGGTGATTACAACAACTACGTGGCTAAGAAATATGATATTTACTTGCAAAATTTGTATTCTAGTGAATGAAAATATTACTATAAAAACTGAAATTTTGGAGTTTCAAACTATTTTAGGGGACAACCATAAGTACTACTAGACTAAAAATAATAAATCTAAATTTAAATAGGACTATTTTACTACTAGAAATTGACAAAGGTCATACAAGAAAACAAATATTTTAAATTTAAGAAATATAGTACACAAAGTTTTGCTACATATTTTTGAACATGAAATCATCAATTACATAAAAGTAAAATTTTACAACTACTAGAACTAGAAAAGGCAAAGAAAAATTAAAGTATCCTATTTCTAGGGACAATATAAAGTGCTCACATAATAACCTCCCCTAAACTATTCTCTCCCTAACAGTGATTGTTGTGAATTGTGATGTTGGCTCTTGGATTGTGTGTGTTGCTTCCTCTGCCTCCTCCTTTCCTTTTATAGACGAATTCAGTGATACAATTCATCATTGCTTCGATCACCTTTGACACCTTTTTCTCCGCGTGTTCAATCCCATTTTCTTTACCTCTTCTGACAACTTTTGAAAAACGAAACTGAGAGAGAGAGAGAGAGAGACTAAAAGAAGGAACTAAAGAAGAAAACAAAAACTAGTAGAAAAATCCACATCCAAGCAATTGCTTGGATGTGCTTTCCGTTTTTTTTTTTTTTTTTTTTTTTTTTTTTTTTTATTTTTTGGATTTTTCCTATTCAAACAGTAATTTTTACTGTTTATTCACTATTCACTACTATTCATTACTATTCATATGAATATACTATGGTGTGGTTGCTACTTCTTTTCCTTCCCTTTATTTCACTTCATTTTTACCTAAACATATAAAATATGTAAAAACACATTTTTACACGCATTTGAGTGACATCACTATTAAATTATATTAATTCAAATATGCATGTAAAACTAGGAATTTGGGGGATTAAATGAGCATTATGTCTATTATATTGGCACATGAATGTGCAATATTCAATGTTTGTCAGTCTACTACAACAATCTATTTTGTAGTTCAAGGTAACTGTAGTTCCACCCTTGTAGGGTTATTGCAGCTTTCACGTAAATTTTTGTAGTACCAACTTATACGCGTTGTCAACGGATCCTGGGAACGCAATTTTCCTAATAGTAGTATCAGAGCAACGTTGATTCTGCGTATTGGTTGGACGCAACCATGTTGTCCAATAATACAGATCTTATCCGTGCATTGATGGATGGATAGAACGTAGATCTGTGCTAACCCTTGTTTTGCAGCATTCTTATTCCATTATTATGGTCACTGGTTTTGTGTGATTGGATCTCACAATGGTTTTATTCGTGGTTAATATTATTGTTTTGATATAGCATGTGAATTCCTTTATGGAGGCATAGGATTTGTATCTATTGGATCCCACGCTTGATTGATGCGTGGTTAATTTACTGCAAATAAATAGCATGTGAACTCCTTCATGGAGGCATATGGTTTATGTTATATATCTCAAGTAAATCCGTGAAGATGGTTCGTGAGAGTAGTTTTACAAGCAGTTTTCGAAATCGATCCCCGCGATCTGACCGGGCAGCTCGACCCCCGTGCGTAGTGGCGACATAGAGCTAATCGAGTTCAATGAAGATTTCTTCACAAGAGTTGCAGCTTGACCATAATAGTGGGATTCCTATTTTATTGTGGTTTTCTTATTTATGTGTGATTGAATGATTATTATTGTTTCATGTTTAATGAATAGGACAACATGGATAATTGTTCCTAAACCTATTTCAGATGTCTAGCTGCATGTTTAATTATATTAATTTAACATGATGGACAACGACATGTGTTTTTAGAAATAAAACTAATTCCATATTTTGAAAGCATAAGTACTTATTTTCTAAAATCATGAGAATATAATAATTTTATTATCTACACATGTGTGTTTGACAAGTAAGGATGGATTAATTCATATCAAGTATTCCATTATTTTTTATTAATTAAATTAAAAGTTTTTCTAAAAATTATAACCCTAAAATTTTTTTTTAAAAAAATTCTAAGTAAGAGAGGGGATTTATCAAGTATAAATCACATGGCCTCCATCATTGGTTTGTAGATGATATGATTAATTTTGTGTGATGGCTCTAGTGCCATCCTCCCCATCGGATGCAGTTGATCATTGAATCATCGGTACAAACTTCTTTAAAAGAATGTTTTGGGTGATTGTTAGTGTGGGTCACCTCTCCATCAGAGGTGTTCCTCACGGAACTCTTGACCTAGAATTAAGTGATGGTATACAATTAGCTATAAATAATAATATCCTCTCCATCTGAGTCACTGTTGTTATTTATAGGACCAAAGCAAGTCAGCAATTTAATTTTACTAGGCAAGGTATATCGCCTGGATAGTAAAATTAAAAGGCAATCGCCTATCTGAACAAATGATAGATAGTATATGGCTTCCCATCGAGTCATATATACTATTCGCAGTTTTGAATACCGGCATTTGGGCCCACTTACCCATTGAGCCTCTCACATAATTCTGATACTAATTGATACTTTCAAATCTCTCTTTTCATTTCCAATTTCTTTTCTTTATTGAGAATAACACAAAGCCTTGGGATAATTCATGTACCAATGATGTACTTTGAAGTGCTCAAGAATTCTCAATCTTATTTATTCTCTGCTTTTTCTTCTCTTTCCTTTCTTTTATCTACCTCACTATCTCTTATTCTCTTCATGATTTTGACTGGCTAGGATTTGGATTTTGAAATCAACACGTATCTTATTCCTTTTTTGCTCTAACGTTTGCCTAGGCACCCTTTTGGGTTTTCATCCTAGCGAGCTCCTTCATCTTGTTCTTTTTCTTCTCTCTTTTTATTTTCTCCTTTTTGTGCTCTCACTTTTTCCTAGGTGCCCTTTCGGGTTTTCATCCTAGCGAGCTCTTTCTTTTCTCTCTTTTTTATTTGGAAAGAAGAAGTTCATTTAAAACATTTGGCTACCATCAAGGATCAAGTTATGACTTTGGACTGGTGAGGCTCATCTTTTAGGCTTGGTATTTGAGAAAAGGGGATGGTGAGCAAGCTTCAAGTTCCAAGTTCATCTTTTCAATATTGAGCAAGAGCATCTTTAAATTCTTAAAGTAAAGCTAATCAATTCTCTACTCCTCTTTGGTTTTGGCACAAAATTTGCTTTGATCACTTGGGGATCCTTTTCAATGCAAAGATTTATTAACAAAGTATTTTCCATGATCGTTTGAAAAAGTGATTTTTTTTTTGCTTAATGATCCATTTATTCACGACTTAGCACACTGAATCAAGTAAAATGAGATTTTATTCAACTAGTAGAGAAAGAGGATTACATCACTCGACTTGATAAAAACACTTGAAAATAAACTTGATAACAGACTGACTCGAAGACTCGACTGAACTTGACACATAATCCTACTTGACATGACTCGATTACAGGGCTAGACTTGACTTGGTATCAACTGGAGTGTCACAGATGATTTTCAATTTACTAGATTTCTAAGAGCATCCACATTTGCCTTAGCAGCAGTATTTCCAAACATTATTACTTCACTATCATCATTTGAACCTTCGGGCCCGCCTTTTTCCAACAGCATGTGTGCAGAAATATCATGCACGTCTATGGCCCAATTTTTAGCGGGACATTATTCATTTGACTCATACCAAGTACTGTCAATGCCTTTTCCATATTTGTTGATTGGGCCAGGGCCAGTTGTTTGTTGTGTACTCATGGATACAGCAAATCCCTTGAGGGTGCTCAGTGATGGCTGGGATTGAAAAGTCAGAGAGTGAAGAGCTTGCAAGTTATGATCATTATGCCAAAGGTCACTCGGTGGATCTGGCGGAGGAATGATGATTTTTTTTATCTATGAGATCCTGAATCTCATGACGGAGTCTCGAGCAAGAATCGGTATTGTGGTTTGAGTATAGTGATAGGTACAATACTAGGATAGATAAAATTTGTGGGGTAAAGGATTTGGTGGTGGCCTTGGGTCCAGGGGATTGAGGTGACCACTCTTGATGAGGTGACCAAGGGCCATGGATAATGTCATGCGAAGGTTGGTGAATATTTGGCTTGCGGGTTTGGCTTGATTTTGGATTCGACTTTGAGCTTGAGTTAGCTTTTGGGTCTAGATATGGGCTTGGAATAGCTCTTTGGTTAGATGGGATTGGGCCTGGATATGGGCTTTGGTGAATGGTGTAACAACCTGCATTTCCAATTAATTTCTTGTATTTGCATTTTGACATATTTAAATTCAATTTGAATTTCCATGTTTATTCTGTGTTCATAGGGTTATATTAAATTGCAAACTCTCATGTCTAAATCTTATTACTTGTTTTATTGAATATTAAAATTTCTTCTGGGGTCAAAATGCGATTTTTATTAACTAAGTAATACCTGCGTTAAATTTCATATCTGTATTTCAAAAACGGTGAAAAAAAATTCTTCTAACCCAAACAATATTTTTATGAAACCGGAAAATCAGTCCTTACGTTAAAATGAATTTTCTGTATTTTTGTGGAAATCACCGCGCCGCGAGAATACCAGTTTGTGTGCAAAACTGTCCGCGCTGCGATGAACTTCCACAGATTTTGGAAGTGACACAAAGCAAGATTTGACACTTGCTTTACTTCCATTTATGGCAAGTAATCATTAGATAGGCCTTGTTTGGATAGTGCACTTTGTGTGTGTATAAACTTAGTGCCATGAGTTGTTTTGCCAAACACCACAAGTGATTTCTAGCCAACTTGTTAGAGCCTTGTTTGGCTGTGCTTCTTAGGTGTGTGATGGTTTATGCCTATAAGCTAACTACCCAAACATCTTCAATTTGACCCTTATGAGTCTAAATTTGCCTCTTCAGATATGTGGGAGAGTATATACGTATGTATTGATCCTGTTAATCTGTAGATTTGTTTAGAAAATTAGTACTTAAACTAAATTGTTAAGCCTTTGAGATGGAACTTGGAGGCCAAGTTCTTGATGTCTATATAAGCCTCATACACTCTCACCCTTTCCTCAGATACACATTCTGCACTACACAATACAGAGAAAAAATAGAGAGTTTGAGAGTTCATAGCTACTGAAATTGTAGAAAGAGAACATCAACCTCCATAGTCAAGCTCCAATTGAAGATTCTTGTTCTTATATTATTTCTCAACAATCTCTATTCTCTTAATCACAGTGAGTATTATCAACTCACTTCTAATGTAATTCATACTTTGTTTACTGTTAATATAGTTGATTTATATATCACCATGGATGAATTTCACGTTTGAGGTTTATGGCTTGAAAATCAAGATTTTTCAACCTTAATCAAAACACGTTTTTAGAGATGATATTGAAAGATTAAACATCATAGTTGATATGTTTAAAGTTTTAGAGCTTAGTTTGTTCATAGGAGGAAGTATATTAAGATTGAAGTTTTGACTTCTTTTAGTTTTTTGTAAAATTTGTGAATTACGTTTGGATTCATGTAAAATTGATTTTGGATTCATAATCCTTGTGGAAAATTGAAGAGATTCATATATTACATGCCCTATGAAGGTTCGGATTTGAAAATGGGTCAAAAAAGACCCTGAAATTCTAAAACAGGGGATTTCTGACGAAGAAGACGAAGACACTGCATGAACTTGCGCGTGCGATCCCGCGAGCCACCCCTCGCGCGAGCGGCCTGCGCGCGCGAGGTATGTGTTTCCAGGCAGTAAGAAAAGTTTTTATAATAAAATTAAAAAATAGGCATATCGCGTGAGCGGCCCGCACGAGCGACCCATGTGGATTTTGGCAGATGGAAAAGTTTTAAAAAGAAAATAGAAAATTGGGCAGATCACGCGAGCGGCCAGCGCGCGCGACCTAGCAGTTTTCAGTTTTTGTTTGTTTTCTGTTAAGGGATTGTTTGGATAAAATTTTGAAGGCAGTTAAGGTTCTGTTTGGGAATTTTACTAAATCAGAATATCGTTTACTATGTTTGGATTATAAAAGCGATAAAACACGACTTAATACGTGCGTTGTTCCTATTTTTAGTTGTTTACACTTTCTATATAAAGCTTCATGACATTCATGTGGAGTCAATGGTACATGCATGGTGAGTGTTGGTCAGTGTGGAAAAGATGATGTGGTTGAGATTGTGTTGTGGACACTCCTTGGTAATTATGTACCAAAGTGTGATGTTTTTGAGATTGCGGCTAGAGTGTCTTTGAAATGCGATGGTGGCAAACCTGGACACTCCCTGACGTCCATGGTAGCACTAAAGTGTGTGACGCTGAACTTGGACATTCCCTGGAAACCATAGTAGTGCTAAAGTGTGGCCTACGGACACTCCCTGGTACCCGAGTCTGGATACTGCGTGAGGTTTCCTCCAGTATTTGCGAGGCGGATTAGGTACTAAAGTGTGAGGCATTGGACACTCCCTGGTACCCCGTACTAAAGTGTGAGGCAAACTGGACACTCCCTGGTACCCCTGTGCTAAAGTGTGGCTATCGGAGTATTTCAAAGATACTGGAGTGAGAACGTGGCGTTCATGTGTTTGTCGAGAGAAAAGAGTCGGTAAGATGAGTTTGGTACATTGTTTTCATACACGGTCACATGAAATGCGAATTAAAGTTTACAAATGTTATTATTGATGTTTTAATGAGAACTCCTTTCTATGATATCCACCTGTTGAATAATGGAAATTGGAAAATGGTAAATGAGTATGTTTTACATTCAAGTGTATGTTTTTAATACTCACCAGCTTCAATAAGCTGACGACATTAATGCGCCCTGGACATTCGTGTCTAGGCTTTTCAGATTATGATCGGGCTGAACATTATGACTATGCAAACTGAGAACAACTACCAAAGAAGAAACTGTTTATTTTTATATGTTTTAAGTTATGAACTGGTTTTGTAATAAGGATGACTGTAATAGATGATAGTTATTAGTTTGTTTCAAGGCGGTTTGTGCCTTTAGGTGATCCCGTGCTGTAATAATTATTAAGTTAGAAGATTTTTGTAAGCCTTGATTGCCCTACTCTGATTTTTTGTTATTATGTTGTTCGACGTTTGGAACGGAACCGATCCTTTAAACTGTCGCGACCTATGGATCCATAAAGCAAATTAAACGATTTCCATATTTATGCTACGTCGGGGCGTGACAAATGGTTGGGCTTGGATATGGACTTTGGTGCTTGGCTAGGTGATCCATTATTCTCTTCTCCAATTTGTTCATCACTACCTCATTCAAATCCACTTGCTTTTTGAGTAACTGATAAAGCTCAAGTGTTACCCTCTCCAATTGATTCACTCTTAAGTTCTGTTGCTCAATAGTGGCTTGCAGCTTGTTCACTCTCTCTTCCAAAGCTCTTGAGGCCATTGGCGGATCAATCTCAAGATGATGGTACATGTTCTCCTAAAATCAAGAATGTTAGATAGTTCATGAAAGTGATGAAAACTACTGTCATACCTAAGGGCTGTCCCTAAAGGTAAACAAAGCAAGCAACCGCTTAGGATCCCAAATCCAATTGTAGATGTGCCAAAAAAATTAATTTTACATATAATTATGTATAAGTAGAGCCAAAAAAATTCGCTTTCCTATATAACCTTAGGGCCATATTTTAGAGTTTGCATAGGGCCCCTCAAAACTCAGGACTGGCACTGCATACATTGACATTTATTTTTGGAGTACGTAATAAAATAGAGTCTCACCGCGGTACATCAAAGTGGTTTTGGTGTACCTATACCATTTATTCTTGGTATGGAACATTTGTTCTAATGTAGGAAACATTTGTTCCAAAGTGGCCGGTCTGAGTGATTTTGATGGGAACAAATATTTCCTAAACAAATGTTTCCTACCACAGAACAAAAGTTTCCTATTCGGGAACAAATATTTCCTACTAAAAATTACATTGGTGTATATACACCAAAACCACCTTGGTGTACCATAGTCTTTTCTAATTCCAATAAAATGGATACACTTTTTAAAAAAAGAAAAAAAATTTAATATCGCATTGGAGTGATTTTTGTCTTTCATGAAATGATAGCCCAACACTTGGAGTGATTTTTGAGTAATGCTATGCATTCTAAATTCATCCCATAATCTCCATTTTAAATGATGTAGCGGTGATGTAGTTGTTGTGGGACTACTATGAATCACCTTAACATATCCCAATTAAAATTCAGTGATCCCACTACCACATTATTTGAGATGGAGAGTTGGAAAGCATAGAGCACTACTCTAATAATTTTTTAACATTAATTTAGCATGCTTCTTTTAGATAAAAAAAAAGAGAGAAAAAGAAAAAAAAAAAAAAAAAGAAATACAAGCCTCTTTGTGTGACTATATTGATCAAATAGTGGAATGAACAACGGAGACCTCACAAGCAATTAAGATGCTCTCATTGTCCTGTACACCCTTTGCATGTGTGACCCTGCAATATATATCAAATCTTCAAAGAGGAGATGAACCATAAAGTCCTCTCTAAGTGCAATGCACTACAGAATAAGATAGGTTGTTGTTTTTTTTTTTTTTTAAAGAGTAGACAAAAAAAAAAGTTGTGTTTTTTTGAAGAGTAGATAAAAATAATACTCCATACCCAGAATTAAAATGATAGTATTAATACGGACATAAAGCATCGTTTCCTAATATTATAAATTAAAATAGATATTTTTGTAGAACACCACATATTTTAAAGTGTTACAAACAGAGGCGGACCTATGTGTATGGGAGGGGAACCTACCCTAGAATTTTAAAAAAAAAATTAGAGGTACACAAAAAAATTACACTTAAGCCCCCTCTGATAATTTTAAAAGCCCCCTTCTATTGTAAAATTGTCATACTAAGTCACCCTATAAATATATCTATTTTTTTTCGGGGGTGCCCCTAGTTTGATTTTCTAAATATGCCTCTAGTTACAAATTTAGAGAAGAAAAATAAAGGGAAAGAAGAACTCTCATTTTTTTCCTACTGTTTCTCATTTTTTTTTTATAAATAATATTAGAAGTCAAATTTTTTTGTATAAATGTTGTTGGAACTCAGGAATAAAGGAGGGGAGTGGCTCACAAAATTCAATACTTAATTTATTTCTTTTTTCCTTCCAAATTATTTACTTGTCTTATTATTTTTTTAGGAATTTACTTTCCTTTTCTCTTGTATTTAACTAAGCAAAGAGAATTATTGCTTCAATACTTGCCTTTCTTTCCCTCAAAAAATAAGTGAAACAAACAAAGCTATTCCAAAAACATGGATGGTTTGAGGTGATCACAAAGAGTTACACAATATCACAAACATATTTGTGTTGCTCTGTTTAAGTATGTTAATGTCTTTCACTCAAACCCAGAGACTCTCTAGTCTCTCTCTCTCTGCTACAAAATGTCAACACCACCCCCCCACCCAAAAAAAAAAAAAAAAGAAAGAAAGAAAGAAAGAAAGAAAGAAAGAAAAAACCTCCCAATTGCATATACACCTCCGTTATAACACCACTTCGCTTGCAGAATAGGAGGATCTTCAGTTTGAAGAAAAAGACAAGTCGTAGAATCATTGTCAGAAAACCATAACCAACCAGAGGAGCCACAAAAGTTCCAACCAGAGGAGCAATAACGTTAGTGCATATATCGAAAGAACAGGCCGCGATTGGATATATTATCATTGGTTGTCCACATTATCTACATTGAGATAATTTTGCTAACAACCAGAGCAAGAGATAAAGGGAACATCTCCATGCATGGTTGTCAGCAACGCTCCTATATGGAGAGTTTGTTGTCCATTTACAGAAGCCGTTTGAGAATTTGAATGGAGAGAATACAACTACTTGAGAGAGCTAACTTGTGGAAATAGATTGATTGCATAGAATCTGATTTTTATATTTTAGAGCTTTGGATTGGATATATTATCATATATAGACTATAAAGAGAGGCTTTTAAGAGAGAGAGAGAGAGAGAGAGAGAGATGTGCGGCTTGAATATAGAGAGTAAATGGGGAAGCTATATGGTTTGGTAACTAAATCAAGAGAGATGTTTTGAATGCAGGGAGAGATTATAATGGCCACGTACGTTAACTACATGTAAAATTGGGAGGCAGAGTAACAGTTCATATGGGTTTGCACTTTTAATAGAGAGAGTAGTGGCTAGGTACAGCGAAAGGTGCATAGGTTACAGCGTTAACAGAGAGAATAAATATCACATTTAAGTGCCACGTGTCAATTCAAAATTGATCCTAAATCAAACTCTCCGTTTTTAGTTTTCTATTATAGATTTGTGTCTAATAAGGGTAAAATCATGAAGTTAAGAATGCAATATTGGATACAAATTATTAAGCAAAAGACAAATACTTTTATCTTTTCTTTATTTTAAGTTACGACCACATTTTCCAAATGAAATATCTAGAATAAGGACATTTATGTTTCTTCAGACAAGTTTGCTGAGGTTATTTTTGTCAATTACTCAAATACGAGGTCAATAAGGTCATTTTACCTTTAAAAATTGCTAACATCACCAGAATGAGAATTCAGAATCCATCCACCACTGGGAGGTGAGTGATACAATGTTTTAAAATGAGGGAGGTATATGATATTTTAAAAAATCAGGGGAGGTCTTTAATATTAGATCATAAATCAGTTGAGGTCAGTGATATTACACAATTTAAAACTAGGGTTTGCAATGTCCTGCGTGTATATAAATACGAACTTTTTGACCATTTTGCATATGTTCAGCAAACTCGACCATTTTAGGGTTTTCATCTCTCTCTAGAGGCAGCCGTCTTGACTGAGGAGAAGCGAAAGCAAAGATGGGTCACTCCAATGTTTGGAACTCCCATCCCAAGAGCTACGGTCCTGGTTCTCGCACTTGGTAACTATATCTGAACCGTCCCTTTACTCATCTCGTATACAAATTTTACTACAAGTTTTTATCTGGGTGTTTGATTGCCTATAAATTGTAGGAAAGGAAAAGAAAATGTCAGATTTGATTCTAGAGCTGATATTATTGATTTTATATTGTTTGATTTAAGGGGAATGATATGGGTTTTTAGATTTCTTATACACGTACTAGTTTTTATTTATTGAATCATTGATTTTGGTAGTTCATTGTTAGATTTGATTCTTACGGTTCACGTTGCTTTGGTTTCATTGCCGGCGTTGTTGTTGTTAGTATAGAATTGTTTGATTAGATGGGATTGATGTTGGTTTTTAGATTTCTTACACACTTACTAGTTTTTAATTTATTGAATCATTGGATTTGCTAGTTCATAGTTATATTTGATTCTTGTGGGTCGCGTTGCTTTGGTTTTATTGACGGCGCTGAAATTGATGATTTATAATTGACTCAAAGGGAAAGATGGGGGGTCTTTAGATTTCTTATACACTTGCTAGTTTTTATTGAATCCTTGGATTTGATTGACTTGATGGTTTATGGTCAGATTTGATTCTTATGGTTCACGTTGCTGTTGTTTTGTTAATGGCGCTAATATTATTGATGTTTCATTTTGCACTTGTGGCCGAGGTTTTGCGTCTGTGATGGTGTATTTTAGAGTTTGGATAATCTTAAACGTTGATTTTGCTGTTGCTTTGTGCAAGTTTAATTCTGTATATGCAAATTGGCATGATAACAACTCCATTCTTTTGATCTGTATGTGTTGATTTTCCATAGATCTATCTTGTTCACGATTATCCACAAGTAGTTTATCATGGGTGTGCATACGTGTATGAATGGATTAAACCTCGATCTACGCTGATATTTTGTTCTTTTGGCGAGGCTATAAATATGTATTGAGGAAGTTGAGAATGTTAATGCAAAAGGGTTTTTTTTTTTTTCTTTCCAAAGATCAGTTAAAAAAAGATGTGAAGTAGCTACTTTGTTCTTTGGGTGTCTAAAGTATTTTTTTTAGGGCAAAAAAAAAAGAGTATTTTTGAAGTATTATTTTTGTTTAGGACCAGCAAGTTTTCCAGATCTTTCCTAATATATAAGTGCGCTATATGCTGTTTTCATACTTATTCGTTTTCTTCCTCACTTTCTATAGATGATGTGTGATGAATATTTATAAGTATTTGACTAATCAGAATTCAGAAAACGTTGGGGAACCAACGAGCTCAATGAACTTTATAGAGATTCCATGGAGATGGATATTTGTTGGTTGGAATCCAACGATTGCGTTCTTTGAATTGCATGGAGTTTTACAGGTGCAGATTCTTACAAGGGAGGTTTTAAACTTTTGTGATAGATGAGAAATATATTTCTGTTCTGTTAGGGTTGTGCAACTGAAATATGTCTGATTAGAGTGGTAGATCAGTAAGCAAATACCACTTTTCTAACTTTGTGTATTTGTTATTTTGGCAGTCGTGTGTGCGGGAACCCTCATGGGATTATCAGGAAGTACGGGCTTATGTGCTGCAGACAATGCTTCTGCAGCAATGCCAAGGAAATCGGCTTTATTAAGGTATTCTCCCCCCCACCCAACCCCCAAAAAATTTTCCTTGTTAAAAGAACAAATTTTTTTTTTATTTTTTTGTGTGTGCATGTTTTATACACTATGCAAGTTGTACCTGTCAACCACTGTTTGGTTACATTCAAGATGTTTTTCATCAAATCCTGTTTTATTTTGCATTTATCCACGTTTAACAGTCTAAGATTGGTCGTGTTCATGTTATTGCATCCAATTCTTAGGGTTGGTGTTAATTGCGTCTAAGATTGGTCATGTTCATGTTTTTGCATCCAATTCTTTGGGTTGGTGTTAATTGTGCCAAAACTTGTCTTTTGCAGTACCGCTAAAGGGTTTATGCCGGTTGATCTACGAGAGAAGAGGAGTTGATTTTGTCTTAGTAGCATAATGCTGGTGGTGGTGGTGTTTTTTTTTTTTTTTTAATGATTTAAGCTTTCATTTGACTCTCAAAATGTTCTGTACTTTTGGGTACAAGCTGATATACTTGAATTGGTAGTTTGCATGCCATAGTTTTAGTATTGAACTTGAATTTATCTTTTGGTGTTGAATATGCTGCCTTGTTTTGATTCTTTTAGCCAACATCTTTTGTGGTTGTGGTTGTAGTTGTGGTTGTGGTTCTAGTTGTGGTTGTGGTTCATAATTAACTGGTCATGATAACACACCTTGAGTGCATGCATCAAATGCTGTTGAAATCAAAAAACCACAAAGCAAAAATGCATTAGAAATTTGGTCGAAGAAACCGGAAGGAAGTGCATGTTGAAAATTCTTAAAAATATATTTTTTTTCCTCTTTAACAGCTTTACCATATCTGCATATCAAGGATGATACAGCAGGTGTTTTTTTTAAGGGTAATTTGGTGTTTCGACTTTCGAATCTTTGATGGTTTTTATCACAATGGAGTTGTTATATGTACCCGCCAAATCGTTATGGAGTTGTTATATGTATAAGTAAATATTGAATGTAATGGGATACCATGTCATCAGGTATCCCCTCTCACATGTTTTCAAACAATGCTTATGTGGAGGGATGACTTCCATAAAAATAGTTATATGGAGAGATGACTTTTATAAAAATAGGGGGTCAGATGTACAAATAAAAGAGTTTTATTAGTCAGTTATACCATGTCACCAAAATAACTATTACATTCAATATTTTTTGTACAAGAGGGCTAGGGATGGCAATGGGGCGGGTTTTTCGGGTTCCCCGCCCTGCCCCGCCCCGCCCCTAATAGGTAGGGTATGGGGGTGGCTTAATCGGGGTAGGGACGGGTATGGGGTGAATTTCTTCAACCCGGGCCGGGTTCGGGTCGGAGTCGGGGGGTCGGGGGAAGGGAGAAATTTCCCGAACCCGCCCCGATTATATATGTATTTTACAAAAAATACCCTTATAATGCTTGAATTACCTAAAAATCTGGGGGTATATAAGTATATTAGATAAACTATTACTCCTATTAGTTCATGTGTGTTCTTGTTTTATTTTATTTTAGTTTCTTCACTTCCTTCCTAGGAATTTTTTTTTCTTACCGGGGCGGCACTGGGGCAGGGGCGGGTTTCTGTTTACGGGGCGGGGGTGGGGGCGGGGCGGGGTCGGGGGAAGGGTTCCCTCAACCGGGTCGGGTCGGGTCGGGGTACGGGGACCCCGTCCCATACCCGCCCCGTTGCCATCCCTAAAGAGGGCCAAGGATGAAGGATCATTGGCCAGGGTGCAGCACCTACGGAAATTATTTGGTGTGGCTGTGACACAATGTCATATGATGATATGATATAGGGTAATACTTGGGGACAATCAAAGTCACAATCTTTGGCTCACAATCTCCATTTTGTGTCTATCTCTCTCTTGATGAGTGGACAGCTTAACAAACTAAGTGGTTGCATCACATCAGCGTAATGACATGGCATGACATGATGGGGTAATAGAATAACTTTTCTTTTAGGAGGATGATGATGTGCCATGAAAACACTGAATAATTTCTCTAAAATAAAAACCACACGTGTTCCCTTAAGGGAGTGCGGCTGGAATTGTGGCACGGTTAATGTGGCTCAAGGATCCGAAACCCCTCTATGAGTTATGTAATGTTTATAATTTGTCATTTGGTTCTCAAATTTGGAATAATGCTATAAGAGTGGTACCACGTAGTTATCTATGATATTACGATTATTATCAAATGTGGTACAATTGTTAAAGTATTTTAGACTCAAATTTAGGATAAAATTTGAAAACTATAGCATAATTTTGTCAGCAGATTGATACTATCTAATACACCCAAAATTAGCCCATGCCCGAGCAGTTTTATTCTGCAACTACTGACAAGCATCATCTCGAGCGGTTTGGTCCACCTGATGCCTCCCGAGCGGTTCATCCACGATCCGGCCAACATGTCGGGAAGACCGCACAGGCACATCCCACTGCGGGAACAGCTCATCCGGGCCCACAGGCATAATCCTGAGCATTCTGGGCAGTTTCCTACTCAAGGTTGAAGACTAATGGAAAGTGAAAACTATTTCCTAATCCGATTAGGAAACCCCTATAATTAATGCCAATATATATCAATTGGATAATGTTTCCTTTTTCTTGTACGAGTAGGTCTCTTACATCTATAAAAGAGACCTCTCACACCCCCCCCCCCCATTGAAGAGGCCGACTTTTCAGTCTACACAGCACTTCTATAGAATTCATTAACATGCCCGACCGGCCTACGGTTGTTCTAGACTTGTTGGTTCACTACAGGCCTCCGGTGTTTTTTACAGTATAGTGAACGTGCTCAGACACACACGTGGACATAGGTACTTCATTAACAAGGCCGAACCACATACAAAAAATCAGTCTCTCACTTTCCCTCTCTTTAAATTGCTTTAATTTACTTTAACCAATTTTTGGCATCATCAACTTGGCGCCGTCTGTGGGAACGACAAGTTCTTCATCAACAGATCTCTTGGTTGATAGCCATGCCTCCAAAGAAGAGTGAGAAGACTGCACAGCAGGCCAACCGGGATGTTCCGCCGGCCCCGGCACTGGCTGTGACAGTCATGACATCTGAGCAGATCACCGCTGGCCCAGCAAAGCAGTCCTCCAATGGCTGGGAAACGACCCGGGAACGTTGCGCATGGTCGGGAACCGATCTTGACCAGACAACATGCCCGAGCCAACCCGTTCCGCGTTGAGGATGCCAGAAACATCAACAGTAGGCGTACTGTCCGAGAGAAAAGGCAGGAGTATATGGCCCGGGAATCAGTCTAGGGTCACTCGCTCAAGGGCCAAATTATCCCTAGGCACACGATGAACTGGAGTTATAGCCAAGCTCGATCCCAAGGGACAGCACACTGCCATGAGAAGGAAGCCTCCTTCATCAACCCGACCTACGGCCCGGATACCAATTGGGAAGGTGTGGTGGCACGTATGAAGGACTTACAGAAACATATTGATGAAGTGGCCAAAAGGTTGGGCCAGAACCCTACTCAGAATCACGCCAATACCGAGACAGAGTCACCGTTCTCTAGCCAGATCACGAGATTTGCCATCACGCGCAAATTTAAGCAGCCTCGCCTAAATCCCTATAACGGCTCGGGAAGCCCGCTCGATCACGTCCGGACCTACAAGGCTCAGATGGCCCTAGCCACCAACTCCAATGAACTATATTACCTGGCCTTCCCCAGCACTTTGAAAGGCACCGTCGTGCAATTGTTCTACTCCTTGGATTCCCAATCGGTCCGCAGTTTCAAGCAACTCAGCAAGCAGTTCATCAACCAGTTTATCGATAGGCATGAACAGCCAAAGCCTGACATGCAGCTACTGACAGTCATACAAAGGGATAATGAGACCCTCAAGGAGTTCATCGGTCGGTTTAATCAAAAGAAGCTCGGCATCTATGATCTTGATGAAACCGCCGCTATTATAGCCTTCTGCTCAGGAGTTCAACACACCAAGTGCGCCACATCATTTCACAGAAATTGACCGGTAATCTTGGTTGAAATCGCAGAGAGAGTTGGAAAATACATTGACTTTGAAGAATTTCTAAAGGCCAAAGACACCGGACAAGAAAGTAAGGAGTCTTCCATAAATAAGCGAAAACGAGATCAGCCCGGGGGTTCTGACAGATCTTCCAGTTCACAGCAGTCGAAGTCCGGCAGTCTCGACCCGACCTCCAGCTCACAACAAGCAGGGTCCGGCAGTCCCGACCTGACCTCTAGTTCGCAGCGGTCTGAGTCCGGCAGCCCCGACCCGAGCTCTAGTTTGCAGCAGTCAGGATCCAATGATCCTGACCTTGAATCTAGCTCAGAGTAATCGAGAGCCCGATGATCCTGACCCGACCTCCTGTCTCTAACAGTGTCGGCCAATCCAACTACAATGGTACTTGCCCGATCATCGCATGAGGCTCCGTAGACTGTCAATGAGCTCTTAAAAAGACCTCGGGCTCCGAAACAAGGCACTAAAAAGACCTCGGGCTCCAAACCCAGGTATTAAAAAGACCTCAGGCTCCGAACCCAGGCATTAAAGACCTCGGGATCGCACCCGAGGATAAAGACCTCGGGGTCACGCCCGAGGCATCGGCTTCACTTAGGTCCAACCTACGATGGGGACAAAGCCTCCTAGGTGGCTGATGATGGCAATCTTCAAAAGACCCTGCAACCACCATGTTCCAAGGAGGTTACCTACAATCATAGCCTCTGTAAGACTCTCGTATTAGCGAAAGCTTGGGGGGCAAGACGGCGCAATGAACTAAACAGGCAATCACACTGGTTACTTACAGGCCTCGCGGATAACCAAGTCAAAATCTTGGATAACCCGAGCACCTACAGTACTCAGAGGCAATAACTCCACTTAGGTCCAAAATGACGATAGAGGTGACTAAAATCTCTTAGGTTGGCAAAAGATAGAGGAGCAAAAAGACCCTAAAGCAACATGATTTAGGTCGGCTCCACCAACATGGTCAAACTCTTCTCCCAACGGTCTTGACGAAGGCTGGCTGGGCGGAAGATAACTATCCTGGGGAGTTAACACAAAAGGACCCTAAAGTAACACACTTTAGGTCGACTTTTCCAACATGGTAAAATTCTTCTACCACAACCTTGACGAAGGTTCACGGGCAGAAGATAACCATCCTAGAAGCTAACTCAAGTAAAAAGACTCCGAATTAGGCCGGGTCTCAACTCCCGATTAGTTCCCGAGCACTCAGACTTATATCAGGAAGATTTCCAAACTTGCCCCGATATAGCATCCAGCCAACCTTGGAAAGGGGGGCAACTGATACACCCAAAATCAGCCCATGCCCGAGCGGTTTTATTCTGCAACTACTGACAAGCATCATCCCGAGCGGTTTGGTCCACCTGATGCCTCCCGAGCGGTTCATACATGACCCGACCAACAGGTCGGGAAGACTGCATAGGCACATCCCACCGCGAGAACAGCTCATCCGAGCCCACATGCATGATCCCGAGCATTCCGGGCAGTTTCCTACTCAAGGTAGAAGACTAACGGAAAGTGCAAACTATTTCCTAATCCAATTAGGAAACCCCTTTAATTAATGTCAATCTATATCAATCTATATCAATTGGATTATGTTTCCTTTTCCTTGTACGAGTAGGTCTCTTACATCTATAAAAGAGACCTCTCACCTCGCATTGAAGAGGCCGACTTTTCAGTCTACACAGCACCTCTATAGCATTCATTAACATGCCCGGCCGGCCTACGGTAGTTCTAGACTTGTTGGTTCACCACAGACCTCCGATTTTTTTACAGTATAGTGAACGTGCTCAAACACACACGTGGACATAGGTATCTTCATTAACAGGGTCGAACCACATACAAAAAACCAGTCTCTCACTTTCTCTCTCTTTAAATTGCTTTAATTTACTTTAACCTATTTTTGGCATCATCACTATCCTTCTGAAATGGCTTAGTGAAAACATTTGGAAACAAATATGGTCTCCAAAATGGGCTCAAATTTGGGACATTGTTATTACTCTCTTTTCATAAGACTAGGGAAGACAGCCCGTGCAATGCACGAGCGTTAGATTTCGTAGGAAAAAATACAATGTATATTTTTTTAACGTGGACAAGAAAGAGAAATAAGTTTTATTAATTCTGAAGATGGTATTAGAAAAATATGGTTTAACAAAAACTATATTAATTGATGTCAACCTACAATTTAAGACACTTTTCTTTAACGTACAGATAATATATATATATATATATATGTGTGTGTGTATGTATATGTATACATATACATATTTATATATATATATATATACAAAAAGGGTAATAAAAAAGGCAAAAGGATAATTTGATAATTCAATTTAACAAAAGAGTAATTTGCAAAATGCTTAAGGGTAATTTGATTATTCAATTTATAATTGTACATACTTTAAACATTTAGGCTCTTTTCTTTAACGTACAGATATATACACACACTCATATATACAGAAGGGTAATTTATGAAAGGCAAAAGGGTAATTTAGTAATTCGATTTAACAAAATGGTAATTTGTCAAATGTATAAGGGTAATTAGATTATTCAATTTTTATATATATATATATCATAATATAATAAAAGGGTTTTTGGTAATTCAATTTAACAAACGGGAATTTATAATTGTAAACACTTTAAACTTTAAGCTCTTTTCTTTAAAGTATAGAAAAAAAAGGTAATTTGCAAAATGCATAAGAGTAATTTGACTATTGAATTTATAATTGTACACACTTTTATTCAATTTTGGTATATAATATATTCAATTTATACATACATATAATAATATAATATGTGTATATATATATAAGGAGAGGATCTTAAGTGTATTGGGTAAGTGCACTCTACCGAGTGCACTGGCTTTTTTCCCTAAAAAAATCCACAGGTTGCCTCGCTGATCCGCGCCCCGTCTTGCCACCCCGCTGACCCACAGATTTTTTAGGCTAAAAGGCCAGTGCACTGGATAGAGTGCACTTAAGATCCTCTCCCTATATGTATATATGCACACAAGGGTAGTTTACAAAAGGAAAAAAGGGTAATTTGATAATTCAATTTATAATTGTACACACTTTAAATACATAAATAATAATAATAATAATAATGATAAAAATAATAATAAATTTTAATATATATATATATATACACACATATATATACAAAAGGTTAATTTGCAAAAAAATAAAAGGGTAATTTTGTAATTCAATTTAACGAAATGGTAATTTGGTTATTCAATTTATAATTATACACACTTTAAACTTGGATAAAAGGGTATTTTACAAAAGGCAAAATGGTAATTTCAATAATATAATAAAATAATATATAATAAAATAATATATGCATTCATACATATATACCCGAGGGTAATTACAAAAGGTAAAAGGGTAATTTAATAATTCTATTTAACAAAAGGATAATTTGGTAACTCGGTTTATAATTGTACACACTTTAAAATACATCAATAATAATAATAACATATAATATCTATGCATATATACACACACACACACACACACACACACACATATACAAAAAGATAATTTACAAAACTTACTTAAGGCTTGCTTGGTAATTATGGGATTCCTTGAAAGTTGTCTTAAGGCTCAAACAAGCCCTGCCAAACAAGCCTTACATTTCAAAAGTAACCTACGGCTTGTCTAAAAATGTGACTTAAGGCTTGTTTGGTAATTCAAAGATTCCTTAAAAGTTCTCTTAAGGCTCAAACAAGCATTGCCAAATAAACATTAATTTAAAGTTATCTAAAGCTTGTTTAGTAATTCAAATATTCTTTGAAAGTTATCTTAAGGCTCAAAGAAGCCTTGCCAAACAAATCTCAAGTTACTATTGGATACTAATTTGATG
Source organism: Hydrangea macrophylla (assembly GCA_033977485.1). Classification (NCBI taxonomy): domain Eukaryota; kingdom Viridiplantae; phylum Streptophyta; class Magnoliopsida; order Cornales; family Hydrangeaceae; genus Hydrangea; species Hydrangea macrophylla. Next base: position 113,930,302 of record CM066999.1, read on the forward strand.
TTGATTGATTGATGTGAAATTGCCAAATAATAGAATTATAAATCCAAAATGACCATTAAGGCCAAATTAATTTAGCATCTAAAGAACATTTCATTTTAGCCTCTTTTATATAATAGTATAGATATAGGGGTGAGATGAATTGTACAATATAATTAATAGAGTACAATGAAATTAAATTAATTTATATGTGTGTGTAAATGAAATTTATGTATGTGTGTAATAAAATTAAATTTCTAAGGAATGTGTATAAAATTAAATTGAAGAATTTTTTTGAAAAAAAAAAACGGTATAAAAAAAACAAACAAATGTTAGTGGTTTGTTTGGGAAAGCCAAAAAAAGAAAAACAAAACTAAACAAGGCATAGCCCAATTTGTGTTGAGTTATGCCTTGTTTGTGTTAGTGGTTTGTTTGGAAAAACCCAAAAAAATAAAAACCAAACCAAACAAATAAAACACAAAACAAAAACAAAACAAAACCAAACCAAACCAAACAAATTAGTGACTTGTTTGGGAAGAACGAAAAAACATAGAAACCACAAAGCCGAAAAGCGGTTGTGCCAAACAAGGCACAACCTATAATTGCTGACTTTTGGTTTTTTGAACCAAATTGTAAATATTTGTAATTATTGTTTGAAAAGTTGATTGAATCATCATTTTTAGATTAATTTAATTTTAAAGTTGAACCAAATTGTAAATATTTGTAGTTTTTATTTGAAAAGTTGATTGAATCATCATTTCTAGATTAATTAAATTTTAAAAGTTGACCTAATAGTAATAAGGGTTGTTTTGTGGGTGAAATGACCAACCTACCCTCACAAAATGACAAAAAAACTCAAAGTAAATCACTAAGGAAAATGGAACAAAAAAGAAAAATAAAGGTAAACTAGTGATTTCAAACAAATCCAAAATACCCAAATTGGACACTTTCAATTGAGGATAGCCTCTTTTATATAAACTAGGTAGATGGCCCGTGCAATGCCCGTGCGTTGGATTTTGTAGAAAAAAAATAATGTATACATATTTTTTTAATGTGGACAAGAAAGAGAAATAAGTTTTACTAATTCTTAAGATGGTGTTAGAAAAATTTGGTTTAACAACTATATTAATTGATGTTGACCTACAATTTAAAGCTCTTTTCTTTAACGTATAGATAATAAAATATATAATATATATTTATATGTATATGTATATAAATACATACATATATACAAAAAGGGTAATATAAAAAGGCAAAAGGGTAATTTGGTAATTTGATTTAACAAAAGAGTAATTTGCAAAAGGCTTAAGGGTAATTTGATTATTCAATTTGTAATTGTACATATTTTAAACTTTAAGCTCTTTTCTTTAATGTATAGAGAAAAAAAAATTATATATATATATGCACATACACACACACACGCAAGCACACTCTTATATACAAAAGGGTAATTTATGAAAGACAAAAGGGCAATTTGATAATTTGATTTAACAAAATGGTAATTTGTAAAAGGTATAAGGGTAATTAGGTTATTCAATATATATATCGTAATATAATAAAAAGGGTTTTTGGGAATTCAATGTAACAAACGAGAATTTATAATTGTAAACACTTTAAACTTTAAGCTCTTTTCTTTAAGGCATAGAAACAAATAGTAATTTGCATAAGGCATAAGAGTAATTTGGCTATGCAATTTATAATTGAACACGGTTTTATTCAATTTTGGTATATAATATATTCAATATATATATAATATAATAAAACAATATATGTATATATATACACACATACAAGGGTAGTTTACAAAAGGAAAAAAGGGCAATTTGATAATTCAATTTATAATCGTATAAACTTTAAATACATAAATAATAATAATAATAAATTATAATATGTATATATACATATACACATATATACAAAAGGGTAATTTACAAAAAACAAAAGGGTAGTTCGGTAATTCAATTTAACAAATGCGTAATTTGGTTATTCAATTTATAATTATACACACTTTAAACTTTGACAAAAGGGTACTTTATAAAAGGCAAAATGGTAATTTTAATAATATAATAAAATAATATATGTATATATATACACACACTCAAGGGTAATTACTAAAGGCAAAATAGTAATTTGATAATTCTATTTAACAAAAGGGTAATTTAGTAATTCGATTTCTAATTGGACACACTTTAAACACATAAATAATAATAATAAATTATAATTTGCTACAAGGCTTTATCTGGGTGTTTGATTGTCTATAAACATACATGCAGGCTGTAACAACCTGCATTTCATTTAAATTTAATTTTAAGCATATTTATGTTTAACTTGTATCTGCATTGTCATAATAAAATTCATTTAGCATTGTTTGCTTTTATTTTAATTTCAGTCACATGTTTGGAATCTGATTTCTTGTTTATTTCATAATTAAAATTTTGTTGGGATCAAATTACAATTTTTGGAAAGTTAGTAAAATCTGTGTTGAATTTCAAAACCTGTACTTCAAAACGGAGGGAATATTTGCTTTTGACTCAATCAGTATTCTTATGAAACCGGAAAATCAATTCTTATGTTAAAGTGAATTTTCTGTATTTTTGTGACGAACACAGCGTCACGAAAAATACCAGTTTATGAGTAAAACTAACCCCGCCGCGTTAAAATTGCACAGATTTTGAAGTGACATAAAGTTGTGAAGTGACTTGCACTTTTTTTCCATTTAAGGCAAGTCATGATTGGGTAGGCCTTGTTTTTTTATGCTTATTTGTAGTATGTTAACTTAGTAGATTGAGTTGTTTTCCCAAACATTAAAAGTGATTCTTTGACATATTGTTTGTGCCTTGTTTGCCTATGTCTTTAGAGTATGTTTTGATGTTGTGCCCATAAGCCTCATTCCCAAACAACCAACACTTGACCCCTATTAGCCTACATGACCTTTCACAATCTGGAGAGTTTAGTTGTGCATCAGTATATATGCTTATACGTATGTATATGTGCTGTTAATTTAGACGGATTAAGGATTTGTTAACTCAATTAAGCTTACTAAGTGAGTTCTTAATTTTGCTTGGTCTCCAAGTTCTTGTAGCTCTATATATACACACACAACTCACAGATTTTACACTACACATTCTGCACTTCAAGTTCAGAGAGAAAAGAGAGAGCTTAAGAGTTCTTAGTTTCAGAAGTTTAAGAGAGAGAAGCTTATCTCCATACCCAAAGCTTGGAGAATTTCTTGTTTGATTGTCTTTCTCAACAATCTCTACTTCTCTAAACCTCAGTGAGTATTACTAACTCACTCAGAATGTAATCCATTCTTTAATTACTGAATTGTGTAGTTGCTTAAAGGAACACCATTGATGATTTCACGTTTAAAGTTCATAGCTTGAAAAACATGGATTTCCAAAACTTAACCAAAATTTGTTTTTAGAATGAAATATGAAAGATTATAGTATGTAGAGTATATGGTTGTAAAATTAGAGCTTAATTCGTTCATAGGAGAAAGTATATTAGATTTGAAGTTTTGACATGTTTTGATTTTTCATAAAATTCGTGAGCTATGATTGAAATTATGTTTAATTGATGTCATATTTGTAATCCTTGTAAGAAAAGGGAGAGATCCATATACAACATGATATATACACTAACAGATTCGAAAATGGGTCAAAAAGACCCCATTAAACTGAAGCAGAGCAGTTTCTACGAAGAAGAAGGAGCCTCAGCAATTAATCGCGCGAGCGAAGGTCGCGCGAGCGGACCGCGCGAGCGACCCCTCGCGCGAGCGGCCCGCGCGCGCGAGCCCTGTGTTTTCTGGCCGTTGGAAAAGTTTAATATAAGAAAAAGGAAAATGGGTAGATCGCGCGAGCGACCCCTCGCGCGAGCGGCCTGCGCGCGCGATCTGCCAGTTTATGGTTTTTGTTTGTTTTGGGTTAAGGGACTGTTGGTTCAACTTTTAAGTACTGTTAAGGTTCTGTTTGGGGAAAACTATTAAAACAGAATCCTAATTGATTATGTTTGAACGAATAGAACGTGGCATTATGACTTATCAATCCCTGTATGTACGTTGTTCCTTTAATTCAGCGATTTACTTTGTGTTTAAGTTCATGGCATTCATGTGGGGTCAGTGGTACATGCATGTGGGTGTCAGTCAGTGTGGAAAAGAGTAATGGTCAGTGTGGAAAGAGTATTGAGATTGAGATTGTGTGGTGGACACTCCCTGGTTATGGTGTACCAAAGTGTGACGTGTTGAGATTGCGGTTGCGGCTGTGGTTGTGGTTGAGATTACGGCGAGGGTATCTTTGAAATGCGACGGTGGCAAATATGGACACTCCCTGACGCCCATGGAAGCGTTAAAGTGTGTGACGCCGAACTTGGACACTCACTGGCACCCATGGAAGTGCTAAAGTGTGGCCTACGGACACTCCCTGATACCCGAGTCTGGATACTGCGTGAGGTTGCTCCGGTATTTGCATGGCAGATTAGGTATTCAAAGTGTGAGGCAATGGACACTCCCTGGTACCCCGAACCAAAGTGTGAGGCAAACTGGACACTCCCTGGCGCCCCGTTGCTAAAGTGTGGCTATCTTAGTGTTTCAAAGATACCGTAATGAGATAGTGGGTTGTTGTGTCTGTCGAGAGAAAAGAGTCGGCAAGATGAGTGTGGTGCATTGTCTCATACACGATCATATGCTTTATGAATGAACGACTTTGAATAATATATTCCTCGTGGGTTTATAAATTAAATTCTCTCTATGGTCAAACTATTGATTTTACAAATTGAAAATGGAAAAAGGTAATTGGGTATGTTTTACATTCGAAGTTATGTTTTTAATACTCACTAGCTTCTCGAAGCTGACGACGTTGATGCATCCTGGACATTCGTGTCCAGGCTTTTCAGGTTATAACCAGGAGGAATCGTACGACTATGCTAATTGAGAATGGCTGCCCTCGGATGAGAAACTGTTTAATGTTATATGTTTTAAGTTATATGTTTTAAGTTATGAACTGGTTTGTAATAAGGATGACTGTAATAGACTTTAAGTTATTGTTTTATTTCGAGGCGGTCTGTGCCTTTAGATGTCCGTGCTGTAATATTGTTTAAGTTAGAAAAATATTTTGTAAGCCTTGTTTGCTCTGCTCTGATTATTATGTTTTGTTGTTGACGTTTGGGACGGAATCAATCCTTCAAACTGTCGCGACCTACAGGTCCATAAAGGAAATTAAACGCTTTCCTTATTTATGCTACGTCGGGGCGTGACAGGATTTAGTGGTATCAGAGCCAGGTTAATATTTATCTCAAGATAGTTTAGCCAGGTTAGGGTTTACCAATTTAGACCCGATTCCACATTCCATTAAGTGTTACACACCAGATGATACGACAGGGAGGATAGACTCAGAACCCAAACGCCTAAGAATATCTCTGTCCTGATTTAAGTTAGTACCTTTTTCAGGTATGGATCCAGCTCATCCACTATATATACCAGACAGATTTGGAGGACACTTTGTGACACCTGGGGCAGTGATCCCAGCCTTTCTCGACTTATATCATGCGACCGTTGATCAGTTGGCCACATCGACCGTAGTATCTGATGTATGGCACCAAGTTCACGTGGTAGGCTTAGTTGACTTGACTCGTTTCCGCCTAGAGCTTCGCTACTTTGCAGAGGCTCAGCGCTTGGTTTTGGTTGAGGTTTTGAGGTTGGTCGATAGCGATGCTTTCTATCTTCCTCTCGAGATCCAGATTGTGCATGCCCATCTGGCTCAGCTAGAGATGCCCCCACCAGTAGTTCCCATCGCCGAGGACGATGTGGAGGCTATTCATGTGGTCCCAGTAGGTGGAGAGATTATAGAGGACGGCATAGGTTTAGATGATCTCGCCGCTGAGCTCGAGGCTGAGCTAGCACTTGAGCTAGCCTTACCTGAGGAGATGGTAGTTGAGACAGATGCCCCTGTGCCTGCTTCATCGTCCACCTCTCACAGCTATGACGGGGTTGGACCGTTCGTTGTGCAGCGATTTCGCCTTGTCGATTCGCTAGATCTCCTGATAACCGCTTATGGAGACGATTGACTTTCTAGATATGACTTTGTACATATTAACTACTTTTGACTATTAGCTCTATCTCTTTTTGCAACTGTAATTACATGCATTAGAGTGTAGGGCAATGACCCCATTTTTGTAACATCAACTCTTGCATGCGTCCTAACCCATACAGGTAGGGTAGGCATTGATCTGACCATACATGCTTTTTGTATCAACTTGACAAGAAGTTATATATATAGAATATACTCTTTTGGATATTGTCGTCATTTGAATTACTTCATAGTACTGTTGCATGCATGTTTCTCATTCTACTATCACTATCATGCATAGAATGGCTGGGGGACTCAGGAGGAACAGGAATTTAATCGAGGGAGCACCCGAGGCAGCCGATCCTATGGGGATGTTCGAAGCTTTTGTCAGACGTTTGGAAAGAATCAGTAATACGAATGACAACCGACGAGACCGCCAAACTGGAGATAAGCTGCTGGAAAGATTCCGTGCTGTAAGACCCGAGCAATTTGCGGGTACCGCAGAACCCTGGAAGGCCGAACAATGGTTAAGGCAAATGGACCGTATGTTCGAGGCTGTCCAATGCAACGAGATGGACAAGAGGAGATTGGCTACGTTTTAATTGACCGATGCTGCCGCAGATTGGTGGGATTCGGTCATAGCCACTATCGGGAACACAGCTGCTACAGGAATGACGTGGACGGCGTTCAAAGGAAGATTCCTGGAAAAGTACTTCCCGGCTACAGAGAGGCACAGAAGAGAGAAGGAATTCATGGATCTGACGCAATGAACCAAGTCGGTGCAAGAGTACACCACACAGTTCGAAAGACTGTCTCGTTTGCCCCTCACCTGGTTGATACTGAGGAGAAGAAGATCCGTAAGTATAACCAAGGGCTGACACCTCAGATTCGTCGCCTGACTCTCGGCCACTTAGATAAGTCTTTTGAAGGACTTGTTGGTTTGGCTACCGATCTGGAAGAGGATGCTCGAGTGAACCGAAAACAATTTGAATTCCGACTGCCTCAAAGGGGTAATTTTGGGAATAGACCCCCAATGAATCGTACCCAAGGGCAGAAGAGGAATTTCGACGGAAGCAAGAAGACCCAGGCTATTACCTATCCGACTCAACCCCGAGTAGGAGAAGGAAGTAGTGGTGGAAAATGCTTCAACTGTGGCAACCCTGGTCATCTGGCTTGTGATTGCAAGGCACCAAGGCGTGCTGCTCAGCAATGGATAGTCTGCTTCAACTATGGTGAACCAGGTCACATCAGTAGGTTCTGTACTGCTCCTAAGCAGGTGACTAATGGTCAACAGGGACAGACTCGCTTGAATGCTGTTATCCCTGATGTCGCTGGATATGATGGAACTGTGTACGAAGAAGGAGATTATGGAGAAGCTCAACCTGATCAGCAAGCAGTGGAAGGTACATTAACTCTGTTTAACTCTCATGTTAAAGTGTTATTTGATACGGGTGCTGCTCTTTCGTTCATATCTGTTAATACTATTCGGAGATTGGGTATCTTACCTTATCGCTTAGAGAAAGCTTTGAAGGCTACTTCGCCATTAGGAGCTGCAGTCAGATTAGGACACGTGTGCAAGGATTGTCCTTTACGGCTAGGAGACCGTGAAATCCCTGCAAGGTTGATTGTCCTACCGATGAAGGAGTTCGACATAATCCAAGGGATGGATTGGCTCACTCAGAATCAAGCAACGTTGGATTGTGCGAAGAAGAGGATTACATTCCCCGACTATGAGAATCAACCCTTTGATTTTCAATGTAAACCTTCGGGAGATATGTTCCTCACGAGATGTTTAGCCAACATCGAAGTCGTCAGTACAGAAGCGACAGTGTCGTCTATACCTGTAGTCAAGGACTTCGAAGAAGTATTTCAAGACGTTTCTGGTTTGCCGCCCGAGAGAAGTATAGAGTTCTGTATTGAGCTCATACCGGGTACCGTACCGATCACCAAGGTTCCCTACAGAATGGCCCCCACAGAACTATTGGAATTGAAGGAACAAGTTCAAGACCTCGAGAACCTAGGTTTTGTACGTCCAAGTACATCGCCTTGGGGAGCACCAGTGTTATTCGTGAAGAAGAAGGACGGAACGCTACGGTTATGTATCGACTACAGAGAACTGAACTGAGTAACTATCAAGAACAAGTATCCCTTACCGCAGATTGACGATTTGTTTGATCAACTACAAGGAGCTACGACATTTTCCAAGATCGACCTAAGGTCGGGATATCATCAGTTGAGGTACGGAAGGAAGACATACCTAAGACTGCTTTCAGAACCTGATATGGTTATTATGAATTTCTAGTGATGCCGTTTGGAATGACGAACGCCCCAGCGGTGTTTATGGATCTGATGAACAGAGTGTTCAAGCCTTATTTGGATCAGTTTGTCATTGTCTTTATAGACGATATTTTGATCTATTCTAAGTCAGGAGAAGAACACGAGCAACATCTACGGATTGCGATGCAGACGCTCAAGGACCACCACTTATATGCCAAGTTCAGTAAGTGTGAGTTCTGGTTGCAAGAAGTGAAATTTTTGGGACACAAGGTATCATCTCAAGGAATTTATGTGGATTCGTCCAAGACCGATGCTGTGTCAAATTGGGTTAGGCCGAGCAACCCTACAGAAGTTCGGAGTTTTTATGGACTCGCGGGCTATTACAGAAGATTCGTTGAGGGATTCTCTAAAATAGCTGCACCATTGACTGGGTTGACGAAGAAGAATTTGAAGTTCGAGTGGACAGAGAAGCATGAGCGCACCTTTCTGGAGTTGAAAGAGAGACTCACAACCGCGCCGGTACTAGCTATACCCAAGCCTGATGAGAAGTTCACTATCTTTAGTGATGCGTCATATCAAGGACTGGGGTGTGTACTTATGCAAGATGGCAGAGTTATAGCCTATGGATCCAGACAGCTGAAGCCGAATGAGTTAAACTATCATATTCATGATTTGGAGTTGGCAGCAGTAGTGTTTGCACTCAAGATTTGGAGACACTATCTCTATGGTGAGAAGTTTGATTTGTTCTCTGATCACAAGAGCCTAAAATATTTGTTCACACAGAAAGAGTTGAACATGAGGCAACGCAGATGGATGGAGTTGATCAAAGATTACGACTTCACGTTGGAATACCACCCTGGTAAAGCTAATGTGGTCGCTGATGCTTTGAGTCGGCAGACTCGTGAGACGATCGCCTCCTTAATGGTTAGAGAGTGGCGAGCATTGGAGACGTTGGCGGAGTTCGATGTGCAGAGTGCTGAGGAAAGAGAAGGACAGCTTTTCGGATGTCTTATCCTACAGCCTGTTCTTATCGACCGTATTATTGGAGCCCAGAAAGAAGATGAGAAGTTTCAGACATGGTTCGTGAAGATGTCAGAGAAAGACCCGACAGAATAGAAGGTGGGAGTCGATGGAGGGTATCGTTACAGAAATAGATTATGTGTTCCAAGTAATGGAGAACTAAGGAAGGATATCCTGGAAGAAGCACATAAGTCAAGATATACAGTTCACCCGGGAGGGACGAAGATGTACAAAGATTTGAAGAGAAATTTCTGGTGGGAAGGTATGAAGAAAGACGTGGCCGAATTTGTATCCAAGTGTTTGACGTGTCAGCAAGTCAAGGCCGAACATCAGAGACCGTCAGGATTGTTACAACCACTACCTATTCCTGGTTGGAAGTGGGAGCACATAACCATGGATTTTGTAGTGGGATTGCCTCGGTCGCAACAGAATCATGACGCTATTTGGGTAATCGTGGATCGATTAACAAAATCGGCACACTTCATTGCTTATAGTATGACATACCCGGTGGAAAAGATGAGCCAGATGTACATACAATAAGTTGTGCGGCTTCACGGTGCACCTGTGTCGATTGTGTCAGACCGTGACGCACGTTTTACCTCTGGATTTTGGGAAAGTCTGCAAGAAGCTATGGGAACCTCGCTCAAGATGAACACTGTTTTTCACCCTCAGACAGATGGACAAACTGAGCGTGTTAACCAGATCATGGAGGATATGCTTAGGGCTTGTGTTATCGATTTTGAAGAATCTTGGGAGACACACTTGCCGTTGGTTGAATTTGCCTATAACAACAGCTATCATACGGGTATCGGTATGGCTCCGTTCGAAGCATTATACGGATGACCATGTCGTTCTCCATTGTGTTGGGCAGAAGTTGGGGACACAGAATTGTTGGGACCAGATTTGGTTAGAGAAACCAACGAAAAGATTTCTTTGGTCAAGGAAAGGATGAGAACTGCTCAGAGCCAGTATAAGAGTTATGCTGATCGACGCCGGAAAGATTTGGAATTCAGTGTTGGAGATCACGTACTTCTTAAGGTTTCACCGACACGAGGAGTAGTACGCTTTGGTCTCAAGAGAGGGAAGTTAGCCCCTCGTTTCATCGGACCGTTCGAGATTTTGGAACGTGTTGGGAAAGTAGCCTATCGACTGGCACTACCACCGAAGATGTCTGGGGTACACAATGTATTCCACGTAAGCATGCTGAGAAAGTACATACGAGATCCCTCACATGTGGTTAGTTATGAAGATATTGAGACGAGTCATAACGTTTCTTACAAGGAGAGACCCGTGAAGATTCTAGATCAGAGTGTCAAGAAGTTGAGGAATAAGGAGATTCCATTAGTGAAGGTTCAGTGGAATCACCATGACGAGAATGAAGCCTCGTGGGAAGTTGAAGCTGATATGAGGAAGAAGTACCCAGAGTTATTTCTTGACTAGTTAGTCTTGATTTCGGGGACGAAATCCTGTTTAAGGGAGGAAGGGTGTAACAACCTGCATTTCATTTAAATTTAATTTTAAGCATATTTATGTTTAACTTGTATCTGCATTGTCATAATAAAATTCATTTAGCATTGTCTGCTTTTATTTTAATTTCAGTCACATGTTTGGAATCTGATTTCTTGTTTTATTTCATAATTAAAATTTTGTTGGGATCAAATTACAATTTTTGGAAAGTTAGTAAAATTTGTGTTGAATTTCAAAACCTGTATTTCAAAACGGTGGGAATTTTTGCTTTTGAATCAATCAGTATTCTTATGAAATCGGAAAATCAATTCTTACGTTAAAGTGAATTTTCTGTATTTTTGTGACGAACACCGCGTCACGAAAATGCCATTTTATGAGTAAAACTGACCGCGCCGCATTAAAATTGCACAGATTTTGAAGTGACGTAAAGTTGTGAAGTGACTTGCACTTTTTTTCCATTTAAGGCAAGTCATGATTGGGTAGGCCTTGTTTGTTTATGCTTATTTGTTGTGTGTTAACTTAGTAGATTGAGTTGTTTTCCCAAACATTAAAAGTGATTCTTTGACATATTGTTTGTGCCTTGTTTGCCTATGTCTTTAGAGTATGTTTTGATGTTGTGCCCATAAGCCTCATTCCCAAACAACCAACACTTGACCCCTATTAGCCTACATGACCTTTCACAATCTGGAGAGTTTAGTTGTGCATCAGTATATATGCTTATACGTATGTATATGTGCTGTTAATTTAGAGGGATTAAGGATTTGTTAAATCAATTAAGCTTGCTAAGTGAGTTCTTAATTTTGCTTGGTCTCCAAGTTCTTGTAGCTCTATATATACACACACAACTCACAGATTTTACACTACACATTCTGCACTTCAAGTTCAGAGAGAAAAGAGAGAGCTTGAGAGTTCTTAGTTTCAGAATTTTAAGAGATAGAAGCTTATCTCCATACCCAAAGCTTGGAGAATTTCTTGTTTGATTGTCTTTCTCAACAATCTCTACTTCTCTAAACCTCAGTGAGTATTACTAACTCACTCAGAATGTAATCCATTCTTTAATTACTGAATTGTTTAGTTGCTTAAAGGAACACCATTGATGATTTCACGTTTAAAGTTCATAGCTTGAAAAACATGGATTTCCAAAACATAACCAAAATTCGTTTTTAGAATGAAATATGAAAGATTATAGTATGTAGAGTATATGGTTGTAAAATTAGAGCTTAATTCGTTCATATGAGAAAGTATATTAGATTTGAAGTTTTGACATGTTTTGATTTTTCATAAAATTCGTGAGCTACGATTGAAATTATGTTTAATTGATGTCATATTTGTAATCCTTGTAAGAAAAGGGAGAGATCCATATACAACATGATATATACACTAACAGATTCGAAAATGGGTCAAAAAGACCCCATTAAACTGAAGCAGAGCAGTTTCTACGAAGAAGAAGGAGCCTCAGCAATTAATCGAGCGGGCGATCGCGCGAGCGGATCGCGTGAGCGACCCCTCGCGCGAGCGGCCCGCGCGCGCGAGCCCTGTGTTTTCTGGCCATTGAAAAAGTTTAATATAAGAAAAAGGAAAATGGGCAGATCGCGTGAGCGACCCCTCGCGCGAGCGGCCCGCGCGCGCGATCTGCCAGTTTATGGTTTTTGTTTGTTTTGGGTTAAGGGACTGTTGGTTCAATTTTTAAGTACTGTTAAGGTTCTGTTTGGGGAAAACTATTAAAACAGAATCCTAATTGATTATGTTTGCACGAATAGAACGTGGTATTATGACTTATCAATCCCTGTACGTACGTTGTTCCTTTAATTCAGCGATTTACTTTGTGTTTAAGTTCATGGCATTCATGTGGGGTCAGTGGTACATGCATGTGGGTGTCAGTCAGTGTGGAAAAGAGTAATGGTCAGTGTGGAAAGAGTATTGAGATTGAGATTGTATGGTGGACACTCCCTGGTTATGGTGTACCAAAGTGTGACGTGTTGAGATTGCGGTTGTGGTTGTGGTTGAGATTACGGCGAGGGTATCTTTGAAATGCGACGGTGGCAAATATGGACACTTCCTGACTCCCATGGAAGCGTTAAACTGTGTGACGCCGAACTTGGACACTCACTGGCACCCATGGAAGTGCTAAAGTGTGGCCTACGGACACTCCCTGATACCCGAGTCTGGATACTGCGTGAGGTTGCTCCGGTATTTGCATGGCGGATTAGGTATTCAAAGTGTGAGGTAATGGACACTCCCTGGTACCCCGGACCAAAGTGTAAGGCAAACTGGACACTCCCTGGCGCCCCGTTGCTAAAGTGTGGCTATCTTAGTGTTTCAAAGATACCGGAATGAGATAGTGGGTTGTTGTGTCTGTCGAGAGAAAAGAGTCGGCAAGATGAGTGTGGTGCATTGTCTCATACACGATCATATGCTTTATGAATGAACGACTTTGAATAATATATTCCTCGTGGGTTTATAAATTAAATTCTCTCTATGGTCAAACTATTGATTTTACAAATTGAAAATGGAAAAAGGTAATTGGGTATGTTTTACATTCGAAGTTATGTTTTTAATACTCACTAGCTTCTCGAAGCTGACGACGTTGATGCGTCCTGGACATTCGTGTCCAGGCTTTTCAGGTTATAACCAGGAGGAATCGTACGACTATGCTAATTGAGAATGGCTGCCCTCGGATGAGAAACTGTTTAATGTTATATGTTTTAAGTTATATGTTTTAAGTTATGAACTGGTTTGTAATAAGGATGACTGTAATAGACTTTAAGTTATTGTTTTATTTCGAGGCGGTCTGTGCCTTTAGATGTCCGTGCTGTAATATTGTTTAAGTTAGAAAAATATTTTGTAAGCCTTGTTTGCTCTGCTCTGATTATTATGTTTTGTTGTTGACGTTTGGGACGGAATCGATCCTTCAAACTGTCGCGACCTACGGGTCCATAAAGGAAATTAAACGCTTTCCTTATTTATGCTACGTCGGGGCGTGACACAGGCATAGAGGTGGACTAAAAAAATCTCCCAAATTAACTTAAACCAGGCTTGGTGTGCCTACGGGGCTTTAATCATATGATGACAGTGATTTAAATCAACGAGGCTTCGTTGGTCCCTATCCCTATTGTGTTTGGTGCACCCTATGAATCATCACTTTTCAAAGGCTCACTGCTAGAATATTTGATGTACTCAGCGACTTAATTTGGGTGGTTGTCACCATTATCAAACTCAACAATGCTACACACACTCTGAAAAACACATTAAAATGTATAACCTTACTTAAAAATATTAGACCTTGTGCTAAAAAGTCTGCACAAACAAAACACTTACTTTTGTGTGTGCAGACTTTTCAGCACAAGGTCCAACTTTTTAAAACAAAGTTGTGTATTTTGGTGTATTTTTCAGAGTGTGTGTAGCATTACTCTATCAAACTTATTGCAAAATCATAAAGGAAAAAAAAAAAAAACACTTGGGACTGTGAAGTATGATAATGTAGGTTTAAGTCTGCTTTTGTTTGATCAAAATTTTCAACATTTTCCGTGAGGTCAGTATGGTGGGTACTAAAAACTATGAACATGATATATAGCTAGAATATTATGACTGCAACTCGAGTGGGTTAGCTCTGAGTCCAAGCGATTTCAAAGTGAGTTTGAGCAACCTTTGAGAATTCTGTAGGACGGGCATGGGAGAAAAAGAAAAGGGCAAATTACCTTTTACCCCTTGTGGTATTTTACCCTGTAGTTTGGAATATTTTAAAAAATCAGGGGAGGTATTTAATATTAGATCATAAATCAGTTGAGGTCAGTGATATTACACAATTTAAAACTAGGGTTTGCAGTGTCCTGCGTGTATATAAATACGAACTTTTTGACCCTTTTGCATATGTTCAGCATTTTCGGGTTTTCATCTCTCTCTCTCTCTAGAGGCAGCCGTCTTGACTGAGGAGAAGCGAAAGCAAAGATGGGTCACTCCAACGTTTGGAACTCGCATCCCAAGAGCTATGGTCCTGGTTCTCGCACCTGGTAACTATATCTGAACCGTCCCTTTACTCATCTCGTATACAAATTTTGCTACAAGTTTTTATCTGGGTGTTTGATTGTCTATAAATTGTAGGAAAGGAAAAGAAAATATCGATTTGATTCTAGAGCTGATATTATTGATTTTATATTGTTTGATTTAAGGGGAATGATGTGGGTTTTTAGATTTCTTATACACGTACTAGTTTATTGTAAGGAATTAACCCTACTGACAACAATTGAAGGAATTACAGAAATTAGAATGAAGAAGATGGTGAGTTTCAGAGAGATTAGGGAAGAAGAATTGAGAAGAATGTAGAGAGAAGGCAGAGGAGAAGTAGAGAGAGAAAAACAGATTTTCATTATCCAAAAAAATGCATAAACCTACAATGATACATTTCAGCCTATTTAACAGTACCTCCTTTGTAAAACCGAATTAACCAACAATTTGCTCCTACCAATGAGAATTTGACACATGTCCAATTAGTTACAACTAATATGAGTTAACAAAAATCTTTAACACTTTATTCCCACAATCTGTAATTCATGACAATACACCCCCGTGGAAAACATCCTTGTCCTCAAGGATGAAGTGGGAGAGTAGTAAGAAGAACCCAAATGGTACCACCTGGGTCAGGCCTCTTGATGATGAACTTTAACTCCTCAATGAAGCATTTCATACTAGCCAATTTTATTGTTCTACTCCTTGGATTCCCAATCGGTCCGCAGTTACAAGCAACTCAGCAAGCAGTTCATCAACTAGTTTATCGATAGGCATGAACGGCCAAAGCCTGACATGCAGCTACTGACAGTCATACAAAGGGATAATGAGACCGTCAAGGAGTTCATCGGTCGGTTTAATCAAAAGAAGCTCGACATCTATGATCTTGATGAAACCGCCGCTATTATAGCCTTCTGCTCAGGAGTTCAACACACCAAGTGCGCCACGTTGTTTCACAGAAATCGACCGGTAGCCTTGGTTGAAATTGCAGAGAGAGTTGGAAAATACATTGACACTGAAGAATTTCTAAAGACCAAAGACACCGGACAATAAAGTAAGGAGTCTTCCAGAAATAAGCGAAAACGAGATCAGCCCGGGGGTTCTGACAGTTCTTCCAGTTCACAGCAGTCGAAGTCCGGCAGTCTCGACCCGACCTCCAGCTCACAACAAGCAGGGTCCGGCAGTCCCGACCTGACCTCCAGTTTGCAGCGGTCTGAGTCCGGCAGCCCTGACCCGAGCTCTAGTTTGCAACAGTCAGGATCCAATGATCTCGACCTTGAATCCAGCTCAGAGTAATCGAGAGCCCGATGATCCCGACCCGACCTCCTGTCTCTAACAGTCTCGGCCAATCCAACTACAATGGTACTTGCCCGATCATCGCATGAGGCTCCGTAGACTGTCAATGAGCTCTTAAAAAGACCTCGGGCTCCGAAACAAGGCACTAAAAAGACCTCGGGCTCCGAACCCAGGCATTAAAGACCTCGGGATCGCACCCGAGGATAAAGACCTCGGGGTCACGCCCGAGGCATTGGCTTCACTTAGGTCCAACCTACGATGAGGGCAAATCCTCCTAGGTGGCTGATGATGGCAAGCTTCAAAAGACCCTACAACCACCATGTTCCAAGGCGGTTACCTAAAGTCATAGCCTCTGTAAGACTCTCGTATTAGCGAAAGCTTGGGGGGCAAGACGGCGCAATGAACTAAACAGGCAATCACACTGGGTACTTACAGGCGTCGCGGATAACCAAGTCAAAATCTTGGATAACCCGAGCACCTACAGTACTCAGAGGCAATAACTCCACTTAGGTCCAAAATGACGATAGAGGTGACTAAAATCTCTTAGGTTGGCCGACGATAGAGGAGCAAAAAGACCTTAAAGCAACATGATTTAGGTCGGCTCCACCAACATGGTCAAACTATTCTCCCAACGGTCTTGACGAAGGCTGGCTGGGCGGAAGATAACTATCCTGGGGAGTTAACACAAAAGGACCCTAAAGTAACACACTTTAGGTCGATTTTTCCAACATGGTAAAATTCTTCTACCACGACCTTGACGAAGGTTCACGGGCAGAAGATAACCATCCTGGAAGCTAACTCAAGTAAAAAGACTCCGAATTAGGCCGGGACTCAACTCCCGATCAGTTCCCGAGCACTCAGACTTGTATCAGGAAGATTTCCAAACTTGCCCCGATATAGCATCCAGCCAACCTTGGAAAGGGGGGCAACTGATACACCCAAAATCAGCCCATGCCCGAGCGGTTCTATTCTGCAACTACTGACAAGCATCATCTCGAGCGGTTTGTCCACCTGATGCCTCCCGAGCGGTTCATACATGACCCGACCAACAGGTCGGGAAGACTACATAGGCACATCCCACCGCGAGAACAGCTCATCCGAGCCCACATGCATGATCCCGAGCATTCCGGGCAGTTTCCTACTCAAGGTAGAAGACTAATGGAAAGTGCAAACTATTTCCTAATCCAATTAGGAAACCCCTATAATTAATGTCAATCTATATCAATTGGATTATGTTTCCTGTTCCTTGTACGAGTAGGTCTCTTACATCTATAAAAGAGACCTCTCACCTCCCATTGAAGAGGCCGACTTTTCAGTCTACATAGCACCTCTATAGCATTCATTAACATGCCCGGCCGGCCTACAGTAGTTCTAGACTTGTTGGTTCACCACAGGCCTCCGATTTTTTTACAGTATAGTGAACGTGCTCAAACACACACGTGGACGTAGGTATCTTCATTAACAGGGCCGAACCACATACAAAAAACCAGTCTCTCACTTTCTCTCTCTTTAAATTGCTTTAATTTACTTTAACCTATTTTTGGCATCATCACTATCCTTCTCAAATGGCTTAGTGAAAACATTTGGAAACAAATATGGTCTCCAAAATGGGCTCAAATTTGGGACATTGTTATTACTCTATTTTCATAAGACTAGGGAAGACAGCCCGTGCAATGCACGAGCGTTAGATTTCGTAGGAAAAAATACAATGTATATTTTTTTAACGTGGACAAGAAAGAGAAATAAGTTTTATTAATTCTGAAGATGGTATTAGAAAAATATGGTTTAACAAAAACTATATTAATTGATGTCAACCTACAATTTAAGACTCTTTTCTTTAACGTACAGATAATATATATATATATATGTGTGTGTGTGTATGTATATGTATACATATACATATATATATATATATATACAAAAAGGATAATAAAAAAGGCAAAAGGATAATTTGATAATTCAATTTAACAAAAGAGTAATTTGCAAAATGCTTAAGGGTAATTTGATTATTCAATTTGTAATTGTAC
This sequence comes from Hydrangea macrophylla, assembly GCA_033977485.1. Classification (NCBI taxonomy): domain Eukaryota; kingdom Viridiplantae; phylum Streptophyta; class Magnoliopsida; order Cornales; family Hydrangeaceae; genus Hydrangea; species Hydrangea macrophylla. The sequence goes on from CM066999.1 coordinate 113,948,432, forward strand.
ATACTTTAAACATTTAGGCTCTTTTCTTTAACGTACAGATATATACACACACACTCATATATACAGAAGGGTAATTTATGAAAGGCAAAAGGGTAATTTAGTAATTCGATTTAACAAAATGGTAATTTGTCATATGTATAAGGGTAATTAGATTATTCAATTTATATATATATATATATATATATCATAATATAATAAAAGGGTTTTTGGTAATTCAATTTATCAAACGGGAATTTATAATTGTAAACACTTTAAACTTTAAGCTCTTTTCTTTAAAGTATAGAAAAAAAAAGGTAATTTGCATAATGCATAAGAGTAATTTGACTATTCAATTTATAATTGTACACACTTTAATTCAATTTTGGTATATAATATATTCAATTTATACATACATATAATAATATAATATGTGTATATATATAAGGAGATGATCTTAAGTGTATTGGGTAAGTGCATTCTACCCAGTGCACTGGCTTTTTTCCCTACAAAAATCCACAGGTTGCCTCGCTGATTCGCGTCCCGTCTTGCCACCCCGCTGACCCACGGATTTTTTAGGCTAAAAAGCCAGTGCACTGGATAGAGTGCACTTAAGATCCTCTCCCTATATGTATATATGCACACAAGGGTAGTTTACAAAAGGAAAAAAGGGTAATTTGATAATTCAATTTATAATTGTACACACTTTAAATACATAAATAATAATAATAATAATAATAATAATAATAATGATGAAAATAATAATAAATTTTAATATGTATATATACACACATATATATATATACAAAAGGTTAATTTGCAAAAAAATAAAAGGGTAATTTTGTAATTCAATTTAACGAAATGGTAATTTGGTTATTCAATTTATAATTATACACACTTTAAACTTGGATAAAAGGGTATTTTACAAAAGGCAAAATGGTAATTTTAATAATATAATAAAATAATATATGCATGCATACATATATACCCGAGGGTAATTACAAAATGTAAAAGAGTAATTTAATAATTCTATTTAACAAAAGGGTAATTTGGTAACTCGGTTTATAATTGTACACACTTTAAAATACATCAATAATAATAATAACATATAATATCTATGCATATATATATACACACACACACACACACATATACAAAAAGATAATTTACAAAACTTACTTAAGGCTTGCTTGGTAATTATGGGATTCCTTGAAAGTTGTCTTAAGGTTCAAACAAGCCCTGCCAAACAAGCCTTACATTTCAAAAGTAACCTACGGCTTGTCTAAAAATGTGACTTAAGGCTTGTTTGGTAATTCAAAGATTCCTTAAAAGTTCTCTTAAGGCTCAAACAAGCATTGCCAAATAAACATTAATTTAAAGTTATCTAAAGCTTGTTTAGTAATTCAAATATTCTTTGAAAGTTATCTTAAGGCTCAAAGAAGCCTTGCCAAACAAATCTCAAGTTACTATTGGATACTAATTTGATGTTGATTGATTGATGTGAAATTGCCAAATAATAGAATTATAAATCCAAAATGACCATTAAGGCCAAATTAATTTAGCATCTAAAGAACATTTCATTATAGTCTCTTTTATATAATAGTATAGATATAGGGGTGAGATGAATTGTACAATATAATTAATAGAGTACTATGAAATTAAATTAATTTGTATGTGTGTGTAAAAGAAATTTATGTATGTGTGTAATAAAATTAAATTTCTAAGGTATGTGTATAAAATTAAATTGAAGAAATTTTTTGAAAAAAAAAAACGGTATAAAAAAAACAAACAAATGTTAGTGGTTTGTTTGGGAAAGCCAAAAAAAGAAAAACAAAACTAAACAAGGCATAGCCCAATTTGTGTTGAGTTATGCCTTGTTTGTGTTAGTGGTTTGTTTGGGAAAACCCAAAAAAATAAAAACCAAACCAAACAAATAAAACACAAAACAAAACAAAACCAAACCAAACCAAACAAATTAGTGACTTGTTTGGGAAGAACGAAAAAACATAGAAACCACAAAGTCGAAAAGCGGTTGTGCCAAACAAGGCACAACCTATAATTGCTGACTTTTGGTTTTTTGAACCAAATTGTAAATATTTGTAATTATTGTTTGAAAAGTTGATTGAATCATCATTTTTAGATTAATTTAATTTTAAAGTTGAACCAAATTGTAAATATTTGTAATTTTTATTTGAAAAGTTTATTGAATCATCATTTCTAGATTAATTAAATTTTAAAAGTTGACCTAATAGTAATAAGGGTTGTTTTGTGGGTGAAATGACCAACCTACCCTCACAAAATGACAAAAAACTCAAAGTAAATCGTTAAGGAAAATGGAACAAAAAAGAAAAATAAAGGTAAACTTGTAATTTCAAACAAATCCAAAATACCCAAATTGGACACTTTCAATTGAGGATAGCCTCTTTTATATAAACTAGGATAGGAAGTTACCCCGTGCAATGCACGGGCGTTGAATTTCGTAGAAAAAAATACAATGCATATTTTTTTTAACGTGGACAAGAAAGAGAAATAAGTTTTATTAATTCTGAAAATGGTGTTAGAAAAATATGATTTAACAACTGTTACAATTCTTTTATTATGTTTGTCTTGTTTGTTTCCACTTTTTCCCAAACAAGGCACTAAACCCATGGATCAAAAGTTAACAATTTCGTCTAACTTGTTTGGCAAACCGATTTTGTGCTTTGTTTTTATTTTTTTGTTTTCGTTTTTCCCAAACAATGCTTTACACACATATATTGGATCAAAAGTCAACAATTTCGGTGCCTTGTTTGGCAAATCGATTTTGTGCTTTGGTTTTTATTTTTTTGTTTTGGTTTTTCCCAAACAAGGCTTTACACACATATAATTTACACTTAATAAATTTAATTAATTTATTTTATAAAATTATAATTTCATACAGTTTCATATCTTTTCATACTCATAATAAATATATAATAATAATCACAATACATATTTAAGAAATACTTGGCAAAGTTAAAAGACAAATTATAATTTACAATTACTAATATATCTAAAATCATATTTTATCATACACACATACCTATAAATTTAATTCACACACACATACGTTCGTTTACTTTTTAAATTTAATTTCACATCATTTCATACTCCTCATAAATATATAATAATAATAGATATAATAAATTTAATTCATCATCATCATCATCATAATAATAATAATAATAATAATAATAATAATAATACATATATAAGAAATACTTTGCAAAGTGAAAAGACAAATTGTAAGTTACAATTACTAATACATCTACAATCATATTTTATTAAATACGCAGTCCTATAAATTTCATTCACACACACAAATACACTTGTATCATATGCATAATAAATATATATGAAATAGTTTGCAAACTTAAAAGACAAATTATTATTTACAATTACTTACATACTCATAATAAATATATCATAATAATAGTTTTAATAAATTTATTTTTGAAATTTATAATTTCATGCCATTTCATATCATTCCCATAAAAAGGGAAAAAAAAAGAAAAAAGAAGAACAAATATGATTAGTTTTTTCAAAATATCATGTGTTATAATGTTAAAACTAAGTTACTCGTATTACTTTTAAATAACACTTTCAACTTTATTGTATGAAGTTTATATGTAATTAAACAAAAAAGAAAAAGACAAATGACAAAAGATGATAAGGTTTTTCAAAATATCACGTGTTATGATATTAAAAATAAGTTATTACTTTTAAACAACATTACTCTCAACTTTATTGTATAAAGTTTATACGTAGTTGCATTATTTTGTACTTAGTTCATACAATAAATTATGGATAAAAAAATAAGTAAATAAAGGAGAGAAATGCTAAAAACAAACATAAGTGAAAACACTAAAGAAAGATTTGAAAACGAAAAAAATAAAGAAAAGAAAATATATTTGCTTCCATCCAGAATTATTGAAGCTTTTACGTTTACACTCTTATTTATTAGTAGTGCATATTTAATAAATTAATATTAAATGCATCAACAATAAAAACATCTAATTAATTTTTTAATTTTAACGGACCCGTGCATTGCACGGGCCTCTATCCTAGTATTTTAAAAAGACACATGAAGACAAAGGGCTGCAATTTGATGGACCACTGATATGAAATCATTATAAATAAACACATGTATTAAAGAAATAAAGACTATCTTTAACAAAGTAATATAAAGGAAGAAGATGAGGTAAAGACACCTCCCCAATGATTGCATGAATAAAAAAGAAACAGGAGCTTCAGCCTTCAAGCTTGTCTTCTTGTCTAATTTTTAGAATGGAATAAACCTATGTTGATACCTCTTAGTTTTGCTTAATTCACCTTCCAAATCTTTCCTTTTCATAGATCTTATAAATAAATTAATTTGTGATAAAATGTTCGATTCTTCAGATTAAATTACTAGTGAAAATCTTTTAAGTGGACCCTAAATTTTCATACCCGCTAGTGAGAGTTAAACGCATTTTGATGGGTATATTATTATTTGAGAGTATTTTTGTTCACCTCAAAAATGGTTCACTAATGTTCACCCAAGCATTATATTGGTCAATATAGAGGGACCCATGATTAAATTAATAGTGTTTAATCCTGAGTCCCACTACATTAACCAATCATGTAATGTTTGAGTGAGTATTAATAAACCATTTTTGGGACGAGCTAAAATATTTTCTGATTATTTTTGTTTTCTAAAAAAAAAAACGCTGTGTTACCGTGTAATTTATTTACCCCTCTATTTTGACTTTTTCAATTTGTGTCTCAATTTTTTAGATCATTCCAAATAGACAAAGGAGTTCAACTGAACCTAAAGTTACCATGATCCTATCATCTGAGACTCTACTGACACACACAATGTATTTAAATGTATCTATCTACATGTTTAAAAAAAAATGTATCTATCTATATATATATTTTAAGATGAGAAGTAAGATCAAAAGACAAGGACTTCATATGTTGTATGAAAATTGCTCGCTTCCTTGATTTTTGTAATTAACAATTTCCCCCTCTGGTAGTGAATTTCAATTGTCAGTTGTTAAAAATTGAAATGACCAATTTACCCTTACTAAAGACAAATTTTCTTTGTAAACTTGTCATTTCATAATATCTTGTTTTTTTTTTTAATTAGACTATTAAAATTTATTAAGGGGTATATTGGTACTATTGCAAGCACCAATGACATTTTTTTGTGCTATCGCCCTCTTTTTTGAATATTGTTGTTATTCCATCTATGATTGGAGAGATCAGTTTAATTTTGTATACCATAAGAAAAGACCTATATTTTAACCTTATCTCAGGACAAAAATTGGATCAGTTGGTCAATTCGACCGATTGAATCATTAATCAATTAAGAAAATGATTGGGTTTTACCCAATAAACTAGAAAGTTAAAAAAAAATTGCTCTATTTTTCATCAACGGTGGTTGAATCAAAAAACCGTAGCCCAACCGGGAAAAAGGGAAAAAAATTTCTTTTATATTTGACATTTTTGCTTTTTTTTTTTTTAAAAAAAATATAAACTATTATTAATATTTATTAATAACTTGACATTATTGTTTAATTCCGGTTGACCTAGTGATTAAACTAATGACCCTGCGACCCAATTTTTCTTTACGGTTCAACGAACGGACCATCTTCAAAAGCTCCGATTATATAGAATTAGTGTCTTCTTAAGATGCCATATATTACCTCCTCAAAAAAAAAAATTAAATAAATAAAGATGCCATATATTACGACAATTAGTTGCCTCTTGCAATACATATAAGTAAACATCAAGCACTTATAGACTTGGAGTATTGGTTAAGTCTAAGATGCCGACATGGATTGAATTGACAACATAGTACCATGGGCTAAGAACATAACTAAAGACGCATCGTTTGTCTGAGCTGTGTTTCTTTCTAAGTTTAAGAAAGTGCAAATATTAATAAAACAGTTGTGATTGTTCATTGACTAAAACAATAATTTGAGCTATTTAAAAAAAGAAAGAAAAAAACAACAGATTTTTTTCCTCTGAAAAGGTTAATGATATCAAATTTTTGTCGTTGTTTTGCAATGCAAAGTAAGTACTAGTAGTTCCACAAGGCAACAGGAATAGTTTGGTACCAAATGTATTTTGGGTCCCTTTGGATTGCCTGTAACTTCTGCATTTAGGAAAAAGTAGAAGCCTTTATAATGATAATTAAGGACACAAACGAAAATTAAGAAGAAAAAAAAATGGCCTAAATATACTTTACACCCATATACTATGTAATTTCAATTTGATAAATAAATTTTTTTTTTCAATCGAACCCCTTAACCTATGATGCGATTGTGAATGATGTGAAAATAATGCGCTTTTGGATTTGATTGAATGTGATTTTGGAACTAATTAAATGCGATTTCAGATTTTATTGAATGTGATTTTTCGCATCATTCAAAATCTCTTTCGTTTGTCTTAACCTTACCTATGACAGGTAAGCAATATACGCAACTCAAATGATAATTTTCATTAATTTCTTTGTACCAATTTCTTTGTATAAAAAATTAATTAATCTAATTCAAAACTAATTAAGTGGTTTATACCAATTTCTTTGTATAAAAAATTAATTAGAACCTTTCTTCGCTCTCGGTTATGACTCTCCTCATGTTTTTTAATACACTTGGAGGATTCACGTACATGTGGTGTCGGACACATATCTTGTACTTGAGTAATTCTATAAGGTTCTCAAATGCGATACATGTTGCAATAGGATCACATCAATGATGAATGATGATGAGACCATCTAAATTTTCATTCAAAGCTGTTGTAAGTGCTCCAAGACCAGAACCACTCCCCCAGCAGTTTTGAAAAATTACAGTACTATAATATAATTCACCTTAATCCCCCAACACTTATTACAACCATTTTGCCCCCTCTGGAGTTATCACCTGGATCAGCCCTTATGGGAACCAAGTACTATATTTATTACAAAATAAATTTAAGATAAAAATTTAGAAAACATAGCATTAATTACTCCTTGTACCTATATCCATATTACTATAGACACGGTATAATTTAGGAGCAATAGGAGTTCATATACCATTAAGTGGTAGTACTAGCAGCCACAAATGATTTTAATTCTTTCACTTAATTTGTGGGCAGAAAAGAACTTTCATTACAAGGATTAAAAATGTGAAAAGGTTGGTTGAGCTAAGTGAAAATGAAGCAATGTTGAATATTTCAAGTGGTATTGCTTTTATCATCATCTCTTTGTTTTATTAGCGAATAGGAAATAAGTTGTTTGTTATTATCCCTTTGCATGAGTTAGTTGCCATTGCATAATGGAGATTCCATAGTTTATATTTTATCTTTAGGAACAAATGTTATATTCCCTTCCAAACACCTCCTTAATAAATATTGTGATGACATTGACATATATACATTACTTATTTCTTTGCTTTTTGTTCTCATTTTACTAATTTGTCCAGGTAATGGTTGCATACAAATTTCATCAAACTGCAGTAAAAGTTGGTGTTTAAAGTGGAAAGGTTGAAATGGAACAGTCAATTGATAATAGGCCTGTTTTTCAGCATATTTCATAAGCCGGTACGGCATGTTTGGGACCTTTGAAAACAAGAAGAGGTCCATATGAAATCTTAGGCCTCGCATGGTAATATTGTAGTTTTTGGTTTTCAATTTTTATTTTCATTTTTTGTATATACAAAAAATGAAAATAAAAACTGAAAATCAAAAACCACAATATAAAAAATGAAAACAAAAACTGAAAACTAAAAACCACAATGTTACCATGCGAGCCCTTACTTTTTATTTAGTTTTTACTAAAATCAATATTATCTATTACTATTATCAAGGAAAATGGAGGGTAACAACTATACTTTACCTACACCCCATATTTACAATTAAACCAAGTAAATTTTGCTAAGTGTAGATGCACGCAAGCATACGAGACGGGTTTAGGTCACTTACCTAGCGGAATAACCCGACGGATCGCCGAACGGTGTTGTTACAAGCTCGGCGTCTTCACCCACAAACTACTGCTCCATGTTGCCTCCGTGTACTCTCCTATACTTCGCGTAGGTTGTGAAGATCACTACTAGAGCGGTCCTCGTACGCATCACGTGCTAAATCTCATGGCTCCTTTGGTGATGGCCAAGAGAGAGATGAACCGTAGGGATAGAAAGAGAGAGAGACTAACGTGAGTTAGAGAGAGAGAGGCTGCTGTGAATATCTGAAATATTCTTAGGTTTTCCATGTGATATACATGTATATATAGGCACATAAAAACCTATAAGGCTTAAGACTCCAAAAGCCCATTATTTGGCGTCCAAGCCAGCCCTCTCTGGACCCAGTCCAATATAATGTGGGTGCCCGTATGGCCCAACCACAATATTTGTTACATCTCTCACTCACCTACATAGGGTTGGTACTAAAAACCAATCTCTCAACACAACGGAACTTCTCAACTCTTCATACAGGGAAATAGAACATGCGACCTTACGAAAAGAAAGTACAGCGACAGGAGTGTAATGCCAAATCATCACCATAACCAACAAGACACAACACTCGGAAGCTTCTCGTGTATGCCTTAGACGATTCAACCACACCGGACACAGCATTCTCAATCCCTCGGTGAAAAGAATTGCTGCACCACCTCAATGTAATGTACTCATGACATATCAGTAACAAATTACGATTGTCGCAGGCCTGCTAATGAGTCACAAAACATGGTGTGTTATTGAATGGTCTTCCCTAAGCCCACATGTCAATCCGACTAACTTGACCGCTTGCCCAGACACACCCCATAGAACGGAATAATCTCATCGTTCTAGGATAGCATGCTAAAGTAACTGTCATCAAGCGTCCGCTTCATGACATAGTCTCAAGTCGTGAAGGCAACCAGTTTGTAGGATAACCAATGTCTTGGATATGCTACATGGCTCACACAGCAATGAAGAGGAATCCATTCACTGCTCCACAATCGATCGCAAAAGCACATACAGTATGAAATGTATGCTATGTCGTTCTTCCATAAAAATGGGCATGTCACTTTGTGTTTGGAAAAACAAGTAACGCCATACGAATCTTAGTCTAGACATTACACAAAACGTCTAACCTGAGTCTCCCAGCACAGTCGCTCCTCTTAGCGCCCGTCTGAAAACTCACATTCGGCTGTAAACAGGCTACATAGAGTCGTGGGATATCTCTATGTTCGACCAAGTATAAGGTCTCATCTTAGATCTATCTAAGGCGACATATAGAAATAATATGGTTTATATCTAGCTCGCTGTTCTTATACTGCATAGATATAAGTGTTCAAGCTCACTTTCTAAGCGCTATGGACACACATGTCCTAGCTAGCTATCTAAGCGCCATGAACACAAATGTCTCATCTTGCTCGCCATCTAAGCGCCGTAGACACGCATGTCCTACTTCGCTATCTCGGCGCCAAGGTGAATCACCCGTGTGAGCAGGTCGATTCAAGCCCGATGACATATAAGAAATGTGCATTCGTTCCACTTATAACAAATATATATGGAAACCAACTAGTTTATAAAAACTTGAATAATAATGTCGATATCACAATAAAATGTCTAAGCACATCAAATCCCCCAATGGAGATGTGCCTCAAGATAACTTCCCTTTGTGCAAACCACATCTCAAATATAACACGTGCTAGAATGGTTTTTGAAATCTTTTGCATATGCTCAGGCTTACGTGCTATCACCTTCGATGAGCACAACCTCATCACTATGAGGTGAAGAGCCTAGCCACTGCAAAAATTCTTCAACCAAAACAGCTTCTCTTACAACTGCAGAGCACACCACATATTATGCTTCCATCGCGGACAGCATAAGGCAAGGTCCACAGTCCTCCTGCGAACATATCGCAAGATACTCTTCACTACTCTCTAGTGACAGGACCATGGTTGCTACGGCAACGACTAATTAAACCAACCACATAGCATACATCTGACCGAGTATGTACATTAGCATACTTCAGATTCTCTATTGCGGACGGATATGGCAAACTAGACATTTATTTCCTCTTCTCATTATTCTTAAGACATTGATCTAAGGTCAAGGTGAGTCCCCCAAAAATGGGATGTCTATAGGTTTTCAGTTTTTCATGTGAAAACGTTCAAGAACCTACATCTTGTAAGTCCCTCGAGACAAACAGAGGAGCTTCTGAGAACAATATCTCACAGTCTAAACTTCCAACACATAGTTGGAATCACCCATGTCCTCAATCTCAAACTGAGAGGACAACCACTCTCAAGTGGCGACAATGGAACTCATCTCATTCCTAGTTAAAAGGACGTCATCAACATATAAAGAATTAAAACACTTTCCTTGGACCATTTAATGTACACACATTGTACCACTGCCTAGACGATTTGAGATAATAAATAGATCGTTTGAGACAGCACACTTTTTGCGCTCATTCCCTTTGGTCACAACACCAATGGGATGATCCATATTTATCTCGTCGTCTTGTTCTCCATTGAGAAAAGAACAGTTTAAACATCCAACTAAAAAGGTTCAAAAACTCAATATGCGACAATTACTAGGATAAGGCGAATGGAGTCAAATCTCACCCTTTGGGAGAACATGTTTCCATGGTCTATACCCTCTCTGGGTACAAACTATCGCCACAAGGCGCGCCTAATACTTGCCAATTGAACCATCTGCCTTGCGTTAGATTTTGAAAACACACTTGTCTCCAATAGTCCTACGCACAAGCAGAATGTCAACTAACTCCCAGACCTTATTCGCGTCCATAGAGCTCATCTCATCTGGCATGGCAACTATCCACTCAGCTTCAGCGGGCGAAGAAAAATGCTTCAACAAAAGAAGCAGGCTCATCCTCATCCACTTGTGCACACATTTGCACACATATGAAAATGTCTTCCTCAATTTCTAAACAGCGATAGGGAACTTTTTCCTCATCACCATACAGTGTACTCCCTGAGAATCTTGAGTGTCTAGTGGTGCACTCCCACTATCTGGTACACTCCCACTAGCGTCTAGCGGTGTACTCCCACTCGGGTAGAGACTAGTACCATTTTACAGCGATTATTGGATGTGGATTCTCAATCTCCCCACCCTCGCTTAAAAATGGTATGTTGACTTCAACATCCTCCAACTCATAGAGGTCAAGATATCTCTTAGTAATACAAATCTGGGGAAGTCATTCTCAATATCATGTGGCACCATTTGTCATTCCTATACCCATTTGTTCATTATACGTAACATAGGCTGTCGAGCTATTAGAATACCTTATAAAGATATACTTTCCAGCTCTTGAGCATAATTTCTCGCACTTATACGAGGTATAGTGAACATAACCTCCTGAGCTCCACGGGCGCAATATCGCCTTTCCATAGCTCATAAGGGGGTAGAGGGAAACGACTGAGAAGGGGCACTCTAGTATGTAGGCAGCAAACAAGAGTACATCCCCCCAAAACAACATTGGGAGGTTGACTTGCGCCATCATAGTCCTAGCCATATCTAGGAATGTCTTATTCCTTCTTTCTACAACACCATATTGTTGCGGAGTTTCCGGAACAAAAAAGTTGTCTGCGTTTCCCCTTTTTCCTCACATAGTTCCCAGAACTGATTAGATAAATACTCGCGATCCTCACATCGCGCGAAATCATCTATAAAAGTGAGAAAATAAGAGGCGCCATGACGTGCCTTTACAACTATAGGTCCACAGATATTTGAGTGAACTAGCTCTAATGCTTAAGTAGCTCTAATAGCCTCTCTAAAAGACTTTCAGCATGCTTTGCCAACTAAGCAAGACTCATACATAGGTAGGTCAACCTCAGTGAGTGGGCCCCAAAGGGCTTCTCGAGCTAATCAAGTCATCCTATCACATCCTATGCGTTCAAGTCTAGCATGCTTTGTCTCAGAATAAATGAATGACAGAGGAAACCAGAATTTATGAAAATAATTCTTAAGCAGTTATCCCTAGATAACCATGTCCTAGTAACACTACCACCAAAAAGTATCCATCCTATTAATACCGAACTGGAGAACGCCCTCGATTGCGCTCTTCCACCTTGTTAGCCTTGGGCGCAAACTTGCCGGCCCCACCCTGCCTCTAGGCGGGTTTACCCTTACCATTGCGTTTAGGCCCACTGGCCTTGCGCTTACTTCCACTTATGAAAGTAGTGGTCAAGAGTGTAGCTATACGGTTTGCCTCACCTTTTGGCGCTTCATATTCAGCTCAACATGTCAGAAAATGTCAAAACCAAAAATTTAACATTTCCGTTGTGGATCATGATTTGTTTTCTATGGACCCGCGAATCAGGCAAAGAACTAATCATAGCCTGAAACTGCAGTTCGCCAATAAAGATGTTCCGAGTATTCTGAAATCACGAATCATACCTGTCATCGACCTTAGATGTCCAGTCATCGTGTACTTGGAACGTTTCCTTTACTTTTTCGAACTTCATAACTAGATGCTCAATCTAGTAGTGCATGTGCCATCGAAAACAAATTTGAGCTGATCTCATAATACCTTGGTTATTGGGGAGTACATATACTTCCCAACAAGATTATGGTGCATGCTGCTTATCATAAAGGGCGTGCTATGATCCTTCTCGAGCCAAGTATTATACGCTATTAAGGTTATAATGATATTGGGCCGGAGGCCTATTATTCGGTTTAATGGGTTGGACCATCGAATAAGCCTAAAACCCACAAGCTCTTACTCATTCTATCGGTGTGTTACTTTACAGTGCCATATTACAAAAATTAGTCCCTTTTAAACTTGTTACTTTTATAAAGATCGACAAAGTGTGGTTTGGAAAACATTTATTTTTGTGAATCCAAAAATTTGAAGAATAATATTTGAGAACATGCGCAAGGGGTTGACATTATTATTTGCACATTTCATAAGGTTTGTTTTAAAATCCAATTACAAATGAGTTTTCCCCTTTCTACAATTTAAGACCAAAAAACTCGCTATTGCTCATTAATCAAATCTTAATTTTGTAAATCGAGAAAAACCTTTTATAATTGATTTTTCTAAACAAACATCAATTAGATGGTAAAAATACCTATCTAAGATCATCCACAAGATATAAAGTGCGCCATACAACAAAAGTGCGCATGGACCCCCACGTGGGTCCAAATTGACAACTTAGAGCTCATGTTAAGGTAATTCAGGTGTATGATTTATGAACAAAGAAAACCATCCCTTTACAAGTAGGCTTTTTCAATATAAGAAATAAAACCCTCGTCCTCACATTACATTTATTGCCCATAAAAAATAAGGATGCTTTGTTCATAAACATATATAAGAACAGCCTTAAACATACATCGTGAGGACACAAGCTCTATAAATTGTCAATTATTGTCCATTCATTTAAGCCAGATTAAAATGTATCAATCACACACATCAAGCACTCATGTAGTCTTATTATAAAATGAATGGACTCATCCGTCACTCCACTTAAGGAGGAGGAATTAGAGGTCATAGGGTCAACCAATCACAAACACTAGTAATTAAACGTGACCAATAATGCAATGAACCTCTATAATAATAAAATGTGCAATAAAATGATTATTGCACAGCCCGAATAGCTCCCATAAGCTAGGTAAAATCAATGAAAAAATCCTGAATTTTTCATTAATTTTAACCCAATTTTAGGTCTTAAAACATAATTTAAAACCAATTTATTAAGGGCCCTTTAAATTAACAATTAATTTAAAACCTTATGGAAAGTTTAATTAATTGAAAAACAAAATTTTCATTATAAATAAAAATTTCCGGAATTTCACCAAGGCCCAAAAAACATTTTGAATCAATTTAACGAAATAAATTGATTTAGTTAAACAAAATTAACTATGAGCAACAAAGTTCCTAAAAAATACAAAAATTTCAAGGAATTTGTTCTCCAAAGATTTTAAGTGGTCTAATATGGTGTTCCAAACACCCCATATTAATTTCAAAAATTAATAATCTATTTTGGCTATTTTAAGCAATTAAATAAATACTCATAAGCATAAATTTTATGCTCTAAAATACCAAAACAAAAAATGAGATAATTCATAAAATTTACTCAAGTCTCCAATCAGTGTACAAAACACACTAGACATTAAATTCAAGAATTAACAACTTTAATTGGTTATATTTTAAGCAATTAATATTGCATACTCAACACAACATATATGCTCTAAAGTACGTCCCAAAGAGCGAGAAAATACACTAAAATAATTTTCTCAAACTACCACTTGTGTTCTAAACACATTGTGTTAATTCCCTGAACTAATAATCAATAAAAATATTTTAAGCAATTTAAAATGTGTACAAAAACACATAATTATATGCTCTAAAATATTAATATGATTGAGATAATTTACAAAATTATCTGTGGGTCCCACAAAATTTTACATGGTCTTAAAACAGTGTCCCTTATGTCCCATATAAATTACAAAAATTAATAGTGTATTTTTGGCTATTTTAAGCAATTAAATAAACGTCCATAAACATTAATTATATGCTCTAAAATACCATAAATACATGATAATTTACACAAAAAATTATCTTAGAGTCCCTTATAGTGTACTAGACACTATATATTAATTTCAAAAATTAACATGTAATTTTGGATATTTTAAGCAATTAAAAACATATATAAAACACATATTTTATGCTCTAAAATACCAAAATCAATGAAACAATTTACCATAAAATTATTTCTGATCCCACACAATGTCCATAAGATAGGAAAAATAAAACAAATTAATTTTCCACATTTTTTTCAAAATTTTAAAATAATTTAAAACATATTTGAACTATTTTAAAAACATTAGTTTGTTGATAACCAAAAAACTAATTATTAACTAAAAACTAATAGGGAGTTTGTTTTAAAAAAAACATACATGAACACTGCGGGGTCCATGGCTCAATTGTCTGTGCGTTGTGAGAAAACCCAAACATTGCCAATGACAATTGACAAACACATGAGTCACATGAGTCATGCATGACTAAGTCCGGGCCCACCAAAAAATCAAATGTGCACACATTCACTCACGGTGTGACACACGCGCATGGTGCGATTGGGAGTGAAAAGGAAGGCTTGGATCATCTTCAACCCTTGCAAAAAAAAAAACGCAGCCTTTGGCTGCTCGGCGCGCAGTTTTTGCGGGCTTGAAAATGGCTAGGGTTTGCGATATCTCACTCGTTTCAGATAATCAGGCCATGCGATTTTATAGAGGGACTCTAGGGACTATATGAGACACAACCATATCAAAATTTTGGACCCCTCTTAGAGTTTTGTATTAGACCCACTTCAAAATCAATTTTCAAAGTTTTGATAAAAGTTTGCAAACACAACAATGGCAGATTCGGTTTGGACAGATTTACGGGCGAATCAACACCTACAGGCTTTGATACCAATGTAGATGCACGCAAGCATACGAGACGGGTTTAGGTCACTTACCTAGCGGAATAACCCGACGGATCGCCGAACGGTGTTGTTACAAGCTCGGCGTCTTCACCCACGAACTACTGCTCCATGTTGCCTCCGTGTACTCTCCTATACTTCGCGTAGGTCGTGAAGATCACTACTAGAGCGGTCCTCGTACGTATCACGAGCTAAATCCCATGGCTCATTTGGTGATGGCCAAGAGAGAGATGAACCGTAGGGATAGAGAGAGAGAGAGACTAACGTGAGTTAGAGAGAGAGAGGCTGTTGTGAATATCTGAAATATTCTTAGGTTTTTCATGTGATATACATGTATATATAGGCACATAAAAACCTATAAGGCTTAAGACTCCAAAAGCCCATTATTTGGCGTTCAAGCCAGCCCTCTCTGGACCCAGTCCAATATAATATGGGTGCCCGTATGACCCAACCACAATATTTGTTATACTAAGAAAATACAATAAATTGGTACTCTCTCCGTCCCTATTTTTTAGTCCTATATTCCATTTTGGGGTGTCCCAAAATTAGTGTCCACTTTCCTAAATTGCTATATAATTTTTACTTACTTTCCAAAACTACCCTTCCTTGAAATCTACACCAAGACAAAACTAAAAAAGTTATTGTAATGATTAGGGGCAATTGTGAAAAGTATGTGTAGATTCTTTTTACCCCTTAATAAATTGAGTTCCCAAAGATAGACTCAAAAAAAGGGGACGGAGGGAGTACTAATTTGTCATAATAACTATCAAAATAGAACCAATTAAAAATTGTCAAAAACCATCTCTAAGACTGCCTCAAAAAATTGATATAAAACAAAAAATAAAGCAAGAAAATCGAACACATGAACCATCTCTCACACTTAAATCTAACACATGAGTCCTAAACGTAGTGGTAGAAAGGAAGAAAATACTCAACTTGAATATTGACAGAAGAATTTGTAACTTTTCATATAGAGATACCTATATATGGAATCCTAGAATTAAATTTTAGTCATGAATGTTATTAATGATACAATAGTATCTTATTTTTTCATCATTTTCGTATTAAATATATATTGTACTTTATATATATATTTAGGACATGTATCAAGCTTAGTTCTAGTATCCTAAGATTGATAAGTCAGAAACCTAAACAAACACCCCCAATATTTATATGTACCATACAATAACATATATAGGCAACATGCAACTCAAGTTAAGTACTATCACCAACTTGTTATTGTAGCCCAGTCAAGTACCATATACTAAACAATGTATTGTACGTTAGCATGAAAATGACCCCAAATATATAATAATACTAGAGATTTCTAAATAACATAGGTCACTTCTTGGCCATTTCTTAAGCTTCCTACTTGAAACCAAATGGATTTGAGCCTGGAAGAAACTGTTTTGAGACTCAAGAAAGCTCCATAGCACATGGACAGAACTCTTTTCATCCCAAAAGGAATTACACACTTCTTGACCTCCAACCACCATAGCAATGGTTATGATCATCATCAACACCATCTAGACATGCAAAGCACCAATCAATCCCACACAAGCCACACATCGACAAGCCGATCATCGGATTCAAGCGAGCCAAGTGG
Source organism: Hydrangea macrophylla (assembly GCA_033977485.1). Taxonomy (NCBI): domain Eukaryota; kingdom Viridiplantae; phylum Streptophyta; class Magnoliopsida; order Cornales; family Hydrangeaceae; genus Hydrangea; species Hydrangea macrophylla. The sequence goes on from CM066999.1 coordinate 113,965,429, forward strand.
AGATTCCAAATGGGCATCAAGGCTTCTGAGAGAGTGCGCAAGAGCGATCTCCGACAAGGACTCTAGCAAGATCCATCACCTTCTATGGATGTTGTCACACCCCAATTTTTAGACAACCAATTATTAGTCAAGGGAGAACCCTCAACCAATATCCAGCTGTCCAATCATCAAGGTGCTTACAATACAATAACATCACACAATCTGTACCAAAATAAATCATTACTCACATTAGCTAAAGCAACGGTCAACATCCCACCATAACAGTCAAACCAAGATTTAAATCCAACTCCAAAACTTAATAAGAATCTAAAAAAAAGAACACTTCACTTAAACAATATCTTAAATTGTTAAATGGCCCACAATGCCAGAAATTATTTCTAAACTCTCTAGGATTTAAAAAAAACGAATAAGGAAAACAGCACAAGACTCCACACGCCTCCTGCTGCCAGGTACCACGATCTCCCTACTAGCCCTGCAAATTTTGATCGGCTACGCTCCAACAAGAACGCACCCGCGAGAAAAACTCACGGGTCAGTCACATGACTGGTATGAGTTAAACCATACACACACAGCTTCAGGATCACCCGTTGACCCTTTAACTACCACACAAATTATTAACTCGGGCAAGAGAGTAGTTCTACTTCACATATTGGGACGAGCGGTAGTTTCCCTTTATGTGGTGGCCATGCAGTTCTCGCCCGAATTTAAATAAAGTAATACTTACCTAACGTCCCATGGTGAGTCAATACCTGCAAAATGTTAGTGGACCCACCATCCTGCAACCACAAGATTAATAACAGCAAAATACTACAAGAATATGCAGATCTACTTGTACTAAGATATAGAAAGGATCATTATCACAATTTACTCACTACACGTCCCAATACAATGTATAAGAAAAGAACAACAGACGAGGAAATCAACATTTTATATCCTTTAACCCATAGGAAATTTTATTAACAATAATTCTCTTACTTTTATGTACGATTCGTTATTCAATTTTCTAGGTTCACCACTTGGCTACCCTCCATGGTACACCCACACATATATCCCATGTGTGCCCGGACATACTACCAACATCCACTCTGGTGCCAGTTTGGTTGGGGTATCAACCAAACCAGGTATACACACAGAAGGCTAATCAATATGCCTAGACGTCTAACAAAATAAGCCGGGCATAAGGCTTAGGCCAGCATGATCACGAAGCCACTGGCAAAAAGGTACACTCAGCAAATCGAGCTACCAAAAACAATATCACAACTGGGAGCGGTGAACACTAAGGAACTTGAAACTATTTTGCATTTTTGGAATTATACAATTTACTCGGACTCAACGTTAATGACTATCACATATTTCTTTTCATAGCTCAACATTATAGGAGAATTCATGCATCTCCAAGTAATCTTCGTTAATTCATACGAACAATAAAAAAAAACCACAACGAATCATATTTCCCCAATTTCGTACATTTTAATATACTAAAAACTGCTACTGAAATATTCAATTTCTGCCCAAACGGTGCGGAATCAGGGAAAACTCAAAACACGAAAAGTGTGCAGAGTTGCGTTTTACACAGGTCTCGCGGACAGAATGTTAAAATTCCAACCCAGAAGTTTACAATAATTTTCTAAAGTTTCTGCCATTATGTGAAATAAATAAAAACGAATTTTACATATATTTCTTAATAACTATGAATATCACACATAGAGTTTTATCAAACTAACCATTCACCTAACCCTTTTCGAATACCCTAATATCATAATCACAAAGTCACACAAAGGGGAAAGAATATATCTAAATTACTTCAATCATAACGTGTATTGATCTATTACAAAGATTTAACCCTAACAATTAAATTTAACATGTACTAATTTAATTTACTCCCGTATACATATATACATACGTGTATATATATATAATCGGATACACAAAATTTAACTCACCTCGTTCGATGAAAGAAAATTGACAGTAACGACGTTCCGCGATTCCACGCGAGACCACGGACCCGAGACCCTTCTCTTTTCTTCTCCCTTTTCTTCTTCTTCTTCCTCTCTCTCTCTCTCTCTCTCTCTCTCTCTCTCTCTCTCTCTCTCTCTCTCTCTCTGCGCGGCTGCCTAAGGGTGTCTATAGTGCTATGACTATTATCCCTAATATTTTATTAGGTTATATGTAAGATACACACTCACACAACATAAGTTATGAACACACCCACACACACCCGTTCACTACTTGCACTCACACACCCACAACACATGCACCTCTACACACATATACACACACACGGCCCACATACCTCACTCCCATGGCCCACACACTACACATTCAATTTTAAACAATAAATTAAATAAAATGGTGAAATAAATATAAAATAGCAATATCTTTTTTTTTTTTTTTAAATAAGGTTGTTACAGATGTTAAACGAGCTCGCATCTCCCTACGGAGATTGTGATCAAAAGCTAGCGTCCTACTTTTTACAAGCCCTCTTCTGTAAAGCCACAGAGTCTGGCCAACGCTGTTTCAAAACCCTAACTTCGGTTGCTGAGAAGGGTAACTCCTTTGATTCATCAAGGAAGTTAATACTAAAGTTCCAAGAGGTAAGCCCATGGACTACTTTTGGTCATGTGGCATCAAATGGGGCTATTTTGGAAGCCCTAGAAGGTGAGTCCAAACTTCATATAATTGATATAAGCAATACACTTTGCACTCAATGGCCTACTTTGCTAGAAACCTTGGCTACACGAAACGATGACACACCACATTTAAAGCTCACGGTCGTGGCCACGAATGGGATTGTGAAATTGGTAATGAAAGAGATAGCGCAAAGAATGGAAAAATTTGCAAGGTTAATGGGAGTACCCTTTGAATTTAATGTAATAACAGAACTGAATAGCTTGGGAGAGCTCACAAAAGAGGGTCTGGGAGTTCAAGAAGATGAGGCGATAGCCGTAAATTGTATTGGGGCATTACGAAGAGTTGAAGTGGACGAAAGGGGGGGCGTTATAGGGCTGTTAAAATCACTTAATCCTAAAGTTGTAACTATTGTTGAAGAAGAAGCTGATTTTTCAAGCTCAAGAAATGACTTTGTGAAGTGCTTTGAAGAGTGCCTTAGATTTTACACATTATACTTTGAGATGCTAGAAGAGAGCTTTGTCCCAACTAGTAATGAGAGATTGATGTTGGAGAGAGAATGTTCAAGGAGCATAGTTAGGATTTTGGCTTGTGATGATGAAAATAACGGTTTGGGAGATTGCGAGAGGAGAGAGAGAGGAAGCCAATGGTGTGAGAGGCTCAAGGAGGCCTTTTCTCCGATTGGTTTTAGCGACGATGTTGTTGATGATGTTAAAGCATTGCTAAAGAGGTACCGTGTCGGGTGGGCACTAGTGCCACCACAAGGAGATGATTCAGGAATCTACTTAACATGGAAAGAAGAATCAGTGGTATGGGCTTCAGCTTGGAAACCCTAAATATAGATACAGATATAGATTTAGATATAAAGCATCATTTTATTTTATATTTTCCTATCTTCTTCTCCTTGATCTCCCATACTTGGAATTTTTATGGGGGTCCAACTTTTTCCTTGTGCTTTATGTTTTGGGAGTTTGTGTTTCTTCTTTTTTGCTTTTTCCTTACCATTGTTCTTGTTTGAAAGTGTTTGCACTTGTGCCTCTTTTTCTAAATTCCATCACATTTCATTTCCCATGCACTTGGATTGTTTGCTTGATTCATCTTTTTCTCGTCCACTATTTAGATCTAGAAATGTAAGATACATGTTTCAAATTGAGTTAGTTTATATATGATATTAGTGATCTTCTTGTCCTAGAACAATACCCTTCTTCCATTTCTGCAAGTTCTTATTCGTCAGAACTTTTTTATGTTGTACCAAATTGAACATCCAAACCTGATAGTTAATAACGTCGACCACAGAATATCCTTTATTCACCTCAGCCTCAAACACCTGCCATTATTTGCAATCATGGATTTCAACCAGATCAATAATCATGACATTCATAGTCTATTTGGGTGAGCTTTTAAAATAATAATCAATTTTTTGAACAAGAGATTTAAAAAAAAAAAACAAAATTTTAAAAAAAACTCTCTTTAGCTTGAAATCAAGCTGTGAAAAAGCTAATTGGAACAGTCACAATCCCCAAAAAAAAAAAAAAATACCAGACATGCTCTTAAATGCAAAAGGTTTAATTAGAGGGACAACACTTCAGTAAAGTTCCTAAGGTACATTTCGTTAGATTCTTTTCACATTTTTTAAAACTATTTTTTTATATTGTATGTTTTTACAACTATTTTTTTGAAAATTGTGCATCAATGTGAGAGGAACCTAACGAAATGTACCTAAGCAACTTTACTAATTAGAGCATCTCCAATCAAGTTTGATGTTATAGCTTTTTAAAAGTGATTAACTAAAACAGCATTTTACCTGTTTTAACTGGAAGTCGGAGAAAATTTAGGGAACATGGTCAGAGAGGCTTTAAATATCGGAATGTCATGACAAGGAGAGAGAGAGAGAGAGAGAGAGAGAGAGAGAGAGAGAGAGAGAGAGATAGAGAGAGAGAAACCTGTGACACCACAACACACTCTTCAAATAGAATTGGTGGTACCAACTCATCCTTAATAGATCTGTAATATTCTTCATTTTTACCCTTTTGTTTTGTTTTGTTTTTCTTTTTTTGGTTTTCCCAAACAAAACACTAACATTTGTTTGTGTTTTTGTACTATTTCTTTGAATTACCAAACAAGCTATAGATAACTTTTATAAATTAATGCTTGTTTGGTAAGGGTTGTTTGAGCCTTAAGGCAACTTTTTAAGGAATCTTTGAATTACCAAACAAGCCTTCAATCATTTTTCTAAAACAAGTCTTAGATTACTTTTGAAATTTAATGCTTGTTTGGCAATGCTTGTTTGAGTCTTAAGACAACTTTTAAGGAATCCTATAATTACCAAACAAGCCTTAAGTTACTTTTGTAAATTATCTTTTCGTATATGTGTGTGTATATATATGTATACATATTATAATTTATTATTATTTATGTGTTTAAAGTGTGTACAATTAGAAATCGAATTACCAAATTATCCTTTTGTGAAATAGAATTATCAAATTACCCTTTTGTCCTTTGTAATTACCCTTGTGTGTATATATATACATACATTATATTATTGTATTATTAAAATTTCCATTTTGCCTTTTGTAAAGTACCCTTTTTTCAAAGTTTAAATTGTGTATAATTATAAATTGAATAAACAAATTACCCATTTGTTAAATTGAATTACAAATTACCCTTTTATTTTTTTTGTAAATTACCATTTTGTATATATGTGTATATGTATATATACATATTATAATTTATTACTATTATTATTTATGTATTTAAAGTGTGTACAATTTAAATTGAATTATCAAATTACCCTTTTTCCTTTTGTAAACTACCCTTGTATGTATATATCTTTATATATATATATATTCATATATTGTTTTATTATATTATATATATTTAATATATTATATACCAAAATTGAATAAAATTGTGTACAATTATAAATTGCATAGCCAAATTACTCTTATGCCTTATGCAAATTACCCTTTATTTCTATGCCTTAAAGAAAAGAGCTTAAAGTTTAAATTATCTACAATTATAAATTCTCGTTTGTTAAATTGAATTACCAAAAATCCTTTTATTATATTACGGAGTACGATATATATTGAATAATCTAATTACCCTTATACCTTTTACAAATTACCATTTTGTTAAATCAAATTACCAAATTACACTTTTTTATATACGAGTGTGCGTGCCTATATATATATATTATCTATACGTTATAGAAAAGAGCCTAAAAGTTTAAAGTATGTCCAATCACAAATTGAATAATCAATTACTGTTAAGCCTTTTGCAAATTACTCTTTTGTTAATCAAATTACCAAATTACCCTTTTACCTTTTTTATATTACCCTTTTTGTATATATGTATGTATATATATACATATACATATTCATATATATTTATTATCTATACGTTAAAGAAAAGAGCCTTAAATTGTAGGTTAACATCAATTAATATAGTTGTTGTTAAATCATATTTTTTCTAACACCATCTTAAGAATTAATAAAACTTAATTTTCTTTCTTGTCCATATTAGAAAAAAATGTATATTGTATTTTTTCTACAAAATCCAACGCCCGTGCATTGCACGGGCTGTCTTCCTAATTTATTAAAAATAGCTTAAAATGTCAAAATTGCATTCCGACTGAGCTCAGTGTATCCAAAGCTTGGCCCAAAAATGAATTCGGGCTTGAAATTGAGCAAGCTCAGCTCAGCCCATTCTTATTTGAAGCTCGGATTGTAAATTTGCGGGCTGTACAAAGGGGCTACGGGCTTGCCCGGATTGTAATTGCGGGTCAAACAAGCTGACTTTAGATTTGGCCGACCCGCCTGAGGGTCCTAGTTTGAACTTTGAAGTAGGCTAGTTAGAGAAGAGGGGGAGAGAGTGAGGGACTCGAGAGCCAGAGGGATTAACTCACTGGTTTTATTCTAGAGAGAGAGAGAGAGAGAGAGAGAGAGAGAGGGGTCCGGAGTCTGCTGGTCGCTCCCGAAATTGCAGATAAGAGCAAGACAGATCGATTTTGTTTTTGAAAGAGGTTGGTCCAGTGTTACTCCTTCATCGTTTGTTGCAGTTTTATCTTATGTACTTGTGTGTATCTATTTAATTGATCTATCTGATTCTCAATTTAGGCTTTTTGTACTTTTTGTTTCTAAACAATTCCTAAATTTGATTTTAGGGCTTGCGGTTATCATAATTCTGTGTTTTTTATTTATATTTTTTAATTTTTTTTATGTTGATAATAAAATGATATATAAGACTATGTGATTTTTGTAATGTAATAGATAAAGATGAAGATTGCAGTTGAAGGGTGTATGCATGGTGAGCTGGATAATGTATACGCAACTCTACTACATTTGCAAGAAGTAGAGAGGACAAAAATTGACCTTCTCATTTGCTGCGGTGATTTTCAGGTATATGTACACATCACTGCAACTGCTGTGATTAATTTAATGCATTTTTGAGTTGTGCCCCCAAACCGATTTGTTCCCAATTATCGACATTGGTATATTTTTAGGGAATTGCTATTCGCACTCCGTGGATGAACCAATGCACTCCATGGACTGTATTAACTGCATGGTGTGTCATTAGTACCGTGGAGTGCATTAGTTCAATTTTGGAGTGGGAATAACAATTCCCTATTTTTATTGTTGTTTTTGATCGTTTCGATCTTCACTGGTGTTATTCCCATAGGTATTGATTGTTTTTGCTCTTATCTTCACATTACTTTGCAGTTTGCTCGAGTAAATGTTATACTGCCACTCACTCTCTCTCTCTCTCTCTCTCTCTCTCTCTCTCTAGATACAGACATATAGTATATATAAATATATATTGATAAAGAAACTATTTGACTGGTTTCCTTTAAGCAGGCTGTTAGGAATAAGGAGGACTTGAAAAGCTTAAACGTGCCTTCTAAATACCGGGTCATGAATTCTTTTTGGAAGTATTACTCAGGAGAAAAAGTAGCCCCGTTTCCAACTATATTCATTGGTGGGAACCATGAAGCATCCAATTACCTGTGGGAACTGTGAGTAGCTTGATATTCCCGTTTTCCTTTATTAGAGTTAACACTTTGGCAGTGCTGGTCATTACGATCTAGTGTTTCATGAAAGTGCAACCTGTAAGAACTGGGGTTTACAGTGTTGTTGACACTGTGTTAATTAGTAAGTGCTTACAGCATTTGACTGATAATTTAGATCTTTTCCTTTTATACCGCATAAGTGTTAACAAACTTGGTTATGTGTAGTGCATTATCATGCTGTTTGGATGTAGTCTATCTTGAACACCAACTTCTGGTGATTAGGCTTCTAATGAGCAAGTATATGTTTGGCAATTAATGTAGATATTATGGAGGATGGGCTGCGCCTAATATATATTTTTTGGGGTTTGCTGGAGTGGTCAAGTTTGGCAACATACGCATTGGTGGACTCTCTGGAATTTATAAGGCCGGGCATTATCATTTAGGTTGGTTAAATTAGTGTGTCGGAATTACGTAAAGTTATTATAAGCTCTCTATAGCATTGTGGTGTGTCCTGGTCATATGTGTCTAGCTTTATACAATGGCTATGTGGTGCCCTTAATTAGTTTCTTGATATGCTTATCCTCGAGATAATGAATTTATAAACATTGTAAGTGTCTATGAGTACTGGGTATCCATATGACTAACCAAAATGAGTGACTCATGAACAGGACACTATGAGAGGCCACCTTATAATCAGAGCGATATCCGGACTGTATATCATGTTCGCAATTATGACGTTCAAAAGCTCATGCAAGTTGAGGAACCAATTGATATTTTCCTTTCACATGATTGGCCTCTTGGGGTCACTGACCATGGGAACTGGAGGGACCTTGTTCAGAAAAAACCATATTTTGAGAAAGAGGTAATCACAAGCATGTTGACATGATGGATAAATAATGATACAATAGTTAATGTTTTCTTTTGCCTCCTGAAGATGATGCGGTATATTTCATTTGTCAAGATGTATGTTCTTTGAGATTATTTATGACTAGGATCTGTTAAGTTGTTTTAAAATTGTTTTGTATTCCAATACAGATTTACTCAAGTACAGGGGTGGAACTACAGCGTTTGGGACCCTCATGTTTATTGGACCTTATATATATGTATATGTTAGGGACCTTCTATGATATATCCTAGTGGTTTTGGTTGCATCGTACAACCAAGTTAATATACTTTGGCACCACTTTTGGTGCCAAAATGTTGCAACTTTTTGCCAAATATAGTAACTTTAATGACCATTTTGTTTTTATAAAAATCACATACTTTTAAAAACAACTTTTTTTCAAATGTTATTACAAGTTGGCATGCAACCAAGTTACTACACTTTGGCACCACTTTTGGTGCCAGAATGTTGCAACTGTTTGCCAAATATAGTAACTTTAGTGACCATTTTGTTTTTATAAAAATCACATTACTTTTAAAAATAGCTTTTTTTCAAATGTTATTACACGGTGGCACCAAAGTTGCAATATTTTAGCACCAAAATTAGTAGGAAACTACTACGATGTATCCTAGAATAGTCCTGTATATTAATGTATAATAGTATATGTGCCCAAAATTTGTACGTCTTCTATGGACAACTGAAAATAAATAAAATATGTTACTTTCTTTAGAGGAGGTTTGGGAAAGTGAAGAACCAATTTTGTGGTTGATAAGTGAACCGGTTATACAAAGTCAAGTGTTTGGTGAGTGTCAATTTCTTGCATAGAAATCTGTGCCGAGGCAATTAACTCTCCAAAAACTGGTTCTTTGTTAAACCAACATAACCTTGACAAGAACCATATAAAAAGTGAGACTTTGATTGATCCTGGTCAGCTTTAAAGTTTCCCAAACATGCCCTTAGTCCTTGTAGTGGAACAAAGCAAGGTAACCAAACCTGATAAAAAAGGAAAAAAAGATAAGCAGGTAATAATTATATACGTACTTTAATGTATTTTCTTTTCAAATTTTGGCACCCCACGAGACAAAATCTTGGTTCTGCCCCTGCTTAACTATCGCACCAATAATTTAGGTTTATGTTTTGGCGTCAATAAAAAGTTTTAACTTATAACCTTTAAAATTATTTTGATGACTTTTTTCTTTTTCTTTTTTCATTGGAAGCATCTCAAGTTTGACGCCACAACATTTTTTTTAACAGTTGACATTTATTATTTGCCGGCCAGGAGGCCATGCAAAATTGACCCTTTTCAGCTTGCTATTTCTGTTTTATCTCAACCACTAAGTAAATAGCCTTGAGAAACGGGAGTAACTTAGTTATGGTTAAGATAATATTTCTTCGATAGTCCTGCCAAATATGGAAACCTTAGAGGGGGAGTGAATAAGGTTTTAGCGGAAATTAACCTTTTAAAAAACTTAATAGCAAATTAAACACTATCACAAACAATAAAGTAAAGAGAGAAGGGAAGAGGCACTTGTAAATCGAGTTTTCAAGTGGTTCGGCAATCGCACACCGCGGCCTACGTCCACCTCTCAGAACATCTCTTGAGGATTCCTTTACTCCGATCTACTTTACGGGTGTAGACCAAACCGTTACAAGAGCCTCCAATCTCTCACAAAGAAGAACACCTCTTCTTTGCACGCAAGGGTTACTAACCTTCACTCTTTATAAATGATTTGGATACAAATGATAATTCTCTCTCTCTAGAGTGAATACTACAATTAAAGCTCACACAACTCCTTAGTGAGTGGATAATACAAATGAAAGCTCACTACAATTTACTCTCAAAGAAATACAATTCAAGAACTAGAGCAAATTGATAAACTCACACAACTAGGGCTCAAATGTGAATGATTAAAAATCAACAAGTTGTGTGATTTAAATAGATATTTTCCAATGGATTGATCAACATTAAAAGGTTTGGAATAACATGTATTTATAGGCCAAGAAAGATTATAGCCGTTAGTGGCAAAATGATAAATATTTGGCCTTGAAAGAAAACTAGCCGTTATGCACAAATTGCCTAATCCAGTCGACTGAAATCGTGACCCAGTCGACTGATGCCTTTTTCAGTCGACTAAAAAGTGGCCCGGTCGACTGAAACTTGAGAAGCAGAATGTATGTTTTCAGAACAGAAACCAATCGACTGTAGGGTGGTCCGGTCGACTGAAATCTGAAGGGTCCAGTCGACTGAAGAGAGGTTCAGTCGACTGTTTTTCATCAGAAAAATAGTTTTTTTGTTTCGAAAGGTTTATCCAAGTCAACAGATTCACCAACTGTCTATTAGTTTTTTTATTTTTCTGTGTTCTTTTAATTACCTTAGTGGTAAGTAAAATGTTTCTAAGTCAACAGATTGTGTATAGGATTTACCATGTAAAGTAATAGAAGGGTTTTTATGGGAATACATCCAAGGCTCACTAAATAGAGGAATGATTGCGTCACTAAAAACTTCACAAACAAAATCTACTATTGGGTGGCGCACACGGTAGGGTTTAGTTAATTTCAGTGTACAGTGACATTCAAGAGAAGGATAGACAATTAGTGAATTTTATTTGTGAAAGTTGTTAGTGCCTATAGCATTACCGCAATAAATAAACAAGCTATAATACATAGTTGGAAGTACATTAACCCTAGCCATTGCTATCAAGGCTTGATGTGGCAAGAAACCTAATTGATACATATAAAATTATACAATAGCAGGTTATAGAAACCACCTTGGTTATGAATTCCCACATTTAAGAATTTGCAGCCTGGAAATTAAGAAAGGCTGCCACTATTAATGCAAAAAAAAAAAAAAAAAAAAAATCTCATTACATTTCAGAAATTTACCTTTTAAATGAAGTTACACTCAACATTGGCAACACAAACATATAAAGTTACATTTACCATAGATATATGGCATCCATTTCACTGACAACTCGCTCCATTGCTTGTGTCAACCTCATGAATGCGGTATGCTATGTAATAAAAAAAAATGTAAAAAGATAAAACTTAGATTTTCCCAAAGCAATGGCAAAGCTTCTAAGTTCTAACAAGAGAGAAACCATTGGTCTGAACAACAATCAATGGTAGGCCAATGAGGAGATCTCCCATCTTGATGTTACAATGTTAGATAAATTCACACAGAAGGCACAAAGTTAGATAAATTTACCTCACCCCCTAACAGAGTGCAGTTTATGATTTGAATAAGTAAATTCTGGAAGAAAAAAAAAAGGATAAAAAAAAAAAAGAAGGCCCAGTATGTGGAACAAAAGCATAAATTAGTCCGTAAACAGAACAAATATACCCTTCCAGCAAGGTCGACATGAAGGTGGCTTGTACGTAGTTGTAGCAAAGTAATCAAGGAAAAACATAAAAAGTCTTTGCTCCAGAAGTATCAATGTCATTGACACTGATTGCAAACAGTATTAAAGCACATTAGGAAGCCTATAACCAGCAACACGTTTGGTGGCTAGATTGGCTAGAGCTTTAGCAGATCATTCCCGACAGTATCCGGAACACTAGTTTCAAATGCAAGCTTAAGTTTAGATACCGCGTCAGTTGTGCCCGTGAGAAGATAGGAGTCCTCTGCCCAAGACGAAGTAATACTAAACGATGAGACCAATCCGACGCAGACAATTAATCACCTAATAAAGTTGAACTCCCTTATTTAAAAGGAATTTCTAGACGCATAGAGTAATGCTACACACACAACCAAATGCACAACCAATTGCACAACACTGCTTAAAAATGTTGGATTTTGTGCTGAAAAGCCTGTACACACACTGCACACCATTTTGTGTGTACAGACTTTTCAGCACAAAGTCCAACATTTTTAAGCAGTGATGTGCAATTGGTTGTGCATTTGGTTGTGTGTGTAGCATTATTGAAATATGAGACACCAACACACACATAATAGGGAAGTCCACATGATGTATAGATAACATATATATATATATACACATGTGTGTAGACACCCCATTTTGACCTGCCAAAAAAAGAAATAACTATCGTAGGGGGCCCACCAGGCACTCTAATCGAGAAAAGAGCTCCAGAATCCAAACAGGGACCCCAGAGGTCAAATCAAAGTCAAATACGGAGATGACAGCTCATCCACCGGAGTTCCAGAATTCGGGATCGTCTGATTACGATAATCGACGATATTTTCAACCGGAATCGAAGTTCAGCACAAAATTCGAGACTGGAATCAAGTCTGAGACAACCAAAGGTTGAATTTGATTACATCAGGGCAAAGCAGGAATCAATTCCAGCCTTTGGGACTTCAAATCATCAAATTTTGATAACCGATAGAGAATCAGGCTCCGATTTGAGTTTCAACGCCCCAAACTCAAGGAAAAGGGACACGATTGTCAATCCAGAAACATCGAAAGTCCGACTGGGCATACCTGGATCGAAATACGGAGAAAAACAGAGGTTCGACGACTCGAATCAGTTCAATCAGACAATCAGAAAAGAAACGTCGGCCAACCGAAGTTTTAAAGCTCAATCGGAAAGACAGGGGTAAAACGGTCATTTCTAAATCAGAGATTCTCAATCAAACCGTACCGATTCAAAGAGAACGTCAATACAATTTCAAATCATCTTGAATCAGGAAGATCTGACGGTTGGATCAAAAGATATCGACAGTCGGAGTTTAGACGGTCTAGATCAAACGTCGACGGTCTGAAGAAAACGGAGTCATTTCCGGGTTTCAAACGAATTCTGATCCAACCATACGAATTTGAGGAGGACGTTAAACCAAGCCCAGAACTTTTCGAATCATCCGAATCGGACGCCCGGATTGGAAAATATCAAGGAACAAAGCTCGGAATCGATCAAAGGTCCCGATCGAAAGTTGCACCGATCAACCGGTGTCTCACCTACATGGGATCAGAGCCCATGTAGGTTTTGCCTATATAAACAACATCTTCATACATCTTCAAGGGGCTGAAAAAAGAAAAGGAGACAGCCTCCATCAAGGCCATGTTTGGCTCAAGCCAAAACTCCTCCCAAACCCTTAGGCTTTGTTTGGTTGTTAACCAAACACAACCTCATCACCACCATCACACCACCACTGTCTCCACCACCAAAGACCCACCATCAACAGCTCATTACCCAGTCCCCCGCAAAAAACCAGCTTCCAAAAACACCCAGAAGACCCAGAAAAGCTGTCTGAACCAAACAGGGCCTTAACCTCCGCAGAATCTGAAAACTCAACCAAACAGGCCCTTACAGGGCTTTCTGCATCTCACCTCCCCATCCAGTGGGTCCACAAGGCCAAGACGGAGCCAAACGCGGTGGTCCCGTCACCAAATCACACAGAATAAAGCTACACGCGCCGCACAAACGCCACACGCGCCGCCGCAGAACAGAATCTGCTCCGGCGGCTTATCCGGCAACCACCACCGAAAACCACCACCACTATCCTCATCGTCTGAACCAGACGATCCAGATCCCGGAAGCCGGACCTCAAAAGACCACCGGAACCCACCGCACGCGCTACACGCGCCACCAGCACGCCGTATCGCCACCACACGCGCAGCCAAACAGTCAGCGCTGAGTCAGCGCTGACTCATCGTTGACCCACCAATAAGAAGCTGCCACGTGTCAATAAAGCTGAGTCAGCAGTCCAGTCATCATGCCACGTGTCAGACACGTCAGTTTTGACCATCAATCACAGCCTGACACGTGGCATCACATGCCACACGTCATCGCCACGTCAGCACTGATGGACCAATCACAGTCGGCCACGTGGTATTGCCTGCCACGTGTCACTGCCACGCGTCTGCCACGTCACTGCCACATCAGCACCCACCAACCAATCAAAGGTTGACACGTGGCATTGACTGCCACGTCATCACGTTGACTAGCCACATGTCACTGCCACGTCATCACCTATTAACCAATCAGAGATTGACACGTGGCATTGACTGCCACGTCACAACGCATATCTGCCACGTGTCACTGCCACGTGTCACTGCCTGGAAGCTTTGACCAGGTAACCAGAACGCGCCACGTGTCGTTGACTGACACGTGGCATGCTGACGTGGAATTTGGGCCCACTTTTGGTTTTTCCCAATTTTCTCTACTCCGGGTCCAGATTTCAATGAACGGACACTTGTTCTTAGCTAATTTGGCCGTTCCGGACACACTGGTGACCTCAGAATTGGTCGAATCCAACTTTTAGGACCTGTTTGGCATTCTATAAGTCCATTTCAGGCTCTCCCGGCCAGTTCTGACCCCCGCGGGTCCCGCTCAACTCAGCCTGGACCCATTCCGGCCCGCCTTATGGCTATTCTGGCTCTTCCGGCCCTTCCGGACCCAACTATGACGTCCATTCAAGTCGATTTCGCGTCGAAGTACGACGTTGGTCTTATTGGGTTATTTCTGCTACGTTTCTCGGTTTTGTTTCATTCTTTCTCAACAAAACACCGACTGGGCCTCAAATTGCCCCTTCTTCACAGGTAACTCCCTCAAAACTTTTACACTTAGTGGTCTGGGGCTCCCTATAAATCCACATGGCCGGATATTCCGCCTTTTTCTTTTCTTTTATTTACTTGTATGCTTTAGTGGTCTGGGGCTCCCTATAAATCCACTGGTCGGATATTCCGCCTTTTCTTGCGCCAGTCGGAAGGAGGCATCGAACTCCACCCGATTTGGACTTTATATCCTGCGTCAGCCAGAAGGAGATCTTATGACCCACCTGGCTGAACTTTATCAAACTGTTATATCTTGCGCCAGTCGGAAGGAGGCATCGAACTCCACCCGATTTGGACTTTATATCCTGCGTCAGCCAGAAGGAGATCTTATGACCCACCTGGCTGAACTTTATCAAACTGTTATATCTTGCGCCAGTCGGAAGGAGGCATCGAACTCCACCCGATTTGGACTTTATATCCTGCGTCAGCCAGAAGGAGATCTTATGACCCACCTGGCTGAACTTTATCAAACTGTTATATCTTGCGCCAGTCGGAAGGAGGCTTCGAACTCCACCCGATTTGGACTTTATACCCTGCGTCAGCCGGAAGGAGATCTTATGACCCACCCGGCTGAACTTTATCAAACTGTTATATCTTGCGCCAGTCGGAAGGAGGCCTCGAACTCCACCCGATTTGGACTTTATATCCTGCGTCGGCCGGAAGGAGATCTTATGACCCATCCGGCTGCGCATTATCTCTTGTTACAGATCTTCATTGATAAAATCAGGAAACACAAAATGATGATACTACTTTTTCATTACATGGGCACCGACCCGTACTTCCGGCACTTTTTCAAACCATAGGGCACCGACCCATACTTCCGGTATACATTTTTACATCACTGGGCACCGACCCGTACTTCCGGCATACTTTTTCAAATCACAGGGCACCGACCCGTACTTCCGGTAAAACTTTCACATCACCTTTTTTACATCATTGGGCACCGACCCGTACTTCCGGCACTTTTTCAAACCATAGGGCACCGACCCATACTTCCGGTATACATTTTTACATCACTGGGCACCGACCCGTACTTCCGGCATACTTTTTCAAATCACAGGGCACCGACCCGTATTTCCGGTAAAACTTTCACATCACCTTTTTTACATCATTGGGCACCGACCCTTACTTCCGGTACACTCTTTACACCACTGGGCACCGACCCATACTTTCGGTTCACATTTCCTAAACTTCATGGGCACCGACCCGTACTTCCGGTACTTTGCTTGGAATCTGCAAACAGCACAGGTAAGTCTTCACACCCTTAATGGGCACCGACCCTTACTTCCGGCACATAAAACAAAAAAATACAAAAAAACTCATCGCACGGTTGATCTACTCCGACTTTTACTCAAAAACACTTTCTCAAAACTCACTACTTTCTCAAGGTTAAAGTCTAGGACTACACCGTACAGGTTAAAGTTCCTAGCTACGCCGACTTTACTCAAAGCACTATTTTACACACTCACGGTCTAGATCGACCAAAATATTTACACACACACCAGCACAGAACTACGTACGGCCTGATTCTCGTGTCGAGATACGTATGCAACCCATACTTGGGTGCGGCCATAACTATATTTTCAAACTATCTCGACTGAGTCGAGATACGCATACATACTTTCAAACTAATACGTACTTACAAAACTATCTCGTGTCGAGATACGTAAATCGGCAACCGCGTGTCACGGATGCTCGCGTTTTAATATATGTATTCTACTCCCCCTTACTTATGCCCCGTTACTATGAAAACCACTAAAACGGCAACCGTGTGTCACGGATGTTCGAGGGTGCCTAATACCTTCCCTCGACATAATCGAGTCCCCGAACCCACTTTGAGAACTCTGGTTTCGCATGACTATCAAGAGTCACACTTTTAAAAGGGCCCTACTCTTCTCAAACTGTTTGCTCAAAAGTCAAAGAGTTAACAACTATGTGGGACCGCCCCCCACCTTCGGGGCGGGCGCGACAGCTGGCGACTCTGCTGGGGACACACTTAAGAGGACTCAGGCCGTCACTTTGGTGGTTTTCATACTAATGGGGTATTTGTTTTATTAACAACTATGTACTTCTATAATTCTTTTGCAGGTGACGAAACTTGTTTGCACATGTACCTGCGACTCAAAAGACACTACAAGGCCAATGCCATACTGAAACTACAAGGCCAATGTCGCACTTTACCGCTATACACACTACACACTTGCATCGAGCATGACATAACCCGTTTCTGAAACTGAAACCTTTTAAGATTAGATAGGAGGATCAGTAAGTGGCATGGCCGTTGCGGTAGTACCGTCGGTACCAGCACCGAAAGTTTCTCCGCTCGAAACCACCAACCTGAGAAGGTGCTTCGGTACTGGAGGTTTGAAGGTTCGGGAACCGGACCTAAATAAGTCTACATTAGACGTCAACCCCTCCACATAGTCACATTCTGCACGTGTGCATTCAAAACTTTTCAAAATACAGAACGGCGCCGATAGGCTGTCCGATTCTTTTCTATCATCCCCTTATATAAATCAAGGGCAGATAAACTTTTCAAAACTCAAAATGGCACCGAAGGGCTGCCCATTCTCACTTATCCTTTCCTTACATTTTAACAAGGATGTCTACACTTTTTCAAAACTTCAAAACGGCGCCGAAAGGCTGTGCATTCTTACTCATCATATCCTTATATTTTAACAAGGATGGATACACTCTCTCAAATTCATAAAACGGTGCCGAAAGGCTACCCGATTATTCTTTATCTTCCCCTTGCACCTGTATATAGACCAGGGTTGGATAAACTTTTTTAAAAAAAAAATCTCATAAACGGTGCCGGAAAGGCTGCCAGACTTTTTTTCAAAGCTCATTCTCACCTTTCAAAAACAAAAATAAAACTCCCCAAGGACAAATCCATTTTTCAAAGACATTTGGTGACGCCGAAAGGCTATCCAAATGCATCTCATACCTTGGGAATACACATTATACTGGGGCAGTACTCTCTCATCTCTAACGAGTCACTGGAAAAAAAAAAAAAAAAAACTCCGTTTCTTTTCTTTGAAGCGACTTACTAACTTTACGTCTACCTCTACTTCTTCTGACCTCCGCTGAAGGTACATAAATTTATAGAGGTCAACATGGGAAGCTTCTACACGCTCAGCCTACTCCTGGTATCACCGACTTCTCCACGGATTGGGAAAGTCTGAATGGACAACCAGTCCAAACAGCTCTGATTTTCAAATCCAACTTCTAAATCCAAACATTTAGCCTGAGCAGGGCAGATGACAAAATCCGCGGAGGTCAAATCCGAGCAGTACCAGCGCATTCGCGATTGTTCGAACCCTCAAACCACTGAACCAATAAGCCTACTTCTACCCATATACATCCACAAGCTCTGTCCATGCCCTAGAGACTCTCGTAAGAGACCCAATACTCGGCCCACTGTCTTGAAACATTACTCCTCATCATCTGCCATACAGGGGCAATTTCTCCATACTATTGAATTTATGCTTTGTTTGCTTTGTATAAGCGCATACTTTTAAACGAAAAACAAAAACAAAACTCATTCTTTACATCATTCAATAACTGTCATCTGCTCTCATTCCTTAAATCTCATGAGTATGTTGGATATGACTGTCTTACTACTTGTTGAATACGAATTAGACATTGTACTAGACTTCCGAACGTAACAAAGCCTGAAAGTACGATCAACATAAGGTCATGCCGACAAACGACTCAAGTTCACAAATCGACCATTTCATCCTCTGACGATGCTCACATCTCAACAAGAATCAAATGACAAAAGCATACTCAATGCATACTTCTCTACGACCGCTTGATGTCATCTGAGTACACAAGAACGGAGCAGACAACCGACTGGCATTCAAGAACAGTCCTTGGTCCATTCTCAGGATCATGACATACATAGACTAGGGCAATCTTTGCCCCCCACATCTCAGCAAAAGAGATCATCACGATCACTGCTAGCCCACATGGGGTCCCTCAATCCTGGTCAGGAAAGTAAATACTCATTCTCAGGATCTCTAACTTCAATGATGCATATATGTGATCTCTGAACCCGACTCGACTTGTGTCAAAATGATTAGAGGCAATCATTTCAGCTATCTATACACTACTTTCCCTCGTTAGCCCACTCGAGCCATACAATGATTTCTTTTCAAATTTAAACCCCTGAGGATCACCCCCTAAACTGGGGTAATGCCAAAAGGAAAAAGAAAAAGGAAGCAAGCAAAAAGAGAACTCAATGCAAAGCTGGAGCACATCCACAAAAAAGATACAATCCGACTCGGATACATACTTCAAACTGGGGCAATTCTCCCCGATACATACTTTACTCAGCGATAACATACCCCACGCTAGATTGGGATGAAGACGGAAACAAAAACAAAAAGAAAAAGAGGAAAATCAAAAGAAGGAAAGACGCAGGGCATAAGGTGATCTCAGGAATTTTAACCGACTTTTCAAAATAACTTTGAGCCTTCATGCGATCCTTTCATTTCTCAACCCATAACATTGGCCTACGTTACAACCCAGTAAAGTCCACTTTGATTGACATAGGCCTTGTTGGGTTCACTAAATCACATACTTGCATCATTCCAAACGACGGGAGTGCCACATACTTTCAAATCACAGGATACACTGAAGTGCAATAATCACATAACCGGATTCGGTGAAAATCCGTGAGGGCGCCGAAGGTAAAAATGGTTTCAGAGAGAATGAGAGCTCGAGAGAAATCAAATACTGAAAAACTGGGTCCTTCTGAAGGATGATCACTGGGGCACTGAGCCCACACGGTCAAATACTTTGCCTTCTAGTACTCAATAGGCGACAAGACGGTCAATATCCACTAACTCATGAGCATTCTTTCACAGATGATAGATTCATGCATCATACTCTTTTAAATACGCATACTTAGCATGACATAACTTTCAAAATGCATTCATATCTTTCAACTTAGCAGACAATGCATACTTTTATAGCAGGGGCAACTGGTTCCGGCAATCCTCTCAAATAGCCCAAAAGCTCACCACTAACTAAGCCACGATATCAACCTTTGCTCAGACTCGCAACTTCACATTGATCCATCTGCTCGGATCCACATATCAAATCGGTCTTCTCCTCGGTAGATTGTTAAGAAATCTATCCCTCGCTCAGGTCTAACCGTTCACGCTCAAATCAGGAATCAGGTATGAGACCCTCAAGCGGCATCTTGTTCACTCATCATCAGAATCCATAATCAAAATCAGCATTAGGTATAAGACCCTCCAGCGGCATCCTATTCACTACTCGACATCAGAATTCATCATCAGAACCGGGAATGAATCCATCAAGAGGCATCCCGTTCACAATCTCACTATCAGGAATGAGTCCGTCAAGAGGCTTCCCAATCACATCTTCAATATCAGGAGTAAGTCCATCAAATGGTGTCCTGTTCATATCACCTACCATCAGGTATAAGTCCCTCAAACGGTATCCAACTTACTTCGGCATCAAGCATCAGGTATTTCTCTTACCTTCCTGCACTCTATAGCAATCACGCGCATCGCATTTTGCTATCCCCACCTTTTCACGGTGATCGCGCATACCACATTTCACTAATTTCATCACTCTTCACAGCAATCACGCCCCACGTGCCATTTTGCTCTCGAATCTTCACAGCAATCACGCCCCATGTGGCATTTTGCTTCTCTTATCTCAAACTCTTCACAGCAATCACGCCTTACTCGGCATTTTGCTATCTCATATCTTCAACAGTCACGCGCATCGCATTCTGTTGACCTTATCTCCACAGCAATTACCCGTATCGGACTTTGCTATTCTCGTCTCTTATATTCAGGGCAATCACGCGAATCGCATTTTGCCACTCTATAACTTCACAGCAATCACGCCCCGACGCGGCATTTTGCTCTCTTATTTCACAGCGATCACGCCCCACGTGGCATTTCGCTATCTCACACAGAGCAATCACGCCCCGACGTGGCATTTTGCTCTCTCGTCTCACATTTTTCATCACTCTTATTCTATCATAGTACGAACTACGCACGGTCTGATTCTCCCGACGGGAGATACGTAGGCAGCTTTAAGAGCTCGACCATACCCTCACTTTACTACATTTTCGGTTAGAGTTTGAGATTACGCGATTACGCACTTCTTGACTACACCACCCCTCTTCTACTCGATTCTCATGTGAATCTCCAACAGAGTTGCTCACTTGCCTGCGATGGCATTTCACATTCACTCGCCTACGTTGGCACCTCATACTCACTTGCCTACAATGGCATTTTACATTCACTTGCCTACATTGGCACCTCATACTCACTTGCCTACGATGACAATTCACATTCACTCGCCTACATTGGCAGCTCATACCCACTTGCCTACTCTGGCACGTCTTTTTACTTATTCACGTCACTTAAAAGAAAAGGGTCAAAATGGTTTGTCTTTTTCTTTGTCACGATTTGCTTCGCAAAACATGACAAAGAGGGGCAGCTGTAGACACCCCATTTTGACCTGCCAAAAAAAGAAATAACTATCGTAGGGGGCCCACCAGGCACTCTAATCGAGAAAAGAGCTCCAGAATCCAAACAGGGACCCCAGAGGTCAAATCAAAGTCAAATACGGAGATGACAGCTCATCCACCGGAGTTCCAGAATTCGGGATCGTCTGATTACGATAATCGACGATATTTTCAACCGGAATCGAAGTTCAGCACAAAATTCGAGACTGGAATCAAGTCTGAGACAACCAAAGGTTGAATTTGATTACATCAGGGCAAAGCAGGAATCAATTCCAGCCTTTGGGACTTCAAATCATCAAATTTTGATAACCGATAGAGAATCAGGCTCCGATTTGAGTTTCGACGCCCCAAACTCAAGGAAAAGGGACACGATTGTCAATCCAGAAACATCGAAAGTCCGACTGGGCATACCTGGATCGAAATACGGAGAAAAACAGAGGTTCGACGACTCGAATCAGTTCAATCAGACAATCAGAAAAGAAACGTCGGCCAACCGAAGTTTTAAAGCTCAATCGGAAAGACAGGGGTAAAACGGTCATTTCTAAATCAGAGATTCTCAATCAAACCGTACCGATTCAAAGAGAACGTCAATACAATTTCAAATCATCTTGAATCAGGAAGATCTGACGGTTGGATCAAAAGATATCGACAGTCGGAGTTTAGACGGTCTAGATCAGACGTCGACGGTCTGAAGAAAACGGAGTCATTTCCGGGTTTCAAACGAATTCTGATCCAACCATACGAATTTGAGGAGGACGTTAAACCAAGCCCAGAACTTTTCGAATCATCCGAATCGGACGCCCGGATTGGAAAATATCAAGGAACAAAGCTCGGAATCGATCAAAGGTCCCGATCGAAAGTTGCACCGATCAACCGGTGTCTCACCTACATGGGATCAGAGCCCATGTAGGTTTTGCCTATATAAACAACATCTTCATACATCTTCAAGGGGCTGAAAAAAGAAAAGGAGACAGCCTCCATCAAGGCCATGTTTGGCTCAAGCCAAAACTCCTCCCAAACCCTTAGGCTTTGTTTGGTTGTTAACCAAACACAACCTCATCACCACCATCACACCACCACTGTCTCCACCACCAAAGACCCACCATCAACAGCTCATTACCCAGTCCCCCGCAAAAAACCAGCTTCCAAAAACACCCAGAAGACCCAGAAAAGCTGTCTGAACCAAACAGGGCCTTAACCTCCGCAGAATCTGAAAACTCAACCAAACAGGCCCTTACAGGGCTTTCTGCATCTCACCTCCCCATCCAGTGGGTCCACAAGGCCAAGACGGAGCCAAACGCGGTGGTCCCGTCACCAAATCACACAGAATAAAGCTACACGCGCCGCACAAACGCCACACGCGCCGCCGCAGAACAGAATCTGCTCCGGCGGCTTATCCGGCAACCACCACCGAAAACCACCACCACTATCCTCATCGTCTGAACCAGACGATCCAGATCCCGGAAGCCGGACCTCAAAAGACCACCGGAACCCACCGCACGCGCTACACGCACCACCAGCACGCCGTATCGCCACCACACGCGCAGCCAAACAGTCAGCGCTGAGTCAGCGCTGACTCATCGTTGACCCACCAATAAGAAGCTGACACGTGTCAATAAAGCTGAGTCAGCAGTCCAGTCATCATGCCACGTGTCAGACACGTCAGTTTTGACCATCAATCACAGCCTGACACGTGGCATCACATGCCACACGTCATCGCCACGTCAGCACTGATGGACCAATCACAGTCGGCCACGTGGTATTGCCTGCCACGTGTCACTGCCACGCGTCTGCCACGTCACTGCCACATCAGCACCCACCAACCAATCAAAGGTTGACACGTGGCATTGACTGCCACGTCATCACGTTGACTAGCCACATGTCACTGCCACGTCATCACCTATTAACCAATCAGAGATTGACACGTGGCATTGACTGCCACGTCACAACGCATATCTGCCACGTGTCACTGCCACGTGTCACTGCCTGGAAGCTTTGACCAGGTAACCAGAACGCGCCACGTGTCGTTGACTGACACGTGGCATGCTGACGTGGAATTTGGGCCCACTTTTGGTTTTTCCCAATTTTCTCTACTCCGGGTCCAGATTTCAATGAACGGACACTTGTTCTTAGCTAATTTGGCCGTTCCGGACACACTGGTGACCTCAGAATTGGTCGAATCCAACTTTTAGGACCTGTTTGGCATTCTATAAGTCCATTTCAGGCTCTCCCGGCCAGTTCTGACCCCCGCGGGTCCCGCTCAACTCAGCCTGGACCCATTCCGGCCCGCCTTATGGCTATTCTGGCTCTTCCGGCCCTTCCGGACCCAACTATGACGTCCATTCAAGTCGATTTCGCGTCGAAGTACGACGTTGGTCTTATTGGGTTATTTCTGCTACGTTTCTCGGTTTTGTTTCATTCTTTCTCAACAAAACACCGACTGGGCCTCAAATTGCCCCTTCTTCACAGGTAACTCCCTCAAAACTTTTACACTTAGTGGTCTGGGGCTCCCTATAAATCCACATGGCCGGATATTCCGCCTTTTTCTTTTCTTTTATTTACTTGTATGCTTTAGTGGTCTGGGGCTCCCTATAAATCCACTGGTCGGATATTCCGCCTTTTCTTGCGCCAGTCGGAAGGAGGCATCGAACTCCACCCGATTTGGACTTTATATCCTGCGTCAGCCAGAAGGAGATCTTATGACCCACCTGGCTGAACTTTATCAAACTGTTATATCTTGCGCCAGTCGAAAGGAGGCATCGAACTCCACCCGATTTGGACTTTATATCCTGCGTCAGCCAGAAGGAGATCTTATGACCCACCTGGCTGAACTTTATCAAACTGTTATATCTTGCGCCAGTCGGAAGGAGGCATCGAACTCCACCCGATTTGGACTTTATATCCTGCGTCAGCCAGAAGGAGATCTTATGACCCACCTGGCTGAACTTTATCAAACTGTTATATCTTGCGCCAGTCGGAAGGAGGCTTCGAACTCCACCCGATTTGGACTTTATACCCTGCGTCAGCCGGAAGGAGATCTTATGACCCACCCGGCTGAACTTTATCAAACTGTTATATCTTGCGCCAGTCGGAAGGAGGCCTCGAACTCCACCCGATTTGGACTTTATATCCTGCGTCGGCCGGAAGGAGATCTTATGACCCATCCGGCTGCACATTATCTCTTGTTACAGATCTTCATTGATAAAATCAGGAAACACAAAATGATGATACTACTTTTTCATTACATGGGCACCGACCCGTACTTCCGGCACTTTTTCAAACCATAGGGCACCGACCCATACTTCCGGTATACATTTTTACATCACTGGGCACCGACCCGTACTTCCGGCATACTTTTTCAAATCACAGGGCACCGACCCGTACTTCCGGTAAAACTTTCACATCACCTTTTTTACATCATTGGGCACCGACCCGTACTTCCGGCACTTTTTCAAACCATAGGGCACCGACCCATACTTCCGGTATACATTTTTACATCACTGGGCACCGACCCGTACTTCCGGCATACTTTTTCAAATCACAGGGCACCGACCCGTACTTCCGGTAAAACTTTCACATCACCTTTTTTACATCATTGGGCACCGACCCTTACTTCCGGTACACTCTTTACACCACTGGGCACCGACCCATACTTCCGGTTCACATTTCCTAAACTTCATGGGCACCGACCCGTACTTCCGGTACTTTGCTTGGAATCTGCAAACAGCACAGGTAAGTCTTCACACCCTTAATGGGCACCGACCCTTACTTCCGGCACATAAAACAAAAAAATACAAAAAAACTCATCGCACGGTTGATCTACTCCGACTTTTACTCAAAAACACTTTCTCAAAACTCACTACTTTCTCAAGGTTAAAGTCTAGGACTACACCGTACAGGTTAAAGTTCCTAGCTACGCCGACTTTACTCAAAGCACTATTTTACACACTCACGGTCTAGATCGACCAAAATATTTACACACACACACAGCACAGAACTACGTACGGCCTGATTCTCGTGTCGAGATACGTATGCAACCCATACTTGGGTGCGGCCATAACTATATTTTCAAACTATCTCGACTGAGTCGAGATACGCATACATACTTTCAAACTAATACGTACTTACAAAACTATCTCGTGTCGAGATACGTAAATCGGCAACCGCGTGTCACGGATGCTCGCGTTTTAATATATGTATTTTACTCCCCCTTACTTATGCCCCGTTACTATGAAAACCACTAAAACGGCAACCGTGTGTCACGGATGTTCGAGGGTGCCTAATACCTTCCCTCGACATAATCGAGTCCCCGAACCCACTTTGAGAACTCTGGTTTCGCATGACTATCAAGAGTCACACTTTTAAAAGGGCCCTACTCTTCTCAAACTGTTTGCTCAAAAGTCAAAGATGACTAATCTAATCGTCTTTGCAGGGATCCTAACTCCCGATAAATGTTAGGTGGCGACTCTGAAAACTTTTACTGGCCCTACTCCCTACTTGTACATACTTTCACACATTTCCTTTCCCGGCTCGGTTCGCTGCTTTGAGCCTTTTACCTTATTTTATTTCATTTCCTTTTAAAACGGTCGCGATCCTCGAGGGGACCGCCCCCCACCTTCGGGGCGGGCGCGACAATGTGTATACGCACATATATACAAAAAGGATAACATGAAAAAGGCAAAAGGGTAATTAGGTAACTCGATTTAACAAAAGAGTAATTTACAAAAAAATTAAGGGTAATTTGGTTATTCAATTTGTAATTGTACATACTTTAAATTTTTAGGCTCTTTTCTTTAAAGTACGGATAAACTATATATATATATATATAAATGCACACACACAGGTATATGTTATATACAAACGGGTAATTTGGTAATTCGATTTAAAAAGAATTGTAATTTGTAAAAGTTATAAGGGTAATTAGATTATTCAATATATACATATCATAATATAATAAAAGAGTTTTTGGTAATTTAATTTAACAAACGAAAATTTAAAATTGTAAACACTTTAAACTTTAAGCTCTTTTCTTTAAGGTATAGAAACAAAAAAAGTAATTTGCATAAGGCATAAGAGTAATTTGGCTATTCAATTCATAATTGTACACACCTTTACTCAATTTTGGTATATAATATATTCAATATATATAATAATAATAATTTTTTGTAAGGTATGTGTGTGTAATAAAATCAAATGTCTAAGCATGTATGTAAATTAAACTTATAGGTACACCTCACTTTTTCAAGAAAAAGAAAAAAACCAAATTCTTTTGTAAATAAATGACCAAAAAAGAGTGTGGAAATATATGGAATTGTATAGGATTTCAGAGAAAAAATGGTAAAAATGAACAATTCAAAAAATAACAAATAAGGATAAAATTGAAATTGGAAATCATATTTAGCAATAAGGACAAAATTAAAATTGGAAATCACATTTAGGGTGTGTTTGATAAAACTGAAAATTAAGTACTGAATTTAAGTGCTGAAAATTTTAACTGATTTGTATTTGTAATACTGAAAATAGTGTTTTAATAGCTAAAATAGACTACTTTCAGTGATTATTTTCAGTAAAAAATTTCCACTTAACGTTTTTAGTGGATTTTTTTACTGCTTTTTTAAATAAGGTACATTATCAAACGCACTGAAAAAAATTAAGTGCTGAAAATTTTCATTTTCACCACTTAATTGGGTTATCAAACACACCCTTAGTCTCTTTTATATAGGGTATATATAGATATAGATATAGATTTATATAGGGTATATAAAACAAATGTTAGTGCTTAATTTGTTTGGGAAAATAAAAAAAAAAAAAAAAGAAAAAAAAAAAGAAAGAAAAACAAAACCAAACAAGGCATAGCCCAATTTGGGTTGTGTTGTGCCTTGTTTGTGTTAGTGGTTTGTTGGGGAAAACCCAAATAAAATAAAAACAAAACCAACAAAACACCAAATAAAATAAAACAAAACCAAACAAGCTAGTGACTTGTTTGGGAAGAATGAAAAATATACAAACCACAAAGCCAAAAAGCGGTTGTGCCAAACAAGGCATAACCTACAATTGTTAACTTTTGGGTTTGTCGAACCAAATTGTAATATTGTAATTATTGCTTGAAAAGTTGATTGAATCATTATGAGAGGATTAAATATTTTTAAAAGTTGAATGAAATTATTAACATTAGTAATTATTGTTTGAAAAGTTGATTGAATCATCACTTCTAGAATAATTTAATTTTACAAATTGACATAATAGTAATAAGGGTTGTTTTGTAGATGAAATGACCAATCTACCCTCACAAAATGACAAAAATATGAAAGTAATCATTAAAGGGAAATGAAACAAGAAAGAATAGTAAGGTAAAAATGTGATTTCAAACAAATCAAAAAATGACAAATTAGGACAAAATTGAAATTGCCCCCGATTCGATATATTTATTTTTTTAGGGGTAAAAATAGTATAATTCTGTGGTGGTTTTTATTTTTTATTAAGCCATAATTTTTTCCCATTTTTTTATTAAGGTAAAAAATAAATAAAAAATTAAGCCATAATTTTTCATGGAAATTTTTTAATATAAGCTTAATTTTTTATTTATTTATTTTTTATCAATTTCACTTGGATATTTGTATGGCAGTGCGTGTCCAACTTTAAGTGTATTAGATTGTTTAAAAGATTATAAAATATTAGCAGGGTGGTTTAAAAGATTATACGATATTACCAGATTATTAAAAGCTTTAAGTGTATCGGATTGTTTAAAAGATTATAAGTTATTTATGGGATAAATTAATTTGTACAAAAAAACACATAAAACTATACTATTTTTACCCAAAAATATTATAGGGGGGGTGTTGTCCCAAAACCCCTGTATAAGCTTCTGGTCCCATTGAACTACACTCTTGGATCTATGGACACATAGTGTCATTTTGGGCTAGAAATAATATGATATTCCCATTATGCCCTTGCCAAAAAATTCCAGTGAGGGCGCTGTCCCAAGACCCCCGTATAAGCTTCTGGTCCCATTGAACTATCCTGGGTCTATGGACACAGTGTCATTTTGAGCTGAAAATAATATAATATTCCTATTATGCCCTTGCTTAGTTTGTAATTGGCCGAATTTTGCACAATTTTCAAACTATAAGGTGTAAATTGACAAAATTAAAACCATAGGGACTAAATTGTTACAACCCTTAAACTACAGGGGTGTAATTTGAAATTTACCCTAATAGTATCAAAGAAGAAGTAAAATTACACTAAAGGATAAACAAATTATAAAAATACCAAATAAGGACAATCAATTGGAATTTTACTATTCATGAGCCTTAAGGCTCTATTATATAATGGTGTAGACTAGGTAGATGGCCCGTGCAATGCCCGGGCGTTGGATTTTGTAGAAAAAAAATAATGTATATATATATTTTTAATGTGGACAAGAAAGAGAAATAAGTTTTACTAATTCTTAAGATGGTGTTAGAAAAATATGGTTTAACAACTATATTAATTGATGTTGACCTACAATTTAAGGCTCTTTTCTTTAACGTAGAGATAATAATATATAAAATATATATATATATATATATATTTATATGTATATAAATACATACATATATACAAAAAGGGTAATATAAAAAGGCAAAAGGGTAATTTGGTAATTTGATTTAACAAAAGAGTAATTTGCAAAAGGCTTAAGGGTAATTTGATTATTCAATTTGTAATTGTACATATTTTAAACTTTAAGCTCTTTTCTTTAACGTATAGAGAAAAAAAAAATTATATATATATGCATACACACACACACACACGCAAGCACACTCTTATATACAAAAGGGTAATTTATGAAAGACAAAAGGGCAATTTGATAATTTGATTTAACAAAATGGTAATTTGTAAAAGGTATAAGGGTAATTAGATTATTCAATATATATATATCGTAATATAATAAAAAGGGTTTTTGGGAATTCAATGTAACAAACGAGAATTTATAATTGTAAACACTTTAAACTTTAAGCTCTTTTCTTTAAGGCATAGAAACAAATGGTAATTTGCATAAGGCATAAGAGTAATTTGGCTATGCAATTTATAATTGAACACAGTTTTATTCAATTTTGGTATATAATATATTCAATATATATAATATAATAAAACAATATATGTATATATATACACACATACAAGGGTAGTTTACAAAAGGAAAAAGGGCAATTTGATAATTCAATTTATAATCGTACACACTTTAAATACATAAATAATAATAATAATAAATTATAATATGTATATATACATATACACATATATACAAAAGGGTAATTTACAAAAAACAAAAGGGTAGTTTGGTAATTCAATTTAACAAATGTGTAATTTGGTTATTCAATTTATAATTATACACACTTTAAACTTTGACAAAAGGGTACTTTATAAAAGGCAAAATGGTAATTTTAATAATATAATAAAATAATATATGTATATATATATACACACACTCAAGGGTAATTACTAAAGGCAAAATAGTAATTTGATAATTCTATTTAACAAAAGGGTAATTTAGTAATTCGATTTCTAATTGGACACACTTTAAACACATAAATAATAATAATAAATTATAATTTGCTACAAGTTTTTATCTGGGTGTTTGATTGTCTATAAACATACAGGCAGGCTGTAACAACCTGCATTTCATTTAAATTTAATTTTAAGCATATTTATGTTTAACTTGTATCTGCATTGTCATAATAAAATTCATTTAGCATTGTCTGCTTTTATTTTAATTTCAGTCACATGTTTGGAATCTGATTTCTTGTTTTATTTCATAATTAAAATTTTGTTGGGATCAAATTACAATTTTTGGAAAGTTAGTAAAATCTGTGTTGAATTTCAAAACCTGTATTTCAAAACGGTGGGAATATTTGCTTTTGACTCAATCAGTATTCTTATGAAACCGGAAAATCAATTCTTACGTTAAAGTGAATTTTCTGTATTTTTGTGACGAACACCGCGTCACGAAAATACCAGTTTATGAGTAAAACTGACCGCGCCGCGTTAAAATTGCACAGATTTTGAAGTGACGTAAAGTTGTGAAGTGACTTGCACTTTATTTCCATTTAAGGCAAGTCATGATTGGGTAGGCCTTGTTTGTTTTATGCTTATTTGTTGTGTGTTAACTTAGTAGATTGAGTTGTTTTCCCAAACATTAAAAGTGATTCTTTGACATATTGTTTGTGCCTTGTTTGCCTATGTCTTTAGAGTATGTTTTGATGTTGTGCCCATAAGCCTCATTCCCAAACAACCAACACTTGACCCCTATTAGCCTACATGACCTTTCACAATCTGGAGAGTTTAGTTGTGCATCAGTATATATGCAAATACGTATGTATATGTGCTGTTAATTTAGAGGGATTAAGGATTTGTTAACTCAATTAAGCTTGCTAAGTGAGTTCTTAATTTTGCTTGGTCTCCAAGTTCTTGTAGCTCTATATATACACACACAACTCACAGATTTTACACTACACATTCTGCACTTCAAGTTCAGAGAGAAAAGAGAGAGCTTGAGAGTTCTTAGTTTCAGAATTTTAAGAGAGAGAAGCTTATCTCCATACCCAAAGCTTGGAGAATTTCTTGTTTGATTGTCTTTCTCAACAATCTCTACTTCTCTAAACCTCAGTGAGTATTACTAACTCACTCAGAATGTAATCCATTCTTTAATTACTGAATTGTGTAGTTGCTTAAAGGAACACCATTGATGATTTCACGTTTAAAGTTCATAGCTTGAAAAACATGGATTTCCAAAACTTAACCAAAATTCATTTTTAGAATGAAATATGAAAGATTATAGTATGTAGAGTATATGGTTGTAAAATTAGAGCTTAATTCGTTCATAGGAGAAAGTATATTAGATTTGAAGTTTTGACATGTTTTGATTTTTCATAAAATTCGTGAGCTACGATTGAAATTATGTTTAATTGATGTCATATTTGTAATCCTTGTAAGAAAAGGGAGAGATCCATATACAACATGATATATACACTAACAGATTCGAAAATGGGTCAAAAAGACCCATTAAACTGAAGCAGAGCAGTTTCTACGAAGAAAAAGGAGCCTCAGCAATTAATCGCGCGAGCGAAGGTCGCGCGAGCGGACCGCGCGAGCGGCCTGCGCGCGCGAGCCCTGTGTTTTCTGGCCGTTGGAAAAGTTTAATATAAGAAAAAGGAAAATGGGCAGATCGCGCGAGCGACCCCTCGTGCGAGCGGCCTGCGCGCGCGATCTGCCAGTTTATGGTTTTTGTTTGTTTTGGGTTAAGGGACTGTTGGTTCAACTTTTAAGTACTGTTAAGGTTCTGTTTGGGGAAAACTATTAAAACAGAATCCTAATTGATTATGTTTGAACGAATAGAACGTGGTATTATGACTTATCAATCCCTGTATGTACGTTGTTCCTTTAATTCAGCGATCTACTTTGTGTTTAAGTTCATGGCATTCATGTGGGGTCAGTGGTACATGCATGTGGGTGTCAGTCAGTGAGGAAAAGAGTAATGGTCAGTGTGGAAAGAGTATTGAGATTGAGATTGTGTGGTGGACACTCTCTGGTTATGGTGTACCAAAGTGTGACGTGTTGAGATTGCGGTTGTGGTTGTGGTTGAGATTACGGCGAGGGTATCTTTGAAATGCGACGGTGGTAAATATGGACACTCCCTGACGCCCATGGAAGCGTTAAAGTGTGTGACGCCGAACTTGGACACTCACTGGCACCCATGGAAGTGCTAAAGTGTGGCCTACAGACACTCCCTGATACCCGAGTCTGGATACTGCGTGAGGTTGCTCCGGTATTTGCATGGCAGATTAGGTATTTAAAGTGTGAGGCAATGGACACTCCCTGGTACCCCGGACCAAAGTGTGAGGCAAACTGGACACTCCCTGGCGCCCCGTTGCTAAAGTGTGGCTATCTTAGTGTTTCAAAGATACCGGAATGAGATAGTGGGTTGTTGTGTCTGTCGAGAGAAAAGAGTCGGCAAGATGAGTGTGGTGCATTGTCTCATACACGATCATATGCTTTATGAATGAACGACTTTGAATAATATATTCCTCGTGGGTTTATAAATTAAATTCTCTCTATGGTCAAACTATTGATTTTACAAATTGAAAATGGAAAAAGGTAATTGGGTATGTTTTACATTCGAAGTTATGTTTTTAATACTCACTAGCTTCTCGAAGCTGACGACGTTGATGCGTCCTGGACATTCGTGTCCAGGCTTTTCAGGTTAT
Organism: Hydrangea macrophylla; assembly: GCA_033977485.1. Lineage (NCBI taxonomy): Eukaryota > Viridiplantae > Streptophyta > Magnoliopsida > Cornales > Hydrangeaceae > Hydrangea > Hydrangea macrophylla. The sequence continues at coordinate 113,998,217 of CM066999.1, forward strand.
AACCAGGAGGAATCGTACGACTATGCTAATTGAGAATGGCTGCCCTCGGATGAGAAACTGTTTAATGTTATATGTTTTAAGTTATATGTTTTAAGTTATGAACTGGTTTGTAATAAGGATGACTGTAATAGACTTTAAATTATTGTTTTATTTCGAGGCGGTCTGTGCCTTTAGATGTCCGTGCTGTAATATTGTTTAAGTTAGAAAAATATTTTGTAAGCCTTGTTTGCTCTACTCTGATTATTATGTTTTGTTGTTGACGTTTGGGACGGAATCGATCCTTCAAACTGTCGCGATCTACGGGTCCATAAAGGAAATTAAACGCTTTCCTTATTTATGCTACGTCGGGGCGTGACAGGATTTAGTGGTATCAGAGCCAGGTTAATATTTATCTCAAGATAGTTTAGCCAGGTTAGGGTTTACCAGTTTAGACCCGATTCCACATTCCATTAAGTGTTACACACCCGATGATACGATAGGGAGGATAGACTCAGAACCCAAACGCCTAAGAATATCTCTGTCCTGATTTAAGTTAGTACCTTTTTCAGGTATGGATCCAGCTCATCCACTATATGTACCAAGGAGGACACTTTGTGACACCTGGGGCAGTGATCCCAGCCTTTCTCGACTTATATCATGCGGCCGTTGAGCAGTTGGCCACAGCGACCGTAGTATCTAATGTATGGCACCAAGTTCACGTGGTAGGCTTAGTTGACTTGACTCGTTTCCGCCTAGAGCTTCGCTACTTTGCAGAGGCTCAGCGCTTGGTTTTGGTCGAGGTTTTGAGGTTGGTCGATAGCGATGCTTTCTATCTTCCTCTCGAGATCCAGATTGTGCATGCCCATCTGGCTTAGCTAGAGATGCCCCCACCAGTAGTTCCCATCGCCGAGGACGATGCGGAGGCTGTTCATGTGGTCCTAGTAGGTGGAGAGATTATAGAGGACGGCATAGGTCTAGATGATCTCGCCGCTGAGCTCGAGGCTGAGCTAGCACTTGAGCTAGCCTTACCTGAGGAGATGGTAGTTGAGACAGATGCCCCTGTGCCTGCTTCATCGTCCACCTCTCACAGCTATGACGGGGTTGGACCGTTCGTTGTGCAGCGATTTCGCCCTGTCGATTCGCTAGATCTCCTGATAACCGCTTATGGAGACGATTGACTTTCTAGATATGACTTTGTACATATTAACTACTTTTGACTATTCGGTCTATCTCTTTTTGCAACTGTAATTACATGCATTAGAGTGTAGGGCAATGACCCCATTTTTGTAACATCAACTCTTGCATGCGTCCTAACCCATACAGGTAGGGTAGGCATTGATCTGACCATACATGCTTTTTGTATCAACTTGACAAGAAGTTATATATATAGAATATACTCTTTTGGATATTGTCGTCATTTGAATTGCTTCATAGTACTGTTGCATGCATGTTTCTCATTCTACTATCACTATCATGCATAGAATGGCCGGGGGACTCAGGAGGAACATGAATTTAATCGAGGGAGCACCCGAGGTTGCCGATCCTACGGGGATGTTCGAAGCTTTTGTCAGACATTTGGAAAGAATCAGTAATACGAATGACAACCGACGAGACCGCCAAACTGGAGATAAGCTGCTGGAAAGATTCTGTGCTCTAAGACCCGAGCAATTTGTGGGTACCGCAGAACCCTGGAAGGCCGAACAATGGTTAAGGCAAATGGACCGTATGTTCGAGGCTGTCCAATGCAACGAGATGGACAAGAGGAGATTGGCTACGTTTCAATTGACCGATGCTACCGCAGATTGGTGGGATTCGGTCATAGCCATTATCGGGAACACAGCTGCTACAGGAATGACGTGGACGGCGTTCAAAGGAAGATTCCTGGAAAAGTACTTCCCGGCTACAGAGAGGCACAGAAGAGAGAAGGAATTCATGGATCTGACGCAAGGAACCAAATCGGTGCAAGAGTACACCACACAGTTCGAAAAACTGTCTCGGTTTGCTCCTCACCTGGTTGATACTGAGGAGAAGAAGATCCGTAAGTATAACCAAGGGCTGACACCTCAGATTCGTCGCCTGACTCTCGACCACTTTGATAAGTCTTTTGAAGGACTTGTTGGTTTGGCTACCGATCTGGAAGAGGATGCTCGAGTGAACCGAAAACAATTTGAATTCCGACCGCCTCAAAGGGGTAATTTTGGGAATAGACCCCCAATGAATCGTACCCAAGGGCAGAAGAGGAATTTCGACGGAAGCAAGAAGACCCAGGCTATTACCTATCCGACTCAACCCCGAGTAGGAGAAGGAAGTAGTGGTGAAAAATGCTTCAACTGTGGCAACCCTGGTCATCTGGCTCGTTATTGCACGGCACCAAGGCGTGCTGCTCAGCAAGGGATAGTCTGCTTCAACTGTGGTGAACCAGGTCACATCAGTAGGTTCTGTACTGCTCCTAAGCAGGTGACTTATGGTCAACAGGGACAGACTCGCTTGAATGCTGTTATCCCTGATGCCGCTGGATATGATGGAACTGTGTACGAAGAAGGAGATTATGGAGAAGCTCAACCTGATCAGCAAGCAGTGGAAGGTACATTAACTCTGTTTAACTCTCATGTTAAAGTGTTATTTGATACGGGTGTTGCTCTTTCGTTCATATCTGTTAATACTATTCGGAGATTGGGTATCTTACCTTATCGCTTAGATAAAGCTTTGAAGGGTACTTCGCCATTAGGAGCTGCAGTTAGATTAGGACACGTGTGCAAGGATTGTCCTTTACGGCTAGGAGACCGTGAAATCCCTGCAAGGTTGATTGTCCTATCGATGAAGGAGTTCGACATAATCCTAGGGATGGATTGGCTCACTCAGAATCAAGCAATGTTGGATTGTGCGAGGAAGAGGATTACATTCCCCGACTATGAGAATCAACCCTTTGATTTTCAATGTAAACCTTCGGGAGATATCTTCCTCACGAGATGTTTAGCCAACATCGAAGTCGTCAGTATAGAAGCGACAGTGTCGTCTATACCTGTAGTCAAGGACTTCGAAGAAGTATTTCAAGACGTTTCTGGTTTGCAGCCAGAGAGAAGTATAGAGTTCTGTATTGAGCTCATACCGGGTACCGTACCGATCACCAAGGTTCCCTACAGAATGGCCCCCACAGAACTATTGGAATTGAAGGAACAAGTTCAAGAGCTTGAGAACCTAGGTTTTGTACGTCCAAGTACATCGCCTTGGGGAGCACCAGTGTTATTCGTGAAGAAGAAGGACGGAATGCTACGGTTATGTATCGACTACAGAGAATTGAACCGAGTAACTATCAAGAACAAGTATCCCTTACCGCGGATTGACGATTTGTTTGATCAACTACAAGGAGCTACGATATTTTCCAAGATCGACCTAAGGTCGGGATATCATCAGTTGAGGGTACGGAAGGAAGACATACCTAAAACTGCTTTCAGAACCCGATATGGTCATTATGAATTTCTAGTGATGCCGTTTGGAATGACGAACGCCCCATCGGTGTTTATGGATCTGATGAACAGAGTGTTCAAGCCTTATTTGGATCATTTTGTCATTGTCTTTATAGATGATATTTTGATCTATTCTAAGTCAGGAGAAGAACACGAGCAACATCTACGGATTGCGATGCAGACGCTCAAGGACCACCACTTGTATGCCAAGTTCAGTATGTGTGAGTTCTGGTTGCAAGAAGTGAAATTTTTGGGACACAAGGTGTCATCTCAAGGAATTTATGTGGATTCGTCCAAGACCGATGCTGTGTCAAACTGGGTTAGGCCGAGCAACCCTACAGAAGTTCAGAGTTTTCTTGGACTCGCGGGCTATTACAGAAGATTCGTTGAGGGATTCTCTAAAATAGCTGCACCATTGACTGGGTTGACGAAGAAGAATTTGAAGTTCAAGTGGACAGAGAAGCATGAGCATGCCTTTCTGGAGTTGAAAGAGAGACTCACAACCGCGCCGGTACTAGTTATACCCAAGCCTGATGAGAAGTTCACTATCTTTAGTGATGCGTCATATCAAGGACTGGGGTGTGTACTTATGCAAGATGGCAGAGTTATAGCCTATGGATCCAGACAGCTGAAGCCGAATGAGTTAAACTATCCTATTCATGATTTGGAGTTGGCAGCAGTAGTGTTTGCACTCAAGATTTGGAGACACTATCTCTATGGTGAGAAGTTTGATTTGTTCTCTGATCACAAGAGCCTAAAATATTTGTTCACACAGAAAGAGTTGAACATGAGGCAACGCAGATGGATGGAGTTGATCAAAGATTACGACTTCACGTTGGAATACTACCCTGGTAAAGCTAATGTGGTCGTTGATGCTTTGAGTCGGTAGACTCATGAGACGATTGCCTCCTTAATGGTTAGAGAGTGGCGAGCATTAGAGACGTTGGCGGAGTTCGATATGCAGAGTGCTGAGGAAAGAGAAGGACAACTTTTCGGATGTCTTATCCTACAGTCTGTTCTTATCGACCGTATTATTGGAGCCCAGAAAGAAGATGAGAAGTTTCAGACATGGTTCGTGAAGATGTCAGAGAAAGACCCGACAGAATGGAAGGTGGGAGTCGATGGAGGGTATCGTTGCAGAAATTGATTATGTGTTCCAAGTAATGGAGAACTAAGGAAGGATATCCTGGAAGAAGCACATAAGTCAAGATATACAGTTCACCCGGGAGGGACGAAGATGTACAAAGATTTGAAGAAAAATTTCTAGTGGGAAGGTATGAAGAAAGACGTGGCCGAATTTGTATCCAAGTGTTTGACGTGTCAGCAAGTCAAGGCCGAATATCAGAGACCGTCAGGATTGTTACAACCACTACCTGTTCCTAGTTGGAAGTGGGAGCACATAACCATGGATTTTGTAGTGGGATTGTCTCGGTCGCAACAGAATCATGACGCTATTTGGGTAATCGTGGATCGATTAACGAAATTGGCACACTTCATTGCTTATAGTATGACATACCCAGTGGAAAAGATGAGCCAGATGTACATACAACAAGTTATGCGGCTTCACGGTGCACCTGTGTCAATTGTGTCAGACCGTGAAGCACGTTTTACCTCTGGATTTTGGGAAAGTCTGCAAGAAGCTATGGGAACCTCGCTCAAGATGAGCACTGCTTTTCACCCTCAGACAGATGGACAAACTGAGCGTGTTAACCAGATCATGGAGGATATGCTTAGGGCTTGTGTTATCGATTTTGAAGAATCTTGGGAGACACACTTGCCGTTGGTTGAATTTGCCTATAACAACAGCTATCATACGGGTATCGGTATGGCTCCGTTCGAAGCATTGTACGGACGACTATGTCGTTCTCCATTATGTTGGGCAGAAGTTGGGGACACAGAATTATTGGGACCAGATTTGGTTAGAGAAATCAACGAGAAGATTTCTTTGATCAAGGAAAGGATGAGAACTGCTCAGAGCCGGTATAAGAGTTATGCTGATCGACGCCGGAAAGATTTGGAATTCAGTGTTGGAGATCACGTACTTCTTAAGGTTTCACCGACACGAGGAGTAGTACGCTTTGGTCTCAAGAGAGGGAAGTTAGCCCCTCGTTTCATCGGACCGTTCGAGATTTTGGAACGTGTTGGGAAAGTAGCCTATCGACTGGCACTACCACCGAAGATGTCTGGGATTCACAATGTATTCCACGTAAGCATGCTGAGAAAGTACATACGAGATCCCTCACATGTGGTTAGTTATGACGATATTGAGATGAGTCATAACGTTTCTTACAAGGAGAGACCCGTGAAGATTCTAGATCAGAGTGTCAAGAAGTTGAGCAATAAGGAGATTCCATTAGTGAAGGTTCAGTGGAATCACCATGACGAGAATGAAACCTCGTGGGAAGTTGAAGCTGATATGAGGAAGAAGTACCCGGAGTTATTTCTTGACTAGTTAGTCTTGATTTCGGGGACGAAATCCTGTTTAAGGGAGGAAGGGTGTAACAACTTGCATTTCATTTAAATTTAATTTTAAGCATATTTATGTTTAACTTGTATCTGCATTGTCATAATAAAATTCATTTAGCATTGTTTGCTTTTATTTTAATTTCAGTCACATGTTTGGAATCTGATTTCTTGTTTTATTTCATAATTAAAATTTTGTTGGGATCAAATTACAATTTTTGGAAAGTTAGTAAAATCTGTGTTGAATTTCAAAACCTGTATTTCAAAACGGTGGGAATATTTGCTTTTGACTCAATCAGTATTCTTATGAAACCGGAAAATCAATTCTTACGTTAAAGTGAATTTTCTGTATTTTTGTGACGAACACGCGTCACGAAAATACCAGTTTATGAGTAAAACTGACCGCGCCGCGTTAAAATTGCACAGATTTTGAAGTGACGTAAAGTTGTGAAGTGACTTACACTTTATTTCCATTTAAGGCAAGTCATGATTGGGTAGGCCTTGTTTGTTTATGCTTATTTGTTGTGTGTTAACTTAGTAGATTGAGTTGTTTTCCCAAACATTAAAAGTGATTCTTTGACATATTATTTGTGCCTTGTTTGCCTATGTCTTTAGAGTATGTTTTGATGTTGTGCCCATAAGCCTCATTCCCAAACAACCAACACTTGACCCCTATTAGCCTACATGACCTTTCACAATCTGGAGAGTTTAATTGTGCATCAGTATATATGCTTATACGTATGCATATGTGCTGTTAATTTAGAGGGATTAAGGATTTGTTAACTCAATTAAGCTTGCTAAGTGAGTTCTTAATTTTGCTTGGTCTCCAAGTTCTTGTAGCTCTATATATACACACACAACTCACAGATTTTACACTACACATTCTGCACTTCAAGTTCAGAGAGAAAAGAGAGAGCTTGAGAGTTCTTAGTTTCAGAATTTTAAGAGAGAGAAGCTTATCTCCATACCCAAAGCTTGGAGAATTTCTTGTTTGATTGTCTTTCTCAACAATCTCTACTTCTCTAAACCTCAGTGAGTATTACTAACTCACTCAGAATGTAATCCATTCTTTAATTACTGAATTGTGTAGTTGCTTAAAGGAATACCATTGATGATTTCACGTTTAAAGTTCATAGCTTGAAAAACTTGGATTTCCAAAACTTAACCAAAATTCATTTTTAGAATGAAATATGAAAGATTATAGTATGTAGAGTATATGGTTGTAAAATTAGAGCTTAATTCGTTCATAGGAGAAAGTATATTAGATTTGAAGTTTTGACATGTTTTGATTTTTCATAAAATTCGTGAGCTACGATTGAAATTATGTTTAATTGATGTCATATTTGTAATCCTTGTAAGAAAAGGGAGAGATCCATATACAACATGATATATACACTAACAGATTCGAAAATGGGTCAAAAAGACCCCATTAAACTGAGGCAGAGCAGTTTCTACGAAGAAGAAGGAGCCTCAGCAATTAATCGCGCGCGCGATCGTGCGAGAGAAGGTCGCGCGAGCGGACCGCGCGAACGACCCCTTGCACGAGCGGCCCACGTGCGCGAGCCCTGTGTTTTCTGGCCGTTGGAAAAGTTTAATATAAGAAAAAGAAAAATGGGCAGATCGCGGGAGCTGACCGCGCGAGCGACCCCTCGCGCGAGCGGCCCGCGCGCTCGATCTGCCAGTTTATGGTTTTTGTTTGTTTTGGGTTAAGGGACTGTTGGTTCAACTTTTAAGTACTGTTAAGGTTCTGTTTGGGGAAAACTATTAAAACAGAATCCTAATTGATTATGTTTGAACGAATAGAACGTGGTATTATGACTTATCAATCCCTGTATGTACGTTGTTCCTTTAATTCAGCGATTTACTTTGTGTTTAAGTTCATGGCATTCATGTGGGGTCAGTGGTACATGCATGTGGGTGTCAGTCAGTGTGGAAAAGAGTAATGGTCAGTGTGGAAAGAGTATTGAGATTGAGATTGTGTGGTGGACACTCCTTGGTTATGGTGTACCAAAGTGTGACGTGTTGAGATTGCGGTTGTGGTTGTGGTTGAGATTACGGCGAGGGTATCTTTGAAATGCGACGGTGGCAAATATGGACACTCCCTGACGCCCATGGAAGCGTTAAAGTGTGTGACGCCAAACTTGGACACTCACTGGCACCCATGGAAGTGCTAAAGTGTGGCCTACGGACACTCCCTGATACCCGAGTCTGGATACTGTGTGCGGTTGCTTCGGTATTTGCATGGCGGATTAAGTATTCAAAGTGTGAGGCAATGGACACTCCCTGGTACCCCGGACCAAAGTGTAAGGCAAACTGGCCACTCCCTGGCGCCCCGTTGCTAAAGTGTGGCTATCTTAGTGTTTCAAAGATACCGGAATGAGATAGTGGGCTGTTGTGTCTGTCGAGAGAAAACAGTCGGCAAGATGAGTGTGGTGCATTGTTTCATACACGATCATATGCTTTATGATTGAACGACTTTGAATAAAATATTCCTCGTGGGTTTATAAATTAAATTCTCTCTATGGTCAAACTATTGATTTTACAAATTGAAAATGGAAAAAGGTAATTGGGTATGTTTTACATTCGAAGTTATGTTTTTAATACTCACCAGCTTCTCGAAGCTGACGACGTTGATACGTCCTGGACATTCGTGTCCAGGCTTTTCAGGTTATAACCAGGAGGAATCGTATGACTATGCTAATTGAGAATGGCTGCCCTTGGATGAGAAACTATTTAATGTTATATGTTTTAAGTTATATGTTTTAAGTTATGAACTGGTTTGTAATAAGGATGACTTTAATAGACTTTAAGCTATTGATTTATTTCGAGGCGGTCTGTGCCTTTAGATGCCCGTGCTGTAATATTGTTTAAGTTAGAAAAATATTTGTAAGCCTTGCTTGCTCTGCTCTGATTATTATGTTTTGTTGTTGACGTTTGGGACGGAATCGATCCTTCAAACTGTCGCGACCTACGGGTCCATAAAGGAAATTAAACGCTTTCCTTATTTATGCTACGTCGGGGCGTGACACAGGCATAGAGGTGGATTAAAAAAATCTCCCAAATTAACTAAAACAGGCTTGGTGTGCCTACGGGGCTTTAATCATATGATGACAGTGATTTAAATCAACGAGGCTTAGTTGGTCCCTATCCCTATTGTGTTTGGTGCACCCTATGAATCATCACTTTTCAAAGGCTCACTGCTAGAATATTTGATGTACTCAGCGACTTAATTTGGGTGGTTGTCACCATTATCAAACTCAACAATGCTACACACACTCTGAAAAACACATTAAAATGTATAACCTTACTTAAAAATATTAGACCTTGTGCTGAAAAGTCTGCACAAACAAAACACTCAATTTTGTGTGTGCAGACTTTTCAGCACAAGGTCCAACTTTTTAAAACAAAGTTGTGTATTTTGGTGTATTTTTCAGAGTGTGTGTAGCATTACTCTATCAAACTTATTGCAAAATCATAAAGGGAAAAAAAAAAAAAAAGAAAAAGAAAAAAGAAACACTTGGGACTGTGAAGTATGATAATGTAGGTTTATGTCTGCTTTTGTTTGATCAAAATTTTCAACATTTTCCGTGAGGTCAGTATGGTGGGTACTAAAAACTATGAACATGATATATAGCTAGAATATTATGACTGCAACTCGAGTGGGTTAGCTCTGAGTCCAAGCGATTTCAAAGTGAGTTTGAGCAACCTTTGAGAATTCTGTAGGACGGGCATGGGAGAAAAAGAAAAGGGCAAATTACCTTTTACCCCTTGTGGTATTTTACCCTGTAGTTTGGAATATTTTAAAAAATCAGGGGAGGTATTTAATATTAGATCATAAATCAGTTGAGGTCAGTGATATTACACAATTTAAAACTAGGGTTTGCAGTGTCCTGCATGTATATAAATACAAACTTTTTGACCATTTTGCATATGTTCAGCATTTTCGGGTTTTCATCTCTCTCTCTCTAGAGGCAGCCGTCTTGACTGAGGAGAAGCGAAAGCAAAGATGGGTCACTCCAACGTTTGGAACTCGCATCCCAAGAGCTATGGTCCTGGTTCTCGCACCTGGTAACTATATCTGAACCGTCCCTTTACTCATCTCGTATACAAATTTTGCTACAAGTTTTTATCTGGGTGTTTGATTGTCTATAAATTGTAGGAAAGGAAAAGAAAATATCAGATTTGATTCTAGAGCTGATATTATTGATTTTATATTGTTTGATTTAAGGGGACTGATGTGGGTTTTTAGATTTCTTATACACGTACTAGTTTATTGTAAGGAATTAACCCTACTGACAACAATTGAAGGAATTACAGAAATTAGAATGAAAAAGATGGTGAGTTTCAGAGAGATTAGGGAAGAAGAATTGAGAAGAATGTAGAGAGAAGGCAGAGGAGAAGTAGAGAGAGAAAAACAGATTTTCATTATCCAAAAAAATGCATAAACCTACAATGATACATTTCAACCTATTTAACAGTACCTCATTTGTAAAACCGAATTAACCAACAATTTGCTCCTACCAATGAGAATTTGTCACATGTCCAATTAGTTACAACTAATATGAGTTAACAAAAATCAGTAACACTTTATTCCCACAATCTGTAATTCATGACAATACACCCCCGTGGAAAACATCCTTGTCCTCAAGGATGAAGTGGGAGAGTAGTAAGAAGAACCCAAATGGTACCACCTGGGTCAGGCCTCTTGATGATGAACTTTAACTCCTCAATGAAGCATTGCATACTAGCCAATTTTATTGTTCTACTCCTTGGATTCCCAATCGGTCCGCAGTTTCAAGCAACTCAGCAAGCAGTTCATCAACCAGTTTATCGATAGGCATGAACGGCCAAAGCCTGACATGCAGCTACTGACAGTCATACAAAGGGATAATGAGACCCTCAAGGAGTTCATCGGTCGGTTTAATCAAAAGAAGCTCGACATCTATGATCTTGATGAAACCGCCGCTATTATAGCCTTCTGCTCAGGAGTTCAACACACCAAGTGCGCCACGTCGTTTCACAGAAATCGACCGGTAACCATGGTTGAAATCGCATAGAGAGTTGGAAAATACATTGACACTGAAGAATTTCTAAAGACCAAAGACACCGGACAAGAAAGTAAGGAGTCTTCCAGAAATAAGCGAAAACGAGATCAGCCCGGGGATTCTGACAGTTCTTCCAGTTCACAGCAGTCGAAGTCCGGCAGTCTCGACCCGACCTCCAGCTCACAACAAGCAGGGTCCGGCAGTCCCGACCTGACCTCCAGTTCGCAGCGGTCTGAGTCCGGCAGCCCCGACCCGAGCTCTAGTTTGCAGCAGTCAGGATCCAATGATCCCGACCTTGATCCAGCTCAGAGTAATCGAGAGCCCGATGATCCCGACCCGACCTCCTGTCTCTAACAGTCTCGGCCAATCCAACTACAATGGTACTTGCCCGATCATCGCATGAGGCTCTGTAGACTGTCAATGAGCTCTTAAAAAGACCTCGGGCTTCGAAACAAGGCACTAAAAAGACCTCGGGCTCCAAACCCAGGTACTAAAAAGACCTCGGGCTCCGAACCCAGGCATTAAAGACCTCGGGATCGCACCAGAGGATAAAGACTTCGGGGTCACGCTTGAGGCATCGGCTTCGCTTAGGTCCAACCTACGATGGGGGCAAATCCTCCTAGGTGGCTGATGATGGCAAGCTTCAAAAGACCCTGCAACCACCATGTTCCAAGGCGGTTACCTACAGTCATAGCCTCTGTAAGACTCTCGTATTAGCGAAAGCTTGGGGGGCAAGACGGCGCAATGAACTGAACAGGCAATCACACTGGGTACTTACAGGCCTCGGGGATAACCAAGTCAAAATCTTGGATAACCCGAGCACCTACAGTACTCAGAGGCAATAACTCCACTTAGGTCCAAAATGACGATAGAAGTGACTAAAATCTCTTAGGTTAGCTGACGATAGAGGAGCAAAAAGACCCTAAAGCAACATGATTTAGGTCGGCTCCACCAACATGGTCAAACTCTTCTCCCAACGGTCTTGACAAAGGCTGGCTGGGCGGAAGATAACTATCCTGGGGAGTTAACACAAAAGGACCCTAAAGTAACACACTTTAGGTCGACTTTTCCAACATGGTAAAATTCTTCTACCACAACCTTGAAGAAGGTTCACGAGCAGAAGATAACCATCCTAAAAGCTAACTCAAGTAAAAAGACTCCGAATTAGGCCGGGTCTCAACTCTCGATCAGTTCTCGAGCACTCAGACTTGTATCAGGAAGATTTCCAAACTTGCCCCGATATAGCATCCAGCCAACCTTGGAAAGGGGGGCAACTGATACACCCAAAATCAGCCCATGACCGAGCGGTTCTATTCTACAACTACTGACAAGCATCATCCTGAGCGGTTTGGTCCACATGATGCCTCCCGAGCGGTTCATACATGACCCGACCAACAGGTCGGGAAGACTGCATAGGCACATCCCACCGCGAGAATAGCTCATCCGAGCCCACATGCATGATCCCGAGCATTCCGGGCAGTTTCCTACTCAAGGTAGAAGACTAATGGAAAGTGCAAACTATTTCCTAATCCAATTAGGAAACCCCTATAATTAATGTCAATCTATATCAATCTATATCAATTGGATTATGTTTCCTTTTCCTTGTACGAGTAGGTCTCTTACATCTATAAAAGAGACCTCTCACCTCCCATTGAAGAGGCCGACTTTTCAGTCTACACAGCACCTCTATAGCATTCATTAACATGCCCAGCCGGCCTACGGTAGTTCTAGACTTGTTGGTTCACCACAGGCCTCCGATTTTTTTACAGTATAGTGAACGTGCTCAAACACACACGTGGACGTAAGTATCTTCATTAACAGGGCCGAACCACATACAAAAACCAGTCTCTCACTTTCTCTCTCTTTAAATTGCTTTAATTTACTTTAACCTATTTTTGGCATCATCACTATCCTTCTCAAATGGCTTAGTGAAAACATTTGGAAACAAATATAGTCTCCAAAATGGGCTCAAATTTGGGACATTGTTATTACTCTCTTTTCATAAGACTAGGGAAGACAGCCCGTGCAATGCACGAGCGTTAGATTTCGTAGGAAAAAATACAAATGCATATTTTTTTAACGTGGACAAGAAAGAGAAATAAGTTTTATTAATTCTGAAGATGGTATTAGAAAAATATGGTTTAACAAAAACTATATTAATTGATGTCAACCTACAATTTAAGACTCTTTTCTTTAACGTACAGATAATATATATATATGTGTGTGTGTGTGTATGTATATGTATACATATACATATATATATATATATACAAAAAGGGTAATAAAAAAGGCAAAAGGATAATTTGATAATTCAATCTAACAAAAGAGTAATTTGCAAAATGCTTAAGGGTAATTTGATTATTCAATTTGTAATTGTACATACTTTAAACATTTAGGCTCTTTTCTTTAACGTACAGATATATACACACACACTCATATATACAGAAGGGTAATTTATGAAAGGCAAAAGGGTAATTTAGTAATTCGATTTAACAAAATGGTAATTTGTCAAATGTATAAGGGTAATTAGATTATTCAATTTATATATATATATCATAATATAATAAAAGGGTTTTTGGTAATTCAATTTAACAAACGGGAATTTATAATTGTAAACACTTTAAACTTTAAGCTCTTTTCTTTAAAGTATAGAAAAAAAAAAGGTAATTTGCATAATGCATAAGAGTAATTTGACTATTCAATTTATAATTGTACACACTTTTATTCAATTTTGGTATATAATATATTCAATTTATACATACATATAATAATATAATATGTGTATATATATATATAAGGAGAGGATCTTAAGTGTATTGGGTAAGTGCACTCTACCCAGTGCACTGGCTTTTTCCCCTAAAAAAATCCACAGGTTGCCTCGCTGATCCGCGCCCCGTCTTGCCACCCCGCTGACCCACGGATTTTTTAGGCTAAAAAGCCAGTGCACTGGATAGAGTGCACTTAAGATCCTCTCGTTATATGTGTATATGCACACAAGGGTAGTTTACAAAAGGAAAAAAGGGTAATTTGATAATTCAATTTATAATTGTACACACTTTAAATACATAAATAATAATAATAATAATAATAATAATGATGATAAAAATAATAATAAATTTTAATATGTATATATACACACATATATATACAAAAGGTTAATTTGCAAAAAAATAAAAGGGTAATTTTGTAATTCAATTTAACGAAATGGTAATTTGGTTATTCAATTTATAATTATTGTAATGTTTCAGATTTTTAATAAGGGTAATTGGGTAATTTCGCATGTTCTGTGTGGACTGGTATTTTAATTTACCATATTTAAATTTTTCAGAGCATGATTAAATTATTTTATTTTGTCTTTCATATGCTTTAGAAATTAATTTCTGTACCCGTGGATGTGTTTATTTAATTTTAGGGTTACACCGTTGGGTCAGACTGTCCATTGGAGCACCAAACAGTTAATTTGGAGAATACAAGAGAGTGGGCCCCACCCCACTCCCTATATGGCCGGCCAAAACTCCTCCTCCTCCCTCATTCACATTTCTTTTTCTTCTCCTCCTTCCTTCTCTTCTTTTCTTCTTCTTCTCCTAAGGATACAACCTCCATAGTTCTTCTTCTCCTTCTCCTTCAAACTTCATTCTTCAAGCTTCAAGAGATCATTAGAGAAGATCATTTCCAAGCTTCCATTCACCCCTAGAGCTTGCATCTAAGTGTAAGAACAATCTCTTCATCTCTTTAATAATCTAGGGTTTACTAAATTCTAGTCTCCCTTCTAATCTTGAGTTTCTCTTACTTTGTGTGACTTTCATGGAGCCTTTTTGGTGCCTCTAACATTGATAGGGCTTGAGATTATTGTTTGGTAAGCATTCTAGAAAACCCCCAAATCCTAGGGTTTCCATTAATTTCGAAAATTTGAGTTGCTTATCACCATGTCTCTTTTTGTGAAGCATTGTTGGAGCATTCTTGGTGTTCCCTACAAATCCTTGCAACTCCATTGAAGCTCTTGGGTTTTCCTTTTTCTAGCTCTCTTGAATATCTCCTTGTTGGATTTCAAAGCTTTGAGGTAGATTTACATTGTGCAATTATATATGTTATACTTGCCTAAGGTGTTTTGAGTTCATATATATGTGCTAAGAGAACAATTTAAGTACATGCATGAGGTTTCCCCAAAGTTGTAAATTTAGAATTATATGCCTTGGTTGTACTAGTTGAAAGTTTGGGGTGTTAAATGCAATTAAAATGAAGTTATGAGAATAATTTAGACGCATGCATTAGGTTTTCCTCAAAGTTGTAAATTTAAGGTTATATGCCTAATTGTGAATTTACATGTTTTGGTTGTTCTATAATTGATTATGTGATGCTAGACGTGCCTAGGATGCTCCCTTTATGTGTAAAAGCATGTTAGGACGTTAGTTTAGAAATCCTTGTTAGGAGTGCTATATTATGAATTTTAATTTAACTCTTGATGTCTTTAATACATGTTCAACATGCAAGAATTATTGTGTTCATTATTTTATTGGAGCATCTATGTTGTCATTTTAAACATTTCATGCATTGAGGCCAAATCGGCAAACATTCAAATATCACGACATAAAGGTTTTATTTGAAAAAGAGAGAAAAACCCTATGTGTGGGAATTTTGGTTTAAGAAATCCGGACGTGGGTTGTGATATGAGACAGGGAGAATGACCCATAGAAACATTCAAACTCCAAACTATACCGGAAGTTGGTATGCTACACTCCATGCGTGGGTGGCTCATGGTCCGGTAACGAGAGAGATGTGCATTTGTCACGCATAGCCTTGCGGCTTTAAACATTTCATTGTAGCCATGGTGGCGATTCATTGCACCTCATTTCATTTTAGTCATGGATAGCATATAGACTTGTTACAATGTTTTCTACGAGCCGTCGTTCTCATAAAAACGACAAAACATTTTTCAGGTAAGCTTGATAAGGGCAAAGGACATATGTGACCCGACGCATGAACTATGAGGCATTTTGTTCTATTTTCAAGACTCATGCTTAGTTATGTATATGAATAGCTCTCTTGTTGATTCAGTCACTTTAGAAGATTGTAAATGTTTAATGCTTTGAAACTTAGAGTATTAATGTTTTACAAAAACTTCGTGAGCATAGGCTCTCATTTATTGTATTTGAGAAGCTCCTTTGATTTTGATTGGACGAGTGTTAGTCCTTGCTTTCATAGTTATTTCCTTCAAATTGTTAAACTCACTTTTGGTTGATGTATTTACTTTCCGAGGTCGTTGAACCTCTTTAAGTTCTTGTCCTTTTGATTTACATATCAATTATTTTACTTTTCTCTTTTGTTTGAATCCTTGCCGGATTGGTTTGGGGGGTTGCTTTTATGAGAGTTCGTTTGTTGTAGTTTAGTTCGTTTTATAGTTGGGTCCTTGCCGGATCAAACCCCTCTTTTAATTCCAACAAGGTTTCAAATATTTAAACGCTCTAAATCTCTCCCATTCTCTTTCTCTCCTCTCCCCTCTTTGATCTCTTTCTCTTTCTTAAATATCCCCTCCTTTTACTTATGATTGGAATTATGTATAGATATACTTTAAAAATGTTTCCGAATGTGAAAATACATATGTGTGTGTGTTTAGAATACATTTCCTCTATATCTCTCCCTATCTCTCCATATATCTCTCTCCCAATCTCTCTCCCTCCCATTCTTCCTCTCCTTATCTCTTTCACTTCTCGTGTTCAATAAATTTCGAGTGTATGAAGTTCCGTTTGGTCTAGGCATGTGTTATATGTCATTTAGGACTTGTTTAGTCATGTATTGAGGTTTAAATTTGAGGATATAGCATAATTGGGAACATTTCTACAAGTTGTCAAAATGCTGTCAAAAGTTTCAGTCATAGAAAAACTGCTACTGTTTTCTTTATTTTCTGCCCAATTGGTGCAGAATTGGAAAAAATGTTATTAGACGAAAGTTGTGAAGAATCGAATTTTACATGGACTTACGCGGACAGAATGTGAAAATTTCAAATAAATAGTTACTTACGGATGTTTCAAAATTCAGCAATTTTCCAAAAATGGTCCAAAGCTGTCAAACTTGCTGTCAAAAAAAAAAAACTGCTACTGTTTTTCTTATTTTCTGCCCAAATGGTGCAGAATTGGAAAAAATGTCATTAGACGAAAGTTGTGCAGAATCGAATTTTACATTGACCTACGTGGACAGAATGTAAAATTTTTAAAGATATAGTTACTTACAGATGTTTTAAAATTTAGCAATTATCCAAAAATGGTCCTTTATCATTTTTTTTGTATTCCTTGAACCAGTGCTTGTTCGGATAGACTTTTTATTAAAATTTCAAATGCTTTTACCTTCGTTTGACTCATTGACATGTAAGTCCATTTTGACTTATGTGTTAGTAAGCCATCCTTGTAGGAATCCCCGTGGGATCCTAATGTCGCTTCCGCATTTTGTGATTGTATTTTAATTCTTTTCTCTCTATCTTTTCTCTTTCCTCGCGCTTCGGTTTTCGGGGCGTGACAATTATACACACTTTAAACTTGGATAAAAGGGTATTTTACAAAAGGCAAAATGGTAATTTTAATAATATAATAAAATAATATATGCATGCATACATATATACCCGAGGGTAATTACAAAAGGTAAAGGGTAATTTAATAATTCTATTTAACAAAAGGGTAATTTGGTAACTCGGTTTATAATTGTACACACTTTAAAATACATCAATAATAATAATAACATATAATATCTATGCATATATACACACACACACACACACACATATACAAAAAGATAATTTACAAAACTTACTTAAGGCTTGCTTGGTAATTATAGGATTCCTTGAAAGTTGTCTTAAGGCTCAAACAAGCCCTGCCAAACAAGCCTTACATTTCAAAAGTAACCTACGGCTTGTCTAAAAATGTGACTTAAGGCTTGTTTGGTAATTCAAAGATTCCTTAAAAGTTCTCTTAAGGCTCAAACAAGCATTGCCAAATAAACATTAATTTAAAGTTATCTAAAACTTGTTTAGTAATTCAAATATTCTTTGAAAGTTATCTTAAGGCTCAGAGAAGCCTTGCCAAACAAATCTCAAGTTACTATTGGATACTAATTTGATGTTGATTGATTGATGTGAAATTGCCAAATAATAGAATTATAAATCCAAAATGACCATTAAGGCCAAATTAATTTAGCATCTAAAGAACATTTCATTTTAGCCTCTTTTATATAATATAATAGTATAGATATAGGGGTGAGATGAATTGTACAATATAATTAATAGAGTACTATGAAATTAAATTAATTTGTATGTGTGTGTAAATGAAATTTATGTATGTGTGTAATAAAATTAAATTTCTAAGGTATGTGTATAAAATTAAATTGAAGAAATTTTTTGAAAAAAAAAACGGTATAAAAAAAACAAACAAATGTTAGTGGTTTGTTTGGGAAAGCCAAAAAAAGAAAAACAAAACTAAACCAGGCATAGCCCAATTTGTGTTGAGTTATGCCTTGTTTGTGTTAGTGGTTTGTTTGGGAAAATCCAAAAAAATAAAAACCAAACCAAACAAATAAAACGCAAAACAAAACAAAACAAAATCAAACCAAACAAATTAGTGACTTGTTTGGGAAGAACGAAAAAACATAGAAACCACAAAGCCGAAAAGCGGTTGTGCCAAACAAGGCACAACCTATAATTGCTGACTTTTGGTTTTTTGAACCAAATTATAAATATTTGTAATTATTGCTTGAAAAGTTGATTGAATCATCATTTTTAGATTAATTTAATTTTAAAGTTGAACCAAATTGTAAATATTTGTAATTTTTATTTGAAAAGTTGATTGAATCATCATTTCTAGATTAATTAAATTTTAAAAGTTGACCTAATAGTAATAAGGGTTGTTTTGTGGGTGAAATGACAAACCTACCCTCACAAAATGACAAAAAACTCAAAGTAAATCACTAAGGAAAATGGAACAAAAAAGAAAAATAAAGGTAACTTGTAATTTCAAACAAATCCAAAATACCCAAATTGGACACTTTCAATTGAGGATAGCCTCTTTTATATAAACTAGGTAGATGGCCCGTGCAATGCCCGGGCGTTGGATTTTGTAGAAAAAAAATAATGTATATATATATTTTTAATGTGGACAAGAAAGAGAAATAAGTTTTACTAATTCTTAAGATAGTGTTAGAAAAATATGGTTTAACAACTATATTAATTGATGTTGACCTACAATTTAAGGCTCTTTTCTTTAACGTATAGATAATAATATATATAATATATATATATATATATTTATATGTATATAAATACATACATATATACAAAAAGGGTAATATAAAAAGGCAAAAGGGTAATTTGGTAATTTGATTTAACAAAAGAGTAATTTGCAAAAGGCTTAAGGGTAATTTGATTATTCAATTTGTAATTGTACATATTTTAAACTTTAAGCTCTTTTCTTTAACGTATAGAGAAAAAAAAAATTATATATATATATATGCACATACACACACACGCGCAAGCACACTCTTATATACAAAAGGGTAATTTATGAAAGACAAAAGGGCAATTTGATAATTTGATTTAACAAAATGGTAATTTGTAAAAGGTATAAGGGTAATTAGATTATTCAATATATATATCGTAATATAATAAAAAGGGTTTTTGGGAATTCAATGTAACAAACGAGAATTTATAATTGTAAACACTTTAAACTTTAAGCTCTTTTATTTAAGGCATAGAAACAAATGGTAATTTGCATAAGGCATAAGAGTAATTTGGCTATGCAATTTATAATTGAACACAGTTTTATTCAATTTTGGTATATAATATATTCAATATATATAATATAATAAAACAATATATGTATATATATATATACACACATACAAGGGTAGTTTACAAAAGGAAAAAGGGCAATTTGATAATTCAATTTATAATCGTACACACTTTAAATACATAAATAATAATAATAATAAATTGTAATATGTATATATACATATACACATATATACAAAAGGGTAATTTACAAAAAACAAAAGGGTAGTTTGGTAATTCAATTTAACAAATGTGTAATTTGGTTATTCAATTTATAATTATACACACTTTAAACTTTACAAAAGGGTACTTTATAAAAGGCAAAATGGTAATTTTAATAATATAATAAAATAATATATGTATATATATATATACACACACTCAAGGGTAATTACTAAAGGCAAAATGGTAATTTGATAATTCTATTTAACCAAAGGGTAATTTAGTAATTCGATTTCTAATTGGACACACTTTAAACACATAAATAATAATAATAAATTATAATTTGCTACAAGTTTTTATCTGGGTGTTTGATTGTCTATAAACATACAGGCAGGCTGTAACAACCTGCATTTCATTTAAATTTAATTTTAAGCATATTTATGTTTAGCTTGTATCTGCATTGTCATAATAAAATTCATTTAGCATTGTCTGCTTTTATTTTAATTTCGGTCACATGTTTGGAATCTGATTTCTTGTTTTATTTCATAATTAAAATTTTGTTGGGATCAAATTACAATTTTTGGAAAGTTAGTAAAATCTGTGTTGAATTTCAAAACCTGTATTTCAAAACGGTGGGAATATTTGCTTTTGACTCAATCAGTATTCTTATGAAACCGGAAAATCAATTCTTACGTTAAAGTGAATTTTCTGTATTTTTGTGACGAACACCGCGTCACGAAAATACCAGTTTATGAGTAAAACTGACCGCGCCGCGTTAAAATTGCACAGATTTTGAAGTGACGTAAAGTTGTGAAGTGACTTGCACTTTATTTCCATTTAAGGCAAGTCATGATTGGGTAGGCCTTGTTTGTTTTATGCTTATTTGTTGTGTGTTAACTTATAGATTGAGTTGTTTTCCCAAACATTAAAAGTGATTCTTTGACATATTGTTTGTGCCTTGTTTGCATATGTCTTTAGAGTATGTTTTGATGTTGTGCCCATAAGCCTCATTCCCAAACAACCAACACTTGACCCCTATTAGCCTACATGACCTTTCACAATCTGGAGAGTTTAGTTGTGCATCAGTATATATGCTTATACGTATGTATATGTGCTGTTAATTTAGAGGGATTAAGGATTTGTTAACTCAATTAAGCTTGCTAAGTGAGTTCTTAATTTTGCTTGGTCTCCAAGTTCTTGTAGCTCTATATATACACACACAACTCACAGATTTTACACTACACATTCTGCACTTCAAGTTCAGAGAGAAAAGAGAGAGCTTGAGAGTTCTTAGTTTCAGAATTTTAAGAGAGAGAAGCTTATCTCCATACCCAAAGCTTGGAGAATTTCTTGTTTGATTGTCTTTCTCAACAATCTCTACTTCTCTAAACCTCAGTGAGTATTACTAACTCACTCAGAATGTAATCCATTCTTTAATTACTGAATTGTGTAGTTGCTTAAAGGAACACCATTGATGATTTCACGTTTAAAGTTCATAGCTTAAAAAACATGGATTTCCAAAACTTAACCAAAATTCGTTTTTAGAATGAAATATGAAAGATTATAGTATGTAGAGTATATGGTTGTAAAATTAGAGCTTAATTCGTTCTTAGGAGAAAGTATATTAGATTTGAAGTTTTGACATATTTTGATTTTTCATAAAATTCGTGAGCTACGATTGAAATTATGTTTAATTGATGTCATATTTGTAATCCTTGTAAGAAAAGGGAGAGATCCATATACAACATGATATATACACTAACAGATTCGAAAATGGGTCAAAAAGACCCCATTAAACTGAAGCAGAGAAGTTTCTACGAAGAAGAAGGAGCCTCAGCAATTAATCGAGCGCGCGATCGCGCCAGCGAAGGTCGAGCGAGTGGACCGCGCGAGCGAACCCTCGCGCGAGCGGCCCGCGCGCGCGAGCCCTGTGTTTTCTGGCCGTTGGAAAAGTTTAATATAAGAAAAAGGAAAATGGGCAGATCGCGCGAGCGGACTGCGCGAGCGACCCCTCGCGCGAGCGGCCTGCGCGCGCGATCTGCCAGTTTATGATTTTTGTTTGTTTTGGGTTAAGGGACTGTTGGTTCAACTTTTAAGTACTGTTAAGGTTCTGTTTGGGGAAAACTATTAAAACAGAATCCTAATTGATTATGTTTGAACGAATAGAACGTGGTATTATGACTTATCAATCCCTGTATGTACATTGTTCCTTTAATTCAGCGATTTACTTTGTGTTTAAGTTCATGGCATTCATGTGGGGTCAGTGGTACATGCATGTGGGTGTCAGTCAGTGTGGAAAAGAGTAATGGTCAGTGTGGAAAGAGTATTGAGATTGAGATTATGTGGTGGACACTCCCTGGTTATGGTGTACCAAAGTGTGACGTGTTGAGATTGCGGTTGTGGTTGTGGTTGAGATTACGGCGAGGGTATCTTTGAAATGCGACGGTGGCAAATATGGACACTCCCTGACGCCCATGGAAGCGTTAAAGTGTGTGATGCCAAACTTGGACACTCACTGGCACCCATGGAAGTGCTAAAGTGTGGCCTACGGACACTCCCTGATACCCGAGTCTGGATAGTGCGTGAGGTTGCTTCGGTATTTGCATGGCGGATTAGGTATTCAAAGTGTGAGGCAATGGACACTCCCTGGTACCCCGGACCAAAGTGTAAGGCAAACTGGACACTCCCTGGCGCCCCGTTGCTAAAGTGTGGCTATCTTAGTGTTTCAACGATACCGGAATGAGATAGTGGGTTGTTGTGTCTGTCGAGAGAAAAGAGTCGGCAAGATGAGTGTGGTGCATTGTCTCATACACGATCATATGCTTTATGAATGAACGACTTTGAATAATATATTCCTCGTGGGTTTATAAATTAAATTCTCTCTATGGTCAAACTATTGATTTTACAAATTGAAAATGGAAAAAGGTAATTGGGTATGTTTTACATTCGACGTTATGTTTTTATACTCACCAGCTTCTCGAAGCTGACGACGTTGATACGTCCTGGACATTCATGTCCAGGCTTTTCAGGTTATAACCAGGAGGAATCGCAAGACTATGCTAATTGAGAATGGCTGCCCTCGGATGAGAAACTATTTAATGTTATATGTTTTAAGTTATGAACTGGTTTGTAATAAGGATGACTGTAATAGACTTTAAGTTATTATTTTATTTCGAGGCGGTCTGTGCCTTTAGATGCCCGTGCTGTAATATTGTTTAAGTTAGAAAAATATTTGTAAGCCTTGTTTGCTCTGCTCTGATTATTATGTTTTGTTGTTGACGTTTGGGACGGAATCGATCCTTCAAACTGTCGCGACCTACGGGTCCATAAAGGAAATTAAATGCTTTCCTTATTTATGCTACGTCGGGGCGTGACACAGGCATAGAGGTGGACTAAAAAAATCTCTCAAATTAACTAAAACCAGGCTTGGTGTGCCTACGGGGCTTTAATCATATGATGACAGTGATTTAAATCAACGAGGCTTAGTTGGTCCCTATCCCTATTGTGTTTGGTGCACCCTATGAATCATCACTTTTCAAATGCTCACTGCTAGAATATTTGATGTACTCAGCGACTTAATTTGGGTGGTTGTCACCATTATCAAACTCAACAATGCTTCACACACTCTGAAAAACACATTAAAATGTATAACCTTACTTAAAAATATTAGACCTTGTGCTGAAAAGTCTGCATAAACAAAACACTCACTTTTGTGTGTGCAGACTTTTCAGCACAAGGTCCAACTTTTTAAAACAAAGTTGTGTATTTTGGTGTATTTTTCAGAGTGTGTGTAGCATTACTCTATCAAACTTATTGCAAAATTATAAAGGGAAAAAAAAAAAAAAGAGAAACACTTGGGACTGTGAACTATGATAATGTAGGTTTAAGTCTGCTTTTGTTTGATCAAAATTTTCAACATTTTCCGTGAGGTCAGTATGGTGGGTACTAAAAACTATGAACATGATATATAGCTAGAATATTATGACTGCAACTCGAGTGGGTTAGCTCTGAGTCCAAGCGATTTCAAAGTGAGTTTGAGCAACCTTTGAGAATTCTGTAGGACGGGCATGGGAGAAAAAGAAAAGGGCAAATTACCTTTTACCCCTTGTGGTATTTTACCCTGTAGTTTGGAATATTTTAAAAAATCAGGGGAGGTATTTAATATTAGATCATAAATCAGTTGAGGTCAGTGATATTACACAATTTAAAACTAGGGTTTGCAGTGTCCTGCATGTATATAAATACGAACTTTTTGACCATTTTGCATATGTTCAGCATTTTCGGGTTTTCATCTCTCTCTCTCTCTAGAGGCAGCCGTCTTGACTGAGGAGAAGCGAAAGCAACGATGGGTCACTCCAACGTTTGGAACTCGCATCCCAAGAGCTATGGTCCTGGTTCTCGCACCTGGTAACTATATCTGAACCGTCCCTTTACTCATCTCGCATACAAATTTTGCTACAAGTTTTTATCTAGGTGTTTGATTGTCTATAAATTGTAGGAAAGGAAAAGAAAATATCAGATTTGATTCTAGAGCTGATATTATTGATTTTATATTGTTTGATTTAAGGGGAATGATGTGGGTTTTTAGATTTCTTATCCACGTACTAGTTTATTGTAAGGAATTAACCCTACTGACAACAATTGAAGGAATTACAGAAATTAGAATGAAGAAGATGGTGAGTTTCAGAGGGATTAGGGAAGAAGAATTGAGAAGAATGTAGAGAGAAGGCAGAGGAGAAGTAGAGAGAGAAAAACAGATTTTCATTATCCAAAAAAATGCATAAACCTACAATGATACATTTCAGCCTATTTAACAGTACCTCATTTGTAAAACCGAATTAACCAACAATTTGCTCCTACCAATGAGAATTTGACACATGTCCAATTAGTTACAACTAATATGAGTTAACAAAAATCAGTAACACTTTATTCCCACAATCTGTAATTCATGACAATACACCCCCGTGGAAAACATCCTTGTCCTCAAGGATGAAGTGGGAGAGTAGTAAGAAGAACCCAAATGGTACCACCTGGGTCAGGCCTCTTGATGATGAACTTTAACTCCTCAATGAAGCATTGCATACTAGCCAATTTTATTGTTCTACTCCTTGGATTCCCAATCGGTCCGCAGTTTCAAGCAACTCAGCAAGCAGTTCATCAACCAGTTTATCGATAGGCATGAACGGCCAAAGCCTGACATGCAGCTACTGACAGTCATACAAAGGGATAATGAGACCCTCAAGGAGTTCATCGGTCGGTTTAATCAAAAGAAGCTCGGCATCTATGATCTTGATGAAACCGTCGCTATTATAGCCTTCTGCTCAGAAGTTCAACACACCAAGTGCGCCACGTCGTTTCACATAAATCGACCGGTAACCATGGTTGAAATCGCATAGAGAGTTGGAAAATACATTGACACTGAAGAATTTCTAAAGACCAAAGACACCGGACAAGAAAGTAAGGAGTCTTCCAGAAATAAGCGAAAACGAGATCAGCCCGGGGGTTCTGATAGTTCTTCCAGTTCACAGCAGTCAAAGTCCGGCAGTCTCGACCCGACCTCCAGCTCACAACAAGCAGGGTCCGGCAGTCCCGACCTGACCTCCAGTTCGCAGCGGTCTGAGTCCGGCAGCCCCGACCCGAGCTCTAGTTTGCAGCAGTCAGGATCCAATGATCCCGACCTTGATCCAGCTGAGAGTAATCGAGAGCCCGATGATCCCGACCCGACCTCCTGTCTCTAACAGTCTCGGCCAATCCAACTACAATGGTACTTGCCCGATCATCGCATGAGGCTCCGTAGACTGTCAATGAGCTCTTAAAAAGACCTCGGGCTCCGAAACAAGGCACTAAAAAGACCTCGGGCTCTAAACCCAGGTACTAAAAAGTCCTCGGGCTCCGAACCCAGGCATTAAAGACCTCGGGATCGCACCCGAGGATAAAGACCTCGGGGTCACGCCCGAGGCATCGGCTTCGCTTAGGTCCAACCTACGATGGGGGCAAATCCTCCTAGGTGGCTGATGATGGCAAGCTTCAAAAGACCCTGCAACCACCATGTTCCAAGGCGGTTACCTACAGTCAAAGCCTCTATAAGACTCTCGTATTAGCGAAAGCTTGGGGGGCAAGACGGCGCAATGAACTGAACAGGCAATCACACTGGGTACTTACAGGCTTCGCGGATAACCAAGTCAAAATCTTGGATAACCCGAGCACCTACAGTACTCAGAGGCAATAACTCCACTTAGGTCCAAAATGACGATAGAGGTGACTAAAATCTCTTAGGTTGGCTGACGATAGAGGAGCAAAAAGACCCTAAAGCAACATGATTTAGGTCGGCTCCACCAACATGGTCAAACTCTTCTCCCAACGGTCTTGACGAAGGCTGGCTGGGCGGAAGATAACTATCCTGGGGAGTTAACACAAAAGGACCCTAAAGTAACACACTTTAGGTCGATTTTTCCAACATGGTAAAATTCTTCTACCACAACCTTGACGAAGGTTCACTGGCAGAAGATAACCATCCTGAAAGCTAACTCAAGTAAAAAGACTCCGAATTAGGCCGGGTCTCAACTCTCGATCAGTTCTCGAGCACTCAGACTTGTATCAGGAAGATTTCCAAACTTGCCCCGATATAGCATCCAGCCAACCTTGGAAAGGGGGGCAACTGATACACCCAAAATCAGCCCATGACCGAGCGGTTCTATTCTACAACTACTGACAAGCATCATCCTGAGCGATTTGGTCCACCTGATGCCTCCCGAGCGATTCATACATGACCCGACCAACAGGTCGGGAAGACTGCATAGGCACATCCCACCGCGAGAACAGCTCATCCGAGCCCACATGCATGATCCCGAGCATTCCGGGCAGTTTCCTACTCAAGGTAGTAGACTAATGGAAAGTGCAAACTATTTCATAATCCAATTAGGAAACCCCTATAATTAATGTCAATCTATATCAATCTATATCAATTGGATTATGTTTCCTTTTCCTTGTACGAGTAGGTCTCTTGCATCTATAAAAGAGACCTCTCACCTCCCATTGAAGAGGCCGACTTTTCAGTCTACACAGCACCTCTATAGCATTCATTAACATGCCCGGCCGGCCTACGGTAGTTCTAGACTTGTTGGTTCACCACAGGCCTCCGATTTTTTTACAGTATAGTGAACGTGCTCAAACACACACGTGGACGTAAGTATCTTCATTAACAGGGCCGAACCACATACAAAAACCAGTCTCTCACTTTCTCTCTCTTTAAATTGCTTTAATTTACTTTAACCTATTTTTGGCATCATCACTATCCTTCTCAAATGGCTTAGTGAAAACATTTGGAAACAAATATGGTCTCCAAAATGGGCTCAAATTTGGGACATTGTTATTACTCTCTTTTCATAAGACTAGGGAAGACAGCCCGTGCAATGCACGAGCGTTAGATTTCGTAGGAAAAAATACAATGCATATTTTTTTAACGTGGACAAGAAAGAGAAATAAGTTTTATTAATTCTGAAGATGGTATTAGAAAAATATGGTTTAACAAAAACTATATTAATCGATGTCAACCTACAATTTAAGACTCTTTTCTTTAACGTACAGATAATATATATATATATATATGTGTGTGTGTGTGTATGTGTCATAATTCAAAATTTAAATACGGTTAATTTGATTTCAATTGACTTTAATGCTTTAAATACTTGTGTGTGCCCGGATTTAATTTCTGTGTAGTTCTTAAATTAAATGTTAACATGTGTTAGTGTACCTTTTTAAACTGTTAACTTAGTACATTTTAGGGCACATGCATTTAAATGTGGGAGAAAAATACCACACACACACACACTGTAACGCCCCGACAGTCGGAGTGCAAGGAAAGAAAGAAAGATACAAAAGAAAAGAATGATAAGATCATGTGTTAGCTGAACTTTTAACAGTTTATAAATAATTATGCCATTAGAAATTTCATATTCCGTCCGCGTTGTCCCATGTAAAACGTAATTCCGGACAACTTTTCCCGACTGATATTTTCTCAGTTCCGCACCATTTGGGCAGAAAAAGCTCACTGCTACAATCAGTCCCAGGATTAATTTTCTAGGTTGCTGAAACTTTAAAAAGATTTTCGACACTCATATATTTTGAAATCTGATATTCCGTCCGCGCTGTCCCATGTAAAACGTAATTCCGGACAACTTTTCCCGACTGATATTTTCTCAGTTCCTCACCGTTTGGACAGAAAATAAGAAAAACAGTAGCAGTATTTTTTTGACAGCAGTTTTGACAGCATTTTGGCAGCATTTCGCATGCGTGCCCATTCCCGTTAAATCCTCGGATTTGGCATCTAAAACATACATACACAAGTCTGAAAAGGTGTATAACATGTGTGTAAACCAACCGGGACTTTATACGTTCGAAACATAATGAAAACGAGAGGTAAAAGAGGTATTAGAGAGAAAGAAGGGGAGAGGGAGAGATTGGGAGAGAGATATTGGGAGAGATAGGGAGAGAGACAGAGGGAAGGTATTCTAAGCACACACGCACGTGTATTTTCACATTCGGAAACATTTTAAAAAGAAATACCATTCCAACATGAATAAAAGAAAAGAAAGTTTGGGAAATGGAACGAGATTAAAGAGAGAGAAAATGGGGGGGGGGGGGGGGGGGGGGCAGAGATTGGGGGAGAGAGATTTTAAAACATTTTCCTTTACAGGCAAAATGGACAAATCCGGCAAGGATCCAAATCAACACGCATACTTAAGGCATTGAAAGAGATTCTATATAAACATCAAAGAGCTTCAAGTCTTTAAAAGAGTTAGGATACATCCAAGTCAAGAGATATTAAGACAAAAGAGAGGTTCTTTGCAACATACATGAAGTTTTAAATATGTACACAACACAACGACGCGGCCAACGTGTGCCGATCCCAAAAGAAAGTGAGCCTAGCTATTACAGATTTCATATTCAATGTTCATATGAATTAGTACATGCAATTCTATTGATCTAATCCTATTCCATGATACTAGATCACATAAATTACATGTCCCCCTTTCCATCCACGAGCTAGCTCTCAAAACAAAGTCCTCCAACAAGAGGCTTCAAAAAGAGGATACCTTTAATCCCACCCTTTACTCGGACTTGGGGTCTTTCCCCTTGTCAATATTTCCTGCAAAAAGATTTGTGATCGTAGTCCCTTAGCGCGACGGCTAAGTAGATAATGTATGTAAAGACACAAAGTAATTTCTATGACTAAGGATGAAATGCGATGCAATGAGGTTGCCACCGAGGCAATGCAAATGTAAGGCTTCTTAGCCATGCATGTAATCGTTCACTCCCCTCGTTACCGGACTGCGAGCAATCCCCCACTGGGAACTTAGCATACTAACCTTCCGATAGCTAGTCGGCTATAAGTTAGCGTTTGGCACGTTCTTAGGTACGTCCACCCTGTCTCACATCACAACCCGCATCCGGATTTCCATGTCATCTCATTTTATGCCCTTCTTCGTGAGGGATCTTTTCAACGCATATCATGTGTATGCAATGTCTTTGCCGATATGGCACAAATGCTATGAATCCCTTTGATTCACTCAACCAATGTCAATGCTTATGCAATGTCATGTCCACTAATCAATGTATAATGTCTTATGCATTATTGTCAAGAAATAAAAGGAACAATAATGAAATTCATGTTATGAGCTCAAATGTAATATTAACCCATTATGTTCCATAATAGTATTAAGCTAGAATTAAGCACACCTTGCACACATTGAATCACAATTGATGTAATTTGGATAGTAAGTCATGGTCTCTACACATGCAATTCCAATAACCAAAACTAACATCTCCAACTTGACTTCTAACATAGATTTTAACTAGCAAGTAGACAAGTAGGCACATAGATATTAACTTAGGCATGTAAACCACATAGTTCCATTTCTAGGTTAAGAAATTAAAGAGAACTAGATTAGGGAAAATTCATCTAATTAAAGGGTTTCACCAACAAGCTTTGCAATTCACACTTAGAAGGATGAAATTAAATGCTTCAATGGACACAAAATCTTGTATTTTCATAGGATCTAAGAACTAAGAAATGAAACACCACATAACCCTAGAAATTTTCCCAAACAATCTAATACACATTATCATACTTAGAAATAGGAATTAAAATGTATCAATACATAGAAAATCTACCTTATTCTTGGAGAAATCCAAAGAACACCCAAATTGTGGTTAGGGCTTGAGAAGAGTGAGAGAAAGAGCTCCTAGAATCTTGAGTTAATGCTTCCAAATCTTCCAATGTTTGGTCCTATAGCTCCTAGCACCTTAAATCCCTAAGAAAATGGGGGCCTTCAAGCTCTTGATTTGCTTCCATGGAGAAATTTTTGAGAGGGGAAGAGAAGGAGGTGAAGAGATAAAGAGATGAGAGAAAAAAATGAAATAAACAAAGTGGGTTTACCCCCAAAGTGGCCGGCCAAAGAGTGTAGAGAGAGAGTGTTTGCATTGTGTTTGTGTGTGGTCAAAATTAGAGTAGTTAAGAGGTGGGTCCCAAGGTATGGTCCAATTGCACAAAGTTTTAAACATGTGGGTACATTTATATCTATGTAAGCAATAATACAACACTAATTTTTTTTTTTTTCAAGTTGGGAAAAAAATAATATACCAAAAATAATTGGGTCCAAATTTATGTATAAATTACTAAAATACCCCTTATTAAATTACGGGTCATTACAATCTACCCCCCTTAAAAGAATTCCGTCCCGGAATTCAAAACACAAACAAGACAATAACCACAAACCATCAATAGATCATCAACTCAATTTAGCAGTAAATCACAATGCGTATGCCGTGCTTAGATTTAACTTACCTCAATCGGCGAAGAGATGGGGATAACGAGACCTCATCTCTGACTCTGTCTCCCAAGTCGATTCTTCAACGTTGTGATGGTCCCACTGAACTCGAACCAAAGGAATCGTCCGGCCTCTAAGAATGCGGTCCTTCCTCTCAAGTATGCGAAGGGGTTGTTCCTCGTAGGAAACGTCTTGATCTACCTCGATCTCTTTCCAATCCAAAATATGCGAAGAATTCTCTTGAGACTTTCGTAACATCGAAACGTGAAAGACGTTATGAACCTTTAAAGGCTGAGGTGGAAGGGCTAATCGGTAGGCAACTTCACCAATCTTATCAAGAATTTCAAATGGCCCAATGAACCTTGGTGATAGTTTTCCCTTCTTCCCGAATCGAAGTACTCCACGTCTAGGTGAAACCTTAAGAAACACATGATCACCGGGACGGAGAGGTAGTGGCTGACGACGACGATCGGCATATGACTTCTGACGGCTCTGCGCGGTAATCAATCTTTTCCGAATAATGTCAATCTTCTCGGACGTCTCACGAATCAAATCAGGACCCAAGATGGATGACTCACCAACCTCAGTCCAACACAAAGGAGATCTACAGGGTCGGCCATACAAGGCCTCAAACGGCGCCATTTGAATACTAGACTGATAGCTATTGTTGTAGGCGAATTCCACTATCGGCAAGTGGTCTTCCCAAGTGCCTCCAAAATCCATAACGCAAGCTCGCAACATGTCCTCCAGAATCTGGATAGTACGCTCGGACTGTCCATCCGTCTGTGGATGAAATGCTGTGCTCAACAAAAGCTGGGTCCCTAAAGCCTTCTGAAGGCTCTGCCAGAACTGAGAAACGAACCTAGAGTCGCGGTCAGAAATAATAGAGACGGGAACACCATGAAGCCTCACGATCTCACGAACGTATAACTTGCTGAGAACATCAATAGAGTCTGTCACTTTGATGGGCAAGAAATGTGCAGATTTGGTTAAGCGGTCAACGATCACCCAAATAGCATCGTGCTGACGAAAAGTCCTCGGGAGTGCAGTAACGAAATCCATAGCGATATGCTCCCATTTCCACTCCGGAATGGGAAGAGGCTGAAGTAAACCTGGAGGTCGCTGATGTTCGGCCTTTACTTGCTGACACGTCAGACAACTGGATATAAATTCTGCAACGGATCGTTTCATCCCTTTCCACCAAAACTGACGACGTAAGTCTTGATACATCTTCGTGCCACCTGGATGCACTGCTAGGCGAGAATGATGAAATTCCTTCAAGACCTCTTCACGACAAGCCGTAGGAACACAAGGTCTACCTTTGAATCTTACACCGTGCTCAGGACTAAAAGTCCACCCATCAATCGCTTCACCACTAGAAATACGTGATCGAAGTGACTCGGTCTCATCGTCGGACTGTTGGGCCTCCAAAACTCGACTCAAAAGCGTCGGTTGAGCAACCAAAGCGAATAATGTAGCACGTCCATCGGCCTCTGCAAGATGAACATCGAAGTCTCTAAGTTGTTGTAGCATCTTCCACTCTCGGATGGCTATAGAAGCTAAAGTGGAATGAGGTTTCCGGCTAAGAGCGTCAGCCACGACATTGGCCTTTCCGGGATGATATTGTAGATCAAAATCATAATCTTCCAAGTATTCCATCCATCGTCGTTGCCTCAAATTCAAGTCACGTTGTGTGAAGATATACTTAAGGCTCTTGTGATCAGAGAAAACTTCAAATCGCTCACCATAAAGATAATGTCTCCAACTCTTCAACGCGAAGACCACAGCTGCAAGTTCCAAATCGTGCGTAGGATAATTTGACTCGTGAGGTTTCAACTGTCGAGAACCATAGGCAACAACCTTGCCTCCTTGCATCAAAACACATCCAAGACCCTCTTTCGAAGCATCACAATACACGGCATATCCCAATCCTCGCTCGGGTATTACTAGAATAGGCGTCGAGGTCAACTGAGTCTTCAATTGTTGGAAAGCTTGTTCGCAAGATTCGGTCCATACAAATTTTGTCCCTTTACGTGTAAGCTTGGTCATAGGCATGGCTATGCGCGAAAAATCCTTCACAAAGCGTCGGTAATAACCCGCTAGCCCCAAGAAACTTCGAACTTCAAAGACATTCTTCGGTGGTTGCCAATCCATCACAGCTTCAATCTTTGATGGATCCACAGAAACTCCATCACTAGACACGACGTGCCCAAGAAACTTTACTTCAGATAGCCAAAATTCACACTTAGAAAACTTGGCGTACAAGCGGTGCTCTCTCAATGTATGTAAAATGATGCGAAGATGCTCCTCGTGTTTCTCCCTAGAAGGCGAATATATGAGAATGTCGTCAATGAAAACAATAACAAACTTGTCAAGATAAGAGTGAAATATACGATTCATCAAGTCCATGAATGCGGCAGGAGCATTCGTCAAACCAAAGGGCATCACAAGAAACTCAAAGTGACCATAACGTGAACGGAAGGCTGTCTTGGGAATATCTTGCTCTTGTATTCTTAATTGATGGTAGCCCGATCTCAGGTCGATCTTCGAAAAACACGTTGATCCTCGAAGTTGATCAAATAAGTCATCGATCCTTGGAAGTGGATACTTATTCTTTATTGTAGCTCGATTCAACTTGCGGTAGTCTATACACAATCGCAAAGATCCATCCTTCTTTTTGGCAAAGAGAACCGGTGCTCCCCAAGGCGAAGCACTAGGGCGAATAAATCCCTTGTCCTGAAGATCTTCTAGTTGAGACTTCAACTCTTTCAACTCAGCAGGAGCCATTCGATACGGCGGAATAGAAATAGGAGATGTACCCGGAACAAGGTCTATTGTGAATTCGATCTCGCGAATGGGTGGTAAGCCAGGCAAATCCTCAGGGAATACATCAATAAACTCACAAACAACAGGAGGAAACTCTTCATGAGTCACCCTATGCTCATCAACCAACAAACTAGCCAAATAATCATTATGTCCTCCCCTCCCATGCAAAAGATGTAAGGGCGAAGTCGGGAAGCTAGGATGATCCCCCAAAAACACACAAGTCTCTCCTGACGGAGCAAGGAAGGTGACTCTCCTACGAAAGCAGTCAATGAAAGCGCGATAGGCGCTAAGCCAATCCATACCAAGTATCACATCAAAACTAGACATATCAATTATAATGAAGTCAACTTTAAGATTTTGGTCCGATATGATAAGCTCACAATTTCGACATACAAGGTCTAATGGAACCAATCCTCTAACGGGAGTGTCTACGGTGAGCGTAGAACCTAAATGGCCTACCTCCAACCCTAACGCCGATGCAAATGCAGACGATATGAATGAATGAGATGCCCCAGTATCAAAGAGAACCGATGCCCTAGAATTGAACACTAGTAATGTACCTCGGATGACAGACGGTTCAGGGGTGTCGGAAGATGTAGCAGTACCAAGATTGTACACCTGCGGTGGGGTGGCTAGAGCTTGTTGCCCACCTCTGAAAGATCCTAGTAACGGGTACTGTTGACCCCTGGAAACACTGGGTCTAGAGCTCTGAGCAGTAGGTGGTACAGGCGGTGATGGTAGAAGCGAAGGCCTAACACTCTGCTGGTGATGTCCCATAATAGAAGGTGCAGATTGCATAGATTGCTTGAAAGGGCAGTTCTTGAGAAAATGATTGGGATCACCACAACCGAAACATACTCTTGGCCCTAGGTGATGCCCACCACGGGCTGATGTAGAATGTCGAGAACCACGAGCCTGTGAACGCTGAGCCTGAGGCCGAGAAGCAGTGGGTGCTGGATATGAATGATGTGTAGTATATGAGGACTGTTGTTGCTGTCGAGGAGCCTCATACCTTGGCTTCTTGTTCTGAGGACCACTAGATGATTCGGTATGAGATCCTTTGGTTGAAGGACGAGCGTCTCTAATCTTCTTGGAACTATTATACTCCTCTTCAAAGATCATGGCTTTCTGTACCACTTGGTTATAGGTCGGGAGTTCGAAACCCATAACCTTTCCACGAAGACCCGGTCGAAGTGCGCGCTCAAATGTTCTTGCCTTGGTAGCATCATTGGATGTGATATCAGGTGCAAATCGCGCTAAGTCCCCAAAGCGGGCCTCAAAATCGGCAACAGACATATCTCCTTGCTGAAGAGATAAGAATTCCACCCTCTTAGCATTACGTGCATGGTCCGGAAAATACTTCCCAAGAAATAGGCTTTCAAAAGTGCCCCAAGTCATACCCTCAAGAGCATTAGTCGTCAAAACAAGGTCCCACCAAATCTGAGCTCTACCAGAGAATTGAAAAGTAGCGGCATCAATGCGAAGATGATCCTCTACGAGCCCGATATGATCAAAGATGCGGACAATCCTTTTCAGCCAAAGCTCAGCTCCGACTGGGTCAGGATCACCCAAGAAAATGGGAGGATTACGCTTCTCAAACTCCCTCATCACTGATAGAACTCTAGGCTCCGCCGGTGCCAAAGGAACAATAGGCTCCGCAACAGGAGGAGGCTCTTGAACCACTGAGGCGACGGGAGGAGGTTGCGGAATTTCATTTCGGGCCGCTCGGGCAGCTTGAGTGAACTCCCGCATCACTTCAGCCATCTCACGAAAGAATTGAGCTCCCCCAGGAATTCCACCAAAAGCATCACCGGGGGCGGAGGAAGAAGAAGAAGCCTCTACCCCACGGCCACCAGCGCCAACACGACCTCGAGCACGGCCTCTAGCACGACCTGCTGGACGGCCCCTAGCACGACCTCTCACTCGAGGAGGCATCACTAAAAAAAAAAAAACACAAGAAAGCACAAAGACGTAAGCACAAAGGC
Organism: Hydrangea macrophylla; assembly: GCA_033977485.1. Lineage (NCBI taxonomy): Eukaryota > Viridiplantae > Streptophyta > Magnoliopsida > Cornales > Hydrangeaceae > Hydrangea > Hydrangea macrophylla. The sequence continues at coordinate 114,033,782 of CM066999.1, forward strand.
ACATGGTCATGCGAACATCTAATCTTCAAGGCATGTAACATAAATCAAGTGAACATACTCTCTTTAAAACATTCCTATATATGTTAATATACTCCAAATTGGCATTTATGCACATAATCACGTCGGCATGCAATCATCTAAGCATGTCAACTACAACACATGCCTTGAATCTAAGTAATGAAATTAACACCTCATAACACGAAGCAAAAGTCCTATAAAGACCCATATGAACTCCCAGAGCACCAAGGTATTCGAACCCGGTTAAGCTCTGATACCAATCTGTAACGCCCCGACAGTCGGAGTGCAAGGAAAGAAAGAAAGATACAAAAGAAAAGAATGATAAAAGATCATTTGTGTTAGCTGAACTTTTAACAGTTTATAAATAATTATGCCATTAGAAATTTCATATTCCGTCCGCGATGTCCCATGTAAAACGTAATTCCGGACAACTTTTCCCGACTGATATTTTCTCAGTTCCGCACCATTTGGGCAGAAAAAGCTCACTGCTACAATCAGTCCCAGGATTAATTTTCTAGGTTGCTGAAACTTTAAAAAGATTTTCGACACTCATATATTTTGAAATCTGATATTCCGTCCGCGCTGTCCCATGTAAAACGTAATTCCGGACAACTTTTCCCGACTGATATTTTCTCAGTTCCTCACCGTTTGGACAGAAAATAAGAAAAACAGTAGCAGTATTTTTTTGACAGCAGTTTTGACAGCATTTTGGCAGCATTTCGCATGCGTGCCCATTCCCGTTAAATCCTCGGATTTGGCATCTAAAACATACATACACAAGTCTGAAAAGGTGTATAACATGTGTGTAAACCAACCGGGACTTTATACGTTCGAAACATAATGAAAACGAGAGGTAAAAGAGGTATTAGAGAGAAAGAAGGGGAGAGGGAGAGATTGGGAGAGAGATATTGGGAGAGATAGGGAGAGAGACAGAGGGAAGGTATTCTAAGCACACACGCACGTGTATTTTCACATTCGGAAACATTTTAAAAAGAAATACCATTCCAACATGAATAAAAGAAAAGAAAGTTTGGGAAATGGAACGAGATTAAAGAGAGAGAAAATGGGGGGGGGGGGGGGGGGGGGGGGGGGGGGGGGGCAGAGATTGGGGGAGAGAGATTTTAAAACATTTTCCTTTACAGGCAAAATGGACAAATCCGGCAAGGATCCAAATCAACACGCATACTTAAGGCATTGAAAGAGATTCTATATAAACATCAAAGAGCTTCAAGTCTTTAAAAGAGTTAGGATACATCCAAGTCAAGAGATATTAAGACAAAAGAGAGGTTCTTTGCAACATACATGAAGTTTTAAATATGTACACAACACAACGACGCGGCCAACGTGTGCCGGTCCCAAAAGAAAGTGAGCCTAGCTATTACAGATTTCATATTCAATGTTCATATGAATTAGTACATGCAATTCTATTGATCTAATCCTATTCCATGATACTAGATCACATAAATTACATGTCCCCCTTTCCATCCACGAGCTAGCTCTCAAAACAAAGTCCTCCAACAAGAGGCTTCAAAAAGAGGATACCTTTAATCCCACCCTTTACTCGGACTTGGGGTCTTTCCCCTTGTCAATATTTCCTGCAAAAAGATTTGTGATCGTAGTCCCTTAGCGCGACGGCTAAGTAGATAATGTATGTAAAGACACAAAGTAATTTCTATGACTAAGGATGAAATGCGATGCAATGAGGTTGCCACCGAGGCAATGCAAATGTAAGGCTTCTTAGCCATGCATGTAATCGTTCACTCCCCTCGTTACCGGACTGCGAGCAATCCCCCACTGGGAACTTAGCATACTAACCTTCCGATAGCTAGTCGGCTATAAGTTAGCGTTTGGCACGTTCTTAGGTACGTCCACCCTGTCTCACATCACAACCCGCATCCGGATTTCCATGTCATCTCATTTTATGCCCTTCTTCGTGAGGGATCTTTTCAACGCATATCATGTGTATGCAATGTCTTTGCCGATATGGCACAAATGCTATGAATCCCTTTGATTCACTCAACCAATGTCAATGCTTATGCAATGTCATGTCCACTAATCAATGTATAATGTCTTATGCATTATTGTCAAGAAATAAAAGGAACAATAATGAAATTCATGTTATGAGCTCAAATGTAATATTAACCCATTATGTTCCATAATAGTATTAAGCTAGAATTAAGCACACCTTGCACACATTGAATCACAATTGATGTAATTTGGATAGTAAGTCATGGTCTCTACACATGCAATTCCAATAACCAAAACTAACATCTCCAACTTGACTTCTAACATAGATTTTAACTAGCAAGTAGACAAGTAGGCACATAGATATTAACTTAGGCATGTAAACCACATAGTTCCATTTCTAGGTTAAGAAATTAAAGAGAACTAGATTAGGGAAAATTCATCTAATTAAAGGGTTTCACCAACAAGCTTTGCAATTCACACTTAGAAGGATGAAATTAAATGCTTCAATGGACACAAAATCTTGTATTTTCATAGGATCTAAGAACTAAGAAATGAAACACCACATAACCCTAGAAATTTTCCCAAACAATCTAATACACATTATCATACTTAGAAATAGGAATTAAAATGTATCAATACATAGAAAATCTACCTTGTTCTTGGAGAAATCCAAAGAACACCCAAATTGTGGTTAGGGCTTGAGAAGAGTGAGAGAAAGAGCTCCTAGAATCTTGAGTTAATGCTTCCAAATCTTCCAATGTTTGGTCCTATAGCTCCTAGCACCTTAAATCCCTAAGAAAATGGGGGCCTTCAAGCTCTTGATTTGCTTCCATGGAGAAATTTTTGAGAGGGGAAGAGAAGGAGGTGAAGAGATAAAGAGATGAGAGAAAAAAATGAAATAAACAAAGTGGGTTTACCCCCAAAGTGGCCGGCCAAAGAGTGTAGAGAGAGAGAGTGTTTGCATTGTGTTTGTGTGTGGTCAAAATTAGAGTAGTTAAGAGGTGGGTCCCAAGGTATGGTCCAATTGCACAAAGTTTTAAACATGTGGGTACATTTATATCTATGTAAGCAATAATACAACACTAATTTTTTTTTTTTCAAGTTGGGAAAAAAATAATATACCAAAAATAATTGGGTCCAAATTTATGTATAAATTACTAAAATACCCCTTATTAAATTACGGGTCATTACACACACATGCTTAATGTCATATATATTTACAATAAAGTCAAGAGGAGACAAGATGGTGGGACCCACCTTTGTCCCCCCTAAAGTGGCCGGATTTCTCTCTCTCTCTTCACTTTCTTTTTCTTCTTCTCTCTTCTTCTCATTCTTCCTTATCTCTAAGCCCCAAAAACCCACCATTGCTACAACCTTGAAGCTTCTATATAACCACCTTAGGAAGAGTTTGGTGAGTTTTGTTCTATATAAACTAGCCCTAAAATCTTGAGAGCTTTCTATTGATACCCATGAAAGTCACCTATTTAACCTCTTTCATAGCTTACCCAAAATCCATAGAGTTGGGATTTTCAAGCTTCCATCCATGGTGATTTCTTGAAGGTTCATTACTTGTAGGGTGTTCTTGGGTCCCCTAGGACCACTCTTATCATCTTCTTGAAGCCCTTTTTTTGGAGATCTTGGATTTTCTTGCATTTCTTGGGTTTTCCATTTATTTTGGAAAAATTACATTGAGGTAGATGTTATTGCTTTAATTCAATATGTTATTTATAGTTAAGGTGATTTGTGATCTCTAATTTGTTAGGAGAACAACTTAGACACATGATTTAGGATTTCCCCCAAAGTTGTAAATTTAGGGCTAATTACCTAAATATGAAATTATGTGTTTTGTTGAGGTTGAATCCAATTATGTGATGTTAGACATGCTTAGGATGCTCCCTTTATGTGATAACCACGTTAGGACGCTAGTTGGAAATTTTCGGAAATTCTATGTAAAAATGTATGTATTGGTGGATTATGCTTGAGATTGAATTATGCCATGAACATGTTGGTTGATCATTTTGTCATAGCATACATAAGCATTTGAGCCAAATTGGCAAATCATTGCATCGGCATGACATTCAAAAATTTTGATTTTTTTGAAAGAAGAAAAGAACCCCTTGTGTGGGAATTTGATTTAAGAAATCCGGATATGGGTTGTGATGTGAGACAGGGAGAATGACCCTTAGAACATTCAAACTCCAATTGTATTCCGGTTAGCTCCCGGAGGTTGGTATGCTACATTCCTTGTGTGGGTGGCTCATAGTCCGGTGATGAGAGGAGTGCACATATCATGCATGGCCTCTAAGGCACCCGTCATTTCCATTTTTGCCACGGCGGCATTGCATTGCATTTGCACCGCATCTCATACTTAATTATGGATTGCATATTGTTTTCTTGCAATATTTCCTACTAGGCCGTCGCGCCTAATGAAACTACAAAAACATTTTTTTTTTCAGGTGATATTGATAAGGGGAAAGGGCACATGTGAACCCGACGCGTAGACGTCGTCGTGAAATCCTTTTGAAGGCTAAGCCTTAACATTATGGATATATATAGCTTCCAATGTATTTGTTGTTGTAGGAGTTTGTAATAGCTTAATTCTATGAAAGTCATTGTATTATGTAGTTACAAAACTCCTTGATCTCCTAATTCTTGATTTTTGTCATTGGAAGACTTATAGTGAATTTTATGGACAAGTGTTAGTCCTTACACTTCCTTTTTGAAAAACCAACTTGTAATTTATATTTAGAGATCGTTGTATCTCTTACTTAACTCATGCTTTGCTAGTTATTTATACTTTGTCGATCCTAGCCGGATCTCATTTTGTGTTTGCAATCCTTGTCGGATTTGTTGATATGTTTGTAATCCTTGTCGGATTCATATAATTTGGTTAAGTATGCGTCATTGCGTCGACATGCCGTCGATATTTTTCTTGTTAAAAACACCTTGTTAATGTTTCAAAACGTTCCCACGAAGTTCCAAAATAAAACCGAGCAAAACCAAAGTTTTAGAGGAAGATGAATAGTAAAAACTGCTCTTGTATTTGGGGATGAATAGTGTTTTTCAAGGCTGCCAGAGAGGTCCATTTTGGCCTACAGCACCCTTTTTCGGACCCCGATAGAAGTGCTAATTAAAACCCAAACGTCCCCATATGATTCTAAGATACTGTGTCAAAAAAAACGGGGTACCTTTTGGGGAATTTTTCGGGCGATGAATAGTGTTTTTCGAACTAAAATTTTTATTTTTATATTTTCTTTTGGTTTGACCTTGGACTGGGTCCCTTTTGTTCTCCCCTTTGTTATTAAATTGTTGTAGGGTGCATCCTTTCAAAACTTCTTGTAATTCGCTCTCAAACATTAAATTTTCAAGATTTTCCATTGTAGCTTTCAAGTTTTAATAAGTGTATGAGTTCTTTTAAGCTTGGTTTGTTATGGTCGCTTCCGTGTTGTGTGTATGTTTAACTTTGCTTTATCTCTCTTCCTTTCCGTTCACGTGTTCCGTTTTCGGGGCGTGACAGTATGTATATGTATACATATACATATATATATATATACAAAAAGGGTAATAAAAAAGGCAAAAGGATAATTTGATAATTCAATTTAACAAAAGAGTAATTTGTAAAATGCTTAAGGGTAATTTGATTATTCAATTTGTAATTGTACATACTTTAAACATTTAGGCTCTTTTCTTTAACGTACAGATATATACACACACACTCATATATACAGAAGGGTAATTTATGAAAGGCAAAAGGGTAATTTAGTAATTCGATTTAACAAAATGGTAATTTGTCAAATGTATAAGGGTAATTAGATTATTCAATTTATATATATATATCATAATATAATAAAAGGGTTTTTGGTAATTCAATTTAACAAACGGGAATTTATAATTGTAAACACTTTAAACTTTAAACTCTTTTCTTTAAAGTATAGAAAAAAAAAGGTAATTTGCATAATGCATAAGAGTAAATTGACTATTCAATTTATAATTGTACACACTTTTATTCAATTTTGGTATATAATATATTCAATTTATACATACATACATATAATAATATAATATGTGTATATATATATAAGGAGAGGATCTTAAGTGTATTGGGTAAGTGCACTCTACCCAGTGCACTGGCTTTTTTCCCTAAAAAAATCCACAGGTTGCCTCGCTGATCCGCGCCCCGTCTTGCCACCCCGCTGACCCACGGATTTTTTAGGCTAAAACGCCAGTGCACTGGATAGAGTGCACTTAAGATCCTCTCGTTATATGTATATATGCACACAAGGGTAGTTTACAAAAGGAAAAAAAGGGTAATTTGATAATTCAATTTATAATTGTACACACTTTAAATACATAAATAATAATAATAATAATAATAATAATAATGATGATAAAAATAATAATAAATTTTAATATGTATATATACACACATATATATACAAAAGGTTAATTTGTAAAAAAATAAAAGGGTAATTTTGTAATTCAATTTAACGAAATGGTAATTTGGTTATTCAATTTATAATTATACACACTTTAAACTTGGATAAAAGGGTATTTTACAAAAGGCAAAATGGTAATTTTAATAATATAATAAAATAATATATGCATGCATACATATATACCCGAGGGTAATTACAAAAGGTAAAAGGGTAATTTAATAATTCTATTTAACAAAAGGGTAATTTGGTAACTCGGTTTATAATTGTACACACTTTAAAATACATCAATAATAATAATAACATATAATATCTATGCATATATATACACACACACACACACACATATACAAAAAGATAATTTACAAAACTTACTTAAGGCTTGCTTGGTAATTATGGGATTCCTTGAAAGTTGTCTTAAGGCTCAAACAAGCCCTGCCAAACAAGCTTTACATTTCAAAAGTAACCTACGGCTTGTCTAAAAATGTGACTTAAGGCTTGTTTGGTAATTCAAAGATTCCTTAAAAGTTCTCTTAAGGCTCAAACAAGCATTGCCAAATAAACATTAATTTAAAGTTATCTAAAGCTTGTTTAGTAATTCAAATATTCTTTGAAAGTTATCTTAAGGCTCAAAGAAGCCTTGCCAAACAAATCTCAAGTTACTATTGGATACAAATTTGATGTTGATTGATTGATGTGAAATTGCCAAATAATAGAATTATAAATCCAAAATGACCATTAAGGCCAAATTAATTTAGCATCTAAAGAACATTTCATTTTAGCCTCTTTTATATAATATAATAGTATAGATATAGGGGTGAGATGAATTGTACAATATAATTAATAGAGTACTATGAAATTAAATTAATTTGTATGTGTGTGTAAATGAAATTTATGTATGTGTGTAATAAAATTAAATTTCTAAGGTATGTGTATAAAATTAAATTGAAGAAATTTTTTGAAAAAAAAAACGGTATAAAAAAAAACAAACAAATGTTAGTGGTTTGTTTGGGAAAGCCAAAAAAAGAAAAACAAAACTAAACCAGGCATAGCCCAATTTGTGTTGAGTTATGCCTTGTTTGTGTTAGTGGTTTGTTTGGGAAAACCCAAAAAAATAAAAACCAAACCAAACAAATAAAACGCAAAACAAAACAAAACAAAATCAAACCAAACAAATTAGTGACTTGTTTGGGAAGAACGAAAAAACATAGAAACCACAAAGCCGAAAAGCGGTTGTGCCAAACAAGGCACAACCTATAATTGCTGACTTTTGGTTTTTTGAACCAAATTATAAATATTTGTAATTATTGCTTGAAAAGTTGATTGAATCATCATTTTTAGATTAATTTAATTTTAAAGTTGAACCAAATTGTAAATATTTGTAATTTTTATTTGAAAAGTTGATTGAATCATCATTTTTAGATTAATTAAATTTTAAAAGTTGACCTAATAGTAATAAGGGTTGTTTTGTGGGTGAAATGACAAACCTACCCTCACAAAATGACAAAAAACTCAAAGTAAATCACTAAGGAAAATGGAACAAAAAAGAAAAATAAAGGTAAACTTGTAATTTCAAACAAATCCAAAATACCCAAATTGAACACTTTCAATTGAGGATAGCCTCTTTTATATAAACTAGGTAGATGGCCCGTGCAATGCCCGGGCGTTGGATTTTGTAGAAAAAAAAATAATGTATATATATATTTTTAATGTGGACAAGAAAGAGAAATAAGTTTTACTAATTCTTAAGATAGTGTTAGAAAAATATGGTTTAACAACTATATTAATTGATGTTGACCTACAATTTAAGGCTCTTTTCTTTAACGTATAGATAATAATATATAATATATATATATATATATTTATATGTATATAAATACATACATATATACAAAAAGGGTAATATAAAAAGGCAAAAGGGTAATTTGGTAATTTGATTTAACAAAAGAGTAATTTGCAAAAGGCTTAAGGGTAATTTGATTATTCAATTAGTAATTGTACATATTTTAAACTTTAAGCTCTTTTCTTTAACGTATAGAGAAAAAAAAAATTATATATATATATATGCACATACACACACACGCGCAAGCACACTCTTATATACAAAAGGGTAATTTATGAAAGACAAAAGGGCAATTTGATAATTTGATTTAACAAAATGGTAATTTGTAAAAGGTATAAGGGTAATTAGATTATTCAATATATATATCGTAATATAATAAAAAGGGTTTTTGGGAATTCAATGTAACAAACGAGAATTTATAATTGTAAACACTTTAAACTTTAAGCTCTTTTATTTAAGGCATAGAAACAAATGGTAATTTGCATAAGGCATAAGAGTAATTTGGCTATGCAATTTATAATTGAACACAGTTTTATTCAATTTTGGTATATAATATATTCAATATATATAATATAATAAAACAATATATGTATATATATACACACATACAAGGGTAGTTTACAAAAGGAAAAAAGGGCAATTTGATAATTCAATTTATAATCGTACACACTTTAAATACATAAATAATAATAATAATAAATTGTAATATGTATATATACATATACACATATATACAAAAGGGTAATTTACAAAAAACAAAAGGGTAGTTTGGTAATTCAATTTAACAAATGTGTAATTTGGTCATTCAATTTATAATTATACACACTTTAAACTTTACAAAAGGGTACTTTATAAAAGGCAAAATGGTAATTTTAATAATATAATAAAATAATATATGTATATATATATACACACACTCAAGGGTAATTACTAAAGTCAAAATGGTAATTTGATAATTCTATTTAACAAAAGGGTAATTTAGTAATTCGATTTCTAATTGGAAACACTTTAAACACATAAATAATAATAATAAATTATAATTTGCTACAAGTTTTTATCTGGGTGTTTGATTGTCTATAAACATACAGGCAGGCTGTAACAACCTGCATTTCATTTAAATTTAATTTTAAGCATATTTATGTTTAGCTTGTATCTGCATTGTCATAATAAAATTCATTTAGCATTGTCTGCTTTTATTTTAATTTCAGTCACATGTTTGGAATCTGATTTCTTGTTTTATTTCATCATTAAAATTTTGTTGGGATCAAATTACAATTTTTGGAAAGTTAGTAAAATCTGTGTTGAATTTCAAAACCTGTATTTCAAAACGGTGGAAATATTTGCTTTTGACTCAATCAGTATTCTCATGAAACCGGAAAATCAATTCTTACGTTAAAGTGAATTTTCTGTATTTTTGTGACGAACACCGCGTCACGAAAATACCAGTTTATGAGTAAAACTGACCGCGCCGCGTTAAAATTGCACAGATTTTGAAGTGACGTAAAGTTGTGAAGTGACTTGCACTTTATTTCCATTTAAGGCAAGTCATGATTGGGTAGGCCTTGTTTGTTTATGCTTATTTGTTGTGTGTTAACTTAGTAGATTGAGTTGTTTTCCCAAACATTAAAAGTGATTCTTTGACATATTGTTTGTGCCTTGTTTGCATATGTCTTTAGAGTATGTTTTGATGTTGTGCCCATAAGCCTCATTCCCAAACAACCAACACTTGACCCCTATTAGCCTACATGACCTTTCACAATCTGGAGAGTTTAGTTGTGCATCAGTATATATGCTTATACGTATGTATATGTGCTGTTAATTTAGAGGGATTAAGGATTTGTTAACTCAATTAAGCTTGCTAAGTGAGTTCTTAATTTTGCTTGGTCTCCAAGTTCTTGTAGCTCTATATATACACGCACAACTCACAGATTTTACACTACACATTCTGCACTTCAAGTTCAGAGAGAAAAGAGAGAGCTTGAGAGTTCTTAGTTTCAGAATTTTAAGAGAGAGAAGCTTATCTCCATACCCAAAGCTTGGAGAATTTCTTGTTTGATTGTCTTTCTCAACAATCTCTACTTCTCTAAACCTCAGTGAGTATTACTAACTCACTCAGAATGTAATCCATTCTTTAATTACTGAATTGTGTAGTTGCTTAAAGGAATACCATTGATGATTTCACGTTTAAATTTCATAGCTTGAAAAACATGGATTTCCAAAACATAACCAAAATTTGTTTTTAGAATGAAAGATGAAAGATTATAGTATGTAGAGTATATGGTTGTAAAATTAGAGCTTAATTCGTTCATAGGAGAAAGTATATTAGATTTGAAGTTTTGACATGTTTTGATTTTTCATAAAATTCGTGAGCTATGATTGAAATTATGTTTAATTGATGTCATATTTGTAATCCTTGTAAGAAAAGGGAGAGATCCATATACAACATGATATATACACTAACAGATTCGAAAATGGGTCAAAAAGACCCCATTAAACTGAAGCAGAGCAGTTTCTACGAAGAAGAAGGAGCCTCAGCAATTAATCGCGCGAGCGACCCCTCGCGCGATCGGCCCGCGCGCGCGAGCCCTGTGTTTTCTGGCCGTTGGAAAAGTTTAATATAAGAAAAAGGAAAATGGGCAGATCGTGCGAGCGACCCCTCGCGCGAGCGGCCTGCGCACGCGATCTGCAGGTTTATGGTTTTTGTTTGTTTTGGGTTAAGGGACTGTTGGTTCAACTTTTAAGTACTGTTAAGGTTCTGTTTGGGGAAAACTATTAAAATAGAATCCTAATTGATTATGTTTGAACGAATAGAACGTGGTATTATGACTTATCAATCCCTGTATGTACGTTGTTCCTTTAATTCAGCGATTTACTTTGTGTTTAAGTTCATGGCATTCATGTGGGGGTCAGTGGTACATGCATGTGGGTGTCAGTCAGTGTGGAAAAGAGTAATGGTCAGTGTGGAAAGAGTATTGAGATTGAGATTGTGTGGTGGACACTCCCTGATTATGGTGTACCAAAGTGTGACGTGTTGAGATTGCGGTTGTGGTTGTGGTTGAGATTACGGCGAGGGTATCTTTGAAATGCGACGGTGGAAAATATGGATACTCCCTGACGCCCATGGAAGCATTAAAGTGTGTGACGCCAAACTTGGACACTCACTGGCACCCATGGAAGTGCTAAAGTGTGGCCTACGGACACTCCCTGATACCCGAGTCTGGATACTGCGTGACGTTGCTCCGGTATTTGCATGGCAGATTAGGTATTCAAAGTGTGAGGCAATGGACACTCCCTGGTACCCCGGACCAAAGTGTGAGGCAAACTGGACACTCCCTGGCGCCCCGTTGCTAAAGTGTGGCTATCTTAGTGTTTCAAAGATACCGGAATGAGATAGTGGGTTGTTGTGTCTGTCGAGAGAAAAGAGTCGGCAAGATGAGTGTGGTGCATTGTCTCATACACGATCATATGCTTTATGAATGAACGACTTTGAATAATATATTCCTCGTGGGTTTATAAATTAAATTCTCTCTATGGTCAAACTATTGATTTTACAAATTGAAAATGGAAAAAGGTAATTGGGTATGTTTTACATTCGAAGTTATGTTTTTAATACTCACTAGCTTCTCGAAGCTGACGACGTTGATGCGTCCTGGACATTCGTGTCCAGGCTTTTCAGGTTATAACCAGGAGGAATCGTACGACTATGCTAATTGAGAATGGCTGCCCTCGGATGAGAAACTGTTTAATGTTATATGTTTTAAGTTATATGTTTTAAGTTATGAACTGGTTTGTAATAAGGATGACTGTAATAGACTTTAAGTTATTGTTTTATTTCGAGGCGGTCTGTGCCTTTAGATGTCCGTGCTGTAATATTGTTTAAGTTAGAAAAATATTTTGTAAGCCTTGTTTGCTCTGCTCTGATTATTATGTTTTGTTGTTGACGTTTGGGACGGAATCGATCCTTCAAACTGTCGCGACCTACGGGTCCATAAAGGAAATTAAACGCTTTCCTTATTTATGCTACGTCGGGGCGTGACAGGATTTAGTGGTATCAGAGCCAGGTTAATATTTATCTCAAGATAGTTTAGCCAGGTTAGGGTTTACCAGTTTAGACCCGATTCCACATTCCATTAGGTGTTACACACCCGATGATACGACAGGGAGGATAGACTCAGAACCCAAACGCCTAAGAATATCTCTGTCCTGATTTAAGTTAGTACCTTTTTTAGGTATGGATCCAGCTCATCCACTATATGTACCAGACAGATTTGGAGGACACTTTGTGACACCTGGGGCAGTGATCCCAGCCTTTCTCGACTTATATCATGCGGCCGTTGAGCAGTTGGCCACAGCGACCGTAGTATCTGATGTATGGCACCAAGTTCACGTGGTAGGCTTAGTTGACTTGACTCGTTTCCGCCTAGAGCTTCGTTACTTTGCAGAGGCTCAGCGCTTGGTTTTGGTCGAGGTTTTGAGGTTGGTCGATAGCGATGCTTTCTATCTTCCTCTCGAGATCCAGATTGTGCATGCCCATCTGGCTCAGCTAGAGATGCCCCCACCAGTAGTTCCCATCGCCGAGGACGATGCGGAGGCTGTTCATGTGGTCCCAGTAGGTGGAGAGATTATAGAGGACGGCATAGGTCTAGATGATCTCGGCGCTGAGCTCGAGGCTGAGCTAGCACTTGAGCTAGCCTTACCTGAGGAGATGGTAGTTGAGACAGATGCCCCTGTGCCTGCTTCATCGTCCACCTCTCACAGCTATGACGGGGTTGGACCGTTCGTTGTGCAGCAATTTCGCCCTGTCGATTCGCTAGATCTCCTGATAACCGCTTATGGAGACGATTGACTTTCTAGATATGACTTTGTACATATTAACTACTTTTGACTATTAGCTCTATCTCTTTTTGCAATTATAATTACATGCATTAGAGTGTAGGGCAATGACCCCATTTTTGTAACATCAACTCTTGCATGCGTCCTAACCCATACAGGTAGGGTAGGCATTGATCTGACCATACATGCTTTTTGTATCAACTTGACAAGAAGTTATATATATATAGAATATACTCTTTTGGATATTGTCGTCATTTGAATTGCTTCATAGTACTGTTGCATGCATGTTTCTCATTCTACTATCACTATCATGCATAGAATGGCCGGGGGACTCAGGAGGAACAGGAATTTAATCGAGGGAGCACCCGAGGCTGCTGATCCTACGGGGATGTTCGAAGCTTTTGGCAGACGTTTGGAAAGAATCAGTAATACGAATGACAACCGACAAGACCGCCAAACTGGAGATAAGCTGCTGGAAAGATTCCGTGCTCTAAGACCCGAGCAATTTGCGGGTACCGCAGAACCCTGGAAGGCCGAACAATGGTTAAGGCAAATGGACCGTATGTTCGAGGCTGTCCAATGCAACGAGATGGACAAGAGGAGATTGGCTACGTTTCAATTGACCGATACTACCGTAGATTGGTGGGATTCGGTCATAGCCACTATCGGGAACACAGCTGCTACAGGAATGACGTGGACAGCGTTCAAAGTAAGATTCCTGGAAAAGTACTTCCCGGCTACAGAGAGGCACAGAAGAGAGAAGGAATTCATGGATCTGACGCAAGGAACCAAGTCGGTGCAAGAGTACACCACACAGTTCGAAAGACTGTCTCGGTTTGCCCCTCACCTGGTTGATACTGAGGAGAAGAAGATCCGTAAGTATAACCAAGGGCTGACACCTCAGATTTGTCGCCTGACCCTCGGCCACTTTGATAAGTCTTTTGAAGGACTTGTTGGTTTGGCTACCAATCTGGAAGAGGATGCTCGAGTGAACCGAAAATAATTTGAATTCCGACCGCCTCAAAGGGGTAATTTTGGGAATAGACCCCCAATGAATCGTACCCAAGGGCAGAAGAGGAATTTCGACAGAAGCAAGAAGACCCAGGCTATTACCTATCCGACTCAACCCCGAGTAGGAGAAGGAAGTAGTGGTGGAAAATGCTTCAACTGTGGCAACCCTGGTCATCTGGCTCGTGATTGCACGGCACCAAGGCGTGCTGCTCAGCAAGGGATAGTCTGCTTCAACTATGGTGAACCAGGTCACATCAGTAGGTTCTGCACTGCTCCTAAGCAGGTGACTTATGGTCAACAGGGACAGACTCGCTTGAATGCTGTTATCCCTGATGCCGCTGGATATGATGGAACTGTGTACGAAGAAGGAGATTATGGAGAAGCTCAACCTGATCAGCAAGTAGTAGAAGGTACATTAACTCTGTTTAACTCTTATGTTAAAGTGTTATTTGATACGGGTGCTGCTCTTTCGTTCATATCTGTTAATACTATTCGGAGATTGGGTATCTTACCTTATCGCTTAGCGAAAGCTTTGAAGGCTACTTCGCCATTAGGAGCTGCAGTCAGATTAGGACACGTGTGCAAGGATTGTCCTTTATGGCTAGGAGACCGTGAAATCCCTGCAAGGTTGATTGTCCTATCGATGAAGGAGTTCGACATAATCCTAGGGATGGATTGGCTCACTCAGAATCAAGCAATGTTGGATTGTGCGAGGAAGAGGATTACATTCCCCGACTATGAGAATCAACCCTTTGATTTTCAATGTAAACCTTCGGGAGATATGTTCCTCACGAGATGTTTAGCCAACATCGAAGTCGTCAGTACAGAAGCGACAGTGTCGTCTATACCTGTAGTCAAGGACTTCGAAGAAGTATTTCAAGACGTTTCTGGTTTGCCGCCCGAGAGAAGTATAGAGTTCTGTATTGAGCTCATACCGGGTACCGTACCGATCACCAAGGTTCCCTACAGAATGGCACCCAAAGAATTATTGGAATTGAAGGAACAAGTTCAAGAGCTCGAGAACCTAGGTTTTGTACGTCCAAGTACATCGCCTTGGGGAGCACCAGTGTTATTCGTGAAGAAGAAGGACGGAACGCTACGGTTATGTATCGACTACAGAGAATTGAATCGAGTAACTATCAAGAACAATTATCCCTTACCGCGGATTGACGATTTGCTTGATCAACTACAAGGAGCTACGACATTTTCCAAGATCGACCTAAGGTCGGGATATCATCAGTTGAGGGTACGGAAGGAAGACATACCTAAGACTGCTTTCAGAACCCGATATGGTCATTATGAATTTCTAGTGATGCCGTTTGGAATGACGAACGCCCCAGCGGTGTTTATGGATTTGATGAACAGAGTGTTCAAGCCATATTTAGATCAGTTTGTCATTGTCTTTATAGATGATATTTTTATCTATTCTAAGTCAGGAGAAGAACACGAGCAACATCTACGGATTGCGATGCAGACGCTCAAGGACCACCACTTGTATGCCAAGTTCAGTAAGTGTGAGTTCTGGTTGCAAGAAGTGAAATTTTTGGGACACAAGGTGTCATCTCAAGGAATTTATGTGGGTTCGTCCAAGACCGATGCTGTGTCAAACTGGGTTAGGCCGAGCAACCCTACAGAAGTTCGGAGTTTTCTTGGACTCGCGGGCTATTACAGAAGATTCATTGAGGGATTCTCTAAAATAGCTGCACCATTGACTGGGTTGACGAAGAAGAATTTGAAGTTCAAGTGGACAAAGAAGCATGAGCGCGCCTTTCTGGAGTTGAAAGAGAGACTCACAACCGCGCCGGTACTAGCTATACCCAAGCCTGATGAGAAGTTCACTATCTTTAGTAATGCGTCATATCAAGGACTGGGGTGTGTACTTATGCAAGATGGCAGAGTTATAGCCTATGGATCCAGACAGCTGAAGCCGAATGAGTTAAACTATCCTATTCGATTTTGGAGTTGGCAGCAGTAGTGTTTGCACTCAAGATTTGGAGACACTATCTCTATGGTGAGAAGTTTGATTTGTTCTCTGATCACAAGAGCCTAAAATATTTGTTCACACAGAAAGAGTTAAACATGAGGCAACGCAGATGGATGGAGTTGATCAAAGATTACGACTTCATGTTGGAATACCACCCTGGTAAAGCTAATGTGGTCGCTGATGCTTTGAGTCGGCAGACTCGTGAGACGATCGCCTCCTTAATGGTTAGAGAGTGGCGAGCATTAGAGACGTTAGCGGAGTTCGATGTGCAGAGTGCTGAGGAAAGAGAAGGACAACTTTTCGGATGTCTTATCCTACAGCCTGTTCTTATCGACCGTATTATTGGAGCCCAGAAAGAAGATGAGAAGTTTCAGACATGGTTCGTGAAGATGTCAGAGAAATACCCGACAGAATGGAAGGTGGGAGTCGATGGAGGGTATCGTTGCAGAAATAGATTATGTGTTCCAAGTAATGGAGAACTAAGGAAGGATATCCTGGAAGAAGCACATAAGTCAAGATATACAGTTCACCCGGGAGGGACGAAGATGTACAAAGATTTGAAGAGAAATTTCTGGTGGGAAGGTATGAAGAAAGACGTGGCCGAATTTGTATCCAAGAGTTTGACGTGTCAGCAAGTCAAGGCCGAATATCAGAGACCGTCAGGATTGTTACAACCACTACCTGTTCCTGGTTGGAAGTGGGAGCACATAACCATGGATTTTGTAGTGGGATTGCCTCGGTCGCAACAGAATCATGACGCTATTTGGGTAATCGTGGATCGATTAACAAAATCGGCACACTTCATTGCTTATAGTATGACATACCCGGTGGAAAAGATGAGCCAGATGTACATACAACAAGTTGTGCGGCTTCACGGTGCACCTGTGTCGATTGTGTCAGACCGTGACGCACGTTTTACCTCTGGATTTTGGGAAAGTCTGCAAGAAGCTATGGGAACCTCGCTCAAGATGAGCACTGCTTTTCACCCTCAGACAGATGGACAAACTGAGCGTGTTAACCAGATCATGGAGGATATGCTTAGGGCTTGTGTTATCGATTTTGAAGAATCTTGGGAGACACACTTGCCGTTGGTTGAATTTGCCTATAACAACAGCTATCATACGGGTATCGGTATGGCTCCGTTCGAAGCATTGTACGGACGACCATGTCG
Organism: Hydrangea macrophylla; assembly: GCA_033977485.1. NCBI lineage: Eukaryota > Viridiplantae > Streptophyta > Magnoliopsida > Cornales > Hydrangeaceae > Hydrangea > Hydrangea macrophylla. Next base: position 114,051,043 of record CM066999.1, read on the forward strand.
TTCTCCATTGTGTTGGGCAGAAGTTGGGGACACAGAATTGTTGGGACCAGATTTGGTTAGAGAAACCAACGAGAAGATTTCTTTGGTCAAGGAAAGGATGAGAACTGCTCAGAGCCAGTATAAGAGTTATACTGATCGACGCCGGAAAGATTTGGAATTCAGTGTTGGAGATCACGTACTTCTTAAGGTTTCACCGACACGAGGAGTAGTACGCTTTGGTCTCAAGAGAGGGAAGTTAGCCCCTCGTTTCATCGGACCGTTCGAGATTTTGGAACGTGTTGGGAAAGTAGCCTATCGACTGGCACTACCACCGAAGATGTCTGGGGTTCACAATGTATTCCACGTAAGCATGCTGAGAAAGTACATACGAGATCCCTCACATGTGGTTAGTTATGAAGATATTGAGACGAGTCATAACGTTTCTTACAAGGAGAGACCCGTGAAGATTCTAGATCAGAGTGTCAAGAAGTTGAGGAATAAGGAGATTCCATTAGTGAAGGTTCAGTGGAATCACCATGACGAGAATGAAGCCTCGTGGGAAGTTGAAGCTGATATGAGGAAGAAGTACCCGGAGTTATTTCTTGACTAGTTAGTCTTGATTTCGGGGACGAAATCCTGTTTAAGGGAGGAAGGGTGTAACAACCTGCATTTCATTTAAATTTAATTTTAAGCATATTTATGTTTAACTTGTATCTGCATTGTCATAATGAAATTCATTTAGCATTGTCTGCTTTTATTTTAATTTCAGTCACATGTTTGGAATCTGATTTCTTGTTTTATTTCATAATTAAAATTTTGTTGGGATCAAATTGCAATTTTTGGAAAGTTAGTAAAATCTGTGTTGAATTTCAAAACCTGTATTTCAAAACGGTGGGAATATTTGCTTTTGACTCAATCAGTATTCTTATGAAACCGGAAAATCAATTCTTACCTTAAAGTGAATTTTCTGTATTTTTGTGACGAACACCGCGTCACGAAAATACCAGTTTATGAGTAAAACTGACCGCGCCGCGTTAAAATTGCACAGATTTTGAAGTGACGTAAAGTTGTGAAGTGACTTGCACTTTATTTCCATTTAAGGCAAGTCATGATTGGGTAGGCCTTGTTTGTTTATGCTTATTTGTTGTGTGTTAACTTAGTAGATTGAGTTGTTTTCCCAAACATTAAAAGTGATTCTTTGACATATTGTTTGTGCCTTGTTTGCCTATGTCTTTAGAGTATGTTTTGATGTTGTGCCCATAAGCCTCATTCCCAAACAACCAACACTTGACCCCTATTAGCCTACATGACCTTTCACAAACTGGAGAGTTTAGTTGTGCATCAGTATATATGCTTATACGTATGTATATGTGCTGTTAATTTAGAGGGATTAAGGATTTGTTAACTCAATTAAGCTTGCTAAGTGAGTTCTTAATTTTGCTTGGTCTCCAAGTTCTTGAAGCTCTATATATACACACACAACTCATAGATTTTACACTACACATTCTGCACTTCAAGTTCAGAGAGAAAAGAGAGAGCTTGAGAGTTCTTAGTTTCAGAATTTTAAGAGATAGAAGCTTATCTCCATACCCAAAGCTTGGATAATTTCTTGTTTGATTGTCTTTCTCAATAATCTCTACTTCTCTAAACCTCAGTGAGTATTACTAACTCACTCAGAATGTAATCCATTCCTTAATTACTGAATTGTGTAGTTGCTTAAAGGAACACCATTGATGATTTCACGTTTAAAGTTCATAGCTTGAAAAACATGGATTTCCAAAACTTAACCAAAATTCATTTTTAGAATGAAATATGAAAGATTATAGTATGTAGAGTATATGGTTGTAAAATTAGAGCTTAATTCGTTCATAGGAGAAAGTATATTAGATTTGAAGTTTTGACATGTTTTGATTTTTCATAAAATTCGTGAGCTACGATTGAAATTATGTTTAATTGATGTCATATTTGTAATCCTTGTAAGAAAAGGGAGAGATCCATATACAACATGATATATACACTAACAGATTCGAAAATGGGTCAAAAAGACCCCATTAAACTGAAGCAGAGCAGTTTCTACGAAGAAGAAGGAGCCTCAGCAATTAATCGCGCGAGAGAAGGTCGCGCGAGCGGACCGCGCGAGCGACCCCTGCACGAGCGGCCCACGTGTGCGAGCCATGTGTTTTCTGGCCGTTGGAAAAGTTTAATATAAGAAAAAGAAAAATGTGCAGATCGCGGGAGCGGACCGCGCGAGCGACCCCTCGCGCGAGCGGCCCGCGCGCGCGATCTGCCAGTTTATGGTTTTTGTTTGTTACGGGTTAAGGGACTATTGGTTCAACTTTTAAGTACTGTTAAGGTTCTGTTTGGGGAAAACTATTAAAACAGAATCCTAATTGATTATGTTTGAACGAATAGAACGTGGTATTATGACTTATCAATCCCTGTATGTACGTTGTTCCTTTAATTCAGCGATTTACTTTGTGTTTAAGTTCATGGCATTCATGTGGGGTCAGTGGTACATGCATGTGGGTGTCAGTCAGTGTGGAAAAGAGTAATGGTCAGTGTGGAAAGAGTATTGAGATTGAGATTGTGTGGTGGACACTCCTTGGTTATGGTGTACCAAAGTGTGACGTGTTGAGATTGCGGTTGTGGTTGTGTTGAGATTACGGCGAGGGTATCTTTGAAATGCGACGGTGGCAAATATGGACACTCCCTGACGCCCATGGAAGCGTTAAAGTGTGTGACGCCAAACTTGGACACTCACTGGCACCCATGGAAGTGCTAAAGTGTGGCCTACGGACACTCCCTGATACCCGAGTCTGGATACTGCGTGCGGTTGCTTCGGTATTTGCATGGCGGATTAGGTATTCAAAGTGTGAGGCAATGGACACTCCCTGGTACCCCGGACCAAAGTGTAAGGCAAACTGGACACTCCCTGGCGCCCCGTTGCTAAAGTGTGGCTATCTTAGTGTTTCAAAGATACCGGAATGAGATAGTGGGTTGTTGTGTCTGTCGAGAGAAAACAGTCGGCAAGATGAGTGTGGTGCATTGACTCATACACGATCATATGCTTTATGATTGAACGACTTTGAATAAAATATTCCTCGTGGGTTTATAAATTAAATTCTCTCTATGGTCAAACTATTGATTTTACAAATTGAAAATGGAAAAAGGTAATTGGGTATGTTTTACATTCGAAGTTATGTTTTTAATACTCACCAGCTTCTCGAAGCTGACGACGTTGATACGTCCTGGACATTCGTGTCCAGACTTTTCAGGTTATAACCAGGAGGAATCGTACGACTATGCTAATTGAGAATGGATGCCCTCGGATGAGAAACTGTTTAATGTTATATGTTTTAAGTTATATGTTTTAAGTTATGAACTGGTTTGTAATAAGGATGACTGTAATAGACTTTCAGCTATTGTTTTATTTCGAGGCGGTCTGTGCCTTTAGATGCCCGTGCTGTAATATTGTTTAAGTTAGAAAAAAATTTGTAAGCCTTGTTTTCTTTGCTCTGATTATTATGTTTTGTTGTTGACGTTTGGGATGGAATCGATCCTTCAAACTGTCGCGACCTACGGGTCCATAAAGGAAATTAAACGCTTTCCTTATTTTTGCTACGTCGGGGCGTGACACAGGCATAGAGGTGGACTAAAAAAATCTCCCAAATTAACTAAAACAGGCTTGGTGTGCCTACGGGGCTTTAATCATATGATGACAGTGATTTAAATCAACGAGGCTTAGTTGGTCCCTATCCCTATTGTGTTTGGTGCACCCTATGAATCATCACTTTTCAAAGGCTCACTGCTAGAATATTTGATGTACTCAGCGACTTAATTTGAATGGTTGTCACCATTATCAAACTCAACAATGCTACACACACTCTGAAAAACACATTAAAATGTATAACCTTACTTAAAAATATTAGACCTTGTGCTGAAAAGTCTGCACAAACAAAACACTCACTTTTGTGTGTGCAGACTTTTCAGCACAAGGTCCAACTTTTTAAAACAAAGTTGTGTATTTTGGTGTATTTTTCAGAGTGTGTGTAGCATTACTCTATCAAACTTATTGCAAAATCATAAAGGGAAAAAAAAAAAAAAAAAAAAAAAAAGAAACACTTGGGACTGTGAAGTATGATAATGTAGGTTTAAGTCTGCTTTTGTTTGATCAAAATTTTCAACATTTTCCGTGAGGTCAGTATGGTGGGTACTAAAAACTATGACATGATATATAGCTAGAATATTATGACTGCAACTCGAGTGGGTTAGCTCTGAGTCCAAGCGATTTCAAAGTGAGTTTGAGCAACCTTTGAGAATTCTGTAGGACGGGCATGGGAGAAAAAGAAAAGGGCAAATTACCTTTTACCCCTTGTGGTATTTTACCCTGTAGTTTGGAATATTTTAAAAAATCAGGGGAGGTATTTAATATTAGATCATAAATCAGTTGAGGTCAGTGATATTACACAATTTAAAACTAGGGTTTGCAGTGTCCTGCATGTATATAAATACGAACTTTTTGACCATTTTGCATATGTTCAGCATTTTCGGGTTTTCATCTCTCTCTCTCTCTAGAGGCAGCCGTCTTGACTGAGGAGAAGCGAAAGCAAAGATGGGTCACTCCAACGTTTGGAACTCGCATCCCAAGAGCTATGGTCCTGGTTCTCGCACTTGGTAACTATATCTGAACCGTCCCTTTACTCATCTCGTATACAAATTTTGCTACAAGTTTTTATCTGGGTGTTTGATTGTCTATAAATTATAGGAAAGGAAAAGAAAATATCAGATTTGATTCTAGAGCTGATATTATTGATTTTATATTGTTTGATTTAAGGGGAATGATGTGGGTTTTTAGATTTCTTATACACGTACTAGTTTATTGTAAGGAATTAACCCTACTGACAACAATTGAAGGAATTACAGAAATTAGAATGAAGAAGATGGTGAGTTTCAGAGAGATTAGGGAAGAAGAATTGAGAAGAATGTAGAGAGAAGGCAGAGGAGAAGTAGAGAGAGAAAAACAGATTTTCATTATCCAAAAAAATGCATAAACCTACAATGATACATTTCAGCCTATTTAACAGTACCTCATTTGTAAAACCGAATTAACCAACAATTTGCTCCTACCAATGAGAATTTGACACATGTCCAATTAGTTACAACTAATATGAGTTAACAAAAATCAGTAACACTTTATTCCCACAATCTGTAATTCATGACAATACACCCCCGTGGAAAACATCCTTGTCCTCAAGGATGAAGTGGGAGAGTAGTAAGAAGAACCCAAATGGTACCACCTGGGTCAGGCCTCTTGATGATGAACTTTAACTCCTCAATGAAGCATTGCATACTAGCCAATTTTATTGTTCTACTCCTTGGATTCCCAATCGGTCCGCAGTTTCAAGCAACTCAGCAAGCAGTTCATCAACCAGTTTATCGATTGGCATGAACGGCCAAAGCATGACATGCAGCTACTGACAGTCATACAAAGGGATAATGAGACCCTCAAGGAGTTCATCGGTCGGTTTAATCAAAAGAAGCTCGGCATCTATGATCTTGATGAAACCGCCGCTATTATAGCCTTCTGCTCAGGAGTTCAACACACCAAGTGCGCCACGTCGTTTCACAGAAATCGACCGGTAACCATGGTTGAAATCGCAGAGAGAGTTGGAAAATACATTGACACTGAAGAATTTCTAAAGACCAAAGACACCGGACAAGAAAGTAAGGAGTCTTCCAGAAATAAGCGAAAACGAGATCAGCCCGGGGGTTCTGACAGTTCTTCCAGTTCACAGCAGTCGAAGTCTGGCAGTCTCGACCCGACCTCCAGCTCACAACAAGCAGGGTCCGGCAGTCCCGACCTGACCTCCAGTTCGCAGCGGTCTGAGTCCGGCAGCCCCGACCCGAGCTCTAGTTTGCAGCAGTCAGGATCCAATGATCCCGACCTTGATCCAGCTCAGAGTAATCGAGAGCCCGATGATCCCGACCCGACCTCCTGTCTCTAACAGTCTCGGCCAATCCAACTACAATGGTACTTGCCCGATCATCGCATGAGGCTCCGTAGACTGTCAATGAGCTCTTAAAAAGACCTCGGGCTCCGAAACAAGGCACTAAAAAGACCTCGGGCTCCAAACCCAGGTACTAAAAAGACCTCGGGCTCCGAACCCAGGCATTAAAGACCTCGGGATCGCACCCGAGGATAAAGACCTCGGGGTCACGCCCGAGGCATCGGCTTCGCTTAGGTCCAACCTACGATGGGGGCAAATCCTCCTAGGTGGCTGATGATGGCAAGCTTCAAAAGACCCTGCAACCACCATGTTCCAAGGCGGTTACCTACAGTCATAGCCTCTGTAAGACTCTCGTATTAGCGAAAGCTTGGGGGGCAAGACGGCGCAATGAACTGAACAGGCAATCACACTGGGTACTTACAGGCCTTGCGGATAACCAATTCAAAATCTTGGATAACCCGAGCACCTACAGTACTCAGAGGCAATAACTCCACTTAGGTCCAAAATGACGATAGAAGTGACTAAAATCTCTTAGGTTGGCTGACGATAGAGGAGCAAAAAGACCCTAAAGCAACATGATTTAGGTCGGCTCCACCAACATGGTCAAACTCTTCTCCCAACGGTCTTGACGAAGGCTGGCTGGGTGGAAGATAACTATCCTGGGGAGTTAACACAAAAGGACCCTAAAGTAACACACTTTAGGTCGACTTTTCCAACATGGTAAAATTCTTCTACCACAACCTTGACGAAGGTTCACGGGCAGAAGATAACCATCCTGAAAGCTAACTCAAGTAAAAAGACTCCGAATTAGGCCGGGTCTCAACTCTCGATCAGTTCTCGAGCACTCAGACTTGTATCAGGAAGATTTCCAAACTTGCCCCGATATAGCATCCAGCCAACCTTGGAAAGGGGGGCAACTGATACACCCAAAATCAGCCCATGACCGAGCGGTTCTATTCTACAACTACTGACAAGCATCATCCTGAGCGGTTTGGTCCACCTGATGCTTCCCGAGCGGTTCATACATGACCCGACCAACAGGTCGGAAAGACTGCATAGGCACATCCCACCGCGAGAACAGCTCATCCGAGCCCACATGCATGATCCCGAGCATTCCGGGCAGTTTCCTACTCAAGGTAGAAGACTAATGGAAAGTGCAAACTATTTCTTAATCCAATTAGGAAACCCCTATAATTAATGTCAATCTATATCAATCTATATCAATTGGATTATGTTTCCTTTTCCTTGTACGAGTAGGCCTCTTACATCTATAAAAGAGACCTCTCACCTCCCATTGAAGAGGCCGACTTTTCAGTCTACACAGCACCTCTATAGCATTCATTAACATGCCCGGCCGGCCTACGGTAGTTCTAGACTTGTTGGTTCACCACAGGCCTCCGATTTTTTTACAGTATAGTGAACGTGTTCAAACACACACGTGGACGTAAGTATCTTCATTAACAGGGCCGAACCACATACAAAAACCAGTCTCTCACTTTCTCTCTCTTTAAATTGCTTTAATTTACTTTAACCTATTTTTGGCATCATCACTATCCTTCTCAAATGGCTTAGTGAAAACATTTGGAAACAAATATGGTCTCCAAAATGGGCTCAAATTTGGGACATTGTTATTACTCTCTTTTCATAAGACTAGGGAAGACAGCCCGTGCAATGCACGAGCGTTAGATTTCGTAGGAAAAAATACAATGCATATTTTTTTAACGTGGACAAGAAAGAGAAATAAGTTTTATTAATTCTGAAGATGGTATTAGAAAAATATGGTTTAACAAAAACTATTTTAATTGATGTCAACCTACAATTTAAGACTCTTTTCTTTAGCGTACAGATAATATATATATATATATATATGTGTGTGTGTGTATGTATATGTATACATATACATATATATATATACAAAAAGGGTAATAAAAAAGGCAAAAGGATAATTTGATAATTCAATTTAACAAAAGAGTAATTTGCAAAATGCTTAAGGGTAATTTGATTATTCAATTTGTAATTGTACATACTTTAAACATTTAGGCTCTTTTCTTTAACGTACAGATATATACACACACACTCATATATACAGAAGGGTAATTTATGAAAGGCAAAAGGGTAATTTAGTAATTCGATTTAACAAAATGGTAATTTGTCAAATGTATAAGGGTAATTAGATTATTCAATTTATATATATATATATATATATCATAATATAATAAAAGGGTTTTTGGCAATTCAATTTAACAAACGGGAATTTATAATTGTAAACACTTTAAACTTTAAGCTCTTTTCTTTAAAGTATAGAAAAAAAAAAGGTAATTTGCATAATGCATAAGAGTAATTTGACTATTCAATTTATAATTGTACACACTTTTATTCAATTTTGGTATATAATATATTCAATTTATACATACATATAATAATATAATATGTGTATATATATATAAGGAGAGGATCTTAAGTGTATTGGGTAAGTGCACTCTACCCAGTGCACTGGCTTTTTTCCCTAAAAAAATCCACAGGTTGCCTCGCTGATCCGCGCCCCGTCTTGCCACCCCGCTAACCCACGGATTTTTTAGGCTAAAAAGCCAGTGCACTGGATAGAGTGCACTTAAGATCCTCTCGTTATATGTATATATGCACACAAGGGTAGTTTACAAAAGGAAAAAAGGGTAATTTGATAATTCAATTTATAATTGTACACACTTTAAATACATAAATAATAATAATAATAATAATAATAATGATGATGATAAAAATAATAATAAATTTTAATATGTATATATACACACATATATATATAAAAGGTTAATTTGCAAAAAAATAAAAGGGTAATTTTGTAATTCAATTTAACGAAATGGTAATTTGGTTATTCAATTTATAATTATACACACTTTAAACTTGGATAAAAGGGTATTTTACAAAAGGCAAAATTGTAATTTTAATAATATAATAAAATAATATATGCATGCATACATATATACCCGAGGGTAATTACAAAAGGTAAAGGGTAATTTAATAATTCTATTTAACAAAAGGGTAATTTGGTAACTCGGTTTATAATTGTACACACTTTAAAATACATTAATAATAATAATAACATATAATATCTATGCATATATATATACACACACACACACACATATACAAAAAGATAATTTACAAAACTTACTTAAGGCTTGCTTGGTAATTATGGGATTCCTTGAAAGTTGTCTTAAGGCTCAAACAAGCCCTGCCAAACAAGCCTTACATTTCAAAAGTAACCTACGGCTTGTCTAAAAATGTGACTTAAGGCTTGTTTGGTAATTCAAAGATTCCTTAAAAGTTCTCTTAAGGCTCAAACAAGCATTGCCAAATAAACATTAATTTAAAGTTATCTAAAGCTTGTTTAGTAATTCAAATATTCTTTGAAAGTTATCATAAGGCTGAAAGAAGCCTTGCCTAACAAATCTCAAGTTACTATTGGATACTAATTTGATGTTGATTGATTGATGTGAAATTGCCAAATAATAGAATTATAAATCCAAAATGACCATTAAGGCCAAATTAATTTAGCATCTAAAGAACATTTCATTTTAGCCTCTTTTATATAATATAATAGTATAGATATAGGGGTGAGATGAATTGTACAATATAATTAATAGAGTACTATGAAATTAAATTAATTTGTATGTGTGTGTAAATGAAATTTATGTATGTGTGTAATAAAATTAAATTTCTAAGGTATGTGTATAAAATTAAATTGAAGAAATTTTTTGAAAAAAAAAAAACGGTATAAAAAAAACAAACAAATGTTAGTGGTTTGTTTGGGAAAGCCAAAAAAAGAAAAACAAAACTAAACAAGGCATAGCCCAATTTGTGTTGAGTTATGCCTTGTTTGTGTTAGTGGTTTGTTTGGGAAAACCCAAAAAAATAAAAACCAAACCAAACAAATAAAACGCAAAACAAAACAAAACAAAATCAAACCAAACAAATTAGTGACTTGTTTGGGAAGAACGAAAAAACATAGAAACCACAAAGCCGAAAAGCGGTTGTGCCAAACAAGGCACAACCTATAATTGCTGACTTTTGGTTTTTTGAACCAAATTATAAATATTTGTAATTATTGCTTGAAAAGTTGATTGAATCATCATTTTTAGATTAATTTAATTTTAAAGTTGAACCAAATTGTAAATATTTGTAATTTTTATTTGAAAAGTTGATTGAATCATCATTTCTAGATTAATTAAATTTTAAAAGTTGACCTAATAGTAATAAGGGTTGTTTTGTGGGTGAAATGACAAACCTACCCTCACAAAATGACAAAAAACTCAAAGTAAATCACTAAGGAAAATGGAACAAAAAAGAAAAATAAAGGTAAACTTGTAATTTCAAACAAATCCAAAATACCCAAATTGGACACTTTCAATTGAGGATAGCCTCTTTTATATAAACTAGGTAGATGGCCCGTGCAATGCCCGGGCGTTGGATTTTGTAGAAAAAAAATAATGTATATATATATTTTTAATGTGGACAAGAAAGAGAAATAAGTTTTACTAATTCTTAAGATAGTGTTAGAAAAATATGGTTTAACAACTATATTAATTGATGTTGACCTACAATTTAAGGCTCTTTTCTTTAACGTATAGATAATAATATATAATATATATATATATATTTATATGTATATAAATACATACATATATACAAAAAGGGTAATATAAAAAGGCAAAAGGGTAATTTGGTAATTTGATTTAACAAAAGAGTAATTTGCAAAAGGCTTAAGGGTAATTTGATTATTCAATTTGTAATTGTACATATTTTAAACTTTAAGCTCTTTTCTTTAACGTATAGAGAAAAAAAAAATTATATATATATATGCACATACACACACACGCGCAAGCACACTCTTATATACAAAAGGGTAATTTATGAAAGACAAAAGGGCAATTTGATAATTTGATTTAACAAAATGGTAATTTGTAAAAGGTATAAGGGTAATTAGATTATTCAATATATATATCGTAATATAATAAAAAGGGTTTTTGGGAATTCAATGTAACAAACGAGAATTTATAATTGTAAACACTTTAAACTTTAAGCTCTTTTATTTAAGGCATAGAAACAAATGGTAATTTGCATAAGGCATAAGAGTAATTTGGCTATGCAATTTATAATTGAACACAGTTTTATTCAATTTTGGTATATAATATATTCAATATATATAATATAATAAAACAATATATGTATATATATACACACATACAAGGGTAGTTTACAAAAGGAAAAAAGGGCAATTTGATAATTCAATTTATAATCGTACACACTTTAAATACATAAATAATAATAATAATAAATTGTAATATGTATATATACATATACACATATATACAAAAGGGTAATTTACAAAAAAACAAAAGGGTAGTTTGGTAATTCAATTTAACAAATGTGTAATTTGGTTATTCAATTTATAATTATACACACTTTAAACTTTACAAAAGGGTACTTTATAAAAGGCAAAATGGTAATTTTAATAATATAATAAAATAATATATGTATATATATATACACACACTCAAGGGTAATTACTAAAGGTAAAATGGTAATTTGATAATTCTATTTAACAAAAGGGTAATTTAGTAATTCGATTTCTAATTGGACACACTTTAAACACATAAATAATAATAATAAATTATAATTTGCTACAAGTTTTTATCTGGGTGTTTGATTGTCTATAAACATACAGGCAGGCTGTAACAACCTGCATTTCATTTAAATTTAATTTTAAGCATATTTATGTTTAGCTTGTATCTGCATTGTCATAATAAAATTCATTTAGCATTGTCTGCTTTTATTTTAATTTCAGTCACATGTTTGGAATCTGATTTCTTGTTTTATTTCATATTTAAAATTTTGTTGGGATCAAATTACAATTTTTGGAAAGTTAGTAAAATCTGTGTTGAATTTCGAAACCTGTATTTCAAAACGGTGGGAATATTTGCTTTTGACTCAATCAGTATTCTTATGAAACCGGAAAATCAATTCTTACGTTAAAGTGAATTTTCTGTATTTTTGTGACGAACACCGCGTCACGAAAATACCAGTTTATGAGTAAAACTGACCGCGCCGCGTTAAAATTGCACAGATTTTGAAGTGACGTAAAGTTGTGAAGTGACTTGCACTTTATTTCCATTTAAGGCAAGTCATGATTGGGTAGGCCTTGTTTGTTTATGCTTATTTGTTGTGTGTTAACTTAGTAGATTGAGTTGTTTTCCCAAACATTAAAAGTGATTCTTTGACATATTGTTTGTGACTTGTTTGCATATGTCTTTAGAGTATGTTTTGATGTTGTGCCCATAAGCCTCATTCCCAAACAACCAACACTTGACCCTTATTAGCCTACATGACCTTTCACAATCTGGAGAGTTTAGTTGTGCATCAGTATATATGCTTATACGTATGTATATGTGCTGTTAATTTAGAGGGATTAAGGATTTGTTAACTCAATTAAGCTTGCTAAGTGAGTTCTTAATTTTGCTTGGTCTCCAAGTTCTTGTAGCTCTATATATACACACACAACTCACAGATTTTACACTACACATTCTGCACTTCAAGTTCAGAGAGAAAAGAGAGAGCTTGAGAGTTCTTAGTTTCAGAATTTTAAGAGAGAGAAGCTTATCTCCATACCCAAAGCTTGGAGAATTTCTTGTTTGATTGTCTTTCTCAACAATCTCTACTTCTCTAAACCTCAGTGAGTATTACTAACTCACTCAGAATGTAATCCATTCTTTAATTACTGAATTGTGTAGTTGCTTAAAGGAACACCATTGATGATTTCACGTTTAAAGTTCATAGCTTAAAAAACATGGATTTCCAAAACTTAACCAAAATTCGTTTTTAGAATGAAATATGAAAGATTATAGTATGTAGAGTATATGGTTGTAAAATTAGAGCTTAATTCGTTCATAGGAGAAAGTATATTAGATTTGAAGTTTTGACATGTTTTGATTTTTCATAAAATTCGTGAGCTACGATTGAAATTATGTTTAATTGATGTCATATTTGTAATCCTTGTAAGAAAAGGGAGAGATCCATATACAACATGATATATACACTAACAGATTCGAAAATGGGTCAAAAAGACCCCATTAAACTGAAGCAGAGCAGTTTCTACGAAAAAGAAGGAGCCTCAGCAATTAATCGAGCGCGCGATCGCGCGAGCGAAGGTCGCGCGAGCAGACCGCGCGAGCGAACCCTCGCGCGAGCGGCCCGCGCGCGCGAGCCCTGTGTATTCTGGCCGTTGTAAAAGTTTAATATAAGAAAAAGGAAAATGGGCAGATCAGGCGAGCGGACCGCGCTAGCGACCCCTCGCGCGAGCGGCCTGCGCGCGCGATCTGCCAGTTTATGATTTTTGTTTGTTTTGGGTTAAGGGACTGTTGGTTCAACTTTTAAGTACTGTTAAGGTTCTGTTTGGGGAAAACTATTAAAACAGAATCCTAATTGATTATGTTTGAACGAATAGAACGTGGTATTATGACTTATCAATCCCTGTATGTACATTGTTCCTTTAATTCAGCGATTTACTTTGTGTTTAAGTTCATGGCATTCATGTGGGGTCAGTGGTACATGCATGTGGGTGTTAGTCAGTGTGGAAAAGAGTAATGGTCAGTGTGGAAAGAGTATTGAGATTGAGATTATGTGGTGGACACTCCCTGGTTATGGTGTACCAAAGTGTGACGTGTTGAGATTGCGGTTGTGGTTGTGGTTGAGATTACGGCGAGGGTATCTTTGAAATGCGACGATGGCAAATATGGACACTCCCTGACGCCCATGGAAGCGTTAAAGTGTGTGACGCCGAACTTGGACACTCACTGGCACCCTTGGAAGTGCTAAAGTGTGGCCTACGGACACTCCCTGATACCCGAGTCTGGATAGTGCGTGAGGTTGCTCCGGTATTTGCATGGCGGATTAGGTATTCAAAGTGTGAGGCAATGGACACTCCCTGGTACCCCGGACCAAAGTGTAAGGCAAACTGGACACTCCCTGGTGCCCCGTTGCTAAAGTGTGGCTATCTTAGTGTTTCAAAGATACCGGAATGAGATAGTGGGTTGTTGTGTCTGTCGAGAGAAAAGAGTCGGCAAGATGAGTGTGGTGCATTGTCTCATACACGATCATATGCTTTATGAATGAACGACTTTGAATAATATATTCCTCGTGGGTTTATAAATTAAATTCTCTCTATGGTCAAACTATTGATTTTACAAATTGAAAATGGAAAAAGGTAATTGGGTATGTTTTACATTCGAAGTTATGTTTTAATACTCACCAGCTTCTCGAAGCTGACGACGTTGATACGTCCTAGACATTCGTGTCCAGGCTTTTCAGGTTATAACCAGGAGGAATCGCACGACTATGTTAATTGAGAATGGCTGCCCTCGGATGAGAAACTATTTAATGTTATATGTTTTAAGTTATATGTTTTAAGTTATGAACTGGTTTGTAATAAGGATGACTGTAATAGACTTTAAGTTATTATTTTATTTCGAGGCGGTCTGTGCCTTTTGATGCCCGTGCTGTAATATTGTTTAAGTTAGAAAAATATTTGTAAGCCTTGTTTGCTCTGCTCTGATTATTATGTTTTGTTGTTGACGTTTGGGACGGAATCGATCCTTCAAACTGTCGCGACCTACGGGTCCATAAAGAAAATTAAATGCTTTCCTTATTTATGCTACGTCGGGGCGTGACACAGGCATAGAGGTGGACTAAAAAACTCTCCCAAATTAACTAAAACCAGGCTTGGTGTGCCTACGGGGCTTTAATCATATGATGACAGTGATTTAAATCAACGAGGCTTAGTTGGTCCCTATCCCTATTGTGTTTGGTGCACCCTATGAATCATCACTTTTCAAAGGCTCACTGCTAGAATATTTGATGTACTCAGCGACTTAATTTGGGTGGTTGTCACCATTGTCAAACTCAACAATGCTACACACACTCTGAAAAACACATAAAAATGTATAACCTTACTTAAAAATATTAGACTTTGTGCTGAAAAGTCTGCACAAACAAAACACTCACTTTTGTGTGTGCAGACTTTTCAGCACAAGGTCCAACTTTTTAAAACAAAGTTGTGTATTTTGGTGTATTTTTCAGAGTGTGTGTAGCATTACTCTATCAAACTTATTGCAAAATCATAAAGGGAAAAAAAAGAAAAAAAAAGAAACACTTGGGACTGTGAACTATGATAATGTAGGTTTAAGTCTGCTTTTGTTTGATCAAAATTTTCAACATTTTCCGTGAGGTCAGTATGGTGGGTACTAAAAACTATGAACATGATATATATAGCTAGAATATTATGACTGCAACTCGAGTGGGTTAGCTCTGAGTCCAACCGATTTCAAAGTGAGTTTGAGCAACCTTTGAGAATTCTGTAGGACGGGCATGGGAGAAAAAGAAAAGGGCAAATTACCTTTTACCCCTTGTGGTATTTTACCCTGTAGTTTGGAATATTTTAAAAAATCAGGGGAGGTATTTAATATTAGATCATAAATCAGTTGAGGTCAGTGATATTACACAATTTAAAACTAGGGTTTGCAGTGTCCTGCATGTATATAAATACGAACTTTTTGACCATTTTGCATATGTTCAGCATTTTCGGGTTTTCATCTCTCTCTCTCTCTCTAGAGGCAGCCATCTTGACTGAGGAGAAGCGAAAGCAACGATGGGTCACTCCAACGTTTGGAACTCGCATCCCAAGAGCTATGGTCCTGGTTCTCGCACCTGGTAACTATATCTAAACCGTCCCTTTACTCATCTCGTATACAAATTTTGCTACAAGTTTTTATCTGGGTGTTTGATTGTCTATAAATTGTAGGAAAGGAAAAGAAAATATCAGATTTGATTCTAGAGCTGATATTATTGATTTTATATTGTTTGATTTAAGGGGAATGATGTGGGTTTTTAGATTTCTTATACACGTACTAGTTTATTGTAAGGAATTAACCCCACTGACAACAATTGAAGGAATTATAGAAATTAGAATGAAGAAGATGGCGAGTTTCAGAGAGATTAGGGAAGAAGAATTGAGAAGAATGTAGAGAGAAGGCAGAGGAGAAGTAGAGAGAGAAAAACAGATTTTCATTATCCAAAAAAATGCATAAACCTACAATGGTACATTTCAGCCTATTTAACAGTACCTCATTTGTAAAACCGAATTAACCAACAATTTGCTCCTACCAATGAGAATTTGACACATGTCCAATTAGTTACAACTAATATGAGTTAACAAAAATCAGTAACACTTTATTCCCACAATCTGTAATTCATGACAATACACCCCCGTGGAAAACATCCTTGTCCTCAAGGATGAAGTGGGAGAGTAGTAAGAAGAACCCAAATGGTACCACCTGGGTCAGGCCTCTTGATGATGAACTTTAACTCCTCAATGAAGCATTGCATACTAGCCAATTTTATTGTTCTACTCCTTGGATTCCCAATCGGTCCGCAGTTTCAAGCAACTCAGCAAGCAGTTCATCAACCAGTTTATCGATAGGCATGAACGGCCAAAGCCTGACATGCAGCTACTGACAGTCATACAAAGGGATAATGAGACCCTCAAGGAGTTCATCGGTCGGTTTAATCAAAAGAAGCTCGGCATCTATGATCTTGATGAAACCGCCGCTATTATAGCCTTCTGCTCAGGAGTTCAACACACCAAGTGCGCCACGTCGTTTCACAGAAATCGACCGGTAACCATGGTTGAAATCGCAGAGAGAGTTGGAAAATACATTGACACTGAAGAATTTCTAAAGACCAAAGACACCGGACAAGAAAGTAAGGAGTCTTCCAGAAATAGGCGAAAATGAGATCAGCCCGGGGGTTCTGACAGTTCTTCCAGTTCACAGCAGTCGAAGTCCGGCAGTCTCGACCCGACCTCCAGCTCACAACAAGCAGGGTCCGGCAGTCCCGACCTGACCTCCAGTTCGCAGCGGTCTGAGTCCGGCAGCCCCGACCCGAGCTCTAGTTTGCAGCAGTCAGGATCCAATGATCCCGACCTTGATCCAGCTCAGAGTAATCGAGAGCCCGATGATCCCGACCCGACCTCCTGTCTCTAACAGTCTCGGCCAATCCAACTACAATGGTACTTTCCCGATCATCGCATGAGGCTCCGTAGACTGTCAATGAGCTCTTAAAAAGACCTCAGGCTCCGAAACAAGGCACTAAAAAGACCTCGGGATCCAAACCCAGGTACTAAAAAGACCTCGGGCTCCGAACCCAGGCATTAAAGACCTCGGGATCGCACCCGAGGATAAAGACCTTGGGGTCACGCCCGAGGCATCGGCTTCGCTTAGGTCCAACCTACGATGGGGGCAAATCCTCCTAGGTGGCTGATGATGGCAAGCTTCAAAAGACCCTGCAACCACCATGTTCCAAGGCGGTTACCTACAGTCATAGCCTCTGTAAGACTCTCGTATTAGCGAAAGCTTGGGGGGCAAGACGGCGCAATGAACTGAACAGGCAATCACACTGGGTACTTACAGGCCTCGCGGATAACCAAGTCAAAATCTTGGATAACCCGAGCACCTACAGTACTCAGAGGCAATAACTCCACTTAGGTCCAAAATGACGAAAGAGGTGACTAAAATCTCTTAGGTTGGCTGACGATAGAGGAGCAAAAAGACCATAAAGAACATTATTTAGGTCGGCTCCACCAACATGGTCAAACTCTTCTCCCAACGGTCTTGACGAAGGCTGGCTGGGCGGAAGATAACTATCCTGGGGAGTTAACACAAAAGGACCCTAAAGTAACACACTTTAGGTCGAATTTTCCAACATGGTAAAATTCTTCTACCACAACCTTGACGAAGGTTCACTGGCAGAAGATAACCATCCTGAAAGCTAACTCAAGTAAAAAGACTCCGAATTAGGCCGGGTTTCAGCTCTCGATCAGTTCTCGAGCACTCAGACTTGTATCAGGAAGATTTCCAAACTTGCCCCGATATAGCATCCAGCCAACCTTGGAAAGGGGGGCAACTGATACACCCAAAATCAGCCCATGACCAAGCGGTTCTATTCTACAACTACTGACAAGCATCATCCTGAGCGATTTGGTCCACCTGATGCCTCCCGAGCGATTCATACATGACCCGACCAACAGGTCGGGAAGACTGCATAGGCACATCCCACCGCGAGAACAGCTCATCCGAGCCCACATGCATGATCCCGAGCATTCCGGGCAGTTTCCTACTCAAGGTAGAAGACTAATGGAAAGTGCAAACTATTTCCTAATCCAATTAGGAAACCCCTATAATTAATGTCAATCTATATCAATCTATATCAATTGGATTATGTTTCATTTTCCTTGTACGAGTAGGTCTCTTACATCTATAAAAGAGACCTCTCACCTCCCATTGAAGAGGCCGACTTTTCAGTCTACACAGCACCTCTATAGCATTCATTAACATGCCCGGCCGGCCTACGGTAGTTCTAGACTTGTTGGTTCACCACAGGCCTCCGATTTTTTTACAGTATAGTGAACGTGCTCAAACACACACGTGGACGTAAGTATCTTCATTAACAGGGCCGAACCACATACAAAAACCAGTCTCTCACTTTCTCTCTCTTTAAATTGCTTTAAATTACTTTAACCTATTTTGGCATCATCACTATCCTTCTCAAATGGATTAGTGAAAACATTTGGAAACAAATATGGTCTCCAAAATGGGCTCAAATTTGGGACATTGTTATTACTCTCTTTTCATAAGACTAGGGAAGACAGCCCGTGCAATGCACGAGCGTTAGATTTCGTAGGAAAAAATACAATGCATATTTTTTTTAACGTGGACAAGAAAGAGAAATAAGTTTTATTAATTCTGAAGATGGTATTAGAAAAATATGGTTTAACAAAAACTATATTAATTGATGTCAACCTACAATTTAAGACTCTTTTCTTTAACGTACAGATAATATATATATATATATATGTGTGTGTGTGTATGTATATGTATACATATACATATATATATATATACAAAAAGGGTAATAAAAAAGGCAAAAGGATAATTTGATAATTCAATTTAACAAAAGAGTAATTTGTAAAATGCTTAAGGGTAATTTGATTATTCAATTTGTAATTGTACATACTTTAAACATTTAGGCTCTTTTCTTTAACGTACAGATATATACACACACACTCATATATACAGAAGGGTAATTTATGAAAGGCAAAAGGGTAATTTAGTAATTCGATTTAACAAAATGGTAATTTGCCAAATGTATAAGGGTAATTAGATTATTCAATTTATATATATATATATATCATAATATAATAAAAGGGTTTTTGGTAATTCAATTTAACAAACGGGAATTTATAATTGTAAACACTTTAAACTTTAAGCTCTTTTCTTTAAAGTATAGAAAAAAAAGGTAATTTGCATAATGCATAAGAGTAATTTGACTATTCAATTTATAATTGTACACACTTTTATTCAATTTTGGTATATAATATATTCAATTTATACATACATATAATAATATAATATGTGTATATATATATATAAGGAGAGGATCTTAAGTGTATTGGGTAAGTGCACTCTACCCAGTGCACTGGCTTTTTTCCCTAAAAAAATCCACAGGTTGCCTCGCTGATCCGCGCCCCGTCTTGCCATCCCGCTGACCCACGGATTTTTTAGGCTAAAAAGCCAGTGCACTGGATAGAGTGCACTTAAGATCCTCTCGTTATATGTATATATGCACACAAGGGTAGTTTACAAAAGGAAAAAAAGGGTAATTTGATAATTCAATTTATAATTGTACACACTTTAAATACATAAATAATAATAATAATAATAATGATGATAAAAATAATAATAAATTTTAATATGTATATATACAAACATATATATACAAAAGGTTAATTTGCAAAAAAATAAAAGGGTAATTTTGTAATTCAATTTAACGAAATGGTAATTTGGTTATTCAATTTATAATTATACACACTTTAAACTTGGATAAAAGGGTATTTTACAAAAGGCAAAATGGTAATTTTAATAATATAATAAAATAATATATGCATGCATACATATATACCCGAGGGTAATTACAAAAGGTAAAAGGGTAATTTAATAATTCTATTTAACAAAAGGGTAATTTGGTAACTCGGTTTATAATTGTACACACTTTAAAATACATCAATAATAATAATAACATATAATATCTATGCATATATATATATACACACACACACACACATATACAAAAAGATAATTTACAAAACTTACTTAAGGCTTGCTTGGTAATTATGGGATTCCTTGAAAGTTGTCTTAAGGCTCAAACAAGCCCTGCCAAACAAGCCTTACATTTCAAAAGTAACCTACGGCTTGTCTAAAAATGTGACTTAAGGCTTGTTTGGTAATTCAAAGATTCCTTAAAAGTTCTCTTAAGGCTCAAACAAGCATTGCCAAATAAACATTAATTTAAAGTTATCTAAAGCTTGTTTAGTAATTCAAATATTCTTTGAAAGTTATCTTAAGGCTCAAAGAAGCCTTGCCAAACAAATCTCAAGTTACTATTGGATACTAATTTGATGTTGATTGATTGATGTGAAATTGCCAAATAATAGAATTATAAATCCAAAATGACCATTAAGGCCAAATTAATTTAGCATCTAAAGAACATTTCATTTTAGCCTCTTTTGTATAATATAATAGTATAGATATAGGGGTGAGATGAATTGTACAATATAATTAATAGAGTACTATGAAATTAAATTAATTTGTATGTGTGTGTAAATGAAATTTATGTATGTTTGTAATAAAATTAAATTTCTAAGGTATGTGTATAAAATTAAATTGAAGAAATTTTTTGAAAAAAAAAATGGTATAAAAAAAACAAACAAATGTTAGTGGTTTGTTTGGGAAAGCCAAAAAAAGAAAAACAAAACTAAACAAGGCATAGCCCAATTTGTGTTGAGTTATGCCTTGTTTGTGTTAGTGGTTTGTTTGGGAAAACCCAAAAAAATAAAAACCAAACCAAACAAATAAAACGCAAAACAATACAAAACAAAATCAAACCAAACAAATTAGTGACTTGCTTGGGAAGAACGAAAAAACATAGAAACCACAAAGCCGAAAAGCGGTTGTGCCAAACAAGGCACAACCTATAATTGCTGACTTTTGGTTTTTTGAACCAAATTGTAAATATTTGTAATTATTGCTTGAAAAGTTGATTGAATCATCATTTTTAGATTAATTTAATTTTAAAGTTGAACCAAATTGTAAATATTTGTAATTTTTATTTGAAAAGTTGATTGAATCATCATTTTTAGATTAATTAAATTTTAAAAGTTGACCTAATAGTAATAAGGGTTGTTTTGTGGGTGAAATGACAAACCTACGCTCACAAAATGACAAAAAACTCAAAGTAAATCACTAAGGAAAATGGAACAAAAAAGAAAAATAAAGGTAAACTTGTAATTTCAAACAAATCCAAAATACCCAAATTGGACACTTTCAATTGAGGATAGCCTCTTTTATATAAACTAGGTAGATGGCCCGTGCAATGCCCGGGCGTTGGATTTTGTAGAAAAAAAAATAATGTATATATATATTTTTAATGTGGACAAGAAAGAGAAATAAGTTTTACTAATTCTTAAGATAGTGTTAGAAAAATATGGTTTAACAACTATATTAATTGATGTTGACCTACAATTTAAGGCTCTTTTCTTTAACGTATAGATAATAATATATATATATATATATAATATATATATTTATATGTATATAAATACATACATATATACAAAAAGGGTAATATAAAAAGGCAAAAGGGTAATTTGGTAATTTGATTTAACAAAAGAGTAATTTGCAAAAGGCTTAAGGGTAATTTGATTATTCAATTTGTAATTGTACATATTTTAAACTTTAAGCTCTTTTCTTTAACGTATAGAGAAAAAAAAAATTATATATATATATATATATATATGCACATACACACACACACACGCGCAAGCACACTCTTATATACAAAAGGGTAATTTATGAAAGACAAAAGGGCAATTTGATAATTTGATTTAACAAAATGGTAATTTGTAAAAGGTATAAGGGTAATTAGATTATTCAATATATATATCGTAATATAATAAAAAGGGTTTTTGGGAATTCAATGTAACAAACGAGAATTTATAATTGTAAACACTTTAAACTTTAAGCTCTTTTATTTAAGGCATAGAAACAAATGGTAATTTGCATAAGGCATAAGAGTAATTTGGCTATGCAATTTATAATTGAACACAGTTTTATTCAATTTTGGTATATAATATATTCAATATATATAATATAATAAAACAATATATGTATATATATATATACACACATACAAGGGTAGTTTACAAAAGGAAAAAGGGCAATTTGATAATTCAATTCATAATCGTACACACTTTAAATACATAAATAATAATAATAATAAATTGTAATATGTATATATACATATACACATATATACAAAAGGGTAATTTACAAAAAACAAAAGGGTAGTTTGGTAATTCAATTTAACAAATGTGTAATTTGGTTATTCAATTTATAATTATACACACTTTAAACTTTACAAAAGGGTACTTTATAAAAGTCAAAATGGTAATTTTAATAATATAATAAAATAATATATGTATATATATATACACACACTCAAGGGTAATTACTAAAGGCAAAATGGTAATTTGATAATTCTATTTAACAAAAGGGTAATTTAGTAATTCGATTTCTAATTGGACACACTTTAAACACATAAATAATAATAATAAATTATAATTTGCTACAAGTTTTTATCTGGGTGTTTGATTGTCTATAAACATACAGGCAGGCTGTAACAACCTGCATTTCATTTAAATTTAATTTTAAGCATATTTATGTTTAGCTTGTATCTGCATTGTCATAATAAAATTCATTTAGCATTGTCTGCTTTTATTTTAATTTCAGTTACATGTTTGGAATCTGATTTCTTGTTTTATTTCATAATTAAAATTTTGTTGGGATCAAATTACAATTTTTGAAAAGTTAGTAAAATCTGTGTTGAATTTCAAAACCTGTATTTCAAAACGGTGGGAATATTTGCTTTTGACTCAATCAGTATTCTTATGAAACCGGAAAATCAATTCTTACGTTAAAGTGAATTTTCTGTATTTTTGTGACGAACACCGCGTCACGAAAATACCAGTTTATGAGTAAAACTGACCGCGCCGCGTTAAAATTGCACAGATTTTGAAGTGACGTAAAGTTGTGAAGTGACTTGCACTTTATTTCCATTTAAGGCAAGTCATGATTGGGTAGGCCTTGTTTGTTTATGCTTATTTGTTGTGTGTTAACTTAGTAGATTGAGTTGTTTTCCCAAACATTAAAAGTGATTCTTTGACATATTGTTTGTGACTTGTTTGCATATGTCTTTAGAGTATGTTTTGATGTTGTGCCCATAAGCCTCATTCCCAAACAACCAACACTTGACCCTTATTAGCCTACATGACCTTTCACAATCTGGAGAGTTTAGTTGTGCATCAGTATATATGCTTATACGTATGTATATGTGCTGTTAATTTAGAGGGATTAAGGATTTGTTAACTCAATTAAGCTTGCTAAGTGAGTTCTTAATTTTGCTTGGTCTCCAAGTTCTTGTAGCTCTATATATACACACACAACTCACAGATTTTACACTACACATTCTGCACTTCAAGTTCAGAGAGAAAAGAGAGAGCTTGAGAGTTCTTAGTTTCAGAATTTTAAGAGAGAGAAGCTTATCTCCATACCCAAAGCTTGGAGAATTTCTTGTTTGATTGTCTTTCTCAACAATCTCTACTTCTCTAAACCTCAGTGAGTATTACTAACTCACTCAGAATGTAATCCATTCTTTAATTACTGAATTGTGTAGTTGCTTAAAGGAACACCATTGATGATTTCACGTTTAAAGTTCATAGCTTAAAAAACATGGATTTCCAAAACTTAACCAAAATTCGTTTTTAGAATGAAATATGAAAGATTATAGTATGTAGAGTATATGGTTGTAAAATTAGAGCTTAATTCGTTCATAGGAGAAAGTATATTAGATTTGAAGTTTTGACATGTTTTGATTTTTCATAAAATTCGTGAGCTACGATTGAAATTATGTTTAATTGATGTCATATTTGTAATCCTTGTAAGAAAAGGGAGAGATCCATATACAACATGATATATACACTAACAGATTCGAAAATGGGTCAAAAAGACCCCATTAAACTGAAGCAGAGCAGTTTCTACGAAGAAGAAGGAGCCTCAGAATTAATCGCGCGAGCGAAGGTCGCGCGAGCGACCCCTCGCGCGATCGGCCCGCGCGCGCGAGCCCTGTGTTTTCTGGCCGTTGGAAAAGTTTAATATAAGAAAAAGGAAAATGGGCAGATCGCGCGAGCGGACCGCGCGAGCGACCCCTCGCCCGAGCGGCCTGCGCACGCGATCTGCAGGTTTATGGTTTTTGTTTGTTTTGGGTTAAGGGACTGTTGGTTCAACTTTTAAGTACTGTTAAGGTTCTGTTTGGGGAAAACTATTAAAACAGAATCCTAATTGATTATGTTTGAACGAATAGAACGTGGTATTTTGACTTATCAATCCCTGTATGTACGTTGTTCCTTTAATTCAGCGATTTACTTTGTGTTTAAGTTCATGGCATTCATGTGGGGTCAGTGGTACATGCATGTGGGTGTCAGTCAGTGTGGAAAAGAGTAATGGTCAGTGTGGAAAGAGTATTGAGATTGAGATTGTGTGGTGGACACTCCCTGGTTATGGTGTACCAAAGTGTGACGTGTTGAGATTGCGGTTGTGGTTGTGGTTGAGATTACGGCGAGGGTATCTTTGAAATGCGACGGTGGAAAATATGGATACTCCCTGACGCCCATGGAAGCGTTAAAGTGTGTGACGCCAAACTTGGACACTCACTGGCACCCATGGAAGTGCTAAAGTGTGGCCTACGGACACTCCCTGATACCCGAGTCTGGATACTGCGTGAGGTTGCTCCGGTATTTGCATGGCAGATTAGGTATTCAAAGTGTGAGGCAATGGACACTCCCTGGTACCCCGGACCAAAGTGTGAGGCAAACTGGACACTCCCTGGCGCCCCGTTGCTAAAGTGTGGCCCAGTTCGAAAGAATGTCTCGGTTTGCCCCTCACCTGGTTGATACTGAGGAGAAGAAGATCCGTAATTATAACCAAGGGCTGACACCTCAGATTTGTCGCCTGACTCTCGGCCACTTTGATAAGTCTTTTGAAGGACTTGTTGGTTTGGCTACCAATCTGGAAGAGGATGCTCGAGTGAACCGAAAATAATTTGAATTCCGACCGCCTCAAAGGGGTAATTTTGGGAATAGACCCCCAATGAATCGTACCCAAGGGCAGAAGAGGAATTTCGACAGAAGCAAGAAGACCCAGGCTATTACCTATCCGACTCAACCCCGAGTAGGAGAAGGAAGTAGTGGTGGAAAATGCTTCAACTGTGGCAACCCTGGTCATCTGGCTCGTGATTGCACGGCACCAAGTCGTGCTGCTCAGCAAGGGATAGTCTGCTTCAACTATGGTGAACCAGGTCACATCAGTAGGTTCTGCACTGCTCCTAAGCAGGTGACTTATGGTCAACAGGGACAGATTCGCTTGAATGCTGTTATCCCTGATGCCGCTGGATATGATGGAACTGTGTACGAAGAAGGAGATTATGGAGAAGCTCAACCTGATCAGCAAGTAGTAGAAGGTACATTAACTCTGTTTAACTCTCATGTTAAAGTGTTATTTGATACGGGTGCTGCTCTTTCGTTCATATCTGTTAATACTATTCGGAGATTGGGTATCTTACCTTATCGCTTAGCGAAAGCTTTGAAGGCTACTTCGCTATTAGGAGCTGCAGTCAGATTAGGACACGTGTGCAAGGATTGTCCTTTACGGCTAGGAGACCGTGAAATCCCTGCAAGGTTGATTGTCCTATCGATGAAGGAGTTCGACATAATCCTAGGGATGGATTGGCTCACTCAGAATCAAGCAATGTTGGATTGTGCGAGGAAGAGGATTACATTCCCCGACTATGAGAATCAACCCTTTGATTTTCAATGTAAACCTTCGGGAGATATGTTCCTCACGAGATGTTTAGCCAACATCGAAGTCGTCAGTACAGAAGCGACAGTGTCGTCTATACCTGTAGTCAAGGACTTCGAAGAAGTATTTCAAGACGTTTCTGGTTTGCCGCCCGAGAGAAGTATAGAGTTCTGTATTAAGCTCATACCGGGTACCGTACCGATCACCAAGGTTCCCTACAGAATGGCACCCAAAGAATTATTGGAATTGAAGGAACAAGTTCAAGAGCTCGAGAACCTAGGTTTTGTACGTCCAAGTACATCGCCTTGGGGAGCACCAGTGTTATTCGTGAAGAAGAAGGACGGAACGCTACGGTTATGTATCGACTACAGAGAATTGAACCGAGTAACTATCAAGAACAAGTATCCCTTACCGCGGATTGACGATTTACTTGATCAACTACAAGGAGCTACGACATTTTTCAAGATCGACCTAAGGTCGGGATATCATCAATTGAGGGTACGGAAGGAAGACATACCTGAGACTGCTTTCAGAACCCGATATGGTCATTATGAATTTCTAGTGATGCCGTTTGGAATGACGAACGCCCCAGCGGTGTTTATGGATCTGATGAACAGAGTGTTCAAGCCATATTTGGATCAGTTTGTCATTGTCTTTATAGATAATATTTTTATCTATTCTAAGTCAGGAGAAGAACACGAGCAACATCTACGGATTGCGATGCAGACGCTCAAGGACCACCACTTGTATGCCAAGTTCAGTAAGTGTGAGTTCTGGTTGCAAGAAGTAAAATTTTTGGGACACAAGGTGTCATCTCAAGGAATTTATGTGGGTTCGTCCAAGACCGATGCTGTGTCAAACTAGGTTAGGCCGAGCAACCCTACAGAAGTTCGGAGTTTTCTTGGACTCGCGGGCTATTACAGAAGATTCGTTGAGGGATTCTCTAAAATAGCTGCACCATTGACTGGGTTGACGAAGAAGAATTTGAAGTTCAAGTGGACAGAGAAGCATGAGCGCACCTTTCTGGAGTTGAAAGAGAGACTTACAACCGCACCGGTACTAGCTATACCCAAGCCTGATGAGAAGTTCACTATCTTTAGTGATGCGTCATATCAAGGACTGGGGTGTGTACTTATGCAAGATGGCAGAGTTATAGCCTATGGATCCAGACAGCTGAAGCCGAATGAGTTAAACTATCCTATTCATGATTTGGAGTTGGCAGCAGTAGTGTTTGCACTCAAGATTTGGAGACACTATCTCTATGGTGAGAAGTTTGATTTGTTCTCTGATCACAAGAGCCTAAAATATTTGTTCACACAGAAAGAGTTAAACATGAGGCAACGCAGATGGATGGAGTTGATCAAAGATTACGACTTCATGTTGGAATACCACCCTGGTAAAGCTAATGTGGTCGCTGATGCTTTGAGTCGGCAGACTCATGAGACGATCGCCTCCTTAATGGTTAGAGAGTGGCGAGCATTAGAGACGTTAGCGGAGTTCGATGTGCAGAGTGCTGAGGAAAGAGAAGGATAACTTTTCGGATGTCTTATCCTACAGCCTGTTCTTATCGACCGTATTATTGGAGCCCAGAAAGAAGATGAGAAGTTTCAGACATGGTTCGTGAAGATGTCAGAGAAAGACCCGACAGAATGGAAGGTGGGAGTCGATGGAGGGTATCGTTGCAGAAATAGATTATGTGTTCCAAGTAATGGAGAACTAAGGAAGGATATCCTGGAAGAAGCACATAAGTCAAGATATACAGTTCACCCGGGAGGGACGAAGGTGTACAAAGATTTGAAGAGAAATTTCTGGTGGGAAGGTATGAAGAAAGACGTGGCCGAATTTGTATCCAAGTGTTTGACGTGTCAGCAAGTCAAGGCCGAATATCAGAGACCGTCAGGATTGTTACAACCACTACCTGTTCCTGGTTGGAAGTGGGAGCACATAACCATGGATTTTGTAGTGGGATTGCCTCGGTCGCAACAGAATCATGACGCTATTTGGGTAATCATGGATCGATTAACAAAATTGGCACACTTTATTGCTTATAGTATGACATACCCGGTGGAAAAGATGAGCCAGATGTACATACAACAAGTTGTGCGGCTTCACGGTGCACCTGTGTCGATTGTGTCAGACCGTGACGCACGTTTTACCTCTGGATTTTGGGAAAGTCTGCAAGAAGCTATGGGAACCTCGCTCAAGATGAGCACTGCTTTTCACCCTCAGACAGATGGACAAACTGAGCGTGTTAACCAGATCATGGAGGATATGCTTAGGGCTTGTGTTATCGATTTTGAAGAATCTTGGGAGACACACTTGCCGTTGGTTGAATTTGCCTATAACAACAGCTATCATACGGGTATCAGTATGGCTCCGTTCGAAGCATTGTACGGACGACCATGTCGTTCTCCATTATGTTGGGCAGAAGTTGGGGACACAGAATTATTGGGACCAGATTTGGTTAGAGAAACCAACGAGAAGATTTCTTTGGTCAAGGAAAGGATGAGAACTGCTCAGAGCCGGTATAAGAGTTATGCTGATCGACGCCGGAAAGATTTGGAATTCAGTGTTGGAGATCACGTACTTCTTAAGGTTTCACTGACACGAGGAGTAGTACGCTTTGGTCTCAAGAGAAGGAAGTTAGCCCCTCGTTTCATCGGACCGTTCGAGATTTTGGAACGTGTTGGGAAAGTAGCCTATCGACTGGCACTACCACCGAAGATGTCTGGGATTCACAATGTATTCCACGTAAGCATGCTGAGAAAGTACATACGAGATCCCTCACATGTGGTTAGTTATGACAATATTGAGATTATGTTTAATTGATGTCATATTTGTAATCCTTGTAAGAAAAGGGAGAGATCCATATACAACATGATATATACACTAACAGATTCGAAAATGGGTCAAAAAGACCCCATTAAACTGAAGCAGAGCAGTTTCTACGAAGAAGAAGGAGCCTCAGCAATTAATCGCGCGCGTGATCGCGCGAAAGAAGGTCGCGCGAGCGGACCGCATGAGCGACCCCTTGCACGAGCGGCCCGCGTGCGCGAGCCCTGTGTTTTCTGGCCGTTGGAAAAGTTTAATATAAGAAAAGAAAAATGGGCAGATCGCAGAAGCGGACCGCGCGAGCGACCCCTCGCGCGAGCGGCCCGCGCGCGCGATCTGCCAGTTTATGGTTTTTGTTTGTTTTGGGTTAAGGGACTGTTGGTTCAACTTTTAAGTACTGTTAAGGTTCTGTTTGGGGAAAACTATTAAAACAGAATCCTAATTGATTATGTTTGAACGAATAGAACGTGGTATTATGACTTATCAATCCCTGTATGTACGTTGTTCCTTTAATTCTGCGATTTACTTTGTGTTTAAGTTCATGGCATTCATGTGGGGTCAGTGGTACATGCATGTGGGTGTCAGTCAGTGTGGAAAAGAGTAATGGTCAATGTGGAAAGAGTATTGAGATTGAGATTGTGTGGTGGACACTCCTTGGTTATGGTGTACCAAAGTGTGACGTGTTGAGATTGCGGTTGTGGTTGTGGTTGAGATTACGGCGAGGGTATCTTTGAAATGCGACGATGGCAAATATGGACACTCCCTGACGCCCATGGAAGCGTTAAAGTGTGTGACGCCGAACTTGGACACTCACTGGCACCCATGGAAGTGCTAAAGTGTGGCCTACGGACACTCCCTGATACCCGAGTCTGGATACTGCGTGCGGTTGCTTCGGTATTTGCATGGCGGATTAGGTATTCAAAGTGTGAGGCAATGGACACTCCCTGGTACCCCGGACCAAAGTGTAAGGCAAACTGGACACTCTCTGGCGCCCCGTTGCTAAAGTGTGGCTATCTTAGTGTTTCAAAGATACCGGAATGAGATAGTGGGTTGTTGTGTCTGTCGAGAGAAAACAGTCGGCAAGATGAGTGTGGTGTATTGTCTCATACACGATCATATGCTTTATGATTGAACGACTTTGAATAAAATATTCCTCATGGGTTTATAAATTAAATTCTCTCTATGGTCAAACTATTGATTTTACAAATTGAAAATGGAAAAAGGTAATTGGGTATGTTTTACATTCGAAGTTATGTTTTTAATACTCACCAGCTTCTCGAAGCTGACGACGTTGATACGTCCTGGACATTCGTGTCCAGGCTTTTCAGGTTATAACCAGGAGGAATCGTACGACTATGCTAATTGAGAATGGCTGCCCTCGGATGAGAAACTGTTTAATGTTATATGTTTTAAGTTATATGATTTAAGTTATGAACTGGTTTGTAATAACGATGACTGTAATAGACTTTAAGCTATTGTTTTATTTCGAGGCGGTCTGTGCCTTTAGATGCCCGTGCTGTAATATTGTTTAAGTTAGAAAAATATTTGTAAGCCTTGTTTGCTCTGCTCTGATTATTATGTTTTGTTGTTGACGTTTGGGACGGAATCGATCCTTCAAACTGTCGCGACCTACGGGTCCATAAAGGAAATTAAATGCTTTCCTTATTTATGCTACGTCGGGGCGTGACACATGCATAGAGGTGGACTAAAAAAATCTCCCAAATTAACTAAAACCAGGCTTGGTGTGCCTACGGGGCTTTAATCATATGATGACAGTGATTTAAATCAACGAGGCTTAGTTGGTCCCGGTCCCTATCCCTATTGTGTTTGGTGCACCCTATGAATCATCACTTTTCAAAGGCTCACTGCTAGAATATTTGATGTACTCAGCGACTTAATTTGGGTGGTTGTCACCATTATCAAACTCAACAATGCTACACACACTCTGAAAAACACATTAAAATGTATAACCTTACTTAAAAATATTAGACCTTGTGCTGAAAAGTCTGCACAAACAAAACACTCACTTTTGTGTGTGCAGACTTTTCAGCACAAGGTCCAACTTTTTAAAACAAAGTTGTGTATTTTGGTGTATTTTTCAGAGTGTGTGTAGCATTACTCTATCAAACTTATTGCAAAATCATAAAGGGAAAAAAAAAAAAAAAAAAAGAAACACTTGGGACTGTGAACTATGATAATGTAGGTTTAAGTCTGCTTTTGTTTGATCAAAATTTTCAACATTTTCCGTGAGGTCAGTATGGTGGGTACTAAAAACTATGAACATGATATATAGCTAGAATATTATGACTGCAACTCGAGTGGGTTAGCTCTGAGTCCAAGCGATTTCAAAGTGAGTTTGAGCAACCTTTGAGAATTCTGTAGGACGGGCATGGGAGAAAAAGAAAAGGGCAAATTACCTTTTACCCCTTGTGGTATTTTACCCTGTAGTTTGGAATATTTTAAAAAATCAAGGGAGGTATTTAATATTAGATCATAAATCAATTGAGGTCAGTGATATTACACAATTTAAAACTAGGGTTTGCAGTGTCCTGCATGTATATAAATACGAACTTTTTGACCATTTTGCATATGTTCAGCATTTTCGGGTTTTCATCTCTCTCTCTCTCTCTAGAGGCAGCCGTCTTGACTGAGGAGAAGCGAAAGCAAAGATGGGTCACTCCAACGTTTGGAACTCGCATCCCAAGAGCTATGGTCCTGGTTCTCGCACCTGGTAACTATATCTGAACCGTCCCTTTACTCATCTCGTATACAAATTTTGCTACAAGTTTTTATCTGGGTGTTTGATTGTCTATAAATTGTAGGAAAGGAAAAGAAAATATCAGATTTGATTCTAGAGTTGATATTATTGATTTTATATTGTTTGATTTAAGGGGAATGATGTGGGTTTTTAGATTTCTTATACACGTACTAGTTTATTGTAAGGAATTAACCCTACTGACAACAATTGAAGGAATTACAGAAATTAGAATGAAGAAGATGGTGAGTTTCAGAGAGATTAGGGAAGAAGAATTGAGAAGAATGTAGAGAGAAGGCAGAGGAGAAGTAGAGAGAGAAAAACAGATTTTCATTATCCAAAAAAATGCATAAACCTACAATGATACATTTCAGCCTATTTAACAGTACCTCATTTGTAAAACCGAAACCAACAATTTGCTCCTACCAATGAGAATTTGACACATGTCCAATTAGTTACAACTAATATGAGTTAACAAAAATCAGTAACACTTTATTCCCACAATCTGTAATTCATGACAATACACCCCCGTGGAAAACATCCTTGTCCTCAAGGATGAAGTGGGAGAGTAGTAAGAAGAACCCAAATGGTACAAGCCTATTGATGATGAACTTTAACTCCTCAATGAAGCATTGCATACTAGCCAATTTTATTGTTCTACTCCTTGGATTCCCAATCGGTCCGCAGTTTCAAGCAACTCAGCAAGCAGTTCATCAACCAGTTTATCGATAGGCATGAACGGCCAAAGCCTGACATGCAGCTACTGACAGTCATACAAAGGGATAATGAGACCCTCAAGGAGTTCATCGGTCGGTTTAATCAAAAGAAGCTCGGCATCTATGATCTTGATGAAACCGCCGCTATTATAGCCTTCTGCTCAGGAGTTCAACACACCAAGTGCGCCACGTCGTTTCACAGAAATCGACCGGTAACCATGGTTAAAATCGCAGAGAGAGTTGGAAAATCCATTGACACTGAAGAATTTCTAAAGACCAAAGACACCGGACAAGAAAGTAAGGAGTCTTCCAGAAATAAGCGAAAACAAGATCAGCCCGGGGGTTCTGACAGTTCTTCCAGTTCACAGCAGTCGAAGTCCGGCAGTCTCGACCCGACCTCCAGCTCACAACAAGTAGGGTCCGGCAGTCCCGACCTGACCTCCAGTTCGCAACGGTCTGAGTCCGGCAGCCCCGACCTGAGCTCTAGTTTGCAGCAGTCAGGATCCAATGATCCCGACCTTGATCCAGCTCAGAGTAATCGAGAGCCCGATGATCCCGACCCGACCTCCTATCTCTAACAGTCTCGGCCAATCCAACTACAATGGTACTTTCCCGATCATCGCATGAGGCTCCGTAGACTGTCAATGAGCTCTTAAAAAGACCTCAGGCTCCGAAACAAGGCACTAAAAAGACCTCGGGCTCCAAACCCAGGTACTAAAAAGACCTCGGGCTCCGAACCCAGGCATTAAAGACCTCGGGATCGCACCCGAGGATAAAGACCTCGGGGTCACGCTCGAGGCATCGGCTTTGCTTAGGTCCAACCTACGATGGGGGCAAATCCTCCTAGGTGGCTGATGATGGCAAGCTTCAAAAGACCCTGCAACCACCATGTTCCAAGGCGGTTACCTACAGTCATAGCCTCTGTAAGACTCTCGTATTAACGAAAGCTTGGGGGGCAAGACGGCGCAATGAACTGAACAGGCAATCACACTGGGTACTTACAGGCCTCGCGGATAACCAAGTCAAAATCTTGGATAACCCGAGCACCTACAGTACTCAGAGGCAATAACTCCACTTAGGTCCAAAATGACGATAGAGGTGACTAAAATCTCTTAGGTTGGCTGACGATAGAGGAGCAAAAAGACCCTAAAGCAACATGATTTAGGTCGGCTCCACCAACATGGTCAAACTCTTCTCCCAACGATCTTGACAAAGGCTGGCTGGGCGGAAGATAACTATCCTGGGGAGTTAACACAAAAGGACCCTAAAGTAACACACTTTAGGTCGACTTTTCCAACATGGTAAAATTCTTCTACCACAACCTTGACGAAGGTTCACTGGCAGAAGATAACCATCCTGAAAGCTAACTCAAGTAAAAAGACTCCGAATTAGGCCGGGTCTCAACTCTCGATCAGTTCTCGAGCACTCAGACTTGTATCAGGAAGATTTCCAAACTTGCCCCGATATAGCATCCAGCCAACCTTGGAAAGGGGGGCAACTGATACACCCAAAATCAGCCCATGACCGAGCGGTTCTATTCTACAACTACTGACAAGCATCATCCTGAGCAGTTTGGTCCACCTGATGCCTCCCGAGAGGTTCATACATGACCCGACCAACAGGTCGGTAAGACTGCATAGGCACATCCCACCGCGAGAACAGCTCATCCAAGCCCACATGCATGATCCCGAGCATTCCGGGCAGTTTCCTACTCAAGGTAGAAGACTAATGGAATGTGCAAACTATTTCCTAATCCAATTAGGAAACCCCTATAATTAATGTCAATCTATATCAATCTATATCAATTGGATTATGTTTCCTTTTCCTTGTACGAGTAGGTCTCTTACATCTATAAAAGAGACCTCTCACCTCCCATTGAAGAGGCCGACTTTTCAGTCTACACAGCACCTCTATAGCATTCATTAACATGCCCGGCCGGCCTACGGTAGTTCTAGACTTGTTGGTTCACCACAGGCCTCCGATTTTTTTACAGTATAGTGAACGTGCTCAAACACACACGTGGACGTAAGTATCTTCATTAACAGGGCCGAACCACATACAAAAACCAGTCTCTCACTTTCTCTCTCTTTAAATTGCTTTAATTTACTTTAACCTATTTTTGGCATCATCACTATCCTTCTCAAATGGCTTAGTGAAAACATTTGGAAACAAATATGGTCTCCAAAATGGGCTCAAATTTGGGACATTGTTATTACTCTCTTTTCATAATACTAGGGAAGACAGCCCGTGCAATGCACGAGCGTTAGATTTCGTAGGAAAAAATACAATGCATATTTTTTTAACGTGGACAAGAAAGAGAAATAAGTTTTATTAATTCTGAAGATGGTATTAGAAAAATATGGTTTAACAAAAACTATATTCATTGATGTCAACCTACAATTTAAGACTCTTTTCTTTAACGTACAGATAATATATATATATATATGTGTGTGTGTGTGTATGTATATGTATACATATACATATATATATATACAAAAAGGGTAATAAAAAAGGCAAAAGGATAATTTGATAATTCAATTTAACAAAAGAGTAATTTGCAAAATGCTTAAGGGTAATTTGATTATTCAATTTGTAATTGTACATACTTTAAACATTTAGGCTCTTTTCTTTAACGTACAAATATATACACACACACTCATATATAGAGAAGGGTAATTTATGAAAGGCAAAAGGGTAATTTAGTAATTCGATTTAACAAAATGGTAATTTGTCAAATGTAAAAGGGTAATTAGATTATTCAATTTATATATATATATATCATAATATAATAAAAGGGTTTTTGGTAATTCTATTTAACAAACGGGAATTTATAATTGTAAACACTTTAAACTTTAAGCTCTTTTCTTTAAAGTATAGAAAAAAAAAAGGTAATTTGCATAATGCATAAGAGTAATTTGACTATTCAATTTATAATTGTACACACTTTTATTCAATTTTGGTATATAATATATTCAATTTATACATACATATAATAATATAATATGTGTATATATATATATAAGGAGAGGATCTTAAGTGTATTGGGTAAGTGCACTCTACCCAGTGCACTGGCTTTTTTCCCTAAAAAAATCCACAGGTTGCCTCGCTGATCCGCGCCCCGTCTTGCCACCCCGCTGACCCACGGATTTTTTAGGCTAAAAAGCCAGTGCACTGGATAGAGTGCACTTAAGATCCTCTCGTTATATGTATATATGCACACAAGGGTAGTTTACAAAAGGAAAAAAGGGTAATTTGATAATTCAATTTATAATTGTACACACTTTAAATACATAAATAATAATAATAATAATAATAATAATAATAATGATGATAAAAATAATAATAAATTTTAATATGTATATATACACACATATATATACAAAAGGTTAATTTGCAAAAAAATAAAAGGGTAATTTTGTAATTCAATTTAACGAAATGGTAATTTGGTTATTCAATTTATAATTATACACACTTTAAACTTGGATAAAAGGGTATTTTACAAAAGGCAAAATGGTAATTTTAATAATATAATAAAATAATATATGCATGCATACATATATACCCGAGGGTAATTACAAAAGGTAAAAGGGTAATTTAATAATTCTATTTAACAAAAGGGTAATTTGGTAACTCGGTTTATAATTGTACACACTTTAAAATACATTAATAATAATAATAACATATAATATCTATGCATATATATATATACACACACACACACATATACAAAAAGATAATTTACAAAACTTACTTAAGGCTTGCTTGGTAATTATGGGATTCCTTGAAAGTTGTCTTAAGGCTCAAACAAGCCCTGCCAAACAAGCCTTACATTTCAAAAGTAACCTACGGCTTGTCTAAAAATGTGACTTAAGGCTTGTTTGGTAATTCAAAGATTTCTTAAAAGTTCTCTTAAGGCTCAAACAAGCATTGCCAAATAAACATTAATTTAAAGTTATCTAAAGCTTGTTTAGTAATTCAAATATTCTTTGAAAGTTATCTTAAGGCTCAAAGAAGCCTTGCCAAACAAATCTCAAGTTACTATTGGATACTAATTTGATGTTGATTGATTGATGTGAAATTGCCAAATAATAGAATTATAAATCCAAAATGACCATTAAGGCCAAATTAATTTAGCATCTAAAGAACATTTCATTTTAGCCTCTTTTATATAATACTAGGAAGATTGCCCGTGCAATGCATGGGCGTTGAATTTCGTACAAAAAATACGATGTATATATTTTTTTTAACGTGAACAAGAAAGAGAAATAAGTTTTATTAATTCTTAAGATGGTGTTAGAAAAATATAATTTAACAACTATATTAATTGATGTTAACCTACAATTTAAGGCTCTTTTCTTTAATGTATAGATAATATATATATATATATGTATATATACATATATATATACATATATACAAAAAGGGCAATATGAAAAGGCGAAAGGGTAATTTGGTTATTCGATTTAACAAAAGAGTAATTTGTAAAAGGCTTAAGGGTAATTTGATTATTCAATTTGTAATTGTATATATTGGAAGCTTTAATTTTAGGCTATTTTCTTTAATGTATAGATAAATACACACACACACACACACACACACACACACACACACACACGTGCGCGCGCGCACACTCGTACATACAAAAGGGTAATTTGGTAATTTGATTTATCAAAATGGTAATTTGTAAAAGGTATAAGGGTAATTAGATTATTTATTATATATATATATCATAATATAATAAAAGGGTTTTTCGTATTTCAATTTAACAAACGGAAATTTATAATTGTAATTTGATAATCATATTTAACAAGAGGGTAATTTGGTAATTTAATTTATAATTGCACACACTTTAAATACATAAATAATAATACTAATAAATTATAATATGTCTTAAGGCTCAAACAAGCCTTAAATTTCAAAAGTAACCTAATGCTTATTTAGAAAAGTAACGTAAGGCTTGTTTGATAATTCAAAGATTGCTTAAAAGTTGCCTTAAGGAGCAAACAAGCCTTGCTAAATAAGCATTAATTTATAAAAATAATCCAAGGCATGTTTGGTAATTCAAAGATTCCCTGAAAAGATATCTTAAGGCTCAAAGAAGACTTGTCAAACAAGCCTCAAGTTACTATTGGATAGTAACTTGATGTGGATTGATTGATGAGAAATTACCAAATAATCAAATTAGAAATAAAAAAGACCAATAAGGCCAAATTAATTTGACATATTTAAAGACTATTCCATTTAAGCCTCTTTCATATAAAATAGGGGTGGGGCCAGCGCAAGGCGCGGGGCGACGAATTGTACAATATAATTAATAGGGTACTATGAAAGTATAAAATAAAATTTATAGGGTATACAAAAACAAATTTATCTGTATGTGTAATTTAAAGACATGTGTGTGAAATTAAATTTATAAATTACATTTTATAGGTATGTGTGTGTGTAATACATGAATATAAAAAAAAAATTAATTTAAAGGGGTGCGTGTGTAA
The DNA here is from genome assembly GCA_033977485.1 of Hydrangea macrophylla. Lineage (NCBI taxonomy): Eukaryota > Viridiplantae > Streptophyta > Magnoliopsida > Cornales > Hydrangeaceae > Hydrangea > Hydrangea macrophylla. The sequence goes on from CM066999.1 coordinate 114,088,900, forward strand.
AGTAAATTTATTATAGGGGGGGGGGGGGGGGTAAAGTAAATTTATTGGCTTGTGTTTGTATAATATGAAAATATAAAAGGTATTAATGTGTAGGAGGAGAAGGGGAAAAAAAGATGAAATTAAATTTTATGTGTGTGTAAATGAAATTTATGTATGTGTGTAATAAAATTAAATTTCTAAGGTATGTGTATAAAATTAAGGATTAATTATCTTTCACCCCATGTGGTTAGGCTCATTTTCACTTTACATCATGTACTTCAAAAGTGGACATTTACCCTCTTGTGGTTTCGGATTAAAATGAAATTGTAAAAATTTCTCTAAAAACAGTTCCACACAGGTATTAATGTTAAAATTAGCCCTAGGAAGGAGATTTTAAGTGTCAAAATTAACTCCACATAGGCAGTTAATCCCAAAATTAGCCTCATAAAGGAGCTAGGTGCTAAAAATTAGCCCTGGATAGTTTGGTTAAATGGCAGCGTTATCGCCACATTGGGGTTTTGTTCCAAAATTAACCTCACAAAAGGGGTTAAGTGTTAATATTTTTGGTTAATTTTAGAATTTGCATCAGTTTTGAGGGAAATCTTTACAGTTTTACTTTATTCCAATGCTACTGAGGGTAAATGTCTATTTTTGAAGTACAAGGGAGGTAGAGTGAAAATGGGTCTAACCACAGGAGGGGTTAAAATGTAGTTAACCCTAAAATTAAATTGAAGAATTTTTTTGAGAAAAACAATACCAAAAACACAAACAAATGTTAGTGCTTTGATTGAGAAAACCAAAAAAAGAAAAACAAAACCAAACAAAATAAAATAAACCAAACAAAGCATAGCCCAGTTCAGGCTGTGTTGTGCCTTGCTTTTGTTAGTGGTTTATTTGGGAAAACCCAAAAAATAAAAACAAAACCAAACAAAACACAAAACAAAACAAAACAAGTTAGTGATTTGTTTGGGAAGAACGAAAAAACGCCCAAACCACAAAGCCGAAAAGCGGTTGTGCCAAACAAGGCACAACTTACAATTGTTGAGTTTTGGATTTTTTGAACCAAATTGTAAATATTTATAATTATTGGGGTGAAAAGTTGATTGAAACATCATTTATAGATTAATTTAATTTTAAAGTTGAACCAAATTGTAAGTATTTGTAATTATTATTTGAAAAGTTGATTGAATCATCATTTCTAGATTAATTAAATTTTAAAAGTTGACCTAATAGTAATAAATGTTGTTTTGTGGGTGAAATGACCAACCTATCCTCACAAAATGACAAAAACTTAAAGTTATCATTAAAAGAAAATGGAACAAAAAAGGAAAATAAAAGTAAAATTGTCATTTCAAACAAATCCAAAATACCCAAATTGGACAATTACAATTGAGAATAAGCCTCTTTTATATAAAGTTGTTGATAATAGTATAGATATAGGGGTGAGATGAATTGTACAATATAATTAATAGAGTACTATGAAATTAAATTAATTTGTATGTGTGTGTAAATGAAATTTATGTATGTGTGTAATAAAATTAAATTTCTAAGGTATGTGTATAAAATTAAATTGAAGAAATTTTTTGAAAAAAAAAACGGTATAAAAAAAACAAACAAATGTTAGTGGTTTGTTTGGGAAAGCCAAAAAAAGAAAAACAAAACTAAACAAGGCATAGCCCAATTTGTGTTGAGTTATGCCTTGTTTGTGTTAGTGGTTTGTTTGGGAAAACCCAAAAAAATAAAAACCAAACCAAACAAATAAAACGCAAAACAAAACAAAACAAAATCAAACCAAACAAATTAGTGACTTGTTTGGGAAGAACGAAAAAACATAGAAACCACAAAGCCGAAAAGCGGTTGTGCCAAACAAGGCACAACCTATAATTGCTGACTTTTGGTTTTTTGAACCAAATTATAAATATTTGTAATTATTGCTTGAAAAGTTGATTGAATCATCATTTTTATATTAATTTAATTTTAAAGTTGAACCAAATTGTAAATATTTGTAATTTTTATTTGAAAAGTTGATTGAATCATCATTTCTAGATTAATTAAATTTTAAAAGTTGACCTAATAGTAATAAGGGTTGTTTTGTGGGTGAAATGACAAACCTACCCTCACAAAATGACAAAAAACTCAAAGTAAATCACTAAGGAAAATGGAACAAAAAAGAAAAATAAAGGTAAACTTGTAATTTCAAACAAATCCAAAATACCCAAATTGGACACTTTCAATTGAGGATAGCCTCTTTTATATAAACTAGGTAGATGGCCCGTGCAATGCCCGGGCGTTGGATTTTGTAGAAAAAAAAATAATGTATATAAATATTTTTAATGTGGACAAGAAAGAGAAATAAGTTTTACAAATTCTTAAGATAGTGTTAGAAAAATATGGTTTAACAACTATATTAATTGATGTTGACCTACAATTTAAGGCTCTTTTCTTTAACGTATAGATAATAATATATATAATATATATATATATATTTATATGTATATAAATTATATAAATACATACATATATACAAAAAGGGTAATATAAAAAGGCAAAAGGGTAATTTGGTAATTTGATTTAACAAAAGAGTAATTTGCAAAAGGCTTAAGGGTAATTTGATTATTCAATTTGTAATTGTACATATTTTAAACTTTAAGCTCTTTTCTTTAACGTATAGAGAAAAAAAAAATTATATATATATATATATGCACATACACACACACGCGCAAGCACACTCTTATATACAAAAGGGTAATTTATGAAAGACAAAAGGGCAATTTGATAATTTGATTTAACAAAATGGTAATTTGTAAAAGGTATAAGGGTAATTAGATTATTCAATATATATATCGTAATCTAATAAAAAGGGTTTTTGGGAATTCAATGTAACAAACGAGAATTTATAATTGTAAACACTTTAAACTTTAAGCTCTTTTATTTAAGGCATAGAAACAAATGGTAATTTGCATAAGGCATAAGAGTAATTTGGCTATGCAATTTATAATTGAACACAGTTTTATTCAATTTTGGTATATAATATATTCAATATATATAATATAATAAAACAATATATGTATATATATATACACACATACAAGGGTAGTTTACAAAAGGAAAAAGGGCAATTTGATAATTCAATTTATAATCGTACACACTTTAAATACATAAATAATAATAATAATAAATTGTAATATGTATATATATACATATACACATATATACAAAAGGGTAATTTACAAAAAACAAAAGGGTAGTTTGGTAATTCAATTTAGCAAATGTGTAATTTGGTTATTCAATTTATAATTATACACACTTTAAACTTTACAAAAGGGTACTTTATAAAAGGCAAAATGGTAATTTTAATAATATAATAAAATAATATATGTATATATATATATACACACACTCAAGGGTAATTACTAAAGGCAAAATGGTAATTTGATAATTCTATTTAACAAAAGGGTAATTTAGTAATTCGATTTCTAATTGGACACACTTTAAACACATAAATAATAATAATAAATTATAATTTGCTACAAGTTTTTATCTGGGTGTTTGATTGTCTATAAACATACAGGCAGGCTGTAACAACCTGCATTTCATTTAAATTTAATTTTAAGCATATTTATGTTTAGCTTGTATCTGCATTGTCATAATAAAATTCATTTAGCATTGTCTGCTTTTATTTTAATTTCAGTCACATGTTTGGAATCTGATTTCTTGTTTTATTTCATAATTAAAATTTTGTTGGGATCAAATTACAATTTTTGGAAAGTTAGTAAAATCTGTGTTGAATTTCAAAACCTGTATTTCAAAACGGTGGGAATATTTGCTTTTGACTCAATCAGTATTCTTATGAAACCGGAAAATCAATTCTTACGTTAAAGTGAATTTTCTGTATTTTTGTGACGAACACCGCGTCACGAAAATACCAGTTTATGAGTAAAACTGACCGCGCTGCGTTAAAATTGCACAGATTTTGAAGTGACGTAAAGTTGTGAAGTGACTTGCACTTTATTTCCATTTAAGGCAAGTCATGATTGGGTAGGCCTTGTATGTTTATGCTTATTTGTTGTGTGTTAACTTAGTAGATTGAGTTGTTTTCCCAAACATTAAAAGTGATTCTTTGACATATTGTTTGTGCCTTGTTTGCATATGTCTTTAGAGTATGTTTTGATGTTGTGCCCATAAGCCTCATTCCCAAACAACCAACACTTGACCCCTATTAGCCTACATGACCTTTCACAATCTGGAGAGTTTAGTTGTGCATCAGTATATATGCTTATACGTATGTATATGTGCTGTTAATTTAGAGGGATTAAGGATTTGTTAACTCAATTAAGCTTGCTAAGTGAGTTCTTAATTTTGCTTGGTCTCCAAGTTCTTGTAGCTCTATATATACACACACAACTCACAGATTTTACACTACACATTCTGCACTTCAAGTTCAGAGAGAAAAGAGAGAGCTTGAGAGTTCTTAGTTTCAGAATTTTAAGAGAGAGAAGCTTATCTCCATACCCAAAGCTTGGAGAATTTCTTGTTTGATTGTCTTTCTCAACAATCTCTACTTCTCTAAACCTCAGTGAGTATTACTAACTCACTCAGAATGTAATCCATTCTTTAATTACTGAATTGTGTAGTTGCTTAAAGGAACACCATTGATGATTTCACGTTTAAAGTTCATAGCTTAAAAAACATGGATTTCCAAAACTTAACCAAAATTCGTTTTTAGAATGAAAATGAAAGATTATAGTATGTAGAGTATATGGTTGTAAAATTAGAGCTTAATTCGTTCATAGGAGAAAGTATATTAGATTTGAAGTTTTGACATGTTTTGATTTTTCATAAAATTCGTGAGCTACGATTGAAATTATGTTTAATTGATGTCATATTTGTAATCCTTGTAAGAAAAGGGAGAGATCCATATACAACATGATATATACACTAACAGATTCGAAAATGGGTCAAAAAGACCCCATTAAACTGAAGCAGAGCAGTTTCTACGAAGAAGAAGGAGCCTCAGCAATTAATCGAGCGAGCGATCGCGCGAGCGAAGGTCGCGCGAGGGGACCGCGCGAGCGAACCCTCGCGCGAGCAGCCCGCGCGCGCTAGCCCTGTGTTTTCTGGCCGTTGGAAAAGTTTAATATAAGAAAAAGGAAAATGGGCAGATCGCGCGAGCGACCCCTCGCGCGAGCGGCTTGCGCGCGCGATCTGCCAGTTTATGGTTTTTGTTTGTTTTGGGTTAAGGGACTGTTGGTTCAACTTTTAAGTACTGTTAAGGTTCTGTTTGGGGAAAACTATTAAAACAGAATCCTAATTGATTATGTTTGAACGAATAGAACGTGGTATTATGACTTATCAATCCCTGTATGTACGTTGTTCCTTTAATTCAGCGATTTACTTTGTGTTTAAGTTCATGGCATTCATGTGGGGTCAGTGGTACATGCATGTGGGTGTCAGTCAGTGTGGAAAAGAGTAATGGTCAGTGTGGAAAGAGTATTGAGATTGAGATTATGTGGTGGACACTCCCTGGTTATGGTGTACCAAAGTGTGACGTGTTGAGATTGCGGTTGTGGTTGTGGTTGAGATTACGGCGAGGGTATCTTTAAAATGCGACGGTGGCAAATATGGACACTCCCTGACGCCCATGGAAGCGTTAAAGTGTGTGACGCCGAACTTGGACACTCACTGGCACCCATGGAAGTGCTAAAGTGTGGCCTACGGACACTCCCTGATACCCGAGTCTGGATACTGCGTGAGGTTGCTCCGGTATTTGCATGGCGGATTAGGTATTCAAAGTGTGAGGCAATGGACACTCCTTGGTACCCCGGACCAAAGTGTAAGGAAAACTGGACACTCCCTGCCGCCCCGTTGCTAAAGTGTGGCTATCTTAGTGTTTCAAAGATACCGGAATGAGATAGTGGGTTGTTGTGTCAGTCGAGAGAAAAGAGTCGGCAAGATGAGTGTGGTGCATTGTCTCATACACGATCATATGCTTTATGAATGAACGACTTTGAATAATATATTCCTCGTGGGTTTATAAATTAAATTCTCTCTATGGTCAAACTATTGATTTTACAAATTGAAAATGGAAAAAGGTAATTGGGTATGTTTTACATTCGAAGTTATGTTTTAATACTCACCAGCTTCTCGAAGCTGACGACGTTGATACGTCCTGGACATTCGTGTCCAGGCTTTTCAGGTTATAACCAGGAGGAATCGCACGACTATGCTAATTGAGAATGGCTGCCCTCGGATGAGAAACTATTTAATGTTATATGTTTTAAGTTATATGTTTTAAGTTATGAACTGGTTTGTAATAAGGATGACTGTAATAGACTTTAAGTTATTATTTTATTTCGAGGCGGTCTGTGCCTTTAGATGCCCGTGCTGTAATATTGTTTAAGTTAGAAAAATATTTGTAAGCCTTGTTTGCTCTGCTCTGATTATTATGTTTTGCTGTTGACGTTTGGGACGGAATCGATCCTTCAAACTGTCGCGACCTACGGGTCCATAAAGGAAATTAAATGCTTTCCTTATTTATGCTACGTCGGGGCGTGACACAGGCATAGAGGTGGACTAAAAAAATCTCCCAAATTAACTAAAACCAGGCTTGGTGTGCCTACGGGGCTTTAATCATATGATGACAATGATTTAAATCAACGAGGCTTAGTTGGTCCCTATCCCTATTGTGTTTGGTGCACCCTATGAATCATCACTTTTCAAAGGCTCACTGCTAGAATATTTGATGTACTCAACGACTTAATTTGGGTGGTTGTCACCATTATCAAACTCAACAATGCTACACACACTCTGAAAAACACATTAAAATGTATAACCTTACTTAAAAATATTAGACCTTGTGCTGAAAAGTCTGCACAAACAAAACACTCACTTTTGTGTGTGCAGACTTTTCAGCACAAGGTCCAACTTTTTAAAACAAAGTTGTGTATTTTGGTGTATTTTTCAGAGTGTGTGTAGCATTACTCTATCAAACTTATTGCAAAATCATAATGGGAAAAAAAAAAAAAGAAACACTTGGGACTGTGAACTATGATAATGTAGGTTTAAGTCTGCTTTTGTTTGATCAAAATTTTCAACATTTTCCGTGAGGTCAGTATGGTGGGTACTAAAAACTATGAACATGATATATAGCTAGAATATTATGACTGCAACTCGAGTGGGTTAGCTCTGAGTCCAAGCGATTTCAAAGTGAGTTTGAGCAACCTTTGAGAATTCTGTAGGACGGGCATGGGAGAAAAAGAAAAGGGCAAATTACCTTTTACCCCTTGTGGTATTTTACCCTGTAGTTTGGAATATTTTAAAAAATCAAGGGAGGTATTTAATATTAGATCATAAATCAGTTGAGGTCAGTGATATTACACAATTTAAAACTAGGGTTTGCAGTGTCCTGCATGTATATAAATACGAACTTTTTGACCATTTTGCATATGTTCAGCATTTTTGGGTTTTCATCTCTCTCTCTCTCTAGAGGCAGCCGTCTTGACTGAGGAGAAGCGAAAGCAAAGATGGGTCACTCCAACGTTTGGAACTCGCATCCCAAGAGCTATGGTCCTGGTTCTCGCACCTGGTAACTATATCTGAACCGTCCCTTTACTCATCTCGTATACAAATTTTGCTACAAGTTTTTATCTGGGTGTTTGATTGTCTATAAATTGTAGGAAAGGAAAAGAAAATATCAGATTTGATTCTAGAGCTGATATTATTGATTTTATATTGTTTGATTTAAGGGGAATGATGTGGGTTTTTAGATTTCTTATACACGTACTAGTTTATTGTAAGGAATTAACCCTACTGACAACAATTGAAGGAATTACAGAAATTAGAATGAAGAAGATGGTGAGTTTCAGAGAGATTAGGGAAGAAGAATTGAGAAGAATGTAAAGAGAAAGCAGAGGAGAAGTAGAGAGAGAAAAACAGATTTCCATTATCCAAAAAAATGCATAAACCTACAATGATACATTTCTGCCTATTTAACAGTACCTCATTTGTAAAACCGAATTAACCAACAATTTGCTCCTACCAATGAGAATTTGACACATGTCCAATTAGTTACAACTAATATGAGTTAACAAAAATCAGTAACACTTTATTCCCACAATCTGTAATTCATGACAATACACCCCCGTGGAAAACATCCTTGTCCTCAAGGATGAAGTGGGAGAGTAGTAAGAAGAACCCAAATGGTACCACCTGGGTCAGGCCTCTTGATGATGAACTTTAACTCCTCAATGAAGCATTGCATACTAGCCAATTTTATTGTTCTACTCCTTGGATTCCCAATCGGTCCGCAGTTTCAAGCAACTCAGCAAGCAGTTCATCAACCAGTTTATCGATAGGCATGAACGGCCAAAGCCTGACATGCAGCTACTGACAGTCATACAAAGGGATAATGAGACCCTCAAGGAGTTCATCGGTCGGTTTAATCAAAAGAAGCTCGGCATCTATGATCTTGATGAAACCGCCGCTATTATAGCCTTCTGCTCAGGAGTTCAACACACCAAGTGCGCCACGTCGTTTCACAAAAATCGACCGGTAACCATGGTTGAAATCGCAGAGAGAGTTGGAAAATACATTGACACTGAAGAATTTCTAAAGACCAAAGACACCGGACAAGAAAGTAAGGAGTCTTCCAGAAATATGCGAAAACGAGATCAGCCCGGGGGTTCTGACAGTTCTTCCAGTTCACAGCAGTCGAAGTCCGGCAGTCTCGACCCGACCTCCAGCTCACAACAAGCAGGGTCCGGCAGTCCCGACCTGACCTCCAGTTTGCAGCGGTCTGAGTCCGGCAGCCCCGACCTGAGCTCTAGTTTGCAGCAGTCAGGATCCAATGATCCCGACCTTGATCCAGCTCAGAGTAATCGAGAGCCCGATGATCCCGACCCGACCTCCTGTCTCTAACAGTCTCGGCCAATCCAACTACAATGGTACTTTCCCGATCATCGCATGAGGCTCCGTAGACTGTCAATGAGCTCTTAAAAAGACCTCGGGCTCCGAAACAAGGCACTAAAAAGACCTCGGGCTCCAAACCCAGGTACTAAAAAGACCTCGGGCTCCGAACCCAGGCATTAAAGACCTCGGGATCGCACCCGAGGATAAAGACCTCGGGGTCACGCCCGAGGCATCGGCTTCGCTTAGGTCCAACCTACGATGGGGGCAAATCCTCCTAGGTGGCTGATGATGGCAAGCTTCAAAAGACCCTGCAACCACCATGTTCCAAGGCGGTTACCTACAGTCATAGCCTCTGTAAGACTCTCGTATTAGCGAAAGCTTGGGGGGCAAGACGGCGCAATGAACTGAACAGGCAATCACACTGGGTACTTACAGGCCTCGCGGATAACCAAGTAAAAATCTTGGATAACCCGAGCACCTACAGTACTCAGAGGCAATAACTCCACTTAGGTCCAAAATGACGATAGAGGTGACTAAAATCTCTTAGGTTGGCTGACGATAGAGGAGCAAAAAGACCCTAAAGCAACATGATTTAGGTCGGCTCCACCAACATGGTCAAACTCTTCTCCCAACGATCTTGACGAAGGCTGGCTGGGCGGAAGATAACTATCCTGGGGAGTTAACACAAAAGGACCCTAAAGTAACACACTTTAGGTCGACTTTTCCAACATGGTAAAATTCTTCTACCACAACCTTGACGAAGGTTCACTGGCAGAAGATAACCATCCTGAAAGCTAACTCAAGTAAAAAGACTCCGAATTAGGCCGGGTCTCAACTCTCGATCAGTTCTCGAGCACTCAGACTTGTATCAGGAAGATTTCCAAACTTGCCCCGATATAGCATCCAGCCAACCTTGGAAAGGGGGGAAACTGATACACCCAAAATCAGCCCATGACCGAGCGGTTCTATTCTACAACTACTGACAAGCATCATCCTGAGCGATTTGGTCCACCTGATGCCTCCCGAGCGGTTCATACATGACCCGACCAACAGGTCGGTAAGACTGCATTGGCACATCCCAAATGGTACCACCTGGGCCAGGCCTCTTGATGATGAACTTTAACTCCTCAATGAAGCATTGCATACTAGCCAATTTTATTGTTCTACTCCTTGGATTCCCAATCGGTCCGCAGTTTCAAGCAACTCAGCAAGCAGTTCATCAACCAGTTTATCGATAGGCATGAACGGCCAAAGCCTGACATGCAGCTACTGACAGTCATACAAAGGGATAATGAGACCCTCAAGGAGTTCATCGGTCGGTTTAATCAAAAGAAGCTCGACATCTATGATCTTGATGAAACCGCCGCTATTATAGCCTTCTGCTCAGGAGTTCAACACACCAAGTGCGCCACGTCGTTTCATAGAAATCGACCGGTAACCATGGTTGAAATCGCAGAGAGAGTTGGAAAATACATTGACACTGAAGAATTTCTAAAGACCAAAGACACCGGACAAGAAAGTAAGGAGTCTTCCAGAAATAAGCGAAAACGAGATCAGCCCGGGGATTCTGACAGTTCTTCCAGTTCACAGCAGTCGAAGTCCGGCAGTCTCGACCCGACCTCCAGCTCACAACAAGCAGGGTCCGGCAGTCCCGACCTGACCTCCAGTTCGCAGCGGTCTGAGTCCGGCAGCCCCGACCCGAGCTCTAGTTTGCAGCAGTCAGGATCCAATGATCCCGACCTTGATCCAGCTCAGAGTAATCGAGAGCCCGATGATCCCGACCCGACCTCCTGTCTCTAACAGTCTCGGCCAATCCAACTACAATGGTACTTGCCCGATCATCGCATGAGGCTCTGTAGACTGTCAATGAGCTCTTAAAAAGACCTCGGGCTCCAAAACAAGGCACTAAAAAGACCTCGGGCTCCAAACCCAGGTACTAAAAAGACCTCGGGCTCCGAACCCAGGCATTAAAGACCTCGGGATCGCACCTGAGGATAAAGACCTCGGGGTCACGCTTGAGGCATCGGCTTCGCTTAAGTCCAACCTACGATGGGGGCAAATCCTCCTAGGTGGCTGATGATGGCAAGCTTCAAAAGACCCTGCAACCACCATGTTCCAAGGCGGTTACCTACAGTCATAGCCTCTGTAAGACTCTCGTATTAGCGAAAGCTTGGGGGGCAAGACGGCGCAATGAACTGAACAGGCAATCACACTGGGTACTTACAGGCCTCGCGGATAACCAAGTCAAAATCTTGGATAACCCGAGCACCTACAGTACTCAGAGGCAATAACTCCACTTAGGTCCAAAATGACGATAGAAGTGACTAAAATCTCTTAGGTTGGCTGACGATAGAGGAGCAAAAAGACCCTAAAGCAACATGATTTAGGTCGGCTCCACCAACATGGTCAAACTCTTCTCCCAACGGTCTTGACAAAGGCTGGCTGGGCGGAAGATAACTATCCTGGGGAGTTAACACAAAAGGACCCTAAAGTAACACACTTTAGGTCGACTTTTCCAACATGGTAAAATTCTTCTACCACAACCTTGACGAAGGTTCACGAGCAGAAGATAACCATCCTGAAAGCTAACTCAAGTAAAAAGACTCCGAATTAGGCCGGGTCTCAACTCTCGATCAGTTCTCGAGCACTCAGACTTGTATCAGGAAGATTTCCAAACTTGCCCCGATATAGCATCCAGCCAACCTTGGAAAGGGGGGCAACTGATACACCCAAAATCAGCCCATGACCGAGCGGTTCTATTCTACAACTACTGACAAGCATCATCCTGAGCGGTTTGGTCCACATGATGCCTCCCGAGCGGTTCATACATGACCCGACCAACAGGTCGGGAAGACTGCATAGGCACATCCCACCGCGAGAACAGCTCATCCGAGCCCACATGCATGATCCCGAGCATTCCGGGCAGTTTCCTACTCAAGGTAGAAGACTAATGGAAAGTGCAAACTATTTCCTAATCCAATTAGGAAACCCCTATAATTAATGTCAATCTATATCAATCTATATCAATTGGATTATGTTTCCTTTTCCTTGTACGAGTAGGTCTCTTACATCTATAAAAGAGACCTCTCACCTCCCATTGAAGAGGCCGACTTTTCAGTCTACACAGCACCTCTATAGCATTCATTAACATGCCCAGCCGGCCTACGGTAGTTCTAGACTTGTTGGTTCACCACAGGCCTCCGATTTTTTTACAGTATAGTGAACGTGCTCAAACACACACGTGGACGTAAGTATCTTCATTAACAGGGCCGAACCACATACAAAAACCAGTCTCTCACTTTCTCTCTCTTTAAATTGCTTTAATTTACTTTAACCTATTTTTGGCATCATCACTATCCTTCTCAAATGGCTTAGTGAAAACATTTGGAAACAAATATAGTCTCCAAAATGGGCTCAAATTTGGGACATTGTTATTACTCTCTTTTCATAAGACTAGGGAAGACAGCCCGTGCAATGCACGAGCGTTAGATTTCGTAGGAAAAAATACAATGCATATTTTTTTAACGTGGACAAGAAAGAGAAATAAGTTTTATTAATTCTGAAGATGGTATTAGAAAAATATGGTTTAACAAAAACTATATTAATTGATGTCAACCTACAATTTAAGACTCTTTTCTTTAACGTACAGATAATATATATATGTGTGTGTGTGTGTATGTATATGTATACATATACATATATATATATATATACAAAAAGGGTAATAAAAAAGGCAAAAGGATAATTTGATAATTCAATTTAACAAAAGAGTAATTTGCAAAATGCTTAAGGGTAATTTGATTATTCAATTTGTAATTGTACATACTTTAAACATTTAGGCTCTTTTCTTTAACGTACAGATATATACACACACACTCATATATACAGAAGGGTAATTTATGAAAGGCAAAAGGGTAATTTAGTAATTCGATTTAACAAAATGGTAATTTGTCAAATGTATAAGGGTAATTAGATTATTCAATTTATATATATATATATATCATAATATAATAAAAGGGTTTTTGGTAATTCAATTTAACAAACGGGAATTTATAATTGTAAACACTTTAAACTTTAAGCTTTTTTCTTTAAAGTATAGAAAAAAAAAAGGTAATTTGCATAATGCATAAGAGTAATTTGACTATTCAATTTATAATTGTACACACTTTTATTCAATTTTGGTATATAATATATTCAATTTATACATACATACATATAATAATATAATATGTGTATATATATATAAGGAGAGGATCTTAAGTGTATTGGGTAAGTGCACTCTACCCAGTGCACTGGCTTTTTTCCCTAAAAAAATCCACAGGTTGCCTCGCTGATCCGCGCCCCGTCTTGCCACCCCGCTGACCCACGGATTTTTTAGGCTAAAACGCCAGTGCACTGGATAGAGTGCACTTAAGATCCTCTCGTTATATGTATATATGCACACAAGGGTAGTTTACAGAAGGAAAAAAGGGTAATTTGATAATTCAATTTATAATTGTACACACTTTAAATACATAAATAATAATAATAATAATAATAATAATGATGATAAAAATAATAATAAATTTTAATATGTATATATACACACATATATATACAAAAGGTTAATTTGCAAAAAAATAAAAGGGTAATTTTGTAATTCAATTTAACGAAATGGTAATTTGGTTATTCAATTTATAATTATACACTTTAAACTTGGATAAAAGGGTATTTTACAAAAGGCAAAATGGTAATTTTAATAATATAATAAAATAATATATGCATGCATACATATATACCCGAGGGTAATTACAAAAGGTAAAAGGGTAATTTAATAATTCTATTTAACAAAAGGGTAATTTGGTAACTCGGTTTATAATTGTACACACTTTAAAATACATCAATAATAATAATAACATATAATATCTATGCATATATATACACACACACACACACATATACAAAAAGATAATTTACAAAACTTACTTAAGGCTTGCTTGGTAATTATGGGATTCCTTGAAAGTTGTCTTAAGGCTCAAACAAGCCCTGCCAAACAAGCCTTACATTTCAAAAGTAACCTACGGCTTGTCTAAAAATGTGACTTAAGGCTTGTTTGGTAATTCAAAGATTCCTTAAAAGTTCTCTTAAGGCTCAAACAAGCATTGCCAAATAAACATTAATTTAAAGTTATCTAAACCTTGTTTAGTAATTCAAATATTCTTTGAAAGTTATCTTAAGGCTCAAAGAAGCCTTGCCAAACAAATCTCAAGTTACTATTGGATACTAATTTGATGTTGATTGATTGATGTGAAATTGCCAAATAATAGAATTATAAATCCAAAATGACCATTAAGGCCAAATTAATTTAGCATCTAAAGAACATTTCATTTTAGCCTCTTTTATATAATATAATAGTATAGATATAGGGGTGAGATGAATTGTACAATATAATTAATAGAGTACTATGAAATTAAATTAAATTGTATGTGTGTGTAAATGAAATTTATGTATGTGTGTAATAAAATTAAATTTCTAAGGTATGTGTATAAAATTAAATTGAAGAAATTTTTTGAAAAAAAAAACGGTATAAAAAAAACAAACAAATGTTAGTGGTTTGTTTGGGAAAGCCAAAAAAAGAAAAACTAAACTAAACAAGGCATAGCCCAATTTGTGTTGAGTTATGCCTTGTTTGTGTTAGTGGTTTGTTTGAGAAAACCCAAAAAAATAAAAACCAAACCAAACAAATAAAACGCAAAACAATACAAAACAAAATCAAACCAAACAAATTAGTGACTTGTTTGGGAAGAACGAAAAAACATAGAAACCACAAAGCCGAAAAGCGGTTGTGCCAAACAAGGCACAACCTATAATTGCTGACTTTTGGTTTTTTGAACCAAATTGTAAATATTTGTAATTATTGCTTGAAAAGTTGATTGAATCATCATTTTTAGATTAATTTAATTTTAAAGTTGAACCAAATTGTAAATATTTGTAATTTTTATTTGAAAAGTTGATTGAATCATCATTTTTAGATTAATTAAATTTTAAAAGTTGACCTAATAGTAATAAGGGTTGTTTTGTGGGTGAAATGACAAACCTACCCTCACAAAATGACAAAAACCTCAAAGTAAATCACTAAGGAAAATGGAACAAAAAAGAAAAATAAAGGTAAACTTGTAATTTCAAACAAATCCAAAATACCCAAATTGGACACTTTCAATTGAGGATAGCCTCTTTTATATAAACTAGGTAGATGGCCCGTGCAATGCCCGGGCGTTGGATTTTGTAGAAAAAAAATAATGTATATATATATTTTTAATGTGGACAAGAAAGAGAAATAAGTTTTACTAATTCTTAAGATAGTGTTAGAAAAATATGGTTTAACAACTATATTAATTGATGTTGACCTACAATTTAAGGCTCTTTTCTTTAACGTATAGATAATAATATATATATATAATATATATTTATTTATATGTATATAAATACATACATATATACAAAAAGGGTAATATAAAAAGGCAAAAGGGTAATTTGGTAATTTGATTTAACAAAAGAGTAATTTGCAAAAGGCTTAAGGGTAATTTGATTATTCAATTTGTAATTGTACATATTTTAAACTTTAAGCTCTTTTCTTTAACGTATAGAGAAAAAAAAAATTATATATATATGCACATACACACACACGCGCAAGCACACTCTTATATACAAAAGGGTAATTTATGAAAGACAAAAGGGCAATTTGATAATTTGATTTAACAAAATGGTAATTTGTAAAAGGTATAAGGGTAATTAGATTATTCAATATATATATATATATCGTAATATAATAAAAAGGGTTTTTGGGAATTCAATGTAACAAACGAGAATTTTTTTATTGTAAACACTTTAAACTTTAAGCTCTTTTATTTAAGGCATAGAAACAAATGGTAATTTGCATAAGGCATAAGAGTAATTTGGCTATGCAATTTATAATTGAACACAGTTTTATTCAATTTTGGTATATAATATATTCAATATATATAATATAATAAAACAATATATGTATATATATATACACACATACAAGGGTAGTTTACAAAAGGAAAATGGGCAATTTGATAATTCAATTTATAATCGTACACACTTTAAATACATAAATAATAATAATAATAAATTGTAATATGTATATATACATATACACATATATACAAAAAGGGTAATTTACAAAAAACAAAAGGGTAGTTTGGTAATTCAATTTAACAAATGTGTAATTTGGTTATTCAATTTATAATTATACACACTTTAAACTTTACAAAAGGGTACTTTATAAAAGGCAAAATGGTAATTTTAATAATATAATAAAATAATATATGTATATATATATACACACACTCAAGGGTAATTACTAAAGGCAAAATGGTAATTTGATAATTCTATTTAACAAAAGGGTAATTTAGTAATTCGATTTCTAATTGGACACACTTTAAACACATAAATAACAATAATAAATTATAATTTGCTACAAGTTTTTATCTGGGTGTTTGATTGTCTATAAACATACAGGCATGCTGTAACAACCTGCATTTCATTTAAATTTAATTTTAAGCATATTTATGTTTAACTTGTATCTGCATTGTCATAATAAAATTCATTTAGCATTGTCTGCTTTTATTTTAATTTCAGTCACATGTTTGGAATCTGATTTCTTGTTTTATTTCATAATTAAAATTTTGTTGGGATCAAATTACAATTTTTGGAAAGTTAGTAAAATCTGTGTTGAATTTCAAAACCTGTATTTCAAAATGGTGGTAATATTTGCTTTTGACTCAATCAGTATTCTTATGAAACCGGAAAATCAATTCTTACGTTAAAGTGAATTTTCTGTATTTTTGTGACGAACACCGCGTCACGAAAATACCAGTTTATGAGTAAAACTGACCGCGCCGCGTTAAAATTGCACAGATTTTGAAGTGACGTAAAGTTGTGAAGTGACTTGCACTTTATTTCCATTTAAGGCAAGTCATGATTGGGTAGGCCTTGTTTGTTGTGTGTTAACTTAGTAGATTGAGTTGTTTTCCCAAACATTAAAAGTGATTCTTTGACATATTGTTTGTGCCTTGTTTGCCTATGTCTTTAGAGTATGTTTTGATGTTGTGCCCATAAGCCTCATTCCCAAACAACCAACACTTGACCCCTATTAGCCTACATGACCTTTCACAATCTGGAGAGTTTAGTTGTGCATCAGTATATATGCTTATACGTATGTATATGTGCTGTTAATTTAGAGGGATTAAGGATTTGTTAACTCAATTAAGCTTGCTAAGTGAGTTCTTAATTTTGCTTGGTCTCCAAGTTCTTGTAGCTCTATATATACACACACAACTCACAGATTTTACACTACACATTCTGCACTTCAAGTTCAGAGAGAAAAGAGAGAGCTTGAGAGTTCTTAGTTTCAGAATTTTAAGAGAGAGAAGCTTATCTCCATACCCAAAGCTTGGAGAATTTCTTGTTTGATTGTCTTTCTCAACAATCTCTACTTCTCTAAACCTCAGTGAGTATTACTAACTCACTCAGAATGTAATCCATTCTTTAATTACTGAATTGTGTAGTTGCTTAAAGGAATACCATTGATGATTTCACGTTTAAAGTTCATAGCTTGAAAAACATGGATTTCCAAAACTTAACCAAAATTTGTTTTTAGAATGAAATATGAAAGATTATAGTATGTACAGTATATGGTTGTAAAATTAGAGCTTAATTCGTTCATAGGAGAAAGTATATTAGATTTGAAGTTTTGACATGTTTTGATTTTTCATAAAATTCGTGAGCTATGATTGAAATTATGTTTAATTGATGTCAGATTTGTAATCCTTGTAAGAAAAGGGAGAGATCCATATACAACATGATATATACACTAACAGATTCAAAAATGGGTCAAAAAGACCCCATTAAACTGAAGCAGAGCAGTTTCTACGAAGAAGAAGGAGCCTCAGCAATTAATCGCGCGAGCGAAGGTCGCGCGAGCGACCCCTCGCGCGATCGGCCCGCGCGCGCGAGCCCTGTGTTTTCTGGCCATTGGAAAAGTTTAATATAAGAAAAAGGAAAATGGGCAGATCGCGCGAGCGACCCCTCGCGCGAGCGGCCTGCGCACGCGATCTGCAGGTTTATGGTTTTTGTTTGTTTTGGGTTAAAGGACTGTTGGTTCAACTTTTAAGTACTGTTAAGGTTCTGTTTGGGAAAAACTATTAAAACAGAATCCTAATTGATTATGTTTGAACGAATAGAACGTGGTATTATGACTTATCAATCCCTGTATGTACGTTGTTCCTTTAATTCAGCGATTTACTTTGTGTTTAAGTTCATGGCATTCATGTGGGGTCAGTGGTACATGCATGTGGGTGTCAGTCAGTGTGGAAAAGAGTAATGGTCAGTGTGGAAAGAGTATTGAGATTGAGATTGTGTGGTGGACACTCCCTGGTTATGGTGTACCAAAGTGTGACGTGTTGAGATTGCGGTTGTGGTTGTGGTTGAGATTACGACGAGGGTATCTTTGAAATGCGACGGTGGCAAATATGGATACTCCCTGACGCCCATGGAAGCGTTAAAGTGTGTGACGCCGAACTTGGACACTCACTGTCACCCATGGAAGTGCTAAAGTGTGGCCTACGGACACTCCCTGATACCCGAGTCTGGATACTGCGTGAGGTTGCTCCGGTATTTGCATGACAGATTAGGTATTCAAAGTGTGAGGCAATAGACACTCCCTGGTACCCCAGACCAAAGTGTGAGGCAAACTGGACACTCCCTGGCTCCCCGTTGCTAAAGTGTGGCTACCTTAGTGTTTCAAAGATACCGGAATGAGATAGTGGGTTGTTGTGTCTGTCGAGAGAAAAGAGTCTGCAAAATGAGTGTGGTGCATTGTCTCATACACGATCATATGCTTTATGAATGAACGACTTTGAATAATATGTTCCTCGTGGGTTTATAAATTAAATTCTCTCTATGGTCAAACTATTGATTTTACAAATTGAAAATGGAAAAAGGTAATTGGGTATGTTTTACATTCGAAGTTATGTTTTTAATACTCACTAGCTTCTCGAAGCTGACGATGTTGATGCGTCCTGGACATTCGTGTCCAGGCTTTTCAGGTTATAACCAGGAGGAATCGTACGACTATGCTAATTGAGAATGGCTGCCCTCGGATGAGAAACTGTTTAATGTTATATGTTTTAAGTTATGAACTAGTTTGTAATAAGGATGACTGTAATAGACTTTAAGTTATTGTTTTATTTCGAGGCGGTCTGTGCCTTTAGATGTCCGTGCTGTAATATTGTTTAAGTTAGAAAAATATTTTGTAAGCCTTGTTTGCTCTGCTCTGATTATTATGTTTTGTTGTTGACGTTTGGGACGGAATCGATCCTTCAAACTGTCGCGACCTACGGGTCCATAAAGGAAATTAAATGCTTTCCTTATTTATGCTACGTCGGGGCGTGACAGGATTTAGTGGTATCAGAGCCAGGTTAATATTTATCTCAAGATAGTTTAGCCAGGTTAGGGTTTACCAGTTTAGACCCGATTCCACATTCCATTAAGTGTTACACACCCGATGATACGACAGGGAGGATAGACTCAGAACCCAAACGCCTAAGAATATCTCTGTCCTGATTTAAGTTAGTACCTTTTTCAGGTATGGATCCAGCTCATCCACTATATGTACCAGACAGATTTGGAGGACACTTTGTGACACCTGGGGCAGTGATCCCAGCCTTTCTCGACTTATATCATGCGGCCGTTGAGCAGTTGGCCACAGCGACTGTAGTATCTGATGTATGGCACCAAGTTCACGTGGTAGGCTTAGTTGACTTGACTCGTTTCCGCCTAGAGCTTCGCTACTTTGCAGAGGCTCAGCGCTTGGTTTTGGTTGAGGTTTTGAGGTTGGTCGATAGCGATGCTTTCTATCTTCCTCTCGAGATCCAGATTGTGCATGCCCATCTGGCTCAGCTAGAGATGCCCCCACCAGTAGTTCCCATCGTCGAGGACGATGCGGAGGCTGTTCATGTGGTCCCAGTAGGTGGAGAGATTATAGAGGACGGCATAGGTCTAGATGATCTCGCCGCTGAGCTTGAGGCTGAGCTAGCACTTGAGCTAGCCTTACCTGAGGAGATGGTAGTTGAGACAGATGCCCCTGTGCCTGCTTCATCGTCCACCTCTCACAGCTATGACGGGGTTGGACCGTTCGTTGTGCAGCGATTTCGCCCTGTCGATTCGCTAGATCTCCTGATAACCGCTTATGGAGACGATTGACTTTCTAGATATGACTTTGTACATATTAACTACTTTTGACTATTAGCTCTATCTCTTTTTGCAACTGTAATTACATGCATTAGAGTGTAGGGCAATGACCCCATTTTTGTAACATCAACTCTTGCATGCGTCCTAACCCATACAGGTAGGGTAGGCATTGATCTGACCATACATGCTTTTTGTATCAACTTGACAAGAAGTTATATATATAGAATATACTCTTTTGGATATTGTCGTCATTTGAATTGCTTCATAGTACTGTTGCATGCATGTTTCTCATTCTACTATCACTATCATGCATAGAATGGCCGGGGGACTCAGGAGGAACAGGAATTTAATCGAGGGAGCACCCGAGGCTGCCGATCCTACGGGGATGTTCGAAGCTTTTGTCAGACGTTTGGAAAGAATCAGTAATACGAATGACAACCGACAAGACCGCCAAACTGGAGATAAGCTGCTGGAAAGATTCCGTGCTCTAAGACCCGAGCAATTTACGGGTACCGCAGAACCCTGGAAGGTCGAACAATGGTTAAGGCAAATGGACCGTATGTTCGAGGCTGTCCAATGTAACGAGATGGACAAGAGGAGATTGGCTACGTTTCAATTGACCGATGCTACCGCAGATTGGTGGGATTCGGTAATACCCACTATCGGGAACACAGCTGCTACAGGAATGACGTGGACAGCGTTCAAAGTAAGATTCCTGGAAAAGTACTTCCCGGCTACAGAGAGGCATAGAAGAGAGAAGGAACTCATGGATCTGACGCAAGGAACCAAGTCGGTGCAAGAGTACACCACACAGTTCGAAAGACTGTCTCGGTTTGCCCCTCACCTGGTTGATACTGAGGAGAAGAAGATCCGTAAGTATAATCAAGGGCTGACACCTCAGATTTATCGCCTGACTCTCGGTCACTTTGATAAGTCTTTTGAAGGACTTGTTGGTTTGGCTACTAATCTGGAAGAGGATGCTCGAGTGAACCGAAAATAATTTGAATTCCGACCGCCTCAAAGGGGTAATTTTGGGAATAGACCCCCAATGAATCGTACCCAAGGGCAGAAGAGGAATTTCAACAGAAGCAAGAAGACCCAGGCTATTACCTATCCGACTCAACCCCGAGTAGGAGAAGGAAGTAGTGGTGGAAAATGCTTCAACTGTGGCAACCCTGGTCATCTGGCTCGTGATTGCACGGCACCAAGGCGTGCTGCTCAGCAAGGGATAGTCTGCTTCAACTATGGTGAACCAGGTCACATCAGTAGGTTCTGCACTGCTCCTAAGCAGGTGACTTATGGTCAACAGGGACAGACTCGCTTGAATGCTGTTATCCCTGATGCCGCTGGATATGATGGAACTGTGTACGAAGAAGGAGATTATGGAGAAGCTCAACCTGATCAGCAAGTAGTAGAAGGTACATTAACTCTGTTTAACTCTCATGTTAAAGTGTTATTTGATACGGGTGCTGCTCTTTCGTTCATATCTGTTAATACTATTCGAAGATTGGGTATCTTACCTTATCGCTTAGCGAAAGCTTTGAAGGCTACTTCGCCATTAGGAGCTGCAGTCAGATTAGGACACGTGTGCAAGGATTGTCCTTTACGGCTAGGAGACTGTGAAATCCCTGCAAGGTTGATTGTCCTATCGATGAAGGAGTTCGACATAATCCTAGGGATGGATTGGCTCACTCAGAATCAAGCAATGTTGGATTGTGCGAGGAAGAGGATTACATTCCCCGACTATGAGAATCAACCCTTTGATTTTCAATGTAAACCTTCGGGAGACATGTTCCTCACGAGATGTTTAGCCAACATCGAAGTCGTCAGTACAGAAGCGACAGTGTCGTCTATACCTGTAGTCAAGGACTTCGAAGAAGTATTTCAAGACGTTTCTGGTTTGCCGCCCGAGAGAAGTGTAGAGTTCTGTATTGAGCTCATACCGGGTACCATACCGATCACCAAGGTTCCCTACAGAATGGCACCCAAAGAACTATTGGAATTGAAGGAACAAGTTCAAGAGCTCGAGAACCTAGGTTTTGTACGTCCAAGTACATCGCCTTGGGGAGCACCAGTGTTATTCGTGAAGAAGAAGGACGGAACGCTACGGTTATGTATCGACTACAGAGAATTGAACCGAGTAACTATCAAGAACAAGTATCCCTTACCGCGGATTGACGATTTGTTTGATCAACTACAAGGAGCTATGACATTTTCCAAGATCGACCTAAGGTCGGGATATCATCAGTTGAGGGTACGGAAGGAAGACATACCTAAGACTGCTTTCAGAACCCGATATGGTCATTATGAATTTCTAGTGATGCCGTTTGGAATGACGAACGCCCCAGCGGTGTTTATGGATCTGATGAACAGAGTGTTCAAGCCATATTTGGATCAGTTTGTCATTGTCTTTATAGATGATATTTTTATCTATTCTAAGTCAGGAGAAGAACACGAGCAACATCTACGGATTACGATGCAGACGCTCAAGGACCACCACTTGTATGCCAAGTTCAGTAAGTGTGAGTTCTGGTTGCAAGAAGTGAAATTTTTGGGACACAAGGTGTCATCTCAAGGAATTTATGTGGGTTCGTCCAAGACTGATGCTGTGTCAAACTGGGTTAGGCCGAGCAACCCTACAGAAGTTTGGAGTTTTCTTGGACTCGCGGGCTATTACAGAAGATTCGTTGAGGGATTCTCTAAAATAGCTGCACCATTGACTGGGTTGACGAAGAAGAATTTGAAGTTCAAGTGGACAGAGAAGCATGAGCGCGCCTTTCTGGAGTTGAAAGAGAGACTCACAACCGCGCCGGTACTAGCTATACCCAAGCCTGATGAGAAGTTCACTATCTTTAGTGATGCGTCATATCAAGGACTGGGGTGTGTACTTATGCAAGATGGCAGAGTTATAGTCTATGGATCCAGACAGCTGAAGCTGAATGAGTTAAACTATCCTATTCATGATTTAGAGTTGGCAGCAGTAGTGTTTGCACTCAAGATTTGGAGACACTATCTCTATGGTGAGAAGTTTGATTTGTTCTCTGATCACAAGAGCCTAAAATATTTGTTCACACAGAAAGAGTTAAACATGAGGCAACGCAGATGGATGGAGTTGATCAAAGATTACGACTTCATGTTGGAATACCACCCTGGTAAAGCTAATGTGGTCGCTGATGCTTTGAGTCGGCAGACTCGTGAGACGATCGCCTCCTTAATGGTTAGAGAGTGGCGAGCATTAGAGACGTTAGCGGAGTTCGATGTGCAGAGTGCTGAGGAAAGAGAAGGACAACTTTTCGGATGTCTTATCCTACAGCCTGTTGTTATCGACCGCATTATTGGAGCCCAGAAAGAAGATGAGAAGTTTCAGACATGGTTCGTGAAGATGTCAGAGAAAGACCCGACAGAATGGAAGGTGGGAGTCGATGGAGGGTATCGTTGCAAAAATAGATTATGTGTTCCAAGTAATGGAGAACTAAGGAAGGATATCCTGGAAGAAGCACATAAGTCAAGATATACAGTTCACCCGGGAGGGACGAAGATGTACAAAGATTTGAAGAGAAATTTCTGGTGGGAAGGTATGAAGAAAGACGTGGCCGAATTTGTATCCAAGTGTTTGACGTGTCAGCAAGTCAAGGCCGAACATCAGAGACCGTCAGGATTGTTACAACCACTACCTGTTCCTGGTTGGAAGTGGGATCACATAACCATGGATTTTGTAGTGGGATTTCCTCGGTCGCAAAAGAATCATGACGCTATTTGGGTAATCGTGGATCGATTAACAAAATCGGCACACTTCATTGCTTATAGTATGACATACCCGGTGGAAAAGATGAGCCAGATGTACAGACAACAAGTTGTGCGGCTTCACGGTGCACCTATGTCGATTGTGTCAGACCGTGACGCACGTTTTACCTCTGGATTTTGGGAAAGTCTGCAAGAAGCTATGGGAACCTCGCTCAAGATGAGCACTGCTTTTCACCCTCAGACAGATGGACAAACTGAGCGTGTTAACCAGATCATGGAGGATATGCTTAGGGCTTGTGTTATCGATTTTAAAGAATCTTGGGAGACACACTTGCCGTTGGTTGAATTTGCCTATAACAACAGCTATCATACGGGTATCGGTATGGCTCCGTTCGAAGCATTGTACGGACGACCATGTCGTTCTCCATTGTGTTGAGCAGAAGTTGGGGACACAGAATTGTTGGGACCAGATTTGGTTAGAGAAACCAACGAGAAGATTTCTTTGGTCAAGGAAAGGATGAGAACTGCTCAGAGCCAGTATAAGAGTTATGCTGATCGACGCCGGAAAGATTTGGAATTCAGTGTTGGAGATCACGTACTTCTTAAAGTTTCACCGACACGAGGAGTAGTACGCTTTGGTCTCAAGAGAGGGAAGTTAGCCCCTCGTTTCATCGGACCGTTCGAGATTTTGGAACGTGTTGGGAAAGTAGCCTATCGACTGGCACTACCACCGAAGATGTCTGGGGTTCACAATGTATTCCACGTAAGCATGCTGAGAAAGTACATACGAGATCCCTCACATGTGGTTAGTTATGAAGATATTGAGACGAGTCATAACGTTTCTTACAAGGAGAGACCCGTGAAGATTCTAGATCAGAGTGTCAAGAAGTTGAGGAATAAGGAGATTCCATTAGTGAAGGTTCAGTGGAATCACCATGACGAGAATGAAGCCTCGTGGGAAGTTGAAGCTGATATGAGGAAGAAGTACCCGGAGTTATTTCTTGACTAGTTAGTCTTGATTTCGGGGACAAAATCCTGTTTAAGGGAGGAAGGGTGTAACAACCTGCATTTCATTTAAATTTAATTTTAAGCATATTTATGTTTAACTTGTATCTGCATTGTCATAATAAAATTCATTTAGCATTGTCTGCTTTTATTTTAATTTCAGTCACATGTTTGGAATCTGATTTCTTGTTTTATTTCATAATTAAAATTTTGTTGGGATCAAATTACAATTTTTGGAAAGTTAGTAAAATCTGTGTTGAATTTCAAAACCTGTATTTCAAAACGGTGGGAATATTTGCTTTTGACTCAATCAGTATTCTTATGAAACCGGAAAATCAATTCTTACCTTAAAGTGAATTTTCTGTATTTTGTGACGAACACCGCGTCACGAAAATACCAGTTTATGAGTAAAACTGACCGCGCCGCGTTAAAATTGCACAGATTTTGAAGTGACGTAAAGTTGTGAAGTGACTTGCACTTTATTTCCATTTAAGGCAAGTCATGATTGGGTAGGCCTTGTTTGTTTATGCTTATTTGTTGTGTGTTAACTTAGTAGATTGAGTTGTTTTCCCAAACATTAAAAGTGATTCTTTGACATATTGTTTGTGCCTTGTTTGCCTATGTCTTTAGAGTATGTTTTGATGTTGTGCCCATAAGCCTCATTCCCAAACAACCAACACTTGACCCCTATTAGCCTACATGACCTTTCACAAACTGGAGAGTTTAGTTGTGCATCAGTATATATGCTTATACGTATGTATATGTGCTGTTAATTTAGAGGGATTAAGGATTTGTTACCTCAATTAAGCTTGCTAAGTGAGTTCTTAATTTTGCTTGGTCTGCAAGTTCTTGTAGCTCTATATATACACACACAACTCACCGATTTTACACTACACATTCTGCACTTCAAGTTCAGAGAGAAAAGAGAGAGCTTGAGAGTTCTTAGTTTCAGAATTTTAAGAGAGAGAAGCTTATATCCATACCCAAAGCTTGGAGAATTTCTTGTTTGATTGTCTTTCTCAACAATCTCTACTTCTCTAAACCTCAGTGAGTATTAATAACTCACTCAGAATGTAATCCATTCTTTAATACTGAATTGTGTAGTTGCTTAAAGGAATACCATTGATGATTTCACGTTTAAAGTTCATAGCTTGAAAAACATGGATTTCCAAAACTTAACCAAAATTTGTTTTTAGAATGAAATATGAAAGATTATAGTATGTACAGTATATGGTTGTAAAATTAGAGCTTAATTCGTTCATAAGAGAAAGTATATTAGATTTGAAGTTTTGACATGTTTTGATTTTTCATAAAATTCGTGAGCTATGATTGAAATTATGTTTAATTGATGTCATATTTGTAATCCTTGTAAGAAAAGGGAGAGATCCATATACAACATGATATATACACTAACAGATTCGAAAATGGGTCAAAAAGACCCCATTAAACTGAAGCAGAGCAGTTTCTACGAAGAAGAAGGAGCCTCAGCAATTAATCGCGCGAGCAAAGGTCGCGCGAGCGACCCCTCGCGCGATCGGCCCACGCGCGCGAGCCCTGTGTTTTCTGGCCGTTGGAAAAGTTTAATATAAGAAAAAGGAAAATGGGCAGATCGCGCGAGCGGACCGCGCGAGCGACCCCTCGCGCGAGCGGCCTGCGCACGCGATCTGTAGGTTTATGGTTTTTGTTTGTTTTGGGTTAAGGGACTGTTGGTTCAACTTTTAAGTACTGTTAAGGTTCTGTTTGGGGAAAACTATTAAAACAGAATCCTAATTGATTATGTTTGAACGAATAGAACGTGGTATTATGACTTATCAATCCCTGTATGTACGTTGTTCCTTTAATTCAGCGATTTACTTTGTGTTTAAGTTCATGGCATTCATGTGGGGTCAGTGGTACATGCATATGGGTGTCAGTCAGTGTGGAAAGAAGTAATGGTCAGTGTGGAAAGAGTATTGAGATTGAGATTGTGTGGTGGACACTCCCTGGTTATGGTGTACCAAAGTGTGACGTGTTGAGATTGCGGTTGTGGTTGTGGTTGAGATTACGGCGAGGGTATCTTTGAAATGCGATGGTGGCAAATATGGATACTCCCTGACGCCCATGGAAGCGTTAAAGTGTGTGACGCCGAACTTGGACACTCACTGTCACCCATGGAAGTGCTAAAGTGTGGCCTACGGACACTCCCTGATACCCGAGTCTGGATACTGCGTGAGGTTGCTCCGGTATTTGCATGGCAGATTAGGTATTCAAAGTGTGAGGCAATAGACACTCCCTGGTACCCCGGACCAAAGTGTGAGGCAAACTGGACACTCCCTGGCGCCCCGTTGCTAAAGTGTGGCTACCTTAGTGTTTCAAAGATACCGGAATGAGATAGTGGGTTGTTGTGTCTGTCGAGAGAAAAGAGTCGGCAAGATGAGTGTGGTGCATTGTCTCATACACGATCATATGCTTTATGAATGAACGACTTTGAATAATATATTCCTCGTGGGTTTACAAATTAAATTCTCTCTATGGTCAAACTATTGATTTTACAAATTGAAAATGGAAAAAGGTAATTGGGTATGTTTTACATTCGAAGCTATGTTTTTAATACTCACTAGCTTCTCGAAGCTGACGACGTTGATGCGTCCTGGACATTTGTGTCCAGGCTTTTCAGGTTATAACCAGGAGGAATCGTACGACTATGCTAATTGAGAATGCTGCCCTCGGATGAGAAACTGTTTAATGTTATATGTTTTAAGTTATGAACTGGTTTGTAATAAGGATGACTGTAATAGACTTTAAGTTATTGTTTTATTTCGAGGCGGTCTGTGCCATTAGATGTCCGTGCTGTAATATTGTTTAAGTTAGAAAAATATTTTGTAAGCCTTGTTTGCTCTGCTCTGATTATTACGTTTTGTTGTTGACGTTTGGGACGGAATCGATCCTTCAAATTGTCGCGACCTACGGGTCCATAAAGGAAATTAAACGCTTTCCTTATTTATGCTACGTCGGGGCGTGACAGGATTTAGTGGTATCAGAGCCAGGTTAATATTTATCTCAAGATAGTTTAGCCAGGTTAGGGTTTACCAGTTTAGACCCGATTCCACATTCCATTAAGTGTTACACACCCGATGATACGACAGGGAGGATAGACTCAGAACCCAAACGCATAATAATATCTCTGTCCTGATTTAAGTTAGTACCTTTTTCAGGTATGGATCCAGCTCATCCACTATATGTACCAGACAGATTTGGAGGACACTTTGTGACACCTGGGGCAGTGATCCCAGCCTTTCTCGACTTATATCATGCGGCCGTTGAGCAGTTGGCCACAGCGACCGTAGTATCTGATGTATGGCACCAAGTTCACGTGGTAGGCTTAGTTGACTTGACTCGTTTCCGCCTAGAGCTTCGCTACTTTGCAGAGGCTCAGCGCTTGGTTTTGGTCGAGGTTTTGAGGTTGGTCGATAGCGATGCTTTCTATCTTCCTCTCGAGATCCAGATTGTGCATGCCCATCTGGCTCAGCTAGAGATGCCCCCACCAGTAGTTCCCATCGCCGAGGACGATGCGGAGGCTGTTCATGTGGTCCCAGTAGGTGGAGAGATTATAGAGGACGGCATAGGTCTAGATGATCTCGCCGCTGAGCTTGAGGCTGAGCTAGCACTTGAGCTAGCCTTACCTGAGGAGATGGTAGTTGAGACAGATGCCCCTGTGCCTGCTTCATCGTCCACCTCTCACAGCTATGACGGGGTTGGACCGTTCGTTGTGCAGCGATTTCGCCCTGTCGATTCGCTAGATCTCCTGATAACCGCTTATGGAGACGATTGACTTTCTAGATATGACTTTGTACATATTAACTACTTTTAACTATTAGCTCTATCTCTTTTTGCAACTGTAATTACATGCATTAGAGTGTAGGGCAATGACCCCATTTTTGTAACATCAACTCTTGCATGCGTCCTAACCCATACAGGTAGGGTAGGCATTGATCTGACCATACATGCTTTTTGTATCAACTTGACAAGAAGTTATATATATAGAATATACTCTTTTGGATATTGTCGTCATTTGAATTGCTTCATAGTACTGTTGCATGCATGTTTCTCATTCTACTATCACTATCATGCATAGAATGGCCGGGGGACTCAGGAGGAACAGGAATTTAATCGAGGGAGCACCCGAGGCTGCCGATCCTACGGGGATGTTCGAAGCTTTTGTAAGACGTTTGGAAAGAATCAGTAATACGAATGACAACCGACAAGACCGCCAAACTAGAGATAAGCTGCTGGAAAGATTCCGTGCTCTAAGACCCGAGCAATTTGCGGGTACCGCAGAACCCTGGAAGGCCGAACAATGGTTAAGGCAAATGGACCGTATGTTCGAGGCTGTCCAATGCAACGAGATGGACAAGAGGAGATTGGCTACGTTTCAATTGACCGATGCTACCGCAGATTGGTGGGATTCGGTCATAGCCACTATCGGGAACACAGCTTCTACAGGAATGACGTGGACAGCGTTCAAAGTAAGATTCCTGGAAAAGTACTTCCCGGCTACAGAGAGGCACAGAAGAGAGAAGGAATTCATGGATCTGACGCAAGGAACCAAGTCGGTGCAAGAGTACACCACACAGTTCGAAAGACTGTCTCGGTTTGCCCCTCACCTGGTTGATACTGAGGAGAAGAAGATCCGTAAGTATAACCAAGGGCTGACACCTCAGATTTGTCGCCTGACTCTCGGTCACTTTGATAAGTCTTTTGAAGGACTTGTTGGTTTGGCTACCAATCTGGAAGAGGATGCTCGAGTGAACCGAAAATAATTTGAATTCCGACCGCCTCAAAGGGGTAATTTTGGGAATAGACCCCCAATGAATCGTACCCAAGGGCAGAAGAGGAATTTCAACAGAAGCAAGAAGACCCAGGCTATTACCTATCCGACTCAACCCCGAGTAGGAGAAGGAAGTAGTGGTGGAAAATGCTTCAACTGTGGCAACCCTGGTCATCTGGCTCGTGATTGCACGGCACCAAGGCGTGCTGCTCAGCAAGGGATAGTCTGCTTCAACTATGGTGAACCAGGTCACATCAGTAGGTTCTGCACTGCTCCTAAGCAGGTGACTTATGGTCAACAGGGACAGACTCGCTTGAATGCTGTTATCCCTGATGCCGCTGGATATGATGGAACTGTGTACGAAGAAGGAGATTATGGAGAAGCTCAACCTGATCAGCAAGTAGTAGAAGGTACATTAACTCTGTTTAACTCTCATGTTAAAGTGTTATTTGATACGGGTGCTGCTCTTTCGTTCATATCTGTTAATACTATTCGAAGATTGGGTATCTTACCTTATCGCTTAGCGAAAGCTTTGAAGGCTACTTCGCCATTAGGAGCTGCAGTCAGATTAGGACACGTGTGCAAGGATTGTCCTTTACGGCTAGGAGACTGTGAAATCCCTGCAAGGTTGATTGTCCTATCGATGAAGGAGTTCGACATAATCCTAGGGATGGATTGGCTCACTCAGAATCAAGCAATGTTGGATTGTGCGAGGAAGAGGATTACATTCCCCGACTATGAGAATCAACCCTTTGATTTTCAATGTAAACCTTCGGGAGATATGTTCCTCACGAGATGTTTAGCCAACATCGAAGTCGTCAGTACAGAAGCGACAGTGTCGTCTATACCTGTAGTCAAGGACTTCGAAGAAGTATTTCAAGACGTTTCTGGTTTGCCGCCCGAGAGAAGTGTAGAGTTCTGTATTGAGCTCATACCGGGTACCGTACCGATCACCAAGGTTCCCTACAGAATGGCACCCAAAGAACTATTGGAATTGAAGGAACAAGTTCAAGAGCTCGAGAACCTAGGTTTTGTACGTCCAAGTACATCGCCTTGGGGAGCACCAGTGTTATTCGTGAAGAAGAAGGACGGAACGCTACGGTTATGTATCGACTACAGAGAATTGAATCGAGTAACAATCAAGAACAATTATCCCTTACCGCGGATTGACGATTTGCTTGATCAACTACAAGGAGCTACGACAGTTTCCAAGATCGACCTAAGGTCGGGATATCATCAGTTGAGGGTACGGAAGGAAGACATACCTAAGACTGCTTTCAGAACCCGATATGGTCATTATGAATTTCTAGTGATGCCGTTTGGAATGACGAACGCCCCAGCGGTGTTTATGGATCTGATGAACAGAGTGTTCAAGCCATATTTAGATCAGTTTGTCATTGTCTTTATAGATGATATTTTTATCTATTCTAAGTCAGGAGAAGAACACGAGCAACATCTACGGATTGCGATGCAGACGCTCAAGGACCACCACTTGTATGCCAAGTTCAGTAAGTGTGAGTTCTGGTTGCAAGAAGTGAAATTTTTGGGACACAAGGTGTTATCTCAAGGAATTTATGTGGGTTCGTCCAAGACTGATGCTGTGTCAAACTGGGTTAGGCCGAGCAACCCTACAGAAGTTCGGAGTTTTCTTGGACTCGCGGGCTATTACAGAAGATTCGTTGAGGGATTCTCTAAAATAGCTGCACCATTGCCTGGGTTGACGAAAAAGATTTTGAAGTTCAAGTGGACAGAGAAGCATGAGCGCGCCTTTCTGGAGTTGAAAGAGAGAATCACAACCGCGCCGGTACTAGCTATACCCAAGCCTGATGAGAAGTTCACTATCTTTAGTGATGCGTCATATCAAGGACTGGGGTGTGTACTTATGCAAGATGGCAGAGTTATAGCCTATGGATCCAGACAGCTGAAGCCGAATGAGTTAAACTATCCTATTCATGATTTGGAGTTGGCAGCAGTAGTGTTTGCACTCAAGATTTGGAGACACTATCTCTATGGTGAGAAGTTTGATTTGTTCTCTGATCACAAGAGCCTAAAATATTTGTTCACACAGAAAGAGTTAAACATGAGGCAACGCAGATGGATGGAGTTGATCAAAGATTACGACTTCATGTTGGAATACCACCCTGGTAAAGCTAATGTGGTCGCTGATGCTTTGAGTCGGCAGACTCGTGAGACGATCGCCTCCTTAATGGTTAGAGAGTGGCGAGCATTAGAGACGATCGACAACTTTTCGGATGTCTTATCCTACAGCCTGTTATTATCGACCGTATTATTGGAGCCCAGAAAGAAGATGAGAAGTTTCAGACATGGTTCATGATGAGCACTGCTTTTCACCCTCAGACAGATGGACAAACTGAGTGTGTTAACCAGATCATGGAGGATATGCTTAGGGATTGTGTTATCAATTTTGAAGAATCTTGGGAGACACACTTGCCGTTGGTTGAATTTGCCTATAACAACAGCTATCATACGGGTATCGGTATGGCTCCGTTCGAAGCATTGTACGGACGACCATGTCGTTCTCCATTGTGTTGGGCAGAAGTTGGGGACACAGAATTGTTGGGACCAGATTTGGTTAGAGAAACCAACGAGAAGATTTCTTTGGTCAAGGAAAGGATGAGAACTGCTCAGAGCCAGTATAAGAGTTATGCTGATCGACGCCGGAAAGATTTGGAATTCAGTGTTGGAGATCACGTACTTCTTAAGGTTTCACCGACACAAGGAGTAGTACGCTTTGGTCTCAAGAGAGGGAAGTTAGCCCCTCGTTTCATCGGACCGTTCGAGATTTTGGAACGTGTTGGGAAAGTAGCCTATCGACTGGCACTACCACCGAAGATGTCTGGGGTTCACAATGTATTCCACGTAAGCATGCTGAGAAAGTACATACGAGATCCCTCACATGTGGTTAGTTATGAAGATATTGAGACGAGTCATAACGTTTCTTACAAGGAGAGACCCGTGAAGATTCTAGATCAGAGTGTCAAGAAGTTGAGGAATAAGGAGATTCCATTAGTGAAGGTTCAGTGGAATCACCATGACGAGAATGAAGCCTCGTGGGAAGTTGAAGCTGATATGAGGAAGAAGTACCCGGAGTTATTTCTTGACTAGTTAGTCTTGATTTCGGGGACAAAATCCTGTTTAAGGGAGGAAGGGTGTAACAACCTGCATTTCATTTAAATTTAATTTTAAGCATATTTATGTTTAACTTGTATCTGCATTGTCATAATAAAATTCATTTAGCATTGTCTGCTTTTATTTTAATTTCAGTCACATGTTTGGAATCTGATTTCTTGTTTTATTTCATAATTAAAATTTTGTTGGGATCAAATTACAATTTTTGGAAAGTTAGTAAAATCTGTGTTGAATTTCAAAACCTGTATTTCAAAACGGTGGGAATATTTGCTTTTGACTCAATCAGTATTCTTATGAAACCGGAAAATCAATTCTTACCTTAAAGTGAATTTTCTGTATTTTTGTGACGAACACCGCGTCACGAAAATACCAGTTTATGAGTAAAACTGACCGCGCCGCGTTAAAATTGCACAGATTTTGAAGTGACGTAAAGTTGTGAAGTGACTTGCACTTTATTTCCATTTAAGGCAAGTCATGATTGGGTAGGCATTGTTTGTTTATGCTTATTTGTTGTGTGTTAACTTAGTAGATTGAGTTGTTTTCCCAAACATTAAAAGTGATTCTTTGACATATTGTTTGTGCCTTGTTTGCCTATGTCTTTAGAGTATGTTTTGATGTTGTGCCCATAAGCCTCATTCCCAAACAACCAACACTTGACCCCTATTAGCCTACATGACCTTTCACAAACTGGAGAGTTTAGTTGTGCATCAGTATATATGCTTATACGTATGTATATGTGCTGTTAATTTAGAGGGATTAAGGATTTGTTAACTCAATTAAGCTTGCTAAGTGAGTTCTTAATTTTGCTTGGTCTCCAAGTTCTTGTAGCTCTATATATACACACACAACTCATAGATTTTACACTACACATTCTGCACTTCAAGTTCAGAGAGAAAAGAGAGAGCTTGAGAGTTCTTAGTTTCAGAATTTTAAGAGATAGAAGCTTATCTCCATACCCAAAGCTTGGATAATTTCTTGTTTGATTGTCTTTCTCAATAATCTCTACTTCTCTAAACCTTAGTGAGTATTACTAACTCTCTCAGAATGTAATCCATTCTTTAATTACTGAATTGTGTAGTTGCCTAAAGGAACACCATTGATGATTTCACGTTTAAAGTTCATAGCTTGAAAAACATGGATTTCCAAAACTTAACCAAAATTCGTTTTTAGAATGAAATATGAAAGATTATAGTATGTAGAGTATATGGTTGTAAAATTAGAGCTTAATTCGTTCATAGGAGAAAGTATATTAGATTTGAAGTTTTGACATGTTTTGATTTTTCATAAAATTCGTGAGCTACGATTGAAATTATGTTTAATTGATGTCATATTTGTAATTCTTGTAAGAAAAGGGAGAGATCCATATACAACATCATATATACACTAACAGATTCGAAAATGGGTCAAAAAGACCCCATTAAACTGAAGCAGAGCAGTTTCTACGAAGAAGAAGGAGCCTCAGCAATTAATCGCGGGCGCGATCGCGCGAGAGAAGGTCGCGCGAGCAGACCGCATAGCGACCCCTTGCACGAGCGGCCCGCGTGCGCGAGCCCTGTGTTTTCTGGCCGTTGGAAAAGTTTAATATAAGAAAAAGAAAAATGGGCAGATCGCGGGAGCGGACCGCGCGAGCGACCCCTCGCGCGAGCGGCCCGCGCGCGCGATCTGCCAGTTTATGGTTTTTGTTTGTTTTGGGTTAAGGGACTGTTGGTTCAACTTTTAAGTACTGTTAAGGTTCTGTTTGGGGAAAACTATTAAAACAGAATCCTAATTGATTATGTTTGAACGAATAGAACGTGGTATTATGACTTATCAATCCCTGTATGTATGTTGTTCCTTTAATTCAGCGATTTACTTTGTGTTTAAGTTCATGGCATTCATGTGGGGTCAGTGGTACATGCATGTGGGTGTCAGTCAGTGTGGAAAAGAGTAATGGTCAGTGTGGAAAGAGTATTGAGATTGAGATTGTGTGGTGGACACTTCTTGGTTATGGTGTACCAAAGTGTGACGTGTTGAGATTGCGGTTGTGGTTGTGGTTGTGGTTGAGATTACGACGAGGGTATCTTTAAAATGCGACGGTGGCAAATATGCACACTCCCTGACGCCCATGGAAGCGTTAAAGTGTGTGACGCCGAACTTGGACACTCACTGGCACCCATGGAAGTGCTAAAGTGTGGCCTACGGACACTCCCTGATACCCGAGTCTGGATACTGCGTGCGGTTGCTTCGGTATTTGCATGGCGGATTAGGTATTCAAAGTGTGAGGCAATGGACACTCCCTTGTACCCCGGACCAAAGTGTAAGGCAAACTGGACACTCCCTGGCGCCCCGTTGCTAAATGTGGCTATCTTAGTGTTTCAAAGATACCGGAATGAGATAGTGGGTTGTTGTGTCTGTCGAGAAAAAACAGTCGGCAAGATGAGTGTGGTGCATTGTCTCATACACGATCATATGCTTTATGAATGAACGACTTTGAATAAAATATTCCTCGTGGGTTTATAAATTAAATTCTCTCTATGGTCAAACTATTGATTTTACAAATTGAAAATGGAAAAAGGTAATTGGGTATGTTTTACATTCGAAGTTATGTTTTTAATAATCACCAGCTTCTCGAAGCTGACGACGTTGATACGTCCTGGACATTCGTGTCCAGGCTTTTCAGGTTATAACCAGGATGAATCGTACGACTATGCTAATTGAGAATGGCTGCCCTCGGATGAGAAACTGTTTAATGTTATATGTTTTAAGTTATATGTTTTAAGTTATGAACTGGTTTGTAATAAGGATGACTGTAATAGACTTTAAGCTATTATTTTATTTCGAGGCGGTCTGTGCCTTTAGATGCCCGTGCTGTAATATTGTTTAAGTTAGAAAAATATTTGTAAGCCTTGTTTGCTCTGCTCTGATTATTATGTTTTGTTGTTGACGTTTGGGACGGAATCGATCCTTCAAACTGTCGTGACCTACGGGTCCATAAAGGAAATTAAACGCTTTCCTTATTTATGCTACGTCGGGGCGTGACACAGGCATAGAGGTGGACTAAAAAAATCTCCCAAATTAACTAAAACCAGGCTTGGTGTGCCTACGGGGCTTTAATCATATGATGACAGTGATTTAAATCAACGAGGCTTAGTTGGCCGTTATCCCTATTGTGTTTGGTGCACCCTATGAATCATCACTTTTCAAAGGCTCACTGCTAGAATATTTGATGTACTCAGCGACTTAATTTGGGTGGTTGTCACCATTATCAAACTCAACAATGCTACACACACTCTGAAAAACACATTAAAATGTATAACCTTACTCAAAAATATTAGACCTTGTGCTGAAAAGTCTGCAAAAACAAAACACTCCCTTTTGTGTGTGCAGACTTTTCAGCACAAGGTCCAACTTTTTAAAACAAAGTTGTGTATTTTGGTGTATTTTTCAGAGTGTGCGTAGCATTACTCTATCAAACTTATTGCAAAATCATAAAGGGAAAAAAAAAAAAAAAATGAAACACTTGGGACTGTGAAGTATGATAATGTAGGTTTAAGTCTGCTTTTGTTTGATCAAAATTTTCAACATTTTCCGTGAGGTCAGTATGGTGGGTACTAAAAACTATGAACATGATATATAGCTAGAATATTATGACTGCAACTCGAGTGGGTTAGCTCTGAGTCCAAGCGATTTCAAAGTGAGTTTGAGCAACCTTTGAGAATTCTGTAGGACGGGCATGGGAGAAAAAGAAAAGGGCAAATTACCTTTTACCCCTTGTGGTATTTTACCCTGTAGTTTGGAATATTTTAAAAAATCAGGGGAGGTATTTAATATTAGATCATAAATCAGTTGAGGTCAGTGATATTACACGATTTAAAACTAGGGTTTGCAGTGTCCTGCATGTATATAAATACGAACTTTTTGACCATTTTGCATATGTTCAGCATTTTCGGGTTTTCATCTCTCTCTCTCTCTAGAGGCAGCCGTCTTGACTGAGGAGAAGCGAAAGCAAAGATGGGTCACTCCAACGTTTGGAACTCGCATCCCAAGAGCTATGGTCCTGGTTCTCGCACCTGGTAACTATATCTGAACCGTCCCTTTACTCATCTCGTATACAAATTTTGCTACAAGTTTTTATCTGGGTGTTTGATTGTCTATAAATTGTAGGAAAGGAAAAGAAAATATCAGATTTGATTCTAGAGCTGATATTATTGATTTTATATTGTTTGATTTAAGGGGAATGATGTGGGTTTTTAGATTTCTTATACACGTACTAGTTTATTGTAAGGAATTAACCCTACTGACAACAATTGAAGGAATTACAGAAATTAGAATGAAGAAGATGGTGAGTTTCAGAGAGATTAGGGAAGAAGAATTGAGAAGAATGTAGAGAGAAGGCAGAGGAGAAGTAGAGAGAGAAAAGCAGATTTTCATTATCCAAAAAAATGCATAAACCTACAATGATACATTTCAGCCTATTTAACAGTACCTCATTTGTAAAACCGAATTAACCAACAATTTGCTCCTACCAATGAGAATTTGACACATGTCCAATTAGTTGCAACTAATATGAGTTAACAAAAACCAGTAACACTTTATTCCTACAATCTGTAATTCATGACAATACACCCCCGTGGAAAACATCCTTGTCCTCAAGGATGAAGTGGGAGAGTAGTAAGAAGAACCCAAATGGTACCACCTGGGTCAGGCCTCTTGATGATGAACTTTAACTCCTCAATGAAGCATTGCATACTAGCCAATTTTATTGTACTATTTTCCTGATCATCTGCACTTGCCACAAGTTCACATTTTACAAATTTTGAAGAAAACTCATGGTCTTCATTGATCTTGTTACCAACCCAATTAGTGATCCTTAACACCAAGGTCTTAACTTCAGAAATTGCTTCTACCTTAGGTTCACCCAAACATGGATTCTCTTTGTTTTTCAAACCTCTCTCTTTTATAACAACTTCAGAGATCAATCCAACGTTATAATGAACAAAATTTTCGGCATCGAAATTGAATTCAGTGTGTAATTTATCAACTCTTGGTGGATTAATTCTTTTGGAAGAAAAAGTTTGAACAAGGAACTCATTTTCTGGTGCTAATTCCGCACCAAAATATACCTCAATTTGGCTACTTTGCTGTCCAGAATTTAAGGAGTACCTTTGATCCTTTTCGAGTTCCCTTTCTTGGTCCTTTTGAGTGACTTGAACGGCATCAATTTCTGTAGCCCAACTGTTGCTGAGTTCTTCCTTATCTAGTACCACATTTTCCTCCAAGTTTATCCTAATTTGAGGCCCAGTTTCTTGGTTTTCTTGAGAGATATAATCAGTAGGCAGCAACCCATTTTCTGGAGCCACTTTTTCCTTCCATTTCTGGCCACTAAGGTCACAATTTTGCAGAGAAATGGATGAATTCTTCTCAATTGAAGAGGGTATTAACCCAACCTTTGGTTTCTTGTGAATGGACTGAAGATTGGTCTCTTGTAGCGCAGCTATGGCCCATGCATGTGACACGCTTTGGGGATCTAATACTTGTACCAAGACTCTAATTTCTTCCCTCAACCCACTAATGAAGACTGATACAAAGTAACTCTCAGGAACACCCAATTCTCTCGCCCAAACCCTTGATTTCCATTCCTCAAATCTGGCTACATACTTATGCACAGACTCAGCCCCTTGTGACACAAATTTGGGCTTGACCACGGTCTCTTGTTCTTTGTTCAAGAATTTATTTAGAAGGCACCACAACATGTACTCCAACTTGGCTGAGATACTATTGAATGTGTCAAAATTCTTTGGATCCCTGGCAGGCAAAATTTCGCAAGGATGTTCTCTCACTGACATTTTATCAAACACCCGTAATGCCAAAACTTGTAACAGAAATAGAGAGAGAATAAAGGAGTTGAATTAAATAAGAAGATGAAGAGAATTACAGGACTCAAAAGAGAAAAGAAGAATCAGAGGTAGAAGAGAGAAGAAGATAGAAAAATCAGGCGTCAAGATCATGCTCTGATACCAATTGTAAGGAATTAACCCTTACTGACAACAATTGAAGGAATTACAGAAATTAGAATGAAGAAGATGGTGAGTTTCAGAGAGATTAGGGAAGAAGAATTGAGAAGAATGTAGAGAGAAGGCAGAGGAGAAGTAGAGAGCGAAAAACAGATTTTCATTATCCAAAAAAAATGCATAAACCTACAATGATACATTTCAGCCTATTTAACAGTACCTCCTTTGTAAAACAGAATTAACCAACAATTTTCTCCTACCAATGAGAATTTGACACATGTCCAATTAGTTACAACTAATATGAGTTAACAAAAATCAGTAACACTTTATTCCCACAATCTGTAATTCATGATAATACACCCCCGTGGAAAACATCCTTGTTCTCAAGGATGAAGTGGGAGAGTAGTTAGAAGAACCCAAATGGTACCACCTGGGTCAGGCCTCTTGATGATGAACTTTAACTCCTCAATGAAGCATTGCATACTAGCCAATTTTATTGTACTATTTTCCTGATCATCTGCACTTGCCACAAGTTCACATTTTACAAATTTTGAAGAAAACTCATGGTCTTCATTGATCTTGTTACCAACCCAATTAGTGATCCTTAACACCAAGGTCTTAACTTCAAAAATTGCTTCTACCTTAGGTTCAACCAAACATGGATTCTCTTTGTTTTTCAAACCTCTCTCTTTTATAACAACTTCAGAGATCAATCCAACGTTATAATGAACAAAATTTTCGGCACCGAAACTGAATTCAGTGTGTAATTTATCAACTCTTGGTGGATTAATTCTTTTGGAAGAAAAAGTTTGAACAAGGAACTCATTTTCTGGTGCTAATTCCGCACTAAAATATACCTCAATTTGGCTACTTTGCTATCCAGAATTTAAGGAGTACCTTTGATCCTTTTCGAGTTCCCTTTCTTGGTCCTTTTGAGTGACATGAACGGCATCAATTTCTGTAGCCCAACTGTTGCTGAGTTCTTCCTTATCTAGTACCACATTTTCCTCCAAGTTTATCCCAATTTGAGGCCCAGTTTCTTGGTTTTCTTGAGAGATATAATCAGTAGGCCTCAGCAACCCATTTTCTGGAGCCACTTTTTCCTTCCATTTCTGGCCAATAAGATCACAATTTTGCAGAGAAATGGATGAATTCTTCTCAGTTGAAGAGGGTATTAACCCAACCTTTGGTGTCTTATGAATGGACTGAAGATTGGTCTCTTGTAGCGCAGCTATGGCCCATGCATGTGACACGCTTTGGGGCTCTAATACTTGTACCAAAACTCTAATTTCTTCCCTCAACCCACTAATGAAGACTGATACAAAGTAACTCTCAGGAACACCCAATTCTCTCGCCCAAACCCTTGATTTCCATTCCTCAAATCTGGCTACATACTTATGCACAGACTCAGACCCTTGTGACATAAATTTGGGCTTAACCACAGTCTCTTGTTCTTTGTCCAAGAATTTATTTAGAAGGCACCACAACATGTACTCCAACTTGGCTGAGATACTATCGAATGTGTCAAAATTCTTTGGATCCCTAGCAGGCAAAATTTCGCAAGGATGTTCTCTCACTGACATTTTATCAAACACCTGTAATGCCAAAACTTGTAACAGAAATAGAGAGAGAATAAAGGAGTTGAATTAAATAAGAAGATGAAGAGAATTACAGGACTCAAAAGAAAAAAGAAGAATCAGAGGTAGAAGAGAGAAGAAGATAGAAAAATCAAGCGTCAAGATCATGCTCTGATACCAATTGTAAGAAATTAACCCTTACTGACAACAATTGAAGGAATTACAGAAATTAGAATGAAGAAGATGGTGAGTTTCAGAGAGATTAGGGAAGAAGAATTGAGAAGAATGTAGAGAGAAGGCAGAGGAGAAGTAGAGAGTGAAAAACAGATTTTCATTATCCAAAAAAATGCATAAACCTACAATGATACATTTCAGCCTATTTAACAGTACCTCCTTTGTAAAACCGAATTAACCAACAATTTGCTCCTACCAATGAGAATTTGACACATGTCCAATTAGTTACAACTAATATGAGTTAACAAAAATCAGTAACACTCTATTCCCACAATCTGTAATTCATGACATTTTTATTTATTGAATCATTGATTTTGGTAGTTCATTGTTAGATTTGATTCTTACAGTTCACGTTGCTTTGGTTTCATTGTTGGCGTTGTTGTTGTTGGTTTAGAATTGTTTGATTAGATGGGGTTGATGTGGGTTTTTAGATTTCTTACACACTTACTAGTTTTTAATTTATTGAATCATTGGATTTGCTAGTTCATAGTTATATTTGATTCTTGTGGGTCGCGTTACTCTGGTTTTATTGACGGCGCTGAAATTGATGATTTATAATTGACTCAAAGGGAATGATGGGGGGTCTTTAGATTTCTTATACACTTGCTAGTTTTTATAGAATCCTTGGATTTGATTGGCTTGATGATTTATTGTCAGATTTGATTCTTATGGTTCACGTTGCTGTTGTTTTGTTAATGGCCCTAATATTATTGATGTTTCATTTTGCACTAGTGGGCGAGGTTTTGCGTCCGTGATGGTGTATTTTAGAGTTTGGATAATCTTAAATGTTGATTTTGCTGTTGCTTTATGCAAGCTTAATTCTGTATATGCAAATTGGCATGATAGCAACTCCATTCTTTTGATATATATATATATATATGTGTGTGTTGATTTTCCATAGATCTATCTTGTTCAGGATTATCCACAAGTAGTTTATCATGGGTGTCCGTACATGTATGAATGGATTAAACCTCGATCTACGCTGATATTTTGTTCTTTTGCGAGGCTATAAATATGTATTGAGGAAGTTGAGAATGTTAATGCAAAAGGGTTATATATTTTTTTTCTTTCCAAAGATCAGTCTAAAAAAGATGTTAAGTAGCTACTTTGTTCTTTGGGTGAGAAAGTATTTTTTTTTAGGACAAAAAAAAGAGAGAGTATTTTTGAAGTATTATTTTTGTTTAGGACCAACAAGTTTTCCGGATCTTTCCTAATATATTAGTGTGCTATATGCTGTTTTCATACTTATTCGTTTTCTTCCTCACTTTCTATAGATGATGTGTGATGAATATTTATAAGTATTGGACTAATCAGAATTCAGAAAACATTGGGGAACCAACGAGCTCAATGTACTTTATAGAGATTCCATGGAGATGGATATTTGCTGGTTGGAATCCAACGATTGCGTTCTTTGAATTGCATGGAGTTTTACAGGTGCAGATTCTTGCAGGGGAGGTTTTAAACTTTTGTAATAGATGAGAAATATATTTCTGTTCTGTTAGGGCTGTGCAACTAAAATATGTCTGATTAGAGTGGTAGATCAGTAAGCAAATACCACTTTTCTAACGTTGTGTATTTGTTATTTTGGCAGTCGTGTGTGCGGGAACCCTCATGGGATTATCAGGAAGTACGGGCTTATGTGCTGCAGACAATGCTTCCGCAGCAATGCCAAGGAAATCGGCTTTATTAAGGTATCCCCCCCCCCCCCCCCCACCAAAAAAAAAAACTTTCCTTGTTAAAAGAACAAATGTTTTGTTTATTTTTTTGTGTGTGCCTGTTTTATACACTATGCAGGTTGTACCTGTCAACCATTGTTTGGTTACATTCAGGATGTTTTTTCATCAAATCCCGTTTTTTTTGCATTTATTCACGTTTAACCGTCTAAGATTGGTCATGTTCATGTTTTTGCATCCAATTCTTAGGGTTGGTGTTAATTGCGTCTAAGATTGGTCATGTTCATGTTTTTGCATCCAATTCTTTGGGTTGGTGTTAATTGTGCCAAAACTTGTCTTTTGCAGTACCGCTAAAGGGTTTATGCCGGTTGATCTACGAGAGAAGAGGAGTTGATTTTGTCTTAGTAGCATAATGCTGGTGGTTGTGTTTTTTTTTTATGATTTAAGCTTTCATTTGACTCTCAAAATGTTCTGTACTTTTGGGTACAAGCTGATATACTTGGATTGGTAGTTTGCTTGTCATAGTTTTAGTATTGAACTTGAATCTATCTGTTGGTGTTGAATATGCTGCCTTGTTTTGATTCTTTTAGCCAACATCTTTTGTGGTGGTTGTGGTTCATAATTAACTGGTCATGATAACACACCCTTGAGTGCATGCATCAAATGCTGTTGAAATCAAAAAACCACAAAGCACAAATGCATTAGAAATTTGGTCGAAGAAACCGGAAGGAAGTGCATGTTGAAAATTCTTAAAAACATTTTTTTTATCCTCTTTAACAGCTTTACCATATCTGCATATCAAGGATGATACAGCAGGTGTTTTTTTTAAGGGTAATTTGGTGTTTCGACTTTCGAATCTTTGATGGTTTTTATCACTATGGAGTTGTTATATGTACCCACCAAATCGTTATGGAGTTGTTATATGTATACTAGTGTGTGGAGACTGCGTGCAAGGCACGCACTTTGGTGCCCGTGATAGCGCAACGGATATTCCAAACATGTACAACTATCAAATTATTTGAGAATATTGGGTTTCAAATTTGAGAACTATCAACAGATCACCACTGTTTGGTCATATATAGCACATTGTAAAGAACATGGTCAAATTAGTTGAGTCTTTGGTTGAAGATGCTAAGTTTGACCATTCTGAGTGAAAGAACCATTGAAAGACTCTAATAGTTCATTAGAGAGAGACACCTAGTTATGAAGTTTACTAATTAGCACATTTCTTCTATTGAAACACAAAATATTACTCTCTGCTTTTCAGAGAGACACAAAGAATGAGAGATAGAGAGGGAGAGAGAAAGAGAGAGAGAAGACTTACCAAGAAGCAGTGGACGGCGGTGACATGCAGTGGACGGCGCTCCGGCGACGGTCCGGTCCCGGCGTCGACGGCCATGAGGGAAAGGGCGCAGGGGT
Organism: Hydrangea macrophylla; assembly: GCA_033977485.1. Lineage (NCBI taxonomy): Eukaryota > Viridiplantae > Streptophyta > Magnoliopsida > Cornales > Hydrangeaceae > Hydrangea > Hydrangea macrophylla. The sequence goes on from CM066999.1 coordinate 114,132,641, forward strand.
TTGCGGGTGGGGGGGCTTTGGGCTCTGGGGGGATTGATTTGGACATGGAGGGAAAATATTTGGGTATTAGGGATTTTGGGTGTGGGTCCCACAGGAATTTTAAAAATATTGCTTAGAAGGGCCTGAGGATGTTTTAGTGGGTGGTTTGGTGTGTGTGTGTGTATCATTTTTGTTGTTTAAATGTTCAAAAATGATACACACACACACCAAACCACCCACTAAAACACCCTCAGACCCTTCTAAGCAATTTTTTTAAAATTCCTGTGGGACCCACACCCAAAATCCCTAATACCCAAATGTTTTCCCTCCATGTCTAAATCAATCCCCCCAGAGCCCAAAGCCCCCCCACCCGCAAACCCTTCCCCCTTCCCCTCACGGCCGTCGACGCCGGGACCGGACCGTCGCCGGAGCGCCGTCCACTGCATGTCGCCGCCGTCCACTGCTTATTGATAAGTCTTATCTTTCTCTTTCTCTCTCTCTCTCTCTCTCTCTCTCTCTCTCCCTATCTCTCATTCTTTGTGTCTCTCTGAAAAGCAGAGAGTAATATTTTGTGTTTCAGTAGAAGAAATGTGCTAATTAGTAAACTTCATAACTAGGTGTCTCTCTCTAATGAACTATTAGAGTCTTTCAATGGTTCTTTCACTCAGAATGGTCATATATAGCATATTGTAATGAACATGGTCAAATTAGTTGAGTCTTTGGTTGAAGATGCTAAGTTTGACAGATTCATGTATGAATTGGAAATTAAAATCACTTAATACAATGGATTAGTTACTTGAAGAAGTAAGAATGACATTTTAGTCATGTTTGGTACTTGTCTGCAATTATTTTTCATAATCGTCATTGGTGGCCTACTGGTGAAAGGGGCAAACTTGAGATAAAATAATAAAATTGGGATTGTTAGGTTTTACTATTATGGGTTAATGGCCGGCTAGATTAGATGCAATAAACCTATAATATATGTCTTAGTGATGAATAACAAAAGCGATATAGTTGAACAATAACTTTTTACATGATTCAGTTACAAAAACCATATAAAGATTGAATAGTTAAGAAGAAAAAAAAGAAAGAAACTAATATCTAAAGAACTAAAGACCAGCACTTCATATCATTGACCTTTTATGTTTTAAGTTGAGCAACAAAAACCCGCAACTTAAGCAGAACAATCTATGTTTTTTAGGTAAAAAGTACTGGGAGAATTCAATTAACAATTACAGTTTTTCATAATATAATGAGAATTTCTCACTCTTTTCAAGTGGGAAATTACAGAAAAGAGAGAGAGAGAGAGAGAGAGAGAAAGAGAGAGAGAGAGAGAGAGAGAGAGAGGGGCCGAACCAGATCGTATTAGGTAGTCAGAATCAGATCGTTGAAGAACTAAGGGCGTGACCACCGATCGTCCAATTGACGATGAATCAGGGCGTCTGTTTATTCATTTTGAACATTTAAACAAATGTTGTTATGCGGATTTAGAGTTCTAGACAAAAAAAAAAAAAAAAGAAGAAGAAGCGAAAACAGGATGAATAATTGAAGGAAAACAACAAAGGAAGTGACTAATTAATTAGTGATTTATTATTTATTTATTTATTTATTTATTATTTTGCTTTTTCATGTCCAAATTATAATAGAAATGATGAGGTTTCAAATAAAAGTAGGAACCCAGAAAACATCAAGGGAAGTGACTTATTCAATATGAAATTTCAAATTTATTTTTCCTCTATTTCCTTTTTCTTCTTATGTTCCTTACTATTTCATTCTTAGTCAAACACACACACACACAAAAAATAATAATAATAATAAATAAAGGAATTGCGATCAGTATTTCTTTTCCATTAACGGTTCATTTGGTAAGAGAATTTAAAAAGGCCGTTCAACCTTTGGTATTATTGTGGGAATTAGAGATTTTTAGCTTTTTCTAAAAAAGTTTCAATTTCTTTTTCCTCATTAACTAATATCTTTTTTTAGCTTTTCGGAAAGTTAAATATTTAAAAAATATTGGTTGTCAAACAAACTCAAGTTTGTCAATAATCACAATAATTGGTTGCAAATTGGGCAATCCATGAAACAAATATGGCAGCCTAAATCTCCATCCATCTAGTACTCAAATGTTACCAAGGTGGGGCCAATTCCTATGTGGTTGGCCTAATAATATTTTTTTCCCCTCTTATATTGTGAGAATCAAATTGTACCAAACCTAGGTGTTAAATTGTCAACACTGTTTTAGTTGGTCATTATTAGATTACTCTATTTTTTTTTTTTTTTCTACTTCCCATAACAATGAAAATTTCACACTTTGATCTTTAATGCACTTGTGTGACAGGAATGGGTTACAGAGATGGCTTCACACTTGAAATCAATAGATAGCAATCACTTACTAGAAATTGGCTTGGAAGGCTTCTATGGATCACCTCAAAAGCAGGACTTGAATCCAAATTTTCAAGCAAGAACTGACTTCATTGCAAATAATCAAATCCCTAATATTGATTTTGCCACAGTTCACTCTTACCCAGATCAATGGTAAGAACTCTATCAATCCATCACCCATATTATAAACAGAAATTTAGTGATAAGTCCCTCATTTTAGATCATTTAAGTTTAAAGGACAACCTGTTTTTTATTTTGGTCAAAATTTTATGACTAGTGAAACTTAATCGGATAAGTCCCTATGTTTTAAAAGTTAATGTGAAATTCGAATTAACTTTTTTATGTGAAATTTCACATAACTATTACAACATATGGATTTTTCCCTAAAATAAAAAAAACGGTTGGACCTAATACTTAAAAAAGTCTATTTTAAAGGACTTTTGACTCAAATTCTCTATAATAATTTCATAGAAAGGTGCATTCATTTTTTTTTTGGTCAATTTTTTTTTTCACAGGCTAACAGGCCAAACAGATGAATCCCAAATCTCATTTCTGAACAACTGGCTAAACAATCACATTCAAGATGCACAGAACATAATTAAAAAGCCACTTCTCTTCACTGAGTTTGGGAAATCACTGAAAGACTCAGGTTACAGTACAGACCAGAGAGACCTATTGTTCAACACAGTCTACTCCGCGATCTATTCGTCGGCTAAGGGCGGTGGTGCAGCCTCTGGCGGAATGTTCTGGCATCTTCTAAGTGAAGGAATGGACAATTTCAGAGATGGGTATGAGATAATATTGAGTGAAAGTACCACCACAACTAATCTGATTGCTCAATATTCACAGAAACTTAATAAGATTAGGAAGATGTTTGTGAGACTCAGAAATATAGAGAAGTTGAAGAGAGCTAAGGCTATAAGAAGTGCTCAAGGTTCTGGAAATTGAAAAATGGAAAAGAAGAGTAGTGAACCGGAGAGGTGGGTAAGTCAGTTATGCAATTCATTTATAAGATTTGAGGAATTTGGGTAGGTTGGGTTAAGTTATAGATTCTCTCTTAGAGATGAATTTTGATTTATCCAAGAGAGTTTGACTCAAGTAAATGTCTAAATCTTAAGAAATGTGATATGCATAGCTTATATACTAGTGGTACTTATGGGAATCTAGGACCTGTTTGGAATTGGTATCTTAATGAGTTGCTTAGTACTATTTCCTTGTGACTAATTTCATGCATTGGGTAAGTAAACCAATTCTATTGATTTGGACTAGGAAGCACTTTAGTGGTTCAGAAACACCACGTTTTGACTCAAGCATTATAGTTTTAGTGAATTTTTTTTAATTTTTATTGTGTTCTTGTGAACATGGCTTCTGTTTTTTGTCTGAACCTAGAAGGCTCGCCAACCAATCCAAACGGGCCGATAATCAACTTTTTATCTTCTACACTCTCAAATCTCCATGGGAATTCAAATCTCACCATAGATCAATCAGATTGAGATACCCATTTTCATCAAAATTTTGTATCCATGACCATTGCATGAATAATGCTATTCTACCCCTACAAGAAAAATGAGGACGTTGGCGTTTGAAAAATTGTAACAAGGAAGAATAATGGAAAGAAGATTTTCGAAGAACCTTCCCCAACCCCAGAGCCAGGAGATAAACCCCCCTTGGGTGACCCCAAGAGAGTGAACAATATATTCTTTGCTCTTTCTCAAGTAAATGAAGACAGTGGTCAATGGTCAAGGGAATTGACAACAATAAACCCCCACAACACAAGAATTGCTTGTTCCGAGACTTGTCCATCTAACCACATCTATGATCTTAGCAAAAAAAAAAAAAAACATCTCTGATCATGATGTTGATATTGGGAGGGGGGGGGGGTGGACTCTAACTCCCCTATTGTGGAACATAAAGAATTTGACGAGGATTTTGATACAATGTGTGAGGATGTGTCTGTGTTGCTTGATAGCTCTACCTCCTCTAAACAAAGGAAAAAAGAAGCTAAAAAGATCTTCAGGGGTAGTCACCATAAGATTCATCGCCGATGATAGATTTTTTGTTTGTTTGCTTTGGCCGACATGTTTTGACTCTTGTTGGTAGGGTTGGATTTTGATTTTGAGTCTATTAACCTCCTATTGTTGGCTTTGTTTCAAATATGAATTTTGCCATGGTTTTGAGCTTGTTGAATATCCTGTGGTATGCCCCTTGTACATTTATACTCCCTTTTTTGGATTTAATTAACTATTTAAAAAAAAAATGTTATTCTACCCGAATTTGAATCCCAAGTGGCATGTGGTAAAGCTGACTAATCATTTAAAATTCAAATTTGGGAAGCATTGCAAATGCAATTGCAAATCCCATAAGAAACACCCCAAGAATAGATATGATCAGGAATTGCATGGGACATTAAAATAAATAAAGGAAGCAACTATTGGATCTTATTCATAAGTTGAATTCAACCTGCTACATAGGAGTACTTGTAGCATTTTTTTTTTCCCTGATGAAAGTACTTATACCATCTTGAATCCCTAAAAATTGACCTATAAGTAAATTACATACAGAAAAAGCCCTACAGGGTTTTATTGCAAACTAAGTTAAAAGTAGCAAACCAGTTGCTCTCAAATCTTCCACAGCTGGCTCAACTTCAGTTAGAGGCTCGTAAGAGAGTTCCAAGATTAGATTTTTCATATGATTATTCCATCTTTGATTGTAGCATTCTTCATTATTACTGTAATCCCAGATCTAATGTAAAAGCCATCATCGGCCCGATCAGCTTCTTCAACACCCTGAAATATCAAGGCATTTCATGTGGTAACAAATGTAAATTTTCAAGAGAAACAAGAACGAATTGAGCGAACTAAATTTAGTTTACTTACACCCTTATTTGCAATGATCACATCTCTCCCAATCTTGGCATTCTTGTCAATTATGCAATTCCTTCACAAATAGACAAAGGTAATATTTTCTGACTTTAACGACAACAATAACCAACTAACGTAATTCATTGCCTTATATAAGGCTCTGTTTGGTAGATTAGCAATACGGTTCAACTTTAGATCTTTTACCTGATTTTGGTATTCTGTCCAACACCAATTGGAACCTTCCCCTCTGCTAGGGCAGAAGCAATTTCAGATTCAGTTTGGTAATAGTCCGCACCCATCATCATTGTATCCTGAAAAGGAGAACATATTTTTCAGCACCAAACATCGCATATTGTTTTCGTTTTATGTTACTTTTTCATGATAACAAATTTCCAAACTTTACATAATAGATGCACTTGTATACCAATGCCATGTGTTCCAATCAAAATAATTCAACTATAAAACACCTGGCTCTTATTGCGGTCAGAGTATTATTATGCTACTCGAAGCAAGATAGAGGAAAAATGATTTAATTCAATCTAGAGCCAAACAAGGGCTGAACTGTGAGTCCGCGACACAGAAATTCAGAAGTCTGCTTCTTGAACTTAATTCAATCTTAGCAAATAGGACATTTGTAATCTCAGGATTTAAATGGCGCTAACTGCTAAGAAAGGCTTTTTGAATGCAAGTTCTGATAACTTACCTCAAGCTCAACACCATACTCTAAACGTGAGTGCACACCCACAATAGAGTGTTGAACGCTACATTCCCTCAAGAAGCAACCGTGTGAAATTATTGCATCCACAATCTGCAAGAACCAATTCAATCGTAATATGGAGGGAATATATCCATATATATATATATATATATATTTCTTTTAGAGTAATGCTATTGCCAGGGCAGCAATGACTTATGCCAGAGGAAAAAGTGTCACTAAAAGATTTAGCGACAAAAAAATAAAATAAAAAGTGTCGCTAAAACTTTTATCGACACTTTTTGCTATGGTATTAGCCATTGCTGCTCTGGCGATAGAGCTAGCCTATTTTTAAACTGATATTTAGATTAGCAATGTAGCCGGCATTTTTCAACTTTTGTAGGTGGCAAGAATCTAGGAGATGTAAAGAAAGGTGTTTTGGGGTCGCTAAAGTCGAACTTTGGAGGTTGCATGAATGATAATATATGGTCAGCTCTTATAAGCAATTTTCTGCACATCCAGGTAGAAAAACAAATATTGTTGTGGATGGTTCTCTATAAGATTTACACATTTAATGCCAAATTGTTCACCACCATTGCAGTTAACGCCAATCTCAAACACATTTAGGCTCCGTTTGGTTTATAAATTTAGGGAGGGAAAAGGAAAAAAAAAACACACACACACACACAAAAGAAAACACATTTTGTTGTTTGGTCACTAGGAAACGAAGGAAAATAAAATAAGAAGGCAACATCTTGTTAATTACAATTTTTTTTCTTTCTTTTCCTGGAGTTTAAACACACTTGAGAAAATTTTTTTAATTTCTAATAGTGATAGAAGTAGAAAACATTAGAAAAATGGTTTTCCTATCATCTTTCCTCCCCTTCTCCTTCGTATTTTTACTTCGTTCACTACAACCACAATCCAAACAGGGAGTTATTGGATTGCAAATGATATGCATTTTGACATCAACTATAAATGACCTAGCCTTATTCCCAATATGTACGTGTAACAGTTCTCAAGTTACGAATAGAAATCACATACTCGTATATAACAACTATTTACTGTAATTCTTTTTCAAGCTTTGTAAGTATCTGTAACAAAGTCTCATGATCCCTTCCAAATCAGGTGGCAGATCTACTGAAGTGATAAAAAGTTGTCTTTATAAAATTACACTGACCTGTTCCGTGAGGGCCAAGTTGGCATCAAAGAAAGATTTTATCGTTCCAATGCCCTCCCAATAGTCATTGAATAAATATGCCTGAAATAATCAAGACATACATATTTACAGATTTAATCCAGGGAGCTTACATAGAACCAGTACTACTTGTCATAGCCAAACACTGCCTCACCTGGACATTGTGATCTTTCACAGCCGAAGGAATGATTTCAGAGCCGAAGTCATTGCATGACGGGTACCTCCATCTCAGAAGCTTTAACAGGACATCAGTTCTGAACTTAGAAGCACGAAGCGGGGGCGGGGGCGGGGGCGGGGGCGAGAGCGGGAGCGAGGAAGCGTTAAACTTTAAGAGGTTCAAAGGTTGGGAGCGTTTAAGAAGCGTCCAAATATTTGGTATAGATATATTCTATATCTAATTATTGAAGAGGAATGTAGATTGACATAATATATTTTGATTGTAAATTTTGTTTTTGAAAGTCTCAAGCTATATGTTCCAACATAAAAATATTTTTTCGGTAAGCAAAATATGAACTTGAATCTAATTATAGGCTATTTTGAGACTTGAATGTGATGGGAGCGGGGTGGGAGCGAGGTTTTAACATGAGGGGAGCGAGGTTCCGACGAGCTTCTTAGTAAGAAGCGCAGAATCGAGAGTCTGAGGAGGGAGCGTGACCAATTTAGAAGGTTCCTGCTTCTAAGGTTCTGAAGACGTAAACGCCCATCGATGCAATGTAAGGATGTTTCGCAGCATCTTGTTTGGACAGTCCAAGAAGAGAGGTGTCAACTTGCTGCAGTGCAAGATTTTGGACAATATTAGAGTGTACTAAGAACCGATATTCTACGAAATGTTAGTGTCATCAATTGGGGTGCAATGGAAATAAAAACCAGGCTTAAACAAACTCTTAGGCTCCGCTTAGTTTGAGGATTTACAGAAGAAAAATAGGAGTTAAAATTTTTCTTACAACAATAGGAACTCAAGAAAAGGAGAGGGGGAATTGACTTTACATAATTAGAACTTTTGTTTCATTTTTCACCCATTTCCCTATTTGTTTTCCCTACTTAGAAAATCAATAAAAGTGTTTTCCTCTGTGGTTTCTGTTCCTTTCCCTCACTAATTCCATAAACCAAACATAGTCTAAAAGAGGATGGAAAGGGAAACCAAGATGAGGCATTCTGTGCCGGACAAAGTCAACTAATCTACCATTGCTTTCAATGCAGGGCCCTTTGGTTTCTCGGCAAAGTGGACAATACGCCCTGTCTTGTCAATTTTCATCAATCCATACTCTGAAGCTCGGCTGCAAAGTAAAACAAAAAAAAAAAATCAAAATGAGTTCCAGATTCCACGAGTAGTCAAACAGTTTATACTTCAATTTTTGCCAAATAACTAACGGCCATTAAAACTTCTCCGATCATTTGTGTGTATGTCATATCTTCTAGCACTTATATATATGCACATACATATATAACCACATGGGATTAAAAGCTCGAGTGGAGCTTGATAAATAGATATCAAAAGAGAAACAAAAGAGGTACCTATCATCCATGGGTACACATGAAACTGTAATATCAGCTTGGGTGTCAATGTGCTTCTGCAAACACATATCTCGGGAATGAAGGACTATTTCAAATATATAAGAACGTGTAGAATGAAAATTTCTGTTAATAACAATTAGAAAGTCACCTGCACAAAGTCCATATAGTCCATCCTGTAAAGATGATCACCTGATAGAATCAAAATGTGCTCAACGTTCTTGTTCTTCGCGTCCTACAAAAATCATTGAAAGGCCCACTTTATCTCCCTTTCAAATGTACATTTAAAGTCATGAAAAACATACGAGTATTACTTGGGGCACAACCATTCACACAACTTTTGGAACACAACTCAAAAGATGTGTCTATCTCTCTCCTGTGTCACTGTGGGGTCCACTGACATCACAGGAGAGAGATAGACACATCTTTTGGGTTGTGTCCCAAAAGTAGTGTGAATGGTTGTGTCCCAAGTATTACTCAAAACATATATACACATATATATATATAACATATACACATGTATACATGCATGTGTACACATTTTGAGCAACATCACACCTCAAATACCCATATAAATTGCCGCACAGCATCTGCTGTTCCTTGAAACCACTTCTTCCCTGTTTCTCCTGGTGTTTGTGTGGCAGCCAGAACCTGTTCAAATTTGGTTTTGAGTCATCGAACATTTTCACCAAATTTATTAACAAAAAACAAGAAAGTTTAACAAAACTGTTCTTTCCAGAAAAGGATATGAATTTTCGGATCTATTGAATCATTGTCACTTAAAATTAATCTTACCTCGACGAATCCATCACCAAAATTCACTCCATTTCCAAAGTTGTATGTGCGAGCAAGGTGACGATTGAGAGAGAAAGAATTGAATTGGGTTAGGATGAAAATCTTTCTTATGCCACTATTGATGCAATTACTCATGGGTACATCAATTAGCCTGTAACACCCTCCAATAGGAACCTACAGATACACATGTTGGTAGTGTTCATGAGCATTTATCAACATAAATCTCGACAATGATATGTCCCTTTTAAGTGAAATGGTCAAATCAGACTTACCCTGATTCAATTTTTTTTTTTTCCAATTTTTTCTCTAAAAAAAAATCGAAAATTTTCCCCATCCACAAAAGATCTTGATCCAACGAAAATTAGAACAAATTAGAACTATTTGGGAAGTAAATCTTACAGCTGGCTTTGCTCTTCTGCTAGTAAGAGGAAATAGGCGAGTCCCTGCCCCTCCACCTAGTATGATTGAAGCTACACTTTTAGGGTCTGCTTCTGGATGCTCGAAAACTGGTGTCTCAAATGTCTGAAATTCAATATACCACACACCAACAGTGATATATCACATATGGAAAACAAGATCAACTAGTCCTTAGCATCAAAATTAACTTGATTTAACAGTGTAACAATAATGTGAAATTTCTGCCCAATTTCGAGTCACAATTATGATAAATACTGCACATTACTTTACAATTCACATGACATGTGCGGAAGCATGTGATTCAAAACACGAACAAAGAATTCAAACGAGAAAGAAAGAACAAGAAAACAATAAACAATTCACAAACACAAGACACAAATTTCACGAGTTCCTAACATCTGTTCGGCGATTGTGAAAAAAGAATAGTTCGGCCAACTATGCTTACGTCCACTCCCCGGAGCCAAGAAACAATCCACTATCAAACGAACGAATGATTATAGTGCCAACGTGAGGAGTCACTCCCTCACCAAAACCAAAACAAAAGATTTCTCCAAAAACAAAACCTCATAAAAGGCTAAACAAATAAGAGATCCTAATGAACCCAAGAGGTTTTACAAATTTAAGCTATCCTCTCTCTCTCTCTCTCTCTCTCTCTCTCTCTCTCTCTCTCTCTCTCTCTCTCTCTCTCTCTCTCTTTCTCAAAAGATATGGAGCTCCGAATGAACAATACAACTCTCTATTGCAAAAGATGTAAAGTTACTTCTAATTGACCCAAAGAGTCCTTGTATAGGGATACACATATTCCCTATTCCAATATGTTTAGGATTTGCTGCCAAAAATCGAATTAGGAATCCAAAACCAATTAGGAAAGCTTATTTCCTTCCAAGAGCAAATTGCCTGAAATTCGCGTGTCCGCTCGTGCGGGACACCTAGCGGGCAACATTTCAGAACCTCATAACAAATATCCTCGCACCATAGCTCGCTCGGACGAGGCTCGCCCGAGCGGACCGCTCGGGCGACAAGACCAATTTTCGAATTCCTCCTTTTTTCAAATCTAGCCACAATTCCAACATGACATGCTAAAGGTCTGCCAAATTTTGATTAGCAGTTATGATAGATCATATACATATTATACATACTATCCAATGGATTTAGATTATATAAAGAGTAAAAATTGTAAATCAACTGGGTAAGGGAAATATAAACAAATCAACAAATTGATGAGGTGCTAAGTATTAACTCACCATAATCTCTCTATCAATATCTGTAGTAAGAATAGAGGAAGCAAACCCAGGTTTAACCTTTCCAGACCTCAAACTCTTCCATGACTGTGTATCAAATGTCCTTCTCTTCACTCTCTCCCTGATCTTCTTCCCCCAAAACCCATTATCTACCACTCTGCTAACTTGCGCCGGGTGCACATTGGTTTTCATGGTGGCACAACAAGAATCCATTGGCATATGCTCACTTTAGCACCAACCCAGAAATCTAAACCCAGATGAATCAATAAAGATTGCTTTTTGGTTGAGAAATTAAAGTTTATAAAGCCAACAACGGAGAGTGTGAAATCTCTGAAGGAAGAAAATAAAAAGAGAGCAACTTTTCAGAAGATTCCACAGATATCAGAAATTCAGAATCTAATAGCCATGCATTTAAGAGTTGCCACCCAAATCATATATAATCCTAACACAGAAAAAGAAGAAATACCCTGATCAAAAACTCAACCTCAGGAAAATTCAAATTACCCAGATGCGAAAAAAAAAAAATCAGAAATTTTTAAACAAGAGAGAGAGAAAAAAAAAAAAGAGAAAAAAGAAGAAGGGAACCCTATTCAGTGGGTGATAGAACCGCCAAGATTTTAGGATAATTGGAAGATGGGATCAAAGAAAAGGTGACCAGAGTTCAGAGAGCGCTTTTGAGTTCAAGAAAATGGCAGATCAAGAGAGACCAAAAACTGCGTGAATAATGTGATGAAGAAAGATACTCAGTTAATTTGTGAGCATTCACGAGAACCCCAGCAAATTTCTGTTAATTATATTCCACAGTAATATGTATTGATCTTATTTCACTGTATGTATTACCCTGTGGACTGTGAGATCAGACTTCAGAGTGAGTCACGGTGGGCGGCTGGTCCAGACTTCTATGCCTCTTGGGTTGTCCATTTGAAATGTCACACCTGTTTATCTATTTGTCAATTTGAATTAAATTATTTAATTGATTATTAATTATTTTTCCTAATAAATAAAGGAACCTTAAAAAGTATTTACGTTCACGGGAGGTAGTATTATTGTAGAATCATTATAAAGAGGAAAATTCAAATATTCCTGTTTTGAACTCATGCGAGATTTTTTTTTTTGGATTGTGTCTCATATATCGAACTGTCTTGTAATATTAACGGAGTTAGTATTTTAAATGTTAATAATTCATGCACATGCAAGGGGGGTCATACCCCACTTTAAAACAATTGGCATTTGGCTCCCTTGATCATCAACGGATTAGAGAGACTCGAACCCACAACCTTCCCATTAAGAAGTATAGGTCCTGACCAACTGGGTTAAACTCATGTGAGATCAGAAACTACCGAAAAGGCAGTTCAAAGTTTGAGCTACTTTAATTCTTCACAAAATAAAATTCATCTAATTAAATTTTTTTTTTAAAGGAGTAACTATATTGCATGTTTAGGAAGTGAAATATAAAGAAATATTCACACAGCTTGCAAATTAAAGTTCTAGCCAAATAAACCAAAGTTTTTTAGTATATAAAGAATTATTGTGCATTTTTTTTCACTTCCTTCCTTTTTTGTATTTTTTTTTTTTGGGGGGGAGGGGGGGGGTTGTTTTCTGGAATGAGGATTTATAACACAACTTGGTGAACAAAATCAAAAAAAAGAAAATTTAAGTTTAGAAAAGAACAAAAAATGTATAACAACTATTCAATAATTTATACTTGGGTTAATTACACTCACATTTCTTGTGATTTGTCTTAATTACACGAATCCTTCTCGCATTGTAAGAAATTACACGGACTTCCTAATGCCTAGTATTTTATAACACTTTAAGGGAGGAAAGTGTTACAAAATATTAATTTTAAGGGGAGAAATTATTACAAAATACTAATTTTAAAAAAGGTCTATTTAATTTCTCAAAATACATAAGAGATCCGTGTAATTAAGACAAAGTATAATAGTGGTGAATATAATTAACCCTTTTTACTTTTACTTTTACTTTTACATTACCTTCTTTTGGTGACAAAAAGAACTGTTTACAATGCTTATTTCAGGGCATAAAGTTGTTATGTAAAATGTGAATATATGAGAGCTGTAAATACATATGAAGCTGCTATCCAAAAAATAAAAATAAAAAATACATATGAAGCTTCTATCTACTGTACTAATATTTGTTGAACAAAGTGAGAGAAGTACTCTAATGCTTGTTACTTACACGTGCCACCACTGATTCTTTGGGGAAACTTTAGGTTTGGTTAACACGTCTGTCAAAATAAAAAACACACTGGCCACGGACACTGATTTCTATTTCAAGTTCTCTGATTCTAACACTAGGAATGCAGTATTAATTAGAAAATGGTCCATGGTGTATATATATATATATATATATGTGGCCGGTAGGCCTATTACCCTTGGGCAATGATCCCCTAACCTCAAATATTTGGAAAAAGACGTGAGAAATATCCCTAAAATATTTGAAAGCCAGATTAAGGCTCGAGTTATATTGCCATTTGCAGCATGCTTGGGAAACCTCTCCAAGACAGCAAGTGGCCGTAGGATCTCTTGACTCTTATGCAAAGATGTGCATTGAAGTCAATGCCGAATGCGAGCATATTAAAAACTTTTACATTATTATTATTATTATTCTTTTTTATAAAATTAGTACCATAAGTACATAGATTTCAAAAAAAAAATATACAGAATAAAAAAAAAATTACCCAAGAAGCCCAAGAATAGAAAAGGCTATCACCGATAATATAAACAAATAATATTATCTGTCTGTAGACAGATAAAACAGATATACTCCGTATTATCTGTTAGACAAGTAAAATCTCAAAATCAGACTGCAACATATCTTTTTTCGTAAAATTTTCACGCCCATTGCGTAGATCTCGAAGAAATACATAAAATACAATAAAAAAAATCATCACAAAAGACCAAAAAATAAATAAATAAATAAAAATTATGCGTGTTTAACTTAATATTATCTGTCTCTCAATAGATAATATCATATATTTTGAGGTTCAAAATTACTTTCTTTTTGTACACTTTTTAACTTCATTGCGTAGATCTCGAAGAAATACATGAAATATATATATATATATATTCACTCAAAAAGTCTAAAAAAAACGAGTAATTTATGATAGTTCAAAGTTGACAGATTATATTGCCTTAGCCATTTTCTATTCCAGCGAGGAGCTTTTCACCAAATTCAAAAAGCAGCGAGGGGGTTTATAAAAAAATAGTCAAATCATGTGAATTTTTGGCTGTAACACTTAATTTAAAGGTGTCTATGACCAAATATCCTTAATATTTTAGCCTAATTGTAGTTTAGTTCACCCTAATATTTGATAAAATATCTTATCCTTCATATTTCTCTTCTTTCTGTTTTTGATACATTACATTGGGAGAATGGGGATTTGAACCCACACTCTTGGGTGTGGCTCAAAGACCACTGGGGTAGGACCTCAGTCCTCTTATTTCTCTTTCCTACCAAATCCAATATTGTTCAATCCAAACAAAAGACATTATATTAGTTCAATGGTAAGCTATAGCCTACCCCAAATATTTAGTCCGGCCAACTACTTTTCTTAGTTCGACCCCTCTCAATATATTTTTCAAAAAAACATGTAATCATATATTGGCCTAACTGTAAACCAGCACACCTAAAATATTTATCCCATCAATATACATTCCTTACTACTTCTCAATTTAGACAACCTGAAACTGTTTTACCATCACTCAAACGTTACAAATTACAAGAAGGCTTAAAATACAATTTCCACCTCTATAGTTTGCAACGAATATCAAAATGGCCCTATAGTTTCAATTTTGTCCCTTAAGTTTCAAAACTGTGTCAATGTGCTCCAAAACTCACAGACCGTCAGAATTATTAACGGCTCAAGATCACATGACAAGCACATGCTATTTTTTAAAGGACACTCTTGTCTTTTTAATTAATCTCAATCCCGCCCAAATCTTGCACTCTAGCAAACTACACAAGACCTAAGACATAGCAGAGCCAAAATCAAGCCATTTTCTTCATTAACATGGGCAAAATACAAATTACATCATATGAGAACAAGATTCAAAATCATCCATTAACATGGGCATTTAACCAAGATTCACCAATCAAAAAAAGCTGTTTATGGATCACATCATTCTGAACATCACATATCTAAAGTCAAAAACCATCCATATAGCAGTAACACCAAAAACATAAAAACCATGAAGGGAAAAAAAAAAAAAAAAAAGGTGGGCTGCAGATCCTTTTTCATTTCAGCTCATGTTGCTGAGTTTCTGCTACTCCACCGTTGCATTAGCACTAGGAGGTTCATATTTTCCTGCACATTAGGCAAACCATTGGTTTGGCAATCTCTCCTATTACGACCTAAGTTTCCACAAACATCACATGTAACTGATGTGTTCATTCTCTTCAACTTGCTACTGGTAGGGTTTTGCACTTCATCAAACCCTTTTCTTCTTTTAACCTTAGGCCTCCCAGGTTGTTTGTGAATGTTAGGAGGAAGCACTGGTGGAAAACATGTTTTAGGCCACATAGTAGAGCCATTAACTGGGTAAATTATGGGGTTGTAAGCTCTCATGTAAGTCTCCTTGTTGTAGAAGCTATGCACATAATTCTCAGGTTGAAGTTCAAAATAGAATATTGCAGAGACAACATGTGCACAAGGAATTCCAGATAGATCCCATTTTCTACAATTGAATGTATGCTCATCTAGATTAACCGCATATTGATCCCCATAACAACAGTTTATCTGGAAATTTGGTCCTCCAGCCCACACTACAATACAACTAGCTACTTCTACTTTTATCTTTTCTAATTTCTTCTGAATTTTTGGACAAATAGTTGATTCCACATTGAGACTCTTTTTCATTGCCTCTATCTTCACTTGCATCCTCCTCATCAGCATGCATCTTATTCTTTCCAACATAGTAAGAATAGGTTTATCACTTGCCTCTAAAATATTATAATGCCTGTAATTTATCTACGTGCAATAATACGAGTTTTATGAATTTCTATATCTGGTCTATTATTATATTATTATTTTATTTGTGTGACTGTATTAGTGTAATGTAATTACTAATTAGACTATAATCACTGCACCGACTCGACCGTAATTAGACTTAACTTAGTCCCGTACCTGGACCCGAACATCAGAAATAATACCCGTCTGCACGTAAATCGAGATCGACACGCATAACGAGAAACTTTTGCACGCAAACCGAGGTAGTGGCACAAAACTCGAGGTGGACCCCACATGGTCGGCCACATGGCAGCCCATGCACCACATGGAACCACCTCCCTTGCCACTTATCCACCTCTAGGACACTTGTCCATGCATGTACACTCTAGCACATGCATGGTGACACATATCCCACCACCATCTCTATATAAACATGCCTATATTCATGCTTTACACCTTTAGGACATTTACAATCTTCATATAGAGTTAGAGAGAGCTAGGAGATGAACTCCATGGAGAGATAAGAGATACATGGAGATGGAGAAGAAGAACTAGGAAGAAGTCTCCACCATTGAGGTTGTGTTCAAGCTTCCTAAGGTCAAATCCAAAGCCCAAGCTCAATTTCAAGTTTAGGTGAGTATTCTAACTCACTTTAGAACCTATATAGTATGTAGTAATGTTTATTAAGTGCTTGATGTTGATAGTTTGAGAGATCCATGCCATGCAAGATAAATTTTCAAATCTGGAAAGTAGAAACTTCCAGCAGAATGTTGTTTAGTAAAACAAACATTTCGAGCAGTTCAAAAATGGGAATGAGGCTAGGTTTTTTTGTGGAGAAAGCTAACTCATTTATTTACAAATAACTCTTTTATAGCTCAGTCTAAAAATCATTTCTTCATAGGCGAAATGTACATGCAACGAAGTACTTTAAATCTGAGAAACAGAAACCTCCAGCAGAATGTAGTTTAGTAAAATGAGTGTTTTAAGCAGCTCAGAAATCTGAATTAAGGTAGGTTTTTTTGTGGAGAAAGCTAACTCATTTATCTACAAATAACTCTTCTATAGCCTGGTCTAAAAATGACTCCTTGATAGGTGAAATGCACATGCAACGCAGTACTATAAATCTGGGACAGAGCAGTCCGAAAATATAGAAATGTCTAAGTAAAATAAATATTTTGAGCAGCTAAAAAATGTAATTGAAGCTAGAAGTTTTTGCACATGAAGCTAATCCAATTATCTACAATGTTCTAGTTTTGAGTTTGATCTACAAATCAATTTATCATGCCCAAATAAATCATATCAATTCAGTCAACATAGTAAAATTAAATTCTGACAGATTGTATAACTACTTGTATAATGTGTTTATTAATGATGCTTGCTTTCCGGTACCTATGTGGTTATGGATATCTTGTGCTATGGTAGTACTATCGCATATATGAGTATGTTCAGGGTTTCATCTATATGGTTATTGATATCAAATCCATGTTATAGATCCACGAGCTACACGCTAGGTTTCCGTTGTTATGAATATAGTGTGATGACCATAGAGAATTCATACCCAAGCTATAAGTATGTTGTACGGCACGATTATTGCGCTGATAGTGATTGGATAGGTTTCAAATGTAAGTATATTACGACATAAAACAGGATGATGGATGTATAAACGTAACTTCGAAAGTATATTCGGAAGTCCTTTAATGAACTACATTCCAAAATGAGTGACGAATGCGCGGTCGGGAAAATGTAAGGGTCGGTTGTGCTATGTTAGAAGCAGATTATGATAAGGATAATTGTCGGATAGGTAATCTGGGCAGCAGAGATCAGGATAGTAAGAAAAAGGGATGTGCTGTTGAGTCGTGATGCGGTGATTGTTTGAGTAAAGACTCCTTTCGGTTCTTCGTGACGAAATGGATGTTCTTGTACTCCGTAACGCTTTCGGTTCTTCGTGACGAAGCGGTGATTCTTTGAGTAAAGACTCCTTTCGGTTCTTCGTGACGAAATGGATGTTCTTGTACTCCGTAACGCTTTCGGTTCTTCGTGACGAAGCGGTGATTCTTTGAGTAAAGACTCCTTTCGGTTCTTCGTGACGAAATGGATGTTCTTGTACTCCGTAACGCTTTCGGTTCTTCGTGACGAAGCGGTGATTCTTTGAGTAAAGACTCCTTTCGGTTCTTCGTGACGAAATGGATGTTCTTGTACTCCGTAACGCTTTCGGTTCTTCGTGACGAAGTGGTGATTCTTTGAGTAAAGACTCCTTTCGGTTCTTCGTGACGAAATGGATGTTCTTGTACTCCGTAACGCTTTCGGTTCTTCGTGACGAAGCGGTGATTCTTTGAGTAAAGACTCCTTTCAGTTCTTCGTGACGAAATGGATGTTCTTGTACTCCGTAACGCTTTCGGTTCTTCGTGACGAAGCGGTGATTCTTTGAGTAAAGACTCCTTTCGATTCTTCGTGACGAAATGGATGTTCTTGTACTCCGTAACGCTTTCGGTTCTTCGTGACGAAGCGGTGATTCTTTGAGTAAAGACTCCTTTCGGTTCTTCGTGACGAAATGGATGTTCTTGTACTCCGTAACGCTTTCGGTTCTTCGTGACGAAGCGGTGATTCTTTGAGTAAAGACTCCTTTCGGTTCTTCGTGACGAAATGGATGTTCTTGTACTCCGTAACGCTTTCGGTTCTTCGTGACGAAGTGGTGATTCTTTGAGTAAAGACTCCTTTCGATTCTTCGTGACGAAATGGATGTTCTTGTACTCCGTAACGCTTTCGGTTCTTCGTGACAAAGCGGTGATTCTTTGAGTAAAGACTCCTTTCGGTTCTTCGTGACGAAATGGATGTTCTTGTACTCTGTAACGCTTTCGGTTCTTCGTGACAAAGCGGTGATTCTTTGAGTAAAGACTCCATTCGGTTCTTCGTGACGAAATGGATGTTCTTGTACTCCGTAACGCTTTCTGTTCTTCGTGATGAAGCGGTGATTCTTTGAGTGAAGACTCATTTCGGTTCTTCGTGACGAAATGGATGTTCTTGCACTCCTTAACACTTCGGTTCTTCGTGACGAAGTGGTTGACGAAGGATGTTTTTGGTTGATGAAAGATGTTTCGGTTGACGAAGGATGTTTTGGTTGATGAAAGATGTTTTGGTTGATGAAGATGTTTTGGTTGATGGAAGATGGTTTGGTTAGGAAGAGATAATTTGGGTTTGTAAATGATGTCGGATGTTAGAAATGAATGTTAGTGGCATTAAGAATGTCTAGACGGGTCTCCTGAATTGTTTGTATTCCTATTGAATATGTAGTCGGGTACGCTACTAGTTATAATTCGACGGTGAGAACGTAAAGATCCTAAAAGACATGTTGAAATGTAGTAAATGTATTCCTACTGTGTTTTACTATATACGTTCCATTTGATTTAGTTTACTCACTCAGCTTTCACAAGCTGACGACGTTCATGTCGCTGGACATTCCCATGTCCAGCTTATCCAGGTAACGAGTACACGGGTTATGATGCTACGCAAGCGGAGAATATGGAGGAAAAGTACACCGAAGATGGCTATGGTTATGCTAGTTAGAGAGAAGACTAGCAGTTATCCCCTGTGAATGTTTTTTATTATAACCAGAAGACTTAGCATATATTTTTTTATAGCTTTTGTAAGGCCCTAGAGCCATAAGACTCTGATGTATCTACCCTGATGTAATAGTTAACTAGTACTGTGGCCTTTCTTTGTAATATATCAATGTGAGCAGATGATGGTTTTATCCTTTTATTATATCGTTTAAATATTATTATTTGGTCATGGACAATTCGGTACTGCAACCAGTCACGTGCCTCAGGGTCCAAGATGAAAATTTTAAATTTTTCCATATTTTGGCTACGCCGGGGCGTGACAAATATACCCATTGAATGTCTCACAAAGGTTGTTTAATAAGATGTCACACTTAGAAAAGTCACTAAAGTATGACCTGCTCCAGTTTACTGCTAGTTTCACTGCCAACCAGTTATAAGCTTCAACATCTAATTTCCTCAGTTCTTCCATCTCATACTCAAACTTAGGAACAACGGTTGCCCGTGCAGCATTCCATAACCTATCCTTAAGAGCCTTGCCCTTATATTTCAGTTTGAAATTATTGTAGAAGTGCATGGCACAGAATCGATGGTCTGAATTTGGGAGCACAGTCTGAAATGTTGGGATAAGGCCCTATAAATAACATATAAGTTAGTCATATATGCTAAACATTTGGTATAAATTAAGAGAAAAAAAGTGAAAAATATCTTTTGTTTGTCGGAAATAAAAGTCCATGCAAATTGGTTGACAATACCAATTTCTTCAACCAATAATTCAAGGAACCACATCCATAAGCTCTTTGTTTCTCCTTCGATAATAGCATATGCTAGTGGGATAATACAATTATTCCCATCAATTCCTACAGCAGTTAGCAATTGCCCTCCATAAGGTCCTTTTAGGTGACAACCATCTGTAATAACCTGCATTTTCATTTAATTTCTTGTAATTGCATTTGACATATTTAAAATTCAATTTGAATTTCCATGATTAATCTGTATTGTTAATCTCATTGTTATTCACAATTCTTATATGTTAAATCTGGTTTCTTGTTTTATTTCATAATTAAAATTCTTTTGGGGTCAAACTGCGATTATATGAAATTTAGCAACACCTGTATTGAATTTCAAATCTGTATTTCAAAACGGTGGAAATGTTCTCTTTTAATTCAAGCTGTATTTTTATGAAACCAGAAAATCACTTCTTACACTAAAATGAAATTCCTGTATTTTTGTGGTGACCACCGCGCCCCAAAAATGCCAGTTTACTTCCAAAACTGTCCGCGCTGTGCTAAAACTCCCCAGATTTTGGAAGTGATGTAAAGTTTGATTAGACTTATACTTTACTTTCCATTAATGGCAACTCATCATTGTCTTGTGCCTTGTTTGGGAATGCTTTGGTGTATATGTTAATTTAAGGCCATAAGTTTAGTTTCCCAAACAATTCAAACTTGCCCCCTAGGAGTCTATATTTGACTCTTGGATTAACAGTAGAGTTAGCATCACTCTGTATACGTATGTATCTATGTATATGTGGTTTGTAATTAAATTAGAAATCTTTTTCTAAATTGTTGTGTCACACCCGTTCCAAAAATTTATAGTTTTATCATGCATAATTGTAAATTGAGAGTTTATCAATGTTAATTGATAATGATGATGGGGTTGACTGTGAGTCAACGGTAAAGTGTCAGTGAGGACACAGGAACATGGCAGTTCACGTTTCATGAGCATGAGTAAATGGCATTTATATGATTTAAATGTTATTTGACTTTATCTGGTATGTTGTGAATAGTAATTTTACCTGTATTTGGTAAACTGTAGTAATCTTTGATATTGTTATATCATTTTGAGAACTGTGGTGAGAACGTGAGCGATCGTGATATTAAAAAAAGATAGGTTGTGTAGAGATTTCACAGAATATAGTTCGGACGTTATTTTTTTGGACCCAAACGAGATCTAGTCGAAAACTTTTGAAATTTATGATTTTCACTCGTAAAGGCATAAAATGGAAGTGTGCGAAGTTTCATGGGTTAATTAGAAGTTTTGAGAACTTGCGGGGAGGTAAGCGTAATTCCCCGAAAACTTGCCTATATATAGATGAGATGAGAATTCATTCTCATCCAAAACAACTCAAAATATCTAAAGAGAGGAGAGAGAAAGGAGAATTGGTGGCCACGAGCTTTGCGACGCCGATCGACGACCGTTCGTCTGTCAGATTCTCTCCAGATTCTAGATTTGAACTCGTGGAGGTAAGACCTACGTTTTGATACTACTTAGGCCATGTTTGGCAACTTTTTGTAAAAATATTAATTCTAGACTTTTGGGAAAAATCAGGTAAAACTCGTAGGAATCGCGTATAATTCGAAATCCGGCGATTATTTAGTCCCCTAGGCGATCCTTCAAAGTTTGGAGAGATTCGCACGAGGTATGAATTCTAGATCTATGAAATATATGGATTTTCATGTTTTGAACATCGTTTTTGATATTCTTGGATCCGGGCGAAATTCATGTATTAGTTAGGCCCGTTAATTATGCACGTGAAATTATGATAAAAGCACGTATAACTGTTTATGTGAGCATGTTATGTGCCTACTTGGGTCAAAGGGGCGTTTGGTGCAAATTCATCCGGGGTAAGCTCCTCGAACCTTGAGGATTGTGATCTTGTTGGAATTGAAATTGTGGTTGTGTCTGGATTGGAGGTGGGCCCAACCAGTACACGGTACCTGGTATGGAGGAAGGCCCAACCAGTGTACGAGATGCGTGGGAGAGGTGGGCCTCCTACGGCATCGACCGGATGAATGCGTACCACTCACCCTAGAGACTATTTCTATGTGTTTTAGATGCTTAAACCATGAGCTGTCATATAAGCATACATTTAGAATTGTACGCTCAGCATATAGCTGAGCAGTGGAGATGTACTCCATTGCAGGTAAGAAGAAGGACAAGAAGAAGTGTGTTGAGTGAGGACGATGAACGCCGGGGGATTCACCTTGTATATGTTTTTGTTTTAATCCTAAACTTGTGTAAGGATTTGGGAATTTGTAATATGTTGTAATAGAACTATAGATTAGTTCTACAGTATTGTAATCTTAGTATTGAACTGCTGTAGTTGTGTTTTACCATGTTAAATCAGTGGTGGTTATGATTGTGGTTAGTGTGGAGAGCATGGGTTGTTAATTTTTTTCAATACAGGGCTACCAGCAGGGGAGCAGTCGACTGGACCCTGGATCAGTCGACTGAATCTCGTGTGTTGGAGATTCTGGAAGTGTATTATAAGAGAAGCAGTCGACTGGATTTCCCATAGCAGTCGATTGGACCTCTTTGCAAGATGTTACATTTTGTTCTGCTTGACACCGTCGACCTAGCAGTCGACTGGACCTCTGTACAGTCGACTGGGAAGTCGACTGGACCTCGTGGGATTGAGACACTGAAAGTGAATAGTAAGGGAAGCAGTCGACTGGACCCTTTGTCAGTCGACTGAACACTGTAGATTTTTGGCTACTGCTTTGATGAATGGAAAAGCAGTCGACTGAGTCCTCAGATCAGTCGACTGGACCCCTTTGCAATATGTTGTATTTTTGGTTCTGCTTGACTCAGTCGACGGAGCAGTCGACTGGACCCTAGTGCAGTCGACGGGGCAGTCGACTGAGCCTCTGCTTTCAAAACTACTTTCTTTGAATGTGTTTTCACTTGGCCAAAACTTTTTATAACTCTGATTTTCAATGGATTTTACAACTCAGAGGAGAATGTTTCCTAAAGTTTTCAATACCAGGGTTGTTTTTGTAAGTTCTTTCTGCTGCGTATTATTAGATGTTGTTTGGATGAGCCTTGGTGGCGTGCCACGTGTCCTTTTTCCACGCGTAGTGGGATGGGTCGTGACATGTTGAGTATTCTTGATTTAACTTGGGCACCAAGATGTAAGGTTTGGGTTTTGCTATTAGTACACACACTCCCTCTCACTAAGATGACATTCTGCACTTCACATTTTGAGAGAGAGAGAGATACACAGAGAGTCTAATTTCAGAAACTATATAAAGAGAGAAAGCTTAATCTCCATAGCCAAACTTGAGTATTGGATTCTTGTATTTCCATTCTTTCTCAACAATTACTTCCCTCTCTAATCTCAGTGAGTATTACTAACTCACTAAGAATGTAAAAGTCATGTCTATTTACTGTTTATATGTGTGTATTTGTAGCCACTATTACTAATTTCGTCCATGGAAGCTTGAGCTTCAAAATCATGATTTTTCAAACCTTAACCAAAACTTGCTTTTAGAGTTGATTATGAAAGATTTTACCTCATTGATGTTATGTCTGAAGTTTTGGAACACAATTCATTCATATGAAATAGTATATGGAGAATTAAGTTTTGCCCCCTTTTGATCTTTCATAAAATTTAAGAGTTATGATTAGAATCATGTTAAATTGATAATGGATTCTTAATCCTTATGAAAAACTAAACAGAATCATATATTACATGACCTATGAAGTGATGAATCTGAAATGGGTCCATTTAGACCCTGTTTTGCTGAAACAGGGCATTCCCCACGAAGAAGATGAAGCCTCTGCATCACCTCGCGTGCGCGATCGCGCGATCGGCCCGCGCGAGCGACCCTTCGCGCGAGCGATCCGCGCGAGCGAGGTATCCGTCCCCAGGCAATCAGGAAAGTTTATATATATAAATGAAAATTAGGCTGGTCGCGCGAGCGAAGGTCGCGCGAGGAACCTTTCGCGCGAGCGATCCGCGCGCGCGACCTTGGCTGCTCCAGGCAGACATAAAAGTATATATATAAAATGAAAAATGGGCATATCGCGCGAGCGACCTTTCGCGCGAGCGGCCCGCGCGCGCGAATTCTGGCAGTTTCTGTTTTTGTCTGCTTTCTGTTAAAGGACTGTTTGGTTCAACTTTTAAGTATTGTTAAGGTTCTGTTTGGGAAATTTTGTAAATCAGAACTCTTTTGGTTATGTTAGAATGATTAAAACATTGTATTTTGATTTATCAATCCCCGTACGCGCGTTGTTCCATTAATTCAGCATTTTTGCTTTCGTTTAAGTACATATCATTCATATGGGGTCAGTGGTACATGCATGTGGGTGTCAGTCAGTGTGGAAAGAGTACGAGGTTGTGGTTAAGACTGTGGTTGTGGTTGAGATTGTGGTGATGGTATCTTTGAAATGCGACGGTGGCAAATATGGACACTCCCTGACGCCCATGGAAGCGTTAAAGTGTGTGACGCCGAACTTGGACATTTCCTGGCACCCATGGTAGTGCTAAAGTGTGGCCTACGGACACTCCCTGATACTCGAGTCTGGATACTGCGTGAGGGGTTGCCCCGG
This sequence comes from Hydrangea macrophylla, assembly GCA_033977485.1. Lineage (NCBI taxonomy): Eukaryota > Viridiplantae > Streptophyta > Magnoliopsida > Cornales > Hydrangeaceae > Hydrangea > Hydrangea macrophylla. The sequence continues at coordinate 114,157,580 of CM066999.1, forward strand.
TATTTGCATGGCGGTTAGGGTATTCAAAGTGTGAGGCATTGGACACTCCCTGGTACCCCGGACCAAAGTGTGAGGCAAACTGGACACTCCCTGGCGCCCCGTTGCTAAAGTGTGGCTATCTTAGTGTTTCAAAGATACCAGGAGTAAGATAGTGGGTTGTTGTGGCTGTCGAGAGAAAAGAGTCGGCAAGATAAGTGTGGTGCATGGTCTCATACACGAGTATCTGTCCTTATGAATGAACGGCTTTTAATACATTCCTTGTTGTTTTATAAAATGAATTCTTTCTGCGGTTTAATGATTGACTTTGCAAATTTAATAACGGAAAAAGGTAATTGGGTATGTTTTACATTCAAAGTTATGTTTTTAATACTCACCAGCTTCTTGAAGCTGACGACGTTGATGCGTCCTGGACATTCGTGTTCAGGCTTTTCAGGTTACAACCAGGAGGAATCATATGACTACGCTAATTGAGAACGGCTGCCCTCGAATGAGAAACTGTTTACTTATTATATGCTTTAAGTTTACCTGTTTTAAGTTATGAACCGTTTGAAATAAGGATGACTGTAATAGACTTTAAGCTATTGTTTTGTTTCAAGGCGGTCTGTGCCTTTAGATGACCCGTGCTGTAATACTTATTAAGTTAGAATAATTTGTAAGCCTTGATTGCTCTGCTCTGATGATTGTGTTTTGTTGTTCGACGTTTGGGACGGAATCGATCCTTTAAACTGTCGCGACCTACGGGTCCATAAAGGAAATTAAACGCTTTCCTTATTTATGCTACGTCGGGGCGTGACAGGATTTAGTGGTATCAGAGCCAGGTTATTATTTATCTCAAGATAGTTTAGTCAGGTTAGGGTTTACCAGTATAGACCCGATTCCACATTCCATTAAGTGTTACACACCCGATGATACGACAGGGAGGATAGACTCAGAACCCAAACGCCTAAGATTATCTTTATCTGACTTAAGTAGTACCTTTTTATCAGGTATGGATCCAGCTCATCCGCTATATGTACCAGACAGATTTGGAGGACACTTTGTGATACCTGGGGCAGTGATCCCAGCCTTTCTCGACTTATATCATGCGGCCGTTGAGCAGTTGGCCACAGCGACTGTAGTATCTGAGGTATGGCACCAGGTTCACGTGGTAGGCCTAGTTGACCTGACTCGTATCCGCCTAGAGCTTCGTTACTTTGCCGAGGCTCAGCGCTTGGTTTTGGTTGAGGTTTTGAGATTGATCGATAGCTATGCTTTCTACCTCCCCTTCGAGATCCAGATTGTGCATGCCCATCTGGCTCAGCTAGAGATGCCCCCGCCAGTAGTTCCCATCGCTGAGGATGATGCTGAGGTTGTTCATGTGGTCCCAGTAGGTGGAGAGATTATAGAGGACGGCATAGGTCTGGATGATCTCGCCGCTGAGCTCGAGGCTGAGCTAGCACTTGAGCTAGCTTTACCTGAGGAGATGGTAGTTGAGGCAGATGCCCCTGTACCTGCTTCATCGTCGACCCCTCCCAGCCATGACAGGGTTGGTCCATTCTTTGTGCAGCGATTTCGCCCTGTCGATTCGCTAGATCTACTGATAACTGCTTACGGAGATGATTGACGTTCTAGACATGGCTTTGTACATATTAACTGCTTTTGACTATTAGCTCTGTCTCTTTTTGCAACTGTAATTACATGCATTAGAGTGTAGGGCAATGACCCCATTTTTGTAGCATTAGCTCTTGCATGCGTCCTAACCCATACAGATAGGGTAGGCATTGATCTGACCATACATGCTTTTTGTATCAACTTGACAAGAAGTTATATATCAAATATACTCTTTTGAATACCGTCGTCATTTAAATTGCTTCATAGCACTGTTGCATGCATGTTTCTCATTCTACTATCACTATCATGCATAGAATGGCTGGAGGAGTAAGGAGGAACAGGAATTTGATCGAAGGAGCACCTGAGGCTGCCGATCCCACGGGAATATTTGAAGCTTTCATTAGGCGTCTCGAAAGGGTTAGTAATCAGAATGAAAACCAACGAGACCGCCAGACTGGAGACAAATTGCTGGAGAGATTCCGTGCTCTAAGGCCCGAGCAGTTTGCGGGTACCGCAGGACCCTGGAAGGCCGAATAATGGTTAAGACAGATGGACCGTATGTTCGAGGCTGTCCAGTGCAATGAGATGGACAAGAGGAGATTGGCTACGTTCCAATTGACCGATGCTGCCGCAGATTGGTGGGATTCGGTCATAGCTACTATCGGGAATGGAGCTGCAATGGGAATGACGTGGACTGCGTTCAAAGGAAAATTTTTGGAGAAGTATTTCCCGGCTACGGAGAGGCACAGAAGAGAGAAGGAATTCATGGACCTGACGCAAGGAACCAAGTCGGTGCAAGAGTACACCACACAGTTCGAAAGACTGTCTCGGTTTGCTCCACACCTGGTTGATACTGAGGAGAAGAAGATCCGTAAGTATAACCAAGGGCTGACACCGCAGATTCGCCGCCTGACTCTCGGCCACCTAGATAAATCTTTTGAAGGACTTGTTGGTTTGGCTACCGATCTGGAAGAGGATGCTCGAGTGAGCCAAAAACAATTTGAATTCCGACCGCCTCACAGGGGTAATTTTGGGAATAGACCACCAATGAACCGTACCCAAGGGCAGAAGAGGAATTTCGACGGAAGCAAGAAGACCCAGGCTATTACCTACCCGACTCAACCCCGAGTAGGAGAAGGAAGTAGTAGTGGAAAGTGCTTCAATTGTGGCAACCCTGGACATCTGGCTCGTGATTGCAAGGCACCGAGGCGTGCTGCTCATCAGGGAATAGTCTGCTTCAACTGTGGTGAACCAGGTCACATCAGCAGGTTCTGTACTGCTCCTAAGCAGGTGACTTATGGTCAACAGGGGCAGACTCGCTTGAATGCTGTTATCCCTGATGCCGCTGGATTTGATGGAACTGGGTACGAAGAAGGAGATTATGGAGAAGCTCAACCTGATCAACAAGCAGTAGAAGGTACATTAACTCTGTTTAACTCTCATGTTAAAGTGTTATTTGATACGGGTGCTGCTCTTTCGTTCATATCTGTTAATACAATTCGGAGATTGGGTATTTTACCTCATCGCTTAGAGAAAGCTTTGAAGGCTACTTCGCCACTAGGAGCTGCAGTCAGATTAGGACATGTGTGCAAGGATTGTCCCTTACGGTTAGGAGACCGAGAAATCCCTGCAAAGTTGATTGTCTTATCGATGAAGGAGTTTGACATAATCCTAGGAATGGATTGGCTCTCTCAGAATCAAGTGAAGTTGGATTGTGCGAGGAAGAGAATTACATTCCCCGACAATGAGAATCAACCCTTTGATTTTCAGTGTAACCCTTCGGGAGATATGTTCCTCACAAGATGTTTAGCCAACATCGAAGTCGTCAGTACGGAGGTGACAGCGTCATCTATACCTGTAGTCAAGGACTTCAAAAAAGTATTTGAAGACATTTCTGGTTTGCCGCCCGAGAGAAGTATAGAGTTCTGTATTGAGCTTATATGTATACCGGGTACCGTGCCAATCACCAAGGTTCCCTACAGAATGGCCCCCACAGAACTATTGGAATTGAAGGAGCAAGTTCAAGAGCTCGAGAACCTAGGTTTTGTACGTCCAAGTACATCGCCTTGGGGAGCACCGGTGTTATTTGTGAAGAAGAAGGACGGGACACTCAGATTGTGTATCGACTACAGAGAATTGAACCGAGTGACTATCAAGAACAAGTATCCTTTGCCTCGGATTGACGATTTGTTTGACCAACTACAAGGAGCTACGACATTTTCCAAGATCGACCTAAGGTCGGGATATCATCAGTTGAGGGTACGGAAGGAAGACATACCTAAGACTGCTTTCAGAACCCGATATGGTCATTATGAGTTTCTGGTGATGCCATTTGGAATGACGAATGCCCCGGCAGTGTTTATGGATCTGATGAACAGAGTGTTCAAGCCTTATTTAGATCAGTTTGTCATCGTCTTTATAGATGATATTTTGATCTATTCTAAGTCAGGAGAAGAACACGAGCAACATCTACGGATCGCGATGCAGACGCTCAAGGACCACCACTTGTATGCCAAGTTCAGTAAGTGTGAGTTCTGGTTACAAGAAGTTAAATTTTTGGGACACAAGGTGTCATCTCAAGGAATTTCAGTGGATTCGTCCAAGACCGATGCTGTGTCAAACTGGGTTAGGCCGAGCAACCCTACAGAAGTTCAGAGTTTTCATGGACTCGCAGGCTACTACAGGAGATTTGTTGAGGGATTCTCTAAAATAGCTGCACCATTGACTGGGTTGACAAAGAAGAATTTGAAGTTCAAGTGGACAGAGAAGCATGAGCGGGCCTTTATAGAGTTGAAAGAGAGACTCACAACCGCGCCAGTACTAGCAATACCCAAGCCTGATGAGAAGTTCACTATCTTTAGTGACGCATCATATCAAGGATTGGGGTGTGTACTTATGCAAGATGGCAGAGTTATAGCCTATGGATCCAGACAGTTGAAGCCGAATGAGTTAAACTATCCCATTCATGATTTGGAGTTGGCGGCAGTAGTATTTGCACTCAAGATTTGGAGACACTATCTCTACGGTGAGAAGTTTGATTTGTTCTCGGATCACAAGAGTTTGAAGTATTTGTTCACACAGAAAGAGTTGAACATGAGGCAGCGCAGATGGATGGAGTTGATCAAAGATTATGACTTCACATTGGAATACCACCCGGGTAAAGCCAATGTGGTTGCTGATGCCTTGAGTCGACAGACTCGTGAGACCATCGCCTCCCTAATGGTTAGAGAATGGCAAGCATTGGAGACCTTGGCGGAATTCGATGTACAGAGTGCTGAAGAAGGAAAAGGACAATTGTTCGGATGTCTCATCCTACAGCCTGTTCTTATTGACCGTATTATTGGAGCTCAGAAAGGAGATGAGAAGTTTCAGACATGGTTCGTGAAGATGTCAGAAAAAGACCCGACGGAATGGAAGGTGGGAGTCGATGGAGGATATCGGTGCAAGAATAGATTATGTGTGCCAGGTGATGGAGAGTTAAGGAAAGATATCCTGGAAGAAGCACATAAGTCGAGGTATACAGTTCACCCGGGAGGAACGAAGATGTACAAGGATTTGAAGAGAAATTTCTGGTGGGAAGGAATGAAGAAGGACGTGGCCGAATTTGTATCCAAGTGTTTGACGTGTCAACAAGTCAAAGCCGAACATCAGAGACCGTCAGGATTGTTGCAACCGCTACCTATTCCTGGTTGGAAGTGGGAACACATAACCATGGATTTTGTAGTAGGATTACCCCGGTCGCAGCAGAAACATGACGCTATTTGGGTAATCGTGGATCGATTGACGAAGTCTGCTCATTTTATTGCTTATAGTATGACATACCCAGTAGAGAAGATGAGCCGGATGTACATACAACAAGTTGTGCGACTTCACGGTGCACTTGTGTCAATAGTGTCAGACCGTGACGCACGTTTTACCTCTGGATTTTGGGAAAGTTTGCAAGAAGCCATGGGAACCTCGCTCAAGATGAGCACTGCTTTTCACCCTCAGACAGATGGACAAACTGAGCGTGTTAATCAGATCATGGAAGATATGCTTAGGGCTTGTGTGATCGATTTTGAAGAATCTTGGGAGACACACTTGCCGTTGGTTGAATTTGCCTTTAACAACAGCTATCACACGAGTATCGGGATGGCTCCGTTCGAAGCATTGTACGGACGACCATGTCGTTCCCCATTGTGTTGGGCAGAAGTTGGGGACACAGAATTGTTGGGACCAGATTTGGTTAGAGAAACCAACGAGAAGATTTCTTTGGTCAAGGAAAGGATGAGAACCGCTCAGAGCCGGTATAAGAGTTATGCTGATCGACGCTGGAAGGATTTGGAGTTTAGTGTTGGAGATCACGTGCTCCTAAAGGTTTCACCAACCCGAGGGGTGGTACGCTTCGGTCTCAAGAGAGGGAAATTAGCTCCACGTTTCATCGGACCGTTCGAGGTTTTGGAACGTGTCGGGATAGTGGCTTATCGACTGGCGCTACCACCAAAGATGTCTGGGGTTCACAATGTATTTCATGTTAGTATGCTGAGAAAGTACATAAGAGACCCCTCGCACGTGGTTAGTTATGACGACATTGAGACGAGTCATAACGTTTCTTACAAGGAGAGACCTGTGAAGATTTTGGATCAGAGTATCAAGAAGTTGAGGAATAAAGACATTCCGTTGGTGAAGGTTCAGTAGAATTACCATGACGAGAACGAAGCCTCGTGGGAAGTTGAAGCTGATACGAGGAAGAAGTACCCAGAGTTGTTTCAGGACTAGTTAGTCTTGATTTCGGGGACGAAATCCTGTTTAAGGGAGGAAGGGTGTAATAACCTGCATTTTCATTTAATTTCTTGTAATTGCATTTGACATATTTAAAATTCAATTTGAATTTCCATGATTAATCTGTATTGTTAATCTCATTGTTATTCACAATTCTTATATGTTAAATCTGGTTTCTTGTTTTATTTCATAATTAAAATTCTTTTGGGGTCAAACTGCGATTATATGAAATTTAGCAACACCTGTATTGAATTTCAAATCTGTATTTCAAAACGGTGGAAATGTTCTCTTTTAATTCAAGCTGTATTTTTATGAAACCAGAAAATCACTTCTTACACTAAAATGAAATTCCTGTATTTTTGTGGTGACCACCGCGCCCCAAAAATGCCAGTTTACTTCCAAAACTGTCCGCGCTGTGCTAAAACTCCCCAGATTTTGGAAGTGATGTAAAGTTTGATTAGACTTATACTTTACTTTCCATTAATGGCAACTCATCATTGTCTTGTGCCTTGTTTGGGAATGCTTTGGTGTATATGTTAATTTAAGGCCATAAGTTTAGTTTCCCAAACAATTCAAACTTGCCCCCTAGGAGTCTATATTTGACTCTTGGATTAACAGTAGAGTTAGCATCACTCTGTATACGTATGTATCTATGTATATGTGGTTTGTAATTAAATTAGAAATCTTTTTTCTAAATTGTTGAGTATTCTTGATTTAACTTGGGCACCAAGATGTAAGGTTTGGGTTTTGCTATTAGTACACACACTCCCTCTCACTAAGATGACATTCTGCACTTCACATTTTGAGAGAGAGAGAGATACACAGAGAGTCTAATTTCAGAAACTATATAGAGAGAGAAAGCTTAATCTCCATAGCCAAACTTGAGTATTGGATTCTTGTATTTCCATTCTTTCTTAACAATTACTTCCCTCTCTAATCTCAGTGAGTATTACTAACTCACTAAGAATGTAAAAGTCATGTCTATTTACTGTTTATATGTGTGTATTTGTAGCCACTATTACTAATTTCGTCCATGGAAGCTTGAGCTTCAAAATCATGATTTTTCAAACCTTAACCAAAACTTGCTTTTAGAGTTGATTATGAAAGATTATACCTCATTGATGTTATGTCTGAAGTTTTGGAACACAATTCATTCATATGAAATAGTATATGGAGAATTAAGTTTTGTCCCCTTTTGATCTTTCATAAAATTTAAGAGTTATGATTAGAATCATGTTAAATTGATAATGGATTCTTAATCCTTATGAAAAACTAAACAGAATCATATATTACATGACCTATGAAGTGATGAATCTGAAATGGGTCCATTTAGACCCTATTTTGCTGAAACAGGGCATTCCCCACGAAGAAGATGAAGCCTCTGCATCACCTCGCGCGCGCGATCGCGCGAGCGATGGTCGCGCGAGCGGCCCGCGCGAGCGACCCTTCGCGCGAGCGAGGTATGCGTCCCCAGGCAATCAGGAAAGTTTATATATATAAATGAAAATTAGGCTGGTCGCGCGAGCGAAGGTCGCGCGAAGAACCTTTCGCGCGAGCGATCCGCGCGCGCGACCTTGGCTGCTCCAGGCAGACATAAAAGTATATATATAAAATGAAAAATGGGCATATCGCGCGAGCGACCTTTCGCGCGAGCGGCCCGCGCGCGCGAATTCTGGCAGTTTCTGTTTTTGTCTGCTTTCTGTTAAAGGACTGTTTGGTTCAACTTTTAAGTATTGTTAAGGTTCTGTTTGGGAAATTTTGTAAATCAGAACTCTTCTGGTTATGTTAGAATGATTAAAACATTGTATTTTGATTTATCAATCCCCGTACGCGCGTTGTTCCATTAATTCAGCATTTTTGCTTTCGTTTAAGTACATATCATTCATATGGGGTCAGTGGTACATGCATGTGGGTGTCAGTCAGTGTGGAAAGAGTACGAGGTTGTGGTTAAGACTGTGGTTGTGGTTGAGATTGTGGTGAGGGTATCTTTGAAATGCGACGGTGGCAAATATGGACACTCCCTGACGCCCATGGAAGCGTTAAAGTGTGTGACACCGAACTTGGACATTTCCTGGCACCCATGGTAGTGCTAAAGTGTGGCCTACGGACACTCCCTGATACTCGAGTCTGGATACTGCGTGAGGGGTTGCCCCGGTATTTGCATGGCGGTTAGGGTGTTCAAAGTGTGAGGCATTGGACACTCCCTGGTACCCCGGACCAAAGTGTGAGGCAAACTGGACACTCCCTGGCGCCCCGTTGCTAAAGTGTGGCTATCTTAGTGTTTCAAAGATACCAGGAGTAAGATAGTGGGTTGTTGTGGCTGTCGAGAGAAAAGAGTCGGCAAGATAAGTGTGGTGCATGGTCTCATACACGAGTATCTGTCCTTATGAATGAACGGCTTTTAATACATTCCTTGTTGTTTTATAAAATGAATTCTTTCTGCGGTTTAATGATTGACTTTGCAAATTTAATAACGGAAAAAGGTAATTGGGTATGTTTTACATTCAAAGTTATGTTTTTAATACTCACCAGCTTCTTGAAGCTGACGACGTTGATGCGTCCTGGACATTCGTGTTCAGGCTTTTCAGGTTACAACCAGGAGGAATCATATGACTACGCTAATTGAGAACGGCTGCCCTCGGATGAGAAACTGTTTACTTATTATATGCTTTAAGTTTACCTGTTTTAAGTTATGAACCGTTTGAAATAAGGATGACTGTAATAGAATTTAAGCTATTGTTTTGTTTCAAGGCGGTCTGTGCCTTTAGATGACCCGTGCTGTAATACTTATTAAGTTAGAATAATTTGTAAGCCTTGATTGCTCTGCTCTGATGATTGTGTTTTGTTGTTCGACGTTTGGGACGGAATCGATCCTTCAAACTGTCGCGACCTACGGGTCCATAAAGGAAATTAAACGCTTTCCTTATTTATGCTAAGTCGGGGCGTGACACCATCAACCCCAATAATCTTCCCATAACCAGCTTTAAAACCTTCCTTACAAGCCCCAAGACATACATAAAGCCTTTCAAACAATGGATTATTTCCATCACCATTAGCATGAGACACTTGCATAACCATCGTTGTACCAGGGTTTGTTCTCTTTATCACCTCACAGTGATCCCAGAGTTTGCTGAATTGTTCAGCATGAGACCCTTGTACCAATTCCAATGCTTTCCTCTTAGCCCTATAAACTTGACTTTTGCTCACACCTACAGAAATCCTTTTTAACAGTTTCCATAAATGCCTCGACTGGCCATTGAGGGTTACTCCTAAAGTTGTCCACATATTTTTTCGATAGCCATCCTGACTTGACATTTTTGTTGTAGAACTTTCTTGTGCATGTGTACTAATTTAAATAGGTCTTCACTTGCAGAGTTGTTTCCCTTGGTATCTTTGAAGCAAATATCATCCATTTACAACCATTGTTGCACAAAGCTGTGACTCTAGTTTTTTCATTCTTCACAAACCTAATACCCTTTCCTTTAGTAATGACATATTCCATCACCAGCTTTAAACTCCTTAGATGAGCTAAACAACATCCCTACCTTGAACTCCACATCCTTCATATGTACATCGGCCTTAAACTCGGGAAACTTCCTCTTTCTCTTTTGTCCTTCATCATCAGATGAGCTATCACAACTTTGTAGTTCATCTAAAAGGGCATAGTCAGACAAAGCCTCTAACTCCCCTTCACACACAGTATCTATATCAATACTTTTCCTCTTCCCTTGTCATTGTTTTCCCTCATACCAGCCCGCTCAGCCGTAGTGTCAACATGGGCATCAAACAAAGCATCATCATCATCACTTAACCCATAATCACTGTCCTGAAAGTCAGATTCTTCAATTGTTGCATCCTCATACAACACATTTGTTGCTCTGACCTTATTTCCACCATTGGCTGGATTATAATTAGGCAGCTCCTCATTTATTACCTGAGAGTAACTTCACTCTCAAAAACTTGTGTAATGCTACCACCTTCTACGTAAATTTCTAACACCTTATTTTCTGGAATTAATTTCATCATATTCATCAGATCTACATCTTTTTTTAGTGGCCTTAGTCCACTACCCAAATCCTTTCCAGGGGTTCTGCAGAAGTAGTTTCTGATACCTTCATAACCTAGTAGTTCTATCATGTCATCGATCTCAAGTAATGACATATTGTCTGGGTCACAATAGTCAAAATGGTTACTCTACCACCGATATAGCTTTTGTGTGGTGTGCATGCAAATTGACCCCCATGATGCAATTTTATACTAAAGTAATCTTCCCAAACTGCACATGATATATAAATACACTTCAGACATAGGGGGACCACAGTGGACTACACAAAGCTTGTGTAAAATCTAACATTAACATACATTTGGGATCACATACATATTCTATACAACTACAAGCATTAAAGTAAAGGAATTTTTATTTTTATTTTTTTATGAAAAAATGATTAGAAAAAGGACAACTATGGTGTACAAGCATTAAAGTAAAGGAGTTTTTTTTATAAAATTTCATATGGGTTAAATTTTGGACCACATACATATTCTATACAACTATAGTTTACAAGCATTATGGGTGGGCAATTGGTTAGCTCGGATTCGAACTGTGGAGTTCGGGTCAGGTTAATTGGGTTCGGGTTGATCAAAATGGTACTGATATCCGAACTGTACTAAGTTTCAAAAATTCAGTTCGGTTTCCGAACTTTTAGTTTGGGTTCGGATCGGATATTGAGGTTCCGATATTTTTGAGCCAAATATCCAATTTGACCCAAACTAGCAAACTCTATTGCAAACCTAAATACCCAATTTTCTATACACATCTATCAGACTATCAATTCTCAATCATTTCTCTATCTCATCGTAAAGATTCAAGAATTCAGCATTAAAAACAAGAAGATATGGAGATACAATTAAGTTTAGAAATTAAAAACAGTGAGCTTTAAAGCTCTGTTCCTAACCAAACAACTAAGTTGGAGATACTACTAAGTTATGGATCAAAAAGGAAAAGCAAAAACCCATTGTTATACACTTATACACACACACACACACACACACACACACACATATAGATATATATACACATACATGCACACTCACAGTCACACACACACACACAGTGAGAGAGAGGAACGACTGAGTGGTTGCCGGTGAGATCTCCAAATCTCGATCTGTGGTGACTGCGACTGGTGAGCGGTGAGATCCCCAAATCTCCTTCTTCGATCTTTCTGTAATGGAGAAAATCTTCGATCTTTCTCTAATGGAGGCCTGATCTGTTCGGTGATGCCATAATTTTAGAGAGAGGGATGAGAGATTAAGAGTGAGAGTCTGAGAGAGATCCTTAGATAAGAGATTTAGAGTGAGAAATATTTTAGAGAAAGACAGATGAGAGATTGAGAGCCTGAGATAAGAAATTGAGCCCTAATTCTCAAACATGTTTGTATTATATACTCATTAAAAGTTCGGATGTTCTGTTTCGAATCGAGCTTTTTTTCTCTACCGAAAACCAAACCAAATTAAGTAAAACAGTTCGGGCTTCGAACTGAAATAATTTCAGTTTAGTTTTATCCGAACCAAAGTTGGTTAAAATTTCGGGCTCGGCTCGGTTTTTCGGGTTGGCCCAAAGTTTCCCCATCCCTAACAAGCATTAAAGTAAATGATTTTTTTATAAAATTTTGAACACATTCAAAAAAGATGTAAAGACAAAGGGGTAAAGACAAAAATTTCTGAACACATTCGAAAGTGAAAAGTTAAAGTTTCTTCAATCAAAACTAACAAAAACTTAAAAACCATTACCATAGCCTGCTGCATTCCCTTGATTGAACTATACACTGGTTCTTAACCTCATTTTCATAGCCTTGGACTGATTGCAAACCCAGATCCAATTCGAACAACTTGGAATTCTCACACAAATACAACCTCTACAATCGACCAAAAGATCGAATCCATCATTTGATCGCAAAACCTAGACCCATTTTTTCTCTGAATCGTTGTCACTCTCTCTCTCTCTCTCTTAAGTTCATCAGTAAAAACCCTAGAGTGCAAGATTTGGGTAGGATTGGGATTAAAAAGACAAGAGTGTCCTTTAAAAAATAGTGTGTGCTTGTCATGTGATCTTGAGCCGTTAATAATTCTGACGGTTCGTGAGTTTTGGAGCATATTGACACAGTTTTGAAACTTAAGGGAAAAAATTGACAAAATTGAAACTATAGGGACCATTTTGACATTCGCAAACTAATAGGGATGGAAAATGTATTTAAGCCTTACAGGAAACAATCAACTTTTATTATGGAATTTAAAAAGAAGAAGAAGAAGATGATGATGATGATATTAAGAAATTCAACCTAAAAATAAAGACAAATATACCCAAAAAAATTTGCATCGGGTATATATTCATCTGCCTCTGCCTTTACTAGTACCGTGAATCATAATATTTTTCCTAATCCCAAACACCGGCCTTGTTCCCATTATAAGGGGGACCAAAAAGGTTTGGACTGCAGTTACTGTTATTCATACTAGACAATCTACATAAACAAAACTGTAATTAAATCAAACTCACAGTAATTAATATGAACAGAAACAAAATTTGAGAAAGAATTCGAGCCCAACAAACTATTTCCTTAAGACAAATTTGCTCCCTCTCGGTGCACAAGGTTGATGAACAATCGTCTCCTAAGATAGAACGGATTTTCAATTCTGCAGAAATTGCACTTCAATCTCCAGAATACAGCGAACACAAAACAGTATAATACTCGAACAACAATGATATGATATGCAGTGAGAGAGAGAGATTAATTTCGTTGTTATGAAAAGAAACTAAAGGAGAATATATAGACAGTCTGGGAAGGACATGACTTTGAAAAACTGGAGAAAAATTCAAATGAATTTTCTCCTAAAAGATTAGTTAATTTCAAAGAAGCCCAAGCCCAGCCGGTTGGTGGCGCGCGCGGGGGATAAATCCAACAAAGGCCTAGGTCCTCCCCCTTAACAAAAGTGGGTACCCCAAAGGGGCATGCCCCTTAGGAGATTTCCCTCTTAAATATACCTTTTAGTTCTTTGTTGTTTTTCCTATGTGGGACAATCAAGGTTTCCCACATTTTTTTCTCCTTCACCAATGTTTCACATGAGCTACTTTGGATGACAATTTCTCATTCATCCCTTATTGGATTTCAACATGCAAATATACGATGTTCATCTCCTCACGGAGGAAAAGGGATTCCAATAAGGTACTACCCCAAAGGACGTGTGAGACCCATCTTAAATTGGAGCCAAAGTTTACTTTAAAACTACTTATATAAAATCTAATTTTCCAACAGTTACTGGGAAGGACAAAGAAATCATGCCCAAGGATCACAAAAAGGTGAATGGTTGAGGCTTGGAGTGAGGTCACTAGGGAAAACGAGAATGGATACTTGCATGAGTTCCCAGGAAACTGACGACTTGGATCCTCTGCAGTTGAAGGACTCAGTTATTACCATGCTTGAACCCCATCCTCTCCAAGCTATTTTACCTGGGTGTGTGAAAATGTCTAATAAGTTCTCAAATTTGTCCAATATGGAGGAAGAGGAGGGTGACTTTTTTTAAAGGAAGGGTGTTGCCATGAGGCTCAGAACCAGTTCCAGTCCACTGTTGATATTTGTTGCTCGGCAAGCGCAGAAGACCCCTAGGAGGAAATAATATTCCTAGCTTTAATTACTTCTTTTTCTTCATTTCTCTTTTGTGTTTTTTATATTGTTAGGGATATGGTTTTGGCTACGGCTCGCTCTGTGCTCTATGTGCATGCGTTGAGCTCTTTAATTTGTATATCTTGGGATATGTCGCTTGTACATTTGTACATGCATTTTGACTTTTTCTTTTTAAGAAATTAACACTTTCCCGAAGAAAAAAAAATAGTGAGAGAAAGAGAACCTTATCTACAACAATAAATTACATGGATAAATTGAACTTTTGTCAAGTGTGTTTGAAATAGGGGAAAAAAACCATGCCGAAGAAAGATCAAATTGTCATATGTAATACCCGTGGAAGTACTAAATACACATATTTAAATTTCTTTACATGCACTACACAAAGGGAGGTAGTGATCTTCTAACCCATAAATTAATCCCCATCTAGGGATGAATATATACTAGCCAAGCCGCTCAACAATCCCGTGAACATGTTCGATAAAGACTCGGCTCGGCTCGTTCAATAAATAAGTCAAACTCAAGTCTAGATTTTAAGCTCGTTTAATAAACAAGTCAAACTCAAACACGAACTTTCAAAGCAAGATTGTGGAAAAAAAAAATTCTAAATTATAATGGAGATAAATACTACCATAAACGAAAAAAATAGTCTCACAAGTGAGTCTTATTTGAGACCGAACAATATTTTTAAATGAAAAAAGTAATCAAACTACTTGTAGGGAATACAGAAAAAACGTTATGAACTTCAAAGCAAGACCGGGATAAAAAAAAGATTTTTTCGAATAATGATGGAAATAAAGACTCCCATAAATTATTTGAGACCGAAGAATAATTTTTAATGGCAAAATTAACCAAACTACAAGTGGGGATTACGGTAAAACGTTAGGAACTTTCAAAGCAAGACTGCAGGGAAAAAAAAAACAGAAAGAAAGAAAGACAAAAAGAAGGAATTTTTTGTATGATAATGGAAATGAAGACCTCCCACATATGGAAAACAGTAATGATCTTTGCACAGAAAAATGCACAGAATTGATTTGGGCCATTCATTTTGGTGGTTCCCACCAATACAAAATGTATGGAGACCACCGAAATGAGTGGCTCGAATTAATTCTGTGCGCAAATTCTGTGCATTTTTCTATGCAAGTGTCCTAGGAAAAAAGATTCCCACATGTAGAAGTATTATTTGAGATGAAAGAATAATTTGGAATTAAAAAATTAACCAAACTACTTGTGGGAACTATGGTAAATCCGTTATGAACTTTCAAAACAAGGCTGTGAAAAAAATGAGAAAAAGTAAAATTTCTTTGGATAAAATGGAAATGAAGACTTCCCATATATGGAGAAAGATTCCCAAAAGATCGACCGAAGAATATAGCTATGCAATGATTTTCAAATTTGTATCCTAGATTTGGTTTCTAACATATGTGATTATGGAACTATTTAAAATTACTCCTAATAAAAATAGGAGGACCAATGCACTCCATGGAATGCATTGACTGCATAGTATATCAGTAGTATCATAGAGTATATTAGTTCAATTTTGAAGTGAATTCTCTAAAAATAAGGTGACCCCTTTGATTATTATTAAAGAGTAATGCCATGGTTTTCAAATTTGTACTCCATATTTGTTTTTCAATACATGTGGTTGGAGCTAGGGTTGCAAGCCTGCAACTTGGACGGGCTAACCTAAGCCTGGCCCGAGTCCAATTCGTAATTTACTCGGGCTTGGACAATTTTTTTTTTAAAATTTATTTATTTGTTTATGTATCTTAGGCGAGCTTGGGCTAGAACTTATATGTATTTATGCATTGATATGTTTATATAGAGTATAGTTGTATTATATTTTATTAGGACAGGTTCTTAAGTGAACATGGTTGAGTGAATATAATCCGTGAATATGTTTTTTAGCCTAAAAAAACCCGCGGGCTCCCTCGCTGACTCGAGGATTTTTTTAGGCTAAAAAACATATTCACTCAACCCTGTTCACTCAATCCTATTCACTTAATAGTCTCACCAATATTTTATATATATTAGCCATAAGATCATAGTACTATTTTCTTAGTGACAAATATATCTCGTTACACTATCTTGAGAAGAATAAGAATAAAAGAAGAAGAAGAAGAATGTTTTCCTTAGATATCTCTAATGCTTTTAGGTTACCTTCTAACCCTATAGATAATAGGGGTGAAAGACCAAACGAAAAACCGAACTGAACTTATTAGTTCGGTCGGTTCTCATAGAGTTCTTACAGTGTAAAATTGAAATCGAACCGAAGTTTAATATGAATGGAAGTAGCAAAAGGAATCCCGAAGTTGAAGACTTCGTTAATATTCGTGTATGATTCAATGAATTTCACTTAAAATTTGTGCACAAGGGACCTTTAGGACTTTCCCTAATCAATAATCTTAAGATAATATAATTTACTTATTGCTAAATTGTCAAAATAAAAACAATAATAATAATAATAATAATAGTATGCCCCCTTTAATAGCTAAAAATGATAGGCCAATTTCCTTATGACTGAACCTGCTTTGCAATTGTACAATATTGATGGGCTAGTTCGACCTCGTCCCGAAAACCAGTAGAGTGAACTTTCAATCAGAACCCAGCAAGCTAAAATGTCTGTAGTTGGGGTGTTAGTGGCCGGTTTTTTAGGGTTTTTTGTGGTTTTTAAAACCGATTAATAGGTTCGGTTTTGGTCGGTTTTTTGGTTGGTTTTAGGTTGTACATATATTTTATAAACCGACCAATCGGTTTTTTGGACAATCGATTTCGGTCGGTTTTCGATTTTTCTGATTTTTGTTATCACCCCTAGTCTGTAGTGCATTTTTCTCACGCAAATTTTGTTCACCTAGATATTCTATTGAGTGAGTATGTGAGATTCACCTAGGGTTGGACACGAGCCAAATCACTCGATAAAAGACTCGCGGCTCAGCTCAATAAAAACTTGACTCGACTTACTCAATAAAACTCGTGAACACAATTGATAAAGCTCGAGGAGGAAATTACATTTCTTTTCTACATTTGATAAGTAATTCATGCTTTATATGCTATGGGTGTGTTTGATAACCCCATTAAGTGCTAAAAATGAAAAGATTCAGCACTTATTCTTTTTCAGTGTGTTTGATAACACACCACTTAATTGAAAAAGTATCACCAAAACCACTGAAAACTTTAAGTGAAAAATTTCTACTGAAAAAAATCACTGAATGTATTCTACTTCAATAGTTGAAACACTGTTTTAAGGAATAAAACTTCAAGCGCTTAAAATTTTCAGTACTTAAAATTCAGCACTTTAATTTTCAATACTTAATTTTCAGCTTTATCAAACGCGCCCTATGCCTTCTTTAAAAAGTTTGGCTAAGTCCTCCAAAACTGGCGGCCTTGGTAACGGTAAGTTCACATCCTCACTTTAGATTAGAGCTCTCCGCATACAGTGGACGTGTAGGAAGACAGAGATCTATTCACCCGAAATTCAACGAGGACGCGAGAAGGTCTACTCACTGCAATGGCGAACTGGTACTGACCATCGGCGGGAGCATAAAGGAGCTGTACGTCGTCGACCGGACCAGGTCGAGAAGTTCCGGAAGAGGTTTGGCGAGCTATCGAAGATAATGTGGAGAGATCCCTGTTCTCAAGGGCGAGATTTGTTCTACCTCCTAAGCGGCCAAAGGCGAAGTAAATAGTTGTTCCCATTCTCACGGGGTAAACACTGAAAACATTGCTTGAATTTAGGGTTTTTGTTTTTCGACATTTTTGATATTTATACGTGTAATCTGATACATTTCTTCTGTGAAATTTGGTTGACAATGTGGTCATTTTGTCTACTGATTTTTAAATTACGATCAATTTGTATTTTTGACGTTTATGCATTATTTATTTATAGTTGACAAATCTGAGATCATGTAACATTGTTGCTGTGAGGATCCCATTGTAGCATTTTCTAGAATAGTTTTTTTTTTTTTTTGCTTTATGTTTTGGGGGTTCTAGTCTTCATGTACATTTCTGCTTATTATTTTCGAGGAATACCTCAGGTTTAAATCAAGAACTGTATCAAAAATTTAGCCACATGAATTTGTGTAAAAGAAGCCATATATGGCACTCGATTAATCTCTTTGTTGTGGAAAAAAAGTTAACAAATCAAAGTGTTGAGCGTAGACTTTAAGGAACAAAGTCCTTACTAAATTAATCTTATTGCATTGGAAAACCTCCTTTCAATTGTTATTTCCTTCCCTTTGAGTTACCCGATAGGGAGAGTTAAACATATGAATGAAAAAAAAAAGAAAAAAAAAAAAGAGTTTTTCTTGACGTTGAGATTAACTTGCTATCCTTTTCCAGAAGTCACCATAAGGGTACATACATGAATGGTAATTTTATTAACAAGAAGGCTGTTAGCCACTTTGTATATGTAACACAATGATAGGATAAAAGGTGTTCCAAGTAGACAATACCTGGGTTATTTTTCGGCATTTTGTTTTTGCAGTGTGTGAAGTTGCTCCTTAATCCTTCCAATCTACCTCACTTGAAGAGCCGACTCTCCTCCATTCCCGTTGAATGTTCCTTTTTGAGTAATGCTATACTTCCCAAATTTTGAGACCCAAGTGCTTTCCAAATACATGTGGCAGTGGGCCCAATAGATTTTGATTGGAAGATGTTGAAGTTGTCCAATCATTATGCCCCATGTATTTGGGGAGCATTTGGAAAATTTAGAACTTTAGTGAAAAGTTCCTCATTTTAGATTAATTAAGTTTCAAAGATAATATTTTTTTTTTGGGTCAAAACTCCATGGCTAGTGAAACTTAAACGGATCAAGTCCCGATGTTTTTAAAAGTAATGTGAAATTTCACATAAAAAGTTATGTGAAGTTTCACATAACTAGTTCATTTTTTTTCCCAGAAATTGTGTGACTTTTACATCACTTTTATAACGTATGGATTTTCACTAAACTAAAAAAAAAAGGGGGATGGACCTAATTCTGGAAAAAAGCTATTTTAGAGTACTTTTGACTAAATTTCCCTTTAAAATTTGGGATGCATAGCAATACTCTTCCTTTTTAGCTGATACCTCTTCAGACACTCATTTGGCCAAGAGCGGTTTTGTTTGTCTGTACTTGGAGCTCAGTTGGATGCCATAAAGGTTAGGTTTATGCCCCACCTCCTTTGGTATTTTTCTTCTTTTTTTCCCACTTGTCAATCAAAAGTAAAAAATGTTTTTAAATATGCTTATAAGTAATGATACACTTGGGTTGCCTATTGTGTTGAGAAATTTGTATATGGATCACAGAGTGGAGTTGTATTTCAGAATAACATGCATGTATCTTGCGAAAGTCTGAATGATGCCATTTTCTTTATTTATAATTAAGGTGCGTTTGGCCGAATTTTTACTACTTTTGTTTCTGATATATCAGTTTGTCAAAATCAAGTTGTCCTTGAGCCTCCTGATGACTATGGAGTATGGACACAAGGTACAATGATAAGTTTTTCAACAAATGTGCTGCAGTCATTAATAGGATGGGTGAGAATTCATTTGGTCTATGCTACTCATTTTCTTGAACGGTTTCCTATTTCCATGCTACTTGCAACAGATAAGTAGTTTCTGGGAGAGAGTTGGTTCATATGCTATCAAACCTCTTATTTCTCAATTGACTCGTCGCGTTGATCATCATAACCCTTCACTGCTCTTTGAACGAATTATTGTTTTTTTTTTTAGTAGACTCAACTATTTAGGTTGGTAATCTTGAGTGTGACCTGCTATTCTAGCCGAAGAGGATTACAAGATAAAACAAAGCTATTCGGATACTTACTTAAGTAGCTCCTCTGAAAATTAAAACTTTGTTGGCTATATAAACTAGCTCATAGTCTTTCAAAGTTACCATATTCTTGCAAATTATCTGAAATTGCATGCTCATTAGTTCACGTATTCTTCAGTCATCAGAAGTAGTGGGCCTTTCACCCTCTTTCTAGTGATTCGGGGAGCGGATATGAGAAATGCACTTCAAAAGGGAGGGAAGCTAGGTTTCCCATGTTGGTATGGCCGGGCATTAAAGATTTTGAAGTTAGGTCAAAAAGAGTTTACAACTCTTCTTTATAGTAATTCGACCTATTGCTCCGCATCCCCCCATCAGTTTACTATGAAGAGAAAAATAAACAGTATTGAACTACCTATGCATTATTTGGAGGTGAATTATAGAACATCAAAGACCTCCATGTGGACGATAATACCTTCTTACCTTGTCTATAAAACATCATACGCTTGAAGACCGAACTAGGTAGAGATTTGCCTTAAGAATTGTACCGACAGCCCTCATGTATGTCATAGATCAACTGTGAAGAACCATATTGATCGGGTGACTAGTAGGATAGACAAATCATACCTCTAACTTAGGACTGATGTGAGCCGTTTTTGATCTTGCTTCTACACTTGATGTTCCCCAAAATCTTTCAGAAGTAAATCACGATCCAGCTAGATGGAGTTCTCCTGCAAACACACAAAAAACCAAGAAAGGCCCACGGGGGTTATTTTCCCGGTACCTCCTCCGATGTTTAAGTCAGTCACCTTTTTTTCTCCAATATTCGGAACTATCAAAAAATATATAAAAAATGGCCTACCTCCCTCAATGCTTCCTCATTCAGTTATATACCTTCTCTTTGCTTCTTCTATCCACGTCGGCCCACATCCTTTCTCCACGTATGCCACGTATGCCACTTTCCACAACATGCTTAGTGGGTTTTGGTTGGTTGTAAATTAGTGACGTCAGTGGTCTTGGGCTTCTTCTTTATATATCATATGTCACGTAGGGCCCACTGAGTGGATGGACAATATGTCTTATCAGAGTTCATGGGCCCATGGTGAATCTTTGGGCTTGATTCCACTCACTTCTCGATGATTTAACCGGCTAATATTTAATTGGGTGTACCAGCTACTCCCCCCCAAAAATCCTCTATTCTTAGCCGTTGGATAGAGGTTACAAAGGGACGTGATTTCATCGATATTTGAATCTGATGCTTCTTTTTCCAAACGATGCCTCGAAATTTGGGCGCCTGCTACTAGAACATCACGTCTTTCATCATTGCAATTACTCTCACTGATCATACACCTACAGGTTAGTGTGAATTTCCTTTACTTTCTTTTATCCGTTGGAGCAACTAAAGGTTTTTCATCTTCTCTCGTCTTCTAGGTCAGTAATTCCTTTCTTACTTATCGCTTTCTTCTTAGTTTTATGTCGTCTTCTCGGACTGAAAGTATTGACGTCTGCGATCCTTTGGGGACTGTGACTGTGGAAGGTTGTGAAATGGAGGCTCAATCTTCTCAACGTCGTCCAATCGAACCCTCAGGACCTTCTGAGCCGTCTATTATAACCTCTCAAATGTTACAACGACTCAGAGAGAGATACTTGATCCCACACGAACTTGAATGTAGGGCTCCTATCCCTGGGGAGGTTGTATACAGACCGCAAGAGGGAGAAATTGCTTTCCACACTTATTTTTTCCGTTTAGGGATTAGGATTCCTCTACATCCATTCTTCTGTGATTTCTTAAGGTTTCACCATCTCTGCCCCTCTCAGTTGGCTCCTAATGGGTGGCAGATGCTAGTTGGTTCCTTGATTTTAGCTGATCGCAATGGGGTAGATCTAGATTTAGGGACCCTTAGGACAGTAATGCAAATTAAGTCTAAAAAGGGTAGTGGATTCTACGTTACTGGTGAGAAGAGATTTCAAGCCATACAGGATCTTCCCACATCTCACAAAGGCTGGAAAAATACTTTCTTTTTTATCAGGGGTGATATTGGGAATGTTCCCAGGAGAGTGGGCAGTCCCCGTAAGATTTACTCTTCATGCTGCTTATGTCGCGACCTTCCTTGTTTGATTTCTAATGGTTATTGTTATTTCTGCAGCTTTGGAAACCAGAGCTCGGGCTCTCATTACTGAAGCTCGTCGCGAGAAACTTAAGGCGTGGCTGGTACCTGAGGTTAGGCTTGCGGACAGGATAATTACCCAAGAGGCTCTTCTTTCAGCGGGACTGATCACGATGGATGAGGTCAGCGCAAGAGTAGCTGGGGCGCAGTTAGTTCGCCGAAAGAGGAAACCTGTTAATCCTCCTGGCGCTGAGGTCCAAGCTCAGGCCGCTCGTAGATTAAGGCTGACAGATGAGCCAGATGATGGTGACATCCAGATCCTTCCACCGTCTTCTTCACTCCCGGACTCTGAATCACCCGATCTCCCACATCATCCACTTAACATTCCTCCACCAATTCGGCAATCTCCCCGATTGCATCCCCCAGATACTTCTATCGGGTTAGATATTGGACACGTAATGAGTAGTGGGAAATCAACAGATACTTCCAAATTGCCGTGGGGACCCGGGAACCTGAACCGTTATATACAAGGCTACCTCAAGCAAGCAGCTGACAGATTCCCCGCCCAAATAGAGGCCAGGAAAGCTCCTGAGATGACCCTCAAGATTACTGAATACCTGACCAAGGTACATCTATCCCCTACCTGGATCGGAACTTCCCCTATGCTCCTCCACACTCCTACTCATTGTGCATTTTCACACGCCTCTGTGTAAGGATTTTACTTATATGCTTTGATAATTTTAGGCACTGTACCTCCAATCGGCTCTAGGGAGGCTGAACTGCGAGGGAGCTGATATCGAGCATCAGCTAGAAGAGCAGGTATTGAAAAACTCAGAACTGTTATCTCAAGTCGAGGAATTGCAGAAGAGCTTGGAGGAAGCCAATACAGGGAAAGCAACTTCTGATTCCCTTCTAAATGATGCTCGAGCTCAGGCTCAAAAAATGGCTGCTGATCTTCTGTTGGAGAAGGAAGGAAGAGAAAAAGACAAAGCGGCCCATCTCGCGCAACTCGAAGTGGAAAAGAAACGAGCTGCTGAAATGTACTTTAAAGAAAAATTGGATGAGCTGGTGGCTAAGGGCACTGATTTCGCCCAAGATGGGTTCGACAAGGGTTGGGAAGAATGCAGAGGTAAAGTTACGGAGCGTGTGAGCCAACTCAAGGCGCGTTTTCCCGATATAGACCTTGCACTATTGGATCCCGATGTAGAATTTACTGCAGAATCTACTATTCCCATCGAAGGTGAAACTAGCTCTGGAGTCGCTCCACCTGTATCCGATCCTACCGCAAGATCAGCTTCCGCGATTCCCGTACAGAGTGATGCTGACACCCGCTTGACTTCCCTTCCTGACGAAGCCTGACCTTTCTTATCCCACCTGCCTTTCTCTTTTAAGACTACAACTTTTTGTGTACATTCTATCCATACGATCGTGGTTTGATGATGACCTGATGGAATTTTTAAACAAATCTGGTGACAAGATATGTTTTTGTAATTACTTTTCATCTTTTGTTATTGGTAATTCTGGATGTGGGACGCTTGTGATTATGTTTTGCTCTGCGAAACCTTTATTCTGGCAATCTTGAAATTTAATAGTTTATTCTGGGACCTATGATGCCATGCTTATTGAACTATTTGTGCTCAAACCGGGTAGGACCCAAAATCTTATTGTTCATTTAAGAACTCATGATTCCACAACTTGGTGAACTCTTTTCACTCATCTCAGGTCTGAGGTGAGATCTTGTGTTCACTTCGGGATTCATGATCCCATAACTTGGTGAACTCTTTACACTCATCTCAGGTCTGAGGTGAGATCTTGTGTTCACTCCGGGATTCATGATCCCATAACTTGGTGAACTCTTTACACTCATCTCAGGTCTGAGGTGAGATCTTACGTTCACTTCGGGATTCATGATCCCATAACTTGGTGAACTCTTTACACTCATCTCAGGTCTGAGGTGAGATCTTGTGTTCACTTCGGGATTCATGATCCCACAACTTGGTGAACTCTTTACACTCATCTCAGGTCTGAGGTGAGATCTTACGTTTACTTCGGGATTCATGATCCCATAACTTGGTGAACTCTTTTCACTCATCTCAGGTCTGAGGTGAGATCTTGTGTTCACTTCGGGATTCATGATCCCATAACTTGGTGAACTCTTTACACTCATCTCAGGTCTGAGGTGAGATCTTACGTTCACTTCGGGATTCATGATCCCATAACTTGGTGAACTCTTTACATTCATCTCAGGTCTGAGGTAAGATCTTGTGTTCACTTTGGGATTCATGATCCCATAACTTGGTGATCTCTTTACACTCATCTCAGGTCTGAGGTGAGATCTTGTGTTCACTGCGGGATTCATGATCCCATAACTTGGTGAACTCTTTACACTCATCTCAAGTCTGAGGTGAGATCTTGTGTTCACTCCGGGATTCATGATCCCATAACTTGGTGAACTCTTTACACTCATCTCAGGTCTGAGGTGAGATCTTGTGTTCACTTCGGGACTCATGATCCCATAACTTGGTGAGCTACACGCGCCATAACATGTTGGTTGGACTTTGCATATAAAGCATTGCCTTGAGTACTCACAGAAACTGAGGCTTGCGTATTTTCATGGAATGAAAACTTGCGTATTTACATGGAATGAAAACTTGCGTATTTACAATAGCTGGGAAAATAACTCTAACTAGCAGAAATATTTTCTAAGGTGCTCTGCATTCCATGGCCTCGGAACTTGCTTCGCATTCATATCTTCCAACCAATATGTGCCTGGCCTGTTAATCTTGATTACCTTATAAGGTCCTTCCCAGTTGGGGTTCAGCTTCCCTGCTCCTGGCTCTTTTGTATTGGGGAAAATCCTTCTTAGCACTAAATCTCCCAACTGAAAATATTTAGGCTTGACTCCCTGGTCGTATCTTTTTGTAACTCTTTGCTGATATGCTGCAATTTTTACCAGAGCTTGATCTCGTACTTCTTCCAACAAGTCCAAATTCTCCCGAATAGCTTGCTCATTGTGTTCTGAATTACAAAATGTTGTTCGTGATGAAGGCATACCAATTTCAACTGGGAGTACCGCCTCAGTACCATATGCCAACGTGAATGGCGATTCTCTCGTCGAAGTTCTTTGAGTAGTCCGGTATGCCCACAATATCCCGGGGAGCTCAGTTAACCAGTTACCTTTAGCTCGATCCAACCTTTTCTTGATGGCGTCTATAATTGAACGATTAGTTACCTCGGCTTGCCCATTTCCTTGAGGGTGTCCGGGAGATGAAAAATGATGACTAATACCCAGGCCATGGCAGAAATCCTGGAATATTCCCCCCTCGAATTGTGTGCCGTTGTCTGTGATTACTACTAGTGGGATTCCAAATCTACACACAATACTCTTCCACACGAAATTTTTCATCTCCTTTTGACCGACCTTAACCAAAGCTTCGGCTTCAGCCCATTTAGTGAAATAATCAACTGCAATTACAACGAACTTTTTCCCTCCTATATCTCTAGGAAGTGGTCCCACCAGGTCCATTCCCCACTGTATAAATGGCTAGGGGCTAACAATTGGGGTCATTGGCTGACCTGGGATGTGTGTATAATTAGCAAACCTTTGACACTTCTCACACTTTTGAACCAATTGTCGAGCGTCTTCTCTCATGTGGGGCTAGAAATAACCCAGAGTTAGAACTCGGTGGGATACTGATCTTGACCCCATATGGTTGCCACATATACCTTCATGAATTTCCCTTAGCACATAATCACTTTGACATGGCGTTAGACATCGAAGGAGAGGTTGTGTAAATGACCTCCTGCATAAGACTTCCTCGTACACAACGTACCTAGCTGACTTTATCCTTAACTTCCGAGCTGATACTTTATCTTCAGGTAGTGTCCCTTTTGTTAGATAGAGGTAAATAGGCATGATCCATGTGTCTCTGTATTCTTCTGAATTTACTACACATACCCTAGGCATTTGAGAAATACTGGGTAGTTCTTGAACACCAATCTTTACTTCACCTTCCGATGCAAATTCCAGCGCTGCTGCCAATTTTGATAAGGCATCTGTTCGGTGATTATCTTCTCCGGCTATCTTGACTATTGTAAAATTACTGAATTGATCTGCCAATCTCTGTGCTATTTGATTATACAACCGTATTCTTTCATCCTTGAGGTCAAAACCACCTTTCATCTGCTCTGCAACCAATTGGGAATCGCAGTGAGCTTGAAGATTCTCAGCTCCACACAATTTTGCCATTTGTAGCCCCGTGATTAGGGCTTCATATTCAGCTTCGTTGTTCGAGGCTTTAAAGCAGAAGGCCACTGCTCTTTCCAACTGGACCTGCTCAGGTGTAATCAGGACGACACAAGCTTCACTTCCCCTCCGGCTAGAAGCTCCATCGGTGTATAATTTCCAGATTTCCTGACCCCATGCTGTTTCAGGTTGCATCTCGACCCCCGGTCTTGCTTGGAGTCTGCCAAGGCCTGTGCTTTGATTGCTACCCTCTGTTCATTTTCCGAGAAGGTCTTACTGGAGTAGTAGATTGGCTTCTGAACCCCAACATCTAACTTCACGAGGGCTGAGCTAACGACATTATCTGAAGCGCCTAAGTACAAGAAAAGCTCTTCTCCTTGATTCGGGGTGCTTAACATTACAGGGTTTCCCAAATAATTCTTCAAACTCTGAAAAGCTTCTTCGCAATCTTCTGTCCATTCAAAATTCTTGTTCCCCTTAAGTACTCTGAAGAACGGCAAACATTTATCAGATGCTTTGGAGATGAATCTGTTGAGAGCTGCTAACCTTCCATTGAGGGCTTGTACTTCTTTCTTGTTCTGAGGTGAAATCATTTCCTGAAGCGCTCTGATTTGATCTGGATTTGCTTCTATTCCTCTTTCAGACACTAGAAATCCTAGAAACTTCCCTGATGACACCCCAAAAGCGCACTTGGCTGGGTTCAACTTCAAGTCGTATTTATCAAGAACTGTGAAGGCTTCCCTTAAATGCCTGACATGATCTGTCCTGTCCTTGCTTTTGACTAACATGTCATCTATATAAATTTTCATTGTTTTTCCCAATTGGTGGTGAAACATCCCATTTACCAACCTCTAATAAGTGGCTCCTGCGTTCTTCAATCCGAATGGCATCACCTTATAACAATAAAGGCCCCTCTCCGTGATGAAAGAGGTCTTCTCTTCGTCACCTGGGTACATCCGAATTTGGTTATACCCTGAATATGCATCCATAAAAGAAAGCAACTCATTCCCAGCTGTCACATCAACCAACTGGTCTATCTTCGGAATTGGGAAACTGCCTTTAGGACAAGCCCGATTAAGGTCTGTATAATCCACACAGACTCTCCATTTTCCTCCTTTCTTAGGGACTACAACGGTGTTGGCCAACCACTCCGGGTAGGGTATTTATGAATTACTTTAGCTTATTAAGTTGGATGATAATGGGGAATTGTAGCTACAAGCCCAATTCCTCCGTCAAGAAAATAACTATGGTTCAAGCACCAACATAATCCATCTTCGGTTAGCACGAATTATCCCACACTAAACTAGGGTTGTGGTATAATCCGTCTAATCTAGGCATGGACTATTCGGATACTTGATAGCACAATTCAATAAAGCACCATTACATGTAAATAATCCATACAAGCACAGCAAATATAGATCATTGAGCACATCACAGTCAAAATAGATCTAAGACAAGAATAGATTTTGAAAGTAACGATTTAACCAATAAAAATACGATTTATTTATAAAAATCCTCTAAACATGTAATCATCATCCATACATAATAAAACTAAAAAGAAAAACATAAATAAAACCCTATTACTTGGCTAGGGTTTCATTGAAACCCTAGATCTAGATTTAGTTGGCCATAGAATTGATGAATAGTAAGAGGTTGATGGAGGAGGCCATGGGAATCCTTGGTCTTCTTCTTCTTCTCCTTGCTTTTCTCCCTTCAATGGCTGAAAGTATATGTGTATATTGATGTATCTAATGTTGTGTAATGATGTGTAACCTTAAATTTGAGTTAGAATAGGATTTATATAGAGTTTGGAAGGATTTAGGAAGCTTTCCTAAGCCAAATCGTACTAAAATAGCTATATTTACGTTTCTGGACGTCATATGCACAAACCACCTTCGCTGGGCACTTTAATTTAATAAAAATACGTGTTTTTGGTTTTTTCAAAGGTCGCTCGCGCGGCCCGCTCGCGCGAGGTCCTTTTCACTGCACTGCGCAACTTTCGTAGAATTGCGATAACTTTTTGCTCGGAACTCGGATTGACCCGCTGTTTGAAGCCACGCGTCCGTAACTCGAAGATCTACATTTTATATCTCTGGAGAAAATTCTCAAATCCAAAGTATTCTTTGTCAAAAATGCGATTTTCAGAGACTGCTACTGCATTCAGCTTTCACCGGAATCACCGTTTGAGCCCAGAATGACTTCCAAAGCCACTAATCATTGGATTTTTGTGCATTTTCAAGTTAAAGCTCCAAATCCTACAAAATATAGAATACTTATTAAAAATCACTTAATAACTACATGAAATGGGCTAACAAAGCGTATTTTTAGGACTATAAACGGCAACTATTCGTCGCCGATCAAGAGGCCTTTTGAGTAGTGGCCCAAGAACAAATCCGTGCGGGTTTAGGCCCAAAGCGGACAATACCTTACTGAGCGAGACTTGGGTCGTGACAAAAGCTCTCGGATTTTACGAAAATCTGAGAGGTGACGGAATTTTCGTTTCTTATATGCGTCGCGAAACGAATAACTTAGGCTCTAATATTTAAACCGTAGCTTCTACGAACTATAATCTTTCAAAACCATCTCTAAAAACGTATTTTTATTAAGGTTGAGAAATTCATGTTTCAAGCTATGGAGTTCTTGAAGAAACTAACAATGGTGGTTTTATAATTACAAACATATACACAGTAAACAAGCATGAATTACATTCATAGTGAGTTAGTAATACTCACTGCAAAAAGAGGGTGTAGAATTTGCTGAGAAAGATAAGACCAATTAAGGAAACTCCAATGAAGCTTGGCTATGGAGAGAAGAAGCTTTCTCTCACTAGGAATTCTGTAAGTTCTCTTCTCTCTCTCTGAAGCTCTCTATAAAATTTAGTTTGAAACACTCCCAGAATGTGTGTAACAGAGAGAGAGGTGTGAGTTATGTAGCTAGTTCACAACTTGGAGCCAGGGCCGGTCCCGAGTATTTGGAGGCCCGGGACAAACTACTAAAAGGGAGGCCCTTATTCAGGAGTTCGGGGGCAGCGCCCCCTAGGCAATTTTTTTGGGATCTACTTATACATAATTGGCTATTTTTTTAGGGTTTACTTATACATAATTGGCGAATTTTTTGGGATCTACTTATAATATGACAATCTATTTGTAAAACTTAAATATTGTATGGTGTCTTTCAAAATTCTTGGGAGGCCTATTTCTAAAACTCAACAAATTCTTGAACTAAAAGTGTGATTTTCAAAATTCTAGAGGCCTTTGCTTTTGAGTTTTATATGTATGTATATCAATATATATGTAGTTGATGACACTAAATTGGACATTGGGCCCCTTTGGGGCCTAAACATATGTTGAGGAGAGACTTAACATAATTAAGGGAGACCTAATGTAAAATGCTAAAAAAAATCTCAAAGTAAAAATGTAATTATGAAAATTTTATGAGGGCCCTCAAAATTTGATAAACTTTGGTGGCCCGGGACGGTTGCCCCACTGGCCCCCCCATTGGGCCGGCCATGCTTGGAGCCCAAGTTGATTCTCAAACACTCTACAAATTCAATTCTTTACTTAATTACTAAAGCATTACAAAATCACAGGTGTGTATGTGTTGATATACGTACGTATATACACTCCAACACAATCTGAAGAGGCAAATTAGACTAATAGGGGTCAAATGCTAATTGTTTGGGAAATGTAGATTAAGGTCCAACATCATACACACAAAAGAAGCATAGCCAAACAAGGCACACACAAGTTGCATAGGAATCACTTTTATTGTTTGGGAAAACAACTTATGGCATAAGGTTAACACACGAACCAAAAGTATTCCCAAACAAAGCATAACCAATCATTAGTTGCCATAAATGGAAATAAAGTACATGTCGCTTCTAACTTTACGCCAATTCCAAAATATGTGGAAGTTTAACGCGGCGCGGACAGTTTGAACATAAACTGGTATTTTCGCGGCGCGGTGATCACCCAAAAAATACAGAAAATTCATTTTAAAGTAAGAAATGATTTTCCGGTTTTATAAAAATACAGTTTGAGTTAAAAAAAATATATGTTTCCACTGTTTTGAAATACAGATTTGAAATCCAACACATGTATCACTAAATTTATAAAAATGTAGTTTGACCCCAACAAGAATTTCGATAAGAAATAAAACGAGTAATAAGATCTAAAACATGAGAATTTAAGTTTAAAATAAAACCGGGAATACAGATTAAATATGGAAATAAAATTAAAATTACATGAAAATGCAGGTTGTTACAAGACATGTACGAATTGTGGGTCCTATCTTGGTTTGCGTGAAATGTCTCAAACTACTGTAATTATCTCAGTTTGCATGCACGACCTCGAAGTGCGTGTAAAATGACTACTACGTGCATAAACGGAAAATGTGTCCTGGTCCGAATACGAAATTAATACATGTTCTTAGATTAAGAATACCAGTGACAGAAATGCGATATGTGCAAAATACTCGTTTTCAACGAGAATATGCAAACAGACTAGAAATCATATAAGCTCGAGAAATTCAACTAAATATATAAAATTCACTTAATTAGATATGAAATTGAAATTCAAGTATTAAATAAATAATATAAAGAAGTAGAAAAATTACTGGTGCTACATTTGTTTTATATCACTGTCTTTCTATCATAGAGATTGATAGTTTATTGTAATTTTTTAAGCTTCACTGATGGTATAACAATTTGGGTTGGTCCAAATTAAAAGTGATAAGAAAATGTAATATGACCATTATACAAGGAGGGCTTACATTTGGAGCAAAATATTACACATCAATATTTTTTGTCCCTGTATTTTATTTATTTATTCAATTAAATAATTATTATTATTATTTTTTTGGGGGGGTGGTTCTAATTACGTATATTACATGTAAATAATTTTTTTTTGGAAAAATTTAGTGGAAAATCTCATTCTACCAATGTTTGTTATAATAGACCCACCAATTGGTACTTTCTAATGATAGACCCTATAATTGTAAATGTTTTTAGAGATTAGCCCACAATCCCCAATTATAGATAGTTTCAGTGACCTTTTTACCCCCATACATATGCACATGCATATATATATATATATATAGATATGGAAATAAATTTGCTTTAAAGATTCCATTGATTTGCATATCAAATATATGGAAATAAAATCCCACAACTTTAGCCTTGTACATTATGAGTCTTTTGAATATTTCTAACGCCATTTTTATGTGGGTATCCCACTTTTGTATGTTCTACCAATAATCATTGATCACATAACATATGAAGTTGTTACTATGCACCATACATTTATGCGAGTATTACACTGCAACTAGTTCATTAGTATGAAATTTTACACTGCAATTGGTTCATTAGTGTGAATTTTTACACTGTAACTGGTTCGTTTTTGCTTTGCAACTGGTTCATCAGTGTGAAATTTTGCATTGCAACTGGTTCATTAGTGTCTCGTTTAGTATCTCATCATATTTTTTCATGAATTTGACTCGGTCTTCGATGAAAGCATTGAACAAATACTAGAACGGTGTTTTCTGTAACAACACTGTGTATTCTTCTCGCAGATCTATTTCGTCGAACATCACCAAGGTCGAGGCCCCTTGCATATATTTTGGGAAGTTACCAAACTAAATCCCATAAATCTTGCATATATTTTGGGAAGTTACTAAATGCTATGATTGTAGGGGTTGTATACAATTTCGCACCACATCATGTGAACGAAAACCATGAGTGTTAAATTTTACACTATAACCTTTTGAACCACAACCTTTGAACTATAACATAGTATACAATTTCATATCACAACCTTTAAAGCAAGAATATGAGTGTTAAATTTTACGCTACAACCTTTTGAACTACAATATCGTATACAATTTCACTCCACAACCTTTGAAATTGGGTAAAAAATTGGAACATACAATTCTAAGGAGCAAACAGGTCTTCTCCAAGTCAAAATCTCCCAAATCAAAAGCCTTTGCTCGCTAGTTTCCAAATCACAGACATAGACCCCATCCCATCCTCCAAAATGGTGATCTCTGCAACAACACCCAGATCGTCTTCAACCCTTCTATTCCTCATCTCCATAACCCTCTTCTCTCTCATCACTCTCTTCACTCCCACCACTTTCGCCGACTCCAATTCCGATCTAATCTCCGACCTCGAAACCCTTCAATCTCAATCCCAATCCGGCGGCCTCATCCACCTCAACGACCAACTCATCAGCCGCTTCATCACCTCCAACAAGTCCCCCCGCACTTTCTCTCTCCTCATCTTCTTGGACGCCACCCAACTCCACGACAAGTCCAAACTCCGCCTCAAAGACCTCCGATCCGAATTCTCTCTCCTCGCATCCTCTTTCATATCCAACAACAAACAAAACCCATCTTCCAAATCCGAACTCTTCTTCTGAGACATCGAGTTCAAAGAATCGCAATCCACGTTCGCCCAGTTCGGCGTCAACGGTCTCCCACACATCCGCCTTGTGGGTCCCGATGTCGTCAATCTCAAGGACGATTCTTTATAGAGGGACGCGGACGTTAGAAGTGGTGGTGGCCAAGAGAGAGTCACGACCGGTGTGTATGTGTGTGTGTGTGTGAGATAGAGAGAGAGAGAAAGAGAGAGAGAGTAAATGGATATAGAATGTGATTCATTCTTATTTGGGTATTTGAGTTTTGAATTTTGAAAATCTCAAAATCTTGGGATTATTTATTGCAGTGTTGAATGGGAAATGGTAAGGGTAGTTTGGTCCAAATTTGTAAAATGGACTTCATAGTAAAATATTCTATGGGTTGAACCTATTGAAAAAAACTTAGAGTAAGATGGACATTATACTAATTAACTTTTTTTTTGATCATGTAAAAAAAAAATTCCCAAATAAATGGGCCCTCCCTATACCTTCGCCCTTTGAGTATTCGGTAAACTTGGGAACCGAATTAATAGTTTTTCTTCTCCAAAAGTTGGTTACACATTTATAGTTTTTGTTACACACAATATATCTATATCTAATATGTACACACAGATATATACTCACGTTCCATTTTAAGAATACTTTATTTGATTTTGTGGATGTTTTCCAATTTGAGAGTTTTCATTGAAAAATAAAAAAAAAATTCATTTTTTTTATTATTATTTTTTTAATCTAGAGACTTTGCAAGTTTATCGTGTCATGTAAAACTTTTTCACTTTTATTTTGACAGAGATTGAATTTTCAAACTCAAATAAAAAACAATAGTGATAAGTTGCAAATTTTCATGTACAATATAGCAAATTTCTTAAATGATTGAAATTTTGAATAAGTCCTAGCTTGGGAGAGGCTGTATATATCTAAGTTCAAAGTAGTAGAAGATGAAGACTACTAGGATATGCATATTTAGCATGTGCCAGGTTATAAAATTTGGACTAATTTTGACAGGTGAATCTCACAAATTTTGGAGTTTATTTTGCATGCCAGAATGTGAAGACTTGAGCTGGACTAAATTAAATTAACACATGAAAAGACAAAAAATAAGTGTAACCGTACATGGTTAGAAAATGGTTTCTCCAATTTTAGCACAGGGCTGAGGCAGCAAGTGAACAGACCCCTTCAACTTTTCAAAATTTTTTTTATACCGTACATATTTTGCATTACTTGTATTGTGTCCCTCTTGAAATTTGTAATTGCCCACTCTAAACTCATTATTCTAACTTTGGTCCTTAATTTTTTTTTTTTTTGAATTTTAACCCAAATGAATATCTGATTTATTCAATTAGCCTCAAGTAGTCAAGGACTAATAAAATTTTCTTTTGAACGTATTAGGGGTTAACTGTTTTTGTAAGTAAAACTAGTGAGTAAAATATTTCAAAAAATTAGCCTTATGAACACAATTTTTCGTGAAAAAGTTTAGGGGAGAAAATAGTTTGTCGTTGAATGATTTTGTTTTACCCTCCAACCCACTATATATGAAACCCGTAGAACACCCACACATTATTTAAAAACCTAGAAACCCATAATTATAATATTTCTTCCCAAAAAAAGCGCAAAGTTTTATTTTATCGACTTCTCAAATTGGTATTTATATATAGTACTTGCACTAGGCCCCACCTGACCAAAAATTCTGGCTCCGCCCTTGAGCCCAACTTTTCTTAATTTGGAAAAAAATTATATAGAAAAACTTAAGATACTTACCATATATATATGTATATACATATATTAGAGAAAATTGGTAAATGTACATGAGAATCCATTTAGCTTGCTGATGTAAGAGCAACTCCAAGGGTAGTAATTAAATTTGGATATCTAAAATGCTATTTGGTTACTTGAATAGTGTTTTACATACCAAATGAATCTCATGCACTCCAACCATAGTACCCAAAACTAGTAGCCATTTTATTATTTAATATATTTTTATGTATCTCAACCATTGATATACTAAAAATATTATTTTAATCACAAACCAGTGGCTAAGATCTTCCCACCAAATATGGATCCCCTCACTTTTTCTCTCCAAAGGCTATAACTTTAGAGACTCAAACCATGAGTTTCCATAATGGATCCCCTTTTGGATCCCTCATTGGAGTGCAATTTTTGGGAGGAAGGGATCCATTTTGACATCTTTTAATTTTAAATACCCATTTAGATCCCCATTAGAGTTGCTCTAATAGTAAATGGGTCATTTAGCAAAATGGATTAATTACCAGCATAGGCTGGCATTCCTAGAATCAAGCTGAAGTAGACAAACGTGTCAATGGGATCAAATAAGAGGCCTCACCCCTCACCTTTCCAAGACCCTAACTCGTATGATAAACATCTCTCTCTCTCTATATATATATATATATACACACACAGTCAGGCTCTAGAATGAACCGAGAAAAGTGAACTTACCCAGTGAACATTTTTTTTTACTAGAAAAACCCGCGGGTAAATGGGGCGCGCGCGGGGTCAGCGGGGCAGCCCACGGGTTTTTTTAGGCAAAAATAAAAGTTCACTGGGTATGTTCACTCTACCCTATTCACTCTAGAGCCTAGCTATATATATATACACACACACATAATTGTATCTGGAGATCGTTATTTCTTAGACAGCGATTGTTGCTTTTCATTTCAATAACTATATAAAAGAGGCTTCAAGGAAATCACTATTCATACTTTCCAATTGTGATTTTCCTAATTTACCCTTGTTTACACTTGTTGCCCTTATTGCTCAGGGGTATATCAGACCTTACACATCTTTTAGACCACTCCTCATCTGGACCGTACGCGTGTGTGGCTGATGATGAAGACCTAAACTTATCATTTTCACTCTGTTCACTCTTGTGATCCCACTTTCTCCCTCTTCACCCTCTCTCTCTCTCTCTCCACACCCACACCGACCGCCACCACTGACCACCATCGCCCTCCCCCTCTCTTCACCCTCTTTCTCTCTCTACCCCTCTCTCTCTCTCTCCACACTCACACCGACCGCCACCCATGACCACCATCGCTGGCGCCGCAACCCACCGATCACTTGAGGCCGGATAGTGCGCGTGCTCTCCTGGATCTGGTTTTTTTTGGAAGCTTCAAGAGTGAGAAGTTGGAGTGGTCGTTGTTGCCGATTCCGATCTACCAATCGCAAGGTTCATTGGTTCTCCTCTAAAACCCTAAGGTTTCTCTCTCTCTCACTCTCTCTCTCTCTCTGTTTTTGTTCAATCCTAAAACCCTAAAATCGCTTTCTCTCTCTCTCACAACCAGTTCCACTTCCATCTTACTCTTCTCTCTCTTTGTATTTCTAAAGTTCCTACTTTTTTGTGCGTTAGAATCGCCGGTGGCACCGGTGGCGTTTACGGGAGCTGTACCTGTTCCGGTATGCTTCTGCTCTTCAGTTATTTGTTTTAATTTTGAATTTAGTTCCATCAAAAGTTACAACTATGTTGGTGTTTAAAATTGAGAAAACCCAGTTTAGATTTTAGTTCCATCAAAAGTTACAGCTATGTTAGTGTTAAAAAATGTGAAAACCCAATTTAGATTTTCAGATTTTTTTGTGTTATTTCGTTTTGGTTATGCATTTCCTCTCCACAACAAGTAGATTAAATTTTTTTTTGGAATTTTTTGTTGTTTTATTTTAAACCAAAATACCCACGTTTTCCTCATTATTTAGGTGAGGGGTTTCGTAATATTAGTGGGTAAACCGTGGGTATTTTGGTGATTTTAAACTACTCTCTTTTGCATGAAAGATCAAGAAATAAAAGATCATGATATGTATAGAAGCTGAGCCTTTTTATTTTTATTTTTGGGTTAACTATAATGGGATGAATTTGTACTGCTTGTGAATCTTTAAAAATTCATCTATATTTTTTGTTGAAGAAGCGTATTTGAAGAAGAGAGTGGTAAAAATGTAATTACACTTCAGAGATTCACTAATATTGATTTGTCTTTTCACTTTTTCCTTTCACCAATAGAACACTATCTTTCACTTGTTTGTATGAGACTCTCAGTGTCTTAGAAGATTGAAATCTTGTTAGGTTTGGGTTAATTTTATTTCTGCCTTTATTGATCGCTCAGTCACCAGTTTGCATTTCTAGTATTGTTTTCAAAAGTGTCTTTTTGACACATTTATGGAAATTTTACTTTTTACTGTTGCTGTTTGTACGTTATTTTACTATATAGGGTTAGTTTTTTTGATTGTTCACCTGTCTTGATTTTATTCGATTACCTTTCGTCAGATGATCTAGGCCGTATGATTGATGGAGTGGTCGCTATGTCAATTTGACCATTATATATAGCACTTGTTTTGGTTTTGAGTTCAGTTCCATAAAATGTTACAACTATATAGTCTATATTACTATTAAACAAATAAATTTTCATAACTAAAGGGAACTAAAGACAACAAAAAAAGAAGAAGACAAGTTTGATAAAGAAAACTACCCATTACAACTTTGTGAATAACTTGTTCAGGTGTTGTCTTTCTTCAATTTTTTCCTCTTAAAAAAAAGTCCCTTTGTAATATTATACTATATAACTCGAGAAAAAGAGTTTCCAAAATTTTGGGGTAAACTAGAGCTACAGAGTGCGAAAGAGAAAAAGTGAAATGAAAGTTTTCTTTTCTAGAGGTTTTTGCAAGATGAAGTTTGTATTAAACAAAAGTAAAATCATTGGGTTTGTCATTGATAGTGATGATGCCAAATATTGGTAAGAGTAAAGTAGAGCAATTTTAGGAGAGAGAGAGAGAGAGGAGACTATTTTTTGTATGTGGTTCGGCCCTGTTAATGAAGGTACCTACGTCCACGGGTGTGTCTGAGCACGTTCACTAGCAGATCACCGGCGGGCCTGGTGAGCCAACAAAGAGGGGCGGCACTACCAGTAATACCGGCCGGGTGTATGCGTATAATGGTGAATTATAGAGGTGCCGTGTAGACTAAAGAATTATCGGCCCCTTCAATGGGGGTGAGAGGTCTCTTTTATAGATGTAAGAGACCTACTCTTACATGGATAAGGAAATATAATTCCATTAGGATGTGATTGACACCAATCAAGTAAGTTCCCTAATTGTATTAGGATTGGATTAGGGAATAGTTTGCACTTTCCATTAGTCTTATAGCTTGAGTAGGAAACTGTCCGTAATGATTGGGATCACGCTTGTGGGCCCGGATGAGCTGTTCCCGCGGTGGGATGTGCATGCGCGGTCTTCCCGACCTACTGGCCAGGTCGTAAATGAACCGCTCGGGATGACAAGTAGACTAAACCGCTCGGGCTGATGCTTCTCAGGAGTTGTGCAGGACTTGCCCGGGGCATGGACTGGCTGCTGATTTGAACCGCTCGATCAGAAGATAGAGCCAATTTTGGGTGTATCAGCTGCCCCCCATTTCCAAGATTGGCCAGATGCTATATCGGGGCAAGTTTGGAAATTAATTTGATGTTACTTGCCGCTATCTGAGTGCTTGTGGAAG
Organism: Hydrangea macrophylla; assembly: GCA_033977485.1. Taxonomy (NCBI): domain Eukaryota; kingdom Viridiplantae; phylum Streptophyta; class Magnoliopsida; order Cornales; family Hydrangeaceae; genus Hydrangea; species Hydrangea macrophylla. Next base: position 114,195,608 of record CM066999.1, read on the forward strand.
CTGCTTCGGGGCTTCTGAGCCTTGTGAGCCCTCAGGAACTGACTGAGAGTTGAGACCCAGCCTAGCTCGGGACCTTTAAGTGCTCGGGAACTGACCGGGAGTTGAGACCCGGCCTAATTCGGAGTCTTTGAGTGCTCGGGAAGTTACCGAGAGTTGAGACTCGGCCTACTTCGGAGTCTTTTTGCTTGAGTTAGCCTCCAGGATGGTTATCTTATGCCCGTAAACCTTCTTCAAGGTTGTGGGAGAAGAATTTGACCATGTTGGAAAAGCCGACCTAAAGCGTATTGCTTTAGGGTCATTTTTACTGTTAACTCCCCAGGATGGTTGTCTTCCGCCCGGCCAGCCTTCGTCAAAACTGTTGGGAGAAGAGCTTGACCATGTTGGTAGAGCCGACCTAAATCACATTGCTTTAGGGTCTTTTTGCTCCTCTATCGTCGGCCAACCTAAGAGATTTTAGTCACCTCTATCGTCGGTCTAGACCTAAGTGGAGTTATTACCTCTGAGTACTGTAGGTGCTCGGGTTGTCCAAGATTTTGACTTGGTTATCCGCGAGGCCTGTAGATACCTGGTGTGATTACCTGTTTAGTTCACTACGCCATCTTGTCCCCCAAGCTTTCGCTAAGACGAGGGTCTTACAGAGGCTATGATCTGTAGGTAACCGACCTGGAACATGGTGGTTGCAGGGTCTTTTGAAGCTTGCCATCATCAGCCACCTAGGGGGTTTGCCCCCATCGTCGGCTGGACCTAAGCGAAGCCGGTGCCTCGGGCGTGACCCCGAGGTCTTTAGTGCCTGGGTTCGGAGCCCGAGGTCTTTTTAGTGCCTGAGTTCGGAGCTCGAGGTCTTTTTAGTGCCTGAGTTCGGAGCTCGAGGTCTTTTTATGCCTCGGGGTTAGGCCCGAGGTCTTTAGATGCCTCGGGGTTATGCCCGAAGTCTTTAGGTGAGTTCTCTGACAATCGGTGGAGCCTCATGTGGTGATCAATCAAGTACTACTGTAGTCGGGCTCGTCTAGACCGATGGAAACAGGAGGTCGGATCAGGATCGTCGGGCTCCAGATTTTTCTGTGCTGGAGGCAAGGTCGGAACTGCTTGATCCTGACCGATGTGAACTGGAGGTCGTGTCAGGGCGGCTGGACTTAGATCACTGTGAACTGGAGGTCTGATCGGGGCTGCCTGACCCGGACTGCTGTGAACTGAAAGAACTGTCAAAACTCCCGGGCTGATCTCGCTTTCGCTTGCTTCTGGAAGACTTATTACTTTCTTGCCCGGGGTCTTTGATCTTTAGAAATTCTTCAGTGTCGATGTATTTTCCAACCCTCTCTGCGAGTTCGACCAAGGTTACCGGTCGGTTTCTGTGGAACGACGCGGCGCACTTGGTGTGTTGAACTCCCGAGCAGAAGGCTATGATGGCGATTGTCTCGTTCAGATTGCGGATTTGGAGCTTCTGTTGGTTGAACCAGCCGGTGAACTCCTTGAGGGACTCATTATTTCGTTGTCTGACCGTCAGTAGTTGCACGTCTAGCTTTGGCCGCTCATGCATACCGGCAAACTGGTTGATGAACTGCTTGCTGAGTTGTTTGAAGCTGCCGACCGATCGGGGCTCCAAGGAGTAGAACCACTGCATGGCCGGGCCTTTCAAAGTGCTGGGGAAGGCTAGGCAGTGTAATTCATCAGAGTTGGTGGCTAGGGCCATCTGAGCCTTATAGGTCCAGACGTGGTCGACCGGGCTTCCCGAGCCGTTGTAGGGATCTAGGTGAGGCTGCTTGAATTTGCGCGGGATGGAGAACCTCGTGATCTGGCTGGAGAACGGTGACTCTGTCTCGGTATTGGCTTGATTCTGAGCATGGTTTTGACCAAGCTTCTTGGCCACTCCATCTATCTACCTCTGCAAGTCCTTGATTTGGGCTTCCACTCTTTCCCGACCAGTATCTGAGGAACTAGTCGGGTTGGTGGAAGATCCTTCTTCATGGCGGGGTACTGTCTTTTGGGATCGGGCTCGGCTATGACTCCGGGTAACCGTTCGCCTAGGGACAACTCGGCTCTTGACCGAGTGACCCTGGACTGATTCCCGGGCCATACGCTTCCGCCTTTCTTCTCGGGCAGCATGCCCACTGTTGATATCTCTGGTACCCTCAACACAGGACGGGTTGACTCGGGCACGTTGTCTGGTCAAGATCGGTTCCCGACCGTACGCAACATTCCCGGGTCGTTTCCCGGCCACTGGAGGATTGCTTTGCTGGGCTAGCAGGGCTTCGATCTGTTGCTGGATTTGACGCTGGCCCTCCAAGAGTTGTGTGAGGGTCGCGGTAATCTGCTTAGACGTCATGACTGCCGCAGCCGGTGCCGGGGCCGAAGGAACATCCCGGTAGGACTGCTGATCAGCCTTCTTACCCTTCTTCGGTGGCATGATGATCAGTCAAGAGATTTATTGATGAGGAGACTTGTCGTTTCCCACAGACGGCGCCAAACTGATGATGCCAAAAATTGGTAAGAGTAAAGTAGAGCAATTTTAGGAGAGAGAGAGAGAGAGTAAGAGACTATTTTTTGTATGTGGTTCGACCCTGTTAATGAAGGTACCTACGTCCACGGGTGTGTCTGAGCACGTTCACTAGCAGATCACCGGCGGGCCTGGTGAGCCAACAAAGAGGGGCGGCACTACCAGTAATACCGGCCGGGTAAATGCGTATAATGGTAAATTATAGAGGTGCTGTGTAGACTAGAGAATTATCGGCCCCTTCAATGAGGGGGTGAGAGGTCTCTTTTATAGATGTAAGAGACCTACTCTTACATGGATAAGGAAATATAATTCCATTAGGATGTGATTGACACCAATCAAGTAAGTTCCCTAATTGTATTAGGATTGATTGACATTAATTGTGGGTGTTTCCTAATTGGATTAGGAAATAGTTTGCACTTTCCATTAGTCTTCTAGCTTGAGTAGGAAACTGTCCGTAATGATTGGGATCACGCCTGTGGGCCGGATGAGCTGTTCCCGCGATGGGATGTCCATGCGCGGTCTTCCCGACCTGCTGGCCGGGTTGTAAATGAACCGCTCGGGATGACAAGTAGACAAAACCGCTCGGGCTGATGCTTCTGAGGAGTTGTGCAGGACTTGCCCGGGGCATGGACTACCTGCTGATTTGAACCGCTCGGTCATAAGATAGAGCCAATTTTGGGTGTATCAGATATTATTTTTTATATGGATTATCACTGAATAATATAGCTTTAAGTATCAAGCAGGCTTCTCTTTTGGGTAAATTCTTCTCCTTTTTTCTTTTTTAAATTTATTATGAAAATCTTCATTTGATCAACAATGAGTTTCATGGAATTCAAATCAAAGAAATAAATTAACATTGTTAGAGAAAGCCCCTTTTGAATGCATGGAACCCTAATTTTTGAATATCTCTCTCTCTCTCTCTCTCTCTCTCTCTCTCTATGTGTGTGTGTGTGTGTGAGTACATATGTATGTGTGTTTATATGTTCCAGCCCTAGAATCCATGTACTGCTAAGAAAGTCAACTAAAAAACAAATCTGTGAAATTCGAATTTGCTAAACTAAATTAGGCAAGTTTAAAAAAAAAAAAATTGGAACATTCAAATGAAGTTCCAATTGATTGAAACGGTCAATGTGAGTGATCTCTAGGTTTGACCGTATCTCTTTGAATCTGGCTATGGGATCCAAGATGTTTGATCTGCAAATTCTGGGTAAGGCTTTTAGGGGTTTTCTTTGCTCTGTGATGTGCTTCTTGATTCTGGTTCTTCTGATTCTCGGTGGTCGTTGGTTCATTGCTTTAACTTTTGGCCCCCCTTTCCTCTCTTGATTTGTGCATTTTTTTTTTCCATTTAAACTCTATACAGTGGCTTAAGTGTGGTCTCTAATTAATTGTGATTTTTTTTTTATTTTTTATTTTTACTTTTTCCCTCTTCTTTTTTCCTTAATTTTAGTTACAATATCAACAATTAAATTTTGAAAACTATTTTTTGACTTTAATTTTTATACTGATGAATAGTTGGTCAATACAGTATCTAGAGGACAATAAGAGCGATTCATCACTAGGATGAGAAATGCTGTATAGAGTTTACATGAAAGATTTTTCATCCCAATTTTGCTTTGCTGACTTAAAAGGGGGAAACATAATAAAAATTAGCAATGCATTTCAAATGAGTTCACTGGTGGTTGTATTTACAGCACTATAGTATATAAGATTAAAAGTACATTTCTTTCCTTTTTTTTTTTTTCAATTAGGTTTCAAATCTGGTTCACTTTGACTTGCTATTTCGATAATTTGTTAATTGTTGCGGTGTTTATTTGTTTCTAGATGTCAGCCAGCTTCAGAGGTCAAAATTGTTGAAGTGCAAATGCTTAAGATATGTCTTCCCAAAGAAGTCTCTCATGATGTAAGAATCTTAGTTTATGTATTGAGTTTTATACCTTGTACATAATTGCTATTTGTTCTGTTTCTTTCGGCAATGATTGTTGAAGGTCAAGATAGCAAACCATTAGTTGCGATATAAAATGAGGGTAATGCTTGGCATTTGCTAATACTATTTGTTGATTTTATTTTAATGTTGATGCCTTCAATTTGATATCATGATTTCTATAAGATCATCATTTGTTTCTTATTTTTTGAGTGTTGCTATGTGAAACTCATACTCTGCTAAGCTAATGTCTTTTCCAAAGTTTTCCCTAACTTGATCTATATTAATTACCTATGTTGGGAGAGATGATCATACTTGCTACTTTTGGATGATGAGAAGAGAGCCATAGAAAGGGGGGAGAGAGAGACCCACTACACTATATCTCTCTTGCCCTTTTACTTGTCATCTCAATTTTAATCACTTTTTCCCATTTACTCGTCTCATATATATGTAAATACAGTTGTTAGCAGTTTCACATATCTGCTTTGTTTATCGTCTAGAAACCCGGTTGTTTAATGCGGTATTTCATGTAATGAACTCTTGATTTTGCGAAATTTGATACTATTTTCAGTGCTTGTAATTGTGTAATTATGCGAATACAGGTGAATATCGGTTTTTGATATCTTTTGTGGAGTGTTATGAGCTTTGTATTTTTACAATGGCAGGTTAAAAAGAGTTGTGTTATACATACAATGGATGTATAGGGGCTCATGATGTTGTGGCTGTTGGTAAAAAAAAATGGTTTGAATCAAAGTTTAAACGCTCAGCGGAAAAAGTCTAGTTATAAAAAACCTTTTGGTATCCCGGGATCTACTACTCGTCAACTCCTTAGATGTGTACAAGGGTGCAAGAATAATATACCTTAGGTCTTGAACCCAATTCTGAATATGGCTTCCTTTAGCAATGTCCAGCAGCAACCTCTAGGTGATCTTCACTCTTATGTCTCCTCGAACGCTTCCCAGAGAGGCTAGAGATGGTAGGATCTCTAATGGAGAGGATGAAGAAGGTTTGGGAACCCTAAAACAGTTTCAACAGCTTAGGGACGTTAAAACGACGAACTCCTTTCCCAGAACGCAGCTACCCTATTTATAGATTCCCAGAACCGACCTTACTTTCAATCGATCGAAGTGACTTCGATCGATCGAACCAAGTTTGATCGATCGAACCTGTCTAGACTTCAATCGATCGAAACAAATTCGATCGATCGAACCAGTCTTGACAGCATCCTCAATTGCCTTTCCAAGCATTCTGGCGGAGCTAAGAGTGGGACCTCCTAGGTTCTTAATTACTGGCTCCGATTAATTATTATTCCATCTAGTCAGTACTTTTGACTAAGGAATCAATAATTAATCAATTATCATTAATGCCACTATAAAATGATAATTGCACTCCAGTGCATAAGAACATAATCACACATACATAAGTGATTGCTAGACTTGTATAGTATGATACGGATGTCCCTCTACCAGGCAGTATTCGTATCTATCATTGGGATGTATGTGTTTAGATACTGTCGACCCAATAGATAGTACATCTTATATTCCTCAAGTATCATTTGCTACGCTTGGATTACTAAACATGTCAACAATAACACTTTGTTGACAAGGCTGGCCAGCTCTCAGTAATCACTCCTAGTGACATTCTCGAGGGAATACTTACTCTTCGTTTTATAGAAGAGGGTAGAATTCCATCTTGACAATATATGTTCGTAACATTGTATACCTGATTTACCCAAGATACCCAGGTGTTGATCTTGCAAGACCTCACTGATTGGTAAGTCAAAGCAATCAAGCATACAACTTGCGTTCATAACTGTATCAGGATTAAGGACATGTATCCCTATACAAGTTTTGAGTTCCTATTGACGGTGACAGCGTTTAGGTGTCAATAGGTTTAACTCAGGTCCGTCAATGCACCGAGTACACTAGCATATTAACCAAGAGTCAAAGACTCTTATGAATGAGATTCATCATTCTACCCCGTAGACGTTAATCATGCTACAGTGTATACCTGATAAGTTATCCAGACTTATCATCCACTGTGACTTATTTGAAACAACAAGGATTTGTGATTCATATCTCACATGTGTAATCGCATACACAAATGAACCACATGCAATGTTATTTAAGGATTTCAGTCTAATATTCATCTCATGAACTAACATGCATAAATGCATTTTGATATTCCATTATCCAACTAACTGGTTTGAGGGCATATTCCCAACAAACTCCCACTTGCACTCATAACCATATAGTGTTACAAACAAACACCAACATTGTTTACGTGACCTGTCAAAATCCTTAACCCGTAAGGTTTTGCATAGGGACTGATGATCATCGACTGAAACAATCCATAGTAGAACATCTCCATGTTATACTATATCCCTAGACAAAAAGACGTCACCAAACATGTATCCAGTAAAGCTAATTCGAACATAGTCCAAAATAACATCATCTAGCATATATCTACTAGTTCTATCTCAAGCCCTAGAGAATATGTGCTTTATGATAGTTCAGTGAACTGAACTTCCATTTGGACTGATATCTATGAACAACCTCGACGGTTTAACAGATATCCCATACCTAACATCACATACAAGGTTTATCAACAGCCTAGGCTTATGATACACCTTTCATGCGACCTCTTTCATCTTGCATCCTAAGATTACAAGTCTTGAACGAGCAATAGGTTATGTTCAAAAGGTGAATAACCTTTATCGAAATGTTCTACGTTGAATCTTGCCAGTAACTTTATGATATAGAAGTTTGAGATAATCTCATTACCTTAACTTCCCGATCTTGAATGAGCATAATCCAAAGATTATTGCTCGCCTCACCGAGATCATAAATATCAAATATACTGAAGAAACTTAACCTCAACCATTGATAACACTACTTTGACATCTCGTAATGATAAAGGTGTTATCATTGTGGGGAACCATAATCACCACCACACTTCCTTATTGCAAGGATCCTTTCATCCAGTTAAGCCACATCCACACTTCAGAGAAATCCAAAGTATTTTGACCAACATGTCAAAACAGATGTGCTCATCTCTGGATGATTGCTTTAGTCCATAGACTTATGCAAATCATATACCAGAGCTTCCTTATCACAAAACTTTATTGTACCAGGGGATTTCAACAACGTTGAGAATTTTCCCACTACAATGAAGCACCAATGTAGGAACGGATGAAGAGGTAGTAGATTTTAGTTCCTGATGATTTATAGATTGCTTTAAGATATAAATAACTTTACTCTTTTATATTATCTTTCCTTTGCAAAATTTGGTCTCCAACCAACTTTTGTTTTCTCTGGAAACACTACAGAAGTATTATACTTCTAATCTAGATTCAAAAGGCTCATCATTCCTTTACACCTTAGTGTTAGGCATCCTTATCCAAAGTTACCATGAGAAAGAAGTCCCATCATTTTCACAACTTTTGGGGATGTCTATTGGAATGGTTCGCTTTTGAATAAGATCCAGTACATACATTGTGGTTCCATCGAGAAAAACAAGGAACAGTAGTAACTCTAAATAACTCATCTCATGACCCATTCGTATCTAAAAGAAGGTAGTTCCTTCTACCTGCTACACCATCCCGTGGAGGCGCACTAGGTGTAGACGATCGAGAAAGAATTTTTCATTCTTATCTCTTATAGACAATAAACACATTAGACAGATACTCACCATTTTGATTAAATCAAAAGCAACGATATTCTTTTATCAATTACTCTTCATTCCAAAACTTTTGAATTTCTTCAAAATTGAGGATGAAGGTGCAATAAGTAAATCTATATCAGTATCTGGAGTAGCCAAAACCACTTTACAACTCTAATGTTTATTGGCCTGCATGTGTGAGTATGCCCTAATTCTATTAATTCCTTGGTCGTGTGATATTTCAAAAAGAAAAATCACCTGATCACATTACCCTCTAAATAGGATTGACAAATAGGCAGTGGTCTTAGCAACCAAAAAAAAAGTCTAGGATCCAATCCTCTACTTCCTATTTATCCTATTTAGATTAATATGATCTGTTCACGTTTACTCTCTAAATAGGATTTACAAATAGGCAATGGTCTCAGCAACCAAAAGAGTCTAGGATCCAATCCTTTACTCCCCATTTATCCCATTTAGATTTAATGTGATCTAACCTCTAAACCAAAGGATTTATAAAATTAGTTGAAGGTGCTATCCTTTTAGATGGTAAAATACCCATGAGTTATTTAAATACTACGTTGGATAATATATGAGAAACAAGAGTAAATCGGTGAGATACTTGCTTGACAAGTTATTAGATCACATTAAAAGAACACTTTCTTTTAATCAACAATTTCAGTACCAAAATCAAAAGAATAAATTAACTCAAAACTGAAATCCATCTAATAACTCCATAAGTTTTATTACAATATAAAACTACTAATCTAATAGCAACTCTTGCATTAGATCCCAAAAGCAATCAAGATCTTCAAATCACTGCACATTCTTATTTTTCTAATCCTCTGCAACAATTACAAATATAATCAAAAAATTAGAATCAGTGCCCCAAGTGGTTGAAGTATCAGTTTTTCAACTTACTTCAAAAACTAGTGATTAGATCATACCTTGCCTTTTGGAAGTCAAGTATCCCACACAGTTCCTTTTCCAATGCCCTCTCACGCCACAATGGAAACACTTTCCTTTCGGCATAGCACCAGCCTTTCCCTTTCCAAGTCTTGCCTTCTTCCCAATAGTTGGGTTAGGCTCACCTATCCTTGAGCCTTGCTTTTCCTTCTCTAAACATGTGCCCTTAGGCTTAGTTCCAGAAGATGAAGCCATTCCAATGTTCTGAACATTTGACTCCTCTTTGACTATATCCATCGTTGCCTTAAGAGAGCTCATCAATTCACTTGTTGAAAAAAAACTGTTTTACTCATTTTAAAAATCTTTTTAAATTCAGTGAATGATGAAGGCAACGAATGCAAGATTATGTCAACTTGAGTCTCACCATCAATGTCGGAACCCAGAACTTCCATTACTTTGAAATAAGTAATCATTTTAAAAACATGCTCTCTTATAGAAGTTCCTTCCAACATTCTGGTATCCATGACTAACTCCAAGGCTCTAAGCCTTGCAGTTCGGCTCAGTTCCCCAAACATCTCCTCAAGGTTCAATATTATAGCATAGGCAGTGTTCAAAGGTTGATGTTGCTGCTTCAACACATCAGACAAAGAGTCTAAGATGCTAGAGCGAGCTATACCATCAAATCTTATCCACTGCCAATATTGATCCGCAAGATCAGTTGGGGTGTCATGACATTGAATAGGTGGACAGGGAACGGTAAGAATGTATTTACATCCATTAGCAGTTAATAATTCATCCAGTTCTAGTTTCCATTCAACGTAGTTGTTTCCAATTAGCTTATTCTGGATCATGGTTATAGCAAGTGGGCTAGACATAACGAATCTGAAATACAAATAATATAACAGAGTTACATTATGGAAATCATAAATATGATAATTTATATGATACATTGGAATTCTCTTAACCAACTCATTAATTGTCTTCAGGATGTCAAGCCTATGAAATTAAGTCTCCGTGTGGCGATCATAACCTCATAGCCTGATTGGGAAACCCATCATGAATGTCATGCAACTCTTACAAACAATTCATGACTCCTGAACTTTTGGTCTCTAAGTTTCTGGATAATGCTCCGTGTGGAATCCCTTACCCATAGCTTAGCTAGTGTTCACCATTAACTAGAATCCAATGACAACCGCCTCAAGTAGTGCCTCAGTGTAGTGGTCACCCTCTAACGCGTCTCATTGATTCTATCCTAAGGAAGTTCATATCTAGTAACCAATGAATAGTCTATCCTCCATATGGAATGATCACCCATGGCTGGGTGACACAGAATATACTATCCACCTTACAATGAACCGTTTATGGAAGACCGTGGGAGTTATAAAACTAAGTCCCTCTCCCACTAGATTTTATAAGAAGTTCATATCTAGTAATCAATAAGATATACCCTCCGTATGGAATGATCACTCATAAATGAGTGACACAGAGTATTTCTCATACTTACAATGAACTAATAGGAATTTTTTAATTTAGAAAAAAAAATTTCTTCACATTACCCATAAACATCCAGTGTTTACTAATGTGTTGAAAATGGTTTTTGAATTTTATTTTAGAAAACTTGTTTTACGTGCATGCAACAATGTATTATACGCCAATCACAAACCAAGCACTTAAAACAAAAAACTAAAATGAAATATAGGCATTCAAACAATGCCTCTATCTCCCATGGCTCTATCTCCATAGAACCTCCTTCTTGGTTCGGTCGCCTCTAGCTCCATCTTCATGGACAACGGCTCCTTGCTCCATCTTCATGGAATTCCTAATTCTATTACATTGGTCCTATGCTTCGTTCGAAGCTTACAATTTTTCTAGAAAAAGAAATTGCAACAATAAAATAAAAAGGCTAGGGAAACCGATGCGACTTTCCTTTTCGTAGGATTGAAGTCGCAGCGCCCTTTACATATGCCTTAAAACCAAATCAATCATTAAAATAAACACCAATCTCAAAACATTTAAACACAAAAATTTAGAAAACTTGGTGCCACGGGAGATAGTGACTAACTTGCTGCAAAAGGGTTAGTCGTATGCACATCCACACATATATAACAATTATACGTAACTATTGGAACCCCTAATTGATTCACACAATATATAAACACTTTACATACTGTTTTAGAACTTCAAACAACATCATACCTCTCTGTCACAGTTCGATCGATCGAAGACCGTTCGATCGCTCGAACCTTCGATCGATTGAACACTGTTCGATCGCTCGAACATTCTGTTTCACACAGTGATTTGAAAAATTTACAGAATATTTTAAAATTAAAGTATTTAATTTTTTTTAAAAAAAACTTTAACACTGTGAAACAGAGAACCTGACAAAGAATCTCTCTCGATCGATCAAACTACATTCGATCGATTGAACATCTGAAACGTTCGATCGATCGAAACCCGTTCGATCGATCGAAACCCGTTCGATCACTTGAGTACAGAGGATGTTCGATCGATCGAGACTAATTCGATCGATCGAACCCGCCTTGCATCCTATGCAATCACAGATTTGTATCCTGCTGTGATAACGCTGCAGAAACAGATCTGTGATGATGCAGTTTCGAAAACAGTTCTAAAATCAACATGCAAATCAAAACTAGTGTTCCAAAAACACATCTAAAGATCCAAATGAGCGTGGCTCTGATACCAATTGTTGGTAAAAAAAAATGGTTTGAATCAAAGTTTAAACGCGCAGCGGAAAAAGTCTAGTTATAAAAAACCTTTTGGTATCCCTGGATCTACTACTCGTCAACTCCTTAGATGTGTACAAGGGTGCAAGAATAATATACCTTAGGTCTTGAACCCAATTCTGAATATGGCTTCCTTTAGCAATGTCCAACAGCAACCTCTAGGCGATCTTCACTCTTATGTCTCCTCGAACGCTTCCCAGAGAGGCTAGAGATGGTGGGATCTCTAATGGAGAGGATGAAGAAGGTTTGGGAACCCTAAAACAGTTTCAGTAGCTTAGGGACGTTAAAAAGACGAACTCCTTTCCCAGAACGCAGCTGCCCTATTTATAGATTCCCAGAACCGACCTTACTTTCAATCGATCGAAGTGACTTCGATCGATCGAACCTTCGATCGATCGAACCAAGTTCGATCGATCGAACCTATCTAGACTTCAATCGATCGAAACAAATTCGATCGATCGAACCAGTCTTGACAGCATCCTCAATTGCCTTTCCAAGCATTCTGGCGGAGCTAAGAGTGGGACCTCCTAGGTTCTTAATTACTGGCTCCGATTAATTATTATTCCATCTAGTCAGTACTCTTGACTAAGGAATCAATAATTAATCAATTATCATTAATGCCACTATAAAATGATAATTGCACTCCAGTGCATAAGAACATAATCACACATACATAAGTGATTGCTAGACTTGTATAATATGATACGGATGTCCCTCTACCAGGCAGTATTCGTATCTATCATTGGGATGTATGTGTTTAGATACTGTCGACCCAATAGATAGTACATCTTATATTCCTCAAGTATCATTCACTACGCTTGAATTACTAAACATGTCAACAATAACACTTTGTTGACAAGGCTGGCCAGCTCTCAGTAATCACTCCTAGTGACATTCTCGAGGGAATACTTACTCTTCGTTTTATTGAAGAGGGTAGAATTCCATCTTGACAATATATGTTCGTAACATTGTATACCTGATTTACCCAAGATACCCAGGTGTTGATCTTGCAAGACCTCACTGATTGGTAAGTCAAAGCAATCAAGCATACAACTTGCGTTCATAACTGTCTCAGGATTAAGGACATGTATCCCTATACAAGTTTTGAGTTCCTATTGACGGTGACAATGTTTAGGTGTCAATAGGTTTAACTCAGGTCCGTCAATGCACCGAGTGCACTAGCATATTAACCAAGAGTCAAAGACTCTTATGAATGAGATTCATCATTCTACCCCGTAGACGTTAATCATGCTACAGTGTATACCTGATAAGTTATCCAGACTTATCATCCACTGTGACTTATTTGAAACAACAAGGATTTGTGATTCATATCTCACATGTGTAATCGCATACACAAATGAACCACATGCAATGTTATTTAAGGATTTCAGTCTAATATTCATCTCATGAACTAACATGCATAAATGCATTTTGATATTCCATTATCCAACTAACTGGTTTGAGGGCATATTCCCAACAGTGGCACCGAATAGGTACAAGTGTGTATGTACATACATGAAATCACTTTCTCCTATCTTTTGCATATATTTTAAGTTTTAGATCTTCGTTTTAATGTTATTCTGGTATTTCATGTAATGCGCCCTTAAGTTTATGTAATTTAGTGATTTTTAGTTATTGTGGTGATTTCATTTATTCACACACAAGAATATATGTTTTTCTTGTATTTTTAGAGGATTGTTCTTATACTTATGCTTTATACAAATTGTGCAGGTTAAATAGAGTTATTATACATACAATGGGATATATATATTGAACCCTAAAACCCCAAAATTGCTACACGACTTCATCTTCTTGCAACTGCAAGCTTTTGGACACCAAATAGAAAACAAGGTTTGTGGTTTCTAATTTTTCACTTTTCAAATTCTAATATCTGTTTTCTAATATTTCTTCTTCAAATTGTTTTCAAGCCGAACCAACCAGTATCTCATATATGAGGAATTGAGTATTAAGAAAATCATGCTCGAGTCCTTTGATTTGTGAGGGCATCAAATACTCGCATTGTCTGGGAGGATTGTTATGCTCGTGTAAAAGCTTTGGGTATCTAAACTTGTTTTAAATCCTTTTTTTTTTTGGATTCAGTATATAGTTCCATGATGGTGAATGGTGATGTTAGGAGCTAGATGACACACACACACACACACACACACACACACACACACACACACACACATACACACACACCCACCCTATATAAGAATTGTAAGGAACAACAACAGCAAGGGTAATGTCTTCATATTGAGAACAAGAATTCTTTTCTGGGAAAGAATTGTGAAACTCAGTCTCTATTGTGTCAAAGTAATTTATACAGGTTGTTCGTTTAACTTGCCTCTTCTTGTTGAACAATTGAGATTGTCTTTGATTGTCCAATTACTTTACGTAGAACAAATGCATTTGAGCCTAAAGTTGTGTGTTTTTCATTTTTGTTTTTAAGTTAAACTCAAATCAGCCATTTAGTTGTATGAAAAAATATTTTTTGGTACACTAAAAGGGTTTGGATTCTGTCTTATCTATTTTTAAGAAAATAATCTAAAGTTTTCTTTTGTGTGATGAGCTAAAGTAGCACAAAAATATTGCTCTGATTTCTTTCTTTTCTTTTCTTTTCTTTTAAAAAAATTCCCGTGATAGTAGCATTAGTGGCATTCAAATTCATTCACAAATGCATTTCATGTAGGGTTCTAAAATTGATTTTACTACAATGCACATTGAGATACTTCCAACAAAATAAATAGAATAGCTAGGGTTCTTGGTGGTGTCCTTCTATCAGGTATTAGTTTTCTCTTTTCTTTTTCTTTGTTGTGAAAGAAACAACTAGATCAACTATTGAAGGCCAAAAGAGAATTCTTCCTCGTTCAACTATTTATGTCTATGAGGCATGTCATAAATAGTGCTTCATGGGTAGCACAAGCAATCCATTTAGAGGCATGTCGTTCTGGTGCTACTCTATGTACATATATATATATATATATCTTACAACTTTTAGGCTTTCAGTTCGTACTTTCAAAGTACAAATTGAAAGCCTACAAATTGTAAGAAGCACGGGTGCGTATGCCTTTAATTAGTACACACCCAGTGAGGGTGTGGCTGCTTTTTTGAAGAGTACTTTCTAATTTAATTAGTACACACCCGGTGCGGGTGCAACTGCCTTTTTGAAGAGTACTTTCTTTCTAATTAGATGTGAATTTCTTAAGAGTTGTCATGTATTACAGTCTCACTAGCTCTTTATCGTGTTGTTGGGTCCTCAAACTCTAATGTCTTATTTTTGATTTGTTTTCCTTCTGAAACCTTCATGACACAGTTCCTTTTATTAGTATTTTTAAAGAGGCCCCAGGTATTATTGGTTTACCCACACATTAATGCCCTTTTACTAAATGCTCTTTAATATTTAGATTCCAAGTGTTAGTCGTGGGTTTCTTAGCTTTATGTAATCCTTGAATTCATTCTTATTATTCTTTTAAGCAAAGCTAATATTTTAATGTGCTTGTTAAGTACTCAATTCTTGGTATTTGGGGGTTGATCGTTCAATCTCAAATCTATTTTCTCTCTATCCAATTTGGATCATTGTTAGTAATTTTATTGCAATTTGTTATTGAGCTATGCACTTTTCATTCACTTGCTTTTTTAGCTCTTCAAATGAAGTCTCTTCCAAGCGATCCATCAAGTTTGCCCACGTACCCACCGACAAAGGAGTTCCATGGCAAACTTTGAGATGAGCATCCAAGAAGGTATCCTCGCGTTCTCAACTATGCTTTATCCCAATAGATATGGGTTTCTCCTATTTGTGGGGAAAACAATAGCTGCTATCAGACACTTTCTAAGGTTATGTCACATGGATTTCATATAATTTACAACATAAAGTATCGTGAAAATTATTGTTTTTCTTGCTTGTGGAAATTTACTTAACGTCTTTTCCACTGTTCTTTCTAGCTTTATACTAACTAAAGTTGGGAGAGATGATCCTACTTGCTACTTTGGATGATGAAAATTAGGGGAATAAAAGGGCAGCCCGGTGCACGAAGCTCCCGCAGTGCGGGGTCCGGGGAAGGGTCGGACCACATTGGGTCAAATGTACGCAGCCTTACCCTGCTTATTTGCAAGAGGCTGTTTCCACGACTCGAACCCGTGACCTTTTGGTCACACGGCGGCAACTCAAACCGTTGCGCCAAGGCTCCCCTTCAAAATATCATCACGTTCACGATCAGTGTCCATCTTCCATTTTATCATCAGTTGCTGGTTCAAAATATGTTTGCAATGATAATATTTATTTGCTTTATTTTGAACAACGATTTTGTATGACTTGTGAATACACACATTACTTTTTAATAAGGCAGGAGACTATACGAATAAAGACAATGTAGATTGTCATGTTTTGAGGCTAAAGCATCATTTTGTGGTTGCTATCTTGCTAAGAAGTCGATCTTCCTTTATGTAATGGTGCCAGAGTATCTTCGAAATATTAATTTAGTGGAAGAGAGTTTGAATTTGCTCTCTATGATGTAGAGTTCTGTCACATTATATACTTCCTCCGTTTCAAAATAAGTGTCCGCTACACTTTTGCACAAACTTTAAGAAATATGTATTATATTCATTTTTTTGTCAATGAAATGCTACTTTCCTCTTTTATCCTTGATGTGATGGGTGTTTGACTTTCTTACTCATTTTTGGACCACATATGAATGCTACTTTGTCTTTATTGTAAGGGTATTTTAGGAAGTTTGTGTAAATATGCATTGGATTTTTCAAAATGGACACTTATTTTGGACCATCCAAAAAAGGAAAGCTGGACACTTATTTTGGAACAGAGAGTATATATTTTAAGGATAAATTACTTATTTTAGATAGGCTTTCAATTAACTTATTCGTAGTTATTGGGGATATATTTTTGTGTGTTTAACACATAAATATTAGGGAAATGTCTATGGTACATATGTGCAGGCCATTGTTGCTGTTTTAACCTGGATTTTTATGTAACTATTGGTCCAATTTGAAGGTTGATATTTCCATATTAGCCTATTTTTCCTCACTTTCTCCCGAATCCTCTGTACAGAATCATCTCTTTTTCTCCTCTTTACTTGTCCTTACAAGTATGTGTACATACTTATATATCCCCATGTTCTGTTAATCTGATGACTTTAATTCCAAAACCTACCCATAAATCATTTCCTCTATATCTATTGTAGGATTTTCTTGTCAAAACTAACAGGAACTGGAAAGTAAGTTAATTAAGTTTGGTTGTGAACTCTTACTGATCGGTATGAGGTATTGTTGGGCTACCATGACTGTGAAAATTTTCTAGGGCCAAGATGGAATCTCCCTAACCATATCTTTAGGTGTGGCTCTTCGTGTTATTAATACTTTTTTTTTTTGCAACCTTTAGGAGAGGCTCTTCACTTTGCCATGCGTCTCTTCCCAGTGAGGTGGAATTTTTTTATTTTTTTGCTTTTTCACAAATTCATCTATCAACTATTTGATTTTAGACTTCATTTTATTCTTGCAAAACCAAATGGTTTGTCATGTTAGCATACTTTGGATTCAAATGCTTCGACGAGGTTGTTCTTGCAAAACCAAATAGTTTGTCTTGTTAGCATACTTTGGATTGCCAAATTTCAATTGCCATAGAAACCCCGATATTATTTAGAGGTGGTCAACTAAGTGGTCCCTCAGTTTTTGTTTTGTTGTCTTTTTTTTTGAAAGATTTAATTGACAATTCTCTTATGGTGGACCAACTGGATGTGTTAATCAAGTTGAGTAATTGACCTATTTGTTCTATTTGTCACCTTTGTGCCCCTTTTACTACACAAATATCTCAGGAGCCCCTTTTACTACTTGGGCTTGGGATAATTTCTATAGCGTTCTCTTAACCTTTTTTTTTTAAAGGCTAGATTCGTTGATTGAGGAAATATTACAGTATATTGTATTCTTTAAAAAAAAAAAAAAAGGTGTATGATGTATGCTGAATTTGGCACCCAATTTGACACTCCTGATTTTCAAGTCTTTCAAAGACTACGTCAACCCCAATTTGACACTTCTCTTAATTAAGTCTCCCTTTTTGTGATATTGATATTGTTGAAGTATTGTACCAAAATTTATCTCTTAATTAATTAAGTCTCCTTTTTTGTAATATTGATATTGTTGAAGTATTGTACCAAAATTTATTTCTTAATTAAGTCTCCCTTTTTTGTAATATTGATATTGTTGAAGTATTGTACCAAAATTTATATAAAAAAAAAAAAGACATCCCTTTCCCATATCGTGGAAGTGCCGCAGTGCTCCTTCATTCTTGTACCGGAAAGGCTATTTCGAATATCCCCGAATACTCTGTTTTCATAAGTGAAATGTTGAGTCCATTTGTTGAAGTAGTTTTGATTTTCCTTTTGAACGAGTTTCATTCAAGTTACACATGAATCTGCCTCCTTACCAACTCTTCCCCAACAACTCTTTCACCAAAATTCTAAAACCGTCTGTTCTAACAACATCCTCAAGACTGATTCCAATTCGAAGTCCATCATCTGTTTAAACAATGGAATGCCACCAACTTCTGAAACTGTTGAAAGAATGATGATGATGAGGAGACTCCAAAACCAAAATTGAGGCCGTGCTTTGAATTTTTTGATAGTCTGAGGGACCTTCTTTAGTGTCTAATACGGAATTATGGATTTGTCTGGCTCTCTTCTTCGCTTTCTTCAATTTGTATATATAAGGATACATGAACATTAAAATCCAGATAAATCTGTTACTTGTGATCATCGTATGGAATTTTAAGTTATTATTTCTCAAATTTCTTCAATGATGCTTATGGAATGTTACAAGATTGTAGAATCATGTATATGCTTGTTTGTATTAAAACACCATAGTGACCAAAAGGGGAAAATTATGGCATTTGCTCATTATTTAAGGGTTAATTGTTCAATCTCAAATCGAATTTTCTCTCTCCAATTTGGATTATTGTTAGTAATTTTATTGTAATCTTCTATTGAGCTATGCATTTTTTCTTCACTTTCTTTTTCAGTTTTTCAAATGAAGCCTCTTCCATGCGATCCAAAGTTTGCCCAGGTAACATAGACAAAGGAGTTTCATACCAAACTTCGAGATGAGCATCCAATTAATAAGGTATCCTCATGTTCTCAACTGTGCTTTATCCCAATAAAAATGGATTTTTTTGTCTATTTGTGGAATGCTTGAAGCTACGGCATCCCACCAATCCTATCCGAAAGAAAAACAATAGCTGCTATCAGATACTTTCTAAGGATATCTCACATGTATTTCACATAATTAAGTTACAGGATTAAAGTATCGTGAAAATTATTATTTTTCTTGCTTGTCAAAATTTACATGTAGGATTGTTTACATTCAGTTTTGAGAAATCTCTTTTTTGGGGGGCACCCTTCAACTAAAAAGAAGTGGTTTGCTTTTATTTAAATCCTTACTAATTTATGCATTTATGTCACTCTTCATGCTAGGCAAAGTGCAACTGCCAATACAAAACATGGCCATGTTCTCCACTTCTACTGAAAGAGCCCCAAAGAATCTAAAGTTGTGTGGGGATCAGATGCTATTGCTGCTTTTTTCCATTTATGTTTTGGTACCCTTAATGTGTATGGTGACAATTGCAGCATGTTTGATGCAGTACAATTTTACTTAAATTTACATACTCAATTATAAGCACGGATGCTGCTACATGAGATGTGTAAGTTTGCCCCTTCGCCCAAGTTGAGACCCTCATTTCTACCTTAAATTGAGTACTAGGAGCACTTAGTTACAACGCACATACATAGTGATTTTGACCAAAAACTGTATTTTTTTTGTGCAACGGGCAATGAAATCACCACGTGCCTTGCACGTGGCCTCCCCCTAGTAGTGTATATACGGTGTTACTCAATCTAGAGAATAAATTGGTCTCAATGTGCTCCAAATAAGCAACAATTGCGCTTATGGATTAATAATCACGCCCCACAACAACATCCTCTGTATCCAAGTAAAAGAACAGAAACTATATGTATATATATCCACCTATTTCATTAGCTATAGGTTCTTTTTTATTCAGAGATTTCGCGAGGTGAAAGAGAAGAAAACGAAATGGAAAACACTTTGTCATATTTGTTTGGTGAAGAAAACAGTGAGAACCATTTGAAGGAAAAAAAAAAAAAAAAACATCAATTTCTGAGTTTTGTAAGACAATTTCCTTTCTCTTTCTGGGATTTATTATACATTTAAAAAATTATGGTATCTCATACAATCAAAGTACCGAAAAAAGAGAGAGAAAATACGATGGAAAAGCTTTCCTCTACTTTTACTTTTCTCTCACCAAATTTAAGAATCGAAAAATTGCCTTCAGAGGCACGAGGAGGAAGGTTGACCTAGAAATCCTTAAACTTTGTAAGAAAAGTAATAAAGATCTTTATCACCTTTCTCACATCCAGCTTTCTTCATTGCTTTTTGTGCATCATACACTAATGGTTAAAAAGGAAAAAAAAAAAAAGGACTAGCACTATCAAATATATATAGATATATATATATATGTATATGTATATGTGACAAGCACCTCCATAGAGAGTGAGAACACATGCCAATCATAGGGCAAAATGTATCCCTACCCATGAAGGTTTCAAGCATAAAAAACTATCAGAGCGCGTGGTGATTTGATGAGAAGGAGATGAGAGAGTGGGTGGTGATAGAATTTGTTTATAAGTGTTCATATGTAGTGGCGGACCCAGGATTTTGTGCTAGGGGGAGCCAAGTTCCTTGCGGGGGTGCCCCCGAAATTTTTTTTTTGGGTCACTTATACATATTTTTTATTTTTAAGTGAGACAAAGAGTCGAACAAGTAGTTGTGGCAAATTTGATTTAGACATTGTTTATCTGCTGAGCTGAATAAGGGGATATTACTCTTCCCTTTCACTATTAATAGGGACTTTTAATGTCACACTGTCACATTAGTGGATATTGTTATTAATCCTGCAATGTTATTTTTAACACATCACCATTTTAACATAATAAAAGTCAAATTGACACTATGTATTAAGAACCTCTACATGTAAAATCACAAATTTGGGGGACCACTATATAAAATATTTTCAAATCTTCAAAATTCTATATAGACCCTCAAAATTTTCAAAATTTTTGCAGGTGTCGTAGCCAACCCCCCGGTCTCCATTTGGTTCCGCCCGTGTTCATATGCTTTGAAAAGATGCCCTGATGTGCCACTATGCTATTTATGCCACTTCTTGGTATGCTTTGACTAATTACCAAGGGTAAATCTCGATTGAATAATGCTATGCTTTTAAAAAAAAAATTTCTTTTCAAAAAGCATTTTGCAATACATGTGTCAGTGTTATCGTCGTCAATAATGGTAGAATTACTTTAATATTAACTAATCAAAATCAATTGAGTTCACTGTCATATGTGTTAAGAAAAAACACTTTTGAAAAATAAATAAATAAATAAATTCAAAGCATATCATTACTCTTTTTGATTTGGCTTCAATAAATATACATAAATACATAAATGTGCATGTATATCTATATTATATATTATAATATGGAAGACTCTCATGTCACATGTCAAACAAATGAACAATTAAGACAAATCATGTTCTCTCTCCTATTCAATGAAACCAAGGGACTTTCAAGATATATTATTTTTACAATATGTTTTATAGAATTCCAAGTGGGGAGGCGGACCAAGACAGGGGGTGTTCTACCCTCTTGGTCTTGTGTTCGAAACTCCTCATGGGTAAATATGAAGGATTTGGCAAGGGCCCTTGGCCTCCCAAAGGGAGGTTAGGGGTTCGAAATCCCCTAAGGGTCGTGTAAAATAGTTGGAGGGATGGATCTCAAGATGGACTTTAAAAATGTCCAGTTTGGTGTGGGTTTAGATCCTACCGCTAGCTTGCCTCCCTGATTTACCTGGTGCATGTGTTGTGGGGTCGGTGCACGTGCCCGGGGTTTGCCCCTTGTTCTACTCCGATTAAAACGACAATAGGTATCGATCCCGAAGTCGCGGAGGACAGACATGGGGATTTGTCCTCGTATTCCAAAAAAAAAAAAAAAATTACATGAACGAATTTGTATGAATTTTAAGACAAATCATGTTCTCTCTCCTATTCAATGAAACTAAGGGGCTTTCAAGATATATTATTTTTACAATATGTTTTATTGAATTCAATACATGAACGAATTTGTATCAAACTTAATTAGGCACATATTCATATATTTCGACTACGCTCACAAGGTTGATCATTTCATTCTTTTTAGAATTTGCTTTTTATATTTGAAAAAGTATTAGTACCATTTTTTTTATCCAATTCATCTTATTAATAATGTTTTCCCGTGCATTGCACGGGTTATAAAACTAGTGTGTATAAACATAGGAATACTAACCTTACGTACAACAATACTACTTATTAGAAGTATACAAATATTTATGGCAGGAAAATTTCTGCCACCTCATTATAATAATGGTAGTAAAGTAAAATTTTTGAGATGCAGAGGATTTCATGAGATTCTTGCTCTCCATGATAAAAAAATAAAAATAAAAATAAAAAATAATAATAATAAAAAAACCTTGCTACAATCGAGCTAATTTGAATTGTGCATATTCAACCAAGAGTACCCCCACAATATTTGAATGTGTTTGCGAAGGCATTTAAAATTAAACACAATGCTATAATATAAGCTATAAGCCTATCACTTTCATGCAATAGGATAACAAGCCACATATATGAGTTAATGTTATGGTTTCTAAGAGCTTCTCCAATGCACTATCAATTGATGTGCCATATTTTGGCTTTGCCATTTTGTGTGCCAAATATTGCACAAGAAATGACATGAGCCATTCTTGCTAACTTAGCATTCTACTCACTTTTTTTTTTAGATAAATTAGTCAACATACAGTCTATCATTAACATCCAAGTAGTTGGGAATGAAAGTAGTGCCAAAAAAATAGCATTTGATATGAAATGGAGCATTGAGGCAAAAATGTCGAAGTATGGCATTTGACACTGTAAGGACATCTCCAATGCAGCCGCTATGCTTAATTAATATAGTAGGGAGTTTGGAATCAAGGGCTCCAATGTCATGCTATTTGAGGGGCAAAATTATAGTAATGTTAGATCCTGCTAAAAAATTTGGCATGACCTTTAGCACACCTTTGGAGATATATATATGTATATATATATATTTTAATAGTCTTGCCTAAAAAATTCCGAAAATTTTGAAATTAAATAGGTGTTCCGATTTCCGTTCTTATTTTTTCAGGATTTCATTTTCCTTTCCAACTCCGAAATTTCGGAATTTTCGAAATCATAATTCTTCAAAAATTTTCAGAATTTTTTTTGGAATTTTCGGAATTAGAATTGGAAATTTTCTTAAATTTTGGAATTTTTGGAATACAAATACTATTGAAAGGGTAAGCCATGCTTTTATTGAGAGTCCCATACTCTCTCCTTTCTCTTCTTATCTGATGTGGGACAAACAAGTCCACATTCTTCCAAATTTTAGAAAAATATTCAGATTTTTTCGAAAATATTATTTTCGGAATATTTTCAAAAATTTTGGAATTCTCAAAATAATTCTGATTCTAATCCGATTTTTTTTTTCAAAATTTTCGGAATTCAAAATTCAAATTCTGGTGCTAAAATCGAAAATTTTTGGATCAAAATCGGTCGAATCAGAATTTTCATTCCAAATGACACCCTTAATCATGTCAACAGAGCAATACCAAAACTTTCCATATTACAATTAAAGAAATACATTTTTTTGGGCATGCACCATTGGAGCATCTATGCTAAAATATAGTATTTTAACACTATAGTGATGAAAAATATAGACTGTGCACCTTGAAAATAGCATTTTGTACGTATTGAGTTGTTATAAATTAATTGAACAATGCTATGGGTACAACTATCTATTACAACTAATTACAATTATCAATCTCTCTCTCTTAAATGGCACTGTGGGGTCCGGTTAAATTTCAGTGGGCCCCGGTGCCACTTAGGCGAGAGATAGAGATAGTTGTAAATAAGTTGTAAAAAATAATAGTACCCCTAACTCAAATTAATTGGGATATCTCAAATGCAGAAATGTTTTAGGAGTGCTACGGCATGCATTGGTCTATGGTAGGACGACTACTGTCAACATATGGTACAACTGTCAAAATATGTTGCAATCAAATTTGGAAGGATAACTCTTGGGGCACACAAGAATCTCACAAAAATAAGTTACATAAACTTTATGTGTCTCTCTCCTATGTGGATCTCATAGACTCTGTGGACCCCACTACGAGAGAAATAGACACATTGTGGCTTATGTGTCTTATTTTTGTAAGATTCTTATGTGGGCCAAAAATTAACCAATTATTGCATTACTCCTAAATGGAATAAACATTTACTGTGATGGTTTGTAGCCATTGGTGCTTCATTTCATGATCATTTCTCAAACAAGGTTGGGCCTTAGCGTAGACTTAGGCCCAGATAATGATGAATGGGCTTGATTTCTTTGGTCCATATTACCCAAAACTGAGCCTAAATGTAATATTAATGGGCTCCAAGTGTACAATTGAAGGGTTTTCATGGACAGGGCCCACTCTAAATCATATTGACAATTTATTGATAGTGGCAATTTGAAATTAAGTAAAATTCCTAAATAAGTTTTTTACTTTTAAAATAATTGGACAAAAAAGTGACACTGCCTTATAAAAAGAAAGGCTCTGTTAATAATTCTTAAAGGGTGGGGCTAAATACACCACCTTTTATGCTAAATATACTACCTTCATTTACAAAATTTTCATCTTTTAACACTACAAAGTGGTGTATTTAATAGAAAAAGTTGTGTATTTAGCCTCACCCTTCTTCAATAAACTCTTATTATATTCTCAATATATCTAATCACTTAAGAAGACAACGTCCTTATTATTTGTGGTTCCATCAACAAGACATCTATTTCGAAAAAAAAAAAAAAAAAAAAAAAAAAACAAAAAAACAAAACAAAACAAAAAATACATGTATTATATTCTTAAAATAAAGGCCCCTACTTCTTAAATAACCTCTTATTATCGGTAGAAAAAGAAATTTTTTTTTTTTTGATAAAAGAGAAAAAGAAATTTTAGAAAAACTTGAATATAAAACTTTTAGTAGTTCTCAAATTTAAGATAGTAAAAGTTAATTAAAACTAAAATATAGTTATTAACATAGGAAAACATTATAAAGACCCTATTTAATTCTTAGTCGAAGACCCCTGGGGCCTGAGCAGCCACTAAAATGTCCAAAAGCCCGATGCGGTGTCTGAAACATGTCCAACCCGGAAAAGGAAATTTAGCTTTACAACAAATCAAATGCACTACTCTCACTGTGTGCTTTTACAACCAATCAAATGCTACCAAATCAAGCACCTTCTTGCCTCAAGAGTCACATCAATCATTTGTGGGGATGAAATTAAAGGTTGAAAAATAGGAAAAGACTTCGTTGCTTTTCTGTAGGTTATTTTCCTACGAAGTGTGATAGATTTATTAGATTCACGTGGATAAGTGTGTATGTGGCATATATATATATATAGTATTCCGTATTCGTTTTTGTATTAAAAAAAAATAGTAGTATTCGGTTTAAAAATTAGTATCTTAGAACAGGGTGAAAAGCATCTAAAAAAAAATACTAAAATTTTGTTTGGAAAATCATACGTCGGAGTAGGAGAGGCAATTTTTGACATAATATGTAGGATAACATGACACAAACCTAACAAGAAATAATATTAGGTTTGGGTCACAAACGGATTTACCTGTTCAATATGATTAAACATAAATGAGTTGAGTCGTGTTTTAATCATGTCAATCCGTTTAACCCTTATGACTTGATTATGTAACTATTCGGTGAGGGTATTTTGTAAATATCTATATAATAAGGGAGAAAGGTGTTTATCTCCCACCAAGACAAAGATAAAGAGCTGCTGAGATTAAATTTGGGGGAGATAAATAGTGGCTAGGATTGGAGTGTTTGTCTCTCTCTCACCCCAGAATAAACCCATTTTGAATTTTGAATTCCAACTCTCTCTCTCTCTCTCTCTCTCTCTCTCTCTCACACACACACACACACACACACACACACACACACACACATACACACACACACACACACACTCTCCCCTTCGCTGAGCTCATTCTCTCTCCCTCTCATCGGCACCAGCACGACCACCACCACCTCTGCCTTCTCTCTTTCTCTCTCTCCTTCCTCCGTACCCCGCCGAACCTGCGCCTTACCACCACCACCACCTATAACCGGCCGAACCTGCACCTCCGCCCATCTCGACCCTTTTTTAGGGCTTTTAAGTTTTTGTTTTGCAATTTTTGTTCCTCATTTCGCTGTTTTTAAGTGTTTCATTAAGGGTTCTTTATTTTTTTGGATTCTGATTTAGGGCTTCTAAGTTTTTGGTTTGAATTTTCTGTTCCTAATTTCGATGTTCCTTTAATTTCAGGCACTGAAGTTCCTTTAATTTCTGGCACTGTTTCTCCATTTGATTGTTTATTGTGGAGCACCACCACCCCAATGCCAGGTAACTATCTCTCTCTCCTCTACTTTTGATAGAAGTTTTTCGTAGGGTTCTTTGTTGAAGTTTTTTCAAAATTTTTTGTATAGGAGACAAGAGTATTTGATTTTGGGTTTCTAACCATTTGAGCCATTCTATAGACTCTTTTATTTAGGACTTTTCTCCTTAGTTGGAGTTGGAACTTTTTGGTTGAGGGGAGGGGAGACTGCTATAATACATGGTGCTCAAGATAAAGATTATGTCACAGCCCGGTCCCACAGTAGCGGAACCGGAGCCTGTGGCACGCTACCGAGGCTAACCCAATTCATTAACGTTCCCAAAATTCAGTTTGAAGAACACACGCAGCGGAAAAACAAAATACATTTTAAAACTAGGGGTCCAGTCGACTGGGTCAGGACCTCAGTCGACTGAAGAAAGCAGAGAGTTTTCAGAAAGGTTTAACAGACCATCCAGTCGACTGAGACTGGGGTCCAGTCGACTGGGCCTCCAACTTTCAGTCGACTGAATTCCCCCTTCGGTCGACTGAAGTAAGCAGAAACAAAATGAACACATAAACTTCAGAGGTCCAGTCGACTGAGGCAGGGCCCGACTGCTTTTGCCATATTAGAAAGCAGTAGCTAACAAGCACAAGGGTCTAGTCGACTGGACACTGAACCAGTCGACTGCTCCCCTGACAGCAGCCCAACCTGTAGAAAAACAAGTTTCAAAAGCTTTTCAAAAACAACCAAGTGTTAACCACACACTCCAACCTCTCATCAAAGTAATCCTAGCTGTATTAAAACATTACCAAAGTATAATTACAACATGTTACTAACTATTTCCATGCTTTAGGTTCACTCTAACATACTAAGTTAAACATAAATTAAAACATTCAAATCTTGATTACAACATTCCTATTGTTCCAAAACTACAAGATCAACATTCAGGTTGCCTTCTAAGCGAACTCTAAACCCACATGCTCACTTCTCAGATTCCTCGCCAGCATTAACACCTGAAATGGTTATTTGAATAACCACAAATATTCGATTTGTTTAAACTAACGCTTAGTGAATAAAACAACATATGCACATGAATGATAAACATGTCCGCATTCACATCTCTACATTTCATACTAGTCGCGGGAGACTCACGTGCCCGTCCATACTCCCAATCCGCGACTCCACGCCAATAAGTCCACGCGAAAGGGTAAGACCCACGATTCTTCTCTTCAATCGTGCGACCTTAATGCCTATATCGGCTCCACAAAATGGCACGGTGACCACGAGTTCCTTCTGACCCAAATAAGTAACTTAACATGCTCAAATACACATCACCATGCTCGCGGTAATCGAAATATTTCATCGTGCTATTGGGCCTACTTATCAATATAAATGTCCAATATGAATTACACAAGATATCTCTAAGTATTATTACATACTATTCAAACATAACATGAATACATGTCAAGAAACCATTCCAAAACTATAGTTGAATCACTCACCTCCAATTTACGCTCTTAAACTTCGATTCAAAGAAAACCCATGTACAAAGAACTTGTAGAAGTCCGTCTAGTCCAATTCCTATGGATCAAAATTCCATTTATCAACTTTTATGAAAAATTCTAGGAAACAACTTTTCAAAAAACTTGGCCAAACAAGCCCTAACATATATCAAAACGAAGCTCTTACCTCGAGGAACTCAAATATGAAATCTGGGAGAAAACAGACTGACGGAAGGTCGTCGTTTGGCGTCGCAAAGCTCTAAGCTTCAAAATCTCCCTATGGCCCCCTTTTGGAATATAGGTTAGAAGTTATGAAAATATCTCAACCATCTCTATCTATATATAGGCAAAACTCTCGGGAATTATGTTTACCTCCCCACGAGTTTTCAAAACTTCTAATCAGTCTCCGAAACTTTCTATACATCTTATTCATAGCTTTACGAGTGAAAACTCAAAATTATAAAAGTTTTCGACTAAGTTTCGTTTGGTAGCTAAAACGCGAATTTCTACATGACGTTTCCGAAGTTGCTAATTAATCCTACCAAATTTATAGCGTGTTAATTCGTTCTCACCAGGATACTAAAACTAACAACAGATATATATTCTAAGCCAGAAAATAATACAGATATTGAAATGCACAGGTAAACATTTATTTCCAGATAAACATTTAATGTATTTCTCAGTGATCGTCTCACACTAGGAGAGACGTCGCAATAACAAATCCTCAATCACCACAGTTTCAAAGGGTTCTCTAATACAGACACCCAAATCAACTCGTGAGTCAAAACTCACCCAAACATGTGTCATAAGACACGCCACATCACATTATCATGCATGACAATGAAATGCAAAAGCAATAACACAAATGCGGGTGTTATAGATTAATTCTCCTATCAATAGTTATAGACACCTATTGTTGAGCCGATCAGTGTTTAGATGTTTTAGGGGCTTAGCAAGTTTATTCTTTATTTGTTTACTAATGCAGATGCCATCAAGGTAGGGTTGCAGATGCCCTTTTTTTTTTATCATCCTCTCATTATTATTTGTTACTTTCACAATTTGGTTTGAGAAGCAAAGATTGTTTGCCAAGGCTTATAAGGCATGTTTGTCAAATTCCTAGGTGAGAAATAAAAAAATGCAATGGATTCGTAGGTTTTTTCCATTTTTGGGCATATGGAGTGTTGTCTTGGTTGAATGAGACGGGTGGCATGTTCAGATTAGTTCTTTTTCGATTAGTGCGATTATGAATTATCACAATTGTCCATGGAAGTTATTTTTTGAATTCCTTCTTAAATTGCCTCATGATCAGATTGTAGTTTGGTCAGTTGTGTAGGGTATATGCCTACTTTTCTTCCTTTTTGTAATGGAAGTGGCTTTTTAGATCCATTTTAGCCATACAGAGGCCAAGCTTTTCAACCTGGAAGCCATTAAAAGTGTTGAAACCATGAAATGGTCAGGCTTGAAGGCTAAGAGCTTTAAATTGAATGATAAAAACTTTAAAAAAAAATTGAAACAATTCCTTTTGGAAATGTGTATCTTAATTTTAATTGGAATATTGTAGGAAGCCAAGCAAGTCACCCATACCAAGTTTGATACTTCGACGTTCTCTTCGATTGCACCTTCGCAGTTTGCTATTGCTATATTATAAAACCTGATATTTGGGTTATTATTTATATTATTTGGGATGGTTTATTCAGCTGTGATTAACCAAAAAGTTGGTTGTTTGTTTAGGTTTTTTTTTTTTTTTTTTTCTTTTCAGATGCGATTGAGATGGATATGTTTTTTTTTTTTTGGATAGGTGCGTGTCACAAGGAAAAATCTAAGATTGATGTTTGGAAAACGTTTTCTGTGCCAAATAGGTAGCTATCAAGTTCCCTGGAGTAGAGGCTGATATTAATTTTAATCTTGAAGACTATGGGCAGGGAACAATTGAAGCAGGTAATGACCCTCCACCATTCAATTTCAATTGGAAGTTGTTTAAGGTTGTATGACTATTAAAGCATTTGGGTAACAAAATTGGGATTCAAATTTGGAGCCATAGCATCATTGTCCAAAATATAGTATGACAATTCAACCTAAGCGATACCATCTATTTTTTTTGGTCAGAGAGTGATTTCATATTCGCATTAGCCTTAGGTCTGTCGGAATGAGTAATGTCGATGTCCCAAATTTGTTTTGCAAAAGCTTTGACAATTACCACCTTTAATTACAGGTGAATCACTGAATTGTCTATGAAAGTGATCATTGAACGGATTGTTGGTCCCAAAAAAGTTATACAAATGGGCTCTTAAAATATATTGTTCAAGGGTGAAGTGATTATTAGTTTGAATTTCTTTGCCCAAGGGATTACCAATTAATTTGAATTTTATTTATAGACAATTTTCGTTGCAGTTAGCTAGGCTTGCTAAAATTGTTCATGGTTGTTGGTTCACTATAACCTACAGACAATTGAAGTGGTAATTCATTTGTGGATCTGGTTTTGTCCGTAGCTCATTGAGTAGAGTCTAAAAATTTTGTTCATCAATTGCGTATTTTTAGGCGAAAAAGATTAAAACCCGAAAAATACTTGCTGAAATTTGTTTTTTATTTTTTTTATTTTTATTTTATTTTTTATTTTTATTTTTTAAATGTGTGTAGATTTCTTACACTTGCCTTAAATACATGATATGAAGCACCGACACGGACACAACGATATGAATACGACACGACATGGGCACGGCGACACGAGAAAGTCCTACAAAAATTACACATCGATACTCCAGGAAAAATGTCATTGCTTTCGTTTGCTTTTCTTTCTTCTTCTTCTTCTTTTTCTTTTCTTATTTTCTTTTTTATTTTTAGAGTTGTGTTGTACTAGCATTTGTTTGGAGAAAAAACAGACATACTAACTTTTTTTCAAGCCTTTGAAACACCAAATAGGCTTTTTAATTTGGCCTGTGATTTATTTTTATTTTTATTTTTATTTCTATTGAATTTCCAAGTCGTGGTAGTGTGGAACTGTATTACATGTCGAAGGGATGTAGAGTTATTAATTATTGGCCGAATGCACACAGGGTTAGAATTTTTCGGTAGTGTCTTCAGGCACGGGTTATATCTAGTACAACTTACATATTGTCAAAACTTAATAATAACTACAATTTCAACCCAAAAATATTTAGCCGCTCATTACTTCCTACTCCCTGGTTGTCCCTCGAGTCTAGTCACGAGACTCACAACATTAAGATTCAAAAACAGAGATACAAGTTAAAAGATCAAGATATACTTATACGCAGTTCTACATCATGCAATATTCTTATTGTTTGAGTGTTTTCAAGGTCAATTTACTCTTGTCATGCATATTGCATTTATTCTTTTCTATCATATGTTGACGAGTTAGGAATTGGTAACGGGGAAGTTTTACCGGTACTTTGCTCATTTGCTTGTAAACTTTAGATTGTCATGGACAACATTTCAAAAATCATCAAGATTTGTATACACAACTTTATGCATTTTATGATTTGATTAATTGAATCACTCTAGACTAAGCACTCTCCAACAAGTGGACAATATGTAGTACGCTAATTGAGTAGATTAAATGTATTAGACAGGATAAAATGGGTAACCACGCGTGTTACATTATTCGAGTTTAATTTCTGACACATTTAAAAAAAAAAAATGAGCTGATTATGACACGACATGATTGATAGATATATACCCTTATTTGGAGGTTCATAAATATAAGAGTAATGCTATGATTCTAGAATTTAGGACATTCCAGATGGTATGTGGTACCACGACCATTGTCGTAATATGTGGTATGATGTGAACAAGTATTTGATAAGATAAGTGAATATAAGTTTTTGGGAATACGTAGACAAATCCCTTAGTTTGTCTTCCACGACTTCGGGATATAGTTCGGATCCCCTCTAGTATTTTAGATGGTTTACTTATTGTCATTTTTATAGAGTAGGACAAAGAGGCAAATTTCGAGCATGTGCACCGACTTCACAACACACACACACCAGGTAAATGAATGAGGTGAGTGAGCGGTAGGATTCGAACTGACGCCACACTCTAGATTCAGTTCGTCTAACTACTTAAAATTCGTCATTTTAACTGGGGGTGTTCACGGTCGGTTCTCGGTCGGTTTTTCTCGGTTTTTTCACATAAAAAAACCGACCAATAGCCTCGGTTCGGTCGGTTCGGTCGGGGTTTTGGGGTGTTTCGGTCGGTCGGTTCGGTTTTCTTCTTGAACTCTAAGTTTGAAAACCGACCGAATGCCCTCGGTTTGGTCGGTTTGGTCGGTCGGTTTCGATCTCGGTTTTTCTTGTACTCCCCTAATTTTAACCCACTCACTCAACTGATCAGGGTTTCGAACTTTCATCCTCCTTTCAAAAGGCCAAGAGTTCTGACTAACTCGGCCGCCGAGTTATTTGAGTGAATCTGTCTTACATGGTAGAATTGACAAAAATGATTGCTTTTTGCCCATCCAAAAAATATCTGGATACATTCTAAGGGGGAAAAAAACAAAAAAAAATCATAACTATGTTACAACTTACAAGTGGGGTGTGTTAATGAGTTGGGTCCGAAGCAGCTTGTCAACTCTTAGAAAGGGCATGTCGACATATTTCACATGAAGTCTCCGAAATAAACTGTACGAAATGGTTTTATAAATGGTTGTCCACTTAAGGATGACTACATAATGTCCTCATTATTTTTTTTTGTTCCAGAACTCTGACAATTCTGTCCTAATTCCAATACTACCCCCAACTTTCCTCGAAATTTACAACTAATTCCTTAATCACTTTTCGGAGCCAAAAAAAAAAAAAATACTGAGTGTCACCGTTAATGTTTTAACTACACTTATTTTATTTTGTTTTATTACATGTCCCCTTAATTAATCTCAGAGAAATCATTTCCCTCGTAAGCATATAAGTTTCAAATGTATTAGTAGTACTTAAAACATTTATAGCGTTGTAAACTAGCTATTTGTGTTCAGTAGTTACTCCAAATCGTTATTAATAGATCTTTATTGTTTGATCTTTATATTTATGAGTAATTTTTTGGTGACAACTTTCATACAACCTCCTAAGAAAATGTGTCTATCTCTCTCTTGTGATGTAACTGGACCCCACAGTGACACAGGAGACAGATATACAAATCTTTTAAGAGGTTGTATGAAAGTTGTATAAAAGTTGTCACCAAAGAATTACCCTATATTTAGAACCTTTGTTTTGTCATTACTCAAAATTAGAAGGTGATGTTGTACCTATTTGATCTTCATACTAGGAGTTTGGTCATGAGAAAGCCAGTTGATTAAATGGTTGAGAGCCTGTTTAAAAATATTGAAATAGGATCTAGTTTGGACAGAGTCTCATGTTTGTCCAGTTCTTAACATAATCAAGGTCATATGACTCATATTAGATTGATAGAGAATCAATTTAAGTAAAATATTAGTCGAGTCACGTACTCCTCTGCAAAAAATAAAAATTTACCAACCACTTGAATTATTAGAACTAACTCACTCATGTATCTCAGAATCTGTTTTCTTGACTTGACATACATGCCTCAAGCTTAACATCATTATATAAGTTCATGGTAGTAGAAAATTATTAGAAGATCCGAAGGATATTTTTGTCCTTACACAATCTACTATATAATTTTAATACTAGTATGATGTATGATGTAGACAGTTAATCTAACATACGAGTACAATTCAACATCTAAGGTTTTGTTATGCCAATACCATCAAGGAAGAGAAGTGAAAAAGAAAAAAACATGGCTAGATTTGAGAATGTAATCTCCATATTGACAAGTGTAGCCCTAAGAAAGAGCTTAAGCATTTATCATGAACTTGCATACTTGTTCATGGACTTGGTTTCAATCTTGAATTCTTTGATCAGATTTTCAAGTATTTTTCTCCGACGATCAAGCACGGTTTCCGGCCGGTACTCACCGTTGTCTTCGATGATCGCTCGCCATGATCGGTAGTTGGAAATTTGAGAGGCATGTTGGCCTAATGAATATTTTTTGGTAAGTTTTGGTTTATAGTTTTGGTTTGGTGATAAAAATAAACTTGTTTCAGCATTAAGACTCTCGACCTGGCATTTTTCATGCTATACAATATGATATATGCTTCATTCATGATATGTATGTTTGATTTTTCTCAGTTACCATCTAAGGAAAAGAGGAAATATGGTATTGTTTTGAATTGCACAATTAGCAATATCTGTAACATATATGTTATTTAAATGTTATATTTGGAAACTGGTTTTGTATGTGATCTGATCAGATCATCCCATTGATTACAGTAATAGCTTTATGATGAAATCACTATCACAGTGCTTCTCATGTTCAGGGGCTGACTCATACTGGGGGCGAGTAGGGGCAGTCGCGCCCCTCACTGAATTTTTTTGTTAATTTGGGGACTTTTTGTAAAGAGTAATGAATGCTTCTCAAATTTTTATCCCAAATGTGCTTATCAAATGATGTGGCAGTGGAGTCAGATCTAATACAATGGGACCAGTTGATTTTTGATTGAAAGTTAATTGTTTACCTTGCCCCACTGCTAAGTCATTTGGGAAGCACTTTTGAAATAGAAATTTGGGAGCATAGCATTACTCTTTTGTAAATTTTAGAACTTTGAAGAACGACTTTGACACGGTTTTAATTGATAACTTGTTCTTGACCACTCTTAATTTTATATTGTGTGTATATATGTATAAGTATATGTTATAGAATACAAGACCAAAAAGAAAAACAAAAACCACCTAGAGTTCCCTAGTGTCTCATTATAAGACATTTTCTAAAAAATAAAAATAAAAAATGTTCCCACGCAAATGAAGTTTGAAGTTTCGCGAAGTCATCGAAAGACTTAAAGATTCCATATCCACAATCAACCTCCTCTTGGTCTTGTTTTAGCGAAAAAAAAAAAAAAAAAAAAAAACCTCTCCTCTTGCCTCTTGCTCCTTTTCTTTGAGAGAGACAAAAAACACACAGAATTTCCAACCCCTTATATATACACGAAACTTATAGAAAAAATCATATAAAATTATGCTATTTCTACAAAAAAAAAATAAATTGATCGAAGGCACTCCCCTCGAACCCCATAAAACCTTCGCCCCCACTGAATTAAAATTCTGGGTCTGTCACTTCTCATGTGACTAGATATCACAATATGTTTTAGAATAATTGTCTTTATTTTTTTTTTCTTGAACTAAATTTAGGATAATGAACTAGCAAAATGTACCAATTAGTTAAAAAATATCGACAAAGAACAAGCACAATGTACTAATATTATGTTGCTGGACTACAAATTCCAAGAATTAACAATAATTTCCCTTTCACCTAGTGGTGAAGTACTTCTAAATGATCAATGTGGTTTGTGGGTTTGAATAATAATTAGCAGACTTTGGTTGATATTCAGAAGTTGAGGCAAAC
This sequence comes from Hydrangea macrophylla, assembly GCA_033977485.1. Lineage (NCBI taxonomy): Eukaryota > Viridiplantae > Streptophyta > Magnoliopsida > Cornales > Hydrangeaceae > Hydrangea > Hydrangea macrophylla. The sequence goes on from CM066999.1 coordinate 114,230,780, forward strand.
AAATACCTTTCTTGTATTATGATTGCACGGAGATCGACTTACCAATAAAAAGTTAGAGAAAGAGAAGTATTGCATGTAGTTAAAGATATAACTTCTTCTAGGAGGCATGGCTTTTGGGGCTGAAAAGGGGCAACCGTTTTGGGCCATCAAAGTTCATAAAATTTTGAGGGTTCTCATAAAATTTTTATAATTATATTTTTACTTTGAGATTTTTAGTATTTTTATATTTAGGCCTCCCCTAAGGCCCAATTTAGTGTCACCTACTACATATATAATGATATACATGTATACAAAACTCAAAAGCAAAGGCCCTAGAATTTTGAAAATTACACTTTTAGTGTAAGAATTTTTTAAGTTTTAGAAATAGGCCCCTCTAGAATTTTGAAAGATACCATACAATGTTTAAGTTTCACAAATAGACTCATATTATAAGTAGACCCCCAAAAAATCGTCCATTATGTATAAGTAAATCCTCAAAAACTATTGACAATTATGTATAAGTAGACTCCAAAAAAATTATCTCGGGGGCGCTGCCCCCGAACCCCCGTATAAGGGGCTCCCTTTTAATAATTCGTCTCGGGCCTCCAAATACTCGGGACTGGCCCTGCTAGGAGGTGATGGCTCTGTTGGTGTAGCTTATATCCTGCAATTTATAGCTTAGAGCTTAGAAAAAATTGAAATGAAGTGTTTGATGTGTCTTATAGTTTGATTAAATTATTTAAGGCCAGGCCTAAAAGCTAACTCATTTGAAGTTGGGTAAGATGTGCTTTTCCGGCTTATAATTTATTTGTTATTTAATGAATTTTTAATTGGACAACTTATCCTTTATTTATTTTCCCTACAGACATAAATTATACTCAACTAAATTAAATTCATCACTTGTCGAAAAACTTTATCATTATTAATCTTATATTTCTTATAGCTACAACACTAGCACCCTGTCAATAGTTGAGATGTGTATCTCAAAATTCATACATATTTTTAATAAATAATGTTGAAATATGCTTTAGACAGCTTAATTTTAAGGGTTGGACAAACATAGCAAATAAGTTATTTGAGAGATTGTGTTACCAAACACCTCTACTACTTAATTAGTGCTTTTGAAAAGCTGCACCAAACCAGTTGACAACTTATTTTAAATTTTAAAAGCTATAATTTGCAAAAGCTAAAAGCTATAATCTCTGTGGTTACTGCAACAAACGGACCGTTGGATTATTAATTGCATTAGAAAATTTATAGGGCCTGTTTGGTTAACGGATTTACCGAAGGGAAAGAAAATGAAAAAGCTTTCATTTATTTGGTTAATAGGGGAAATTGTGAAGAAAATGGTAAAGAAAATATATTCATAAAATAATTTCTTCTAGGATTTGCCTATTGCATTAGAAAAGTTTCTAAGGGTTTGTTTGGTTCATGGACTTAGTGGGGAAAAGGAAAGGAATAGAGTTTCAATTATTTGGTTAATAAGGGATATAGTGAAGAAAATATAAAAGAAAAGAAAATATATTGAGAAATAAACTAAAAATTTTGGACTTTATAAGTGACTTCTCTCCCTTTTTCTGAAGTTACTTGGATTTTTTTTTATTATTATTTATATTTTTTAATGTAAATCAAGTAAAGAGAAAAATATTAAGGGAGCTAATTTTCCTTCATATATATTGTCTTTTAATTTCTCTAAATCCACAAGCAAATTTAGAGAATGAATAATAGTCATATTTAACGAAAACCTAGAATGAAACTTAAGTTCAATATTGTTGATTATTTCACATTTAATTTGTTGTGAAATTGCATTGGAACCAAAAAAGATACATGGGGTTGGTGTATCAACCAAATAAATATACAACCAGCTATATGATGTGTACAAATCAATACATAACCAAATATATGATTTCTACAAATCCCACAAATGTGATCTGAAGATATATATATATATATATATACATGTCCTTATTGATTGTAGCAATCACAAATGTGATGATCTCATGATATAATATCAATCAGATTCCAATATTTGAAAGAGTAATGCTAGGTACATCAGTTGGGATACCTAAATGGTTTACCTGTTGATATGGACTTCTTTAATTAAAAACAAAAGCACTTCAGATTAGATTATTTTAAAATCGCTATTGACAAATCAACAGGTAAACCCTGGTGTACTCCTTTTCCTATTTGAAAACATGAAATTCGGGCGTTTGAGTCTAAAATTGTCTCTATGATGATAAGGTATAGTTACATTGAGGAATTGTTTTTTGAGTTTTTTGCTGTAAGAAACCCTAGTCTGTTTAGTTGGTATAGGAGCTTTGACTAGCTCAGTTGTGAAGGAGGGTTTAGTAGGTACGTGACAAAAAAAATTGTTCGATTTTCTTTTGGTTAAGCCAAATAAAGTGTATATTCTCCGTATATCAAAGCTCACTATTATTGTAATTAATTTGATCAACAAATTTCACAGTAGATAGAGCTCATAAAACTATAATTTATTTCCCTTATGTCGATCAATAATGACATGTCTGATCCCAAAATGAGACGAAAGCACAAACTATAGCTAGCTTAGCTACTAACAAAATTTGAGAAATCTGATGGCATATATATGGTCTTATAGCAAGATTTTAAATGGTTAGATGGACAAAAATCCTATGTTTGACACTACAACTTGGTTATATTAACGGTTCAAAGATAGTATAATTATTTGATAATTAGATGGAAAAAAAGTTGTAAACATGGTTCAGTCATACAGAATCAAGACCCATGCATGCTTATAGAATAAATGAAGAGAATTTGATTTAAGGTGCAACCTACTATGGGGGGGAGGGGGGTTGGGGAGGTTGAGGTGGAGGAAACACGACAAACACAAAGCAAAACCATGTCCTATTGCAATTTGAGAGAGATGACTTTTTTGCATATATGCATGCATAATAAATAAAGTATCCGACATAAAAAATTATTGCATGTGACTGACGTCACACCGTGTGACAGTTGTACTTTGTGATCACTTCTTTACTGTAAAAACATACATGGAACCAACAAAATACTCAAATCATATTGGAAGAGTCACATATGCATAATATGCATAACATTCACGGGATATAATTTCTCCTCCTAAATTGTTGATCGATTCACATAAATAGTTGTGTTATCGACCTTATTATCAAGATATGTCGTGTGAACATATACTAGAGCTTATTGCCTTTCTAGGTCCTTTTAACGATATAACAGTCATATAATCAGTTGTTTCTAAATATGTTTAGAGCTACTTGAACTGTGCATGGGGGTGACTAAATATACTTAAAAAGTGTTGGGACTGTTGGTGGAAGTAGAATGAATACTGTTGTGGACTTTGTTTGTTTGCTGTCTATGGGCCGTGTTGTTCTTTGCCAGTGTGTTTTTCAGTTTTGTTAATGAAACTTCTTCTTGAGTTCAATAGCAGTAAAAGTGTCATTACAGGTTCAATCATGACAAAAAACTTCTCCCCTTTTGTTTTTTTATTTTTTTTCTTGGTTAATTAGCAGGGACATGCATGCCATGGAAATCATGCAAACCTTCACTCACAAAGTTGTTCATGTCATGCTTTAGACATGAAAGTCACATTATCATTGCTTGTTTCATGTCTATTTAAATTCCAGACTTGTTATCTCTTGGTAGGTAGTGAGTTCTATGACCATGGACAACCATATATTATACTACTAGAGTGCAAAATATTTAATCCAACCTGAATGTCTGGTTATTAATTTATGTTTGTTGGATTTAGTTAGTTTCCTTCCTCTTTTTTTTTTCTTTGTAATAACAAAAATATGTTTTGTCAACCATTTGTCAAAATGTTTTGTCTTAATTTTGAGATATTGGAGTATATTAACACAAAGTAGATATTATCACTCTACAATAAAATCATATGTAATGATAAGGGCTAATTTGAGTCCAACCCCTTTCACAACTAACTGAAGTCATATTGGATATATATAGTTTCGAGTACACTACTGCTATGCTACAAGACACCTACCTGCATTGAAATAAAAAAATTTAGAAGCTAAAAAAGTCTGCAAACTGAAGATGATATTTGTAAGGCAACTGTAGTGATTCATCCTATACTTATAATAAATTATTGTAGAGAAAGAGAGAGAGGAGAAGGAGGCTTTAAAGGGGATTGTTTAGAAAATGGAATGGAATCTATGACTATAGACTAGATGGAGAGATATAAGGAACAAATTAACAGTAAAACCACACAATCTCAATAACAGCTTAGTAGCTAGCTCTCTACATTAATTTGTAATTAAGCCTTCATTTTAACTTCCGTTTCTTTCTCTATACTAACATACACAAACAAGTAAAAAGAAATAATCTCCCCATTTTACATAACTTTTGTCACGTTTGGTCTGATCGTACTCTACGAATAAATTTATGGCGCTGCTCAAGAAGTGAGTAGTCAAGACTTTTAGGATATGCGTTGCGTCCTGTGCTTCAAGCGTCGTAGATGCGCCATCAATTCAGTTGTTGTTGAGATCAAAATTACCACAATTTGTGGTATGGATGAGCCTATTTGATGTACCACATGACGAAGAGGACATGAATTAACCATTTATCATTGAAGAGGGTGAGTAGTCGAGCGACATGGAAGATGAGAATGTAGCTGGTAAGATTTAAGACTGTAGCATCGAACACCACCCAACCAAAGAGGTATAGTTTTTTCTTACTCAATTCCGAATACACACTGATCACAATACTACCAACGACAAAGACGAACACAATTTCAGAGATGATTGACGAAAGCAAAATAAGCCAAAACATAATAATGGCCCCAATCTTCACTTCTGGTATGAGGTCTATCTGATGCATTTAAATTCGTGGAGGATGCTCTATTTGAATCTCACAAAACAATGTGTAAGCTTTTTTCCAAAGGAGGTTTGAGAATAAAATTCATTTCTTACTTTATGGATTGTTTTGATTTCCTGAGGTGACATGAAAATTTAGAATTGAAAAGCTATCTAATTCACCTGCAACTGCCATGAGCTCGTAGTACGCTCTATTTCACAATAACTTTTGCAGTCTATAAATAATTATGGAGCTCTAAAACCTAAAATAAAACTGTTTGACAAATCACATTTTGCAATTTAATCACAAACAAGTACAGGTCAATCGTGGAAATTTACAGTTGGCTAAAAGCTACTCTGGACAACTTTCAGCCAAAAATGCGTAGTTTTTGGCAATTGAATTTAAAAAACAGAAGCTCTAGACAAACGGGTCCGTATTCTATTTATCTAATTTTCTCTCCTAATCTTCTTTCAGCATACACCAACACTTCTTGTTATTAGAGCTCAAGTGATGAATACTATGGAGCTATTTGTTTGACATAACTTTGTTAGAAATGAAGATATAACATATACAAACACCAAGTTTTCTGTAGCATAGATGTGGTTGCATAAGCCAATTTCTGTAGCATAGAAGTGGTTGAAAACTTTGTTAATTTTTGAATTCAGAATTGGTAGCAAGAAGCACTTCCATAATTACACAGAATAGGCTTTTCTAAGATACACAATTTGTGAAGTTCTGAAACTTATGAAACTTATTAACGAGAGAGAGAGAGAGAGAGAGAGAGAGAGAGAGAGAGAGAGAGAGAGAGAGAGAGAGAGAGAGGTGAGTCCACGAGTTGTTGACTAATCTTATTATAAAGCGCAATCTTAGGGTCTGTTTTGTAACGTACGTTGTGGTTTTTATTTTCATTTTTTGCTTTGTCAATATGAGAGAATTCACTCCAAAAATGACAACAAACCGAAACCAAAAATTGTAACATTACAAAATGGCAAAAGTAATTAATAGAAGTAATTTTATTCTAAACATAGATGAAGAGGCAAAATCTAATAAAATTGATCTTTTTGTGAAGGATGAGATTAACCGAGCTTCATCCACAGTTTTAGAGCTCCTTATCTTGAACATCCCAACTTATGGATGACTGATCACAGACTTTTTCACCCTACTTGAAGGCATCTTTACATGATTGTATAATCCATAACAGTATCATCTACTAGGAAATCTGCAACAAAGGGATATAATTAAAGAGAATACTCAAAGTTATATTAGGGTCTGTTTGGCACTGATGAGACAGGATCGATCATGTTTGGATACATCCCAATGTTGTTGATCCTTATGAAAGGTGGTGTTGTATTGGTTTGATGTAGAACCAATTTTGGATCATTTTTTGGACACATACGTTAAAATTGGTTTTCTCTGAACCACATATATAATGTAACTGGTTCTTGTGCTACCCAAATAATCTCAGACGTAGAGAAAAAAACAAACAAATTAGGAGGGGTACAAATTGAGATTGGAATACGATAGAGTGAGTTATTTGCTTGTATAAAAGTTAAGGAACATATATAGGGTGTCAAACACCATCTATAACTTAAGCAAAAGCAAGTAATATTACTTGCTTTTTGAAAAGAGTAAATTAAAATTGTATCAGAATGCAATTTTAAAATAAGTTTATAATAAAGAGAGAAAGTAATAGTAAATGGCAAAAATACTTTCTTAAGATATCGATCAGTCCAAACGAGTAATGCTATGCTTTCCAAATTTTGAATTTTATGATGCTTCCCAAATTTGTGGCAGTAGATTTACTGGATTTTGATTGGAGGATGTTGAAGTGGTTACATCATTATTCAAGATTCCACTGCCAAATATATTAGAAAAGCATTTGAAATTCAAAATTTGGAAAGCATAAAATACTTCATTCCAAACACACCCTTAGTAAAAGAATTCATTGTCAAATACGACTTTTTATAAGCAAGCCAGAAATTGGAGGATTCGAATTGATGAGCTTTCCTAAAATTTTTTATGGAATCACGTGACCACCATGATGTTAAGGATCTATTTGGTTTTTCGTTGAAGGAAGAGAAAAGGGAAAAAGAAACAAGAAGGAATACTTATCCCAAAAAATTTGAAACTTTAGAAAAATGAAGAAAAGGAACTCCTAACCTTCTGTATTTTAATTTACTTCTCACTATATTTTTTTTTGGTTTCAAATTTTTTTTAATTATTTTCATAAGTAGCCAAATAAAGGAAAATATTATCCTTTCTTTTTTTTTTTCTCACTAAATTCATAAACCAAACAGAGCCTGAAAGAATAAAAACCTACCAACATATTCCTTAGTGAAGCACATGAGTGGATGCTTAATAGTGTCGAATCCCAACCAAGGACTGTCTTAAGGAAACCTTTGAATAAGACCTTTCTTTCCTTCTCTTACAGAGTTAGAAGGCCGTATCTTACCTTTATTTGTCTAAATAAAAGCTCTTCCTATATTGAGTTAATGAGCTAAAGGAGGGGGCGGGTTTTGAGTTCCTGAGTTCGAGTTAGAGTGTTTGTTTTACCATGCGATTCCATACAACATTCCCAGTATGGAGCCACGGATCCTTTGCATGCTGTTCTGCTTCCAAACCCTTTCGGCATTGGTTGGGGACCTAGCGACCAAAGTACTATCGGAGCTACCCGAGTTGCTTAAGTCAATGACTGCCTTCTCGTACCAATGTTCTTTCTTTCCTCTATGATTGTAATGCAAACTTTCCCTTAACTCCTATCTCTTCTCAGAATGGTTACTGGACAAGAGCGAGCTAGCTAAGCCGCGGAACATAACCGAATCAGAGGTTCCGAGGAGAGAAGGTACTTGTGGTGCACTAACGCCATCAATGTTCTGTCATCACTTACGACAATCGTAAACCCGTAATCTCCGACTTAAGGACTTGCATTAACAATCTGAAAACACTGCCTTAACCCTGCTTTCAGTCTTGCCTGATTTATTGAAGCTGACGGTAACAAGAAATTAGGATAAATCCTTGTAGCGGACCAGTGCTAACGTAGGGACCGAGAGGTAACTCCCTCATTATAGGACCGACATTCAGTCAAGAAACTCTAGAATGCACGAGCATTTGTCACTCTGAAAGTTGGAATGAGGGAACGGACTCATAGACTCTCCCCGATGCCCAAAAAGCATAGGGGAGAGCGTATATAGAGGCAGTGACTGAATGAATGGGTTGTATACGAGTTGAGTAGAGGTGCTCAGCAAGTGCACACAAACATGTATGAAAAAGCCTTGGCTCGACTCGTTTAATAAACAAGTCAAGTTTTGACCTAGATTTTAAATTTGTTTAATAAACAAGTCAAGCTCAAACATATTTGAGATCGGCTCGATAGAGCTCATGAAAATGTTTGAATAAGATTCATTAGTAGGCTCGTGAAAAAATCAATTAATAGGCTTTGCTTGATCAAGGGCTTGTATATTGCCTTGCATATATACATCTAGTACAAAACTATATAGTTCAGAGGATACACAAGCATTCAAGGTCAAGCTTGAATAAATAGTTGTTGAATCGACTATAGTTTCTATGACAAAATCAATCTTATATTTTAAGCTTGTTTAATAAACAAGTCAAGCTCAGGCATACATGAACTTAATTAGCTTGAGTTGACTCATTTAATAAATAAACTCGCTTAATAAAAAAGTCAAACTCAAACTAAAATTCAAACTCAAACAGATACAAGCTGAATTCATATACACAATTACTTGTGAGTTACTATATAATGGGGGTGTTCTCGTATGTAGGCCCACTCCTCGCTGATCTAAGGCAGCCCATGCAATAACCCATCCGGGAGTCCATTTTAGAATAAGGCCTGTTTGGGACAAAATCTAAACTGCGAACATTTTATAGTGTGCCATGTCTTACATAATTTATATTTTGTACAATAGCATTCCTCTAATAATTTATAATAATTGTAGATGTGAAAATTATGAAGTAACTGTTAAAACATAATTCTGATTATTGAGATCAGTCTGACTTATTGGGCACAAGAGAATTTCACTGAGTCTAAGTAGTTCACGTCAATCGGTGTTTGAAAGACCAGTCGACTGATCTTTCATGGAAAAAGTTTTTCAACATAACAAAATCTGTTTAGAGTTTCAATAGAGTTTTATGTGTCTTGGTAGTTTAGACTTTAGAGTCTATTGACCCCAAAATACCAGTCTCAGAAAAAAGTTTTACTAATAGAATTCTACGGAGTTACTTTTCAAATGGTGACTCTTGGACGAATATAGATATAATTAAATTTTCAATAATACTAGGTATATACACTTTTTGACACACTATGTTTTAAATACATGTACTTTATGCTGTTTGAATTTTTCACATTTTTCTATGCATTAAAGGGTACATACAGTTAAAGCCGTGTGTCAAAAAGTGTGTGAGTGTAGTAGTGTTCTTAAATTTTATACGAAATTCAAAACTCATTTACAAAGAGTTGTATCAATACCAATAGGCATGTGATCATCTATATGGATCAATTCAATGTAAATTAAAATCACTTTGAAAAAGTTGAAACTTTTGAGGCAAAATACCAAGTACTCAAAACTCTTTGTTATTTGTCTTCCAACTCAAACAATGTGCTGCTGAAGAAATCATTATTTTTGTATCCAAGATAGACGTGAAAAATCAAAAGGTGTTTTGGGGGTTCTATTTTGTTGGTACAATGCAATAGAGCAAACAATCGTTGGGATTCATTGTATTTGAAGGCGATTTGCTGAAAACCCGTTTTCACCCCAATTTGCACACAAAGTGGTGGGGTGAATTAGATCTTAAGAAAAACGACATTGTAATTGCCTTCAAGCCGCTTTCCTTCCAACATCAAATTCATCATTATATCTAGAAGTCATTAGCACTAGTCACAAATCCCACCAACAGTAATAAAACCATCATTCACAGAAATTTTCTTAACATCGGTTGGTAGAATAAGATAAACTAGATTAAGACTTCATATATCCACTTTGGTCCAATTTCATTTAATTCCTATTGAAGGCCTCAATTTCGTGCTACCAAACGTTACATAATGTTGTTTTAGGATTGAAGTCTTATTGAAATCTATCTCACTAACTCAACTCATGCTTAGTCGTAGATGCGAATCCCCCTCTCCATTTTAATCCAAAAAATAAAAATAAAAAATACTTGCGTGGCTTCGTTGTTATGAAATCTAAAAGTGTTCATAAGGTTCTTTTAGGACTAAAATTCTATCCAAATTGACTGACACCAACTCCCCTCATACTTTATACGCAGATTCGAATCCCCTCCCCGATCTAATCCAAAATAAAAATAAAAATGTGTGTCTTCATTGTTATGAAATATATATAAAAGCATTCGTAAGCTCTGCTTGAGTGTTATCACATTGCATTTGTTATTTGTTGGACAAGAAATCACCAGATCAGATTTAAAAACCAATTATTAAAAGATAGTCAATCATTACAGGGTTAAGTAGCCAGCACAACTCCATTATAGTTTCCTCTTTACCTCACTAGACTAACAACCTGACAATATAGTCTCGACAGCAAGTTTCTTTCTATTTATGGTTAATTACAGATATACCCTCTGATTTGTGTATTTTTCAGCTTGTGTAATAGTTTCAAACGTGTCAGTGTCACTAACACCCTTATGATTAGACTAATGTTAAATTTAACTGGACAGGTCATAGGGAGTGTCTTGGAAAAGAGCGCTAACCAACTAGGTGTATTGGAATTATCCTAAAAATGAAACAACTACATAGAAATTGTTTAGTTAAATTTAACAAATTTATTAACGATTACACATTAATCCAAATAACAATGAGTATTAGTGACACATTTGAAACAATGGAAGCAAACTGAAAAAGGTGATAGCCACAAGGGGTGATTCTTAATTGACCCTTTGATTTATTGTGAAATTATGTGACCATAACTTCGAGAGCTACTATGATCTCTCAAATACTCCAATCATGTTGACAGTCATACTGTGCAATAATCACATACCGTAACTTCTCCTATTTGTTGGTAAAATAGGGACAAGGGACTATGGCCTTCAACGGAGATTAGAGAATTCAATTCCTTTAACTTTCCACCCTGTCACTCCTGCACAATCCAGTGAAAGCCAGCACAAAAACCACTTTTTACATGGCATTCTGAACCTAGCCTTGGAATCAATGGAGAGCCAGATGTTCAAGCATTCAGTCCCATTATTGGTACAAAGCCAACATTCCAAAGGTTCTATTTTTAGCTACCCTCATTACACTCCAATTGTAGAGGTGTAAAATGGGCCGGGCCGGGCCAACTCAGCCCACAAAATTTGGACTCACGCGGGTTGTGGGCTAGGTTAGGTTGGGCCCGCGAGTAATGTTGGTCGGGCCGAGCTGGGTTTGAAAGTTATGTGAGTGGATCCAGCCCGATCGCTTGGCACGACCCAAGTGGGCTGGGTTAGGTTGGCGGGCTCGCCTGTGGGTTGGGCTGTGTGACAAGGTTTGTGGACTGGGCTGGGTTGTGTGTGGGTTGGTGGGTTAAGTTGTGTGTATAAGTTGTGTTATTTTAACTCATAATTTATAATGGGTAAATTACACTGACATCCCCTGAGGTTTTCCGCTTTGTCACTCATACCTCTTGAGGTTTTTTTTGTTACACTAACCTCCCTTCAGGTTTATGGGTTGGTAACACTGACACCCCCTGCTGTTAACTGGCGTTAGAAAATGGCTAATATCGACAAGTTAATTTTCAAAATGTCCAAAATACCCTTATCTTCTTCTTCTTCCACACACACATATATACACACATACAAATATTTGTTCACAGATCTATAAATGAATATAGCACAAAAACAACAAGCAAACCAAGTAACTTCGATATGTATATCAACAATTAAATCCACACACAGATATACATACATATGTGTATATATATATATATAGATGTGTGAATAAAAGAAGGCTCAGATCTGTCTTACATTAGACGAAAATGAGACTCGGCCATGGCTGCAAAAACAGTTTTCCTAAGAGAGAAGATGAATCTCCCAAAGGCACTCCGAGTTGCCCCGCCAAGACACGAACTCCATTGTCAGCGACTGATCTACTCAGAATACATCATCATGGCCTCAAAATTTTTTTTTTGGGCGATACAACATCACCACCACCACCACCACCGCCAAAGACACGCTCACATACACAAATATGTATATATATATATATTAATCTATCGGATTGAATAATTTTTCCAATTCAGCTTGAGAGAGAGAGAGAGAGAGAGAGAGAGAGAGAGAGAGAGAGAGAGAAGGGCTACTGATTTTGAGATGAAATCATCGGCTCCGATGATCAGATCATCTAGTTTTACAGAGAGGGGCAATCACCCTAAAAAAACATCCCATCTCTCTGTTATTAGCCTCATTCCGAGACCTCGGCACCTGTTCATCAAAACCCACAAGTTAAAAGGGGTTATATATGTGTATTTGTGTATATATATATATATATATTTGTATGTAAGGTAAGAGTGAGATAACCCATATTCATATGGGTATTTTTGGGGGAAGTTACTAAAAAGATGAGCAAAGACAAAGAGAGCAAAATCAGAGTGATCCAACCCATCTCTCTAGACCCCAAATTTGAACCCAAATTAGAAAAATCCCATGACAATTGAAGATTAGGGCTTTGAAAAATCCCAATATCAATCAAGGTTCTAATTCTAAGAAAATCAGAATTCATAACAAGATTCTCATTAGTCTTCATAGAAGTGGGTTTCTTTGCAATGATTTTTCCAGCTAAGAGATGAAACAATGAAACTTCTTGGTGGTGGAGTTGATCCAGGTGGATCGTAGCAACATTTTGGTTCACACTACTAGAAGCCACCATTAAAGACGAAAGTTAGGGGCGAGAGTGAAGAAAGAGTAGAAGATGAACCATCAGATAGGGTAATATAGCCTTTTAAAATGGTTTCTAATGGCGTTAAGCAGATAACTCTGACAGGGGGTGTCAGTGTCATGTTAAAAACCTCAAGGGAGGTTTGTGATAAAACGCCAAACCTTAGGGGGTGTCAGTGTAATTTATCCTTTATAATTTATAACTTAATGCAATGGATAACTTATTAAGTATTAATGCTTATACTTATAAAGTACATATTTAAAACTTATATCTTATAATTTATAATTATTATTCTAAAAAATGGCGGGCTGGGTAGTGGGTTGGGTGGGTTGCGAGTTGGGCTGGGTTGGTGGGTTGGGTTGAGTTGGGCTAGGCCGCGGGTTGGACTGGGTCGCGGGTTTTGGTGGGTTTTAGGCGGGCCGGGCCGGGTTGGGTTGGTGGGCTAGAGAGGGTGAACCAACCCGGCCCACCCCGTAAGGCTGGGTTAGGTGGGCTGGGTTTTGGCGGGTTGGGCTGGGTTTAGCCTTTTTTCTGGGCTAGGCCGACCCAGCCCATTTCACACCTTTATCCAATGGTAGCCCTAGAAGAGTAGCCAAAGTGGATTCTAGTGATTTGGAGAACCATATTTGCAGTTAATGGAGAGAAATTGAGGGGGGACCAAATTTGGAGGAAACATACGAATTCTTGACTTATCATTTATTAAAAGGGTAGATATCACTTAGACCCCCTAAGGTTTGGTCTAATCACACTTAGAACCCCTCACGTTTTAGTAATATCACCTACACCCCTTGAGGTTTGAAGCGCGTATCACCTAGATTCCCTCCGTCAATTCACCTTTATAAAAGTGACAGATTGACAAAAATAAATACAAAACATACCCCTAAAAATTTGGTTCTTGTGTCATTTTAGTCCCTATAGTTTCAATTGGGCCAATTTGGTCCATACAGTTTTAAATTGAAGCAATTTGATCCAAATGCCCCATTCTGTGAGAAAAATTGACAGAATTTACCCACCATTATGCACAATTTTGCTAATAAGCGGGTTGGGAGGTTGACGATGTTCCATTTTTGCCCTTAAAAAGTGTGACAGTGCATTGTATATGAGTAAATTCTGTCAATTTTTCTCACAGAATTGAACACTTGGATCAAATTGCTTTAATTTAAAACTTCATGGCCCAAATTGACCCTGTTGAAACTACAGGGACTAAAATGACACAAGGACAAACTTTCAGGGGTACTTTTTGTATTTATTTATGTCAGTCCGTCACTTTTTTAATGGTGAATTGACAAGGGGGTCTAGGTGATATGCGCTTCAAACCTTAGGGGCCGGGGTGTAGGTGACATTACTGAAACGTGAGGGGGTCTAAGTATGATTAGAGCAAATCTCAGGGGGTCTAGGTGACCCTTATTAAAATGATAGTTGAACTGCATCTATTGTTAAAGTGCATCAGAATACATGAAATTTTTAGATGACTATTACTTTTGATTATTATGATTGAAGTCACAGGCGATATCAGTTCAGTTCAGTCGATTATTGGGAGGTTTCAAGGCCGACCAAAATGGTTTCGATTTGGTCCATTTTGTTAGTTTCTCGACCGATTTGGTCGGTTCTCAAAATAGTGTAGTGAGAAAACCAAACCGACCAAATGGCTTCAGTTCGGTCAATTTTTGTCAGTTTTGGGGTACTCTTTTTAGGTTCAGTTTGGTTTTCTCACTGTACTATTTTGATGAATGGTTCGATCCATTCAATTTTTGTTGACTTGCCGAATTGAAGTTAATGAGGATTATTGGTAAATCACTATTCAAGTAGTTGAATACCATTTTAGGTGCTAAAAATGACCACTAACTCTTGGACATACTCTCTCAACTATATATATAGCCCGAATCTTAAGCAGACCTTAAAAAACGGACCTATAAGACGGACCGTGTAAAAGTGATTATTTCTCACAAAAAAAAGTGAGAAGTTCTCACATCTTAAATTCTCACTTTTTACATGCTTCTCACTTTTTTGAGAGAAATTCTCAATTTTAACACGGTTCGTCTTTTAGGTCCGTTTTATATAGTCTGCTTAAGATTCGGACTGTATATATATATATATATATATATGGTGAGGCTCTTAAGTGAAGAGGGTTGAGTGAATGTACCAAGTGAACATGTCTTTTAGCCTAAAAAACCCGCGGGCTGCCCCACTGCCCTGCGCCTCCCGCTGACCCGCGGGATTTTTTAGGCTAAACAACATGTTCACTGGGTATACTCACTCAACCCTGTTCACTTAAGAGCCGATCGTATATATATACTCGCATGATGTGTTTAAGGCCGAACCAAGATACACGAATAATCTTATGCTTCTGAAATTTGAATGTTTCAAAATGGCTTAACACTTTTATGACAAGCCATGGCAGTAATGTGTTGTACCACACACCTCTACACATGGTGCAACTAACAAAGCATTTGAGAATCAAATTTAGGAAGAATAGATTACTCAAGATATAATTACCCTTTTTTGGTGTAGATAAATCATGCACACAAGCATGGAGTCTAGTTTAGGTCACTTACCTAGCGGAATATAGCCTGACGGATCGATGTTCGCGTTGTTACGAGCTCGACAAGAAACCCCACGTACAGCTACTCCTTCGAGCCTCCGTGTACCATCTTGTGCTTCGCATAGGTCGCAGAAGACGTTACTGGAGCAATCCCCATGATAGTTATGTGCTAAATCCCAAGGCACCATTGGTGATGGCCTTAGAGAGAGAAAACCGTAGAGAGAGAGGGAGAGGAGACTACCTAAAAACATTTGGAAGAGAGAGAGAGAGAGAGAGAGTTTTGCATGATATATGTGTGTATATATATAGGCACACAAACCTTACTACGCTTAGGACTCCAAAACCCAAAGCTTGGTGCCTAAACAAGGCCTCTTTGGACTCGGTCCAACAACATGTGGGTGCCCGTATGGCCCACAATATTTCCTACATTTCCTACTCACCCACATAGGGCTAGTACTAAAACCAATCTCTCAGACAACGGAACTTCTTAACTCTTCATACGGGAAATAAAACGTGCGACCTTACGAAAAAAAAGTATAGCGACAGGAGTGTAATGCCAAATCATCACCATAACTAGCAAGACACATCACTCGGAAGCTTCTCTGTATGCCGATAGTTTAACCACATAGGACACAACATTCTCAATCCCTTGGTGAAAAGAAGTGCTGCACCACCTCAATGTAATGTACTCATGATATATCAGTAACAAAATACGATTAGCGCATGCCTGCTAATGAGTCACAAAAACAAGTTGTGTTATTGAATGGTCTTCCCTGAGCTCATATGTCAATCCGACTAACTTGACCGCTTGCCCAGACACACCCTATAGAATGGAATTATCTCTTCGTCCTAGGATAGCATGCTAAAGTAGCTGTCATCAAGCGTCCTCTTCATGACATAGTCTTAAGTCGTGAAGGCAACCAGTTTGTAGAATAACCAATGTCTTGGATATGCTACATGGCTCACACAATAATGAATAGGAATCCATTTACTGCTCCACAGTCGATCGCAAAAGCACATACAGTACGAAATGTATGCTATGGCATTCTTCCATAAAAATGGGCATGTCACTTTGTGTTTGCAAAAACAAGTAACGCTATACGAATCTTAGTCTAGACGTTAAAACTCACATTCGGTTGTAAATAGGCAACATAGAGTCATGGGATTTCTCTATGTTCGACCAAATATAAAGGTCTCATCTTAGCTCCATCTAAGGCGACATATAGAAATAAGAAGGGTTTATATCTAGTTCGTTGTTCTTACACTACATAGATATAAGTGTTCAAGCTCGCTTTCTAAGCGCTAGGACATGCATGTCCTAGCTAGCTATCTAAGCGCCATGAACACAAATGTCTCATCTTGCTCGCCATCTAAGCGCCATGGACACATATGTCCTAGTTCATTATCTCGGCGCCAAGGTGAATCACCCATGTGAGCAGGTTGATTCAATGGGTGGCATATTAAAAATGTGAATTCATTCAATTCATATAACAAATATATGTATGAAAACCAACTACGTTTATTATAAACTGATAATAAAAAAAACTAGAATAAATGCCAATAACACAATAAAATGTCCAATCACATCAAATCCCTAGGTGGAGACGTGCCTCAAGACAACTTCCCTTTGTGCAAACTACATCTCAAATGTGACAAAAATGAATGTCTACATGCTAGCACTACACCATATGACCGGATTTCTAATGGACGATTTTTATGCTTTCAAACGGATATATTCGTTAGTAATTACTAACGGATATATCCGTTAGAATAGCTATGTATCCGTTAGTAATGACTCACTGTATTGTAATATATTATTTATTTCTAACGGATTTTAAAACAATACTAACAGATATTTCCGTTAATAATATTATAGAAATTAAATTTAATACAAAAAAGAAGAGAAGAAGAAAAATAAAAGAAATGAAAAATAGACTAAAAATAAAGGAAAGAGTGAAAGACCACTTTTAGGTCTGCGAAGAGAGAGAGAGGAGAGACGGCCAGAACGGCGCCCCTAGCTGTCCCCTCGCCGCCACCTGAACTGTCCGCGGTAAAAGGTATTTGCTACTTCTTTTTCTTCTCCTTGTTCTTCTTCTTCAAGATTTCCTTCTCCTTCTTCTTCTTCTTCTTCTTCTTCTTCTTCTTCTTCTTCTTCTTCTTCTTATTCATCTTCTTATTCTTCTTGTTCTTCTGTTCCTCCTCTGCAGTAACCATACCCTTTCTTCTTCTTTTTATTCTCTGAAGAAACCCTAGATAGAGAAACATAGACCAGATCGGTGCCCCTGGCTGTCCCCTCGCCGCCGCCCCCTCGCCGGAAAAGATATTTGCTTCTTCTTCTTCTTCTTCTTCGTCTTCATCTTCTTCTTCTTCTTCTTCTTCATTTCATGGCATCCCCCTTACCTTTAATCTCTGTTAGAGTGTCATATTTAGGTGAAACTGCCATTTTAACTTTTCATTTTGATCTAACATTGCTAATCTCTACATGCAACAATCTGTGAGAAACTTTTGGCCCCACGAATCTCATTTTTTATGAAACTTTGTTAGGGTTTGCAGAGTACATTGAAACCACCAACATGAATACAGAATAAACTTTTGGGCCCACGAATATGTAAGACTCTGCATAGAAACCACCATCTTGTGCTTGTTTATTCAATTGTGTAAGACTTTTTCTTGTTTTACATTAATTTTTCATTAATTTTCTGGCATAAGATTAGGTTTCTTGCTAATGGGTCTCAGGTTTTGATCAACAAATTGTATGTTTTCCATTCTCAAATTAACAATGCAGCGATTACTAATTGAGGTTTATGACTCAAAGCGTCTGCTACGACATTTGCTTTACCCGGATGGTATTGTAATGAAAAGTTATAATCCTTAAGTAGCTCCATCCATCTTCGTTGTCGCATGTTCAAATCCTTCTGAGAGAACAAATACCTTAAGCTCTTATGATCAGAAAATAGATCGAACTTCTCTCCATAGAGATAGTGTCTCCAAATCTTCAAAGCAAACACTATTGCTGCCAATTTCACATCATGCGTAGGATAGTTCTTCTCATATACCTTCAATTGTCTTGATCCGTATGCAATCACATTCCCATCTTGCATAAGTATACAACCAAGTCCTTGGAGCAATGCATCACTGTAGATCACATACCTTTCTCCACTCTTGGGTATCGCGAGTACTATACAGAAGTCAATCTTTCCTTTAACTCCTGAAATGCATGCTTATGCTTGTCTGTCCATTCATACATCGTCTCCTTCCTTGTTAAATTTATCAAAGGTCCTGTTATTTTGGAAAATCCTTCGACAAATCTTCAGTAATATCCTGCTAGGCCAAGAAAACTTCTAACATCTGTAGCATTAGTCAGTCTGTTCCAGCTTAAGATTGCATCGATCTTAGATGAGTTCACAGAGATACCATCTTGAGATATAACATGTCCCAAGAATTTGACCTCTTGTAGCCAAAAGTCGCACTTGCTGAACTTTGCATACAACTTGCTATCTTGAAGCGTCTGCAAAGTGATCTATAAGTGCTCCATATGATCTTCTTCCATCTTTGAGTAGATCAAGATGTCGTCAATGAAAACTATAATGAATTGATCCAAATATTCTGTTCATCAAATCATAAATACTGTTGGCGCATTTGTTAGTCTGAAAGGTATAACTAGAAACTCATAATGCCTGTACCTCATTCTGAACGCAATCTTTGACACATCCTCTGGTCGAAGTAATAGTTGATGATATCCCAAATGCAAATCGATCTTGGAAAAGATCTTTGATCCTTATAACTGATCGAATAGGTCATCTCTCTGGGGTAGTGGATATCTATTCTTGATTGTTACCTTGTTCAACTCCCTATAATCTATACAGAGTTGTAGTGTCCTTTGTTTATTCTTTATGAATAGAATTGGCGCTCCCCAGGGTGACATGCTTGGACGAACAAATCCCAAACTTCAAGATCTTGAACTTGCTTCTTCAGTTCCAACATCTCAGTCGGTACCATCCGATATGGAGTCTTAGATATCGGCAATGTTCCAGGTACTAGTTCCACACAAAATTCTATCTCTCACTTCGATGGAAGTCCTTTAACATCCTGGAATACATCTTGAAAGTCTTGTACAGTAGGAATCTGATCTATCGTTAGTTCCGTACTTGTACTCCCCCGATTGTAGCTAAACCACTTGTAAGAACATATCACTCGTCGGCTGACACTGAAAGCTAATCGTCGGACGTCCCGATATCAAAAATACAATCGTCCTGGTAGGGTAGTCCAAATTGGCATTATACTTAATCAACTAATCCATCCTTAGGGTAATGTTGAACTTTCACATCGATAGAACTACCAAGTCTGCTGGAAGATTCCTATCTCCCAAGGTCAATGGGAAATCATTACATACTTTACCCAACTTAACAGTCACTCCTAATGGTGACACAACATTAAGTGCTGGCTCAAGTGTCTGGGGTTCTAAACCCAACTAACGCACAATCTTAACAGCAATAAATGAACATGCAGCTCCAGTATCGAATACAGCTTTAACTAGACTGTAAAAGAGTACAAGCGTACCTTCTAAATGTTGCTGCTAATCAATAGTAAAGCCTGCTTCTCCTAGGATTATGGCATTTATTCTAGTCTGATCTGGGGGTCCTTGAATTCCTTGAACTGGTGCCCCATAGTATCCTCCTCGTGGTGTACGATAATCCCTGCTCAAGTAACCAAACTGATTGCAGTTACAGCAAACTGATCGCTATGGCGAAGGGTCTTGGGAATAGTGCAATTCCTCACAATGTGCCCCGACTTCCCATAGTTAAAACATCCTCCGACACTCAGTGGTGGGGCAATAAGTAGTGCCTGAGGTTGCAGTCCTCGCTGTTGACATTGTTGGGGTCGAGGGTCGCTTGATTGGGGCTTTCTGGTTCCATCCCAGGTTCTCTTGTTCCCTTGAACATTTTCCTGAGGTCTCCAACTCTGGGTATTCCTCAGCGATTAGTTTTGAAAATTTCGTGGCTGAAAACCTCTTAGCGACTAAGGTTGATTTATCTGTGGTCCTTGTGCTGGATAGACATCTTTTTTCTAATCTGACAGTAAATCTGACAATCCCTTCAAACAGCTGATTCAAATGACCAACCATCATATGTCTGAGGTGGGGGTTCAATCCTTGGTGAAATCTCCTTACCTTCTTCTGTGGAGTGTCTATCATATGTTGAGCAAATCGGGATAGACGCTCGAACTGTGTTGTGTATTCTTGCACAGTCCATCCTCATTGGACTAGATTGAAAAAGTTCTTCTCATGTTGGTCTCTCTCATCTTCTGGGAAGCACTTTTCAAGAAATCTTTCTTTGAATATCCCCCACGACATTCTTCGCATAGCTTCGGCTCCTATCGTAGCTCTTTCGGCTTCCCACCAATCTGTGGCAATGTAGGTGAGCTAAAACGTAGCAAGGCAATGTTTCTCCTGTTTACTGCACTCTAGTGCTTCGAAGATCAATTCCATCTCCCTTATCCACTGCTCGGCTTGCCATGGTTCTGTTAACCCATCAAACTTTTCAGGACAAAATCCACAAAAATGTGCTAGTAACTTATCACCAATCTGCCTTGGTGGCGGTGGTGCAACAGGTCTCTGGTGAGTCGAGTGGTTATAGGTATCTCCCACATGTTCCATTTTCTGCATAAAGGCTTCAAAAATGCCTGTTGGATCCATGCCTTCTGGAATAGGGACTCCTAATTGTGTTTGATTCCTCGATCTAACCATAATGATCATGTGAAGTGCACCTGCAAAAGACCTATCAATTAGCTGAAAGTCTTCTCGTAGAAACGAAACAAGATAGAGCGATAAGTAACAAGAACTAACAGTTCTATAAATCAGCACATATCAATTCAAACATACACTCAATATTCAAAAGTACTGCTCGTATATATAAAAAGATGTACCATGGAGTACACAGTAGCTGTACCATGTACCACGTGGGACATAAGCAAAATACAGTGCTAAGGTCAACTATCTACAATGCTAATACTATGGATAATTTCTATACATAGCTATGGTCAAATAGCTATCTCTCAAGCTCCAAAAATACATGGACGACATGTCTTGATATAAAACTAATAAAACTAAACCCTGCACATCCTCACTCAAAAGTCATCAACAGTCCATCTCCACAGGTGGATCGGCCTCCACTAGTGCAACAAGTCCTTCAACCACTACTCCTATATCCCAATCCTTAACGATCATCTCGTCCACGTCCATATCCTCAACACCAAATGTCGGCTCGGTGACGTCGACGATCAACTCAGCAAAATCTCTAACTATTGCCATAGCCTCTGCTAATGCAGCCTGTCCTATCGGAAGTCCAGCTGGCTGTACAACCATCGTTGCTATCCACTCAGCCGCCATATTGGCAATAGATGCCATATGTAGTACATGCTCTGCTGGTAAAGCTGGCTTCACATGTATCCCAGGTACAAAAATCTCCCCTAGCACGATTGCAACATTCTCTATACCCTCATCTCCTACTATGTCATCCCCTTCGGCCATAACATCCTGATCATCACCTAACTTTGGGTCCTCCTCCAGGTCCTCATCATCCTCAACAGGCTCAATATCCTCGATGGGATCCTCCTTTGGGTTAGCATCTACTATCGGCTCGGCCTCTAGTGACTTTGGCTCCTCAGGCTACTCCCGTGGCTCTAGAATGGGTACCTCAGGTACCAGTAATGGTGGTACTACTGGTGCTGCCTCAATAGGTCCTCCAAGAATAGCTCAAAGCTCTATAGCGTCCATTTTTACCTTATTCTGGATCAATCGTAATATCTCTTGGAAAATATCCCTACCAATCCTCGCTGAATGATAACTATCCATACGCATCTCAATAGGGTGAGTCTTCCCGGTCACATAGAGAGCCTTCCACATATCCTCCTCTAGATATCGGCTAGCTATCTAGTGTATGCGGTCATGATAAAACTCTGGGTCAGCTGGCTCTACGGTATCCCCATGGATCACGTGTCCTTCATAGGCATCAGTCATAAACTTATGGAACTCTAGATCCATGCTAACCTGCAAAGGAAACTATCTATCGTCAGACGGACGAACTTATCTCAAACTCATATCTCATCTAAAGGAATCTTAAAATACTAGGACCAGATGGTGTGGAAATGTTAGTGAACGAAAGTATCACATCCTGGCTCTGATACCAAAAATCCTGTCACTCTACAGAGCAGCAAATATAGAGAAAAATAAATTTCCTTTTTGGGTCCATAGGGAATGACAAGTGAAAGTCGCTAATTATTCACACCATACAGTACTAGTCTGGCAAGGAATAAAAACAGTAACAAAATTGAATATAATAATCACAATTCTATCTATTACAAACATTAAAGTAGTCCTCAAGATCACAGCAGGTATGGATAGAACATATGCCCAAGTGCCCGTTACAAACGTTCAATAAAAATAACAGAAATATAAACTAGATTTACTTCTTCATCTTTAGCTAGCGTAAGGGTAGTCGTCAGCATAACAGCCTTTTCCGGCATCAGTGGGGGCCATCCTCTGCATATTTCCCTTAAGGGTAGTAGCCGTCGTCATAAACTCCATTATCTGCATTAAAAGGAATAGGGTAATCTGGACAGGGAATATCCAGGCAATAACGGTTGTCAGCTTATTGAGAGCTGAGTGAATAGACACTCACAGGGTATCAATGATATAATGTAATAACAAGTTATTGAAGTGTCTAAGCTATAGTGTTACAATAGTATCTTCCTCTTTATTATCCCAATGTGGTTGCTCAACCCCTATTGTCTTGTTAATAACGAACTCAGCATAAACTGACTGTTGGAACAGACTTGATTGTAAAACTCCTGGATACACCAATGCTCTGTCTATCGCGTCACCGCAAGTCATAGATACCTTCTACCACGTAACACCGCAAGTCGTAGAGGTCATCTACCACGTACACCATAAGTCATAGATAATACGTCAGTCCATCCCCCGCTTTTAAGAACATATGTGCAGTCCAACACATGTCAAGGATTTAACGCTTCAAGCATCGACACATCAATTCTATTGCCACAGCCTATCATTAGATCTACCGCGTACTTATGATCAAGGTTCACCACAAGTCATGGACACATTTGACTGTCCTTTGCGTACTTCTGATCAAGGTTCACCGCATGGCATAGATACTGTATCATCGAAACTCATAGACACATTCGTCTGTCCACTGCGTACTTACGATCAAGGTTCACCGTATGTCGTAGATACTACATCTGTCTACCATATACTTATGATCAAGGTTCACCACAAGTCATGGACACATTCGTTTGTCCACCGCGTACTTATGATAAAGCAGTATATGTTCCCGTTCTCTTCCCAGAACTTATCAAACCTACTTAATGTTCGTACTGCTAACGATTACATGACAGCCCCCTTTGTGGCACGACTTCTCTGATTAAAAATGAACGAATACCAAACTCGTATGTGAACCGCATAGTATCTACGTCATCACGTAATCCATTATTCTTAATCATTCTTATCTATGTTGTCACAGTTTCAATGATCAACCCAAAGTCGTATAATAGAAGTCCGAATCGAGAATCGAATATCTGAACCTCTTATATAATAAATAAAAGAACTAATTTATGTTCTGTTACGTTCGATTGATTGAAACCATTTCGAACGATTAAGAAAAGTAATGTTTGAGCGATCAAAGTCGCTTCGATCGATTGAACTCAATTCAATAGCTTGAGATTCATCTTCTCTAGCAATTTCGTAAACGACAATATATAAACGTCTTAGGGACGTGTTTAATATATCTAATCATCCCATAAACTTGTAAAAATATTATATAAACGAGTCCAAGTGAGTAAAGACTCACTTAGGGTATTTTGGGCTTGAACTCTAAGCCTGGTGACCTCAAATGGTGGTCTTCTCTCTCTCTCCTCTATTCTGCCTCTTCTCTCTCTACCTCTGTTCTTCTTCTTCTTTTTCTTCATTTTCTTCTTCCTCTTCTCTCTCTCTCTCTCTCTCTCTCTCTCTCTCTTTAACTATATATATGGGTATGTGTGTGTATATATGTAAGTATGTATAAATATGTATATCAAAACATAAGTACACACAACTCTCTTTAACTCCCTAGTTCTCTAAAAACACACGCACACACACACACACACAATGTATAAATAGGGGAGGAAAGGGTGCATGTGGCATTGTTTGCATGAAACCTGGAATTCTGATAATTATAGGTTCGATCAATCGAAGTAAGTTCGATCGCTCGAGAGCAAATCGGTCAGGTTTGATTGATTGAAAAGGGTTTTGATTGATTGAAGTGGGGACCATGTCATAAATTCAGGTCGGTAGGGTTTCGATCGATTAAACAATGTTCGATCGCTTGAACTATGGACTGTTCGATCGCTCGAAATAGCTTCGATCGATTGAAAGTGAAATTTCAAGTATGGACAAGGGAAAAGTATAGAATATCTTTATATAAATAATTATTGAAAATACAGGATATTACACATAGCAACTATCCACTCAGCTTCAGCAGACAAAAAAAATCACATCAACAAAAAAAGCAGGCTCATCCTCATCCACTTGTGTACATATTTATATGAAAATGTCTTCCTCAATTTCAAAGCAACGATAGGGAACTTTTTCCTCATCACCATATAGTGTAGTACCTAAGAATCTTGAGTGCCTAGTGGTGCACTCCCACTATCTAGTACACTCCAACTAGCATCTAGCGGTGTACTTTCACTCGGCTGCAAACTAGTACCATATTTTAGCAATTACTGGATGTGGAATCTCAATCTCTCCACCCTCGCTTAAAGATGCTATATTGTCTTCAACATCCTCCAAATCATAGAGGTCAAAATATCTCTTAGTATTACCAATCTGGGAAAGTCATTCTCTATATCATGTGATAACATTTCTATCATTCCTATACCCAGTTGTTCATCATACATAACATAGTCTGTCAAGCTATTATAATACCTTATAAAGGTGTGCTTTCTAGCTCTCGAGTGTAGTTTCTCACACTTATGCGAGGTATAGTGAACATAACCTCCTGAGCTCCATGGGCGCAAATGCTCTAAAATAAGCATTTCGCCTTTCCATAGCTCATAAAAGGGTAGAAAAAACTGACTGTGAAAAAGCACTTTCGTATGTAGGCAGCAATCAAGAGTACATCCTCCCAAAATAATATTGGGAGGTTAACTTGCGCCATCATAGTCCTAGCCATATCTAGGAGTGTCGTATTCCTTCTCTCTACAACATCATATTGTTGCGGAGTTTTCGGAATAGGAAGTTGTCCTCGTTTTTCCTTTTTCCACACACAATTCCATAAACTGATTAGATAAGTACTCGTGATTCTCATATCGCGCGTAATTGTCTATAAAAGTAAGAAAATGAGAGGCGCCATGACGTGCCTTTACAACCATAAGTCCACAATTATCTGAGTGAACTAGCTCTTATGCTTGAGTAGCTCTAATAGGCTCTCTAAAAGACTTTCGGTATGGTTTGCCAACTAAGCAAGACTTACACATAGTAGGTCAACCTTAGCGAGTGGGCCCAAAAGGGCTTCTCGAGCTAATCAAGCCATCCTATGCGTTCAAGTCCTGCATGCCATGTCTCAGAATAAATGAGTAACTGAGGAAACTAAAATTTATTAAAAGAACTCTTAAGTAGTTATCCTTAGATAACCATGTCCTAGTAACACTACTACCCAATAATATCCATCATATTACCACCGAATTGGAAAAATGCTTTCAACTGCGTTCTCCCACCTTGTTAGCCTTGGGCACAAACTTGCTAGCCCCATCCTACCTCTTGGCTAGTGTACTCTTACCATTGCATTTAGGCTCACTAGCCTTACACTTATTCCACTTTTGGAGGTTGTGGTCAAGAGTGTAGCAATATGGTTCGCCTTATCTTTTGGCATTCCATATTTAGCTCAACATGTCGGGAAATGTCAAAACAAAAATTTAACATTTCCGTTGTGGATCATGATTTGTTTCCTGTGGTCCCACGAATCAGACAATGACCTATTCATAGCCCGAAACTGCAATTCAGCAGTAAAGATGTTCCTAGCAGTTTGATATCACGAATCGCACTGATATCGACCTTGGATGTTCAGTCCTCATATTCTTGGAATGTCCCCTTTACTTTCCCAAACTTCATAACTAGATATTCAATCTAGTAGTGAATGTGTCACCGAAAACAAATTCGAGCTGATCCCACAATTCTTTGGCTATTGGGTAGTACTTATACTTCCCAACAAGATTATGATGCATGCTGCTTATCACAAAGCACGCGCTTTGATCCTTCTCGAGCCAAGTATTATAGGCTTTCAAGGTTATAACGATATTGGGCCGAATGCCCATTGTTCGGTTCAATGGGTTGGACCATAGAATAAACTTAAAGCCCATAAGCTCTTACTCACTCTATTGGTGTGTTACTTTGCAATGTCATATTTAAAAAAATTAGTCCCTTAAAACTAGTTATCTTTGTAAAGATCAATGAAGTGTGGTTTGAAAAACATTTGAGAACATGCGCAAGGGATTGACATTACTATTTGCACATTTCATAAAATTTGTTTTAAAATTCAATTACAAATGAATTTTTCCCCTTTTACAATTTAAGACAAAAAAAAATTTGCTACTACTCATTAATCAAATCCTAATTTTGCAAATAAAAAAAAACCTATTATAATTGATTTTTCTAAACAAACATCAATTAGATTGTACAAATACCTATCTAAGATCATCCACAAGATATAAAGTGCGCCATACAACATCGTGGGTCCGAATTGACAACTTAGAGCTCATGCTAAGGTAATTCAAGTGTATAATGTATGAACAAAGAAAACCATCCCTTTACAAATAGGCTTTTCCAATACAAAAAATGTAAACGCTCATCCTCACATTACATTTATAGGCATAAAAAAAATAGGGATGCTTTGTTCATATACATACACAGAAACAACCTTAAACATACACCGTGAGGACACAAGCTCCATAAATTATCAATTAATTGTCCATTCAATTAATCGTCCATTCATTTTATCCAGATTAATGCATTAATTACATACACCAAGCACTCATGCGGTCTATTTAAAAAAATGAATGGACTAATCCATCACTTTATTTAAGGAGGAGGATTAGAGGTCTCGGGGTCAACCAATCACAAACAACAATAATTTTAAACGTGACCAACAATGCAGCGAGCTTCTAAAAATAATAAAATACAATGAACTAATTCATTGCTAAGGTCGAATAGCTCCCATAAGCTAAGAAAAAATTCAATGAAAAATCCTGTATTTTTCACTAAAGTTAACACAATTTTAGGTCTTAAAACATATTTTAAAACCAATTAGTTAAGGGCTTTTAAATTAATAAATTAATTTAAGACCTCATGGAAACAATTATATAACTGAAAACTGATTTTTCATTAAATATAAAAAAAAATTCCAGAATTTTATCAAAGCCCAAAAATATTTTGAATCAATTTAACAAAATAAATTGATCTAGTTAAACAAAATTAACTATGAGGAACTAAATTCTCAAAAATGCAAAAATTTTGAGGAATTTGTTCTCCCAGGATTTTCAATGGTCTAATATGGTGTTCTAAACACCCCATATTAATTTTCAAAATTAATAGTCTATTTTGGCTATTTTAAGCAATAAAAATGCCCATAAGCATAAATTTCATACTCTAAAATACCAAAAAAAAAAATTGAGATAATTTATTAAAATTTTCTCAAGTCCCTAATCAGTGTACAAAAATACTATTCATTAAATTCAAGAATTAACAATTGCTTTTGTTATATTTTAAGCAACTAATATCGCGTACTTAACACAATATATGCTCTAAAATATATCACATAGAGCGAGAAAATTCACAAAAAATTTTCTCAAGCTACTACTAGTGTGCTGAACGCATTGTGTTAATTCCATGAACTATTAATTAATAAAAATATTTTAAGTAATTTAATACGCGTACAAAAACACATAGTTATATGGTCTAAAAATATTAATATGAGTTAGATAACTTACCAAAAATTATGTATGGTCTCAAAACAGTGTCCCTTATGTCTCTTATTAATTACAAAAATTAATAACATAGTTGGTCTATTTTCAGCAATTAAATAAATGCCCCAAAATATAAATTATATGCGCTCTAAAATATCAAAAATACATGAAAATTTACAAAAATTATCCTAGAGTCACAAACAATGTACTCAACACTAGTAGAACAATAATATTTAAAAACGTTAATTTTTCTAGATTTTCAAACTAATTAAAACCTTTGTTTTTAATAAACTTTGGGCATAAAAATAAATAATTAAAAATAGGTGCTGTTTTTTTTTTTTTTGTTAAATAACAGTTATCGAAAAAATCTAGAATATGTAATAAGACATATTTATGAGAGTGACAGTAGCATAGAAAATTTTTCTGAGTCACTTTGTATTGGTTGTTTGGCAATGTATTTAGATCCAAAGTGATCGTTGGCCAAACTGGCCAAACTAGCCAAACAAGGCCTTAATGGTTATGTTGGGCCCATTGATCATGTGTACAGAACACACATATAACACAACCTTGAACAGTAAGCCATTTATTGTTCATAAACCACCATGTAAACCTTGTTTGGCCTTACTTATATAACCATGAACATTTTCAAAAGCAATTGCTAAACAAGGTTTTAAAGACCGGGCAATGCTATAGTGAGCAGCTTCTCATATAAGAATGCTGGTTTTAACCGTTAGATGAGCATTTAGCCATAAGATTCTCATAAATCTGGAGATGCATTTATTGCTAGATGCTCATCCAACGGTTAAAACATGCCTTCTCATAGGAGAAGCATGCGTCAATTGCTCCAGCTTGTCATTGAGCTTGCTGGATTGAGAAAGGGATGCCGTAACAATCATGGCATCAAACAGGTCCTCCATTATTGGTAGTTGGCTGGATATGGACGTTGTATCCTTATCTTCTTCATCTTCATATGGGTCTTGACCTTCACCAGCTAGGCATCCAAAGGCATTTGTCTGTGTTGCTTGGGATGACTGACCCAGGTCCTTAGTCTGGCTTGAGGTAGCCTGACCACTTCCTTTAGAAACCTGTGAGGCTAAGCATTGCTCTTTGAGAGCTTCCATAACCTTAACACAGATTTCTTCATGAGAGAGAAGCAGGTTCTTCCCCCCCAATGGAAGCGAAAAGGAGTTCTAACATATTTAAGTGTGAGGCAACAGAAGAGGCTTCAGCTAGAAACTTATCAGCCTTTTTCTTTTCTTCTTCCTCAAAATTTTTAATATAATTTTTTACAGCGGGCTGAATTTTTGAAATTGCATTTGAAATATCAAATCCATGCCACCATTTCACCCAGAAAGTTCTCTGGAGAATTGGAAGATGAAAATCATCTTCTGAGAGAGTAATATCCCATTTCCAAATCCAAACAAGTCTGAATTCAGTAAAGAAGAATAAAGTGTTTCTTCCAAAAGCAATATTTGTACGAGATTTTCCTCTGAGAATGGGATGGTGCAAAAACCAGATTTCAAAATAATCTAAAACTTCTCGAGGAACTATACCAATTTCTGGACCCATTTTGTCACACCAATGATAAAACCAATTGGGGAAAGTTTTGAGACCAGCTTTTATAATTTGATCATTTATTACAAAAAGCCAAGTATGACTCTTTGTGGGATTTTTATATAAAAATGCTTTATGCCAAGCTTCTAAGTAATCCCAGTAATTATACATTGCTCCATTTATTTTTAAAGTCCTTGCCTGAGCAGGATTAAGACTGTGGGCAAAAAGAACTTTGATAATATAACACTTAGAATGTGTTATAGGAGACTTTTTATCATTTGGAACCAAATAGAAATGTTCTATTTGAACAGAACCTCTTTCCAAAAGAATTGCTTCAAAAGCAAATCTAGGTTTAGATTCTTGGGTCATCCAATTAT
Source organism: Hydrangea macrophylla (assembly GCA_033977485.1). Classification (NCBI taxonomy): domain Eukaryota; kingdom Viridiplantae; phylum Streptophyta; class Magnoliopsida; order Cornales; family Hydrangeaceae; genus Hydrangea; species Hydrangea macrophylla. The sequence continues at coordinate 114,260,943 of CM066999.1, forward strand.
GCATGGTAAGAAATCTTTTTTTAAGACCCCAAGGATTGGGATTTATTTTTTCTTCATTTGAAATATCTTCTAAAACAAGAAATGTTTCCAAAAACTGTTTGTTGGCCCAAAAGTGGAAACCTTAGAGGGGGGGTGAATAAGGTTTTAGCGGAAATTGACCTTTTAAAGCAAAATTGCAAATTAAAACACAATCACAAGCAATTAAGTAAAGAGATAAGGGAAGAGAAATTTGCAAACCGATTTTTCAAGTGGTTCGGCAATCGCACCCCGCGGCCTACGTCCACCCCTCAAGAACACCTCTTGAGGATTCCTTAATCCGATCTACTTACGGGTGTAGACCAAACCGTTCCCGGAGCACTTACGGGTGTGCACCAAACCTTTACAAGAGCCTTCAATCTCTCCCAAAGAAGAAAACCTCTTCTTTGCACACAAGGGTTACTAACCCTCAACCTTTACAATTGATTTGATACAAATTGAACTCTCTCTCTCTAGAGTGGATAATACAATTTGAAGCTCACACAACAACTCCTTAGTGAGTAGATAATACAAATAAAAGCTCACTACAATTTGCTCTCTCAAGAGTTACAATTGAAATCTAGAGCAAATTGATAACTCACACAATTTGGGGCTCAAATGTGAATGATTAGAAATCAAAGAGTTGTGTGATTAAATAGATGTTTTCCAATTGATTGATCAACTTAAAATGGTGTGGGAAAACATGTATTTATAGGCCTTGGAAGATTATAGCCGTTGGTGGCATGTTTGGTAATTAAAAGCCACTTTAAAAACTAGCCGTTATGCCTTTTCACGTCGCTTCAGTCGACTGGAACATGAAGCAGTCGACTGGTCCTTAAAGCAGTCGACTGGACTGTGTTTACAGAGGGTTCTGTTTGCATTCTGCACACTTCGGTCGACTGCCCAGTCGACTGCCCTTCCCAGTTTGACAGCTTGACACATCTCCACTAAAAAGGCCATAACTCCCTCTACAAAACTCGGATTTTCGATCCGTTTCATGTTTTGGAAACTAGATTCAAATACCTTTCCAACCATATAAAACTCAACATCTAATTATTTTCCAATTGGTTGAGGCATTTCTTTAAAGATGACCCATTTAAAATATGTTTCCAAAACTTTAACTTTTAGCATTTGTTTGAGCCCCTAAGAGTGTAAGATCAAGATGCCTTACAATGATGGTCCTATGCTTCAACCAAGGATGAATTATCTTCAAGTCTTCAAGCTTGATCCTTGTTGAGCTCCTTGTGATCTTGATCTACATCAATTGAATCTCATGCACACAAAGATGTCTTCAACATTGATACAATATTAATACATGAGATTATATGTGAGCATGAAAATGACTATGATAATAACAAGGAATGAATCAATATGAATCATGTAATTATCATAGCATATTTGACATCATCAAAACATAATTAAATATGCCTTAATATACCTTAAGGCTAACAATCTCCCCCTTTTTGATGATGGCAAACAACCAATGAAAGATATGCCAATATAAGCACAATTTGGTCATATTCATATTATCATTCATAATGAATATCAAATGTTGAAGAACATGAATGATAATTACCCAAATACTTCTCATATTTCTCCCCCTTTGACATTATCAAAAAAATTTGGGGATAAAATGCAAAACTCCCCCTCACAATAGGCATACAAATCAAAATGTCAAAAAATGATACCAAAAATAAACAAATATAACCACATGTGAGCAAATGAATACATGAAAGTGCTCCCCCTAAGCATGTGCAATGATAAAAGATACCAAATGATATGAATAGAGAGCATATTCTCCCAAAAGATACCAATAATAAAGTTGGAGAACTCAAAAACTATGAAAAACAAATATTCAGTCGGGTCAGTCGACGCCACAGTCGACGGAAGTGGGCAGGGATTAAGTTGTGCAAAAACAGTCGACGCCTCAGTCGACTTAACAATGCAGAATCAAAAAATTCAAAGCCTCACACCTAAATCAGTCGACTGTGTCGGGGTACCAGTCGACTGCTTTGTTCAGCAGTTCATAAAAATGACAGTTTATCAGCAAAAATTTGAATGATTTACGAAACATCATTTTGTCTAACCATTAAAATTTTGTCTAATTAAACAAAAGCATATCATCATTTTTCAAATAAGCAATATCAAGAGCATGATAATTTATGTAAAGACATATCCAAATCACAAGTGGATGAAACAAATTAATTTAACCTACTCCTACTAGGCTTAAGATGAGAGATTTAACCATTGTCCAAGTGCCTCTTGGATGCTCCAATTGCCGAGGTGGTAGGAGAGACCCTTTCCAATGTCATGAGGCAAAGATTGACAATCTCTTCACCATTTGAGTCGTCGTTCGATGATTCGCTCTCGGAACTACTATTAGTGGCCTTGATTGTCTTCTTTTTGTGTTTTTCCTCCTTGGGTGACTTCTTTCCCGATTTTTCTTTTTCTAGAAACTTTGCAAATTTTCGGGTGATCTTTGTCATTTTCTTATCCTCATCACTCTCAACATCTTTCATCTTTTTCTTTGAGCTTGAGGATTTTAAAGCCATGTCTCTCCTTTTGGCCTCTTTCACTTCCAATTTATTGTCTTCACTTTCGAAGACGGCCAACTCCATTTCATGAGTTATGAGAGAACCCATGAGTTGTTCCAAGGAGAGTGTTGAAAGCTCCTTTGCTTCACGAACCGCCGTGACCTTTGGTTGCCAATCCTTTGGTAAAGACCTAAGCACTTTCTCAATCATTTCTTCATTAGTATAAACTTTACCAAGGTTTTTCAAGTTATTAATAAGAATGGTAAAACGAGAAAACATATCTCCAATAGATTCATATGGCAACATTTTAAACAATTCATAAGTTTGAACAAGCAAATTGATTTTAGACTTTTTAACTTGGCTTGTTCCCTCATGAGCATTTTCAAGTTTATCCCAAATTTCTTTTGCGGATTCGCAAGATGAAATTCTATTGTATTCATTTGGGTCTAAACCACAATATAATAAATTCATTGCCATAGCATTTATTTTTATGAGTTTCTTATCGACATCATTGTATTCATCTACCGTCTTTGGAATAGAAAAACCGTTTTCAATTTTTGTAGGTAGATGAGGCCCTTTGACCACGATTTGCCATAAATCAAAATCTTGAGAAATCATATAGATTCTCATTCTATTTTTCCAATAGGCATAGTTTGAGCCATTAAAACATGGTGGTCTTAATGTCGATTGACCCTCATAATAATAAATGTAAGAAGAGTTGGTTTCCATTGGATCTTAACTCAAAATTTTCAAAATATTTTGAAAGTAGAAGAGCCGAAGCTCTGATACCAATTGTTGGCCCAAAAGTGGAAACCTTAGAGGGGGGGTGAATAAGGTTTTAGCGGAAATTGACCTTTTAAAGCAAAATTGCAAATTAAAACACAATCACAAGCAATTAAGTAAAGAGATAAGGGAAGAGAAATTTGCAAACCGATTTTTCAAGTGGTTCGGCAATCGCACCCCGCGGCCTACGTCCACCCCTCAAGAACACCTCTTGAGGATTCCTTAATCCGATCTACTTACGGGTGTAGACCAAACCGTTCCCGGAGCACTTACGGGTGTGCACCAAACCTTTACAAGAGCCTTCAATCTCTCCCAAAGAAGAAAACCTCTTCTTTGCACACAAGGGTTACTAACCCTCAACCTTTACAATTGATTTGATACAAATTGAACTCTCTCTCTCTAGAGTGGATAATACAATTTGAAGCTCACACAATAACTCCTTAGTGAGTAGATAATACAAATAAAAGCTCACTACAATTTGCTCTCTCAAGAGTTACAATTGAAATCTAGAGCAAATTGATAACTCACACAATTTGGGGCTCAAATGTGAATGATTAGAAATCAAAGAGTTGTGTGATTAAATAGATGTTTTCCAATTGATTGATCAACTTAAAATGGTGTGGGAAAACATGTATTTATAGGCCTTGGAAGATTATAGCCGTTGGTGGCATGTTTGGTAATTAAAAGCCACTTTAAAAACTAGCCGTTATGCCTTTTCACGTCGCTTCAGTCGACTGGAACATGAAGCAGTCGACTGGTCCTTAAAGCAGTCGACTGGACTGTGTTTACAGAGGGTTCTGTTTGCATTCTGCACACTTCGGTCGACTGCCCAGTCGACTGCCCTTCCCAGTTTGACAGCTTGACACATCTCCACTAAAAAGGCCATAACTCCCTCTACAAAACTCGGATTTTCGATCCGTTTCATGTTTTGGAAACTAGATTCAAATACCTTTCCAACCATATAAAACTCAACATCTAATTATTTTCCAATTGGTTGAGGCATTTCTTTAAAGATGACCCATTTAAAATATGTTTCCAAAACTTTAACTTTTAGCATTTGTTTGAGCCCCTAAGAGTGTAAGATCAAGATGCCTTACAATGATGGTCCTATGCTTCAACCAAGGATGAATTATCTTCAAGTCTTCAAGCTTGATCCTTGTTGAGCTCCTTGTGATCTTGATCTACATCAATTGAATCTCATGCACACAAAGATGTCTTCAACATTGATACAATATTAATACATGAGATTATATGTGAGCATGAAAATGACTATGATAATAACAAGGAATGAATCAATATGAATCATGTAATTATCATAGCATATTTGACATCATCAAAACATAATTAAATATGCCTTAATATACCTTAAGGCTAACACTGTTTTTGATGGAAAACCGCATCCTGAATTAGAATGTCCTTGGCAGAAGGTTTCTGCTGAGGACCAGCCTTGTTCGGCTGATTGGACCCTTTATTGGGTTGGGAACCCTTTTGTGGGTTCTGTTGATGGCCTTTCCATTTGTTGGGACGCCTTTGAGGAAATTGAAATCCTCCTTTATCCGGAGGCTGCATCCTGTTTTTCCTGCAAAAATTCTCTAGTTAGAAAATCAGGTAAAGAATTTTGATCTCCCTTAATATATTGAATTTGGAAATCAAATGCAGATAAATCCGACTGCCATCTAGCAAAAATTTGCTTAGAAACAAGATTCTTAACATCCTGTTTTAAGATATGTTTAGCAGCACTGCAATCTATTCTAAGAAGAAATGCTTGATTAAGTAGGTCATCTTGAAACTTAGTGGCACACTTAACAATAGAAAATATTTCTTTTTTAATTGTAGAGTAATTTTTTGAAGAACCTTTCCAAACACCAGAAGTGAATCTCAATAGTTCTTCTTTATTAGTGTTGGGATTCTTTTGTTTGAGAATTCCCCCATATCCAATGTTTGAAGCATCAGTTTCAACAATTTTGTCCCAATGAGGATTAGCTAATCCGAGACATGGTAATTGTTTAACTCTAAGTTTGATTCTCTGAACAGCTTTAGTATGCTCAGATGTCCATGGCAAAGGATTCTTTTTAAGCCTTTGGTGCAGTAGTGCACAATCCTGGGCAAGTTTATGATAATAATCCCCAATATAATTAAGACTTCCCAAAAACCTTTGTAATTGGGTTTTTTCTTTTAATTCATCAGGGAATTTAGAAGCAAATTCAATACTTCTATCAATAGGAATTACTTTTCCTTTATTAATATTAAAGCCTAAGAATCTAATCTGTGTTTTGAAAAGATCCATCTTTTGGGCTGAGAGAACAAGACCATTATGGATGATAATGTCTTTTAGTGTTCTAAGATGTTTAAAATGCTGATCAATAGATGAAGAGAAGACTAAAATATCATCTATGTAAACCAAACAGAATTCAGAGAAAGGATTAAAAATCTCATTCATAATATTTTGGAATTCTGATGGAGCATTTTTCAAACCAAATGGCATGACATTCCATTCAAAGTGTCCAAAAGGAACTGTGAAGGCTGTCTTATACCTATCTTCTTCTTTAATCTGAATTTGCCAGTATCCAGATTTTAAATCAAACTTTGAGAAGATAGAGGCATTAAAAAGCCTATCTAATAAATCTTTTTTATTTGGGATAGGATATCTAATCCATTGTAAGGCATCATTTAATGGTTTGTAATTAACCACTAATCTGGGTCTGCCTCTTTCTTTTTCAGCATTTTTATTGACATAAAAAGCTGTACAACTCCAAGGTGAATAGCTTTTCCTTATGAGTTTTTTTTTTTTTTTTATCTAAAAGACCCTATATTTCTTGTTTACAGAGTTCTAAGAATTCAGCATTCATTTGGCTAGGTCTAGCCTTAGTATGAATCTGATATCTTTCATCAAAACCAGGCTTATATGGGAGAGAAACTACATGTTTCTTTCGTGTCCAAAAAGCACTAGGAATCTCACTATAAACTTTATTTTGAAATTCCTCTTTTAGTTTAATAATTTTGTTAGAAATCTTTGGCATCTTTAGTTGATGCTCAATTTGCATAATTCTAACATCTTCTTGTAGAAAATCAAGGTGTCTTTCTTTTAAATTTAAAAGATTCAATTCATTGACAATCCTTGTTTCTGGTTCTTTAAGAAAAGTGTAAACCAGATCAAAATCTTTAAATTTTGCATATATGCCAGTTTGGTCAACTTGTATTGGCATAATAAGTTTTAAGAAAGGAGTTCCCAAAATTACTTGTTGCTGTAGATCTTTAAGAAATAAGAATGATGATGGAATACAAACTCCTTCATTACAAATGTAAACATCAGAAAGTTTAAACTGAATTTTCATTCTGCTTCCACTAGCTGATGTTAAAGATTGCATAGTTTTTTCAAAATATTTAGTGGGAACTATGCCTTCTTGAATGCAGTTTAAATCTGCTCCAGTATCCACCAAAGCAATAGCACTTATAGGATATTCGTCTTGAATTACAAGATTTATCCTTATGTACCATTTTTGAAATGTAATTTTATTTAAAATATGTAGGTACTGGTCTCCTGTCATACCCAAAGGAGTGGAGGTGTCTCCTGTTTCAGGAATATTATCACCAATACTAATGGAAGAAGTGGATATAGTTTCTATTTTTTCTTCCATTTTAGAAAAAGCAATTTGGAGGTCTCTTATGTCAGACTTTACCAAATTTATTTCATGTTTAAGATCTGTGATAGTGATGGATTTTTTAACTTTTTCCATTCTATCAAAAACTTCCTGAATACTAAATTGCATACGTTTATATTCTTTTCTCTCAGGAGGCTTTCTAGTATGATCAATACATAATTGTATTACTTTTACCTTTAATTCAGGATCAACAATTTTGTCAATTATGTTTAACATTTCACTATGCTCTGCCGTAAGGACATTTAATGTAAGACCATTCATAGTAGCAATGGACTTCCAATAATCTGCTTCCTTACAACCATTAGCACATCCATGAGAATCAGATGGTTGTTCTTCCTCGTGATCCGAATAAAAACCATCATCTTCTTCATCATAGACTGCTTCTTCTTCAGAATTTTCTGAAGAAGTGTTTAATAAAATTTTACAGAGTTGGGCTTTTAGGCCTTCTACAATCTGTAATTCTGCTAATTTCTTTTGTGTAGTACATTTATTTGCTAAATGTCCCACTTTTCCACACTTCCAGCAAACTCTATTTTCATTAAGAGCAGACCCTTTTGCTGGTCCTTTCCTCGAAGGATTGCTTTTTCTGGGAGGTGGTTTAGATCTAGTATTTCTGGGATTAGGGTTAGTATTCCTTCTCCTCATGGGTCTATTCTGCCTAGAATTTTGATTGGATTGCCTCTTCTTTCTTTTGATAAGATTCATAGGCATATCAAAACCCCATTGTTTACAGAAATCCCCTATCTCTTGTTTACCAGTAAGATTTTGTTTCTTCATCTGATACTGTAGTTTCATATCATTACAGATACTGAGACCTACTTGTGTGCAGGCACTCATGATCTGCCCATAATATAAATCACTATATGGGATAGTACGACCATCATGTTGGTCTCTAAGTCTTTGTCTGACTTTTTCTGCAAATAAATGTGGAAGACCATCAATAAATATGGCTTTCCAAAAATCATCATTTGCATCATGTCTTTCCATGATTCTACAAATAAAAACATCTTTATACCATCTGTAGTGGGTTAAAGAAGGGCATCTAAGATTCATAAGGAGTTCTCTACTCCTTTTAGACCTTTGAGGATGAGTACCAATAAAATGAGTAATAATGGTCTGAATCATGGTAACAATGGCATCTGGGACCATAGTAGGTTGGCCATTGACAGTTTCTACTTTAACTTTATCTAGGATATCATTCCTTTTTTGATTAGTGAGAAGATTATCCCACCAACCTTTAAGGCAACCTGAAAATCCACATGAAAGAAGGGTTGCAGTGTCTTTATTTGAATTACCACAATTTATACTCATGGAAGACCACATGAGCATTTTGTGTAAAACTTCCAGAATTTGGTATTCTGTGAAGCCATCTATGTTCCATTCAACTACCTCTTTCCCAGTGTAGGAGGTTTGGAGTCTCCAATTACTTTCTTCGAAAAGGAGATCCTGAGGTGTTGGTCTATTATAGTAATGAGGAATTGTTTCATGTTTCACGAAATTCATTTGTGAAAGAGATCCGTTTTTAAAATTTTCTTCCATTTCTTGAAAATTTATCCAAAAATCTCTTTCCTCATTTTCACCTTCTTCATGTCCACTTTCTTCTTCATATTCTGAATTTTGTATATCAGAAAAGGATTTAGTGAGGACATTAACACTCTTTTTATTTTCATTTATAGAAATTCCCTTAAATTTTGTGTCTTTAAGAGAAATATTTTGAATCTTTTGAGTCTAAAGATCAATAAAATCATCTTCCTCCTTTTTACTTTGAGTCCTGTAATTTTGTGGTATAATAGGAGGTTTAAAAATAGTAACTTCAAAAGAAGAATTGCTGCTTGTAGCAGTATTCATAGCAGGAGACCTAATATTCTTTATCAGTCTTTCCTGCTCATCTAATTTATTTTCAATTCCTAATAACTGGCCTTCCATAGATTATATGGATCGGTTTGTCCAATTATTCTGTTGAGCTAGATGCTGATTGGTAACAAAATCATTATTACCAACTGCTTTTCCAAGGAAAGCAACAGCTTCAATCTCTTTATCATTAGATCTGAAATCTATATGTAGTGGAGGAGGATGTAAACTTTCAACAATGCCTTTATCCCCATGTAATCTCCATTTGGAAGAACTAATGGTATTCAATACCCGTTGGGTAGGAAACCATTGATTAAACAAATCAACAAACCATATTATAGCATGTTTCTGATTTAGATCTGTGTAATAAATTTTTTTTATAAGATCCAAATCTTTTTTATTGAAAATTTTAAAATATTCTTGTCGGAACTCAAGGTTTTTCTCTGACATGAAATCTCTATTAATAGCCTGTCTTAAAAAAGAATTTGGACTAAAATCCATTAAATATAGACAGACGAAGTATCATGAGAATAGGAAGGATCAAAAGGATCTCTTTTTTCCCTATTTTCACTAGATTCTTCGGGACCATAAACTCCTTGAGGAATTTGATTTTGTGAGTTTATAAATCCTGTTAAAACATTTTCTTTCTCCATATTCTGGAGATGTTCAAGGTCCATATTTGGTCTTGGTTGATCAGATATGGAGTGTCTTGAAGAAGAAGGATAAGAAACAGTATAAGGAAGTTTTGAAGGGGCAGTATTAAAACTCCTTACTGAATTACTCCTGCTTAAAGATAATTTACTAAATTTTTGAGGAGTAAAGGAAACTTCAATATCACCATCTTTAGTTTGGGTGATTTGATCTAATTGAAATGGAAAGACAGGTGCTGGCGGAACAGCATTAGGTAAAGTCCAATCCGTTGGAAAATTTATCTCATCCCATTTTATATGTCTGGGAGTAGCAATATTAGTAGTAAGACAATTACTGTCTATTGCTACTGTTTTCCCTGTAATACTTTTTAGTATAGCGTTAGGACATAAAGTATTCATAACTTTGTAATATATCCTGTACGTGGTATTAACAGTACATGTACCTGGTAGGTAATTGTATCCATCTGTTTGAATTTTTAAAGTAGTAGTCTCAAACAGATTTTTATCTTTTAAAGAAAGTGTCAGGTTAGGGTAGACATCAAAATATACTGGACCATGACACAAACTTGTTTGTATAATACCTATAAGAGATGGTACAAAGTCTTTACATCTTGCATCTCTTAAATATGCTAATATAGATGCATTAAGACCCAAAAGTGTAAGAGGTTTAAATGCAATTTGTATACATCCTATGTGAATGTAATTATATTTTTCTAAATTTTTTTCAATGTCTTTTAGACATAGAAGTCTAAGAGTCTGTTCATTATTATCAAGAACATTGTCCTGTTCAACAGTTTTGACATGATCTTGAATTATAAGAGAGAAAGTACTACTCTTATATATCTGCTTAGTAGAAATCGATGGAATTGTCCATTGATTTAATTGTTCCGTTTGATCAAACGCAACAAGCTCTGTATTAATTACATTAGATCTGGATCTTGATGTAGATCCAGGTCCAGACTTGGTTGTTCTTTTGAACATGACCAAGGTGAGGCTACCTTGATATATACTATTATTCATATTATGGAATCATTTAATAAATTGCTATGAAAATTCTTATAGAATCTATTCCAGTCAACAGAACATCAGCCAAAACAGCTACTACTTGGCAAAACAGGCCATTCAGTCTGCGACTAACGGAATATACTGACCCCCAAAGAATTTACATAATAATTTACTTCAATTTTTCATAATAATTATAACAGTATATACCATGGTGGGCTCAAAGATTTATGAGAATCTTATGGGTAGATGCTCATCTAACGGTTAAAACCCGCCTTCTCATATGAGAAGCTTCTCACAATAGATTTACCCTTAAAGACCCGTTACATCACAAGCAACACCCAAAAAAAAATGTGCACAGGGTCCAATGGATCCGAAGCCATTCCTTTTTTTATTTTTTTTTATTTTTTATTTTTTTTATAATTGAGTAAAGATTGGAACACACCCAAAGACACAACTTTTGTGACACAACTTAAAAAATGTGTCTATATCTCTCCTGTGATGTCACTGGATCCCACAACATGAGAAAGATAGACACATCTCTTGGATTATGTCCCAAAAGTTGTGTCTTTGAGTGTGTACCAAGTACGTATTACCCTTTTTTTTCTCACAATTACCCTTTTTTTTTCTCACAATCTCATATGAGTTGCACACGTGGCACACATGCCTCACGGACGCTCATCTTCTTCAAATATTTCAGCAAACTCAATTTTGTGAAATAGATTTAGGGCTTGATTTATCTCTCTCGTTTTAGATAATCAGGCCATGAGATTTTGAGGAGGGATTCTAGGGATCATGTAGGACACAATCATATAAAAAAACTGGTACAATTATTGAGTTTTGTATTAGACCCCCTTGAAATTCAATTTTTCAATGTTTATGTAAAAACTTGAAATCCATCAATAGTGGATTCATTTTTGGGCATATATGGGCGAACAACAATCTGTTGGCTCTGATACCAATGTAGATAAATCATGCACACAAGTATGGAGTCGAGTTTATGTCACTTACCTAGCGGAATATAGCCTGATGGATCGATGTTTGTCGTTGTTACAAGCCTGACAAGAAACCCCACATACAGCTGCTCCTTCGAGCCTGCGTGTACCATCTTGTGCTTTGCATAGGTCGTAGAAGACGCTACTGGAGCAATCCCCATGACAGTCACATGCTAAATCCCAAGGCACCATTGGTGATGGCCTTAGAGAGAGAAAACCGTAGAGAAAGAGAGAGAGGGAGAGGAGGCTGCCTAAAAACATTAAGAAGAGAGAGAGTTTTGTGTGATATATGTGTATACTAGTAATAACCCGTGCCCGTGGGCACGAAGCAAAGAAAAAAAAAGGAAGAAGAAAAAAGGGAAAAAAGTGCTATACTTTAAAATTTTCAAATCTTTTGCGTAAATTGTACAGGTCATTCAAACCCACATGCTATTTAGTAATAACCCGTACCTATGGGCACGAAGCGGGAAAAAAAAATTCACTACTTTAGAAGATCTGAGATAAGGTTGGAATTTTAAGTGAAGAAGACATTGGTTCCAATATTAAATATATTATTAACTCAATTTAGTTAAATATATTTAGTCCAATATTTGATGATTATTTTAAGTATGATTAATGTTTATTCGTAGAGACTTCCCCCTTCTAATTAATTCTTGCAACAATCGGATTGAGCATTTGAAGGAGTATTCAGTTTAAATTTTTTTCATTGGCAACTTTTAACGTATGTGGAAAGTCTAAGAATTTATTATTGACTATATTTATGCAATTTTTTGAAATGTGTGATTTTACTTATATATTTTTGTTGCATAGTATAAACTTTTAAACGTTTTAATATTTTAAACATTTAATTTAAACTATTTGAAAAATCATTTTGAATATTAAATATATTATTAACTAAATTTAGCTAAATAATTAAAGTTCAATATTTGATAAATATTTTAAGTATGATTAGTGTTTATTCGTAGAGACTTGTCCCTTCCAATTACTTCTTGCAACAACCAGATTGAGCATTTGAAGGAGTATTCAGTTTAAATTTATTTATTGGCAACTTTTAACGTATGTGGAAAGTCTAAGAATTTACTATTAACTATATTTATGCAGTTTTTTGAAATGTATGATTTTATTTACATATTTTTGTTGCGTAGTATAAACTTTTAAACATTTTAATAATTTAAATATTTAATTTAATCTATTTGAAAAGTCACTTTGAATATTAAATATAGTATTAACTAAATTTAGTTAAATATTTTTAGTTCAATATTTGATGAATTTTTTAAGTATGATTAATGTTTATTCACAGAGACTTCCCCCGTGCCCGAGGGCACGAAGTTAAAAAAAAAAAAAAAAAAAGGCTTTTTCTAAGCTTTTGGAAAGAAACAGAAAACGAAAACAAAACTTTTGTGATTATTTATAATTAGTCCATATTTGGGAAGCAGCATTACTCATTTCACTAATTAGCCCTATGGACTATATCAAACTGATAGAACTAATTAAATAACCTATAAAAAGAGTGAAACTGATCAAACTGATAGTAAAATTTACAATTATAGTGATGGAAAAACCCATTTTCTAGATAGACAATAGAATATACTCCGTAACAAATACACTTCCTAAATTTTAAAAAAGTGTAAGTGAGAATACATTTCTTAAGACTTGAATTATGAAATCCATTGTTGAAACCCACTTCCTAAACTTCAACTTTCTGTGATTTTTCACTCATATTATGTCAGTTTGATTAGTTCTATGAAAATCATTTGATCAGAGTCACGGAAAGGAAAGAAAAGAAAACCTATAAAAAATAAATTCTATGAATATATGTATGATATGGGAAGTTTATATTCCAAGATTTAGTTTATCTCCCAAGATTTGTGTTTTGTATTTACTATAGATATGTATATATTCAAATTCAAATTAATTTAGGGAATTCCTTTTTTGCTAAAAAAAAAAATAGTCTAATGATTTAGTTTACCCAAGATTTATGTTTTGTATTTACTGAAGTTGACAATTTGGATATAGACATGTATTTATTCAAATTCAAATTAATTTAGGGAATTTCTTTTTATTTTAGAGTTTTAATATGATACAATGCAATATTTAATGGGGTTAACTATTTTTGGTGGACAATCAATCCGACGATCTGAAATATCTAAACTTGTCTCAATGGTCAAGATTAAAAGTTGCTAACTTGGGAGGGACCCACACCGCTCTATCTTATTATATAGATATAGGCACACAAACCCTACTACGCTTAGGACTCCAAAACCTAAAGCTTGGTGCCTAAGCAAGGCTTCTTTAGATCCGGTCCAACAACATGTGGGTGCCCGTCTGACCCACAATATTTCCTACATTTGGTAATCGGGGGCGTCTGGGGCTAGTTTGCGCTCATCTCGACTAATCCTCCGAAACCTGGAGTCGCCAAATGAATCCCCTAGTGGCTACACTTCCTGGGACTCGAACACTAAACTTCTTTGATAGTACACCCAGAAAGCTTACCATTTGGGCTGATGCCGTTTAAAAACAAAATATATATATATATATATATATAGAGAGAGAGAGAGAGAGAGATTTGCTAACTTACAGCAAATGAGACTTTTAGCGACGAAAAGCAGGCTTTTAGCAATGAATTTTTTTGTTGCTAAAAGTTGAAACCTTAAGTGACAAAAATTTTGTCGCAAAATGCCTGTTTTTCATCGCTAAAGAGACTGTTGTATGTTGCTAACCTACAACCATCATATTATAGGTTAGTAGCCCCCATATATTTATATATATATATATATATATAAAATTACCTAAAAACAATCCCCTGAATGTCATGTAAGGCCAACTTGGCACATATATATATATATATATATATATATTTTTGTCCCTAGGCTGATATGGAAATACTGCGTCATTCAATCGTGAGCCAAGTGTCATGTTTACATATTTCAAATAATTACAATGGCCCAGATGGCGCACACTCCACCTGATTAAAAGAGTTCAGCATCAAAATCAAAATGGTCGCACGTCCCCACCCAAAAAGTAGCACTCAAATTTCATCTCATAAACATTAGAGGACAAGGGTCCTCATCACAATCCATTACCATTTGCACTGCTTAAGCCCCGTTTGGCAAATACTACTCCTGCGGTTGCAACCGCACTTTTGTGCAATTACAACGGCAATTGCAGTTTTGATAAACAGGTAAGGGGTTGCAATTCCCAAACAGCCCCTTATTTTGCTCGAGTTGGTAAGGGTCACTCCTTGATGGCCCTCAATCTAAGTATAATGACTCAATACAACTCATATTTACAAGCATACAACATTCGAAAATTCCTTGTCAATATCATAATGCTTTCAGATATTGTAATGAACTTCAATTCAAAATTCATCTACTATCTTGAATGAGCATGTTTGATAAAAACCATAGTTACATAAAATGGATGTGCTTAAGTTTATCAATTACATCATTTTAAGATTTCCAATTCTTCTTAATGGACTATTCACGGTGGGCAAAGTTGGCACCGCTTCTACTTCTGCGATTCAATAGCAAAAAATAATTCTTTTGAATAAAAGCTGTCTAAGGTAGCTTTTGGCCAATCACAAACTTCTCGATTGACTCGCATTTCTCGGCAATTGAATCGCATAATCTAGTTTGACAAACAAACTAATTTTAGTTTTAGAATTCCAAAATCATTTATGAACTCCAAAAGTTATTGCTAAACACCCTCAGAAGTATTCTTTACAAATTGTGAATGACCCAATTCGAATTCATTGGACGCACAAACTTGCCATTAATTAATTTAATCCCAAAACAAGTTGTTATAGCAGATAAAACAGAAACCTTAGCACAATCCATCTGTCAAACCACTACATTAAACATTGGTATAGCAACAGCAAATGAACATGCACCAAGGAAACTTTTAGGAGTGTGGACACTTACCATGTTGTAACACTCATAGTAACCTTCTTAATCAGTCTCCATAATTAATTCGCACCTGAAAACCTTAAAGAAAGGGATACCCATGTCTAGAAAATAATTAAAGATTACACCTTACTACCAAAAAGTTGGAAATATAAACTTCAATGTCTATCAATCAACTCATTAACTAACTTTTTAGCGTATATTTGATACTCCTTCTGTCTCAAATTAAGAGTATTTTTTGGCAGTTTCAACAATATAAGGACCCTATTTAATTGTTGTGATTTTTTTCAATTTTCCATGACTGTCATTTTTTAAAGTTAAAAATTCTAGTATCACATCAAATGAAAAGTGGAATAATATTATAATAAAGAATAAACTTGAATAGTGTGTAGTTAAACTATATTGACTTTTCAAAAAATGACTCTTAAAAAAGAACATCCGAAAATGAAATAAACGACACTTAATTTTGGGATGGAGGGGGTATCTCACTAAATTAAAAACACAACCTAATTAAAACAAATGTATGAGTAAAGCAAATTAAAGCTTAGGCACTTTTGGAAAGTGGGTTGACACTTAAAAACTTTCCTTCTAGGCTCTTCTGACCTTAATGAGAGCCAAACCCACCTCCCAAAGGACTCAAAGATTAGTATCCAATGTAAAAATTTAGACTGAAAAATTCACTCATGAAACTCTCTTTCTTTGCTATTCTAATTCATTTCTTCATTCATGGCCATTGCAAGTCTGATATACATGTTGGTTATAATGTGACTATTCCTGTCCCTTTAGCATATATCACTGGATTCATAGGGAGAGCTTTCATAATGGAGACCAATCAAATGGTACCCAATTTTAGAGCTGCATTGAGTGTCGTAGCTATTGACGAAAAGTACTCTTGCTCTCTTGACGTTTTTCTCGGAGATGTAAAAGTATGGAGTTCTGGCCATTTATCGCGATTTTACACGACAGAGAAGTGTGTTCTTGAACTTACTCAAGACGGTGATTTACAACTCAAGGGTCAAAACGAACGTGTAGGATGGAGAACCGGAACTTATGGACAAGGTGTTGAGGTAATTTATACCGTAAACTAGTACTTTGATCATGTCTTCAAATATACTAACATTAGGCCCTACCTATAAGTTCTGATATATGATCTTTTTTTTTTTTTTTTGGCTGCAGAGACTACACTTACTAAGAACCGGTAATCTAGTTCTAGTCGATACCCTCAACCTCATAACATGGCAAAGTTTCAATTTTCCAACCGATGTAATGCTTTGGGGCCAGAGATTGAATGTGGCAACTCACTTGACATCTTTTCCCAAAAACTCAAGTTTGTTTTATTCCTTTGAGATTCAGCTAAACAAGATTGGGTTGTACTTGAATTCAGGTAAGTTGAAGTATCCTTACTGGGAATTTAAGCCTTCCCAGAACCGGAACATCTCGTTTATTGAAGTTAGTTCCAAAGGGTTGGACATATTCAACGACAAAAATGAAAAGATTGCTCAGATTCCATCAGAGAGGCTCGAACCTCTGCAATTCTTAGCATTGAATAACAAAACAGGAAATTTGGGGCTCTATTATTATTCTCAAAACAAAGGGAAGTTTGAGTCTGCATTTCAAGCACTCAATAACTCATGTGATCTTCCTCTAGTGTGTAAGCCCTATGGTATATGTACATTATCCAATATGTGTTCATGTATACGATTTGTAACAAGAGATAAGCAGCATTCCGACTGCAGCGAAGGAATTCCGGGAGGGTTCTGTGGGAAAAAACAGGTGGAAATGCTAGAGTTACAAGCGGTGAGTAGCGTGTTGAACGGGACTTCTAGGGTGGTTAATGTGACTAAAGAAGAGTGCGCGAGGTTGTGTGTGGACGATTGTGAATGCGTTGCTGTTTTATATTATATGGGTTCTCGAGAATGCTTTATGTTCGAATTGGTGAGAGGAGTTAAACAGGTTGAAAAGGGGACGGGTTCGATTTATATGGTTAAAGTTCAGAAAGGAACTGGCGGGAGTCACGGAAAGAGTTCTGGTTTAAAAAGGTGGGTTGTGATTGTGGTAGCAGTAGTTGATGGATTTATTATTTTTGTTGTTTTGGGAGGAGTTTGGTACTGTTTGATTCAGAAGAGAAGAAACAACTCACCGAATACTGAAAATAGCTGAGTATATATATGATTCAGAATTTTCGAACCACAATTTATAGATGCTGATTTTCATTGTTTTCTAATTCCAAACAGTTGGAGCCTATTTATACTCACTTGGAAGATTCTTTCTCTCCTAACATTCAACTCAAAACAAGATCAACTTCTGCTTAATACAGATGAAATAGCCTTTGTGGAACAGTGGAAGTCAAATTACTTCTGCTTAATACAGATGAAATAGCCTTTGTGGAACAGTGGAAGTCAAATTACTTCAACATCAGAAGAAAGAAGATATCAGATGGAGAAAAATATATATTAGAGACATATAGGGACTCAGTCCAGATCAAAAGCTATCTGATAAGAGTTCTATTTTTTTCCCCAATATGATTGTGCAATTCAGATGACAATGCCAGATATGTAGTGAAAGGGCAGGTTTGGTCATCCAGGGTTTTTTTATTTATTTTTTTTATTATTTTAAATTTGTTATGAATTGCCACAAGTTTCAAAGATTAAACTCTGAAAGAATTTTGTCAGATATATACTTTCCATTGATGTGAATGATCATGTACTTTAATTAGCACATTTGATTCATACTGATGTCATAAATTCAAGGAAGAGAATGTGTACCTGTTGAAGCTTGATATACATTGTTGGGCCATTTCTCTAATAGCTTAAGCTTTTGTCGGAGCCTTATTTGTGAGAAGTCTTGGGTTCTTCGACTCTCCATCCCCTCGGCGGTGTGCAATTTTCACTTTGTTATTTGTCTCCAGCTCTACGATGGAGTTTAGTTTGTTGACTCTCCACGTCGCACATGATATACATTGTTGGGTCCATTCTGACATTCTTATTTAACAGCTTAAGCTTTCAGAGCAACTGGTAACTTAACAGTACCCCTTTTAAACTTTGGATTCTAGTCGTAGATATTTACCATCTCTGCAAAACAGACCCTTGACAGATCATTCCTGACTCCTTCATTGTGTTACAGTTTGTTTCAACCTCTTGCCTGTTAAGTTGGTTAGAGTTGACTTCGAGTTTGTTATTTCTGTTTTTTTAATGTTTCTATCGACTCGAGAATGGGGAATGAAATGAAATTCTGATACTCTCTCTCTTCTATATTCGTTCATGGTATATGGGCCTTGAAAGAACCAACTTTCATCAATCATCAATGGCTGCTACAAACTCTACACAGTATCAGTCGGTCCTCTTTACCTACTGTCAAAACATTACAAATCTAGTTCCCTTTAAACTTGATAATTCAAACTCCATTTTATTTCTTCGATTTTTTTTTTGTACACACACATTCACTCTTCCTCTTGGCTGTTTAAGACAATTCCAAACTCGTCCATCGAACTTTTAACATTATATGGATAACGACAATCCTCAAACAGCTGTTCGTGGAAGTCCGTGTGGTGGCAGGAATGGACAGATCCAATTTATCACATCAATTTCACTCTCTCTTTCCAAATCAGTTTCGTAGATCGATCATACCACAGAGACCTTTTCATGGTTTGTCAAATTTGCAATAAACCCAATCATTTTGCGATGGAATGCTACAATCGTATGAGCTGTCTTTCAAGGCAAATTACCTCCATCTCAGCTCTCAGCTATGGCTGCATCCTCCTTTTTTGATCCTCAAGGGCAGTACTGACGCTTGGATCTCAGATTTCGGGCTACGATTCACATTACTTCAGATCTCTCAAAGTATATATATATATAATCGAGTTTCAATTTGCAAAGGCCAAGGGCTTCCCAATTTCGTACAATGGGTAAAGACTCTTCTCAATACCAAAATTTCGTCAGTTCTCTTTAAATAACATCCCTAAAAGAGTCCCTAATATAGCAACTAATCTTCTCTCAGTCCATAAACTATGCCAAGACAACGATTGTCACTTCATTTGCCATGCTAATCAACTTCATCCAGGATAAATCTTCGAGGAAGGTCCTATACCAACGCCTCGGTGACAAGGACCTCTATCCTATACTGGATTCTCTCCCTCTCTCTTCTTCTCCAATAATGGCTAATCTTCGCCACAAAAGTTCCTCATCATCTATAGCGTGCTCGTCTCCTCGGCCATCTTCCAAATATAATTTTGTAGCAAATTCTAGACCAAACACAAGCGATCCAACGTTATTGCCTACCTGGCCTACATGGCAAGATGACCAAGCTTTAATTCCATTGTCTTTGTCTAATACAATTTGTCATTTTCCTTGGCGCAAGTAGTGCATAATAGTTATGTTAGGGGTCCAGCATCCACAAAATCTGTAAAGGATACAGATAATATGTGTCCTTCATTGATCAATGTACTAGATATTGTTTTGATATTTCCTTTATACAATAAATCAGATGCGGTAAATGTTTTTGCCAAAATACAAATCTTTACATTGAGAAATTGCTTAGTTCCAGTATCAAAATAATTCGGATAGATGGAGATGGAGGTGGAGAATACATTAGCTATCTTTTTTCAAACAATTCTCACCACCAATGGAATCCATCACCAAAAATCATGTACCAAAACAGAATGGCATATCCGAAAGGAAACATAGGCGCCTACATTGTGGAAACAACACGAGCGCCTTTGGTACCATGCCTTTGCTACTGCTGTTTTTCCAATCAATAGGTTGCCTAGTACTCTTTTACCTCAAATAAATCTCCTTGGGAACTTCTATTTTAACTATACACAGTTCTTAAAGTTTTTGGTTGTGCTTGTTACCCATACCTCCGAGCTTACAATGCAACAAAACTTTAGAAATGAACCAAACAGTGCGCGCCTTTATAAATTATTCAAAATTGTGCTTTTATATATTTTTATAGCTATACATTGCCTTATTTATTATTAATATGTAACTAAGATAAATAACAAGCATAAATAAGCAAATACTAGACTTCACACACATGCCGCATCTAAGAAAAATCCACGCTAGTGCGCTATTGGGTGCGAGTGCGCATCAAGTGCGGATTCTTCCACCTTTCTTTTAGAAGAGTCCGTACTTCCTTTATCTTCATCCTGTGACAACCAGAGCAAAGTCTAGCATTTCTTAGCTCTCAAAGACATAAGTTGGAGAGAAGTCATGACAGAGAAGTTTCATCTCTGCAAGAATGAGGAACTAGGGGTGTAAGCAAACCGATCGGAACAACCGAACCGATAGATTTGGTTCAGTTTTCAAGAAGTTCATATAGTGTAAAAATCGAACCGAATTAAAATTTTTACACTAAATGAATCAAACCGAACCAAACCAAAACTGATTGATTTGACTTAAAATTGGACCGAACCAAACCGTTCTCACCCTTAGTCCCGGCAAAGACGTAGTAGACTGCAAATGGGTTTTTCAAACTTGTTGCCAAGGCCAAGGGCTTTCACCAAGAACCAGGCCTTGATTATGATTAAACTCTTAGCCCAATTGTGAAGCATACCCACGAACACTGCACTATAGACTCTGGGCCGGACCACTCCATGCTAAAAGTACGTTTTAGGTCACCAAGCATGTTGATTCGGCTTAACCCTTCTTATCAACCCAAATTGAGGTACTACAAATCAATGTTTTGAAAACTCAACCGTTTGTCAAACTATAAAACTGACTGAGTCACGGCCACGGGTCACTAATTCAACCGTTGTGTCAACCCGAATAGAACTCTCATATCATAATTGAGAAATACATGTGAGTATTTATTTATAATAACAATCATGAAAGAAAAAGCAAAATTTTTCCAGTTTATCCGATTCAACTACTAGTTTTTCCGGATCAACTGCCAGGTTTTCCGATTCTTAAAAAGTAGAGTGGTTTTCAGAACTTTCTGAACGATTTACTTAACCGCTCAACGATTCAACCATCTGAACTAACCAGTTCGGTCTAGATTTTAAAAACACTGCTAGAAGTAAAACGTACCACAAAAAAAAAAAAAAAAAAAAAGGTGGGAGAAGATAAGATAACCTTAT
This sequence comes from Hydrangea macrophylla, assembly GCA_033977485.1. Lineage (NCBI taxonomy): Eukaryota > Viridiplantae > Streptophyta > Magnoliopsida > Cornales > Hydrangeaceae > Hydrangea > Hydrangea macrophylla. The sequence continues at coordinate 114,282,410 of CM066999.1, forward strand.
AAAGGACCATGGCAAATGACTTTGTCGGACTACATGTTATACTCTTTATAGTTGAACAAACATGTCCAAGAGAGAAGATAAAAATTCTTGTAAACCATTTGACAGAACCCTAAAACTTGGCCATAGTGTACCTTATAAGTACCCTAGACACCAAAACCAATCAACCTCACGATTCCAAAGGATTATTTTACCATAATAAAAGCTTATGCTCATATCAAAAAAAAAAAAAAAAAAAACTTATGCTTATCTAAGGTAAGGAAAAAAAAATCCTCTAATCCAATGTTCTTAGGCTAATTAAGGAAGACACATTAATTAAGGAAAGTCACCAGACATTACGAGCATTCCCAAACATGACCTTAAGTTTGGTAATAACTGAGGAGATATGAAATGAGATAAAAACGTTCACCTCAGCCAATTAGATCCAACAGACACAAGACCAAATTTAGGAGTTCGAACAATGTGCAGTACATACAAAACTTTAATAGCCATGTTGATAAGAAACAACAAAATAAGGAGAACAAAATGGTAATCAATATTTAACCTATAAAATTAGAGTTGACAACGGGACGGGTATGGGATGGATGACCTCTAGTTCGGGACCGGTTCTCATTTCCTTGCATATTCTTAGCCATATATCTTATAGCCAGGGCCGGCCCAAGAGGGCCGGGGGCAAAAGGGGCAGCCGCCCTCGGCCACTGTCCACTGAAGTTCATAAAATTTTGAGGGTTCTTATGAAATTTTTATAATTATATTTTTACCTTGAGATTTTTTAGTATTTTATATTTAGGCCTCTCCAAGGCCCAATTTTGTCATCAATTACATATATATTGAAACTGACAACGAGGCGACCGGAAGAAATACGAGCTGAAGGGCTGTGAAGTACGAACGGTGTGGTTTTCATCTGAAAAGTTCGCATAATTTGGTAGGGTTTTGTAGTGCAAAAGAATCAGCTGTTTTTACTTAAACGTCATTATGTTGACCATTCGGTTTTCACGGTTTTAACAATATAGCACGGTTTCTCTCTAGTCCGGTTCATACTGAACCGTTTTGCAATCAGGTGAACGGTTTAACTGGTCAGACCGCCCGGTTCGATACTATTTTCAATTTTCACAAATGGGTAAAAAGTTCATAAAGAATAATCTTTCCTTCATCAAGATTTTTTTTTTTTTTTTTTTTTGGGGGTGAAAAAAGTGCATTCTCAATTATTTCAAACATTTAACTGCCTTTTCCATAAAAAAAAAATAATTAAAAAAAAAAACTGGAGGCAAATGGCCTAAAGTGTAATAATCCCTATTATATAGTGGAGGTTAAATATATATATATATATATATATAACCCTTTTGTTAAAAAAAATTGACATTTAGCCCCCTGTGGTTGTGACTAAAGTGCAACAATTACGTTTTCCGTCAAAACTATAGGATTTAAATACATTTTGCTCTCGCAGTTAGACTCATTTTTACTTTAACATTTATGGTTCAAAAGTCGACACTTAACCACCTATGTTTGTGACCGAAACGAATGATACATTTGTCATTTCAAGCCTTAAGTTGCCAGTTCCGGTCTAATTTGCACTTAACATACAACCACATATGGGACTAAGTGTCAACTTTTAAACCACAAAAGATAAAATGAAAACAGACCTAACCACAATAGAGTAAAATATATTTAATCCAAAATTTAAAGTGCAATCCGTTGACGGAGTGTTGAATATGGAGTAGTACTTTACTTGGTTCAGACGGCAACAGTCAAAAAGAGAAGAGGCGCGTTTTGCTTTCCCCTCCCAAAGATGTCTTTAATTTGGTGCTCCAAATTAAGTCTCAACTCTTTCGGAGAAATTTCCAAAATCCAGAATAATGTACTATCTCTATATTTTTGTTTTTTGTATGTGTATGTATGTACATATTATAAGAATCCATTCAAAAAAAAATTTCAACAGTTGAAAATGACTAGCTTAGTGGTGTAGGAATCTTCAACTACAAAGTGAAAGTGACCAAAACTGATCAATTAGTTGAATATACCAATTATCCTTTATTACACCTAGAAATGTTACTGTTAGTGTTACTTTACATTGGTATATTTATATAATTTTATGGGTAAAATGTATTTTGTAGCCCAGAAGTTTATGTCAATTTGCATTTTGGTCTCCCATCTTTCGTGTGGTAACTCCAGTTAAAAAAAAATGTTGTAGAAAGTTGTTCCGTAATCCAGTATCAAACTTTTACATACATGATGTATTTACGTCATTTTTTAGACGGAAGCTTGCAATTGAACTGAATTGCCAAAATTAAAAGATTAAGGACCCAATTGCAAATCAATGTATAATTAGAAGGGATTCAAAATACTTTTTACACTAATAATATTGTTTGTTGGCTTGACTAAATAGGGGCGACAACGCGCCTTAGTGTTATGATCATAACATAGTATGCATATCCTATGTATTATATGAATAAGATATGTAACGTGAGTCAAAGAATATAAGAGCTTAGACAAATATATTTCTAGATTTTATAAACAAAGTTCAAATCCAAATTGTTAAGTACAAAGAGCATTACAATAAACTTGGTGATACAGCTAAGAGAATTTGAGAGATCCTTGCCAACCAATTAGCAACAACCCTGGATTGATTCATCATCTAGAAGATTGACTTTAAGTTTACTTCATAAATAATAATTTGGGAAAGTTTAAATTTAGGAATTTTGTATAATTCCAACTAGAACATCACGAGACAACTCAAATGACTCTTAATGATGCATTCAAATTTCCAACTATAGTAGACAAATTGAATAGACATTTTAATTCTATAGAATGCATTTTTTCTTATTCAAAAATTGTTTACCTAATGCTCATTTAACTCTCCCATTAGTCAATACAATGATACCCATGATTAAATAAAAATTAATTAATGGTGTAAAATTTTGAGTCCCATTGTATTGGCCAACAAGAGACTTGTGTGAGCAATATTTAGGTGAGCAAAATGCTCTCTTTAATATTTTAATAAACTACAGCCATTAATTGATACAATAGCTCTAATCTTCCCTCCAAACTTTGCCTCCTCCATCATTTTTTTTTGATAACTCTGGGTGTCTGGGCTAGTTTGCGTGCACCTCGCGCGACTAATCCCAAAGACCCATAGCAAGCCAGGTAAATCACAAATGTAGTAGGTAGTCATTTCGTTGAGATTCGAATACAAGACCTCTGAGTATAACACTCAAAGAACTTGCCATCCGGCCACAAGAGAAGTGATTCCTCTATCATTGGAGTGGATATTCGATCTAGGAAGGAGCTAATTTTGGCATCTTTTGAAGATATGTCTCCATCAATTTAGATCCTCTTACGAAATGCTCTAGATACCCGTTTTAAAATAAAAATAAAGATATAGTCTGCTTCATTAAAATGATGTCACAAAAATAATTTAATTAAATATCTGAATTAATGGTGGGATTGTGGAGTCTAATTCTATTACTGAAGATATGTTTCCAATGTGTTTCTAAGCAAAGGAGAAGGAAAACGAAGAACCAGAGTCTCGCTTGGGCAAGTGGCCCACGTGGACACGGTTATGAGAAGTTAGTCAAAAAGAAGAAAGCGGACTGTAATCTCGCTCGCTTGAGTGAGACGCGGAGTTTTGATTATTGTTTCTTGTTTTGTTTAGGAAACGGTGTTGGCTTAGAAAATGTGTATAGTTATATATTCCGGTTTTTCTTTGTATTTTCTGCACTCCAACATTAACCAAGAGCAATCATAAGGTTGAAAGCCCTTCTTGTAACCGTAGAGCATAATAATACTCTGTAAGGTGTGGATATAGCCCAATTTGGGTAAACCATGTAGAGATTTGCGTTTTTGTGCATGCTTGATTGATTTTCTTGTTTACTTCTGCTTGTTCGCATCCCGTGAGATTTTGGGAAAGAGATTTGATTGTTCTTTGTTGATCAAATTTCTGAACAATTAATAATTTTGATATTCTAATTTTTGCAGAGTGAAAAAAAAAAATTTTGATTCATACAACTGATCCAATTGATTGGAACACAAAGCTTAATTTGATTTGATTATTCTAACTTTTGGAGCTCACTGATTTTCCCCAAGTATATATGATCATCTCATAGCCATACAAACAAGTAATTAGTAAAAAAAAAAAAAACAAACATCATCATATCTGGCATGAACATTTCTCTCCGTATGTATGTTTAATCTAGATAACGATACATGCTACTATTGATGCAACCTAATCATTATTGTACAAACTAATCATTATTGTACAAACGAATCTTAATAAATTTATAGGCCGGTCCTAAGATATTGGGGATCCCATGTGAGATTAGTATATTGGAGTCCTTTATACAATCAGGGTTTGGGGGTAGCGCCCCCGAAGCAATTTTTTTGGGTCTATTTACATGTATTTGCAAGTATATTTCTATATATTATAGTTTGATTTGTGAGTTATTTATTGGTATTTTGAGAAATCAAATGTTTAGTTAATGTAATATGTATCAAGAATTAAATGCACAAAGACAATATATGTACATATATAGGTCTGGAGAGCAATTTGAGGGCCTTTTGTGTAGTGGGCCCCAAGCCCATGCATGTGTCGCATGTGCTCAGGGGTGGCCCTGTCAATTACCAAAAGAGTAATGCTATGCTTCTTCAATTCAAATTTCAAATACTCAATTCAAATGATGTGATAATGAAGCCACTGAATTTTAATTGGAGACCACCGTGGGATTACTTCATTATCCTTTAATTAAAATTCAGTGGACCCACTACTACATCATTTTAAATAAATTTTTAAAATTTAAATTTAAAAAAACATAATATTACTCGTTACGAAATCCACCTATTAACCCACGAGCCCGTCACATGTAACGGGCTCATGAGATAGTTTCTTTGGCCAACATTTTTGAACGGACTAGAAGGGTAACTTTCATATCTTGTCAAAAAAAAATAGGGATCAATCCCTTCTACAATGATGGAAGCGCGTGGGGTCGTCACAACCATATAAAATGCACAATACTCGCGTGACTTGCACGCCATGACACTTTATCCCGACCATCCAAAATAGCATGACTTTTGGGTCACGTTTGGATGGGTAGGTGGAATTTGACAATTAGTCCTTTTTATAAATCGTCTTAGGATTATTATCATTATTATTATTTTTTTTTTTTATAGAATTCCCTAGACTATTAAAATAATCTTTTCTATGGCATGATTTAATCCCTCATATGGGAGACTATTAATTTAAAATGGACAATTAATCCTGCATTTCATAGCCGTGCCAAACGTCGGACTATTTGATTAAAGTGTACTATTAATCCAATCCTCCTCTATCCCTCCCTTAATCATGCAAACAAACGTGTTGGAGATGTGTTTTTGTAAGTCATGCTATAATTTGGCAATAACATAAGGTTGGTGATGATCTTAAACCCAGAAATTTCCATTGTGTCAATTTATACCTTCTGTCAAAATTCATTAGGATTGTTGAATTATAACCGAGTATGATGTTTTTTTGACGTAATTGCTAACATATGTTTACGATGGTGTAAATTGACACAAACTATAAAGAATAAAATAACACCAATTGTAAATTATAAGGGTGCAAAGTGTAATCAAACTTTAATTTTACTTAGTGACTAAGGAAACAAAACAAAACAAAGCATGATAATGCATGATCTTGTAGTGCAATTATGTTAAACTGTTGTCATTGTTAATTAATCGACAACTCTTTTTTTTTTTGACTTGACTATTCATGGCCTGTCCAATTACTTTTTGTTCTTCAATTTGTTACTTTTTTTTAGATTACTTTGACTATCTAGTTAGTGGGTTTTGTCTTTGATATGTAGATGTCATATTCTAGGATAGAGAACGGATCACAAATTAAACATTATCGCATATTCTGATTTGAAAACCTAGAAACATCGCATTATCCATTATGGTGAATTGGAGATTTTAATTTCATGGACACAATGCAATGATCATGGTTTAAATGAGACTTGGCATTATTAGAATCTTTCTTCTCTTTGAAACATGAAAGGCTTGCTCCTATGATCATAATTGATAATTTTGAAAAGATGACTCAAACAAAAGAAGAAAACTTTGATGGGGATTGACAAGCTGAACAAAATTAACATGTGGCCTCATTTGTCAATGAAATGATATAATGATCGCTTTTAATGTATCTCGACGTGAATGTTATTTTAATGGGTAATGATATAGTAAGCAGTTTCTCATATGAGAAAATAGATTTTAATTATTAGATTAAGAATAGATAATTATTTAATAATTTGTTATTTACTATTTTGAGACCAATCTTCATCCAGCGGTTAAAAACTAATTTCTCACATGAGAAGTTGCTCACTATATCATTACCATTTTTTAATTCTCACACAAAAATGAAAATAGAGATTTTATTAATTTTCATGTAAATTAAATAATATAGTTAACATCACAATAGAATCTATTGACAATTCAACTTAGGAAACTATCAAACCAAAAAATATCTTCATGTAAATAGTAAACCAGTAGTAAATCTAGCATTATCATGTGCAAAATCATTGTCTTCCCTCCTAGAACGACAATTAGCATTATCATATGCAAAACCATTGTCTTCCCTCTTAGAACGACGACTCGATACTGTGCGACTGAGAGAGGAAGTTGCTAGAAAGACACACAAAAGAATCGCCACTTATAAACTGTCCAGATCTGTGAACAAATCGTACCAAAGCTCCAGATTTGATAAAAGAATGACATATCTAATGGAAACAATGTCGAATCTGCATGATGATATTGCTAGATCTTAAAAGACAACGTTGAAACTGCAAAGAGGAGTAGTCAGATCTGACCGCAAGTAGAAGAGAGCAAGGAGATTGCGAGTGGGAACTAGACCATAACTTTATCAATTCTTGGGCTTTTTGGGTGATTTTTTATTATTTTATTTCATGTATTTCTTTGAGATCTATGCAATGAGCGTGGAAATTTTACAAAAAAAAAAAAGTTTAGTTGTAGCATGATTTTGAGGTTTTATCTAACAGATAATATTATCTGTTATCTGTGTGTATAACAAATAATATTATTTGTCAACTTTAAACTATTATAACTTTCTCAATTCTTAGGTTTTTTTTTTTATTTCATGTATTTTTTCAAGATCTATGCATCTATGATGCCAATTGTACAAAAGAAATATGTTTTTTTGGTACCTATTGCTCGAGCTGCTGCTATAATTTCCTCTATCTGAGCGGGCAGTCTTTGTGAGTCATATTTTGTAGAAGCAAAGTGGTTCAAGAGGGGTACAAACCAGGATAGAGGAGTACTTCGGAATGCATGGAAGCAAAACCAAGCTCAATTTTGGGGTCTTATAGTTCACCTTCTGCTTTTCTGAGATGGTTTTGTGGGCTGTTTGATGCTGCTAAGCCTTGTTTTCGTTGCTATTTTTGGACATGGACTGTTTTTGGTGCTGATATGGCTCTATTGGTTCTATATTGGTAGCTGATTTTTAGGTTGTTTAATGCTTTAATTTTGTGGCTACTATATGGTTGTGTCGAGACTTTTTAGGAGAGGTTTTGATGATCCTTTTATTGGTTCACTTTGTCACTTTTATTAGATTGCTATTTCTTTTTGGAGAGTCTTGCTATGTTTTTTATGGAGCTTTTATATTGGTTTTTGCCAATTGTTTTGTATTTTGGACTCTTGTACTCTTTTAATAAAATTCTGTTGTTAAGCAAAAAAAAAAATGCTTTTATTATATGTATGTAAAAAAAAATGCAATTTTTCATATTTGTTCGATATTTAGGTTTTTTTTTCCCCAATATTTCATGGTCAATATTGAATTTGTTTGATAGATCTCATTTTGCTAATTCTAAAATATCAACTTTTATGAAAAACGGACTTATATATATATATAAAAAGTTATAACAATTTGAGTATAAAAATGGCCTAATGCGGTAAAGAAAAGTAACATATATTTTAACTTTGAAGAGTTTTATTTAAAGAAGTTATGGCCGAAGCTCCTATTTATTATTTTCTCAAATATTTTAACAGTCGTATACCAAATGCGCTCACTGTGAAAATGGAGGGCGTGTGTAAAGAATGAAAAGATTTGTTCTTGACCACGGAGACAAGAAGACAACTGGATGATTTCACCTTCATTGGCCCTTAATCACGATGTTGATTTTTCGAAACATCATTAGTCAAATAGTAATTATTACCATACTCTCTTAACCACCTCACAAAAGTAAAATGCTATTTTAATCTGAATCTTCATTTTGGAATTAAGTAAAATAGTGGGTCTTTGACAATTCTCATTTTGAAAATAAGTAAGTGAGTGACTTGGTAGCTAACTTTGTATTAAAATTACAATAAATCACACCTTAGCCACAGTACTTTTCTGATTGACTAATCAAGATTCTTCATAGCAAATATGTTCCCACACACAGTTTGAATTCAACAATACCCTGTGAATTTTATAAATGGTATAATGCCAACCTTCCAAGAATTACCATACGAGTGAGCCCCATAATGCCACTCAAAAATTATTTTGACTGAAATATGAGTTTTTGAATTTAAAATAGGTGTGGGTGTAACATTATGAGTAATGTTAAGCTCACTTTGAAATTTACACTAAATTTGATACTCAATTTTAAATGTATGTACCATGTGTTATGTAAGTGGGTATAAAAACATATAAAAAATTTATACAACACAAAATACATATATTTAAAACATAAAATATTAAATTCGGTGTAGATTTCAAAATGTACTTAACATTACTCGTAACATTATTCTTACCACATAACACCCAGAAGAAGGTGGGCCACCCCAATTTCCTAGTAGGCAAACATCCCCGAGGACCGCCCCCCTGCCCCCATCATGGGACCTCTAAGTCAACACACATTGAAACATAGGTGAGAACAGAATATATGCATGAGTTAATTTCCAGCTGTTATATATGGGAAATTATACTTACACCCGTCCTTAAATTATTTTTTTTTTTTTTACCGTAACTCCCTGTATTTCTATTTGTGAAACTAATTCTTTATACATGCACTTTAATTCAACTAGAGTTTCATCGTTAATAAATTTGCTATATGTAACGGAGCAAAAAATTTCATTACTTCATAGTAAGATAAGCCCCCCCCTCCCGCTTTTTTTTTTCTTTTTTTTCTTTTTTTCTTTTGCTGAGATCCCATATATTGTCTTATGTGATGCCATACAATGCTCAAATCAAAGATAAAATAGAAGACACAAGTGTAGAAATTAGAATTTTTGGGACCAAACTTAAAATTAGAGCCAAACAATAAATTATGATATAAAGTGCTCTCCAACTAATATCAAATTATTGACTATAACGCTGGGAATAAAGAATATATATATATACTCTTATTAGGGGTGCACTAATCACACATAATTTTGAGTTGTGGCCAACACAAATTAGCAACCCAAAGCAAAAATAAAAAAAAGTACAAAGAATAAAGCAAAGTTCGACATCACTTTGCTCCTTTACCTGACATATTTATTAACGATTGCATATTAGTAAAAATTAAAGATAGTATGTGCCGCACGTTTAAATATGACCTTATTAAGCACATGGGGAGTACTAAGTGTAATTTCCCCTTCGATATATTTGCGTATGTTTGTGTTTGAGGAGCGTATATTTTTTGTTGACTGTTGTCCCATTGCATGCTTATTTGTTGCCTAAGAGTTTGTTTGGGAAAAATCTTAAATAGGGTATAGTTCACTCCAACTCCAAGTCCCATTTTACCTAGTTTTTATGAGAGTCAATGTTATTTGATTTGACAAATGATCAGTTTTAAGGGATTTATTAAACTGGCGCAATTTCTTTTATAAGAAATTAATGAACATTCACCAAACAAGTGACTTTATAGTTATGGTGTATAGAATTGTGAACCGAAAACCTTGTTTTTTTTACTTTTCCAAACAGGCATTTAGAATGTTTTTGTTCCTCTGCTTCTCCATAAATAAACTAAAGCCATATTTGTTTCGTGGACAGGATTGAGGGGTATTACCTATGCCCCAGGGCACTAACAATACTGCATTCCCCGTGAGCCTCATATGGGGGACCATTTAGTTAAAATAGACTATTAGTCCCCTGAGGCTAAGCGTACACAACCAGTAAACTATTCAATTAAAATACAGTATTAGTCCAATCATGGGCAAAGCTATGTGGAGTCTGGAGGGGCAACGACCCTGCAAGTTTTTCAAAAATTCGATTATGCACATTGGGCCCTCCAAAATATTTACTTTTAGAAAAGAATAATGTTATGCTTCCCAAATGTGAATCTCATGTTTGATTCTCAAATGCCACATACCCCTGCATGCATGTGAGACAATTGTATTTGGGAATTGAATATGGGATTCAATTCAATTTTGGGAAGCATATCGTTACTCCTTGAAAACGTGATTCATGCCTATATATAACACGTAATCTGATAAGCCATAAGTTAAAGGATTACAATTCGCAGTAGATATTGAAAACACCAAACTTCCAAACTCTCAAACATGACAAAAAACCTTATGTAGTAAAATTTCAATCGATATGATACAAAAAATCATAACACAAAAATATGTATAACAGTGTCCAAATTTTTTTTTACCCCTCAAGGCGCTGCTCCCGAACCCTCGTGTATTTGATAACCTTACCTAGTAACTCAACACCCCCAAATACAAATTCCTAGATCTGCACTTGAATCCAATTCCATCTAATAGTGCTCTAAGTTTGTGAAACAAACAAGGCCTAAGGGAAATTGGGCAACGCTTAAGTAATAAACGAAACAAGTACAACCATATGTTTGAGATAAATATCAACATGTGTGACACGTTCATCAATCTTCAAGCAAATTACTATGCCACGCAAAGCATTGAGTCCTTGCCATGTGATTAATATTGAAATAATAGTTAACAATGTTTGGGGGTTAATTACACTAGATTCCCTGTATTTTGTCTTAATTACACGAACTTTCTTCATATTTTGGGAAATTACACGGACTTTTCTTAAAATTAGTATTCTATAACACTTCCCAACTTAAAATAATATTCTGTAACACTTTCCTTCCTTGAAGTGTAAAAAAAAAAAAAATTACTAGGCATAATGAAGGTCCATGTAATTAAGGCAAAACACAGGGGTGATGAGTGTAATTAACCCTAACATTTGTAACCATGCAAAGCTTTGAGTGTTAGTATTATACATTTTGCTTTCTTATTATTATTTTTTTTTAGACGTATTGGAGGAGGGGGGAATCGAACACACACCCATTTGGATGGAGGAATGGGCCTTTGGCCACCAGGGTAGGATGGACATCCTTTTTGCAGATGTTGAATCATGTTAATTTGCTCAGACAAAAAAAAAGTAAGATTGAAAAGAGGGGCCTGTTAATGCATTAATTTTATAGATCTCTTTATTAGGTTTTGTAATTAATTTAGTGTTAGATCCCATCGAGGCGCCTTTACCGAGTGTACTATACTGAAGTTGTTTCCCCTTAAAATTTGAATTTTTATTTTAGACATGAAAAATTATTTTCCAGAAAAAACAGGAAGTAGTAAATAAGAGGACAAGACTTCACTCCTTCCATATGTAAAAGGAAAAGTATAGAAATGTTGTCCTAAACAAAATGGAGTACATTTTTTCATGTCTTATATTTTGTTGGAAAATAGATCCTCTACTATGTTGACATGTTTGTTTTTTTTAACAGACTTAGACCCATATCTCTAGGGGGTCAATAGTTCGGTTCGGTTCGGTCCTTTTTTTTAGCAAATCGATTTGTTTTGGTTCGATTCGGTTCCATTTAGTGTATTTTTACGATTCGGTTCGATTTTTTACACTAGATGGTTATTTTGAAAATCGGCCGGACCGATTGATTTGGTAAATTTGTTTATGTGACACATATATGATATGTAAGTGGATCAAGGAGTAGTTTTTTAGGTACCCTTTTGGGTACCCTTTTGGGTACCTTGGTACTGCATGACAATAGATATAGGCCTTTTAGTTTCAGGTAGATGCCACACCCCTAGGTAGGCTGGTATGCAGTAATGCAGTGAGTCCCACTATAGGTGTGGTTCCCTCTTATAAGATCATGAACTATAGACTGCAGACAGTGTATCACTTTGACATGTCACGTGATACTCTCAACATATCCAAATATTTCTCATGTGAATCAATATTATACCGAAGAGTTGTCCTTATTTTTATACTGTCTTATATGTCACCAAAATGAACTAGCCCTCCACCCAAGCCTGCAAAGAAATTAACAAATGATCCATTTCAGTTAATTAATTACCTAGCTATCTACATAAGAAAATACAGCAAAACACATATACAGTCAATAACCAACTATAACAAACATTAGCTCATCATCCATTTTACACTTAATTTTTTATATTTTATTTTTTTCAAACTTTGTTCTTCTATCATATGTAAGGTTGACTTAGACCATGAGAAATATGCACAAATATAGAAGAGCTCTTGCATATAAATACATGAAGGGTCTCAGTGAAACTCAAGCTTCAAATAACATACACTTGAAGAGAATCATTATATCCTTATTCGATCTTGTTCTTGTTTTCCACTTTTGTTTTTTTTTTAATCTTTGCAAGTCGATCTTATTTACTACTCTTAGAAATGGCTTCACACCACTCTTCTTCATTGGCACTTTTCTTATGGGTATTTCTTGTTCTTGTTGGAATGGTCACTGCTCAGTTGTCTTCAAATTTCTATGGAAAATCATGCCCCAGTGTCCTTTCTACAATCAAGACTGCAGTAAACTCTGCAGTTTCAAAAGAGGCTCGCATGGGTGCTTCATTGCTCCGTCTCCATTTCCATGATTGCTTTGTTAATGCAAGTCTTGACTCACTTCTCTCTTGTTAATTCCCCTTCCTTTCTTTGCATACACTTTTTTTCTTTATATATCTATATATATATATATATATATATAGGATGAATGATTTTGCAGATTAGGTCACTCAGGGTCCAAAATTGTTCCCTCTCTTCATGACTTCTTAAATTCAAAATTTGTACACCTTTTGCATTTTTCTTCCCTCTCTAAGACTCTATACCTCTCTCTATACTAAATATTTATATTACAAAATTATTTTTTTGTGAAAATATGGTTAATTTAGGTTCAAGCAAAGTTTTTTTTTGGTAGTGCCCATGGGCATGAACAATTTTTCTAGTATGCTTTGATACAGTGGCGGACCAAAGATTTTATGCTAGGAGGGGACCAAGTTAAACGGATTTGGGTTCTCTAGTAAACAATCCGAGGCGAATTTTTTTCAGTCTATTTATACATTTTTTTGGTGCAAGACAGAGTCAAAAGAGTAGTTTGGTCGATTAAATTTAGGTCATTTTTGTCTGACAAGTTATGTAGTTGAGTATTATTCTTCCCATTCTATATTATGGGGGACATATATGCCACACCCTTGGAGTAAATAGTTCTTCGTATGGGAACTATGAAGTTGATATTGACAATTAAGATTGCACTTTTTGGCCTACCAAACAGCGAACTATCAAATTCAAAATAATTGTTAGTCCAGTTTCTTGTGTCCTTAGATTAGTCCTGCAAAACAAACTGTGGTTTTGGGGCTTTTGATTTCAAATTGACTTTTTTGGATGGTTTATATATTCTAAATGTTAAAATTTGGGGAGGGTCAATTTCTAAATTAATTTTCAAATGTTAAAACTACATATAAATTTAAAAAAATAAAAAAATAAATAAAATTTGGGGGGGTGGAGGGGGCATGGTCCCCTTTGGTCTTCACTGGAGTGCGCTCCTGCTTAGATAGAAAATATGGGTAATACTTGGGACACAACCTTCATACAACTTTCATACAACCTCCCCAAAAGATGTGTCTATCTCTTTCCTGTGTCACTGTGGGGTCCAGTGACATCACAGGAGAGAGATAGACACATCTTTTGGGGAGGTTGTATGAAAGTTGTATGAAGGTTGTGTCCCAAATATTACTCTATTCGAAAATTATAATAACAATTCCTCGAATATGTTAATTAACTAACCCTTAAAAAATTAACTTTTTCTTTCCTGTTAATACTATGATAATATTGAATGACCAATACACTCTCACTTGTTAACATCTTGTGCACTTTTTGTTTTTGACAGGAAATCTTGTACACTTAGACTTCTTTTTTTCACGAATTAGTAAAATTTTATCATCTACAATTTATTGTGTAAAATTGGTCTTTTTTTTATTTATTCATTTTTTTTTAATAAATAGTGATGGTATAAAGATTCTACCAAGTAATGGAAGGTGATTGTTATATACCTGGCCTTTTTCTTCTTCGGTTGGAGAGAAAAGAAACAAATATATATATATATATATATATAGGAAATGATTTCTGCGTAGTTGGATATTTGGTGATATGAAAACTATGTCTCTTACAGTTTGTGCCGTATATTTCACAAAATTGTTTTTTTATTGTAAAAAATTGTACAAATACTGTACAAACTGTGAGAGGCACAATTTGAACAACACCAAACCAACTGTAATGAAATCATTTTCATATATATATATATATGCATATATTGTCTTTTGTCATCATATATATGTATGTACATATATTGGCACACCAAAACTTACTAGTCTCTATTCTTCTTTTTGTCTCCCTCTTTCTTGTCTTTTCCTTTTGCCTTTTGAGCTTGATAAGTTGATATTGATTTTTGAGTTTAAAAAAAATAAGGTCATATGAGGAAGTAGATAAAACAAATCTTCAAAAAGATTAACTTTAAAAAAAGGTGTAGCTTCAACAAATCTTCAAAAAGATCAACTCTAAAAAAAGGTTTATTGATGCAATAATTACTATCTGTGAAACTCTTTCATCCATGTCTAGATGCATGATAGGCTCATGCATTGACATTTTTGACTTTCTAAATTAAGTGAACTGTAACTGTATTTTCTATTTGGGTATGTATATATGTGTGTGTTTCATTTTGCTTGTTTGCATTCTACATTGTTTATCATAGTGAGAAATTATTTCATGATAAATAATGCTATACTTTTCAAATTTAATTTTCAAAAATTTTAACGCTTGTACCACATGTTGTGGCAGTTCAGTGCCACTAACAACATATTTGGCAAGCAAATTTGAGAGACATATGTCATTACTATTACATGACGAGTAATGCTATGCTTCTCAAATTTGAATAAATTTGGTTCTCAAATACTATTGTGGCAGCTGTTGGGAGATCACAAACCAGTATGCCACTACATAGGGTACCAACTGATAAAGCATTAATTTAGAAAAAAATATTTATTTAGATTCATTAACATTTTAGTTATGTTAATGTTATGAGCATGAGTTTTATGGAGGATATAATATAATATAACATTAGAATGTGAAACATATGTTCATGTATAACAGGGATGTGATGCATCAATACTATTGGATGACACTGCAAACTTCACTGGAGAGAAGACGGCCGGTCCAAACAACAATTCAGTGAGAGGATTCGAAGTGATTGATACTATCAAATCTCAGGTCGAGAAGACCTGTCCCGGCGTCGTTTCTTGCGCTGACATCCTAGCTGTGGCTGCCCGTGACTCGGTTGTTGCGGTACGCAATTAAGCAAACATACATATATAACACGGTGGTTCTAGGTTAACAACTTGTACACTAGATTATAGCGATGAAAAAACACTTTTTCTTCGCTAAAAACACTAACTTTAGCAACTAAAAATATTTTTTCCATCGCTAAAAGACGCGTGCTGTAGGTTAGCATATATATATATATATATCAACTTTATAAATTCAACTTTCATGCATACAAGTACTGATCCAGGAATCCAATTTATGAGTCAAACCTAATTTCCAAAGAAATTATGGGGGCGAGGTTAATATAAAATATACACATATATGTACATATGATTGAAGCAATTTTTTTTAATTTCAATTGAAAATCTTTTTTTTTTTGTCCGGCGGGGGGGTTTGGGGTGTGAAACTCTGTCTAATTAATTTTTTGTAATATTTTTAAGGGGATATATGTAGAGTAATTTTTATCTGTTTTTACATGTTGATTTTCAACTTAAAATTAATATTTGATTTCACAGAGAGATAAAAAATACTTTCAATACCCTGTCACTGTTGTTTGGGTTCCATATTTAGAATGAAAGTCGGTGTAATTTCTGAAAATATAATTACCTTAACTTTGGAAAACTAGTGTCATTTATCCAAAGGCTCAAAGCCAAACAAATTAAACAAAAAGTAAATACACACTTAAATCATTTGAATTGACATATTAATTCTTAGACCTAATGTTTGGTATTGAAATTTTCAGCTGGGTGGCCATAGTTGGAATGTTGTGCTTGGTCGAAAGGATTCAACTACAGCAAGTTTGAGTACTGCTAACTCAAACATCCCTTCCTTTACTTTGGATCTTACTGAAATCATCTCTGCCTTCTCAAACAAAGGTTTCTCTGCCAGTGAAATGGTGGCTCTCTTAGGTTTGTTTAAATTCTATTATCTCAATTATGCTTTTATACGTATAACTGGGTTATCAAACACACCCTAGAATAAGTGTTGAAAATGAAAATATTTTCAGTACTTAATTGGGTTATCAAACACATCCCAAAATACTTCAAAAATCTCACAATTTCTTTCTTCCTCTATATTGTTGTTCTATGTGTTATATACAGGATCTCACACAATTGGTCAAGCTAGATGCACAACCTTCAGAACTCGAATTTACAACGAAACCAACATAGACTCCTCGTTTGCAACATCATTGAGAGCCAACTGTCCGAGCACCGGAGGTGATGATACCCTCTCCCCTCTCGACGTGACTAGTCCTAAATCTTTCGACAATGCTTACTTCAAGAACTTGCAGTCACAGAAAGGCCTCTTGCACTCGGACCAACAGCTTTTTAGCGGAGGCTCAACTGACACTCAAGTTAACACTTACAGTTCCAACTCTGCAACTTTCTTCACTGACTTTGGAAATGCAATGGTGAAGATGGGTAATCTTAGCCCACCGTCTGGCACAAATGGCCAGATTAGGACCAACTGCAGGAAAACCAACTAAGTCTTTGCACTGCACTTTGTTTTGAAACTATTGATTTTGTTTCGTATTGTTTTTTTTTTTTTTGTTTTGTTGTGTATTGTGGTAAGAGTTGATGGGGGAACAATAAATCCAGTTGTTTTGGGTAGTTCCCATTTGATGTGATTTTGTAGTTTTGGTTTTCAATAAAAAAAAAGAAGTTAAAATGAAAATAAGCTAGCCATGTTTGTTTTGTTTGGAGTACGGGATCGAATAATTTGAACCAAATGAAATTTTCGAAGTTGTGCATACAAATCTTGATAATTTTTAAGATGTTGACTATATGCGATCTCAAGTTTACAAGTTAATGAAGTGATTACAAAGTAAAGGCCAAACCTCTCCCATGCATACTAAATCATGACTCGTCACCGTATGATGGAAAACAATAAATTTTATTTGCACTATAAGTTGAAAATGCCCTTGAAATTATTTAAACATGTACAGTGATTCTAGTAAATCTATAGTCGTAAAAGTAGATTTCGACCTTCTAACTAGTATATGTATCTTTGGGACCGTGATATTATGATATGAGTGAAGAGAGCACTAGGAAGTATTGAGTGATTTTTTTTACTTTAAGTGAAAATCATAATTTTTTTTAGATTTTTACAATAGGTAATGTTGTAAATGTCCAAAATACCCTCACTAAATAGGTACATAATCGGGTTAGACGGGTTGACACAATTAAAAATACGACTCAACCTATTTTATTAATGGGTTGACCTAAACTCATATAAGCTAAACTCAAGCCCACTTATTTTGTGTCGTGTTGTCGTGTTGGGTAAAAAATTGCCACCCCTTCTTTATCTGCATTTATTAGATTGTCATGTGTTATCCTAATATTCATCTATAGGGTAGGCTTGCACTTTTTTTTGTTGGTTGACATTGGGATGGGGAAGTTAGAAGTTCGAGCCAATACTTTGGAGGATACTTAAATATCAAGCTCTTTACCACTTGCATCACTTGGTCTTGTGCTTTTAGTTTTAGAAATTAAATTACATACATTAGTTATTAACTCAAAATGAAGTGTCTCACTTAATTTCAAAATCTTCAAACATACAAAACAAACATTATAACATTCATTTTAAAAAGATTAGATTAACCACGGATGACTCAGCAGCCAAAAATTAGATTAACCATTGATGAGTTGCCTTTTAAATTTGTAGTGAATGAGGGTTTTAGGAAATTAATGTTAAAAGCATGTCCCAAATTTTCTAAAATCCCATCTCGAATAACCATGGCTAAAGAATGTAAAAAAGTGTTCTTAAGAGAGAAGAAAAAGCTGAAAGCTGTACTTAGACGGCAACAAGTTTGTCTTACCACTGACACGTAAAGGGGATGTATCTTTGAGAACCATGGCGATCAATATGAAAAGAAAATTTGACAAGTATTGGGGGAACTTTGACACTATGAATCCATTGTTGTATGTTGGATTAGTTTTTGATCCTCGTTATAAATTGCGCTATGTTAAGAATATATTTGAGCCATTCGATGATGCAAAAACGACTATAGAATTTACACAGAAAGTTAAAGATGTATTGACATCTTTGTAACAATTTCATGAAAAGGAGGCGGGAGGTGGTGGAGCACAAGAGACAGGTGGTGCTCAAATAGTGGAGGGTGGATTTAGAAAGGAGGATACGGATTTGAAGACATTAAGGAAGATAGAGTTTAAGAGACGCTTAATGGAAGCAGAAACTCTAGCAAACAAATCGGAGGTAGAAAGGTATCTAATAGAGAGTTGCGAAGATGATTCAAATGCATTTGATATATTAAAGGGATTTGCTAACTTACAGCATAGGAGACTTTTAGCGACGAAAAATAAGGTTTTAGTGACGAAATTTTTTGTCGCTAAAACTTGGAACCTTTAGCGACAAAAATTTCGTTGCTAAAAACCTGTTTTTCGTCGCTAAAAGAGTTGTTGTATGCTACTAACTAACAACCATCATGTTGTAAGTTAGCATCTCCCTCTATTAAATTGGTAGAAAGTTAACTCTGTTAGATATAAACTGCTTTCTAGAGTTGCCCGAGATGTGCTTGCAATTCATGTTTCAACCGTAGCTAGCTTCTGAATTTGTATTTAGCAGGGTAGGTCTATTATTGATTCATACCGTACTTCATTGGCTCCAAAGATGGATGAGGCCCTTATTTGTACACAAAATTGGCTTCGTTCTTCATCGGCTCATATTAAGCTTACGCGCATTGGAAGATATCGATGAGTTTGATAAGTTCACCTCAAGTATAAGTTTTAGTTTTTATGCATTCCATTTTTTGAATAAGATATCATATACATTACTACGTATTCTTTGTAATGTGTTTTTTTTTTAATTATTTTTTTATAGAATTTATGCATGAATCAAGCACGTTGTTCTCCATATCCACAGTTATTAAGGACGATGATGGACAATGAAAGTAGTAAGACGCCGAAGGACAATTGAAGTATGTTTTGAATTTGAAGATTTAGACTATTCATTTGAAGCATTATAATGTACTATTATGTAGTTTGTGTTTATTACCCTTGCATGGTTGTGTTGAATATTCGAATGTTTGGATTGCTTTGTGCTCGTGAATTTTTTTTATTTTATTTTTTAGTTTGACAAGCTTGTTTGGAGATTTGGACTATTAATTTGTTACCCTATAACTTGACTATATTGATTCCTATAGTTGTAGGTTTATGTTTGTGTTCATTATGCTATAATGCTTTTGCTTATTGCACATTCACAGGTTATGCAAAGGGCTTACATAACGAGTCCATAATTGATTGATTGATTTAGTTAAATAATGTAGGATTGTTGTGGCATAAAATAAAAATAAAACAGGCCCAAAAAACTCAAAATATGATAATTGATATGCCCAATACATCAAAGCATAATGGGCCCAAAACCAGTGAATGCCCAGCCCAACTAAATCTGAAGTCCACTGTCCACCAAATAGGCCTAAAACTGAACAATCAAAACATTCACAGCCAAACCGAAACCGACCGAAACAGCACCGATCGGTGTGGCTCGGTTCGATCTGGTTATGGTTTGGTTGGTTAAGGTTTTGGCTTGTTAGCAAACCGAACTATCGGTTTGGTTTTATTATTAAACTGAGAATCGATCAAACCGAATCGAACCGATTTCACCCCTAGATGTTATTGAGGCGCCCTTTGGAAAGCCAACAATCGGTTCTTATACCATATGGTATATTTAAGTAGTTGATAAATATGCAGTTACAAAAAAGTGTTTGGTAAATATTAATTTTTATTTTATTTTTTCTAAGAATCAAGTCTAATTTATTGCTTTTGATATTAGTTCTTTGTCAAAACAAAATAGGATTAGTTGTCATAAAAAGTGAGATAGAAAGTAAATCTTCGACCTGTTTTGAAAATGCTTAAAATAAGATTTGATTCAGTCTAAATCACACTATTTATACGGTTTTGTGAGAAACAAGATTATGTTAATTTGATAAAGAAACAATTTATCAGGGTTCTCCATTCCATGCTCATACCAGGGTTCGAATATTAGCCCTTCCCCAAGTCCTGACATTTATGTCATCGCACGAGACTATTACACTAAATAATTAATTTTTTATTTATTTATTTAAAAGAACAGAGAATTATACGCCAATGCCAAAACTCATGTGTAAGAAATGGACTCATAACACTACAAATTGATAGAACATGTTTATATATACACTTCGATTTACTTATATAGCACATAAGTGATTTATTCTTTCATGATAGGATCATAGTGGTTTTGGATATAGAGTAATATTTGGGGCACTAACAACTTTCACTAACACTTATTAACACACTTTATCTCTCTCCTAGTGGTATTGTAGGGTTCGCAGTGGGCTCCGCAGTACCACTAGGAGAGAGATAGAGTGTGTTAGTAAGTGTTAGTAGAAGTTGTTAGTGCCCCTAGCATTGTCCTTGGATATATTACACATCCCTTTTACACTCCGTTTAGTAGGAGTGGGCAAATGGTTCAGTTAACCGAAATTCGAACCGAACCGAACTAAAGTTTTCATTTCAGTTCAGTTAATTCAGTTAAAAATTTCAGTTAAGTTTCAAACCGAACTAAATTTTTTTTTCAGTTCGGTTTTCAATTCCACTCTCCCAAACCGAACCGAACCGAAAAATCGAAATTTTTTTTTAGTTTATATATTATTACTATATTTTTATACACAACTATATATATTACAAAAATATAAGTATAAAATATATATAAGTAAATATAAACATTTGTTTTCTTTGTAATATGAAAGTAAAATGGGAAAAGAAACATCTAAAAAAGTTGTGAAATGAAAAATAAAAGAAAAGAAAGTATAGTTTTTTCAAAATTCGATTAATCGAATTTCCAAACTGAACCAAACCGAACCAAATTGACCAAAATCGAACCGAACCGAAATATAATTCAGTTCAGTTTCAATTCCCATTTCTTCAAACCGAACCGAACAAAACCGAACCGAATTTCTCCAAACCGAACCGAACCGACCGAATGCCCACCCCTACCATTTAGTATGATTCTAAAATATAATAGAATTGAATTGGAGAGAATAAAAAAGAAAAGAAATGAATAGAATTGATTTGCAATTCTAATTCTTATGTTTGGTTTGAAAGAGAAATGAAATGAAATTAATCACGTTCATTTACTACATTGCTCATATAAAAAGAGGAGGTGTGAAATATATAGGAGTAAGTTTAGTATATCATATTATTTCATTTAAAGTGAAATCATTTCTCACCAAATCCTACCAAAAGTGATAGGATTTGTTTTTGGGCTAAAACAAGAATTTGTGAGAATTGGCTAGAATTGAAAATCAATTCTTTTGTGAAACCAAACTCAAGAATTGCCATAAACAAGAATTACAAATCAATTTTTTTTAGTTTGTGGCATATCAAACGGATTGTTAGTGTCAAAATATAAGAATTTGGTATCAAAATATTACAAGTAGGTCCCAACACGTACTATACTATCTTTGAAAACAACTTTAATTGAACCAAGTTACAACATTTTTCGACCAAAAATCAATAGGATGTATGATACAGCCAATACGACTAATAAGATGTAGAGGTATCATAGAATTTTCTTTTGGTGATAGCCAAACAAGCCCCAAGAAAATGATTGATTGTTTTGGAGGATTAAAGAAGTTGGAATCAGGTACACGCATAAGAGAACAAAACCCCCACATGTAGGTGAGTTGCTTCCATTCTGAACTTCCTGCTCTGCTCCCTCTCTCTCTCTCTCTCTCTCTCTCTCTCTCCTTCGGTCGCTCAACATCCACCCGGCTCAAAAGGTGAAATTCTTTAATTTGAGGGTTTGAATTTGAATTTTGAGTTATATGTGTGTGTGTGTGTGTGTGTGTGTATGTATATGTATATAATTATCTATGATATTGTTGTACTAATATCTATCTATTTAATATCTTTGGTTTTGATTGGATTTAGAGAGTTAGGTTATTGATTCTCGATTGGTTGACTCATAGATAGATTGGAAGTTTCTCAATTTATTGTCATATTATGAGGATATAAGATCTTAAAACTATTAGGGGAATTATGTTCATCGAATCACTGTGATCAAGTTTGATCACTTGAATTCTAATGTCAATGAGTTGAGCCAATTGTTTTAGTAGCTCTAATCGATTAGTTTGCTTTTTTAGCTCATCCAGTATGTAATAAGTTTAATATATATATATATATATATATATTTTTTTAATGTTATTGTAAGCAAGATAAATCTTTAGGGTTTGAGTACATGATAAGAAAATTTTGCAGATTTTGTGATCAATTTGTCTGAACCTAATTATTTTTGAGTATGTGATAGTGCAAGCAAAAAAAAATAAAAAGTTTCAATATGGATAAGGAAGTAAATTTTTTTTTTTTGCCTCCTTCACAAATCGAGCAATTAGGGCTTGGACTCTGATCCTCTGATACAATTTTTTTGTGAAATCTTTCTGTTTCTTCCTTTTCTTCTAGTTGTAACTTCCTAGCTGAAATTACTCTTAGATCCGAGCTAAATGATCAGCTGATCATAGGAATATCATTTGAAGAAACATTTTCGGACGCAAAATATCACGTTGAAATGAATCATTCCTTAAGATTTTGACACTTTGCCTGTGATAAGGGAAGCCTTGGTTAGGTTGAGGGACCATATCTATTAGAGTTGAAAATTGAAGCTAAGCAACCTAAACAGATGGTGATTGATATTATTTCTGTAAGTATTTTTTTTTTTTTTAATGCACCGGTCATATGTTCAAAGATATAATAAGGCATTCATGCTACTATTTAATGGTCTGGCCTGCTATTACCTTTTTGAATCTTTCTATGCTTGGAACCACCATTTGTGTCTTGTTACTGGTTTCTGCTTGTTTTCATCAAATGCTTGTGTAGCACCTGTGAAATTATTACAGAAAACTCTGATATCTGGTCTTCTTGTCATTTGACAATTTCTTGTTGGTGGGTAATTTTTTCTTGTCTATGGTTTTGAACTGACTTGCTTTAAATTGACACAGCATGGATGTAAGAGTTGGGCTCTTATTTCTTTTCGTGTTTAGTTGGGCTGCTGATGCTAGAGAGCTGGTGATAACCAGTTCGTCAAATGGAGAAACTGTGTTATCTGACATTTTAGGTAATTCCTCAATTGTCTTTAATTCTTGGTAATTTATTTCCAAATACCGAGGAATCACTGCAGGGTTCTTGGTAATTTGTCTCAACAGACACACTTTGCCCAGGTATATATGCTCAAACAAAAAGATCCTAGCGATTGGCTTGCAGTCTGCAGAGCTTCGCAAGTTTTTAAAATCCTTTCCCATTTATCTAAAATGTTTTGCGTTGTTTCTATTTGCTTTTATATGATTTTTTTTTTTCCTTTTTTTCTTTCAATTTACTCTACTAGTAGTGTTGTCAAATTCCAATGTACTTCCCTAGTAATGAAAATCCGGTCCAAAAATGGTTTATCAAATAAGATGCTCTGAACTCATGGACCTGGTTTATTTGCTGATTAATATTGTGTTTCTGTAATTATTAAAGTGGAAGTGTTTTCTATATATCAAGTATGGACAACATATCTGTGCTTTCTGGCTACAGGTCTGCAGATAAATCACCAGAAGTCTGAACGGGAAATTAAAGCTTTGAAAGGAGTTGGAAAGAATAAAGAGGTGTGCAAAATGTGTGAAGAGTTTGCAGTGGAGGCGCTTAAGTATTTTTCTGAAAACAAGACACAAGCAGAGGTCATGGACGTCCTCCACAAGGCCTGCTCTCGGATGCGTGCTTTCAAACAGCAGGTAGACACTGTTTTGAATGAGAAACCTAAACGGTTGTGTTGAAAGTTGAAAGCATGTAGTTGCAATTCAAGACAATTAATTCTTTTTTCCTTTTCTCCTCGTAATTCTGACTTATGAGTGTTAAGAAGTCTAGATGTGTACTTCTGAACTTGTAGGCTGAAGTGAATACACATTCTATTTTCATTAAGGGCCCGTTCGGATTGGTTGTGGCTTTTGCTTTTAGCCCAAAGTAGAAGCAGAAGCCCTAGTCTCAAGGGCACTATATGATAAATTGGCGAAACAATAGCCAGTCAAATAGCTGCTAAACCGGCTGCAATGGCTATTTGAAAAATTAATCAAACCCTAATAGGATTCGGGCATCATGTTTCGGCCGAAGCAACTCTAGATCTGCTTCTGTCAAAACGTGATTTTTGAGCTGTGAAGTGCTTCCTAAACTTAATCCAAACAGGCTACTATATGCGCTTTGTGTTCAAGAAGCACATTCTGAGTCTGAACGCGTGTTTAGGAAGTGATTCCAAATGGCCCCTAAACAGTGTATAGTTCTCCTTTAAATTTGCTTATTCACAAGCATCTGAGGAGTGAGGTCACATGATTTCAGTAATCACTAATTGCTTGTTTTCTTAATCTCTTCAGTGGCTGTTGGCTAAAAACAGTTTGTTTGTTTGAGTGGTGGATTATTTTTGCCATCTTGCTATGATCGCAGTATTCTGTTGTGAATGAAGTAGTTGCTTTTGTTCGAGTGGTCAATATAAATGTGGTGTGCACAGATGGTGATTGTTTTCAGACGTTGGTCAATATAATTATGAGGTAAGAAGAGTATAGAAACATAGAACCAATTCTAAATAAGTGGACTCGTTCTCAGCATTCGAGTGTTCCACAGAAGTCATTATATTACATAGGAGTACATGCCTGATGCAAAAATATTCTTAAAGTAACTGGGTATCCGGGAAAAAATTTCAATTAGAAAAGAAACCTACAAATTATTTGCAATGCTAATACTCATTTATAATGATACAACATAGAACCAAAAAGCTAAACGAAACTGATACATGTACATCGTAGAGAGACAGACTGATTTCAAGTAGACAATGGAGATGAAGGTTTTGAAATCAGCCAGCAGTGGGTGCCCGGTATATACAATTGTTTGAGACTAAGAGATTGACTTGGAGTAAGTGATTGTGATGATGGTTCAGATAGAGTTTGAAAATTGGAGAGATATAGGTTGAAGTGGTGAGAGATGAAGAGTCGGTTAGGATTTTGAAGGTTACTTCGTTTGTCTCCATCATCCACACAGCATAATAGATTACTTATTGAAAAAAAGGGTTTAGATGACGTTGATTGGAATTTTATACCAGCAGGGTTTATCGTTTGCTGTTTTAAGAAGCTAAAGGATAGAAGCTTAAAAAAAAATTTTAATAGCTTTCATCCCAATTTCTATGTTATCCGGACTCGGGTACAAGTGTCGGGTGTGGATGTGAATCCGGGAGTCGGGCTCCGTAGACCTCAATATTTTAGGATAAGGGGACTCAGACCATAAAGGATCCAAAGTTTAGGTTTGAGGACACGTCAAACAAGAAATAGAACAAGACATATTCTTAAGTATTCACAGCATAAAGTTCCATCATCTCGTTTTTCAATTCAGCAACAAAATTACTGCACAACTGGATTTTATTTTATTTTTTGAAAAAAGATAAGTATTCACAGCTCATATTTCACCCTAGCAATCTTAGCATGAAAAGGATTTATATATATATATATATATATAGAGAGAGAGAGAGAGAGAGAGAGAGAGGAGTGTCTCTTTTTTCAACAAAAAGAAAATGCTGCCATCTCATTTTATTTTTTTTCGGGAAAAGGCAAGAATGCCCAACTCCTAATGCCCAACTCCTATTTCACGTGAAAAGGAAAAAGAGGGAATAGCATGAAGAGTCATAACTGTTCATTTTTTAAAAAAAGAAGAGGAGAGAGGGGTAGACGAAGCAAGGCATAAGTCAACTAGCAAGCCATGTCCGAATGGTACAGAACAAGTCCGACACATATCCCATGTTGGTATCCTTGTCATACCCACATCGACGCTGACAGTGCACCTTTTATGACAAGTACTAGTAACATAGCCCAATTTATCTATCTTAAAATAAAGGGAAGTATTATCATGGTAGATCTGCTGTTACATTGTGAGCTGCTGATAATTTGCCTTGAGTAATGCAATGGTCACACCCACTTCGCACCCAAAATCCACAAACACTCACAATCATGCCTGGGTGGCACTTTGGGGTCCACCAAGAGTGATTGTGAGAGTGTGTGGATTTTTTAGTGTGAATTGGGTGTGACCAAAGCATTACTCATTTGCCTTACATCTATCACATGGTATGTTATGTCCATATTTTTTTTTTTTTGGGCAGTGCGTCACTTTGGTGGACTATTATGCCCCTCTCTTCTTCGTAGAGATTGAGACAGTGCAACCTAAGGAATTCTGCCTAAAGGTCGATCTTTGTGACCAAGTGGTAATCACTTCTCAAGCACTCTCTAAGGACAGCTGTGAGCTGTGCCATCGTGCTGTTGCAGAAGTTCTATTAAAGTTGAAAGATCCTGATACAAAGGTACACCGTACACCTGCATCATCATCTACTTATTGGGAAATGATGTTTTGATTTTGAATTGTTTACATGGTTTACAAAGCCTTAGTTTTATACTTTAATGGTGGCTCTCGCGGCATATATGCATATACTTCTAATCTTGAGTTTCTTTTGAAAGCTTATGAAAACTGCTTCCAAGTAAATGCTTGCTTTGACTGTGGATCACTTTTGTATTGGTTATGTTTGTTAGAGGTATAATAAGGCCATTATTTGGTCCCATTGGGCAGGGGTGCTATAAGGGATAGAGGTCTGAAGGGAAATTATAGTATCTGCACATATGTGCTATCTGAGAGTATAAATGCCCCACTGCATTGCCTTTAGCTGGCCTGTCACACAACCATGTGACAAATAATTTGCGATTTTGATAGTATTGATGTCCAATTTACAGTATTTACTTATAGCTTATCACGTGATCTCGTGTCTTTTTTTTTTCTTTTTCTTTTTTACTGTTTAGCACTTCATCAATTTCACACCCAGTCCCTAAAAGAAACAAGGAAGTAATCTCATCTCAATGGAGCTGTGTTGAAAATTATTCATACTAGTCGTTGAGAAGCCATCTTCTCCCAAAAAGTTGGAAATTTTGTAGAGGCCCATTTAACTGAGACTGTTATGGAAACTAAAGCAATGCGCTGAATAATGAGGGCAGTAATATCATTTGGAATGGCATGTGTGGTTTGTTTGTAGGTTAGGAACCAGTATAATATAGATTGTTGTTTTAGTTATATGGAACAAGAAATGGTTGTATATGTCTATCGGCTCTAAGTATGATATCAATTCATATACTCACATTGCGTTTATGTCGTATGGCTTTATTATTGTGTAATGTGTACATATGCATCAACCTGAAACTTGTATCAATTGGCTTGAATCAAGGATTTGGTATTATTTCAAAAAATGGGAATATTTGGTAATAGGAAGCTTTATTCTAACTACGTTGATTTGCCTTTGATTTTATTTCAGTTAGACATAATTGAGTTGCTTCTGAAGGTATGTGATGCTGTGGGGAGCCACATGAAAAAGGTAGGAAACAATTCAGAACTATTATTTGTTTGTTGTTTACTTTGATAGGTAACAACAATAATAGGAACTATTTATCCGATACGCACTAACCTTCATGTATTTATAAATTTGCCCCACATGACCTGGCAATTTTGGCTTTAAATTAGGTAAAAGAATCATGAGATTATGTTTTCTCTATAATATGTTCATTTAATTGAGAGAGTCTCAAGTCTGTGACTCTGTGGGTATGCTCGAGGATTGTGGCCATTTTTTGTTGCAACTCTTAATAAAATGCTATGTATATAATTGCAAAGGTCAGCTTGCTTGGTAATGTTGCGGTTTTTGGTTTTTAGTTTTTGTTTTCATTTCTTGTATTGATGGTTAACTACTTAACTCTAATCAATACAAAAAATGAAAACAAAAACCGAAACGTTACCATGCGAACAGTTTAAACACTAGTATTCAATTTTCAAATTGGTTAGTAGTAGATATGCTGCCTAATTATTACGTTTGATTTTCAATTGTTTTGGCAGTGTAAGAGAATGGTTTTTGAATACGGGCCACTGATCCTTTCCAACGCGGAGCAGTATCTACAAAAATCGGACATCTGCACTACTATCCATGCCTGTGATCCACAATTTGCTGGTAACAAACAAGAAATTTCCATGGTGAGCACACCCATGTTTTCTGATGCTTAACAATGTCATGCTGAAAATATTGTTTAGTCTTTTACTCGGGTTTGTCTGTGCAATCCAATAAACACATTTTAATTTGTTGTAAAGTTTGTGTTGTCAAAATTCAACTTCATGGCAATAATTATACCATTTGAATCTGTAGCATTGTATTGCTACCGAGTAATATTTAAATGCTCTCCTGACCCAATTTCTCATGCTGAGACTTGTTATACATTTACTTTCTGGATAGTTGGAGAGTGCCGAGTGGCATTATACTTGGTCATATGAATAAGAGTAAGTCTTTCTTTGGCCACACACAATCCACAAATACTACAATGTGTCTCTCTCTCCTAAGTGAATCCCACACTGTCAGTGGATTCCACCAGGGGCAGGAGAGATACACATTGTGGTGTTTGTAGATTGTGTTTTGTGAGTTTTGTTTGTGCCCAAAGACTTAGATGTGTTTGATAACCCAATAAAGTGATGAAAATGAAAATTTTCAGCACTTAAATTTTTTTTTTTTTTTTTTTTTTTTTTTTTTTTTTTTTTTTTTTCAGTGCGTTTGATAACGTACCACTTAATTGAAAAAGAAGTCAAAAAAATCACTGAAAACTTTAAGTGAAATTTTTTTTACTGAAAATCATTACTGAATGTAGTATATATCAGTAGTTGAAAAAGTTGTTTTCAGTACTACAAATTCAATCGCTTAAAATTTCAGTACTTAAAATTCAACACTTAATTTTCAGTTTCATCAAACGCACCCTTATTCTTTGAATAATTTGGCTCTGCATGGTTCAACACAATGGAAAACACTTTACTTTGTTTGGTTTGCCAACTCATGAATGGAAAAGAAAATGGAGGAAAATAAGAAGAAAAACTAGGCTCTTTTTGGTTAAAGGGAGAGCTAAGAGAGGAAAATATTTTCCTTTGTTTAGTTACTAACAAAATAGTGAGAAAATTGGAAAGGAAAGTTGTATATAGTGAGAAATAACTTCACTAAATTGAAGTTTGTATGTGACTCTCTCTCTCTCTCTCTCTCTCTCTCTCTCTCTCTCTCTCTCTCTCTCTCTTTTAGGCTCTGTTTGGTTCATGCATTTGGAAAAGTAAAGAAAACACAATGGAAAACACTTTTCATTGTTTGGTTTCCGAACTCATGAAAGGAAGAGAAAAGGATAAGGAAAACAAGAAGAAAAACGAGGCTCTTTTTGGTTTATAGTGATCAAAGAGTAGGAAAATGTTTTCCTTTGTTTAGTTACTAACAAGATAGTGAGAAAATTGACAAGGAAAGTTATACATAGTGAGAAAAAAATTAAATAAATTGAAGTGTGTTGAGTCACTTTTTTTGCTTTTTTTTTTTTTTTTTTCCAAGTTACTAATATTTTAAAAATTTTAAACTTTGTGTTTCTTTAAGAATGAAGAAATATACAAGGGAAATAATCTTCCTTGTAAGTTTCAATTAGATATAATTATACCCTACCTCAAAGGAAATCAATGTAATTTACCCATCTAACAGTCGGGTAACAACTTTTACCAATTACACTGGCTTGTCAACGAGCCAAAGTGGCAAATGACACCAGGCCCCAATGACTATGGTCATATAAGGACCACAATGCATGGTTTAAGAGCTCATTTAGCAACAATTTTTGCTTCTGCGATTCAATTGCAAAAAATTGTTCTTCGTTTAAAACTCCCAAGATAGCTATTGGCCGCAAAATTGGGGAGAGGTGGTCTAACTCCTTACATATCAGTACTTCATCAAGAAATTGGAAAAAGAAACATTCTACACACTTCATATCCTCCAAACATGTAAATTTCATTAAGCATCCATTCATTGCGGATCCTAAGAGCTTATTTGGGACTGCTTAAAATAGGCACGTATCAAGTCTATATTAAACTGGTTTTATGCAACCAGAATCATGTAGGTTTAACAAAGAACTAGTTCTTGGGTCATTTCTATGTCAAAACAGGCTCCAATATTACTAAAACACATTTATAAAGTTACAGAGACTGAACTCTTTGGAACTGGTTCTTCTCTAAACCACAAAATGGGTTCTTGAAGTACACAAACAGCCTCTACGGCCTGCAACTAACCATATAATTAGCCCCATTCTTCATGGACAAAATTACTCAAATGCCCCCCCTTCATGCGGATAGACTAGAAAGAAACTAAAGATTCAATAGCTTTGTGACACAGGGTTTTTGCCTGATGTGCTTGCAAATGCATTTTACTTGTACTGCTATCATGATAATGTAAGTAAAAATCATCCTAATAAGGAAGGAAGATACAACTCATTCAGTATTCTCAAAAAATTCTCTTCCAAAAGAAGCTATTTTTCTCTTAAGAACTCTATTGAAGTCCCACTCACCGTCACTTTTGCTTTCAATATATCACCAAAGTGACTGTACATCTGGGTTGGAATATAGGCCACCGACATGGGGCCTTTGAATCGATGAGTTTCGAGACCCTTCACCTGTACCTGGGACAGCCCACTGTTTTCTGCCAGAAGAGAATGCAAAACAAGCATCAGATAACTGAGAGTGAAAAATTTGAACGAGTGAAGCAGCTGCGTAAATACAAGGACCAGTACTTAAAAAGTCGCAATTCTCAGGCTCAGAAGACCTGAGTGAACTAAAGCAAGCACTCAATTTCTCCTCTAACCTTTAATTTATTAATTTTTTTTTTTGCTAACAATTTCACCTCTAACCTATTGTCCTAAACTAAATTATATGCGACATAACATCAAGGAATAATGCCTCTTGAGAACGTGGTAAGACTAACCCAACTCACTTAGGGTGAAAATATTTACTCAGAGATGTGGGGAAGCTAACTCTGCCTGGGTTGTCTCGGCACTGCTGGTCCCAAGCCAAAAAAGGAGGGTTAGTGCGTTAAGTAGCTCAACAGCCAGCATGTAAAAAAAACCGTCAGATCCTTGTGATATGAATTCAAGTATGAATATAGTGTAAATGCTAGGGCGTTCCCTTTAAGCGACCCGTTGCGCCTGCCTTCGGGTGTTTCGAAAAATATGCAAGAGGCGCTGCATCGACGCCCGGGTGCGGTGTTAAATTAACAAGGATCCCGCGCTCATCTAGGCCACCGCGGGTAAAGGAGCTAGTCCAGAACTATAGACTTAGGTTAGCAACTTGGAATATAGGAACCTTAACAGGTAAAGTTATGGAACTAGTACACACTATAGTTAGAAAGAAGGTTAATGTAGTATGTTTACAAGAAACAAAGTGGGTTGGAGAGAAAGCTAAGAAAGTAGAAAAGAGCGGGTAAAAGATATTCTATACGGAGAAAGATAGGCATAGAAATGGTGTCGGAATCGTGGTTGACAAGAACCTCAAGGATAAAGTTGTGACAGTCACGAGGAAAGGAGACAAAATATTACTTATCAAACTAGTAGTTGGAGTGGATATAATTAATGTGATTAGTGCATACGCGCCCCAAGTAGGATTGGATGGTCATGAGTTGGATGCTTTAATGCAAGAAATACCGGGAGGAGAGAAGATAATTGTAGGTGGAGATTTTAATGGCCATGTAGGCAAAGATAGAAGTGGATATGAGAGGGTGCATGGGGGGTATGGTTTTGGAGATCAGAATGAGGTAGGGGTGAGTATTCTAGATTTCGCCGTAGCATATGATCTTGTAGCAGCAAACACATTTTTTCAAAAAGAGGGAAGAACACTTGATAACCTTTAAAAGTGGATCTAATAGAAGCCATATTGATTTGTTCCTTGTGAGAAAGGTAGACCGCTTAGCATGTCAAGACTGCAAAAGGTCATCCCAGGAGAGAGTTTTACATCTCAACAAAGACTTACTATTTTAGATATTCATATAAAAAGACAACGTCGTACTAGAAAAGACCCTATAAACCCGCGAACTAGGTGGTGGAACCTTAAAGGCGAGAAACTAGCAATATTTCAAAACAGAATGTATACAGAAGCACCTTGGAATTTGGAAGATGGAAGCAATACAATGTGGGATATAATGACAGGGTGCATCACGAGAATATCGAAGGAGATCTTTGGAGACTCGAAGTGAAGAGGGTTAGCATTTTAAGATACTAGGTGGAGGAATGAAGAGGTACAAGCTGCAGTAAAAACCAAAAACGATTGCTTTAAGAAGTGGTAAAATGATAGAAATGAGGAAAACTTCAAGAGCTATAAATCTGCAAATAAGGAGGTTAAAAGGACAGTTTTGCTAAAATGGAAGCCTATGACTACTTCTACACCAAGCTAGACACTAAGAGGGAGAAAAATGTATTTATAAGCTTGCTAAGTCGAGAAAAAGGAAAACAAGAGACATTAATCAGGTTAAGTGCATAAAAAACGATAACCCTAGGGTATTAGTGAACGACGAAAAGATTAAGGAAACGTGGAAGAGTTATTTTGAGAAGTTGGTGATTAAAAAACATATAGATAACACAATTGAAAAAGAAACTAGAAGTTGCGATTAAACTAGAGAATACAGATTCTATCGGAGAATAAGAAAGTTTGAGGTGGAATTTGCTTTGAAGAATATGAAACCCAACAAGGCCTTAGAACCAGATGGGATCCCCATTGAGGTTTGAAAATGCTAGGGAGATGTAGGGGTATCTTGGCTTACAAAAATTTTTAATAGGATTTTAATGACTGAAAAAATGCCTGATGAGGGGAGGAAGAGCATTCTAGTGCCCTATGAAGCACCGACACTCTATTTTGGCTCTCGTATCAGTGTCGACATTGAATCTGACACTGACACGACAAGACACGCTCCCGACACAAGTCCTATTATTTTATTCCATTTTCTTGGTCCGACACGCTCCCGAAACATTCCCGACACGTTACCGACATGCTCCCGACACACGCTAGACACGAAATGGGTATTTTATACACTTACTTTGAAATATTGGGGGTAAAACTCTAATTTATCTAAAGTTTTTATATATTTTGGATGTATATGAAAGTTTTTTAAATAAAATATGGGTTGCAAACAAAAATAAAAGAACTTCACTCTTTAAAAGATATAAAAAAAAAAAAATTATCTTTCTCGTTACACGAGAGAGAGAGAGAGAATCTTACACTTTTTGGAACTTAGCCATAGTAAGAGATTAGGGGTTTTTAAATCAGGATTTTTCAATCTAGGATTTAACTTTTAACTTCAAACTATGGTTGGATATCTGATGTATATGTTTTATATTGTTAACCATTAGGGTTTTATCTGGTATATGTTTTTATTCATTGGCTTTGTTATTGAAAATGTCATAATATTGTTGTGATTTATGTGGTTTTATGCTAATTTTGATTAGGCATGGTAAATATATTTTTTTAAAAATTATTTTAGAGAAATCATGTCCCCGAAGTATCGTATCATGCTTTTTGGAGAAATGTCGTGTCGACGTATTCGAGTCGTGTCGTATTCGTGTCGCATGTCCGTGTCGTTGCTTCATAGCTAGTGCCTATATATAAGAATAAAGGAGATGTACAACAATACAACTATAGAGGTATTAAGTTGATGAGCCATACTATGAAGTTATGGGAGAGAGTGATGGAGCATCGTTTAAGAGGCGCTACATCAGTGTCAGAAAATCAGTTTGGATATATGCCTAGGAGATCAACTATGGAAGCAATTTATTTACTTAAGAGACTAATGGAAAAGTATAGAAAGAAGAAAAAAGATCTACACATAGTTTTTATTGATTTAGAGAAAGCTTATAATAGGGAGAATAGAGATTTAATTTGGTGGCTGCTAGAGAAGAAGGGAGTGACCAAGGGTTATA
The DNA here is from genome assembly GCA_033977485.1 of Hydrangea macrophylla. Taxonomy (NCBI): domain Eukaryota; kingdom Viridiplantae; phylum Streptophyta; class Magnoliopsida; order Cornales; family Hydrangeaceae; genus Hydrangea; species Hydrangea macrophylla. The sequence goes on from CM066999.1 coordinate 114,316,783, forward strand.
TTGACGTCGTGAAGGATATGTGATGAAGAGGTTACTACAATTAGATCACCGGCCGGAGAAACAAGCGAATTCCCAATTACCGTAGGCCTGCACCAAGGGTCGGCCTTGAGCCCTTATTTGTTCGCCCTCATTATGGATAAATTGACTAGTAGACACATTCAAGATAAGGTCCCATGGTGTATGCTGCTCGTAAATGATATTGTCTTAGTTGATAAGACTAAAGGGGGACTCAACACTAAACTGGAAACTTGGAGAAAAGCACTGAAGACTAAGGGCCTAAAAATAAGTAGGACGAAAACAAAATACATGGAATGTAGTTTTAGCAACAGTAGAAGTAAAGACAACGAAGCAGTGAAGATCGAAGATCAGTAAATCCCAAAGAGGGAACACTTTCGCTATCTAGGTACAATGATCAGTAGAGATGGAGAGATTGGTGATAACGGGACCCGTAGAATTAAAATAGACTAGCTTAAGTGAGGAGTGCTTCTGAAGTATTATGTGACCTGAGAATACCAGCAAAATTGAAAGGAAAATTTTATAGGACAGCTATTAGGCCAGCTATGCTCTACGGGATAGAGTATTGAGCAACTAAGAAATAACACATTAATAAAGTGAGCATAGCTGAGATGAGGATGCTAAGATGGATGTGTGGTAAGACTAGGAAAGATAGAATTTAAAATGAGTACATCCGAGAGACTATAGGAGTGACACATATTGAGGATAAGTTAAGAGAGAATAGACTTTAGATAGTTCGGCCATGTGCAACGAAAACCTATAGATGCACCTGTGCAAAAGAGTGATAAGATCGTAGTGCCTGGAATGGTTAGAGGGAGAGGCAGATCTAAACTGGCCTGCGAGTATGTAATGCAACAAGATATGAGTATATAATTTAAATGAGCATATAGCTCTTGATCGTGCAGAATGGAGAAAGGATTCCTACAGCTGACCCCAATTGATTGGGACACAAGGCTTGGCTTGGCTTAGTTTGGTTTGGTTTGGATTAGTTTAGATGCGGGGATGCTAATAAGATTGTGTACTAAGAGAATTTAGTAAGATCAAACCAAGCTTTTGCGGTTCTACATTAATGAGAGTGTTATTGCTCGTGTCTGCACACTGCTTCACTGCCTAAATATCTACAGAGAAAATGGACGGCATTTTAAAGAAATGTCATAATTTATGGCAAGCGTGGTTTTTGGTTTTTTTTTTTTTTTTTTTTTCATTTTTTGTATTGATGTCTCCTATAATTCAAAACCAAAACTGAAAACCAAAAATCACAGCATTACCACTCGAGCCCTTACTTTTTGGGAGACGGAAAGCTCAAGAAGAAAATTGCACACATTGTGACCTCCATACAAAAGAGTAACTAAAGTTCCCGCAGGCAAATCATCCCATTCCACAATTCTTTAGAAAAAACATAATTTAGACATGCTTTCAGCTTTTTTATTGCATATGATGCAACTATTTAAAGACTACATAAAGGAGTTGCCAACATTAATCACGTCTTGGGTAATAAAGTCAAACAGGCTCTTCACCAGGGCGCCAAGAACATACACCAAGCAAAATAGCAATCTACTAATTAGTGCAAACCAAATTTTAAAAGGAAAAAAAAACACATTTTGAATGGAGGTTTACAATAGCAACAGAAGGCATTAGTGGATTCAGGTTGACAAGGTTCTAATAAGCAGAAACTATAAATGTCTTGGCCATAGTGTGAGTGTGTACACGTGCCCATGTGCATGAAGGGGTAGATGTGGGGATGAGAAAGGTAAGTTAGGTAACAATTCGAAGTACGTTCTTGATAAGTGATAGGAGTCCATTAGTTTCTAATTGATGTGGGAGAAAATAAAATAAATAGTTCCCACTAAAATGAGATAATTCGCACTAATACAAAATCATCTTACAGGGATTCAAACCAGCCTTCAAACATCACAACTAAAAAAGGCAGCAGCAGAGATAATACTCCATTCAAGCAAGCTCTACAAGGTTTCGAAAAATGAAAGTCACAGCTAGTAGCTCTTATTTTGCCTCGTAAAGACAAACAAGAAAAGAGAAAGCAGCTTTGAATAGAGATTTCTGGAATAGATAACTTACTTTGTCCAACAATTAGCCGGAGGCAAGTCAAGTCGATGGTTAGTTGCTGATGCATTCGGACCATAAATCATTTCATTCTGCGGAGATGTATATTCTGGAGGATTAAGTGAGAGATTATTTTCACAGCCTGGCATTGCCCCAAGCAAAGTTTTAGGTAACCATGGATCACTAGATGAACAAGGAATATGAGTACCTAAAGTCCTGCCATTTTGGGCATTTCCAAGAAAAACATTCGGAGAAGAGTGGGTACCAGAAAGGGCTTGATTGTCTTCTGTAAACAACGAGGTCATCGTTTCATGAGCTATAGGACGCATAAACAAACCTAGACCTTCCTGACCAAGCGGAGAAGTGCTCCACATCTGCCATGTTCTTATGTCATTTGAATTGCTCAAATCATCCATTGGTAAAGTGTGTTTAAACTGGGCCTCAGGGGTACATGGGAATGGACTAGAACAGGAATGCCTCTCATCAGAGACTCGTGATCCTAACATTGGAGACCCAATTGGTGATGGCCTGGTGGCTTCAGACAAAGTTGACATATTCTTTAAAGCATGAGGCATTTCCAATCCCATGCCGGGGACAAAGCCACCACCCATGTCTGACTGAAAATTATCAAGTGACTCGGACACAGGCCCAAGCAAGGATACTGGGTCAGGAACAAAACATGGCTCTTCAAAAATATCAGACTCTTCAGGTAATAACTCAAGAGGTGCCTCTTCAAAGCGAGGAAACATGGCTTCTGAAGCTAACGGGATAACTGTCCTATTGTTTGTTGTTACATGGGGAAAAGTAGGTAAAGTAAATGGTGAGGGCAGTCCAAAATTTAGGGGGTTAATATATGACTCTGCCTCAGTTAGGTGACCAGATAACGGAGGTCTTTGAACTTCGGTTTGAACCTTCGCATTTGGTCTACTAATGACACTTGTATTAGCAGGTGGAGCAGCAACTGATGAACGAGTAAATAATTGTTGCCATGATTTTTTAGGGATCGCCGTTGGTTGTGGTTCAACAAGCACCTGCATCAGATAGTTCAATGTCATCGTATAATACATATAAGCTTGTCATCTCTATAAAACACAAGAAGACCATTCTATCCTAAAATGTAGCCCCGCTGGCCCTGATAAGCCCTCGAGATTATCCATCAAGAGAAATCCTCATGTACAGAATAAACAAGTGACTCAATTGTAGTATTAGTCAAGTTGTAAAGATTATGATCTCGGCTAACTCTAGCGTCACATTGCCCACATATCTAGAAGGGACAGTAATGGCCTAATGGGAGCATACATGGCATGAGATTATGTTAAGGGATGCATGTCCATTCTATACTTATTTATTTTTTGTTACTTTTCAATTAAAAGAAGAAAAAAACCCACCATAACAACCAATACAAACTTAGTAAAAAACAGAAGCTAAGAATCCAATAAGAACCAGAACAACTTACAGGATGGTTGATGTTCTTATCATCTCCAAGTATATTTGATTTAGCAGATACATGCTCGGACCGAGGTAACTCTCGTACAGAAGTCTGGATATGATCAACAGAACCATTATGCTTGTTTTCTCGTGAAACGGTAGCATACGTATTGGCACCCCTTCCGAAGAAACTACCTCCACGAAATGCTTTAGAGGAAGATAAAAAAGTACCCCTCATACGATCAAGGTATCTAGTTCCAGCATTTTCCCGGCTATGGTTGACAGTAGCACTCCTAAACCCATGCACAGTATCAGCACTCTGGGCCTTGGCACTTTCTGCAGCAGTTTTATAATGTTCCCGGCGATCAATCTCACCCGTTGTCTTTAGCAACCCCTTGTCTTTTTCCTTCCTTCTTTCTAGTTCCTCTGCGTCAGAGTTGCTTTTACTAGACCCCTTGTCTTGTTCCTTTCTTCTTTCCTGACGCTTCTTTTCTGCTTCTTTCTTACTGTCTTTGTCCCTGTCAGAATTTGAACCTTTGCCACGAGATTTCTCAGCCATCAATATCTCATCCCTCAGTTTACGACGGTCCTCCACCAACCTCGCGACCTCCTCCCTCTGCTTTCTCTCCTCCTCCTCCAACAGCTCCCTCTCCAACCTAGCCTGTTTTTTCTCCTCTGCTTTTCTGCGAGCTTTCTCTCCTCTACTCTCATGTATATCTTCACCATTCTCACCTCTCTCAGACCAATTGTCCCTGTGCTCTGTCTCTGATAAAGCATCATCACCAGATGAACTTATCCTACTAATCTTTCTCCAGAGCCATCTAATGCTTAAGAAGAAAGCTGTCAATATCTTGCTGGCAAAAATAACAACATGAGAATAAGATTTCTCAGCCATACAATGGTCATGGCCACCAAAAGACCCTCCACCATTCTTCCGGAAGTAACAGGAGTTCCCAGCGGATGACCCATCAACCCAATTACCATTCTCTAACCAATCTTCACCACACATACAACCGTTATCAGCCCAGACTTTCCCATTCCATATCTTCCCACCTTTACCCACCAAACCCTTCAAAATACCAGAATTTGAAAGCCCCAATCCAGGGGGTACAGGCAAGTCCAAAACCGGCCTCTTCGAAATATGCCCACAGTACGAACACATAAACCGTCCCCCTGCTGGGTTCTGATCCCGATATGGATTCAAGCAATTCCGGCATCTCCGAGTTGCCGTCTTCCGTAGCTTCTGCATTTCAATTGCCTCAAACCTCTTCCTCTCTCTGAGCCGTGTGTTCCTACGCACTTGCCAAGTCGACAACTGTGGCATCAAAACCTCATACCAAAAGAGCGTAAACAACAACACAAACACGCATGCCAACCTTGGCGATGTGATTTCGAACTGGTAAGCAGGTGGAAAAGTCTGAGATAAAGCCCACAGTGCAATCAGTGGAATCACCAACCATGGAAGCATGGTAGCAACCCGTCGAGACCACTTTTGAATCACACACAGTATACACATTATCCTCTTAACCCTCACCTATCTTCTCCGTATCTAATCAACGAAATAAAACCTTACAAAATTATCAACAATCACAGCTCTGCAATTCCAAGTTCCTTCAGGTAAAACTAAAACCATACAAAATTGTCCACAATCACAGCTCTGCAATTCCAAGTTCCTTCAGGTAAAACTAAAACCATACAAAATTGTCCACAATCACAGCTCTGCAATTCCAAGTTCCTTCAGGTAAAACTAAAACCCTAACCCGAATGTTCTTGTCTGAAACGAATTCGAAGGGAAAAAAAACAATTCCCCCAAACCCTAAAACAAACTCGATTTTCTATGAAACAAAACCTGTAATTCAATCCAACAATCGAAGGTTAATCGGCATAGTGAGCTTGACTATAAATCGATCGCTGGGTGGTTTGTGAAATGGTATATAGTCCTAGTGAAGAAGAATAATAAATAAAAATAAATAAAAAATAAAAAAAAAAACAAATAGACGTTAATCGATTAAGAGACTTACAGATTAGGCGGCCATTAACGATACAATCGGAAAATTATATTGGCCAGAACGACGGCGGCGGTGGCGGCTGACTTGGCTCCAAGACGGCGGTCGTTGCTAGGTTCGTTCTACACCAGCGAGAAACTGTGATGACCATGTGATACGATAACAGAGAGAGAGAGAGAGAGAGAGAGAGAGACGAAGAATATAGGAAGGAACGTTTGGTACGCTATAAGAAGTGATTGGACAAACCGGTTTGATAATTGGACCGACTTGAGATGTATAGAACGGTTGGGTTTTGAATCCCTTCGGTTGCGTTTGTTTTACAGGATTTAATTGAGAATCCTTTTTTCTGTGCTTATCTTTACGCGATTTTGAGCGTGAATGGTAAAATTGTTTATGATGGATTTAATTTGGATGTTTGGTTGCTATATTGTGAAGTTGATCAAACATATAGATAGTGTCGATCCTGAGATTTCCAGGGATTTAAGGCGAAGTCTAAAAAAAGGGAATCTCGAGGCTATATGGGATTCGGGGGTAGAGTCCATGAGTTTTTTTTTTTTTAATGGTCTAATTATGTGTAGAATTGATTTTGTGGGTTGTTTAATGAGTTAATTAGTATAATGTCCATCTTACTCTAAGTTTCTTTCAATAGGTTCAACCCATGAAATATTTTACTATGAAGTCCATTCTACAAATTCGGACCAAACTACCCTTACCATTTCCCATTCAACACTACAATAAATAACCCCAAGATTTTGGGGTTTTCAAAATTCAAAACTCAAATACCCAAATAAGAATGATTCACATTCTATATCCATTTACTCTCTCTCTCTCTCTCTCACACACACACACACACACACATACACACCGGTCGTGACTCTCTCTTGGGGAAGGAAGAAACTACAGTTCTGGATTGATACGGCTACACAACTAAGAAAATCCATCACTACAGGCATAGGAGATATGAATGTCGCAGTTTTCCAATGCATTAGAAAGAGTTATGAGCGATGGATTAATGGTAATGGAGATGTGGTGGAGGAGATTTGGATTTCATCATCACCCAACATCATCTTTACTCAAGACAACATCACTATTACCCAAGCCACTAACGTCATCAACATTCTGTCAACATCATTTTTACTCAAGACAACATCACTATTTCCCAAGCCACTAACATCATCAACATTCTGTCAACATCATTGTTCTAAACCACTTTCCCAAATCATCCACGTGCTTTCTCTCTCTCTCTCTCTCACACACACATACACACATAGCAGTGTTAAATTTAACACTAATGTTCATGTTTCAAAGGTTGTGGAGTAAAATTGTATACAATATTGTGGTTCAAAAAGGTTGTAGCGTAAAATTTAACACTCATATTCTTCTTTAAAGGTTATGATATGAAATTGTATACTATGTTGTAGTTTAAAGGTTGTGGTTCAAAAGGTTATAGTGTAAAATTTAACACTCATGGTTTTCGTTCACATGATGTGGTGTGAAATTGTATACAAGCCCTACAATCATAGCATTTAGTAACTTCCCAAAATATATGCAAGATTTATGGGATTTAGTTTGGTAACTTCCCAAAATATATGCAAAGGGCCTCAGCCTTGGTGATGTTCGACGAATGAACTAGTTGCAGTGTAAAATTTCATACTAATGAACTAGTTGCAGTGTAATACTCGCATAAATGTATGGAGCATAGTAACAACTTTCATATGTTATGTGATCAATGATTATTGGTAGAACATACAAAAGTGGGATACCCACATAAAAATGGCGTTAGAAATATTCAAAAGACTCATAATGTACAAGGCTAAAGTTGTGGGATTTTATTTCCATTTATTTGATATGCAAATCAATGGAATCTTTAAAAGCAAATTTATTTCCATATATATGCATATATATATATACATGTGCGTATGTATGGGGGTAAAAATGTCACTGAAACTATCTATAATTGGGGATCGTGGACTAATCTCTAAAAACATTTACAATTATAGGGTCTATCATTGAGAAGTACCAATTGGTGGGTCTATCACAATAAACATTGGTAGAATAGGATTTTCCACTAAATTTTTCTTGTTTAAATAAGCATTTTATTAAGTGGTCCAACAGAAAGACAATAATTACAACCCAATCTTGCCGAACATTTCACAGCCAAAGAAAGCACGGAGACTTCCCAACATCCCAATCCGGAACACCAATAAAATGTTGGGACAAATCACAACATAAATTCCATCAAACAAGAAAACCCCCAAAAATTCAGCCCTGGCCCTAGAAACATAAACTAGAAAATTGAAACCCCATATAAACCCGAAAATTAGAGAGACCACATTGCCCGACAAATGTGAACGACCCTCCTAAATGTTAAAGCCCTAAATGTAGGGGTGCAACTCGGGCGGGCTTACCCGTGGTCAATCCGGGCCCGGTCCGAAAATTACCGGACTTGGGCTCGTGATACTTTCACCATGGGTGGGCTTGGGCAGAAAAATGCAAGCCCGAATTCAATTCGGGCCGGGCTTGGGCAAAATTTTGCTAACCCGTGGAACCCGAGCCCGAGCCCGAATTCTATAAATGTATTATTTTTTACATTATATTCTAGTGTTTTTTAGTGATGATAATACACTATTAGATATTATTCTAGCACTAAATTAATATATGAATATTTTTTTCTCAAATCTAAACCAAAAAAATAGATTTGATACTCTACATATTGTTGTTTACATACTAAAAATCAATTTGCACCAAAAACAAAATTGTAATTCGGGCTCAATTCGGGCTCGGGTTGGAGAATTAATTCACAAACCGGGCTCGGGTTGGTAAGTTCGGGTTTATGTCGGGCTCGGGCTCGGGCCTGGGCAGACTGCTTGAATTCGGGCTCGGGCCTGGGCAGAGCCAAAACCCTTTGAGTCCCGCCCGAGTTGCACCCCTACCTAAATGTGCCTTTTAGGTTCCTTGGATTGGGCCTCAGGTTCAGATGCTTTTACAATTGTGGAGGGATATTGGGCCTATTTATTACTTTTTTTTAAGGGAAATTGGGACTAATTAGTACTAGTAGTATAAGTCACAAAATTTTGGGGCCCAAGGCCTTGGCCTAGGGCAGGCTTGCATAGAGAAAATCATGAAAAGTACCTCACTTAGGATTAGTTTGGCCCCCATTTTGGTGCTTCTCCTTTTTTAAAGCACAATTTCATTATTATTCATTTGATAGCTAGTTTATGAGTTTTGCAAAAATTGAACTTAGAGCTTTTTTGGGAGAGCTTTTAAAAGCTATAGAATGGAGCTTTTAGAAGCTCACGGTTGCTTTTTGGTTTCATGATGTCTTTTTGAAGAGTAGTGTGTCACTTGTATAAAATTATTAAACAACTTAGTAATAAATTTCATAAGCTCCTTTTAAAAAGCCACGTGGGGGCCAAACTAAGCCTTACTTATGGCCTAACCACTTTTTGGACTGGATATGTTTATACTTTTTGTTGAAACTAACATATCAAAAAATTAATTTGAGTCAACAAAATTGCTTTAAATGAATAAATAAGTAATAACAAAAGGCTGAGGCTCTGTTTGGTTCTTGAATTTGGAGAAGGAAAAGAAAGGAAATCATAGAGGAAAATATTGTTCTTTGTTTAGTTAATAAGGAAAACGATGAGAAAAATATAAAGAAAAGAAAATAAGTTAAACATTTTGAGTGTTGTGAATCATTTCCCTTTCTTTATTCATATAGTAGAACTATATTTTAGAAAATTGTAGCTTTTAATGTTATTTAAGCATGAAGGAAAACACCAAAGAACTAGCTTTCCTTCTTATTTTCCTGTCCTTTTTTCCTTTCCCTCACAAAATCTATGAACCAAACAGAGCCGAAGGGGGATTGAGGGAGACTAGACTATTTCAATTAAAATGCCAATAGGGCACGGGACTATTAGTCCATTTTAACTAAACAGTCTCCCATATGGGAGATTATATACTCTCAGGGGATGTGGCATTAATAGTCCAAGATTATTTAATTAAAATGGACTAATTTTCCAATCCCACCATTGGCAGCCAAACATGACCTTGGTGTTGGACGGTTGGAGGCAGAGGGTGTATACATACCAAACGATCTCATATGTTTGAGTTTGACTTGCTTACTAAACGAGCATGGAATTCAAGATTGGTTTTGACTCGTATAAATTATAGTCGGTTCAATACATTTTATCTAGGCTTCATATTGACTCGTATAAATGAGTTGAGCTCATGTACCTCTAAAATTGCATAGTTTTATATGCGATGCGTATGTACAAGCCAGCATATAGTATTTGGATAAAATGCATTTGCACCCTCAAACTATACCATGTTTGGCACCTTGGTCCCTAAACAATTTTTTTGGCATTTTGGTCCCTCAACTAACATTTCGTGGCACTTCACCCCTTCCGTCACTTTTAGCCGTTAAATGTGACGAGAAAAGTCATTTCAATGTTGTTTTTAGATTAATTACATATACACCCCCTATACTTATTTTATTTTTCACTTTGCACTATGTACTTCAATCGTATCACTAATATTCCTGTACTTCGAGTTCATGTGAAACTGTTAGTAAATTAGTTAAATTAAACAGGCAAAAACCTACATTTGCCATGTTTGACAATAACATTTGGAATTCGTCAATAATATAAAACTCCAAAAGCTAAAATAAAACATTTAGCAAAATAAACTCTACAATTGCAATTGGACAACTTTTACCAATCGCAAAATTTTTAATTTAATTACATAAGAAAAAGATTGATGGAGTGTGTTACACATCCTAATGGTTTTTTCATGTCTAATAAAACTCCCTTTTGATTGACCAAAACTAAAACAATTAAGGGACAAAGTGAAAAGTGTCTAACTACAAGGGTGCATATGCAATTAACCTTTTTTTTTTCCAAAATAATTGGCTTTCTTTTTAATGTCTAAAATGACGGAAGGTGGAAAGTGCCACAAAATGTTAGTTAAGGGACCAAAATGCTAAAAAAAATTATTTAGGGGCCAAAGTGCCAAATAAGGTATAATTTAAGGGTACAAAATATATTTTACCCTAAGTATTTTATCAATCTTATTCAAGATCCTTATTCAAATGCGGTTACGAGCTTTATCTAGCAAAGCTTATGTATGTTTTGAGCTTCTAAAATCTAGACTTGAACTTGCCTTGTCTAAAAAATCAAATGAACCAAGTTGAGTGTTTATCGAACATCTTCACTATGACTTGTTGAGCAGCTCGAGTCTTATACATCTCTAGTTGTTGGATTGTGTTTATCTATATTAAATACCTAAGATCATCACCAACCCTTACATCAAGACAACATTTGAGACAAATTTTTTGTGCTAAGTCAGATTTTCTTTGCTCCAACAGACGCCTGCAACAAGTGCTTAGCAAACTTGCTGCCTTGCTGCAACAATGTTGCCTCTTTACACCACACGTCAATTGTGATAAACTCCAATATTTTAATCCAAGTCAAATATATTCTTCAATATTTTAATACAAGAAGACAACGGGGGTTAAAATTAAGGGTTTATTACACTTTATCCCCTTGTGGTTTGACTCGATGTCAATTTATCTCCTTGTGATTTAAGAGTAATCACTTAATCCCCTATGCTTTCTGGGAAAGTGTCACCACTAAAATTAATGTTAAGTTGACATTTTACCACGAAAACATAGGGGGTTAAATTGTTATCGGGCCAAACCATAGAAGGGTAAAGTGTCATCAGACCAAATCACAGGGGGGTAAAGTGGCCACTAATTTTAGCGGTGATACTTTATCCGAAAGCATAAGAAAATTAAGTGGTCACTTATAAATCACAAAGAGTAAAGTATTATCGAGCCAAACCACAGGGGAATAAACTGTAATCAACCCTAAAATTAATATGGCACCATGAAGTGCAACATGTAAGTAAACTCCCCTATTTATACAACCCATCTTGTGCCACTGAAACTGTTTGGTTTGTCCTGAAGCAATTATAGGTGGACACATAGTGATATATATCGCAAGAAAAAGAGAAGCAAATTTTGAATATTCCATAATGAAGAGTAATTGACTATAGTACTCGAAGGATTAATTTATGATGAAGGTTGTGTTGAGACATGCATGGGTCTTATATATATCTATAATAATTTTTTGGGGGGATAGTGCTATAAGAGAGCTGATATTTTCTTTAAATGTTTTTTGTTGGATAATATCAACCACTGAGCTTCCATTTTTGAGGTTCAAGAGAAGGTGTAGTATTATCCCAGGTAAATTACACTTTTTCACTCTGTAACTTTGGGACTAACGTCTTTTTTTTTTTCACTCTATTTCACTTGACTCTTTGGATCTGGAGTTCTTAGGCTTAGTTTCGCCCCTATTTTGGTGCTTCTCCTTTTTTAAAGCACCATTTTATGTTAATTCATTTGGTACACTATACAATATTTATGTGTCACCGAATAGACTTATATTACAAGCATATCCCCAAAAAATCGCAATTATAGACAAGTAGACCCTAAAAAAGTCGTCAATTATACATAAATAGACCCCAAAGAATCGCCTCGGGGGCGCTGCCACCGAACCCCCGTATAACCTAGGCCCCCCTGGCCAAAATTCCTAGCTTCGTCCCTGGTCTTAGGGCTTTTTTGGAGGGAGCTTTTAAAAGTTCTAAAATGGAGCTTTTAAAAACTCAAGGTTGCTTTTTGGTTTTATGATGTTTTTTTTTTTTTAAAGATTAATGTGTTACTTGTGCAAAATTATCAAACGACTTAGTAATAAATTTCATAAGTTCCTTTTAAAAAGCCACATAAGGGCCAAACTAAGCCTTAATTATCGGTTCGTGATCTAATTGCTTGAAGTTTTTTGTTTCCGGTTTTGACTACTTAAATGAGCTAGTGCCTAGTGCTGTCCAGTTTCCTTGTTGCTGCTTTAGATTAATTTTTGGATTTTGATGCTATATGGGTTTCAATTTCTGGTTTAGTATTATTCAGCAGTTTTTGGCTCGTGTTTTTAGTGCTTTATGTGATTTGATGGGGCTGGTTGTTTGCTTTGGATTTCTATTCGTGTATATCGTATATAAGTATCCAAAGTAAAGAAAATATGGGTGCCACGCTATATGGGTGCCATGTGGTCCACGAATTCGCAACTATCGTTGTTGTGTTATTTCTGGGTTGTCTAGTGGGGCCTTTTTATGCTCTAGGGTGTTTGTTTAGGACGTTTTAGGGAGGTTATTGTATTGATACGTTTGGGATCTTTGGGTTGAATCTTTTTTATTTTTTTATTGGAGTGGTTGTATCTCTCATGTCCTTCTTGACTTATATATATATTTATGTATATATATGGAGGCGAACAAGTGCGGACCATTAATGTGCGGATAAAAAATGAACCACTTTTAGCGATGAAATTTTCACTTTTAGCGACGAAAATTTTCGTCACAAAATGTGATCACTTTTTGTGATAAAAATTTTCGTCGCTAAAAGTGAAAATTTGGTCGCTAAAAAGCGGTCCGTCCCAAACCCGTCCCTTTAAGTCCGTCAAAGATCCGGACTGATATATATATATATATATATATGTAAATACATACACACATGTATATAGATCGAGTATAGGTGCGTTACCTAGCGGAATAACACGATAGATCGGTGAAACTGCATTGTTACGACCCCTCCTTTTGAAGCACGAGTTTGCTGTGTCCGTGTACCTTCTCGTGCTTCGTATCAGTCGCGAAGTGAGTTACTAGAACAATTTTCGATGAAACCATGATCTAAATCCCAAGCTCCTTGGTGATTAGCTAGAGAGAGAAACCGTGAGAGAGAGAGAGAGAGAGAGAGAGAGAGGACCTTGAGTTAGAGAGAGCCTATTGTGAATATGATAATATTCTAGGTCTTTTAGTGTGATGTATATGAGAATATATATAGGCACACATAAGACCTACTAGGCTTGGAGCTCCAAAGCCCTTTACTTGGTGTCCAAGCCAAGCTTCTTTGGACACAGTCCAATAACATGTGGGTGTCCGTATGGCCCGACCACAATATTTGTTACATCTCATACTCACCCACATAGGGTTAGTACTAAAACCAATCTCTCAACACAATGGAACTTTTCAACTCTTCATGATACAGGGAAATAGAACGTGCAACCTTACGAAAATAAAGTACAGCGACAGTAGTGTAATGCCAAATCATCACCATAACCAGCAAGACGCAACACTCGGAAGTTTTTCGTGTATGCCTTAGACGATTCAACCACACCGGATACAGCATTCTCAATCCCTCGGTGAAAAGAATTGTTGTACCACCTCAATGTAGTGTACTCATGACATATCAGTAACAAAATACGATTACCGCAGGCCTGCTAATGAGTCACAAAACATGGTGTGTTATTGAATAGTCTTCTCGGAGCCCACATGTCAATCTGACTAACTTGACCGCTTGCCCAGACACGCCCCATAGAACGGAATTATCTCTTCATCCTAGGATAGCGTGTTAATGTAGATGTCATCAAGCGTTCTCTTCATGACATAGTCTCAAGTCGTGAAGGCAACCAGTTTGTAAGATAACCAATGTCTTGGATATGCTACGTGGCTCACACAGCAATGAAGAGGAATTCATTCATTGCTCCACAGTCGATCACGAAAAGCACATACAGTATAATATGTATGCTATAGCGCTCTTCCACAAAAAATGGACATGTCACTTTATGTTTGGAAAAATAAGTAACGCCATACGAATCTTAGTCTAGACGTTACACAAAACGTCTAACTTGAGTCTTCCAACACAGTCGCTCCTCTTAGCGCCAGTCTGAAATCTCACATTCGGCTGTAAACAGGCTACATAGAGTCGTGAGATATCTCTATGTTCGACCAAATGTAAAGGTCTCATCTTAGATCCATCTAAGGCGACATATAGAAATCTTATGGTTTATATCTAGCTCTGTGTTCTTATACTACGTAGATATAAGTGTTCAAGTTCACTTTCTAAGCGCTATGGACACACATGTCCTAGCTGGCTATCTAAGCGCCATGAACACTAATGTCTCATCTTGCTCGCCATCTAAGCGCTATGGACACGCATGTCCTAGTTCTTTATCTTGGCGCCAAGGTGAATCACCCATGTGAGCAGGTCGATTCAAGTCCGGTGACATATTAGAAATGTGCATTCATTCCATTCATACAACAATTATATATATGGAAATTAATAAGTTTATTATTATTAACTGGATAATAATAAGAATAATAATGTCAAATCCAATACAAGTGTCTAAGCATATCAAATCCTACGAAGTCCCATGCTGCTAATGTGGGACAGAAAAACATCTCTGGCAATGGGCTTAGTCAATGGATCAGCCACTATGCTGCCAGTGGAGCTATGCCTCAAGACAACTTCCTCTTGCGTAACCATGTCTCGAATGTAGTGATGACGGATGTCTATGTGCTTTGACTTTCCATGGTATTTGGGGTCTTTTGCATAGGCCAAGGATGATGTGCTATCGCTGTAAATGAGCACTACTTTATCCCCATGAGGCGAAGAGCCTAGGTGCCGCAAAAACCTCCTCAACTAGACAGCTTCCTGAATAGCTGTCGAACAAGCCACATACTCTGCCTCCATTGTGGATAGTGTGATGCATAACTACTTCTTGCTACACCAAGAGATTGTTCCACCTCCTAGTGTGAATGCGTAGCCAGAAGTGGACTTACGTTCATCTTTATCGCTAGCCTAATCAGCATCACTATATCCTCTCAGCTTCAAGTATCTTCTATGATAACAAAGGGCAAGGTCCATAGTCCCACGAATATATCGCAGGATACTCTTCTCTGCTCTTCAGTGATATGGACCAAGGTTACTCTGGTAACGACTAACTAGACCCACCACATAGCAGATGTCTGGACGGGTACACAACATAGCGTACATCAGACTCCCTATCGCAGATGCATATGGCACGTTGGACATTTGTTCCTTTTTTTCTTCATTCTTGGGACAATGATCTAAAGCCAAGTGGAATGCCTTATCAACTAGAGTGTCGATGGGTTTTGAGTTATTCATGTGAAACACTCAAGAACCTTCTTTAAGTAAGTCTCTTGTGACAAACACAGAAGTTTCTTTGACCGATCTCTCACGATCTTAACTCCCAACACATAGTTGGCCTCACCCATGTCCTTTATCTCAAACTGAGAGGATAGCCACTCTTTAGTGGTGATAATGGCACTCCTGTCATTTCCAGCTAAAAGGATGTCGTTGACGTACAAAGATAGAATCAGAATACTCTTCTTGGACTGTCTGATGTACACACATTGGTCCTCCTCAATCATCTCAAAATCGAAGTAGGTGATTAAACCATGGAACCTCAAGTACCACTGCCTCGACGATTGCTTGAGTCCATAAATAGATCGCTTGAGACGGCACACTTTGTGCTCATTCCCTTTGGTTATAAAACCAACAGGTTGATCCATATAGATCTCTTTGTCTAGTTCTCCATTGAAAAACGCAGCTTTGACATCCATCTGGAAGAGTTCTAAGTCTAAATGTGCGACGATTGCCAGAATAAGGCGTATGGAGGCAAATCTCACCACAGGGGAGAACGTGTCTCCATGGTCTATGCCCTCTCGCTGGGTATAACCTTTCGTCACTAGGCGCGCCTTATACTTGTCAATTGATCCATCTGCCTTACGCTTGACTTTAAAAACCCACTTGTTTCCAATGATCTTACGGTCATACGGAATATCAACTAACTCCCAGATTTTATTCTTGTCCATAGAGCTCATCTCCTCTTGCATAGCAAATAGCCACTGAGATTTGGCAACAGAAGAAAGTGCTTCCTTATAGAAAGCAGGCCCGTCATCATCTAATATACACATGAGAGCTTCTTCTTCCATATCAAAACGCCAACGTGGAACTCTTCCTCGTCTGCTTTTATGGTGTGCTACTTGGGGATCTTGAATGTCCAGTGGTGTACTCCCACTGTCTGGTACACTTCCATTAGCGTTTAGCGGTGTACTCCTACTCGGCTGAAGACTAGTACCATTTTCAGCGATTATTTGATGTGGAATGTCAATTTTCCCACCCTCGCCTAAAGATGATACGACGTCTTCAACATCATCCATCTCATAGAGGTCAAGATCTCTCTTAGCGTCATCGATATTAGGGAAGTCACTCTCAATGAAATCAACATCACGTGACTCAATCTCTGTCATTCCTCCATCCGGATGTTCACCATACATAACATAGCCTTTTGAGCTGTCAGAATATCTTATGAAGATATGCTTTCTAGCTCTTGGGCCTAGTTTCCCATACTTATGGGAAGTACTGTGAACATATCCTGATGTGCCCTACGGGAGCAAATGCTCCAAATTGGGCTTTTCACCTTTCCATAGCTCATAGGGGGTGGAAGGAATTGACTGTGAAGGCACTCTATTAAGTATGTAGGCAGCAGTTAAAAGTGCATCCCTCCAGAATGATATTGGGAGGTTAGCTTGTGCCATCATAGATCTAGTTATATCTAGAAGTGTTCTATTCTTTCTTTCTGCAACACCATTTTGTTGCGGAGTTCCAGGAATAGTAAGTTGTTTGCGTATCCCTTTTTCCTCACACAGTTCCTTAAACTAATCAGATAAGTACTCACATCCTCTATCTGTTCGATAAGTCTTTAGAGACTTTTCTAGCTGATTCTCAACCTATACTACGAAGCATTTGAAACAGTCTAGAGCTTTATAGCGGTGAGAAATCAGATAGACATATCCATATCGCGTGTAGTCATCGATAAAAGTAAGGAAGTAAGAGGCGCCATGACGTGCCTTCACATTCATTGGTCCATATATGTCAGAGTGTATTAGTTCTAATGCATGGGTAGCTCTTTTAGCCTTACCAAAAGGCTTATGGCATGCTTTACCTGCTAGGCAAGACTCGCACGTAGGTAGGTCAACCTTAGCGAGTGGGCCTAGAAGGCCTTCTCGAGCTAATCTAGTCATCCTATCACATCCTATGTGTCCAAGTCTAGCATGCCATGTTACAAAGTCAATATTTCTATTTGAATCAGCAACTAAAGAAGTAGAGGAAATGGAATCAAACAGATCAATTTTAAATAGATTATTCCATAAAAAACCATGTCCAAAAGTAACACCATCCAAAATAATATCCAACTTATCATGTCCAAACTGAAAAACAAAACCTAAATCAAGACGTGCTAAGACCGAGAGTAGATTATATTGGATTCCGGGTACGTAGAGCACATCATGAAGAAGTAATGTGCGCCATGTGCGCAATGAAGTTGGTATGAACCTACTCCCGCTGCTTCTTCACAAGTGCTGTTCCCCATGTATACCCTACTGGTGCCACTTGGAATCTTATGATAATCTATGAACCCCCCTCGATCTCTAGTCACATGCCTTGTTGCTCCTGTATCTGCAATCCACTCATGGAGCGAATGAGCAATTAGGACATGAGAACTCACAAAAGCATAGAGAGAGTTGGGTGGGAAAGTTACTTTCTTCGGCTCAGTGCATTCACGAGCGAAGTGTCCCAATCCTCCACAGTTGAAGCATTTTGATTTGGAAGCATTTTTCTTGCCAGTGCGCTTATCCCTGTGTTTCTTTGGTTTATTAGGCTTTGGAGCTAACTTATTAGCCCTACTATTTTTCTGAGCCCTTTTACTCTTGGCATTTCTCTTGGACCCACTAGCCCAGCGCTCACCTCCACCTATGAAAGTTCTCGCCATGAGTGCAGTAATGCGGTTCGCCTTTTGGTGCTCCGCCTCCAGCTCTAGATGTTTAGATATATCAGCAAATCTCTTGATATTTTCATTATGTGTCAAAATTTGCTTCATATGGACCCAAGTTTCAGGCAGTGACCGAATCACCGCTTGAATCTGTTGTTCATCAGTGAGGATGTTCTCACCAGCACCAAGATCTCGAATCATACCAGACATCGTTCTAAGATGTTCAGTCATCGATTGCTTGGGATCTTTCCGATACACCTCGAACTTCAACATCAGGTTCCTAAGCCTAGTGGTTGATGTCCCACCGAGCAAATTTTAGCTGGTGCCATAGTTCTTTGGCACTCAAGTTATAACACCCACATTTGTGTTATGTCATTTGCATTACATTGTCATGCATGATAATGTGATGTGGCGTGTCTTATGACACATGTTTGGGTGAGTTTTGACTCACGAGTTGATTTGGGTGTCTGTATCAGAGAACCCTCTGAAATTGTGGTGATTGAGGATTTGTTGTTGTGACGTCTCTCCGAGTATGAGACGGTCACTGTGGAACACTTTAAATGTTTATCTGAAAATAAATGTTTACCTGTGTATTACAATATCTGTATTATTTTCTGGCTTAGAATATATTTCTGTTGTTAGATTTAGTATCCTGGTGAGAACGAATGAACACGCTATTAATTTGGTAGGCTAATTAGCAACTTCGGAAACGTCATATAGAAATTCGCGTTTTAGCGACCAAACAAAACTTAGTCGAAAACTTTTATAATTTTGAGGTTTCACTCGTAAAGCTATGAATAAGCTGTATAGAAAGTTTTAGAGACTGATTAGGAGTTTGGAAAACTCGTGAGGAGGTAAACGTAATTTCCAAAAGAGTTGCCTATATATAGATAGAGATGGATCTTTAGATTTTTGTAAGCTTAACCTAAAGCTCAAGAAGGAGGCCAAAAGGGGGCTAGAGGGAGATTTAGTTGCTTAGAGCTTTGCGACGCCAAACGACGACCTTTTGTCAGTCTGTTTTCTCCCATATTTCATATTCGAGCTCCTCGAGGTAAGAGCTTCGTTTTGATATATGTTAGGGCTTGTTTGGCTAAGTTTTTCGAAAAGTTATTTTCTAGAATTTTTCATAAAAGTTGATAAATGGAATTTTGATTCATAGGAATTTTACTAGACGGACTTCTACACGTTCTTTGTACACGGATTTTCTTTGAATCGAAGTTTAAGAGCGTAAATCGGAGGTGAGTGATTCAACTATGTTTTTGGAATGGTTTCTTGATATGTATTCATGTTATGTTTGAATAGCATGTATTAATACTTAGAGATATCTTGTGTAGTTCATATTGGGCATTTATATTGATAAGTAGGCCCAATAGCACGATGAAATGTTTTGATTACCGCGAGCATGGTAATATGTATTTGAGCATGTTAAGTTGCTTATTTGGGTCAGAAGGAGCACGTGGTCACCGTGCCATTTTGTGGAGCCAATATAGGCATTAAGGTCGCACAATTGAAGAGAAGAATCGTGGGTCTTACCCTTTCGCGTGGACTTATTGGCGAGGAGTCGCGGATTGGGAGTATGGACGGGCACGTGAGTGTCCGGCTACTAGTATGAAATGTAGAGATGTGAATGCGGACATGTTTATCATTCATGTACATATGTTGATTTATTCACTAAGCTTTAGCTTAAACAAATCGAATATCTATGGTTATTCAAATAACCATTTCAGGTGTTAATGCTGGCGAGGAATCGCAGAAGTGAGTACGTGGGTTGGGAGTTCTTTTGGAAGGCAACTTGAATGTTAAACTTGTAGTTTTGGGACAATAGGATGTTGTAATAAGAATTTTTATCGTTTTAACTTATGTTTAACTTCGTATGAAAGAATGGATTTTAAACTGTTGTAATAGTTAGTGACATGTTGTAATCCTGCTTTAGAAATGTTTTAATACAGCTAGGATTACTTTGGTTTGAGTTTGGATTGAGTGGTTGATCATTGGTGAAAGTTAGAAAGTTTTTAAACTTGAAATTCTGCAGAATGGGCTGCTGCCAGGGGAGCAGTCGACGGGGCAGTCGACGGAGCAGTCGACGGGGAAGTCGACGGGGCAGTGCAGTTCAGCTACTGCTTCTTAATATGGTAAAAGCAGTCGACAGAGCAGTCGACGGGGCAGTCGATGGGACAGTGCAGTTTAGTTTTTTTTTCCTTTTATGGCAAAAGCAGTCGACTGGGCCCTACTTCAGTCGACTGGACCTCTGAAGGTTAATGTGTTCAGTTTGTTTCTGCTTACTTCAGTCGACTGAGGGTCCCGACCCAGTCGACTGGACCTCTGGTCTTAAAAATGTGTTTTGTTTTCCGCTGCGTGTGTTCTTCAAATTAAACTTTTGGGAACGTTAATGAATTGGGTTAGCCTCGGTGGCATGCCACGGGCTTCGGTTCCGCTATTGTGGGACCGGGCTGTGACATTTAGTGGTATCAGAGCATAAGTTTAGAGCCTTGGGAACGAGTGACGTTATATATGTTGAGTGACGTCGAGCGGAGTGTGTAATTGTGAAGATAATTGTTATCATTGTAGAAATGCTTCATGTGTTAGCATTTGTTGATTGTGATGAACTGTGCACATATATCTATATTGTGGCATAGCATGCATGGTCATTATGCATTGAACTCAACAGGGGAATATTTGAAACATTATGGCGGATCAGCCAAGAGAATTGTCACCGCATTCGCGGATGGACCAAATAGTGAATATGGTGGGAAATTTCATACAAGCGGTAAGTGAAAGAGAACAGAGGAACGTTCAGCCTCCACTGGCACCGCGACCTCAACACACAATCGTGGAACAGTTTCATAAGTGGAAACCGACCTTGTATTATGGACAAGTTGACATAGACTTGGCCGATCATTGGATGATGGACATGGAAAGACATTTTCGTCAAGTAATATGTACCGATGAGGAAAAAAATTTATGCGCATCCGATACGTTGATAGGCGAAGCCTTGGACTGGTGGAACAACATACTTGAACAAGGGAAGCCGACCACGTGGGAGACATTTAAAGAAGAATTCAACAAACGTTTCTTTCCGCAATCTGCTTATACTCAGAAACGTCAAGAGTTTGCGAGTTTGGTTTAGGGAGATATGACCGTGGGTGAGTATGTTTCTCGTTTCAATGCCTTGTTACGATTTGGGAAAACTACCGTTCCGACTGATAGGGATAAAGCTTGTAAGTTTGAGGAAGGGCTTAGAGAGAATATCCGTGGCCGTGTGGACATGTTGCAACACCCGACCGTTTCTCTAGTCGAGGAAGCTGCCCGTATAGCTGAGAAAAGTGTCGACTGATATCGACAAGGGCAACAAGGGAAGAGACCCAATGACAATAGAGGCAAGAGCCAAGGGAATGCGAAGAAACCGTTCACGCAAGGTTCAGGATCGAATATGGGTAGTCAAGGAGGAAGTGTGTTTGTTGGAGATTCGAGACCGTTGTGCCCGACATGTAACCTGCGACACAGAGGAACCTGCTATCAATTGACCACTTGCTATTTTTGCAAACAATTGGGGCATGTGTCTAGGAATTGTCCTTTGAACGCAATTTTGACTACACCAAACACAACCTCGAACACCAAGAGCTACAACCCAGAGATAAGAGGGAAATGTTTTGAGTGTGGCCAACCGGGGCATATAGCGAAGAATTGCCCAAGTAAAAGACAACCAGGAATGAGTACCGGTGCATCGAGTGTGCCAAGCGGGTCAAGGGTAGAACCTCGAGTGGATAAAGGGAAAGGAGTCGCGCAACAACAAGGACGATACTTCCAGCTCAGGGAAATATGGATGATACCGTCGTATCAGGTATTCTTCCTATTTGTTCGTATCCTGCACGTATACTTATGGATTCTGGTTCAACTCATTCATTCGTATCACGTGATTTTGTTAAGCATTTAACTGTTAAGTCATAACCGCTAGGATATGACTTGTGTGTATCATTGCCTAGTAGTGAACCACTAGTTACTTCTTCGATATTTAAGTCATGTGAGATCAAGATAGGTGATAAAGTCTTGAGCGTTGATTTGATTCCATTGACGGTGAATTACTTTGATGTTATCTTGGGTATGGATTGGTTGTCGGTTAATCAAGCCAAAATCGATTGTGAACAGAAACGGGTTAGTTTTTATCCGTCAGGGCGAGAAGAGTTTACTTTTCAGGGTAAGGGAGTGATCGTACCGCCATACTTGATATCGGCGATTCAAGCAAGTAAGATGTTGAAGAAGGGTTGTTCAGGTTTCTTATGTTCAAATGTCAACACGCGAGTTCTTGGACCACTAATAGAAAACATTTCAGTAGTTCGAGAATTTCCAGATGTTTTTCCCGATGAGTTACCCGACGTATTGATTGAAAGAGAGCTTGAGTTCACAATAGAAGTAGTACTAGGGTCACAACCGGTATCCAAAGCACCGTACCGAATGGCACCGATAGAGTTGAAAGAATTGAAAGTTCAGTTAGAAGAACTGTTGGAGAATGGTTTTATCCGACCTAGTGTTTCGCTGTGGAGAGCTCCAGTCTTGTTTGTGAAGAAGAAAGATGGAACAATGCGCATGTGCATCGACTACCGAGAGTTGAATAAGTTGACCGTCAAGAACAAGTATCCATTGCCACGAATAGATGACTTGTTTGATTAGTTACAAGGGGCTCAGGTATTTTCGAAGATCGACTTGAGATCCGGTTACCATCAGTTGAAAGTCAAAGAGGAAGATGTTGAGAAGACAGCTTTTAGGACTCGATATGGTCACTTTGAATTTTTGGTTATGCCATTTGGAGTGACTAATGCACCAGCTGCTTTCATGGGCTTGATGAACCGTGTTTTCAAGGACTATTTAGATGAGTTCGTTATCGTGTTCATAGATGACATCCTAATCTACTCCAAAAGCGTTGAAGATCACGAGCATCATTTGCGATTAGCTTTACAACGATTGCGTGAAAAGAGATTATTCGGCAAATTGAAGAAGTGTGAGTTTTGGTTGACCGAGATAGCTTTCCTTGGACATATAATGTCGGCAAAAGGAATTTCTGTAGACCCTCAGAAGATAGAAGCCGTTACCAACTGGGTGAGACCAACGAATGTGACGGACATCAGAAGTTTCCTAGGATTAGCTGGGTATTATCGGAGATTTGTAAAAGACTTTTCGCGTATAGCAATGCCGATGACACAGTTAATGAGGAAAGATATTGCTTTTGTTTGGAGTCCAGAATGTGAAGAAAGTTTCCAAGAGTTGAAGGGTGGACTAGTGAAAGCACCAATATTAGCCGTTCCGTCAGGGACTGAAGGATTTATTATTTACAGTGATGCTTCATATAGAGGTTTAGGTTGCGTTCTTATGCAAGGTGATAAAGTCATTGCGTATGCGTCGAGACAACTTAGACCGCACGAGAAGAATTATCCAACACATGATCTAGAATTGGCCGCCGTGATTTTTGCATTGAAGATTTGGCGTCATTATCTATACGAAGAAAAATGTGAGATTTATACGGATCACAAGAGTTTGAAATACCTGTTTACACAACGAGATTTAATTATGAGGCAAAGGAGATGGTTAGAGTTGATGAAGGACTATGACTTGTCAATTCAGTATCATCCGGGCAAGGCGAATGTTGTCGCCGATGCTCTTAGTCGTAAGGTACCAACCAACACCGCATCAGATTTGACTTCTCAGAAAGAATTGATACAAGATATGGAAAATATGGAGCTTGAGGTGATTCCGAGGATTGAAGGTGGATTGATGTCGACGATTGTGGCACAACCACTCTTGATTCACGAGATCACGGAGAAACAACTTCAAGACGTGGCTTTGAAGAAGATTTGTGATGAGATTCCAATGGGCAAACAACCGGGATTCACGTTTGAGAACAATGTGTTGAGATTGAGGGGTAGAATTTGTGTACCTAGTGAGAAAGAGTTGAAACGGAACATCCTAGAGGAAGCACACAACACGAAGTATACCGTTCATCCGGGAAGCACCAAGATGTATAGAGACTTGAGACATGTTTATTGGTGGCCGGGAATGAAGAGAGAAATAGCACGTTATGTTTCGCGTTGTACTAGTTGTCAACAAGTGAAGGCAGAGCGCCAAGTGTTGGAAAAACAGGTTTAAATGGAAAGTTTAAACGCGCAGCGGAAAAATCAAGTTATGAAACTTTATTGGCATGCCTGGATCTACTACTCGTCAAT
Source organism: Hydrangea macrophylla (assembly GCA_033977485.1). Classification (NCBI taxonomy): domain Eukaryota; kingdom Viridiplantae; phylum Streptophyta; class Magnoliopsida; order Cornales; family Hydrangeaceae; genus Hydrangea; species Hydrangea macrophylla. The sequence goes on from CM066999.1 coordinate 114,341,191, forward strand.
TCTACAAATACGCACAAGAGGGGACACGAGTTATACCTTAGTGTCTTGAACCCAATTCTGATCTTCAACTTCCAGCAGCCTCCACTAGATGATCTTCACCCTTATGACTCCTGCGGATGCCTGCCAGAAAGACTAGGGTTGGTGGGAACCCTAATGGAGAGGATAGAGAAGGTTTTGGGACTCCAAAACAGTTTATGCAGCTTCTGACGTTCAAAACGACGAACTACTGTTTCCAGAACGCAGCTGCCCTATTTATAGATTCCCAGAACCGACCTAACCTTCGATCGATCGAAGTGACTTCGATCGATCGAACATTCGATCGATCGAACCATCTTCGATCGATCGAACCTTCAGACTTCAATCGATCGAGACATCTTCGATCGATCGAACCTGTCTGGACATCATCCTCAAGCATCTTTCCAAGCATCCTGGCGGAGCTAAGAGTGGGACCTCCTAGGCTCTTTATTGTTGGCTCAGACCAGTTTGTTAATTACCATGACCAAACTCTTTGATCAGCAAACTAACTAACTGGTCAGTTAAAGTTTACTCCACTATAAAACGATAACTGAACTCCAACGCAAAAGAACATATCCGAAGCGATAACTAGACTTGTATGGTGTACTAATGTCCCTCTACCGTCAGCATTCGTAATCATATTCAGGTAATCGGATAACTGTTACTGTCAACCTGAATCATGATTACTTCTTGTATTCCTTGAGTCCCATTCACCTCTCATGATTACCAAACATGTTGATAACTCTTATCAACAAGACTGCAGTACTCAGTAATCGACATGGTGACATTCTCAAGGGAATGCTTACTCTGAAACAGAGGGTAGATTCTATCTTGACAATATATGTTCACAACCCTATGAATATGACATACCCAAGATACCCAGGTGTTGATCTTTTATAGACCTCACTGATTGGTAAATCAAAACAGTCATATCCACAGTCTGTGTTCATAATCGTCTCAAGATTGAGAACACGTACCTTATACAAGTTATGAGTTCCTATTGACTGTTTGACAGTCTTAAGCGTCAATAGGAAACTCAGGTCCGTCAATGCACTATAAACACTAGCATATCAACTAAGAGCTACACTCTAGTGATTGAGATTAATCACTCCATCCAATGGTAGTTAATTATACTGCAGTGTAGACTTGATGAGGTATCCAGTCTCATCATCCACTGTGACACATTCTAAGTATTAAAGAATAGTAATTCGTATCTCACTTGTGTGCATCTCATACACACACGAATTACTTACTATAATACTTAAGGATTAACAATCATCTCATGAAAAGAACATACACAATAAAATGTAAAGCTGATATCCATATATTAAAATGTCAATGTCTCATACAGAAAGTAATGGTTTGAGGGCATAAACCCAACAAACTCCCACTTGCACTCATAACCATTCAGAACTACATCTAAGACCTAGACTATCTAGATGACGATCAAAGACCTTCTGTGGCAAGGCCTTTGTAAACGGATCAGCAAGATTGTCAGCTGTGGCAATCTTGGTGACAGTCACATCTCCACGTTGAACAATATCTCGGATAAGATGATATTTCCGCTCTACGTGCTTTCCCTTTCCGTGGTTCCTTGGCTCCTTGGACTGAGCCACTGCCCCACTATTATCACAATAAAGCGTAATAGGCGACAGCGACGCTGGTACCACCTCGAGTTCCATAAGGAACTTCTTGAGCCAAACAGCTTCCTTTGCGGCTTCACAAGCAGCCACATACTCAGCTTCTGTAGTTGAGTCTGCAATGCATTTCTGCTTAATGCTCCTCCAACTGACAGCACCACCTCCCAAGGTAAAGAGATGACCGGACGTCGACTTCCTCGAATCTTTATCTGACATAAAGTCCGAGTCAGTGTATCCCACTGGAATTAACTCACTACCACCGTACATAAGCATGTAATCTTTAGTTCTTCTCAAGTACTTAAGAATGTGCTTAACGGCTGTCCAGTGCTCTGGACCCGGATTCGACTGATATCTGCTAACCATGCCAACGGCAAAGCAGATATCTGGTCTAGTGCATAACATCGCATACATGAGACTTCCCACTGCAGAAGCATAGGGAACTCCTGTCATGCGATTCCTCTCCTCCTGTGTCTTTGGACACTGGTCCTTGGAGAACGCTAAACCATGCCTGAAAGGTAACAAACCTTTCTTCGAATTATCCATTGAAAACCTAGTTAGCACCTTATCGATATAACCAGCTTGAGATAATCCCATTATCTTTCGCTTGCGATCCCGAAAGAGCTTTATCCCAAGAATATAGCTCGCCTCTCCTAGATCCTTCATATCGAAAGTACTAGCTAGCCAAACCTTGACCGTTGACAATGCCGCTACATCATTTCCAATGAGTAGAATGTCGTCAACGTAAAGCACAAGAAAAGCCACCACTTTCCCTTCACTCTTCTTGTATACACAAGGTTCATCCAGATTCTGTATGAAACCAAACGATTTGACCGCTTGGTCAAATCGTATGTTCCAACTTCTGGATGCCTGCTTAAGCCCATAAATGGACTTTTGCAACTTGCATACCAAGTTACCTTTCCGACCAGCTATGAACCCTTCTGGTTGTTGCATATAGATGTCCTCCTCAAGATTGCCATTCAAGAATGCAGTCTTGACGTCCATCTGCCAGATCTCAAAATCTAGGCATGCAGCAACGGATAAGAGTATTCTGATGGACTTGAGCATGGCCACCGGCGAGAAGGTTTCCTCATAGTCAATGCCCTCCCTCTGAGTATAACCTTTCGCAACAAGCCTTGCCTTAAAGGTCTCAACCTTTCCATCAGATCCTCTTTTCCTCTTGTAGACCCACTTACAGCCAATGGGTTTAATATTGGCTGGAAGTTCTACAAGATCCCAGACCTGATTAGAATCCATAGATTCCAATTCAGCCTTCATAGCTTTAACCCAATGAGCTGAATCAACATCAGCCATTGCCTCTTCGTATGTGGTAGGATCAGATTCAGATTCTATGGAGACAGCTTCAAAAACTTCTCCTAAGAACATGTATCTATCAGGCTGGCTGATAATCCTCCCACTACGACGAGGTACTGGTGCGGAAATAGGTGAAGAAGTGGTGTTTTCCTGATTTACATCGTTATTAACTACGGGTTGGACTGAGGGCTCTCCTTCTATCTCTCTAAGATCTATCCTTCCCTTAGGTTTATGGTTCATGATATAATCATCCTCCAAGAAAATAGCATTCGTACTGACGAACACCTTCTGTTCTCTTGGATCATAAAAATACCATCCATAAGTACCCTTTGGATACCCCACAAAGTAACATACTTCCGATCTAGAATCCAACTTGCTCATCTTTCCTTTTAGCACATGTGCCGGACATCCCCATATCCGGAGATGTTGCAAAGAAGGCTTGCGCCCAATCCACATCTCTCGTGGTGTCCTGGGAACAGATTTGCTTGGTACTAGATTTAGTATGTAAGCAGCGGTTTCCAAAGCATAACCCCAAAGAAATAAAGGTAACTCAGAATAACTCATCATTGACCTAGTCATGTCTAAAAGAGTCCGATTCCTTCTCTCCGCTACACCATTTTGCTGAGGCGTGCCAGGTGCAGTCAACTGTGACAGAATCCCATTCTGTACGAGGTGATCAATAAATTCATTAGAGAGGTACTCGCCACCTCGATCAGATCGAATGGCCTTGATATGTGTGCCCAATTGCTTCTCCACTTCAGCCCTAAACTCTTTGAACTTTTCAAAGGCTTCAGACTTGTGCTGCATTAGGTACACATATCCATACCTAGAGTGGTCATCAGTAAATGTTATGAAATACTCATAACCACCCCTTGCTCTAATATTTATTGGTCCACACACATCAGTATGAACTAATTCCAACAATGCATTGGTTCTATTGCCCTTTGCAGGAAAGGGCCTTTTGGTCATCTTACCCTCTAAACAAGACTCGCAGACTTCTATTGGTTCGAGAACCAAATCGCCTAAGACCCCTTCTTTGACTAGTCTGCCAATCCTATTTAGATTGATATGACCAAGCCTCATATGCCAAAGCTTTGTTGGATTAGTGGAAGGTCTCTTTCTTTTAGATGGTACAGTTACCACTGAGTTATTAAGTTCCATATAAGAATCTTTAGAAATATTGGGAGTAATCACATATAAACCATTTGATTTAACACCAGAACATATAAAAGAACTATTTCTTTTAATCACAACTTCAGTTCCAAAATGAAAAGAATAACCATTATTCGATAAATTAGAAACTGAAATTAAATTACGTCTCATTGAAGGGACGTAAAGTACATCTGATAAAATCAAAACTTTATTGTCTAGAAATTCTAAAACTACGACTCCTATAGCAACCGCAGAAACGGTTGCGCTAGAACCTAGAGTAAGTACGATTTCCCCATCACTGCACTTCCTGGTTGATCTGAACCCCTGCAATGAATTACAGATATGGTTAGTCGCACCAGAATCAATGCACCAAGTGTTTGAAGTATCCGTTATAAAACTTACTTCAATCACATGTGATTCAATCATACCTTGAACTCTTGTAGCTAAGAATTCTGGACAGTTCCTCTTCCAGTGGCCCTTCTCACCGCATTGGAAACACTTTCCTTTGCCTTGGCCACCCACCTTCCCTTTGCCCTTACCTTTTCCCTTAGATTTTGCAATCTTAGGGACTGGTCCAACACTTGAACCACCAGTGCTAGCCTTCTTCTTTCCTTTCTTTCCTTTCGGCATAGATCGGGAAGAGGAAGCGCTTTTCTCAACGTTTAAAACGCTGCCCCCAGGTTTGATCACCCCTTCCGCTGCCAATAAAGAGCTCATCAATTCGCTCATTGAAAAATCCATTTTATTCATATTATAATTCAGTTTAAATTGAGCGAATGATGGCGACAGCGTATTGAGGATCATATCAACTTGGGTCTGTGCATCGATGTTGGCACCTAGGGTCTCCAGCTCGTTTAAATAACCAATCATTTTCAAAACATGTTCTTTGACTGGAGTCCCTTCCGACATCTTAGCACTCATTATCTTCTGCATAGCTACCTGTCTGGCAGGCCTGCCATGCTCCCCAAACATCTTTTTCAGGGATTCGATAATGTCACTGGCGGAACTATTCGACTGGTATTGGTGTTGTAACACATTAGCCATAGAAGCCAATATGTAACAACGAGCCATCCCATTCGACTTTTTCCATTTATCGAACTCGCGTCTAGCAGCAGCCGAAGCATTTGCAGCGGGTTCTTCGGGGCATGGGGTGGTGAGGACATATATGTGATCCTCCGCAGTTAACACGATGTCAAGATTACGTTTCCATTCAGTGTAGTTGTTTCCAGTTAACTTGTTTTGAGTGAGTATGGTGGCAAGTGGACTAAATGCAGATCCAGACATTATGATTTACTGAAAAAATCAAAACAAAATAAATATGGATATCAGAATTTGACAGTTTGAAATAAAAGAATCCTTTTAAAACTCTTATTTTAAAACTAAGTCGCCGGAATATCGAAACGAAAGAATAAAGCCTCCGTGTGGTGGTCAATGTTCGATCTTTCAATTTATTATAACTTATCCGCTATGCAACTCTTGCAAAACAAGTTATGACTTCCGAACCTATTTGATCTCTAAGTTTCTGAATAATGCCCCGTGTGGGATCCCTTATCCATAGCTTAGCTAGTGTGTACCATTAACTAGGATCCAATCACAACCGTCTCAAGTAGCGCCTCCGTATGGTGGTCACCCTCTAACACGTCTGATTGATCCTTATCAAAAGAAGTTCACATCTAGTAACCAATGAGTAATGCATTCTCCGTATGGAATGATCACCCCTGGCGAGGTGACACAGAATGCATCACTCATCTTACAGTGAACCGTTAATGGAAGATCGTGGGTGTAATTAATAAGACCCTCTCCCACTAGATTTAGTAAAAAAGGATTTTGCTTTTTGAGAAAATCTGTTTCTACACACTTCCCATAAACATCTAATGTTTACTAATGTGTTGAAAACGGTTTTTGAATTTTATTTTAGAAAACTTGTTTTGCGTGCATGCAACAATGTATTGTACGCCAATCACAAACAAAGCACATAAAACAAAAAACTAAAATGAAATAAAAGACATCCAAACGATGCCTCTATCTCCCATGGCTCTATCTCCATAGAACCTGCTTTTGGTTTGATCGCCTCCAGCTCCATCTTCATGGACAACGGCTCCTTGCTCCATCTTCATGGATATTCTAATTCTATTACATTGAACCTATGCCTCTTTTGAAGCTTACAATTTATCTAGAAATAGAAATAGCAACAACAAAATAAAAGGCTAGGGAAACCGGTGCGACTTTCCTTTTCGTAGGATTGAAGTCGCAGCGCCCTTTACATATGCCTTAAAACCAAACCAAACTTAAAATAACACACCAATCTAAAACATTCAAACACAAAATTAAATGCTCTTGGCGCCATGGGAGATAGCGACTAACTTTTGCTGCAAAAGGTTAGTTGAACACACATCCACGCATATATATAACAAAATATAACTATTGGAACCCTTAATTGATTCACACAGTATATAAACTCTTTACATACTGAATTAGAACTCAAAACAGCATCTAACTTCTCTGTCATAGTTCGATCGATCGAAGACCGTTCGATCGCTCGAACCTTCGATCGATTGAACACTGTTCAATCGCTTGAACATTCTATTTCACAGAATGATTAAAAATTTTGCAGAATACGTTAAAATTAAACTTTTAATTTCAAAATACTTTTAAAAACTGTGAAACTGAAAACCTGACAAAGAGTCTGTCTCGATCGATCGAACTCTATTCGATCGCTCGAACAACAGAAGGTTTCGATCGATCGAAACCTGTTCGATCGCTCGAGTACAGAGCGTTCGATCGATCGAGACTACTTCGATCGATCGAACCCATCTTGCATCCAATGCAATCACAGATTTGTATACTGCTGTGATAACACTGCAGAAACAGATCTGTGACGATGCAGTTTCGAAAGCAGTTCTAAAATCAACATGCAAATCAAAATAGTGTTCCAAAAAACGCATCTATAGATCCAAACGAGCGTGGCTCTGATACCAATTGTTGGAAAAACAGGTTTAAATGGAAAGTTTAAACGCGCAGCGGAAAAATCAAGTTATGAAACTTTATTGGCATGCCTGGATCTACTACTCGTCAATTCTACAAATACGCACAAGAGGGGACACGAGTTATACCTTAGTGTCTTGAACCCAATTCTGATCTTCAACTTCCAGCAGCCTCCACTAGATGATCTTCACCCTTATGACTCCTGCGGATGCCTGCCAGAAAGACTAGGGTTGGTGGGAACCCTAATGGAGAGGATAGAGAAGGTTTTGGGACTCCAAAACAGTTTATGCAGCTTCTGACGTTCAAAACGACGAACTACTGTTTCCAGAACGCAGCTGCCCTATTTATAGATTCCCAGAACCGACCTAACCTTCGATCGATCGAAGTGACTTCGATCGATCGAACATTCGATCGATCGAACCATCTTCGATCGATCGAACCTTCAGACTTCAATCGATCGAGACATCTTCGATCGATCGAACCTGTCTGGACATCATCCTCAAGCATCTTTCCAAGCATCCTGGCGGAGCTAAGAGTGGGACCTCCTAGGCTCTTTATTGTTGGCTCAGACCAGTTTGTTAATTACCATGACCAAACTCTTTGATCAGCAAACTAACTAACTGGTCAGTTAAAGTTTACTCCACTATAAAACGATAACTGAACTCCAACGCAAAAGAACATATCCGAAGCGATAACTAGACTTGTATGGTGTACTAATGTCCCTCTACCGTCAGCATTCGTAATCATATTCAGGTAATCGGATAACTGTTACTGTCAACCTGAATCATGATTACTTCTTGTATTCCTTGAGTCCCATTCACCTCTCATGATTACCAAACATGTTGATAACTCTTATCAACAAGACTGCAGTACTCAGTAATCGACATGGTGACATTCTCAAGGGAATGCTTACTCTGAAACAGAGGGTAGATTCTATCTTGACAATATATGTTCACAACCCTATGAATATGACATACCCAAGATACCCAGGTGTTGATCTTTTATAGACCTCACTGATTGGTAAATCAAAACAGTCATATCCACAGTCTGTGTTCATAATCGTCTCAAGATTGAGAACACGTACCTTATACAAGTTATGAGTTCCTATTGACTGTTTGACAGTCTTAAGCGTCAATAGGAAACTCAGGTCCGTCAATGCACTATAAGCACTAGCATATCAACTAAGAGCTACACTCTAGTGATTGAGATTAATCACTCCATCCAATGGTAGTTAATTATACTGCAGTGTAGACTTGATGAGGTATCCAGTCTCATCATCCACTGTGACACATTCTAAGTATTAAAGAATAGTAATTCGTATCTCACTTGTGTGCATCTCATACACACACGAATTACTTACTATAATACTTAAGGATTAACAATCATCTCATGAAAAGAACATACACAATAAAATGTAAAGCTGATATCCATATATTAAAATGTCAATGTCTCATACAGAAAGTAATGGTTTGAGGGCATAAACCCAACACCAAGTACCTTCGGGATTGTTACAACCGTTACCGATAGCCGAGTGAAAATGGGAGCACATAATAATAGATTTTGTTAGTGGGTTTCCGAGGTCGAAGAGATCGAACACTATTATTTGGGTGATTGTTGATCGTTTGACGAAGTCATCGCACTTCCTACCACTTCGAACGACAAAGCCGATGACGTTAGCTAAATTGTATATTCGCGAAATTGTGAGACAACATGGTATCCTAGTTTCTATCATTTCGGATAGGGATAGTAGTTTTACGTCAAAGTTTTGGAGAGCCATGCAAGAAGCAATGGGTACCAAATTGCACTTTAGTACAGCTTTTCATCCTCAGACCGATGGTCAATCAGAGAGAGTAATCCAGATTTTGGAAGACATGCTTAGGCTATGTGTACTTGATTTTCAGGGTGATTGGGAGACCATTTGCCGTTTATTGAGTTTGCATATAACAACAGTTTTCAGTCGAGTATTGGAATGGCTCCTTATGAAGCTTTATATGGTCGTGTATGTCGTTCACCAATTAGTTGGACAGAGGTGGGAGAAAGAAAGATTGAAGGGCCGAAAATTGTACAAGAGACGACGGATAAGATAAAGGTAATTCGACAACGGTTACTGACAGCTCAGAGTAGGTATAAGAGTTATGCCGATAAACGTAGACGACCGTTGGAATTTGACGTGGGAGACTTAGTGTATTTGAAGGTGTCACCTTCAAAGGGGATAACCAGATTTGGTAGATACGGGAAACTCAACCCGAGATATGTAGGACCTTTTGAAATCATTGGAAAGGTTGGACCTGTAGCTTATCGTTTGAACTTGCCGAGCGAGTATGCTCAAGTTCATAACGTGTTTCATGTATCGTTGTTACGCAAACAATTAGTGGAAGATAGAGATCAAATGATGACTTCGACATCGAATGAGATACAGAGTGATTTAACGTATGTCGCATATCCGGTAGAGATCTTAGATCGGAAGGATCAAGTCTTACGAAATAAAGTAATATCGAAAGTGAAAGTGTTATGGCGTAGTCAAACTACAGAAGAGATGACGTGGGAGATAGAAGATGAGATGCGTACTCAGTATCCGCACCTTTTCGAGACTTGAGGTATAAGTTTGGGGACAAACTTCTTTTAAGGGGGAGAGTATTATAACACCCACATTTGTGTTATGTCATTTGCATTACATTGTCATGCATGATAATGTGATGTGGCGTGTCTTATGACACATGTTTGGGTGAGTTTTGACTCACAAGTTGATTTGGGTGTTTGTATTAGAGAACCCTCTGAAACTGTGGTGATTGAGGATTTGTTGTTGTAACGTCTCTCCGAGTATGAGACGGTCACTGTGGAACACTTTAAATGTTTATCTGACAAATAAATGTTTACCTGTGTATTGCAATATCTGTATTATTTTCTGGCTTAGAATATATTTCTGTTGTTAGATTTAGTATCCTGGTGAGAACGAATGAACACGCTATTAATTTGGTAGGCTAATTAGCAACTTCGGAAACGTCATATAGAAATTCGCGTTTTAGCGACCAAACAAAACTTAGTCAAAAACTTTTATAATTTTGAGGTTTCACTCGTAAAGTTTTGAATAAGCTGTATAGAAAGTTTCAGAGACTGATTAGGAGTTTGGAAAACACGTGGGGAGGTAAACGTAATTTCCAAAAGAGTTGCCTATATATAGATAGAGATGGATCTTTAGATTTTTGTAAGCTTAACCTAAAGCTCAAGAAGGAGGCCAAAAGGGGGATAGAGGGAGATTTAGTTGCTTAGAGCTTTGCGATGCCAAACGATGACCTTTTGTCAGTCTGTTTTCTCCCATATTTCATATTCGAGCTCCTCGAGGTAAGAGCTTCGTTTTGATATATGTTAGGGCTTGTTTGGCTAAGTTTTTCGAAAAGTTATTTTCTAGAATTTTTCATAAAAGTTGATAAATGGAATTTTGATTCATAGGAATTTTACTAGACGGACTTCTACACGTTCTTTGTACACGGGTTTTCTTTGAATCGAAGTTTAAGAGCGTAAATCGGAGGTGAGTGATTTAACTATGTTTTTGGAATGGTTTCTTGATATGTATTCATGTTATGTTTGAATAGAATGTATTAATACTTAAAGATATCTTGTGTAGTTCATATTGGGCATTTATATTGATAAGTAGGCCCAATAGCACGATGAAATGTTTTGATTACCGCGAGCATGGTGATATGTATTTTAGCATGTTAAGTTGCTTATTTGGGTCAAAAGGAGCACGTGGTCACCGTGCCATTTTGTGGAGCCGATATAGGCATTAAGGTCGCACGATTGAAGAGAAGAATCGTGGGTCTTACCCTTTCGCGTGGACTTATTGGCGATGAGTCGCGGATTGGGAGTATGGACGGCCTCGTGAGTCTCCGGCGACTAGTATGAAATGTAGAGATGTGAATGCGGACATGTTTATCATTCATGTACATATGTTGATTTATTCACTAAGCTTTAGCTTAAACAAATCGAATATCTATGGTTATTCAAATAACCATTTCAGGTGTTAATGCTGGCGAGGAATCGCAGAAGTGAATACGTGGGTTGGGAGTTCTTTTGGAAGGCAACTTGAATGTTAAACTTGTAGTTTTGGGACAATAGGATGTTGTAATAAGAATTTTTATCGTTTTAACTTATGTTTAACTTCGTATGAAAGAATGGATTTTAAACCGTTGTAATAGTTAGTGACATGTTGTAATCCTGCTTTAGAAATGTTTTAATACATCTAGGATTACTTTGGTTTGAGTTTGGATTGAGTGGTTGATCATTGGTAAAAGTTAGAAAGCTTTTAAACTTGAAATTCTGCAGAATGGGCTGCTGTCAGGGGGGCAGTCGACGGGGCAGTCGACGGGGCAGTGCAGTTCAGCTACTGCTTCTTAATATGGTAAAAGCAGTCGACGGGGCAGTCGACGGGACAGTGCAGTTTAGTTTTTTTTTTCTTATTATGGCAAAAGCAGTCGACTGGGCCCTGCCTCAGTCGACTGGACCTCTGAAGGTTAATGTGTTCAGTTTGTTTCTACTTACTTCAGTCGACTGAGGGTCCCGACCCAGTCGACTGGACCTCTGGTCTTAAAAATGTGTTTTGTTTTCCGCTGCGTGTGTTCTTCAAATTAAACTTTTGGGAACGTTAATGAATTGGGTTAGCCTCGGTGGCGTGCCACGGGCTCCGGTTCCGCTATTGTGTGACCGGGCTGTGACAGGAGTATTGGAAATACTCACCAAGAAGGTCATCATTCATGCTGCTTAACAATATATTGCGCGTGTGATGATCCTTCTTGACCCATTCATTATAGGTGTCAAGGTCTCGGCGATATTGGGTCATGGGCCCATTTTCTGGCAAATCGGGTTGGACCATTGACTGGGTTAGATGGGGAAGCAGTTCTTCCTTAGTCAACAAGAGGGTTACTCTACATTGCCATGCGTCATAGTTTTTCCCATTAAACTTGTTATCTTTGTTCAAATCAGCGACAATTTGTTTTGAAGTCATTTCTACATTCAAAAAAAAAAAAAAAACATGTACAAAGGTTTTAACGTTATTATTTGCACATTTCATAAAATTTGTTTTAAAAATCCAATTATAAACAATCTTTCCCCTTTTACAATTTTAAGACCAAAAAACTTGTTATTGCTTATTAATCAAATTCTATATTTTGTAAATCAAGGAAAAACTTTTATAATTGATTTTACAAATAAATATCAATTAGATGGTTCTATAACCTATCTAAGATCATCCACAATATATATAAGTACACCATACAACAAAAAATTGCGCAGGGACCCCAAGTGGGTCCAAAATGACAGTGTAGAGCTCATGCTAAGGTAATTCAAGTTTATGATATATAAACAAAGAAAACAATCCCTTTACAAAATCGGCTTTTCTAATACAAAACTCTCATCCTCACATTACATTTATAGCCCAAAAAAATAGGGATGCTTTGTTTATAAACATATACAAGAACAACCTTAAACATACATCATGAGGACACAAGCTCTATAAATTGTCAATTATTGTCCATTTATTTAAGCCAGATTAAATTGTATTAATCACATACATCAAGCATTCATGCGGTCTAATTATAAAATGAATGGACTCATCCGTCATTCCACTTAAGGAGGAGGAATTAGAGGTCATACGGAATAACAAACAATAGTAATTAAACGTAACCAATAATGCAATGAGCCTCTAAAAGTTGCAATAAGAATAAATTTTCAGCCCCGGATAGCTACCATAAGCCAAGGAAGAACTATGAAAAATCCTAGATTTTTCATCAAATATATAAACAATTTTGGATTTTAAACTTATTTAAAACCAATTCTTTAAGGACCTTTAAATTACCAAAAATAATTTAAAGTCCACATGAAAATTTTAACTACCTGAAAAACTTATTTTTCATTATTAACAAAAATTTCCATAATTTTATGGGAGCATTAGATCCAATTTTAATCAATTTGTTAAATAAAATTGATTTAGCTACAACTATTTAACAATAATGTGTTAAATTCCTTAAAAATACAATATTTAAGGAATGAGTGTATCCCAATAGTCTCACATGGCCCAAAAAAAGTCCCAACCATATATATTAATATCAATAATTAATAAACATTTTGGGATGTTTTAAACAATTAAAATAATGGCCAAAAATATAATTTAATGCTTCAAAAATATCATAAATGTTGGATATATGCATGCAGCACTCCCACGACACCCCAGCAGTGTTAAGTGCAACACATATTAATTCCAAGAATTAATTATATACTTTGGATATTTTAAGCAATTTTAAAACACGTAAAATAACGTCTTTTATGCTCTAAAATACTAAAAACAATAGGATAATTTCCTAGGAAATTATTATGGGTCCCACTCTATACCCATGAGTAAAGAAAAAAAATATTTTCCTACAATTTTGCAAAATTTTATGGCAATTAAAAATAGTTTAAACATTAAAAAACTATGTATTTAAAGAATCTGTTTAAAATACAAAATAAATAAAACTTATGCTGGAATGTTTTGATAAAAAATATATTAAAATAGTAGAGTGGAATTGGGACCCATACTCGCAGGAGTCAACGCCGGGAAGTCATCGACGGTGGCACACGCGCCGGACGCACCGGCGTGCGCATGTGCTTGGCTCCAGGGGGTCTACTTCAACATCTACAAACCCTAAAAATCGCAGCAACTTGCTGTGCGAAACCCCTGTGCACACGCGGAATCGCTCATCCACTCATTTTAGTTTGTCTTGAGATTGTTTTGAAAAAGAAAGGAAAAGGTCTATTGAAAAACAGATAGAGAGTTGCCACTTGGTCTTTAAGGAACCAAGAAACCTAATTTTGACTCACCCAATGGATAAAGGGCACCGACCCTTCTTAACCAAAGAACTTGGCTCGGGGTTTTGGTACGAGAGAAGAAAGAGCCTTTGTCGTGACTAAAATAGCCTCAACTCGCCTCGTCCTTGGACGGGCCTCAATTAGCATCCAAATAATCATCTTATACTATGTTTGGTTCGACAGTTAATATTTATGATAGGTATATTACATCACATAAGAAACTTGAAATGGAAGATCTAAAGATAAAATATCATTCATAAGCTGTCACACCCTAACCCGCCCCAGCGGATTAGGACACGTGTAACAAGGCGATACACACCCAAAATTCACTAATTAGGAATTAAAAAAAAAAAAGGAATTAAACCACCTTTAAGAGCTTTGTTGTGACAAAACCAACCCAAGGGCAAAATAGTCATTAAAATGTATATCAAATTTTTATACCAAAGGATAGATCTTTGAGTCCTGGTTCCAACAAAAAAAAAAGGTGCGCGAATCCGAGTTTTCTAGAGAGAGATATGCACGTTTCCGTATAAGTGGACGGCTGCTGGAAACAGGAGCGGATCAATCTCCCCACAAAATCCGGATCGATCCAATTTATTGTTTTTCTAGCAGAATGTCCCTCCAGAACCCCGGATCGATCTACCCTTTGTACCCAGATCGATCCGGGTTCCTGCAGAATGGTTTCTGTTACAAAATTTTGCTGCTACAAGTTTTCAAACATGTCCAAACGTAATCAAACTTCATAAAAACTTTGGAAAGCTATTCCAACACATTCCCAAACACTTTTAAATATAAAACAAACATGTACCACATACCCATAACTAAATTTAATCAAATTCACTCATCAACTCAACCCTTTTTGAATCAAAACAAGTTTTGGAGCTTTGAAATTCAACTCACAACAAAAGTTCGTAAAACTTGTTAAGTATGAACTCAAACCATAACCAACATCAAACATACAAATAAAACTTACCTACAACACTTGCGACACTACCCAAACTTGCCGGAAAGGTCCAAGTTAGCCAATCTCGCACAGACAACCAAACACAGAATTTACATAAGTTTTCCAAGTTGTACTACAAAACCACCCAATGACAAGTTGGAACAACTAAGTCCCAAGTCACTACAAAGGTATTAACATTACCATTAAAAACACCGCATTTTACATCATTTTACAAGGTTGAAAGAAATTCTTAACCACAAGTCTCAAATCTCTCCCATCTCTTTCATCTCTCCCATCTCCCCCATCTCTCCCATCATTTCCTCTTTGAGTATTGCTCCGTACCTGCGGTGGTTGTTATTTACCACAACAGAAAAGGAAAATGGTTTTTTTAAGCATTACGCTTATTGAGCATTCTAACATGATTGTATGTTTAACACGTGCAATGCTACAATTAACACACAAAATATAAACGTAGTCGTCGAGTCACCGGTTATATGGTTCATTCAGACCCGAAGACCTCCCTTGGTCCTGTGGCCACTTCTATTCCTTGGACTTTCGTATTTATCGGATTCTTCTCTACACCACCCTTATTACTCCCAACAATGAACCATTTTCCCAGTGCTCATTGACTACCACATAAACATATAAACACATAAACACATATTCATGTATCAACATATAATTTTCATAGAATTGACATGGAATTCACAAATTAACAACAAAATAGCCTCTATCATAAGTAGTTATTCCTAACATCATCAAAACCTTGAACCCATTAAACACAATCATTTGGTTTATATAGAAAACTCACCTTAAGCAAGATTATACCCAATTTCAAGCTAGAGATGTGCTGAATTTCACCAATTTAAGCTCAATTTCCTCACCAAGTAAATCCTACAAGAATTTCGGTAGACGGTGTCTCATCGTTAAGTATAAACTACCAAAATCCAGCAATTTAAACATAAATTAAGGGTATAAAAACGTTCGTCTCACCTCCACGAGTCCGAAAATGGCTTCGATTCGTGAATCCGACGAACGGCGGCGATGGAACGGCAAGATTTCGACGTCGGCGTCTCGAGCTCGTCTTTCTCTCCCGGGCTCTCTTTGTTTTGTTTTAATTTTTTGCTGAAAATGAGAGTATAGACTTTCCTAGTGGCACACACACATCACATGCAAGTGATGTGTCACTTGTTTTCCCTATTTTCGTTTACACCCCCGATTTTTCTAAGGTTCCTATAATGAAATCCCCCAAACATTTTATTAACTACCCAAAACTTAAGTGGGTGTTTGTCTAAGTTCCGTATGGATCCTAACGTGGGTCCCACATATTTTGTGAAATTGCTATCGCACCTACTAGTTTTAAATCTTTTTCATTTATACCCTTCTATGAGTATTCAACATAAAACTAATTGCTAACACATATATCTACATATAATATGGAAGCATTTTAAACAAATACTCATGTAATCATATAAATGCTTATAATCATTTAAAAATGCAATTTACCAATTTACCCTTCGCTGGGTTCTATTTCAATACTTGTCCCACCTCACTGGGGACTTTTCCAACTAGTGTCCCTCTCTGAACACTTTTTACATGGACGAGTCCAAGCCTCCCCTTAATCTGTTTATACGCTAATAATATTAATTAATGCATATTAACAAGTAATTAACCCGTTTCTCGGGTATGGGTGTTACATTTCTCCCTCCCTAAAAGGGAGTTTGGTCCCTAAACTTACTCTTACCTCACGAATTGAATAAGTGCGGGTACTTGGCTCTGATTTCATCCTCCCACTCCCAAGTTGCCTCTTCAACTGAATGGCTTTGCCATTGAACCATTACAAGCAGAATTACTTTGGTTCTCAACACTTATTCCTTCCTATCAAGGATTTGTACTGGATGATCCACACAAGTCAAATATTCTCGAATCTCTAACGGTTCTGGAACGATAACATGTTTCGAATCCGGCACATAACGTCCAAGCATCGACACATAAAACACGTTATGCACATTTTTCAACTTTTGTGGCAGCTCTAACCGATAAGCTAACGGCCCAACTCGGTTAAGAATCAAATACGGTCCAACATATCTCGGACTGAGCTTGCCTCGCTTACCAAACCGTGCTATACCTTTTGAAGGCGATACCTTCAAAAACACATAGTCACCTACCTTAAACTCCAACTGTCTTCTACCCGCATCTGCATAACTTTTATAACGACTCTGAGCCATTTGTAACCGCTGTTTAATCAATTGAATCTTATCAGTAGTGATTTGAACTATCTCCGGTCCCAAAAGCTATTTTTCACCAACTTCTGTCCAACAAACTGGCGATCTGCACTTCCTTCCATATAGTGCCTCATAAGGCGCCATTCCAATACTGGTTTGGAAACTATTCTTGTAGGAAAACTCTATTAACGGTAAATGAGTCTCCCAATCAGCTTTGAAGTCCATAACACATACTCTCAACATATCTTCTAGAATTTGAATCACTCTTTCAGACTGACCATTGGTCTGGGGATGAAATGCAGTACTAAACTGTAAAGTTGTCCCCATAGTCCTCTGTAAACTCTCCCAAAATCTGGATACAAATCGGGTATCACAGTCTGACACTATCGAAACTGGTGTTCCATCAAGCCGAATAATTTTTCGAATGTAAATCTCTGCAAGTTTTGATGGATCTTTGGTCTTGATAGGTAGAAAATGAGCTGACTTAGTCAACCGGTTTACAATCACCCAGATGCTATCATTTGCCTTCTGAGATTTTGGAAACCCCAATACAAAATCCATCGTGATGTTGTCAATATCAAGATAAAAAAGTGTACTTTACTTTTCTAAGGATTTGTAGTAGTGACAGCAAAGGTCGAACCCACAAAGATTGAATTACTACGACTCTTAATTTTAAAACCTAAATCTAATTAATTATAAAAATGAGATTTTGATTTTGAATTTAATTTAACTAAGAACAATAAAATAGATCTAAATTATGAAAGCAATTTAAAAGTGTTTTTGTAAATATGTTTAAAGGAACCTAGGATTGCAAATCCACCACTAGCTTCATAATAGGAATATTTATGCATTCAATTAGATTATTTAGTTGGATGATAATGGGGAATTATAGCTACAAACCCAATTTCCTCCATCAAGAAAATAACTATGGTTCAGCACCAACATAATCCATCTTTGGTTAGCACGAATTATCCCACACTAAACTAGGGTTGTGACATAATCCGTCTAACCTACGAATGGACTATTCAGATACTTGATAGCACAATTCAATAAAGAACCATTACATGTAAATAACCTATATAAGACAACAAACATAGATCATTGAGCACATCACAATCAAAATAGATCTAAGACAAGAATAAACTTTGAAAGTGATGATTTAATCAATTAGAAGCACGATTTATTTATAAAAATCCTCAAAACATGTAATCATCATCCATACATAATAAAACTAAAATAAAAACATAAATAAAACCCTATTACTTGGCTAGGGTTTCATTGAAACCCTAGATCTAGGTTTAAGCGGCCATAGAATTGATGAACGGCAAGAGCTTGATGGAGGAGGCCATGGGAATCCTTGGTCTTCTTCTTCTTCTCCTTGCTTTTCCCCCTTCAATGGCTGAAATTTTAGTTGTATATGGATGTATCTAATGTTGTGTAATGATGTGTAACCCTAAATTTGATTTAGAATAGGATTTATATAGAGTTTGGAAGGATTTAGGAAGCTTTCCTAAGCCAAATCGTACTAAAACTACTATATTTACGTTTCTGGACGTCATATGCACAAACCACCTTTGCTGGGCACTTTAATTTAACAAAATACGTATTTTTGGTTTTTTCACAGGTCGCTCACGCCGCCCGCTCGCGCGAGGTCCTTTTCGCTACACTGCGCGACTTTCGTAGAATTGCGATAACGTTTTGCTCGGAACTCGGATTGACTCGCCGTTTGTGGCCACGCGTCCGTAACTTAAAGATCTACATTTTATGTATCCAGAGAAATTTCTCAAATCCAAAGTATTCTTTGTCAAAAATGTGATTTTCCAAGACTGCTACTGCATTCAGCTTTCACCGGAATCACCTTTTGAGCCCAGAATGACTTCCAAAGCCACTAATCATTGGATTTTTGTGCATTTTCAAGTTAAAGCTCCAAATCCTAAAAAATTCAGAATACTTATTAACAAATAACAAATAACTACATGAAATGGGCTAACAAAGCGTATTTTTAGAACTATAAACGACAACTATTCGTCGCCGATCACACCCCCAAACCTACACTTTGCTATTGCTCGAGCAAAAAGAACAGAAAAATAAAACTACTACTACAAATACTACTCCATTTTTGCATGGATCACGATTGCATTTAGCATATGCAACAAGCCTTTTAAACCCCTAGGTGTCCCTTGTCGGACGAGTGAAGTCTTGTGAGGGTTCTCGTCAACAAGTCACCCACAACCATCTTTATTAACTTATAAAGAAAAGTTTTATTAAAAACGAAAAACATAATATTCAATACTCCTTATTATAAAACGATGATTTGAAATAGAATAATGAGTATAAAGAATCATAATGAAACATCCACCTAAGTCATGAAAATCAATCCCAAGCACATGCATCGTATAAATCAATAGAATTTCTCATAAAATTGTACGTGTGTGATATGATAGTCAAATGAACACGCGCATGTCATGAACTTGGAATATAACTCGGATGACCATCTAACTATGCTTCGACTACGAATCTCGCAATGTTAATTACACTCTCAAATGAAACACTCAGAAATAGGTGTAATTTTTCTAAAATATGTGAGTAAAGGAAATATGTTTTCAAAACGAGAAATGCTCACATTTGACTGGAAAATGACGCATGACACGAAAGGACAGTAGTCTCATGGATAGGATGCCAACAATCAAGAAAAATTAATCATTACCATATTTTAATCCCCCTCCCATCGTTTTCATACCCAAACCATGTTTCCTAGGATCAAATAGGACTTTTCAAAGGTTGTAATGTGGCTCAGGCAGTGAAAAATGATAGAAAGGATTCATTAGGTAGCTTATCTCAGAATGGCATTGTAAGGCATGTTCAATTTCTTTCATTCGTCTCTTCTACCAACTTTCATATTTTCATTCTCCTCCTTTTAATATTTCTTTTTTAATTTCTTTCCTCTTCTTTTTTTTTTTCTTTTCTTTTTTTTTTTAACCTCGTTATTTTTTTTTCTTCATTGCTCTTTTTTTTTTCTTTATTCTTTTCCTGCTCGTTGCTTTTGAAACAAATATTCAATAAATAACAAGGCAGCTACCCCAAACATCATCTTATTTTCTTCTCTTCTCAATCACACATCGCCTTAACACCACTAAAAGTTGATCAATCTTTCAGGGTTGAACTCCAAGTTGGCCAAATTGGAGCAAAAACAGGATAATGGTAATTAAAAAAAAAACGGCATTTTAATGGCTCAAAGGACAAATTAAGGAAATTTTAGCATTTATCGGACAGTAGCAAACAAAGAAGGCCTAAAATCATGTTCTATGGTTATATGGTTCTTCAACATTTACGACAGAAGATTATTTAGCATGGTAACAAATATTTTAACTTGACTATCAACCAAAACAAGAATAATGAGACTAAACAACGAGTTAATGCGCTATTTCAATGAAATTCGACAAACACAATATGTATTTATAACCCTCAAAACAGAAAAGATAGGCTCAAAAGCTCACTGGGTTTAGTCTCCACCATGTGTTATCTAAAAATCCGAATCATATTATGGTTCACATCAAA
The DNA here is from genome assembly GCA_033977485.1 of Hydrangea macrophylla. Taxonomy (NCBI): domain Eukaryota; kingdom Viridiplantae; phylum Streptophyta; class Magnoliopsida; order Cornales; family Hydrangeaceae; genus Hydrangea; species Hydrangea macrophylla. Next base: position 114,361,860 of record CM066999.1, read on the forward strand.
CATGTATTCAAGCGACTACGTACAGTGCATAGGTTTGTGTGCAAATCTATGATATAAAACTACGATTCGAACGATACATGACCTAAAACGTCTCAACATGACATTAGCAAATGTTTAACCACATTTTCTCTTGTTTACCATTCTATAACAATCCAAGTACTATAACAAGATGTATCAAATTTATATTGCAAAAACGTCGGTAACATTGTTTATTTAAGCACAAATATCGAAAAATTTTAAAAATTTAGTGTAATAATGTGCATGTGTGTGTATACCCCCAAATCTAAATTTTTCATTGCCCCCAATGAAACAATAAAACGAAAGAAAGGAGAGTACGTAAAGAAGGAACGATAATACCTCGATCTCGGAAAACACAAACCAGGTAAACGTACAATAATATGGAATCAAAGTTCAATTACTCCAAATGGAGCACTATTTCACCTGTTAATACTTAACAAAAGAAAATTAAACAAACAAATAAAGGCTAAAATATAATGCATATGTTCTTTTTTTTTTTTTTATTAATCAATAAAAACTAAACTAGAATTAAAAGAATGTAATGAAACACATAGAAACAAAACTATCTAAACAAAGACAAACTCGATCGTAAAAAACTATCAGAAAAGAAAAACAACTAGACAGGTGTGTGAAACAGAAGGTAAAAGAACAAAGAGAAAAATTGATCCCCACCTCACACGAGCGACCCTCGCTCGCGCGAACTCTTCCGCGAGGTAAACCTGAGGCCTCTTTATTATTTTTTTTTTCAGAAAAGTTTCTAAGGCACAAGCTCGCGCGTGCAAATTCAAGCGCGAATAGATACTGAGGCTATATATATAAAAAAAAACTTGAAAAATTTTGTTTATGGGAGAATCTTGTGCGAGCGGGCCGCGCGAGCGACATGTCACGCGCGCGACTTTGGTCTTTTCCTCTTTTTCTTTATTTTAATGTAAATAAGTGCAAAATAATTTTACTCTGACCCCCAAACCTGTTCAGAAACTCAAAAACAGACCAAAACGACCCAAAATAGTCAAAAATCATTAAAACAAACAAATTAAAGCTTGGGTTGCCTCCCAAGAAGCGCTATCTTTTACGTCTTTAGCTAGACCGTTCTAGTTCAGGACTTATGGAGGCTGAAACTCGGACTTTGTACCCCTAAGGATATCAGGAAGAGTTCGGTGATAAGCAGAAATAACGTCACTATGAGTCAATTCATTTAACGGTTCATCTTGCTCATGTTCACATTGATTTCTCACCTTCCGAGTAAATTCATCGTTAGGGTCCAGGTTATTTGCATTCATCCTCTCATTACTCACTATATTATTCTCCTTACCCATGTGTAGTGCATTAATAGGTTCAATTTATCGTATAACCTCACTACCCTCTATACATAGATAATCATCGTCTTTGGGAGGTTGATCGATAGCGTTAAACACGTTTAATTTTAAGTTTAAATTCCCGAATGACACTTTCATCACCCCCGTTCGACAATTGACACGCGCATTAGCGGTGGCTAAGAATGGACGACCAAGAATAACAGGGGTGTGCTTTCTAGCATCTAGGACAGGTTCAGTGTCAAGGACCATAAAATCGACAAGATAAAAACATTGATCAACTTTAACTAAGACGTCCTCGATGATTCCTCTAGGTACTTTAACGGAACGATCCGCTAATTGAATAGTAGCGGGCGTAGGTTTAAGTTCACCTAAACCTAGTTGTTTATAAACGTGATAAGGTAAGAGATTAACACTCGCACCTAAGTCAAGGAGAGCCCTATGGATGACAGTGTCACCTATGACACATGAAATAGTTGGCGTACCAGGATCCTTATACTTTGGAGGTGAGTGTTGAAAAATAGAACTTACTTTTTCCGTGAGAAAGATCTTTTTTGGAGTATGACTACGCAATTTAATTTACATTTTTTTGTGCATAGGTCTTTAAGACATTTAGCGTAAGCGGGAATTTGTTTAATAGCATCGAGGAATGGAATATTGATTTTAACTTATTTAAACACCTCGAGTATATCCTCAACCTTTGACCCTTTCTTTGGAAAATTTGATGGTTTCATCAACGTTTGGTGGAAAGGGCAATTTCGGTATATGATTAGTCAGTGCCGTTTCTTTTTCTTTCTTATTTTTAATCGTATCCTCACCCTTCTCTTTATTAAAATTAGTATTCGTATCCTTCCCATTCTCATTCTTATTAGGGGTTTCTATCACCTCCTCTCGTGTAGTCATCCTAGTTGAGACGACATTTACTTGCTCATTTGACCCCTTAACCTCGTATTGTCCCTTAGGGTTTTGAATTGTTTGACTAGGTAACGTCCCCTCGTTTCTACGACTCACTACAGTAGCTAGTTGTCCCATTTGGGATTCAAGCTTCGCAATGGATTGTGTGTGTGAGTGCACTATTTGTGCTTGTGCCTGTACTTGTGTTTCAATTTTATTAAGGGACGCCAACACCTTCTCCTCAAAAGTGTTGCCCCTTGGAGGGCTCAGATTAGGAGGCGGTTGTTGGTATTGATTACGTTGAAACTGAGGTCGATATGCATTAGGAAAATTAGTCACCTCATTAGGATTATTATTATTATTTTTCCACGAGAAGTTAGGATGGTTTCCCCATGGCGCGTCCGGATTATTAGTAGTCGAATTATAATTATTTCGTGGGTATTGTTGAATAGAATTAATGTGTTGCTCCACGAATTCTGGAAATTGAGATGCAGAAGGACATGCAAAGATATTATGAGACGGTTCAGAACATAATGCACATATTTCTGAAGAAGGTGGAGTGGACCTAATTCCCATCCTCATAAGTTGGTCAAGTTTTCTATTCAATTATTGAAATTCAATTGAATGACTTGACTCGAACTTTACCTCTCGCTTAGGTTGAAGGTATCCCTCAGAACGTACCGACACAGCCTGATGCATCGAGTTCTCGCTCAAAGTTTCAAATATTTTCCAGGCCTCGTCGGTGCTTTTGTGTAGGAAGGTACCCGTACAAACGGCATCGACGGTATTACAAACGGAGGGAATAAGTTCCTCGTAAAAAACCTGTACCAACTGCCACTTAGGAACCTGATGATGTGGGCAGGAACGTAATAATTCTTTAAATTTCTCCCATGTGTCATAAAGTGTTTCCCCATCTTGCATCACAAAATTAGTTATAGATTTTCTTATCTGATTAGTTCTTGTGATTGGGAAAAACTTTTGTAAAAATGCAGTATGTAATGCTTCCCATGTTTTTATAGTGTTTGGCTCAAGTGATTGAAGCCAATACTTCGCTTTATCCTTTAAAGAGAATGGGAAGAGACGGAGATTTAATTCATCATCAGTGAAATTTTAGATTTTTTACGTAGAGCATATATCTTGGAAATCTCCTAAGTGTTGATATGGATTTTCATTTAAACGGCCATGGAATGAAGGAAGGAGCGAGATCGTAGACGACTTTATCTCAAAGTGAGATGCCGTCGCCTTCGGTAATTCGATACCTGTTTGAGGCGTGTAAGTCGTAGGAATAAAATAATCTTTAAGCGGAGGAGGTGGCGGTATATTAGGGTTATTATTGTTATTTCCATTGTTTTGATTATTTCCAATGTCAGCCATTGGAATAGGTTCTACGTTAATAAAGCGTGGTTTCTTTAGGTTTTTAAGGGTACTACGTATTTCAGACTTAAACAACGACGATGGTTTCGGAGTTAATTCGTCGTCTATGTTTAACCTAGTTCTAGAAGTTATGTTTGAATACTTGTTAATTCTTAATGTACGTTCAAGTTTAAGATCACAAGGTTTTAATTTCGGTTTACTTGAGTGTGTACCAAACATAAACTAAAAGAAAATAAACTAAAAACAAAAACTGACTCAAATAAAAAAAAACAAATAGCAATCACGCAACTAAGATAATAAGCACTCAACTACTGTGATGCATGTAAATTATCCTGTAATGCAGTGACCACGTCAATTCCCAGCGCCCTGGGTGTCCTAGCTAATGCAGTGCAATTAACCCTAAACTAATGCAAATAGTGCGTCACAGCGCCCTGACTTACAGTGGTTTAAAGCGAGTTTCACAAGAAGCAATTTATTTTATTTTATTTGTATTTTTCCGCGTAAGCTCCTTTGATGTGATTAGCTAATCCACTCGGAAACGTTAGAATTTGATGACTCGAGAAACTACAAAATAAAAAGAAAAGTTAGTGACTCAAAATAAAACGAAAATAAGAAAAAGAAAACCTAATATAATATTTACGAATTAACTAAACTAAGATTCTAAAACTAAAGGTAGTAATTTGCAATCCCCGGTAATGGCGCCAAAAATTGATGTTGTCAATATCAAGATATAAAAAGTGTACTTTACTTTTCTAAGGATTTGTAGTAGTGAAAGCAAAGGTCGAACCCACAGAGATTGAATTACTACTACTCTTAATTTTAAAACCTAAATCTAATTAATTATAAAAACGAGATTTTGATTTTGAATTTAATTAAACTAAGAACAATAAAATAGATCTAAATTATGAAAGCAATTTAAAAGTGTTTTTGTAAATATGTTTAAAGGAACCTAGGATTGCAAATCCACCACCAGCTTCATAATAGGAATATTTATGCATTCAATTAGATTATTAAGTTGGATGATAATGGGGAATTGTAGCTACAAGCTCAATTCCTCCATCAATAAAATAACTATGGTTCAAGCACCAACATAATCCATCTTCGGTTAGCACGAATTATCCCACACTAAACTAGGGTTGTGATATAATCCGTCTAACCTAGGCATGGACTATTCGGATACTTGATAGCACAATTCAATAAAGCACCATTACATGTAAATAACCTATATAAGCACAACAAACATAGATCATTGAGCACATCACAATCAAAATAGATCTAAGACAAGAATAAACTTTGAAAGTGATGATTTAATCAATTAGAAACACGATTTATTTATAAAAATCCTCGAAACATGTAATCATCATCCATACATAATAAAACTAAAATAAAAACATAAATAAAACCCTATTACTTGGCTAGGGTTTCATTGAAACCCTAGATTTAGGTTTAAGCGGCCATAGGATTGAAGAACGGCAAGAGGTTGATGGAGGAGGCCATGGAAATCCTTGGTCTTCTTCTTCTTCTCCTTGCTTTTCCCCCTTCAATGGCTAAAATTTTAGTTGTATATGGATGTATCTAATGTTGTGTAATGATGTGTAACCCTAAATTTGATTTAGAATAGGATTTATATAGAGTTTGGAAGGATTTAGGAAGCTTTCCTAAGCCAAATCGTACTAAAACTACTATATTTATGTTTCTGGACGTCATATGCACAAACCACCTTTGCTGGGCACTTTAATTTAAAAAAATACACATTTTTGGTTTTTTTCACAGGTCGCTCGCGCGGCCCGCTGGTGCGAGTTCCTTTTCACTACACTGCAGGACTTTTGTAGAATTATGATAACTTTTTACTCGGAACTTGGATTGTCTCGACGTTTACGGCCACGCGTCCGTAACTCGAAGATCTACATTTTATGTCTCTGGAGAAATTTCTCAAATCCAAAGTATTCTTTGTCAAAAATGCAATTTTTCAAGACTGCTACTGCATTCAGCTTTCACCGGAATCACCGTTTGAGCCCATAATGACTTCCAAAGCCACTAATCATTGGATTTTTGTGCATTTTCAAGTTAAAGCTCCAAATCCTACAAAATTTAGAATACTTAGTAAAAAATAACAAATAACTACATGAAATGGGCTAACAAAGCGTATTTTTAGAACCATAAACGGCAGCTATTCGTCGCCGATCACATCGTAATATGTTCCCACTTCCACTTTGGTATCTCTAAAGGATGTAATTCTCCCCCGGGTCGTTGATGTTCTAGTTTCACCTTTTGGCAAGTCATACATTTAGACACAAATTCTGTGACTTCTCTCTTCATACCACTCTACCAATAAATTTCTCACAAATCTCGGTACATTTTGGTACTACTCAGATGTACTGAATATCTTGTATTATGAGCTTCTTCTATAACCTTACCTCTCAAACCTCCAACATTGGGAACCCATAAACAGTTGATGTATCTCAAAACACTATCTTGAAAGCTGAACTCTGCCCGTCTACCCTCAGGTAACTCGTCTGCAACTTTCTTGAATTCTGGGTCTAAAAACTGGTTAGCCTTGATTTCACCAATTAAACTCGGATGTGCTTTAATCGCAGCCATTAAACCACATTCAATTCTAGGAATGACGTCAAGTTTCAATTGTTCAAATTCTTTCACTAGCTCTTCCTGTGCTGTTAAGGCATAAGCTAAGTTTTCTGACGACTTCCGACTCAAGGCATCGGCAACTATATTGGCTTTTCCTGGGCGATACTGAATTTTCAAGTCATAGTCTTTCATAAGTTCCAACCATCTTCTTTGTCTCATATTAAGATCCTTCTGAGTGAATAGGTATTTTAGACTCTTGTGGTCGGTGAAGATCTCACATGTCTCTCCGTATAGGTAATGTCTCCAAAATTTTAACGCAAAAATTACCGCCGCTAATTCCAAGTCATGGGTCGGGTAATTCTTCTCGTGAGATCTCAACTGTCTTGAAGCATAGGCTATTACCTTGTCATCTTGTGTTAGCACGCATCCCAAGCCTTAGTGAGAAGCATCACTATAAATTCTGAAATTCCCAGTACTTGTCAGAATCACAAGTATCGGTGCCGTAGTTTACTTTTTCTTCAATGTTAAGAAACATTCATCATATTCCTTGTTCCATTCGAACGGTACGTCTTTTCTCATTAACTTTGTCATTGGAGTCGCAATTTTAGAAAAGTCTTTAACAAACCTTCTATAGTATCCAGCTAATCCCAAGAAACTTCGAATCTCTGACACATTAGTCGTCTTTGACCAATTCATTACAGCTTCAATCTTCTGCGGATCTACAGAAATACCTTTTTTAGAGATCATATGCCCCAAAAATGTCACACTCGTCAACCAAAACTCGCTTTTCTTCATTTTCCCAAACATTTGTTCATGCTCCTCTGGACTTTTTGAATAAATTAGAATATCGTCAATGAAGACTATCACGAATTCATCCAAGTAAGATTTAAAAACTTTGTCATCAAATCCATAAAGGTAGCTGGCGCATTAGTAACCCCAAATGGCATCACTAGAAATTTATAGTGTCCATATCGGGTCCTATAGGTTGTCTTCTCCACATCCTCGGCTTTAACTTTCAGTTGATGATACCCTGACCTCAAGTCAATCTTTGAGAATACCTGAGCCCCTTGAAGCTGATAAAATAGATCGTCGATACGTGGCAACGGGTACTTGTTCTTGATTGTTACTTTGTTGATTTCCCAGTAATCAATGCACATCTGCATTGTACCATCCTTGTTCTTCACAAATAATACTGGCGCACCCCACGGAGACACACTAGGCCGAATAAAACCCTTGTCTAACAGCTCTTGCAACTGAATTTTTAATTCTTTCAGCTCAACTGGTGCCATTCGATATGGTGCTCGTGAAATAGGTTGTGTCCCCGGCATAACATCAATACCAAATTCAATCTCTCGGTCGATTAGTACACTAGGCAACTCTTCTGGAAATACATCCGAAAATTCTCTAACAATTGGAATATGTTCAAGTTTTAGATCAGGGCCTCTAGTATCAAGAATACTACACAAAAATCCCCGGCATCCCTTCTTTAATAAATGACAAGCTTCAATAGCTAACACGATATACGACAGCGATACCACACGTTTGCCTTGGAAGTAGAATACATCTTGATTCAGAATACGGAATACTACTCCTTTATTGTTACAATCAATGTTAGCATGATTAGCCGTTAACCAATCCATACCCAATATGACATCAAAATGCTGAACAATCAATGGTACTAAATCAACCGTTAAGCTTTTACCACCTACATTTATGTTGCATTTTCTAAACACCCCTGAACTAATCATCGGAGCCCCCAATGGTATGGCAACAGATAAGTTATAGTGCAAAAACTCTAATGGTCTATCTAGTTGCTTAGCAAAATGATGTGATACAAATGAGTGTGTGGATTCCGAATCTACAAGTACATTTGCCAGGTGTGAGCAAATGAGAACCATACCTGAAACGACAGTGTTAGCAGAAGTAGTCTCCCTTGGTCTAAGCTGAAATGATCTTGCCTTCCGCTGCTCCCTCCTCGGAGGTTGTTGAGTAGATCTTGGTGTGATAGTACTTGCCGCATATGAACCAGAAGCTCCCTGACTCTTGGTTGGACAATCCTTAGCTTGATGTCCCAACTCCTTACAAGTGAAGCATCGACCCCTCATATCTATAACCTGATTTAGACAATTCCTAGCAATATGTCCCGGTTGTCGGCAAATGTTACAAGTAATCGGATTTCAGAGTTGATTGCATCGTCCCCAATGGAATTTCTGACATGTCTGACATCTCGGCTTGTTCCCACCAGAACCACTACTGATACTAACTGATGATCCTCCTGAACTCTTCCTTTTTGCACTCCCTTGACTACTAAACTGACTCGACCCAGCCCTTTTGGTTTGTTGACTTGGTGGTGGTGGCATGTTTGAAGTATACCCAAGATCTCTTTCAGCGATAAAAGCAATATCCAATGCCTTGGCATAGGCCTCTGGACGGAATATGGTCACTCGCCCTCGAATGTCACCTCGGAGCCCTGCCACAAACTTTCTGGCTTTCATTTTCTCAGTTGTTATCACATCTCCCGCAAACCTTCCCAAACTCGTAAATTGTGTCGAGTACTCTCGGACCAACTTTTCCCCTTGCACCAATTCCATAAACTCCTGAGCTTTTTGATCTCCAAACGATTTTGGGAAATATTGTTCATTAAACACCTCAAGAAATTGATTCACGTTGTTGGTTGACCCGGGCCCAACTTGGTGCGCCACCAATATTGTGCTTCATCCTTTAATGTGTCGGCAGCAAATAAAACTTTCTGTTCCTCTGTACATGGTAACACCCTGAAAATCTTCTCTATATCTGAATTCCTCCCTCGGATTTGGGTTCGGTTGTACTGGCCTTTCTTCGACCACATGAGTTCAGCGACTCGAACCAATCCTTCTATTGCCCTTTCAACTCATTCCATCCTATTTGAGGTGTCACCTCCAGACATAATGCCTGGCACCTACATTATTAAACATACACACACGTTACTTTTAAGAAACACATGACATGCTAATCAACATTTAATAGCATGCTAAGTAAACTTGTATGCATGTTTATGTAACTACGTGTTGTTCTGTGCACACTATGCATCGTACGTCTCTCGTCCCCAAAGGCTCTAGCCTACAGCTCTGATACCAAAAATTGTCACACCGTAACCCGCCCCAGTGGATTAGGATACGTGTAACAAGGCGATACACACCCAAAATTCACTAATTAGGAATAAAAAAATAGGAGTTAAACCACTAAGAGCTTTGTTGTGACAAAACCAACCCAAGGGAAAAATAGTCATTAATAAGTATATCAAATTTTTATACCAAAGGATAGGTCTTTGACTTTCGATTCCAACAAAAAAAATGGTGCGCGAATCCGAGGTTTCTAGAGAGAAATATGCACGTTTCCATAAAAGTGGACGGCTGCTGGAAACAAGGGCGAATCGATCCGCCCACAAAATCCGGATCCATCCAATTTCTTGTTTTTCTAGCAGAATTTCCATCCAGAACCCCGGATCGATCCACCCTTTGTACCCGGATCGATCTGGGTTCCTGTAGAATGGTTTCTGCTGCAAAATTTTGCTGCTACAAGTTTTCAAACATGTCCAAAACATAATCAAACTTCATAAAACTTTGGAAAACTATTCCAACACATTCCCAAACACTTTTAAACATAAACCAAACATGTACCACATACCCACAACTAAAGTTAATCAAATTCACTCATCAACTCAACCCTTTTTGAATCAAAACAAGTTTTGGAGCTTTGAAATTCAACTCACAACAAAAGTTCGCAAAACTTGTTAAGTATGAACTCAAACCATAACCAACATCAAACATACAAATAAAACTTGCCTACAACACTTACGACACTACCCAAACTTGACGGAAAGGTCCAAGTTAGCCAATCTCGCACAAATAACCAAACATAGAATTTAAATAAGTTTTTCAAGTTGTACTACAAAACCACCCAATGACAAGTTGAAACAACTAAGTCCCAAGTCACTACAAAGGTATTGACATTACCATTAAAAACACCACATTTTACATCATTTTACAAGGTTGAAAAAAATTCTTAACCACAAGTCTCAAATCTCTCCCATCTCTTTCATCTCTCCCATCTCCCCCATCTCTCCCATCATTTCCTCTCTGAGTATTGCTCCGTACCTGCGGTGGTTGTTATTTACCACAACAGAAAAGGAAAACGGTTTTTTTAAGCATTACGCTTATTGAGCATTCTAACATAATTGTATGTTTAACACGTGCAATGCTACAATTAACACACAAAACATAAACGTAGTCGTCGAGTCACCGGTCATATGGTTCATTCAGACCCAAAGACCTCCCTTGGTCCCGTGGCCACTTCTATTCCTTGGACTTCCGTATTTATCGGATTCTTCCTCTACACCACCCTTATTACTCCCAACAATGAACCATTTTCCCAGTGCTCATTGACTATCACATAGACATATAAACACATAAACACATATTTATGTATCAATATATACTTTTCATAGAATTGACATGGAATTCACAAATTAACAACAAAATAGCCTCTAGCATAAGTAGTTATTCCTAACATCATCAAAGCCTTGAACCCATTAAATACAATCATTTGGTTTATATAGAAAACTCACCTTAAGCAAGATTATACCCAATTTCAAGCTAGAGATGTGCTGAATTTCACCAATTTCAACTCAATTTCCTCACTAAGTAAATCCTATAAGAATTTCGATAGACGGTGTCTCACCGTTAAGTGTGAGCTACCAAAATCCATCAATTTAAACATAAATTAAGGGTATACAAAAGTTCGTCTCACCTCCACGAGTCCGAAAATGGCTTCGATTCGTGAATCCGACGAACGGCGGCGACGGAACGGCAAGATTTCGACGTCGGCGTCTCGAGCTCGTCTTTCTCTCTCGGGCTCTCTTTGTTTTGTTTTAATTTTCTGCTAAAAATGAGAGTATAGACTCTCCTAGTGACACACACACATCACATGCAAGTGATGTGTCACTTGTTTTCCCTATTTTCGTTTACACCCCCGATTTTTCTGAGGTTCCTATTATGAAATCCCCCGAACATTTTATTAACTACCCAAAACTTAAGTGGGTGTTTGTCTAAGTTCCGTATGGGTCCCAACGTGGATCCCACATATTTTTTGAAATTACTATCGCACCTACTAGTTTTAAATCTTTTTCATTTATACCCTTCTATGAGTATCCAACATAAAACTAATTGCTAACACATATATCTATATATAATATGGAAGCATTTTAAACAAATACTCATGTAATCATATAAATGCTTATAATCATTTAAAATACAATTTACCAATTTACCCTTCGCTCGGTTCTATTTCAATACCTGTCCCACCTCATTGGGGACTATTCCAACTAGTGTCTCTCTCTGAACACTTTTTACATGGGCGAGTCCAAGCCTCCCCTTAATCTGTTTATACACTAATAATATTAATTAATGCATATTAACAAGTAATTAAACCGTTTCCCGAGTACGGGTGTTACATAAGATCTAAGCCAAGTATCACATAATGCAAAGTGAGATCACATGAACAAACCTAGGAAAAATCGTCTAATCACATATCAAGTAATAAAGTTTTCCTAATCTAAGGGGACATGAATTGTTCTTGAAACAAATAATCAAATAAATCAAAATATGCTTAGCAAGCTAGAATGATGCATGTTAATCTTTGAGGAAAGAAGACCTCTCGATCCCCGGGAAGGATCAGAAAGGAAGATTAGATCGAGGGAAAGCATGGACGTATAATCCAACTCATTCCTTATAATCTTCTTAGATTAGGAGCCGCAAAAGCCCCAAATCTTGCATGGATGCAATGTATGATCCTAGAATGTGCAAAAGTTGTAGTGTGTTTGTGTACATGGACTTTCTAAAGTGACTTAGAGGTCTAAAACATGAATGAATTCATGGAGGAAATCATCATGGGATATGTACAAATATAGTATGAACTACTTCCTAAGACATGAGCTAATTTGGAGTGCATGTAAGCATCAAATCAAAGGATGGAAGTAAAAGTATGCTTGCTGTGAATAGTGGACAGAACAGTAACATGATCTTTTGGAAATTGAAAAGAGGGGTTAAGAATGTTTTGAATGCATGATTTTTTATGGATATCTTCCTTATTGTGTCTAGAACACAACCTAAAAATCCAATCTTTAATAACTATCACAGATTGATAGAAATCATATAAAAAATAGAGGTTATTCAGAAATAGAGTCCGTACTCTCGACTGAAATGTTAAAAAAATCTTAGAAAATGAAAACTAAACATCTAGAGGCCCATATTATAAGAAAGTTCCCTAAGACTTTGAAGTTCAAGGGAAAAATAAGTTGGGACCACTCTTTTTGGAAAAGTTTTTTGTAAAACAAGTTGAAAGTCAACCTAGTTGCTGTGACAGTAGAGGCAGAATGTTTGGAAGGAATGTTTGGACAAAAATGGACCCCTTTCGAGTGCTTTCAAGTCAAGCCAAAAATCTTGGGTGTTCTGTAATGAGTTAGAAAGACTTTCCAAGTGGTCTTGCATTCACATATTGAGTGTTGAACTCAAAATAATTCTTTGAAGTTAAATGACTCATTGTTTGAAGGTTTTTGAGAAAACAAGGTTTATTTCTTGGAATCCCAATATTGGGGCTTCTGAGGGGTTTTGAAATAGGGGTTTTGAAAGTATATTTCTAGCACTTAAATGGAGATTATGACCACTTGAAATATCAACATTTGAACTCATGTTAAGCGCATCCAAGATTGTTGGAGACATTGTTTTATTTTGGAAATAACTTCAAGAATACATGGTGATATATTGAGGTTGTAACCATCATCTATCAAACATGTTTTTGAGGTCAAGGGCTACTATCCATAAGGATTCACTCACCTCAAACATCATGTCCTCATCTAGATGATGATGAACTAGTAAGTAAACAAGAAAAAGAAAAAGAAATGAGATAAGAGGAGATGAACATCAAAGTAAGCAAACAAATATATAAACAATCAACAGATGATATTCAATGATGTATTGGACTTATAGCTTAGTGTTTCACTCATATGTGGTGACATTGGACATGGAAGTAGCTTCCTCTATCTTAAATGCTCACTAAAATGGTGGTTAAGTGTATTGAATATGAAGTAGATGGAAGTAATGAAGTAAAAAAAACAAAGTTTAGAACTCACTCTCTTGTTTGGAAATCAAAGAAGGAAGCTTCTTTTATCTCTACTCTAACCTCATCTCTACAACTTTCTCTTTAAAACTTTTTAAAGCTTAGGCCAATTTGGGGTGGTTTTGGGGTTTTAGAAGTACTCCCATTAGTCCCAAACATCTGTGAACATAGAACTACGTCGTTTTGGTTTCTAATTAATCAAAATGAACCCCCAAAAGAAATTACAAAAATGGACCATTCTAGGGGAGAGTGCCGCGGCGGCACTGGGCCTGTGCCGCGGCGGCACTGCTCCTTATTCGTCTAGATAATTCTTTTTAGACCCCCAGAGGTTCCGGTATTCGCGAAAAGGCCCTATGTCGTCCGAAATTCACAGAAAATGCATATGAACTCCAAACTGAGCTTGTGATATACCGTTGTTAAGGTAATGGAGTCCAATTTCCATAAAAAATACTTTGGAGATGGGTCATTTTGAAAAGTTTTGCAGAATTCGCGATAACAGTCGATTTGATCGCCTTTTTCACCTTCAAAAATTCATAATAAATTCGTTTTAAATCTAACAATTATGTGCGATATACCGTTGGAAAGCTATTGACCTCTAGTATCTATGAAAAATATTTGAAAAATGATACGGTGCTCTAGTTTCAAAGTCAATATTTGGTCAAACTGGTCAAATTTGGGATTCCCGAGAAGTTCTGGAAACCTCTGGGAGCTCCCAGGAGCTGACGTTTTCATTCAATTTTCTTTTAAAACTCATTCTAGCATTTCCCACATGATCCAGAATGATCCCGAAACTTTTCGGCGAATTGGGATGATTTCGGTCAAACTTGGTCAAATCTCGGTCAAACTTGGTCAAATCTTGGTCAAACCGGTCAACAGGGACTTTCTGGGAACTTCCGGGACTTTCAGGGGGTCTCTGGGAGCCAACGATTTCATCCAGTCTTTCTTTGGAACTCATTTTACTGCTTTTCTTATGACGTAGCACGTTTTCAGAACATTTGGTCCGAATCTAGGAGCGTTCGGGCTTTCAGGGGTATTTTGGTCATTCTGAGCATTTTAAGAGAGAGAACTAACTTCCAGGAGTCCCTTTTGAGTCTTTTTATCATTGTAAACCACCAAGATATGGGTCTCCTAAATCTGATAGCCGACAAAATGGGGTGTCTACAGTTTGCCCCTCTTTGGCATGAACTTGCGTGGCAACGCATGTCGCAAGCGAGAGCCAAAGCTTTGAAGAGACAGGTCTTTTTGGAGGCTATAGATTTAGGATAAAAGCGTTGCAAAGATGTAATGATAGAAAACATGATGCTGGGGCTAGGGCTGGTCATGTTCTTCGTGAGCTACATACGTATTCCAAAGGGAATCAGACTAGGACGTAGTTTGGGGCACAAAGGAACAAATCACATATGCACACACACAACAATCAGGCAGATGCTATGCTATAAGAATGATATTCAATGCATGGATGTGATATGAATTGCATCCTGAGTCCTATCATGTTTAGTGTTCTGATCTTAGTATGAGCTGGTGTTGTGGGGTGTGTGCCACTCCGAGTGGACTTATGACGTGCTAGTGCAGTGGCTGACTTAGATAAATACACAATGGTTTGGAAGACTCTGGGTCTCGGGGCAAACTTATTATATTCCGAGACGCAGGGTTTTAGAGGATGACAACTAAAGGTGACCGAGGGATCTTGTGATAGCCGATAAATGCGAAAGCTATGATAATTGTCAAATGAAAAAGCTCATGATAATCAAGAGACACGGAGTCATGGAACGACGATGCTCGTCTTCGTAATCTGGACACGAGCGATGTTCTGGTTGTTCCTGATGACCGATCTTCAAGAGTCGGTTCTGCTTTTACTGCTTTCTGCTGGGGATAGTAGGAACTAGTATCCTTTCGTATTTGTCCTCGAGGGATGTCATAGGACTTTAAGAGAATCTCTCTTGTCTTGATCGGGAACCAGGACCCATCTCTGAATCTCTCACGGTTGATCAAATCTTCCGGCGCTCAATCCAAGAGGGTCAGTCGGGGCCTTCAGGAGCTGGTATCTCTGTTTCTATCCTCGAGGGATGGTGTAGGACTCTCGAAGAATCTCTCTTAACCGTTTCTTGATCGGGAACCAGGACCCATCTCTGAATCTCTCATAGTTGATCAGATCTTTGTAGTGGTCGGTCCAAAAAGTCAATTCGGGCCTTCGGGAGCTGATATCTTTCTGTTTCTATCCTCAGGGGATCAATTGAATCTGCTGTAGTTAAAATGGATTTGTTGGGGAAAAAACCTCATAATTCTTGACTAAAATGGGCCACCGGGGCTAATCGGGACCACGAACGGGCTAAAATTGGTCAAAATGGGCTGAAACAAAGCGAAGCGGGGCCCACATGGGGCAATGCCGTGGCAACACTGGGCCACTGCCACGGCGGCAGTTGGCCAGTGCCGCGGTGACACTGGGTGGCCGGACTCCATGGATGTATATCTCGGGTTTTTGAGCATTTTGAGCTCATTTTTGGCCATTTTTAAGTGTTTTTAGAGCCAAAATCCATCAAAACGCAGCTTGTGCACGCTCAGGTGAGTAATCTTTCCCCATGATTAGAATTTTGATTGGGTTTTTACTTTTTTCAAGTTCTCAAGAAGAAAGTTGAGCTCCCATTTTTATTTTTTGCAAATCCATGGCTTTAAGCTCAAAGAGGCCGTCCAAGAAGGCCAAGGAACGGGCAAAGGCGGAGAGTCAACCTCCAGAGTTGGTTTTGCGCGACCCTCAATGTCACCTTTTGGCCACGGCTCTAGCTCGTCAGGTATGTGAAGCTTTCGATAGTTCAGGACTATTCACATAGATTGTGCTAGTTTTGTGAGCCATAGTGTGCACCTAGAGATCGTTAGAAGTTCGATTTGTGCTCAAATATTGATTTTGTGAAGTTTGGAATTCGGGCTGTAAATAGTGATTTTGTGCTTTGTTGCTGCCATTTTCGATGTGTACAGGTGCCGGAAGTGACATTGAAGGGCTATGGTAGTCATACCCATGCTTTCCTGTGGTATACCCAACTGTCGCCCACCGTCAAGCAGATGGTTGATGATGCAAGTTTTGGCGGCTTTGTCTGTCTGGTTTCAAAGAGTGCCAATGAACTGGCCCATTTGCTATGCTCTTGCTGAAAGGTGGTGGGACACGACTAATACCTTCCATCTTTCGTTCGGTGAGATGACGATGACACCTTTTGACTTCTCGATGATTACCGGCTTGAGGGGTGGTGGGAAGCGCCTAATCTTGGATTACTTCTATGAGATTGACCCTGAAGCTGTAGAGATGCTGATTGGGGTTGTTCCCCCTAATCAGGAAAGGCACTGATTCCCTTGTGGCTGGCTTTATCGGGCCTACGAAAGAGGGGGATACACTCTGAACGAACGACAGTTGTTACGGGCCTATCTGCTGTATGTTCTTGGCTGTTCAATTTTTGCTACACGGAATGACCGGGTGAGCCTACGTCTCCTTACTTGCTTGGCGATCATTAACGAGATTCCATCTTATGATTGGGGCGGTGCTGCCTTGGCCTACCTTTATAAGCACATGGGCGAGGTCTCCCGTGGCGGCATAAAATCTACTAGAGGATTCTGGCGAGTTTGGGAGGTATTTTCTGCAAATTTTTCTTATCGTTTGGCCCTTTCTTGTTTCTGCTTTCTGACTTTCGCTTTCTTCCTACGCAGCTCTAGAGCTTTGAGTATTTGAAGATGCTGGCCCCTACCCCTGCTGACGAGTCAGGTGAGGATGAGGATGGCATGACTCCTATGCCTTTATTTCTTCGGGACTTGAGGTGGCAGAGAGACGTTGTCGGAGTCAAAAGCAGGGCCCATTGGATTGTTCTTTTGAGGAACTTCTTATCTAAGTTGACGGTTGCCAGTGTTGATTGGATGCCTTGGGAGGGTGTTTCTTATGCGGCTCCTAAGGAGATCTAGGCAGTTAGGCCTCTTGCTTCTTGTCGCCTCTTGATGGAGAGCACCGAGGGCAGGCAATAGTACCTTGGCGAGCGTGTATCCTGGCAGGCGATCGGTAGCCCGAGGTATTTTGCTTCTCATGATCCTCATATGATGGACGCTAGTGACCTTTCTGGTGCCGCTCTGCTAGCGGCTCTGGCTGACACTGATGTTTAGAATCACATCCGCTCTGAGACTAGCTATGAGACATACCGTGGCCGCTTCCTGATGCTGAACTTCCCACTCCTGGATGTGAGTCTTTTTACGCTTTTGTCTCTATTCGTCACTTATATTTTTGACTCATCTTTTCCCTAACTTGTTTTGTGCCTGCAGCTTCACGAGATGTACAGGAGACAGGTTCCCCCAACTTCTGATCCTATCCCTCCTTGGGATTGGACCGTCAATGTTCTAGGTGCCGATGGTTCTCCTCAAGTCATGGAGGTACTGCGAGTCACGTACGACTACCCCACCCAGCCAACGGGCATCCTCAATGTTCCCTGGAGTTATGCTGAGAAGGGTCACGTCTTGGCAGCTAGCTTACGATCCTTGGTCCTGACACGAGACCACCGGGTATGTCTCTAATTTTGTGCTCCTTAAGGATATAAGGTTCTAACCCTTGATTTTACCCTTGGCAGATGGACGATATGCGGTAATTTGCCACCAGTCAAATGGCATCCTTGGTAAGTTTCTAACTCGACTCTCTCTTGTCTCTTATCTCTCTTGGTAAGTTTTTCTTGTTGTACTTTTGTTGTCTCTTGTCTGATTGTTTTTATTTTGTGTGTGTAGTGTCGAGGAGGTGGTGTCGGCTCGTCAAGGACCAGGCCATGGTACAGGGGTAGCCGACGTACACTCTGGGTGGTCCGACAGAGGATGAAGAAGAGGAAGACTGAGGCCTTCTAAGCGGGGACTTTGTTTTATCTTCATTTCATGTCTTCGATTGGGTTGTACTGGTGAATAATGTGTAGGATGATTTATCACCCTTGACAGAGTATTATGATGTTTTGCCTTTCGAGCCGGATAGTTTCCGGTTTGAAGGCGTAGTTGTGTGCATGTTTTGGTTGGTGGTTATGTGACGATATATGTGCACTGTGATTCTGTGATTTTTGATGTTACTGCGATGAATAGCTTTGTGATAGTGAGTGTGTTTGCCTTGTAGGTGAGATAGTCCGTGAAAAGGGGAAGTGCTACCGAAATTTTGAATTTTGCTAGTGTCGCGACAGAAAATGTGGCATTGTATAATCCTGCTCAACTCTTGGCTTGGCTAAACATCACGGATGGTGTGGAGCGGATCAATCTTTTTAGCTACGACTTGACCGAGTTATTCTCTCTTCGTCACATGGCTCTGAACACTGAGTTCTTGCGTGCTGCTATTGCCTACTGGGACCCGGTAAACCACGTTTTCCGTTTCAATGGTTTGAAGATGTGTATAGTGTTCGAGGAATTTTGTGCTATCCTCGGTTTTGATCCGGATTCGGACTCTATCCTTCCTCTTGCCAATACTCCTAGTCCCACACACGGCTTGGCTGAATTCCTAAACTGTTCAAACACCGCCTCTCGTCGACTGATTCAAGATGAAGTCCTCAACATTGCTTCTATTATTGCCTATTACGCTGATCCTGGAGATCCCAGCGTATACGACGCTACCCGTGGGGCCGCTCTGATTTTGTGCATGACCTCGCACTTTTTGTTTTTGAGTTCTTCTAGCGGCTTGGTGCATGTGTGCCTCGGGCTAAAAGGGGGTAAGAACCCCATGGCTATGGTTCTAGCCGAAACTTTGAATGGTTTGGATCGTGCTTTCAACCAAGGAACTTTCCTTCTTTTTGGGGCACCTTTGGTGTTACAGGCTTGGCTCTACGAGCGCCCTCAGTTATGGACTGGTAGTGTGCTGCCAATTTACTTCCGCAGGACTGTGCTTCATTCTCATTACACTTTTGCCAATTGGGTTGGCATGATGGGTGCTTTATCTGAGGCCAACATTTGTTGGATTGTGGGGCGTTGGGGCCTCCATGCTGTGACCACCAGCCTCGGGGATAACCAGAGAGTGTGGTTGACGGGCTTGAGAGAGACTTCTTTCTATCATGCTCTTTGATTGGCCAGACAGTATGGGTGAGTTCAAGAGGTCCCCCGGGGGTTTATTGAGAGAGTCTTTGCTTCCAGAATCAGAGCCGTTACTATTGCTGCTTTCATCAGTGGATAGGCCTGCCGAGTAAAAGCCTACCTCTAAAGACCTTTGAAGAAATAAAAGACACAAAATAAAACTAGACTTGACTGATTCTGCTTCTTTCCTCCAAGTGTCTTTGAGATTTGGGATTGCTTTCTGAAAGAACTTTTTGTATTTTCGTGTAACGCCCTGTAATTTCTTTTTCATTAATAAATAATTATTGCATTTCATTTCAATGAACATTTGATTTAATTTCTATTTGAAATATTTATTTGGGGGTCAA
Source organism: Hydrangea macrophylla (assembly GCA_033977485.1). Lineage (NCBI taxonomy): Eukaryota > Viridiplantae > Streptophyta > Magnoliopsida > Cornales > Hydrangeaceae > Hydrangea > Hydrangea macrophylla. The sequence goes on from CM066999.1 coordinate 114,381,604, forward strand.
ACTGTAATTTTCACAAATATAGAAAAATATTTTCTATGGTTTCAAAATCGATATCTATATTTTTGTACAACCTGGAATCTATTCCTACGCTAATATTATTTTCTGCATTTTTATTTCAACCGCAAAATACCAGTTTTGTATTAAATTTGTGTCTATATCGCGTCTTGGGTGAGGGAGCATGTGAGCTCAACCTCACCGGGTGATTTCTACCCATTGCTTGGAGCCCAATTTTGGGCAATCTATATATGTGTATCAGTGTCTCTCATCTCTCACTCTCCCAACTCTCTCAATTCTCTCAATTCTCCCAATCACTCTCTTGATCACTCTCTCAAGATCACACACACACATACAGTATATATATACTTACACACACACATACATAGCTATATATATATATCAAGATCAAGAGAACGGGAAAAAATTCTCTAACGACGGAAATCGACGGCGGAATTCTCGGTCTCAAATTCTCTGTATAATTAACCTCTGTGAGTATTATAAACTCACTCGCCATGTTTATATAAGTATAATTCAGTGTATATGTGTGTGTATATGGGTATATATATAGATACACCATTGAAGGCTTTGAATTTGATTTTGGAAAATCTTAGTCCCAATAAACTGTGGTTCAAATCCTACGCAGTAATTCATCCGTATCGCGACGTACTGTTGATTTAAAGTTTTGACACCCTCACTTTAATTGCAAATATCTAGAGATATAATCCGTAATTGTTTAAATTGATTGCATACTCGTAATCTACGCGAAAAACCGAAGAGATCCATATATGGCATGACATAATTGAAACAGAAAACAGAAATGGGCATAATTTCAGTTTAAAACCAGAAACAGGGGAAAACGAGGAAGATGATGAAACTGCAAGCGCGACCCGCTCATGCGAGGCTCGCTTGCGCGAACCATTTTCCCCCTTCGCGCGCGGGACCCTCTCGCGCGACACCTGCTGCCCATTCGCGCCCGCGACCCGCTCGCGTGACCCATCCCCCTCTCGCGCCCGACCCGGGACAGTTTGAGCAGTTTTTTAAAATTTCTTTATAAAGGACTGTTTGGAAAAGGTTTTGAAAGTTTTTTAAAGAACTGTTTGACAGATATACTATTTTAAGGGCTCACTATTAGGAATTGAACTTATACGAGCGATTGAGATCGAGATTTATGTTGAACAAATATTCAGCTTTGAGATTAATAACTGTTACTGCAAAATTGTGAACATTGACATACATATTAGGGTCGAGGTTGTGTCAACATGCATGTGTGTGAGAAAACGTGAAAAGAGTAAAGAGTGGGCGGTCTGGTGTGCGACCTCAATATCGATCGGATATTATTCCTGGTATTGGAGGCGACAGTGTTGTGTACGACTTAGATATTGATCGGATATTATTCCTGGTATCTAGGGCGCTTGTTTCGGATGTCGATCGGATATTATTCCTGGTATCCGAAATGATGGTATTGAGTTACGGCTTAGATATCGATTAGATATTAATCCTGGTATCTAGGGCGCTTGTTTCGAATATCGATCGGATATTATTCCTGGTATCCGAAATGATGGTATTGAGTTACGGCTTAGATATCGATCGGATATTTTTCCTGGTATCTAGGGCGCTTGTTTCGGATATCGATCGGATATTATTCTTGGTATCCGAAATGATGGTATTGAGTTACGACTTAGATATCGATCGGATATTATTCCTGGTATCTAGGGCGCTTGTTTCGGATATCGATCGGATATTATTCCTGGTATCCGAAATGATGGTATTGAGTGTGGCTTAGATATCGATCGGATATTATTCCTGGTATCTGAAGCGATGGTATTGGTATGCTGTTTTGGATATTGATCGGATAGTATTCCTGGTATCTGAGGTAATGGTTTGGTTGAATCGAGTTTGTTGAGAGAAAAGAGTCAGAAAGATGAGATGTTACATTGTTCATGCACGGTCGTATATTTATGGCTCACTTTATTCCCCCGTTACTTATGTTGGAATTGGAACCTTGAATCTATTGCTTTTAAAGTTAAATTGCACTGCTATTTATTTGCTTATATATACATTGCGAGCACTTGTTTATTTTGCTCACCAGCTTGCATAAGCTGACGGCGTTGATGCGTCCTGGACTGTATGTCGAGATTTTCAGGGTCAGGAGCAGCCAGGGTACTTCAACTATGCTAGTTAGAAGCAGGAGACTTTCCAGGAGGCTGCTTTATATTTTCCTGTGTCTTTTATTTATGAGTTGTAATAGAATTTATATTAACATTTGAATAAGGGCTTTTGTGCCTAAGACCTGAACTTATGTAATAGTTTAGTAAGTTTTATTTTCGGAGCTTATGTTTGTGTGAGTTCCTTATGTGATGTGGATGAGGTATATGGATGGGTATAACACGTAAGTTGGTTAGTGCCAAGTGAAGCAACAAGTGATACTATGTGGTAGGTAGATGAGAGTGAGAGTTTGGTACGATAACAATGATAATAATAATAAATAATAATATAAATATATGTAAATAACTAAAGATGGTGGGACTTGGAGAGTGTATGGCTCGAGTGAGAACCAGAGTAGTGCCAAATAAGAGAGAGAGAAAGCAGTGAAGGGTTGGTTACCGTTGAGGACTGCTGTTTGGAAGGGAGTTATTCTATGAGGCTAAAGGAGAGGTAGTGGAAGGTTGAGTAATGGCTGAGAGTTTGGTGAGTGTCTTAAGTGCTTGGGTTCGCAGTTTAAGACTGGGTTGAAGCTTAACTCTAGGTTGAGCTCTGGTTGTTGGATGTATTGAATGGGACCGGTATTTATACAGGATTCGTGAAGTTTTTGGTATAGCTAGAGGTGGCTGAGTCGGCATCTTCGGAGTGGTTTGTATGTTTGAGGTAGTTGAGGTCATTAAATGAAGGATGTGGACAAGGCAGTGCTTTGAGAAGGCGTGAGACGAGGTATCGTTGTTTGATGGTGAACCAGAACCAACGCCATTGGTTGGTCAAAGGGAGACAAAGGGAGATGAATGTTATTGGTGCAGGATTTAAACGAGGGGAAATATCAAGACTTTTCTATTGGTTTGGCAAGATGAATTGTCACCTTGAGGGATGGTTCGCATTATACAGCGCCGGTTTCCTATTGGTGCAGAGGGTTAAGTATTGGAGTTATTCGAGGTGCAGAATGCTCAGCGAGGTTAAGCATTGGGTTATTCGAGGCCATGCTATTGGCTTGCAGAGTGAGGTTGAAGTGACTTAGGCGAGGTGGGAGAGTCAAAGGTTACAGCTAGTCTGATTGGCTGTGAGGCCGGAGGGGCAGGGCACGTGATTGATGGTCACGTGTCTCTCTTTCTCTTTGGGACCAACCCTAGCTTTGCCTGTGAGGCGTGAGAGGGAGGTACCCCTGGTTCTAGCCGCCGAGCCATGAGCTCTCGAGTTCCCAGTGGACATGGCCACCCTTAGTACTGCTTCACGACCAAGGGTGAACAATCCACGTGTAAGTGTGTGCATATGTGTAGTGTAGTGTTTGTGGGGAGTATCGAGGAGAGGCGCGTGGGGTTCGTACGCTACGCTTGAGAGCAAGTGGTGACTGCAAGCGGTGGTCGATTCTGTAGCGATGGTAAATTTTATGGTGAGTGGTCATTTGATGGCCAATCGATGACATAAATGCTCATCCCGAGTAGTAACAAGCTTTGACCAGTGATCGATGGATTAAACAATGTCCACGTGCCGAGTGAGCGGTGGTGGAGCGAGTGGAGAGGGCAATAGGCGGAATGGGCCTACTTTGCTTTCCTTTGTTTTGTTTGAGGTGGGTTCAATCGCAGTGGGCTTCGGAGTGAGCTGCTTGAGGTTGGCCTTTTCAGTTGTGAAGTTTCATAGTGGGCTCTGCGGGGGTGGGCCCTATTTTGTGGGCATTCTGAAGTGGGTCTTCGAAATAGTTACTCTGAAGTGGGCTTCAGAGTGAGTTCATCGATGGGGTAGACATGCGGATTGGGTGCTTTTGGTTATAGCGGGGCCCGTTACTTGGTGACATCATTAATACACGCGGAGTCGTCGGTAACATGTGTTGGTCAAACTATGTGAATTGTTAACCATTACCTACAATGTTTATTAGTATCCTTTCTTTTAGAAATGCTATTAAGTTATTTTGTTGCAGGGACAATTGGTCATACTCACTTGTCACGACCTACGAGTCCATAAAGGAAATTAAATGATTTCCTGTATTATGCTACGTCGGGGCGTGATAGGCTTTTTGGTATCAGAGCCAGGTTATGGCTCGACCAATTGTCCGAGACACATAGGATCTCCCGTTATGATAGAATTAAGATAAGATAATTCGACTTCATTCCGTGTCGCTTTCTATCTTTTAGAATTTTTCTTTCTTCTCGAGAGATTGTTCGAATTCTGTTGATTGATGGATAGGTACCGTTCTCTCGATTATATGGCTGGAAGAAATCTCAGGAATCGTCCCGCTATTGAAGATGCACCCCCGGTAGTAGATCCAACTGGAATGTTTGAGGCTTTTGTAAGAAGATTGGAAAGGGTTAGTGATCAGAATGCAAGGAACAATAATCAGAATGGGAATCATAACGGCAATGGAAGGCAAGCCCACCAGACTGGAGACAAACTTCTCAAGGAGTTTTGCGCCGTGCAACCTGAGTATTTTGCTGGGACTGATGAACCCTGGCAAGCAGAACAGTGGCTACGCCAGATGGAGCGTATCTTTGAGACCATAGAGTGCACTGATCTGGAGAAGAAGCATCTGGCTATCTTTCAGCTGTCTTATGCAGCGACTGATTGGTGGGATGCTGAAAAGGTGACCATAGGGGAAGAAGCTGCAAGGATAATGCCGTGGGTGGTGTTTAAGGAAAGATTTCTCGAGAAGTATTTTCCTGAAGAAGAGAAGGACAAGAGAGAGAAAGAGTTTATGGAATTGACTCAAGGAAATCTGACTGTTCGTGAGTATACTACTCGGTTTGAGCATCTGTCTTACTTTGCTCCACATATGGTAGACACACCCCAGAGGAAAATCAAGAAGTATCACTGGGGTCTCAACTTGTCTCTCCGACATCTGACTATGGGGCATCTGGGCCAGTCATTTGAAGCTCTGGTGAGATTGGCTACGGGGTTGGAGAATGATGGTTGTCAGAATTCGAAGCCGTTTGGAAATCGACCTCCGCAGAAGGGTTATTCTGTATAGAAATCAGGATACCCTCAGGGACAGAAAAGGACCTGGGATGGAGGGAAGAAACCTCAACAGACACAAGCAGTACAACAGTATCCGCCTCGAGCAACAGGAGGGAACAACAACAATAACTGCTTCAATTGTGGTAATCCCAGTCACCGAGCTAAAGATTGCAGAGTAACTAGGCGTGCTGATCGTCCGGGAGTTGTGTGCTATAATTGTGGCATGCCAGGTCACATAAGTCCGGAATGCAAGGCTCCTAGGAGAGGCAATTACGGTCAGCAAGGACAGGCCCGCCTGAATGCTGTTATCCCCGAGGCTGCTGGTTATGAAGAAACAGGATATGAAGGAGGTGCTTATGAGGAGGGACTGCCCGAGCAACAGACAGTGGAAGGTTCTCTAACCTTGTTTAACTCTCATGTTAAAGTTTTATTTGACACGGGTGCTACACATTCCTTTATATCTGTTAAGATTGTTCAGAAATTGGGTATAGTACCGCAACGTTTAGATGAAGCTTTGAGTGCTGCCTCACCCTTAGGAACCACCGTCAAGTTATTACATGTATGTAAGGATTGTCCTCTACGGTTAGGAGACCGTGAACTTTGGGCAAGATTTGTGGTTCTGTCAATGAAAGAGTTCGATATAATCCTAGGAATGGATTGGCTCGAGAAGAATGATGCGAAGTTGAATTGTGCAAGGAAGAGGATCACATTTGCGGACAATGGGAATCGACTCTTCGATTTCCAATGTAACCCTTCGGGTGATATGTTCCTCACTAGATGCCTAGCAAACATTGAGGTTGTCAGTGCAGAGGTGACAGTATCATCAATACCGGTGATCAAAGAGTTCGAGGAAGTATTTTGAGATATTTCTGGATTACCACCTGAAAGGGACATAGAATTCTGTGTGGAATTAGTGCCAGGTACTCGACCTATAACCAAGGTTCCCTACAGGATGGCCCCTACAGAGTTGTTGGAGCTGAAGGAACTAGTTCAAGAACTTGAGAAGTTGGGTTTTGTTCGTCCAAGTACTTCACCCTGGGGAGCACCAGTGTTGTTTGTGAAGAAGAAGGATGGGACAATGCGGTTGTGTATTGACTACCGGGAATTGAATAAGGTTACTATTAAGAATAAGCATCCTTTACCTCGGATAGACGATCTGTTTGATCAGTTGCAAGGAGCCACGACCTTTTCTAAGATTGATCTACGGTCAGAATATCACCAGTTGAGGGTGCGGAAGGAAGACATACCCAAAACTGCTTTCAGGACAAGGTACGGACACTATGAGTTCTTAGTGATGCCGTTTGGGATGACGAATGCTCCGGCTGTCTTTATGGACTTGATGAACAGAGTATTCAAGCCCTATTTGGATCAATTCGTTATTGTCTTTATTGATGACATTTTGATCTATTCCAAGTCAGAGGAAGAGCATGAACAACATCTAAGGATCGTGTTGCAGACTCTCAAGGATCACCGCCTGTATGCTAAATTCAGCAAGTGTGAATTCTGGCTTCAGGAAGTTAAGTTTCTCGGGCATATGATCTCTCAACAAGGAATCGCAGTTGACTCCTTAAAGACCGATGCAGTGGCGAATTGGACTCGGCCGACCAATGCTACAAAAGTCAGAAGTTTTCTGGGACTAGCTGGTTACTATCGGAGATTCGTGGAAGGATTCTCAAAGATAGCAGCCCCGTTAACTGGTTTGACTAAGAAAGATTTGAAGTTTGAATGGACTGATAAGCATGAACGCGCTTTTCTGGAATTGAAAGAGAGATTGACAACAGCGCCAGTGCTTGCAATACCAAAGGATGGTGAGAAGTTTACTATTTTTAGTGACGCCTCGTATCAAGGATTGGGATGTGTCCTTATGCAAGACGGAAAGGTTATCGCATATGGTTCACGGCAGTTGAAGCCGAATGAATTGAACTACCCAACTCATGATTTGGAGCTAGCAGCAGTAGTGTTCGCGCTTAAGATCAGGAGACACTACCTCTATGGGGAGAAGTTTGATTTATTCTCGGACCACAAGACCCTCAAGTATTTGTTTACTCAGAAGGAGTTGAATATGAGACAACGTCGGTGGATGGAGCTGATTAAGGACTACGACTTCACATTAGAGTACCACCCTGGTAAGGCTAATGTAGTCGCTGACGCCCTAAGTCGGAAACCTCGAGGAACGATTGCTTCATTGATGTTGAGGGAGTGGAAAGCTTTAGAGACAATCGCAGAATTTGATATGCAGATTTCTGAGGGAAGTGTCGGGCAACACTTTGGATGCCTCATGGTACAACCAACACTTGTGAGTTGGATCATCGAGGCCCAAAAGAAGGACGAGAAGTTTCAAGTATGGTTTGCCAAGATGTCAGAAAAGGACCCTACAGAATGGAAGGTTGGGACTGATGAAGGATACCAATGTCGAGACAGATTATGTGTGCCAGATTTAGGAAATTTGAGAAAAGATATTCTCGAAGAAGCACATAAATCGAGACTGACAGTACACCCAAGAGGAATAAAGATGTATAAGGATTTAAAGAGAAATTTCTGGTGGGAAGGGATGAAACGAGAAGTAGCCGAGTTTGTGTCTAAATGTTTGACTTGTCAACAAGTGAAGGCCGAACATCAGAGACCCTCAGGATTGTTACAACCCTTACCTGTTCCGGGATGGAATTGGGAACACATAACTATGGATTTCGTGGTGGGACTACCTCGGTCACAACAGAATCATGACGCGATTTGGGTAATTGTGGATCGTCTGACGAAGTCTGCACACTTTATCGCGTACAATATGACTTATCCAGTAGAAAGGATGAGTCGAATGTACCTACAGTAAGTGGTGGGACTGCACGGTGCGCCTGTGTCGATTGTATCAGATCGCGATACACGTTTTACCTCGGGAGTTTGGGAAAGTTTGCAGAAGGCTATGGGAACTTTGCTCAGGATGAGTACTGCATTCCATCCTCAGACCGATGGACAGACCGAGCGTGTTAATCAGATTATGGAAGATATGCTCAGAGCTTGTACAATCGACTTTGAAGAGTCTTGGGAGACGCACTTGCCGTTGGTCGAATTTGCGTATAACAGTTATCACTCGAGTATTGGGATGACACCGTTTGAAGCCTTGTACGGACGGCCATGTCGATCTCCGTTGTGTTGGGCTGAAGTAGGAGACACAGAATTGTTGGGACCAGAGTTGGTGAGAGAGACCAATGAGAAGATTTCACTGGTCAGGGAAAGAATGAAAACTGCACAGAGTAGACACAAGAGTTATGCGGATCGGCAACGAAAGGATTTGGAGTTCGGTGTCGGAGATCACGTCCTCCTTAAAGTTTCACCTATTCGGGGAGTAGTACGTTTTGGTCAGAAAAGAGGGAAGTTGGCACCTCGTTTCATCGGGCCATTCGAGATTTTGGAGCGTATTGGGAAAGTGGCTTATCGGCTCGCGTTGCCACCAAAGATGTCTGGTGTTCATAATGTGTTCCATGTTAGTATGTTAAGGAAATACATACGGGATCCTTCACACGTGGTTAATTTTGATGATATTGAGACGAGTCAGAATGTTGTCTACAAGGATAGACCTGTGAGGATCCTCGACCAGAGTATCAAGAGGCTGAGAAGAAGAGACGGTCCTTTGGTTAAGGTTCAGTGGAGGCATCATGACGAGGGAGAAGCGTCGTGGGAGTTAGAGTCAGACATGAGGACTAGATACCCCGAGTTGTTTCTGGTTTAGTTAGCTCAGATTTCGGGCGAAATCTCTGTTAAGGTGGGTAGAGTGTAACGCCCTGTAATTTCTTTTTCATTAATAAATAATTATTGCATTTCATTTCAATGAACATTTGATTTAATTTCTATTTGAAATATTTATTTGGGGGTCAAACTGTAATTTTCACAAATGTAGAAAAATATTTTCTATAGTTTCAAAATCGATATCTATATTTTTGTACAACCCGGAATCTATTCCTACGCTAATATTATTTTCTGCATTTTTATTTCAAACGCAAAATACCAGTTTTGTATTAAATCTGCGTCTATACCGCGTCTTGGGTGAGGGAGCACGTGAGCTCAACCTCACCGGGTGATTTCTACCCATTGCTTGGAGCCCAATTTTGGGCAATCTATATATGTGTATCAGTGTTTCTCATCTCTCACTCTCCCAACTCTCTCAATTCTCTCAATTATCCCAATCACTCTCTTGATCACTCTCTCAAGATCACACACACACACATACAGTATATATATACTTACACACACACATACATAGCTATATATATATCAAGATCAAGAGAATGGAAAAAAATTCTCAAACGACGGAAATCGACGGCGGAATTCTCGGTCTCAAATTCTCTGTATAATTAACTTCTGTGGGTATTATAAACTCACTCACCATGTTTATATAAGTATAATTTAGTGTATATGTGTGTGTATATGGGTATATATATAGATACACCATTGAAGGCTTTGAATTAGAGTTTTACAAAACTCAACCAAAATCAATTCCGTGAATTGATTTTGGAAGATCTTAGTCCCAATAAGCTGTGGTTCGAATCCTACGCAGTAATTCATTCGTATCGCGACGTACCGTTGATTTAAAGTTTTGACACCCTCACTTTAATTGCGAATATCTAGAGATATAATCTGTAATTGTTTAAATTGATTGCATATTCGTAATCTACACGGAAAACTGAAGAGATCCATATATGGCATGACATAATTGAAACAGAAAACAGAAATGGGTATAATTTCAGTTTAAAACCAGAAACAGGGGAAAACGAGGAAGATGATGAAACTGCAAGAACTTGCGCGCGCGACCCGCTCGCGCGACCCGTGATAGTTTGAACAGTTTTTTTAAATTTCTTTATAAGGGACTGTTTGGAAAAGGTTTTGAAAGTTTTTTAAAGAACTGTTTGACAGATATACTGTTTTAAGGGCTAACTATTAGGAATTGAACTTATAAGAACGATTGAGATCGAGATTTATGTTGAACAAATATTTAGCTTTGAGATTAATAACTGTTACTGCAAAATTGTGAACATTGACATACATATTAGGGTCGAGGTTGTGTTAACATGCATGTGTGTGCGAAAATGTGAAAAGAGTAAAGAGTGGGTGGTCTGGTGTGCGACCTCAATATCGATCAGATATTATTCCTGGTATTGGAGGCGACAGTGTTGTGTACGGCTTAGATATCGATCGGATATTATTCCTGGTATCTAGGGCGCTTGTTTCGGATATCGATCGGATATTATTCCTGGTATCCGAAATGATGGTATTGAGTTACGGCTTAGATATCGATCGGATATTATTCCTGGTATCTAGGGCGCTTGTTTCGGATATCGATCAGATATTATTCCTGGTATCCGAAATGATGGTATTGAGTTACGGCTTAGATATCGATCGGATATTATTCCTGGTATCTAGGGCGCTTGTTTCGGATATCGATCGGATATTATTTCTGGTATCCGAAATGATGGTATTGAGTTACGGCTTAGATATCGATCGGATATTATTCCTGGTATCTAGGGCGCTTGTTTCGGATATCGATCAGATATTATTCCTGGTATCCGAAATGATGGTATTGAGTGCGGCTTAGATATCGATCGGATATTATTCCTGGTATCTGAAGTGATGGTATTGGTGTGCTGTTTTGGATATCGATCAGTTAGTATTCCTGGTATCTGAGGTAATGGTTTGGTTGAATCGAGTTTGTTGAGAGAAAAGAGTCAGAAAGATGAGATGTTACATTGTTCATGCACGGTCGCATATTTATGGCTCACTTTATTCCCCCATTACTTATGTTGGAATTGGAACCTTGAATCTATTGCTTTTAAAGTTAAATTGCACTGCTATTTATTTGCTTATATATACATTGCGAGCACTTTTCTATTTTGCTCACTAGCTTGCATAAGCTGACGGCGTTGATGCGTCCTGGACTATATGTCCAGATTTTCAGGGTCAGGAGTAGCCAGGGTACTTCAACTATGCTAGTTAGAAGCAGGAGACTTTCCAGGAGGCTGCTTTATATTTTCCTATGTCTTTTATTTTGGAGTTGTAATAGAATTTATGTTAGCATTTGAATAAGGGCTTTTGTGCCTAAGACCTGAACTTATGTAATAGTTTAGTAAGTTTTAATTTTGGAGCTTATGTTTATTAGTATCCTTTCTTTTAGAAATGCTATTAAGTTATTTTGTTGCAGGGACAATTGGTCATACTCACTTGTCACGACCTACGGGTCCATAAAGGAAATTAAATGCTTTCCTGTATTATGCTACGTCGGGGCGTGACATTTTCATTTATCCCTGCTTATGCAATATTCGAAGTTTGTTTACAGTGAACCTTGGTCACTTGGAGAACCTTATTTTATGCATTTGGCTTTCTGAAAACATTTGTAGTATGATTTTGATAAGGTATTTGATTTTGGTACTTGTTTGGGCACGCTAGGACGATTAGAGGCAAACGAGGCGGGTGGCCGAAGTTTGCCCCTAGTTTGGGATATGTATGGTTGTGAGGCAAACGAGGTAGATGATCGACGTTTGCCCCTAGTTTAGAAGAGGTTCAGGCAAACGAGGCGGGTGGCCAAAGTTTTCCCCTAGTGTGAAGGGTGATTTATAGGTTATGGTAAGGACCGCGACTTTATTTTTCTCACACGCCCATAATTTTGCCTAGGCACCAGTTAGGTGACCTAGCGAGCTCTTTTCTCTCTTTTGTTATTGCTCACTTTGGATTTAACTCTAACTTTTGCCTAGGCGCCCTTTCGGATTTTTGACCTAGCAAGCCATCCTTCTTTTCTTTTTTGAAAGTCTGTCTATGTACCTCCGAATGGGGATCAGGTCCAACGTAGTTCGGGCCAAAGTCTTGAAAGAAAAGGGATTGATTATGATGGTGTCGACCGAGCTGATGTGGTTGCCTATGTATCCCCGAGTGGGAATCAGGTCGAGCGTAGTTTAGGGCAAGGCTAGAAATAAATGGGCTATTTTTATAGGTGGAGCGACCGACCGATGTGGTTACCTACATATCCCCGAGTGAGAATCAAGTCGAGCGTAGTTCAAGAGAAGGCTTGAACGAAATGGGCTAGAGTCAAGCATAGTACTTTTTTAGGCGATCTACGTTGATTGGTTCTTTGAATTCGACACCATCGAGGTCCATGAGGTAGGTCGCTCCTCCGGAAAGGATAGCTTTGACGATATAAGGGCCGACCCATTTGGGTTTGAACTTTCAACATGGATCAAAGATCGGGGCTCGCAGTTCCTTAAGAATAAGGTCACCCTTGACAATTTTCCTCGGACGAACCCTTTTGTTGAAAGCACGGGCTATCCTCTTTTGATAGATTCGGACATGGTCGATCGCGGCTAGGCGCTTTTCATCTATGAGAGCCAACTCTTCGTATCTTTTTCTTAACCAGTCGGATTCTGAAATTTCACATTCTGGCATCACGCGCAGGGAAGGTAGTTTTATCTCGACTGAAAATACTGCTGCCATTCCATATACCAGTGAGTAGGGAATTGCTCCTGTACACGTCCTTATCAATATTCTGTATCCCCAAAGTGCGAACGGTAGCTTTTCGTGCCAGTCTTTGTAGGTATCGGTCAATTTCTGCAGTATGGCCTTGACATTCTTGTTTGCAGCTTCGACTGTCCATTAGTTTGCGGCCTGTATGGTGACGACTTGTGATAAGTGATTTTGTATTCCTCAAACAGATCCCTGACTTCATCTTTGAAATGACTACCATTATCTGAAATGATCTCAGAGGGGACTCCATAGCGACAGATGAGGTTCTTCTTGATGAACTTGGTTGCTTCCTTGGCCCCCAACTTGCTGTAAGATGCGGCTTCTACCCATTTTGTGAAGTAGTCAATGGCCACCAAAATGTATCAATTCCCATTTGCAGCCTTCGGGACAATTTCGCCAATGATATCGATTCCCCAAGTCAAGAATAGCCACGGGGAGGTCATACTATAGAGCAGAGATGGTGGTACATGCATCATATTTGAGTGGACCTAGCACTTGTGGCACCTTCTCACGTATTCACAACAATCTTTCTCCAATGTCGTCCAGTAGTACCCTTGTCTTACGATCTTTTTGGCTAGCATGTGAACATTCATGTGTGGACCGCACACCCCTTCGTGTATTTCTTCCGTCATTCTTCTGCCGCACTTTCCGAACAAGCAAGTTAGATTGTGACCATTGTACCCTTTCTTCAACAAATTTTCCCCGCAAATGATGAGTTGTGTGGTGAACCTTCGAATTGTTCTTTTGTCTTTATCGGAAGATTCTAGGGGATACACTCCCTTTTCTATGAAGTCCCAAACATCTTAGTACCATGGCATTTTTTTCTCTTCTTCTTCGATCGTGACGACCATGTTGAATGAAGGCTCGTATCTTTGCTCAATTACCAAAGACATCATCTTGACTCCTACGGGAATTTTGATTATGGAGGCTAAAGTAGCCAACGAATTTGCTAGCTGGTTCTCTTCCCTAGGCAAGTAGAAGAATGTGATGCTCTTGAACTATCTCTTGAGTCCATCGAGATGATCATGATAGGGCTTCAACCTTTCTTCTTTCACTTTCCATTCTCCTCTAGCTTGTGATATAATGAGGTTTGAATCTCCGAAGACATCCAACTTCTGAACTTTCAGTTCTATGGCTACTTCCATCCCCAAAATGCATGCCTCATATTTAGCAGTGTTGTTGGTGGAGTTATAATTGAGCTTGACTGCCAGTGGGGTGTGGTCCCCATTTGGTGATATTAGAATCATTCCTACTCCGTAGCCTTTTATTTTGGCTGCTCCATCGAAGTACAACTTCCACTGTTCTTCCTTGATTTCCATGATATTCTCGTTCGGGAACGGAAAATCTTCATTTACTTCAGAATCAATGGCGTGTTCAGCAAGATATTCAGCTATAGTTCTCCCTTTTACCGATTTGCTTGTCACATACTTGATATCGAATTCGGACAGTAGAAGTAACCAACGAGATATACGATCTGTTAGGACGGGTTTTTCGAGGAGGAATTTTAGAGGATCCATGCAGGATATGAGCACAACTGGGAAGGCCAGCATGTAGTGCCTCAGTCGGCGAGTGCACCAAACCAAGGCCCAACATGTTTTTTTGAGGGTAGAGTAGTTGAGCTCATACCCAGTCATCCTCTTACTAAGGTAATATATGGATTTTTTGGAGCAGCTTTCTTTTCCTTCTTGGGCTAGCATGCATCCCATGACATTCTCGAAGACAGATAAGTAAAGAAGCAAAGGCTTATGAGGGGTAGGCGGTGAAAGGACGGGTAGTTTTTGGAGGTAGGTTTTTATTTTATCGAAGGCGACTTGGCATAGGTCGTCCCATTGGAACTTCTCTCCTTTCTTTAGCAGTTGGAACAAGGGATCACATGTGGTTGTGAGCTTGGAAATGAAACGGCTAATGAATTGGATCCTCCCGAGGAATCCTCTAAAATTACATGCTGGCCTACATGCATAATCTTTGATCCTTTGTGTGATGAGAAAACCTAGGAGTGGACCCTTTGTGTGATGAGAAAACCTAGGAGCTTTCCAGAGGTCACACCAAAAGTACATTTCTTTGGATTCAACCTCATCTTGTACTTGCGTAATCTTTAGAAAAATTTATCCAGTGCCACCAAGTGCCCTTCTCTATCCCTGGATTTCACGATCATGTCATCTACGTACACTTCTACTTCCTTGTGAATCATGTCATGCAGTAGAGTGGTGGAAGCTCTTTGGTAGGTTGCTCCAGCGTTCTTGAGTCCGAAAGGCATTACCCTATAATAGTAGGTCCCCCAAGGTGTGGAGAATGTCGTCTTTTCCCTATCCTTTGGAGCCATTAGAATCTGATTGTACCCCGAGAAGCCATCCATAAATGACAGTAGTTCATGTCTTGCGGTGTTATCCACTAAGACATCGATGTGGGGAAGCGAAAATTCATCCTTAAGACTGGCTTTGTTTAGATCACGGAAGTCGACGCACACACGAACTTTTTCGTCTTTCTTGGGGACTAGCACGATATTGGCGATCCATTCTGGATACTTGGTTACAATGATGAAACCTGCCTTGAATTGCTTTTCTACCTCTTCTTTGACCTTGAGTGCCCATTCTGGTCTCATGCGCTTAAGTTTCTGCTTGACGGGTTTATAATTGGGAAGGAGAGGAATGCGATGTTGGACGATGTCAGGATCGACCCCAGACATATCCTCGTAAGACTAAGCGAAAACATCTTTAAAAATTTTTAGCAAGAGAGTCAATTTTTCTTTTTCTTCTTTATTAAGTGTTGAGCTGATTTGCACAATTTGTGGATTATCTTTTTCACTTAGGTTAATTGATAAAGTATCGTCGATTATTTCATAAGCAGGTGGTTTTTCAATTAGTTGCTTAAGTTCGATTTGGAGATCCTCGGAGGGATCTATGCATTCACAAGTATTAGACACAGAGGAGTAAGCAGAATCGTCTTTCATTTCATTCATGATAGGTGGAGTGATTACATTAGACAGTGGTAGGCTTACAGCAGCCGACTCTGGTACAGACTCGATAATTGGAAGTATAGACTCTGGGAGAACAGGGGATAGGGAGACACATACAGATGACTCTACAGCCTGGTTTCTCAGACCCTCCTCAGTTGGCTTAATATGATCATCTTGGCTCTTGGCCCTCTTTTCTTCCTTCTCTTCAGTGAACTCTTTCCACATTTTCTCGATGGCTTCAGTGTCCAGATACTTCAACCAGTCTTCCTCCGGGGTTTTCACAACTTCTTCGGGATAGAACGGAGCTTGATAGGGGGGCCTTTCACAGTCAGTGAAGATTTCAAGCCCGGGGTGCCTTTTTATAGTGGCTTGATGGATCCAAGGTTCTGGGAACCCAAAGTAGGGGAAATCATCCCCTTCTTTGATGAATTGCCCATTCAAGGTTTTGCGGTATGGTGGGAGACTCCTCACTCTTTTCTTCCATGGCCTCTGTAGCTCGACGTCTTCTTCAGTGGGCTTATACCCCAACCCAAAAGTGCCTTATTGCCCTTTGACCTAAGGGAACTCATGAATCCCTTGCTAGCGTCGGCCCAATCCCATTCCAGGGAAGTAGTTCATTTTACAGACAATGTTGACAACTACAGAGCGGATCTCGGGGAACCTGTCTTCATCATTGATCATGTAGACTTCTTCCATGATGAATCCCCCGATTTTTCCTTCTTCTAGCTCAGGTATTTGGATTTCAAAGATAAGAGCGTAGTTTGGAAAATCTTCATTACCCCAACTATTGCCGAAGATGATTTTCACCTCCTTCTCTTGAATGTACTTGATCATTTGATGCACAGTGGATGATACAACTTTGTTGACATGTAACCAGGGCCTTCCGATCAACAAATTGAACGAGGCAGGTATGTCCATAACTTGAAAGATTTTAGTGCTAACCAAAGATCCTACCCGAATTTGGAGAGAAACAGTCCCCATCACATTTCTCTTGGTGTTATCGTAGGCCCTCACGAATTACACAGATGGTGTGATGTCAAGGATGTTGACCCCCAAGGCGGTGGCAGTCCTTAGAGCACAAACATTTAAGGCAGAGCCTGTATCGACCAGACATAATGGCACCTATTGTCCCTTACATCCAATAGTGATGTACAAAGCTTTGTTACATGTAGACCCTTCTGGCAGCAGGTCTTCATCAGAAAATGTAATGATTGGGTCAGGGGTGAGTGCGCCCAAGAAAGCCACCATGTCTTCCGGTGCAACGTCGATGGGGACCTCAATTCCAGCCAAGGCATTCAACACAGCTTGCCTATGCTTGTAGGATGTTACCATGATGTCCCACATCGAGAGATGTGCTTGGGTTTTCTTCAACTGCTTTATCAACTCATTGTCTTCTTCGATGATCTCATCCATTTTTCCCTTCCCCTTGTCTTTGATCAGACGGTTTTTGAGTGCTTCAGTGGTAGGCTACGGAGGCTGATAATGATGGCCTGACCTAGTCAGATGATCAATCTCGGCAGGAGTAGGCCCTTCTACAGTCCCATCTTCTTTGAACCAGTCACAATCTGTTCCTACAAATGGTTTCTCCGGCTCGTTGCAGATAGAAACATCACTTTCATTATCGGGATCATACCATTTGAGGTCCACTGCCCCTAGATCGTGTTCTTCCAAGAAGAATAGATCTTGTTCATCAGCCAGCTATTGCTGCCACTCATCATCCCCTCCTTCAATCAAATGAATTTCCATAGAATTCGGGATGTCAATGAAGGGTAAAGGTTGACCTAAGGGGGTGATATAGGTAGCAGGGTTGAAGAATACATGGTTGGACTCAATGAGGCTGATATTTTGGTGGTTTGGTAAAGGGTTTTGAGTGAAATGGGGCTGCTTTGGAGGTGGCTCAATGATATTCTGGTCAATGAGGTCTTGGATATCATGGCAAAGGCGTATGTAATCATCAGTTTTGTGGCCAAGGGCTTGGTGGTAGGTGCATCTTTTGGACATGTCGCAGTTCGGCGGGAACGGGGTATTTTGAGGTTGGAGAAGTTGGAGGTGGCCCTTTCTAAGGAGGCGATCTAAGGCTGAGGAGAGGGGGATTTCTAATTTGACGAATTTGCGAGGAGGCTTCCTCGGGAAAGGGCGATTGGAGGAGTTAGCTTGGCTGGGAGGTTGGTATGGCCTAGGAGGGTAAGCCATATTGACTGCTAAGGGCATTGACATCCGGAGGGTTGCGGGAGTAGTTGGGCCTTTTTGACTGACTCGGAGGCTCTTCTTTTTTTATCTTTCCTTCCCTTATGGCGTCTTCAATTTGAGTCCCAACTTCAAACAATTCCTCAAAGGTGGAGATGGACTGGTAAAATAATTTCTCATGATAGGGCGGTTGCGAATTCCGGATTAGCATCCTCACCTATTCCTTTTCAATCGGCCAGTGGGTCATTTGGGATACTTTATTCCTCTATCTGCTAAGAAATGCGACGAATGATTCATTGTAGTTCTGTCGAGTTGTTTCCAAATGTCTGATAGTGACATCAAGTTCTTGGTTATAGGAATAGTGATCAACGAATACCCGAACTATGTCTTCCCATGCCCGAGTTTTGGAAGCTTCCAAGGTAAGGAACCATGACAGTGCAGACTTTGCGAGAGTTTGTGGGAACAACATTGCAATGTGCTCATGAGTGTAGCCCATTGATTGAAAAATGTTCATACACAGCTTTACATGGCTCTTCGGATTTCCGGTTCCATCAAAACGGTCAATGGCAGGCATCTTGAAGTTTTCCGACAGCTTTAACTTAACAGGCTCAAAAAGTCCTTCCAAGTCTAGCATGTAATCGTCAACCCCTTTACTCTTCCTCAATACGCTTTCTAGCTTGTCGACTTTGTCCACTTTCTCTTGGAACTTTTTCTCATATACGGGCGGCGGGGCCCCTTGAAACCAGTCTTCTTCTCCATTATTCTTGGGATGCGGTACGAATCCGAATAGTGGTGGTGGAAACTCAGGGGGACACTGCTGCCGCTACTATTTCAGTTCTTCCATAAACTTCAGGACCTGGGCCAGGCTGTCGGATTGCTGGCTTATGGTGGCTCCCAATTCAGTGACCTTGTTTTCTAGCTCTTCCTAATTCATGCTAAAATAACTTGTTGGGTTGATTCTGACCAAATGATTATCTGAATTTCTGACCTAGGACAAAGATCCCAGTTGATGGCTGTGAGAATCTATAGTGACCCTACAGATTTGAGAGGATTTGTATCAAATTCTGACAGTGATGACTTTAGATAGACAAATAACAGTGATGTTAACAGACGTGGACTGACTTGTGTACAGCCTAACTGAAATAGTGCGTGCAAACTGATAGGAATGGTGCATGCAAATGAGACAAGCACGCGGATGTAAGCCCTAATCTATATGATGCTCCTATTTCTAACAGATAGCAGTTAAACAAATAAGGTCCTAACCATATAGAGTGTGCCAACTTTACTTTCCAGTATGATCACCAAGGGATAACAGGGGTTTCCAGGGTTTTATGAAGGCTTCTAGGAGAGACTGGACATTTCTGGTTGGTTTAGACAGAGTTTCGGAGAGAAGCTGGCATATCTGGGCATTTCTAGTTGGTTTAGACAGAGTTTCAGAGAAAAACTGGCATATCTGAGCATTTCTAGTTGGTTTGGACAGAGTTTCGGAGAGAAACTGGCATATCTGGGCATTTCTGGTTGGTTTGGACAGAGTTTCGAGAGAAACTGGCATATCTGGGATATGTGGACGAATGAGAAAGGAATATTAGATCGAGGGAAAGCATGGACGTATGATCCGACTCATTCCTTATAATCTTCTTTGATTAGGAGCCACAAAAGCCCCAAAACTTGCATGGATGCAATGTATGATCCTAGAATGTGCAAAAGTTGTAGTGTGTTTGTGTACATGGACTTTCTAAAGTGACTTAGAGGTCTAAAACATGAATGAATTCATGGAGGAAATCATCATGGGATATGTACAAATATAGTATGAACTACTTCCTAAGACATGAGCTAATTTGGAGTGCATGTAAGCATCAAATCAAAGGATGGAAGTAAAAGTATGCTTGCTGTGAATAGTGGACAGAACAGTAACATGATCTTTTGGAAATTGAAAAGAGGGGTTAGGAATGTTTTCAATGCATGATTTTTTATGGAGATCTTTCTTATTGTGTCTAGAACACAACCCAAAAATCCAATCTTTAATAACTATCACAGATTGAGAGAAATCATATAAAAAATAGAGGTTATTCAGAAACAGAGTCCGTACTCTCGACTGAAATGTTAGAAAATCTTAGAAAATGAAAACTAAACATCTAGAGGCCCATATTATAAGAAAGTTCCCTAAGACATTGAAGTTCAAGGGAAAAATAAGTTGGGACCACTCTTTTTGGAAAAGTTTTCTGTGAAACAAGTTGAAAGTCAACCTAGCTGTTGTGACAGTAGAGGCAGAATATTTAGAAGGAATGTTTGGACAAAAATGGACCCCTTTCGAGTGCTTTCAAGTCAAGCCAAAAATCTTGGGTGTTCTGTAATGAGTTAGAAAGACTTTCCAAGTGGTCTTGCATTCACATATTGAGTATTGAACTCAAAATAATTCTTTGAAGTTAAATGACTCATTGTTTTGAAGGTTTTTTAGAAAACAAGGTTTATTTCTTGGAATCCCAATATTGGGGCTTCTGAGGGGTTTTGAAATAGGGGTTTTGAAAGTATATTTCTAGCACTTAAATGGAGATTATGACCACTTGAAATATCAACATTTGAACTCATATTAAGCGCATCCAAGATTGTTGGAGACATTGTTTTATTTTGGAAATAACTTCAAGAATACATGGTGATATATTGAGGTTGTAACCATCATCTATCAAACATGTTTTTGAGGTCAAGGGCTACTATCCATAAGGATTCACTCACCTCAAGCTTCATGTCCTCATCTAGATGATGATGAACTAGTAAGTAAACAAGAAAAAGAAAAAGAAATGAGATAAGAGGAGATGAACATCAAAGTAAGCAAACAAATATATAAATAATCAATAGATGATATTCAATGATGTATTGGACTTGTAGCTTGGTGTTTCACTCATATGTGGTGACACTGGACATGGAAGTAGCTTCATCTCTCTTAAATGCTCACTAAAATGGTGGTTGGGTGTATTGAATATGAAGTAGATGGAAGTAATGAAGTAAAAAAACAAAGTTTAGAACTCACTCTCTTGTTTAGAAATCAAAGAAGGAAGCTTCTTTTCTCTCTACTCTAACCTCATCTCTACAACTTTCTCTCTAAAAATTTTCAAAGCTTTCATTTGACACCCTCAAAATGAGAAGTCAAGGGGGGTTTATATAGGCCAATTTGGGGTGGTTTTGGGGTTTTAGAAGTACTCTCATTGGTCCCAAACATCTGTGAACATAGAACTACGTCGTTTTGGTTTCTAATTAATCAAATTGAACCTCCAAAAGAAATTACAAAAATGGACCATTCTGGGGGAGAGTGCCGCTGCGGCACTACTCCTTATTCATCCAAATAATTCTTTTTAGGCCCCCAGAGGTTCCGGTATTTGCAAAAAGGCCCTATTTCGTCCGAAATTCACAGAAAATGCATATAAACTCCAAACTGAGCTTGTGATATACCGTTGGAAAGGTAACGGAGTCCACTTTCCGTAAAAAAAAATACTTTGGAGATTGGTCATTTTAAAAAGTTTTGCGGTATTCGTGATAACAGCCGATTTGATCGCCTTTTTCACCTTCGGAAATTCATAATAAATTCATTTTAAATCTAAAAATTATGTGCGATATACCGTTGGAAAGCTATTAACCTCTAGTATCTATAAAAAATATTTGAAAACTAATACGGTGTTCCGGTTTCAAAGTCAACTTTTGTTCAAACTGGTCAAACTTGGGATTCCCGGGAAGTTCTGGAAACCTCTGGGAGCTCCCAGAAGTTGACGTTTTCGTTCGATTTTATTTTAAAACTCATTCTAGTATTTCCCACATGATCCAGAATGATCCTGGAACTTTTCGGCGAATTTGGACGATTTTGGTCAAACTTGGTCAAACCTTGGTCAAACGGTCAACGGGGACTTTCTGGGAACTTCCGGGACTTCCGGGGGGTCTCTGGGAGGCAACGATTTCATCCGGTCTTGCTTTAGAACCCATTTTATTGCTTTCCTTATGACGTAGTGCATTTCCAGAACATTTAGTCCGAATCCGGGAGCGTTTGGGCTTTTAGGGATATTTTGGTCATTCTGACCATTTTGAGAGATAGAACTAACTTCCAGGAGTCCTTTTTGAGTCTTTTCGATCATTGTGAACCACCAAGCTATGGGTCTCCTAAATCTGATAGCCGACAAAATGGGGTGTCTACACCCCCATGTTTGCACATTCATATTTCCCTCGTTTGTGATCCGTTTCAACAAACTATATATGGTTGGAAAGATCTCGTGGAGTACTATTAAGTTTAAACCAAAAAAAAAGACCCATTGTACGTATGGATCATCCAGAAAAGTGGTTCAAAGTTTGAAAAAAAAATTCAATTTTTAATAGTCCAGAAATTAGGGTTTCATTTTTCTCAACCTACGGAGATAATTGGGCCATGAGACTTCATAGGTAGACTCTATAGTATATAAGAACATATCCCTTCCAAAAATTTTGAAAAATATTAGGGTTTAATCGTATACCCACTTAGAATTCAATTTTGGCAAGCTTTTGTACACAAAACATGATCCAGCAATGGTGGATCTATTTTGGGTTCATATATGGTCGAACAAACATCCAAGATGGCTCTGATACCAATTTAAAATGCATACACACATGCATATAGATCGAGTATAGGTGCGTTACCTAGCAGAATAACTCGATAGATCGATGAAACGGCGTTGTTACGACCCCTACTTTTGAACCACGAGTTTGCTGCGTCCGTGTACCTTCCCGTGCTTTGTATCAGTCGCGAAGAGAGTTACTAAAACAATCTTCGATGAAACCACGACCTAAATCCCAAGCTCCTTGGTGATTAGCTAGAGAGAGAAACCGTGAATGTGAGAAAGGGGGGGGAGAGAGAGAGAGAAAGAGAGAGAGAGAGAGAGAGAGAGAGAGAGAGAGACGACCTTGAGTTAGAGAGAGAGAGGCTACTGTGAATATGATAAATCTAGGTCTTTTAGTGTGATGTATGAGAATATATATATAGGCACACATAAGACCTACTAGGCTTGGAGCTCCAAAGCCCGTTACTTGGTGTCCAAGCCAAGCCTCTTTGGACCCAGTCCAATAACATGTGGGTGCCATATGGCCCGACCACTATTTGTTACAATATAAAAATAAAACTTGCTTTGTTGTTAAAAGAAAAACTTTGGAGCCAGCTTCAATTTAGTTCCTATCTACTCAACACTAAACTAAAAGTTTGGAAAAAAGCACCAGAGACTAAGAGGCTAAAGATAAGTAGGACGAAATCAAAATACATGGAATGCAGTTTTAGCACTAGTGGAAGTAGAGACAACGAAGCAGTGAAGATCGAAGACCAGGAGATTCCAAAGAGGGAACACTTTTGCTATCTAGGTTCAATGACCGGTAGAAATGGAGAGATTGGTGATGACGTGACCGATAGAATTAAAGTAGGCTGGCTTAAGTGGAGGAGTGCTTTCGGATTATTATGTGACTGGAGAATACAAGCAAAATTGAAAGGGCCAACTATGCTCTATGGGACAGAATGCTGGGCAACTAAGAAACAACACATTAGCACATGAAGCATAGCTAAGATGAGAATGCTAAGGTGGATGTGTGGTAAGACTAGGAAAGATAGAATTAGAAATGAGTACATTAGAGGGACTGTAGGAGTGGCACAGATTGAGGATAAGTTGAGGGAGAGTAGACTTAGATGGTTCGGCCATGTGCAACGAAGACCTGTAGATGCACCTGTGCGAAAGAGTGATAAGATCGTAGTGTCCGGAATGATTAGAGAGAGGGGCAGACCTAAACTGACCTGCGAGTATGTAGTGCAAGAAGATATGAATATATATATATATATATAATTTAAGTGAACATATATCTCTTGATCGTGCAGAATGGAAAAAAAAGGATTCATACCGACCCCAACTAATTGGGACATAAGGCTTGGTTAGGTATCAATTTAGTCTCCGAAGTTCGATAATTGGTCCAATAGCAAAAACTTCGTCACAAATTAACACACTTCATCGCTCAAAATCACCTTTTGTGATAAAAGGTTTGTTGTTGGACCATTTTGTATACTTATAAAATCTAGAGGACTAAATTGAGAAAATTAAACGTATCAAGACTAAATTGAAAAAAATATAGTTTTCAAATACTTTTATCAACAAACCATTTTTAAATATATTATTTTATTAAACAATTTTTTAGAATTTTTTTTTATTTAAAATAAAAATAAGTTTTTGCAAACAGCCCGCGGGCTAACTCGTGGGCTAATTCGCCAACCAATCCGCGAGTTAGCCGCCCTGCCTCGCCTCGCCCCGTTGACCCACGAATTAGTGGGTTAGAGCGAGTCACCCTATATCACTTATCGAGTCAATTCGCCCCGTCCCGTCTATTTCGCCGACCTACCCCATGGCTCACCAAAATTCGCCCAACTTGTCAAGGTGGCGGGACGGAGCGGGGCGGGGTGGAGCTAGCCGCCCCATTTAACACCTCTAAATGGGGTTGCAGGTGATTCAAAAGTACCATTATATATGCTGGCACGTATGGTAATTGATGGTACCACATGTTATTGTATGTAATACAATTGAAAATCAAATTTGAAAAGTATGATATTACTTAATAATGTAATATGCTCTATTCTACGAGGATACTTGGGGGAAGGTAAGGGCAGAAAAAGAATTACTTTAACAGGTTTTACTTTTATTACTACTTTTTATTAGGGTAAAAAAATTAATAAAAGGTAAACTGCACAGACCTTTCCTGAGAATCTCTCTCGTGCTACACTGACTACCCTATCAGATCAGAGATGAAAGTCTAACAAAATTAATGATGCATACAAAATTACCATGATACCCTAAAATTAAATACAACTCACTAATTAAAAAAAAATCAACCCATTATTAATGAGCAAATTTAGCATCAGGGGAAAAAAATATTTTCTTACTCATATAAACCAAACCAAACCAAACCAAACTAAGCCTTGTGTCCCAATCAATTGGGGTCGGCTGTATGAATCCTTTTTCTCCATTCTGCACGATCAAGAGCTATATGCTCATTTAAATTATATATATTCATATCTTGTTGCACCACATATTCCCAACTCAGTCTAGGTCTGCCTCTCCCTCTAACCATTCCAGGCACTACGATCTTATCACTCTTTCGCACAAGTGCATCTACAGGTCTTCGTTGCACATGGACGAACCATCTAAGTCTATTCTCCCTCAACTTATCCTCAATATGTGTCACTCCTAAAGTCTCTCGGATATACTCATTTCTAATTCTATCTTTCCTAGTCTTACCACACATCCATCGTAGCATCCTCATCTCCGCTACACTCACTTTGCTAATGTGTTGTTTCTTAGTTGCCCAACACTCTGTCTCGTAGAGCATAGCTGGCCTAATAGCTGTCCTATAAAATTTTCCTTTCAATTTTGCTGGTATTCTCCGATCACATAATACTCCAGAAGCACTCCTCCACTTAAGCCAGCCCACTTTAATTCTACGGGTTACGTCATCACCAATCTCTCCGTCTCTACTGATCATTGAACCTAGATAGCGAAAGTGTTCCCTCTTTGGGATTTCCTGATCTTCGATCTTCACTGCTTCGTTGTCTCTACTTCCACTGTTGCTAAAAGTACATTCCATGTATTCTGTTTTCGTCCTACTTATCTTTAGCCCCTTAGTCTCCAGTGCTTCTCTCCAAGCTTCTAATTTAGTGTTGACTCCCCTTTTAGTCTCATCAACCAAGACAATATCATCTGCGAATAGCATACAACATGGGACCTCATCTTGAATGTGTCTAGTCAATTCATCCATAATTAGGGTGAACAAATAAGGGCTCAAGGCCGACCCCTGGTGCAGGCCTACAGTAATTGGGAATTCGCTGGTTTCTCTGGCTGGTGATCTAATTGTAGTAACCGCTTCATCATACATATCCTTCACCACGTCAATATAACCCTTGGTCACTCCTTTCTTCTCTAGCACCCACCAAATTAAATCTCTAGGCACTCTATCATAAGCTTTCTCTAAATCAATAAAAACCATATGTAGATCTTTTTTCTTCTCTCTATACTTTTCCATTAGTCTTCTATGTAAATAAATTGCTTCCATAGTTGATCTCCCAGGCATAAATCCAAACTGGTTTTCTGACAATGATGTTGCGCCTCTTAAGCGATGCTCCATCACTCTCTCCCATAGCTTTATAGTATGGCTCATCAACTTAATACCTCTATAGTTGTTGCATTGTTGTACATCTCCTTTACTCTTATATATAGGCACTAGGATGCTCTTCCTCCACTCATCAGGCATTTTTCTAGTCATTAAAATCCTATTAAAAAATTTTGTAAGCCAAGATGCCCCCACATCTCCCAAGCATTTCCAAACCTCAATGGGGATCCCATCTGGTCCTAAGGCCTTGTTGGGTTTCATCTTCTTTAAAGCAAATTCCACCTCAAACTTCCTTATTCTCCGATAGAATCTGTATTCTCTAGTTTCATCGTAACTTCCAGTTTCTTCTTCCATTGTGTTATCCATATGTTTTTCATTCAGCAACTTCTCAAAATAGCTCTTCCACCTTTCCTTAATCTCTTCGTCGTTCACTAATACCCTAGAGTCATCGCTTTTTATACACTTAACCTGATTAATGTCTCTTGTTTTCCTTTCTCTCGACTTAGCAAGCTTATAAATACATTTTTCTCCCTCTCTAGTGTCTAGTTTGGTGTAGAAGGCTTCATAGGCTTCCATTTTAGCAACTCTAACTGTCCTTTTAACCTCCTTATTTGCACATTTATAGCTTTTGAAGTGTTCCTCACTTCTATCATTTTGCCACTTCTTAAAGCAATCTTTTTTTGGTTTTTACTGCAGCTTGTACCTCTTCATTCCACCACCAAGTATCTTTAGAAGCTAACCCTCTTCCCTTCGACTCTCCGAGGACCTCCTTCGATATTCTCGTGATGCACCCTTCCATTCTATCCCACATAGTATTGCATCCATCTTCCGAATTCCAAGGTGCTTCTGTATACATTCTCTCTTGGAATATTGCTAGTTTATCGCCTTTAAGGTTCCACCACCTAGTTCGCGGGTTTATAGGGTCTTTTCTAGTACGACATTGTCCTTTTATATGGATATCTAAAATAGTAAGTCTATGTTGAGATATTAAACTCTCTCCTGGGATGACCTTACAGTCTTTACATGCTAAGCGGTCTGCCTTTCTCACAAGGAACAAATCGATCTGGCTTCTATTAGATCCACTCTTAAAGGTTATCAAGTGTTCTTCCCTCTTTTTAAAAAAGGTGTTTGCTACTACAAGATCATATGCTACTGCGAAATCTAAAATACTCACCCCTGCCTCATTCTGGTCTCCAAAACCATACCCCCATACACCCTCTCATATCCAGTTCTATCTTTGCCTACATGGCCATTAAAATCTCCACCTACAATTATCTTCTCTCCTCCCGGTATTTCTTGCATTAAGGCGTCCAACTCATCCCAGAATAGTCTTTTAGTGTGATCATCCAATCCTACTTGGGGCGCGTATGCACTAATCACATTAATTATATCCACTCCAATTACCAATTTGATAAGCAATATTCTGTCTCCTTTCCTCGTGACTGTCACAACTTTATTCTTGAGGTTCTTGTCAACCACGATTCCGACACCATTTCTATGCCTATCTTTCCCTGTATAGAATATCTTATACCCGGTCTTTTCTACCTCCTTAACTTTCTCTCCAACCCACTTTGTTTCTTGTAAACATACTACATTAACCTTCCGTCTAATCATAGTGTCTACTAGTTCCATAGCTTTACCTGTTAAGGTTCCTATATTCCAAGTTGCTAACCTAAGCCTATAGTTCTGGACTAGCTTCTTTACCCGCGGTGGCCTAGATTAGCGCGGGAACCCTTGCTTATTTAACACCGCACCCGGGCGTCGATGCGGCGCCCCTTGCACATTTTTCGAAACACCCGAAGGCAGGCGCAACGCGTCGCTTAAAGGGAACGCCCTAGCATTTACACGAGTATTCATATTTGGATTCATATCATAAGGATCCGACGGTTTTTTCTTACTCATATATATTAGAGAAATTTTTTTACTAAGGGTAAATTGGTTATTATTTAAAAAGTTAACAATCAAATTAATGGTTAACTCACCGCAGAGTAACCAGAAAAGAAAAGTGCTTTTCAACCCCAAACATTTAGGAGAGGTCAATGCAACTGTGTAAACTACGAGCAAATACAAAAAAAAATGTAAACTAGAGGTCCCTATTAAGGATAATGTAATTTACTCTTCATATGTAACATTTGTGGCTGACCTATAGAAGAATTGACAATTAAGTGGTTGCGTAGGGTTCCCAATTCTAAGGGGTTCTTCCTTTCAAATTAAGTCTTTAAGCCCATATATATACAAATATGTGAGAAAGTCGTGTTGAATGTCTTAAAGCAATAGGATACCAAGCTACACAAATAAGAGATGCTTTGATTGATTTGACTTGCAAATAGCAGGGAGGATGCCAAGACAAAGAGTGAAGCTAAATGTTTAGCAACATATGGATTAAGATTTTTGAGTTCTTATTTGGCATGGTTATGAGGCACAATCTCTTGATATTAATATTGTAAGTAAAACCCTTCAAGCTGAAAATATAAATATTGATGTTGCAACAAATCAATTAAAATGACTTTTTTCATTTTTTTGAAAAATATAGACTCCGGATTTGTGCAGGACATGGTTAAAGTTAAGAGAATTGCAAATACAATGGAAATTGAACCTTTATTTGATGAAATTATAATTGAAGATGTGACACAGTCGACTGAAAAATCCTTTAAAGTTAACTATTTTATTTATGTAATACTATTATTTAAGTAACATTATTATTTAATGTATATTAATTTTACTTATTACTCTAATATAAATTACTTTCTTTTGTAAATAAATTTTCATTTAAAAATGTCATTTTCCTTGTAGGAATGTTTGTAAAGGACTATTTTAAAAGTTGGGATAGGGCCCCAAAAATAAGGACCGGGACTGCAACTAGCAAGCAAGCTGTGGTTCACGAATCACTTGTATATATTACACAATCGATTCTTGTCCACAACCTCCTCAGCAAAAACTAGTTAAATTTGATACCACGAGGAATTCTGGCGAATGAGGAGTTAGAAACATGGTTTACAACTATTTGGTGGTTGTATTGACGTGATTCTGATGGATACCTCTGCATGGTCCCTGGGCCCCCGGACATTTATTTTGCTATCAATAAAAGCAAATATTAATGTATGTGGACAAGGGTTTTGTTAACATGTGTCTTTAGGACATATGTTAAGTTTTTAAAATGAAAATAAATAAGGGAGACAAATACTGAACTCCATACCGGACACTGAAACTCATAATGTATCATTTGTTTATTTTTACTTTTAGAACCTTAACATTTATTCTAAGGGCACATGTTAATTACAAAACCCTATTAATAATGCTAAGGGCACAAATAATTTACTCAAACATTTGTAACACATTTTTTTTTTCTGGATAATACTATGGGGTCTGGATAATTTCAGTATTGGACTCCACAGTACCATCCAAGAGACAAATATAGTGTGTTTGTAAGTGTTTGTGAATGTTTGTGTAAAATATTTATACCCCAAATATTACTCAATGAATATATAGCATTTTTATATATAACAATTCTATATGATCTACATGTTTGCATATTCATATATGTAGATGCATATGTGTTTACTGGTCATTGTTCACACTTTATCAGTGTATATATATATATATATATATATTTATATATATAGATATAGTCAGGCTTCAAAGAGGGCACTCTCTTTAGTAAAGAGAGGGTTTCTGTTTTGGCCGTCGGATCATGTTTTTATTAAAGACAGTTTTGTCATTTCATAGTTTTTAAACGCGATGATCTGACGGTCAAAACAGAGGCCCTCTCTTTAATAAAGAGAGAGCACCCCTCTGCAGATTTTTCGTATATATATTAACATTCTCCAACTGTAGCTCATTATCTAGAGGAAAACACACGTTCAAACTGAGCTCCTAGAATCGATTATCAAAGTTAAAAATGTTGTAGCAAAATAAATGTAATTAGGATACTTTAATTACTAATTTATAAATCTATTGAATGTAACAGTGTGAACTGTAATTACTAATTACTCCTACAACCAGCGTTATCTCACACCCATAATATATTAGTATATAATTCATTCATGACATGGAAGATCCATTTATGGATGTACTTGTCAATATAAATATGTGTGTATATATTATATAACTTGTCTTGGTGGTGACAACCGTTATGTAATTTATTATTTATGTTGCTTAAAATAGGACCAATGGGAAAGAACAAGACCACAAAATGCTAAAAATAAGGAACCAGCTCTTATGGCATTTTCAAGCCATATATTAATGCTATGTAATAAAAAGGGAGTTACGCAGGCGCAAAATTATTTGAAACAGGTAATCACAGAACCAAACTCTTGTATTATCCAAATATCCAATATAGATGATTTGTCTCTCGCGGAGAAATACTTGGGCATTATGGTCTCAGGATTCTTGATTTTTGGATTTAGTGAGAAAAATTAAAGAAAAAAAAACATAAAGGAATTATATTTTTTTTCCCCATTATTTGATTAATAAAAAAAACGATGAAAAAAATAGAAAAGAAAAGATAATAAATTAGAAAAAATAAATGAATATATGTTTTGAATGTCAATAGTCATTTTTATTTCTTTATTACAATTATATTTTTAAAAATTCTGAATTTTTTATTTTCGATAGGAAAAACAGGAGGGAACGGCTCGTTTTTGTTTTCCATTCCCTTACAAAATCCATGGGCCCAACTGAGCCGTAAATTCCAATTTATTTAATTTCAACTTCTACAGTTGCAACTTCTGTTGTTGTTGGTCACCCTCATTAAGGTTGAAGTTCGATCATCCTCTCTTGTAAGTATCCCCTAAACCCTTATTATATATAATGCCAACTTATAGAGACTAATTAATAGTAGTGGGAGTTGAATGTATATAGAGAAAATTAATTAGCAGCCCTTGAAATAGATAGTATTATGCAGTTAGTCTAGGTCATTTTTTTTAATGCAAGAAGGACAATTTAATATTTTCCAAACTTTGAAATGCTACTCCAACTTTCAAACCACAACTCCAATGTATGTGTAATCTAGAAGAGAAAATTTATCAAACTGGACAAAAAAGTTTTTAAAAATTCATGTCACTGTATGACGTCCCTGTCGCAAATGACAGTGACATGATGCTATTCAAATTTTTTTTTTGTGGAATTTGATGATATGTTACTGTCTATTGTAAAGACAGTAACATATGAAAATTGACCATAATTTTGTGTTTTTTAGTTGATTTGAACAAATGTCACTGTCATTACCTGGTAGCATGGTAATGATAGTAACATTAGACAGTGACATTTGCTAAAGTGGCCATAACTTTGCGATCCTGGGGTTGGTTTGGACGACTTCTTTTTTTTTTTTTGAGGTATTTTTTCAAGATCTACGAAATAGTAGTGTTGATTTGACAAAAAAAATATTTTTTTTCAGTATCTGTGTTGGAGCTGGAAAATAACATTCTTTTTGTAAAACAAGTTTTTTTTGTAGCTAGACAATATGGATGTGTCACACCCGTTCCAAAAATTATAAGTTTTATCATGCATAATTGAATTTATGAACTTATCAATGTTAATTGATAATGAGGTTGGAGTTGATTGTGAGTCAACGGTAAGGTGTCAGTGAGGACACGAGAACATGATGGTTCATTTTGCATTGGCACGTTTAAATGACATTTATGTGATTTAAATATTATTTGACTTATCTGGTATTTTGTGAATAGTGAATTATACTTGTGTAGTGTGAATTCTGTTATTTTCGATATTGTTATATATCATTTTAAGAACTGTGGTGAGAACGTGAGTGTCATGTTATATAAAAGATAGGTTGTGTAGAGATTCTACGAAATTTAGTTTTCGAACGTAATTTTGGACCCAAACGAGACTTAGTCGAAAACTTTTGTAAATTTTAGCTTTCACTCGAAAAGGCATAAAATGGAAGTGTGCGACGTTTTAGGACTTAATTAGAAGTTTTGAGAACTTATGGGGTGGTAAACGCGATTGCTAGGAAGTTTTTCTATATATAGGTGTGGGTGAGAATTTCATTTGCCAAAACTTTATAAAATATCGTTGGAGAGGAGAGAGAAAAGGAGATTTAATCCCTCGAGCTTTGCGACGACGATCGGCGACCTTTCGTCTGTCAGATTTTTCCCAAATTCGAGATTTGAACTCGTGGAGGTAAGATCTATATTTTGATATCACTTAGGCTATGTTTGGCAAACTTTTGTAAAAATATAATTTTTAGACTTTTGGAGAAAACCCATGTAAACTTGTAGAAATCATCTCAAATCTGAGATTCGACGTTTAATCGGCCCTCTAGTAGGTCTTGCAAAGTTTGGAGGAAATCGCACGAGGTATGAAGTTCTAACTTGTGAAATATAGGGAAATACATATTTTAGATTTCGACGACGTAATTGTGATCCAGGCAAAATTCATGTGTTAATCTTAGGCCCGTTAATTATGCACACGCTTATTTATGAAAAGTATGTCTAAATTTATGCGAGCACGTTGAGTTGTCTATATGGGTCAAAGGGGGGACTTATACAAATTCATGCCGGAGTAAGCTTCTCGATGTTTGAGAATTTTAGTAGCGACGTCTACTGTGCATGGTTTAAGGCTTGGACTTGCCATGTCACTTGGGGATATAATGGTTGTAGGCTTGGACTAGCCATTGACATCGCGGTTTAAGGCTTGGACTTGCCGCTACCGGATGAAGGCGTATTTTTCTCCCTAGAGACTATTGATGTAATTTATGAGATTAAAGCATGATTTGTCATATATTGGATATGCTAGAACTTGTGCACTCAGCATATAGTTGAGCAGTGGAGATTTACTCCATTGCAGGTAGGAAGAAAGACAAGAAGAAGCGTGAGGAGTGAGGCCATTGTAGAACGCAGGGGAATCACCTTGTTCATATTTTTGTTCTCTTCCCTAAACATGTATAAGGATTAAGTATTTGTAATATGTTGTGATGATGCCAACATTTGGTTAAAGCAATTCAAGGAGAGAGAGAGAGAGAGAGAGAGAGAGAGAGAGAGAGAGAGAGAGAGACTGGTTTTTTGTATGTGGTTCGGCCCTATTAATGAAGGTACCTACGTCCACGTGTGTGTTTGAGCACGTTCACTATACTGTAAAAAGACGGGGACCTGTGGTGAACCAACAATAGTTTGGAGCTACCGTAGGTCGGCCAGGCGCGTTGGTGACCGCTATAGGGGTGCTGTAGAGACTGAAAAGTTGAACCCTTTCTGTGGGGGTGAGTGGTCACTTTTATAGATGCAAGAGACCTACTCGTACATGGATAAGGAAATATAATCCAATTAGGATGTGATTGACACCAATCAAGTAAGTTTCCTAATTGTATTAGGATTCATTGGCATTAATTGTGGGGGTTTCCTAATTGGATTAGGAAACAATTTGTCCTTTTCATTAGTCTTCTAGTTTGAATAGGAAACTGCCTGGAATATTCTGGGGCCTGCCTTGCAGGCCTGGCTTGACTGCGCCTGTATGGACCGTGCCAGTGTGGTCTTCCCGACCTGTTGGCCTGGTCGTGAATGAACCTCTCGGGATGGTGAGTCTCGAGTAGACTAGACCGCTCGGGCTGATGCTTGTCTAAGGAGTTGTGCATAATTTGACCGGGACAGGGACCGACTGTTGAGTTGAACCGCTCGGTCATAGGATAGAACAAATTTTGGGTATATCATGTTGTAATGTAACCTTGGGAATTAGTTAGTGGTACTGTAATCTTGTATTCATGTTCTAAACTGTAGTAATATCGTTATGGTTGTGTTGGTTTTGAATTGGTAGAGTGTAGCTTGAAATTCTGCAGCATCCATAGTATGCTGAGGCCGATCAGTCGACTGGTTTTCGCTCTAGTCGACGAGATCACTATGTATAACTAAACACTGCTTTGATGTGTTAGGGAATCAGTCGACTGGGTTGATAACACATTCGACTGGATGAGGTCCCAGAACACCATTTTCTATTAGAATAGAGTATCAGTCGACTGGATAGTTTTAGTCGACTAAAAAATTTAGACATCAGTCAACTGGGTCCCCATCACAGTCGACTGGACCGGGCTATTGATCTTTTGAACTATCTGCCTTTGGATGGTTAGTCAACTGGGTTACCGATCAGTTGACTAAACATTTGTTGTTCTTCAGAAAGTATTCTATTAGAAGTGTTCCAATTGGCAAACCTTTTTAGAACTCGAATTTTAATGGTTTTCACTTATAATTTTCGCTGCTATTTTACTTTAATGTAACTGGATAAGCCTTGATGGCGTGCCACGTGTCCTATTTCCACGCGTAGTGAGATGGGTCGTGACAGTTAGTGGTATCAAAGCTATAGGTAACAAAACCTTGGGAACGTTCGACGACGAGTGGTATCAAAGCTATAGGTAACAAAACCTCTAGAGTGCATCCATACATAGTAGAGATGTTTGATGCATATGTATATTATTGTACATACACGTTATATATATATATATATATTGTTGTACATGCATAGTGTTTATGCATCAAGACCTACAGGAGTTACAATCATGGATGACCGAGAATTATCACCGCATACTCGATGTATGAATGAAATGGCAGAAATGATGGGGGAATACGGGAGACATGATCTGAAACATAGTAGAACGATTACCTCCAACGCCTCAAATCAAAGTGGAACCAATAGTTGTAGTACAGACACCCGAGAATAGGGGTACTAGGTCTGTGTCTGAGCAATTTACTATAAAGAAGCCGACAGTATTTCATGGGACTTCTGACATGACACTCGCAGAACACTGGGTTATGGACATGGAAAGAATATTCCGATCTATTCCGATGACTGATAAGGAAAAGATTAAGAATGCTAGTGATATACTCAGAGGCGAAGCTCAGAATTGGTGGTTGAACGTTCTAGATCAGGGAGCACCGATAACTTGGGAGGGATTTAAAGCAGAGTTTAATCGTCGATTCTTTCCAAGGGCTACTCTTAATGCGAAAACGAGAGAGTTCGATAATCTTCGACAAGGGGATATGACTGTGACTGGAATACACCTTAAAGTATAATGCTTTGCTGAGATTCAAAAAGAGGTCTGTGTTGACAGAGGAAGATAGAGAAAGGAAATTTTAAGGAGGTTTAAGGGAAAATATTCGTTTGAGGGTAGAAACCTACGAGCACTCAACTGTGGCAGCAGTGCAACAAACGGCGCTTGTGGCCGAGAGTGGAATGGAAAGGTCGAGGCAGAATCAATACGAAAAACGGGGTAATGAGGGTGGTGATCGGAACCAAGACGAATCTTTCAAGATGCTGTTTTAAAGAGGCTCTGGTTCTAGTTTCAGTGATTTCAGGAGGACACCAAGTAATATACCGTTGGGTTCACTTTGCAATCGACCACACTCAGGTCGATGTTTCATGACCAAACTCCAGAACAGGAACTAATGAGGGGTTAGTGCTAATTCGACACATGACATGAGAGGTAAGTGTTATGACTGTGGAGTATTTGGACATCAAGCCAAGGATTGTCCGAGGAGGTAATCCTAGTAAGGAACTAATTCAATGGCTTCCAGTTGGTCGAAGCCTAGACAATTCAATGACAGGGGACAAAGGATGGAATAACGTCAAGGGAGAGCATACCAGATGAACCCATGAGACATGGCTGGTTCAGAGATAGTGGTCTCAGGTATGGTGCTTATATGTTCGCACTTAGCACGCATACTTGTTGACTAAGGATCTACGCATTCATTTGTATCGCATGCCTTTGTTGAACATTTGAATGTTAAATCAGGACTGTTAGGATATGAATAATCTATTGCTGTACCCCTTAGTAAATCAATAGTGACGTCTACGATATACAAGAACTGTGCAATCCAACTAGGCGAGAAGTTGATGACCGTAGATCTTATACCAAATGATGTGAGCCATTTTGACGTAATATTGGGAATGGATTGGTTAGCATTTAACCAAGCTACCATAGATTGTGAACAAAAAGAAGTTAATTTTTGATCGTCGGTACATGAAAACTTTTGTTTTCAATGGAGTGAGGTTACACCACCACCATATTTGATTTCGGCTATCCGAGCAGGTAGATTGTTGAGGAAAGGATGTTGAGGATTCCTATGTCCAGTGACTGATGTCTCAACGACCTCCTATGTCCAGTGACTGATGTCTCAACGAGCGAATCAAGAGTAGAAGACATTCCAATAGTGCGAGAATATCCGGATGTATTTCTAGATGATTTACCAGATGTTCTAAATGAGAGGGAGATTGAGTTCACCATTGAAATTATGCCAGACACGAGACATGTATCCAAGGCACCGTATAGAATGGCACCCATAGAATTGAAAGAGCTGAAAGTACAACTACAGGAACTACTTGACAAAGGTTTCATTCGATCTAGTATATCGCCATGGGGAGCTCCAGTGTTATTTGTGAAGAAGAAAGATGGTTCAATGCGTATGTGTGTGGATTACCGAGAGCTAAACAAGTTGACAATCAAGGACAAGTATCCATTACTGAGGATTGATGACCTATTTGACCAACTTCGGGGAGTACAAGTGTTTTCAAAGATAGATCTGAGATCAGGCTATCACCAATTGAAGGTAAAGGCCAAAGACGTTGGGAAAACTGCTTTCAGAACGCGACACGGACACTACGAGTTTCTAGTAATGCCATTTGGAGTTACAAATGCACCAGCTGCGTTCATGGATCTTATGAACCGAGTCTTTAAAGACTACATGAATGATTTTGTAATAGTGTTCATCGACGACATTCTGATCTATTCACTGAGTGAGATAGAACACGAGAACCATTTGAGGTTGATACTTCAGGGATTACGAGAGAAGCGACTACTCGGGAAAAAAAGAAATGTGAATTCTGGCTACCCAACATTACTTTTCTTGGTCACGTGATTGACAAGAAAGAAGCTTCAGTTGATCCTTATAAGGTAGAAGCTGCATCTCATTGGCAGAGATCGACATCCATATATGAAATCCGAAGTTTCTTAGGATTAGCAAGATATTACCGTCATTTTATCGAGGGATTCTCGAAGATTTCATTACCTATGACAAGGTTGATGAGGAAATGGGTTACCTCTGAATGGAGTCAAGAATGTGAAGACAGTTTTCAGGAGTTGAAGTCAAGGTTGACAAGGGCACCTATCTTGACAATACCATCCGGAACCGAGGGGTTTTTGATCTATAGTGATGCTTTACGACAAGGATTGGGATGTGTGCTTATGCAAGGTGGCAAGGTGATTGCCTATACATCTAGATAGTTAAAGACACATGAGGTTAATTACCCGACTCATGATCTCAAATTAGCTGTAGTAATTCATGCTTTGAAGATTTGGAGACATTACCTGTATGGAGAGAAATGTGAGATTTTCACAGATCGTAAGAGTTTAAAGTATATTTACACAATGAGATTTGATTATGAGACAGAGAAGATGGTTACAATTAATGAAGGATTACGATCTTTTGATAGAGTATGACCCGGGGAAGGCTAATGTGGTAGCCGACGTCTTAAGCCAGAAAACGACAAGGAACTTAGTTGACGAGCTAACACAACAAAAAGAATTGGTAAAAGAAATGGAACGTTTGGAATTAGATGTAATTTCAGAGACTAGTGGTGGTTTAATGATAACAATCATAGCACACCCAGATATTATTGATGAGATTAAGAGGGAACAATTTGACGATGTATACCTATGCAAAATGAAAGACGAGATACCTTTGGGAAAATGACTCGATTTTGTGTTGGAACAAGGGACGTTGAAACTTGGAAATCGTTTATGTGTACCGAATGTGAAGGGCTTGAAAGAGAGAATCCTAGAGGAAGCACATAGTACTAGATATTCAGTACACCCAGGAAGTAACAAGATGTACCGGAACTTGAGAGAAAACTTATGGTGGAAAGGTATGAAGCGTGAAGTGGCTAAGTATGTTTCTGAGTGTTCAGTATGTTAGCAAGTGAAGGCAGAAAAACAAGTACCTGTGGAGCTGTTACAACCATTACCAGTGTCAGAATGGAAGTGGGATGAGATCACGATGGATTTTGTTTCAAGATTTCCACGATCGCCGAATAAGAATGATAAGATTTGGGTTATAGTCGATAGATTGACAAAGTCAGCTCATTTTCTACCGATTAAGACGACTAAGCCTGCAAGGTTAGCAGAGTTGTATGTGAAAGAGATTGTAAGACTACACGGGGTTCCAGCCGTGATAATATCGAATCGTGATAGTAGTTTTACGTCGAGGTTCTGGGAAAGTCTACAGAAAGCTATAGGTATGAAGTTGAGTTTCAGTACTGCATTTCATCCTCAGACCGATGGATAGTCAGAGCGTATAATTCAGATTTTAGAGGATATGTTGCGATTGTGTGTATTGGATTTTGGGAGTGATTGGGAGAAACACCTACCATTGATTGAATTTGCGTATAACAACGGATTTCAGTCAAGTATTGGAATGGCACCGTATGAAGCTTTGTATGGCCGTAAGTGTCGATCACTGGTTTGTTGGACCGAGGTTGGAGAAAGAAAGTTTTCTAGGACCTGAGTTAATACAGGTGACTACTGAGAAGGTAAAGCTAATCCAAGAGTGACTCAAGACAGCTCAGAGCCGATATAAGAGCTACGCGGACTCTAAGCGACGACCGTTAGTATTTGAAATTGGAGATTTTGTATACTTGAGAGTATCGCCTTCAAAAGGCATTGTTTGATTCCGAAAGAGGGGAAAACTAAATCCGAGATTCGTAGGACCTTTTGCGGTCCTAGAAAGGATAGGACCAGTGGCTTACTGATTCGCCTTGTCATCAGAATTGGAACATGTGCACAACGTATTTCATGTATCTATGTTAAGAAGGTGTATGACAGATACGAGTAAGATCATTGTACCTGAGCCGTTACAGATTCAGGAAGACTTGACTTACGTGGAACAACCGATAGAGATTTTGGATCGCAAGGAGCAAGTCTTGAGAACTAAGACAATTCCGATAGTGAAAGTATTATGGCGTAGTCACACGGTGGAAGAAGCTACATGGGAAAATGAGGAAGATATGAAAAATGAGTATCCATACCTGTTCGATGTATGATGTATAAGTTTGGGGACAAACTTCCTTTTTAGAGGGGAGAGTTGTCACACCCGTTCCAAAAATTATAAGTTTTTATCATGCATACTTGAATTTATGAACTTATCAATGTTAATTGATAATAAGGTTGGGGTTGACTGTGAGGACACGGGAACATGATGGTTCATTTTGCATTGACACATTTAACTGACATTTATGTGATTTAAATGTTAGTTGACTTATCTGATATTTTGTGAATAGTGAATTATATGTGTGTAGTGTGAATTATGGTATTTTCAATATTGTTATATATCATTTTGAGAACTATGGTGAGACCCTGAGTGTCACGTTATATAAAAGGTAGGTTGTGTAGAGATTCCACAAAATTTAGTTTTCGAACGTAATTTTGGACCCAAAAGATACTTAGTCGAAAACTTTTGTAAATTTTAGTTTTCACTCGTAAAGGAAAGGTATAAAATGGAAATGTGCAACGTTTCAGAACTTAATTAGAAATTTTGAGAACTTCTGGGGTGGTAAACGCGATTGCTAGGAAGTTTTTCTATATATAGGTGTGGGTGAAAATTTCATTTGCCAAAACTATATAAAATATCGTTGGAGAGGAGAGAGAAAATGAGATTTGATCCCTCGAGCTTTGCGACGACGATCGACGACCTTTCGTCCGTCAGATTTTTTCCAAATTCAAGATTTGAACTCGTAGAGGTAAGATCTACATTTTGATATCACTTAGGCCATGTTTGGAAAACTTTTATAAAAATATAATTTTTAGACTTTTGGAGAAAAACCCTATAAACTTGTAGGAATCATCTCAAATCTGAGATCCGACGGTTAATCGGCCCTCTAGTCGATCCTTCAAAGTTTGGAGGAAATCGCACGAGGTATAAAGTTCTAACTTGTGAAATATAGGGAAATACATGTTTTAGATTTCGACGACGTAATTGTGATCCGGGCAAAATCCATGTGTTAATCTTAGGCCCGTTAATTATGCACACGCTTAATTGTGAAAAGCATCTCTACTTTTATGCGAGCACGTTGAGTTGTCTATGTGGGTCAAAGGGGGGACTTATACAAATTCATGCCGGAGTAAGCTTCTCGATGTTTGAGAATTTTAGTAGCGACGACTACTGTGCATGGTTTAAGGCTTGGACTTGCCATGACACTTGGGGATGTAATGGTTGTAGGCTTAGACTAGCCATTCACATTGCGGTTTAAGGCTTGGACTTGACGCTACCGGATGAAAGCGTATTTTTTTCCCTAGAGACTATTGAAGTGATTTATGAGATTAAAGCATGATTTGTGATGTTGTCAATATCAAGATATAAAAAGTGTTCTTTACTTTTCAAAAGATTTGTAGTGTGAAAGCAAAGGTCGAACCCACAGGGATTGGTTAACTACAGCGACTTAATTTTAAAACCTAACTTTAGTTAATTATGAAAAACGGATTTTGATTTGATTTATAATTCAACTAAAAACAATAAAAGTAAATCTAAACTAGGAAAGCAATTAAAGTTGTTTTCGTAAATATGTAAAGGGAACCTAGGATTGCAAATCCACCACTAGTTTCATAATAAGGGTATTTATGAATTACTTTAGCCTATTACGTTGGATGAATATGGAGAATTGTGGCTACAAGCCGAATTCTTCCGTCAAGAGAATAATCATGGTTCAAGCACCAACATATTCCATCTTCGGTTAGCACGAATTATCCCACACTAAACTAGGGTTGTGGCATAATCCGTCTAACCTAGGCATGGATTATTCGGATACTTGATAGCACAAATCAATAAAGCACCATCACATGTAAATAATCTAAACAAGCACAGCAAGCATAGATCATTGAGCACATCACAGTCAAAATAGATCTAAGACAAGAATAAACTTTGAAAGTAATGATTTAATTCAATAAAAGCACGATTTATTTATAAAAATCCTCGGAACATGTGACTGTCATCCATACATAATAAAACTAAAATAAATACATAAAATACTCCCTATTACTCGACTAGGGCTTCATTGAAACCCTAGATCTAAGTTTAGTTGGCCATAGAATTGATGAACGGCAAGAGGTTGATGGAGGAGGCCAAGGGAATCATTGGTCTTCTTCTTCTTCTCCTTGCTTTCCTCTCTTCAATGGCTGGAATTTCAGTGTATATTGTCGCGCCCGCGCTTTCGGCAGCGGCCAGGCCGTCGGTGTGTGGGCCCGGCTTCTTTTGAAAGTGGGTGAATTGCGACTTGATTTTTATTGGGAAAGGTGAAGAGAGTATGGTAGGGCCAATTTGAAATGTTCAGAGTCGCCACCTAACATTTTGGGTGTTAGGACCCCTGCAAAGACAATTAAAATAATTCATCTTTGACTTTTGAAAACAGTTTTGAGAAAAGTGGGCCCTTTAAAAGTGTGACTCTTGATAGCCATGCGAAAACCAGAGATCTTTGAGATGGGTTCGGGGACTCGATTATGTCGAGGGAAGGTATTAGGCACCCTCGAACATCCGTGCGAACACGGTTGCCAATTTTTGTGATTTTTATTAAAATGGGGCATTTCTTTTGAAAAAAAAAAAGTTTTTTTTTTTTTGTTGAGAAAGTGAATAGACGGGAAATGGTGATAGGTATGGCCGCACTCTTTGAGAGTTGCTTACGTATCCCAAGACGGGAATCAGGCCAAACGTAGTTCTGACAGTGTATGTGTTTGAGTGTTTGGCCGATCTAAACCGTGAGTGTATGAAATAATGTTTTGAGTTATGTCGGTGTGGCTAGGAACTTTAACCTGTACGGTGTAGTCCTAGACTTTAACCTTTGAAAAAGTAGTGAGTTGTGAGAAAGTGTTTTTGAGTAAAAAATTGGTGTAGATCGACCGTGCGATGAGTTTTTTTTTTGTTTTTGTTTTTATGATTTTTTTTGACTTTTTGTTTTATGTGCCGGAAGTAAGGGTCGGTGCCCAAAAGAAATAAAAGAGAGATTTTTTTGTATTTTTATTTTTATGCCGAAAAGTAAGGGTCGGTGCCCAAAACAAAGAAAAGAGGTTTTTTTTTTTATTTTTGATTTTTTATGTCGGAAGTAAGGGTCGGTGCCCAAAAGAAAGGAAAGAGATTTTTTTGGTATTTTTATTTTTTATGCCGGAAGTAAGGGTCGGTGCCCAAAAGAAAGGAAAGAGATTTTTTTTGGTATTTTTATTTTTTATGCCGGAAGTAAGGGTCGGTGCCCAGAAGAAAAATGTTCGAATTTCCTTTTATCAAAGTTATTGATCAACTTGATAAATTAGGCATATTCGATTTTAGTAGAAGTAGAAAGATGCTCAAATTTCTATTTATCAAAGTTATTGAACAACTTGATAAACGTGAATATTTGGTAAAAAAGAAAAATAAAATTTCTCTTTTTTTTTGTTTTCTGCTTTTTATGCTTTTTTTTTTATATATTGGACTTTATTCACTTGAAAAAGATCAAACTCCAAATGAAAGAGGTAAAAGAAAAGTTTTACAAAAATTCATGTCAAAGTGCAGTTTTCTCACAGCTTTGAGAGACGTCTCCCAAAAATGGAACGGGGGGGTTCCGGTGCTTCTAATTTTTTGAAATTTTTATGGAAG
This sequence comes from Hydrangea macrophylla, assembly GCA_033977485.1. Lineage (NCBI taxonomy): Eukaryota > Viridiplantae > Streptophyta > Magnoliopsida > Cornales > Hydrangeaceae > Hydrangea > Hydrangea macrophylla. The sequence continues at coordinate 114,424,156 of CM066999.1, forward strand.
ACTCACAAATGAGTCTAGTTTTCATGGGAGTAAACCGTTTTACAATATCTTTTGTGAATTGGGAGAAATTGAATTTGGAAGCACCCTTACTCAGAATCAGGGACTGCACTGTTGACTGAAATTGGACGATTTTTTACGAACATTAAACGGATCTGAAAAAAATCAAGAAAAATCACAGACGTAGTTAAGAGGCTATAGTTAATGGACAAAAAAAATGGAGTGAAGAAAAAATCTTGAAATAGTCCAAACAGTGAACGTTATCTGGTGTCACTGCTGTGACGTTTTTGGCAGATTGTATGCCTTGTGTGTTTGTGCTTTGAAAATGGGTCATATGATTTTTTGAAATTCCGAAAAAAATCATAGACCAATATCATTGAGTTAAGAACACTCTCCAATTGGTTTCATTTGATTTGAATCAAAAATGAATTCGTGGTGATACCTTGATTATCATCACAGCAGTGAACTTTAGCAAAATGGACTGTTTGATGCTTCAATGGTGTAATGAGGAGGATGAAGATGGAGAAAGGAGATTGGAGGGAGGAGATGAGGGAGTGGAGTTCTCCCTCCCTTTGTGAAGATGGGAATGTGGTGTATATATTGAAAAGAAGAGAAGAGGGGGAGGAATAAAGAAATAAAAAGAAAGGAGAGTGGGAGACAAAGAAAATGAGTGATTGTGTTGGGTGATTTTTTTTGTTTTGTTTGTTTTTCACTTTTGGTAAATCCACCGAAAGTTTTTTTCAAAATTTTGAGGAGCAAAAATCATGTGTGGTCGGGTGGATGCGAGATTGTTGACCTTTTGACCCCATAGCTTTGATTGGCAATATCTTTTCCATTTGAGATCAGATTGAGATGATTCAAAAAAAATGACAGGCTAGTGTCAATGAGCACTTTATTTTTTAAATGATTGGGTTGGGCAAAAATGGGGTGTCTACAGCTGCCCCTCTTTGTCATGTTTTGCGAAACAAATCGTGACAAAGAAACTAGACGACCCATTTTTGTCCCTTTTCTTTGAAGTGATGAGAATAAGTAAAAGACGTGCTAGAGTAGGCAGGTGAGTATGCAGTGCCAACGTAGGCGAGTGAATGTGAATTGCCATCGTAGGCAAGTGAGTATGAGGTGCCAACGTAGGCAAGTGAATGTGAAATGCCATCGTAGGCAAGTGAGTGTGAGATGCTATCGTAGGCAAGTGAGTATGAGGTGCCAACGTAGGCAAATGGGTATGAAGTGCCAATGTAGGCAAGTGAGTATGAGGTGCCAACGTAGGCAAGTGAATGGGAAATGCCATCGTAGGGAAGTGAGTAGAAGTGCCAACGTAGGCAAGCGAGTGTGAAATGCCATCGTAGGCAAGTGAATATGAGATGCCATCGTAGGCAAGTGAGTGTGAAATGCCATCGTAGGCAAGTGAGTGTGAGATGCCATCGTAGGCAAGTGATTGGTATGCCAAAGTAGGCAGTTGGGGATTGGGAGTACTGCCAGAGCGGGCAAACAACTCCGCTGGGGATTGAGAGTATTACTAGAATGGGTGAACGACTCTGTTGGGATTCGTGTGAGAATCGAGTAGAAGAGGGATGGTGTAGTCAAGAAGTGCGTAATCGCGTAATCTTGAACTTTAACCAAGAATGTAATAAGTGAGGGTATGGTCGAGCTCTTAAAGCTGCCTACGTATCTCCCGTAAGGAGAATCAGACCGAGCGTAGTTCGTACTACGATAGAATAAGAGCGATGAAGAGTGTGAGACGAGAGAGCGAAATGCCACGTCGGGCGTGATTGCTGTGTGTGAGATAGCGAAATGCCACGTGGGGCGTGATCGCTGTGAAATAAGATAGCAAAATGCCGCGTCGGGGCGTGATTGCTGTGAAGTTATAGAGTGGCAAAATGTGATTCGCGTGATTGCCTTGAATATAAGAGACGAGAATAGCAAAGTCCGATACGGGTAATTGCCGAGGAGATAAGGTCCAACAGAATGCGATACGCGTGATTGCTGGGAGTATGAGAGAGCAAAATGCCATGTGAGGCGTGATTGCTGTGGGATAGGGGAGCAAAATGCCACGTGGGGCGTGATTGCTGTGAATGTTTGAGATAGCGAAATGCCACGTGGGGCGTGATCGTTGTGAAATAAGAGGATAACAAAATGCGATGCGCGTGATTGCTATAGAGTGCGGGGGGGTAAGAGAAAATGCCTGATGCTTAATGATATGGACAGGACGCCACTTGACAGACTTGTACCTGATATTTGGACGATGTAAACAGGATGCCACTTGACGGACTTATACCTGATGCTGAATGAGATGGACAGGACGCCACTTGACGGACTCATACCTGATGTTAGAGGAGATGAACAGGATGCCACTTGACGGACTCACACCTGATGTTAGAGGAGATGGATAGGATGCCTCTTGACGGACTCACACCTGATGTTAGAGGAGATGAATAGGATGCCACTTGACGGACTCATACCTGATGTTGGATGATATGGACAGGTGATCCCAAGTACGGGACGTACTTCTTGATGATCCATAGATGGGAGGTTGACTTGACATGTAGATTTGAACTGAGAGGTTGTTGTTAGAGTTGGCAAGCCTGAACAAAGGCTGCATGTAGTGAGAGGTCTTGGAAGTATGTTGGGCCAGTGGTTGAGCTTTGGAAGTATGTTAGGCCAGTGGTGATGCTTTTGAAAGTTGGGCCAGTGGCTGGGCTTTGGAAGCATGTTGGGCCAGTGGTTAGGCTTTTGGAAGTTGGGCCAGTGGCTGGGCTTTTGGAAGTTGGGCCAGTGACTGGGCTTCAGAAGTTGGGCTTTGGAAGCATGTTGGGCCAGTGGTTGGGCTTTAGAAGTTGGGCCAGTGACTGGGCTTTAGAAGTTGGACTTTGGAAGCATGTTGAACCAGTGATTGGGCTTTAGAAGTTGGGCCAGCAATTGGGCTTGGGAAGTTGGGCTAGTGTTGGGCTTGTAAAGTTGGGCCAGTAGTTGGGCTTGGGAAGTGGGTCAGTAGTTGGGCTATAGAAGTTGGGTCAGCAGTTGGGCTTTGGAAAGTGGGCCAGTAGTTGGGCTTTAGAAGTTGGGCCAGTAGCTGGGCTTTGGAATTTAGGCCAGTAGTTGGGCTTTGGAAGTTGGGCCAGCGGTTCGACTTTGAAGTTTGGGCAGTGGTTGGGTTTTGGAAGTTTGGGCCAGTGGTGAGTGTTCTCCTTACAAGGATGATGGAGGTATCAGGACCAGTTGCCCCTATTACAAAAGATATGCATTTTCTGCTATGCTGTAAAGTATGAATGATTTTTTTTTTGTTTTTGTGTATTTTTTTTTTAACGCAATCTTATGCCATGTAAAAAGTATTTACAAAAGTATATGATGCATGAGTTTATCATCTGCGAAAGAATGTTCATAAGTTAGTGGATATTGTCTGTCTTGTTGCTTGTTGAACACTAGAGAACAACGTACTTTGACTGTATGAGCTCAGTGCCCCAGTATTCGGTGAATGCCCAGTTCTTGTCCGTATTTGCTATGTCGTCAGTTTGACCATAGTCTTGATTTTTATTCGTAGTGCCTTTGAGGTTCTCACTACGCCCATCATACTATCTTGACAGTATGTGATGGCCCATGTCTTTGAAGTGATGCAAAAGTATGATTTAATGAACCCAACAAGACTTGTGTCAATCAGAGTGGACTTTTAGTGGGTTGTATTGTAGGCCAGGGTTATAGATTAAGAAATGAAGGATCGCATGAAGGCTCAAAGTTTTTTTTTTGAAAGGTCGATGCCTGAGATCACCTTATGCTCTATTTTTTTCTTTTTGCCTGCCCCAATCTAGTGTGGGGTGAGTATTACTGAGTGTAATGTGACTTGGGGGGAATTGCCCCAGTTTGAAGCCAGTATCCAAGTTGGATAGTATTCTGTGGATTTGTCTAGCTTTCGTATTGAGCTTCGTTTTTTTTTTATTGCCCCAGTGTGGGGGGTGATCCTCAGGGGGTTTGAATTTGGAAAGAGATTTTCATTGTATGGCTCAAGTGGGCTAGCAAGTGAATAATAGTGTATGGATAGCTGAAATGATTGCCTCTCATCATTTTGACACAAACATAGTTGGATTCTAGAAATCATGTATGTGCCACATTGAAATTTGTGCAATGTCATGGGGAACAATGGGCTGTCTTACGTAGTATTTGATGATGTGTGGCATGCCTTGAGTTGAGTTATTTCTGCCCTTGAGAGTGTACTGTCCATATGCTACAGTGGTAGAGCAGCATGCACTTGCGATGATGAGCAATGTCAGACACTGTAATTATTAATCATGGTCTTGAAGCCTTTTTGGCGTGTTGTATCGCGTGTCGTGTCCAAAAGTCCAATGCGATATCCAAATTGGCTTCAACAAGTTGCAAGACAGTCATATCCAATGAATTATGAGATTTTAAAGCAAGATGATGAAAAAGCTTTTTTCTTTTCTTTTTTTCTTTTGTTTTTTTTTTTTTTTGAACTTGTTTCTTTTTTTTTTTATATATAAAAGAAATGTATGCACTGATACAAAGCAGACAATGCATATATTAAGTAGTGGAGAAACTGCCCCTGTGTGGCGTTTTGATGCCTTGTAAGGAGTGGAATTTTAGGCAGTGGGTGAAGTATTGGCCTTTTGCGAGGGTGACCAAAGGCTTGTGGGTGTATCAGACTGTTGGTAAAGGGTTTAGAAACAATGCATGTACTGGATGGATGGGAACAACACATATGATTGGTTGCTCATGTATTTACACAATCCTTGACATTCTCTTTTTATTGATGATATTTTTTTGATACATATAAGAGCCAGAAGAGAACAACCAGAAAACTCTTACATTTCATTAACCCATTGTTCATTGGTAAAGATAACCCACCCCAACAAATGATTTGAATCATAGGGGCGGTCCGAGCTTCCCTGAATGAAGGATTAGGAATGATCAAGCATGTCATGTCAGCCTTTGAGCTAGTTCAAATTGATGATAGCAAACACAAGTGCATCGTGAAAGTGATGGGGATTAGAACCCTCTTTTTAGAAAGTGCACTTATGTTACTAACAAGAGATAGTATTTCCACAGCTGATTCTTGAACTGATAGCCCAACGTTTAGGGTACATTGCATAAGAAGCGAAGATAGTGCTAAGGAGGATTTTTTTTTGTTTTTTTTTTTTTGTTTTTTTTTTTTTGTTTTTTTTTTTGTTTTTTTTTTTAAATATGAAAAGTTACAATGATACAAATGTACATTTGGATTTTGCTGAGTGGGAACTGAGTTCTGCCAACGTGAGGCTTCCTTCCAGAGATCGAATGCTAACGACATCCTACGCGCTTTTCAGCAACCATATAGATCCTATAGTCCGTTCCACAGAATCCTGGGTTAATGTTCTTCAGGACTTACTTCTGAGGACAATACCGTCCTGGGATGCTTACCCTCCCAGTTGCCCTATAAAACAATACCCAATGATCCAAACTACATTAAGCTGGTGGAGGGACACGCATAGTAAGACATGTGGGCTCAATCCCACGCACACTCGACGTACAAGGACTACCTTGAATACGGACCATGATGTTCATTCCACTTTTTTTTTTTTTTTTTTTTTTTTTGAATTTTTGACTTTTTTTTTTTTTTTGATTTTTTGACATTTTTTTTTTTTTTTTTAACACAAAAAAAAGAGCCTTAGTTTTCAGGTTCAAGCCACCTTGCGACCTTTTTTCCTTTTCTTTTAGAGACACGTTGACTCTCCACCATGTCAATTAAACCCAAGAAGGAGCTTTGAGCTAAGTTATTAACAGTGATGAAAGAGTAAGGATTAGTGGATGGAGTAGGTGCTTTTGATGAACTTGCTTGAAGATTTGGGAGGAGATTTGGATATCTTGGGACCTCTGTTTGGTCCAAGGGAATCCGGGACTTGTTAGATTGTGAGTGTTGGACTAGATTAGACCAGCAGGAGCAAGTTGGAGTAACAGAGGTGGTGGGGGCAGGACGAGAGACTGGAGAAATTGCGTCGGGAGTAGTGAGATCCAGTGGTCTTGGAGAAGTTTGGTGGTTGCTGCTAGATTGTAAGGACTGGACTGGAGAAATTGTGTTGGGAACAGCGAGATCCAATGGATTTGAAGAAGTTTGGTGGTTGTTGCTAGATAGCAAGGATCGGACTGGAGAAATTGTGTTGGGAGTAGCGAGATCCAACAGACTTGGAGAGTTTTGTTGGTTGTTGCTAGACAGTAAGGACTGGATCAGATTAGACCAAGGAGAGGTTGTGCAAATTTGAGTGACAGGGGGAATACAGGTAGGGCTAGAGATTGGAGTAGTTGTGGTGTGAGAAATGAGATTGGAACACTTTCGAGGGTTTTCTATGTCGTGATCTAGATCTACCATGGCATAGTTGAGCCAAGGATCTGGATCAGGCTCTTTGGATTGCTTGGGTGACTCTTCTTTTGATTGAGCTTGAAGTTGTGAGACATGTTCTTTCAGTTCAAGAACTTGTTGTTCAAGGAAAAAGACGTAAGAAACACAACCCAAGGTGGGATCTTGAAACCTAGCTGTGGCTTCAAACACAAGGGATTTGATAGTTTGTAGATGATTTTCCTCAGGTACCCTTTCAATAAGGCGTAGAAAATTCCTATATCCGAAAAAGCCGTGAATTGCCTCATAATCCTTCACACTCCCAGCATATTGAAAGTAGGGAGCCAAGGAACAGTCACTTCTGCACCGTCTTCTGTTGTACTCGCATGCACCACAACGACTTGTGTTAACAACCTTCTTAGAAAACATTTTTGGCTTGTTTTAGCTTCCTCTTATTAAGATCTGGGTTGGGTGAGGTTTTTTTTTTTAGGGGGGAGATGAGCTTCTGCCAAGAGGCAAAAGGAAGAAGAAGAGAAGAAGAAAGAGAGGGGGAGGGTCAGACGGAGAAAGGTTCATGGTGAGAAGGATAGAGAGATATGGGACATGGAGGGTCTTTAAAAGGAGAGAAAAAGAGAGAGAGAGAGAGAGAGAGAGAGAGAGGGAGAGAGAGCACGTGAAGAGTGACAGAAAGAGAGGGGGCAGGTGAGAAAGAAAGAAAAGGAGGGAGAGAGAAAGAGAGCGAGGGTCACTGAGAGTGACAGAGAGAGAGAGAGAGAGAGTCAGTGAGAGTGACCGACAGAGAGAGAAAGAGAGAGAGCACGTGAAGAGTGGCAGAAAAAGAGGGGCAGGTGAGAAAAAAAAGAAGAGAGAGAGAGAGAGAGAGAGAGAGAGAGAGAGAGAGATAGAGAGGGTCACTAAGAGTGACAGAGAGAGAGAGAGAGAGAGAGAGAGTCCGTGAGAGTGACGGACAGAGAGAGAAAGAGAGAGAGAGAGTGTGGGACGTTGAGAGTGACAGAAAGGGAGAGAAAGAGAGAGAGAGAGAGAGTGAGTGGGTCATAAAGAGAGAGAGAAAGAGAGCGGGGTCGGTGAGAGTGAGAGTGACATAAAGAGAGAGAGAGAGAGAAAGAAAGAAAGAGAGAGGGGAGAGAGTGATGCATGTGTAAAGAGTGAGAGCACATGGAGAGAGAGTGGTGTATCAATATTGATGTACGTGTAGAGAGTGAGAGTATGTGGAGAGGCTGATGTCTAATGCAAACCTAAATCAGGTCTGGTCCTCAAACCTTCAAACCTCCAGCGCCAAAGCACTTTCTCAGGTTGGTGGTTCGAGCGGGAGAGTTTTCTGTGCGGTACCGACGGTGACACCGCGACGGCCATGCCACATACTCATCTCCCTATCTAATCTTACAATGTTTCCTCTTGAGGAAGGGTTATGTTATGCTTGCATGCTAGTGTGTAGTGTGCAAAATGATTTAGGCATTGGCCTTTGCAAATTTGGCATTGGCCTTGCAACTTTATTTCAGTCTGAGTCGTGACCACCTGTACAAAAGAATACGAATTCACAAAAAAAAAAAGATAAAACAAAAATTGTTAGTAAAAAAAAAGAAATACCCCATTGTAATGAGAATCACTAAAGTGATGGTCTGAGTCCTCTTAAGAGTCCCCAGCAGAGTCGCCAGCTGTCGCGCCCGCGCTTTCGGCAGCGGCCAGGCCGTCGGTGTGTGGGCCCGGCTTCTTTTGAAAGTGGGTGAATTGCGACTTGATTTTTATTGGGAAAGGTGAAGAGAGTATGGTAGGGCCAATTTGAAATGTTCAGAGTCGCCACCTAACATTTTGGGTGTTAGGACCCCTGCAAAGACAATTAAAATAATTCATCTTTGACTTTTGAAAACAGTTTTGAGAAAAGTGGGCCCTTTAAAAGTGTGACTCTTGATAGCCATGCGAAAACCAGAGATCTTTGAGATGGGTTCGGGGACTCGATTATGTCGAGGGAAGGTATTAGGCACCCTCGAACATCCGTGCGAACACGGTTGCCAATTTTTGTGATTTTTATTAAAATGGGGCATTTCTTTTGAAAAAAAAAAAAGTTTTTTTTTTTTTGTTGAGAAAGTGAATAGACGGGAAATGGTGATAGGTATGGCCGCACTCTTTGAGAGTTGCTTACGTATCCCAAGACGGGAATCAGGCCAAACGTAGTTCTGACAGTGTATGTGTTTGAGTGTTTGGCCGATCTAAACCGTGAGTGTATGAAATAATGTTTTGAGTTATGTCGGTGTGGCTAGGAACTTTAACCTGTACGGTGTAGTCCTAGACTTTAACCTTTGAAAAAGTAGTGAGTTGTGAGAAAGTGTTTTTGAGTAAAAAATTGGTGTAGATCGACCGTGCGATGAGTTTTTTTTTTGTTTTTGTTTTTATGATTTTTTTTGACTTTTTGTTTTATGTGCCGGAAGTAAGGGTCGGTGCCCAAAAGAAATAAAAGAGAGATTTTTTTGTATTTTTATTTTTATGCCGAAAAGTAAGGGTCGGTGCCCAAAACAAAGAAAAGAGGTTTTTTTTTTTATTTTTGATTTTTTATGTCGGAAGTAAGGGTCGGTGCCCAAAAGAAAGGAAAGAGATTTTTTTGGTATTTTTATTTTTTATGCCGGAAGTAAGGGTCGGTGCCCAAAAGAAAGGAAAGAGATTTTTTTTGGTATTTTTATTTTTTATGCCGGAAGTAAGGGTCGGTGCCCAGAAGAAAAATGTTCGAATTTCCTTTTATCAAAGTTATTGATCAACTTGATAAATTAGGCATATTCGATTTTAGTAGAAGTAGAAAGATGCTCAAATTTCTATTTATCAAAGTTATTGAACAACTTGATAAACGTGAATATTTGGTAAAAAAGAAAAATAAAATTTCTCTTTTTTTTTGTTTTCTGCTTTTTATGCTTTTTTTTTTTTATATATTGGACTTTATTCACTTGAAAAAGATCAAACTCCAAATGAAAGAGGTAAAAGAAAAGTTTTACAAAAATTCATGTCAAAGTGCAGTTTTCTCACAGCTTTGAGAGACGTCTCCCAAAAATGGAACGGGGGGGTTCCGGTGCTTCTAATTTTTTGAAATTTTTATGGAAGACTCACAAATGAGTCTAGTTTTCATGGGAGTAAACCGTTTTACAATATCTTTTGTGAATTGGGAGAAATTGAATTTGGAAGCACCCTTACTCAGAATCAGGGACTGCACTGTTGACTGAAATTGGACGATTTTTTACGAACATTAAACGGATCTGAAAAAAATCAAGAAAAATCACAGACGTAGTTAAGAGGCTATAGTTAATGGACAAAAAAATGGAGTGAAGAAAAAATCTTGAAATAGTCCAAACAGTGAACGTTATCTGGTGTCACTGCTGTGACGTTTTTGGCAGATTGTATGCCTTGTGTGTTTGTGCTTTGAAAATGGGTCATATGATTTTTTGAAATTCCGAAAAAAATCATAGACCAATATCATTGAGTTAAGAACACTCTCCAATTGGTTTCATTTGATTTGAATCAAAAATGAATTCGTGGTGATACCTTGATTATCATCACAGCAGTGAACTTTAGCAAAATGGACTGTTTGATGCTTCAATGGTGTAATGAGGAGGATGAAGATGGAGAAAGGAGATTGGAGGGAGGAGATGAGGGAGTGGAGTTCTCCCTCCCTTTGTGAAGATGGGAATGTGGTGTATATATTGAAAAGAAGAGAAGAGGGGGAGGAATAAAGAAATAAAAAGAAAGGAGAGTGGGAGACAAAGAAAATGAGTGATTGTGTTGGGTGATTTTTTTTGTTTTGTTTGTTTTTCACTTTTGGTAAATCCACCGAAAGTTTTTTTCAAAATTTTGAGGAGCAAAAATCATGTGTGGTCGGGTGGATGCGAGATTGTTGACCTTTTGACCCCATAGCTTTGATTGGCAATATCTTTTCCATTTGAGATCAGATTGAGATGATTCAAAAAAAATGACAGGCTAGTGTCAATGAGCACTTTATTTTTTAAATGATTGGGTTGGGCAAAAATGGGGTGTCTACATATATGGCTGTGTATAATGTTGTGTAATGATTTGTAACCTTCAATTTGATTTAGAATAGGATTTATATAGAGTTTGGAAGGATTTAGGAAGCTTTCCTAAGCCAAATCGCACTAAAACTGCTATATTTTGTAATTTGGACGTCATATGCACAAACCACCTTCGCTGGGCACTTTAATTTAACAAAATACGTGTTTTTGATTTTTGCACAGGTCGCTCGCGCGAGGTCCTTTTCGCTGCACTGCGCGACTTTCGTAGAATTGCGATAACTTTTGACTCAGACCTCGGATTGACTCACCGTTTGCGGCCACGCGTCCGTAACTCGAAGATCTACATTTTATATCTCTGGAGAAATTTCTCAAATCTGAAGTATTACTTGTCAAAAATGCAATTTTCCGAGGCTGCTACTGCATTCATCCTTCACCGGAATCATCTTTTAAGCCCAGAATGACTTCCAAAGCCACCAATCGTTGGATTTTTGTGCATTTTCATATTAAAGCTCCAAAATCTACAAAATATAGAATACTTATTAAAAAATAACTAATAACTATATGAAATGGGCTAACAAAGCATATTTTTAGGACTATAAACGACAACTATTCGTCGCCGATCACACCCCCAAACCTACTCTTTGCTAGTCCTCGAGAAAAAAGAACAAAAAAATAAAATTACTACTACAAATACTACTCCATTTTCGCATGGATCACGATTGCATTTAGCATATGCAACAAGCCTTTTAAACCCCTAGGTGTCCCTAGTCGGACGAGTGAAGTCTCGTGAGGGTTCTCGTCAACAAGTCACCCACAACCATCTTGATTAACTTGTAAATTTAAAAAGTTTTATTCAAACAAAAAACAAAACAATCAATACTCATTATCATAGAACGATGCTTTGAAATAAAATAACGAACAAGAAGAAACGGAATCAAACGTCTACCTACATCATGAAACACAATCCTAAGCACATGAATCGTATAAATCAATAGAGTTTCTCATAAAAGTGCACGTGTGTGATATGATAGTCAAATGAACACGCGCAAGTCATGAACTTGGAATATAACTCGGATGACCATCTAACTATGTCTTGACTACGAATCTCACAATTTCAATTACACTCTCAAATGAAACACTCAGAATCAGGTGTAATTTTTCTAATATATGGGAGCAAAGGAAATATATTTTCAAAACGATAAATGCTCACATATGACTCGAAAAAGACGCATGACACGAAAGAACAATAGTCTCATGGATAGGATGCCAATCAATCAAGAAAAACTAATCATTACCATGTTTTAATCCCCCTCCCATCGTTTTCATATCCGAACCATGTTTCCTAGGATCAAATAGGACTTTTCAAAGGTTGTAATGTGGCTCAGGCAATGAAAAAGGATTGACAGGAATTCATTAGGTAGGTAATCTCAGAATGGCATTGTAAGGCATGTTCGATTTCTTTCATTCATCTCTTCTACCAACTTCATCATTTCATTCTCTTCTTTTCATTCATATATTTTTTTCTTTAAATTTTTTTTTCTATTCTTCTTTCTACTTTCAACTCTTTTTTTTTCAATCCTTATCTTTTTTCTTTCCTTTTCGTTGCTTTTCGCATAAGTAATCATCAAAATACAAAGCAACTATCCCAATAGATCATCTCATTTTCTTCTTCTTCTCAATCACACATCGCCTTAACACCATTAAAAGATGATCACTCTTCCAGTGGTATACTCCAAGTTGGCCAAATTGGAGCAAAAACAGGATAATGGTAATTAAAGAAAAATGGCATTTAAATGGCTCAAAGGGTGAACTAAGGAAATTTATCATTTAACTGGATAGGACAAAGATCAAAAGGGTGAAAAACAAAGAGGGCCTAAAATCATGTCCTAGGATGATACGATTTTTCAACGTTTACGACGGAAGATTACTTAACATGGTAGAAATTATTTTAACTTAAGTAAAAATAATGAGACTAAACAACAAGTAGATGCGCTATTTTAATGAAATTCGACAAACACAAGATGTATTTATAACCCTCAAAATAGAAAAGATAGGCTCAAAAGCTCACCGGGTCTAGTCTCCACCATGTGTTATCTAGAAATCCGAATCATATTATAATTCACATCAAACATGTATTCAAGCGACTACGTGCAGTGCATAGGTTTGTGTGCAAATTTATGATATATAACTACGATTCCAACGATACATATCCTAGAACGTCGCATCATAACTTCAGTAAATGATTAATCGCATATTTCCTTGTTTACCATTCTATAACAATCCAAGTTACATAACAAGAAGTATCAAATTTATATTACAAAAACTCGATAATCATCGTTTATTTAAGCACAATATTGAAAATTTTTGAAAAATTGCAGAATAATGTGCATGCATGTGCATACTCCCAAACCTAAACCTTTCATTGTCCCTAATGAAACAATAAAACAAAAGAACGGAGAGTACGTAAGAAAGGAACGATAGTACCTCGATCTCGGCAATGACAAACAGGTAAAGGTATAAGAATATGGCGATAAAGTTCAAATGTACCTGGTAATACTAGATAAACGAAAAGAAACTAACGAAGAAAATAGTTAAAGGTAAATGAAACCGAAATATAAAATATAAATCGATAAATTAATCGGTCATAAACTGAACGAACAAACGGAAAAGAAATAAAACGGAAAGTATAATCGTAATAAGGAAAACAACAACTAACGCGATCGAAAAATGACCTAATAAACAAAAATAGAAATGGAAAAAAACTACCTGAGCAGGTATGGGGGAAGGATACAGAAAAGAAAAGAAAATATCAAGAAAAGGGGAAATCGCGCGAGCAGCCGTCGCGCGCGCGATTTCCAAATTTTTTTTTTTTTTTCTTTTTTGAAAATTTTCGCGCTAGCGGGACCCCCTCGCGCCCGCGATTCTAGGCGCGAGGAGAAGCTGAGGCATCATAAAAGAAAAAGCAAGGAAAAAACGCTAAGGCACATTTGCGCGTGAGCGGGCCGCGCGAACTCGGTTTTTTCCATTTTTTGGCTAAAATTATGTATATGAAATCAAAAAAAAAAAAAAAATTAATTCCAACCCCCAAACCTGTTCAAAAAGACCTTAACTGACTCAAAAAGACCCAAAAATAACCAAAAATCAAAGAAACAGACGAATTAAAGCTTGGGTTGCCTCCCAAGAAGCGCTAACTTTTACGTCTTCAGCTAGACCTTTCTAGCTCAAGAGTCATGGAGGCTGAAAATCAGACTTTGTACCGCTAAGAATATCAGGAAGAGCCCGGTGGTAAGCAGAAATAACGTCGCTTTGAATTAATTCGATTGACGGTTTGTCATTATGTTCAAATCGATTTCTTACCTTCCGAGTAGATTCAGCATTAGGGTCCAAGGTATTAGGGTTCATCCACTCATCATCCACTATATCTTTTTCGTTACTCACGTTTATTTCTTTGTTAGGCTCAATATTCCGTCTTACCTCACCTTCCGCCTCACATAGGTAATCGTCGTCTTTAGGAGGTTGATCCATAGCATTAAAAACGTTTAATTTTAAGTTCATGTTCCCAAATGACACTTTCATTACCCCCGTCCGGCAGTTAACACGTGCGTTAGCGGTCGCTAAGAATGGACGGCCTAAGATGACAGGAGTGTGTTTCCTAGCATCTAACACGGGTTCAGTGTCAAGGACCATGAAGTCTACAGGATAATAGCATTTATCAACTTTAACCAAGACGTCCTCGACGATTCCTTTAGGTATTTTAATAGAACGATCCGCTAATTGTATTGTAGCGGCCGTAGGTTTAAGTTCACCTAGTCCTAATTGTTTATAGACGTGATAAGGTATGAGATTAACACTAGCTCCTAAGTCAAGGAGAGCCCTATGGATGACAGTGTCACCTATGACACATGAGATAGTAGGCGTACCAGGATCCTTATACTTCGGAGGAGCGTGTTGGAATATTGAGCTTACTTTTTCTGTGAGAAAGACCTTTTTCGGAGTATGACTGCGTGTTTTGCGCTTTTGAGTGCATAGGTCTTTAAGGCATTTAGCGTAAGCGGGAATTTGCTTAATAGCATCAAGGAATGGAATATTGATTTTAACTTGTTTAAACACCTTGAGTATATCTTCAACCTTCGACTTTTTCTTTGTAAGATTAGACGGTTCCTCAACATTAGGTGGAAAAGGTAACTTTGGAACATAGTTAGTTGGGACCGGTTCTTTATCTTTTTGAATTTTACTCTCCTCACCCTCCTTATTTGAGTTATTATTCATATTCTTCTCACCCATATCTGGATTTTCAACAATTCCCTCTTCCCGAATAGTCGTCCTAGTCGATACAGCGTTTACTTGTTCACTCGACCCCTTAATCTCATATTGTCCCTTAGGGTTTTGAATAGTTTGGCTTGGCAACTTACCCTCATTCCTACGACTCATTGTATTCGCTATTTGTCCCATTTGGGACTCAAGCTTAGCAATGGATTGTGTGTGAGAGTGCACTATTTGTGCTTGTACTTGGACTTGAGTTTCAATATTCTTAAGAGAAGCCAACACCGTCTCCTCAAAAGCGTTATTGCGTGGAGGTGGAGGAGGTAGTTGGTATTGACCTTGTTGATATTGGGGTCGGTACGTATTAGGAAAATTAGTCGACCTAGGATTATAATTATTTTGTGGGAATTGTTGCATAGAATTAACGTGTTGCTCAATAAATTCCGGATATTGAGATGCCAGTGGGCATGCAAGGATAGAGTGTGACGGATCAGAACATAATGCACAAATTTCATGAGCGGGTGGGGCTGTCGTTTGGTTCATTGTTAAAAGTCGGTCAAGTTTTTCAGATAGTTCTTTTATTTCAATTGACTGACTTGACTCGAACTTTACCTCTCTCTTAGGTTGTGAATGATACCCCTCAGAACGTACCGACACAGCCTGATGCATCGAATTCTCGCTTAATGTTTCAAAGATTTTCCATGCCTCGTCGGCGCTTTTGTGTAGGAAGGTACCCGCACAAACGGCATCGACGGTAGTACGGACTGAGGGAATAAGTCCCTCGTAAAAGACTTGTACTAACTGCCACTTAGGAACCTGATGATGTGGACACGAGCGTAATAATTCTTTAAATTTTTCCCACGTGTCGTAAAGTGATTCCCCATCTTGCATCACAAAGTTTGTTATGGATTTCCTTATCTGATTCGTACGCATAATAAGGAAAAACTTTTGTAAAAATGCGGTGTGTAAGGCTTCCCATGTTCTAATTGTGTTTGGCTCAAGTGATTGAAGCCAATACTTCGCTTTGTCTCTTAAAGAAAACGGAAAGAGCCGTAATTTTAATTCATCATCATTTAAATTTTGGATTTTCAAAGTAGAGCATATGTCCTGAAAATCTCCTAAGTGTTGATATGGATCTTCATTTAGACGGCCATGGAAAGACGGAAGTAGCGAGATCGTAGACGACTTTATCTCAAAGTGAGATGTCGTCGCCTCCGGTAAGTCGATACAAGTTTGTGGCGTATAAGTCGTAGGAATAAAGTAATCTTTAAGTGGAGGAGGTGGCGGTATATTAAGATTATTCATATTATTTCTGTTATTTCCGTCAGCCATTTTAATCGGTTCGATTTTAAAAGTTCGAGTTCTCCTTAACCGTTTACGGGTACTTTGAATTTCAGCCTCAAACAACGACGACGGAATCGGCGTTGATTCGTCGTCTTGCAACCTAGCTCTAGAAGCTTGGGTTGTGGACTTACTAGTTTTTAAGGTACGTTCAAGTTCAAGATTGAAAGATTTTAATTCTGGTTTATTTGAACGTATACCTAACATAAACTAAAATAAAGAAAAAGAAACTAAAAACAAAGACTGACTTAACAAAAGAAACAAATAGCAATCACGCAAATAAGACGACAAGCAAGCACACAGTACTACTATGATGCATGAATATTATCCTGTAATGCAATGACCGCGTCAAGCCCAGCGCCCCGGGTTTCCTAGCTAATGCAGTGTTCACTCCACAACTAACCTAATGCAAGTAATTGCGTCTCAGCGCCCTGACTTACAGTGATTTGATGCGAAGTTAAAGCGAGCAATTTACTTAATTTTTATTTATTTTATTTGCGTAAGCTCCTTTGATGTAATTAGCTACTTCACTCGGAGACGTTGGAATTTGATGACTCGAAAACCTATAAAATAAAAGAACAAGTTAGTAATTTAAAACAAAAACGGAAAATAAGAAGAATAAAAACTAATATGATATTTACGAATTAACTAAACTAAGATTATAAAATTAAAGGTAGTAATGCAATCCCCGGCAACGGCGCCAAAAATTGATGTTGTCAATATCAAGATATAAAAAGTGTTCTTTACTTTTCAAAAGATTTGTAGTGTGAAAGCAAAGGTCGAACCCACAGGGATTGGTTAACTACAGCGACTTAATTTTAAAACCTAACTTTAGTTAATTATGAAAAACGGATTTTGATTTGATTTATAATTCAACTAAAAACAATAAAAGTAAATCTAAACTAGGAAAGCAATTAAAGTTGTTTTCGTAAATATGTAAAGGGAACCTAGGATTGCAAATCCACCACTAGTTTCATAATAAGGGTATTTATGAATTACTTTAGCCTATTACGTTGGATGAATATGGAGAATTGTGGCTACAAGCCGAATTCTTCCGTCAAGAGAATAATCATGGTTCAAGCACCAACATATTCCATCTTCGGTTAGCACGAATTATCCCACACTAAACTAGGGTTGTGGCATAATCCGTCTAACCTAGGCATGGATTATTCGGATACTTGATAGCACAAATCAATAAAGCACCATCACATGTAAATAATCTAAACAAGCACAGCAAGCATAGATCATTGAGCACATCACAGTCAAAATAGATCTAAGACAAGAATAAACTTTGAAAGTAATGATTTAATTCAATAAAAGCACGATTTATTTATAAAAATCCTCGGAACATGTGACTGTCATCCATACATAATAAAACTAAAATAAATACATAAAATACTCCCTATTACTCGACTAGGGCTTCATTGAAACCCTAGATCTAAGTTTAGTTGGCCATAGAATTGATGAACGGCAAGAGGTTGATGGAGGAGGCCAAGGGAATCATTGGTCTTCTTCTTCTTCTCCTTGCTTTCCTCTCTTCAATGGCTGGAATTTCAGTGTATATGGCTGTGTATAATGTTGTGTAATGATTTGTAACCTTCAATTTGATTTAGAATAGGATTTATATAGAGTTTGGAAGGATTTAGGAAGCTTTCCTAAGCCAAATCGCACTAAAACTGCTATATTTTGTAATTTGGACGTCATATGCACAAACCACCTTCGCTGGGCACTTTAATTTAACAAAATACGTGTTTTTGATTTTTGCACAGGTCGCTCGCGCGAGGTCCTTTTCGCTGCACTGTGCGACTTTCGTAGAATTGCGATAACTTTTGACTCGGATCTCGGATTGACTCACCGTTTGCGGCCACGCGTCCGTAACTCGAAGATCTACATTTTATATCTCTGGAGAAATTTCTTAAATCTGAAGTATTAATTGTCAAAAATGCAATTTTCCGAGGCTGCTACTGCATTCATCCTTCACCGGAATCATCTTTTAAGCCCAGAATGACTTCCAAAGCCACCAATCGTTGGATTTTTGTGCATTTTCATATTAAAGCTCCAAAATCTACAAAATATAGAATACTTATTAAAAAATAACTAATAACTATATGAAATGGGCTAACAAAGCATATTTTTAGGACTATAAACGGCAACTATTCGTCGCCGATCAATTTGTCATATATATAGCATATGCTAGAACTTGTGCACTCAGCATATAGTTGAGCAGTGGAGATTTACTCCATTGCAGGTAAGAAGAAAGATAAGAAGAAACGTGAGGAGTAAGGCGATTGTGGAACGCCGGGGAATCTCTTTGTTCATATTTTTGTTCTCTTCCCTAAACATGTATAAGGATTAGGAATTTGTAATATGTTGTAATGGAACCTTGGGAATTAGTTAGTGGTACTGTAATCCTGTATTTATGTTCTAAACTGTAGTAATATCGTTGAGGATGTGTTGGTTTTGAATTGGTAGAGTGTAGCTTGAAATTCTGCAGCATCCACAGTATGTTGAGGCTGATCAGTCGACTGGATCACTGTGTATAACTAAATACTGCTTTGATGTGTTCGGGAATCAGTCGACTGGGTTGATAAAACAGTCGACTGGATGAGGTCCCAGAACACCATTTTCTGTTAGAATAGAGTTTCAGTCGACTGAAAAATTTAGACACCAGTCGGCTGGGTCCCCGACACAGTCGACTGGACTGGGCTATTGATCTTTTGAACTCTCTGCCTTTGGATGGTCAGTCGATTGGGTTCCCGATTAGTCGACTGGACCTCTGTTGTTCTTCAGAACGTATTCTATTAGAAGTGTTCCAATTGGCAAAACTTTTTACAACTCTGATTTTAATGGTTTTCACTTATAATTTCCGCTGCTATTTTAATTTAATGGAACTGGATAAGCCTTGATGGCGTGCCACGTATCCTATTTTCACGTGTAGTGGGATGGGTTGTGACAATATGGTTGTGTAGATTTTGTTTTGTAGATCACAAATATATAACATTATCAAAAATCGACTTGTAGTTTGAGAGTTATAGCATTTTGAAAATTGAAAAACCATGAGTACCTATGGCATTAGAAAAAAGGGAGACTTGGTGTAACGCCCCTACGGTTGGGCTAAGTTGAACTAAATGACAAGCCATAATAAAAACCCACACAAGGGCACACTCTAAAAAAACTTTTCCTCCCAAAGTCTTCTAAAATTTGAATTTTTCCTCTTAGTCCTATAAAATTTTAAATTTCACTCTAAATGACAAAATTGCCCATCGAACCCTAAGAGACCACCACTACCATATCTTTTCTCTCTCTAACTTTCTCTCTCCTCCCCCTCCATAGCCACCACCACCACCACCATCTCTCTCTCCTCCATCACCATCACAACCACCACCACCATAGCCATCATCTTCTCTCCTCCTCCCTCCACCATCTTCTCTCCTCGCCCTCTATAGCCATCACCACCACCATCTTCTCTCTTCATCCCTCCATAGCCATCACCATCACAACCACCACCACCGGAGTCGTCGCCACTACCACCATCTCTCTTCTCTCTCTAACTTTCTCTCTCATCCCCCTCGATAGCCACCACCACCACCCCCACCCCCACCCCCACCCCCACCATCTCTCTTCTCTCTCTAACTTTCTCTCCTCCTCCCTCCATAGCCACAACCATCACAACCACCACCACCGGAGCCATCGTCGTCGTCGCCGGAGCCACCATCGGAGCCGTCACAACTACCACCAACTCTCTTCTCTCTCTAACCTTCTCTATCCTCCCACTCTATACCACCAACTCTCTTCTCTCTCTAACTTTCTCTCTCCTCCCCCTCCATTGCCACCACCACCACCAAAATAAATTTCCATGGCCAATTGATCTTAAGAGAAATTTCTCTTAAGATCAGAATTGTTGAATGAAGGTGGGATGATAGGTAATGGTCGCCGGAGGTGCTAGTAGCGGTCGTCGGAGGTCGTATAAGGTCGCCGGAGGTGGAAGTGGTGGTGGCCAGAGGTTCGGCATGAGTGGTGTCAATGGTGGATAATCGCCGGAGGTACTAGTAGCGGTCATCGAAGGTTGCCGGAGATAGTAGTGGTGGTCGCCGGAGGTGGAAGTGGTGGTGGCCGAAGGCTAGGCATGGGTAGTGGCAATGGTGGCTAGGGTTTGATAGTAAGGTTAGATGATGAAGATGAAGATGTTTTGGTCCAAGAAAAAATTAGGCTTAAAAGTTAAGTTGTTTTATTAGGTGCCCTTCATTCCAATTTAGCTTGTCTTAATGCCTTTTTCACCAATTTCCCTAAAAATAAAAACGAGTTGAATTGCTGGCTTATTTAGAACATTTAAAGGGAGCTGTGACCAACTGCCCCAACATATATATATATATATACATTTATATAATATTGGAGCTCAGTGTGGACCCATAAAAAATATGACTAGGACAAGTAAATTTATGACTAGGATGATTAGCTTGCTGTAATTGGCTGACTTTGCTGACTCAACCCCTCTCCAACCCCTCTTTTTATTGTTTTTTTTTTTCGTTACTCTGTTTTCCTCTTCTAATCACCTCTCTTCTCTCTTTACTCCAGCCCCTCCACCATCCCAGACTCCTCCAATCTCTCTCTCTCTCTCTCTCTCTCTCTCTCTCTCTCCTCCACTAAGTGTACAATCGGTATGAGTTTTATGAATCAGATCTACCGCCACCAACTCACGGTCACCCAACACAACCACCAACTCACAGCCACAAATTCCAAGTATGAGTTTGATGCGTGAATCAGCCACCAAATCAACCCTTTGTGAATTAGAGGCGACGAAAATTGCGATCAAAACCTGTCACACCCCAACCCGCCTCGTGCGGATTAGGACACGTGTAACAAGGCTACAAGCTCCCAATTACATTACTTTGTAAAGAAATATACGAATTATAGAGAAACACATGTATTTAACCACATTAAACAACTCTGTCGTTACAAAATAGGCTCCAAGGGCAAAATGGTCATTAATAAAGTATGTAAAATTTTTATACCAAAAGTTAGATTTTTGAGTCCCGATTCCAACGCAACAAACGGCGCGTGAATCCGAGTTTTATAGAAAAAGTTATGCATGTTTCCGTAAAAATGGACGTCCAGGGAAAAATACAAAGCGGATCGATCCCTTCATAAAGGGCGGATCGATCCATTTATATTAGTCTCCCGCAGAATGTCCCCTTGAAAGGGAGGATCGATCCCTTCACAAATCGCGGATCGATCCCCTTCACAATTCTGCTGCTAAATTTTGTTTGCTGTCAAAACAAGTTTTAGCTTACCAAAACTCAATCAAATCACATGGAAACATTATGAAACTTTGGGAAATCAATTCCAACACATTTCTAAACATGTTTAAACTCAAATTAAGCATGGATCATAAAATCATATTCACAATTTGGTCAAATCCACTAAGAACTCATTTCATTTGAAATACAATGATCTTTTCAACTTTGAAACTCAATTCTCATTCAAAATTCATGAAACTTGTTGGGAATTAACTCAAGGTCATAACTAACATTGTGAACACTAAGGAAACATGTTTAAGACACTAGCGACACATCCGGACTTGCCGAAATGGTCAAATTCATTACTTGCACCACACTTGAGCAAAACAAGAGATATTACACATTAGTTTCCAAATTCACTTTCACTTTCCAAAATACAAGTTTTAGGATTCAAACTCTTTTTCTACAACCCAAATATGAACATTAACATAAAAGAAACCATAATTTACATCATTTTACAAGTTCAAAAGAAGTTCACAAGCATGAGGCTCAAATCTCCCCCATCTCTCCCGTCTCTCCTCATCTCTCCCGTCCACAAGTCAAGACTTCAAGCCTCAAGTCGAGAACCTCAAGCCACTAGTTACATTATAACATAAGTTTAAAACGTATCTACAAGTTCGCCCAAGACATGAGTTAACTATACATCTCCAAACCATAAGTTGCATTAGGAAACTTAAATATCTAGATTTATAAACATATCAACACACATCTCATAACCCCCATGCCCAACTTGTCGTTTTGATCATTTTCCTTCCTCCTCCCGTGCCGTACCTGCGGTGGTTATTCAATAACCACAACAGAAAATAGCATTTGTTTAAGCTTTCGCTTAGTGAGTAAACTAATCACATGTATGAATATAATGTCATATTCAATGCACAAATCAACAATTAACATATCATTTAGTCTCCAAAGACCAAATATCAATTCACCGTGTCGTCGCTCTTGCCTTTTGCCCTTATGTGCATATAGCACCTCTAATTCACACAATCTCACACACCCTTCCACAGCTGGGTCGCAACTCACACACCTTTACACAGTTAGTGTGGTGAGTACCCTTACACCGTTGGGTTTTTCCACTTCTCCTTATTATGGAGTAAATCCACGGTGAATTAACATAAGGCTTTCTTCAACCCACATAAGCACATAATCACATCATCATTTCAGCATGGTAATTCACACACCATTTAACACATATTAACTTCCAATTTTAAGTAAACTAGCCAAACCCACATAAATCAACATGTTCATATATACCCAATTCTCATGTCCATGCTCTAATTTACAAGAATTCAACAAACTAACATGTAAATTAACACATTTAACATGATTTACATTCAGCCCATGGATTAGAGTCACTCACCTCACAAATTGCTCCAATTAAAAGCCTAGAACCCCAAATTCCTTGCAAATTTTAGCTCTAATTAACTCCAATGATATTCCTACATACAAATATCATGTATATATATCGTCACCTCAAAGAGGGTCGCGGAAAAACGTTAACGAAACTGAAAATGAAAGGTATAGAGACGATCCTCTCACCTCCACGAGTCCGAATACGATCTCGGTTCGCGAAACGGTGTACCGACGACGACGAAACGGCGAAGAGACGGCGTA
Organism: Hydrangea macrophylla; assembly: GCA_033977485.1. Classification (NCBI taxonomy): domain Eukaryota; kingdom Viridiplantae; phylum Streptophyta; class Magnoliopsida; order Cornales; family Hydrangeaceae; genus Hydrangea; species Hydrangea macrophylla. The sequence continues at coordinate 114,447,012 of CM066999.1, forward strand.
GACAGCGGAGTTTCCGTCAATGGCCGAATTTTCTTCTTCTCCTGCAACTCTCTTCTTGTTTTGATACAAGAAGATGGTGAGTCATAGCTAGAGGTGTCATCCTCTTAGGCATTATGCCAACTTTGGTTGATTTTCATTTACCTCCCCAATATTTTCTTAAGCTTTATTATGAAGTCCCCTAACCAATTGTATTAACTACCCAATTATCTAATGAGTGTTTGTCTAAGTTCCGTATGGGTCCCAACGTGGATCCCACATATTTTGTGAAATTGCTATCGCACCTACTAATTTAGATCATTTTCACTTATACCCTTATTTGGGTGTCTAAATCAGTACCAAATGCTACACATATAATATAAAAGCATTTAAGCAAATATTCATGTAATCACATAAAATGCATTTAATCATGTAACATGCAAATTACCAATTTACCCTTTGCTGGGTTCCATTTTCAAACCTGTCCCTCTTCACTGGGACTTTTCCATGGGCGAGTCCAAGCCTCCCCTTAATCCATTTTATACACTAATTATATCAATTAATGCATGTTAAGTTAATAATTAACCCTTTCTCCGGGTACGGGTGTTACAAAACCCTTCCCGACAACCGGTGGTGTGGAATCTTACAGAGTTGTGTCCGGCATGGGTTTGATTTGCATCGGTTTGATCGCGAGGTATAACCCTAACCTTTCTGAGTGGGTTGCACACCGTTTCTTTCTGGATCAATTTTTTTTCTTTGCCAATTGATTAACGGGTATTTATTTTTTGTCCCTATGTATATCTATAATGTGTATACCTCAATGTTTCTGGATCTGAAAAACTTGATCAATTGATTTTTTTCCCACTTGATTAATGGGCATTTGTTTTTGCCCCTTTTTTTAATTCATGAGTAGGTGTTTGACATGACACTTTCCCTTTTACATGTTTAAAGCTTCACTGGGTTACTGAAAATTCATTTGGATCTTGCATATGCTCTTTCTCTCCCTTTAACATGTTTAGGTTTAATCCCACAAATTCTTTACTGGACATCAATTCTATAACTCTTTTTTTTTTTTAAACAATTTTAGGATTGATTAATTTTTGAACTACTTTAATTTTTGATATGTACGAATTCACCATTTTTTATGAACTCTATCCCTGTTCTTCGCTTGCATGTCCATTTATTTTTTCCATTGCAGATGATTTTGATTGGGCTTTTCTTCTGCCTCCTTTAGTAGTTTGTGTGGTCAACATTTTAATTGAGCAATATAATCACAAGGTGATTGATGATCCGTTCCAGTCCAGTAAAAGCAACGTGGAGGAGGGTCATTTATGCCATTTAAGGAAAGGGTTGAATTTTTTATTTACTGAGATTGTATTTTTAATATCAAATTTGGAGATTGATTGCCTATTTTGAAATTTTTGACTACAGCGTTTACTTTTGCATTCGATAAATTAATTGTAGATGGGGTTTGCCATTTCAGATGACACTGATTGGGCTTTCTTCTGTCTCCTTCAGTAGTTTGAGTAGTCAACATTTTAATTGTAGATGATTTTGTCTCCTTTAATAACATTTAATTCTCTTTATTGGAATTTAATTTGATTTCGCTCTTATCATTCAGGTTGCATATCTGTATTGATATATCTCCAACTGTGCTTTCCCAATAGCTTCTCTCCATATTAGTACACCCCCTTTAATTTTGCTTTCCTTTTTAATATTTTCCCAAATAGTGATTCCCCCATTATTAATCCCTTAATCTTATCTCCTAAATACCTATAATAGCTACTCTCTCCTTAAATGTGAGTCAATTTTTATTTGCAAATTAAATTGTTTCTTAAGTTAATTTGGGACTCAATTCATAACGATATCATTGCACTTAATCTGTCTTTGGCATACGGGATTCAGTAAGGTGAGATTGGTCTTTGCGATTGACAGTAGCAATTGGGACACATACTATGATCTTCTTCAGGTAGACTATAGTGAACAGTGAGAGCACAATATTTCTTTTCATTATTTTAGTCAGTTGTAACTTTAGATGGTGATATACTGATAGCTTATTTTATTGTATTAATTTCATTTTCACTTGAAAAGTCACTTGATCCTCCAAAAGTAATTGTTGTGGGTTGCCTACCCAGCTTTAAAGTGACACTTTTCTTTGCTATTAATGTTAGGTCTGGGTTAATATTGTCGGGATGTAGTTTTTTATTAAGTATATTGGGTCATTGGTGGTTTGGTACACCAATGGCGAGCTAAACTGAAGTACTACACCAAGTTACTTGAAGAAATGGGATATACAAATTGATTTGTGGGTTTTTGTGAGGAAAAGGAAGAGAAAACATGAAACTAATCATTTTTATTTGATTTGATACCATGGAAAAAAAAAGCATTGAATATTGTTGATCTTTCTTTTCTATTTTGTAGCTCTTGCTTATCTTTTTCAGGGAGAGGTAAGAGAACTCTTGCTCTTTTTTGAATTTTTAGGTTTATTGTACTCCTCTTTCCTTATTGCAATTATTTTCGAGTTCTTTTGTACTCCTCTTCTTAGTTGGGGTTTACTACTATAACTGCAAGCCTTTGTTTACTCAAACCTTCGAGCACTTTTTTCGGCAAGCCAACCAAATAGTATGTAAGTTCTCTTAGCAGCAAAAATTAATAATTAATGCTCTCGGAAAATTGACTTGCTATGAGGTTGATTTTTCTGGTTAAGTTTCCCCTTATTGCAGATTCTAAGTTCGAACTCAGCAACATAAGCATCTTCTCTGTCTCCATTTTGCTCCTATGCTTGCACAAAAGGTGCTCTCTCCAAATTTTTTTTATTGCTTTTCACTTTCCTAAATTTTAGTACATATGCCGTTATATAGATTGTTGAATTTTTTATTTATTTTGTTTTTGATTTTATTGCTTCTGGATGTGATTATGGATTTCATTGTTTGGTGTGTTTTTGTATCGAAGCTCTAAATTTTGTCAAATACATTTGTATATCACTAGCGGGTCTCATGATAAATCAAATGAAGCTCTTGCCAGTGTAGAAACAGATGGTCCGTACATGAATATATTGAGATGGTTTCTACAATGCTTTGACTATTTTTTTTTTCTTTCCAGATGTAGATTAGATTGAACAATTCACCTATAAAATCTTTAAAGGGTTATTTATATAACATTGGTATGAAGTTGTTGATGGCCAATATCATATGTGTGTACATATTCTAAGTTCGAACTCAGCAACATAAGCATCTTCTCTGTCTCCATTTTGCTCCTATGCTTGCACAAAAGGTGCTCTCTCCAAATTTTTTTTTATTGCTTTTCACTTTCCTAAATTTTAGTACATATGCCGTTATATAGATTGTTGAATTTTTTATTTATTTTGTTTTTGATTTTATTGCTTCTGGATGTGATTATGGATTTCATTGTTTGGTGTGTTTTTGTATCGAAGCTCTAAATTTTGTCAAATACATTTGTATATCACTAGCGGGTCTCATGATAAATCAAATGAAGCTCTTGCCAGTGTAGAAACAGATGGTCCGTACATGAATATATTGAGATGGTTTCTACAATGCTTTGACTATTTTTTTTTTCTTTCCAGATGTAGATTAGATTGAACAATTCACCTATAAAATCTTTAAAGGGTTATTTATATAACACTGGTATGAAGTTGTTGATGGCTAATATCATATGTGTGTACATAATTGCATATATATACAAGGATTTGTTTGAGGACGATAAACCATTTTGGCATTCGACCTTTTCCAAGATATTGCCTTGGTCCTTAAAAAGGAGTTAGTGTTCTTAAAGTGTTTTGTAAGATTGAGATCATGAGATATTGTATCTTATGTTTATCTTTCCTAATGTTGAGAATATTAAGCGACTGTTCGGGTAGGTGTAAAATCGGTTAATTTATTGGGTTGAAAATTTTGTTGTAGTTTCCAGAAAAACCATTTCATAATTATTTTACAGAGAATAGTTAGTGTCTAATTTATTTATTTTTTTTGTTTTGTTTTTGTTTGAAGGTTTGACATTTATAATTCGAAGTTGATAGGAAGTGATTGAAAAGGGGTTGAGATTATAGAGAGGAACCTTTTGTCTCTGTTGCCCTGCCTCCATAGCAAGTTGTTATTATTTACCTTTTTTCATTTTTATTGCAATGCACTGTGACACAGACAATCAATAGAATAATGGTTGATACTCACTCACGAGTAATGCTACACACACAACCAAATGCACAACCAATTGCACAGCACTGCTTAAAAATGTTGAACTTTGTGCTAAAAAGCCTGTACACACAAAATGATGTGCAGTGTGTGTACAGGCTTTTTAGCACAAAGTCCAACACACTTTAAGCAGTGTTGTGCAATTGGTTGTGCATTTGGTTGTGTGTGTAGCATTATTGCTCACTCAAATACTTCACAATTGTTGGGATCATTCACAATGTATGAGTCTTTTCCTTCCCACTATTTCACTTTTTTCTACTTAGAAGAGTCTAAGAGTTGGATTGTAGTTGATGTAAAATTATTATTTAGAATATTAGGTAGGACTGGCCAATAATTTGCATGATGTTAACATGGTCTAATGTTCAAACAGTAAAAGAGATGGTCTACTGTTAAAGGGGATTTTCCCCCCCTTTTTTTTTCCTTTTCCTTTTTAACAATAGTTGTTGTACATGTTATACAGTTTAGAGTTAAAAATAAGTTTTCACTACTCATTTTAGACTTAAAAACCATTTTAATTTGGATAGTGCCCTCGGACACGGGCAATACCTAATAATTTTATAAGTAACAAGTATACATATAAATCCACACTTATATATAATTGAAATTAATTAGACTCTCCCCATCAAGGGTGTGGCCAGAGTTTTTCTACTCTAGCTAGTTGATTTTCATTATTAAATCAAGTACATAACATTATTGGATTAATGGTCCATTTGTGGATCCACTCCTGTGTTAGGCGCGATACTCGTGATTCTGACCTTTCACAATAATTTTAGCCATAAATTTCTGAAAGTGACCTTACAGTTAATTAAACGCAGATCATAATAATATGGTTGGTTTTCAAATTTTTTTTTTTTAGCATCTACAAAAACAAAATTCTATCTTATTGATTTGCTGTGTGGTCAATTTTTCAGGTCAGAAACACAGTTCGCAGTACAAAGAGTAAAGGAAAGAGTTTTATGGGAAAAAAAAAAAGTGAAAGACAAAATACTAGAAAAAGAATAAATTTGTACAGTATATAATTACCGGAAAAAAATTATATGTACAAAGTCCGGTGAATATTTTGTTTTTTCCCTTATGCGTCTCGCCTAAATAATGATTTCAGAAATAAAACAATATAGTTGCAGAGGTGCAACAAAATTACGTGTGCGTGGTGATCGGCCATACTCAAACTGAAATTGGTTATTTAACAAGAGTGAGACTGCGCCTCGTCTTGTTTTTATACATTCCCAACCAAATAGCCCTTTTTAACCTTTAATTTGCAGGCAGGCCTTCTTGGTGCAGTTGATCACTGACATCAAATGGACGTCACGTTTGATTACCGGCAACATTCTCTTCCGGTCGATAAACAAGACAAGTCAACTGAGGCCTAAGTTTATCTTTCCAAACATCTTGGCTTGGTCCAACATCACTTTCTCTCCACCTTACCTCAACCACAACCAGATTTTCCGTTAACCGGTAAATCTCCATAACAGCAACAAAATTACTATTTTGCCCCTCGACCTTTGCTCCCCAATCCTTCTTCCTCGTCACAACCATCCCTTCTCTCTTCCCAATCTCTTCAATTTTCCCAATCACTCTGTCGGGCGCCTCGGCCGATACGAACCGCTCACCCGATAAACCAGGCGTATTAAACACGCCGGTAAAATCAACCCCGACCGAGTACGAAATTATATCAAAAGCATTGAGAAAACTCGCATTCTCGTCCGGTTCTTTGAACTCCAAATCGTCGGTATGAAATTTAATCTCTTTATAATCTTTCCTAAACCAAGGGTCGTTAATTATCTCATCAATGGTGATCCTTGTCTCGGGATTCGCGTCGAGTAACCGAGACAAGAACCGTTTTAGATCAGGAGACGTCCATTTCGGGGTTCTAAACTCGCCTTTATAAATCTTTCTATACATCACCATCAGATTGGGATCATTGAACGGTAAATAACCGGCATTTAAAACGAAGAGTATGACGCCGCATGACCATATATCCACCTTCGCACCATCGTAACCTTTCTTCATCAGAATCTCCGGTGCCACGTAAGCGGGGGTACCGCAGAACGTGTGGAGGAGTCCGTCGGGTCGGGTCTGCTCCGTGACCGCACTGAGTCCGAAATCGGTGACTTTGAGGTCCCAATTCTCATCAAGTAGAAGATTTTCGGGTTTCAAATCTCGGTGAAACACACCACGAGAGTGACAATAACCGACGGCTGAGATCAATTGTTGAAAGTAACGACGGCTCAGATCCTCGCTGAACCGTCCTTTCGCAACCTTCGCGAACAGCTCGCCGCCTTTAGCGAACTCCAACGCGAAGTAGATCTTCGTCTTGGTGGCCATGACCTCGTAGAGCTTCACGATGTGCGGGTGGCGCAGCCGGCGCATTATAGAGATCTCCCTCTTAACGTGCGCCGTTAGCCCTCCTCTGACGATCTTTTGCTTGCTCACCGATTTAATCGCCACGCTCTGGCCGGTGATCAAATTCCTCGCGTGGTACACCTTGGCGAAGGCTCCGTAGCCGAGGAGTTTACCGAGCTCGTACTTGCCGAAGAGTCTCGTCGTCTCCGGCGACACGTCGCCGGAATCTTCTTCGATCTCCGGCATCGTGTTGTTAATTAGCTTTTGTTATAAAAAAGCAATTCTGTCTGCAATTGGCATCGAATTATGTTGAAATTTACCAAATGCTGACAGTTTGAAAATTTAAATGACTCTTAGCAACAAATTTGAATCTTATCTTCGAAGAATGTGGAGGAGTAAGACGTAAATTCAGGAGGCCTATGAATATGGGAAGATATATATATATATCTATATATATATATAGAGAGAGAGAAAGAGAGAGAGAGAGACGTGTTTTCTTAGAGAGAGAAAGTGAAAAGGGTCGTTTAATGTTTTTTTTGATCGATGGGGGAGAGTTTATTGAAAAGTGAAAAGGGTAGTTTATTGAGCTGGGAAGGGACGGACCAATACGGAGGCTACAGGTTGTGTTGGGGAGTTATATATTTGTGGGGTGTTGATATATATATATATATACACTATAATGCGCGGGTATTTTTTAGACAAAATAGTAATAATAAGGGTAAATTACACAAACCTCCCCTGAGTTTTGCCTTAATTACACGGACCTCCCCTCTTGTTTTAAAAATTACACAGACCTCCCTCGAGGTTTATAATTAGATAACAAAACGCCCCCTCCCCTAACGTTCCGTTAATTTTTTTTACATTAGCCTCCCCTGAAAATTACAATTAGCTCCCCTAATATTATAAAATTGTCATACTAAGCCCCATTTCTCTTATATTTTTGTTCTAGTTATAAAATCCCTCATCCCTCCTATGTTTTTGGGTTAATTTTTTTAGCATTAATTTGTATCATCTATACAAAATACATATAAATAGGTCCAAAAATTTTTTTTGCCCGAACAAACCTCTATCAAGCCCCATATGCATTAATTTTCTAGATCTGCCCCTGTCCTTATGCTTCAAAAGTGGACACTTAACCCCCTGTGATTGTGGACTAAAATGGAATTGTTATGATTTCACTCAAAACTGACGAAAATTCTAAAATTGGTTAAAAATATAAACACTTAACCCATTTTGTGATGTTAATTTTGGGGTTAACGCTCTTTGACTGAAATCATAACAGTTCTATTTTAGTCCACAATAACATGGGGTTAATTGTCCACTTTTGAAGCATAGGGACATGGGCAGATCTAGAAAATTAATACAGGGGGGCTTGATAGAGGTTTGTTCGGGGATAAAAAAATTTGGACCTATTTATATATGTTTTGTGTATATTTTGTGTAAATGATATAAATTAATGCTAAAAAAATTAACCTAAAAACATAGGAGGGATGAGGGATTTTAGAATTAGCACAAAAATATAAGAGAAATGGGGGATTAGTATGACAATTTTATAATATTAAGGGGACTAATTGTAATTTTAAGGGGAAGCTAATGTAAAAAAACTAACGGACCGTTAGGAGAGGGGGCGTCTTGTTACCTAATTCAAACCTTGAGGGAGGTTTGTGTAATTTTTAAAACAAGAGGGGAGGTCCGTGTAATTAAGGCAAACCTCAGGGGAGGTTTGTGTAATTTACCCTTATAATTATTAGGGATGCTCACTCTACACTGTTCACTCTATTGATCGTAATATGTGTATATATATATATATGGGTAAATATAATCTACCTCCCTTGAGTTTGACCTAATAATACTTACCTCTATTCACGTTTTAGAACTACCACATACCTCCCTTATTTTTGAATATCAGTAACACTTATCTCCTCTCCGTTAATAAACCGTTAGAAAAACTAATAAAATCACGATGATATCACTTAATAATGATTTAAAATACCAAAATTACCCTTTCTCTTGACTCACTTCTTACTTGAGCAGACCCTTGAAAATGGAAAGCTGATTATCAATCAAATATTTTAAGTGGATAAGACCCCTAAAAATGGAAAATTGTTTTCAATTAAATATTTTAAGTGGACAAGTTAGATTGATGAAAGAAGTAAGTCCAGAAGAAGGGTAATTTTGGTATTTTAAAACGTTATTAAGTGATGTCATCGTCATTCCGTTAGTTTTTCTAACGACTTATTAGCAGAGGGGAGGTAAGTGTTACTGAAATTCAAAAATATAGGAGGTAACTATTAGTTCTGAAATGTGGAAGAGGTAAGTGTTATTAGGCCAAACCTCAAGGGAGGTTGATGTTATTTAGACGTGCTGCTATAATGCAGCATTATATGTTTGATGAAAGGTAAGTTAAGACTAAGGCTTAGTTTGGCCCCCATTTTGGTGCTTCTCTTTTTTTAAAACATAATTTCATGTTATTGCATTTAGTAACTAGTTTATGAGCTTTGTAAAAATTGAACTTATGGCTTTTTTGGGGGAGCTTTTAAAAGCTCTATAATTGAGTTTTTAAAAGCTGAAGGTTGCCTTTTGGTTTCATGATTTTTTTTAAAGAATAATGTATCACTTGTACAAAATTATCAAACAATTTAATAATAAATTTCATAAGCTACTTTTAAAAAACCACGTGAGGGCCAAACTAAGCCTTAGCTTAGCCCTATTTTGGTGCTTCTCCTTTTTTAAAACATAATTTTATGTTAATTCATTTGGTAATTAGTTTATGAGTTTTGCAAAAATTGAACTTAGGGCTTTTTGGTTGGAGCTTTTAAAAGCTCTAGAATGGAGCTTTTAAAATGGATTACTTTTTGGTTTCATGATGTGTTTTTTGAAGAGTAATGTATCCCTTGTACAATATTATCAAACAACTTAATAATAAATTTTATAAGCTACTTTTAAAAAGCCACGTGGGAGCCAAACTAAACTTAAATTACAGTAACACTTCGTCAATTATGACTTTATATATATATATATATATATTTCGTAAAACTATAAAATTCAACAACATGGTCCTTCAACTATCGCACTCTTCACTAACACTTATTTCGTTAAAATTCAGCCAAAAAAAAAAAAAAAAACTTATGCTTTCGTAAGATGTGATCAACATATGATACAATAATACTAACAACATGATATTTATCCATTCTTAAAGACTAAAATAACTTTTGTTGCACACATAATTGTCATTTTTTTGTAAACAAAATTTTAGATAATTTTGCTCTAAAATTTTAACCAACTTAAAGAATAGACAAAAATGTCATGTTGCAAAACACTTCGACTTAAAGAATAGACAAAAATGTCATGTTGCTAAACACTTTTATATCATGTGTTAATTACATGATACAAAAGTATTTATTTTTTTGAACGATAGCTTAACCAAGGGGGTGTTAGTGAAAAATTATAATAGTTGAGGGTCAATTTGCTAAGTTATACAGTTGAGGTGTTATTTACAAAAAGATCATACTTAAGGGGATGTTTTAATTTACCCTGTGGGACACGTTTAAAAGAGCTTGGCTTCCGTGGGACACGTTAAATAAGTGTTATTTATTGTTAGTATTTACGGAGTACTATTTATATATATTGTTTAAACTTTAAAAGAGTAAAAAGGATAAAAATAAAATTTAAAAAAGTAGTAAAAAGGATAGAGATACAGATGATGACAAACTGGTACCAACCACGTGTAACACGTAAATAATGTGAATGAATAGGGAAAGTAATTGAGTGGGGGCTTGGTTTGCTATTTTTTTATTTTTTATTTTTTAATATACAGCTTTGCTACCTGACGTGTTTATTTTATCTCCCTATGGTCAACACATTTTTATCTTCCATCAAAAGGAGGTCAACACATTTTTATCTTCCATCAAAAGGAGGTCAACACATTTTTATCATGCTGACTTGTTCTATGGTATCGTATCCCAAAAAAAAAAAAAAAAAAAAAAAAAGCTTCTATGTTAAAAGTTTAGCAAATTTAAAACATGTTTGGATGTGTTTACACCCTAATATAAAAATATATATATATTTTTAATACATGACTGGTTATATTTTGTGCAAATGGCGAGTTATCTGGGTGGTCAATTACATATACAAGTGAGCAGTTACTTCAAAAAACCACATTTGAAAGTGGATAGTGGAGTTGGAAAGCTATTCTCGGCATCTATAAAAGGAAGATAATTGACTACATTCAAGCTGCCTACACAATGCCAAACAACCCCTTGCGGCTTAAAAGCAAAAGTAATTTTTGGTACACAACTTTCATACAACTTCATACAACCTTCTTAAAAGATGTGTCTATCTCTCTCATGTGTCATTGTACCCACAGTGACACACGAGAGAGATAGACACATCTTTTAAGAAATTGTGTGAAAGTTGTATCAAAGTTGTGTCCCATAAATTACCCTAAAAGAAATTCTTCTGTCTCGCTTTTAATTATTTTCTTTGCTAATGTCCAAACTCATATGTTGCTTTTGCTTTTCTCCTTTTCCTTGCAATCGTGCACAAGACTTTGTCTTGTTTGTTTTCTTCTCCTTTCATGTATTCTTGGGTTCATGTAATTAAGTCCATTAGGGTTGCCGCTTGTTCAATGTGTTTATTTCAATTACAGTGCATCACTTTGTTCAAACCTATTGATTAGCTTTCACGTGATTTATTTGTATAACATCACGCAACCCAAAATACTCGCATCAGAGTAATAGAACCTCAAGTATGATTGAAGAGATAATTTTAGACTTTGTTTGATTTTTGAATTTAGTGAGAGAAAAGAAAAGAAAATATAGAGGAAAAAGTTTTCCTTTTTTGACTAATAAGGAGACGATGAGAAAATTAAGAAAAAATTAGAATAAGTTTAAAAATTAATTTTAACGAGAGTGATGTTGCAGGATATGGATGTTGCTAAGATCCGCTTTGTTCGACGGGATGACAATAACCTGGCACACCTTCTGGCTAAATTTGCTAAGACGACCTCTAGTTGTTTGATTTGGGTTGATAATTTCCCTAATTTTATTGTTAATGCGGCTGCTAGGACTTTGAGCCCCCTTGATTTTTTAATGAAATTTTCACTGCTTGATATAAAAAAAAAAGTTTAAACATTAATTTTAAATGTTGTGAGTCATTTTTTTTCCTTTTTTTTTAATATAACAATTATTTCTTTGAATATTTTAATTTTTAATATTATTTAAGCACGAAGAGGAAAAAAAACCATAAGAGAAATACAAAAAAACTAATTTTCCTTCTTGTTTTCCTTTTATTTTCCTTTCCCTCTCTAAATTAACAAACAAAACAGAGCCTTAGGGAAAGGGAATTCGCAAACAAAATGACCGAGGATAAACATGACTGTTTCGTGTATTTGGTTGTCAAAGGTAATCAGAGACGAACACCAACGCATGCTTACAACTTACATTTGCAAAAAATAAAAATAAAAAAATTCAGCAATGGTGGCTTCAAAGTTTAAAGCCTTCATTCGATTCGTTGACAGCCCTACTTTAAACTGCATGACCGTTTCATGAATAATAATAATAATAATAATAATAATAATAATAAAAGTGTAGTGCTAGGTGTCAAAGGTATGTAGTGCAAAGTGAGTTCGAAAAAGGTTTTTGGGGTTCAAAAATACTACACCCACAACCTTTCCACAATCAACACATTCTATCATTTGATTTCGGTGGATCCCGTGTGCGACCCCTGTAAGACCCTCACCAAAATCAAAGATCAGGATATGTGATTGTGATTTTGTTTGTGGAAAAGGCTGCGGGTGTAGTATTACTCATTGGGGTTATGCCCATGGGTTGTTTGACTTAGTGCTTGATTTAATGTCTCAAAGACTATGATGTTAGTTTATGGCCGTAAAAATTGTTGACAGACAATTAAATATTTCAAAAGATAGTGAAATTGGTAAAAAGACAGTTAAATACGACTTAAAGATAGTTAAATACGATTATTAAAGGGTATTTTGGCAAATAAAAAAAGTCATGGACTTTTGGGGTTAAAAAAATGTAGGGACTTATGGTTGGAAATTGTTCATAACAGGGACCTACGGCCAAAAGCCCCTATATTGGTTACTATTATACTCTTACATTAAATTATATGTCGATATTTTAATAGAAAAAAAAAAAGTTCAAAGATAAGAAAACCCTTTGCTCTCTTATAATTCATTCACTTTTGGATGGATTAAAATTTGTGGTCTGCAAGGGGTATCATCCCTACCATGTTTTTCTTACTATCTCTTTCATCTAACCAAACAAGTGATCCTAACCTCTTCTATATTCTCTTCCCTCCAAGCTCTCCTTCCTTCCCCTCTTCCCTCCAATCAAACACAACATCAAGGTTAAATAAATGTTTTTTAAAGTGTAATTTAGAGAATATTTAAAAGATGGATAGAGATGTATATATAAACATAATAATATAAGACTTATTTTGTCACGCCCCGGAACGGCATAAATAGAGAAAAATAAATTTCCTTTATGGGTCCATAGGGAATGGCGGGTGAAGTCACATGATTGTCCACACCACGCAGTACTAAGCAACAAAAGTAATAGTGTAACAAGAATGAAGTCTAGATTCTAATCACAAAGCAACATAAAGTCAACAGAAGTTACTAACTATTACATATCAGAGTCTCGAATCAAATATAAGGCAGCGGAAGTACAAATGCCAAGGCAACATATGCCTGACTACAAAAAGATTCTAAAACGGTAAAGACAACTAGCTACAATTCTAGTCTAGTCTTCAGTTGGCATATGGGTAGTCCTCGGCGTAGTAGTCTTCTTCGGTCTGACCTCCGTCGGGGAAATTCTCTACAGGAACTCCGTCATCGACATAGTAGTCTTCTTCTGCAGGCCCTTCACCTGTATAGTCATAACCAGGATGCGCTGGAACGTAGAAATGTCCAGCGGCATAAACGCCGTCAGCTTAATGAAAGCCGAGTGAGTTAGATACTAACAGGGTATCAGCTATTGAAGTTATTACAAGTTATAAACCGTAACCAAATTAGAATTCTGTGAGGGTAACTCCTTTAATCAAACCAATTATCCGATTACTAATGTTTTACTCATTTTAAGACCGATAACATGTCTAGATAGGGGAACAGACTCGACAGTAGTTCAACTCTATAACACACCATTGCTCATCCACCGCTTTTAAGAACATATGCACAGTTCACCGCATGTCATGGATACCACGTTAGTCCATCCCCCGCTTTTAAGAACATATGCACAGTTCACCGCATGTCAGGGATATAACGCTTTAAACAACAGTACATCATTCTATGCCACGACTTAGCGACGTCTACCAGTGATCACGGTCCACCGCATGTCATAGACACCTTCGTCTGTCTACCGCTTTTAAGAACATATGATTAGATCATCTGGCTATCTTAGGGCAAATGGTCCGGTTCACCGCAAGTCATAGACACCTTCGTCTGTCTACCGCTTTTAAGAACATATGATCGACCAAAGCCCGCCCACGCAAGGTTCCCGAATCTTAGCAAACCTACTTAAGTTCAACTCTATTTCCGATACATGACAATCCCAATGTGGCCCGACTACTCTGAATGAAATGAACGTTAACTCCAAAGGATTCATAACTATTCCGTTATCTAACATTATAAACATTATTCGATAGTCTTGTTATTACTACGATCCTATGCTGCATTAACTCGTTATCATGTCTGTATTACAATAATAAAGCATGCTGGAAAATACTGAACAGTAAATAAACAACTAAACAGTTATTACATTATCTAAACAAGTAAAACTGTAACTGCCAATCGATTGGTATAGATATCAATCGATTGGTATAGATGTCAATCGATTGGAAGAAGGTTCAATCGATTGGTATAAAAGTAGTGTCAATCGATTGATAAAGATTCAATCGATTGAGACATGAATGATGTCAATCGATTGGTATAGATGTCAATCGATTGACACTTCGTCTTCTTCACAGAGAAGACTGCCCAGCAACATATAAACGGGAAATACATGGTTTCTCTCTATTTCTTCATTCAAGCATGTCATAACATCAATGTAAGGCTACCAAGTGAGTTTAGAACTCACCTTAGACGTTAAGGGTGTGTTTGGGAATGTGTTTTGAAGCTTGAGCTTCAATGGTGGTCCTCCTTTCTCTCTCTCTTTAGTTCTCTGTCTTCTCTCTTCTCTTTCTCCTTCTTTCTTCTTTCTGACCTTCTCCTCTTCTTTCTTCTTGTCTCAGTCCATCTCTGTGTGTGTGTGAGTGTATGAATATATGTTTATATGTGAGTATATATATATATATGAGTGTATATATATATAACACACACACAAAAAACCCTCCCTCTTACTCTCTCTAATTTCTGTAAACAGGAGAGAGTGTTCACGTGGCTTCTCCCCAGCCAGAGCAAAAGAATCTGCCCAGCTGCCTCCAATCGATTGACATAAGTGTCAATCGATTGATACAATCAATCGATTGAGATAAAGTTCAATCGATTGGTATACTTGCCAATCGATTGGTATCCAACTTATACCAAGGGTAAGGCCAAGCTCATACAAGTATTAAAAGAAACATACAAGGTCTAGTTATATAATACATTACAAAAATACAGGGTATTACATATTTGATGTATAAATTGAGGAGTATATGAATTTTCAAACCTCAACTAAACTTATGTCCTCTTGTAACAAAAGATTTGTTGAGCAGAAATGCGTGATTTAAACACAAACAAATAATGTAAATGAGAAAGAAAAGAGAAGAAAATAATAAACCAATCGCAAACACAAGACACAAGATTGCACGTGTGGTTCGGCCAATGAAGCCTACGTCCACACCCCCGGAGCAACTCGAATCAATGCACTATGATGATGATGGTGAAAACAAATCTAGACAGCTTTACAATTGTCATGCCTTGGAATAGCAAAAATATAGAAAAATAAAATTTTCTTTTTGGGTCCATAGGGAATGACTAATGAAGTCTCTGAATTGTCCACACCACGCAGTTATAATCAACAGGTAGGAACAAGGAACAACAATACATCTGCTGATAATATAAACAACCTACTTATTACATCAGAGTTTAGGACATATAATACTAAAGTCTTAGGGCAACATATGCCCAAGTACAAAACTTATAATAAAAGTCTGACAAAACATAAAACTAAATATCTATCTTCATCTTCAGTTGTCGTAGATGTAGTCATCAGTGTAGTAGTACTCTCCAGCATAACCATCAATAGTGAGACCACCCTCTGTGTACTCCCCCTTAGAATAGTAGCCACCGTCGTTATAGACTTCATCACCTGCGGTATAAAGAATAGGGTAGTCTTGACAGGGAATGTCCATGCAATAACGACCCTCAGCTTACTTAGAGCTGAGTGAATATAAACTAACAAGGTACCAGTTATATGAAGTAAAACAAGTTATGAAGACACGAGTTAAATTATGCTAAATAGTATCTTTTCTTTTCTTCAACATCGTTACCTGTCACGACTCATCCCGCTAATGTGCGGAAACAGGACACGTGGCACGCTATCAAGGCTTATCCAGACCATTCAACAAGTGTATGCAGCGGAAAAGAACATTTAAAACAACCTTGAGTATTAAAACTTTAGGAAACATTACCCTCCGAGTTGTAAAATCCGTGTAAAATTGAAAACGCAATTATATTTTGAAACGAATGATTTTATGTTGAAAGGGGTCCCAAAGGTACTCTAAGAACCAATCAAAACCTTTTGAAAATTTCCGGAAGGTATAGAAAAAGATTTCTGCCAAGGGGCATCTCGACCGGTCGAATGACCCCATTCGACCGATCGAATGACCCTTTAGCAGAATCATGCACAATGCTACAGAATTTTGCCTAAGGCATCAAGCAACCATCCACCTTCTCCTTCTACCAAACATAATTGCAATTTAAACTTCACAATCTATACTAGCTTTACAAGAACATCACTAATACATAGTAATCCACGAAAAGAGACGATAATAGAACAAGTCAAGGCTTGTTTGGCTTTAAAACATTTAAGTTTCATTACATGCCTCCAAAATGCGAATTTGACTAGTTTAACATTCAAAACATGAATCCATGAGTTCGGATTCATTACAACATCACTAAAAAGAGTTTTAGTACTTATTACAACATCATAAAATCATGTTACGCCTTCCAAGTCAATTACATAGTTCTAGCTATCCGGAACGTTCATTATTACAAGTCTTGGAAAAGAAAACAAAAACATATACAAGAGAATCCCCGGTGTTCTTCGGCCTCACTCCTCACACTTCTTTTTCCTTTCTTTTTTTCACATGCAATGGAGTAAATCTCCACTGCTCAGCTATATGCTGAGTGCACAATTTCTAACATATGCAATATATGACAAAACATGTCTTAATCTCATAATAACATAAATAGTCTCTAGGGAGAAAAATACGCATTCATCCGGTAGTGGAAAGTCCAAGCCTTAAACCGCGATGTCAATGGCTAGTCCAAGCCTATAACCATTACATCCCCAAGTGCTCTGGCAAGTCCAACCCTTAAACCATGCACAGTAGCCGTCGCTACTAAATTCTCAAACATCGAGAACCCGACATGAATTTGTATAGGTCCCCCATTTGACCCACATAGACAACTCAACGTGCTTGCGTAAATTTAGACATGCTTTTCACATTTAATCGCATGCATAATTAACGAACCTAACATTAATACATGAATTCTGCCCGGATCACAATTTCGTCGTCGAAATATTAAACATGTATTTCACCTATATAACATAGGCTAGAAATTCAAACCTCGAGCTATCGTCGTATAACTTTGAGGGAAGACTAGAAGCCCAACTAAACGTCAAAACTCCGATCTTATGCAAAACCTACAAGTATACAAGTGTTTTTCCCAAATTCCTAGATTTAGAAATTTATAAAAAAAAAAAAAACTTAGCCAAAGATGGCCTAAAGACTATCAATATGTAGCCCTTACCTTGGGGAGTTCAAATACAAATTTTGGTGAAATTCAGATGGACGAAAGGTCGCCGATCATCGTCGCAAAGCTCGTAGGATCAATCTCCCTTTTCTCTCTCCCTCTCACGATATTATATGAAGTTTGTGAAATAATGCAAACTCACCCTCATCTATTTATAAGCAAACTTTGCAAAAATAGAGTTCACCTCCCCACGAGTTTCTCAAACACCTAGTTAACTCCTGAAACTTCGCACACGTCCATTTTATAGCTTTACAAGTGAAAACTACCAATTACAAGAGTTTTCAATTAAGTCTTGCTTGGATACAAAATTTACGTCTGAAAATTAAATTCTATGGAATCTCTACGCAACCTACCTTTTATATAATGTGGCACTCACGTTCTCACCACAGTTCTCGAAATGATATCTAACAGTACCAAGATTACCAGAAATTATACAATACAGGTATAATTTAATATTCATAAAGTACCAGATAAGTCAAATAACATTTAAATCACATAAATGTCATTTACTCATGCCAATGAAATCTCTATTACCAATTACCCGTGTCCTTACTGACACCTTACCGTTGACTCACAGTCAACCTCAAACCAATTATCAAATAACATTGATAGACTCACAAATTTAATTATGCATGATAAAACTTATGAAATTTTCGTACGGGTGTGAAAACTCTTCCCTCCAAAAAGGAAGTTTGTCCCCAAACTTTACCTCATACATCAAACAGGTATAGGTACTCATTCTTCATCTCTTCCTTACTTTCCCATGTAGCCTCTTCAACCGTGTGACTACGCCATAACACTTTTACCATTGGAATCGTCTTCGTTCTCAATACTTGTTCTTTCCGAACCAAGATTTCTACTTGATGTTCTATATAGGTTAAGTCTTCTTGAATCTGTAATGGTTCTGGTACCATGATCTTACTCGTATCTGTCATACATCATCTTAGCATCGACACATAAAATATATTGTGCACATGTTCCAACTCTGATGACAACGCCAACCGGTAAGCCACTGGACCTACCCTTTCTAGGATCTTAAAAGGTCCTATGAATCTCGGATTGAGTTTTCCCCTCTTTCTGAATCAAATAATGCCTTTCGAAGGCGGTACTCGTAAGTATAGGAAGTCACCTACTTCGAATATCATCGGTCGCCATTTTGAGTCTGCGTAACTCTTATAACGACTCTGAGCTACCTTAAGTCGCTCTTGATTTAACTTTACCTTTTCAATAGTCACCTGTATTAACTCAAGTCCTAGTACCTTTCTTTCAGTGGCATGTTGTTAGATATGTCTAAATAATTTTTATAAAGTTTCGGAAGAAATGGAATTGGATAGGGCACTTTTTGTCGAGTCGAAAGTTGGACAGAAACAAGTGGTTTTGCTTTCAAGGGACTTTCGACCGGTCAAAGGGACTCATTCGACCAGTCGAATGCCCCTCTACTTGAAACTTCAACAAAGGCACCTGGTTGATGGGACTTTCGACCAGTCGAGAGGGACGTTTGACCGGTCGAGATACCCCCTGCCAGCCTGGTTGGTTCTCCTACTTCCAAACCTTTTCAAAAGTTCTAATTACCAACTTAAGCTTCTTTTGGAACCCTTTTAAGGAAAAATTAATTGGATTGAATTTTGATGCCTCATGGTGAATAGTTTATTTTTGGTTGGCTCCGGTACGTACTAGAACGAGAGTTATGTTTCTTTTCCGCTGTATGTTCTTAAAACTAAGATTTTTAGGAACGTTAATGAATTGTTTTAGCCTCGGTGGCGTTCCACCGGCTTCGATTCCGCTATTGTGGGACCGGGCTGTGACACTACCGGTCGTGTGGACTTAGTGGTAAAGTCGCGGACCGGATTAAGAGTGGAAGCACTTGTTATGTTCGGTGACTATAATTAGGTGCAATGTGAGGAGTTTGGACTTGATGTTAATCCATGTTTTTAATTAATGTCATTCACTAAGCATATAGCTTATATATTGTGTGTTTATTGTATGACTATTGTAGGTGAGCATGTTAGAGAGGACCCAAAAAATTAATTTGTCGGGAGTTAACTTAGAAGATGACTTGTCATGTTTATCCCGTAGTTTTGTAATCGAATCGTTTATTTCATTTGTTTTGTTAAAGAACTTATAATAAAATCGGATAATAGCTGGTAATGGGGAGTTGGAGAATAGAAGCTCTGGATATGTTTTGAAACGTCATAATATACTATCGTGTGTCTTTTGATATGTTGGAGTTGTGAAAGAACTCATGAGCTTGGGTTAAGTGCGTAAAGGAGTCGATAGTTCATGTTTATTCAACACTTGGTGTACTAATGAGATTTGTGCCAAACGCGTCCTTAACGTGTTCAGTAAACATTTTTCTTTCAGTGGCATGTTGTTAGATATGTCTAAATAATTTTTATAAAGTTTTGGAAGAAATGGAATTGGATAGGGCACTTTTTGTCGAGTCGAAAGTTGGACAGAAACAAGTGGTTTTGCTTTCAAGGGACTTTCGACCGGTCAAAGGGACTCATTCGACCAGTTGAATGCCCCTCTACTTGAAACTTCAACAAAGGCACCTGGTTGATGGGACTTTCGACCAGTCAAGAGGGACGTTTGACCGGTCGAGATACCCCCTGCCAGCCTGGTTGGTTCTCCTACTTCCAAACCTTTTCAAAAGTTCTAATTACCAACTTAAGCTTCTTTTGGAACCCTTTTAAGGAAAATTTAATTGGATTGAATTTTGATGCCTCATGGTGAATATTTTATTTTTGGTTGGCTCCGGTACGTACTAGAACGAGAGTTATGTTTCTTTTCCGCTGTATGTTCTTAAAACTAAGATTTTTAGGAACGTTAATGAATTGTTTTAGCCTCGGTGGCGTTCCACCGGCTTCGATTCCGCTATTGTGGGACCGGGCTGTGACACTACCGGTCGTGTGGACTTAGTGGTGAAGTCGCGGACCGGATTAAGAGTGGAAGCACTTATTATGTTCGGTGACTATAATTAGGTGCAATGTGAGGAGTTTGGACTTGATGTTAATCCATGTTTTTAATTAATGTCATTCACTAAGCATATAGCTTATATATTGTAGTGTTTATTGTATGACTATTGTAGATGAGCATGTTAGAGAGGACCCAAAAAATTAATTTGTAGGGAGTTAACTTAGAAGATGACTTGTCATGTTTATCCCGTAGTTTTGTAATCGAATCGTTTATTTCATTTGTTTTGTTAAAGAACTTATAATAAAATCGGATAATAGCTGGTAATGGGGAGTTGGAGAATAGAAGCTCTGGATATGTTTTGAAACGTCATAATATACTATCGTGTGTCTTTTGATATGTTGGAGTTGTGAAAGAACTCATGAGCTTGGGTTAAGTGCGTAAAGGAGTCGATAGTTCATGTTTATTCAACACTTGGTGTACTAATGAGATTTGTGCCAAACGCGTCCTTAACGTGTTCGGTAAACATTTTTCTTTCAGTGGCATGTTGTTAGATATGTCTAAATAATTTTTATAAAGTTTCGGAAGAAATGGAATTGGATAGGGCACTTTTTGTCGAGTTGAAAGTTGGACAGAAACAAGTGGTTTTGCTTTCAAGGGACTTTCGACCGGTCGAAGGGACTCATTCGACCAGTCGAATGCCCCTCTACTTGAAACTTCAACAAAGGCACCTGGTTGATGGGACTTTCGACCAGTCGAGAGGGACGTTTGACCGGTCGAGATACCCCCTGCCAACCTGGCTGGTTCTCCTACTTCCAAACTTTTTCAAAAGTTCTAATTACCTACTTAAGCTTCTTTTGGAACCCTTTTAAGGGAAAATTAATTGGATTGAATTTTGATGCCTCATAGTAAATAGTTTATTTTTGGTTGGCTCCGGTACGTACTAGAACGAGAGTTATGTTTCTTTTCCACTGTATGTTCTTAAAACTAAGATTTTTAGGAACGTTAATGAATTGTTTTAGCCTCGGTGGCGTTCCACCGGCTTCGATTCCGCTATTGTGGGACCGGGCTGTAACACTACCGGTCGCGTGGACTTAGTGGTGAAGTCGCGGACCGGATTATGAGTGGAAGCACTTGTTATTTCCGGTGACTATAATTAGATGCAATGTGAGGAGTTTGGACTTGATGTTAATCCATGTTTTTAATTAATGTCATTCACTAAGCATATAACTTATATATTGTAGTGTTTATTGTATGACTATTGTAGGTGAGCATGTTAGAGAGGACCCAAAAAATTAATTTGACGGGCTTGGGCTGTGGTGTAGTTTTATGTTTGGGACTTCATGTTTTAATGTTTAACTTGTATCGTGTTTGTACCAGTTCTTATTGTTAGGTTGTAATAACTTTGGTTTTGGACTTGTGTAACCGTTAACTCGTTGTTATATATCGAGCATGTTGGATTCTGGTTATGTTCCACAGGGTTGTGTTTTTGGTTTGGTTGTTATAGCCTAAAATTTGTTTTGCTGCAGAATTACCTCTATTGCTAAATACAGTCGACTGTACTCGTGATCAGTCGACCAGATTCATGTGTAAAATGAAATCAGGTTTCTGTGTTTCTAAACAGTCGATTGGATTAATATTTTCTAAACTGAGCTCACTGTGACTTAAATCTAGTTGACCGGATATGTTCCAGTTGATCGAATTTGACACTACCCTCTACAGACTTAGTCGACTGGATTGGGTTTACTGTGTTTCATGCTCTCTGTAACCCTTAATGCAGTCGACCAGGTTTTCGATCAGTCGACAAGATATCTGTTTTCAAATGGCAATATTTTTACATGTGTTTTAAATGGAAAATTCTTTTAACCCTAAACTTAATGGAACTTAATGAACATGTGGGAGTTAAGTGTAAGCTTTGATGGCGTGCCATGTGTCTTAGAACCATATAGATGATTCCGGGATGTGACAGGGGTGATCATCCCGATGAGTGAGATTGCAGTGAGCAAAACCTCCAACTCCCGCTCGTGAAGGCCACTTTAGCGGCAATGCAAACTTTTGATTTCTTTCCAATTGAGCCACTATATTCAACAAGATCATCATCAGTTTAAAAGTGAAAACGAGTAGAATTTTCTTTTTTAAAAAGAGTAAATTATCTTGGAAATTTGAGCATTTAAAAAAAAAAAAAAAAAAGGCGATTACAATGAATGAAAATGTATTCTAAAAAGGTCATATTAACACACCATGCATTTCCAAATGATGAATTGTGTCATTTGTAATTGTACTCACTCGAGTCACTACTCACCTTTTGTCTTTGGCTTAGCATTAAGATCGACATGTATATATATTTTTTGAAAAGTGCGTGTGTGCATGGTAATTTATTGGCTAACACTACATCGCCAATCTCATCAATATGACAAATATTTTCTTTCAACTACAACTAGACTCAATCAAATTAATTTGGATAGTCTTCCTCCCATATATTCAGGTGCGGATTCAGGATTTTTTATCAGGGGGTCTAAACTATACGGGGGTTCGGGGGCAGCGCCTCCGATGCGAATTTTTTTAGGTCTACTTATACACAATTATGTGTAAAACTGTAAAATTGGTTTAACACCCCTAATTTGGGATAAATCGTGTAATTTTAGGGGGCCTATTTTTAAAATCTGTAATATATTATATATAAATCTAGAATTTTCAAAAGTCCAGGGGGTCTGTGTCTAAAATCTATAAAATATTGTATATAAATCTAGAATTTTTAAAAGTCCAGGGGGCCTGTGTGAATTTTAGGAGGGCCTATTTTTTTAAAATCTATAAAATATTATATGTAATTTTGTAATTTTTAAAAGTCCAGGGGGCCTGTGCCACCCCTGGGGACTATGTAGGTCTAGGCTTTTTTTTTTTGGGTGTGATTTTTTTTATTTTACAATATACAGATTTGTTTTGGTAAATCAATGAATAGCCATGAAGAAACTGATAAGCTTGAAAGTTGAGAAACCAAATACTTCTCAATTGCTTTTCTCAAAAAAATAATAATATATATAGTCCGCTTTTGTGTGGACTTTCGTAATTTAATAAGTTGCGGACTTCTATTTTCAGTCACCGGATCTTGTGAACCAATTTTCATTCAGGGTATTGTAGTAATTTCACAGGATCCGATAACTGAAAACAGAAGTCTGCAGCTTCTTAAGTTGCGGACGTCCGCACAAGAAGCGCTCTGTATATATATATATATATATATATGTGCGTGTATATGACCGTAAAAGCCAAAAAGTTGAAACAACCAAAAGCCTTAGCAATGTGTTTCAAGTGATTTTTTTTCCCTTCATAACATTTTTACAGCCACACACACACACACACATATACAGATACACACTTATATCTACATGCCTAATATTGAAAGGGTAATACTTGGGACACACCCAAAGACACAACTTTTGGGACATAACCCAAGAGATGTGTCTATCTCTTTCATGTGTTACTGTGGGGTCCAGTGACATCACATGAGAGATATAGACACTTTTTTTAAGTTGTGTCCCAAAAATTGTGTATTTGAGTGTATCTCAATCTTACTTATTATGAAACCCTTCCAATTTATTTGATATTTTATTAACACACACCCCCATCCCCCCAACACACACACACACACTTATATCTACATGCCTAATAAGGAAACCCTAATAAGGAGTATTTTATTAAATTTTTTTTTATTATTTCCATTATTATTTCAAATGATAACTCGGTAAGTTTAAATTAATTAACCAAATCTGCAAAATATATGGGATGTAGTCAAAGAATATCCTAGTTACTAAACTAAAATTTGACATTTTTTTTTTATAATATGTTATTTTCAAATTCAGTCAATCACAACACAATCCATTTATAACACAAGTTATGTACTAGTTGTACCTAACATCATTGATATAATAACATAACCATAGAATCCTATAAATTTTTTTTTGGAGAAACATAAAAATTTTAGAAATATACATTTTGGTCCCTCAAATTCCAGTCAACATATTGTTAGTCACCTTGACTTTTTATACACTGAAAATCACCCCTAATCAATGAGACAAAGTAAGAATTAGTCCCTCCAGCAAATAACAATCATTTTTTTTTACTATTGTACCCTTATGATTATATTTCTATATTTACATTCATTGATTTAATCATTTATTCCATTGTAACCGCCACCTTTATTATAGGAGATGGTTAATTATTGATTTATGAAATCAAGGAATCTCCTACAATTATGCATTAGTGGATGAGTAATACTTGGGGCACAACCAAAGCCACAACATTTTGGCCACAACCTCCATGTTGTGTCTATCTCTCTCTTGATGGGTCCCACAATGCCAGTGACCCCACAGTGCCCACTAGGAGAGAGATAGACACAAAATGGAGGTTGTAGCCAAAAGGTTGTGACTTTGGTTGTGCCCCAAGTATTACTCTTAGTGGATTGATCCACATTCCGTTTAAAAATTTTAAATTATCAGATAATTGATTGCTTTGACTTATTATATTCTATGTGTATTTTACAAGTATATAAATACATTATAGTTGTGTGCGTGATATTCTAGAGTTTACAACATACAACTGTTGGTATTAACCAATAGTGAGAAATTTCATATCCATATGAATTTTATTTTAAATTTTATATATTTTTCCTTGTAATGCGGGATTCTTAATTCATAAAGATATTTATCTTTATTTATTTTTTGGTGATGTTTTTGTTGATATTTTATAGGTTGATGATTTTCCACATTGATTCATTGTTTTTCCACAAACTTTACTTGTATTGAATTTTTGTTGAGGAATTTCGTTGCATTCTGATTTATGCTCCAGAGGTGAGTTATTTCATTATTGTAGTTTGTTTGCTTTTTATGATTTGAAGTTGTCCATGGATTTTTACGTGAATTAACATAATCATTGTTATGCATTATTGGTGTAGGTGTTGTATTTGAGATATGGAGAGTCAGAATATTATCTTGCTATGTTCATACGGCGGTGAAATTTCAGTCACCAATGTAGAAGACAATTATCGATTTTATGATTTATTAGATTTTGATTTGTGTGGAGGTGTGAGAAATTTTTATTTTTTTGGGTGAGAAATTTGTATTATTGAACTTCTATCAAAATTCTAGATTTGAGAATTTCTCACCAAAATAGACAAAATTTTTCACTTATAGTCAGTGATTCATTTAGATTGAGAAATTTCACACTATTGTTGGAAGTGAGAATTTCTCACAATATTATATAGAATTTCGTAAATGTTATTATTGAGGAATTTCTCACTCTGTGATGTATTTTGAAGTGAGAAATTTCTCACTTTTCTTTCTCTCTCTCACATAATATTTCTATGTTAATTCTCACTCTTCTCTCTCTCTTATATATATATATATTACATGTGTTTTGAATTTCAAAATTCAGATTTATATATATATATATATATAGAGAGAGAGAGAGAGAGAGAGAGAGAGAGAGAGAGAGAGTGAGTGAGTTATATGAGTTTTAAATTTAAAAACCCTTAATTGTAGGAGTGAGGGTATTTTGGTCCTCAAAATATGTGAGGGACTGATTTCTAAGTTGACTTATACAATAGATCTATTTCTAAAAAATGACACATTAAAGGACTGAAATCTAACGGACCAATCAAAAAATTTTGACAAGCGTCTTTTCACTTACTAGGATATTAATTGGAGGACCCCAATCTTACTTTTTCAATAACTAAACGCATATTCTAAGTTCAAAAGATGAATTAGTAGCTCTGAACAAGCAATGATGCAATTATTGGCATCGAAACCAATAATTGATGAATGTAACTCTGCACATGTATGTGTCTATCCTCACATGAGAAGATCTTGGACAGTCCTCCTCTTATATCTTTATTGATGAAAGGCCACATGCCATATAAATTATATAATGACAAGCAGTATGTATATCTGTACTGAAATATGAATTTGTGCATTGAAATAATTTGGACTACTCATTTCGGTTGTTTTATATTGAAATGTGCGGGATTCACCGAAATAAGTGACCTAAATCATTTCGGTGCACAAATTCGGTACATGTAACATTGTTCAAGAAGTCAGTACTCTCTCTCTCTCTCTCTGGTTTAAAACCAATTAACCATTGCTTTGTGAAATGGGAAATTATGACACGTGAGATTATGACATTGCTAATTAGACGCAACAATTTTTAGTGATGTGAAATTTTAACTCCACTTTTTTTTTTCAAATATTTTTTTTTAATTGGTTTACACTGCAATTAGCCGGTTACCCATCAATCTTCTATTGATGCTCAGAAGAAACTATTTTTACAAACAATCATAAATAACTCCATTAAAATTTAAGATTAAATTCTGTTACTGTAATCACTTTCACTATAGTCAATACTTTTGACCACAAACGGAGACTTATATTATAATAATCAATAAGGTGACAGCACACTCATTGTACAGCTAACCCCACCCAAATATTTAAGGACCCCACCCAAATATTTAAGGGTTAAATACAGTTACACCCCCTGTAGTTTTGTCGATCTTCACTTATCCCCATGTGCTTTAAATTTTGACACTAATACTCCCTATAGTTCTGATCAAAGTGTGACTGTTCAATTTGCTAACGGATCAAGCTGAAATGACTAAATAATTACTCCCAAATCTTCAAACCAGTGTTAAGAACAAAAGTTGTTTACTTCAATTTGTTTAGGGAGAAACTTATGGTTTCGAATTGGGTGAGGAAGAACCTTTGAAATTTTTTAGGATTTTTATGATATAGATCATGTGCTTGACCCAAAGAAAATGACTTATGACTTATTTTCCTTAAAATGTGACTTTCAGAGGATAAAAGAGACATTGCAACCTTCAAATTGGGGTTCCCAAGTGTAAATTGAATGGAAAAACTCACGATCATACTTTAATCCGAACCAAATGAGGTACTTGTGTCAAAATTTAAAGCTTGTGGGGGTAAGAGAAAGTCGGCGAAATCACAAGGGGGTATAACTGTGTTAACCCAATATTTAATTTCTTCAATTTGGATACTATTCAACTCGTGATCTTATTTTTATTTTTTGTTTTTGTTTTTGTGGTTTTTTTTTTTTTTTTCTATTCAATAAAGAATGCTAATGGGATATACAACTAATAATGCCGATAAAACAAAATAAAATTCCCACACAAACTCAAGCATACATATTCCAAGGCAGATAATAGTTGTACAATAATGTTAATATGATTCTAGAATCATAGTAGTTAAAAATTTGTTCATAATTTAATTAAATTAAAACTAAATTGAGATTCTCAAAATACAAATATAAGGAATGGGTTCTCACTAATGAGATTATTTCATGTGATCGTCGTACGTGTGTGATTGCATTGTGAATTTGAGTATTCTAATCTTATATGAGGGTAAAAAGATCATAATAATAATTATAGAGTGTGATAGTAACATATTATAATTTCTCCTCACATAGGCATTAACAACCTCACAAGCATGCATGGTTTAATCTATGAGTAACAATGGAACCTTTCTTGCTAATTAGTTCAATACTAAACTTAGCATAAAAGTGCAAGACTGACCCATCAGGAGTGTAAGCAACATGGTTCCCATCAGGAGTGTAAGCAACATGGTTAGGAGTGTAAGCAACAATAACCATGAAAGTTTCGGCTTGAAATTAATTGAGACATTTTTGTGAAATTTTATGGGAATAGTTACCGAACTTAGGCTGTTTGGAAAGAAAAGAATTGATTCCGTTAATACTCTCTCTGTCCCGTATTAGAATAATATATATTTTTTTTTGGAAAATTAATTCAAAATTTTAACGGAACTTTTTTGATTGGTGAGATTTTTTATAACTTTCCATTATTGCTTCATTGTGAAATTTAAAATTTCGGAGTCACGTCAAGGAAAAAGTGAGATTTTATGTAATAATAAAAGGTAAACTTGGAAATTGCGTAGTTAAAGAACATTGATAGACTTAAGAGTTTAGGGAGTGCACCATTTTATTAAAACAATTGATTTGCTTTTTATCTGGCATAATGGACCGCTACTAGGAATTATTGAACCTAGAAATAAAAAGACCGGACCATTCATATTAAGACTTTTCAAATAGACTCTTAAAATGAGATATTAAAAAGTGGAATCAAGAACTCTTATTTGGGATGAAGGAGTGCTTGGAAGATGTCCTATGAAAATATAGTAGTTATTTCAAATTAAAAAATACTCTTAAATTCGACTCAAAATTAAATCAACAAAAACTTGGTTTTTACAAAAATCAAATAGAAAACCTGAACTGGAATAAACCTGATCATATATATATTTGTGCGCTCTCAAATTGTGCCTAAAGTACCACCTAATTGTACGAACAAACCTATGGATATGCTGACAAGAAAATAGGAGGAAACAAAAAAATCATTGTTTCTTAATAAATCCAAGCGCAAAGTGAGTATAAATCTTTATGCAGAGCTGGGTATTAGACCCCTCTATGACATAGATCGAGTGATCCTTCTCGTATTTTTTGGTACAAAATACCCCTCAACTTACAAAAGTATATCAAAAAACATATCTATTAAATGTCTCATGATCAAATTAAAGAGCAAAAAATGAAAATTTGTTCTAGATTTATGCAAAACTGTAAGGCTTTCTATTTCTATTTCACCTTCATTCCACAGAAAAAAACAAGAGGGCATCTAAGTAACATTACTAATGAAATTCTTGAAAAAAAAAAGGATAAATTACACTTTAGTCCATTAAATTATACACCTGTTTTCAATTGGGTCCATAAACTTATTTTTTTTTTCAATTGGATCCTTGAACTTCAAAAATTCATTCAATTAGACTCAAATTCTGACACTATTAGCTTAAATTATTAGAAATTATCACGTATATACGGTATATTGCGCGTAATACTTACCTGTCACATGTTAGGTTAAGACAAACACGTGAGATTGTGAATAGTGCAAAAAATTGCATTCAATCAAATCCGAAATCGCGTTCAATCAAATTCGAAAACACAATCGACTAGATCCAAAATCGCATTCAATCATACCCAAAATCGCATATATTTTTTAGCTATTCACAATCTCTCGTGCTTGTCTTAACATAACATGTGACATGTAAGCATTACGCACAACATACGTGGTAATTTCTAGTAATTTAAGCTAACAGTGTCATAACTTGGGTCTGATTGAATGAATTTTTAAAGTTCAAGGATCCAATTGAAAAAAAAAATAGTTTATGGACCCAATTGAAAACAGGTGTATAGTTTGATCGACTAAAGTGTAATTTACCCAAAAAAAAAATGAAGTTCTGTAAAGTTTCACAAAAGATGTTTTGAGAATTTCATAAACAAAGTTTTGAGAAAATTAACAAACTAAAAAAATTGAGAAATTTGAAAGAAAAAAAAAATTCCATATGAGAAATTTCAACACGTGTTAAAAAATGTTGTGTATCTACATTTATTTCAAGAAAAATTTTGTGGAACTTCACAAAGTGTTCGTAATGCTATGTATATACATTTATTATCATTTTTTTTTTCAGAAAACTCTGAGAAATTTCACAACATATTTAAAAATAAGAGTAAATGTTCATGTGTTGTTTCAAAATATTTTAGAGAACTTTTACAAAATATTCAAAAATGCAGTGTATATGTATTTTCCCACAATACTTTTGAGAATTTTTACAATGTGTTCAACTAGAGTATATACATGAGAAATTCTTGGGACACGACTTTCATACAACCTCCTAAAATATGTGTCTATCTCTCTCCTGTGTCACTGTGGAAAAAAACAAAATAAAATGAATGCATTACATGATCAACTATAAGAACCCTAGGGATAAGAGAGATGGAAATTCAATGCTTGCAATAGTGGTGAACAAAACTAATATGAATTGCGTGAGTCTGCCATTTTAATTGTTGATTGAATACGTGAAGTAGAATCTCCACCCTTAATTGAATGGACAGATCTAGAAAGTAATTAAAAGCGTGAAGTAATTGTAAAAAGAGAAATAGTTTTAGAGTGGGAGATAGAGGAGTGTGATGAATTGTTGAGAGAGAAATAGTTTTAGAGTGAGAGAGATTTATGTATCGTTGAATCAATTTGAATTTGAGATTAGCTTTCCATTAAAAAAAAAAAAAATTGTGTTAATTTGATAATAAAATCGTACTTTTATTGTTATATAAAAAGAGTGATTTAAGAGACATGTCTTCTTAACTTAATCTAACCAATCCAGTGGTATATTATTCAAGAAGATTTTCTAAAAATCTATTTGAGGGGTGTCTACCGAAGAAAGTGCATGATTGAAAGACTGTTTAACGGAAAAGAACTCTCTAGGTCCTATCACCTCATAATTAGCATGTGCATTTTTTAGCAAAATTCTCATAAATTCGTTCTGAATTCGAATCCTGCATATTGAAGCACTAAGGATTATTGCTAGGCCATTAGATGGATGTACACTAAGACTTTTGGTTCGGCTAGGTCATGGTATATATGGCTCAACTCTCTTAAGGGAGAAGCACCTGCATGCCCTTAGTTTGTAACCTATCTAGGCCTCTCCTTAACGAGAATGGAGCTACTATAGTCACGCCCAAGTAATGACTGCCACCTCATGATCAGCCCTACCCTTTTTGTTCATAAAAAATAAAAAATAAAAAATTAAAATTCTTAACACATACCCTTGTTTTATTCTGTGGCTAGATTTTTTGGTTGCTCACCTAATTCCCCACTATAAGAAAATGATTAAAGACGTGTTTGGGTCAACGAAGATTGACTTCCGTAAATGTAATTGTGTGATGTAACATGTTACATGTGCTTTTTTATTTTTGCCCTCCCCACCCACCCTCATACTTTTAGGTTGCGATAACTCAGTATGTAGGTTAACACTTAACATTGCATTTTTGTGGCATTTCTTCTAAAAATTAAGCCTGTTCCGTTGCTTACATAATTATAAATTATAATCATGCTCCGCATAACTATGGGCTATTTGGCAAACCTTTTGTTTCTG
This sequence comes from Hydrangea macrophylla, assembly GCA_033977485.1. Taxonomy (NCBI): domain Eukaryota; kingdom Viridiplantae; phylum Streptophyta; class Magnoliopsida; order Cornales; family Hydrangeaceae; genus Hydrangea; species Hydrangea macrophylla. The sequence goes on from CM066999.1 coordinate 114,478,427, forward strand.
TGATTCAATATATAAAAATAAAAATAAGGGTAAATTACACAAATCTCTCCTGACGTTTGCCCTAATTACACGGACCTTCTCTCTTGTTTCAAAAATTACACAGACATCGCTCGAGGTTTGTAATTAGGTAACAAAACGCCCCCTCCCACAATGGTCCGTTAGTTTTTTTACATTAGTCTCCCCTAAAAATTACAATTAGCCCCCCTAATATTATAAAATTGTCATACTAAAGCCCCATTTCTCTTATATTTTTGTGCTAATTATAAAATCCCTCCTCCCTCCTATGTTTTTGGGTTAATTTTTTTAGCATTAATTTATATCATCTATACAAAATATACACAACATATATAAATAGGTCCAAAAAAAATTTTTTCCCTCGAACAAACCTCTATCAAGCCCCCCCTGTATTAATTTTCTAGATCCGCCCTTGTCCCTATGCTTCAAAAGTGGACACTTAACCCCCTGTGATTGTGGACTAAAATAGAACTGTTATGATTTCACTCAAAGAGCGTTAACCCCCATTTTTTCTCATAACCCATTTTGTGATGTTAATTTTGGGGTTAACGCTCTTTGAGTGAAATCATAACAATTCCATTTTAGTCCACAATCACAGGGGGTTAAGTGTCCACTTTTGAAGCATAGGAACAGGGGCGGATCTAGAAAATTAATACATGGGGGGCTTGATAGAGGTTTGTTTGGGGAAAAAAAAATTTTGGACCTATTTATATGTATTTTGTGTAGATGATATAAATTAATGCTAAAAAAATTAACCCAAAAACATAGGAGGGAGGAGGGATTTTATAATTAGAACAAAAATATAAGAGAAAGGGGGCTTAGTATGACAATTTTATAATATTGGGGGGGCTAATTGTAATTTTCAGGGGAGGCTAATGTAAAAAAAAACTAACGGACCGTTAAGGGAGGGGGCGTTTTGTTACCTAATTACAAACCTCGAGGGAGGTCTGTGTAATTTTTTAAATAAGAGGGGAGGTCCGTGTAATTAAGGCAAATCTCAGGGGAGGTTTGTGTAATTTAAACCTGCATTTGATCAAAAGCTGGTCAATGTAAATTTTTTTTTTTTTGGCCTTTTGCAAGTTTTATGATTGACTCATTTTTTTACTCCCCCAATCTAATAGCATAATCTTATTTGCCAAACACTTTTATTTTTGCTTTTGCAGATTCGTAATCACTTAAAAGTTATTTCCAAACACCCACTACATAATATGACTATATAGAGGGTGTTGGGCACACTCTCTACTTCCAAGATTCGGTAGCCAAAAAACTGCTTTTTTTTAAATGTAGCTTTTGGTCAATAATAAATTTGTGCGATTGATGTTGGGATTATATCACATGTGGGATAATCCCATTAATTTAGGGATTGTGATTTGGCTAGATTCCTATTGTGATTTGGTTTCCTTTATGATAGAGTTGTATTACTTGTCCAATAAGTAATGGGTTTCAAACTCTATATATATGGATGTTGTATAGGAATTTAGGAAAGCCCTTGGTGTACCAAGTTGGGGGTCTCCCCTCATGGGGGTGCATGGTCTAGGGTGAGAGAGATTAATCATTGGGGTTTTCTGTGAGGGGTATTCACAGCGTTATAGGGATGTGAGGTAGGGATGAGTATTTCTTTATCTCTGTGATTTCTCTATGTTACAGTGATTAATTGTGTCATGTTCTTTGGGGTATTGAGTGGGGAGAGTACAAGGGTTTTGTATTTGGGTTATGGGATTTAATTCATGTAACTTGTACTATGTTTTACTCAATAGTGAAAGAATGGATCTCTCAGGTGTGGACGTAGGCAGGTGTTTGGCCGAACCCCGTAGAAATCTGTATGTCTTTTCTTTGATGTGCATGTTTAATTACTGCTCATGTGTGTGTGTTTATTTGGGAAAATTTAGTTCCGCGTGTTAAATTCCCAACAAGTGGTATCAGAGCTATGGTTGTTAGATCATGGTGACAGAGGCGCACAGTGGCAGTGGAGATTAACAGCACGGTGGAAAAAGAAAAGCAGGGAAAATAAAAAATACACGATGGGAGTAGCGGGACAACAGTGACATGTTCAATTGCTTTTATGGTACGGCATGGATTACTTGGCTTGTTCTCGGATTGTGAGCAGTCATGTGATGATGCATGACTTCCTAGATTTGTAAGGAATTACAAATGGTTACAGTGGTGAGTAAGCTTGGTAAGGGAGTGATCCCATGTGGCAAGGTGCAACGAAATCAAGACTCTTGATTGGTTGGAATTTTAAGTAGTTAGTGTGCATAGCTATGTTACTTGAAATTCGGGTCGGAGATGTCCTAAGGTTTTTGGGCGCTGCGAATTCATCGGTGGGTACAGATTTGCAAGATTCTGTATGAATTGAAATTTATTTTTCTTGGTGATAGGTCCTATATATATTGTAGCAGGTTGGGATCTAGGGTAGAAAAATAATTTTGATGCTACTGTGATTGTAACAGGTTGTGTATAGTGGAGAGGTTCTCACATTCCACTCATACGGGCATTTTCTCTTGAGTTGTTAGATTCCATGTACGGTAAGTATGTGCTTCTGGAGAAAATAATTTGATGGGTTCCAAGAAGGCGGGGGCAGACACAGGCGCAATTATCCGACAGAGGTAATTGTTAGGATACTGCACGTAGGAACGTTGGTCAAATATTTTTGGAGCAGGTTCGCTATTTGGGTGGTGTGATATTGATCCCAAAGTTGCGGAGGAATCTAATATTGTTGCTGAAATCACACACAGCGGTTGAGAGAAATGTGGATGGTTTGTGTCGTCTGGTTGGTAGAGTTGTACTCCCAAATTCTCGATGAAAAATTCTTATATAAGTGAGTGTGTGGATGGTTTGTTCACGGTTCAGACGATGGTGAGGGGAAATCCTGCTTTGGGAGAAGGAGAGGTCGAGGCTCTTCTCTGGTGGAGTTAATGCGTATAATTAACTTGGGGTAGCGCACATGTATTGGCCGCGGTTTGACGAATCGGAGGTGTTGAGACCATATTGATTCGAGGTGTGCACGATGGTATGGAAGACGGCCAATGGCAAACGGTTACAAGGTCGTCAGCTTTGTGGGTGCTCCAGTTGAGGGGGTGCTGATCATGTGTGATAAATTGATTAGACAGTTTCCCCACAAGTGATAGAGGGGGTGATTGTTGGGATTATATCACATGTGGGATAATCCCATTAATTTAGGGATTGTGATTTGGCTAGATTCCTATTGTGATTTGGTTTCCTTTATGATAGAGTTGTATTACTTGTCCAATAAGTAATGGGTTTCAAACTCTATATATATGGATGTTGTATAGGAATTTAGGAAAGCCCTTGGTGTACCAAGTTGGGGGTCTCCCCTCATGGGGGTGCATGGTCTAGGGTGAGAGAGATTAATCATTGGGGTTTTCTGTGAGGGGTATTCACAGCGTTATAGGGATGTGAGGTAGGGATGAGTATTTCTTTATCTCTGTGATTTCTCAGTGATTAATTGTGTCATGTTCTTTGGGGTATTGAGTGGGGAGAGTACAAGGGTTTTGTATTTGGGTTATGAGATTTAATTCATGTAACTTGTACTATGTTTTACTCAATAGTGAAAGAGTGGATCTCTCAGGTGTGGACGTAGGCAGGTGTTTGGCCGAACCACGTAGAAATCTGTATGTCTTTTCTTTGGTGTGCATGTTTAATTACTGCTCATGTGTGTGTGTTTATTTGGAAAAATTTAATTCCGCGTGTTAAATTCCCAACAATTGACTCACATTTTTTTACTAATTGAATCATTGATTCTAGATAGACAAATAATTCATTTTAACTTTTAAAATTTTATAATCACTTACCACTCTACATATGTACTCCAAAAAGTTATTGATATACTCCCTCCGTTCCATAATAAGTGTCCACTTTCTTTTTGCACAATGTTTAAGAAAGTTGCATTATATTAATTTATTTGGTTCATTAAAGAGTCCCTTTCCAATTTTACCCTTAGATGTGATGAGTGTTTGACTTTTTGCTTGTTTTAGGACCACAAATAAATGCTTCTTTGTCTTTATTATAAGGGTAGTTTTGGAAAGTAAGCAAAATATATATGCCAATTTAGGAAAGTGGACACTTATTGTGGGACATCCAAAAAAGGAAATGTGGACACTTATTATGGGACGGAGGGAGTATAATATTTCAATGCTTGTACGAAAATTCGACCAATGATTTTTCATCACTCAGTGCCAAAACCATTTAAAGTCGCTATATGGAGCTAAAGTCACTACTATCAATAAAGGTTTTTTTTTTTTTTAATCACTACAATCAATAAAATTAAGAAATTTTTTTTTTTTAGACCACCACATTACCTACATGTTTTTAATTCACAAGTTAATTTATCTCATAAAAAATAAAATAAAATAAAAACAATGGTAATTATCACTAATCTCTCTTGGGGTATGATAAGAGACATCTCCTGAAATTTGAATAATATCAACAACCTCACTTATTTTCAAAATTTTGTATCACTAATGCCCCCTCTGTTAACGGCAGTTAGCAGAAGTGGTTAATATATTGGATAGATATTCCTAACCTCCCCTGAGGTATGACCTACTAGCAGATATCTCTCCTCTCCTCTAATATTTAAAAGAATACCAGGGACCTCTCTTCCCACTATATGTAGTTGACATTATTCATTGGACGTACCATGTCGCCCTTACGTTTGTATTATAAGATAAACATGAAAAGTTGATGTTCTACAAAATATAAATATAACTTTATTATTTCAAGGTGTGGGCATATTTGTTAAATGAATTATCTAATATTACGACATTGATGTCATTTTAAATAACCTTGTGAGGTAATTTTTAGTCAAATAGTAAAAAATAAGGGCAAATATGTCATTAACTTTGAAAATATGCTGACGGTATTGAAATAATATCAGGACCTCCCTTCTCACTATATACATGTGAGATTGTTCCGTTGGACGCGTAAAATTTACCATGTCGACCTTACTTGTATATATATAGCATGACATTAATATGAAAAGTTGATGTTCTACAAAGAGTAATGCTATGCTTCCCAAATATATTTTTTTTTTCAAAAGTGTCTTCCAACACATGTGGCAGTGGGCCCAGTTGATTTTGATTAGTTGATGTTGAAGTGGTCCTACCATTAATGAAGAGGAGCCCACTACCACTTGTGTTGGGGAAACATTTTTGAAAAAAAAAATTAAGAAGCATAGCATTACTCTTCTACAAAAGATACATATACCTTTTTTTAATTTTTAATTTTTATTTCAAGGTGTAAGCACATTTGCCAAATGAATTACTTGACGTAAGGGCATTTATATCATTTTAAATAATATTGTGAGGTTATTTTTAGTCAATTAGTAAAAAACAAGGGCAAATACATCATATCACCTTGCAAATTTGCTAACTTTAAGGGAGGTCTATGTTATTAGGTCATATGGAGGTCAGTGATATTTACTCAACATTACATCAACTTCCGTTAATTGTTGTCTAGTAGGAAGATCAGCGACACGAAGTTTTGAAAATAAAGGACGTCAATGATATTATTCAAAACTCAGGGGAGGTATCTGATATAATGTCATACCTCAGGGTGATCAATGATATTTTTCCAAAAAACAAAGAAAACAAAACACAAAAACAAAAAATCCGTAGGTTGCAAACATTTCAAAAAGAGTAATGCTAGGTACACCTAAACGGGACACTTCTACTATCCGCATGTGTTGTGGCAATATGAAATTAATTCAAACTTTGTTTAGTAACTGATGAATAATTTTGGAAATACACATTAGCAGATGAATAATTTAGGTGAATAGTTTAAGTGTACCTAGCATTACTCTTTCAAAAATCAGAGAATCTTATGAACTCTTAACAAAATAGATATTGCGATGAACCATTAATACTATTAATATGGTTTTAGTGTCATGTGTTACGACCCAATTTAGGATATAAATTTAGAAATTACTCTCTCCGTCCCATTTTATGTGTCTATTTTTTCTTTTTGGGATGTCTCAAAATTATTGTCCACTTTCCTAAATTAGTATGCAAATTTTACTTAGTTTCCCAAACTACCCTTCCTTGTTATCAACACCAAAACAAAACAAAAAAAGAAAATGCAATGATTATGGGCAATTGTAGAAAGTATGTGTAGATTCTTTTGTCCCCTTAAATAGTTGAATTTCTCAAATTGAACACATAAAATGGGACGAAGGTAGTATATGATTACTCATATATATATATATATATATAAGTATGCATATCAAGAAAGGGAATTGTTATTTCCACTCCATCATTGAACCAATGCACTCCATGGTACCACTATCAGAGAATGTGGTACCATGTATGTAATGCATAACATGCATGTACCACATACTTTAAAAATGGTACCATGGAGTGCCTTAGTTCAATAATAGAGTGAAAATAGCATCACCCATCAAAAAATTATCTCGTGAGTCCTGCAGTAATATAGCATTACTTTTGTGAGTTCCACCGCCATTTGAGCATTTTGAAGGTCTCATATATGTAAGTATTACAATAATAAAGAAATTACATTACTGACACGTCACACAGTGTGACTGTAAGTTCGATATAATAAGTTCTCTGTGACTCTGTGTATGAACACTGCTTATTAATTTTTTTTTTTCAATTACAAGTTGTAGAAATACATGACAACTCTTTTTCTCTCTCTCTCCCATGAAAGATATATCTCTGCACTGAAGACAACCAGGTGCTCCTATATATATTTGAGTGTGTTATGAATAATGCCACTTTTAATAGTGGATGTCCATAGTGTTTAATTATGGTGGATGTCTATACAAGCATTAGTGAATGTCAATTCATTTGATGTCATAGATGATGTCTTTGACAATTTATTTCCCTATAAATTGAACTCATCGGAAGAAGAAAGAGAGGAAGAAAAAAGACATAAAAGAAGAAGAAAAGGAGAGAAGAAAAGCAAGAGAAATATTAGGGGGAGAGAGTGACAAATATCATTAGTGTCTTTGATATTTTGAGAAGTTAGTGCTTGGGTTGTAAAGGTTCAATCAATAATCAAAGGTGATCCCCCTCCGCAGTGGACGTAGGCAAATTGCCGAACCACCTGAAAATATTGGTGTCATTAATTGCTTATTTGCATGCATGTTTATTATTAATTTTATAACACGTTATCAGCACGAGCCTATACCAACTGGGCTCCTCATATCAAATGGTATAGATATTAATATAGATAATATATATCTGTTTAGTTTTCTTTATATATATATATATATGTGCACCCTTGAAGAGGTTATAATTTAAACTTCTCTTGATGAGAGGAATTTATTACAATAATTATACACCCTTGAAGAGGTTATAATTTGTAATGAAAGTGAATAGTCCTTGAAAAGACAATAAATCAGCTTCTTGAAGAAAGTAGTGAATAAATTAAAAACAACTCTTGAAGAAGTTGTAGAGAGAAAAAAAAAATATATAGTTATACTTATCTCTTGAAAATGGTAGAATACTTGATAAAAGAGTGGTGGACTATCTCTTGTAGAAGATAAATAATAGTCCTACCAAAGAGGATTTTATTGCAAACTTCTGAAGAAGTTATTATGGATAGTCCTCTAAAAGAAGTCATAAGAAAAAAAATAAATAAATGGACTCCTTGAAAAGTCAGTCTCCTGGGGAGATAATAAATGGACTCCTTGAAAAGTCAGTCTCCTGGGGAGATAATAAATGGACTCCTTGAAAAGTTAGTCTCCTGGGGAGACAATAAAATGACTTCTTAAAGAAGAAGTAAGAAAATTTATCACAGATAAATTAGAGACAACTCCTAAAGGAGTTAATGAAAAAAAAAAATTAGAAAAAACTTATTCTACATTCCACGCCTCGAATATGCTTCTGCAGCAGCAATATCGAGAGCGCAGATTTAAAAAGTATTCAGAACTGATATCTTGTCTCCTTGTGGCTGAACAAAACAATGATTTGCTGATGAAAAATCATCAGTTACGTCCAATCGGTTCCAATCCATTGCCTGAAGCCAATGGAACTACATTCCCTGAAGTGAATGTAAATGTACCTCATAGGCAGAGAGGTGGACGTGGAGGTAGATATAGAAACAGCCAAGGACGAGGTCATGGAAGAAATTACAAATGGAACCGTGGTGGTCATAACCATAAAAATGCAACACCGTACCACCAAAAGTGGAACAGGAATAAAAGGGGAAAAGGTATTCAAAGACCTCCCAAGAGAGATGATGAACTCTGTTACCGGTGTGGCAAGACAGGGCACTGGGCTCGTCGCTGTGATACGCCAAAACATTTGGTTGATCTCTACCAAGCCACCATAAAGGGAAAGGGTAAAGAGGTAGAGACCCATTTTGCTGACTATGATGGTCCAGTGGATATAACCCATTTGGATATGGCAGATTTCTTCACAGATTCTGATGGAAAAATTGATCACTTGATTGGTGATGGAAGTGTCCAAAAATGAATAATGTTGTGTGTTTCTACTATAATTTTATGTTGTATTTTGTATGCTAGTATTATGTTGTATTGTGGAATATGATCTTCTTGTGATGAATAAAATAATCTCTTAATACTTATGAACCTTATTATTTGAAAGATTTCAAAGATGAACAGTGAAGATATATGCCTAGTGGATAGTGCAACTACACATACAATTCTTCGTGACAAGAAATATTTCTTGAACTTAAAACTAGCTGAAGCAAATGTGAACACAATATCAGGCACAACAAATCTTATTGAAGGATCTGGAAGGGCTAGCATAGGTTTGTCAAAGGGAACAATAATTCATTCCAATAATGCTTTGTACTCTAGCAAATCCAAAAGAAATTTGCTTAGTGTCAGAGATATCCGCTTAAATGGATATCACATTGAGACCATTACTGAGAATAGTGTAGAATATCTTTGTATTACCTCTCTTGTTTCAAATAAGAAACAGGTCTTGGAGAAACTCCCTGCTCAAGCTTCTGGGTTATATCAAACGACGATTAGAGCAATTGAATCAAATGCTGTGGTAGACCAGAAAAAATCAGATCCAAAAACTTTTGGACTTTGGCATGACCGACTTGGTCACCCTGGAACAATAATGATGCGAAGAATCATTGAAGGCTCACATGGACATCCTTTAAAAAATCAGAAGATTCTTCTGCCAAGTGACAATCCATGTACTGCTTGTTCACAAGGTAAATTAATTATCAGACCATCTCCTTCAAAGATCACTGTGAAATCCCCTACATTTCTAGAACGTGTTCAAGGAGATATATGTGGACCAATTCACCCACCATCTGGGCCATTTTATTACTTCATGGTTCTTATTGATGCATCTACTAGATGGTCACACGTGTGTCTACTCTCATCTCGCAACACTGCATTTGCGAGACTTCTGGCTCAGATAATTCGATTACGAGCACAATTTTCTGATTTTCCTATCAAAACTATACGTCTTGATAATGCTGGGGAATTCACATCCAAGGCATTTGATCACTATTGCATGTCAATAGGAATTCATGTTGAACATCACGTTGCTCACGTGCATACACAGAATGGTTTAGCTGAGTCGTTTATCAAACGTCTCAAGTTGGTTGCTAGACCCTTACTTTTGAGAACAAAGCTGCCTGCATCTGCTTGGGTCATGCCATATTACATGCTGCATCATTAATTCGGATTAGACCAACTTCTTATCATGAATACTCCCCTTTACAACTTGTATTTGGACAACCACCTAATGTTTCCCATCTACGAGTTTTTGGTTGTGCTGTGCAAGTTCCTATTGCACCCCCACAACGCACAAATATGGGTCCTCAGAGACGCCTTGGAGTTTACGTTGATTTTGATTCACCATCTATAATAAGATATCTTGAACCCCTAACTGGTGATCTTTTTACTGCACGGTTTGCAGACTGTCATTTTGATGAGACCGTATTCCCACCATTAGGGGGAGAAAAGCTGAAACCTGAAGCTCAGCATGAAATTTCTTGGAATACATTGGCAATGTCTCATCTTGATCCTCGCACCAATCAATGTGAACTTGAAGTTCAAAGGATCATTCATTTGCAAAAGGTTGCAAATCAATTGCCTGATGCATTCACTGATGCAAAGAAAGTGATAAAATCACATATACCGGCTGTAAACACTCCAGCAAGAATTGAAGTCCCAAGAGGACAATCTGGTAGTGCAGCGGTAGATGAGTCTACGGCACGATTGAAACGTGGTAGACCTAGTGGTGCAAAGGATAAGGTTCCTCGGAAGAGGAAAATAAAAGGACATATTAACAAAGTGGAAACTCATACAGAGATCTCAAAGAGCGCTATAGAAATACTTGATAAATCCAACGTTGGTCAACAGGGTTCCCCTGGAGAGGAACAAGTAGCCCATGAAGAGGCACAAGTATTTGAGAATAAAGAGATCTCGATAAACTATATGTCCACTGGAAATATGTGGGATCGTAATGGCACGGTCATTGATCACATATTTGCCTTTACAGTAGCACTAGACATCACCCAAAGTGATGAGGATCCTGAACCACAAAATGTGGAAGAATGTCGACATAGAATTGATTGGCCAAAGTGGGAAGAGGCCATACAAACTGAGTTAAACTCATTAAAAAAAAAAAACGGGAAGTGTTTGGGCCTGTAGTCCCTACACCTGAAGATGTAAGTCCCGTTGGGTACAAATGGGTATTTGTACGGAAACGTAATGAGCAAAATGAGATTGTACGATACAAGGCTCGACTTGTAGCACAAGGTTTCTCACAGAGACCTGGCATCGATTACGATGAAACATATTCCCCGGTAATGGATGCAATTACGTTTCGATTTTTGATAAGTCTATCAATGTCTGAAGGACTTGATATGCGCTTAATGGATGTGGTTACAGCATATTTATATGGATCACTAGATAGTGACATACATATGAAGATCCCTAAAGGATTCAACATGCCCGAAGCATGTAAGTCAAAACCACGAGATATGTACTCTATTAAATTGCAAAGATCTCTATATGGATTAAAGCAATCCGGACGCATGTGGTACAATCGCTTGAGCGAATATCTATTGAAAGAAGGATATATAAATAATGCTATATGTCCATGCGTTTTCATTAAGAGATCAGACTCCGATTTTGCAATCATTGCAGTATATGTTGATGATCTTAATCTTGTTGGCACTCCCAAAGAGCTCACAAAAACTGCTGATTATTTGAAAAGGGAATTTGAGATGAAAGATCTCGGAAAGACAAAATTTTGTCTTGGGTTGCAACTCGAGCATTTCCCTGAAGGAATTCTCTTACATCAATCCTCATATACGGAGAAAGTTTTGAAACGTTTCTACATGGATAAGGCTCATCCATTGAGTACTCCAATGGTAGTCCGATCCCTTGATGTAAAGAAGGATCCCTATCGTCCTTGTGTTGAAGATGAGGAACTTCTCGGTCCTGAAGTACCATATCTGAGCGCTATTGGTGCTCTTATGTATTTGGCAAATTGTACACGACCAGATATCGCTTTTTCTGTCAATCTGCTTGCAAGATTTAGCTCAGCACCAACTCGAAGGCATTGGAATGGTATTAAGCACATATTTCGCTATCTCTCTGGTACAATTGATCTTGGGTTATTTTATCCTAAAGGATCCAAGTCACCATTAATTGGATATGCTGATGCTGGATACCTTTCTGATCCGCACAAAGGTCGATCTCAAACTGGTTATGTATTTACTTGTGGTGATACTGCAATCTCATGGAGATCTGTAAAGCAAACATTGACTGCCACTTCTTCAAATCATTCTGAAATTCTTGCACTACATGAAACCAGTCGTGAATGCATTTGGTTGAGATCAATGATCCAGCATATTCAGGAATCTTGTGCCTTATATTCGATCAAAGATAAACCGACAACGTTATATGAAGATAATGCTGCATGCATTGCACAAATCAGAGGGGGATTCATCAAAGGAGACAGAACCAAACACATCTCACCAAAATTCTTCTATACACATGAACTCCAAAAGAAAGGTGAAATCAATGTTCAACAAATACGTTCTATTGATAATCTCGCAGATTTATTCACAAAAGCACTACCAACTGCAACATTCAAGAAGCTAGTACACAACATTGGAATGCGCAAACTTAAAGAAGTTTCATGTAGCAATTACTCATGTGACAATGAGGGGGAGAAAGCGACTACTTCATATTATCAGTGAATGGACATCCAAGGGGGAGTGTTATGAATAATGCCACTTTTAATAGTGGATGTCCATAGTGTTTAATTATGGTGGATGTCTATACAAGCATTAGTGAATGTCAATTCATTTGATGTCATAGATGATGTCTTTGACAATTTATTTCCCTATAAATTGAACTCATCGGAAGAAGAAAGAGAGGAAGAAAAAAGACATAAAAGAAGAAGAAAAGGAGAGAAGAAAAGCAAGAGAAATATTAGGGGGAGAGAGTGACAAATATCATTAGTGTCTTTGATATTTTGAGAAGTTAGTGCTTGGGTTGTAAAGGTTCAATCAATAATCAAAGGTGATCCCCCTCCGCAGTGGACGTAGGCAAATTGCCGAACCACCTGAAAATATTGGTGTCATTAATTGCTTATTTGCATGCATGTTTATTATTAATTTTATAACAGAGTGGCCCTTGAACGGCCTGTGGGGGACATTATACTATGTGCTGCTAAAAAGTCAGTGTCAACAGGAGATTTTTTTTTTTTTTTGCTTGGACCACCATAGTACCTACAGATCTAGATTTTTAATCCATTTGTAGGTTGCAAACATTACAAAAATCAAAGAATCTTCTGAACCTTACAAAAATATTTTGAAAAGATTCAACGGTGGAGAATTTGATTGAACTGATTTAGTGAGGTACTTGTGTCATAGTTTTAAATTTATGGTTTATCTTTCTATTAATTGCTTGTGGATGTTCAAGTACCCCTTTTTTTTTTTTTTTTTTTTAATGAATTGTAGTGGTCTAGTGCAAGAATATAAGTCTCCTGGCCAGGGGAGGGGGGTGATGTTTGAATCCTGATATGAACATGACATGGAAAGTCTTTTTACCAACTAGGCTAAGTCTACTTCAAGTGCTAATTTTTGTTCATTGTAGATGATGCATTTTTGAATGTTCATGTCCATACTTCACCTGATATCCAATTCTCAATGAGTAATTCTTTGGTGACAACTTTCATACAACCTCCTAAAAAGATGTATTTATCTCTCTCTTGTGATGTCACTGGATCCTACAGTGACACATGAGAGAGATAGACAAACCTTTTAGGAGGTTGTATGAAAGTTGTCACAAAAAAATTACTCATTTTCAATGGACCAAATGTACATGTGAGCATAAATGTTTGCTTCTATGTGTTAGAATAATGTTAGAATACATTGTCTACATTCTTGTACCTATTGTATCTTACTATACTTACTGTCTAGATACATTGTACTACCAGTTGTACTACTAGCCTAGATACTTTTCTTTTCCTTTTAGGATTCTCTTTTGGCCTATATAAAGGCTACTCATTGTAAGGTTTGATCACACCATTCAATACACATATTAGTATTGTCTCACACTCTCTCCCTCTCTCTTATTTATTCTTAACATGGTATCAGAGCTATAAGCTCCTGGTGGCCTCTTCCTCCTCCTGGTGACCTCTCAAAAGGAAAGTATGCTCTGTGGTTGCCACAATAGTGGATCCTCCACATAAAAAATCCTTCTTGTAGTTGTCTCAAGTTCGTAATCGTGTCGCCTCAGCCCGGTCACCTCCGCTGCCCGGCTACCACCATCCACATCTATCCTGCTCGACATCCTCCTTCCAGTCACCTCGCCGCCTCAACTTGGGCTCTGCCGCTATCACCGCCTTCGCTGCTCGATCACCACCTCTGCCGCTCGATCACCACCACTCGGCTGCCTCTATTGCCCGGCTGCCACTTCCTCATCCAGGCTCCCTCCGTCAGATCACCGCCCGGCCACCGCCACGTAGATCAATTCTACCACTCTTAAGCTATTGTTATACATCATGGAGCCTCTCACAGATCCCTACTGCAAATATTGTCATAAACAAGGACATATTCTATTGCATTGTCCTGTCAGAGTGTGTACTTTCTGTCACAAGCGTGGACCAGGGCACTATCTTAATGATTGTAACGAGAATCCTACTAGATATTCACAGGATAATCGGTCCCGAGATTGTTCATCATCATCCACTACTATTTCTACCAAGGGGTCATCATCTTCTAAGTCGTCTACCCCTTCATCCATCTTTGTTTCCCTCCTTGCGGACATCATCAAACGAGTTCTTGATCATTCTGGTAACACGTCTCCTACTGCTCTATCTGTTGCCCCAGGTACATCTTCTTGGTTCTTTGACTCTGGTTGCTGTAACCATATGACCTCTGATCCCACTACATTCTCTACCAAACATTCTACTCTCAATGCACCATCCATACACATAGCTGATGGTTCCCGTATGAACGTCAGTCACATAGGGCAAGTCTCCACCACTCACACATCTCTCCCCGACACTTATCTCATTCCTAAACTCACTTTAAATCGCATATCTGTTGGTCAATTGTGTGAACTCGGACTTACCGTCTCTTTCTCTAATTCTGGATGTCTAGTACAAGATCCAAAAACGGGCCATCCTCTTAGGACAGGTCGTAAAATAGGACGATTATTTGAACTTAACAATCTCCATATTCCATATCACTTCATTTCACCAACTCAAACTGCAGCTTCAGTATCGTCCGCCTCACCTTTTCACCTCTGGCACTCTCGTTTAGGTCATGTTTCACTAAGTCGGTTAAAATCCTTAGCATCAAGTGGTCAGTTAGGGTCAATTAAAGTCGAAAATGTTGATTGTTTACCTTGTCAACTTGCCAAACAACCCGCTTTACCATTTAATAACAGTGATTCTGTTTCCTCTGCACCTTTTGATCTTATTCTCTCTGACGTTTGGGGTCCCTCTCCAACTATCACAATGGGAGGATCTAGATACTATGTAACCTTTGTCGATGATTTTACAAGATACACTTGGTTATATCTAATGAAAAATCGATCTAAATTACCCCAGATTTACTTTGATTTTGCTAACATGATCAAAACTCAATTTTCTTGCAATATCAAAGTATTTGAGCTGATAATGCCCAAGAATACAAAGAAAAAGGCGTTCTAAATTTTCTTCGCCAGCATGGTACTCTTCCTCATCGTTCCTGTCCAGGCACCTCCCAACAAAATGGGAGAGCCGAGCGTAAACACCGACATATTCTTAATACTGTTCGAGCTCTTCTCACATCTGCTTCATGTCCTGAACAATTTTGGGGAGAGGCTGCCCTCACTGCCATTTATACCATGAACCGTGTCCCTTCTCCCACTACTGAAAACCAGTCACTGTATGAGCGTCTATATAACCATCCTCCTGACTATACTACCCTTAAAGTCTTTGGTTCTGCCTGCTTTGTCTTACTACAACCACATGAGCGCACAAAACTAGAATCTCGAGCTCGCTTATGTTGTTTCTTAGGGTATGGTATTGAACACAAAGGCTATCGATGTTGGCACCCTCACTCCAAACGTGTTCGTGTGTCTCGTCATGCTGTCTTTTGGGAACATAAAATGTTCTCATCCATGTCCCAGTTTCATCTATCTCCTGCCAGTACTCCTTTCTACTTCACTGACCCCTCAGTAGATCTATTTCCTGACACTCCTGATATAAGTTCTCACTCTGAATCAACATCTTTGCCTGCCCCTCTACCCACATCCACATCTACAGACTCTTCATCTGATTTGTCCACCACAGTCTCTACTAAACGGTTTCTTCGCATTCCCTTGGCTCTTGCCCCTATTGTCATTGGGTCACTTTCCTTGTTGCCCTTGTCGATATCGGTCGACATTTTTCTCAGCAATACGAGCAGCTTCCTCAACGAGAGAAACGGTCGGGTGTTGTAGCATATCTACACGGCCACGGATATTCTCCCTAAGTCCTTCCTCAAACTTACGAGCTTTATCCCTATCAGTCGGAACGGTAGTTTTCCCAAATCGTAACAAGGCATTGAAACGAGAAACATACTCACCCACGGTCATATCTCCCTGAACCAAACTCGCAAACTCTTGACGTTTCTGAGTATAAGCAGATTGCGAAAAGAAACGTTTGTTGAATTCTTCCTTAAATGCTTCCCACGTGGTTGGCTTTCCTTGTTCAAGCACGTTGTTCCACCAATCCAAGGCTTCGTCCATCAACGTATCGGATGCGCATAAAATTTTCTCCTCATCGGTACATATTACCTGACGGAAATGTCTTTCCATGTCCATCATCCAATGATCGGCCAAGTCTATGTCAACTTGTCCATAATACAAGGTCGGTTTCCGCTTATGAAACTGTTCCACGATTGTGTGTTGAGGTCGCGGTGCCAGTGGAGGCTGAACGTTCATCTGTTCTCTTTCACTTACTGCTTGTATGAAATTTCCCACCATATTCACTATTTGGTCCATCCGCGAATGCGGTGACAATTCTCTTGGCATATCCGCCATAATGTTTCAAATATTCCCCTGTTGAGTTCAATGCAAAATGACCAAGCATGCTATGCCACAATATAGATATATGTGCACAGTTCATCACACTCAACAAATGCTAACGCATGAAGCATTTCTACAATGATAATAATTATCTTCACAATTACACACTCCACTCGACGTCACTCAGCATATATATAACGTCACTCGTTCCCAAGGCTCTAAACTTATGCTCTGATACCACTAAATGTCACAGCCCGGTCCCACAATAGCGGAACCGGAGCCCGTGGCACGCCACCGAGGCTAAACCAATTCATTAACGTTCCCAAAAATTAGTTTGAAGAACACACGCAGCGGAATAAAACAAGTCATTTTGAAAACTAATAGTCCAGTCGACTGATCCTCAGACCCAGTCGACTGATCCTGGTCCAGCAGAAAGTTGGGTTTTAAAACACCATCCAGTCGACTGCTTTCTACACCAAGTCGACTGGGGCTTCAAATTTTCAGTCGACTGATACGGTCTGGTCGACTGAAGTCCAGCCTGAACAAAAATATCTGAATTGAAAACATGATCCAGTCGACTGTGTCGAGGACTCAGTCGACTGATCCTCAAATAAAAGGTGCAGTGAGTTGCTGAAAACAGAGGCTCCAGTCGACTGTTTTCTCAACCAGTCGACTGATTTAAGGCAGCTTCTCATTCTGAAGAGTTTTCTAAGTTTAAAAGCTTTTGAATTCAAACGGCGATCAAACACACACTTCCAAAAGTACTCCAAAGCAATCCTAACTGTATTAACATATTACCGAAGCACAATTACAACATGTTACTAACTATTACAACGTTTTAGATTCATTCTAACATACCAAGTTAAACTTAACTAAAAACCATAAGAATTCTTATTACAACATTCCTATTGTCCCAAAACTACAAGATTAACTTTCAAGTTGCCTTCTAAAAGAACTCCCAACCCACGTGCTCACTTCTGCAATTCCTCGCCAGCATTTATACCTGCAATGGTTATTTGAATAACCACACATATTTCGATTTGTTTACGCTAATGCTTAGTGAATAAATCAACATATGTACATGAATGATAAACATGTCTGCATTCACATCTCTACATTTCATACTAGTCGCCGGAGACTCACGTGCCCGTCCATACTCCCAATCCGCGACTCCTCGCCAATAAGTCAACGCGAAAGGGTAAGACCCACGATTCTTCTCTTCAATCGTGCGACCTTAATGCCTATATCGGCTCCACAAAATGGCACGGTGGCCACGTGCTCCTTCTGACCCAAATAAGCAACTTAACATGCTCAAATACATATCACCATGCTCGCGGTAATCAAAACATTTCATCGTGCTATTGAGCCTACTTATCAATATAAATGCCCAATATGAACTACACAAGATATCTCTAAGTATTAATACATGCTATTCAAACATAACATGAATACCTATCAAGAAACCATTCTAAAAACATAGTTGAATCACTCACCTCCGATTTACGCTCTTATAATTCAATCTCAAGAAAACCCGTGCATAAAGAACGTGCAGAAGTCCGTCTAGTACAATTCCTATGAATCAAAATTCCATTTATCAACTTTTATGAAAAATTCTAGAAAACAATTTTTCGAAAAACTTGGCCAAACAAGTCCTAACATATATCAAAACGAAGCTCTTACCTCAAGGAGCTCGAATATGAAATATGGGAGAAAACAAACTGACGGAAGGTCATCGTTTGGCGTCGCAAAGCTCTAAGCTCCCAAAATCTCCCTATGGCCTCCTTTCTTGAACTTAGGTTAAGACTTTATAAAAATATCTCAACCATCTCTATCTATATATAGGCAAAACTCTCGGGAATTACGTTTACCTCCCCACGAGTTTTCAAAACTCCTAATTAGTCTCTGTAACTTTCTATACAGCTAATTCGTAGCTTTATAAGTGAAACCTCAAAATTATAAAAGTTTTCGACTAAGTTTCGTTTGGTCGCTAAAACACGAATTTCTACATGACATTTTCGAAGTTGCTAATTAGCCTACCAAATTAATAGCGTGTTAATTCATTCTCACCAGGATACTAAAACTAACAACAGATATAAATTCTAAAATAGAAAATAATACAGATATTGAAATACACAGGTAAACATTTATTTTCAGATAAACATTTAAAGTATTCCACAGTGACCGTCTCATACTCGGAGAGACTTCACAACAACAAATCCTCAATCACCACAGTTTCAGAGGGTTCTCTAATACAGACACCCAAATCAACTCGTGAGTCAAAACTCACCCAAACATGTATCAAAAGACACGCCACATCACATTATCATGCATGACAATGTAATGCAAAAGCAATAACACAAATGCGGGTGTTATACTATGGGATGCAAGTGAGTTTACAAGATCAAAACTCACTCAGATGGATCCATTGATCGCTACAAAGCCCGCCTAGTAGCCAAGGGCTTTACCCAGGAGTATGGGATTGATTATGAGGAAACATTTGCCCCCGTTGCTCGTCTCACCTCTATTCGCAGCCTCATTGCAGTTGCTGCAGTTCGCCGTTGGGACTTATTCCAAATGGATGTCAAAAATGCCTTCCTCAATGGTGACCTCACTGAAGAAGTTTATATGCGTCCTCCTCCTGGTTATCATCATCATCCTCATCAAGTTTGCAAGCTCCGCCGAGCTCTATATGGTCTCAAGCAAGCTCCTCGGGCTTGGTTTGCAAAGTTCAGCACCATTGTTGAACGCTTTGGGTTCACAGGCAGCTCATATGATTCAGCTCTTTTCATCCGCAGAACTGATCAGGGCATTATTCTGCTTCTCCTCTATGTGGATGACATGATTATCACAGGAGATGATACATCTGGAATCTTGGATCTCAAAACCCATCTTAGCCAACATGTTGAAATGAAAGATCTCGGCAAACTTAACTATTTTATGGGCCTTGAGATCACTTCTAGTTCCGACGGATACTATCTCTCTCAAGCCAAGTATGCCTCATATTTGCTTACACGGGCAGGACTTACAGACAGTAAGACTAGTACCACTCCTCTCGAGCCTAACTGTAGGCTCACTCCTATGGATGGTATTCCCTTAGATGATCCTACTCTATACCGTCAACTTGTTGGGAGTCTCGTTTATCTGACAGTTACTAGACCTGATATCTCCTATGATGTCCATATTATAAGCCAATTTCTATCTGCTCCTCGTTCTCCTCATTATGCAGCAGTTCTCCGCATTCTGAGGTACATCAAAGGGACCTTATTTCATGGCATCCACTTCTCTGCTCACTCCTCTCTTGAGCTACGTGCCTACTCAGATGCAGACTGGGCAGGAGATCCTACTGATCGTCGTTCCACCACTGGGTATTGCTTCTTCTTGGGTGACTCTCTCATCTCCTGGCGCAGTAAGAAGCAAACTGTTGTTGTCCGATCTAGTACAAAAGCTGAATATCGTGCCCTTGCTGATACCACTCAGGAACTTCTCTGGCTACGCTGGTTACTTGAGGACATGGGGGTCAATCATCCAACTGCTACAACCATCAATTGTGACAATCAAAGTGCCATTCAAATTGCTCACAATGACGTCTTTCATGAACGTACAAAGCACATTGAGATTGACTGTCATTTTGTTTGTCATCATCTTTCTTGTGGTACCATTCGACTTAACTCAGTCTCCTCCATCGATCAGACTGCTGACATATTCTCCAAAGATCATCCACCGGGACGTCTTCAGGATTTAGTTTCCAAACTCAAGTTGGTTTCCATTCTACCACCTTGAGTTTGAGGGGGACTGTTAGAATAATGTTAGAATACATTGTCTACATTCTTGTACCTATTGTATCTTACTATACTTACTGTCTAGATACATTGTACTACTAGTTGTACTAGTAGCCTAGGTACTTTTCTTTCCCTTTTAGGATTCTCTCTTGGCCTATATAAAAGCTACTCATTGTAAGGTTTGATCACACCATTCAATACACATCTTAGTATTGTCTCACTCTCTCTCCCTCTCTCTTATTTATTCTTAACACTATGTATACAATTAATTAGTTGAGGAAGGTTCTTCGGCACCGAGGATGGGTGCTGCTCACTCAGCAACACTCATATATGTGGCACTTGTAGGATCACAATTTTTTTTTTAAATCATTTTTTTTCTTAAAATTAAAATATATATATATATATATATGTGGTTCTGTAGTGCCACATGGGTGCTGTTCACCCAGCAGGCCTGTCCTGAGATTTTGAAGGCCCTACTCGAACTTCTAAATGGCGGCCCTCTGTATGTTAGCATAAATATTACAAATATTATTTATTAATTACTTAAATAATAAATTTGGATTAGTATTTTTAAGAGTGGGCCCTGCCTAAAAGGGGGCCCTAAGCGGCCGCATGTGTCGCTTCCCCTCAGGGACGGCCCTGCCACCCAGTTACCCCATTTTGGCTGTAGAGGATCCACACTCAATTTAGTTAGGGTGTGTTTAGAAAATTAGAATGACAACTTCTGAATATTATGAGAAAATTTAATCATGTAATTAATAATCCTCTTTTGTTTTTACTTATTTTAAAGATGCACTCTAATATAATTTTTATTTTTCCCAAAAAAGCAAGTCTTACGAGTGTTTTAAGTTGAAGATGTGTTTTGCATTTGAGGATATTAAATGGAGGTTGACTAAACCTTATACTCGTCATATAACAAATAACCCTCACAGTATCATATTTCTCAACCCTCTTCATTTTTGTTCTCTGAAAGTATATCTATATTTATGCATAAACCACGAAATAACTGTTTTAGGTAGCATCTTTAGGGCCCTTGTTTGGGAATGCACAAAACAGGGTTTTGGTTTAGTCTCACACTTGCTCGATCCTATTTTGTTCTAATAATGCAAACCAACATTATACTGCATGTTTGATAAAGAAATTATTTTAGGAGTGATTTTACACCGAGGAGAGACTCCAAGGCGAACAAAATCGCCTCTACCAAACACTTCAATTTGTAAGACTACTTAACTTTAATTTTGAACCACATATATAATCAATTTTGCGCCTGTTAAAACACCCCTAAGGGTTTCTTTTGTAACCTTATTTTTTACAACCAAACAGCTTGAAGCTACCCTTTTTCCCTTTGAAATTAAATCATTTAGGTGAAGCATAATATGAAAGCGAGACATTCGGCAACAACAAAACTCAAAACGTGGGGCTAGAAGTCTTCAATGCAAAAGCAAATTATTGGTGTTGCAGACTTGCAGTTGAACATTATTGGTGTTGCAGACTTGCAGTTGAACATTATTGGTGTTGCGGTTGAACAAGGGCATTGCTCAATAGGCTCATATATAACAGCCACATATAATAATTTGAAGATAATATATATATATATATATATGTGTGTGTGTGTGGGATCATTACGCCTCATATGATGAGGCAGGTCATGTCTGAAGGGCCAAAAGTTCAACCATCCACATTAACTTCTATACAGCCTCTGCTCAAAACCTTGTTCAATGAAGTCACGTGTTTGAAAGAGAAATTTTTAGTACCTTTTATGTGGTGTACCACGTTGACGTGGCACCAGGGTCCGCCTGGGGCGTATGCGTTGAAGTGGCCGTATTAGATTCATTTTGTGGCCGCATTTTTAAGTTTATTTTTTCTTAATTTTTATAAAATTTATCATTTTTAAGTCTTTTTTTTTTTTTTTTTTAATTCTTCATAATTTTTATGAAACTTATCGTTTTTAGGCCTATTTTCTTCTAATTTCTTCTTAATTTCTATGAAAATTATCATTTTTAGGCATACTTTATTCTAATTTGTTCTTAATTTCTATGAAACTTAGTATAGAAGCCTATTTTTTAGGCCCCTTTAAAAATTCACATGAAATCTGAGACAATTTTTGACATCTCAGTGCCGAACTTACTCGTTCTATATGTGTACATATTATATTATATTCCATCCATCCATCCATTATTATAAGCACACATGTATATATGTTTATTATATTTTTATGTGCGTGTGTAATTGTATTTTTGATAGAGTAAACAAGAAGCCAGTCACGTCACTATTAATCCCGAGAGGTGGAGTAAAACTTCCATGTATGGAGAGACTCACATGTAGAATATTTTTCCTAACAAGATAAAAAAAAAACGTAATCATCGTGCCAACTAATCAAATTTTTTTTTTTTTTTGGATGACATAATGACTTAACTGGAGTTATCTAATTAAAAAGAAAAATTCCACTAGAGTAAATCCCCTCCTACCATTACTCTAACGTCTCATTTGACATGTCGAATAAAATTGTCGGATGGGACAAGATAAGGCATAATCAGATAGCATAGTAATCATGTTAGATAATCTTGTGTTTGAAATGTACTGGATAAAACTGTCGGATAAGTTATTATATCATAATTCTGTATTTGGTCGTGCCCGAATATAAGTTTCAGATAATAACTAAATCATTTTTTTTTAAGAAGAGATCTGAAGGGAAAAAAAAAAAGAAGAAAAAACAGATCTGAAAATCAAAAAGAAAAAAAAAAGAAAAAACAAATCTGGGAAAAAAGGGAGATCTGAAAAAAAAGAAAAAAAAATAGATCTGAAAAAAAAAATAAAAAATATCTTTAAAAAAATTTAACTGAATTAAATATTTTTTTTTTTTTTAAGTTTTGTCCAAAAAAGTTACCCAAAACTCCTAATCCCCCCGGGGTTAGAGTTATTCCACTCTCCATGGG
This sequence comes from Hydrangea macrophylla, assembly GCA_033977485.1. NCBI lineage: Eukaryota > Viridiplantae > Streptophyta > Magnoliopsida > Cornales > Hydrangeaceae > Hydrangea > Hydrangea macrophylla. The sequence goes on from CM066999.1 coordinate 114,501,640, forward strand.
ATAAAACATAGTTCAAGACTATTTTATCCTGTCCGATGGCGCCACCTAACGCCGGATAAGATAAAACTTATCCTATCCTGCCTATTATCTTGACCACCAAACGAGGCCAGAGTAATGCTATGCCTCCCAAATCCTAATCGCAAATCTACATCCCAAATGATGTAACAGTGGACCCACCGCATTTTGATTGGATGATATTGAAGTAGTCCCCATTATTATTGTCAGTGGACCAACTGCCACATCATTTGGGATATAGATTTGCGATTAGAATTTGGGAAGCATAGCACTACTCTTACTCTATGTTTACGTTTGTGAATTTAAAAAATAAAAGGAAATGGAGAGAATAATTCATTTTCTTGTATTTTCTTTAAATTTTACTTCACGCTTTTTTTTTTTTTTTTTGGTCAAATATTTTACTTCATGCTTAAATAGCATAGAAAATACATATTTTCAAAATGTAATTGTAAAGTAAGGAAAAAATAAGAAGGAAAATAACAAACAATATTTAAAATCTTTAATTTTTACCTAAGCTAACTTGCTTTTCTTTCATATTTTTTTCATTGTTTTCATTAATTACGAAACAAAGGAAAGTAATTTTGCACTTGGGATTTGAGTTACTAATTGAACTATCCACACGGGATCAATTCGGAGGGCAATTGCCCCGATGCAAATTTTTTTTTTTTTGGTGTACTTATATATATATATACATATTTTTGTGCTAGAAAGAATATAATTTTACCATGTGAGATTGTTTTTCCCATTTTGAGAGTTGAAAATTTTAGTGTTTGTGACCGTTATGGCGTATTGTAGTCTTTTGATTTATAATTTATGAAATGAGTGTTACGGAATACAATTGTACTTTCGGATTGTAGTCTAGCACAGTTATTACTCAATGGCACCAAATTTACAATGAAAGAGTACATTTTTATTACAAATTAGTACCTAAAAACTATCCCATAAATTTTCAATCTATGAGAGTGTTATCGGCTAATAATTTTGAAGGGACTAATAATCTATGGCTTCCCACATTGTACAATTTTCATTGGCAACTAAAAATTCAAAAGTGACCATATTCTGAGTTCTTCCAATTGTTCCCATGGTGACTGTTTCTTTCTTTTTATTTCTTGGGTACACTTTGGATTAAGAGTATTTGGGGTGGGGAAGGAGGAGGAACCAAAGAAAGAAGAGGGAGAGGTCAAAGAGAGAGACGTTCAGGAATATGTGTAAGTCTCAGCGTAATTTGTGTGTATTTATAAAACATATATGCATAAGTAGATGCATTTTAAGTAGATTTTTTTTTGGTATAAATTAATAATTTTGATGATATGGCCGGCAAAGAAACTCTATAATGAGAATTATTTGTCGCAGAGTACTAGTTTGTGAATTTGTTTTAAAACTAATGCTATTTTGGTAACTTTAAAATTATGATTTATCTAAGACTAATAATATCCATGTCTAGTAACGTACTATTTAATGATAACTACTCGTAATTTTTTTGAAGAACTAAACTAATCCTTGAAAAGATAGTTTTATAAGTAGGGCAAGGTTATAGAAAGCGCATAGCTTTTCATATGAGAAGGTGCATTATAACCGTCAGACTTGTAATGTACCTGGTATATACTTCGATTACATACACAGATTTCTAGATCTACTAGAAATATTCTATTGGTTATGTGAGAAGCTGCTTTCTACACCATCTCGGCTTAGCGATTGTGTTTCAAGATTAATTCACTGGGATTCGTAGTTCGAAATGATGATTTCTTGGTTGTTTTTTTTTGTTTAATTTGGGTGGTGATGTCTTGGGTTGCTACTGTGAAACTCCCAAATGGGAGATTGTTCAAAGAGGGAACCTAGGTTAGTGTGGGTTCCTTACTGACTGTTTTGGGTTATATAACTTATATGTTCTTGATCTAATGTGTACAGTGGTACATTTTGGCTCAATGCATGGCTTATGTATAAATGAATTTGCAGTTCAAAAAAAAAAAAGCATTAATAACTAGATCATTGTGTCTTCAAGGAAACTAATAAAAACAAAAAAGAAAGAGAGAGAGAGAGAGAGAGAGAGAGAGAGAGAGAGAGAGAGAGAGAGAGGGAGAGGGGTAAAGTTAACATGACCTTTACTAAAGCTAATTAAGTTTGAGAATAATAATTATCTTTTAGCAAAACGTGTAGTAGCTAGACGATGTTGGTAAGATTAATTTACAGGAAAGTTTTACAATATATCACGCGTGGTTTTGTTTGTATTATACATTTTAGCTATTTTGTTTGTATTGTACATTTTTTGTAGCTATTTCACGTACTTCTAAAGTATTACGTGGCATGTTGATGTAGTACCCTACTATAACGAGAGTTGTTTATTTGAGTGAGATTCATATTTTGAGATTCACAAATAATGGGACCCCTGTATGTAGGGACGCGAGACCCACCCAATTACCCCTCATTAGGGTGGACACGAGCCGAGCTGAGCTTGCTCGCAAGCTTTTTCACGATGAGTCGAATTTTCAAATGATCGCGAGCTTTTTAACGAGCTTTTTCACGCGCCCTTTAAAATTATAGGTGTTAGTGATAAATTAGTCATTTATCAAGCCTATTTATGAGATTTGTCATATTTTCTCTAAAATTATATAATTTTATAATATATATATATAACTCACTATAAGTTTTTATCAAACTTATTAATGAACTTTTTTACGAGCTTGTTCGCGAGCCTTAATTGATCGTGTTCAAGACATTAAATGAGCGAGCCTAACCTAGCCTTTATCGAACCGAGTTTCGAGCCCTTGTTGAGCGGCTTTGTTCATGTCCTCGATCCCCTACCCCTCATATATCATTTGGTATAAAAGTAAATTTTTTTGGCAGTACGTGTATAATTATTTTATGTACTTTACTACTACAGGGAGAAAAAAGATGAAAGAATGGTAGAGATGAAGATAGAAACATGATAGACTGAGAGTTATTTATTATAAAGTTATAGAGTATGAGGTTCTATTAACCCCCAATACATGTCCCTATACGTGATACACTTCCTCTAATTTAAAAACAGAAACAAATAAAACCTTCTTTTTTAAAAAAAGTAATAACTATTTTAAAATACATCGTGCAAATAAGTTAAAAATGAAATGTAATGGTAATTGGCAAAATTTACATTTTGCAAATGTCATTGCATACTGACGATAGTTACTGGGTACCACGCCGAGCACAACTTTGATATCACAATGTCGGTGTAAGGTGTTATTTGTTGAAGTCACATGATTTTCATGACTTCTCACAAAATATATATATATATATATATATATCATCAAACATGTGTATAATGTCGACAATGAGTACTCTTTTCGTTCATGGTTATGAAAGTATGAACGAGTTGGATGTTCACATGCATTGGCGTTGAGCTTTCATAATGGAAATAAAAAACTCCAAGACTAGGGCTTAGTTTTGTCCCCATGTGGTTTTTTAAAAGTAGTTTATGAAATTTGATAATTTTGTACAAGTGACATATTATCTTTTAAGAAAAATTATGAAATTAAAAAGCAATCTTGAGCTTTTAAAAACTTTAGAATAGAGCTTTTAAAAACTCCACTCACAAAAACCCTAAATTCAATTTTTACAAAGCTCATAAACTAATTATCAAATAAAATAACATGAAATTGTGTATTAAAAAATAAAAAAAAACACCAAAATGAAGGCCAAACTAAGCCTAAAAAGTGATGCTGATGGGCCACGACCTGATCTGTGGGCCTTTGTCCAGATCAACCTCTTTCAAATAGTTTTCGAATTAAACGCCTCCCTTTTACCCAAATTATATTTTCTTCTCAAGGAAGGAAGATAAAGAGGCCCAAACTATGGAGAAATTATCTTGTGTGATCTCATTGTAGGATTTTTGTTATTTTACTTTGGCTTTGGCTTCGGCTTCGGCTTCGGCTTTGGAATGTATAATTTTTTAAACATCTTTTATTTGAGCTTTGGGTCTTTTATTTCAAAAACTCAAACTAAAGTCTATAAGTTTAATATGAATAGTATCTCACATTGCTTAGGAATAAGAGTTTTCTATACCTTATATATAATATCTCCTTCTAAACTTTGTAATCTTGTGTAATTGGAACACTCTCTCACGCGTGCGCGATTTAGCTTGCAAATCGATACTTGCGCGGACATGTGGTGCATACACGAATGCCTGTCAATTTGTACCCTCACACGTACAAGAGAGTGGTCACGTTATTTGCACTCTGAAATTAATATTTTTGTTGTAAGAGAGTCACATTAATTATGCACATGTTTTAATTCTGGATTCAATTTAGTTTAAAAACTACTTTTAAGTTCAAGCAATATTTTAATTCGTGTGCACATTTGGAAGATCTGATTGCTAAATCCTGGAGAGCATAGTAATGAGATCTTGTGCATCGAGTCATTGACTTCAGGCTTCCGGGGGGTGGAATTGTTCTTAAGTACAGTACTAGTTGTTGTGCGTCTCAATCAGATTCATAGTTGTATCCTTCTGATTTTCCAAAAGTTGTCATAATTGTGTGACTTCCGTTTGAGTATTTAGTGGATCCCGTGAAAGTCCTACAGTGATGAAGATATGTAAGTGGCCATCACACATGCGGTGTGATGGTTACCTGAAAGAATTTCTCCAAATTATGAGCGGCCTGACTTGTTGCAAACTTAACCCCCGTTTGGCAGCAACTTATGAAACTTATAAGTGATCACAAAATTCAAACCTATTTTACAAACAACATTTAGCGATTCAATCGCAAAAAAATGTGTCAATCGCAAAAAAATTGTGATTGGCCAAAAGTTATTTTTGGGAGGGGATTGAATCACAGAAGCAGAAGTTGTTGCGAAACGGACCCTAAGAGTTGTTGATCCAACAATCTATAAAATAACCCCCAACATGGATTTACATTAACTTCACTCATAAATTCTTCACTTCACCCCACCCACCCACCCCCCCGCTTTGAAGTTGAGCACTCCAAGGAGACAGAAAATATTCGTTATCACGGTAAATTTGGTGATATGTTATCACAAACCAATTGATACGCACTTCTCTATTTTCTGGAAAAAAAAAAAAAGAAAAAAAAATTCCATCTTAAAACAGTGTAAGTGTACTGACGTTACAACTGCTAAGGGACATGGCCGGTCCAAAGGGGGGCAAAAGGAACAACTGCCCTAGGCCACCAAAGTTCATAAAATTTTGAGGAGTATAGAATTTTGTAGATTGCTAAGGTACATGGCCGGCCCTTATGAACTTTTTATAATTATATTTTTACCTTGAGATTTTTAGTATTTTATATTTAAGCATCTCCTATATTGATACACATGTATATAAAACACAAAAGCAAAGGCCCTTAAATTTTGAAAATTACACTTTTAGTGTAAGATTTTTTGAGTTTTTGAAATAGGCTCCTCTAGAATTTTGAAAAGGGTAATACTTGGGGCACACCCAAAGACAACTTTTGGGACACAACCTAAGAGATGTGTCTCTCTCTCTCTCTCCTATGTCACTGTGGGGTCCCAAAAGTTGTGTCTTTGGGTGTGTCCCAATCTTTACTCTTTTTAAAAGATACCATACAATGTTTAAGTTTCACAAATAAACTCATATAATAAGTAGGCCCCAAAAAAATTGCCAATTATGTATAAGTAATCTTAAAAAAAAAATTGCCAATTATGTATAAGAAGATCCAAATCACCCCGGACCTCCAAATACTCGGGACGTTTGGATTGATTACAATTCATCCAAACAAGTCTCATTTCAATTGGGCTATCTTGTCACAATGTCACTCATAATTTCAGGAGTATAGAATGATATACTTCCTAAATTTGGTTCACTAATGCTTTAACAGTTGTACCACATATAAGCATTTATGAACTAAATTTGAAAAAAATTTATAAAGCATAGTAATACAGTAAAAATATGTTTCTGGAGACCACACGCCATTACTCCTAAAGGTTAGCACTTAGCAGGAAACTTATGTAGTTGCAGTGCAGGCTGTTTTACGGGCCATTTCAGATATCCAAATGGGTCTGCTTTGTAGTTCTAAATTGGGCCATGAAGGGTTTGGGCTATTTTTCAGAATCCCCATGCTCTGTCTCATCCCACTTATTCCCACTAGCAATCTACAAAGAGAACCAATATATTGTATGGTTGATAAGTAAATCAATCCAACAAAATCAAGTAATTGGTGGGTGTCCATTCTTGGTTAATTAAGAGTCTCTAATAACAATCCAATAACTCTCTTAAAATTGATTCTTTGTGAGATCATCATAACCTTAGATCTCAAAAAAATCAGACAAAAAGTGATAATTGGACTTAATCATGAGGCCCTCTTTTAGTCATTCCCAAACAGGAGAAACTTTTGAAAACTTGGAGGTCCAATACCCTGTAGTCAATAGGATTTATTCATTTTCCTCATCGTTTTCCTTATTAACCAAACAAAGGAAAATATTTTACTTCATGATTTTTTTTTTTCCTTTTACTGCACCAAATCCAAAAACCAAACTGAGCCTTGATGTGACATGTATGATTTGGCAAGCCAAAATCATGTATTCTGAACACGACCTAAATTTGTTATTCTCTCCATGCATGATGTACCCTAGTAGTGGTTCAGATTAATTTGCTCATAGTTGTGCACTTCGACAGAGACAAAAAAAAAAAAAAAAACAATCAATTACGTACATGAAATAGAACTGGACAGGCATGGCAAATTTATTTGGTCCCCATTGTTCATCAGAGGTTGGAAAGAACATCATTTTCGTTAGAGCATTTGAGTAGGGGACCAACTGCAAGATTTAGTGACATTTTTGTAGTATTATACTAGCCCATCTTTGAAGAGTAAAGACAAATCGGTCATTTCAATGCACATACACATAGTACTAACAAAAAAAAAAAAAAAAAGGGTATCACTATTGTCAAAGTAATAGTGGTTATCGTCAAAGTAAACTATGTATGTAAGTCTTAGTTTACCATATAGTTAGTTTGCTTTGGTAATATTAGTAGCAAAAAAAAAAATCAATTTCTAGAAAAAGATATGTATAATAGGTTTTATTGTGAAGTATTGTCATATTCAATGATGGATCTAGATGGTACAAGTACGGCGGCCGCCCCCTAGATTTGAAAAGAAGCGTTTATTTTAATACTAACAATTTTCAAAAATGTGCTTTAAACCAATAGACTCGCACCCTTTAATTTTTATTTTTTTTAATTATTAAACTCGCCCTGTCTATGTGTGATAAATAAATAGAGTAATGCTACGCCCACACTCATTTTATACCCAAAAACTCACACTCATTCACAATCACTTCTGGTGGACCCCTAAGAGTTGTTGTGAATAGGTATGAATTTTTAGGTGTGAAGTGGATATAGACGTAGCATTTCACAGATAAATATGCACATGTGTGTTTCTAAATGCTGAAGCCTGAGTTTGACACAAATTAGGACATAAGCATCCACTTCTTTCATAACATCGTTTGGCTAGCTTAACTTTTTCCCTCACCTATTGAGTCAGCTTGAAATGTGAAAGTGACACCTCATCTCTCAAATAGGAATCTCAAAAGCCACCAACAAATAATAAGGAAAATTATCTGAAACTAAAATTATGTTATTGGTACAACAAAATCCATAAGTTGATTACAACTTTTCTCAATAATAAAGTGTCTTTTGAATTAGGGGGGAAAAAATTACATAAAAGTTATGTTGGGTGTGGCTCATCTTGTAATGGGTCTGTAACATTAGGTCCAAGAGTCAAGGAGAGAGCCCTGTGGCCCATGGCGGAGCGAAGCGTATTTTGGGGATTTTGCCATATACCTATAGGAGATATATATGATGTAACCCTAATTCGTTTTGATATAGTGAAAAATTCAGGCTCTCCGGTGTGGACATCGGCACATTGCCGAACCACGTGATGATTTTTTGTATCTCTTTAATCTTTTTGTGTTTCATATAATGTTTGCGTGTGATTGTTTCGATCCAACAAGTTATAAAACGAATGGAATTTAGAAAGTACATTTTGTGTTGATCATCTAGAAACTACCGCATACCCAAAATAATTAAGGAAACAAAACTTTACTGATACGGAAAAAACCACGTTTATTTTAAGGTCTAACACCATTTGTTTTGCAGGACTAAAGGAGATAGAGGGGGATTGGACTAGTACATTTTAATTGAACAGTCTAGTGTTTGGCGCAACTATTCTGCGCGGGACTATTTATCCATTTTAAAAGAATAGTCTCCTATATGAGGAACTAAATTATATCATAGGGGATTAGGCCCGAGACTATTAATTAAAAGGAACTAATTTTTCAATGTCATTCAAACATAGCCTAAATGATGGAATTTGGCTGATAAAAAAAATGATGGAATTCGGCCAAAAAAAGCTTACTTCGGGCCTAGCAGTGTATCTTGTTCTTTGGCCCATTTTCATTCATTTCAATGGGCCTTTCTACAGTATTCTGGCATGGTTGTCCTTGCAATTGAATTTCTCCTCAAGACCTTTTCTGCATCACTTATTGGCTCACAATCCTAACTCACGTGGTTTTTGGAGTGACAAAAAACTCGTTTTGTGGTTTAAAAGTGAACCGGTGTTATGAATATATTAGTCAGTTTGTGGCTAGTCAAAATGTATCTCTTAAAATTAATTATTTGTCAAACTAACATAACCTTGGTTCATAACAACCATAAATTATAAATAAAAAAAAAATAAAAAAAAATAAAATTATAAAAATAAGACCACGACTAAACTACATCCTACTTCAGGGTTCCAAAACATACTCTTCATATAACAGGAAGAGGGGCTGTCTAGCAAACTAATTATGTGGTTCATAAGTGAACCGATTCTATCAATCGAAGTGTTTGGTTAGTGTCCATTTCTTGCACGAGAGTTTGTGTCCAGTCTAATGTGTCTATTAAAAATTGTTCTTTGTCAAACCAACACAACATTAAGATTTGGATTCAAACTGTTTTGTCTTAAGCTTAATTCCCAGATATTCCCAGATATGGGTTGAGACTCATCTTGTATTGCACTCGCTGTTTTATTCATGATCAAGTAAAAGAATAATGCAAGAAGCCTTCATTTTATTGAATGTATGTAAGGTTTACCTAGAACCATTGTCAAGACTCAAGAAGGCTGCCTCTGTCAATTTGGGGGCATAGGTGAACATTTTAACATAGGGCTTTTTAACAAGGTCGGTTTGACACCATACAAGGTTCGAGGCAACACCGTTTTGGTCTATTTATACATATTTGTAAAATATCATAATTTTGCTCTATTATATCATGTAAAGCTTGGATTGATGTAAAGTGTTGAGCCAAATATTTAAGGATGGTTGGATTGCAACCGGACCAATCCTTATATAATATGTGCTAGTAATGTCCCGTGCCCATGGGCACGGCGAGAGAGAGAGAGAGAGAGCTTTTGTAAATGAAATATTTACCTTTTCTTCATTATTTGTGACAAATTTAATAAAATTCAGTTTCTAAATTTACTTTATTGAGAGAGAGAGAGAGAGAGAGAGAGCATGAGGAACTACGTTTCATTTATCTTTTTATTATATATCATTCCTAAATTAATAAATTAAACACTATATCACAAAGAGGAATGTTACGAGTCGCAAATTTTGAACTCTAAATTGGTTTCCAAAAATGCATATCAATTGTACCATGTGGTACCACTAATAAATGTCATAACATGTGGTACAACTGACAAATTATTTGGGAAGCAATTTGGAATTCAAAATTTGGAAAGAATAGCATTATTATATCACAAACTTTAAATTAAGTTTCAAATTATCAGTTTGTGATGTTACTAGGATCAATCATAGGTGCAACTTATTGGTTTTGCCCCTACCTGTTGGATTATTTGTGGAATAATTATTCAATTGGGTTATAACAATTTTTTGGTTATAACATTTGTTGTTCGGGCCTTTTAATACAAAACCAAACAAAGCTTGTTTTGGGCCACGAGTCTTTATTATTTCAAAAATCCAAACTCAAGCCTAAAGTTTGACGTGCAACTATCCCACATTGTTTCAACACAAGGCTTCTTTGCTCCTTATACATGCCTTCCCTTCATAAGATTTTAAACTTGTGTTGTGAAAAGGCTCTCTCACGTGTGCGCAAAGGGGAGGGGGTTGCAAGACTCGATTTGTACTCTCGCGCATATGGATGATACTATCATATTTTTGTCCGTTAGTGACTGTTGGAAAACACATGCTACAAATGTTTTAATAAAAAAAATCTCTTCACATTTTGCACATGTTTAAAACTAAGATAATTGCATGGAGTTAAACTCCTAATTAATATGTTGGAGTTATTAATCTTTCAGATTAAAAATTTTGTTATCTATATATATATATATATATATTTTTTCCGTATTAAAAGATATAGAGAGTGAGATAATACTATCTTCTTCTTCTCTATTTTCTAAAAATATTTTATTCATTCTATGATTTTGGAGCAATTCTGAGCACTCAAAATAATTTTTTAATCCGAGTGCACATTTGAAAGACCTGATTGATGAATCCTAGAGAGCATAGAGCTGAGACTGTTGCACACCTCAATCAGATTCTTAGTATCATCCTCCCATATTTTCCAACACTACCAAGCCCCCTATTTCAAATTTCTAAATCCACCCCTGTTCATGTGGAAATCAAGCACAGCAGCAAACTATTTGTTGATGGAAGTTGCTATTGTGCACTATTGTATACTATTCGCCATTTAACACATGACCACATTTTTACTTTTTTGTACGAACACACACACACACACACACATATATATATATATATATATCTATCTATCTATCTATCTATCTATTATCTATCTATCTATCTATCTATCTATCTATCTATCTATCTATTAGTATACTTAAAAGCGGAAGGTGAGAGAGTGAAGTAATATGGTGTTGACACGTGGCATCATTTATTGGCTATTAGCCTTCCTTTCTCTCTATTGAGACAATAGATAATAGTCAAACATGGCTATAAGTACCAGTTAACACCATTCAAATGGACACTTTGAAGTCGTTGACAGTCAAATCCTTTTTCAGACTTCAAAAACGAGTAACTCTATTCTTCCCAAATTTACATCCTAAGTAGGTTTTCCAACACATGTAACAGTGGATCCATTTGATTTTTCATTTGAGGATGTTGAAATAGTCTCAAGGTAGTCTCACATCCACATGTATTGGGAACAACATTAGGATATAAAAATTGGGAAGCATAGCATTACTCCTAAAAAATTGTACCCAATAATGTACCCGTAGCAGTTTTGTTTGGATCTCCACAAATTTTACACATATCACAAACAACACACCCATAGTGGTATTGTTTAGTTCTCAAAAAATTATACCCAAGTCTCATAGTATTGTACCCAACTCTTAAAATATGGTACCCATAGTCGTTTTGTTTTGGTCTCAAAAAATTGTACCAGGTCTCCAAACATTGTATCCATAGTAGTTTTTGTTTAGGTCTCAAAGCGTTGTACCTAAGTGTCAAAACATTGTACTCCTACTTAGGTCATATCATAAAATTCTCCCCATTTTCGTTGATGTTCTTATTGAACAGTAACGAGGTTAGTTTATTATCATCGATTTAATATGAGTAGCGGTACTATGGTTCCTAAAAATTATCTCAAATTTGGTTCTCAATACATATGACACTGGGCCCATATTATGGATCAGATTATAAAGAAGACTAAGGTGTGCCCACTCATTTAGGCATTTTTTAATTTTCCAATTCAGGTGCTGGTTGCATAACATAATCATACGATTCTAGAGAATTTTGTTTTGTTTTTTGTTTTATTTTTTGCAATTGTAGGTATCATAAATTAATCAGGTACAATTTAAAACCATTCTAGCTATTGATCATTTTGGTACCTTGTGGGTCAAGATATATAACTGTCACTAGGGTGTAAGTATAATTTGTTAAGTGAAACTTTATGATATTTTAAGAAAATATAAGAATTTAAACCATAAATTTGTATATCGGGTCTTCCATAGTTGTGACTGCCACTTTTACCTAATGCTTATGGATGTAAACCTCTTGCTCGAACAATTTGATTTCATAGAAATCTAACATATGTGTACATAATGGATTCTTTTAGGGGTGTAAATGGGTCGAATTGGTCTGTTTTAGGGTATTTTTAACATCGACCAATGAGGTTCGGTTTGGTCGGTGTCTTTGGTTTTATCAATTTTTTTCGGTTATTTCAGTTTAAGTCCTTTTTTTGGGTAAAATGCGTCTCTCTTAGTCTATCGACTGTTAGATCGATTTGGCCGGTCGATTTTGATTCACAGTTTTTAATGCACCCATAATTTCTTTGCTTTGTAAACTTTTGCAGCTTCACTCTAAATGGATTTTAAGCTTAATGGAGTACATCGATCATTATTTCATACTGTAATGTGTATGTGGATTTTTTTTTTTTTTTTTTTTAAGATATTGAGTTGTAGTTACGACATTCTTCATAGAATTTATGAATTGCTATTAAGTTACTAATAGGGCATGAATGAAACTACTGATCTCTACTGGGTGAAATTAATGGAATCATCCGTAAGACTAATTAGTTTTCCAATCTTAAAATCACCACTTAATCATGATATTGTGATTTTGTAGAGTGAGATAACATTATTACAATAACGTACCCGCGCATTGTGCGGCTTCTAAGCTAGTATATATAATAATTGAGGGAGGGTACATACGACTTGTGTCTAAGGTGAGGGGGAGCTTACGCCGACCAATTCAGATAGTATCTGAGCCCTATAGAGTAAAATGTTCAATGTAACTATAAGTTGTTAAGCAACATCAATTAAAGCTTTTAGGCCACATTTGGTTGCCTCCGATTGATTGAACAAATGGTCCATTTTAATTAGACTAATCTCGAAATAACTTAACATACTTTATGGGATAATTTGTGGCCCAAATTTTGAGATATTTAGCTAGAATTGACTGATAATCCATGCTAGATTGGTGAACGAAATACGAGATTATTTCGATTAAAATAGACTAATGGTTAAGTTCTCTTATTTTCTCCTTAATTCCGCACAACAAATGTGGCCTTAGAGAATTATTCTTGTGTGTTTGAGAGAGATGTTAAATCAAGGAGAGAGAGAGATGTTAAATGAAGTTAATAACTCCTTATCAAACAATTCACGTGGGACCCACTTGTATTCACGAGTGAGGAAATATAAGTAAGAAATTTGGTAGGTAACAAAACTGGCGTGACATATTTAGGGCCTTAGGGGAGACGTGTGGGTTAACGGCGATTTTCATTACTATTGATCAAAATAAAAGGCAAGGGGGAAAAAAAAAATCCCTATATAAATAGGACAGTTTTGTTGATAAAAGAGAACTTTTTGTGTATTTGAGACATTTACGGCCAAATCATAGTAGTAACTAGCCCTATTCTGAATAATAAAAGGCCTTTTATAGTGTCTCCATTTACATGAGAAATGACATTTCTCAAATATGTGGCAATTTGCAACACCGTATACCTATTGGATTAGATATATCTAAAGAGAGCCTAAAATTCATTCCAATTGGCACATTGTGTAAATAGCTTAGGCTCTTTTTTTGCCTTTTTTTTTCGTGATATTTTATTTAGCAATATTCAGATTTTTAAAAAAAATAAATCAATGAATAACCATAAAAAGACTAAAAGTGGAGAAACTAAAAACCCTAAAAGTTGAAAAATCAAAAAGACTTCTCAATTTCTTTTCTAAAAAAAATTAAAAAGTTAAGACCATAAAAGCCAAAAAGTTGAGATAACCAAAAACCTTATGTAGTAGTATGTTTTAAGTAAATATACGTGGCATTTTCTCAACTTTTTTCTCCTTTTTATGTTATGTCATACCCCGATTTTTGGACAATCAAATATTCAATCCAGAGCATGTATCCGGACTAATATTCAATTACCAAAAATCACGAGAGCGACACCCTCCCATATGCTAACAGAAAATTTATTGAAAACAGTATTTAATACTCCTTAAATAAGGAAATGTGATCTTGTGTTTAAAGAAAAACTCTTTATTATTAAACATGTATTCCCAAACATCCATTTCATTGTAAAAGAAATAAAGTTCCATTACAAATATTATATCACTTTTCAATTTAAAAAAAAAAACATCATTTTCATAAATAAAATGTACACATACAGAGTTCAGCGGAAATAAAAATAAATAAGAATAAAATCTATACATCCATTGGTCAGAGTAACTACAACGTTCCCAATACCCAATATACCATATTTATTACAATTATACATACTGGCCCACAATGCCAGAAAATAAAATACAATCAAGTACAATAAAAATAAGTACAACTCCAATAATAAACAACACAACGACCATCTCTTCACCCAAACAGAAGCTCCAACGAAAATCTTCAAAAACTAAACCTGCACAAATACATTCGACTACGTTTCATATAGAAACGCCCCCGAATGTATAACACACTCGGGTCAGTCACATGACTGGTATGAATTAAACAAAACAACAAGTCTTAGGGATCCAATTTGAACCCGTAGACAACAAATTACACTACAGTACTCTTGGGTCAAGACAGGTAGTTCCACACACATATCTGGACAATAGAGTAGTTTCCATTTATGTGGTGGCAAGTAGTTTCTTGCCCAAAATCCAAAGTTACTACGAGTTTCATACTTACCCATTACTTATGGTGAGCCAAACCTGTAATACGTTAGTGGGCCCACCATCCTGCAAATTGAATGATCATAAACCAAGCAAACAATTCTGTATACAAACCGTCCACATTCTAACTCAAACATCGCATTTATTTTTCCACGCTTATCAGTCTTATGAAATACTCCATTGTCATTATTTATTAGCCTTTAATTTATCTTTGTGTTCCCTAGGTTCACCACTTGGCCACCCTCCATGGTACACCCACACATATATCCCATGTGTGCCCGGACATACTACTAACATCCACTCTGGTGCTAGTTTGGTTGGGGTATCAACCAAACCAGGTATACACACAGAAGGCCAGTCAATATGCCTAGACGTCTAACAAATAAGCCGAGCATAAGGCTTAGGCCAGCTTGATCACGAAGCCACTGGCAAAAAGGTACACTCAGCAAGTCGAGCTACCAAAAACAAAACATATCACACAACGGGGAGCGGTGAACACTAAGGAATTATGTTGCAATTATTGTTTATCGTTCGTATTATCCCAATAATTGTGAATTTCACATTTATCACATAGTTCCGTCTTATCATCCAATAACATCTCTAACTTTTAGATGTATTACAATTTCTTACAATAAAGGGTTTTATCAATTAACCCATAACAATTCTTCCCTCAATAATTTCCAATCAAATTACAACATCCCCAATATACTATTCAACGTATCTAATTTACTCATTTTTCTCAAAATGACCACAAAATAAGATCAGTTATTTTAGGTACAATAATTTCAACCCAACATTCAATATTAGCATACATAAAGCACATAATAAGAAATCATATTCTCCAATTTGCACGTTAAACTATATTGAAAACTGCTACTGTAATCTTAAATTTCTGCCCAAACGGTGCAGAATCAAGAAAAACTTAAAACACGAAAAGTGTGCAGAATCGCGTTTTACATAAGATACGCGGACAGAATGTTCAGATTCAAAGCCACGATTTTCTAATAATTTTCTAAAGTTTCTGCGACTGTGTGAATTACACATAAAACGAATTTCACATATATTTTCTAACAAACATGAATATTTCACCTATAGTTTTGATCAAACTAACGATTCACCTAACCCTTTCGAATACCCTAATGTCATGATCGCAAAGTCACACGAAGGGAAAGAATGTATCTAAATTACTTCAACAATAGCAACGTGTATCGATCCATTACAAAGATTTGACCCTAACCATTAAATTTAACATGCACTAATTTACTCCCATACACATACATATATATACATACGTGTATATATATATATACTCGGATACACAAAGTTTAACTCACCTAGTTCAATCCAAAATTGACAACCACGAATGCTCCGCGATTCCCCACGTGACCACGAATCCGGAATCCTTCTCCTTTCTCCTCCCTTTTCTTCTTCTTCTTCTTCTTCTTCTTCTTCTTCTCTCCCTCTCTCTCTCTCTCTCTCTCTCTCTCTCTCTCACACACACACACACACACACGTCTGTTCTTTCTTTTGGGTGGCTAGGGTTTTTAATATAAGATATATGTACACTACACACACAACACATGTCAATAAAACACACAAAAATATATAAATCTCGTTTTTCTTCTTGTGGGCTCACAAAAGAGACCTATATGAGCCCAGAATGCAGTACAAAGTGTTAAAATGAGTAGCCCAATGGGTACCCATGACCCCGGTACTAAGTTTTAATGTTAATTACATTATTTAACACATTCGCGGGCCTGTAAACACTATATAACAAAAATACATATCAACCCTTCACTTTATTTTTTAACAAATATAAATTAATAAAATATAACTTCCAAACTAAACGTGCTCACTCATGATTTAATTTATATATCCACCAAACACTAAAAATTTTCCAAACACATGTCTTACATAGGCACACTCATATAACATTGCTAACTGAAAATAATAATTAAAATAATTATTTACATAGAAATTTTAGGGTTGTTACATGTTACTTGTTGTATATCATATATATATATATATATACTAGGTATTGTCCGTGGGTAAAGTCAGTACCGAACAGTTCGAACCGTGAGGGCATGGTAGAAAGAAAAAAATAATAATAATAATAAATTAAACTAAGGCAAATTCAGAATTTATTTTCAATGGTACAAAGTAGAAGCAAACAGGAGGAATATAAAAATTCGATTGTTTTCTTGTATCACATTTCAAATCTGAAAAACTAAAGTTTACAACATAGTTTTCCGGTAGATGATACAATCAATAATGAACATGAAATAAAATGTTTAAAAAAAAAAACACCCACAGACGCAGTTCCTCACCAAGAAAACCCCCTAAAAGAAATTCTGCTATTAGCCTACAAAAGGACAATAATGTCACAAAGAAATACGTCACAGGTCCCTTAATATCTCTCTGCTACTTCAATTGTCCTCCGCATAACTTAACTTGATCCTAGCAAAATATAATACCAATATGCATATGATATAAGATCTAAAAAAGCACCTCTTGGAAATCATATTAATTTGTCACGCTTTCTTGTCTTGGAAACCAAATCAAATCTTTCTCCAAGGTATCCCAACATTGCTCCTAAATTTAAGAAAACAACAAAGCACTGAAGTTAATCTTTAGAAAATTCATTTTCTATGTGTTTTGTTCTTTCCACAAATTAACACAAATAAAATCATAAAAGCATAAACAACAATATTCAACTTTTTTTTTTGTACTTTTTTTTTCTTTGAAAATTGCTTCTCATCTTGGGGACCCAAACTAATAGGGGACTTTATTTATTTATGACTTTAACGGGTTGCTTTGCAATGGCGTTGGGTAGGGGCTGGTAATAAAAAATATCTCTCTTACCTTAACAAAACAATCCAATGATCAATTTCTAACTTCTGTGTGCTTGGTTGTTGAGAAACACACAAAGATTGCATTAAAGTGGTAAGAAAATAATATTAAGAAAGATGATTGAAATTAGAATTCATTTTTGCTCACCCAAAAATTGCCTATTCAATTGCTCACCCAACTCTCTCATTGGCCAATGCAGTGGGACCCATACTCACCCAACCCAGTAGGTCCCACTTGGGTGAGCAATATTTGGGTGAGCAAAAATGCTCTCTTAAAATTAAGGCCAAGTTCCTGATTGTGAACAGAGAGAAAGCTAAGATGAGACTGATCTCCAATATAGACTACTAAATCAAAATGTAAACACCTAACCTTTTAACCCCAGAATGGATTATTCTCATGTCCTTGTCGAAGCTACAAATAAAATTAAATAACCAAAGTTACCAAACCCATTAACTTCTTTACCTAATTCATTCATCTGTCCAAGTGATCAGCTTTACTATGTACCTAATTTTGGAAAAGGATTCGGTACAGTTGGTTGGGTACTGTACAAACTGTGCCTCTTCACAGTTTGTACAGTGTTTATATAGTGCCAACTGTGCCGAATCCTTTTCCCCTAATTTTCAATGTAAATTCATCTTTTTAAGCATTACCCATAAAACCAAAACATGCAATAACAAATTTTGAACTACAAAAAGTGATTAATTGATTGTGGTGAAGAGAAGTAAATCACTACAACAAAAATGGGTTTTTGCAAGGAAGCTCAGCAAGGAAAGGTAAATTTTCTTGCTAAAAGTATAGTATTTACAAGAAAATTTGATTTTGTTGCCAAAAGGCTGAAAGACATTCATGTTAGGCAAGGAAAATGATAATTCCTTGCAAAAAGTGGAGTATTTGGCAAGTAAATATCATTTTTTTTGCATAAAGTGGATTATTTGGCAACGAAAAATCAAATTCCTTGCTAAAAGTATGTTTTGGCAAGGAAATTGTTCTTTCTTGCCTAAAGTTAAGTAAATATTTGTGAAAATACTTTTTGGCAAGGAAATGCTTTCCTTGCTAATACCTATTTTTAGCAAGGAAACTTTTTTCCCTTGCTAAAAGTATATATTTAGCAATGAATTATTTCTTCCTTGCCTAAAATTTGGAAAAACACTTTTTGCAATAAAACATTTTCCTTGCTAAAACAACTAACCCATATAAGTCCTAGTCCCTAAATTTTCCTCTCAAAATTTTACCCAAATTTCTCTCTCAAAATGCCCTAGTCCCCACACCGCAGCCCAAATTTCCCTCTCTTTCTCACTTATCTCTCTGTGTCCTCTCACCATTGTCAACCCCTCTCTTCCCTCTCTTGGCTTATTCTTACCAGTCACCACTACCATAGATACCGGCCACCATCGTCCACTGCCATTCAGTGGGTACCCAAGGTACTCCCTCTAATTCCCCTCTCTCTCTCTCTCTCTCTCTCTCTCTCTCTCTCTTCAATCAACACCACGACGACAAGAATGGTCTAAAAATCTATCAAAGGATTCGAAGGTATGAATTTTTTACTAATTGATATCTTTTCATTCAGTTTTTATTTTATTTTACCCTAAATGCCCTAATTGGACTCATTCTTATCTCCAACCCCTAGCTCTCTCTCTCTCTCTCTCTCTCTCTCTCTCTCTCTCTCTCTCTCCCCCCCCCCCCCCACCCCCCCCCCCCTCCCCCCCTCTCTCTCCTCTGCCGCTATTGTTAACAGGTTGGTAGGGTTTCTAATTGTAAGGGCTGAAATCAATTGAAACCCTAGTCACCATTTTCGACCTCGTCTTTTCCAGGTGACTATCGATCCCCTAATTGTTCTATTTTTTTTGTTTTTGATCTTTTGTTTTTGATGTTGTAACCACTAATTGGTTGTTTTATAGATCTGATCAGGTTCTTTTTGTGTGAAATTGTAGGCCCACCATTTGCGTCTTCGGCCGTTCTTGCCTTCAGGTTTACTTAATTCCTTTATCCATATATGATATATATATATATATCTTCACATTTATATATATATATATATATGTAGGCTCAATTATGAAATATATACTCTTGAAGGTTTGGTCCTTGTCTCATTTTAGTTCCCTATAGTTGCATCAATTTGTTTCCTCAAGTTTTTGAAAAGAAGAAATGTGATTCGGAGGTCCCATCATGTGAGACTAGACTAGGACCAAACTTCATATTATAATTGCAAAATATATTTATTTATGTAAGTTCCACTATTATTGTTTTATCTGTATCGGTGTATCTCTATTACAGCAGAAATGTGTTAAGCAGTTTAGAGTCTTTAGACATGGTAATTGATACTTTTTTTCTTGGTTTGTTTATATATACAAAATACCTTGTTTGTTGTGTAACTATGGCTATATGTGCTATCTAGAAATTTTGAGATTTTCTTTGTGTCATTGAGATTGAGTTATTGGGCTTATAATTTTCAGTCTCTCTTTCTCTGTCGCTTATCTAGTTTTAAGATTTTTCTTGGTATGTATGTTATATGTGTGTGGGTTCTATTTGTCATCAATTTAACTATGTTCCTTATATGGTGCTTCGACTTCATTCTTCTTTTCCCTTTTACATGCGAATTGGAGTGATTTAAGTATTTAACTATAAGATTAATTTTCTTGAAATGGGATTTGGTTTGCTTTGGTTATAATGTTTCCTTTCAATATTAGCGAAATGTGAACTATATGTGTTTGCCTTCTCTCTACATTTCTTTCTCTTCTTCAATTCTCTCTGTAACTCTTTTTTTATTCCCTCAATTCTCTGAAATTCTTATTAAATCATCCACATTTCAGTAAGTAAGAGCTGTGAATCTTACAATATAGTATATGATAATTTATCTACTTTTTTCTTTTCGAATTTTGATTATTACTTTCTCGTTTCAGATTTTCTCACAAAAATTGGTCCAAAATCGAATAAAAATGGTCTTGATTTCTGAAATTCTCATGGGGATGATCCTCGGATCGCAATAATGGCCGGTTGGCATTCTATGATGAGATACAAAAGCAACAAATGTATCGAGAAGGTAACAGAAATTGCAAGAATTTTTTATTATTATATTAATATATCTATATCAGATTTTTGATCAATTGGTTCTACATAGCTGAGTTTCAATGGTTGTGGCCTGCGCTGTGGGAGTGATTTGATGAAAGAGAAAATCTGAAAGTGGTTATGGTGGTTTATATTTGTTTGACAATCATCAATTGGTGTTTTGAGTCTTTTGACCTAGAGAGTTTAGAATATTTGATGCTATAGGGTAGTTTGATTTTGTAAGTAAAATTAGTGCCCAAGTTTATCAGCACAATGTTGAAAGAGAGAAACTTTTTAGGTTAGTTCCAAGGAAGCCCGGTTTCGTCTAAAAGGTTGAAGAATATTATCGAATACGGCAGGGGTTTTTTCTAATTTCTTTTTATTAAAAAGGGGACTCTAACATGATTTTGAAAACATTGGAGTTAATTTAAGAATATTAAGAGTTGGATTACACGTCAAAAGGTTAGTATCGCCTATATATGCTTGTTATTTGTTTGTCTTAATTACATTAAAAGTTCAAGCCAACATATACTTTATAAAATTATATAAAAAGTGTATTTTTTTGATAATTTTTAAAAAGTTACCCCCGCACCTGCACCCTTGGTTTTTGGAAAATTGATGAAGTCCCTGAAAAAGAATTTCTGTTCCACAGACGCAGTGGTGCTTCCTAGGTTAGTTCAATCAATGTATATGTGCAGACAATTTTAATAGTGCTAGAATTGATAGATCATTAGTGTTGTGCAGAAAACTGAGTTTTGTACACTTTTGAGATACCGAACTCGAACATACCCACAACTTCACTTACTGATCTACATAATATATACTCAAAAGTGCCAATAATTGATGTTTAGCCAACTATTATTGTTAGATCATTGGAACCCTGTTGAAAATAAGATTGTTGCAAGTTTGCAAGTCGAGTTGACCATAACCACACTTAACTTACTATTTGACTTGCGTATAAGTGAAAAAGATTGATATTTATCCAAACAAACGTAGTGGAGTTGGTGAAGTTTGTCAACTAGGGCAGAATGGTCAAGCATCAATTTTTGGCACATTGACTGTACCATTTAGCTAGCATTTCGGCATTTCGTTATAATCTCCAAGGTCTTAATTTTCCACTAACTTGTGTAGAAACCAGTTTGCTACTAGTAGATTGTGGCTGCTCGATTTCAAGTTCTTGCAAATGACTCAATGAGCACTACAGTGAGCAGTCATCAAATTTCTGAATATCATACAACGATTTAAACAAACAATGGCTTTTACTCATGCATGGTTTAATTTGTAATTGCACATTGCTTGGACATGTATGCTACTCACTTTTCTGTTCGCATTCCTTCAAGCATCTCCTCCTTTGGCAATCCTTCAAATTTTCAGAATGTAAAACCTGGTTACAGCCTAACATGCATGCTTTCTAGGTATAAGAATGCTATGTAGCCCAATCCCAATTCCCAAGCAAAAATCCCATCAATTGACTTTTCTTTCGAAATGATTTCGACAATTGAAGTATGGAATATGGATTAACGTGTTCTAGGTACAATTTCTTTGATTGGTTTACTTTATGAATGCCAACTCTCAAACTTCCTACTATTATTTTTATTCAAACAATCAGCAGCTTATCACCTATGAGAAAATAATATTAGTTGTTTATATAATATGATATGTATAGAGATATACTACTAGAGAAATATTCTAAACTTCTGACTCACTTTCTTGGCAGGATGTAGTCATAATATATAGATATGTATATTATAATATTAATGTTACAGGTTAGGCCTCACAATTAGTATAGGTTATTGTTTTTTTTTTCCCATTCCTTAGTGTACCAAATGTGTATTCTTAACAGTTAGATTCCAATTGATCATTACTCTTTGGATTTTTGTTGTCTTTATTCTCAGGTTCAATTCTATTTGAGATCTCGCCTCTTGCAGTCTTGCACTTACTCTTAATTGTGATACGGGTAATTTCTTTGATTCTATGTATGTGTGTGTGTGCGTAAGTGTTGTTTATTTGCTCTGAATCTCTAAGTACTCCTCACTGGACAAAATGCACACCACAGAAGGTTTCAACAACCACACTTTCACAAAATCTAAATAATTGTATCATTTTATTAAGGGTTAATTCCAAAAACACCCCCTCAACTATGACCCGTTTTCAACTCGCTCCCCTGAACTTTTTTTTTCGACAAATTGACCCCCTCCGTTTGTTTTATTCGACAAGTTGACCCCCTCCGTTTGTTTGCAAAAGAAAATGGGCATGTGCCCATCACGTGAGAGCAAAAATGGACACTTTTACCCTTTGTGTCCAAAATGAGTTTGATCTCTCTCTACAGTCTACCCTGATTTCTCACTCTCCCCTCTCCCTCTCTCTCTCATTCCCTTGCCCCACACCACCACGACTAGTGGCGGATGTAGGGGGGGTGGAAAATTACACTTTTACATGTGTATTTTAGGAAATTTTTAAATTTTATTAAGCTTTGTCCCCCCAAAATAAGTAAACTTGCTATATAGCCCCCCAAAAAATATCAGTTAGGCTAAAAGAAAATGATTTTATATGTAAGATGCTGGTCCAATTATACTTCATTCTCCCAAAATTTGAAAAAAAAAAAACTTATTATATGTAATATATTGGCTTAATTACAAATAGACCCAAAAAACCTTATTGTATGTAATACATTGGCTTAATTACAAGGAAAGAGTAATGCTATGCTTCCCAAATTTTGTATCTCAAATGGTTCCCAAATACATGTAACGACAGAACCACCTTCAATAATGGTGGGACGACTTCAGCATCCTCCAATCAAAATCAGGTGGGCCTACTACCATGTGTTTGAGAACCACTTAGGATACGAAATTTGATAAGCATAGCATTACTCATATTTTAAATATTATTAGTTTTCGATATTATTAATCATGGATGAAATAGAAGGGAAAATACATGAGAATTAATTTTCTTTTTCGATTTCCTTTCTTCTTTTCTCTCCCTCACTAAATCCATGAACCAAATAAAGCCTAACAGTAATAAGGGTTGATAGTTGATTGAAATTTGTAAAGTTTGGCATGATGGTAAAACATTTTGTGTAGACTAAACTAAAAGATGAGATGAAAATGAGTTGGGACAAATGTTTAGGGTGTGTTGGATTACAGTTGGACCAATGTTTTATATGTAATTATTTTTTCTAAATTGTGGGGTTGGTCTTTTGGACCAACATATTACACATAGTTATTTTATTTTATTTTATTTTAAATTGGGACCATATAATTTAGAGAGAGAAGTTGCAGAGAGAGGGGGGGGGGGGGGGGGGGGTGAGAATGGGGTGAAGTTGTTCACTTTTTTTAGATCAGGGGGTGTACTCGAAAATGGGTCATAGTTGAGGGGGTGTTTTTGCAATTCAGACCAAGGGTATATGCGTCATTTTATTACTTCCGTTAACGGCGTTTGAGACTAAATAATTTTTGATAGTTGAGGGGGTGAAGTTGTTCACTTTTTTAAATCAGGGGGTGTACTCAGAAACGGGCCATAGATAAGGGGGTGTTTTTGCAATTAACCCTTTTATTAATTAGCAATGCCATTATTGTAGGGTTAAATATATTTTACCCCCCTGTGGTTATGCCCATTATCACTTTACCCCTCTATGGTAAAAAAGTGGACACTTAACCTCTTTGTGGTTTCGGACTAAAAGTGAAATTGCTAAGATTTCCCTCCAATATGTCGTTAGAATTTTAAAAAAAAAATTATGTTACTTAGGTATAGGGGAAAACACAAGGGAACTATTTTTATTCCAAATCCGGGAACCAATTAGAGCTTAAGAAGAAAATACTAACAAAAGTAGGAAGGAAATGATATATGATACAAAATAAATTAAATATCTGAATTTGTGAGTTAACTTCCATGAGATCCTATTAAATTTTGATTTTTTTTAGTTATCAATTTTATTTAATTATGAAAGGAAAATACTAGGAGGAACACTAGAAAATTTTTAAGGTAGAAAGGCACATATGTTGTCGGTGTTATCTTGAAGATGAAAATACCTGTGTTGTATGGTGAGACTATTTATTTTAGAATGTGTGTCTAATTGGGATTTTTTATTTTAGAATGTGTGTCACAAACAACATATGGAATTTCACTAATAACATAATAGTTTTCATCTCGTTTTTCTTTCATTTTCCTTCTCGAAATTTACAAATCAAGAGAAATGTTCGTGGAATCTTTTAAACTCACATTCCTCTCTTGGGTTTTGTTTGAAGGTTGGATGGACATCATGTTGTGTTTGGCAAAATGCTATCTGGAATGGATGTTGTGAACAAGATTGAAGCTCAAAGGAGATAGAGTGGGGTCCCCAAAAGCAAAGTTGTTATTTCAGACAGTGGTGAACTCCCTTTGTAATCGATTTCCTTTCTTTAACCTGGGCTCGCTCACTCTATAGGGTTAACAATAATGCTACGGCTACCGATGACTACCGAAGTTTTCTACCGAAATAATGGGGGGCCCACAAAAAATGGTTTACACCCACTCCCTCCCTTATTTGGGCGGGTCTTTTAATTTTAACCCAAATCTGGTAAAATCAAACACCCATTTCGCAGAGCATATCCTCCTCCTCTCAAAGCAGACCTAGCATCAGTTGAAGAAGAGAAGACAAGCAGGTTTGATCTCTCTCTCTCTCTCTCTATCTCTCTCAAAATTGCAACTCATTGGAAGTGTTGTTGCTTAGGGTATAGGGCTGCGATTTGGGGATTTTGGGCGAGACCACCATTGCTGCGATTTGGGCAACTGGCCGACCACCATTGCTGCGCAGGTTTGAATCACTCTCTCTCTCTCTCTCTCTCTCTCTCTCTTTCTCTCTCTCTCTCTCTCTCTTTTATAGATGCTTGCCTTTAATAGCAAACCATTGCAAGCCTTCTTCTGAATGGCTTCAACTATTCTCTTCGAATTTGTGACCAACAAGTCATCACCCACAAGTTGGATACCAACAGAAGACTGTAGCGAAGACCACGAGACCCAATCAACTTGGTCCATACACAAACCAAGCAGAGCCTAAAGAGCACAAAGAGAGAACTGCCTCCTACCTTGCCAGTATACCCAGCCTTGTCAATTGCATCCATGAGCAATACGAGACCTTCCCTGTTGTCCTGAACATTGGGAGCAAACTCTCCTTCATCTCCAACATTGCATGCATCTTGTCCATATTTCGCCTTGATAATTCCCTTCAATGTGTGATAAACTGTTTTGGCAGAAATTAAAAACAATCATTCATCTCTCTCAGCACAAATGATTATCCAGTGTGACATCACATACGAAGAGACAACTATGCAGTCACACATACGCACCTTATTGGAGACCACATTGATAAGAACTTATTTTTCCACACACAACTTCAATAGACACTTTAGGGAACTCCGTGACAAACTCTTTGTACAGTTCACAGAGGCTTTGAGGTGTAAGTACACGAGCACCATCGTTTGGCTGTTTCTTGAAATTGAGATCATAATTCCCATCTTTGGTGAGTAATTCTGAAGTTGCAACATCCATTCCTATTTTGATTTGCAGCATTTAATTTTAGTCCACAAATGCTGTGAAGGGTAGTACTAAAGTAACTATTTTGCAATTAGGGATCTATTTTGTTCATGGACTAAGCGAGTGGAAGGAAAAGAAAACACCTAGGAAAAAACTTTTCTTTGTTTGATTAGTAAGGAAAACAGTGGGTAGCGTAGAAAGGAAAACTCACTTTTCTTTGTTTGATTAGTAGGTATCTATTAAGTTGATTATTTTGGGCTTCATTTTTTTTAGGAACATAAATGGAACATATAGAAGAAGTTTCTTCGCGCCAACCACTAACGCCAGATGTTGGGACTTCTCAATCTCAATATCACTCGCAATCTCCCTCCTTCCATGCACTCTCAGGTAACTCTCCTTGGGAAGTTGATAATGTTTATACTATCGTTGAGGAGGAGAACGTGCAAGAGAGGGTTGAGGAGAACTTGCAAGACAATGTTGATGAGACTAAGGTTAACATGAGTTTTGGAAGTGTTAATGAGCTGACAGACTACTATAGAGCATACGGTAACCAAAAAGGCTTCCCTGTGTGCACTAGAACGTCAAAGAAGGACCTTGATGGGGTCCAAAGATATGTTACAGTAGTATGTAGTCGGAATGGAACTTCGAAACGCACAACAAAGAATGTACTGAAACCACGTCCGATTTCAAAAATGAATTGTGAGGCTAGGATCACGGCAACACTAGTAAATGATGGAAAGTGGGTAGTGTCAAAAGCATTGCTTAACCATAACCATGTATTAAGTCTGGGGAAAACTCGCTTCCATAAGAGTAATAGGGTAATAAATAAGGGCACGAGAAGAAGACTTGAGCTTAATGATCAGTCTGGGATAAGAATGAGCAAGAGTTTTCAATCATTGGCGGTTGAAGCGGGGGGATATGATAATTTGGGTTTTTTCGAAAAAGATTGTCGAAACTATATTGACAAAGTAAGGCGGTTGAGATTAGGGGAGGGAGATGCTAGTGCAATTCAACGCTATTTTATGCATGTTCAAGCCAATGATTCCAATTTTTTTTATATGATGGACTTAGATTATGAGAATAGACTAAAGAATTTATTTTGGGCAGATGGTAGACAAAGGGCAGCTTACGAGGAGTTTGGTGATGTCGTTACATTTGACACGACTTATTTAACTTACAAATACGACATGTCATTTGCCCCTTTTGTAGGAGTCAATCACCATGGCCAATCAACATTGTTTGGTTGTGGGTTACTCTCAAATGAAGACACTGCCACTTTTACATGGTTGTTTAATGCATGGCTTACTTGTATGTTAGGTCGAGCTCCACCTGCTATAATCACTAATCAAGACCGAGCCATGCGTAATGCAATAGAGATAGTGTTTCCAAATGCTCGCCATAGATGGTGCTTGTGGCATATAATGAAGAAAATACCGAAAAAATTAAGTGGGTACAACCAATATGAGAGTATTAAATATTTTCTCGCAAATGTTGTGTATGATTCCTTAACCGTTGATGAGTTTGAAACAGGTTGGAGTCAAATGCTTGACATGTATGATCTTCAAACAAATGTATGGTTGAGTGGGTTGTATCTTGAGAGGTATAGGTGGGTTCCTTGTTACGTGAAAGATTGTTTTTGGGCGGGCATGTCCACCACGCAACGCAGTGAGAGCATGAATGCTTTTTTTGACAAGTATGTCAACTCAAAAACTTCTTTGAAGCAGTTTGTAGATCAATATGAAAATGCTTTAGCTGATAAGGTTAAGAAGGAGAATGACGCGAACTTAAGCTGTTACAATTCATGGATTCCCACTGTTACTCGATATGCTATGGAAAAAGAAGTTCAAGATATATATACAACCCCAAAGTTTAAGGAGTTTCAAGAGGAGCTAACAGGAACGATATATTGTATAGTGTTTAAGTTACATGATCATGGTTCCATTTCAGAATATGAGGTATCTAAGGATCTTGTTTTTGGAGAACGGATGAAGAGGGTAAAGTTCAAAGTGAGTATGGCGAAAGAAGAAGGAAAAGAGTGTGATTTAAAGTGTGTCTGCCGTCTTTTTGAGTTTCGAGGAATATTGTGTCGGCATGCCATTGGCATTCTAATCTCAGAAGGGATTTATTCAATTCCTAGTAAATATATTATACGTAAGTGGAGAAAAGACATAAAGAGGCATCATACCAAAGTGAGGGTCAGTTATAGTGATTGGAGCCTAACTGATGAAGGACGTCGCTACAACCTCATGTGTAAGGCATTTTTTGACATTGCAGACATAGCAGCTGAATTTCAAGAGAAGTATGATTATGTTATAGATGGGTTAGGTCACCTAAAAATTGGTGTAACTAAGAATGATGGTGTATGTGGTAGTAATAGTCTGCAGTCAACTCCAAGTCATATGTTAGGACATACCAAATCACAAGGGAGCAAAACTATATTGAGCCCATTGGTTGTACGTGCCAAAGGACGTCCACCATTTAAAAGGAAGCAATCAAGAGTTGAAACAATCATAAAAAGAAAACAAACGGGGAAGAAGGTAATTTTAAGCATAAAAAGTACTAATTGAACATGTGTTGAATTTTTTTTTTTGTTCTACTAATTGTATTTTTTAATTTCATAGAAAGCATTGAAAACAGTGGATAATTCTGAGCAAGTTGTAGCTATTCAAGGAAGCGTTCTTATGCAAAACAATGAGACGCAATTCGAGGTACTTCTATAGTTTGCTTATAATTTGACATCATGTATTTCAAGTTTACTAGTGCTAATTGAGAGTTTATTTTCTTTTCTTTTATTCTTTTTTATTGCAGTTGAATCAAGGATCACCAATGGAATGGTTACTAAGAACCAAGGATTAGCAATGGGAATCTTTTGTAAATTTTTTTTTTGGGTGATGTAACTTTTAGTGTTGAACACTAGTTGTATTTTTTATATGTATCATTTGCAACGGTTGTGTTAGTGACGTTATTTATATTATGGTTCATGACTGAGTTGAGGCTGTGATTATGTATATGGTGGGTTTTTTGAATCTCAAGTGGATTTGTGCATATTTTGTGCAGTTTTTTGCAGGAAAAAAAAAAAGCAGTTTGTTTGTGTTTGTGGAGATTTTGTGCAATTTTTTGTCTGTGCTAGTGACGTTTTGTGTGTTTGTGCATACTTTCTGCATGTGTTTGTGCAGAAATTGTGTTTGTGCAGATTTTGTTTCTGTGTTATTTGAATCTCTAGTGGATTTGTGCATATTTTGTGCAGTTTTTTGTAGGAAAAAAAAAAGCAGTTTTTTTGTGTTTGTGGAGATTTTGTGGAGTTTTTTGTCTGTGCTAGTGCAGTTTTGTGTGTTTGTGCAGATTTTCTGCATGTATTTGTGCAGATTTTGTGTTTGTGCATAACAATTGAATACACCAAAGCGATGGAATCAAATTTCCCAAATAGCAAACATTCATTCAACATATACTTAACGTCAACACATTACAAGCATTCATTCAACATAAGCTTTTGATATTATCACCGTTACTTTTTTGGACACCAGTTACAATTGCTATACATACGACCATGAAACAAACAAGCATTCCAAACATGTAATCCCATGACCTTGGTTGATATCTTTCCAACTCATTCTCCAATTTCTGAACCTTTTTTTCTCTGCTCCTAAGTTGATGTTTCAACCTATCAATCTCCATTGCACAGTCTTTCTGAAATTCTTCTTCTCTCTTCTGCAATTCTTCTTCTCTCTTCTGCAATTTTACCTTCAAACTATTTATCACTTCTTTGCCACGATCACAGATAGGCCTGTCATACCAAGCAAAAAAATTGCAACCTCCATTTTCCTACATGTAAAAGGATGTATTTTTAGAAAATGAAATTGAGTTTTAACATTAAAAACTATTTTCACATTCAATAATGAACCAGTTTGTCATTACAATTCTATACATAGATTGATATAAAAACAAAAAAGAGGTTTTGATTTAAACCCTAACTTGATGTAAAGAGCATCCATGAAACCTTCGACCTGGGTTCTTATCCGTCCAAGATGTTCTCATAACAGCAGCTTCTCCGCAGAAACAAATACTCCTAGATCCATACGATGCCCCAGAATTGTTGCTGGACATTGCATTTGTTCTCTCTCTCCTACTCTTTCTCAAAATCAAAACTGGAAAAATGGCAACCCAAAAGTAAATAATAAGAAGGTAGCTTATATTCACATCATCGAAGCTTAGTAGTGTTTAGTGAAGGAGCAAGATTTAATGTAACCGTGTCAAATGTCAAGCGATGAGAATAATAAAGAATAGCCTGCTCTTACTTATACTAATCAGAAGAAGAAGAAAAAGATAGCTTGCTCTAAGTAGCAGAAACCCAAATCTTGATTGCGAACAAGGCAAAGATAAAGTGGTTGTACCTTTCAACGAGCTAGAAAAACTTTGAGCATTACGTTAAACTGTAAATGCACACTTTATTCAAAATCATCTATCTTGAGAAAGATCCAAATATTCACATGCTTACATACATGTAACAAAAGTGCACGCCTTGCCAAAAAAAAAAGTGCTGCACAATATGTGTGGTCATTGAATGGTAGACTCTGCAATAAATGTTACAGTGAATAAACAATGAGTATGATCAAAAGGACCATTCCATTATAGACTCTGCAATAATTGTTACATTTGTTAGTTTTAATGTCAATCAAATTGCAAAAATACACAGACAAGGAAATCTGCAGCAAGTGAAGTGGCTCATAATTGCTGCTTGGACTAACACAGTTGTGTTTTGCAGGGTGGTCAAGCATCTCTTCTGGATGATACCATTGAACATATCAAGTATTTGCAGCTTCAAATAAAGGTACACTTTAATCCACACAATTTTAAATCACACAATATCTGTAAATCACATATATTTTAGTAGATAATTAAGAAGTCTAAAGGTTTTGCTGAAACGAAGTGAGTTTTGAATCTTGATGAACTTCTTTGATTTCATAAAGCTAGATACCTACTAATCAAACAAAGAAAAGTGAGTTTTCCTTTCTACGCTACTCACTGTTTTCCTTACTAATCAAACAAAGAAAAGTTTTTTCCTAGGTGTTTTCTTTTCCTTCCACTCGCTTAGTCCATGAACAAAATAGATCCCTAATTACAAAATAGTTACTTTAGTACTACCCTTCACAGCATTTGTGGACTAAAATTAAATGCTGCAGATCAAAATAGGAATGGATGTTGCAACTTCAGAATTACTCACCAAAGATGGGAATTATGATCTCAATTTCAAGAAACAGCCAAACGATGGTGCTCGTGTACTTACACCTCAAAGCCTCTGTGAACTGTACAAAGAGTTTGTCACGGAGTTCCCTAAAGTGTCTATTGAAGTTGTGTGTGGAAAAATAAGTTCTTATCAATGTGGTCTCCAATAAGGTGCGTATGTGTGACTGCATAGTTGTCTCTTCGTATGTGATGTCACACTGGATAATCATTTGTGCTGAGAGAGATGAATGATTGTTTTTAATTTTTGCCAAAACAGTTTATCACACATTGAAGGGAATTATCAAGGCGAAATATGGACAAGATGCATGCAATGTTGGAGATGAAGGAGGGTTTGCTCCCAATGTTCAGGACAACAGGGAAGGTCTCGTATTGCTCATGGATGCAATTGACAAGGCTGGGTATACTGGCAAGGTAGGAGGCAGTTCTCTCTTTGTGCTCTTTAGGCTCTGCTTGGTTTGTGTGTGGACCAAGTTGATTGGGTCTCGTGGTCTTCGCTACAGTCTTCTGTTGGTGTCCAACTTGTGGGTGATCACAAATCCGAAGAGAATAGTTGAAGCCATTCAGAAGAAGGCTTGCAATGGTTTGCTATTAAAGGCAAGCATCTATAAAAGAGAGAGAGAGAGAGAGAGAGAGAGACAGAGAGAGAAAGAGAGAGAGAGAGAGATTCAAACCTGCGCAGCAATGGTGGTCGGCCAGTTGCCCAAATCGCAGCAATGGTGGTCTCGCCCAAAATCCCCAAATCGCAGCCCTATACCCTAAGCAACAACACTTCCAATGAGTTGCGATTTTGAGAGAGATAGAGAGAGAGAGAGAGAGAGAGAGAGAGAGAGAGAGAGAGAGAGAGAGAGATCAAACCTGCTTGTCTTCTCTTCTTCAACTGATGCTAGGTCTGCTTTGAGAGGAGGAGGATATGCTCTGCGAAATGGGTGTTTGATTTTACCAGATTTGGGTTAAAATTAAAAGACCCGCCCAAATAAGGGAGGGAGTGGGTGTAAACCATTTTTTGTGGGCCCCCCATTATTTCGGTAGAAAACTTCGGTAGTCATCGGTAGCCATAGCATTATTGTAGGGTTAAAACTTTGTACACCTTTTTATTTAGTAGATAGGATGTCGGATAAATGAAAAGTTATGTTAGGTTGGATTTTTTTTTTTGTGACCTATTATGTATTTTTTTTTAGATAGATGAATTTTTGTTGGATGTGATATTTAATATTATGTTATGTTGGACAAATATTGATTATTCTATATTTGTAAATTGAATATGTTTTGAAATATTACAGGATTAAAAATAAATATTGGATTGGACAGGTATAGTTGGAGTTACTTTAAAGATAACAAAATGGGCAAGGAATAAATTTTTCCTTGCTATAAGTCTCCTGTAGCAAGGAAATTATTTTGTTGCCTTATTATAATATTATTTGCAAGAAAACATGATTCCCTTGTTAAAAACAACTATTAGCAAGGAACACATTTCCTTGCCTTAGACTTGGATATTTAGCAACGAAATTTTTTCCTTGCAAATTGTCCAAATTACAACACAAAGACATGTCTTTTTGTAAGAAAATTAGCCATTTAGCAACGAAAAAGCTGAGCACTAGCAAGGAAAATTTTCCTTGCCAAAAGTAAGAATTTGCAAGGGAAATTGTTTTCGTTGCTAGAAGCTTTAGAGAGGAAGCTTCTGCAAAGAATTGAGCAACAGAAAATTTTCCTTGCAAAAGGGTTTTGCAACAAAATTATGGCCTTTAGCAAGAAAATTTTTCTTTGCAAAAAGCTAATTTTGTTGTTGTGAATTGTGATCACTAAATGTGTTGACTAATTAGGAGATAATAAAAGGAAAGTAAAAGGGAAAGAATGAATTTATGCAAAATAAGCATAAAATGTGGGGCAAAATTATGGGGGAAATTTTTTGGAATGTTTGCTATTCAATTGGGAAGATATTAAAAGGAATGTAAAAGGGAAAGAAAGATTTTGGGCAAAATAACCATAAAATGTGGGGCAAAATTTAGGGGGAAAAAAATAATATTTGATTAATAAAGCTAATATTATGGGGAGTGGGGAATAATATTTTCTCTCCTACATAAAATATATTGTCAAGAAACAACAAACAAAAAAAAAATTAATGTCATATCAGAAGTTTCAATTAATCTCTCAAATATATATAAATGCAGATTTACCACAAATAAGGAAATTCAATGCATTATGTTTGAGAAGTTTCCATTAATCTCTTTCAAATATAAAGAGAGATTCACCACAAAAAATGGAAGCAATTAAACATATTATGATACATTAAAATTTCTGAAATTTTCTAAATTAATGTTCAAAGTGAATTGGGGAAACACTAAAATTTAGGAAATCCTAAACATACAACTAATTTACGACATAATGTTTAAATATACATATTTCTTCCTAACAAATAAAATAAACAGATTGACTTCTTCCTAATTCTCTAACTTTCCATTTTCACACCCAACAGAGCTGTGGTAGCTTGCAAATCAACACAAAAAGTAAACAGAAATTGGAAAAAAAAAAATTTAGGTGCATACTAATTTCCTTCAAAAAGAAATCAAATGAAGAACATTTGAACTTCTGGACATAAGCCATTTCGGTGAAAAATCATATTCCAGACCACGTCAATGTGAAAAATCACTACACTTAATCAGATAATCAGATTATGTTTGAGAAATTCAATGCATTATGTTTGAGAAGTTTCCATTAATCTCTTTCAAATATAAAGAGAGATTCACCACAAAAAATGGAAGCAATTAAACATATTATGATACATTAAAATTTCTGAAATTTTCTATATTAATGTTCAAAGTGAATTGGCGAAACACTAAAATTTAGGAAATCCTAAACATACAACTAATTTACGACATAATGTTTAAATAAACATATTTCTTCCTAAACATACAACTAATTTACGACATAATGTTCAAAGTGAATTGGGGAAACACTAAAATTTAGGAAATCCTAAACATACAACTAATTTACGACATAATGTTTAAATAAACATATTTCTTCCTAACAAATAAAATAAACAGATTGACTTCTTCCTAATTCTCTAACTTTCCATTTTCACACCCAACAGAGCTGTGGCAGCTTGCAAATCAACACAAAAAGTAAACAGAAATTGGAAAGAAAAAAAATAATTTAGGTGCACACTAATTTCCTTCAAAAAGAAATCAAATGAAGAACATTTGAACTTCTGGACATAAGCCATTTCGGTGAAAAATCATATTCCAGACCACTTCAATGTGAAAAATCACTACACTTAATCAGATAATCAGATGAATTTTTGAAACAAAAAAATAAAAAATAAAATCCCAGAGTAAAGAGTGGATCCAGATTTAATAGTAACAGAGCTCCAATACTTCAACAGGTTCATATCTGTTTGTATAAAAGTTCATATACCTCCAACCAAATTTAACATTCATTATACACCATAAATGAGAAAACCCCATTAAAGAAAAGCAATCATCCATATTGAAGATCTATTTATTCGTTATCCAAAACCTCTCTACCTTGAATTCATGGAAAACATTTTATTTTTCTTCGTCATATCTACATGTATTAGTATGGACACAGTATCTCCATTGAATATTTTTTACAATTGAATCCTACTTATGTCATCATACGAACATTTAAAAAAGTAACACAAAAAGAAGTTGACAATTCCAAATAGCCCCTAAAATTGGTTTCAAAGAGAGAGAAAGAAACAAACCTTGTCCTTTTCAAGATGTCCTTTGACACTGCAGTTTGGACCCAACTCTATTTTTGCTGCATCTGCTTCTTCCTCAGTTGCATAGCAAGAAGCTTCACTTGGTTGTCTGCTTAGCTTAACCGCTGAATCAACTACAATCCTCTTGTCCTGTAGATGTTGGATTTTCTGACCCTTCTGGCCATGGACCTCAAAAAAA
Source organism: Hydrangea macrophylla (assembly GCA_033977485.1). Classification (NCBI taxonomy): domain Eukaryota; kingdom Viridiplantae; phylum Streptophyta; class Magnoliopsida; order Cornales; family Hydrangeaceae; genus Hydrangea; species Hydrangea macrophylla. The sequence goes on from CM066999.1 coordinate 114,536,843, forward strand.
AATAAACAAATAAAAAATAAAACTTGCTACTGATGATGAAATGAACACAACTATGCAATAAATCTACAAACCTACGCAGCAAATCAATCAAAACATGAACAAACACTTAAATAAATTCTATAGGATTATGAGTAATTGTCAAAAAAAAAAGCACCTTATTGTCAAAAGATCCCAAGTAAATGTGAAAACCAACAAAAGACAATTACTGAACAAATGTGAAAAATGATCTGAAAAAAATACCCTAGTGTCAAAAGATCCCAAGTAAATGTGAAAAATGATCTGAACAAATGCTTTTGTAGGCTTTAAAAAATAAAAAATGGTTTGTTTTTGCTAAAATTTCCAGATGATGTGGGTTAAAAAAATTGAACAAAAACATAGTTGCAAATGCTTGTAATTTTTATGTGACCTGAGTTTTTTTTTTTTATGCGATTCTTCTTCTTCTTTTTATGACCTTCTTCCAATCTTCCGATCTTCTTCTTTAGAGGAATGGTTGATCGGTGGGGAGAGAGAGAGAAATCCGCAGAGAGAGTGAGAGAGGGTTTGTGAAGAGAGAGGAACTAGAGAAAGAGAAAGGGGGAGGAACCGGAGAGAGAGAGAGAGAGAGACGTGTGGGGAGGGAGATGGAGCCGAGAGTGGTGGTGGTTGGGTGGGTCGGAGGTGCTAATGGTGTCAAGAACCCTAACCCCCAAAATGGAGAAGAGAGAGAGAGAAATGGGTCTGTGAAATAAAAATTAGGTGGGTGATGTGTAAGGCGTAAGCAAACTTGATCCCACTCAGCAAACTTGATCCCAGTCATATGTTTTTAGCCAATCAATATAAGCCTAGTCATATTTTGTATGTCCTAGTAGGATAAAGTCCTACAATATAATATAGAATATAAGATATATATATACATATTTTCTATGTTCCAAAATAAGTATCCGCGTCAAGTTTGCACATTGTTTAAGAAATATGTATTATATATATATATATATATTTTTTTTATCCACTACATAGTCATATTTCTCTCACATAAATGTTACTTTGTCTTTATTATAAGGGTATTGTAGGAAGTTTATCAAAAATTTTAGTTGACTTTAAAAAATGAACACTTATTTTGGAACATCCAAAAAAATAAAATGTTAAAACTTATTTTAGCACAGATGAAATATATATATATATATATATTCATACGAAAATTCTCTAGAGAGGGCGCCCACTCTTTATTAAACAGAGGAACTTTGTTTTGGCCGTCGGATCGTGTTTTCATTAAGGGCAGTGTTGTCATTTTACAATTTTTAAACACGATCCGAAGGTCAAAACAAAAGCTCTCTCTTTAATAAAGAGATGACGCCCTCTTTAGAGCCTGATTGTATATTCATATACCTTAAAATGAAACATTTTATACTTCCAACCCTTCCCATTCTTTCACTTAATATTTTCATAAATTTTTTTCCCATTATCTATCTATTACTCTACAATGCTATACACATTCTGAAAAGCATACTAAAATGCAAAACTTTGCTTTAAAATGTTGGACTTTGTGCTGAAAAGCCTGCACATATAAAATACCCACTTTTGTGTGTGTAGATTTTTCAGCACAAGTTCCAACCTTTTTAAGCAAGGTTGTGCATTTTGGTGTACATTTCAAAGTGTGTGTAGCATTACTCATCTACTACTATATCTAAATTAAATTTTAACCCTTTCTCTCATGCCGCCATGTGGAATTTTGTGGTATTTTTTTTTTTCATGTGGCATTCTTTTATTTGCTTTATATTTCAGAAATTGAAGAGTCAAACACTTCATCTTCCCAAAATTCATCTATTGATCGTTCCCATCTTAGAATTGGAGAGATAGAAAGGACAAATCACAAATGAAAAGGCATAGCATTTTTTATTTTATTTTTTGCATTTTTCTTGGACGTGACTACACTGTGCTACACTGTTATAAGAGGTATGTGTATGTTTTATATTATTTTCTTAATCAGTTATACCTTAATCAAATGTTTAATATATATATATTGTCACACACCAACCGTCTTGAGCAGATTAGGACACGTATAACAATATCCCTAGTTAAAACTCTTTTTTAAACTATTTATTAAGCTAATTAACATGTAATTAATCCCAAGGGTATAATGGTAATTTTAAAATTTTGGTCAAACCCAATGTCAAAATGTAGTACTCCTCATTTAAAGACCAACGGCAAAAACGGCACACAAATTCGAGCTTCCTAACCCAAGTTATGACCATTTTAAGATTTACTTTTCTCAAAACAAAGGATTTGGCAGAGGGGCATTCGACTCATCGAGCGGGTCAGTTCCGCCGATCGAGAGGAATCAGAATGAAAATCTAACTTCTGCTCTGCACTCTTTTTACATGCACAAACCAATTCCAAAGTTCCCAACTCAAATGGAAACAAATCTAAAACATTCCCAACTCTATTAAAATCATTCAAACACAACTCCAATCAACCAAACTTGTTCAACCTTATAAAACCAAAATAAGCTATTATCGTCCACAAATCTCATCAAAACTAACATGGCCATAGAACCTTGTGGTGAGGAGTTCTAAAAACCTTATAAACAACCTGGTTCCAACCAAAACTTGTAATAATCAGTAACAACTCTAGGAAAATGAGTTTGAGACTACACCAGGCAAGTTTGAGCCAAATGACACTAGTATAACTTGTGCTAATTAGGAAATTCCACGAAAAATACTTATCAACCTTTGTAATTAAAAGTAAAGTTTTTGTAGGTCAATGGGACCCCAAAGGTACCCTCTTGGAATTTTAAAAGTTAAAACAAAACATGGAAACATTTAGAATTAAAGGGCTGGCAGTGGGTTTTTAGACCGGTCGAACAGATCCCTTCGACCGGTCGAAAGCCCCTCTGCAGAACCATTTATGCAGTAGCAACTTCCAACCTGCTTATACGAAATTTTGAAACTAAAGCTTACTCAAACACTTTTGAAATCTTATAAAACTTCTTGAACATGATCCTAATACACATTAGGATACTTTCAAACTCTTTACACTTGTCCCCAAGCTCAATTGAATCAAAATAAGACATACAAGCACAGACCTTAATTAAACTTGTATGAACATAAAATTTTGCCAGAAAAGAGTTCAAAAGCTTTACATACAACTTAGTTCCAAACAAAACTTGTCCAAAATGGTTGTGACACACACCCGGACTTGCCGGATTGGTCCAACTCAACTAATATACAAAATCCATAGTTTTAACAAAAGAAATTACATAAGTTCCTCTAAGTTTAACTCTAACTCCCACAACTAAAAGCATTATAACTTAAGTACCACAAGTTCAAAACCATAATTTACATCATATTATAAGATTGTAAACACATGCACATAAGTCCTAGCCTTGCCCCAGTCCAAACTCATTCAATCTCCTCTCCGAGCCTTGCTCCGAACCTGTGGTGGTTGTTATGTACCACAACAGAAATAAGAAAATTGTTTTCTTAAGAATTTTGCTTAGTGAATTAACTAATGTGCTAGTGATGTCATGAACATGTGTAATGCAACAATTTAAGCACATAAACATACGTAATCGTAGAACTCATAGGCTAATGGTTCACTCCAACCCGAAAACCTTTCCCTTAGTCCCGCGGTCACTTTTATTCCTTGGACTTCTGTTCTTTATAACAGATTCTTCCTCTTTGATCTTGTCAGAATCAAGATAAAAAGTATGTTATACTTTAAAAGATTTGCAGTGTGGAAGTAAAGGTCGAACCCACAGGGATTGAAATACTAAAGCACTTTAATGTTAAAATCTAAATCTGGTTAATTATTAGTTAATTAAGAAAACGGAATTTTGATTTTGATTTTAATTAAACTAAGAGCGATGAAAGTAAATCTAAACTATGGAAACAATTTAAAAGTTGTTGTAAACGATATTTAAAGTGAACCTAGGATTGCAAATCCACCACTAGCTTCATAATAAGGGTATTTATACATACAATTAGCTTATTACATTGAATGAAAATGGGGAATTGTAGCTACAAGCTCAATTCCTATGTCAAGAAGATAACTACGATTCAAGCACCAACATAATTCATCTTTGGTTGGCACAGATTGTCTCACACTAAACTAGGGTTGCGGCATAACCTGTCTTTCCTAGGCATGAACAATTCGGCTACTTGATATCACAATTCAATTAAGCACCATTACATGTAAATTTTACATACGAGCACAGCAAATATAGATCATTGAGCACATCACATTCAAAATAGATCTAAGACAAGAATAAACTTTGAAAGTAATGATTTAATTAATAGAAATACGATTTTATTATTTAAAATCCTCGAAACATGCAATCATTATCAATACATAATAAACTAAAAGAAAAACATAAATAACACTCTATTACTTGGCTGGAGTTTCATTGAAACCCTGCATCTAGGTTTAGTTGACCATAGAAGCGATGAATGGCAAGTTGTTGATGGAGGAGGTCAGGGGATTCCTTGGTCTTCTTCTTCTTCTCCTTGCTTTTCTCTCTTCAATGGCTGTAGTTTTGTGCGTATAATGTGGTGTATAAAGGTGTGTAATGTTGTATAACCCCAAAATTGAAGTAAAATAGAGTATATATAGATTTGGAACAAATTTGGAGGCTTTCCTAAATCTATTCGCACTAAAACTGCTATATTTTACATTCTAGACGTAATTAGGCAGTTTCGTTCGCGTGGGGATCTTCAGTACACTGAAATATGCAACTTCAGTTTTTACATAGGTCACACGAGCGGACCGCGCGAGCGCGATTTTGGAGTCTCGCGCAAGCGGGCCGCGCGAGCGAGGTTCTAGTTTGTCGTGCAAGCGGGCCGCTCGCACGAAGTGCCTTTTTCTGCTTCTTTTCTTCTGCTTTTTCACCCTATTTAGCCTGAAATCCTTACTTTCTTCTAAATCCTGACAGAAAACAGAAAACAAAGTAAAAGTACACTAAAACAGGATAAAAAGTTCTAACAAATGTAAATTAAGGCATGTAATTAGGACTTGTTCACTCCTGATCACTCTTCTCCTCCCTTATTTCACCACAATGAACCATTATTCCCAATCATTCATTGACCACATAACACATAAGCACATAGTCAATTGTAATATTTCTTCACCAAATCAACATGTAATTCTAACTTTAACATGAATTTAACTACTAAATCTAGAATGATTATCTCTTAACTAGAAATTGAAGCACATAACATATACCCACATCAAATCTTAAGTTAGAAACCCCACATTTCTCCTATTTTACCCAAAATTAAGCCTTTAGATGCAGAATTTCAACAAAACCCAGCTCAAAGTTCACTCCGGCGTAAATCCTACATAGTTTCGGCAAATCTGCATCTCACCAATTAGAACGGGTCACGAAATTACGACAATTAAAACGTAAAAGAAAGGTATAGAAATGACTGTCTCACCTTCACGAGTCCGAATACGGCTTCGGTTCACGAATTGGACGACGAACGACGACGAAATGGCGAATTGACGACGTCGGAGTCCCGTTCTTTCTCTTCTCCCTCGGCGTCTCTCTCTCTCCCTCATCCAATTTGTTTGGTTTTGAGAGTTTAATCCCTCTCTTGACACATACATAATACATGCAGTGTGTTGGCAAACATTTTTGCCTCCTTTCATTTACAGCCCCGAATGTTTCTAATTCCTTATTATGAAATCCTTAAACGTTTTATGGACTACCCAATTATCTAAGTGAGTGTTTGTCTAAGTCCCGTATGGGTCCCACACGTGGTCCCAAATATTTTGTGAAGTGACTATCGTACCTACTAATTATGCACATTTTTTGCAAAAATGCCCCTTATTGGGTTAATTAGTAGATATCAAAAGCTAACATATTAACAATTTGATATTGATACAACTATACATATTCCAAATAGTCATATAAAATGCATCTAATTGTTTAAATGAAAATTATTTTATATTTTATCCGGGCCCTTCACCGGGTCCTACTTCCAAACCTGTCCCTCATCACTGGGGACTTTTCCATGGGCGAGTCCAAGCCTCTCCTTAACTCATTTTATACACTAATTATGTAAATTAATGCATATTAACATGTTAATTACCCCTTTTTTCGGGGACGGGAGTTAGATATATATATATATATATATATGTACTGGCAGACCTAGGTGTACGTCAGGGGTGGCACAGGCCCCCCCTGAATTTTTGAAAATTATAAAATTATATGTAATAGTTTATAGATTTTAGAAATAGGTCCTTTTAAATTTCACAATTGCCCCCTGAACTTCTGAAAATTCTAGATTTATATGTAATATTTAACAAGTTTTAGACATAGGCCTCCTTGTACTTTTTAAAATACTAGACTTACATGTAATATTTAACAAGTTTTAGATATATGCCCCTTGAACTTTTGAAAATTCTATACTTATCTGTAATATTTTAAATGTTTTAGACATAAGCCCCTAAAATTACATGATTTACCCCAAGTTATGAGTGTTAAACCAATCCTATATATGATTCTAGCATTTTATACATAATTATGTATAGGTAGACCCAAAAAAAATTACCTCGGGGACAGCGCCATATAAGCTAGGTCCCCCTAGCCAAAAATCCTGGGTCCGCCCCTGTATATATGCATATATATATATATGTATTTTCAATGTGTAATGCTATGCTTCTCAAATTTGAATTCCAAATTTGGTGTTGAAATGCTTTATAGTTGTACCACATGCCATTACTTGTGGTCATCACATCTATCACTACATATGCTACTATTGTAAAGTTATTTGGGAAACAAATTTGTGATGCAAATTTGAAAAATATGAAATTATTCATTTTCAAATGTATCAAATTGTTAATGAGGTTGTTCCTCACTAGAGTTTATATGGGTGGATTCGTTTCATTTCCAACATTGCAATCTTCGTTTTATCTATGAATTGTTGCAAGAGCATATGCAGTGGACAAATGTATACAATAAACTTAGTGAAACTTAGTATTGTGCACTTGCAGTGGTGTAAGGTATACAACAAATTTAAAGATTGAAACTTAGTGGAACTTAAAGTTAATGTTCGGCTAAGTTTAGCTATTGTATGAGGGTTACGACACACAGTGTGCCGCGAGACACCACGCGGCACAACCAAAGCCGTCTATAATTGGAAAATATCTCACACGGCACATCCTGTGCCGTGCCACACCCAAACAGTACAGTGAGTGTCATGAGGGTTCTTTTTTCTTTCTTTTTAGTTTGTTTTGGGTGTAAAGTATTTATGTAAACTACGTCATTTCTGCCAAACGGTTTTGTGAGTGCCGTTTGGTCACTACACCACTATAAGTGTTCCCTCTTTGTACATTAAACTTAAGCTAATTTTTTCTTAAGTTTATACTACCCACTACAGATGCTCTAAGTACGTAGTTGTTTTCCAAATAGTAGAAAATCTTTTCCAATTCCCTCGGTTTCACTTCAACCTGTTATATTTTGTTTTTGTTTTCTATGATTCTTATGTATATATGTTTAGTACATCTTATGTGTGTATTATACATTGAATAGTTTTCTTTTCTCTCTGGTGGTAACTCCATAATAGGAAAGAAAACAAAAGAAAAATTGCTTAATTTGGCCAAAGTAAGAAGAAACGGTCCTTATTTTCTTGGGAATTTTTTTTCTTGAAGAAATATATTTGGGGAAATAACCTTTAATTTAGGCTTTAGTAATAGTGCCATTTCTTGCTAACAAAATTAATTCAAAATCTTTTACCATAACTATTATTTTTCTTTAACTTTAATCTTGTTAAGGGGGAAAAAAAAACTTGCATGTTTCTGTTAGCTTTTTGAAGATACTCCCTCCGTCCCATAATAAGTGTCCACATTTTTTTTTTTGGATGTCCCATAATAAGTGTCCACTTTCCTAAATTGGCATATAGCATTTACTTACTTTCAAAACTACCCTTATAATAAAGACAAAGTAGCATTTATTTGTGGCCTCAAAACAAGCAAAAAGTCAAACACCCATCACATCTAAGAGCAAAATTGGAAAGTGACCATTTAATGAACCAAAAAAACTAAAATAATACAACTTTCTTAAACAATGTGCAAAATAGAAGTGGACACTTATTATGGAACGGAGGGAGTATTTTTTTTCGGGGGGACTAAAAGATTTATTAAGCTAAAAATTGTAGCTTTTATGTCAGAAAATAAGAACATTGACAATTATTATGGTAGAAAATATTGTTATCACTAATAATCTAAATTTTATAATGTTCACTAGCTAAAGTATATGTTTAGACACAAAATAATCTTATATTGTCCGTATGTAAATAAAATATTTACAATTATAACATAGTAACTATGAAAATGGTGTAACTGATTGTAGGTCTTGTTCTTTTCCCCGTGATCATAAAGGAACAATACCTAAAGTATTTTATAAGTGAACAAATTTCCAATTGTTTATGTATTGACACCAAGTATAATGTTAGTATTTCAGCTAAAAAAAAGAAAGTATAATGTTAGTAAAAATAAAAATAAAAAAATAGAAGTGCTTATGCACTAAAAATCAATGAATCATAATAAAATGACAATCCGACCAAAAAAAATATAAGTAAAGTACAGTAGAAGAATAAAGAGTAGGTACTAATCACTATTAGGCTGCTGCATAAATTGGAAAAGCTACCCACCCACCGGTTGGCCCGGCCAATTCTATTTGCCCTGTGCCATGCCAAACTTTTCTTCCAATGTGACCCTATAATTTGAGAAATTTTTACATATATTCACCTTGAGAGGTGGCATACTGAAGTGGTATTTTGGAGTTAATGGAATTGGATTATTTAAATAGGACCTACGACTTCTGCATATATGGTTTCAAATGCACAATCTGCTTTAATTTGTTGGACCTCGTGCTGAAAAAGCTGTACACTCATTTTTTTTTTGTCTTTTTGTGTGTACAGACTTTTCAGCACGAAGTCCAATATTTTCAAACTGATTGTGCATTTTATTGTACACTTTTTTTTGTGCATCTAGCATTTCCGAGTTCCAAATATTTGTGGATCGCTAGGTGCAAGTCCAATCTACTTTCAATGTTTGACTGTAGATTAGCACTTCAGCAAGTCACGTATTATTATCCTACGACTACGACTACCTAAATGCTTCTCCGTCTCGTGTAATTTGTCTTTGGTATATATTGATGTTTTAGCAAAAAAAAAAAAAAAATTTGTCTACCAACAGTCTCTCGATCTATTTATCTTCCACAACTCACTCCCAAACCCATAAAAAGAAAAACACTCAAACAAGGAGAGAAAGAGAGAGAGTAGTAATGTAAAGTCATACTACAGCTTCTATTGTTTTCTCCTCCCTACAAATCAAAGAGAGAGAGAGAGAGAGAGAATCTAGATGTAAGAGAGAGAGAGAGAGAGAGAGAGAGAGAGAGAGAGAGAGAGAGAGAAGAGAGAGAGATTTGTGATGGGTAACCATAGATTTAGGTTGTCAGATATGATACCCAATGCCTGGTTTTACAAGCTCAAGGACATGGGTAGACCCAGAAACCAAACCACAAGGAAAAAACATCAACCCAAATCCCCACAAAACCCACCCAAATCAAACCAACCCCACCTCTCTCATCAAAGAAAGTCCTATTACTTTTCAAGAGAAGTCACTGATCTACCACCAAGTACTACTTTTGAAACCACACTCCTCAATTACAATTCACCCAAAATCCCAAAATACCCAGATACCCATTTCCCTTGCCCGCCAAGAAAATTCACCAAAACGAAACGAAATTTCAAGAAACCAAACAGACCCTCTGAAAACCCATCTGCTAAATTTGTTACCTCCTCTGTCTCCGCCGGATGTAGCTGCCGGGCCTCCCTCGAGTCGGTCTGGACCAAACCCGATTCGGGATCCGATGACCCGTCTCACTCTCCTCTTGACAGCTCTTCTGATTTTGAATCACTAATTCCTGAATTGGGTTCGGATCATGGACTTGGTTCGTATTCAATTGATGGGTTGGTCTCATCGTCTAGCTCTTGTCACTGCCCAATCATGGAAACCAAGTCCTTCAATGGAAAATTTCCTGAGATTGAGCTTCCTCCAATTATTACAAAGAAACCCACAAATTTTACACAGGCTATCACTGATTTGAAGAAGAAAGAGACAATGAAATTTAGAAATTCGAATGGGTCTTCAAAAGAATTTCAGAAGACTACAACTACAAGCCCAGTTCGTAGAATCTCAGTTTCTTCACCGGGAGTGAGACTTCGGGTATGTTTGATAACCCAATTAAGTGTTATTGACATATTTTCAGCTCATAATTTTTTAAGTGTGTTCGATAATGTGTAAGGGCTCACACTAACACTGTAAAAGCGGTCTAAAACTACTGAAAATTTTAAGTAAAAAAATTCTGCTGAAAAAAAAAAAAAAAAAAACACTGATAGCAAAGTTTCATGATACTTAGAATTATTATGATTTTGGTTGTTATAATCCACCATTTAGTGGTTGAGATAGGCTTTGCGCTAAAAAGGGAATCCCTGGGCATGTGTTTTAAGCCTTATGTTCTTCTTACTGGTGATGATATTGTTATTGGGGATGAGCGGATGGATGGTGGAGCATTATCGCGCATTCATTGCAAATTCTATTTTTCCGTAGAAATTTTCTGTTTAAAATTTTCAATACTTTAAATTCAGCACTTAATTTTTTCAGTTTTATTAAACAGGGCATTCGCACTAATTCGCCGAGAATCGCTCGTTGGAAAATTCAGAGCTCACGGAGGAGGAGCTTGTCGGAGAGCTTCGCGGTAGTGAAGGCTTCGAGTGATCCGCAAAAGGATTTCAGAGAATCAATGGTGGAGATGATTATAGAGAACAATTTGAAGGCTTCGAAGGACTTGGAAGATCTTCTTGCTTGTTATCTGTCTTTAAATTCGTATGAATATCATGACCTAATCATAAGGGTGTTTAAGAAAATCTGGTTTGATCTTTCTATACCCTGTTGAAGTAATTTGTCAAGAAATTGAGAGTTATTTTAAGCTCTTTTTTTAGCCTTAACTTTATGGATATAGTGCTGTTAATAAAGATTTGTAGTTTCTTTTGGTGGAGTAATTGTAAATTTAGACTCTTTTATAAGGTTGTACTTTTGAGAGACTTGATTCAATGGTCAATATTTTCTTTTCTAACTATTGAAATAGAGATAATGAATACTCATATCTAAGAGCTATCTTGTAAGAAAATATAGGCTAAATGTAATTTAAATTGCTATATAGATAGGAAAATTTTCACAGTGGTGTGATAGCAAATGGCAAAGAGAGTGCTGGCTAGACGGTATTTTGTTTGCTGTTTAGTCATGTTTTAATATCGTTTTTTCATAAAATGTTCACTTTAAAATATGGAAATGCCTAGCCGGTAAAGGCTTGGCCGGCCAGCGGGGGGGCTTTATTATTTTTTTTAAAGAAAAAAAAAAGAAAAGAAAAACTTAACGGCAAAGGCTTTGCCGACCACTGCGAGACGACATTACATTTACTGGCTAGGCATGAAAAGGTATTGTCTTTGTCGTTTGGGTTGTATAATAACTTAATTTAGCAGAATTGGAGACTTAAGTTTCACTACCATATACTAACATAAATTCCTATACCACCAACACCATAGGGTGACTTTGTATGGTAAAAAACACTTAAATTCCTATATCAATTTAACACCACTGCAGTTTGCAGATGCTCTAATAAGCTCAACTTGATTTCATGCCTAAAATTAAAGATGAATTAATGCATGCTAAAATGATAAAACAAGATTTTATGTAGTCAACGCCAAATATTTGGAATTTGCAAAATCGTAAAGCTTATTTTAAGCACTCAAATTAATACTCTTGCAATACTCCCTCTATGCAAATTTAAGAGTACTCGTTTCAATTTCAAAAGTCCTATTTTAAGAGTCTTCTGTCAAAAATTATTGTCCTTTAATTAAGCATTTTCACATTATCCTTTTATTTTATAGAACAACACTTGAACCCTGGCGGAGCCACACGGAGGCCAAGGGGGGACCTGGGCCCCCCAAAATTTTCAAGAATTCTCATTTTGCTTCTAAATTTTTGGATATTATACATTTTGGCCTTGCAAATGAAATGAATTTATATATTCACCCCTCAAATTTTTATTTTTTATGTAATGAATTATGTAAATGTACATATTGCACCACTAATTCTAATTTTGCCACTAAATTTTTGGGTAATATACATCTTGGCCCCTACAAATGAATTAATATGGTCTATGTAAATGTGTGTATTGCACTACTAATTCTATGCAAATATGTAATTGTTTTGACATAGAAATTCTACCAAAAAATATGGATAAATACTAAATAGACCCAAAAAAAAATTTCTCCGGGCCCCCCAAAGTGTACATTCCTGGCTCTGCCACTGCACTTGAGTGTTATTTTTTATTATTTTTTTTTAAGTAATTCATCATGTTCTAAGATATTATTAGTCCACTTGTGTGTCAAACAAGCATATTTGTATACATGGACCAATTACCCTCGAAAACAGTAGGAAAAGTAAGTGTTTTTCCTACTATATAAAACTCTCTCACTTTTCATTTGATGTAAAGTGGACCCACTTGATTTTAGGTGGATAATGTTCAAGTAGTCCTACTATTCAGTTAGTCTCACTGTCACATATGTTTGAGAAGAACAAAATAAATTAAAAATTCACTACAATCGAAATGCTTTGTTAAATAGTTAGAATTTTAAAAAGAGCATCTTTTTTTCTTTTTTTTATTATATAGGGATGAAAATTCATTCATTCAAATAACAGATCTCATAAGAGATCAGTATAGGCATACAGAAATAGGAAAATATGAAACATAAAGATCACAAACTTTTACAGACAGACTGCAAACAAAGATCGCAAAAACTTTGATAAAACAGCAACATGAGCCCTCCAAAATGCCCGAATCTGAAATAAAAGAATATGTTAAATTGGTTTTATATTGTGGGCCTCATGGCCCTGAAATAAATTGGCTAGGCGAAAAATGCACATTATTATGGTACGTTAGATAGTGATGTTGTCCATGCTCTGCTGTTTACTTAATGCTAGGTTTCTTACAGTAAGAAATATTCTTGCAAAGTTGCAATACCTTGAATAAAAAGGTGCTTTCCTTATTTTGAACTGCTCTTTTGTAGCTAATCAAACAAAAAAAAAAAAAAGACACTACTTCCTTTTCTCTCCCTGTTTCTTTACTCGAATACAAAAATTCTGGAATAATAGACTACTATTATGTGTAGATGTACACATGTGTGTGCGACATGCATGTATGTATAAGTAATAAGTGGCTGTCACCACAACTATTTTGGCTGCATCCACACTCCTTAATGTAAGGAACTCATGGTTACAAGTCAACAATATTAATTATGTCAACACTTTAGTTGTTATTACCTAGGTCATTTATATGTTGTCCGTATCATAAGTTCATTTATGCAAATCTTATCTATGTAAACGTTATTTGAATTAATGACATTTATGTATAACAAAGAACGACAATATTCGATAGTGCCTAAATAAACCAACACGTACTACTACAGAATGACACACTCACAGACCATGAAGAGGGTTAGGGTAAACTATAGCACCCTCTAATTTTTTTTTATGAAAAATATGTAAAAATAAATATGTAATATAAAGACTCGGTTGTAATTTGAAAATACTTTTGCTCACCCCAAATTTGGTACACCAATGCTCACCCAAGCATCTCATTGGCCAATGCAGTGGGGCCCAGGATTAAACAATATTAAACAACATTTGTTTAATCCTGGGCCCCACTGCATTGGCCAATGGGATGCTTGGGTGAGCATTGGTGTACCAAATTTGGGGTGAGCAAAAATGCTCTCAATTTGGGCATCCATAAACATTAGTTTTATCATATTTTTCTTTAAAAAGTTGTTTAAAATCAAAGAAACTTTACAAATTATAATAAGTGATTAACCCTTTTATTTAAAAAAAAATAAATAAATAAACAAAGTCATCGCAAAATTAAATGTTTCGAAAAATAAAGGGAAAATTACATTGACATCCCCTGAGGTTTCACACTTTGTCACTCACACCCCCTGAGGTTTCTGACATGACACTGACACCCCCTGGCAGAGTTAACTGCTTAACGCCGTTAACGGCTGTTGTAAAAATACCATAGTAACCCTCTCATCTCTCTCTCTCTCTCTCTCTCTCTCTCTCTCTCTCTCTCCCCCCTGTCTCTCTCCCCCCTGTCTCTCTCTCTCTCACAAAACCAGACCACCACCACAGCCATTACCACCATCACCACCAGACCCATCACCCACCACCACCGCCATTACCACATATCACACCAGATCACCCTCTCTCTCTCAAAACCAGAACACCACCACCGCCATTACCACCATCACCACCAGACCCGCCACCCACCACCACTGCCATTACCACACTATCACACCAGATCACCACCACCGCCATTACCAACATCACCACTACCGCTATTACCACCATCGTCGCCCCAACCAGACCTGCCACCACCACTACACCACCACCACCACCATCATCACCACAACCAAAATTACCCCCAAAGCAATTAACCTAGGCGCGCACACACACACACACACACACACACACATATATATATATATGTATACACACATAAGTTGGTGGAGATTAGGGCTATAAAAATCTCAAATTAGAATCCAAATTAGAAAAACCCCAAATTAGAAGAACCCCATGATTGGATACAACCATTTCCAGTCTTTTGACATGGAATTTCCCACAATCAATTCAGAAATTTGAAGTGATATTGAAGAAGAAATAGACTGCCCTCCTCTCTCTCTCTCTCTCTCTCTCTCTCTCTCTCTCTCTCTCTCTCTCTCTCGATCTGAACTGGAAAAATTATTTAGTCCGATAGATTGATATATATACATATATATATATATATAGACTGCCCTCCTCTCTCTCTCTCTATATATATATATATATATCTGAATTGGAGAAATTATTCAGTCCGATAGATTGATATATATATATATATAGACTGCCCTCCTCTCTCTCTCTCTCTCGATCTGAACTGGAGAAATTATTCAGTCCGATAGATTGATATATATATATATATAGACTGCCCTCCTCTCTCTCTCTCTCTCTCTCTCTCTCTCGATCTGAACTGGAGAAATTATTTAGTCCGATAGATTGATATATATATATAAACTGCCCTCCTCTCTCTCTCTCTCTCTCTCTCTCTCTCTCTCTCTCTCTCTCTCTCTATCTCTCTCTCTCGATCTGAACTGGAGAAATTATTCAGTCAGATACATATTTGTGTGTGTGTGTGCGTGTGTTTGGCGGTGGTGATGGTGGTGATGTTCTATCGCCTAAAGAAAAAAAAATATTTCGAGGCTGTGAAGATGATTCTGAGTAGATCTGTGTGTGTATGTATTTATTATATTTGTGTGTGTTGCAACGAGGAGTTGCAGAGAGAGAGAGAGAGAGAGAGAGAGAGAGAGAAAAGTGGCTAGGAAGAAGAAGACCTCAAGGTGTAAAATGGGAATATTCTCACTTTTGGGGCTGACATCAGCATCTACATCCACACTTTTCACGGTCACTAACGGCAGGGGGTGTGAGTGTAAGTGGATATAAAACCTCAAGGGGTGTCAGTGTCATGTCAGAAAACTCAGGGGGTGTGAGTGACAAAGTGCGAAACCTCAGGGGGTGTCAGTGTAATTTTTCCAAAAATAAATACAATGAACCTAAGAATTTTACATGAAATCCTGTGTAGGTCTATCACTATATATCACTATATATGCATGTTCATCCAATATCAACCCCCAAAATAAAAAATTCTGGCTCTGCTCTTGCAAATACGTACAAACTTACTGAGTAATGCGATGTATGCCTAAAAAGTACACAAACTGATATGACAATGGCAATTTTGAAATTTTGTTTATCTATATATACTTATATTCAGTAACTAAAGCATATTTTAGGTCGATCCACATCAGCATATGTATTTATTAGGTGTATCTAGCATTACATAATAGACACACACACACACACATACATATACACATATGATATGAGAGCATTTTTGCTCATCCTATTTTGGTCACAATTGCTCACACAAGCCTCCACTGGGTGACATGTGTTACATTTTATTCTCATTTTGACCTTGTACTATCAACATAATTACTGAAATTGGACACATGTCATCCAGTGAAAGCCGGAGCTAGTGAGCAATATAAAAAAGGCAGCCCAGTGCACGAGACTCCCGCCATTGTGGGGTTTGGGGAGGGTGAGATGTACGCAGCCTTATCGATCCCTGCAAGCAGAGAGGTTGTTTCCAGATTCAAACTCGTGACCCTCCAGGTCACAATAGAACAACCTATGAGTGACTAAAATGGGATGAGCAAAAATGCTCTCTTCTCTATGTGTAATGTGTTTTATGATAAAATAGAAGAGTATATACTAAGGGATCCTCCTCGGTGCATTTGGCTGACAGTATCTGCTATCAAAATTTTCCAGTTTCTTGACCGGAAGAAGATACAATTTGAAGGACATATTATAGTACTTTTTAGTCTTTTCCTCACAATTCTATGTTGTCACTCTCTCCAGACTATAATAAGCTTTTCAAGTGCTAGCTAGTATTTCACTGCCCTGAAGTAACCAAAACAGAAAACTATACGGAAAGCTGCGAATCAACGATAGATACATGTACTAATAATAATGTAAAGCTGTGGAATATTCCAAATGAAGGTAAATATATTAATTCTAAAATAGTGAGATTTCAAATATAAGAATGAGACATGGGGGCCAAATAGCAAAAGCTTTGATGGGCCTATAAAAGCTTTGGTAATTTCATAGCTTGTCCCAAGTGTTTTTGAGTTTGAATGTAAAAGCAAAAGTGCCCTTTGAAGGTTATAAAAGTGTTTTTTTTTTTTTTTTTTTTGTCAGGATTTCAAACTTTGGGGTCTGTTTGGAATTACATACAATGAGATCTAGTTATTATGAGAACTAATGTTATGCTGGTAACAGAGATTTAGTTTAAAGAGAGAAATTATAGGGACTCCCAAGCAAGAAATGGACCTTCATCACTTGAATTTATAGAATTTATTTACTTATGAATCACAGAACTAATTCTGACTTACCAAACAACCCCTTACATGCATATAAAATATAATCATGTGGTCCAGGATCACCTGCTCAGAAAGCTAATCGATGTAATAATCCATAGCACACAAAAGATGTCCAAAAAAAAAATGCCTACCAAGACTTAGTTTGGCCCCCACGTGGTGCTTATCCTTTTTTAAAGCACAATTTTATGTTAATTCATTTGGTAACTAGTTTATGAGTTTGGCAAAATTTAAACTTAGGGCTTTTTTGGAGGGAGCTTTTTAAAAGCTTTAGAATAAAGCTTTTAAAAGCTCAAAGTTACTTTTTGATTTCCTGATGTCTTTTTGAAGAATAGGGTGTCACTTGTATAAAATTATCAAAGAAATTAGTAATAAATTTCATAAGCTCCTTTTAAAAAGCCACGTGGGGGCCAATCTAAGCACAAGTCAAGTTTGGGCACAAAATTGAGAAATTAAGCACTGTCATGTGGTCCTGAACCACCGGCTCAGAAAGCCGATTGATGTGATAATTCATAGCACACAAAAGATGTCAAATGAACAAAAAAAAAAAAACTTGTCAAGTCAAGTTGGGGCACAAAAATTGAGAAATTAAGCACGGATCCTCGAGCAACGTACGCATACAGAGCTGAACTTATCAACATTTTTGTTCATTTGACATTTTGTATGGTCCGGACGGTTTCATCAATAGGTAATTCTTGGGATATAACTTTCATACAACCTCTTAAAAAATGTGTCTATCTCTCTCCTGTGTCACTGTGGAGTCCAGTGACATCACAGGAGAGAGATAGACACTTTTTTTTAGGAAGTTGTATGAAAGTTATATGAAAATTGTGGTCCAAGATGACACATACAATATTTTTGTCCTTAGAGCATGAACTGATTTGTAGGATAATCACTTGGCCTGTTCAAAGGGTATCAAATCTCAGTCTGTAGTAGTAGAAAATAAACCATAGCATGGCTTAATAGTAACAGCAAGTCTATAGTGAGCAGTTTCTCATATGAGAATGCAGGTTTTAATCGTTAGATGGGAATCTCTCAATAAATGCGCGCATCTCCAGAGTGATGAGAATCGGCGGATTTTAACCGTTGGATGAGAAGCTCTCAATAAATGCATCTCCAGATTCTTGAGAATCTTATAACTAGATTCTCATCTAATGGTTAAAACATATCTTCTCATATGAAAAACTTTTTACAATAGACTTACCTAAGGATGGCAACGGGGCGGGTATGGGACGGGGCCCCCGTACCCCGCCCCCGCCCCACTTTAGTAAACCCTCCCCCCGCCCCCGCCCCGCCCCGCATAGTGCCTCTCCCCGCCCCCTCCCCGCCCCCGCCCCGCCCCCGGGGTCCCCGCCCCCGCCTCCCCCCGCCCCGATTATGATTTTTTTTTTTTGTTTTTTGGTACACAAATTGAAAAAGTAATTTTTTAATGCATTTTTTTCCTAATAGTGCAGTTTTTTTTTTAACTTACCTAATTAGTTCCCCAATAGTGCAGTTTTTTTTTTTAAATGGTAATACACATAACTATTGAGGGGTAAAAATATAAATACAAGTATATTCGGGGCGGGTTCGGGTTTTTTGACCCTACCCCGAACCCGACCCGAACCGACTCGAGTTTTGAAAACCTCCCCCATACCCGCCCCTAACCCTATTAAGCCCCCCCCCATACCCTACCTATTAGGGGCGGGGCGGGGCGGGGAACCCGAAAAACCCGCCGCATTGCCATCCCTAGACTTACCCTAATAATAAACCTCTTATTATTATACAATAAGCATTCCAGCAAATTTTTCAAAAAAGCAGACTAGCACTGATAAGAGTTTGTCTTCTCTTTCAACGACAATGAGCTTCATGGTTAATTATACTGTGATAAGCTGGCCAGTGAAATTGGAAATTGGATTCTACTTTTTATAAATCCTGAATATATTAATATACCATCAAAATACACGTATTGACTTTGAAATCAGCGACCATCTCTAACTCTAGTTATTTTTATTTTTTTAATTAAATATCCATCTTTTCAACTCTTTCTCAACTGTTATTTTTGTTTTCAAAATTTATGAAAACCATGTGAAATATTTTTTATTTTTTACTCTACTTCTTTCCATTGTTTAATTTTTTGTTCCATATATATTTCTACATGAATATACAATAGAGAAAGTTCTACAAGTCAAATTAAATAGCATAAGATTTAACGCGGTTCATTCAAATCAAGCGATATTTAATAGCAAAGAACGATTAAAACTATTTTATTGATGAATATTATAACCCACATAATTAAGGAACACAATATCATCTCTTGAGAATAAAAATACATCATCTAACACCTCCTTTATATTTTTCACCAAAGAAAAAAAAACAAAAAAAAAAAAAAAACATCACCTTTATATTTCTATTCTTATCTATAGAAATCCTCATATATTCCTAGTATTAAAATTATCCATATGGTAAATTTCTACACACTAGAAAAAACTCTCATATGCAATAGGAATACACCAAGTTCACCAACAAAACACAAATTTGTAAAAATTTTGCAGCACAAGGATCAAAAATCTGCAAAAATACATAGAACCATCCGAAAGGCGCTCCACACCGTCCAAACATCCATCGAACACCCAACTACTACTTGTGCATCGCACACCATCGCCCAGATAACTAAAGGTATGTCCGTACACCACGGTTATAATATTTATGAAAAACTAAGAATTTGAGTCACAAATCCAACAATATGACTTAATTAGGTTCTTAATGTTATAAAAAACCTTGTACCTATTTACAATATGACTATCTATATTCTAATGAGGGGTGGCATTTGCCAATTTAGCTAATGGTCTATTCTAACTAGGACTAGCTAGGAGCTTTAGTGAAAAAGGGATAAAGCAAAAGTTTTTGAATAAAAGTGTGCCCTTCCTATCCACTAGATACTGCATGGATTTTGTGTGCCGGCAAAATCCTTGTCGTGTAGGGTGAAGATGAAAATTTACACTTTTCGCCTTGTGCTCTTTTGCTGCTTGTGAAAATTAAAATGTGCCCAAGATTTTGATTCAGTTTGTTATTGTGATTTATGGGTCAAAATCGCAGATGTAGGCACCAAACGCAGTTTGCAGCTGTTTGTTTGTCCAAAATTGTGATAGAAGATCCGCAATTTCGGATGGGAAAATTTGTGTTCGCATTAAGCAAGTGCTTGGGGTGTTGCTTTTCACGATTCTCTCTATATTTAATTAATTGCACAACTTGCACAACATATTAGTCAAACACCCAAACCATATTAAGCAGTTCTACTTTTAAGCAGATTAACAAATCACGATTAATATCGATCCCGTAAATATAAACACAGACAAATGGGATTTTATACAAGTTTGAATTGGGAATTTGGGTAGAATGCACACCAATTCTGATTTCGTGCATCTAGTTTAATACTATATATATATATATATATAGATAAGGTTTTTAGGAAATGGATTAATGCCAAGTGACACAACCATATGTTACAACATGTTTCCTTATAAAAATTGATAATTTTTTTTCTTAAAAATTAAAAGTACTAATATTGCACATCATTTTTCAATTAATCAATAACATAATTAATGCAATCTTTTCTATTCTTCTTCTTATTTTTATCTTCTTTTAATTAATAGGGTTAGGGGCATAATTAATAGTAATGACATAACAAGTAATGATATATTCTAATGAATTTTCTTACCCTCCTTTTCATCTTCTTTAGCTTTTGGAATATAGCTATTCTATTTTGAGTACTTTTTTTTTTTTTTTTTGTTGTGTAGTTTTTCATCTCTTTCATTAATTTGAAGTTGTAATTTTTTTTTTCTTTTGGCATTATCCTCATTGCCTTGGTCAAGCAAGAATCTCTTCAAAACATGTAAATGTTTAATCCCCCAACAAAATAAGATTGTCTCTATATATGTTTGCTCAACGTAGCAAAGAGTATCGCACAGAAAGACATGACCTACAGAGAACTGGACAAAAAATATTGCAACTAAACAATTTCATAGGCTTGACCTTTTAAATTCATGAGTAAAAGACAAAATGATTTCTTTGTGGACTTAGACAAAATAATAAAAGAACAAAACACCTGATTTTATTATATTTCTTTTTTCCCCGTCTACCTTAGCCACTTTTATTTTAAGGACGTTTTATAGTTTCATAACTTGCATTCTATTTTATCTCAAATAGATGAAGAAATTAAAAATAAATTAATAAAAGAGTGTGTGCATGTATATTATGGACATGCTATTGATTTTGAGAGTCAATTAATTACTTGATTACTATTCATGACAGACTTACAATGAGGGGACATAGGGTTGTCATAATGTGATATTATGACAGTGAGCTAATTTAGAGATTTGGTTATGTAATCTTTTTTATATATATAAATCGAAGTCTTTTTTCAGAGTCCACTTCGGTATATTAAAATGATTTTGGTGTACTTAGACCATTGTTTTTGGGTAGGTAACATTTATTTTGTGATAGAAAATATTTGTTTCAAAGTGGTCAAGGTGATTTTGATAGAACCAATATTTTTGATAATGGAACAAACGTTCTCTACATATGAACAAATGTTTTCTAACCAAAATCATTTTAATGTATATATATATATATACCAAAACCACATTAGTGTATAGACAAGCCTTTTTCCCTTTTTTCGATCTAAAATCAACCTTAAAACAATCTGAACGTGATCATGTTTTATCCATTCCCAAATCACCATGATAATTGTTCTAATTAGGAAGAAAAAACAGTGAAAAACTGGAATTTACAAATTGGATATATTAAAATTATTTGATGGAGGTGGGGGGGTAGGTATTAATTGGGATAAGTGTCGGCGAGCAGTAAGGAGAGACTCAGTCAAATAAAAGAAGGAATATATGTACGTGTGCACGGAGAAATTATATAGTGTGATAAATGGGTGTCATACTGATGTGTCGTGTCGTGTTGTGTCGTCGTAATAATATAAGTTTGTGTCCCATATTTTTCAAATTAGAGCATTTTTTTCTCATCTAAAAATTGGTTCACCCAAGCATCTCATTAGGTAATACAGTGAGACCCATGATTAAACATACTCACCCAAAAATTAGTTCACCAATGCTCACTCAAATATCCTATTGGCCAAATGATTGCTCACTTTAAGTAATATGTCATGTCTCAGGTTTTAACCACTTGTCATATACCCTTATTTTTAGAAGTATCATGGTCTTATTTGATTGAGACATCACACTAAATCAATATAGACATATGATATGATGATGTCACCAAATAACTTCTCATGTGGATGAGAAAAGCAATGGATACCCGACCAACAACATAATTGCGCAAAATCTGGGTTTGCTTTGAACAACAATTTTTTTGTGAGTCAAAACAAACAAAGCCCACACACGCGAGCCTCATAGTTTTTTTTTTTTAAATGCAAATAAGTTTTAATCCTAGCTAGGGGTCTCCTAAGTCCTACCCTATGGGGTATCTGTGATCAATTATTGCAGCAAACTAATAATATTTGTATTAGTAAAGTGAGTAAATGTCGGGGTTGGTCTTAGGTCCCTCCAATATATAGGTGGGGAGTGATCGATCCAATCCCTTTTCTTTATAATAATTTTGTCTGACACTGTAAGAGTATATATGTCAAACACTTGAATATTTCTACTTGAATTAGATCCATGTATTTTTATTGAATACATGCTTGATTTTAGTTTGTTTATTAAAGAAAACCTAAAATTCAAGCTTGAGTTTGATTGGTATAATTATAGTCACTTTAATAACTTTTTTATTCAGACTTTACCTTGACTCGTAAAAGCGAGCTGAGTAATGTATATACAAGTCAGTATATATACAAGTTCTTTATCAAGTTTATTTAAATATTTTTTTTTTCACGAGCCTTACTAACTAGCCTTATTTATATGTGTTCAAGAGCTCGATCAATCGATCCGAACTCATGTGTGTTTTAATTTGACTTGTCTTATTTATTAAATGAGGCGTGCTTATATCAACGATATTTTAATTAACGATAAGTTGTTAAAGTGACTTTACTCGTATACAGTGATAGTTATAACCGTGTACTTCATGTTAATTTGGAAGGAAATTAAAGAGAGGTCGTGAGAGAAACAAAATGAAGAAAGAAGTGCAAAGAATGTATAGAATGTGCACGTGGGACGGTAAAGGAGACAAACAAATCTAAAGGAGAATCAGCGACTTGGGAGGGGGTGTGTTTGTATACATAAATCATAATACATGAGCCGGATTTTAATGGTGATCAGGAGTTGATTGACTTTCATTTCATGTGCGGTTGTCTCTATTCGATCATTTGTCCTTGTCGGGGCCCCTCCCCACTTCGACGGAGACACAGAAAAATGTAAGAGAGAGAGAGAGACATGATCAAACAAAATAAATTAATTTGATTGCTTGTTTGAAAACTTTTCGGTCAAGACTAGGAAGACAACGCCGTGTAATGCAATGGTGTTGAATTTTGTAAAAAAATACAAATACATATTTTTTTTTTTAATGTGGACAAGAAAGAGAAATACAGTAAGTTTTATTAATTCTTAAGATGGTGTTAGAAAAGTATGGTTTAACAACTATATTAATTCATGCTAATCTATAATTTAAGGCTCTTTTCTTTAGGGAATTATTATTGCCACTCTATCATTGAACTAAAGCACTCTATGGTACCACTCTTAGAGCATGTGGTACTATATTTGCAATGCATGACATGCATGGTACCACATGCTTTAAGAGTGATACCATGGAGTGCTTTGGTTCAATGATGGAATGACAATAGCATCACCCTTTCTTTAACGTATATATGTATATGTATATATATACATATATACAAAAAAAGGGTAATATAAAAAATACAAAAGGGTAATTTGATAATTCGATTTAACAAAAAAGTAATTTGCAAAAGGCTTAAGGGTAATTTGATTATTCAATTTGTAATTGTACATACTTTAAACTTTTAGGCTCTTTTCTTTAACGTATATATACATATATATATGCGCACACACACACACACACACTTGTATATACAAAAGGGTAATTTATGAAAGACAAAAGGATAATTTGATAATTTGATTTAACAAAATGGTAATTTGTAAAAGGTATAAGGGTAATTAGATTATTCAATATATATATCATAATATAATAAAAGGGCTTTTGGTAATTCAATTTAACAAACGGGAATTTATAATTATAAACACTTTAAAGTTTAAGCTCTTTTCTTTAAGGCATTGAAACAAAGGGTAATTTGCATAAGGCATAAGAGTAATTTGGCTATACAATTTATAATTGTACATAGTTTTATTCAATTTTGGCATATAATATATTCAATATGTATAGTATAATAAAATAATATATGCATATATATATATACACATACAATGGAAGTTTACAAAAGGAAAAATGACAATTTGATAATTCAATTTATAATTGTACATACTTTAAATACATAAATAATAATAATAATAATAAATTATAATATGTATATGTACATATACACATAGATACAAAAGGGTAATTTACAAAAAATAAAAGGGTTGGTAATTCAATTTAACAAATGGGTAATTTGATTATTCAATTTATAATTATACGCACTTTAAACTTTGACAAAAGGGTACTTTACAAAAGGCAAATGGTAATTTTAATAATATAATAAAATAATATATATATATATATACACACACACAATGGTAATTACAAGAGGCAAAAGGATAATTTGATAATTCTATTTAACAATAGGGTAATTTGGTAATTCGATTTCTAATTGTACACACTTTAAACACATAAATAATAATAATAAATTATAATATGTATACATATACACACACATACGAAAAGATAATTTACAAAAGTAACTTAAAGCTTGTTTGGTAAATTATAGGATTCCTTAAAAGTTGTCTTAATTAAGGCTCAAACAAGCCTTGCCAAACAAGCAATAAATTTCAAAAGTAATCTGAGACTTGTTTTAGAAATGTGATTGAAGGCTTGTTTGGTAATTCAAAGATTCATTAAAAAGTTGCATTAAGGCTCAACCAAGCCTTGCCAACATAAGCATTAATTTAAAAAAGTTATCTAAAGCTTGTTTGGTAATTCAAAGAAACAGTACAAAAAACACAAACAAATGTTAGTGCTTTGTTTGGAAAAACCAAAAAAAGAAAAACAAAATAAAATAAAACCAAACAAGGCATAGCCCAATTCGGGTTGTGTTGTGCCTTGTTTGTGTTAGTGGTTTATTAAGGAAAACCCAAAAAATTAAGAACAAAACCAAACAAGTTAGTGACTTTTTTGGGAAGAATGAAAAACCATACAAACCACAAAGCCAAAAAGCGGTTGTGCCAAACAAGACACAACCTACAATTTGTTGACTTTTGGGTGTTTTGAACCAAATTGTAAATATTTATAATTATTGCTTGAAAAGTTGATTGAATAATTACTTGTAGATTAAATAATTTTAAAAGTTGAATCAAATTGTAAATATTTGTAATTATTGGTTGAAAAGTTGGTTGAATCATTATTTGTAGAATAATTTAAGGCTAGTGCTAATGCCAAAGCACAATGTGCTAATGTCAAAGCACAAAGTGTCACTAAAAGCTTTAGTGACACATATCTAAGTGTCACTAAAGCTTTTAGTGACACTTCGTGCTTTGGCATTAGCACATTGTGCTTTGGCATTAGCATCACCCTAATTTAATTTTAAGAGTTGACCTAATAATAATAAGGGTTGTTTTGTGGGTGAAATGACCCACCTACTATCACAAAAGGACAAAAACTCAAAGTAATCATTAAAGGAAAATTGAACAAAAGATAAAGTAAGGGTAAAATCGTCATTTCAAACAAATCAAGAAATACCAAAATTGGACAAAATCGAAATTGAAACCACTCTAAACCTCTTTTATAGTATAGTGTGTGTGTATATATATATATATAGTGTAGATATCTAAGATTAGTAAATGTATGTAGTATAAAGACAAAATGACATATAAGGAGAAAACAATTGATAAAATGACAAGAAGAATTAAAATTGGAAGACTCTAAGACTCTTTTATAATATAGTGTAGATATGCTTAGCATTGAAAGTTTTAAGCTAAAAATAGATGCATTCAGTGACTCTTTATTTTATTTATTTATTTATTATTATTATTTTTTTGTAGAGCATTGAATTTAAAGTTTTCAATAAGTTATTTGTTACTTTTTCGATTGCGTGGTACATTATCACACGCAATGTACAAAAAAAATAAATAAATAAGCGTTGAAACTTTTCATTTTTAACATTTAATTAATTAAGTTATCAAACACACTTTTAACCAATGTCTTAGTTTGCTGGTGAATAATCCTTACATAGGAGCTTATATGCAGGGCATGCCCTGATCAGGCCATGCAGTGAAGCAATCGCATGGGATCTCATTTTTAGGCTTATTTTCTTCTAATTTTTTTTTTCTAATTTCTATGAAACTTGTTATTTTTAGGCCTATTTCTTTTAATTTCTTCCTTATGTCTGTGGAACTTAGTATAGAGGATTCGTCTTTGAAAGTCTGCTTAAGGCCTTAGACAATTTTTAGAATATGATCAGGGTCGGTCGTGCCTATATGTGAAGATATTATTCCATATGACAGCCTCTATGATCTCTTAATTACTATGGGACTCATAAAATACTCAAATCATAGTGAAAGTGCACTGATGTAACCACACACAAGATAGTTTCTCATATATATGTGATGACAAAAATAAGGATTTCTGCATCACTCTGAACAAACGTGAATAAATAATCTAGTGATATTAGTTAGTTTAGAATACTAGAAAGTTAAAAAAAAA
The DNA here is from genome assembly GCA_033977485.1 of Hydrangea macrophylla. Classification (NCBI taxonomy): domain Eukaryota; kingdom Viridiplantae; phylum Streptophyta; class Magnoliopsida; order Cornales; family Hydrangeaceae; genus Hydrangea; species Hydrangea macrophylla. The sequence goes on from CM066999.1 coordinate 114,563,719, forward strand.
TAAAAATAAAAAATAAATAAAAAGAAGAAGGAAAAAAAAAAGAAGAAGAAGAAGTGTTGGCCAAAAATTAAAGTAGAAGAAATTATGATGAATATGGACGTAGTAGTGGGTGTTTGAGAGAAAATGTAGTTCAAAAAAAAAAAGGAATGAAAAATGTTGCAATGGAGAGAAGTCACACTCACACAACAGATTGACAACTAATGGCCCACTAAAACACATTAGGGACTAAACAATAGTTGCATCACTTTTGTAAGACGAAATAAAAATTAAAAACAAAATATTATATGAGGTATTAAAATGTAACTTGACACACACATGGATATATAATACAGATACATGGGCTTAAATCCCTCAATTGTTGAATTTATGTGGTTAAAGGACACATGAAAAATAGTGTTAGAGATAAATCCCTGAATGATGTACTTTTATTGGAAAATGTCCTATGACCAATTTTTGGGACATTTATATCATTTTAATATATCTGTCTATCTCTATCTCTCTCTAGCGATGCAAACGGTCTCTCACCCCATCGTCGACATCATGATCTTCGTCACCGACGCCACCACAGCCATCATCGCAGGCACCACCTGTTACAGCCCGGTCCCACAATAGCGGAATTGGAGCCCGTGGCACGCCACTGAGGCTAACCCAATTCATTAACGTTCCCAAAATTTAGTTTGAAGAACACACACAATGGAAAAACAAAACACATTTTCAAAACTAGGGGTTCAGTCGACTGGGTCAGGACCTCAGTCGACTGAAGAAAGCAGAGAGTTTTCAAAACAGTTTAACAGACCATTCAGTCGACTAAGACTGTGGTCCAGTCGACTGGGCCTCCAACTTTCAGTCGACTGAATCCCCCCCTTCGGTCGACTGAAGTAAGCAGAACCAAAATGAACACATCATAACCTACAGAGGTCCAGTCGACTGAGGCAGGGCCCAGTCGACTGCTTTTGCCATAATAAGAAGCAGTAGCTAGCAGGCAAAGGGTTCAGTCGACTGAACACTGGATCAGTTGACTGCTCCCCTGACAGCAGCCCAAAATCTGCAGAAAACAAGTTTAAAAGCTTTTTAAATTCAAACGGGGATCAAACACACACTTCCAAAAGTACTCCAAAGCAATCCTAACTGTATTAACATATTACCGAAGCACAGTTACAACATGTTACTAACTATTACAACATTTTAGATTCGTTCTAACATACCAAGTTAAACATAACTAAAAACCATAAGAATTCTTATTACAACATTCCTATTGTCCCAAAACTACAAGATTAACGTTCAAGTTGCCTTCTAAAAAACTCCCAACCCACGTGCTCACTTCTGTGATTCCTCGCCAGCATTTACACCTGAAATGGTTATTTGAATAACCACACATATTCGATTTGTTTAAGCTAACGCTTAGTGAATAACACAACATATGCACATGAATGATAAACATGTCCGCATTCACATCTCTACAATTCATGCTAGTCGCCGGAGACTCACGTGCCCATCCATATTCCCAATCCGCGACTCCTCGCCAAGAAGTCCACGCGAAAGGGTAAGACCCACGATTCTTCTCTTCAATCGTGCGACCTTAATGCCTATATCGGCTCCACAAAATGGCACGGTGACCACGTGCTCCTTCTGACCCAAATAAACAACTTAACATGCTCAAATACATATCACCATGCTCGCGGAAATCAAAATATTTCATCGTGCTATTGAGCCTACTTATCAATATAAATGCCCAATATGAACTACACAAGATATCTCTAAGTATTAATACATGCTATTCAAACATAACATGAATACATGTCAAGAAACCATTCCAAAAACATAGTTGAATCACTCACCTCCGATTTACGCTCTTAAACTTCGATTCAAAGAAAACCCGTGTACAAATAACGTGCAGAAGTCCGTCTAGTAAATTTCCTATGGATCAAAATTCCATTTATCAACTTTTATGAAAAATTCTAGGAAACAACTTTTCCGAAAACTTGGCCAAACAAGTCCTAACATATATCAAAACGAAGCTCTTACCTCGAGTAGCTCGAATATGAAATCTGGGAGAAAACAAACTGACGGAAGATCGTCGTTTGGCGTCGCAAAGCTCGAAGCAACAAAATCTCCCTTGGCCTCTTTTTGGAAACTTAGGTTGTAAGCTTTGTAAAATATCTCACTCATCTCTATCTATATATAGGCAAAACTCTCGGGAATTACGTTTACCTCCCCACGAGTTTTCAAAACTCCTAATCAGTCTCTGAAACTTTCTATACAGCTTATTCATAGCTTTATAAGTGAAACCTCAAAATTATAAAAGTTTTCGACTAAGTTTCGTTTGGTCGCTAAAACGCGAATTTCTACATGACGTTTCCGAAGTTGCTAATTAGCCTACCAAATTAATAGCGTGTTAATTCGTTGTCACCAGGATACTAAAACTAGCAACAGATATAAATTCTAAAACAGAAATTAATACAGATATTGAAATACACAGGTAAACATTTATTTTCAGATAAACATTTAAAGTATTCCACAGTGACCGTCTCACATTCGGAGAGACATCACAACAACAAATCCTCAATCACTACAATTTCAAAGGGTTCTCTAATACAGACACCCAAATCAACTCGTGAGTCAAAACTCACCCAAACATGTGTCATAAGACACGCCACAACACATTATCATGCATGACAATGTAATGAAAAGGCAATAACACAAATGCGATTGTTATAATACTCTTTCCCTTAAAAGAAGTTTGTCCCCAAACTTGTACCTCATGTCTCAAAAAGGTGCGGATACTGGGTACGCATCTCATCTTCTATTTCCCACGTCATCTCTTCCGTAGTTTGGCTACGCCATAACACTTTCATTTTTGATATTACTTTGTTCCGTAAGACTTGATCTTTTCGATCCAATATCTCTACTGGATACGCAACATATGTTAAATCACTCTGAATCTCATTCAGTGTCGGAGTCATCACTTGTTCCCTATCCTCTACTAAATGTTTACGTAACAATGATACATGAAATACGTTATGCACTTGAGCATACTCACTCGGCAATTTCAAACGATAAGCTACGGGTCCAACTCTCCCAATAATTTCAAAAGGTCCTACATACCTCGGGTTGAGTTTCCCGTATCTACCAAATCTGGTTATTCCCTTTGAAGGTGATACCTTCAAATATACCAAGTCTCCTACATCGAATTCCAACGGCCGTCTGCGCTTGTCGGCATAACTCTTATACCTACTCTGGGCTGTCAGTAATCGTTGTCTAATTACCTTTATCTTATCCGTCGTTTCTTGTACAATTTTCGGCCCTTCAATCATTCTTTCTCCCACCTTTGTCCAACTAATCGGTGAACGACATACACGACCATATAAAGCTTCATAAGGAGCCATTCCAATACTCGACTGAAAACTGTTGTTATATGCGAACTCAATTAACGGCAGGTGGTCTTCCCAATCACCCTGGAAATCAAGTACACATAACCGAAGCATGTCTTCCAAAATCTGAATTACTCTCTCTGATTGGCCATCAGTCTGAGGATGAAAAACGATACTAAAGTGTAATTTGGTACCCATTGCTTCTTGCAAGGCTCTCCAAAACTTTGATGTAAAACTACTATCCCTATCCGAAACGATAGAAACTGGGATACCATGTAGTCTCACAATTTCGCGAATATGCAACTTAGCTAACGTCATTGGCTTAGTTGTTCGGATTGGTAAGAAGTGCGACGACTTCGTCAAACGATCAACGATCACCCAAATAATAGTGTTCGATCTCTTCGATCTCGGAAACCCACTAACAAAATCCATTGTTATGTGCTCCCATTTCCACTAGGCTATCGGTAACGGTTGTAACAATCCTGAGGGTACTTGGCGTTCGGCCTTTACTTGTTGACAACTAGTACAACGCGAAACATAACGTGCTATTTCTCTCTTCATTCCAGGCCACCAATAAACATGTCTTAAATCTCTATACATCTTGGTGCTTCCCGGATGAATGGTATACTTCGTATTGTGTGCTTCCTTTAGGATGTTCCGTTTCAACTCCTTTTCGTTAGGCACACAAATTCTACCCCTCAATCTCAAAACATCATTCTCAAAAGTAAATCCCATTTGTTTGCCCATCAGAATCTCATCATAAATCTTCTTCAAAGCCACGTCTTGAAGTTGTTTCTCTACGATCTCGTGAATCAAGAGTGGTTGTGCCACCATCGTCGACATCAAGCCACTTTCAATCCTCGGTATCACTTCAAGCTCCAAATTCTCTATATCTCGTATCAGTTCTTTCTGAGAAGTCAAATCTGATGTGGTGTTGGTTGGTACTTTGCGACTAAGGGCATCGGCGACGACATTCGCCTTGCCCGGATGATACTGAATTGACAAATCATAGTCCTTCATCAACTCTAACCATCTCCTTTGCCTCATGTTTAAATCTCGTTGTGTAAACAGGTACTTCAAACTCTTGTGATCCGTATAGATCTCACATTTCTCCCTGTATAGGTAATGACGCCAAATCTTCAATGCAAAAATCACGGCGGCCAATTCTAGATCATGTGTTGGATAATTCTTCTCGTGCGGTCTAGGTTGTCTCGATGCATACGCAATGACTTTATCACCTTGCATAAGAACGCAACATAAACCTTTATATGAAGCATCACTGTAAATAATAAATCCTTCGGTCCCTGACGGAACGACTAATATTGGTGCTTTCACTAGTCGACCCTTCAACTCTTGGAAACTTTCTTCACATTCTGGACTCCAAACAAAAACAATATCTTTCCTCATTAACTGTGTCATCGGCATTGCTATACGCGAAAAGTCTTTTACAAATCTCCGATAATACCCAGCTAATCCTAAGAAACTTCGGATGTCTGTCACATTCGTTGGTCTCACCCAGTTAGTAACTGCTTCTATCTTCTGAGGGTCTACAGAAATTTCCTTTGTTGACACTATATGTCCAAGGAAAGCTATTTCGGTCAACCAAAACTCACACTTCTTCAATTTGCCGAATAATCTCTTTTCACGTAATCGTTGTAAAGCTAATCACAAATGATGCTCGTGATCCTCAACACTTTTGGAGTAGATTAGGATGTCATCTATGAACACGATAACGAACTCATCTAAATAATCCTTGAAAACACGGTTCATCAAGTCCATGAAAGCAGCTGGTGCATTAGTCACTCCAAATAGCATAACCAAAAATTCAAAGTGACCATATCGAGTCCTGAAAGTTATCTTCTCAACATCTTCCTTTTTGACTTTTAACTGATGGTAACCGGATCTCAAGTCGATCTTTGAAAATACCTGAGCCCCTTGTAACTGATCAAACAAGTCATCTATTCGCGGCAACGGATACTTGTTCTTGACGGTCAACTTATTCAACTCTCGGTAGTCGATGCACATACGCATTGTTCCATCTTTCTTCTTCACAAACAAGACTGGAGCTCCCCACGGCGAGACACTCTGTCGGATAAAACCCTTCTCAAGTAGTTCTTGTAACTGAACCTTCAACTCTTTCAACTCTATCGGTGCCATTCGGTATGGCGCTTTAGATAACGGTTATGACCCTGGTACTACTTCTATTGTGAACTCAAGTTTTCTTTCAATCAATACGTCGGGTAACTCATCGGGAAAAACATCTGGAAATTCTCGAACTACTGAAATTTCTTCTATTAGTGGTCCAAGAACTCGCGTGTCGATAATTGAACATAAGAAACCCGAACAACCATTCTTCAACATCTTACTTGCTTGAATCGCCGATATCAAGTACGGCGGTACTATCACTCCCTTACCCTGAAAAGTAAACTCTTCTCGCCCTGACGGATAGAAACTAACCCGTTTCTGTTCACAATCGATTCTGGCTTGATTAACCGACAACCAATCCATACCCAAGATAACATCAAAGTAATTCACCGTCAACGAAATCAAATCAACGCTCAAGACTTTATCACCTATCTTGATCTTACATGACTTGAATATCGAAGAAGTAACTAGCGGTTCACTACTAGGCAATGATACACACAAGTCATATCCTAACGGTTCTGACTTAACAGTTAAATGCTTAACAAAATCACGTGATACGAATGAATGCGTTGAACCAGAATCCATAAGTATACGTGCAGGATACGAACAAGTAGGAAGAATACCTGATACGACGGTATCATCCGTATTCCCCCGCCTAAGCTGGAAGTATCGTCCTTGTTGTTGCGCAACTCCTTTCCCTTTATCCACTCGAGGTTCTACCCTTGATCCGCTTGGCACACTTGATACCCCGGTACTCATTCCCGTTTGTCTCTTACTCAGACAGTTCTTTGCTATGTGTCCCGGTTGTCCACACTCAAAACATTTCCTCTCGTTTCTGAGTTGTAGCTCTTCGTATTCGAAAAGGTATTTGGTGCAGTCGAGTTTGCATTCAAAGGACAATTGCGGGACATGTGTCCTAACTGCTTGCAAAAGTAAAAGGTGATCAATTGGTAGCAAGTTCCTCTGTGTCGCAGGTTACATGTTGGACACAACGGTCTCGAGTCCCCCATGAACGTACTCCCTCCTTGGCTACTCATATATGATCCCGAACCCTGCGTAAACGATTTCTTCACATTCCCTTGACTCTTACCCTGACTGTCATTTGCTCTCTTCCCTTGTTGTCCCTGTCGATATCTGTCGACACTTTTCTCAGCAATACGAGCAGCTTCCTCAACGAGAGAAACGGTCGGGTGTTGTAACATATCCACACGGCCACGGATATTCTCCCTAAGTCCTTCCTCAAACTTACGAGCTTTATCCCTATCAATCGGAACGGTAGTTTTCCCAAATCGTAATAAGGCATTATAACGAGATACATACTCACTCACAGTCATGTCTCCCTGAACCAGACTTACAAACTCTTGGCGTTTATGAGTATAAGCAGATTGCAGAAAGAAACGTTTGTTGAATTCTTCTTTAAATGCTTCCCACGTGGTCGGCTTCCCTTGTTCAAGTACGTTGTTCCACCAATCCAATGCTTCGCCCATCAACGTATCGGATGCGCATAAAATTTTCTCCTCATCGGTACATTTTACCTGACGAAAATGTCTTTCCATGTCCATCATCTAATGATCGGCCAAGTCTATGTCAACTTGTCCATGATACAAGGTCGATTTCCGCTTATGAAACTGTTCCACGATTGTGTGTTGAGGTCGCGGTGCCGGTGGTGCATTGATATAACGAATTTCCACTTGTGGAGGCTGAACGTTCATCTGTTCTCTTTCACTTACCGATTGTATGAAATTTCCCACCATATTCACTATTTGGTCCATCCGCGAATGCGATGACAATTCTCTCGGCAGATCCGCCATAATGTTTCAAATATTCCCCTGTTGAGTTCAATGCATAATGACCATGCATGCTATACCACAATATCGATATATGTACACAGTTCATCACAATCCACAAATGCTAACACATGAAGCATTTCTACAATGATAACAATTATCTTCATAATTACACGCTCCACTCGACGTCACTCAACAAATATAACGTCACTCGTTCCCAAGGCTCTAAACTTATGCTCTGATACCACTAAATGTCATAGCCGGTCCCACAATAGCGGAACCGGAGCCCGTGGCACGCCACCGAGGCTAACCCAATTCATTAACGTTCCCAAAATTTAGTTTGAAGAACACACACAACGGAAAAACAAAACACATTTTCAAAACTAGGGGTTCAGTCGACTGGGTCAGGACCTCAGTCGACTGAAGAAAGCAGAGAGTTTTCAAAACAGTTTAACAGACCATTCAGTCGACTGAGACTGGGGTCCAGTCGACTGGGCCTCCAACTTTCAGTCGACTGAATCCCCCCTTCGGTCGACTGAAGTAAGCAGAACCAAAATGAACACATAACCTACAGAGGTCCAGTCGACTGAGGCAGGGCCCAGTCGACTGCTTTTGCCATAATAAGAAGCAGTAGCTAGCAGGCAAAGGGTTCAGTCGACTGAACACTGGATCAGTTGACTGCTCCCCTGACAGCAACCCAAAATCTGCAGAAAACAAGTTTAAAAGCTTTTTAAATTCAAACGGGGATCAAACACACACTTCCAAAAGTACTCCAAAGCAATCCTAACTGTATTAACATATTACCGAAGCACAGTTACAACATGTTACTAACTATTACAACATTTTAGATTCGTTCTAACATACCAAGTTAAACATAACTAAAAACCATAAGAATTCTTATTACAACATTCCTATTGTCCCAAAACTACAAGATTAACGTTCAAGTTGCCTTCTAAAAAACTCCCAACCCACGTGCTCACTTCTGTGATTCCTCGCCAGCATTTACACCTGAAATGGTTATTTGAATAACCACACATATTCGATTTGTTTAAGCTAACGCTTAGTGAATAACACAACATATGCACATGAATGATAAACATGTCCGCATTCACATCTCTACAATTCATACTAGTCGCCGGAGACTCACGTGCCCATCCATATTCCCAATCCACGACTCCTCGCCAAGAAGTCCACGCGAAAGGGTAAGACCCACGATTCTTCTCTTCAATCGTGCGACCTTAATGCCTATATCGGCTCCACAAAATGACACGGTGACCACGTGCTGCTTCTGACCCAAATAAGCAACTTAACATGCTCAAATACATATCACCATGCTCGCGGAAATCAAAACATTTCATTGTGCTATTGGGCCTACTTATCAATATAAATGCCCAATATGAACTACACAAGATATCTCTAAGTATTAATACATGCTATTCAAACATAACATGAATGCATGTCAAGAAACCATTCCAAAAACATAGTTGAATCACTCACCTCCGATTTACGCTCTTAAACTTCGATTCAAAGAAAACCCGTGTACAAAGAACGTGCAGAAGTCCGTCTAGTAAAATTCCTATGGATCAAAATTTCGTTTATCAACTTTTATGAAAAATTCTAGGAAATAACTTTTCCGAAAACTTGGCCAAACAAGCCCTAACATATATCAAAACGAAACTCTTACCTCGAGGAGCTCGAATATGAAATCTGGGAGAAAACAAACTGACGGAAGATCGTCGTTTGGCGTCGCAAAGCTCGAAGCAACAAAATCTCCCTTGGCCTCTTTTTGGAAACTTAGGTTGTAAGCTTTGTAAAATATCTCACTCATCTCTATCTATATATAGGCAAAACTCTCGGGAATTACGTTTACCTCCCCACGAGTTTTCAAAACTCCTAATCAGTCTCTGAAACTTTCTATACAGCTTATTCATAGCTTTATAAGTGAAACCTCAAAATTATAAAAGTTTTCGACTAAGTTTCGTTTGGTCGCTAAAATGCGAATTTCTACATGACGTTTCCGAAGTTGCTAATTAGCCTACCAAATTAATAGCGTGTTAATTCGTTGTCACCAGGATACTAAAACTAGCAACAGATATAAATTCTAAAACAGAAATTAATACAGATATTGAAATACACAGGTAAACATTTATTTTCAGATAAACATTTAAAGTATTCCACAGTGACCGTCTCACATTCGGAGAGACGTCACAACAACAAATCCTCAATCACTACAATTTCAAAGGGTTCTCTAATGCAGACACCCAAATCAACTCGTGAGTCAAAACTCACCCAAACATGTGTCATAAGACACGCCACAACACATTATCATGCATGACAATGTAATGCAAAAGCAATAACACAAATGCGGTTGTTATACCACCACATGAGCTAGCTATCGTCGTCGGCACAGCGACAACCATTTCCATCGACGCACAGACCTGAATCAGATCAATGCGAACTCAATCAAAACGATCCTCTCTCCGACGGTTCTCATCCCATCGCCGAGAACCGCCGACTACCGCCATCACTGCCATTGCCACTGCCACTATCATTGTCACTGTCACTACCACTGCCACCTCCACCGCCACCGCCACCACTACCACCATCACCACCGCCATGATTGCTATCACCACCACCATGATTGCTATCACCACGATTGCCATCGTTGCCTAGATATAGATCTAGATCATACCTTCCATGTGACCACCTTCTTTTTTCTACATCTTCTTCAACTCTCTCTCTCTCTCTCTCTCTCTCTCTCTCAGTAACATTGAAGGATAGGTCTCTCATGAAGAACAGGTTTACTGAAATATGAGACCAGACTTGATAAAGATCTTTAAAAAAAAAGTTTGGGAAATTTCATAATAAATAGTTTGAGAAATTTTTCAACATTAGTTGTAGGTTGGAGATAATTGAGTTATGGCGATGATGGCTGAGGTCGAAGGGGTGTCGATAGAAGAGAGGTACTATTTTGATGAAGGATTGAGGTATGGTGGACACTTTTGTAAAGGAAGAAGTAGATAGGCTTTGCTTGAGAAATTTGAGTATTGCTTTCTATGATTGAGAAAATTTTCAACTTTTATGTCGAGATTCTCAACATAAAAGTTGAAAATTTCCTCAATTACAGAATCTGTGTATGGACAGAGGTGATGGAAATTTAATCGTGTTGCCCCAATCTGGATATGGTGGCTTCATGATTGTGAAGAGATCCATTAAGCGAGGTTGTGGTGGTGGTCGTCGGAGCTTAGGCGAGATTGTGATGGTGATCGTCGAAGGTCAAGCGAGGTCAGTCACCAAAGGTCTTGCAAGGTCGTTGTGGTGGTCACTAGAGGTCAGACGAGGTCACCGAAGCTCAGGTGAGGCCATGTTTGTCACACTCCGACGTTGCATAATTCAGGAAAGCATTTAATTTCCTTTATGGACTCGTATGTCGTGATAAGTGAGTATGACTAATTGTCCCTGCAACAAATAACTTAAACAGTATTTCTAGAGAAAAAGGATACTAATAAACATAAGTTCCCAAATTAAAACTTACTAAACTCTTACATCGTTTAAGTCTTAGGCACAAGTCGCCTTATTCAAAATCTAATAAAGTCTATTACAACTCCAAAATAAAAGACACAAGAAATATAAAACAGCCCTCCTGGAAAGTCTCTCGCTTCTAACTACCATAGTAAAAATACTCTGGCTGCTCCTGACCTGAAAAATCTGGACAGTCCAGGACGCATCAACGTCGTCAGCTTATGCAAGCTGGTGAGCAAATTCAACATATGCTCGCAATGTATATATAAGCATATGACAACATTGCAGTTTAAATCGTTAAACCAATAATTCAAGGTCCCAACTTCAACATATAATATGGGGAGATAATAAGCAGTAAATATGTGACCGTGCATGAACAATGTATCCTCTCATCTCATCGACTATTATCCCCCCGGCAAACTCGATTCAATCATACCATTACCTCAAATACCAGGAATAATATCCAATCAGTATCCGGGTCGCACACCATACCATCCATTCAGATACCAGGAATAATATATTTATTCCGATCAGTATCTAAGTCGAGCGCCTCAGGTACCAGGAATAATATCCGATCGATATCTGAGTCGTACACAACACCATCACCTCCAATACCAGGAATAATATCCGATTGCTTTTGGAGTCGCACACCATACCATCGATTCAAATACCAGAAATAATATCTGATCAGTGTCTAAATCGAGCGCCTCAGGTACCAAGAATAATATCCGATCGATATCTGAGTCGTACACAACACCGTCGCTTCCAATACCAGGAATAATATCCGATCGATATTGGAGTCGCACACCATACCGCCACTTTTTACTCTTTTCACGCTTTCTCATACATCATGCATATCAACTCCACCTCGACCCTATCATGCATGTCAATGTCCATGAAATTATAACACCAAACAAACATACGAGAAATCAAGTCTTTTTATTTTTCTTTATTAACAAGGTACAATATACTTAGAATCATTGAGTTAGCACCCACGATCTAAATTATCAAGTCATATATGAAACAAGAGGTAAATTCATCAAATACTTTAATATGCTTTTACAGCTACTAGTACGCAAGCAGGTTCACTTTGAAGCAATGCCCTTAAAAATGAGTTATAATTTTTATGGATGAATTACATATCAAATGAAAGATCTTTGAGTCTAGTTTTCAACGCTTTAAACGGTGCACATTTTTGAGTTTTTTTAGAGGAAGTTATGACCCTTTTTAGTAAAAGTCGTCAGTGATGAAACATGCCAATCGATTGATAATCACGCCAATCGATTAGTAATCATACCAATCGATTGGTATCATCAGCTTCTTCCCTATTACGAATTTAAAGCATATTTTTGACCCATTTTGAAATCCGAATGCAAACATGACTTGTAATATATGGTTCTTTCCGTTTTTCCGCAAAGATTATGAATACGCAATCGGTTTTAACTAATTTCAATCGTAGCTCTCAGATTTTACAAAAAATCGAGAGGTGACGAAACTTTAAAGGGAAATCATAATGCCAGAGCAATTTCCTTTATTACCAGAGCAGATTCTAACACTTTTTTATTTGTAACGGAAAAAATCCGTTAGTAATGTCAAAAATCCTTTAGAAAAATGGTGGGCTGCTCTGGCAATAAACGAAATTGCTCTGGCATTATGGGTAGCCAACTTTAAATTAACAATACGTCGCGATACGGATGAATTACTTCGTAGGATTCGAATCACAACTTATTGGGACTAAGATATTTCATTCCCAACTTACTGAAATGGTTTTGGTTGAGTTTCATAAACTCCAATTTTCAAGCTCCCATGGTGTATATGCATATATATATATATATGTATATACACACATATATATATATATTGAAATGTACATATATAAACATGGTGAGTGAGTTTATAATACTCACAGAGGTGATTATTCAAAGAATTTGAGACCGAGAATTTTCCGCCGTGAATTCCGTCGTCTACGAGTTCTTCCCACTCTATCTTGATTTTGGTATATGTAAAAAACTATGTATATGTGTATGTGTATATGTATATCATATATTGAATCTGTGTGTGTTAGTGTCTTGAGAGTGTTGAGAGAATTTGAGAGATTGGATTAGAGAGGAGAATGAGAGTCTGTGAGAGAATACAGTGATATATAGATTGCCCAAATTTGGGCTCCAAGCAATTGACGGAAACTATACGGTGTGGTTGAGCTCACGTGCTCCACACCCACATCGCGGCAAGTCGCATCTAAAAAAAATAAGAACTGGTATTTACGGTTGAAATAAAAATACAAAAAATAATATAAGCGTAGGAATTAAATTCCTGGATGTATAAAAAGTATAGATACACTTTTCAAAACTATAGAAAGTATTTCTATATTTATGAAAATTACGTTTTGACCCCAAATAAAAATTATAAATAGAAATTAAAATAAAACACTCATGTATTAATGAAACTAAAATAAAATACAGAGTATTACATTGGTAGTGTTGGTTTTTGGCGGCTTTTGTTTGATGTTTCACTTGTTTTTGGCATAGGGTATTTGTGTAAATCATGTAACCACCAATGGACCTAATTCTTAATGCTTTTATTAGATGTACTAAAATCAATAAAAGACTTGTTATTTGGATTTATCACTAATTGTCTCTCTATATTATTGAAATCCTTCCATCAATTTTTTTTTATTGAAATCCTTGATCACTCATTATCTTCATGGCAAACCATGGCTGCGTAACACGATAGGCTCTTTTTGGTTTGTGAATTTGGAGAAGGAAAACGAAAACTAATTCCCTTTTATTTTCCTCCAAGTGTTTTCATATGCATGTTTAAATGTCATTGGAAATCAAAATATTATCTACTATTTACTAGTAACTCACAAAATTCAAAAGTTTGGATTTGTCTGTCAATCTATGTTCTTTTCCTTCCTATTTTCAATATTATTATTTTCTTTATCAACAAGGAAAATATTTTTCTTTTTCTTCTCTTTGATTAAATTCATGAAATAAACAGAGCCTTACTTAAGAAGAACATGTAAATGTTAAGTTACCCATATGAGACCGAATAATTGTAAAAGATTTTGTAAAGAAAACCATTAAAGCTCTTGTTAAACAGAAAATGTTAGATCTCACATATTGGATAATTAATAGAAGTTAGAGGAACTTACTATAGGCTTGTTACTAATAATTTAGGTTTCAGTATTTTGGGTTATGTATTAAGCATTTCTTCAAATTACTGAACCAGTAGATTTGGCCCATTTGGGACATTACAGAAGGACTAAAATCTTAGGCAATTTAATTATGGAAGACTTTATAGAAAAATGTAAAATATCTCAGTTATTTTATTTTTTTAATTGTTTACAACAGACACGATTTGAAGTGATATAACATAATGCATTGGTTATTATTAGTAGTTTGTTGGGTTTTAGACTTTTAGTGTATGAAATCTAAGACGTTTTTTCAATGGATTCGTGTGGGGTCTACAAAGTGTGACATCTGATCTAATATATATTTTTTCCTCACACCATTGCTAATCAATTTAATAATTTTTAAAAGGTTATGCACCGTCAACCGGAATAATGTTACTTACGTACCCTCAAATTTATTTTATACCTAATTTGACAGCAGGGCTTATTAAATAGGAATAATTTGTAAGATAAAAATAATAATGATAGGATTTTTTTAGAGTTAAGGACAATTAAAATTCTAGAAATGTCCTTCATACAAGAATATTACATGAAATTTCATTTGACATACATGAATATTTAGTACAATCACTAAGAAGCCATACGTGCACATATATTAAGTGAAAACTTGACATTTTAAGGGACTTTTTAACAAATTAATAGTAATCAAATTAGACTTTAAACTTTTCACAGTTATTTCTAGGGACTTTTGTGTAAATTTCTAAATTAAATAATAGGGAATCACTTAATTTTTATTGAAAGTTGTTTTAGGTGTTCCAATTGACACATGTGTTGGTAAGCCAGTTTGGAAACATATTTGGAACCATAGCATTGTTGCATTCACAATGGAGAAATTATCCTATATGATCGTCACATTATGTGATGGCCATTGTGATCTCTTCATTACTAGGCTCCACTTGAGTCCCATTAAGGGTGTAAGAAAACACCGCAAACCGGAAGCCCACCAGATCAAAAATCGATTAGTCGATTTCCTAAATGTATGTACAAGCTAAAACTGACTGCAAGACCGATCAAACCCCGAAAAAATCGACCAACCGACCGATTTACACCCCTATTGGTCGGTTTTCAAAAAAAAAAAACCACCAACCGATTTACACCCCTAAGTCCCATGGAACACTCAAATCACAATGAAAGTCACACAAGATAATTTCTTTTTTAACAATGAAGCTTTTAGGAGAAATATAACATAATGCCATGTTAGTCTCTTAATTTAAAGACAGAATAATTCTTTAGTTTCCAAATTTGAAAATTTTCAAATGCTATGGAAGTGGTACCACATGTTGTATATAATATACCATAATATAGGCCTTTAAATAGATCGGATTTGGACCGTGCCACTTGTGAAATTTAGGAGCCGGTGAAAGTTGTTTTATGTTGTCACACTACCACTTGTGTTGAAAAACTTAATTTAGAATACAAATTTGAGAACTATGGCATTAAAACCGAATTTATTATCAAGCTCCATTCCTTAGGTTAAACAAAAGCAAATTCAGGTTTAGTTAGGTAAAGATCAGCTTCATCATATACTATTAGGCAATAGAGACCACATCATTAAAGTGTTGTTACAATATGGAACTAAATGGTGAACTAGAACCGTGAATTGGGCCTACATCCCTCACAGAAGAAACGGAAGTCACGTATGAGCCCAACAACACATGGCCCATTACTAAATAAGCTTTTGGCTCACTTAAAGTTTATAGGGAGACTTGGCTTAAGGTCCTTAAAGTTGGGCATAATTGGATTAAAAGACAGCCCATTAATAATAAACTCACTAAGGACAAAAGCCCAGGTCCATTTTTATCCTACATTCACAATATTAAAACATCACTTTTCAAATCCATTTTACTTTTTCCATCAGACCAAACTACCCTTAAAGGAATTGTAAAATAATCAAGTCAAACATGCCCTAAGCTCGTACAACGCGCCAGAATTTTTCCCCAACGCGCCACACGCGCTAACCTGGGGGAATTGTCTCCCAACCCACTCACATGGTGTGAGTTAGGGCTGCACATGGGTCGGGTCGGGTCGGATCAGGTCTCTACAGAACCGGAACCGACCCAATTATGAATGGTTCCATGTTTTGAGACCCAGATCCGAACCGATGAGGTTTGGACCCGGAGCGACCCGACCCAGTAACTTTGGTTCGGGTCGGGTCAGGGCCACAACCCAGTTTTTTTTTTTAAATATATATTTTTTCTTATATTTTATTTTTTTTATTATTTATATTTATATTCATTAGCGGATACCTATTCTTCTATGTATAATATATCCATTAAAAAGATTGATGAGGGTGGAGAGTCATGAAAATTAATTCCCACCATTAGAAAGTGGATATAATGTTTTATATATTCATGAATATAATGATGTGCAACCTATAAAAGTTCAAATTAATAAGGTAGTTATGTTTTATATATTCATGGATATAATGAAAAGAAAAATGAGTACTTTGTCACTAAAATAAATAATGAATTAGCTAAAACAGTTTGTCTATTGACTGGACCAGACCAGACCCGAACCGACCCGGACTCGACCAGAAATATTTATCTTCTGACTGGACCCGAACCAGACCCGACCCATTTCATTTCAGACCCGACCCAATCGGTTCGGGTCGGTTCGGGTCTTCGGGTAACGGGTTTTTTGTGCAGCCCTAGTGTGAGTATAGTACCTTATAATTTCTAATTTCGAAAAACATTTTTAAACTTTAAGCCTTCATAACTTTTGATCTACAACTCAATTTTTCGCAAATTTTATACCATTGGAATCGTGTCGACGAGATCTACAAAACTAGTACCATTGTCGATATGTTTTGAGCAAAAAAAAAAAAAATTCAAAATTTTACCTATATGAATAATAAGTGAAATTTCACTAAGGGTATGTTTGATAACCCAATTAAGTGATGAAAATGAAAAAGATTCAGCACTTATTTTTTTTCAGTGCAATTGATAACATACCACTTAATTGAAAAAGCAGCCAAAAAACCACTGAAAACTTTAAGTGAAAATTTTCTACTGAAAATAATCACTGAATGCATTCTATTTCAATAGTTGAAGCACTGTTTTCAGTATTACAAATTCAATCACTTAAAATTTTCAGCACTTAAAATTCAGCACTTAATTTTCAGCACTTAATTTTCAGTTTTATCAAACGCACCCTAAGTATATGAAATATTAAGTGAAATTTCACTTAATATTTATGGAGGTTGAAATTTTCTCTATCGTAAGATTTCTTAGTTTAAAAAGGGGCAAATTGAGCAGGGTCGCAAACACTTTTAAGTATAGATTAGGGCTTAGTTTGGCCCCCACGCGGTTTTTAAAAGTCGCTAATGAAATTTATTATTAAGTTGTTTGATAATTTTGTACAAGTAGGACATTACTCTTCAAAAAAACATCATGAAGCCAAAAAGCAACATTGAGCTTTTAAAAGCTCCATTCTAGAGTTTTAAAAGCTCCTCCCAAAAAGCCCTAAGTTCAATTTTTACATATATGAGTAATAAGTAAAATTTCACTTATTAAGTGAAATTTTTACATACATGATTAATAAGTGAAATTTCAAATTTTACATATATGAATAATAAGTGAAATTTCACTTATTAATTGAAATTATTCATATATGTAAAACAAAAAAAATTCAAGTTTTACATATAGGAATAATAAGTGAAATTTCACTGAGTATATGAAATATTAAGTAAAATTTCACTTAATATTTATGGAGATTGAACTGGTCATGCACTTAATATTTATGTAGTAAACTTGAACTCGACCATCAGATGCTATGATCACTTAATATTTATGGAGGTTGAATTATTAAGTGAAATTTCAATTAATATTTATGTAGTAAACTTGAACTGGACCATCAGATGCTATGATCACAAGAAAGAAGAAATATAAGATCGACTTGAATAAGATTAAGTTGGTAGTTAGTTCATCAAGAAAGAATTGTGTTTTGGAGGATAGTGTGAAATCTAGAATGTGAATGACAGCCCATCTCAGTGTTCTCTTTGGTGGCTTTCCCTAAACATAACAAGCAACATGACCTTCACATAAAAAATAAATAAATAAAAAAAATCATGACATATGCTCATTAAAGTACAGACTTAATAGCATAAAATAGTCACCACAGTGACCACACACTCTACAAAGAACCATTGACACAATCCTAAACGCACCACACCCTTATTGCTAAAATGGACTAGGGAATAGTTTGACAACGATAAACAGCCAACAACAACTTCTCAACTGATAAATCATAATTCCCAAGTTTCACTTTCATTTCCTTTACCTTCTGTTTAATCTATTTGTTGCATGTTTGTTTCAATAAAGACTATCTAGTTTCTGTGTGCCCGATTAATGCAAAGAAATGTCATTTGTTTCCCCGATTAAAGAAGATCAAACATTATACTATTTAGTCTGTATCAACACAAAAACGAACATGCAAGGCCTCATAGTGTTCTCCTCTCGACTAAAGCCGATCGAGTGCTAAATATATAAAAGAAAAGCTAACTTAATGGTTAAGATTGAAAATTGCTAACTTAATAAGTGAAATTTCACTTATTATTTATATATGTAAAAACTTTAATTTTTTTTTTTTGCTCAAAACATATCAACAATGGTACTAGTTTTGTAGATCTCGTCGACACGATTCCAACGGTATAAAATTTACAAAAAATGGAGTTGTAGAACAAAAGTTATGGAGGTTTAAAGTTTAAAAACATTTTTTCGAAATTGAAAAGTATATGGTACAATGCTCGCATGGTACAAGCAGTTTTTGGAGAAAAGCCCTGAGCGTGAGGCGCGTGTGGTGCGTGAGGGGCGCTTGGGGAGGGCGGATCGTGCGCATGTGCGCATGTGATACCAAGGGTAGATGCGGTTTTTTCAAATTGATTTCTTTTGTCTTTTTCTGGCAGGACTTGTTTTCAATGTGTATTTTAAATTGTCTTTAATTCCAATAAAGCTCCTTTTAATAACTTTTTTACCAATTTTCCCAAGTTTATATACGTACTGAAACTGAGCTGGGTCTACTCATCCACCCCAAGAATGGTCAGTGAGTACACTCACTACTCAGTAAGGGACTGAAAAGAAATGAACTCAGTTTTCACGTTTCGCATTTTCACCTCGATTACAAAATGCTTGTTTTTTTTTTCATGCAAAACTTATATTTTTACATTGTTAGCGTCAAAAAAATATAATTTGATATCTCTGCCCAGTGGTACATTCTAAAAAAAAAAAATACCATTTTAGCAATGGCTAATCTTATTATAATTTAAGTATTGTGTTTTGTACGTTATATTATAGAAAATTTAGATTACGTGTAAAAGTCAATTTACAACATATGTTAAAAAATGCATCTGCATTGCACCTTCTGTCCCTTCTCACTATTGTTTTGGGGGCCTGAGGTGAGCCCTTCGAGTCCCCAAGTAGCGGAGCCACGAAGGAGTTCAGGAGTAGCGACTCCGATGTGATTTTTTTTTTGTACATTAATATTTTTTTTTCGGATAGGATTTTTTGTATTAAAAATTATTGCAATTTTTTTTTCTATGAAACATTATACGCATTTTGAAAGTAGTGAGGTTTTGGAATTTGTAAGAAAAATATTTTTCTTTTTTGGTGAGTAAAGCACAGTGAAGAAAGTAGGAAAGACAAGCAAATAAGTGATAAATAAATTTGAAAATTCAAGAAAACATATTTTAGCATGGAGGAAAACACAATAAAAAATAAAAGAGAATTAATTTTTCTTTTTGTTAATCATTCTCTCACTTCCCTCACTAAATCGATGAACCCACAAAGCCTAACAATGTTTGATTACTTGATTGTTAATTGTAATTTATAAAGGGAATTGCTATTCCCACTTCAAAATTTGCACTAATGCAGTTCATGGTACTATTGACACACCATGCAGTACTATACAGTAAATGTATTCCATGGAATGCGAGTAGCAATTGCCTTTATAAAAGTTGGACTAAACAATAAGGGTGCTGTCACGTCCCGAATCAACACATGTGAACCTAAGACACGTGGCACACCACCAAAGCCCTCAAACACCAAGTTAGGAATGTGGAAAAAAAAAAAAAACAAGCATAAATAAACCTTTGAATAATACAAAACAAGTCCAAGGGCAAAATGGTCATTAAGAACATATAGTCAAATTTCATAGAGTGATTCTATCTACACCCACCATATTTACTCATTACATCCACTTACTCTCTACACTCACCATTTGTATTTGAATTAAAACGCTTTACTCTACGCACCCACCCCTCATTCCCAAAATGCCCCAACATTTTTAAACCAACCATCTTCACCCTAATTTCTATTTCTCTTTACACCCATCATCCTCCATTCATCTTCGTCAACCCATTTTCAAAATATATTAATTAAATCTTTGATTCATCACAATTTTATGTACATTTTGCTTTAGGGCTGAGTTTAATTACTTTTGTTCACTTTCTCGTATTGCTTTATTTAAAATATCGAACTTTTTTACTTTTATTCCTTAATTAGTAGTTGGTGATGGAGTTGAATCCATTCCTCTATGTATATATGTATATATGGAGAGATATGCATATATACTTCTCAAAAAAAAAAAAAAAACATGTGTATATATGTATTCGGTGGATGGGAAGATTCAAAAAAAGAAACTTTCCTTTTTATGAGCATAAGAATGAAACCCAACCTAAATATTTGCCTTTCAAAAAAGAAACCCCAACCTAAAGAAAAAAAATTGTAAGAAACTAACTAAAATTGAATTTAGGGTTTATTGATGTTGGTGAATGTGTATAAAGTATATACGTTTGATATGTTGTAGAGGTGGGTGTAGAGAGTAATCAATTTAGAGTTCTTTTGGTAACATGATATATTGGGAATGTGAATATTTCATTAAAAGGTGGGTGTAGTGAGTAAATGTAATAAGTGTAGATAGAACCACTCTAAAGTAGGTGGGTGTACAGAGTAATTAGTTTAGAGTTCTATTTAGTTATTTGCTCTTTATTGTCATTTTGTACAAGGGTGTATTGGGAACACTACAACAATGAGGTTATTTGAGACGAAAAAATTCATCCAAAAATCTTTAAATTGGTCACTAAAATGGTTTTTGGGACGAAAATATTTCGTACCTAATTCGTCCCTACAAGCTCGACGTTAAAGGTTTTTGAGGACGGAAAAAATATTCGTCCCAAAAAGTTGTACAAAGGGGATGCAAATATATTTTCGTCGCAAAATATGAGCCTTTAGCGACGATATCTTTGTCCCCACAAGCTCAATATTTCGTCCCCCAAAGCCCATTTTTGTCCCAAAAGGTTTGTATAAGGATACAAAATGTTCGTCCCTAATGAATAGAAATAGAGACCATTAATTTCGTCGCAAAATGTTAGAATTAGAGACGAATATAGATTGTCCCTAGTTTTCTGAAATTGTGACGATTACTTTCGTCACTGGAAGTTTGAGTAAACGATGTCACAGCCCGGTCCCACAATAGCGGAATCGGAGCCCGTGGCACGCCACCGAGGCTAAACCAATTCATTAATGTTCCCAAAATTAGTTTCAAGAACACACGCAGCGGAAAAGAAACAACCCATTTGAAAATTAGCAGTCCAGTCGACTGCACCTTGTGCCCAGTCGATTGAATCTGGTCCAGCAGAAAGTTTGGTTTTGAGATTCCATCCAGTCTATTGTTTTCTAAGCCCAGTCGACTGGGGTGCCAAATGTTCAGTCAACTAGTACGGTCCGGTCCACTGAAGTTCAGTCTGGACAAAATATCTGAATTGAAAACGTGATCCAGGGACCCAGTCGACTGATCCTCTAAAAAAAAGATGCAGTGAGTTACTGAAGAGGAGGCTCCAGTCGACTGTTTTCTCAACCAGTCGACTGGTTTATGGCAGCATCACTCATTCTGCAGAATTTCCAAGTTTAAAAGCTTTCTGAAAACGTTCGGGGATTAAACACGCACTCCAAACTTGATTCAAGGTGATCCCAACTAGATTAAAACATTACTAAAACATAATTACAAGAGTTTACAATCTATTATAACATTATGGACTTGTTCTACGATTCCAAGTTAACATAAGTTAAAACAACCAAAATCCTTATTACAACATTCTCATTGTCCCAAAAATACAAGATCAACATTCAAGTTGTCTTCTAAGTGAACTTTCAACGCACGTGCTCACTTTTGCGATTCCTTGCCAGCATTAATACCTGTAATGGTTATTTGAATAACCACACATATTTCGATTTGTTTAAGCTAACGCTTAGTGAATAAAACAACATATACACGTGAATGACAAACATGCTTGCATTCACATCTCGATCTAAATTTCATACTAGTCGCGGGAGACTCACGTGCACATTCCATACTCCCAATCCGCGACTCCTCGCCAATAAGTCCACGTAAAAGGGTAAGACCCACGATTCTTCTCTTCAATCGTGCGACCTTAATGCCTATATCGGCTCCACAAAATGGCTTAGTGACCACGTGCTCCTTCTGACCCAAATAAGCAACTCAACATGCTCAAATACATATCACCATGCTCTCGGTAATCAGAACATTTCACCATGCAATTGGGCTTACGTATTGATATAATCGCCCAATATGAACTACACAATATATATCTCTAAACTAATACATGCTTTTCATATCAAACATGAATACATGTCAAGAAATCATTCCAATAGCATAATTGAATCACTCACCTCCGATTTACGCTCCTATAATTCAAACCAAGGAAAACCCGTGCACAAAGAATGTGCAGAAAACCGTCTAGTACAATTCCTATGGATTAAAAGTCCACATATCAATTTTTATGGAAAATTCTAGAAAATAATTTTTCGGAAAATTTAGCCAAACATGGCCTAATAGGTATCAAAACGAAGCACTTACCTCGGGGAGTTCGAATATGAAATCTAGAAGAAATCAGACGGGCAGAAGGTCGTCGTTTGGCGTCGCAAAGCTCTAAGCTCCTAAATCTCCCTTTTGGCCTCTCTTGAAACTTAGGTTAGAAGCTTTAGAAAATATCTCAAGTCATCTCTATCTATATATAGGCAAAACCCTCGAGAATTACGTTTACCTCCCCATGAGTTTTCAAAACTCTTAATTAGTCTCTGAAACTTTCTACACAGCTAATTCATAACTTCACGAATAAAATCTCAAAATTATAAAAGTTTCTGACTAAGTTCCATTTGGTTGCTAAAACGCAAATTTCTACATGACGTTTCCGAAGTTGCTAATTAGCCTACCAAATTAATAGCGTGTTAATTTGTCCTCACCAGGATACTAAATCTAACAACAGAAATATAATCTAAGCTAGAAAATAATACAGATAGTGAAATACACAGGTAAACATTTAATTTCAGATAAACATTTAAAGTATTCCACAGTGACCGTCTCATACGCAGAGAGACTTCACAACAACAAAATGCTCAACAACACAGTCTCAAAGGGTTCTCTATCACAGACACCCAAATCGACTCGTGAGTCAAAACTCACTCAAACATGTGCCAAAACGCACAACACATCACATCATCATGCATGATAATGTAATGAAATAAAATAACACATATGTGGGTGTTATAAAGGATGAAAATTTATCGTCCCAAAATGTGTAACCTATTTAGGGACGAAATGTTTGTTGCAATTTATGTACTTTTATCAGTTGTGGATATCAGTAAAAAAAACTTTTTTGTCATTGTTGACTTGAAAAGACAAATTTTTGTATCCCAACATTCTTATGTTGAAGTATTAGCGACAAAATTGTTTGGTCACTGAAAGTTTTAAAAAAAAAATTCAATAACCACCCCCTATTTGGATATAAATATCCTGTTCTAATACATGCTATTGCATAAATTTCTGTTTTATAAACTATCCAATCATTCACACTGGCAAAGTAAATGATAAGATTCATTATCCAAAATCCCCCAAACATCACAAAAGTAAATGTTTAATATATCTAATTAAAAAATGCCAACAATAAATAAAACAACTAACTATTGCATTCACTAACAAAAAAACTATGTAATCTAATATATGATCTACTAAAAGCTTAATTTATGTCTACTTCTTCAACGAATTGAGGACATCAACTGCACCAATGGCAACCACTCTGCAAGATAGAACCAAGTTGATAAGTAATCAAAAAAGAAAAATGCAATGCATCTTATATCAATAACACGATAAATCAATATTCAAAACAAAGAACTTTTGCCTACTAGTTAGCACAACTATAGAAGAATTATAAAAAAAAAAAAACTAACTATGAGTGTATATTCGTATATTTTCATAGAAGCTAGCATTCAGAGAGCTTGCAAGAATCAAAGCTCCCATTCCAAAGATAAGAAAATACAACACTCCTCAAAGGATGCAATCAACACCATCTAAAGAAAAATTAGTTCCTTTGACTCGCATGGCTATGGGACGTTTTCTAAAAAGATTCCTTGACACGACGTACTTAGCAGTTCATAGTTTTACTTGATTTAACAATTGTCAAGTTATTATATCTGGCCCTAGCAATTTTTTTCTTTTGCCCTTTTTAAATCCAAAGTTAGTTAGTTTTCTATAGTTCAATGATTTAACACATGTTTGCTCATATTTCAAAATGTACCATGAACATGGGACTCCATATCGTGCCACAAAGGACCCAAACATAGCCTGCATTTCACTATGCATTTGATTTTGTATGTCACTTTGTACATCCCTCATTTGATTGATCTCTTGACGTTGAACTTCCATCTCTATCTCCTGAGTCTGCACTTGCTGAGCCAACTCATGTGTCGCATCCTCAGCTCTCTTCTTCGCCTCCTCTACCTTTGATCGCATATAACGGGCTGAAGAAGAAGACGTGATGGGTATCTTCCCATACCCAAGTCCACAAACATACCCGGGTTTAACACCGAGTACCTCATCGTATATCTGGTCTGGAGTCAATGGAGTAGAACTCTCTAATGTTGTTTGAGACTGCATTTCAACCATTCGATCCGACAAATGGACGTATCCTTTCTATTTAGTTAAATAGATAGTTAGTGTAACACAATAATAGTAGAACTGAAAGCGAACTCATTTTCCTTACTGTGGATATCGCAGGTTGACTTACCCACAGCTTTTCAAAATCAATTTCTAAAACAAATGAGTCGCCACTTAATTTTTAAAAAGGAAAAATTAAGAAACCATTTTAAAAGCAAACTGATCTTTTGCGAAACCAAAGATTAACTAGGTCCGGGGATTATGGAATGAGAGAGGAAGGAGCCCGTCGGACTAAAACACCCTCTCTCATCCTATCTTGCGATAGGCCTCTACTCAACATCCTTTTAATCAAATTTATTAATCTAAACATGCCCTCAACTAATACATATATACATATACATCACAAAAACATGTCCAAAGGGTGTAAAATTGCAATTGACAAAAAATACCATTCAAAAAGCCACATAATTCAGGTAGCAAGCGATATGATATGCAATAGGGAACAAGTGAACTTACCCGGGATCCGGCAGCGATAGTAAACGTGCAATGCATGCGAATAAAAGAAAATCCTAAAAAGAGTCTCTAATCATATATACACATAAGGCAAAACCTAACTCTAAGGTGTCGCATATGAAGTCGAAAAATCAAATAAAAATCAAAGACTTTAATAAACTAGAGAGGGATTGAGAAATCGTACCTTAATAGCGCTACAAAACAAAGGGTTAGTTCACGTGATATGTAAAATATGATGTTTAGAAATGACAATCCTAAATTTCTAGCTTAAATCTATCTAATGTGATTAAATCCAAAGCAAATAAATCCTAATTACAAGTGTCAAACCATATGATTGAATATGTACATAGACAAGGATAAACTATGAGATACTTTTAAACCTAGAATTCAAGCTCAACTAATCATTATTAAAGCAAGGTTTAAGCCTTAGATCATAAGAAAGTCATTTAGGCCCTTATTTACAAAGTAAGTCAAATGTGTCATAAAAACTCTGAAAATTGCAGAGAGCAGACCAGAACTTGAAAGAAATAAAAAACAAGTCCCTTATGGTTTGATGTTGATGAATTTTGGACACAGAATGCCTCTGTGAGTCTAGTTTCTAAATCAAAAATAAATTCAAAGTTCCAACGGTCGGATCTCCGGGAATATGCAAAATACTAGATGTCACTCAGCACTTTGCAACCTTCTGTCCAGAATTCTTGCACGATTTATTAAAAATAGCAAAAAAAATCCGAATTGCTTTGTTCTTTTTAGGGTGACTTCCTAACACATTAATCTTCATAGAAAAAATTATTTGGAGCCACAAACACTTTATTAGAACTCTGATTTAATTATTTCAAAAGAGTGTCACTATTCTGAAACTATTCTGAAATTCTGGACAGATTGTATTTGTGTCACAAAACTCATGATCAAACCATGCTAAAAGTGAAACCACCTTAAAACAAAAATTACAGCGGTAGAATATTGTGTTATTAACACTTTCCCGTTGGTTTCACTTGATTTCAACGGTTAGATTTCGAACTAAAAATCTTTGATCAAAAACAGTGTGTGGATTCACTGTTTTTATTTTGCTAGTTCAACTTTTATTTGGTAACTCCAACTATTAAACTATGAAGTTGAGTTGAACCAAACCATTTCTCCTACCATTTGATGGCCATGGGAGACTACAAAACTTTATTCTTCATAGATTTCAAATGAAATATGGATAGACTTCATGAAATCTATAAGATATAGAATCTAAACCATGGAGATGGGTTTAGACTCAAAACTACATTCTCCTACCATTTAATAGTCATTGGAGAAAGGGGACATGACCATGACTCATGAGTCTTAAAGGAATATTGAAGGGATTCCTCAAGACATCAAGTTTAGAAGATCCAAATCATGAGTGTGGACTTGGATCCTCTTATGAAGTGTTAATTAAACTTTGACTCCTATGTGAAGCACAAGCCTACATAGGATTCAAAAGATCATACTCTAGAGGTCAAAAGAGATATTGAAGATCTCCAAGACCTTCAAGAGAAGAAAGTAAACAAGAAAATGGAAGAAAGTAACATGGAAACAAAAGAAACTCCTAAGTTTACTTGATAAACAAAGAAGATAATGAAAGATTTTGGACTAGAGATGAGAAGAAAGGATAAGCTAATAATCTATGGTTAGAGGATCACCTCCAAATTATCCTCAAAGTTTTCTTTTCTTTGAAGATCTTCCAAGCTCTTCTCTCTAATTCTCTAAAAACTCTAAAAAATGTTGGTGAAATGGAAGTATATGCTCACTCTCCCAATATGTCTCTTTTGTTCTTCTTGGTCTCTCCTCTTTTAGGAAGATCCCTTCTCTTTTATAAGCAAAATTACCAGGTATTTTTGGTGAATTTCGGAGTAAAAAACAGGTGTAATTCCCTCATTAGTTGGTACAATGTGTACTTTCTGAAATTATGCAGACTGCTGTCCAGCGCGGCAGTCCAGACACTGACGCGGCAGTCCGTGACTGCCGCTGCGGCATTCATCAAATGCCGTTGCGGCACTTAATGACTGCCGCGCGGCATTCACCAAATGCCGCGACAATTAATGGATTGCCGCAATTTTGTCAGTCTTACATTATCAGTTTTTTGTTCTTATTTGCATGCGCATACATATTGCTCTGCAAAATACAGACTTTAAAAGCGAACGGCAGTCAGAAACCTGTGGCGGCACTTGATGAGTGCCGGCACGGCACTCTGTGACTGCCGTGCGGCAGTCACCGAGTGCCGCGGAAGCCCGCCGTGTGCCGTTTTTGACTAAAATTCCCCTTTTAGGTCTTTTCTCTTTTTGAAACAAATTATTTTTGAATATCTTTTCCAAAAGTTGTGTTTTATATCAGAATTTTCCTAAATACCTGGTATTTCCCTCTTTCTGTGAAATGTTATCGCGTTTTGGAGAATTCTCTGAAGAGCTTGGAATACTTCGAATTTTTCGGTCATTGTCATCATCGGACGTGGAGGTGACGCTCTCCTAAATTCGACGGCCGGTCAAAATTGGGGTGTCTACACTTACATAATTCTTCTCACCTTTCTCAGAGCTACATCCCTTTTCGAGCGTCCGGCCAGTAGCAATGTTTGTAAAAATTGATCCGGTTAATCGCTTGTTTGGTTTCTGTTTCCTGCATCATTACCATATGTAATATCAACATATTGTGAGATTGTTCCAACTTAAGAAATAAAGCATAATGCTTACATTAGAGAGGATTAGAAAACATAAATGTCATGTCGGAGTTGGGTGAATGACTTTGAACCATTACGGTGGATCGATTTAAGCTTTGACCTATATTCAGCATTTATCTTGCATCACTTCTATGTATAAAATTAAAAGGAAAACTTAATTAATGTACTATATATGTACGTAAATTCAATGTTTTGTGGAAGAACATTGCATAAAGGTGCCTAGTAGATGGAAGAAATAAAAAACTTAATCGAACACTAAGAATTCAAATATGTTATTACCTTGAAGGCTTCATCATCAAATTGCTTGCAAACCTCTTCCCAATCATCTTGTGCAATACCATCACATGGACTTTGACATATGCCTAGTTATGGTTAATGATTTTTTTTGTAATAGTTGTGGATTTTGTGTCTATATGACTTGAATCGTATGCCCAAGTATTTTTCTGTCCCTAACCGCACGTTCCATAGTAAGAAATCCAATCAAACTTCTCCTAAAATATTGACAAGTAACAGGTATACTCATTACAACAGATTTAATAAATCACACAATTGTTAGTATGTCAAATGTAAGGAGGAGTTTGTATCATAGTTGTCACTTACTACAATGCGGTCATAGATGACTTGTCTGTCTTCTTTAATTATCTTCTTCCATCCTTTGCATGTAATTGGTGCCAAAGTGCGACATATACCCTTAACTAAGACTTCTCCAAGATTTCGCCCAACCACCTACTGGTGTTAGCTTTCCAGGGGGGGGGGAAGTTATTTAATCCTCCCACCAGTGCCATCTATGGTCTTTGCAACTGCAACCCCTTGTGTCTTACCACGTCCTTTTCTGAAAGCACTTGAAGCTGCAAAATAAAAATACAAGTTTAAAAATCTGAAAAGATAGTTATCTTTAAGAAGTAATAACAATAAGAAAAAAAAACAATACATTCGTGATTTCTAGTTATGGAAGTCTTATTGCCACAATATCTTTCTCAACTTACCAACATTTTCAGCATCTCCAGGGGAACTTTGGGATGGACTGCAAGAAGTTGGTAGAGCAACTGCAGATGCTACATTTGTCACTGTTCATTGTCGAAGACAACTCCCAGGTCCCATATCTAATACTTTGAAAATGATAATAATGAAATTGCAACATATTAACCAACAAATTTTAAGGAATACAAACTTGAGCAGAAAAACTAATAGATAATAAAAGGAAAAAAAGAAAAATCACCTTGTAGTGTTATGATGCTTATTCGTGCAAAGTTTCATTAGATATTTCTAGCATACAAATGGAATAAAAAAACAACTTCAACAAATGTTATATAAAATTCAACACACAACTTGTACTCATTTAGACAACACTAGAATGCAAATCAAAATGAAAAGAAAAGAAAACAATAGAATGAAATCACTAAAGTAAGATAGTATTGATGTTGTAGTGCATTTCTTGAATTTAAGGATATCATCCTAAATACCCAAAAAAAAAAAAAAAGACTACTCTATTCAACACGTACAACCTAGCCTTAGTGAGCTCCTTTAAATTCAACTCGCTACGATCCACAGCTCCTAAAGGATGGACATGTTGTCCAAAAACGGATAGTTGCTCTGGTTGTTTCCCCCGACCTCCATCATAATTGCGTTCTTCTCTATTAAACTTGGTTTCAACTCCTTGGAGATACATAAAGCAGAATGTCAAGCACTCACTATCAATGTAAGCTTCAACAATAGAACCTTATGGACGTGCTTTATTTCGCACAAACTTTTTGAGAGTGTGTAGGAACCTATTTATAGAACAGTCGTACCAGTAAGATCAGTAAAATTATCTAAAGGTTAAGAACATAGGTAGTTGTATAAAACTTATTACTAGTGTTAGACCTTACCTTTCAATTGGATTCATCCATCGAAATTGCACAGGTCCAGCAATTTTTGCCTCATGTGGAAAATGAACTGCTAAGTGCACCATAACATCAAAGAATGCTCTCAAGTTTGCAAAGTATAACAGCGATATCCCTTTCCAATCGCTCTAGCATCTCCAACTTCAATGTCCTACAACATAACTCTTTGAAGAAGAAGCTAAGCTCAAGTAATGCAATGTAGACATCATCATGAAGATAACCACGTATTGCTACTGGTAGCAACCGCTGTAAAAGAGCATGGGAATCATGGCTTTTCATCCCCCATATCTTACCACCATCTATATTCACACTTCTAGAGATGTTTGATGCATAACCGTTTGGAAATTTCACTGTTTTCAACCATTCACACAAGCTTTTGTTCTCACTAAGGGACATTGTATAGCATGCAGGAGGCATCACCTACTTTTCTCCATTTCGAATCAAATGTAGCTCCTTTCTAATACCCATTTCCATAAGATCCAATCGAGATTTTATGCTATCTTTGTTTTCCCATAAATATTCATCAATGTGCCTAAAATATTATCACATATATTTTTCTCAATGTGCATCACGTCTAAATTATGTCTTAGGCTTAGCCTTCTCCAGTATGGCAATTCAAAGAAAATACTTTTTTTTGTCCAATTCAACTCAATGGCATCACGCTTTCTCTTCTTATTGTTTGGCCCCTTTTCAAACTTTACATCTTTAATCCTTTGAAGTTGTTGTAACACATCGTCCCCGGACAACTTCTTAGGATGAAGCCTATATTCCCGTTTACCATCAAAATCATCCCTTTTTTTTGCCAAGAGTGCCTTTTTGGAAAGAAACGACGATGTGCCATTTAACATATTTTTCTTCCATGTGGAAGTGATTGTGAACTTGTCTCCTTGTTGCAAGTTGGACATGCCATTTTACCTTTGGTGTTCCATCCAGAAAGATTCCCATAAGCAGGAAAGTCATCATTTATGGTCAATAAAATTGATGCATGCAATTTAAAATTTTACCCCGTGGAAGCATCATATGTCTCCTCACCGTTTTCCCACAACTCTTTTAACTCATCAACAAGTGGATGTAAATACACATCAATATCATTTCCCGGTGACCTTGGTCTAGGTATAAGCAACGACGAGAATAAAAATGGGTCTTTCATACACTTCCATGGTGGTAAGTTATACGGCATAAGCATTACTGGCCACATGCTATAAGAAGTGCTCATGTTACCAAATGGGTTAAAACCATCGCTTGCTAGTCCAAGCCGAACATTCCGAGGATCACTAGCAAACCAATCATATTTCTTATCAAACTCCTTCCAAGCCTCAGAGTTAGCTGGATGTCTCAACACCTCTGTTTGTTCAACCCGCTTCTCTTTGTGCCATTTCATATCTTCAGCTATCTTTTTTGACATATATAACCGTTGCAACCTAGGTTTCAATGGGAAATATCACAAAATCTTATGAGGAACTTTCTTACCCCTACTGTCATCATACTTATATCTAGATTCATGACATTGAGGACACTCTTTCTCTTTTTCAAAATTTTCCAAAATAATATACAATCATTTTTACATGCATGTATTGTCTCATATCCAAGTCCCAAGTCATGCATTATGTTCCTAGCCTCGTAATGGGATTTCGGCAGCACCTCACCATGGGGAAGTAAATCTTTTAGCAACTCAAGTAGCATGTCTATTGATTTGTTGGTCCAATGGTTAATTACCTTCAAGTGGAGCAACTTCACAATAAAAGACAATTTAGAGAACTTTTGGCAATCAGGATAAAGTTCACATTGCGCCTCCTCTAATAATCTTGAAAACTTCTCCATTTCTCCTTGCTTTACATTGGGAACAGTATTAGTAGATGTATCACCCGGAGCATGACTGTGGGATGATTCTCCTAGATGTGGACGATCATCATCACTATCATATGCTTATTCCATGTTATTGTCCATAAATATTCCTGCACGATAATCTTCTAAAATTTCATACATTTCATCACCATCAAATATGTCAGACTCTCTAACACCGTACCCATTATCATAGATTTTACACGGATCTGTAGCCGTCTGAGAACCTTCCCCATGATGTATCCACAGGGTGTAAGATTTATCCATTCCATTGTCATATAAGTGATCTTCAACCACGTCTACATGATTGTAATAAACATTGCTACATTTGGAACATGGACACCTGACCCTATTAAGTTGATCTTTTTGCGCGCGTGCCAACTTTAAAAAGTTCCTCAAGCCATGTATGTATTCAGATGAAAACCTATCTGTAAGTTGCATCCAACTCTTGTCCATATCTTTCTATCTTTCACCAAAAAACAAAATTAATTGGAATTGAAAGAAGAAAAAATTAAAGTTGGAAACTATAATAGACTTTATCCTTTGCTATATGCTTGCCTCCTATTTAGTGTAACAAATTGATTGTGTTTTATCAATATAGTTCACTGTAAATTTTTTAATTGAGTCGAAAACTAGTAAATGGTCAAATTCCCTACTTTCCTTCTTATTTTTTTCACTGAACATATTTTTAAATAAGTCCTAATAACTATGAAGCCAGTATAGAATTTTGAATAACCGTATCACTAATGTCACCAACATGCAACTTTACGCATGTTCTACACAAATCAAGCTTAGAAAACCTCAAGTGCACATGAAAATAAATCTAAAAAATTAATACGTGCGTGTGAGACTGTCATCGAGATTCAACAAATGAATGAAAAAGTAAAAAAGAACTCCAAGCATTCAAAGAGGCTAACCCAAAATTGGAAATACATAAATGAATAAGCACTCCAGTCAAGTGAAAGAGGCTAACCCAAAATTTGATTAAGATACACATGCATGAAGAATACATAGACACATACACGTCTATACTTCATCCACACAAAAGGGACATTTCTTTTTCTTTTGTCTATTTCAATTTCAAATCATATGTGGAAACAAACAATAGGCCTAAAATTAACAAGGGAAAAACAAATGGGCATATCATACATATTTCAACACTAAAAGGGACACGACATCGAATTAGTATTCAATCAATGCCAATTATTACATAAGAGTCAACAAATCTGAAAATAAAAAAGGATTTTAATTTCTTTTTGTCAAAATCAAAATATCTCTCAAGAGCACTACAAATCACAACCACTAATTTTCAAAAGAGAGCTCTTTAAACTGTGCATGGCAAAGGGAATACATTACCTCAAACCACTTAAGAACAAAATCCATCACAAGAAAGTAGAGCAAAAAAGATAACAAAAGAAGGGATCCAAACCATAAAAGACTTGCAAAAGAATAATGTTGTGATTCCCAAATTTGAATCTCAAATTTAATTCCAAATACTTAGATATTTTAATTGGAAGTTATTTTATGTGCTTTAATTACCAAAGCATTTGGGAACCAAATTTTCATGACTAATTGAGAACCACATAATTGCTTTGAATCTGCTGGGAAAGAAATTACATAACCTCCAAATATCTAATCTCCACCCAACTAATTTAATAATATAAATCAAATCATATTTAATTAAGTATAGTGCCACAAAGATGGATGTAGGTGAATTTTTTATGTCCATTAAAATCCATATTGAACTTTTTCAATTCCAAAGGTCTCTCGGATTCCAAATGGAGATATAAAATGGGCACTTGCTCCACTACAATGTTAGAACTACAACCTAAATCAATTAGAAAGAGACATGAAGCCTGGCTAAAAAAAAAAGTAAGACACAAGATGAAGGCATACCTTTTAATCACACTATGCAAAGCCAATCCTTTGAAAAGGTAAGATATATAACTGCGTATATATCGTATATATATGTATGTATATATAAAGAGAGAGATGTTTAATTTACAAATACATATATATATATATAGAGAGAGAGAGAGAGATTGAACAAAATTGAATACATGCAAAGAGGGGAAAGAGAACTTACTTGAGATATCAAGGGTTAATGGACGAAGCTAGAAGACAATCAATTCAGTAATATTCTATTGTGCGATTTGTGCCGAGAGATGGAAAGGGAGAGATGGGAAACTACAATTTTGGAGTAAGTGGATCGTGATTCCACGGGAGTCCTCAAAGGCACGAATTGAAAAGCGAGAAGGGAAAAAAGATGAACCAATTTTGTTGAGGAATACGACGTCATTTGGTTCAACTAAAGATAACTTTGAAACATCCTAATGGGTTTGGATGTAACATACATCCCAATTGGGTGTTAACATGATGCAGTTTATGTCCCAAAAGTGATTCCCAAATAATGTGGCAGTGGGATCAGGTTAACAACATCCAATTAAAATTCAGCTGGTCCCACTGTATTAGACCTGGTTCACTGCCACATCACTTGGGAAGTACTTTTTGGGATAGAAATTTCAGAAGCATAGCATTACTCATTTTCTATCTATAACTAAGAAAGCTTAATTATTATAATGAGACCACCATTTCAACATCATCCAATCAAAATTCAGGGGGTCCACTGCCACATCATTTAGAATTGGATTTGGGAAGCATAGCATTAATCATTATAAAAATCTACCCTTGAAGTTTGGTCCCTGTCTCATTTTAGGCAATGTAGTTTTAATTGCATTAATTTGACCTCTGAAAGTTTTAAATAGAATCTATGTGGTCCATGCAAGTGTCAAATTCTGTGGGAAGTCGACGAATTTACTCACTTGCTATGCACTGTCACGATTTTTATTGAAAAAAAATGGAAAATCACTAATCTGTCCACTCGGTCATCAATGTAATTTTGCATAGCAGTGGGTGAATTCCGTCAAATTTATGACAATGGGATATTTGGACCACATTGCATCGATTTAAAAACATCAAGGACCAAACTAATGCAATTGAAACTACTCCAAAGATTAAAATGAGTCAGGGACAAACTTCAAGGGTATATTTTGTATTTAAGCCTAACTAAAATTAACTTTCTAAGTGGAATACCAGAAAAGAAACATGTGTACAATTGCATTCTTTAGATGTAGAGTTAAAAATAGATACCAAATGTATTTGATTATAAGAGTAATGGGTGAGACTTACCAAAAATTGCCGCCAAAAATTTTAATCAATTTGGGGACATAAATTTTCTATCTCCTTCCAAAATGTTCTTCATTTCCTATATTTGATTTTTGGGAAAATTTTGAGACAATACTTTTAGTCTCCTTAATTTGTTATTTTGGGAAAATGTTTTGGTATAGAGTATTTTTCGTCTCCTTAGTTTTATTTTTGGGACGAAATTTCAGGACAAATATTTTTGGTCGCCTTACCTTGTTATTTTGGGACAAAGTATTTTTGTCCCCTTTATTTAAGTTTTGGGACGAATTTTCAGGACAAAATATCCTTTATTTGATTTTCAGGACAAAATTTTGGGACAAATATTTGTGGTCGTCTTATTTTGTTATTTTGGGACAAAATTTTGGGACAAAGTATTTTTCGTCCCTTTTATTTAATTTTTGGGACGAATTTTTGGGACAAAAATATTTTTTGTCACCTTTATTTGATTGTTGGGACGAAATTTTTGGACAAAATTTTTTCGTCCCCTTTATAGGTTATTTTGGGACAAAACTTGATTTCGTTGCAAAAAATTAATAATTAGGGACGAAATTAATTTCGTCTCAAATATTTTGTCCCTAATATGTGAATTCGTTGTATATGAAAATTTTATTAAAAGGTGGGTGTAAAGAGTAATTGAGGTGTGTGTAGATAGAACCACTCAATTTCATATCAAAAGATAGCCCTTTGAGTCTAGGTTTCAACGCAAAAAAAATGGCTCGCGATTTCGAATTTTCTAGAAAAAGTTATGTTCGTTTCCATAAAAGTCAACAGTACAGCAAAATTACACGCGGATCAATCTGCCCCTAAAAGTCGGATCGATCCGATTTGCTGATTTTTTGGCAGAATGTCCCCCGAAAAGTCCGGTTCGATCCGCCCTTTAACCCGAATCCTCGCCGTCGTGCTCACCTACAATGGTTATTCAATAACCACTATAATATATAAACTATACGCTTAGTGAGAGATATCAATCAAGCATACGGATGACATATCATGTTCAAATTCATCGCAAT
The DNA here is from genome assembly GCA_033977485.1 of Hydrangea macrophylla. NCBI lineage: Eukaryota > Viridiplantae > Streptophyta > Magnoliopsida > Cornales > Hydrangeaceae > Hydrangea > Hydrangea macrophylla. Next base: position 114,599,834 of record CM066999.1, read on the forward strand.
AAGTAAAAATGATCTCCGGCGAATAAGCAAGTATTTCCTCTGTCACTACATGTAAGTCCGTGACTCCCCTAATAGTCCATGGCATAAGCCAATGACCCACGCCTCACACGTTCGGTCTAATGTCGTCAACAAGTTGTCGTCACCACGATACTATCTCATGGCAGATTCATACGAGCTTTCCTTTGACCCAAACAGGCAACTAAGCATGCTCACATAAACATAACACCGTGCTTTTCACATAATTACATCGTATTAACCGATTAGGCGTAATTCTACACCATGAATCATTCAATATAGCTAAACATGGATAACTAAGCTAAATAGGCATGTAATTAAGACCTAAATGAACACAAATATGAATCTCATCCAAAAAAAAGATTGAAACCACTCACATCTTCACAATTCGCTCCTAATTGAGAAAGTAAAGCCCAAATCTACTCCGTGTTAAAATCCTACATGAATTCGACCAACTATAGATTACTGCACTGAATTGGGTCGCAAAAATTACAATGATTAAACTCAATAAAAGCAGTACCAAAACATTAGACTCACCTCTATGAATCCAAATCCAGTCTCGGAACTGAAATTGGAAGTCGAACGACGTGTCAATCGTCGTCGAGAAGCTCCGACAAAACCCTCCCCTCTTTTATCTCTAAGTGACTGAAAATGAAGAAGAAGGAGATAAAAATCTCCATTTTATCTACAGCTCATGTATATAAGCTAGTATTTCTATTATGAAACCCACCTAATTTCTGGTTATTTGCAATTTTACCCCCAACTAATTTTTATAACTAACTATTTAGTCCTTCAAACTTAAGTGGGTATTTGTCTATGTCTCACATGGGTCCATAAGTGGTCCCACATAATTCCATGAAGTTACTAATTAGCTTACTAGTTATATAACGTGTTCATTTAATTCTCACAATAGTATCCCAAATGACCACATAATTGGTCTCTAACTACAAACAATATATTTAAGCAACATATAAATATTCCACATATGTCTTAATAAATAATAAGCATATAAGGGTGATTCCACAACCTTGTCCCATCACAATGGAACTTTCCCAACTCATGTCCCAATTTGGGACTGTCACATTGGCCAAAAGTGGGTTCCCAAACTGGACACCCATAATCAACTAGTGAGCTAAAGCCCACATAAACTTACGTTAATAAAAATCAATTAATTATGCAAATGCATGATAAATCATAATTAACGATTAATCGCGGGAACGCGTGTTACAGGTGTGTATGGGGTAGCTAGGGATGCAACTTGGAATGGAAAATCCGATTCCGACTGATTCTATTCTGAAAAATTTTGATTTTGGAAACTTAGAAAGCATTCTGAATTCCAAGAAAATTCGGATTGGAATCGGAATTGTTTTGAGAATTCCGAAAATTCCAAAAAATATTCTGAAAGATTTTCTCTGAATTTTTTTCGAAATATTTCGAAATTACCTTTCATTTGTCCCACATCGGTTAGCAAGGAAGCAAGATGAAGAATGTGAGTCTATAAAATTAGTCCCAAGCTAGTACCACATTAGTCCCAAGCTAGTAAGTAGCTTGCATCAGAAAATTCCGAATTTTTTCGAATTCTGAAATTTCAGAATAGGAAATGAAAATGAGATTTTTGAAAATTCAAAATCAGAATCGGAAGGGTTGTTTAATTTTCAAAAATTTTGGAATTTTTTTTCGAAATGGGCTATTTCCGATCCGTTCCTGCAGAAACATACCCCTAGTTTGGGGTCTTTGGGCTTAAAAACTAACACTACTAATTTTTTTTTTTTTTGATAAATGAAAAACTAACACTAGTACTAATTTAGTATTTAGGATTTGAGGGCCTTTAAATTGTCGAATACTTTAGGGACCTTAGACAATGGCCTACTTTTAGGCAGGGTCGGCCATGAGCGGAACCTTATCTTCTCAAGTTGTACTTTTTTTTTTGGCTGTAGAGACAATATATTGCATCAAAAACCAGAAACAAAGAAAAGGAACCATTAGCCCCCTTGATGATTTTCCTCGAAGACAACAAGAGGAACTTCATCAACCAGGATTGGCCCCAAAAAATTACAACTCATGGCCCATTGGGCAAGGTTGTGAGCAACAAAGTTTGCATCTCTGTGAATTTTTGCAACATGCCAAAAAACAAAAGAAAAGGTAAGGATGCTTCTTCCTAAAAAATAGAGCCTTCAATGATCCAGTCCGGCAGCTCCAATCAAACAGAGGATCACAAACAAGTTGAGCATCCCCTTCAAAAAGAACATTCCTCAGACCCAAATCAGCAGCGCTTTTTATTGCCCAAACCTTAGCTTCAACACGGATGGGCTCCATAGTACTGTCCTGCCAAGTTCTTGCAAAGATGGTACTGGCATTATCATCTCACACAATATCAGTAAACACAGTGGTGTAGGTACGAATGGCCACATCGAAATTCAATTTGAACCAACCTGGGGGGTGGGGAAGAGTCTACCCTTCTTTCAGATTCCTAGCCGTAATATAAAGTTTACGCCATGAGCACTGATGCTCGAGGGCTAAAGATGCTGTGGCAGCACACCAACTCTGAACATCCACTATGAAATTTTGAAAGCATGCTTTATTTCTCAGCAGCCACGTTTCGTACAAAACAGTGGAAGCAAAAATGGTGAAGTCCCAAGCGTCCTTCTTTGTCAAACCAAGATGAATTCGAGGGTTAATAATGATATTAATCCAAGAATAGATACCAGAATCGATAAAGGTAGAGGGGTCCAAAGGCCACTGAGAGGACTCCAAATGATACGAACAATTGGACATTGAAGGAAAAGATGCTCCGCAGTTTCCACTATGTGATCACACTAAGGGTAATCGAGATTCATCACCTCGAAATGGGAAGCTAGATTGGCTTTTAAGAGAAGAGCATTTAAAGCAACTTTCCAGAGAAAGATTTTGTGCCGCTCATGTAAGTCAGTTTTCCAAAGCTAATTCCAAAACTGAGAAAAATGCACCATCGTTGAGACGAATCTTTGTTTTTGGTCTGTAAGATAAGTGGACTTAATGGAGAACTTGCCTTTATTATCCTTAATCCATCTAAGGGTATATATCAAGACGCAGAATAACATTCATAGTAGATGGAGAGAATAAATGGTTAAGCATCTGAACATTCCAGCATCTGCCTGCAACGGTAAGGTCACTAACCTGATTGGCTTGTGAATTAACATCTAATCTGCAACTGGGTTTAAAACAAGGGAGGAAAAGAATCCAAGGATCCTCCCAGATGTTGGTAGTGCTACCATGTAATACCCGCTATTTTTAAATATTTATTTCCCAAGATGAATAAGTGTTTTTTTGTTGTTATTATAATATTCAGTATTTATAGAACTCGATTATAAATTTTCAGAATTTTTAGAAACAGAAATTTAGCAGATTTGTGAATATCTGGTATATTTGGACCAGTTATGAGTTTCCAACCAAACATGCCCTAAGGAAATAATTATCCTTCGAACCTTTAACTCTTGGTAATTGCAAGGTGAGGTCCCTCCTTGGTTCCTATATATATGAGACCATTCCATTACATTTATCCTTAGACATATAAGGTTGAGAAGTCATCCTAATGCACACACACAAACACCAAGAACACGCCTAGTACACCAAGAACACCAAGAACGCACATACAAACACCAAGAACACCAAGAACGCACACACAAATACCAAGAACACCAAGAACACACCTAGTACACCAAGAACACCAAGAACGCACACACAAACACCAAGAACACCAAGAACGCACACACAAACACCAAGAACACCAAGAACGCACACACAAACACCAAGAACACCAAGAACACACCTAGTACACCAAGAACACCAAGAACACACCTAGTACACCAAGAACACCAAGAACGCTATTTGAAGTCGGAATTTTATATTCGAAGATTCTTCGGGTTTTCTCGGCATTATTATTCTGCAAATTTAGGTGAGTCTCCAACTCACTCAGCTATTTATATTACACTTTGTTATGAACACATGATTATGATTATGATTATGATTATGATTATGATTTATATTAATTGTGTGATGTTTATACGTATTATATTTCGTATTTAGATAAATACGGCATAAATACGATAAACTGGTATTTTTCAAATACGACTGGAATCGAGATGGATTCTTAATGAGGATCGAAAACTCTTAACTTACAACATGAATACTTATTTATTTGATCTCACGTAACTTTTACATTTTCGGATCCTGACTTATAAACTGGAAAATGACCAAAATACCCCTGTGCCCTATTTTTACTAGAATCATACACGATGCCTAATATTTCATTCTAGTTTTGGTTTGAATGTTGTTATGTGTAATACCCTGTATTTACCTTGTATTGTTATATCCTTTTGATATATATGAGATAATGACGAGATTGAGAAGCCGACGTGCATATTAGTGGGTCTATCGACCGCAGAGGTCGATACTATTTATGGGTGCGCGTGAATGCGGTCACTAAGACCGTATGATGTTGAGTGTGGAATCCCAGGTGCTGGGACAGGTTTGGAACTTCGTGTCTGGTCGACGTATGATAGAGTTGGACTACGTGTCGGATATGGTAGGCTATAGTAGTAGGACTTCGTGTCGAGTATTACATATGGGCGAGTTGGCCAGAGTAACATATGGGCGAGTTGGCCAGAGTAACATATTGGGCGAGTTGGCCAGAGTAACATATTGGGCGAGTTGGCCAGAGTAACATATGGGGCGAGTTGGCCAGAGAATATATTGGGCGAGTTGGCCAGAGAACTAATAGTGCTGTGTGCTGAGTAACAAAAGTGCTGTGTGCTGAGTAACAAAAGTGCTGTGTGCTGAGTAACAAAAGAGCTGTGTGCTGAGTAACAAAAGTGCTGTGTGCTGAGAAATAATAGTGCTGTGTGCTGAGTAACAAAAGAGCTGTGTGCTGAGTAACAAAAGAGCTGTAACAAAAGAGCTGTAACAAAAGAGCTGTGTGCTGAGTAACAAAAATGCTGTGTGCTGAGAACTAATAGTGCTGTGTGCTGAGAAATAATAGTGCTGTGTGCTGAGTAACAAAAGAGCTGTGTGCTGAGTAACAAAAGTGCTGTGTGCTGAGAACTAATAGTGCTGTGTGCTGAGAAATAATAGTGCTGTGTGCTGAGATGTAATAGAGATGTGTGCTGTAATATGAGCTGTGTACGGTAATAATTGCTACGTGTTGTATCATATAAGGGCTATGTGTCGTAGTAACCATGTCAGGGCGGGTTGGCCGAAACGTTAGGACTGCGTGTCAAGAGTAAACAGACCGTAGGTATGGGACTACGTGTCTGATTAATGTGGACCCAAGAGTCTATGTTATGTGTGAGACTACGTGTCGAGGATAAATGAGTCATGAAACGTTAGGACTGCGTGTCAAGAGTAAACAGACCGTAGGTATGGGACTACGTGTCTGATTAATGTGGACCCAAGAGTCTATGTTATGTGTGAGACTACGTGTCGAGGATAAATGAGTCATGAAACGTTAGGACTGCGTGTCAAGAGTAAACAGACCGTAGGTATGGGACTACGTGTCTGATTAATGTGGACCCAAGAGTCTATGTTATGTGTGAGACTACGTGTCGAGGATAAATGAGTCATGAGGCGTTGGGCTACGTGCTAGATGGGAAAGGGGATGACGTCCGTATTATATCTTGGATTGGTGCATACATGCATACAAACGATGAGATGATCCATTTTATTGATGTTGTTGTTATATGCTACATATCTGTAGATACTCTGTTAGTATTTGCATTCACTCGGCTTTCGTAGCTGACGGCGTTTTATGCCGCTGGATATTCAACGTCCAGCTGGCCAGGGTTATGAGTATGCAGGTGATGCATACATGGATAGGGGCCACGGGGATGGAGCCTACGATGACGGAGGCTACGCTGGAGATGACTACTACGCAAGCTGAAGGCTTGGAGCTTGCTGTTGATAGTTTATGCCTATGTTTTAGAGACCGTTGTAATAGTTAAGTTTGTAATCGGCATATGTTGCCGTAATACTTTATTTGTACTTCTGCGATACTTATGGTTTGTAATAGTTAGTATTGAACTCTGGTTAGATATATCAACCTTAGAACTTTCCAATGCATGGTTTAAATCGTTACTCTGATGGTTTGACTTTGGTTATGGACAATATGGTGACTTTCAACTGTCATGGCCTACGGGTCCAAAAAGGAATTTATTTTCTCTATTTTTGCTACTGCGGGGCGTGACAGCATTTTTGGTATCAGAGCCTAGGTTTTGTAGTCGTGTTCACCAATTGTCCAACATTTCTTGAGTTGAACCTAAGATTCATTGATATAAGGGTTGACTCTAAGTTTGTGTTTTGGAGATCGTCCCTATGGAATTCTCCGTGCTATTAATGTGATGCTAGTTATAGCTACTATTATGTTTAGTGCGGATTACTTTCTATGATTATTTTTGGGTTTTGTACCCCAGGGCTTGATGTAGCCCTAAATGCAGTATCACCTTTGGGAGTATCCGTAAGATTAGGGAAGGTGTGCAAGGACTGTACTTTAACCCTTGAGGATAGAATTCTTCCCGCAGATCTAATCGTTTTGTCAATGAGGCAATTTGACATCATCTTAGGATTTGATTGGCTCACGAAGTATTGTGCCAAGTTGGACTGTGCCAATAGGATGATTACCTTTTTTGGTACCAGGAAGTCAGTCTTTTGATTTTCAATGCAACCCCTCTAGCGATGCTTTTCTCACTAGCCGTCTAGCAGCTATCGAGAGCTCGAGTTCGGAACTCACTGTTGCACAGATTCCTGTAGTACGAGACTTTGAGGATGTGTTTCAGAGTATTATTGGACTGCCACCTAAGCGGGAGATTGATTTCTGTATCGAGTTAGTGCCTGGCACTTCACCGAAATCGAAGGCTCCTTATCGGATGGTACCAACGGAGATGCAAGAACTGAAGAAGCAAGTGCAAGAGCTAGAAGATCTCAAGTTTGTTCGACCCAGCACGTCACCTTGGGGAGCGCCGGTGTTATTTGTTAAGAAGAAGGACGGAACTCAGCGACTTTGTATCGACTATAGGGAGCTCAACAAGGTCACGATTAAGAATAAGTACCCACTCCCTAGAATCGATGATCTGTTTGATCAGTTGCAAGGAGCGACGACTTTCTCGAAGATCGACCTACGATCTGTATATCACCAATTGTTGGTTCGACCTGAGGATATTTCAAAGACTGCTTTCAGGACGAGGTATGGGCATTATGAATTCTTGGTATGTCTTTTGGATTAACCAACGCCCCAGCGGTATTCATGGACCTAATGAATAGAGTATTTAGGCCCTACTTGGACCAGTTCATTATCGTGTTCATAGACGATATTCTGATCTACTCCAAGACCGAGGAGGAACATGAGGGACATGTAAGGATCGCACTACAGACCCTTCGAGATAACCAACTGTATGCGAAGTTCAGTAAGTACGAGTTTTGGCTAAAGGAAGTCAAGTTCCTAGGATATGTTGTCTCGCAGGATGGAATAGCTGTAGACTCGTCAAAGATAGACACAGTTTTGGATTGGAATACACCAACTACTGCAACAGAAGTCAGGAGTTTTCTTGGTCTAGCTGGATACTACCGGAGATTTGTGGAAGGATTCTCCAAGATCGCAGCTCCTCTTACCGGACTAACGAAGAAGGATTTGAAGTTTGAATGGGGTAACAAGCATGAACGAGCATTCCAAGAATTGAAGGAGAGATTGACTACAGCGCCAGTGCTTGTGATACCTAAGAGCGGTGAGCAGTTCACCATTTATAGCGACGCATCACACCAAGGACTCGGATGTGTTCTGATGCAAGATGGAAAGGTTATTGCATACGGATCACGGCAGTTGAAGCCTCACGAGTTGAATTATCCAACGCATGACCTCAAACTAGCCGCGATTGTTTTTGCTCTCAAGATTTGGAGGCATTATCTCTACGGCGAGAAGTTCGATCTGTTCTCAGATCACAAAAGCCTGAGATACTTGTTCTCTCAAAAGGAGTTGAACATGAGGCAACGACGTTGGATGGAATTATTGAAAGACTATGATTTCACATTGCAGTATCACCCTGGGAAAGCAAACGTAGTAGCCGATGCTTTAAGTCGGAAACCCAGGAGGATAATAGTAGCTTCTCTTATGATCAAAGAATGGCAAGCATTGGGAACTTTGGCTGAATTCGGTATTCAAGCCTCAGATTCAGGTGAAGGACGACACTTTGGATGTTTGGTAGTACAACCGACACTCATCAGTCGTATCCTTGAAGCACAGAGGAAGAATGAAGGACTTCAAGAGTGGTTTGCGAGCAATGCAGTGAAGGAACCAGAGAATTGGAGTATTGGTTCGGATGGAGCACTCAGATGCAGAGGCAGACTTTGTGTGCCAGATGAAGACAATCTTAGAAAATACATAATGGATGAAGCGCACAAGTCGCGAATGACTATCCACCCAGGAGGCACAAAGATGTACAAAGATTTGAAGAGAAACTTCTGGTGGGAAGGAATGAAACGAGAAGTTGCGGAACACGTGTCTCAATGTCTCACGTGCAAGCAAGTGAAGGCGGAACATCAGAAGCCTCCAGGACTTCTACAACCATTACCAGTTCCCGGATGGAAGTGGGAACATATAACTATGGATTTCATGGTAGGTTTGCCAAGGTCTCAGCAAAACCACGATACTATTTGGGTAGTTGTGGATCGACTTACCAAATCGGCGCATTTTATAGCTTATAGTATGTCGTATCCAGTCGAACGTTTGAGTCGGATGTACATACAACAAGTTGTGCGACTACATGGTGTACCAGTCTCAATCGTATCAGACCGCGACTCACGATTTACGGCAGAATTCTGGAAAAGTCTACAGACAGCTTTGGGGACTTCGTTAAGCTTGAGCACTGCCTTTCATCCACAGACTGATGGGCAGACTGAACGAGTTAACCAAGTGATGGAGGACATGCTTCGAGCGTGTGTTATTGATTTTGAGGGCTCATGGGAGACTCATCTACCGCTGATAGAATTTGCGAACAATAACAGTCACCACTCGAGCATAGGAATGGCACCCTTTGAGGCATTATACGGAAGACCGTGTCGATCGCCTTTGTGTTGGGCAGAGGTCGGAGACAATCAACTGCTTGGACCTGAATTAGTTCGGGAAACTAACGAGAAGATACAGATCGTGAAAGAAAGGATGCGAACGGCACAGAGTAGACACAAGAGTTACGCAGATAAGCGTCGCAGGAGTTTGGAATTCAGTGTTGGAGATCATGTGCTACTTAAGGTATCTCCGGTGCGAGGAATTGTCAGATTTGGGCAGAAGAGAGGAAAGCTAGCACCGCGTTTCATTGGACCATTTGAGATCCTTGAACGTGTAGGAAAAGTTGCCTACCGACTCGCGTTACCGCCTAAGATGTCGGGAGTACACAACGTGTTTCATGTTAGCATGTTAAGAAAGTGTGCTCACAATCCGAGTCATGAGATCAACTTTGAGGACATTGAAGTTAACGATAATGTGTCGTTTCATGAAGGACCAGTGCGAATTCTGGATTGGGGAATTAAGAAGCTGAGAAGTAAGGAAATTCCGTTGGTGAAGATCCAGTGGAAGTTTCACGACGAAGGAGAAGCATCATGGGAGGTAGAGTCAGAGATGCGTGAGAAGTACCCTGAGTTGTTCAACGATGCTTAGTTCGGATTTCGGGGACGAAATCTTCAGTTAGTAGGGGATGATGTAATACCCGCTATTTTTAAATATTTATTTCCAAAGATAAATAAGTGTTTTTTTGTTGTTATTATAATATTCAGTATTTATAGAACTCGATTATAAATTTTCAGAATTTTTAGAAACAGAAATTTAGCAGATTTGTGAATATCTGGTATATTTGGACCAGTTATGAGTTTCCAACCAAACATGCCCTAAGGAAATAATTATCCTTCGAACCTTTAACTCTTGGTAATTGCAAGGTGAGGTCCCTCCTTGGTTCCTATATATATGAGACCATTCCATTACATTTATCCTTAGACATATAAGGTTGAGAAGTCATCCTAATGCACACACATAAACACCAAGAACACACCTAGTACACCAAGAACACCAAGAACGCACATACAAACACCAAGAACACCAAGAACGCACACACAAACACCAAGAACACCAAGAACACACCTAGTACACCAAGAACACCAAGAACGCACACACAAACACCAAGAACGCACACACAAACACCAAGAACACCAAGAACGCACACACAAACACCAAGAACACACCTAGTACACCAAGAACACCAAGAACGCTATTTGAAGCCTGAATTTTATATTCGAAGATTCTTCGGGTTTTCTCGGCATTATTATTCTGCGAATTTAGGTGAGTCTCCAACTCACTCAGCTATTTATATTACACTTTGTTATGAACACATGATTATGATTATGATTATGATTATGATTTATATTAATTGTGTGATGTTTATACGTATTATATTTCGTATTTAGATAAATACGGCATAAATACGATAAACTGGTATTTTTCAAATACGACTGGAATCGAGATGGATTCTTAATGAGGATCGAAAACTCTTAACTTACAACATGAATACTTATTTATTTGATCTCACGTAACTTTTACATTTTCGGATCCTGACTTATAAACTGGAAAATGACCAAAATACCCCTGTGCCCTATTTTTACTAGAATCATACACGATGTCTAATATTTCATTCTAGTTTTGGTTTGAATGTTGTTATGTGTAATACCCTGTATTTACCTTGTATTGTTATATCCTTTTGATATATATGAGATAATGACGAGATTGAGAAGCCGACGTGCATATTAGTGGGTCTATCGACCGCAGAGGTCGATACTATTTATGGGTGCGCGTGAATGCGGTCACTAAGACCGTATGATGTTGAGTGTGGAATCCCAGGTGCTGGGACAGGTTCGGGACTTCGTGTCTGGTCGACGTATGATAGAGTTGGACTACGTGTCGGATATGGGAGGCTATAGTAGTAGGACTTCGTGTCGAGTATTACATATGGGCGAGTTGACCAGAGTAACATATGGGCGAGTTGGCCAGAGTAACATATTGGGCGAGTTGGCCAGAGTAACATATGGGGCGAGTTGGCCAGAGTAACATATGGGCGAGTTGGCCAGAGTAACATATTGGGCGAGTTGGCCAGAGTAACATATGGGGCGAGTTGGCCAGAGAATATATTGGGCGAGTTGGCCAGAGAACTAATAGTGCTGTGTGCTGAGTAACAAAAGTGCTGTGTGCTGAGTAACAAAAGAGCTGTGTGCTGAGTAACAAAAGAGCTGTGTGCTGAGTAACAAAAGTGCTGTGTGCTGAAAAATAATAGTGCTGTGTGCTGAGTAACAAAAGAGCTGTGTGCTGAGTAACAAAAGAGCTGTGTACTGAGTAACAAAAGAGCTGTGTGCTGAGTAACAAAAGTGCTGTGTGCTGAGAACTAATAGTGCTGTGTGCTGAAAAATAATAGTGCTGTGTGCTGAGTAACAAAAGAGCTGTGTGCTGAGTAACAAAAGAGCTGTGTGCTGAGTAACAAAAGTGCTGTGTGCTGAGAACTAATAGTGCTGTGTGCTGAGATGTAATAGAGCTGTGTGCTGTAATATGAGCTGTGTACGGTAATAATTGCTACGTGTTGTATCATATAAGGGCTATGTGTCGTAGTAACCATGTCAGGGCGGGTTGGTCGAACGTTAGGACTGCGTGTCAAGAGTAAACAGACCGTAGGTATGGGACTACGTGTCTGATTAATGTGGACCCAAGAGTCTATGTTATGTGTGAGACTACGTGTCGAGGATAAATGAGTCATGAAACGTTAGGACTGCGTGTCAAGAGTAAACAGACCGTAGGTATGGGACTACGTGTCTGATTAATGTGGACCCAAGAGTCTATGTTATGTGTGAGACTACGTGTCGAGGATAAATGAGTCATGAAACGTTAGGACTGCGTGTCAAGAGTAAACAGACCGTAGGTATGGGACTACGTGTCTGATTAATGTGGACCCAAGAGTCTATGTTATGTGTGAGACTACGTGTCGAGGATAAATGAGTCATGAGGCGTTGGGCTACGTGCTAGATGGGAAAGGGGATGACGTCCGTATTATATCTTGGATTGGTGCATACATGCATACAAACGATGAGATGATCCATTTTATTGATGTTGTTGTTATATGCTACATATCTGTAGATACTCTGTTAGTATTTGCATTCACTCGGCTTTCGTAGCTGACGGCGTTTTATGCCGCTGGATATTCAACGTCCAGCTGGCCAGGGTTATGAGTATACAGGTGATGCATACATGGATAGGGGCCACGGGGATGGAGCCTACGATGACGGAGGCTACGCTGGAGATGACTACTACGCAAGCTGAAGGCTTGGAGCTTGCTGTTGATAGTTTATGCCTATGTTTTAGAGACCGTTGTAATAGTTAAGTTTGTAATCGGCATATGTTGCCGTAATACTTTATTTGTAATTCTGCGATACTTATGGTTTGTAATAGTTAGTATTGAACTCTGGTTAGATATATCAACCTTAGAACTTTCCAATGCGTGGTTTAAATCGTTACTCTGATGGTTTGACTTTGGTTATGGACAATATGGTGACTTTCAACTGTCATGGCCTACGGGTCCAAAAAGGAATTTATTTTCTCTATTTTTGCTACTGCGGGGCGTGACATACCATCTCCAAGCAACATACATGATCCTTTGCTTAACACCAAGGACACCGCAATAATACCTTACCAGATCCATGAAGCATTTGGGCCTTTAAGGCCATTAAGAAGATTCTAATTCTGTAAGTATTTTCCTCTAGTAAGTTGAACCCAAGGCAGTTGATAATTATTCAGAATTTTCCAACCCAACTTAGTGAGAAGGGCCTTGTTGTAGTCTCTCATCGGTTTAAAACCAAGTCCCTCCCTCCCCTGAGCTTTTAGGATGGCAGATAGAGTCCCAAGTTTTAAGGCAAAGAGGATTCTTCTCATCCTATATAGAGTGACCCTACCAAAATCTACACATCAGGTTATCTATCTTATTAAAGAGGTTGACAGGGATAGGAAAAATCGACATAGTATAGACTGGGATGGCTTGAGTAACAATTTTGATCAACGTGGCTCTGCCAGCTTAGGATAAGAGAGCAGATTTCCATCCTTTTAATTTGTTGTAGACTTTACCCAAGGTTTCCGCAAACACTAGGGATTTAGTACCATAAGAAACCATGGGCAGTCCCAACTATTTGGACCCAATAGGAGCTTTCTTTAGGCCAGTCTATCTCCGAATGGATCTGGTCACATCAGGACGTGTTCTTGCTAACAATGATCTTGGATTTAGCATGATTGATTTTCTGGCCTGACCAACTCCCATACAAATCGAAACAGTCCCAAATATTCCTAGCTTCATCTGGATTTGCTCTACCAAACACAATGTGATCGTTTGCACATAGCAAATGAGTAATCAAAGGGTAGTTCTTGGCAGCTTTAATACCTTTGAAAAGACCAACATCAACCTCCCTACTTATGATTCTGGACAAGACATCAGAGCATAAGATAAACTAAAACGGGGAGATAGGGTCTCCTAGGCGAAGCCCTCTTTCCGGATTGAAGTAGCCATTGGGGCATCGATTAATGAGGACGGAGAAGGACACTGTTGAGATACATAGTTGTATCCAATTACACCAAATATTGGAGAAACCCAAGCACTTCAACACTTTAATGAGGAAATTCTATTCAATTCTATCATAGGCTTTCTCCATATCAAACTTGATGGCCATGAGCCCCCCCTTCCTTTTTTTAGTTCTCATAGAATGCATAATCTTATGTGCGATTATAGAGTTATCGTGAATTACTCTTCCAAGGACAAAAGCCGATTGCATAGAGGAGATAATTTTCTCAAGAAGGGGTTTAGGCGGTTGGAAAGAATTTTGGAAATCAATTTGTAAATCACATTACAAAGGCTTACAGGACGGAAAAGATTTGGGCTTGTGGCATTATCAACCTTGGGAATGAGAGCTATGTTGGTGTGATTAAAATCGTTGAGGATAAAACTGCCACAAAAAAACTACGGACCGTCTCCACGATATCTTGCTTAACAATATTCCAGTAAGTTTTATAGAAGGCAACTGACATATTGTCCGGTCCGGGAGCTTTTGTGAAGCTGATTTGGAACAATGACTCTTTGATCTCTTTTTCTACTAGAATTGTACAAATTGCAGTATTGTCTTCCTCCGTAATGACTCTATGAATAAGACCATTCAAATCAAGATGAATCAAGGGAGAAGAAGTCTTGAAAAGATTTTGGAACATGGAGATGAAAGCAATGCTAATGATCTTTGGGTTGTCACTTTAGTGGCCGTTGTCCAATTTCAGGAGATCTATAGAGTTTCGTCGACGACGAACAATGGTAGAAATGTGGAAGCAACGAGTGTTCTTATCCCCATCTTTGAACCAATATATTCTAGATTTTTGCTACCATAAAATTTCCTCCTGACGCAGGAATTCGCCAAGGTTGAGTTTAAGAGCTTCAATTCTGCTGGAAGTAGTGTCTTAGGGGTCCAGAGCTTGTAGAAACTCGACGGCCTCATTGGTCTCCCTAATTTGGGTTTGAACTTTACCGAATTGATGTTTGTTCCAAAATTGCAGAGCCTTTCTTATTGCCTTAATTTTTTGACAGAGTCTAAAGGTGAGAGACCCATTTGAAAAGGTGGAGTTCCAAGCCTGATCAATCACAAGAGCATGTCTCTCATCTCTAGTCCAAATTTCCTCAAATTTCAAATTTGAAGGTTTCCTAAACCTTTTCCCGATTGTACTCACGATGATAGGAGCATGATATGATTATGTGATAGGGAGATTTCTAACCGAAGCATTGGGAAATAAGACCCACCATGATGTATTACAAATGCCACGATCCAGTCTTTGTCCCAAGTAAACGTATTACCAACATATCCGAGGTCAATAAGATGATTAGAATCCCTTCTTTAGGATCACCAACGTATTACCACAATGGTGGACTCTCTCTCTCTCTCCCTCCCTTCTTTTTCTTTCTTTTCTGGTGCCCTGTTTGCCAATAATCACTGTATTCCAGAGAAGATAGAAGTTAGGGGGCTTATCTGTACTAAATAGACCCAGTGTCACACCCCAATTTTTGGAAAGCCAAATAATTAACATAGAACTAAATCTAGACTTCTATTCGACTGCCCAACTATCAGAGTGAACACCACGAAGCCCATCCTATTAAAACTTTTTAATGAAAATAGATGTTCGTAAAAATCTGATTTAAACATTTGTAATAAAATCTCCATTTCTTTTTAAAATAAAACCACTAAATTTAAAAAAAATAAATAACTCACACGGTTCTGAAAATTCTCAAATCCATTTGATTAGAGTCACTTAAATTGAAAAACGGAAGCTGAGTCAATATTTCTAAATTCTCATTAATAATATAAATCTTTTCATTTACAATTAAAGCTTTGAAAGAATAACCGCTATTACAACCTCTAGTCAGAGCAACTACAACACTCCCAATACCCAATAAACAATCCTTTTAGCAATTATACAAACATGACCTGAATTACTAGAAATAAACCTCAAGTACAAGGAGAAAATAAATACAACTCTGACAAGAAGCGGCACAACAACAATTTCTTCACACAGACAAAGCTCTACAGAAAATCTTCTCCATTACTAATCTGCACATACAGTCGACTACGTTTCATATAGAAATGTCCTGAATGCATTACGCACCCGGGTCAGTATATAAAATACTGGTATGAGTTAACCAAAAATATTAAATGAGTCTTAGGGAATAGCGGTGTTCCATAGACTCCCAAAAATACTCATATACAAATATATAACCAAAACACCTTATACATTATCGTCACACAGAAAATAAGCAACGCCATCACACATAATCTTTGTCGAGTTAGAACAGTAGTTCCACACACATTTCAGGACAGCATAATAGTTTTTTTTAATGTGGTGACCCAACTATACTAACTGAATACTTGCCCGTCGGATATCTATAGTGAGCCAGTCCTGCATAAAAGTTAGTGGGCCCACCATCCTGTAAATCAAATGATCACAAAGCAGGCGAATAATTCCATACATAAAACGTCCATGTTCCAAACTTAAACGTCGCGTTCATTATTTCATGCTTATCAGTCTTATGAAATAATCCATATTCATTATTTATTAGCATTAAATTTATCTTTGTGTTCTCTAGGTTCACCACTTAGCCACCCTCCATAGTACAGCCCACACATATATCCCATGTGTACCCGGACATACTACCAACATCCACTCTGGTGCCAGTTTGGTTGGGGTATCAACCAAACTAGGTATACACAACGGAAGGCCGGTCAATATGCCTAGACGTCTATAAATTAAGCCGAGCATAAGGCTTAGGCCAGCTTGATCACAAAGCCAATGGCAAAAAGGTACACTCAGCAAATCGAGCTACCAAAAACTTAAACCAGCTTGATCACGAAGCCATTGGTAAATGGGTACACTCAACAAAGTCGAGCTACCAAAAAAAATAACACAACGGGGAGCGGTGAACACTAAGGAACTTGAAACTATTTATGCATTCTCGGAATTATAAACTTTCATCGGACTCAAAGTCAAAGACTACCACCCATTTTTTATAGCTCAAATTAAATGAGAATTCATGTATCTCCAAGTAATTTTTCGTTAAGTAATATTAACGAATAGAAAATCTACAAATAAATCATATTCTCTAAATTTCGCACGTTTAACCATACTAAAAGCTGCTATTGAAATCTTAAATTTCTACCCAAACGGTGCAGAATCAGAAAAAACTTAAAACACGATAAGTGTGCAGAATCAAGTTTTACAAATGACACGCGGACAGAATTCTAAATTCTAAGCCACGATTTTCAAATATTTTTCTAAAGTTTCAGAAACTGTTAGATTACAAAAAAACGAATTTCACAAAACTTTCAAATTATCATGAGTATTTCACACAAGTATTTATACATCTAACTATTCACATACCATTTACGAATACCCTAGAATCATTACCCGAGGATCAAATTCATGAAGCCACACAACGGTCATAAATTAATTCGATGATAATATTGTGCATTCTAATGAAAAAAAAAAAAATTAAACACCAAAAATTAAATTAGACATGTAATAAATTCATTCACTCGCGTATACGTATATACATTTATGTATATATGTATACCTGAATACACACATTTAACTCACATAGTTTGGATAAAAAATTAACAACAACGAATGCTCCATGATTCCACATGTGTCCACGAACCCAAGACCCTTCTTCTTCTTCCTCTCTTCTAACCTTTCTCTTCACTTTTTCTTATTCTTCTTCTTCTAGGTGGCTAGGGTTGCCTCCTCTCTCTTTTTCTCTATCTCACGTCTGTTCTCTCTCTCTCTCTCTCTCTCTCTTTTTTCCCTTTTTTTTTTTTATATTATATAGAGCTAGGGTTTAATATATGTATATGTATACTACACACACAATACATGTCAATAAAACACACACAAACATGTAAATCCCGTTTTTGTCTTATGGGCTCACAAAAATACATCAGATGAGCCCAAAATGTAACGCAAACCACTAAAATAGCTAGCCCATTGAGTACTCATGCCCCATGTACTTAATTTTCATACTAGATACACTATTTGACCCATTCACAGGCCCGTAAACACTATTTAAAAAAAATCAACACATCAACTCTTCAATAGCTTGTTCAACTTAAATTTTTTACAACTTAGCTCCACCACTTAGCTCTATAAAATTTTATGCAGTAATTAATAATTAAAATAAATACACACATATACATAAATAACCATAAAAATATAAATGCACACAACCAGTACACATAAAATTTAGGTTGTCTCATTAATTTTTTTTTTAAATAAATATTTATATCAGAAAAATACGTAGTGTTACACCCATGCCTTTTTAGGATAGACCAAGCCCAGCCCAACATTTCATGTCTTAAATTGAGATTAAATTTGGGCCTGTCCCACTTATAAACTTATCTTGCAAAATTTCTAAAATAGAAAATTATACTTACATCCCCTATAATTCTATTTAGGACACTAATTCTTCCTTCTTCTTCTTCTTCTTCTTTCTTCTTCTTTTTTTATTTTTTTATTTTTATTTATTTTTTTTTTTTTTATGACAGAGGCGAGGTTCGAACCCTAGTATAACCGTGACATAGAGGGCATTTTTAACAACTAGGCTAAACCATGACACTAATTCCTCCTTTACTTTCAACTAAATCGATTGGATCAAAGCAACTGATCAGTTCGAGCGATTTTCATCAAAATTTTGAGCGTAAAAGTCGAATTTAATAAAAAAAATTACTCCTAAAATTGACAAAACCAACCGAACCTAAACCAGTTGGCCAATTTTGAAATATCAACAATTGACCGAAACGAACCGATGACACTTATAGATGCGGAATTCAAATGTAAAAGAATAAGTCTTGGGGCACCGAAAAAGTACACCGAATAATCGATGCTGGGCATTGATTATTCGGTGCACCATTTCGGTGCCTGTAACATTGTTGAATGTAAAAGTGACCTGTGGGTATAGCCTGCGATCTCCTATTTGTAAAAACATACTCCTACATAGTGTTGATAAAATACAAAAGTACCCTATAAACTTAAAAAAAAAATTAAACAAAACGCCCTTTAAGCCTAAAAGACGACTAGGTTTAGTAAGATTCAACTTCCCCAATTTTCAAATTGAGCCACAAATTCTCAGAGAAAGAACAAATCGAAGGTTTGTTGTTGATCGAGAATTCGAAGAATGGCCACAATTCGAACAATCATCGTCTCACTTTCGTTGCTGTTACTGTCACTCGCATTCAAATCTCTCGCTTACAGACCTGGCGACCTCGTTCCCTTGAGCAGGATGGGTCAATACCACTCCGTATTCTCTCTCTCTCTCTCTCTCTCTCTATATATATATATATATATATAAAATGTACATGGTTTGATTTTGTATGATCTGTGGCATGTATCAGTCCAGAACTGTTTGGCATGATATGATCGGTCGCCACTGCCCAATATTTGCTGTGAATCGTGAGGTACCCCTCCTTTTGAACCTGTATTTTTGGTTGCTTGTTTCCTATATAATATATGTATCCTTTTGTTCTGTAATTATATTGAACTGTTATTGGTATATTATGCAGGTTTTGATTCCTTTACCAAAACCAACTGGTTACACCGGAGCTGATCCCTATAAAATGTAAGGCCTCCTTTAAAATTTCCTTGTTGATTGATCAGAAAAAGAAAATAAAATTTTACTTCAATTTGGTCAATTAGCAAGCTGTATAGCTTTTTGAGCATCTCCATAGTTGATAACCCACTTTTCATCATTTTGTAGGGTTATAAAAAAAAAAAAAAAAAAAAAAAAAAAAAAGAAAAGATTTTTAACACTTGATAGCACAATTTCATTCTTTAAAGTGTTATGAAAAGAAAATTTTTATATATCTTCCATTGCTATCTATTTGCTTCTTATATTAAAAAAATGTGATTGCAGAAGTCACCCTTTTGGTAATTGTGCTTGTAAGTTTAACTTTTTTCTATGGATTATATCTGCGTGCCACATTCTTTTAGTACATCTGTCATAATTCACTGTCATGACTTCTCGGCTTTCATAAGATTTTATTCATAGTGGAGATGTGTTCTTTAAGCTTGGTCACCTACATTTTCTTGTTCTTTTATATCTTAAGTTACTCGAAAGTTCATATTTTACAGACAGTGATAAACATGCAGATCATTTCAAGTCGGGAGAGAAAAGTTTTTAATTCCATGGCTTCTTGTGATAAACAGAAAGAGTTCCGAGGTTCCAATGATTGATATACATTTGGTAAGCATTACTATGAGTTTGGTAGTTGTCACCAGTTGCCACGAATAAATTTTAATCTTCTTAACAGGTTACAGTTTGTAACTGCCTAGCAAGACATGCTTAATGGAAGCACACCTAACTAAGTTAGAGTTAATTACATAATTGAGAATATTAGTCGAAGTTCCGATGCTCTTTGTGTTGGATCTTTATTTTTTAAAATTTTTTTATATTGTGCAGAGGTACTCAGGAAGTGATTTGCATGGTGTCACTGCTAAAATTGTTGATATGCCACACCACTGTATGTAGTCCTATGCGAATTTTACTTCTTACTTTCTATCCATATGCTAGCTTTGGTACATTAAAATATCTGGAAATGTGAGTAGCATTTCTGTTTCTTCCATTTTCGTTTCTATTCCTTCCTTTTTTTTTTTTTAAATTGTGGGGTCAGATGGATTAATTTGTTAGCTGTGATCAGAGTGTAACATTTTCTTTTCTTGAGCAGACGTAGAAATTCATCCAGACATTCGTAAACAATTTTGGGATTCAGAACACTGGCCGAAACATGTGCTTGTTAGATATACTTGGTGAGTGTCATTTTATAGAACTAGAATTCTCTTCGACCAATTTTCCAGTTAATAGTTGATGCTTTAATGGGTCGGATTGCATTCAGTTTCATGTGAGGCTTAGGGGTTAGGACCTTATGTTTAAGTTGACTGATTATGACTAGAATGCTTGTATAAGCTTTGTTGAAGTGAAATTTTCAATTCTATTCTAACCATGTCTGGCGTATGGTGCTAAGTGCTAGCTATATTAGCAGTAGAGTCGACTGAGTGTTGAACTGGTAAGGTACACACGTGCACAAATTTTTTGTTTATAATTATTTGTCAGTAATCTCGAGAGTTTGTTTACTATTTATTGCCCGCTACCTTTTGAATTTCTTGAACTTTGTTATGCAAAATTCTAATTTGTTTCTTTAATGATAATGAGAAAAATTCGACAGATTGGGTTACACTGCGTTGGGAATGGAAATAACTTTTTTTTTTTGAAGCACATGTATCAATATTGGTGTTCTTCAGATGTAGATAGAGAAAAAGAACAAAAGAGGATAGGATGGACCAATGGAGATAGAAACATAGTAGAGGTTGAGTTATTTGCTATAGGAGTTGAGGAGCATGGGGTCCCGTCAAACCCCAACTCAGGTCCTCAAATGCAAAACACCGCCTTAAACCTAGCAAGACTTGCTTTATTCAAAAAGTAAAATTGTATTACAATGGATTTCAAAAATAAGTTGAAAATGAAGATGTAAGTGTAATTACAATTGATGAGTGTGCATTGTGAAGATGTCATTCCCAACACACCCTAACCTGTTCTGGGTTTGAATGGAGGGTTAGGAAGATCTTCAATGCATTTTTGTTTATTTTTTATTAAAAATGTTTTAACTTGGCCTCTTCAATTCACATACACATTGTTGGTATTTTGTTCAATCTAATCTTTGGCGTATTGCATGTTCTTTCCTTCGAGATCTATATGCATTTAGACAATATATTCAATATTAATGTGGGTGCATCCTTGGAATTAACAAATGTACAATTGTAATTATGAAGAACTGGTAGAACTGTTACGGTCAAAGAAAAGCATGAACCACTTGCAATACCTTATCCATTCTTTGTGCTAATTTGATTACAAGTATGAATGTGCATGTCGAATAAATTCAGGTTTTCTTTTCCTGTAAGTACTGATGGATTTTAATTAGGTTTATATTCTGGTCTGGTGTATGACAGGGAGGAGCACTCAGAGATAGATGTGACTTCTGGATTTTATGTTTTGTTTGGGTCAGGTAAAGTGCTTAATTGAACTTGGATCTATTTTCTGAACCATTGATATATTCAGTTTCGTTCGAAATTACAAGAATGTGTGATCCACAATATGATTAAATCCCCATTCTCAATCTCTCATCAAACTTAGAGGAGTGCCTCAGTATTTTGCCCTCTCTCTCTCTCTCTCTCTCTCTCTCTCTCTCTCTCGCGCGCGCGCGCACACACACACACACACAGAGAGAGAGAGAGAGAGAAGATGTTCGAAAGCAGGATTTCTGGATACGCGCGACACACACACACACACACACACACACACACACACAGAGAGAGAGAGAGAGAGAGAGAGAGAGAGAGAGAGAGAGAGAGAGAGAGAGAGAGAGAGAGAGAGAGAGAGAGAGCGTTTTGAGTATGTATTTTGGCCTTTTAAACTCCATTGAAAGTTTTTAAGTTCGTTCCCAAGCTATATGAGTCATGGGTTCATGAATAGAAAAGGAGCAGAACTTGTGAAATGACAATGTAAGAGCTTTTCCTTCAGTATCTGATTACTTTGTGCATGTACACAGGGCTGCTTATGTCATTTATTCTATCAATCTACATCTTGCAATCATCTCGGGATAAGTTAACGAAGTACTCTCTCTCTCTCTCTCTCGTTTTACTTTTTAAGGATTGAAAAAGACTGCTACACCATTTTCCTACAGAGACTATATTGGAATTTTGCACTAACAATTCTCTTACAGGTTTGTGAGGGAGACTGTTGCTGAAAGCAGCATTTCTTCTGGAGGAGTGGCAAAAGTTGAATGATTGGACTTCTAAGTTTCAAAATATCATCTGTATGTGCTACTCTGTGAAACTATAAAGAAACTTGACAATGTTGTTTGGCAAAAGCTAAAATTTTGTTTGCTCAAAACTACCGTTATTATAGGCCCTTTTT
Organism: Hydrangea macrophylla; assembly: GCA_033977485.1. Lineage (NCBI taxonomy): Eukaryota > Viridiplantae > Streptophyta > Magnoliopsida > Cornales > Hydrangeaceae > Hydrangea > Hydrangea macrophylla. The sequence goes on from CM066999.1 coordinate 114,622,432, forward strand.
CTTTTCTCTTCATTTGTTTATATTGTTCTTGAGAATTATTTTTCTAGTTTTCTAGAAAGGATTGTTGAGTGATATGGAGGTTTTCTTGCATTCTCACTATGTAACCTATCTCCCATTGTTTCGTAACAAATTGAGTTACATTCAGCTGGATGTGTTATCACTATGTGATGCTGAACCATGTCAATGTCAAGAAGTTGAAAATGCCATTGGCAGTCCTGCCTTGGGTTTATTATCCTCATCCTCTCACTCTAAACTTTCTTGAACCCTAGATTACTGCTGACCTAGGAAGTAGGAAGCACAAACAAATCAAAAAGGGTGTCGAACTTGCATTGCGTATGCACTAAGTGCCATGGGCGGACCCAGGTTATGTTCAAGGGTGGCACAGGCCCCCCCTGAGTTTTTGAAAATTACAAAACTACATGTAATAGTTTGTAGATTTTGAAAATGGGCCCTCTTAAATTTCACAAAGGCCCCCCCTGGACTTCTAAAAATTCTAGATTTACATGTACTATTTTACAAGTTTGAGACACAGGCCCCCTGCACTTTTGAAAATTCTAGACTTACATGTAATATTTTACAAGTTTTACACATAGGCCCCCTAAAATTACATGATTTACCCCAAATTAGGGGTGTTAAACCAATTTTACATACAATTCTATCGTTTTACACATAATTACACATAGGTAGACCCAAAAAAATTTGCCTCGGGGGCGCTGCTCCCGAACCCCCGTATAGTATAGGCCCCCCCGACCCAAAATCCTGGGTCCGCCCCTGCTAAGTGCAAGTGCGGTGGGGTGCAGTGAGGATTCGTATGAGTTATTTTTTGTATTTGGGTGCGTAGGGGGTGTGGCAGGGACATTTTGAGGGTGCGGCAAGGGCTTTTTTGTAAACATTCTTTGGAAAACAAAAAAACCTTTTATAACCTCAATTTTTTTATTCTATACTTGCTTTGTTTAGCTCGCACTTTATATTTATGTTAGTTTTTGTTAGCATGCCCACAATCTGAATTTTGTAAAATTTATGTTAGTTTTGGACAAATCTTAAAAACCATGGAATGGAAAACAGAGATATGTATAAACAGTATAATTATGTTAGTTTTGTCTTTAAATGCCTATATTTAAAATGGAAAACAAATATGTATAGTAACTAGTTTGCTTGAATGAATGATGGACACAAAACTACCAGTGCTTTGTTAACGTGTAATATGAGTTTGTTTTGTTGTTATTTTCTTGCATTGCATTGCTTATTAGTATACTAGTAAATTATGTGGTGTTTACTTGCTTTTGTAGCCTTTATGTTTATTGGTTGTTAATTGTTGTTTGTGTTATAATTACAAAATAAAAAATAAAAACTAGACAATTATTGAATGGTTTATATATTGTATTATATAAAACAATATATTAACTATTTTATACAAGTACCCCCCGTACACCGGCACTGGTGCTTCCTAGTTGCTGACATCTCTAATTCCTTGGATGAGAATTGCTTGAAAATTCTCTCCAACAACATTGAATTGTCCACAATGCCTTTTAGACTTCTGGGCACAAGCAACTCAGCCATTGCAGACGATTGTGGAGATTGGATAAGAAAAGGGTGAGAAACCTTTCCACAAACACTTTTTCAGAGCAGCTATAGCGGCCACTTTGGATGCCATAACTACCAAATCTGAACATCTCAACTTTGAAATCCTCGTCACAACTTTACTGGTGCTGACTTGCCAAACACAACTTTACTGTTTTGCGTCTTAAGAATATTTTCTCTCTCCACTTTAAGCTTCCTTACGACTCTTCTCTTCTTCTTCTTCTTCTCTGGCTTTTGCATTGGGCTCCGAAGCAAAAGCTGCATCTTCTCTGTTTGAGATCAAACATCATCTTCTGACGTTTAGCATTAATGCACTGTGTTTGGCTGTTGCATGGATTTTTGTGCTTAGATCGGAGATGATGATCGGAAAATTTCCTCAATTTCTCATCTTTTAAGGATCTCATAAGAAACTTTAAATTTTTGGAAGTTGGGTTGACAATTAGGAGCAATGATCATTAAACCTCTTATCAGGATGCAATTCTAATGTTTTTTAGTTCATAACTTCTTTATAAATCTTTGATCCTTCCTCTCCTGAAAGGCAACTCTAGAACACAATAACGACTATTAATGTATTACTGAGACCAATGGTTCGGTTATATGACCTGTGCAGGGACCTACGTAGATGTTGGGAACTCTGTAAATAGTTTTGAACCCAAAAAAAAGAAAGAAATGGAACTCCGTAAATAATCATATATAGTATGACACATCTGCAGGGATATTGTTTGAATTTTAAATCAAATTCCAATTAGGATGTATACAAAAATTTGGTCTCTCTTCGCTTCCCGCCCCACGCTAACAACCAAGAAAAAGCCCCTTACTACGTATAGATAAGCTAAGGCACCAATTATTATAGGTCAATGAACCGTCGTTTTTAATAGCACTCTTACTATTATTACAGTTTTGATTAGAATTTCTTTCTGTAAGAGATTTCTTGTGACGAAAGAATTATTAATTCCTCATTCATTCTGATCGTATCGTTTAGCTCATCAGCTCAAGGCTGTCTGGACTTTTTTTTCTTTGGCTTTCTGGATGTTCCCTCCAAAGGGTTGGCTCTATTCATGTTCAAATGTACTACAACTTAATGATCTTATGGTTTGTTTGGTACGAGAGGTGGAAAAAATGGGAAGGAATGGAAGGGGGATGGAAGGGGAAAGGGTATCATTGTGGTAGGGAAGACATGCTTCTTGGATTTTGCTTATTTGGATAGGAGGGAAGAGAAGTGGCTGGGGGAAGGAAAGAGGAGCTAATATATGTCACTTTTAACATCATTACCATTTGTATGATTTACTGTCATACCGGTTTTAGGAGAAGAAAATCATTTTTCTGTAATTCCCTCTTCCCATGGACGCAGTGAATTTTGTGGGGCCAGAATAAATATAGATCCTTCCCATCTTCCTTTCCCTCCTCTATTCCTCCCAACTAAATATGTGATTCCACCATCTTCCCTCGTCTCATCTCCTCATTCCTTCCCCTTTTCACTCATACCAAACATGTTTGTGAATCCATTCAATAAAAATGGTAGCCATCTCAAAATGGTCTATATGCAATAATGGTCGTGTTAAGAAAACCTAGAAATACAAGACCATGCATGTTACAAGGAAATAAGGGGAAATTTCCTATTTTTCTAAGTAGCTCCATTTAATTTGCTGAAGAAATATAGCTCAACTGAAAATGACTGGGTTCAAGTGCCTCTTTTCTTTCCATTATACATTGCTTATGTTCTTTGATCACACACATAATTGTCAATTTATATGCATTAATTATCTTTGTTAGTTTGTTTTTTCCCTTACCATTCCATTTAGTGTCCCAAAAAACATAACTGCTCTAGCTACCTCTGCAAGGGCAAGAAGTTTCTGATTACAGTAAGGGCACCAAGTTTTCGATTAGAAATAAATTATATGTTGGATTGAAACACACATGTAACAATAACAAGACATATAAAGACAGATTAAAGGCACAGAAATATAACATTGTTCGGGTCCACTAGGAGCGCCAAGAAGTTTATATCAAAAGCGTATTAGGTTACAACTTATATGTTTCTAACTTTGGTCCGTGGTAAAATGCCCATAGCATTTGGGGGTGTGGGGGACCGAGGCCCTCGCAACCCCAACCATATTAGTCCGTATAGCACACAAAACACTTGATCGCTACACTCTGCTATGGATTTGGGGGCCCTCTCCTTTGACACCAGGCATAATGGAACTAGCTTACTAGAATATGAGAGTATAGTTTTGGAATCAAGATAGTGATGAGATGGCCAATGAGAACAAAACCATAATAGACGCCAGTCATAATATAATTAGCTCACTAGAATATGAGCTAACACCCAAAGGTTATAATTTTTGTAATCAAGATAGTGATGTGATGGCCAATGAGAACAAAACCACAATAACTATGAAGTGGCTAGACACTGATGAATTGTTTGGTCCCCCACTTTTGAGATTCATGGAATATTACTACTTATATAATCACCCAGCATAGTAGTTATTTGCATTTACCTAAGGAGATAAGGATTCTTATGGCACAGCAGGGAGGAGACAATAGAACCATGGTGGGGTTTTGGGGGGAAAATTATACATTGCCTAATGTTCATTGAATGAACAATCATTTGATGACACGTGTAACTATGTTTGATTGTAATTTGGGCATGTCACAAAACAAGGAGGAGCAAACATTCTCCCCAGAGATTAATGTCCTTTTTCACAACTATAAACTACCAATGCACACAATTCTCAAATTTAAATAATTCAAGAATATCAATTAATCCCCTTACGAATTTTATTTTGTCAATACGATAAGATCATATATATTAGGGTTAATTATACTTTACCCCCTTATGGTTTGATCCGATGACACTTTACCTCCTGTGGTTTAAAAGTTACCACGCTTTCGGATAAAGTGGAACCGTTATAGAATCCTAGTTACAACGGTTATTTTGCTAATGTTGTATCACAAATCAAAAAGAGGTCACTCTTCAAGCATATGTCGGCTCTAATTTTAAGGAGAAGGTGTCCACACAAGCACTATACTCATGTGTGTTAGTTTAATAATACCAATGGCATGATATGACCATTGTATTGATTATTTACTCGTATTTTGTGGCTTTTGTGGTCCTAAATTTCTATTGACACAAATTGCCGTAAACTTGGTAGATGTGTTAAGCTATAAATGAATCTGGATCAATGCATGTGGAGAGACTGTAGTTGGTTTAATTTGGCATCTTTACATGGATGGGGGACTTGAATTGCCAAGCGTAGTGAATACACACACACACATATATATATATATATATATAATACCGATATGACACTCGCCTCACTCCTCCGAAAATGTCTTATTTTGATTCTTGTTTTTTCAAATCAACGTTCAAACTCTTCTCAATCAAAATTTAGAAAGGAAAAATTGTGGTGGAATAAGCCTAAGAATATATTTTTCTGCCATACTTCACCTCTATTTAGTTATTCTCCAAACTTTGTGTGTGTGTGTGAGAGAGAGAGAGAGAGTAAATATTGGGTATCACTGGGATACCATGTAGGATTTTATACCCTCTCACAATATTTAATTTTTTGCTGAGTTTGACAGATTTTTTGGTGAGGGATGAGGCTTCCTCCGGAAATAGGGGACCAGATGGTTTCATAAAGAGTCATAATTAGGTTGGGACACCATGTCACAAAATACAACCGTTTTTATTGAAGATTTTCCCGAGAGAGAGCGCCCCAACTATTAAGTACAAGAACCATTGGAAAAAAGAAAAAAAGGAAAAAAGAAAAAAAAAATAGAGTTGAATGATCGATCCAAGCTGTTTTCGAGTAGTGGAGTATGAACTCAAACCTTTATTGGTACGATTAGCCTGTATAATTACCAATTGGAATGCCATGTCAACATTAGTCAACTTTTACATATGTAAAGTTTGGAAAACTAATATCATACAGGACCAAGTGGTTTTGATAGTTTGATACAACCAAAATTAGTTGCAAGGTGTCTGATTTTGTAACCAGGTGTCAAATTTTATACCTTGATTTTTAAAGTTTGTAACCACGTTGCCAAACTTTGAAAAGTGATACTAAAGTTTATAACCTCTCTCAAGAATGGTAGTTTTAAAAAGGGTTACAACAAACTTTAACAGCAGCATATACTTGATGGTACCATAAAATTTTAAGCTGAGTTTTGGCATGTTGATCATAAAGCAAACAAAGCTAATAAAATTATTAAAAGAAAGGTCAGTTGAGAAGCAATAATTAGCATCACAAGCAATGCTTTAGTTACATATATATATATAAACTATAACAAAATAATGTATTTATCATGCCATAGTTTATAAATGAAAAAGCATATTTCAAAAGAGGAAAAGGGTGCAACTAAAGTGATTCTTGTTTTCCAGTTATGGAGAGTTGAGTCAACCAGATTACTCAAAATGCAACCATTGAAGACCTGGCCGTACATAGAACAGCTAAGCTCTAATCTAAAATGGTTATTTGGATTCTTAGCTAATGGTTAAATAATAAATGGTGCCACTTTTTCAGCCAAAATAAATAAGTAAACAAGCTACTGGTGCCACTCAAGAGCCATCTAGGGAGGTGCACTACTACCTTGAGGAGCCAAAGCAACCAAAAATGAAATTACAAAATAAAATAAAAATAAAGAAAGTTAAAAATATTACGTCATTCTTTATATATATATATATATATATGATGTTTAATTTATATGGGAGATGCTAACCTACTACATCCTATAACATATTGAAGATTATGTACATTTTCTTGGACAAAATTGTCTAAGCCACACCTTGTTAAATTAATAATACAATAGTAATTTTGCAAATGAGCTTAATTAAGTAAATTATCATACTGCTCTCATGGTAAAAGTACTCTAGTGTACATATTTTAACGACACATCATAGACTTTTCTTCTTTTTAACTTGAATTTGAACACAATGCTATACTTCATGCTGAGGGATAGCAAGCCCCTTAATTAACGTAGATGCACACACATATATGTATAAATACAAAGATTCCAGCAGAATCATGCCCGCGCGTATGTTTGGAACTGAAAAAAGGCTAACTTTACATGGCTTTTCCTTGTTTAATTTCAGGCATTACTTGGTTTTTAAATCAAGCATAGCACAAGTTGTAAAAAATAAACATATATGGGAATCACTCCATTAAAATGTTTATACATTAGCTATACATGTACTTGCAATGATAATTCTCTGTGCGTGTGACTATAGGTCAGTTGCAACTTTCCATGTCAGCATCACCTTGCCTTTTAATTACTCTTATAGTCTAATTAGAGGAAGTACATCATCACATGTCCCAAAACCCATTTAATCTGGTCATTGTTGTACCAGGTTGTATCATTAATATCATTGGTTTGTATTTTTGTACCAAGTATTCCATCTGAAAAGGATGGTCCTATTGCTAAAAGCATATCTTATTACCACTCTGCTTGCTCCTTCTGTAGCACTTGTACATTTTCTTAGCAACATGGCCACACTTCAAGAAATGTGGACTAAAAAACTCATTTCTTTTGCGGAATGCATTTCTGTGTGTGTGTGTGTGAGGGAGAGAGGGGTATTTTGTTGGGTTATATCACATGTGGGATAATTCCATTAATTTAGGGATTGTGATTTGGCTAGATTCCTATTGTGATTTGGTTTCTTTTATGATAGAGTTATATTACTTGTCCAATAAGTAATGTGTTATAAGCTCTACATATAGGGATGTTGTATAAGAATTTATATAAGCCCTTGGTGTACCAAGTTGGGGGTCTCCCCTCATGGGGGTGCATGGTCTAGGGTGAGAGAGATATTAATTATTGGGATTTTCTGTGAGTGGTGTTCACAGCGTTATAGGGATGTGAGGTAGAGAGGGTATTTCTTTGTCTCTGTGATTTCTCTATGTTACAGTAATTAATTGCGTCAAGTTCTTTAGGGTATTGAGTGAAGAGAGTACAAAGATCTTGTATTTGGGTTATGAGATTTAATCCATGTAATTTGTATTATATTTTACTCAATAGTGAAAAAATGGATCTCTCGGGTGTGGACGTAGGTAGGTGTTTGGCCGAACCACGTAGAAATCTGTGTGTCTTTTCTTTGGTGTGCATATTTAATTACTGCTCATATGTGTGTGTTTATTTGGAAAAATTTGGTTCCGCGTTTTAAATTCCCAACAAAGTGGTATCAGAGCTATGGTGGTCAGATCATGGTGATAGAGACGCACGGTGACAGTGGAGATTAGCAGCACGGTGGTACAAAGAAAAGCAGAAGAAAAAAAAATAAAAAAGAAAAAAAAAGGGGGGGAGGAAAATCTGATTATGCAGCATGGTGACAGTGACATAATGTGGCCGGCGGTGGACTAGTGTACATGATGAAGATTATGAGTTGCAGAATTCTTGAGGATTTAGATTCAAAGCATTGGATGGGTAATTATCCAGTGTGGTAAGGGTCGCAAATCAAGGTTTTTGATTTGTTGGTATTTCAAGTATTTAGCGGGATTAGTTATGGGACATGTTGTCAAGGTTTTCAAACGCTGCAGATTTATCGGTGGGTGTAGATTTGCAAGATTCTGCACGGATTGAAATTTATTTTTCTTGGTGATAGATCCTATATATTACAGTAGGTTGGGATCTAGGGCCGAAAAATAAATTTGGTGCTACTGTGATTGTAGCATGTTGCGTATGGTGGAGAGGTTCTCACATTCTACTCATACGGGCATTTCTCTTAGGTTGTTAGATTCCGGGTACGGTAAGTATATACTTCTGGAGAAAATAATTTGATGGGTTCCAAGAAGACGAGGGCAGACACAGGCGCAATTATCCGACAGAGGTAATTGTTAGGATACTGCACGTAGGAACGTTGATCAAATATTTTTGGAGCAGGTTCGCTATTTGGGTGGTGTGATATTGATCCCAAAGTTGCGGAGGAATCTAATATTGTTGCTGAAATCACACACGGCGGGTGAGAGAAGTGTGGATGGTTTGTGTCGTCTGGTTGGTAGAGTTGTACTTCCAAGTCCTCGATGAAAAATTCTTATATAAGTGAGTGCGTGGATGGTTTGTTCATAGTTCAGACGATGGTGGGGGAAAATCCTGTTGGAGAAAAGGAGGTTGAGGCTCTTCTCTGGGGGAGTTAATGCGTATAATTAACTTGGGGCAATTGTACATGTATTGGCCGTAGTTTGACGAATCGGAGATGTTGAGACTATGTTGATTCGGGGTGTGCATGCTAATACGGAAGACGGTCAATGGTAAAAGGTTGCAAAGTTATCAACTTTGCGGGTGCTCCGATTGAGGGGGTGCTGGTCATGTGTGATAGAATGGTTGGACAGTTTCCCCACAAGTGATAGAGGGGGTGATTGTTGGGATTATATCACATGTGAGATAATCCCATTAATTTAGGGATTGTGATTTGGCTAGATTCCTATTGTGATTTAGTTTCTTTTATGATAGAGTTGTATTACTTGTCCAATAAGTAATGGGTTGTAAGCTTTACATATAGGGATGTTGTATAAGAATTTATATAAGCCCTTGGTGTACCAAGTTGGGGGTCTCCCCTCATGGGGGTGCATGGTCTAGGGTAAGAGAGATATTAATTATTGGGATTTTCTGTGAGTGGTGTTCACAGCGTTATAGGGATGTGAGGTAGAGAGGGTATTTCTTTATCTCTGTGATTTCTCTATGTTACAGTGATTAATTGCGTTAGGTTCTTTAGGGTATTGAGTGAAGAGAGTACGAATGTCTTGTATTTGGGTTATGAGATTTAATCAATGTAATTTGTATTATATTTTACTCAATAGTGAAAGAATGGATCTCTCGGGTGTGGACGTAGGCAGGTGTTTGGCCGAACCACATAGAAATCTGTGTGTCTTTTCTTTTGTGTGCATGTTTAATTACTGCTCATATGTGTGTGTTTATTTGGGAAAATTTGGTTCCGCGTTTTAAATTCCCAACATATTTGTGAAGAGGGGAAATTGTTTTCTATTTTTATTTTTATTTTTTATTTTTGAAGTATTGTGTTTGTTTACTTGGGCTTGCATGGTAATGTTGCTATTTTTGTTTTCGATTTCTATTTTTATTTTTGAGTGAATTCTTTTATATTAGAGTCAATCATGAATACGAAAGAGAAAAAAAGCTAAAAATCAAAAACCACAATGTTACCATGCGATCCCTTAGTGTTACACTTCGTTTGGATTGAGCGAAATGGAGAGAAGAGAAGAGAAAGACTACCACTTTCTCTCCAGTTATCTCGTTTGGTAATTTAAGTGGGGAGAGAAGAGAAGAGAAATGGAGAGAAAGTGGGGAGAAAGTGGAGAGAAAAGAGCCCAGTTTTGTTTCTCTCCAAATCGGAGAGATTCCGGAGAGAAAAGAAGAGAAACTTAATTAAATAATGTGTAAAAGACAAATACGCCCCAATATATTATTATTCCATTTAACATGTATCCCTAATAGAGGACAAAAAAGTAAATTGGTTATAAGTACTTTCTTTTCTTTTCTCTTATAAAAGTTATCCAAACGAGAAAAAGTTATGTTTCTTTTCTTTTCTCTTCTCTTCTCTATTGTCTATCCAAACATGATGGAGAAAACTCAACTTTCTCTTCTCTTCTCTTCTCTTCTATTCTCTTGATAAGTTTCTTTTCTCTTCTCTCCACTTCTCTCAATCCAAACGAAGTGTTAGTGTATCAGTGGTCCCACCATTAGAAATTTAGAAGGATATATATATATATATATAAAGTCGGGCTCTAAAGCGCATTGGGTATGCGCACTAGGATTTTCAGCCTAAAAAATTGTGGGCCGCCCCATTGACCCATGGTTTTTTAGACTTAAAATCCTAATACACAAACTCAGTGCGCATACCTAATGCACTTTAGAGCCTGACTATATAAATATATATATATGTATTTGCAATTGAGGTATTTCTAAAGGCTAACTTCTATTACTAATATTCTCATTGTTGTTAGAAAACCGGTTATAATAAGTTATTTATTTATTGGTGGACCGTGGATGTATCATAAGTAATTTGGGAAGAAAAAAATCAGTATATTTTTGTCTATTATTTTTTGAAGAGAAGACGAGTTCAATCATCCATCTCACCCATCCAATAGAATTTTATGGCTTCTAGTTGTCCTCAACGTTTTTATAATCCCTATTCTTGGACTGATCAAGATCGCGATAATCGATTGGTAGTGAAGTCATGGCGATCGATCGGTAGTGTAGGTGATCGATGGGCCTTCACCGAAAACGCTATAGCTTTTGATGCATCACGGCGGTGATGTGAATTGGTCTTAGCTGTAGGTAGAAACATCGCGCAGTTAGCGTTAGGACAATGCACTTGCTGCTCGTTAGGCGTTGGAATAGTGCGAAAGGCATTCAAATGAGCCTGTCATCTTTGAGCACTTTTTGTTCCTTTATGTGCTAGACTTATTTGGGGCAAATTAGACGATTGTGAGAGCATCTAGGGGGCTGTGGGAGAGGGTTTGAGGGCTTGGGAACGATATTTCTTCGAATTATAGTAAAACTTTCGTTATCTCCTGTACGTTATGGATGTATGCTTGTTGTCGAACCATATAAATCTTTACTTGTTTGTTTTTTTGCAGTTTATCTCTCTCTTGGTTCTATTTTAAGCCAGTTCAGATTCAAATTTTAGGTCCTTCCTCGCTATTCTATTAATAATATTGCTAGTGGTGGTGCTATAAACAATGGTTGTGGTTCCTTTTATGTAGAATTAGACAACAAATTCAATTTCAAAAGGGTTTTGCTAGTAGAGATCAAGAAGGGGTTTCAAGGGAAGTAGAATTGTCCTCTTTGCTGTCCAAACCATTGTCTCCCTTTTTAACTGCATCTTTTAATTTTTTTTTTTATGGTTCCATTAGAAGGGATAATCAAATTACACTGCTCCCAATATATAAACAATGTTTTATGCAAACCAACAAATCAAAATAAAAATATAAATAAAAATAATCAAGTTAGTTGAGGATAAGAAAAAATACACACATAACAAGGTGTAATACGACAAGTAGGTGAAAAAAAGATAATTAATGGTCTTAAAAAAAAAAAAAAAAAAAAAGAAGGAAATTGACTTCAGTGTATGGGTCAGCTTGGATTGGATCCAACCATTATTTTAATGATTAAGCATCATTCTATTTTTTTGATTAAGTGATTAGAAAAAGGATAAAACTTCACACACAACTTTTTGTTCATAGTCTATAAAACTGTGTCTATCTCTCTTCTGTGTTGTCCACTGACATCACATAATGACACAGAAAATAGATAGATATAGTTTTGTGGATTGTGAACAAAAAATTTATGTGAAAGTTCTGTGTGAAGTATTAATGTTAAAAAAAATTATTAAGAATGTATTTGCATAGAAAATTTTAGTGTCTAAGTGCAAGAAACAACCAAGAAAACAACTTGTCATATGCAGTTTATCCAATCACCTGTGTTTAGCAAAACAAAAAAATTAAAAAATAATAATAATAAATAAATAAATCCAATCACCTGTTATTTATAAAATAGATCATTTGATTATTTATCTCTCAACTTGCACACTTTGTTCCAAACCTGTACGGCACCCTTTTTAGGGTGTGAGTTTGTGACTGTGTGAAATGTATACACAACTTGATGAAATGTTAAGGAGATCCCCATTATATTCATTTTTAGATACATATATGGACTAATTTCAAGTCTATTCTCCACAACTTTAAGATTCCTACAAGTATTTTGACGGTTTATTAGGGATATAAGCAAACTAACTGCACCGACCGAGCCGTCGGTTCGGTCTTTAGAAAATTTCTCAAGTGTAGAAAACGAACCAAACAGTGAAAAATATACTAAATTGAACCAAAATCGATTAGTTCCCGTGTAATTCCTCCGAACTGAATCTTTTGCACCCGTACGGTTTACCTATTGCCGTTTGATCGGAGTAGAACATATGGACAAATTTCGGGATGCACCAACCTTGCAGCACACGCACTAGTTAAATCGGACAGACAAATTAGCAGTAAATTCTGAACCCACACTAAGCTAGAAACTATTCACCCATATTCTTGCAGTTCGTCCCTCTCAAAGCCAAAAACTCTAGCTAACTCGTTATTCCCAAAATATTCACTCTTGTTGATTTTGTATTGCCTGTAATTATCTCATTATTTCACTCATACCACAATGCATTGCATACAGACCTATAGTTCCACTTGGAATCATTTTCAAATAATCGTTTGTGTCTAATGTGCTTTTGGGATTAAAAAAATGTACACTATTCTATTTGAATAAATATTACTAAGCACTTTAAATCTTTTAAAGCACGTTCACAATTTCACATGTGCTTTTGTTCAAATGTGATGCAGCAAACAAATTTGAGTTTAATAATTTTACCTTAATTCTCATGAAACCTTTGTGACTAAGACTAATTCTTATGCCTAAAATGTAATAGTCACAATAAATTCAAATGGACCCAAAAAAAAATAACTTATACCCGAAGAACACATTTTACAAAGAGAAATGATAGATGTACAACAAAAACCCACAACTAATTGCACAACCTGATTAAAAATATTGGACTTCGTGCTGAAAAGGCTGTACACCCTTTTTTTTTGTCTTTTTGTGTGTACAGTTTTTTCAGCACGAAGTCCAACAATTTTAAACAGGTTGTACAATTGGTTGTGAGTTTTTGTTGTGCATCTATCATTGCTCTTTTACAAATCCCAAAGGGCCCAAACCCACCCAAAATTGGGAAAAGTGACTATAAAGTTACCTCTGAAGTCAAATTATTCTCCTCTTTCTCTCTCCCCTGTAAAAATAAAAATCTCATCCTTTGTGAAACATTTCTATTCATGATAAATAATCATCTCTTTGGTATAAAAGAATAAATTTTTGTTTTTTATTTGTTTTTTTCATTTCTGCATAAAAAACCAAATGCTTTAATGTTGAGAGAAATGATCAAGTTCCAAATTTTCAATTACAATGTCCGCCAACAATTGTACAAACACATACGTACATATATATATATATATATGAAAGTTGTAGGACAACATTGTACATCAATTTTTAGCGACCAACAATATATTATTAGCACCAAAAAAACATTTAGCAACAAATATTTTAAAAATATTTTGTCAATAAATATGAAAAAAAAAGTCGCTACAGGTGAAAAATTTTGTCGCTAAAAGAGTTTTTTCCGTCTCTAAAAGAGCTCCATGTTAGTTAGCATTCTCCATATATATATATATATATATATGGAGAGCTACTATCTTACAACATGAAGGTTGTGGGAAAGCATTATACACTAGCTTTTAGCGACCAACAAAAACACTTTGTGACCAAAAAAAAACTTTTAGCGACAAATTTTTTTAAAATTTTCGTCGCTGTAGGTGGAAAAAAAATTGTCACTAAAGGTGCAAATTTTCGTCACTAAAAGAGAATTTTTCGTCGCTAAAGGGTGCCGTGCTGTAAGTTAGCATTCCCTTATATATATATATATATATATATTTTTTTTTTTTTTGCAAAGGTAATTGGAATATTGAAATTTTTGGTTCTTCAAATCCCAAAAGAGAGCATTTTTGCTCACCCCAAATTTGGTACACCAATGCTCACCCAAGCATCCCATTGGCCAATGCAGTGGGGCCCAGGATTAAACAAATGTTGTTTAATATTGTTTAATCCTGGGCCCCACTGCATTGGCCAATGGGATGCTTGGGTGAGCATTGGTGTACCAAATTTGGGGTGAGCAAAAGTATTTTCATCCCAAAAATATAGAGTATTTTTGCTCACTTAATTTTGGTTCACCATTGATCATTCATATCTTTATTGGGTGATATGTGTTACATTTCATTTCCATTTTGCCCATGTGCTATCAATATAATTACTGGAATGAGACACATGTCACGCAATAAAAATCCAAATGACCAATGATGAAGCAAAATTAAGTGAGAAAAAATGCTCTAACAAACATAGTCTCGGAGACGTTCTTTCTCAGGGGGAAATTGTTCCTAGTACTTTTCCTCTGGCTTCTTCCTATCTCTACATATTAGTATAATAAAATCATTTCTTAGGTTCCAATAATTTCGTGAAGTGGCCCCCACAAGTAAAAGTGCCCCCATTATGCACATTTCCACACAATGGCATTAAAAATTTGAATTTGCAAGGGCACTGCTTGATCAATACATTAATTTTATTCCTGATGAACAAAAAACAAAAATACATTAATTTTAATACAGTTCGTACCATTTCAAGACATTATAGACTCACATATTCTTCTCATTACAACTTATACATGTGAATTAATTACACATATATCTAAACAATACAAAATTTAACTAAAAAAATTTATGTTAGGGTGTGTTTGATAATCCAATTAAGTGATAAAAATAAAAAATTTTAGCACTTAATTTTTTTTCAATGTGTTTAGTAATGTACTACTTAATTAAAAAAAAAACAGCTAAAAATCCACTGAAAACATTAAATGAAAATTTTCCACTGAAAAAATCACTGAATCACTGAATGCAGTCTATTTTAGTTCTTGATCGAAATACAATTTTTAGTATTGCAAGTACAAATCATTTAAAATTTTCAGTAAATTCAACACTTAATTTTCTGTTTTATCAAACGCACCCTAAGTCTTTAACTTTTTGCAAACGTGGTTTCAAAATTCTGTTACCACATGTCCGGCCACAAGCATAAGTATTAGTACTGCTTACATACTTTAGATTACGATTGCTTGGATTTTCCAAACCACTTGGTGAGTGGCCTAATTTTTCCTATTTGTGAATTTTTATTAATGGTTTAGCTGTAAATGGCGAAAACAAAAATGGTAATTTGGCACCCGTCCCTTAATAGAAGATTAGGTTAATATTAAAATAGGTGCACGTAGAAAGCAATTAAATAGGTGCATTTGAAAATTCATAAGATTAAATTACTCAATTTATTACTCTTACAAAGTTTTCATAGTCTTCTATAGTAGAGTGAGTTGTGGCACAGTATCACCTAAACTTGATCTGACAGCCATCGCATATTTTTGCCATAAGAGTATTTACAATGTATGGTATAAACTTAAGGAAATATTTGCTTAAATTTAATGTACAGAACGAGGACACTAACAATGGTGCAACTTATTACATGATCCACACAGAGTCGTGTGAAATTAAGCTACACAAAAAAAGTCGTGTGAGCATCACATAACATATATTGTGCCATGTGAATCCAGGTAGTATGTATCGTATCAAAGCTTTGCACCGAACAACCAAAAAGCAAAAGAATAAAAACAAAAAGAGGCCAAACGACACACTGTGTGCCGTTTGGGAGGCGTTTGACATGTATGACTTTGTGTGTGCCGTTTGGGAGGTGTTTGGTTCTCACGGCATAGTGTGTGTTGTAAGGTTGTATAATAGTGAAACTTAAGCATACACTAACTTTAGGTTCCAACAAGTTTCACTCCTTAAGTTTATTGTATAGCCTACATCATTGTTAATGAGGGGTAATACTTCACACACAATCTTGACACGAGAGAAAAATAGACATATTTTTGTGGATTGTGTATAAAAGAGTGTGTGAAAGCGTTGTGTGTGAAACTTTGTCCTTGTCAATGCCCAAATTCTAAGTCACTAAGTTTGTTGTATCTTAGTGCTCATTGTAGAAGCTCTAAGAGACTCACATACAAAATCTGATAATCCACTATGACCATCGAAAAAGTTTGTGGATAAATCATTCAGTGAGCCCGTCATACTGCGTCATCAGGGACGGATCTATAGAAAGGTAAGGGGGACTCAAGCCCCCCCCCCCCCCCCCCCCCCCCCCCCCCTTGATTTTTGAAAACTATTATATATATATATATATATATACCCTAAAAAGTATATTTTTACACTTAAGCCACCATTCCAAATTAAAAAACTCTCTATTTTACACTTAAACCCCCCCTTTCAAGTATGAAACATTTAACTTTTTAGTCTCAATTTGTAGAGATAATGTGTCACTTTATAGTACATATGGTGTCAATCAATGTTAAGTTTTCTAATTCCTTCATCCGTCCAAAAAATATGTATAAATAGACCCAAAAAAATCACCTCGGGGGTGATGCCCCAAACCTCCGTAAACTCGCTACCTCATCACCCTACCAAGCTCTCCCACCTCCAATTTCTAACATCCGTCCCTACACGCCATCATGCTGACATGGTGTGTCACCTTAATTTTATGATGGATAACATGTGACATTTGAAAAGAATATGGGCATGACATTTGTTTTTAAAGATTTTTCAAACAAAAATGCTACACCCACAAACCTTTTCCACAATCAACACATCCTGGCCCTTGATTTCAATGGATCTTGAGTGGGACTCTCGTGGGATTCACCAAAATCAAGGATTAGGATGTATAGTTGTAGAAAAGGTTATGAAAAATGTTGTGAGTGTAACATTACTCATGCCCCCTATTTCCAGGGCACCACTTCATTACTTGTCATCTTTACCTTTTTAAAAAACTACATGTTGCCATACGATGTTAATAAGGTGACGTGGTGTGACGGGTTCACTAAATAACTTCCCCAAAAGTTGAGAATCAAACTTAAATTAATAATTATCCCCATTTCATTGAGACTGAAACCTCCTATAACATTAATATTATACATCCCTACCGAGTTGGAGAGAGAGAGAGAGAGAGAGAGAGAGAGAGAGAGAGAGAGAGAGAGAGAGAGAGAGAGAGAGAGAGAGAGAGAGTATGTTTTGATAATGCCCAAATCAAGGGAAACCAACAAAGAAGAAATAACTATACATGCACTTCTATGTGTAGTGATACTTTCATCTAGTTTTACAATCTTTTTATTGCAAAACTAGACAACGGACCATCTATTTCCACACCATTTTCAAAAGGGGAATTCGTGGGATCATTGAGGGGTGGGGGTGGGGGAAGAGATGAGATAAATTCCTCCCCTTGTCCTCAACCCATGGCACGGATTCATCGTCATGACTTAGACAAGGACATACATCATTCATTGTCAAGTGGAAGCTAAGATACGTACTCAGGTTAAACTTTGAATATAATTCGTTTAGAATCTTAAAATCTGTCCTTCCAACCCACTTACATGAATTTGAGGACCTTCTTTAAAAAGACCAAGAGCTAATCCCCCAATTTTTATAACTACTAAACACAAAATGACATTACAAAGGACAAATTTTTAGCAGGTGCATAAAGCAAAAGAAGCAGCGATATATAATAGCATTGCCCATACTTAATTTTAATAATTAATACTTCAATATATGTGTTAAACATATATAAATCAAGGTCTAGGAATGTGTATATAACAAAGAATTATTTCCATGTCCCAATGCATCGTCTCTCTGCTCTTAGTTCTTCCCACACTAATGGCATTGCCGAGGAGTGAATTAGACCAACCTCTCATTGTAACAGTCGAAGACTAACATTAATTCATCATCTTTGAAGATATTAAGGTTTGGTCCTTTATTTTATTATATTTCTTTTTGTTATTGTGTGTACTATATTCACACGTAAGAACAACCTCAGATTTTTGTAACTAAATATTTTCTTTAATTTTCTTGTTCTTTTTTCTTATTTCCGGTCTTTGTTTGTCTTAGCCACCCCCCCCCCCCCCCCCCCCCCCCCCCCCCCCCCCCCCCCCCCCCCCCCCCCTCTCTCTCTCTCTCTCAAGAGAACAATGCGAAATGAATATTGAATCTCGAGGAGTTCAAAGTAGTGACCATATGGTCTTATCGATCGATGGAGCCTACAATGAACAAAGAATGAGAACAAGGGCACATAAATTTTTTCACGAGCTTCTACAAAGAGTGCCTGTCAAAGAGGTACCTCTCTCTCTCTCTCTCTCTCTCTCTCTCTCTCTCTCTCTCTCTCACACACACACACACACACACACAGAGTGTTGAAATTTCTATTTTTCAACATTTTTCATGGTACCCTTTTGTTACCTTGGTGCATTAGTAACAGTAGTTGATTCATTTCTATAAAGATAAATTTAATGACTTTGATCAAGGAGAGTTAATGCTTTCCCTGAAAATACGTAGCAAAGGGTGACAGTAAATTTTAAATGAAATTGAAATATTTATTGGTTTAAACTTTAAAGTTTGAAAAATGATTTCCAAATTGAATATATTGATTTTTAAATAGCTATCAGAAAGTTAGTTATAGAAGAAGTGATGGGACGTGTGCGTACAAGTTTTTATATCAGTGGTAGTTTTGTCCAAGAAAAATTTGGAAGGCCTTTTATTAAAGGCTAGATCTACTAATGCTAGAGTAGTGATGACTACTATCAGAGTTAAAAGTGTCGTTAAAAATTTTAACGACACTTTTTTTTATGTTAAAATTTTTAGCGATGATTTTTTACTCTGACATTAAC
This sequence comes from Hydrangea macrophylla, assembly GCA_033977485.1. Classification (NCBI taxonomy): domain Eukaryota; kingdom Viridiplantae; phylum Streptophyta; class Magnoliopsida; order Cornales; family Hydrangeaceae; genus Hydrangea; species Hydrangea macrophylla. The sequence goes on from CM066999.1 coordinate 114,641,360, forward strand.
AATTGCTGTTCTGACAATAACATTTTTTGTTAAAATGTTTTACTCTTTGGACTCTTTTATGGACTTATAACTAACTAACCCGTTAAGCTGCTTGGATTTTTTTATTTTTAATTCAGTCTTGATTTTCTTGTATTGTTGTCAAGATTCAAATAATATTGTTAATTAAGTAATTAAATCTTTGTCCCATCTTATGCATGTGTAACAAATGGTTATCAATACAGTATTATTTTCTGTTTATCGCATCCTCTGTCTGTTTATGAGAAATGTCTAGTGCTTAGAAGAGGACAATTTAGGTTGATTCTCTCTTTCATTTAGAAGTTTATTTCAATTTTTATGGCAGAATCATAAAATACATATATATATATATATATACATATATCTGATGTGATGGTTCGAAATTTAGAGACCGTTTTGACCGAATAAAGAGTTTCTATTTTACCATTTAGTATAGTGATTTGTGTGAAGAAATTAATTAGTGTCAGGACCAGGGAGAAGGGTTCAAAACCCGATAATGAGAGTAATATAGAGTGCATTTTTACCAACTAGACTAAGCGATTCCTTAGCCGAATTAAAAGTTACAAACTTTGGAAATTGTTATTATGATTATGTTAACATGTGTGTGTATATATAGATAGAGTAAAGCTCTGCTTTAAAAATTAAATTTGAGTAAAGATTGGGATACACCCAAAGGTACAATTTTTGGGACACAACCCAAGAGATGTGTCTATATCTCTCCTGTGATGAGATATAGACACATCTCTTGAGTTGTGTACCAAAAGTCAAGAAAGATATAGACACATCTCTTAATTTGTGTCCCAAAAATTATACCTTTTTGTGTGTACCAAGTATTACCCATTTAATTTTTAAAGCAACAAGCTTTCCAACTTAACTTGCCTTTTTCTTCTTTGTTTTGGGACATTCTAATGTAAGTGGTGGCCTCTAGATCTCTTGTTTATTGCAATGTACGTACCAACAAGAGAGAGAGAGTAACAGTAATGTTTGTTCAATTGTTTTCTTTTCTCTTTATTATTTTTTATTCTCAATCATGTTCACTAGGCTTTTTTTTATTTTTATTTTTTTTTAGAGAGTAATGCTAATGTTCTCAATTTTTAATTGTAAACCTGGTCTACAATTTATGTGACAATCAAATTATCTAAAATAAGTTTGAATGAAAATTACAATGACTGCCTTCTGATTTATGACTAATTGTGGTCCCACTACCACATTAATAGATAGCCAGACTAGTTGCTCACTGTTATAAAACTAATAATAAATATGCATGCAAATAAGCAATTAATGACACCAATATTTTCAGGTGGTTCGGCAATTTGCCTACGTCCACTGCGGAGGGGGATCACCTTTGATTATTGATTGAACCTTTACAACCCAAGCACTAATTTCTCAAATACACAAGTGATATTTGTCACTCCTTTTTTTCTCTCTTTCTTTCCTTCTTCTTTTCTTTTCTTTTCTTCCTCACTCTATGGATCTCTAAGGTTTCTCCGTATGTTTCTTCATTGAGTTGATGCTCAATTTATAGATACATGACTTAGTGGCCATTCACCCCATTACAATCACCAAGCATTAAATGACTTAGTGGCCATTCACCCCATTACAATCACCAAGCATTAAATGACTTAGTGGCCATTCATTACAATCACCAAGCATTAAATGACTTAGTGGCCATTCACTTATTTCACAACACTCCCCCTTGAATGTCCATCTAAGAATAATACCATTACCCATCAGCTACTCCCCCTCATTGTAATATGAGAAAATTCACAAGGAAACTTCTTTGAGTTTGCGCATTCCAATGTTGTGTACTAGCTTCTTGAATGTTGCAGTTGGTAGTGCTTTTGTGAATAAATCTGCGAGATTATCAATAGAACGTATTTGTTGAACATTGATTTCACCTTTCTTTTGGAGTTCATGTGTATAGAAGAATTTTGGTGAGATGTGCTTGGTTCTGTCTCCTTTGATGAATCCCCCTCTGATTTGTGCAATGCATGCAGCATTATCTTCATATAACGTTGTCGGTTTATCTTTGATCGAAGATAAGGCACAAGATTCCTGAATATGCTGGATCATTGATCTCAACCAAATGCATTCACGACTGGTTTCATGTAGTGCAAGAATTTCAGAATGATTTGAAGAAGTGGCTGTTAATGTCTGTTTTACAGATCGCCATGATATAGCAGTATCACCACAAGTAAATACATAACCTGTTTGAGATCGAGCTTTGTGTGGATCAGAGAGATAACCAGCATCGGCATATCCAACTAATGGTGATTTGGATCCTTTTGGATAAAATAATCCCAAATCAATTGTACCACGAAGATAGCGAAAAATATGCTTGATACCATTCCAATGTCTTCGAGTTGGTGCTGAGCTAAATCTTGCAAGCAGATTGACAGAAAAAGCGATATCTGGTCGTGTACAATTTGCCAAATACATAAGAGCACCAATTGCGCTCAAATATGGTACTTCAGGGCCGAGAAGTTCCTCATCTTCATCACAAGGACGATAGGGATCCTTCTTTACATCAAGGGACCGGACTACCATTGGAGTACTCAATGGATGAGCATTATCCATATAGAAACGTTTCAAAATTTTCTCTGTATATGAGGATTGATGTAAGAGAATTCCTTCGGGGAAATGCTCGAGTTGCAACCCAAGACAAAATTTTGTCTTTCCGAGATCTTTCATCTCAAATTCCCTTTTCAAATAATCAGCAGTTTTTGTGAGCTCATCGGAAGTGCCAACAAGATTAAGATCATCAACATATACTGCAATGATTGCAAAACCGGATTCTGATCTCTTGATGAAAACGCATGGACATATAGCATTATTTATATATCCTTCTTTCAATAAATATTCGCTCAAGCGATTATACCACATGCGTCCGGATTGCTTTAATCCGTATAGAGATTTTTGCAATTTAATGGAGTACATATCTCGTGGTTTTGACTTACATGATTCAGGCATGTTGAATCCTTCGGGGATCCTCATATGTATATCATTATCTAGTGATCCATACAAATATGCTGTAACCACGTCCAGTAAGCGCATATCAAGTCCTTCAGACATTGATAGGCTTATCAAAAATCGAAATGTAATTGCATCCATTACCGGGGAATATGTTTCATCGTAATCGATGCCAGGTCTCTGTGAGAAACCTTGTGCTACAAGTCGGGCCTTGTATCGCACAATCTCATTTTGCTCATTACGTTTCCGTACAAATACCCATTTGTACCCAACGGGACTTACATCTTCAGGTGTAGGGACTACAGGCCCAAACACTTCCCGTTTTTCTAATGAGTTTAACTCAGTTTGTATGGCCTCTTCCCACTTTGGCCAATCAATTCTATCTCGACATTCTTCCACTTTTTGTGGTTCAGGATCCTCATCACTTTGGGTGATGTCTAGTGCTACTGTAAAGGCAAATATGTGATCAATGACCGTGCCATTACGATCCCACATATTTCCAGTGGACATATAGTTTATCGAGATCTCTTTATTCTCAAATACTTGTGCCTCTTCATGGGCTACTTGTTCCTCTCCAGGGGAACCCTGTTGACCAACGTTGGATTTATCAAGTATTTCTATAGCGCCTTTTGAGATCTCTGTATGAGTTTCCACTTTGTTAATATGTCCTTTTATTTTCCTCTTCCGAGGAACCTTATCCTTTGCACCACTAGGTCTACCACGTTTCAATCGTGCCGTAGACTCATCTACCGCTGCACTACCAGATTGTCCTCTTGGGACTTCAATTCTTGCTGGAGTGTTTACAGCCGGTATATGTGATTTTATCACTTTCTTTGCATCAGTGAATGCATCAGGCAATTGATTTGCAACCTTTTGCAAATGAATGATCCTTTGAACTTCAAGTTCACATTGATTGGTGCGAGGATCAAGATGAGACATTGCCAATGTATTCCAAGAAATTTCATGCTGAGCTTCAGGTTTCAGCTTTTCTCCCCCTAATGGTGGGAATACGGTCTCATCAAAATGACAGTCTGCAAACCGTGCAGTAAAAAGATCACCAGTTAGGGGTTCAAGATATCTTATTATAGATGGTGAATCAAAACCAACGTAAACTCCAAGGCGTCTCTGAGGACCCATTTTTGTGCGTTGTGGGGGTGCAATAGGAACTTGCACAGCACAACCAAAAACTCGTAGATGGGAAACATTAGGTGGTTGTCCAAATACAAGTTGTAAAGGGGAGTATTCATGATAAGAAGTTGGTCTAATCCGAATTAATGATGCAGCATGTAATATGGCATGACCCCAAGCAGATGTAGGCAGCTTTGTTCTCAAAAGTAAGGGTCTAGCAACCAACTTGAGACGTTTGATAAACGACTCAGCTAAACCATTCTGTGTATGCACGTGAGCAACGGGATGTTCAACATGAATTCCTATTGACATGCAATAGTCATCAAATGCCTTGGATGTGAATTCCCCAGCATTATCAAGACGTATAGTTTTGATAGGAAAATCAAAAAATTGTGCTCGTAATCGAATTATCTGAGCAAGAAGTCTGGCAAATGCAGCATTACGAGATGAGAGTAAACAAACATGCGACCATCTAGTTGAAGCATCTAGTAAGACCATAAAGTAGAAAAATGGTCCAGACGGTGGATGAATAGGTCCACAAATATCCCCTTGGATACGTTCCAAAAATACTGGGGATTCAATTTTCACTTTTGTTGGAGATGGTCTCACAATCAATTTTCCTTGTGAACAAGCAGTACAAGGATTATCACGAGGTAAAAGGATTTTCTGATTTCTTAAAGGATGTCCATTTGAGGTTTCAATGATCCTACGCATCATAATAGCTCCAGGATGACCAAGACGATCATGCCAAAGTCCAAACACTTTTGGGTCAGAAAACTTTTGGTTCACCACAACATGTGATTCAATAGCACTTATCGTTGTCTGATACAATCCAGAGGAGTGTGCATGAAGTTTTTCCAAAATATGCTTTTTGTTTGAAACGACTTTAGTGATGCAAAGGTACTCAATATTACCCTCGTTAATGGTTTCAACGTGGAATCCATTTCGGCGGATATCTTTGAAACTGAGCAAATTTCTTCGGGATTTGCTAGAGTATAGAGCATTTTCTAAATGAATCGTTGTTCCTTTTGATAAAATAATGCTTGCTTTTCCAGAGCCTTCAATGAGATTTGTTGTGCCTGATATTGTGTTCACATTTGCTTCAGCTAGTTTTAAGTTCAAGAAATATTTCTTGTCACGAAGAATTGTGTGTGTTGTTGCACTATCCACTAGGCATATATCTTCACTGTTCATCTTTGAAATCTTTGATTATTTCCACGACCACGACCATATCCATGATTTCCCCCACGTCCATGCCTATGTTTATTGTGTGGAGTTGTATTCACTTCAGGGAATACGGTTCCATTTGCTTCGGGCAATGGTGTCGAGCCAGTGGGGCGCATATTATGATTTTTCATCAACAATTCATTATTTTGTTCCGCAACAAGAAGACATGAAATTAATGCGGAGTACTTTGTGAATCCTTGTGCTCGATATTGCTGCTGCAGGAGCACACTTGAGGCATGAAATGTTGACAATGTTTTTTCTATCATTTGAAGATCAATGATAGTTTCCCCACACAACATCAGTTGAGAACTAATTTGAAATAAAGCAGAGTTATAGTCTCTAACTGATTTGTAGTCCTGGAATCGCAGGTGGATCCAATCATATTTAGCTTTTGGCAAAATGATCAATCTTATGTGTTCAAATCTTTCTTTTAAATTAGTCCAAAGGATAAAAGGATCCTTGACCGTAAGATACTCATTTTGTAAACCTTCATGGATATGGTGGAGAAGGAAAATCATTGCCGTGGATTGATCTTCCTCTAACTTATCTTGATCTTGTACTAATCCATTATTTTCTTCTACAACAATTTTCCAAAGTTTCTTTGATTTTAGTCGGATTTCAGCTTGGTGAGCCCACAACAGATAATTGTTCCCAGAAATGTCCAAAGCCACAATATCAAGCTTGGCAAGATTTGACATATTGTAGAACACCTTTGATATGATCAACCCAGTTGGTACAGGCTCGTGCTGATAACGTGTTATAAAACTAATAATAAATATGCATGCAAATAAGCAATTAATGACACCAATATTTTCAGGTGGTTCGGCAATTTGCCTACGTCCACTGCGGAGGGGGATCACCTTTGATTATTGATTGAACCTTTACAACCCAAGCACTAATTTCTCAAATACACAAGTGATATTTGTCACTCCTTTTTTTCTCTCTTTCTTTCCTTCTTCTTTTCTTTTCTTTTCTTCCTCACTCTATGGATCTCTAAGGTTTCTCCGTATGTTTCTTCATTGAGTTGATGCTCAATTTATAGATACATGACTTAGTGGCCATTCACCCCATTACAATCACCAAGCATTAAATGACTTAGTGGCCATTCACCCCATTACAATCACCAAGCATTAAATGACTTAGTGGCCATTCATTACAATCACCAAGCATTAAATGACTTAGTGGCCATTCACTTATTTCACAACACTCACGACCTTTTAGCATTTGTTATATTCATTATAATCGTGATTAATGAGAGAAATGTTATTAATTAATGTTTGATTTCAAAAGGGTACGGTGCAATTTCGTTACATTTTGTTAGGTATACTATGAATTGTTACATCATCTATATGCAAGCTTGTAGAGCACATATGAAGCACTCCCATTTTTGGAATGGTACAATATTCTAAGAAATACACTGATTTTCTTTTTAATCAAGTCTTTTTTAACATTTTTTTATTTCAACTATATTATTATGCCCTACACAATGAGATGTAGTGCTCTCCTATCACATAAATCCTCCACTCCATTAACTCAAACTCACAACTACTTACAGGTGAGATAAAAACCCTTACCACTGCACAAACCATTCAATCTCCTTTTACTTTTTCCTTAGTCTTTAATTGCAAAGCAAACAAATAAAATAGGATTTGGTTTATTGGAGTGTGTGTGGTGTGGACCATTTCTTCGGTTATCAAAGATTCGTTTCAAATACTAGTTAAATAAGTATGGAGAGCATTTTTATTCACCTAAAAAAGAGTAATGCTACACACACTCTGAAAAGTACACCGAAATGCATAATCTTGTTTACAAAGGTTGGACCTTGTGCTGAAAAGTTTGCACACACTGCACACCCCTTTTGTGTGTGCAACCTTTTCAGCACAAGGTTCAACCTTTTAAAACAAAGTTGTGCATTTTGTTGTACTTTTCAGAGTGTGTGTAGCATTGTTGCCCAAAAAATAGTTCATCAATGCTCACTCAAGCATTTTATTGGCTAATGCAGTGGGACCCAATGTTGTTTAATTCTGGGTCCATTGCATTGGCCAATAGAATGTTTGGAATCTTTGAATGAGCATTGATGAACCATTTTTTTGATAAACCATTTTTTAAGTGAACAAAAATATTTTCATAAGTATATATCTATATGTATTGATAACTATAATTTTGGGCCACCACTTTTGGGTTGATGGTCTCCCAAAACTTCCAAGTTGAAGTTCAACTTTTAGTACTTAAACAAAAAAAAAAAAAAAGTATGATGCTTTTCAAGGTGAGAAGCCCATGTAATTTTTAAACTTGTGCGACAAACATGAAAAAATTGATGTGTGTGCATTTTTAAAGCGAAATAAGCATTTTGGTTATGATAGGGCTTTTTACCATTTTTATTTTTAAGGACAGAACTTCACTAAAATTCCTTAAGTCCAATCGTCTTGTGCCTCACAGCTTTGAAAGCTAATTTTTTTTTTCAAAACGGTATTTTTCAAAAACTTTTTCTTTTTAAGACACAGGACGAACTGGATTCAAAGAACTTCCCTGAAGTTGTGTCATTATCCCAAACTCATATCAACCTTAGATTTGTGTATAAAATCTCCACCAGTCCTAACTCAAAACTTATACCAAATTGAGTTTTACACTAACTTAACCCATAATGAAATAGTATTATATATCCACCAAGTTAAATTATAATATGGGTTTGAGAGACCCTTTTTTCTCTTTTGATGTTGACTCAAATTTGATTTGGTATGGATTTGATGTTTGGTTGAAGATGCTCTTACTCAAATTCTATACCCTTATAAGGGTGGATTATAATATAGTAATAAAGTGTAAATATCTGATACCTTCCTTGAGGTTTGACCTTAATACACATACCTCTCTCACGTTTTATGAATCTCACTTACCTTCTTTATTTTTTAATTTTAAAAATTCAAAAATAAAGAAGGTAAGTGAGATTCTTAAAACATGAAAGAATGTATGAATATTAAGACCACACCTCAGGGGAAGTAAGTGATATTTACCCAATAGCAATTGAAAATTTGAGCTTCATATCTTTTCTTTTTTTTCTTTTTTTGCCGGAAAAAATTGAGCTTCATATCCAATAAAACTTTTACTTAGATTTGAGTAAAATTTGGACTAAGAATTTGAGATGGCCTTAGTGAATGTCATTTCTCTCACAATGCAGGTGGCAAAAGAGCTAGTATTGCTTGGAAAGAGTGCATTACCAATGCTTATGACAGCTATTCTTATGCATTCTAAGTCAGTCATTTCTATGCTTTTCTTGGGCCGTATGGGTAAAATTGAGCTAGCCGGAGGGTCTCTAGCAATTGCTTTTGCAAATGTTTCAGGCTACTCAGTCATGAAAGGCCTCTCAATGGGTATGGACCCAATTTGCTGCCAAGCCTTTGGAGCCAAAAGGTGGTCAGTCATCACCCAGACATACCTTAAAACTTTCCTTCTACTACTATTTGTATCTATACCCATTTCACTTTTATGGCTTAATGTTGAACCCATTTTCCAAAAGTTGGGCCAGGACCCTACAATCACTAAAGTGGCCAAGGCTTACCTTGTTTTTTCTGTCCCTGAATTGCTAGCCCATGCTCATCTCAACCCCTTAAGGTCATTTTTAAGGACACAAAGCTTAAACTCACCAAGTACTATAGTTGCCACTTGCTCTACAATCCTCCACCTACCCATCAACTATTTTCTTCTGAAGTATCTCAATTTGGGTGTGAGGGGTATTGCCTTGGGCTCTGTTTGGTACACATTTAATATGAACATCGGCTTGTTGGTCTATGTTGTTTTTTCGAAAGTGGCACTAAAACCATGGGTTGGGGCAACATTTATTTCTACATTCCAAGGTTGGTGGCCGTTACTGAGTTTATCATTGCCTAGTGTGTGTTCTGTGTGCTTGGAATGGTGGTGGTATGAAATTATACTATTCCTAAGTGGACTACTGGCAAATCCCCAATCTTGTGTGGCGGCCACGGGGATTATGATCCAAACAACGGCCTTAACATATGTTTTTCCATACTCTCTGAGCTTAAGTATATCACAACGAGTTGGACATGAGTTGGGAGCTGGCGAACCAGTCCGGGCACAATGGGCAGCCTTAACAGGACTAATTGTGGGAGTTACTTATGGTATTGGAGCTTTTGGATTGACTATCGTTGTAAGGTCTGTTTGGGGGAAAATATATACTGATGACCCGCAAATTATTGCGTTGATCTCATCCGTACTTCCGCTCATGGGGTTCGCCGAGGTCGGAAATGCCCCCCAAACGGCTGCCACTGGGGTCCTTACAGGGTCCGCACGGCCTAAAGACGGTGTTCGTGTAAATATTGCTTCTTTCTATCTTATTGGATTGCCTGTTGCTGTTATTTTGGCCTTTACACTCAAACTTGGTTATAGGGGGCTATGGTTTGGGCTAGTTGCTTCACAAATTTCATGTTTGTGCATGATGGTTCATACGTTGCTTCAAACTGATTGGAAGTACCAAGCTAAGAGGGCAGAGGAGCTAACTCTAGCTGTTGCTGAGAAAGATGATGTGGAAACCAACCTTGTCCCCCAAGAATTAAGTACATAGTTTGAGTGTAAATCTTTCTTGTCAAGAAAATTACCTTGATATTTTTTAATCACTTAGAAAAATGTTGCAGAGATATTCTTCATAACATTGTAAAAGGAGGAGGAAAAAAGGGATGGACTAACAAATTGATTACATCAAAAAATAGTCATATGCTGCTCAGATGACCACTTTTCATTAAATTTTCAAATGATTTACAACATGATTGAAAGTTTTAACTACCAATTTGTTTTAATTGAAACGAGGGACCAAACTACAAATTGACCTAAGTTTGAGATAGCAAAAATGCATTTTAATCTAATTTTTCTACAGTATATCTTTTCTTTCTCTTATATTTGTTTTTCATTCTAAGAGCTGCCCAATTGGTAGCTCTTATTATTGTCATATTATAGTCAAATATAGCTTGGCCTCTCAAACATATTTTTTGGTGTCAAAGCTCAAGCCAAATCATAGCAATATTATAATATGGCATAAGCTTTGACGCACCATTAAAGAGGTTTGAAGGTAATGCGATAGACTTGGCTTTGGCAATTTGGTAATGAATCAATTTTTCTCCATACAAACAAAATAATGACATTCTTTTTTAATAAATGAACCATTAGAGCAGATGCGCCAAAAACATGGCATTAAACACTATAGCAATATGAAAATTTAGATTTGGAATGAATTATCTAGCATTATTTACAACTGGAGATGCTCTAAACCAATCAAGAGAGTGAATAATCATTTTTTTCCCCCCACATTTCACGTATTTTTCTTTGGGTGAGAAACTATTAACCATCTCAAAGACATGGTTATTCTAACATCATCTATGTTTCAACTCTAAAAGAGTTATAACATCATCTATTCTAGCATAGGGTTGCCACTTGGGCGGGCCAACATGAGCCCTACCTGGGCCCAACCCCATTTTTGCTCAGACTTAGACAATCTTTTCTTTTTTTTTTTGTGTTTTTTGTATATTTTTTTTAATGTATTTTGGACTATTCTAGGCTAGAAAGTTCAATTCCAAACTGAATTTGGGTTGAGCTTAGACAAATAGATTAGTAACTTGAGCCCCTATATATTATCATATGTTTTATTAGATGAAATTTGTAAACAACGGTTGTTTCAAAGATATAAACTATTAACCTATGGTTGAGACTCTGTGGAGGGTTGTCTCTCTATCACAAGTCTAGCTCTTCTTACTAATTAAACTCCAGGAAAGCTTGGATTGGATTGGTCAGGCTTAAATCGGGCTTTCGAACACTCCTCTAAAACTCGGGACAAGCTGAACATACATAAAATTGAGCCCAACCTGCACTAGTAGCATCCCTATTTGAGCTCAAGTAAAGTTATGCAACCCCAATATGAGTCTTAAATTTAGTTTTCAAATGCTTTTGTCAATTATAGTGTGGTGGTATGTGATACCACATATCAATTTTTGAGATTCAAATTTGGGAAGTAAATTATAATTCTTCTCACCCGCATAGTGAGGCCCCATTTAAGGGTGGGCACACTTCGGCTCAACCCGAAACCGAATTTTCAAGTCATTTCGGTCTGGTTATTTTGGGTTCAAAGGTCAGTTCGGATTAAAACCGAACTGTATTTTATATAACAGTTCGATTATTGGAGAGGGAATCCCAGTTCGAACCCGACCCGAACTGTATCTATATATATATATATTTAAATATAATAGTTGTTTGTTTCTTTCTCTCTCTCTCTCTCAGACTCTCATCTTCTCAGAATTTGAGTCTCTCATCTCACCACAGACACCACAATGACCACACCCAAGACCACCCAGGCACCCACCAGTCACCACTCACACCGACGGCACCGGGAGGATTGCGGCGCAGATACTTAGGCGACGGCGGATGGCTCCAGGAGGATAGGAGAGGACGCTCCGTCTCTCTCTCTCTCATCTCAGTCTCTCTCTCTCTCTCTGTCTCTCTCTGAATCTTTGTCTCTCTCTCAGTCACTGAATCAACTATATGATATTTTTTCTCATCTCAATCTTTAGAATTTAGATCTTTGATTATGTTCTACTAACTTGGTATAGTATACCTAATACCAAGGGGAATAGACTATTAAGTTGATTATGTTCATCTCAGTTTGTCACATCCTAAGAAAATTAAGGGCAATAGACTGTTAAGTTGAAATTTTGAATGTGGGTTTATGTAATTTCAAGCCCTACACAAGAAATTAGAAGATTTATGTTTTAAACTTTCTCAAAATCATGTCTTTTTTCTCGTTGCTTTGTGTTTTCAGAAGTCAGAACTTAGGAATTAGGGTTTCTTTTGTATCCCAAATTTACTTTTTTTGGTTTGAATCACCTCTTGGACATGGTACTGAACTTGCAATTAGAAGATTTATGCGGGTTTACTGTTTTTTTATTTATTTTGTGGCATTAGTGAATCATTAGTGATTTACTGCTTTGCAGAGATCTTTGAACCAAGGGAAAAAAATTCCGGTTGACTTTCAACCCGGATTTTCAAACCGAACCCGAACTTTTATTTCAAACCCGAACTGTATTTTCGAACTATACTTCTGTTCGGATTTCGGTATAGTATTTGCCAACCCGAACCCGAACCACCCGATTGCCCACCCCTAGCCCCATTGGGACTTGATTTAGAGCCCGTTTGTCTTTGTCAAAATTGCAGATCTTGGCGCCAAAACGTATTTCGTCGGTGTTTGGTTGCCGAAATTGAGAAGGACGAACTCCATTTTAGGAGGATAAATTGGCGTTTGGGTCAAACAGGTGAGAATGTGCTTTTCACGATTTTGTCTATGTTTCACAAATTGGACAACATATCAACCAAACATCTAAGTCATAATAAACAATTTTACTTTCAGTTCTAACAATCATGATCAAAATCGCATAAGCATAAGCTCAGACAGAGATTCCTAGTCTTTATTGGCACAACTGTACCAGAGAGATTGCTGATTGAGCTCCATAGACATGGACGATGTTGAAAATCACTGTTCCATTCATCATCTCCAAACTCCAAAAACTTTCTTCCATAAAACAACTTCAACAACTCCATGCTGTAATCACCAAACTTGACCTCCACAACCATCGATTTGTGGTCACAAAACTCATATCATTCCTGTCTCTATCACCTTCAGGCAGCCTCGTATACGCTCAAGCCATCTTCAAAGAAACTCCAATGGATAATTCTTTTGTATGTAACACCATGATCAGAGCTTACTCTAAGAGCGTGTTTCCAATCAAAGCTATACATATATACAATCACATGTATCGTTTGCATGTTGAATTTGATAATTTCACTTTTAATTTTGTATTGAAAGCCTATGGTAGAGCTTTGTATTGTGAGGAAGAAGACAAGAGACGGGTTGGGAGTAGAATTGCTTGTAAGGGGACTGAGATTCATTGTAGAGTTTTAAATTTGGGATTTGATGAGGACCCTTTTATTCTCATTGGTTTATATGTATTCTCAGTATGGGTTATTGGGTAATGCACGTCTTGTGTTTGATGAAATGACTAATAAAACAGTGACTTCACGGAATATTATGATATCTGGGTATGACCAAATTAATGATTTTGATTCAGCAGATTTACTATTTGAATCTATGCCAAATAAAAGGTGGTTTCTTGGAATATATTGATGGGTCAGTACATTAGATTGAAGAACATTAAAAGCTCCAGGGATGTGTTTGATGAAATGCCAGAAAGAGATTCAGTTTGTTGGAATTCTATGATTGTTGTTTATGTATTGATTAAAGAGTATTCCAGAGCATTGGAGCTCTTTGGTGAAATGCAATTTTCAAAGGTGGAAGCAACTGAAGTCACACTAATATCTGTTCTTGGTGCGTGCACTGAAATGGGTGGACTTGAAATGGGTAGGAAGATCCATGAATAATTGAAAGAAAAAGACTGTAAAATCAAAGGGTTTTTGGGTAATGCACTTGTGGACATGTATGCTAAATGTGGGAATTTAATATGGGCTTGGGAGGTTTTCGATGAGCTAAAGATGAAGCCGGTGAGTTGTTGAAATGCAATGATTATGGGTTTGGCTGTTCATGGTTATGGTTCTGAAGCTTTAGGATTCTTTTCCACCATGGAAATGAGGCTAGATGAGGTTAGGCCCAATAGGGTTACGTTCATCGGTGTTCTCATTACTTGTAGCCACAAGGGTTTGGTGGAAGATGGCCAAAGATTTTTTAAACGTATGGTTGAAGTGTATAACATAACGCCTGATATTAGGCATTATGGTTGTATGGTTGATCATTTTTGCAGATGGGCCGTGTTGAATGAAGCTCATGAAATCATCCAAACAATGCCTTACAATTCAAACTCTGTGTTGTGGAGAAATTTGTCAAGTGCCTGTAGGACACATGGTAGTGTGGAACTAGCCGAGGACTCCTTCCGGGAGCTCTCTAACTTGGAGACTTTAACAGATGGAGTTTATGTTTTGTTATCGAACATCTATGCTGATTCTGAGAGGTGGGATGACGTTGAGCGAGTAAGGAATGAAATGGTTAGTGCAATGGTTCCAAAGAAGCCTAGCTCTAGCAATATTGTGGTGAAATGATCAACTAACTAGGTCAAGAATGCCATTGTTATAGATAGTTTGTGTTGTTGGGCTTTAATTTAGTTCCTTTGGTTTATTTCTCTCAATTTTCCTTCTCCGATAGTGAAGGGGAGGTTTTTTTATGTGTTGATGTTCCGGATGCGTGAGAGAAGTGTTATGCTTCTCTAGCCCGTGGCATATGCTATGGTATCACAGATCAATGCAAGTTTTATTCCATTTGCGATATCTCAAACTTGGACCATAGCTTTAATAATTTTACCATCAAGTTCATTAAGATGATCAACAAACTTGGTCAAGTGTTGACACCAAAAATCCTAAATCGCATCCTCCTCTCTACTTTCAAGATACTTGCTTATGGGCCTTTTTGATTAAACATGAGTAATTAGCTTTCTAGTCATTTGAGGATCTAAAAGCCACCCACAAAATCCTTTCCAGGATCACTGTCTATTGACAAGTGTTTTGAGCTATATGTAGTGGCACAAAAAGTTGTTGCAATAAAGTTCTTTTTGCACCTAGAAACTTTTTTTGTCAAAAAAGTAGAAAAGTTCGCCTAGTCAGGTTGGACTTAGGAACTAATATCATTGAAATAGTTTTTTTTTGGCTCAGAAGTAGTTATTTTTTTGTGCAAGAAATTGAACTATTGCTCTCTTAAATTGGTCAAGAAATGAGATTAAAAATACAATAGTGCTAGGGGTATACTCTTACCCACCCAAAAAGTACATTGAGGTGGACCAATAAGAAGAGATTGATAGTGGATCTCACTGTCTTTATTTCTTCTCTCTTTTCATTAGTCTACATATCTCTCTTTTCATTGTACACCTCAGGGTGTGGATGTTTTTTTGGGTATGGAAATGTGTGCCCCAAATATTACTCTTAAAAATAAATCAAGATTTGCCACCATTGGCATAGCATAATTTAATAATAATTAGGTTTTAACTTTCTGGACAAAAAGACACACCCTTCAAAATGGTGAACATGAAGCCATGTATGTCTACACTCTACACTGTGTGATTCATCAGTAATAATCTCCTCACTTTAACCAACTCGGCCTAGCCGGCCAGAGCCATTGATTTCCCTAATAAAGGTTTGTTTGGTTCATGAGTTTCGTGAGGGAATGGAGAATAGACAAGAAAGCAAGATGAAAAATTAGTTCCCCATCCTAAGGTAAAAAGAACTAGTTTTCCATCTGGTTTTCCTTTTCCCTCCCTTTACTCTCGTGAAATCAATGAACAAAACAAAGCCTAAGATAAGTTAGGGATTTGAAATTTGCTAGGGGCTAAAGTAGACAGTTGAGAGGAATGAACTTTAAGATGGATAAAAAGTTTCTAGTTCAGTATGGGTTCGAATCCTACCGCTCGCTTGCCTACATGATTAAACTGTTGTGTATCTTGAGGGATCGGTGCACATATCCGGGTTTTGCCCCTTGTTCTACTCCGATAAAATTACAATAGATAAACCGGCTGAAATATGATGGGGATTCCGAATTCGCACAGGATTGGGTGGATGATTTGTCCTCGTAGCATACGAAAAAAAAAAGACTCTTCAATTTTGTATCTTTCACTAAAGGGGGAAAAAGTTATTATAACACCCGTAATTGTGTTATTGCTTTTGCATTTCATTGTCATGCATGATAATGTGATGTGGCATGTCTTTTGGCACATGGTTGAGTGAGTTTTGACTCACGAGTCGTTTTGGGGTGTCTGTGTTAGAGGACCCTCTCAGATTTTGTCAGTGAGTGTTTTGTGGTTGTGAAGTCTCTCCGAGTATGAGACGGTCATTATGGAATACTTTAAATGTTTATCTAAAAATAAATGTTTACCTGTGTATTTCAATATCACTATTATTTTCTGTTTTAGAATTTATATCTGTCGTTAGTTTTAGTATCCTGGTGAGAACGAATTAACACGCTATTAATTTGGTAGGCTAGTTAGCAACTTCGGAAACGTCTGTGGACCGTCGCGAATGGAGGAGGAGGTCCTGACGCTCTCCCTCGATAGTGTCCCGGGACGGATCCCAAGGAGCACACTTCAGGAAAAACTAGGACTTCCTCACGCGATCCTAGAGACAAAGAGTCGCCACCTAATTTTTATCGGGAATTTAGGAAACCCAAGTTTGACTCGCCCAAAATTGAATAAGGTTACTCGCCCTTCATTACCAGAAACAAGGTTCGGGGGTCTTGGTACGAGAGGGGAAGGAGCCCAAGCAGGACTAAAGCACCCCCTCCTCGCCCTACCGAATGGTAGGCCTTGATTCAAATATCCTTGTTATTAATTCATAATAGATGTTGTTTCCTCAAACATACTAGATAGATATATACATGGCAAAAAGAAACATCTAATGAAAATCATTTCAAAAGACTAAATCAAGTAGAAAGCGGATGCTCATGCAATACAAGGGAGAAGTATACTCACAGTGGCTAGTCCCGCCCGGGACCGATGCAAATAAAGTAAACATGTCATGATATGCAAAGGGAACGAGAAGACTTACATTGGTTGACTCAAGCGGAGTCGCGAAAGCAAAAAGAGTGTAAACGTGCAATGCAATCATGCAACAATCCTAGATAAGATGTCTCTAACAAATAATCATATAAACGGAGACTTATCCTAAAGGAAATGTGTCGTTGAAATCAAAGTTGTAAACCTAGAAAAATTCTAAGAGAAAGGATAGAGATAGTACATGATACATGGGCACTAAGCCACATGTAGACGAGGCAAACCACAAATCGAAGTCCGGGTCCGAGGCACTTAATTCTCTGCACTAATATACCAAAGAATACCCAAGCATTGCAAAAATACAAGCAAACAAATGATATGCATGATAAACAAAGAAAACATGTCATCAATCAAATTTCCAGATTCAGCAACCTCTAATGAATCCTATCAAAAGTGGTCTTAAACATGAGCTGGATAAAAACCCTTTTACAGAAAGTTAGATACATGTCTTAGGGAACTTCTCCAAAAAG
This sequence comes from Hydrangea macrophylla, assembly GCA_033977485.1. Classification (NCBI taxonomy): domain Eukaryota; kingdom Viridiplantae; phylum Streptophyta; class Magnoliopsida; order Cornales; family Hydrangeaceae; genus Hydrangea; species Hydrangea macrophylla. Next base: position 114,658,764 of record CM066999.1, read on the forward strand.
TGGGACCTCAATATCAATTTTATTGTTTGAGAAATAAATGTTTTGGGAACAGTGGATCAGGACTGTCCACTGTTCTTGTAAAAATCATAATTAAATCTACAAAAATCATATGAAGCTCTATTTGGTGTCAAAAGAAAGCTATTTCATTGTAGTATATGATAAAAATAAACCCATGGACATTCTGTAATCACAAGGTTTCTGAAAAAGTGTTTTAAACAGACTCTGTTATTCTGGAAATTTGGTATCATTTGACAAATGAATGCAAAACATAATAGAAGTATAATAGAAGTTCATGAATCATGTTAACCAAGTTGATTTAAGCTTTTGATCTCTCATCCATTTATCCTAGGTGATTTCTAAACCAAGTTTTATTCATCAATTGTTGTTGAGTGATCAAGGTATGACCATTTTGTATACATAATCATATTTGTAATTAAACTTAGAAAATTCCAGAATAGTAGTATCAACTTTAAACGCTTAGAAAACGATCCTAACTCGATCGTATGCTCACGATTTTACATCGGCATATAGATATATGAGTTAGGAATCATCCCCAAAAAGCGGAACGTCGATAACTATTATAGATTTTCTGAAATTCAAGCACAAAGAGACGATGTTCAAATCTGTCAACCGATTTCTCAACAATTTCTAAAAATAGTATATGAATCCTAAAAGCTCTCGAAACGGACCGGATGAAAGCTAATTCATCAAAGTTTACCCAGAAAATTTGAAATCCATCAAACTATGGGTTTTGATGGACCAAATCTAATGGACAAAACCAATCTGCTTTGCTGAATTTTTATCTAGTTCATTTTAAAGTGTGAGGAAAACATTTTAGTGATAGTTGAAACTTATTAGAGAGATCAAACTCATAGATCAACTTAATTATCATGATTCCCAATCAATTTAGCCCTCAAGTTCTATGAAGAACTTTTAGATCAAGGATCAAAGGGACTTATAAATATCATGTTGGAGATGAAATTCAATAGGAATTCTAGGTAATAGGAATAATCAAGAGATAGGTATGAACATAGAAATCATCCTTCTCATAGATCATATTTCCAAACCATCATGGAATTCAAAATAGATATATGTATATATATATAATCATGTATGCATGAATCTAAACTAAAATTGAAGAATGAAACCAAAATTGAAAATCAAAGTGAAAAACAATCTCTAATTGTAAATTATCAATAAAAATCAAAGAGATTTGGATCTAACTATGTGAGTGTGTGAAGAACATGAGAGGAAGAAGATGAGTGTTCTAATAAGTAGAAATAGAACTAAGTTAGATCCAAATCTTATAGATCTATATATACAAAGTAGGAATTAGAGATGAACTATAGTGTTTACCTCTTGGAGGATTCTCAATTACAAGACCAAAATTGATTTGAAGATCTTCTTCTTCAAGTGTTATTCAAGTGTTCTTCAAGCACTCATCCATGGAAGTTGAGGGAGGCAATTGATGTTCAAATTGTGGTCTAATTAGCCTAAGTTAATCTAAATTCAATTCATAATTTTCTCTCTCTAGAATTCACCTAAATTGAAAGTATATTCAAAGTATACTTATCTCTCTTGTATGTGCTTCTATGTGTGTTTGTATCTCCAAGTATATTCAAGTGTATCTCTTCCAAGTGTCTAGTGTGTTAAGATGTGATCTCATATGAGATGTATGAGATCTTATATAGAGTTTTGAAGACTTAGCTCTTAAGTTTCAGGGTTAAAACAGGATTTTTAGAGCTTAAAAGAGGGTTAAAATGGCCATTTCGGAGCCTAAACGCAATTTCCAGGCAATTTCCTCGCAGTGGGAAGCTTCTAGAAGGGTCTGGAACTCAAAAAGCTCCGTGGAGGACACAAATGGAAGTGGCGGTTATGGTGGGACCCGCCACCCCCATACCCAAAACCGCCACTTACTATTCTTGCTCCTCTGGTCACCCACAAACCCTGTTTCAAAAATCACGTGCACTGCTTTTCCAGATTTTTGTAAAAATGCTTTTTGGTGTCCGAAATCGTCCGTTTACGTACCGTTGGAAAGCTGTCAGGTTGAATTTCAGTATAAAAATATTTCCAGAGGTTTTATAATGAGAATTGAAGTCCAATTGAAGTCCGGAAGTCCTCCGGAACTTTCGTCGTCTTTTTGAAATCAAATGACGTCTTTTCCAAAATTGCTTTCAAATGTGCGTCGATTTCGAACTTTTCTTTAAAATTGAATCTCTGGATACCTAGAATACTGCGTTTAGAACACTTAATGTTCATATAACCCTGAGAGAATATGAATTCTGAGAGATGATTTTGACAAAACCGGGATTTATCCATGGAAAAGGGCTTTTCTGAGCTTGAAGTCACTTTCCGAAGTCCGATCTTCTGATTGTGTGGAATCCAGTACCTTCCACGGGGTACTTTTCATCATCGAATCCTCCAAGACGTTGTCCACCCTAAATCCTATCAGTGTGGTCAAAATTGGGTGTCTACAGTTTGCCCCTCTTTGGCAGAGCTTGTTGTGAACAACGTGAACTGCAAGTGAGTGCCAAAGCCTTGAAGGCACCCAAATAACCATACTGAGAGGTTTTAGGAAAAACAAAAAAATTCGCAAAATCAAGAAATTCAAAATCAGAGAAAATCAAGAAATTACGAATGCAAGAATGCAATGCAATGTAGAGGCGGCTAAGTTGAAGCTGATGCTGGTCGTGCTCCGCTGGAGCTGCCTACGTATCCTTTCCAGGAATCAGACCAGGGCGTAGTTCAAGCGCGCGGGAAAACGGAAAACAAACAACAACAATGCGGATGAAATGCTCCTATCCTAGGATGCTGGTGCAATATGAAAACATGAAATGTGAAAGTGCTGGAGGAATCATCCTCAAGGGTTCCCTAGATGCAAAATCTAATGCAAAGGATGCAACGACTCTCTCTCACAGTCGAATATGCTAAAGGTATCTTGGATGATTCTCGAGGTTTTTGTCAAAGTTATTCTTCTGATCTTAAGGCTCGTAGGCGTCATCTGTATCCTGGACGACTCTTGAAATAGCGAAGTATCTTGGATGAATTCTGAGTCATGTCAAACAACTGGACGATTGCTGGTGTAGAGTCCTTCTGCTGGGGACGATTACTGATGTAGAGTCCTTCTGCTGGGGACGATTGTTGATGTAGAGTCCTTCTGCTGGGGACGATTGCTGAAATAGGTCCTTCTTCTGTGGACGATTGCTGATGTAGAGTCCTTCTGCTGGGGACGATTGCTGATGTAGAGTCCTTTTGCTGGGGACGATTGCTGGTGTAGAGTCCTTCTGCTGGGGACGATTGCTGATGTAGAGTCCTTCTGCTGGGGACGATTGCTGAAACAGGTCCTTCTTCTGTGGACGATTGCTGATGTAGAGTCCTTTTGCTGGGGACGATTGCTGATGTAGAGTCCTTCTGCTGGGGACGATTGCTGATGTAGAGTCCTTTTGCTGGGGACGATTGCTGATGTAGAGTCCTTTTGCTGGGGACAAATCTTCTGAAACAGGTCTCTCTGCCGGAGACAAATCTTCTGCTCTTCTGAAACAGGTCTTTCTTCTAGACAAATCTTCTGTAACAGGTCTGGAAACAAGTCTTCTGAAACAGGTCTCTCTGCCGGAGACAAATCTTCTGTTCTTCTGAAACAGGCCCTTTTTTCGAGGACAAATCTTCTGTGGCAGGTCTAGAAACAAATCTTCTGAAACAGGTCTCTCTGCCGGAGACAAATCCTCTGTTCTTCTGAAACAGGCCCTTCTTCAAATCTTCTGTTCTGATGCACGGATTCTGAGAGATACACAAATTCTGAGAGATGACCCTTCTTCTGAGAGCAACCCACGGATACACGATTCTGATTTTGAGAGAAACTCTACATTCTGGAGGCAACCCTGATATGCGATGCTGAAAAATACATGATTCTGAGAGAAACCCTTCATTCTGGAGGCAACCCTGGATACACGATTCTGATTCTGAGAGAAACCCTACATTCTGGAGGCAACCCACGATTCTGAGAGAAACCCCACATTCTGAGAGCAACCCACGGATACACGATTCTTGGCATAAACCTTGTATTCTGGAGGCGACCCACGATTCTGATTCTGAGAGAAACCCTACATTCTGGAGGCAACCCACGATTCTGAGAGAAACCCTACATTCTGGAGGCAACCCTGGATACATGATGCTTGGCATAAACCTTGTATTCTGGAGGCGATTTTGATGCTCAAATTCTGAGAGATACCCTTTATCTGGAGGCAACCCGTGGATACATGATGCTTGTGAGAAACTTAATTCTGAAAGTTCTCTACTGGGGAGATCCTATGATTCTGAGAGATGTACGAATTCTGTATACCTTGACAATATCTGGAAATTCTCTGCTTGAGGAGATATCTGAAGTTTCTGGGACGCGAGCACATTTTCTGGAGGCCCTGCTGATTCTTTCTGAGACTCATATTGGTGCTTCGACCAATGCAATCATTCTTGCAACACGTCAGGCTTACTCTAACCCTTTCTGAACATCTCGCATTCTGACCCATCTTCTGAAAGTCCTTTCTGGATGTAATTCTCAAGCGACAGTAGACTCAAATGTCCATTTTCTAAGACAACTCATAATCAATCCCAAAACGACGGGAGTTTGCCGTTTCTCGGCCACTTTCAGGCTGCGGTGCCTTTGATTCTTCTCATCTGTGGGACTTTTTTTTTTTTTTCAATTCTTGAATGGATTTTTACCAAGATTCAAATCTCCAGAGGTCCTCTAGACCAATTCCAACAAGTTTCGAGCACTCTTTATGCATCAAGATTGGACCAATCTGTGGTCAAAATAAATTGTGGGGTCAATTTGCAGAGAGTAGAGCTGGTTTAAAATAATATGCGGAAAATGCTGCTGAAGTGCATGTCAAATGCAGAGCATGATTAGTGTTTGATCTAAATCCAACTTTCTTGACGAGGCAGGCCTTCTTGGCAATTCATACATCTAGATCCCAATCTTAAAGCAAAACTCAAATCCTAACTCTTAGGCTGTTCAAGTCTCCTGATATCTCAATTCTGATCCGTGACTGATAGGTACTCAAAAGACCTGATGACTTTGACGTGCTTCATAAATCAATTTTAGCAGATATTCATGTAATGCATACAGATCTTGTCTCAATAACAGCTCAACTCAACATCCAAGGCCGGTCTTCTGATCGACACTTCATCTCGACTAGGTTTAATTGATGCAATAACAATGTTTGGAACTTCTACTTGTATCCACCTTCGGATACTTTGAAAATTTTACAATTATAGATCACTTCGGACCCACACACTCGAGATCACAGACTAGACGACGACAGACTTGACCACGACAAACATTGACACAGGAAGATGACACACTTGACACTGAAATAGAAGTTTGGAGGAGACAACTCAACTTTGCCATTTACATAATGCGCATTTGTCATGTTTGACGTATCTCTTTGCTTTCATGTGCTCTTCTCATTTTATTGTGATAATACTCAGTTGATAAAATAATGCTTTGAAAATATTCCATATGGATCTCAATCAATCCTTTGCTTTTACCAAAAAGGTGCTTCGAATTAGTGCCTTTAGCTTATAGAATAAGAGACAATTCATTTCAAATGTTTTCAAAAATATACTTGACGGCTTGGGATTCGCTTATAATGTAGAAAGGGTATTGGCAAACGATGTTTGCCCCTAGTTGACAGGGATAAATGAAAGCTTGGGCAAACGCAGTTTGCCCCTAGTGTGGTAGTGATATCTTGAGGTTCTGGGCAAACTTTGAAAGTTTGCCCCTAGTTTGCAAGGTTCAGGGACCGAGAACCAGGGAAGCTCGCCTACTTATCCCCAAGTGGGAATCAGGTCCAAAGTAGTTCGGCTAAGTCTTGAAAGAAGGTATTTGAGATGTGGCTGAGTGTTTCAGGAGCAGTGACCGAACCGAGTAGGTTGCCTACGTATCCCCAAGTGGGAATCAGGTCAAGCGTAGTTCCTCGAAGGCTGGAGGTTTTAAAAGAGCAAGGATTTCAAGAATTAGGGGCTTTTCAAGCCATGTCATCAGACAGATTTTTTTTTTTGAAGTAGGTCACTTTTGGTAGCGTTGAAAGAAACTAAACTACCTCTCCTTTTTTTTTTTTTTTTTTTTCTTTGACGGTTGATTCTTTTCACCTTTTCACTAGCCAGTCAATTTTACATCACTCATCATACAGCAGGATTAGCCCTTCAAATCTTTTAGGCTTACTCAAAGAATTTACAAATCAAAGTTTTGGGACAATTTATGTTCCCGATTTCTTAATCTTCTTCATTCTTCTTTTTTTTTTTTTTTTTTTTTTTCTCTTCTTTCTTTTCTTTTCTCTCTAAAGTCTTGATTGGCTAGGATCAAGTTCTTGAAAACAACGCGCAAAATTTTCTTTTCTTCTATGCTCTAACTTTTGCCTAGGCGCCCTTTCGGGTTTTCATCCTAGCGAGCTTCTTTTTTTTTTTTTTTTTTTTTTTTTTTTTTTTTTTTTGCTCTAACTTTTGTCTAGGTGCCCTTTCGGGTTTTCATCCCAGCGAGCTTATTTTTTCTTTTTGAGAGAAGTAGTTTATTTGAAATGTTTGGCTACCATCAAGGACAAAGAGTACATGGCTTGCAGTTTAGACAGGTTTGAATGACCCATTTTTCTGGGCTCAAGATTTTTGAAGTGGGGAGAAAAGGGAGTTAAGCTAGTCCCGAGTTACTATCAAGCATATCTTTTCAAGATTCGAGCAAAAGCATCTCAAGATTCTTAAAGTAAAACTAATCAATTCTTAGCTTTCTTTGGCATTAGCGCAAAATCAACTTTGATCCTTTCAGGATTCTTTTCAATGCAAAAATTGATCAACAGAGTATTTTTCCACAATAGTCAGAGAAATTACACTTTCAGCTTAGTGATTCATTCATTCATGACTAGGCGCATTAAATCAAGCAAATCAAGTTTTCATTTCATTACTAGAAATAGAAGGATTACAGTACTCGACATAAACTCAAACACAACTTGACGATGGACAGACTCGACAACAAGACTCAAAACAATAGACTCGACTGAACTCAACTCGATCTCAAGTGGAGCGTCACAGTGACTTGCTTTTTCCTTTTTTTAAACATCCATTTGGTTTCAACAAACAGCTATTCCAAACATCATCACCCAATCCTCAAACCTTCTAAAGCGCCTTTTTCTAATGTCTTTGCTGAATCTGGCTCTGCCTTTCAATCACCCTCTGGATCTCTAGGAAATACTCAATTGATAATTGGATGGAGGCGGGAATTCGTGGAAAAGGTGCCGCAATCCGCTCATGCCATGCAGTAGTGAAAGCAGTAATCAATGAAGACCGCAGAATGGAATCTCTTATAACCCCGATGGCATCCTCAGAAGTGTCCTGTCTACAGCCATACTGCCTGGCTACTCTGTATGGGATGGAAAAAGTGGTAGCATGTAAACCAAGAAGCCATATCCCGCTCCTTCCTGGAAATCTAACAGTAACTGAACAATAATCCCAACGGGCGCAGACCCAACGGATGTCCTCAGTGGTGAGACCGCTTAGCCAAACAAACCAAACCTCAGAGTTGCTGAAAAATCTTCGTACCTTCCTCTGATCTAAAGAAGGGATCCTGCAAAGACCGCGAGGATACACTAATAAACTGAGTCGCTCAAGAAGCCAAGTTTGTAGCACTAAAGGGGCACCAGAAAGCAGTACTGTCCCATCAGTATGTGCCTGATCTAAACCCATTAGAGTTTCTGCTAAGACCAAAATCATAGGGTTTTGTCGGGAACGGAGTCCACAAGCAACTGGTATGAGGGCATGAGATGAGGAAGAAAACAGGAAGTACGAAATCATAGCCAATGTCAAGGCACCCCATCCAGATACAGAATGATCAAAATGTCCTCCCATGGTAGTACAATAGCGAGCAAATAATCGGGGAAAATCAACCTCCTGATCAGAAATCATGGACCGAGCAACAGAAGGAGAACAACCAAGAAGTGATGATAGGTTCTTTACATATCCAGCCTGAATAGTGGGAAGGATCAGATCGGAGTAAGGGCTGAAATCGAGAATGGCACTGAATTCTTCAAATAGTGGTGAGATCTCTTGATGTCCAAATCGAAATACATGGAATTCTGGATCCCAACATCGAATGGCGGCACGCATAATATCTTCTTCAAATTTCACATTCCTCAGCTGAAAGAGAGTACTAAGGCCAAAATATCTGAAATGTAGATGATCAATACCGGTGACCTCATCCATCCATGAAAACAAAGCCTGAGGATCAAGAGGAGCCATCTTGTTCGCAATGTTACTTCTTTCTGCTCAAATTCAGGGAGTTCAATCCTTCTACTCTGATTTATTAAGGCTTTTCAAATAATCAGGTATCTTATAAAAAAGTGGATGAAAATCAAAAATAGAAAATCAAAGATGGAAAATCTTTTTCATTTTTCAAAAACATTTTTCTTGAAGAAACCTTTTCAAGTTTCAAAATTCTGAGGAAAACAAATCTTTTCTTTTTGAAAGTATATTAGGGGCGTCGCACTCGTGAGTCGTATATGCAATGCTCGTGTAGTGCATGCAATGCAGATGAAATGCAATCTAATCTAAATGCAATGCACCTTAATCTAGCTTAGACCTAGCATATCAACACATAAGCACATAGGATTCCTTGAGTATGCTAATCACCCTACTAATCCAATCATTATCCAAGGATTTTGAGTTTTGAAATTCTTGATGGTTCAGATTTGAAAATTGAAAATTTTCATGAAAATCTTTGAAAGAGATGGGGAGTTTTGTAATTTTCAAAAGAATTTTTGAACCATCAATGCTTGTGGTGAGAAATCATGATTCTTAAAAATTGAGGTGGGAATTTTGAAATTCTAAGATCTGAGAGGAAGATTTTGAAATTGAATCATCATGATTTCTTGAAGACCAAAGTAAAATTTTTTTTTTTTTTGAAATTCTCTAAAATCTAGGAGAATTTGAAATTGAATCATCAAAGTGTGATCATGATTTCTGGAAATAGGAATTTTGAAATTCTCTAAAATCTAAGGAGAATTTTGGAAAGATTTTGTGAAAGTGAATCTCAAAGCAAATTTTCAAAAGGGATATTCTTGGAATTTTCGAAAGACTTGGGGTTTTTCAAAGAAGTGCTTATAATTTCAAAATTTTTCAAAATTGTCCTCAAATAATGTTTGGATCTCCTCACTTTAACCAACTCGGCCTAGCCGGCCAGAGCCATTGATTTCCCTAATAAAGGTTTGTTTGGTTCATGAGTTTCGTGAGGGAATGGAGAATAGACAAGAAAGCAAGATGAAAAATTAGTTCCCCATCCTAAGGTAAAAAGAACTAGTTTTCCATCTGGTTTTCCTTTTCCCTCCCTTTACTCTCGTGAAATCAATGAACAAAACAAAGCCTAAGATAAGTTAGGGATTTGAAATTTGCTAGGGGCTAAAGTAGACAGTTGAGAGGAATGAACTTTAAGATGGATAAAAAGTTTCTAGTTCAGTATGGGTTCGAATCCTACCGCTCGCTTGCCTACATGATTAAACTGTTGTGTATCTTGAGGGATCGGTGCACATATCCGGGTTTTGCCCCTTGTTCTACTCCGATAAAATTACAATAGATAAACCGGCTGAAATATGATGGGGATTCCGAATTCGCACAGGATTGGGTGGATGATTTGTCCTCGTAGCATACGAAAAAAAAAAAGACTCTTCAATTTTGTATCTTTCACTAAAGGGGGAAAAAGTTATTATAACACCCGTAATTGTGTTATTGCTTTTGCATTTCATTGTCATGCATGATAATGTGATGTGGCATGTCTTTTGGCACATGGTTGAGTGAGTTTTGACTCACGAGTCGTTTTGGGGTGTCTGTGTTAGAGGACCCTCTCAGATTTTGTCAGTGAGTGTTTTGTGGTTGTGAAGTCTCTCCGAGTATGAGACGGTCATTATGGAATACTTTAAATGTTTATCTAAAAATAAATGTTTACCTGTGTATTTCAATATCACTATTATTTTCTGTTTTAGAATTTATATCTGTCGTTAGTTTTAGTATCCTGGTGAGAACGAATTAACACGCTATTAATTTGGTAGGCTAGTTAGCAACTTCGGAAACGTCTGTGGACCGTCGCGAATGGAGGAGGAGGTCCTGACGCTCTCCCTCGATAGTGTCCCGGGACGGATCCCAAGGAGCACACTTCAGGAAAAACTAGGACTTCCTCACGCGATCCTAGAGACAAAGAGTCGCCACCTAATTTTTATCGGGAATTTAGGAAACCCAAGTTTGACTCGCCCAAAATTGAATAAGGTTACTCGCCCTTCATTACCAGAAACAAGGTTCGGGGGTCTTGGTACGAGAGGGGAAGGAGCCCAAGCAGGACTAAAGCACCCCCTCCTCGCCCTACCGAATGGTAGGCCTTGATTCAAATATCCTTGTTATTAATTCATAATAGATGTTGTTTCCTCAAACATACTAGATAGATATATACATGGCAAAAAGAAACATCTAATGAAAATCATTTCAAAAGACTAAATCAAGTAGAAAGCGGATGCTCATGCAATACAAGGGAGAAGTATACTCACAGTGGCTAGTCCCGCCCGGGACCGATGCAAATAAAGTAAACATGTCATGATATGCAAAGGGAACGAGAAGACTTACATTGGTTGACTCAAGCGGAGTCGCGAAAGCAAAAAGAGTGTAAACGTGCAATGCAATCATGCAACAATCCTAGATAAGATGTCTCTAACAAATAATCATATAAACGGAGACTTATCCTAAAGGAAATGTGTCGTTGAAATCAAAGTTGTAAACCTAGAAAAATTCTAAGAGAAAGGATAGAGATAGTACATGATACATGGGCACTAAGCCACATGTAGACGAGGCAAACCACAAATCGAAGTCCGGGTCCGAGGCACTTAATTCTCTGCACTAATATACCAAAGAATACCCAAGCATTGCAAAAATACAAGCAAACAAATGATATGCATGATAAACAAAGAAAACATGTCATCAATCAAATTTCCAGATTCAGCAACCTCTAATGAATCCTATCAAAAGTGGTCTTAAACATGAGCTGGATAAAAACCCTTTTACAGAAAGTTAGATACATGTCTTAGGGAACTTCTCCAAAAAGTGGGACCTCAATATCAATTTTATTGTTTGAGAAATAAATGTTTTGGGAACAGTGGATCAGGACTGTCCACTGTTCTTGTAAAAATCATAATTAAATCTACAAAAATCATATGAAGCTCTATTTGGTGTCAAAAGAAAGCTATTTCATTGTAGTATATGATAAAAATAAACCCATGGACATTCTGTAATCACAAGGTTTCTGAAAAAGTGTTTTAAACAGACTCTGTTATTCTGGAAATTTGGTATCATTTGACAAATGAATGCAAAACATAATAGAAGTATAATAGAAGTTCATGAATCATGTTAACCAAGTTGATTTAAGCTTTTGATCTCTCATCCATTTATCCTAGGTGATTTCTAAACCAAGTTTTATTCATCAATTGTTGTTGAGTGATCAAGGTATGACCATTTTGTATACATAATCATATTTGTAATTAAACTTAGAAAATTCCAGAATAGTAGTATCAACTTTAAACGCTTAGAAAACGATCCTAACTCGATCGTATGCTCACGATTTTACATCGGCATATAGATATATGAGTTAGGAATCATCCCCAAAAAGCGGAACGTCGATAACTATTATAGATTTTCTGAAATTCAAGCACAAAGAGACGATGTTCAAATCTGTCAACCGATTTCTCAACAATTTCTAAAAATAGTATATGAATCCTAAAAGCTCTCGAAACGGACCGGATGAAAGCTAATTCATCAAAGTTTACCCAGAAAATTTGAAATCCATCAAACTATGGGTTTTGATGGACCAAATCTAATGGACAAAACCAATCTGCTTTGCTGAATTTTTATCTAGTTCATTTTAAAGTGTGAGGAAAACATTTTAGTGATAGTTGAAACTTATTAGAGAGATCAAACTCATAGATCAACTTAATTATCATGATTCCCAATCAATTTAGCCCTCAAGTTCTATGAAGAACTTTTAGATCAAGGATCAAAGGGACTTATAAATATCATGTTGGAGATGAAATTCAATAGGAATTCTAGGTAATAGGAATAATCAAGAGATAGGTATGAACATAGAAATCATCCTTCTCATAGATCATATTTCCAAACCATCATGGAATTCAAAATAGATATATGTATATATATATAATCATGTATGCATGAATCTAAACTAAAATTGAAGAATGAAACCAAAATTGAAAATCAAAGTGAAAAACAATCTCTAATTGTAAATTATCAATAAAAATCAAAGAGATTTGGATCTAACTATGTGAGTGTGTGAAGAACATGAGAGGAAGAAGATGAGTGTTCTAATAAGTAGAAATAGAACTAAGTTAGATCCAAATCTTATAGATCTATATATACAAAGTAGGAATTAGAGATGAACTATAGTGTTTACCTCTTGGAGGATTCTCAATTACAAGACCAAAATTGATTTGAAGATCTTCTTCTTCAAGTGTTATTCAAGTGTTCTTCAAGCACTCATCCATGGAAGTTGAGGGAGGCAATTGATGTTCAAATTGTGGTCTAATTAGCCTAAGTTAATCTAAATTCAATTCATAATTTTCTCTCTCTAGAATTCACCTAAATTGAAAGTATATTCAAAGTATACTTATCTCTCTTGTATGTGCTTCTATGTGTGTTTGTATCTCCAAGTATATTCAAGTGTATCTCTTCCAAGTGTCTAGTGTGTTAAGATGTGATCTCATATGAGATGTATGAGATCTTATATAGAGTTTTGAAGACTTAGCTCTTAAGTTTCAGGGTTAAAACAGGATTTTTAGAGCTTAAAAGAGGGTTAAAATGGCCATTTCGGAGCCTAAACGCAATTTCCAGGCAATTTCCTCGCAGTGGGAAGCTTCTAGAAGGGTCTGGAACTCAAAAAGCTCCGTGGAGGACACAAATGGAAGTGGCGGTTATGGTGGGACCCGCCACCCCCATACCCAAAACCGCCACTTACTATTCTTGCTCCTCTGGTCACCCACAAACCCTGTTTCAAAAATCACGTGCACTGCTTTTCCAGATTTTTGTAAAAATGCTTTTTGGTGTCCGAAATCGTCCGTTTACGTACCGTTGGAAAGCTGTCAGGTTGAATTTCAGTATAAAAATATTTCCAGAGGTTTTATAATGAGAATTGAAGTCCAATTGAAGTCCGGAAGTCCTCCGGAACTTTCGTCGTCTTTTTGAAATCAAATGACGTCTTTTCCAAAATTGCTTTCAAATGTGCGTCGATTTCGAACTTTTCTTTAAAATTGAATCTCTGGATACCTAGAATACTGCGTTTAGAACACTTAATGTTCATATAACCCTGAGAGAATATGAATTCTGAGAGATGATTTTGACAAAACCGGGATTTATCCATGGAAAAGGGCTTTTCTGAGCTTGAAGTCACTTTTCGAAGTCCGATCTTCTGATTGTGTGGAATCCAGTACCTTCCACGGGGTACTTTTCATCATCGAATCCTCCAAGACGTTGTCCACCCTAAATCCTATCAGTGTGGTCAAAATTGGGTGTCTACAACGTCATGTAGAAATTCGCGTTTTAGCGACCAAACGAAACTTAGTTGAAAACTTTTATAATTTTGAGGTTTCACTCATAAAGCTACGAATAAGCTGTATAGAAAGTTTCAGAGACTGATTAGGAGTTTTAAAAACTCGTGGGGAGGTAAACATAATTCCCGAGATTTTTGCCTATATATAGGAAGTGATGACTTTGGATATTTTCACAAGTTTTAACCTAATTCCAAAAAGGGGGGCCATAGGGAGATTTTGGAGCTTAGAGCTTTGCGACGCCAAATGATGACCTTCCGTCAGTTTGTTTTCTCCCAGATTTCATATTCGAGCTCCTCGAGGTAAGAGCTTCGTTTTGATATATGTTAGGGCTTATTTGGCTAAGTTTTCCGAAAAGTCTTTTTGTAGAATTTTTCATAAAAGTTGATAAATGGAATTTTTCGGAGGTGAGTGATTCAACTATATTTTTGGAATGGTTTCTTGACATGTATTCATGTTATGTTTGAATAGCATGTATTTAATTCATAGATATATACTGTGTAGTTCATATTGGGCATTTGTATTGATAAGTAGGCCCAATAGCACGATGAAATGTTTGATTTCTGCGAGCATGGTGATATGTATTTGAGCATGTTAAGTTGCTTATGTGGGTCAGAAGGAGCACGTGGTCACCGTGCCATTTTGCGGAGCCAATATAGGCATTAAGGTCGCACGATTGAAGAGAAGAATCGTGGGTCTTACCCTTTCGCGTGGACTTATTGGCGAGGAGTCGCGGATTGGGAGTATGGACGGGCACGTGAGTCTCCCGCGACTAGTATGAAATGTAGAGATGTGAATGCGGACATATTTATCATTCATGTGCATATGTTGTTTTATTCACTAAGCGTTAGCTTAAACAAATCGAATATCTGTGGTTATTCAAATAACCATTTCAGGTGTTAATGCTGGTGAGGAATCGGAGAAGTGAGTACGTGGGTTCAGAGTTCTATTAGAAGGCAACCCAAATGTTGATCTTGTAGTTTTGGAACAATAGGGAATGTTGTAATAAGGATTTGAATGTTTTAACTTGTGTTTAACTTAGTATGTTAAAATGGACCTAAACCATGGTAATAGTTAGTAACATGTTGTAATTATACTTTGGTAATGTTTTAATACAGCTAGGATTACTTTGATGTGAGATTGGAGTGTGTGGTTAACACTTGGTTGTTTTAAAAAGCTTTTTGAAACTTGTTTTCTGCAGAATTGGGCTGCTGTCAGGGGAGCAGTCGACTGGTCCGGTGTTCAGTCGACTGGACCCTTGTGCCTGCTAGCTACTGCTTTTTAATATGGCAAAAGCAGTCAACTGGGCCCTGCCTCAGTCGACTGGACCTCTAAAGGTTTATGTGTTCATTTTATTTCTGCTTGCTTCAGTCGACCAAAGGGGGGGATTCAGTCGACTGAAAGTTGGAGGCCCCAGTCGACTCGACCCCAATCTCAGTCGACTGGATGGTCTGTTAAACCTTTTTGAAAACTCTCTGCTTTCTTCAGTCGACAGAGGTCCTGACCCAGTCGACTGGACCCCTAATTAGAAAATGTGTTTTGTTTTTTTTCCGCTGCGTGTGTTCTTCAAACCTAATTTTGGGAACGTTAATGAATCGGTTTAGCCTCGGTGGCATGCCACGGGCTCCGGTTCCGCTATTGTGGGACCGGGCTGTGACATTTAGTGGTATCAAAGCTTAAGTTTAGAGCCTTGGGAACGAGTGACGTTATATATGCTGAGTGACGTCGAGTGGAGTGTGTAATTGTGAAGATAATTGTTATCATTGTAGAAATGCTTCATGTGTTAGCATTTGTTGATCGTGATGAACTGTACACATATATCTATATTGTGGCATATCATGCATGGTCATTATGCATTGAACTCAACAGGGGAATATTTGAAACATTATGGCTGATCCACCGAGAGAATTGTCACCGCATTCGCGGATGGACCAAATAGTGAATATGGTGGGAAATTTCAGACAAGCGGTAAGTGAAAGAGAACAGATGAACGTTCAGCCTCCACCAATGGAAATTTGTTATATCAATGCACCACCGGTACCGCAACCTCAATACACAATCGTGGAACAGTTTCATAAGTGGAAACCGACCTTGTATTATGGACAAGTTGACATAGACTTGGCCGATCATTGGATGATGGACATGGAAAGACATTTTTGTCAGGTAAAATGTACCGATGAGGAGAAAATTTTATGCGCATCCGATACGTTGATGGGCGAAGCATTGGATTAGTGGAACAACGTACTTGAACAAGGGAAGCCGACCACGTGGGAAGCATTTAAAGAAGAATTCAACAAACGTTTCTTTCCGCAATCTGCTTATACTCAGAAACGCCAAGAGTTTGCAAGTCTGGTTCAGGGAGACATGACTGTGAGTGAGTATGTATCCCGTTACAATGCCTTGTTACGATTTGGGAAAACTACCATTCTGACTGATAGGGATAAAGCTCGTAAGTTTGAGGAATGACTTAGGGAGAATATCCGTGGCCGTATGGATATTGTTGGCCCAAATATGGAAACCTTAGAGGGGGAGTGAATAAGGTTTTAGCGGAATTTTAACCTTTTAAAAACTTAATAACAAATTAAGCACAATCACAAGCAATTATGTAAAAGAGAGAAGGGAAGAGAAACTTGTAAACCGATTTTTCAAGTGGTTCGGCAATCGCACCCCGCGGCCTACGTCCACCCCTCAAGAACACCTCTTGAGGATTTCTTTACTCCGATCTACTTCACGGGTGTAGACCAAACCGTTCCCGGAGCACTTACGGGTGTGCACCAAACCGTTATAAGAGCCTTCAATCTCTCCCAAAGAAGAACACCTCTTCTTTGCACACAAGGGTTACTAACCCTCAACCTTTACAAATTGAATTGAATACAAAGTGATAACTCTCTCTCTAGAGTGGATAATACAATTAAAGCTCACTACAATTTTGCTCTCTCAAGAAATACAAATGAAAGATTTGAGCAAATTGATAAACTCACACAACTAGGGCTCAATTGTGAATGATTAAGAATTAACAAGTTGTGTGATTGAAATAGATGTTTTCCAATGGATTGATCAACATAAAATGGTGTGGGAAAACATGTATTTATAGGCCAAGAAAGATTATAGCCATTGGTGGCAAGTTTGGTAATTAAAAGCCCCTTTAAAAACTAGCCGTTATGCCTTTTTAGGTCGCTTCAGTCGACTGGAACATGAAGCAGTCGACTGGTCCTTGAAGCAGTCGACTGAGATGTGTTTACAGAGGGTTCTGTTTGCATTCTGCTTACTTTGGTCGACTGCATCGGGCCTTCAGTCGACTGCCCCTCCCTGTTTGACAGCCTCATACATCTCCACTAGAATGGCCATAACTCCCTCTACAAAAATTGGATTTATGATCCGTTTGATGTTTTGGAAACTAGATTCAAATACCTTTCCAACCATATAAGATTCAACATTTAATTATTTTCCAATTGGTTGGGGCATTGCTTTAAAGATGACCCATTTAAAATTTGTTTCCAAAACTTTAACTTTTAGCATTTGTTTGAGCCCCTAAGAGTGTGAGATCAAGATGCCTTACAATGATGGTCCTAGACTTCAACTAAGGATGAAATATCTTCAAGTCTTCAAGCATGATCCTTGTTGAGCTCCTTGTAATCTTGATCTACATCTATTAAATCTCATGCACACAAAGATGTTAAAACATTGATACAATATTAATACATGAGATTATATGAGCATAAAAATGACTATGATAATAACAAAGAATGAATCAATATGAATCATATAATTATCATAGCATATTTGACATCATCAAAACATAATTAAATATGCCTTAATATACCTTAAGGCTAACAGATATGTTACAACACCCGACCGTTTCTCTCGTTGAGGAAGCTGCTCATATTACTGAGAAAAGTGTCGACAAATATCGACAGGGACAACAAGGGAAGAGAGCAAATGACAGTCAGGGTAAGAGTCAAGGGAATGTGAAGAAACCGTTCATGCAAGATTCGGGATCGCATATGGGTAACCAAGGAGGAAGTACATTCACGGGAGATTTGAGACTATTCTGCCCGACATGTAACCTGCGACACAGGGGAACCTGCTATCAATTGACCACTTGCTACCTTTACAAGAAACTGGGACATGTATCTAGGAATTGTCCCTTGAATGTGAATGTGACTATACCGAACACTACCTCGAACACAAAGAGTTACAACCCAGAGATGAGGGGAAAATGTTTTGAATGTGGATAACCGGGACACATAGTGAAGAATTGCCCGAGTAAGAGACAATCGAGAATGAGTACCGAGGCATCGAGTGTGCCAAACGGATCGAGAGTGGAACCTCGAGTGGATAAAGGGAAAGGAGTCGCGCAACAGCAAGGACAATACTTCCAGCTCAGGCCGGGGAATTCGGATGATACCGTCGTATTAGGTATTCTTCCTATTTGTTCGTATCCTGCACGTATACTTATGGGTTCTGGTTCAACGCATTCATTCGTATCACGTGATTTTGTTAAGCATTTAACTGTTAAGTCAGAACTGCTAGGATATGACTTGTGTGTATCATTGCCTAGTAGTGAACCGCTAGTTACTTCTTCGATATTCAAGTCATGTGAGATCAAGATAGGTGATAAAGTCTTGAGCATTGATTTGATTCCGTTGACGGTGAATTACTTTGATGTTATCTTGGGTATGGATTGGTTGTCGGTTAATCAAGCCAGAATCGATTGTGAACAGAAACGGGTTAGTTTCTATCCGTCAGGGCGAGAAGAGTTTACTTTTCAGGGTAAGGGAGTGATAGTACCGCCGTACTTGATATCGGCGATTCAAGCAAGTAAGATGTTGAAGAAGGGTTGTTCGGGTTTCTTATGTTCAATTATCGACACGCGAGTTCTTGGACCACTAATAGAAGAAATTTTAGTAGTTCGAGAATTTCCAGATGTTTTTCCCGATGAGTTACCCGACGTATTGATTGAAAGAAAACTTGAGTTCACAATAGAAGTAGTACCAGGGTCATAACCGTTATCTACAGCGCCGTACCGAATGGCACCGATAGAGTTGAAAGAGTTAAAGGTTCAATTACAAGAACTACTTGAGAAGGGTTTTATCCGACCGAGTGTTTCACCGTAGGGAGCTCCAGTCTTGTTTGTGAAGAAGAAAGATGGAACGATGTGTATGTGCATCGACTATCGAGAGTTGAATAAGTTTACCGTCAAGAACAAGTATCCGTTGCCGCGAATAGACGACTTATTTGATCAGTTACAAGGGGCTCAGATATTTTCGAAGATCGACTTGAGATCTGGTTACCATCAGTTGAAAGTCAACGAGGAAGATGTTGAGAAGACAGCTTTCAGGACTCGATATGGTCATTTTGAATTTTTGGTTATGCCATTTGGAGTGACTAATGCACCAGCTGCTTTCATGGACTTGATGAACCGTGTTTTCAAGGATTATTTAGATGAGTTCGTTATCATGTTCATAGATGACATCCTAATCTACTCCAAAAGCGTAGAAGATCACGAGCATCATTTACGATTAGCTTTACAACGATTGCGTGAAAAGAGATTATTCGGAAAATTGAAGAAGTGTGAGTTTTGGTTGACCGAGATAGCTTTCCTTGGACATATAGTGTCAGCAAAGGGAATTTCTGTAGACCCTCAGAAGATAGAAGCAGTTACCAACTGGGTGAGACCAACGAATGTGACAGACATCAGAAGTTTCCTAGGATTAGCTGGGTATTATCGGAGATTTGTAAAAGACTTTTCGCGTATAGCAATGCCGATGACGCAGTTAATGAGGAAAGATATTGCTTTTGTATGGAGTCCAGAATGTGAAAAAAGTTTCCAAGAGTTGAAGGGTTGTAATACCCTGTATTTTGGTATTTTAATAAGACCCGGTATTTCATTTTTATACTCGTATAAACTTTCTCTTCCTTTTGGTAAATTTTGATACCAATCGATTGACATATTCCCAATCGATTGACACTTTTTGATATCAATCGATTGATAAGTTATCCCAATCGATTTACATTCTACCGACTAAAAGTGATGACGTGTCAAACTTTCCAATCGATTGCTATTCATCTCAATCGATTGACATTGTTTCCAATCGATTGACTACAAATATCTGTTGCCAATCGATTGACTGGTGTCTCAATCGATTGACATAACCTGAGAAATGTTTTCTTCTTTCCTTCAGCTTTAAACGCGTGGCACTCCCATACCCCTATATATACTCGTCCATTTGTGGCCTTGGGTCACTTTGGCAGCTTGAGAGAGAGAGATATATACCTCTTGTAAGAATATATACACATATATATATCTCTATATCTACACATATATACACACCCTCACACACACTCACTGCCGTGGCAGCTGGGAGGAAGGAGAAGAAGCAGAAGGAAGAAGGAAGAAGAAAAGAAGAGACAGAGAGGGTAGGCAGAGACAGATAGGAAGAAGAAGAGAAGAAGCTTGGGAGTTTCAAACTTAAACACCACCCAAACGCACCCTAAGTGAGTTCTAACTCACTTGGTCTCTTTATGTGATGTTTATGCAAGTTATTACGATGTTTAGATGGGTTAAATGCCTGTAGTGCATGGTTATATATGCTGTTTTTACAAACTGCTGGAGAAGACGTAGTTCCAATCGATTGACATGATCTCAATCGATTGACATCAGTTGCATCCCAATCGATTGAATAGGATTTCAATCGATTGACATTGTTCCAATCGATTGACATGTTTATCAATCGATTGACATAACTTTTGTTCCAATCGATTGAACTTTTGTTCCAATCGATTGACATGATCAGTACATGGTTTCCTTTGCCTGTTTATTATATAAGAGGTTTAGTTGTTCGATTTCTAATTCGGAATTCCATTATGCGATTATGGGGTAGACAGGAGAAATGTGACACCAAAGATTTATGGATAATGAATAAAAAGTAATATGAAGACGTGGGTTGACGTGTTGTTTCTGATATAAGTTCGATATCCGTTTCTTTTAATCCGAGTAGTCAGGCCACATTGGGAATTGTCATGTGTCGATGTAGAATGGAACGTAAGTAGGTTTGGTAAGTTCCGGGAATGGTACGGGGATGGATGATTGGTCATGATATGCTCTTAAAAGCGGTGAACCGGACCATGGTTCTTAAAAGCGGTGAGCTGGACCAAGAAGTCTTAAGATAGACTGGATGATCTGTGATATGCTCTTAAAAGCGGTGAACCGGACCATGGTTCTTAAAAGCGGTGAGCTAGGATCACTAGTAGATGACGTTAAGTCGTGGCAATAGCTTGATATGCCTTGTTCGAAACGTTATATCCCTGAAATGCGGTGAACAGGACCATTGTTCTTAAAAGCTGGGGACAGACTGACGTGGAGTCCATGACATGCGGTGAACAGGACCATTGTTCTTAAAAGCTATGGACAGAATAAGGGTGTATCCCTAGAGTTAAACGATTGAGTCTGTTCATGACATCTGAATACGTTGAGTTCGGTATTTGAGTAATAAGACGATAAGGGTCGGTTTATAAGAATGAATAGAAGAACAAGATAATGTTATTTTATAATAAGATGTTAACTCTTGTTTTTATAAGCTTGTGTTTACTTCAGATAACTGGTACCTCGTTAGTTTATGCTCACTCAGCTCTCAGTAAGCTGACGGCCTTTTATTGCCTGGACATTCCCCGTCCAGAATATCCTGCCCCTTGTTTTACAGGTAATGACCAGTACACTGATGAGTGTTATCTAGAGGAAGGCCCCACCGATGACGATTACACCAGGAAGGATTATCCTTATGCCAGTTGAAGACTGAAGATGTTATAATTAGATTTAATTTCAGTTGTTCTGTTAAACTTTTGTTAATGGGTACTTGGGCATTTGTTGTCTTCAGACCTGTTGTGATCCTGTGGACCATACTCTGATATTTTGTAATAGTTAACACTGTGTGTTATTCTCAGTTGGTTACTGTTGCTTTTCTTTTGGACTAGTACTGTGTGGTGTGGATTATTAGTGACTTTCACCTGTCATTCCTTATGGACCCATAAAGGAAATTTATTTTTCTCTATTTATGCTGCTCCGGGGCGTGACAAGGGTCGACTAGTGAAAGCACCAATATTAGCAGTTCCGTCAGGGACTGAAGGATTTATTATTTACAGTGATGCTTCATATAGAGGTTTAGGTTGCGTTCTTATGCAAGGTGATAAAGTCATTGAGTATGCATCGAGACAACTTAGACCGCACGAGAAGAATTATCCAACACATGATCTAGAATTGGCCGCCATGATTTTTGCATTGAAGATTTGGCGTCATTACCTATACGGGGAGAAATGTGAGATCTATACGGATCACAAGAGTTTGAAGTACCTGTTTACACAACGAGATTTGAACATGAGGCAAAGGAGATGGTTAAAGTTGATGAAGGACTATGACTTGTCAATTCAGTATCATCCGGGCAAGGCGAATGTCGTTGCCGATGCTCTTAGTCGCAAAGTACCAACCAGATTTGACTTCTCAGAAAGAACTGATACGAGATATAGAGAATTTGGAGCTTAAAGTGATACCGAGGATTGAAAGTGGCTTGATGTCGACGATGGTGGCACAACCACTCTTGATTCACGAGATCGCAGAGAAACAACTTCAAGATATGGCTTTGAAGAAGATTTGTGATGAGATTCCGATGGGCAAACAACCGGGATTTACTTTTGAGAATGATGTTTTGAGATTGAGGGGTAGAATTTGTGTGCCTAACGAGAAGGAGTTGAAACGGAACATCCTAGAGGAAGCACACAATACGAAGTATACCGTTCATCCGGGAAGCACCAAAATATATAGAGATTTGAGACATATTTATTGGTGGCCAGGAATGAAGAGAGAAATAGCACGTTATGTTTCGCGTTGTACTAGTTGTCAACAAGTAAAGGCCGAAGCCAAGTACCCTCGGGATTGTTACAACCGTTACCTATAGCCGAGTGGAAATGGGAGCACATAACAATGGATTTTGTTAGTGGGTTTCCGAGGTCGAAGAGATCGAACAATATTATTTGGGTGATTGTTGATCGTTTGACGAAGTCATCGCACTTCCTACCAATCCGAACAACTAAGCCAATGACGTTAGCTAAATTGTATAATCGCGAAATTGTGAGACTACATGGTATCCCAGTTTCTATCATTTCAGATAGGGATAGTAGTTTTACATCAAAGTTTTGGAGAGCCTTGCAAGAAGCAATGGGTACCAAATTGCACTTTAGTACCGCTTTTCATCATCAGAGAGAGTAATCCAGATTTTGGAAGACATGCTTCGGTTATGTGTACTTGATTTCCAGGGTGATTGAGAGGACCACCTGTCGTTAATTGAGTTCGCATATAACAACAGTTTTCAGTCGAGTATTGGAATAGCTCCTTATGAAGCTTTATATGGTCGTGTATGTCGTTCACCAATTAGTTGGACAGAGGTGGGAAAAAGAAAGATTAAAGGGCCAAAAATTGTACAAGAAACGACAGATAAGTAAAGGTAATTAGACAACGGTTACTGACAGCCCAGAGTAGGTATAAGAGTTATGCCGGACAAGCACAGACGGCCGTTGGAATTCGATGTAGGAGACTTGGTGTATTTGAAGGTGTCACCTTCAAAGGGAATAACCAGATTTGGTAGATAAGGGAAACTCAACCTGAGGTATGTAGGACCTTTCGAGATTATTGGGAGAGTTGGACCTGTAGCTTATCGTTTGGAATTGCCAAGTGAGTATGCTCAAGTGCATAACGTGTTTCATGTATCATTGCTACGTAAACACTTAGCGGAGGATAGAGGTCAAGTGATGACTCCGACGCCGAATGAGATTCAGAGTGATTTGACGTACGTTGCGTATCCGGTAGAGATCTTGGATCGGAAGGATCAAGTCTTACGGAACAAAGTAATACCCAAAGTGAAAGTGTTATGGCGTAGCCAAACTACGGAAGAGATGACGTGGGAAATAGAAGATGAGATGCGTACTCAGTATCTGCACCTTTTTGAGACAAGAGGTACAAGTTTGGGGACAAGCTTCTTTTAAGGGGGAGAGTATTATAACACCCGTAATTATGTTATTGCTTTTGTATTTCATTGTCATGCATGATAATGTGATGTGACGTGTCTTTTGGCACATGGTTGAGTGAGTTTTGACTCACGAGTCATTTTGGGGAGTCTGTGTTAGAGGACCCTCTGAGATTTTGTTAGTGAGTGTTTTGTGGTTGTGAAGTCTCTCCGAGTATGAGACGGTCACTGTGGAATACTTTAAATGTTTATCTGAAAATAAATGTTTACCTGTGTATTTCAATATCTGTATTATTTTCTGTTTTAGAATTTATATCTGTCGTTAGTTTTAGTATCCTGGTGAGAATGAATTAACACGCTATTAATTTGGTAGGCTAATTAGCAACTTCGGAAACGTCATGTAGAAATTCACGTTTTAGCGACCAAACGAAACTTAGTCGAAAACTGTTATAATTTTGAGGTTTCACTTATAAAGCTATGAATAAGCTGTATAAAAAGTTTTAGAGACTGATTAGGAGTTTTGAAAACTCGTGGGGAGGTAAACTTAATTCCCGAGAGTTTTGCCTATATAGGAAGTGATGACTTTGGATATTTTCACAAGTCTTAACCTAATTCCAAAAAAGGGGGCCATAGGGAGATTTTGGAGCTTAGAGTTTTGCGACGCCAAACGACGACCTTCCGTCAGTTTGTTTTCTCCCAGATTTCATATTCGAAGCTCCTCGAGGTAAGAGCTTCGTTTTGATATATGTTAGGGCTTGTTTGGCCAAGTTTTCCGAAAAGTCTTTTTCTAGAATTTTTCATAAGAGTTGATAAATGGAATTTTGATTCATAGGAATTGTACTAGACGGACTTCTACACGTTCTTTGTGCACGGGTTTTCTTCAGATTGAATTATAGAAGCGTTAATCGGAGGTGAGTGTTTCAACTATATTTTTGGAATGGTTTCTTGACATGTATTCATGTTATGTTTGAATAGCATGTATTTAATTCATAGATATATACTGTGTAGTTCATATTGGGCATTTGTATTGATAAGTAGGCCCAATAGCACGATGAAATGTTTGATTTCTGCGAGCATTGTGATATGTATTTGAGCATGTTAAGTTGCTTATGTGGGTCAGAAGGAGCACGTGGTCACCGTGCCATTTTGTGGAGCTGATATAGACATTAAGGTCGCACGATTGAAGAGAAGAATCGTGGGTCTTACCCTTTCACGTGGACTTATTGGCGAGGAGTCGCGGATTGGGAGTATGGACGGGCACGTGAGTCTCCCGCGACTAGTATGAAATGTAGAGATGTGAATGCGGACATATTTATCATTCATGTGCATATGTTGTTTTATTCACTAAGCGTTAGCTTAAACAAATCGAATATCTGTGGTTATTCAAATAACCATTTCAGGTGTTAATGCTAGCGAGGAATCGGAGAAGTGAGCACGTGGGTTCAGAGTTCGATTAGAAGGCAACCCAAATGTTGATCTAGTAGTTTTGGAACAATAGGGAATGTTGTAATAAGGATTTGAATGTTTTAACTTGTGTTTAACTTAGTATGTTAAAATGGACCTAAAGCATGATAATAGTTAGTAACATGTTGTAATTATACTTTGGTAATGTTTTAATACAGCTAGGATTACTTTGATGTGAGATTGGAGTGTGTGGTTAACACTTGGTTGTTTTAAAAAGCTTTTTGAAACTTGTTTTCTGCAGAATTGGGCTGCTGTCAGGGGAGCAGTCGACTGGTCCAGTGTTGTAATAACCTGCATTTTCATATTTAATTTGTAATTGCATTGTCATATTAAATTTCATTTGGTATTGACTGCTTCATTTAAATACATTTCTCATATTCTAATTATTATCCCTTGTGTTATTTCATATTAAAATTCATGTTGGGGTTAAATTGTAATTTTTATAAAGTTAGTAGTACCTGTGTGGATTTCAAAATCTGTATTTCAAAATGGTGGAAATATTTCCTTTTGACTCAATCAGTATTTTTATGAAAACAGGAAATCACTTCTTACACTAAAATGAAACCCCTGTATTTTTGTGGTGACCACCGCGCCCCGAAAATACCAGTTTATGTTCAAAACTGTCCGTGCTGCGTTAAACTTACACAGTTTGTGATTTAGACGTAAAGTGAGATGTGACTATACTCTACTTTCCATTTAAGGCAAGTCATGATTCCCTTGTACCTTGTTTGGATGATGCCTCATTATATGTGTAATTGTTATACCATAAGCTTATTTTGCCAAACAACATTGCTTTGACCCCTACACACCTATGTAGCTCTTGGATTAACTGTGTAGTTATATACATCAGTGTATATACGTAAGTATACTCTGAATTATTAGTTTTAATTAAATTAGAGAACAATCAAGAATTTGTAGAGTGTAGAAGGCTTAACTTGGCCTCCAAGCCCACCAATTTTGTTCTATATCTATATGCACACACACACCTCTCTCATTACACATTCTGGAAACCTGAGAGAATAGAGAGAACACAGAGAGTTTGAGAGTTTTCTTCAGCAATATTATAGAGAGAGGAAGCTTCAAGACTCCATAGCCAAAGCTTAGAGTTGATTTCTAATATTGCTAATTCTTTCTCAACATATTCTCATCTCTTCATCTTTGTCAATCTGTGAGTATTTCTAACTCACTAAGAATGTAATCTCATACTTATTTGCTGTGTATTGGTTTAATTTTGTCAACCTCCATTGATGATTTTACGTATGAAAGTTCATAGCTTGAAATCAAGATTTTCAAACCTTAATCTAAATCCGTTTTCAGAGATGAATATCAAAGATTATAGTATGTATTGACTATGTTTGATGTATTGAAGCTTAATTCATTTATATGGAAAAGTGTATTAGGAATTAAATTTTGTCCTCTTTTAATCTTTCATAAAATTGGAGAGTTATAGTTAGAATCATGTTAAATTAATCATAGATTCTTAATCTTTGTTGAAAAAGGAAGAGATTCATATATTGCATGTCATATATAGTTGCAGAATCGAAATGGGTCAAAAAGACCCCTGTTTTGCTGGTACAGAGCAGTTTCTGCGGGGAAGATGAAGCCTCAGCTTCATCTCGCGCCACGATCGCGCGCGCGAGAATCGCACGAGCGGCCCGCGCGAGCGATCTTTCGCGCGAGCGGACCGCGCGCGCGATCCTTGCTTTCCCAGGCAGACAGAAGAGTTTATATATATAAAGGAAAATTAGGCTGGTCGCGCGAGCGAGGGTCGCGCGAGAATCCCTTCGCGCGCGCGACCTTGGGTTTCTCAGGCAGACAGAAAAGTTTATATTATAAAAGGAAAATTGGGCATATCGCGCGAGCGGCCCGCGCGCGCGAGGTCTGGCAGTTTTTGTTTTTGTCTGTTTTCTGTTAAGAGACTGTTTGGTTCAACTTTTAAGTACTGTTAAGGCTCTGTTTGGGAAATTTGGTTAATCAGAACTCTATTTGGTTATGTTTTGAATGATTAAAATATTGTAGTATGATTCATCAATCCCCGTACGCATGTTGTTCCTTTAATTCAGCATCTTTGGTTTCGTTTAAGTGCATATCATTCATGTGGGGTCAGTGGTACATGCATGGGGGTGTCAGTCTGTGTGGAAAAGAGTAATGGTCAGTGTGAAAAGAGTTAGAGTTTGAGTTGAGTTGTGGTTGTGGTTGTGATTGAGTTTGAGTTGTGGTTGTGGTTGTGATTGAGTTTGAGTTGTGGTTGTGGTTGTGGTTGTGGAGATGGTATCTTTGAAATGCGACGGTGGCAAATATGGACACTCCCTGACGCCCATGGTAGCGTTAAAGTGTGTGAAGCCGAACTCGGACATTCCCTGGCACCCATGGTAGTGCTAAAGTGTGGCCTACGGACACTTCCTGATACTCGAGTCTGGATACTGCGTGAGGGGTTGCCCCGGTATTTGCATGGCGGTTAGGGTATTCAAAGTGTGAGGCATTGGACACTCCCTGGTACCCCGGACCAAAGTGTGAGGCAAACTGGACACTCCCTGGCGCCCCGTTGCTAAAGTGTGGCTATCTTAGTGTTTCAAAGATACCAGGAGTAAGATAGTGGGTTGTTGTGGCTGTCGAGAGAAAAGAGTCGGCAAGATGAGTGTGGTGCATTGTCTCATTACACGAGTATCTGTTCTTATGAATGAACGACCTTTAATATATTTCTTGTTGTTTTATAAATGAATTCTTCCTGCGGTTTAACTATTGATTTATACAAATTAAAAAATGGAAAAAGGTAAATGGGTATGTTTTACATTCAAAGTCATGTTTTTAATACTCACCAGCTTCTTGAAGCTGACGACGTTGATGCGTCCTGGACATTCGTGTTCAGGCTTTTCAGGTTATAATCAGGAGGAATCATACGACTATGCGAACTGAGAATGGCTGCTTTTGGAATAAGAGAACTGTTCATTAAATATATGATTTAAGTTTACATGTTAAGTTTTTAACTGTTTTGTTTTATAAGGATGACTGTAACAGACACTAAGTTATTGTTTTATTTTAAGGCGGTCTGTGCCTTAGTTGACCCCGTATCATAAGATGTAATAAGTTAGAATATTTTTGTAAGCCTTGATTGCTTTACTCTGATTATTATATTTTGTTGTTCGACGTTTGGGACGGAATCGATCCTTCAAACTGTCGCGACCTACGGGTCCATAAAGGAAATTAAACGCTTTCCTTATTTATGCTACGTCGGGGCGTGACAAGTGTTCAGTCGACTGGACCCTTGTGCCTGCTAGCTACTGCTTTTTAATATGGCAAAAGCAGTCGACTGGGCCCTGCCTCAGTCGACTGGACCTCTGAAGGTTTATGTGTTCATTTTGTTTCTGCTTGCTTCAGTCGACCAAAGGGGGGGATTCAGTCGACTGAAAGTTGGAGGCCCTAGTCGACTGGACCCCAGTCTCAGTCGACTGGATGGTTTGTTAAACCTTTTTGAAAACTCTCTGCTTTCTTCAGTCGACTAAGGTCCTGACCCAGTCGACTGGACCCCTAATTAGAAAATGTGTTTTGTTTTTTTTCCGCTGCGTGTGTTCTTCAAACCTAATTTTGGGAACGTTAATGAATTAGTTTAGCCTCGGTGGCGTGCCACAGACTCCGGTTCCGCTATTGTGTGACCGGGCTGTGACAATTATAAATGACAATCAAAAGTTCAGTCTATTAAAGAGGAACTTTCAATCTTGGAATTTGCAATATCAAACCTAAGCATGAGCTTTTTGAGTATCTTCAACCATATTCTCTCTTATTGCTTATTTCTATTATAAGAAACATGATAGGAGTAGCCTGATATAAATGATTAGTTTAGAAAAAAAAATCTTTCTAGTTAATGTTTTTTTTTCCCATTTTTTCTTTATTTCTCTTCTATTCTATCCCTACTTAAGTTAGCAAACAAGGGAAACGGAGAGAAAATTATTCCATTTTTCTTCTCTATTTTTCTCAATTCAAATGAAGTGATTAAAGTTTTTCAGATAATTTTGAAATTTTTTATTTTAAATTAAGTTATAAATTATCAAATACGCTAAAAAAAAAAATTAAAACTTTTCATTTTTAATATTTAATTATGTTATCGATCACACCCTTTCAATTTTTTTTTGACTCCGTATTTTTTTTTTACTACCCCCAGTAGGCTTCAATTAACAATTGACCCATATTGAGATAGACATACATTGATTGATTAGATATACATATACTCCTCCTATGTGAC
Organism: Hydrangea macrophylla; assembly: GCA_033977485.1. Taxonomy (NCBI): domain Eukaryota; kingdom Viridiplantae; phylum Streptophyta; class Magnoliopsida; order Cornales; family Hydrangeaceae; genus Hydrangea; species Hydrangea macrophylla. The sequence goes on from CM066999.1 coordinate 114,688,112, forward strand.
AACGTACAAGAAAAGGACCCATGGAAAGCCAAAATTTCATCAAAATCTCCGTGGAATGACCAAAGTGCAAGTCTAAGTCCACTGTCAACTATATACTCCTCAATTGATCACCGTTGGATTAAATCAAGATCATTTATCTTCAAAATCTACGACTAATTGACGGTGTAGATCTCAGGTAAGCGAACAGCCTTTGTGAAGATCGTTACATTCCCTCTGGGGGGAAAAAAAATTGCAATGAATGACTGAAGAGTCAATGCCCCCTTTTGGCCCAGTATGATAGTAGTAGAGAGAGAAAGATACACAGTGCTGTAGAGAGAATTTGCGAAGATAGTCGAGTTAAGCACACAGAGTGAAGTAGAAATCTCCATGGATTCAAGATCGAGAGGATATTCAGATTAAACGATACCCACATCATTTTAATTTCTCTGACTCGTTGTTACGAGGAAACTGTTTAGAGAGTGAGAGAGAGAGAGAGAGTGATTCATTTGAAGGGTTAAATTTGGTAATCAAGTTAATCATTGGTTCAAGCTTGAATTTTTGTGGGTATTTGATCTTCTGTATGATTGAGATTACCCAATTTGAATAACCCTAATTGGGAATTGGGTTTTTGAATTTGGCTGGTTTCAATATCTGGGTTTGCTTCGAATCGAATTGGGAATTTAGGGTTTCGAGAATTATAAGGCTTGAACTGATGAAATGGATGAAAATGCAGCAGCTTTGCACACGGCGATCAATTCAGTACAGGCACTAGGTAGAGGCTTCGATGTGAACTTCGATACGAGGTTGCTATACTGTAAAGGAGTAGCTGGGTCAAGGGTTGTTGAAGTTGATGAAGAACATACTAGGGATCTATGTTTGTATGATAGTTTGGTTGTGCCCAAGGTTTCATGGGATATTAAAAACTTTCAAGAGACCAGTGGACGTCATAGTTCTGGGGTGTGCAGTTTTGATGAGGTATATTATTTTCCACTTTATTCAATCTTATCTTTATTCATTCTCAATTAGTTGATCGAATCTGGGTTTTACATAAATTTTTTTTTCTTTTCTGGATTAAATGGTTATGAGCATGCCAATAATGAGCAATAGTTTAGGTTCTTACAGCCTTAAAATGCAAAGAATTTGGAAATTCCTAGGTATAAGCATTGTGTATTGTCATATTTGAAGTGTGAAATTAGATTGAGGAACAAGCTTTGTTTGGATTGAGCTCATGGTTGAGGACTATCAAGTGTGTGTGTGTGTGTGTGTTAAGGTTGGCTCTTGTTCTGCTCGTTTTTTACGGAAGCAGAACCATACTCTTACAGTTTCTTATACTGGCCTTGGCTTGTTTAATGCAATCCTCTTCATTATGCCTGCTTCATTGGTGTCGTTTACACAAGTCTTCGAGTTCATTTCAACTTATATTTAGCTATTCGGATAAACTTCTGTTTGTCGTTAGGCTACTGTTCCTAGTTTCTAAGTAAGAAGTTCAGAGTTGCTGTACTTATGCGGGCTGCAGCAATCGTCACCTGGCATATAATATTTCTTCAACTAAGTTGGTTATTTTAGCATTAGTTTGGGATAGGTTTTTTTTTTTTTTTTTTATACAGCTAAAAAACAGTTTTTTTTTTAAATAAATAAATAGCCCTGAAGCCAAAGAGTGAGTATTTTTCAAACTAACCCAAACGGGCTCTTAAGAGCAACTGCAGTGGTGTAGTTGTGTAGGCCCTGTAGAGCAAATTAGGGTAGTTAGCATATGGACACCTCACAGTGGTGTAGCTTAAAGGGGAAATTAGGGTAGGATATGAAAGCGGAACTTAATTTTAGCATACAACTAATTTTCTTAAGAGCAATAGCAGTGGTGTTAAAAAATGTAGGGTAAAAATAGCCTAATTTGTTGTACGGTTTGTGGAGGGCCACAGTGGAGTAGTGTGGAGACGGCAGAGGGACTGCCTGCCCACAACCATCCGGCAGAGTGTCAGCCGGCTGCTGCCAAACACATTAAATGAACCGGCAGAGGCTCTGCCGGCCGCCTGCCAAACGGTAGCCTCTCTGTCGGCTGTCAGTAAACAGCAGTCCCTCTGCCGGTTCTCCTCTCTGTTGGATTTCTCCCTGCCATCTACTTGTATGTTAAATAAATTTGTGGTATGTTTCGCTAGCCTAAGTTACCCTATTTAAAATTTAACCTACACCACTGCAGACTACCCGTACCTTAAGTAAAGCTAATTTACCCTGTGCAACTACACCGCTGTAGTTGCTCTTACCATACAGGGAAACGGCGAAGTGATTGCCGGTTGATTCTTGGGCCGGCAAAGGGAATGCCAGCAGGCAGACTCTTTGCCGTTTGGTTTTGTTTTTTATTTTTATTTATTTATTTACTTAACAAAAGGTAGACTCTTTGCTCGGTTATTTTTTTGTTTTTTTTTTTCTTTGGTCCAATCTCATTTAAGATGAATAAGGGGGAAAAAAAAAAAACAAAACAAAACGGCAAACTGCAAAAAGTCTGCCATTTGCCACCGAACGGCTATCACTCCCGCCGTTTGGGCTCCTACACCACTGTGACCCTCCACCATTTCGTATGGAAAATTAGCTTAAATTGACCCTACATTTATCTACACCACTGCAGTTGCTCTTATCAAATTAACTTTTGAGGTAATTGCTTTCAGCGTCTGACATTTCTTTTAAAGATTTGAGAAATCACTTCAATAACCAAAAGACTTGCCCTGAAGGATGGAAAGTGAACTTACCATGGCAGGGTTGTTTTGTGAAACGACTATTAAGCAACCAACTAATTTTATTTTCTTTCTGTATCTGTTCTAATATACTTCATTTCGAACAATTGCAGATGGTGGAGTATTTCAATAAAAAAGCTAATCTATCAGGATATGTTCCTCTGGGTAGCTTCAATGCTGCATTCAGCTTTACCGGTTCTAAGCATATTGATTCTGCCACCACAAAAACACTTTCTACAGATGGTTTCTTCTTTCCACTTGCTAAGGTTCAGCTCATGAAATCCCCATTATTGTTGCATGAAAATGTCAGGCGAGCTGTGCCAACATCGTGGGACCCACCCTCCTTAGCAAGGTACAACTTACAAGTCTCCAAGTTAATTATAGTCAGGATTTGCTACTAGAGCTTCTTATTTTCTCTAGTAATATTTTTTTATGGAATGTTTTCTGGGATAGTTTTATCGAAAACTTTGGGACACATGTTATTGCATCTGTAACTATTGGTGGCAAAGATGTTATTTACATCAAACAGCACCAGTCGTCGCCTTTGTCAATCATTGAGATAAAAACTTATGTTCAAGACATCGGAAATCAGAGGTTCTCCAGCACTGAAAGCCATACAAGTTCAGGTCTATTGAAATACAAGGATAAGGCTAGTTCCATAATTTTGCTTAATTTTTGTTCATGAAAATTAATGTTTTTTTAAGTTGTTATTTTTTCTCTCTCCAAAATCTGACCTCTGTGTTTTGGTCTTTGTGCTTTGCAGGGTGCGGATCCTTCTTTATTCAACAGCCAAGGGATATATCCTCAACCCACTAGTGCACCATATCCTGCCCCGAATGGGAAAGAAGTATGTGGAACTTTTTGTTGTGTTTTTAATGTGATGGTGCTCGCTGCGAAAATTTGTCTCTTGATACTCTTGCTAGATTCATTTCATAATTTGAACTTCACGTAAGGGGGGAAGTTGACAAAAGGATGTGGTTTTTAAAGGCAAACTTATTTTCAGCTACAGTTAGGAGGATGGTATTTACTGGGAGCCTGGGACGGAGTATAGTATCAGCCTATCAGGGAGGAGTTTGATTTTAGGATTTTCAAACATAATTTATAAGTGTGGGGCTTCTTTGGTTGGTTTATTACATACATGTTTGCCTCTTGTCTCATTTGAAGTATTCTTTTTTTTTTCTTTTTTCTTTTTTTTTTTGTCTTCTTGTCATTACATATCTTGACACGTGGTGTTATGTCTTTTACGAGATGGTTGTATTTGCCGGAGTGGCACTGAACATAGTTTGTCCATTGTACATGAGTTTTACAAACTTTCTTATTTGTTGATTATGAAGTTAATATTTTCTTCGCTTTTTTTTTCCCTGTGGCATTACATACTTCACACGTGGTGTTATGTCTTTTGGGGGATGGTGGTATTGAATGAAGTTTGTTCATTTGTACAGGAGTCTTACAAACTTACTTGTTTTTTGAGTGCAAGCTTGCCATAGTTAGGTTGTTGATTGGTTATGAAGCCTTGAACTCAAACTTTTTTTGTATCAATTATATCTGATGCAGGATGTTACAGTAATTTTCAGACGGAGGGGAGGGGATGATCTGGAACAAAGCCACACTCAGTGGATGAGAACCGTTTTCTCCTCTCCAGATGTCATTGAGATGTCATTTTTGCCTATCACACTTCTTCTTGAAGGAATAACTGGAAAGGAGCATTTGACTCGTGCTATAGATCTCTATCTTGAATGTAAGAAATTTTGAAGTTCAGCATCTCTTCTTTAGAAAGCTCCCTTGTTCCTTCCCTTTAAATACAGAAAGCTCACATCAAGAACGATCAACAATAGTTTTTTTCAAAAAGCTTTAACTATTAGTCTCTGTTTGTTGATGGATTTAGTGGTGGGAAAAGAAAAGGATAGCACTCTTTTTTTTTTTTTTGTGTGTTGTGGTGTGTGTGTGTGTGTGTGTGTGTGGTGGGGGGAAGCTCACATCAAGAACGATCAACAATAGTTTTTGAGTCACCAGTTTCCAAAAAACTTTAACTATTAGGTTCTGTTTGTTGATGGATTTAGTGGTGGGAAAAGAAAAGGATAGCACTTTTTTTTTTCTTTTTTTTTTTTGTGGTGTGTGTGTGTGTGTGTGTGTGTGGGGGGGGGGGGGAGGTCGCATGTTTATAAGGGAATAGTGAGAAAATTAGGAAAGAAAACAAAATATGGTGAGAAATAAGTCAAAATTTTTGGTTTTTTTGAGTCACTTCACTCCCACTTTATCTTAATTTACAGTCATTCCTTTTCTAAATCCGCAAACCAAACAAAGCCTTAGGGAATGTGCCCAACAATGTATATCGAGCTCTAATGGGAGTAGTGATGGATTCCTTTTAATCACTAATTGAATATTTTCTTTTGATAAATGTGACAGACAAGCCTCAGATTGAAGAGCTGAGATATTTCCTAGAGTTTCAGGTCCCTCGGATTTGGGCCCCTGTACAGGACAGGCTTCCTGGGCACCAAAGAAAGGAACCGGTTTGTCCATCTTTGCAATTCAGCATGATGGGCCAGAAGCTTTACATCAGCCAAGAGCAAGTATGTTTACATTATGTTTGTAACTTAGTTATAGTTTTCAATTGATTTCATGGCATAGTTTTGTAAGTTGATTTGGTTTCCTCGACTTGGTTGAAGTATTGCCATCTTAGTAGTAAAAAAGATATAAGACTACCCATACTTTTAGTAGTGTCGTCCATCTTAGTAGTAAAAAAGATATAAGACTACCCATACTATTAGTAGTGTCGTCGTCATTATCAATTAACTTCTGTGATCTATTGCTTTGCTGTACACTAAAGATCGATAGGGATGACCACAATTTTCCATAGAAGTGATTGGCTGAAAATATGCTTACGATTCATATCTGGCATCGCTTTGGTGCTGTGAAATTATATCGTAGGGAACCCTTAGGGGGTATGATTGGTCTATCATCACGAGGTAAGCATGTGGTTCTGTACAATTATGTATAATTTGGTGTAGTCGAATCGAAAAAACCATCGGAGGAGAAATAATTAGGAAACTTCCACTTCCTTTTTGTCTTATCTTGACTTGTGTGATAATTCAGTTAAGTACTTAAAGCCAACATTTTTCAGTACTTCACCTAAGTGCGTGCGATGACGAAAAGCATGTAATAATTCAAATCAGTATATCCTGGATTTTGAATGAAAACTTTAAGTCAGAGAGCCCTCACTTGTCACTGAATCCTAATTTTGTGAAGTGAAAGGTGCTTTAAGAATTTATTTATACACGCAAAATTTTTGGTGCCAGTAATTCAATGGTCACAAAATTTTGAGGCTTTACCATTTTGTTAAACATATGAACTTACTCTTGTATTTTGAACTTCATAAACTTGGGGCTTTAAATCTTTTGTACCAGTAAATTCCATAATCAAAATTTTTGAAGCATTTAGAACTTAATATAATGTATAATATAACCTTACACTGGTATTTCCAGTGTGTTATTGAATCAACGGTGAAAATTTTCAGTACAAGTAGTTCGATATAAATTTTTTGAAAAGTAAATTTTCACTTGTAATAAAAAAAAGTAGAGTAACTTTTAATCCCTAACCTTCTAATTCCTTGAATGCAGATATCAGTTGGGCGCAAACCTGTGACTGGCTTACGGTTATGTCTAGAAGGATCTAAGCAAAACCGCTTAAGTATTCATCTTCAACATTTAGCATCTCTTCCGAAGATCCTCCAACCTCACTGGGACACCCATGTAGCAATTGGTGCACCCAAGTGGCAGGGTCCTGAAGAGCAAGATAGCCGATGGTTCGAGCCGGTTAAATGGAAGAACTATTCTCATGTGAGCACTGCACCTATTGAGAGCCCCGAAACTTTTATAGTCGACCTCTCGGGCGTGTACATAGTCACTGGAGCTCAGCTCGGGGTGTGGGATTTTGGGTCGAGAAATGTCTTGTATATGAAGCTTTTGTATTCTAGGCTACCCGGATGCACAATAAGAAGATCGTTGTGGGACCACTCCCCAAACGACAAGTTAAAGAAACTAGTTATTAGTGGAAATAATAATGGTGACTCAAGTTCGGGTTCAAGAGAGAATGTCGCGGGTAACAAGCTAACGAAATTCATTGATATGACCGAGATGAGCAAGGGCCCACAAGATCTGCCAGGTCATTGGTTAGTAACTGGAGCAAAGCTCGGTGTAGAGAAAGGCAGAATTGTTTTGAGAGTGAAATACTCGTTGCTGAACTACTAAGTTCACTTTGTATGCTATTGGGTTGAGCTTGTGTTTTCCATTTTACATGGGTTCTTGTTCATTGAATCATCATGCGTGTGAACTTTTACAGTTTGATGAGCTGAGTTGAATGAGATCAAGATTTGATTCTTGGTAGTTTTTGATGTATGCTCTGGTTCAATTTTGCTGGAATCTACTTAGAAATCTTGTGAAATTTGTATCGTTTACTTTGCCTATTGAGATGTATATTTTATGGGGTAATTAAAATTTCGCATTTTGTTATTTGGGATTTTTTCCCTTTCTAGGATGGAAATTAAAATTGGCTACAGAACATTGTGGTCAGCTTGTTTTTTGCATCAGTTTGGCATGCAACTTGTAGAAATTCACACTATATAAAAAAAATTAAAAAAAAAAATAAAAAAAAAAACACACCCACACACACACACACACAAATGATGTTTGTATCATAGTCAGATTGTTTACAATGTTTAGTAGAGCTTTTGTGTATTTTTGTCATCTCATTTTCATACTTTTTGATGGTCTCCAAGTTGTTACATGGATCTGATAGGTCTGATTTGCAGATTTGTGGAAGTTTCATGGTGGGTTTTTGTTTTTATTTTTATTTTTATATTGAATTGATGCATTTCTGAGTGGTGATTTTTAGCTTGAAATGCATTGTAGACAGAGAAAACAAGAAGGCACAGAGTACAAGCTGTTCCAAATTTCCAATACAAACATGATATTATCATTACATTTCATCAGGCATTCATATATATGAAAAAGGACAAATAGTTACCAGTTGCTTATTTGACCCCACTTGGTTTTCATCCAATTCAGGGCATGCACATACACACTATAGTCTAGTAGTTGGTAAAATTTACTATATAAATACATTCCCATTTTTCCACATATATATATATATATATATATATATGTATAGGATAAACTTTCCATGCATTTTTTTTTAGCTACGTTTTTTGCTGTTTTGAAGTATGATTGGTCCACATGTACAAGTGTCTATTTGACGCACATATAGACCAATAACATCTTAGAACATGACGAAAGTCTATATGTATATATGTAAACCTTAGCGGGTGCTTTCCTGCTACCTCAGCATTAACACCTCTCTCTCTCTCTCTCTCTCTCTCTCTCTCTCTCTAGAATTGGGATCCTTCAAAAGTTTGCCCAAATTGCCAATTGGGTGGCGCAACATTGTAGCTGGTGATGGTCCTGCCATCACTGGTGGTGACTCGGAAAGAAAGGGTTTGGCCATTGAGGTATGAATTGCTCTGCCAATTTTGGCCCCAATTTCTAGACAGGACTTGCCACCCTGTCTTGGACCCCTTTATTGCCAATTCATGGACATCACCAGCACCACCAACATTTGATACCAATACCAAGTTAAAGTAAGAGTGTCCATTTATTGTGAACCTTATGCCTCCTTTCTTTACACATGGAACCCTGTTAAATAACCAACACCATGAAAGTTAGAGATCGATCTTGTAACATTTCTAGCATATGTACATATATAAGGTCCTGTTGGCAATAGCTTTTTAGATTTCTTTTAAGTGTTTATGAAACTCAAATAGAAGAAAACGGCAATCAACCAAAAGCTATCTTTTGACAGTTTTAAGGCTAACCGCAACGCATTCACTCACTAAAAAGATGCGAGTAAATAACATAAAACTGCGATTGACCAGGGATACCTTCTGGCCAGTTGTAAATGTGTATGCAATTGGAACACAAATAGCATAAGATGTCACTAAAGGGGCCCATATTATGTCAAGATCAAACACTTGTTATGGAACACCACCAACTCAGGGATTTTGCTATTACCTTCTGTAGGCAACAGGAGCAATACCAGCGCGATATTGTGCAATTTGCAAGAAAGCAGGCTCTGCCAAATCGAAGTGTTGGCGAGGGGGATTGCACCACCCGCCATTGTTATTGGGGAGAGCATAGTTAGGTGGGCAGAAGTTGGTGGCGGTAACAGTGATGATGCCCCCAACGCACCATTTTGGATCATCGATGCACCTCAATTGGTAACATGCTCCACAACTCAAGCCACTATTAAATAGGGTTGTGCTTAGTGCTGCAGTGCTAGTCCCATATCCCTGGCTATACAAGTTTCCGTAACCACATGCTCCGCCTGCATTCGCCACAATGTATTATGTCAGGAGAAGCAAGCATTAAGAACAATACTTCAATACATTTCTTTGAATAATGCTACACACACACCCATTTGCACAACCATTTGCACAACAGTGTACAAAAATGTTGGACTTTGTGCTGAAAAGCCTGTACACACAAAATGGTGTGCAGTGTGTGTGCAAACTTTTTTGCACAAAGTCCAACATTTTTGTGCACTGTTGTGCAAATGGTTGTGCAAATGGGTGTGTGTGTATCATTGCTGCATTTCTTTAATTAGGATTTATAATTTCGTTTATATGTCGCACAGACAGATTCATACAATGTGTACTAATAGTCACATGTGACAATAGTACGAAATGTACATAAAGAAATATAATCAGAGGTAGTAATTATAATAAGTAGGTAAAACTGAAATTAATGGACACGATTAAAAGACTAACTTACCCATTGTGCCTGAAGCATCACTGCCACCGTAGAACGTGGCATGGGCGGTTTTCCAGCCACCATACTCCACCGGAGATCCACCGCCATACCCAAAAATGCTGTGGATACATAAATTGAAAAGCAAGAAAAGAAATTGCAAAACTTGCATTGGTTTAGTGGCCATTCTATATGTATATGGATGTCTTTATGTGTGTGTGAGAGAGAGAGAGAGAGAGAGAGAGAGAGAGAGAGAGACTTGGGGAGTGTAAGCGAATGGATAGCTATATATAGGAGAGGAGTGGTTACTGTGGTTTGGAGGTGATAACAAAAGGAATAGTGAGCAGTGAGAGGTTATCACGTATAAAGTGATAGGTCCATCCATATTCAGTCATTAAGCAAATCATATGCAAATGTAATTGGGCCCCCACCTCTTTTCACGTCCATAAATGGGCCCAATGCACACGTGCATTTCTCAACGGTCTCTCTCTCTCTCTGGGCCCAACGCACACGTGCATTTCTCAACGGTCTCTCTCTCTCTTTCTCTCTCTCTCTCTCTCTTTTTCTCTAACTTAGTAGTTTGTGTAATTGTGTGACTGGTGGAGGCGCACGGGTACACTCTAAACTACTATCCTAATTCAGTAGTGCTGGTAAGAAGCTGACGTAGTGATATTTAATATTTGAAATAATTAAGATAAAATAATAAGTTTACATACCGTTTGAATGGAGAGAATTGAAGAGAAAAAAAAAAGAAACTAAGTTAGTCATTTTTTCTTCATTTCACTCGTCTGTTATGTTAAGTGAGGATAGAAGAGACGGGGTTAATGGATAGAAAATGGGGAGAAAAGGGCCTTGTTTGGTTTCTCTTCAAATCGTTGAGATTTGAAAAAAAAAAAAAAGAAATAAAAAAGAGAAATAAAACATTCTTCAAAATTACAAATACCACGAGGCTTATAAAATCAACAAGACTAAAAGGGTAAATTTGTTCTAAGAGTAATGTTAGCACACTTTGAAATTCATACTGAATTTGACACTCAATTTTAAATGTATGTACCTTGTGCTGTGTAAGTAGTGTACAGAAAAGTGTGAAAAATTCACACAGCACAAGGTACATATATTTAAAGCTTAAAATGTCAAATTCAGTGTGGATTTCAAAGTGTGCCTAGCATTACTCATTCATACACAAACATGATGAAGAAAACTTATAACTTTCTTTTCTCTTTGCTATTCTCTTCTCTATACTTCTAACCATCTAAATGGACCTTGTGATTTTCATTCAACTCAAAATTCTCAACGAATCCATAGAGTTAAATAAAAGAGGAAATTAACCAAGTTCCTTTAGTCGAGTGGTAAGTTTTTTGGATGTATTACTCAAAAGGTTTAGTGTTCGAGTCATGAGGAGGGAGGCCACTGGAATATTCATCCGGCGCCTATCCGGCGCCTCCAGGCCTCGGAAAGATTAGTCGAGGTGCGCGCAAGCTGACCCGGACACCCCCGATTACCAAAAAATAATAATAATAATAAAAGAGGAAATTTCAAAGAGGATCAATTCCTATTCTATCTGAACTTCTCCTCTTCAAACGCTGACATGACAACAAAATTGTTGGTCAACGAAGATACGTGGCAGCAGACCTAATTGACAAGTCATCCAGTTGAAAATGTAGCATGACCTTTTGAACTTTCAAATCATGTATGACGTGTCAACTATTTCTTCGACGGTCGAATAGTCACATGCATAGGTTGGAAGTTGATAGTTAGCCAACCAAAATTAGGAGTGGTTGGGGAAGGTGATGACGTGTCATATCTGACCTGCACTTGCGGGTTTCATGCCTTCCTTTATCGGAAAATATTAGACTCACTTTTTTTATTCAAAGCTTTAAATGTTTGTATTTTGTGTTGTATGAATTGAGAAATAATTGGCACACACATTTTTTAATACTTTTTGACACACTATGTTTTAAATACATGTACTTTGTGCTGTTTGAATTTTTCACACTTTTCTATGTACCACTTACATAGCACAGGGTACATGCATTTAAAGCTGAGTGTCAAAAAGTGTGTGTATGTAGCATTTACTCGTATGAATTTTATACATTTTTTTTGTGCCTCACTATACAGCATAGGATATAGACATTTAAAGCTGTGTGTGAAAAAAGTGTATAGTTCACTGTATGAACATAGTAGTGCTCTCCTTTCTCCATTAGCTGAGTCACCTTGCCCAGTAAAATTTGAGAAATTTTTGGGTGCTTCGCAGTCTTACCTTATATCTTGCAATTAATGACAATAGGTATTCTAGGTTGGACATATATCCGAGAGACTTAAAAATAGTGGAACAAAGAGGGTCTTGTTGGATAGTCTTGGGTCTTCTTAATTCCAAAAATTAGCTTTTAAGGTGAGGCTTTTCTTCATATTTATAAACTGACCACCTGCCCCTTCCACATCCGATATGAAAAACCCTAACAATCTCCCCCTCACACATTGGACCTTTATTCAGACCAGTCTCTCCCTTGTGACTGTTGGACCGAGATGACCTAGGTTCTGATACCAATGTTGGGTGTTATTGAGCCTTCTCAGCTCCAAAAGCTACCTCGTGAGGTGAGACTTTCCCTCACACTTATAAACTGACCACCTATCTCTTTTACATCCGATGTAAGAAACTCCAACAAGTCTCACCAGCCAAAATACAGTGCAGGGTACCACGTAAAATTGTTATATAAGCACCTAAAGGGAGAAAGGGAGGTTGAACACAATTTTGAGTGTTTTTACTGTGTACATGCATCAAAGTTCATATGAATATTACCTTCCACTCTTTTTTAGGCTTTGTTTGGTTTTTGAATTTAGTGAGGGAATTAAAAGAAAAGAAAATATAGAGGAAAACCTTTCATTTGTTTGGTTAGTAAGGGAAAAAAATGAGAAAAATATGAAAGAAAAAAGAATAAGTTGAGAAATAAATCAACAGTTTGAATGTTGTGAGTAATTTTCCTCCCTTCAATCATATCCTACAATTATATTTTAGAATTTCTTTTTTTATTTTTAATGATATTTAAGCATGAAAGAAAACTCAAGGGAAGACTTGAGGGAACTGATTTTCCTTTTTATTTTTCTTTCCCATTTCTTTTGCCTAACAAAAAACATGAACCAAACAAAGCCTTAATACACATGGTGTTATTTCCAGACCACATTGGTCTGTATGAGTATCTCCAAAGCTAGTAACTAAATTTGAGTAACAAAAATGAAAAAAAAAATATTTAAACAATGTTTTACATACTAATAAATGTATCTCATGTACTCTAACCATATAAATAATGATCATTTTGATGTTTAATATAATTTAATGTATCTCAATCATGATGCTTAAAATATTATTTTAATAACAATTCAATGGTTACAATTTTCCTAATAAATTTGGATACTCTCTCTCTCTCTCTATATATATATATATGGTTCCTCAAATTAGCTGAACCCATTTTTAAGTTTCTTTTCGATCCCGCATTGTAGCTCAATTCTTTAGTCAAAAAAGCCACAAGGACACTTCTTCTTCTTTTTTTTAAATGACTCCCATTTCGTTTTTCCATTAAAGATGCTCTAAGTTTATCAATGTGAAGCACACATAAACCAATTATATCTTGTAACAATACTATAAGCATACAAGGAAATGATCACAAGTGTTGTCCTTGGTTTAAAAAAAAAATCCTATGCTCCTAAAATTTGTAATTTGTTTGAAGTTTGATAGGAGGAATGAAAAAGTGTAAGGAGTGAAGGAAAAAAGTATCGAGAAAGGATTCGTCTATCATTTAAAGAAATAGAAATATACGTTTTGGTCCCTCAAATTGTAGTCAACGTACAGTTAATCACTTTGACTCTTTAAACCCTTAAATTCATCCTTAATTATTAAAGAAACATAGGAATTAGTCCTTTTCCCCAAATAGCTGTATTTTTTTTTGGCCAAAATTACCCTTCACTAGATATATACATATTTGTGTATATTTAATCACCATAAAATTAGGAATTTTAATTTAAAACCTAATTAAATAATTAAGATATGTTTCTCTCTCTGTCATTATTTCACCCCAACAACTCTCTCTCTAAACTTTCTCTCACTAAAATGAGGTATTGGGTCTGAAGAATTTGAGTGGCTTTTCGTGGTAAATTGATTGGGTTAGGGTCAGTTTCTTTTTCTTTTTTGAATGAAGTTAGGGTCAGTTTCAATGGCTTCAAATCCTCCATTTCATGTGGACGGTCAGACAAATGAGGATTGTTTTGACAATTTGGCCATGGTGATAGTGGTGGTGATCGATGGTTATGGACAACGATAGGGATGGCAGGAAGACCACCACGAGCAGATCCGGCTAGATATGTTTTTTTTTTTTTAAGTCATTTTTTGTGAAATTTATCAATATTTTTTTACCAGATTTTGATATCGATCAACAATGGTAGATCTAGTTGAGTAGGTGTAGATATCAAAAGTTGTCAAATTTCACAACATTTTTTTTTTTTTTTTTTGTGAAATTTCACAACTTTGTTTATATTTTCAGTTTTGAAGGTGAGAAATTTTGTTTTTGTTTTTTATTTTTTTTCCAATTGAGCAATTTGTAATCAAAATACTAGAATCGACAATTTCTCATCAAAATGTGAGAAATTTGTATCAAAATTCTAGAACCGAGATTTTCTCACCAAAAAATTTTCACTTATAGTCAATGATTCATTTAAATTGAGAAATTTCACACTATTGTTGGAAGTGAGAATTTCTCACAATATTATATAGAATTTCGTATTATGTTATTATTGAGGAATTTCTCACTCTGTGATGTATTTTAAAGTGAGAAATTTCTCAATTGTGATGAAAATTCAGATTTATTATTATTATTATATATATATATATATATATAGAGAGAGAGAGAGAGAGAGAGAGAGAGAGAGAGAGAGTTATGAGAGAGAGAGTTATATGAGTTTTAAATTTAAAAACCCTTAATTGTAGGAGTGGGGGTATTTTGGTCCTCAAAATAGGTGAGGGACTGATTTCTAAGTTGACTTATACAATGAATCTATTTCTAAAAAATGACACATTAAAGGACTGAAATCTAACGGACCCAACTTAAAGAAATGGGATAGGAAAAGAAGTGAATATTATATTATTTACAATAATACCCATTCATAGAAAAAATGATTATTTCTTATTTATGAACAAAAATGAGGAAATCTCTTCCCTCTTCCAATTCATCCACACGAGATATGTTGGGCTCTGTACGTAGATGCATTTTCTCTCCTCATTTCTTTTCCCTCTCATCTTCCACTCTACCAAATAAAAGTTTTTTTTTTTTTCATATTTTCTCCCTACTTTCCGTCATTTCCTTCTTGATACCAAACACATGCTCTTTTGAAATATTTAATGGAGAGTAATGCTATATTTCTCAAATTTAATCCCAATTTTGGTTTCTAAATAGCTTTATAGTTGTATAACATGCTATAACAGTGATCAAATATGGTATCACATGCCACTGTATGTGGTACAACCAACAAAGCATTTGAGTAGCACAACATTACTCTTAAATGGATGTATAATAGCATTCCCCCAAGGTGCAATGTGGGTTCTATTGAGACCAGTCAAGTTGGCGAACCTGTAGGTTGGTTTAAATCCCATCACAGATTCACAAACAAGGCTTTTATGCCTCAACTGTCGCTTTAAAAACTGTAATTAACAACACTTGGTGATCATAATTTCTCTCTTTGAAGTTGCCATGAGCTGTATTAATGTTGGAGCTGTCATAGAGGTTTTAGCTCCACCAAACCGGAGAAGTTATTCTATGGTTCTGGATCATTGTCGCGTGGTGGTTCCAGCTAGTAAGAAATTGTCACGTGATCAAGTGTAGATTTCTTGTCTCCTAAAAGACAACATTTTTTCACATAACAGTCCCTCACTGACCATTACTACCATGTGCATGGGCGGAGGTAGCATAGGACCAGGGGCAGGCCCCCCTAAGATTTTGAGAATTAAAATTTTACCCTGCATTTTTTTAGTATTTTACATTTAGGCCCCCCTCAACTTATGTTTACGCCCCCCAAAGGGGTCCAAGGTCCAATTTAGTGTCATCAACTATATATTGATATACAAGTATATACAACTCAAAAGGGAAGGTGCCTAGAATTTTGAAAATTACACTTTAAGTGTGAGAATTTTATGCGTTTTAGAAATAGGCCCCCTCTAGAATTTTGAAAGACACTATACAATATTTATGTGTTACCAAATAGATTCATATTATAAGTATATCCCAAAAAAATCGCAATTGTATACAAGCAGATCCTAAGAAAATCGCCACTTATGTATAAATAGAACCCAAAAAATTTGTCTCGGGGGACGCTGTCCCCGAACCCCCGTATAACATAGGCCCCCCTGACTAAAATTCCTAGCTCTGCCCTTGACCATATGGCATATAGTCCAAGGCCATGGAATAATTTCTCACCAAACAGGGTTTTAAACTCCAAAGCCCTACCACATGCTTACTAATCCACATGCTTACTAATTGAGGGTTCAACCACCATCATCCAAATTTTAAGTAGAGAAAAGGACAATTAAGGGTCCATTACAAATTATCATATATTTTTGCCCACTCATCATTCAAGAATATCAACACATGGGTTTAAGTGAAGCAATTTAAAAATTGGAAAAACGTCCAAACAACCCAATAGATCGTCCATTAGTTCCCATTAGTCTTGCTTAGAAACTAATCAGAGTTAAATGCATTTTACCTCTTTGTAGTTAGGTTAAGTCCTCACTTTTTTCTCTTATGGTTCAAAACTGGCATTTAACCTCCTAGAGTTGTGGCTGGAATAAAGGGTATGTTTGTCATTTCAAGTCAATGCACTATTAGAATTTGCATTTCAAGTCAATGCACTATTAGAATTTGCACTTAACAGTAACACTCAACCATGGGGGTGGTAGGCATCAAGTTTTAAATCATAAGGGAGCGAGGTAAAATGTACATAGTCCTACTTTTGATTTGGAATCAAGGAAATGTTTGTTGACAAATAATCAGTTCTAAGAGACTTTTTAGACTGGACAGTGACTCCTGTCAAAGAAATTGGCACCAACCAAATAGTTGAATTTGTAGAACTGGTTCATATATAAATCAAAAAATAGGTTCTTTTACTTTCTCAAATTCTCTCAGACCAGAAAATGTGTCCCAACTCCTACATAGTTTCTTCAGCATAGGCTATTAATAGGGATCGGCCCAAAATTGTGGAACTGTCTGTTTAGATAACATTGGCCCTTATAGGCCCAAAACTATTGAGTTTGTGGGGCATGCTAAGTAAATTGTTCTTTTGAAGCATATTTGGGCCATTAATCCAATTTCGTGGCGGTCATGTAACCAAGAGGGTCAAAGACATAAAATTTAGACTAAACGCCCATTTGGCAACAACATTTTGAAGCCGGTAAGTGATTATAAAACTCTCAAAATTAAAATAAAACTGTTTTGCGAATTAATAACGAAAAAACAGGAGCTAATAACACAAATTTGCGAT
The DNA here is from genome assembly GCA_033977485.1 of Hydrangea macrophylla. Lineage (NCBI taxonomy): Eukaryota > Viridiplantae > Streptophyta > Magnoliopsida > Cornales > Hydrangeaceae > Hydrangea > Hydrangea macrophylla. Next base: position 114,705,138 of record CM066999.1, read on the forward strand.
TGACAAAAAAAGCAATGCTGGACAGCTTTTAGTCAAAAAGAAGTTTTCTGGAATTGAGGCACAGAAATAGAAGCCGTGGCCAAACAGGCCTAAGAAGTATAAATGAAGAGGTCCTGCCTGCCCAAAAGCAGAATGATGAACAAATGGGCCGAAGTGGACTGTAAGAAATTAATAAATGGGCCAAAGATGGGCCTGCTCGTGGGTTGGGCGGTATTTATGAGTGAGTGAAAGTAGATGAAACAGACCCTGTGGCTTTAAAAGTCAAATTGACAGGACGAAAGTCAGGAGGTGGTGTTATGTTCACTGACAGACTGTCAGACTCAATTGGGGAGGGGGGGGGGGGGGGGGGAGTTGTCGACTCACGTGTCTGATGTAACATTTGGGTACGATCTGCCACACTGTTGGTCTTTGCCTGCTGTCTCAGCTTACTGTGTTGTCGTATTCAATTTGGGAGTTGTCGACTCATATTTTATTTTTTATTATTCCGGGAACAATTTTTATTTTATTTTAGGGCAAATTACACTTTAATCCATTAAATTATAACCTGTTTTCAATTAGGTCCATATTTTTTTTTTTTTTTTGCAATTTGGTCCTTAAAGTTCAAAAATTCATTCAATCAGACCCAAATTCTGACACTGCTAGCTTAAACTATTAGAAATTGTCACGTACGTTGCACGTAATGCTTACCTGTCACATATTAGGATAGACAAACACGGGAGATTGTGAATAGTGCAAAAAATCGCATTCAATCAGATCTGAAATCGCGTTCAATCAAATTCGACAACACGTTTGACTAGAACCAAAATTGCATTCAATCATATCCAAAATCACATCACTTTTTAGCCATTCACAGTCTCCCATGTTTGTCTTAACCTAACATGTGACAGGTAAGCATTACGTGCAACGCACGTGACAATTTCTAATAATTTAAGCTAACAGTGTCACAATTTGGGTCTGATTGAATGAATTTTTGAAGTTTAAGGACCCAATTGCAAAAAAAAAAAGTTTATGGACCCAATTGAAAATAAGTGTATAGTTTAATGGACTAAAGTGTAATTTGGCCTTTATTTTAAGAACAACAAATTTTTTTTTTTTTTTTTTTTTTTTTACGGGTTATTAAATTTAGTCGTATTTTTTTTTTTTTAACAGTTTTTGATACCAGGATAACAAAATATTGTTTTCGGTATAAAATTTTTGTAGGAGTAACAAATTTTGATTTCTATAATGGCACTAATAAACTTCACTAAAACTAACACTCACACTCTATCTCTCTCCTAGTGACACTTTTAGCATTGTTGTTTGTTAAAAGCACAGTTTTGAATAGAAAGCTGTTGAAGGGAGCTCTGGTCCAATTGACTCACAAATTTATGGTATTTTTAAGTAGAGAGCGTTTTTGTTCATTTATTTTTTTTATTACTTAATATTCATTTAGGTCTTTATTGAATAGTATATGTCTCAGTGCAGGAAGTCAAATTCATTAAAATAATTATTTAAATTTTACATGTCACCTAATAAATATCTGGGTAAAAAATGAGTGTCCAAAAATAAGCGTACAAAAATACTTTCCTCTGCATAAACACCCACTCTCTAGAGAGAGAGAGAGAGAGTGTGAGAGGTGGTATTAAAAATTTTAGAAGACCCTCCATCGAAGAAATTATCTTGCGTCCATGCTTGTGCAATGCTTATCCTGATTTAAATATTTGTGAGTCACTTTTTTATTATTATACCAAATAAATAATGGCACTAGGGCTGGCCCAAAATATCAATGACCCAAGAAATCAGACTTAACCCGATTAATCTGAACTTTTTGAGTCGATTTATATAGGTTATGGATAGAGTCACGGGTTTCAATTGTTAGACCAGACCAACTGTAAGTTGGATGTCAATTTTATGTATTAATTGACCCGACTCCACCCGGCCCGGCCCGGCCCGACCCGACTCGGTGTATACATAGTGTACTTTGTAACTCTATTCCCTTGTATAAATACTCTTTTTAGACATTTACATTTAAACCTCACTTTTTTTTTTTTTGTTTTTTTTTTATCAAGTGCTTCATGAACTTGATGTTGTTATTGCAATTTGTATGGTTGCTTTAGTGTGAGATTATGATAAAATAGCTAGTATAATATTGTTATTGTAAAAGTTGACAAAAAAATATTTCAAGTTGTACAAGAAAGCGGAAAACATATTGTATAAACAGGTTATAAAAAGTGTTTCAGCATATTGTATGCTCTTTATTGGGTTCACTCGAAACCAACCTGACTCTACCTAAAAATGACGGATCGGTTTCACCCGACTTTACAGATGGATGATGAATGCTACACTCATCACCCGATAGAATTCAGATGAATGGCCAGGTGAGAGGTCACACCCGACTCACCCGACCCATGGTCACCCTGGCATGGCACGTACTTTGCACGTGCAAAGTACATGCCAGTTAGAATGATATTTAAATATTGTTAGTTTAACCTATCTTACGATGGGGGTTTTGGGGCAAGGCAACGCCCTTGATTTGATTTTTTTTTTGGTAATTAGGGATTAGTTCATTTTAGTGTGCTTTTGAAGTATTAGGTTTAGTAAGGAAAATTTTTCAATGAAAGTCACTCATGTACAAAACTGGACAAAAATCACGAGCTATGAAATTTCACTAAAAGTTAAGTGAAATAATTTAGGAAAATTTCACAATTCCTCGAAATTTTTGTTTAGAGTAATTCAACTTTAACAAAAGACTTGACTTGAGGGACTTTTAAAAAAAAAAAAAAAAAGTTTTTATTGTGTCCTATAACTAACACCAAATATCTCTCTCTCTCTCTCTCTCTCTCTCTCTCTCTCTCTCTCAATATATATATATATATATATATAGTTATTAAAAATACTATAATTTAGGCTTTCTAGAGTTTGTCTGGTTGAGAAAACTGTGTGATATCCCGTGATATTCATATATACACGGGTCTATTATCACATGTGTTAGGAAACACGTTTGATATACAAAATTTACGTACCATAACATTACTCTTAATTATGTCATTACACAATTAGCTAATATTTTTAAACACAATTAGCTAAGGGAATTATTATTGTCACTCCATCATTGAACCAAGGCACTCTATGGTACTACTCTCAGAACATATGGTACTATGTAAGCAATGCATGACATACATAATACCACGTGCTTTAAGAGTGGTACCATGAAGTGACTTGGTTCAATGATGGAGTGACAATGATATCACCCTTAACTAATATTATATTTTAAATTTTAAAATATGCTCAAAACACTATGCATAATTAAATGTTCTTAGTAATTATTTTAAAATTGTTTCTTGTTCATTATTTTAAGACTTTCCGATACTAATTATGTTCTTAGTAATTATTTTAAACTTTCCTATGCTATACAAATAATTCTCTTTTCATAAACTTAAAACTTTGATCGCCTTCTATGTAATTACGTTGCTAAATATCATCGTTAGCTAACGCTGACTTGTGTGAAATCCTGGAAAATTATTGAAAAATGGTAAATGAAAAAAAAAAAAAAAAAAAGGAAATTGTTATGTACACCGCTAATTTTGCTATATGCACTGCTCAATTTTATAAAAATGAAAATTTAAAAAAAAAAACGATTGAAATAAAAGAATTTAGATGTACATAACATATACACGGGTGTACATAACAATCTTCTAAAAAATTTACAGATTGCTCAAATCAATTGGAACAAAAGTTATATAAGAACCGTTTTTGGGTCCACGATCAAAAAAATAATACTCCGTAATAATAATGATTTTTGTTGATTTCGAAAGTAAAAAAATACTCCAAATGAAAATTGAAAAAGGGAATTACTTTTAACACTCTAAAAATCAACTAATGCAATACATGGTACCATTTTGACAACTTATAATATCATGCAGTATATAGAGTGTATTTAGTAATCACCGGGTGCAAATAATATTACCCTTGAAAAAATATCAATTAGATTACATGTAAGACAAAAACATTTGGAAAAAAAAAAAAGGAAATTGTAGTTTGCCAAACAAGTTCAGTTAGTTTTGGGAAGTTTTTTATTTTTGTTTTTTATTTATTTATTTTTTTTTTTCTGGTGCCACAGGGCCTCTGTGACTGGGGGTTAGTGGGAGAAATACACAATCTCGAGTTAGCAGTTAGAAGCACACACACAACGGGAGCACGACGGCATAGAGGGGGCCAAAGGCCACATTAAAGAAAACTCCCTATGCAGCTCCCAAGATTCAAACCCACAACCACCATTTTGGGGGTATGGGCCCTGGCCTTCTCATCTAAGTGAGATGGTTAGTTTTGGGAAGTTTTATCTGTATGAGAAAGGCAGAGGGAGAGAAGGAGGGAGGTGAAGACAACTTTAGCAAAGTGTGCCCCAAACATAATTTAATAAACTATGGAGTTGCGAAAGCCAATATGAAGACAGTTTGAGGGCACCTTTAGTAACTAAGACATGATCTACTGAGGCCAGAACGTGCATACAATGTGATTAGACAAGACTATTAAATTAGGGACAGAGCAGTTTGAAAAGGTAAGAAAAAGACAAACGATGAACGTAGCACATTCGTCTACTTTACTCTCTCTCACTCTCTCTCATGGTCTGGAACATGTGTAAATATTACGGAGTAGTTGCAATTGCCAATAGGGATATTATCCTACAACTAATGTTACACCCACGGCCATTTTCACTATTATACATTATATTTTTTTGTCCTTGATTTCGATAGATCCCATAAAAATTTCACATGGGTCCTATACGAGATTCACTAAAATTGGGAAAAAGATTGTGAAAAAAATTGTGAGTGTAGCATTTTTGTTATCCTACACGGTGCCAATAAGAGCATCCCTAACGGGTGGATTTGTACAACAAACTTAAGGATTATTTGGTGTGAGACGCTTGCAATGGGTTGGTTAGTACAATAGTATACAGTAATTGAACTTAAGAAAACTTAAGTTTAGTGTACAGTTAAGTTCAGCTAGTGTACAAAGGTCACGGTGCAGGGAGAGCAATGCACACATTGTGCCGTGTGATATCCTGTGCGGCATTATCTATGTCGTGTGATATCACATGGCACATTGTGTGCCATATGAAGTTGTTCAGTTTTCTCACGGTTTCTTCTGTGCCATATGCCCCCAACAACTGTAATATTAAACGGGAAATTGAAATTTTCAACAGCACACAAAAAAAAAGGTCAAATTTAAGAAACAATATATAGGAACATTGAACTGAAGACAGTTACAAAAAATGAGCAAATTGCCCCTTCAACAAAATCAGTTGTCTTCCAGTTTTACATTGCAAACCAGTAATTGATGCACTTGCTGTCAAATTTTTTTTAACAATGTTGTAAGAACAAGAACCCCAAACATGAAACCGCACGAAGATGAGTTGCTATGTCATTCGTATGTTAAGGTAAGCACAAATCCAATAGTTGGCAACAGTCAACTGGGCGCAAAATTCTGGAGCACTATCGAACAGGATTACAATGCAAATCCAGAAGTTGTGATTAAGCGTGGTGGCGGTAGTCTCCAAACACGGTTTTCAACAATTACGGGAGCAGTTATGGTTTACGCATCTAAGATAGCACACTCTTATGCATCAAGTCATGGAAATGGCACAAATAAACTTGATTGGATAACTTGTATACATTATTCATTTTCAGTGGTTTGTGACTTGTTGATAAAAATGACAATACTAATATATGATTGTTGTTGAATTTTCAGATTAATCATGCATGTGATGATTACCAGACTTCACACAGCAAGCCATTTACGTTCGACAAATTATACCAAATATTGGAGGTTTTACCCAAATCTGATACCAGTACAACGAGAGTAATCACATATCATTTTAGTTTAGAAGGCAATGAAACTTCATCGCCTGGTACTCCAACCACTTTCATCGCAAGTAAAAACCTTAATGGTGATTCACCCATTAACATCGAATCACCATCTGATAGGCCAAAGGGTCGGAAAACCTTCAAATTACATCGGAAGAAAAAAAAAAAGTAGACCTAGTAATGTTGCTGCAAATGTCGCTGTTGTTGAGAGCGTTGAAAAATTTTGGACATCATATATTCAAAATGTAGAAGACACCCGACAATCAAGAATTCGTTTCGAATCGCAAATGGGTGAGTTAATAAAATTAAGGAAAGACGAGATAGACCTTAGAGAGAGAGAGATGGAAAGCAAGTTGCGAAAAGAAGAAGACTTAATAATGACTGTGGATACAACCAATATGTCATACCACCAACAAGAGTACTAGAAAATGTTGTATGAAGAGGTAATGCAGCGGCAGCTATGCCAATCACATAATTCTGGGTCTTCATCTAATGCTAATTAAATGTCATTATTCAAATTTACAGTCCATTTTAGTTAATCGTCGACCTAATTCAGTTTAGTTTACTATAGACTACATCCTTATAATTTAAATTGGTTGAATGCAAGCTAGCTAGAAGTTAAGAAATCCCTCTAAATCATGTTTGTTGTTGCGAGTAGATGCCCCAAGTGTGTTCAATTAAATCATCACGTAGTTGTTCATGTTTCTGTGCGTCACACATTTTTTCATCTTCACCTAAGTATGTCTAGAAAGCTTTCTCTACATCCCTATAAATTTCAGGAATTGGTTCACTGTTGTCATATTCAGCACGCCAATTACAATCACGACGTTCATCTTCTATTATCATGTTGTGAACGCTTTCATAATCACTGCCAATGCATCTTTGTTCCATAATTTTGCAGGAACTTGTATAAAAGCAAACCGAGCCTGAAGAATACCAAATGCACGTTCCACATCTTTTCGTGCACTTTCTTGAGCCCGACTTAACACTTTTTGTTTCTGTGTTGTTGGGTATTGAAACTCTTAACAATAGTTGCACAAGGTGCATAAATACTGTCTGCAATATAGTACCCCATGTCGTATTCGTTGCCGTTAATAGTATAGTGGATCGGAGGAGTCAGATCATGCAGTAGATCCTAGAGCACAGAAGATCGATGTAGCATATTTATCTCATTACACGACCCCGACATTCCAAAAAAAATCACCATATCTAAGTGTCACACGATGCCACCGCTTCTAGTATTACTGTCGGTGCATTTTTGTGACCAGTATATTGACCATGCCCTACTGTTGGACAATTCTTCCATTTCCAATGCATGCAATCAATGCTAACAATCATCCCCGCAAAACCACGACTACTATTCTCCTCAGCCATGCGTGTTATATCAGTGGCTATGGGAGATCTTTCACACTCGGTGCCAAAAATAGAATCAATCGTAATAGAGATATTTTTAACTGTTTGTAGTATAGTTGTCTTACCCATACATAGGTACTAACCCCATGTATCTACTGAAGCACCGTACGCCAAGCATCGTAATGCAGCAGCAACCTTCCGGTGCGTGCTGAGTCCAACCGCATGTACTGCATCAGTCTTTTGAATGAAATAAGCATCGCAATGCGTGACAGCATCAAGAATTCTATTGAATAGAAGACGACACGTATGGAATCGATGGTGAAAAATGTAATCTGTGTATGTCAACACCTCCTCAAAGTAATCATTCAATAAGCACATCTGGCATTAAGCTCTTCTTCGGAATACCACTCTTTTAGTTTGAACACGAACAATGTTGGATAGAGCAAGCCATTCGCTCGAAACTAGACGCTGAAAACCAGCCATTCACTTGTCTGTAATCATTCAATAACCTATGTAATATGTCATAATATTCTTCACATATTCGGCTCATAGGAAATGGGGTATTTTGTGGAATAACAATAGTACCCGTCAACTGTCTGTAACATCGATCTCCCAAATACCAAGTGCCTCCTAGTAGCGGATCCCACAATAGTATTCTTTGCATAGAATTCTATATGTATTCTTTACGGATTCCAGTACACTCCATTGTGAATTGTTGTACGGTGTCCAACATATTGCCTCTGCAGATCTCATTTCAAGTTGTTGTTGGTGCGACTCAAATTGAAATCTCATACTGCCCTTGGACATGTTTGAGCGCTCTGAACGAGACCATTTTCTTAACCTCGGCCAATAATTGGTCACAGCTTGGCGTAGAACAAGCGCAGATGTGCGTGTGTACTCGCAGAAGAAGTACTGCATATATTATAAACTTTGATGCCAGTCTCAACACAATTTGACAATTATAAATGACAAGGAAAAATTGAATGACAACTTTATACCTCAATCAATTGCCAAAAGCAGTCCACACTTTTTATATCACGTCTACAACATATGTCCAACGCATAGTATATACGGGCCAATAAGGTAGATCCCCAATCATAGTCGGAAACCTTACTCACATTATCTACATAGGCTATCCATCCAACAGGAATCGTAGATTTCCCATTTAAGAAAAACACAGCACCAATAGTGTAGATTAGGAATGCTTTACCAATGACAATAGGAATAAGTGTCCCATTTGCGGGTAAGATATGCAATAAAAACCTCAAGATAGTCGCCAACATCAGAAAAATTTAGTGCACGTGAATTGTACCTATCAAACGATGTCGCAGGAAAATAATGGTCAATTGTGGATGATGCATCCGTGTATGGTGCATCGTTATATGGAGGCAATGGAACACCCTCGCCAATAGTAATGCCTGCAAACATACTAATTTTTTATACCGTCCAATGTAATTAAATGAATTTAAAAAATCATCACAAATAATATAGCAATTCGTGGAATGTACGTACCTGTCATAAAAGTGAAATCGTACGGAGTTATGCCTAACTCAACTAATGGCAAATGAAACGTGTGAGTCGTGTCCCACATTCGCTTGACAACTAATTCCACTAAACATTGATCAGAATTTGGCATATCCAACGAGAGTAGGAAAGACCAACCGGCAAGGTCAATAACAACTTTGATTTGTGGGAACTATGAAAGATGAATATAGAACGAATGCACACTCTTCAAATTGCCACGCATTTTAAACCTATGACCTTGTTTATTGATCTTAGTTTTTCCATCGAAAGCGTTCGGGTTGCCGTCGACAACACGTGCGACGTCTTCAATCGATTGTTGTTCTTGTTGTTGACGTTGCACAATGTTTATTGAATGATGTTTGGTATTCTTTTTTCCAAAAAAACGATGCTTCATGCACACTTTGAATATATTGTTAAACTAAAAATAAATCAAATAGATAGTAAACAAAAATGAACAAAGGATATTTTTTATATTCAAAATAAAATCAATAGTTTGAAAAGAAGTAGGAGAATGAAGAGATTGAATGTTTGTAGAAATAAATAAAACTGAAGACAGATAGATTGAATGACAGATAGATTTAATGTTTGTAGCATAAAAAAATATGAAGACAGATAGATTGAATGTTTGTAGCAAATAAAAATGAAGACAAATAAACATTTGCACACTCTCAAATCATCTATATACATAATAGATACAATAGGAATGATATAGCCGTTGGGGGAACAAATCCGTTGGGGGAAAAGAGCCGTTGGGGGCAAACGGCACATGTAAAGTCATGTGATATCACACGGCACACTGTGTGCCATTTGCTATCACACACGACACTCTCATTGTCGTTTGAACAATTACCCATTGTTAGTGTATTGTATTTGTACACTAAACTTACCAAACATGAACCTTAAGCTTACTCTACGTGTTATGGATGCTCTAAGGAGACTTTATCAATCTACTTGGCCCCCTATTTTCATGGGTGTTGTTGGCCCAAGGAGGAAACCTTAGAGGGGGGTGAATAAGGTTTTAAAAATTAATTTAATAATTTGTTCCAATTGATTGCCCAAATAAAAGAAATCAAAAAAGCAAAGTAAAGAGCAAGGGAAGAGATACAAAGCAAACCGATTTTTAGGTGGTTCGGGAAACCGCACGCCGCGCCCTACTTCCACCTCTCAAGAACACCTCTTGAGGATTTCACTATCACAATCTCCTTCGGGTGAAGATTAAACCCTTACAATCTCTTCAAGGAAGAAAATCCTCTTCACTTGAACTAGGGTTACACCAACCCTTAATACACACTACCTTTATAAATAAGATTTGATACAAGAATTTGAAGACTCTCTCAATAGAGTGGATGAATACTAATTTAAGCTCCACAATAAATTGCTCTTAAGATATACAAATGAAGACTAGAGCAATGGAATTTATGATCTCACCAAACTAGGGCTCAAGGAATTAATGTGATGAAGTTTATGGTTGGATTTTTCAAAAAAGTGTCTTCAATGAAGTTCAAATAAATGTATTTATAGCTTCCTTTGGATTTCCAACCGTTGGAAGTAGTTGGGGAAAATTAATGCTTCATTTAATGCAGCTAACTAGCCGTTACTGTGTTTATCGCAGTCATTCAGTCGACTGTCTTCACAGGGCAGTTGACTGCTTTTTGAAAGGGTATAGTAAAATAGAAGGCTCAGTCGACTGTGTCGCGAGGGCAGTCGACTGGATTGTACACATTTAAAATCTCTGTGTACCCAGGTCGACTATTCAGTCGACTGGATGATCAGTCGACTGAAACGACTTCACAGTCGACTACTCTTTGCAGATTTTCAAGGATAGGGTGGGTTAATTATGTAAAACCTTTTTCCAATTAAATTTGAGCCCTTAAGTAAGATGTTCACATAAATAGATTGCTTACATAGAGTCCTAAAACAAAGATTGAAACAAGAATCTTCAACTTGTAAAGCTCCGTTTGGCTTGAAACTAATTGAGCACCAAAACACAGAGACTTTATGTAAGGAGAAGATATACGACAAGTGAACATATATTGATGTATGATGTTTCCTGCGACTTAATCAACTTAAGATCATTAGAAAATATAACTAAGTAGTTTGTTAATCATCAAAATTATTCATTTAATCAGCACTTTGGGGCTAACAATCTCCCCCCTTTTGATGATGACAAACTACTTGTTGCCCATGAAAAAATAGCAACAGAGACAAATAATCATAGACAACATAAGATATTAATAATCTCATTGTAATGTCATTGTTAGCAACTTTTCTCCCCCTTTGGCATCAACAAAAATAGATAAGGAGGCAGAGCTCCCCCTAGGATGATGCAAGAATTAACATATTTCCAAATAGAACGACAAACAACACTAGAGATTGTATTAACATAGCAGTTTGCCATAAAAAACATTTAAAAATATCTACAAAGCCAAAAGACAAACATATGTAGCTATCGAAAGATTTTTTTTAACCTATGAAACACTATACATGTCAAGATCCAAAAAGAATTTGTAAGATCAGTAAATTTAGCAAAATCACAATGACCATCCAATATCTTGTCCAACACATCAGGAGAGACATAATCAAAAGTGTAAGCGAGTCCGGATAATGCGAATCCCCTCACGAGCATCATCAACAGAAGCCTGAAGAGACGATAGACGACGATCAAGAAGCTCCTGAGTAGCAGCAGTAGAAGTGCGCAAGGTATCCAAAGAGCCACCAATCTCAAAAACATCGGCTCGTAAGGATGCGATGGCACGCTGATGAAGCTCAACTGCCTCCTGCTGTGAGGAAGATAAGGAAGCCTGCATAGTCTCAATAGACTGGGAGTGAGAGACAGATAGAGAGGAGATGGAGGTAGATAGGCTCAAAACCTGAGCGGAAAGAACGGAAAGCTGCTCCAAAATGTCAGGAGAAGGTGTATCAACAACAGGTGGAGGAAGAGGAGGATGAGCGGAAGATGAAGACGGATGAGAAGGAGTAGGAATGGAAGGGGTAGAAGCAGTAGGTGTTGTGGGATCAGTAGAGACCTTGGGAACAAAATCATTTCCCACGAGTTTGTATCCCATTAGGGATAGTATAGTGGAAGAGTAGAAGTCAGTGGAAATGGGGTCATGACGATCAAATTCATCCTCCAAGGGAACCTTGAAGTGTCGAAAAACAGTAGTCAAAGCAAAACCATAAGGTAAAGAACTGGATTTAGACTTCTTTTGACATTCACAAATGTGGCGGCAAAAGAGATATGGCAAATCATAAGATTTATTTTCTAGAAGACACCAAATTAAAAAAACATCCAAGAAAGAGACAGAATCTCGACCTCCAGCACGGGGCAGAAGGGTATAGGTGAGAAGATGGTGGATAAGACGAGCCTCAAAGGTTAGGGCAGAAGCCTTGGGCTTCACGGGATATGACAACTCATTGTTGCCGGTGATAAGACGACACGCAATGAGAGGATCGAATCCGTGCCCTTGATTCCAAGAATTAATGTTATATTCAGTAATGTCACCACGACGGATATGAAAAATAGAAGCAACAGATTCATGAGTCAGATGAATTTTAACACCACGAACAAAAGAGTTAAGGGTGTCAGCACGGTGTCCAAAAGTCATATTACAATAAAATTCCTTAACAAGGGTGGGATAGCATGGTTGGCTAAGACTAGTAAAGAGATGCCATCCTAAATGTTCAAGAAGAAATCCTAATCGAAGATTAGCAGATTTAGAAAAAGGAATGGGAAGAATCTTACCAAAAACAACGTTTCTGTGAGAGAAGACTTCATCAAAACTTTCTTGTTCCTCTTGAGTAGGGAAGCGCTTGGCTTTGGTTGCCTGAGGAGTAGATGATGGACCACCAGCAAGGGTCTTTCGTTTAAGCTTGGGAGCCATGCTAGAGAGTGAAGTTTAGATATCGACAGAGAGGAGAGAGAAAATGGGTCACAGGGGAAGGGAGAGGAGGAGGAGCGAGATAATGAGGTCCAGGGAGTTTAAGGGAGAGGGGGAAGAAGAAAAGGAAGGGAAAGGATAGAAAATAATGGGAGGATTTGGATGGGGAAGAAAAGAAAGAAGAGAAAGGAAGAAGGAAAGGGAATCGCCGAAGAAGAACAGGTGAAGAAAAGAGAGAAAGAGAAGGCGCGTTATATATAGAATATAGAGAAGCAGTCGACTGCGTCGCATAAGCAGTCGACTGAACATCAAATTAGGGCTCAGAAAATTGGGGCTACCAGAGTCTCAGTCGACGCCTCAGTCGACTTAAGTGGGCAGGGATTAAAAATGCTAAAAATAGTCGACGCCTCAGTCGACGGGAGTGGGCAGGGTTTTAAAAAGCTAAAAACAGTCGACGCCTCAGACAACGGTAGTGGGCAGGGATTTAGAATGTAAAAACAGGCGACGCCATGGTCGACGCCTCAGTCGACTGATGTGATAAAAAATAAAGAATCAAAGGAGAATGAATAGAATCAGTCGACTGTTGTGGGAAGCCAGTCGACTGCAATGGTTAAAAATACACAGAAGGAGTAAGTCAGTTCAGATACAGAGATTTATAGTAAATCATTCAAATAGGACAAGCCTAATTCTCTTCTAATAACACAAAGACGTTCTTCGGGAAGGGGTTTTGTGAAAATATCAGCACATTGACGATCGGTGTTGATGAAAACAAGATCAACATCCCCCTTTTGAACATGATCGCGAATAAAATGATGACGAATCTCAATGTGTTTAGTCCTTGAGTGTTGGATAGGATTTTTGGACAAATATATGGCGCTAGCATTATCACAATTTATAGGAATATGATCATAATAAAGTCCGAAATCTTCTAATTGTTGTTTCATATAAAGTGTTTGAGCACAACAACTTCCAACAGCTATATATATTCGGCTTCGGCCGTGGATAGAGCTACCGAATTTTGTTTCTTGCTAAACCATGAGACAAGCGAGTGTCCTAAGAAATGACACGTGCCACTAGTACTTTTACGATCAATCTTACAACCGGCAAAATCCGCATCCGAAAAACTTGTTAATTCAAAAGAAGTATTTTTAGGATACCAAAGACCTAAGTCTATAGTACCTAGAAGATAACGAAAAATACGTTTAACCGCAATGACATGTGATTCCTTGGGTGAAGCTTGAAGTCTAGCACAGAGGCATACGCTAAACATGATATCCGGTCTACTTGCGGTGAGATACAATAGACTACCAATCATTCCCCGAAAAAGCTTACAATCTACCGGCTTGCCGGTTTCGTCTTTATCAAGTTTTAAAGTAGAACTCATAGGGGTTTGAAAAACTTTGCTTCCTTCCAATCCAAATCTTTTTAAAAGATCTTTAATATACTTGGATTGATTTATGAAAATGCCATCTTTATGTTGCTTTATTTGAAGTCCAAGAAAGAAGTTTAGCTCCCCCATCAAACTCATTTCAAATTCATTTTGCATACATGATGCAAATTCTTCACACATCTTCTCATTTGTAGCTCCAAAAATAATATCATCCACGTAAATTTGAACAAGCAAGATATCTTCATTTGAGGTTTTAACAAAAAGAGTAGTATCAATTTTTCCTCGATTAAAACCAAGATCAATAAGATATTTACTTAATCTATCATACCAAGCACGTGGAGCTTGTTTTAAACCATATAAAGCTTTTGTGAGTTTAAAAACATGATCCGGAAGATGTGGATTTTCAAAACCGGGGGGTTGTTTAACATAGACTTCCTCGAAGATAAAGCCATTTAGAAAAGCACTTTTCACATCCATTTGAAAAAGTTTGAAATTTTTATAACAAGCAAAGGCAAGAAGCATCCTAATGGCTTCGAGTCTAGCTACGGGAGCATAGGTCTCCTCGTAGTCTATACCTTCTTCTTGATTGTAGCCTTGGGCAACTAATCTAGCCTTGTTTCTCACAACAATGCCGGATTCATCCTTTTTGTTTCGAAAAACCCATTTTGTTCCAATAATAGTGTGATCATTTGGTTTAGGAACAAGGGTCCAAACTTCATTTCTCTCAAATTGATTAAGCTCTTCTTGCATAGCCAATAACCAATTTTCATCGTTCTCGGCTTCATCAAAGTTCTTGGGTTCAATTTGAGACAGAAATGCTAAGTTATTACAAATATTTTTGAGAGATGATCTAGTAGCTACACCTTGACTAGGATCTCCTAGGATTTGATCAATAGGATGATTAGGCACATTTTTCCATTCAAAGGGAAGATCACTTCTAGATTCCACTCTAGGTGGTACAATGGAGAGAGAGTCTTCTTTCTTAGAGTTTTCAAGAGGTAAGGAGTTTGAATCATTGTTTTCAACATTATTTGAAATATCTTTGGGAGTGTCAATGTCATCATCTAATACTTTCTTAAAAGGATTTGCTTCATCAAAAACAACATGCATTGATTCTTCTACAATCAATGTTCTTTTATTAAAAACTCTATAAGCTTAGCTAATTTGAGAATATCCAAGAAAAATGCCTTCATCTGATTTAGCATCAAATTTTCCCAAGTTATCCTTAGTATTCAAGATGAAACACTTACATCCAAAAACTTTGAAATAGCTTATGTTGGGCTTTCTTCCTTTCCAAAGCTCATATGGGGTCTTATTAAGCTTGTTTCTAATGACCACACGATTAATAACATAACATGAAGTGCTAGTGGCCTCGGCCCAAAAATATTTTGGTAAGGAGAATTCATTTAACATGGTTCTTGCCATTTCTTGAAGAGATCTATTTTTCCTCTCGACAACCCCATTTTGTTGAGGAGTTCTAGGTGCCAAAAAATTATGACCAAACCCATTTTCTTCACAAAAAGAAGTAATCTCATTATTATCAAATTCTCGGCCTCTATCACTTCTTATGTTGTTAATCGCGTACCCTTTTTCATTTTGAACACGTTTACAAAAGTTAACAAATTGTGTAAAAGCTTCATCCTTATGTGCAAGAAAGAACACCCAAGTGAATCTAGAGAAATCATCAACAATGACAAAGGCATAGATTTTGCCACTCATACTAGCAACTCGGTTTGGACCAAATAAATCCATATGGAGTAACTCTAGAGGTCTACAAGTTGATATTTCCTTTTTCTTTTTGAAAGATGTTTTGATTTGCTTTCCAAGTTGACAAGCATCACAAACTTTATCTTTGACAAATTTTATTTTTGGCAAACCTTTGATCAATTCATTTTTAGATAAATTTGAAAGTAAGTCAATGCTAGCATGACCCAATCTTCTATGCCAAAGCCAACTTGTTTCATTCAAAGCGGCAAAACACTTAACATCTTGAGAAGAAATATCATCAAAATCAATTGTATACACATTGTCCTCTCTATAAGAAATAAACAATGTTTTATCACAACTAGCATATTTAATCATGCAATAATTTGATTCAAATACAACTTGAAAACCTTTATCACACAATTGACTAATGCTAAGCAAGTTGTGTTTTAGACCTTCAACCAAGAGAACATTTTCAATAGTTAATGAGGAATTCTTACCAATATTACCTATACCGATGATTCTTCCTTTAGAGTTGTCTCCAAAAGTGACATTCCCTCCATCCTTTGGAGAGAGAGATGAGAACTTGGATTTGTCTCCGGTCATATGTCTTGAGCAACCACTATCCAAGAACCATCTATCCTCGCTAGAAGATTTTAGGCAAACCTACAAGACAAACTCATGTGATCCTCTTTGGTACCCAATATTCGTTGGGTCCAACTTTGTTAGCAAAGGGAGGTGTTGTTCCCTTTTTAATCCACACCATTTTGAGATTTCTTTTGTTTGGACATTTGTAGTTTACATGTCCTTTTCTCAAGCAATAATGGCATGTAATATTAGGATTGGACATACTTGAGGAGACTTCTTTTACAAAGAAATTTTGATGAGAATTCTTTACTTGATTTGTGTTAGAGCTAGTGGAAGCACCTTTTGAAAAGAAGTTATTGAATTTCTTTTCTTTAAAGGTAGGATTGAATCCTAAACCGGCTTTTTCAAAAACACACCTTTGTTTTCCCAAAAGCATATTTAGGTTTTGTTCCCTAAGAGTGAATTTTGTTATTGTTTTGGTTAAGTCTTCCACTTGCTTCTTCAAATCTTCATTTTCTTTCTTTAAGATACTTGAAGAAAAATTGTTTAATGAAAGCTCTTCCTTTTCTTTTCTCAATAAATCGTTTTGAGATTTTAGGTCAATTAGAGCTTCATTTTCCTTTCTCAAAAGATCATTTTGAATTTTCAAATCACTTAGTTCATTTGAAAGTAATGAAAAATTCTTTTTAAGAGAAACATACTTTGCTCCCAAATTTTCCAATTCTTGATGTAATTCCTCAAAAGCATTTTGGAGTTCATCATATTTTTTAGAATCAAAACAAGCATCGGGAGTAGGATCATTTACCTCATTCAAGTGAGCCATAAGACAAATATTTGCCATTTCTTCATCACTTGAGTCATCTTTTGATGAGTCACTATCGGAATCATCCCAAGTAGCCTTCATTGCCCTTTTCTTAGTTTTCTTGTAGTTATTCTTCATTAAAGGACAATCGGCCTTGACATGGCCCGGCTTCTTGCATTTGAAGCATATGATTGGCTCCTTTTTAGCCTCTATCGCCTTAGGAGTTCTCCTAGTGAAGTTCTTATCCTTCTTCAAGAATCTTTTGAACTTCCTAGTGATCATAGCCATCTCATCATCTTCATTGCTATCACTATCCTCTTCATTGTCATGAGATGTTTTGAGAGCAATGTTCTTCTTCTTGTCTTCCTTATCAAATACCGCCAATTCCATTTCGTGAGTGACGAGAGAGCCCAAGAGTTGCTCCAATGAAAGTGTTGAGAGTTCCTTGGCTTCTCGGATTGCCGTCACTTTAGGTTGCCAATGCTTTGAAAGAGACCTAAGCAATTTCTCAATCATCTCCTCATTAGTATATGTTTTACCAAGACTTTTTAAACTATTGATAATAATTGTGAAACGAGTGAACATTTCACTAATAGTTTCATTAGAAGACATTTTAAACATCTCATATGATTGAACAAGTAGATTTATTTTTGATTTCTTAACTTGATTAGTACCTTCATGAGCAACCTCAAGTTTATCCCAAATTTCCTTTGCGGATTCGCAAGAAGAAATTCTATTATACTCATTTGGGTCTAATCCACAATATAAAATATTCATAGCATTTGCATTCATTTTGATAAGCCTTTTATCAATGTCATTGTATTCCTCAATAGTCTTCTCAATTTCAATACCGTCTACAATCTTGATGGGAATGTGAGGTCCATTCACAACAAGTTGCCAAAGATCAAAATCTTGAGCAATCATGTAGATTCTCATACGATTTTTCCAATAGGCATAATTTGAACCATTAAAACAAGGAGGTCTATTTGAGGATTGTCCCTCCCTATAGATGATAGTAGTAGAGGTGGTTTCCATTTGATCTTTAACTCAAAAACGTTAGAAATTTGAGCCGAGGCTCTGATACCAATTGTTGGCCCAAGGAGGAAACCTTAGAGGGGGGGTGAATAAGGTTTTAAAAATTAATTTAATAATTTGTTCCAATTGATTTCCCAAATAAAAGAAATCACAAAAGCAAAGTAAAGAGCAAGGGAAGAGATACAAAGCAAACCGATTTTTAGGTGGTTCGGGAAACCGCACGCCGCGCCCTACTTCCACCCCTCAAGAACACCTCTTGAGGATTTCACTATCACAATCTCCTTCGGGTGAAGATTAAACCCTTACAATCTCTTCAAGGAAGAAAATCCTCTTCACTTGAACTAGGGTTACACCAACCCTTAATACACACTACCTTTATAAATAAGATTTGATACAAGAATTTGAAGACTCTCTCAATAGAGTGGATGAATACTAATTTAAGCTCCACAATAAATTGCTCTTAAGATATACAAATGAAGACTAGAGCAATGGAATTTATGATCTCACCAAACTAGGGCTCAAGGAATTAATGTGATGAAGTTTATGGTTGGATTTTTCAAAAAAGTGTCTTCAATGAAGTTCAAATAAATGTATTTATAGCTTCCTTTGGATTTCCAACCGTTGGAAGTAGTTGGGGAAAATTAATGCTTCATTTAATGCAGCTAACTAGCCGTTACTGTGTTTATCGCAGTCATTCAGTCGACTGTCTTCACAGGGCAGTCGACTGCTTTTTGAAAGGGTATAGTAAAATAGAAGGCTCAGTCGACTGTGTCGCGAGGGCAGTCGACTGGATTGTACACATTTAAAATCTCTGTGTACCCAGGTCGACTATTCAGTCGACTGAAACGACTTCACAGTCGACTGCTCTTTGCAGATTTTCAAGGATAAGGTGGGTTAATTATGTAAAACCTTTTTCCAATTAAATTTGAGCCCTTAAGTAAGATGTTCACATAAATAGATTGCTTACATAGAGTCCTAAAACAAAGATTGAAACAAGAATCTTCAACTTGTAAAGCTCTGTTTGGCTTGAAACTAATTGAGCACCAAAACACCGAGACTTTATGTAAGGAGAAGATATACGACAAGTGAACATATATTGATGTATGATGTTTCCTGCGACTTAATCAACTTAAGATCATTAGAAAACATAACTAAGTAGTTTGTTAATCATCAAAATTATTCATTTAATCAGCACTTTGGGGCTAACATGTGTTCTTATCCAAATCAGGAAAAAAAATCCCTCAATTCAGCAAAAATTCAAACTTTATGAAGAGGGGATATAATCTTATCTGATATCTTTGTGATACCTAATATTTACTCCTAGTACAACGAGGGTAATCACATATCATTTTAGTTTAGAAGGCAATGAAACTTCATCGCCTGGTACTCCAACCACTTTCATCGCAAGTATAAACCTTAATGGTGATTCACCCATTAACATCGAATCACCATCTGATAGGCCAAAGGGTCGGAAAACCTTCAAATTACATCGGAAGAAAAAAAAAAGTAGACCTAGTAATGTTGCTGCAAATGTCGCTGTTGTTGAGAGCGTTGAAAAATTCTGGACATCATATATTCAAAATGTAGAAGACACCCGACAATCAAGAATTCGTTTCGAATCGCAAATGGGTGAGTTAATAAATTTAAGGAAAGACTAGATAGACCTTAGAGAGAGAGAGATGGAAAGCAAGTTGCGAAAAGAGGAAGACTTAATAATGACTGTGGATACAACCAATATGTCATACCACCAACAAGAGTACTAGAAAATGTTGTATGAAGAGGTAATGCAGCGGCGGCTATGCCAATCACATAATTCTGGGTCTTCATCTAATGCTAATTAAATAATGTCATTATTCAAATTTACAGTCCATTTTAGTTAATCGTCGACCTAATTCAGTTTAGTTTATTGTAGACTACATCCTTATAATTTAAATTGGTTGAATGCAAGCTAGCTAGAAGTTAAGAAATTCCTCTAAATCATGTTTGTTGTTGCGAGTAGATGCCCCAAGTGTGTTCAATTAAATCATCACGTAGTTGTTCATGTTTCTGTGCGTCACACATTTTTGCATCTTCACCTAAGTATGTCTAGAAAGCTTTCTCTACATCCCTATAAATTTCAGGAATTGGTTCACTGTTGTCATATTCAGAACGCCAATTACAATCACGACGTTCATATTCTATTATCATGTTGTGCACGCTTTCATAATCACTGCCAATGCATCTTTGTTCCATAATTTTGCAGGATCTTGTATAAAAGCAAACCGAGCCTGAAGAATACCAAATGCACGTTCCACATCTTTTCGTGCACTTTCTTGAGCCCGACTTAACACTTTTTGTTTCTGTGTTGTTGGGTATTGAAACTCTTAACAATAGTTGCACAAGGTGCATAAATACTGTCTGTTATATAGTACCCCATGTCGTATTCGTTGTCGTTAATAGTATAGTGGATCGGAGGAGTCAGATCATGCAGTAGATCCTAGAGCACAGAAGATCGATGTAGCATATTTATCTCATTACACGACCCCGACATTCCAAAAAAAGATCACCATATCTAAGTGTCACACGATGCCACCGCTTCTAGTATTACTGTCGGTGCATTTTTGTGACCAGTATATTGACCATGCCCTACTGTTGGACAATTCTTCCATTTCCAATGCATGCAATCAATGCTAACAATCATCCCCGCAAAACCACGACTACTATTCTCCTCAGCCATGCGTGTTATATCAGTGGCTATGGGAGATCTTTCACACTCGGTGCCAAAAATAGAATCAATCGTAATAGAGATATTTTTAACTGTTTGTAGTATAGTTGTCTCACCCATACATAGGTACTAACCCCATGTATCTACTGAAGCACCCTACGCCAAGCATCGTAATGCAGCAGCAACCTTCCGATGCGTGCTGAGTCCAACCGCATGTACTGCATCAGTCTTTTGAATGAAATAATCATCGCAATGCGTGACAGCATCAAGAATTCTATTGAATAGAAGACGACACATACGGAATCGATGGTGAAAAATGTAATCTGTGTATGTCAACACCTCCTCAAAGTAATCATTCAATAAGCACATCTGGCCTTAAGCTCTTCTTCGGAATACCACTCTTTTAGTTTGAACACGAACAATGTTGGATAGAGCAAGCCATTCGCTCGAAACTAGACGCTGAAAACCAGCCATTCACTTGTCTGTAATCATTCAATAACCTGTGTAATATGTCATAATATTCTTCACATATTCAGCTCATAGGAAATGGGGTATTTTGTGGAATAACAATAGTACCCGTCAATTGTCTGTAACATCGATCTCCCAAATACCAAGTGCCTCCTAGTAGCGGATCCCACAATAGTATTCTTTGCATAGAATTCTATATGTATTCTTTACGGATTCCAGTACACTCCATTGTGAATTGTTGTACGGTGTCCAACATATTGCCTCTGCAAATCTCATTTCAAGTTGTTGGTGCGACCCAAATTGAAATCTCATACTGCCCTTGGACATGTTTGAGCGCTCTGAACGAGACCATTTTCTTAACCTCGGCCAATAATTGGTCACAGCTTGGCGTAGAACAAGCGCAGATGTGCGTGTGTACTCGCAGAAGAAGTACTGCATATATTATAAACTTTGATGCCAGTCTCAACACAATTTGACAATTATAAATGACAAGGAAAAATTGAATGACAACTTTATACCTCAATCAATTGCCAAAAGCAGTCCACACTTTTTATATCACGTCTACAACATATGTCCAACGCATAGTATATACGGGCCAATAAGGTAGATCCCCAATCATAGTCGGCAACCTTACTCACATTATCTACATAGGCTATCCATCCAACAGGAATCGTAGATTTCCCATTTGAGAAAAGCACAGCACCAATAGTGTAGATTAGGAATGCTCTACCAATGACAATAGGAATAAGTGTCCCATTTGCGGGTAAGATATGCAATAAAAACCTCAAGATAGCCGCCAACATCGGAAAAATTTAGTGCACGTGAATTGTACCTATCAAACGATGTCGCAGGAAAATAATGGTCAATTGTGGATGATGCATCCGTGTATGGTGCATCGTTATATGGAGGCAATGGAACACCCTTGCCAATAGTAATGCCTGCAAACATACTAATTTTTTATACCGTCCAATGTAATTAAATGAATTTAAAAAATCATCACAAATAATATAGCAATTCATGGGATGTACGTACTTGTCATAAAAGTGAAATCGTACGGAGTTATGCCTAACTCAACTAATGTCAAATGAAACGTGTGAGTCGTGTCCCACATTCGCTTGACAACTAATTCCACTAAACATTGATCAGAATTTGGCATATCCAATGAGAGTAGGCAAGACCAACCGGCAAGGTCAATAACAGCTTTGATTTGTGGGAACTATGAAAGATGGATATAGAACGAATGCACACTCTTCAAATTGCCACGCATTTTAAACCTATGACCTTGTTTATTGATCTTAGTTTTTCCATCGAAAGCGTGCGGGTTGCCGTCGACAACACGTGCGACGTCTTCAATCGATTGTTGTTCTTGTTGTTGACGTTGCACAATGTTTATTGAATGATGTTTGGTATTTTTTTTTCCAAAAAAACGATGCTTCATGCACACTTTGAATATATTGTTAAAGCTAAAATTAATCAAATAGATAGTAAACAAAAATGAACAAAGGATATTTTTTATATTCAAAATAAAATCAATAGTTTGAAAAGAATTAGGAGAATGAAGAGATTGAATGTTTGTAGAAATAAATAAAACTGAAGACAGATAGATTGAATGACAGATAGATTTAATGTTTGTAGCATAAAAAAATATGAAGACAGATAGATTGAATGTTTGTAGCAAATAAAAATGAAGACAGATAAACATTTGCACACTCTCAAATCATCTATATACACAATAGATACAATAGGAATGATATGGCAGTTGGGGGAACAAATCCGTTGGGGGAAAAGAGCCGTTGGGGGCAAACGGCACATGTAAAGTCATGTGATATCACACGGCACACTGTGTGCCGTTTGCTATCACACACGACACTCTCATTGTCGTTTGAACAATTACCCATTGCTAGTGTATTGTATTTGTACACTAAACTTACCAAACATGAACCTTAAGCTTACTCTACGTGTTATGGATGCTCTAAGGAGACTTTATCAATCTACTTGGCCCCCTATTTTCATGGGTGTTCTTATCCAAATCAGGAAAAAATCCCTCAATTCAGCAAAAATTCAAACTTTATGAAGAGGGGATATAATCTTATCTGATATCTCTGTGATACCTAATATTTACTCCTAGAATAGGCCAAGAAAGTTGCCAAAATTTGGAAGTTCAAAATTATCATAAAGGACTAAATAAATACTTCCTCCGTCCCATTTTATGTGTTCATCTTTTCTTTTTTAGATGTCCAAAACTAATATCCACTATGATAAATTTTTAGCTACTTTCCAAACTCATCCTTATTGATTTTTGAAATACACAACAAATATGAAAAGGAAACAAAAAACAAGTAGGGGTAATTTTAGAACAATTATATTTTGGGGAAATTATACTGACACCCATTGAGGATTAACGCATTTGCACATACCTCCTCTGAGATTTCTGACATTGTGACGCCCCGCAAAAATAAAGCGTATTTCCATTGAAAAATAAAATGAATTACACTTTGATTCTTTAAAATAAAAGTACAGTATTTCTTTAAAAACTCACAATAAGTCCATATTCTCCACGGATCACCTATATCATCCTTAGCCTTATCTCCCTTCCAAGCTTCGGTTACCGGCACTACCTGCATCTAAAAACCACACCGAAAAGTATACAATATGACAGGAATAATAAAGGCTCAAAAGGATAATGCCAAACAAATAAATAGAACGACATCAGATCAATTGATCAATCTCACAACCCAACTGCTCACACTACTCGTACGCTCATACTAAGAGCATCATACCAGGTTCCTCTTGGTCACACAGCAAAGGCCACCATTCTCACCTAACCCATCTCCAGTACGTCGGTCCCTAGGGCTTGTTGGTAGGTGCCCCTGCTCATGAACCATTCATATCCATAGCATTTACTCAATCGCTCTCACCAAAGAAATCACACAGCAAAGACCCACCTCACCTCACCTCACTGGTCTCCAGTACGTCGGTCCCTGAGACCTGTTGGCATGTTGGTGGGTGCTCATTGCTCATGGACCCTTTAGACCAATAACAACACATATTCATGGATTCCAAATGAAAGCTCAACAAAACTGCAAAAAGAGTACAAGTAGAGATAACAAAGAAATACTCCGGAGAATTAGAAAGCATGTTGCACACAACCCGGTACCTATAAATGATGTTGAGCAACTCTCAAACACTTCTCTTCTTCTTTCTTTTCTCTCTCGGCCTAACTCGCTCTTTCTCTATTTTCTTTTCTTGCCAAAGAATGAGAGTGAAGGGGTTTTATAGGGGAAAGGGGGAGGGCCACCGATATGTATATATATTATACACACATACACAAAACACTCAAGCACATAACACCTCATATGGACACCTCACATAACACCTCACAAAACAATCAAGCACATAACACCTCATATGGATACCTCACATAACACCTCACAAAACACTCAATCGCATAACACCTCACATGGACACCTCACAAAACACTCAAGCACATAACACCTCATATGGACACCTCACATGGGCACCTCACAAAACACTCAAGCACACAACACACTTCACAAGACATCTCACAAATGCATATGGGTTGGGTAGTATAGTTTAGGAAATCTAGTTAGGAAAATATTATCTTTCATTATAATTATATTATTAAATATGAGAATTTTAAAAGTCGTATAAATATAGAAAATGTCGTATAACTACAAAAACTGATATTTTCTCAAAATGACTAAAATCGAGATGTCTTCTAAATAGAGATTGAAAATTCTTAACTTCCAATACGAATAACAAATCATTTAACCATACGCAACTTTTCCCAAAAAAATTATTTTTAGTTCATGACATATAAAATTAGAAAAATGACCAAAATACCCCTGTGACCAATTTTTGCTAAAATCGCACACGAAGTCTAAATCGTCAATTTAGACATGAAAATACGGGTTACTACAGACATGACACTGACCTCCCCTATCAAACTTGTCGTCTTAACACCATTAACGGATTGGGTGAAATGACATTTTTACTCTTGATTGACATGTCAATGACCACACACCCCGCCCCCCTTTTAAGTTTAACAATTTTTTGTTTTCACAAACCACCCCTCTTGGGATTTTACATAATATTCCATTTTAAAATTGAGCTTCTTCATTTTTTAAATTGATGAGTTGATTATTTTAAACTTTGGCCTTTAATTTTTTATTTTTTTTACTTTTACCCAAATAAATATCTTATCTTATGTACTCAATTAATTTCACATGAGAACATAATCTTTTTTGACACAAGGACACGAGGTTTTGAATTGTTTGGCATTAAGTCCAATTTTAAATAATTTTAAGTTAATTGACAAGTTTGTCCTCATTTCACATGCACACGTATAGCATGCTATTTTGCCACCTCAGCATGCGCTTCAATGCAGTTTTTATTTTTGTTTTTCAAACTTTAAAATGCCATAACTTTCAAACCACAACTCCATTTTAAATAAAATTTAGATATTTGTAATCTATAAAGAAAGATCTATCAAACAAGATCGATAGCGACTATGAAAAAAAATGAAAAAATAAAGAATAAAGACATTGACACGCTGTTTGTAGTGTGATATCACTATCTTTGCATGTTACAGTCATAAATAGTGACATATAATAGTAATCTTTGAAAAATATTTTGCTTTTGATGATATGTTACTGTCTTTACTTAGATAGTATTGTAAAGGCAATGACATCTGAAAAATGGCCATAATTTCGCAATTAAATGCTCAATTTGAAGAAATGTTACTATCAGCGACATGTTGCTGTCTCTTTCTGCATTACCATATTACAAATCTTTGATGATATGTTACTTTTTTTCACATGGGGACACTATTTAAAGGCAATGACATGCTAAATGACCCTAATTCTGACAACTTTTTTTACGATTGTGACATGTTATTATCATTGAAAAAAAGTTTTGTATTTGATGATATGTTACTGTTTTTACCTGGACAACGACAGTAACACTACCTAGGCAGCATTTAAAGATTGTAACATTACATGTGCAACACTTAAAAAGACAGCAACATGTTCCTCATAACTTTGCGATTTTATGCCCGTCTTGGATAAATATATATATATATATATATTTTTTTTATTTTTTTATATTTAGGCTAAATTTTCAAGATCTATGCAATGGAAGTGTTGATTTTCCAAAAAAAGAAAAAAGAAAAAAAATTAGTCTTTTTTTTACATCCATTTTTGAGCTGCAAAACTTCGAAATTTTTTTTTGAAGAATTTTATGAGCAACATGCATCTTGTTTTGTAGATCACGGGTATGTAAAATTATCAAAAACTGCTTTTAGGAAACGTGCTAATTTGTTGGAAAAGACTCATGTATATAGCATTTGAGGATTAATTTGGTCCAAAGAAAAACTGAAGGACCTTTGACGCTAACCTCGTTTGTTTCGCAGGAGTAAGGAGGGGATAGTAGGGGATTGGATTAATAGTCCCATTTAATTGAATAGTCCAGTGTTTGGCAAGACCACTTTGCTCGGGACTAATTGTCCATTTTAAAAGAATAGTCCCCCATATGTTATACCATGGGCCTCGTTTGTTTCGCAGGACTAAGGGTCGGATAGGGGAGGGTAGGACTATTAGTCCATTTTATTCAATAGTCCGCCGGTGTTTGGTTCGGCCACCTTGCACCGGACTATTAGTCATTTTTAACTAAATAGTCCCCCAAATGGGCCACTATTTTATCCCACGCGCGGAAGGGGGGGGGGGGGGGGAGGGGGGAAGCTGTATTAATAGTCTCTCAAATAGCGAAGGGGAGAAGTAATCCCTCCTAATCCTGTCCAGCAAAACATACGTGGCTTGGGGGAGATGACATTATTAATCCTGAGACTATCAATTAAATGAGACAAATTGTCCAATCCCCCTGCCATCCAAACGTGGCCTAAAGAAAAAGCACGGGAACTGATCCCCTATTATTGGCCATTGTAAGGACTTGTGGCCACGCGCCCTATTTATATATAATGTAGTCAAATTATTTTATTTGCCTAATTTAGTTTGTATCATGTTTATGTGTATATTTGGATATGTGTGTGAGTATATATATATATATATAGAGAGAGAGAGAGAGAGAGAGATTAGATTAGATATGATTCAAAAAGATATCCAGCTAATGTTAGGCTGCTACAATTTTGGGATATATATCATAGCTGCTATATATGTGTGTGTGTGTGTGTGTGCGCGCGCGCGCGCGTATATTAACTTCTTCATGTATATATAATATAAAGTTGAACCAGACGCCTACCATGTGGTGGCTCTGTATTTTTTTTCACTTTTTTTTAAATATTTATTTTTATTATTTATTTTCTATTTTTTCTATCTCTATAATTAATATATGTATATGTGTAATCTCTCTGTTCCCCCCCCCCCCCCCCCCCCCCCCCCCTCTCTCTCTCTCTCTCTCTCTCTCTCTCTCTCTGTGTGTCTCTTACACACACACACACATATAACACACACACACACACACATATATGCATCTAATCCATTAATATCTAATCTACCTAATATGTTTTAATATATATATACACACACACATATATATATATATATATATCCCTAAATACACATATACATGATACAAACTAAACTAATTAACTAAAATAATTTAACTATATTATTATATAAAATAACAATACCTCTAACAAATTTACATAGATAAAAATTGTTAACAAAAAAATATGTACATTAAATTTAGAAACATTTTTCTTTGCATCGCACGGGTATTGATTCTAGTCATATATATATATATATATAGAATCAGACACCTGCCATGTGGTGTCTCTGTAATTTTTTCTACTTTTTTTATAATATATACTCCCTCCGTCCCATAATAAGTGTCCACTTCCATTTTGCACAATGTTTAAGAAAATTGTATTATATTAATTTTTTTGGTTCATTAAAGAGTCACTTTCCAATTTTACCCTTAGATGTGATGGGTGTTTGACTTTTTGCTTGTTTTGGGACCACAAATAAATACTACTTTGTCTTTATTATAAGGGTAGTTTTGGAAAGTAAGTAAAAGCTATATACCAAATTAGGAAAGTGAACACTTATTGTGGGACATCCAAAAAAAGAAATGTGGACACTTATTATGGGACGGAGGGAGTATTTCTTTTTCCCCCCTTATTTTTTCTATCTCTAGAATTAATATATATATATATATATATGTAATCTCTCTCTTTCCTTATCTCTCATATATATATATATAGCAGTTATAGCGTATATCTCAAATTTGTAGCAGTTCAAAATTAATAAGGGAAAATTGGTGAAAAGGTTATTAAAAGGAGTTTTATTGGGATTAAAGACAATTTAAAATACACATTGGAAACAAGTCCTGCCAGAAAGAGACAAAAGAAATAAATTTGAAAAAACCGCATCTACCCTTGGCGCCACACGCGCACATGCGCACGATCCGCCCTCCCCAAGCGCTCCTGACGCAGCACACGCGCCTCACGCGCATGTCTTTTCTCCAAAAACTGCTTGTACCATGCGAGCTATGTACCATATAATTTTTAATTTCGAAAAAATGTTTTTAAACTTTAAACCTCCATAACTTTTGTTCTACAACTCCATTTTTTGTAAATTTTATACCGTTGGAATCGTGTCGACGAGATCTACAAAACTAGTACCATTGTTGATATGTTTTGAGCAAAAAAAAAATTTCAAGTTTTTACATATATGAATAATAAGTGAAATTTCACTTATTAAGTTAGCAATTTTCAATCTTAACCATTAAGTTAGCCTTTTTATTTTTTTTATTTTTATATATTTAGCACTCGATCGGCTTTAGTCGAGAGGAGAACACTATGAGGCTTTGCATGTTCGTTTTTGTGTTGATACAGACTAAATACTATAATGTTTGATCTTCTTTAATCGAGGAAACAAATGACATTTCTTTGCATTAATCGGGCACACAGAAACTAGATGGTCTTGATTGAAACAAACAGGCAACAAATAGATTAAACAGAAGGTAAAGGAAATGAAAGTGAAACTTGGGAATTCTGATTCATCAGTTGAGAAGTTGTTGTTGGCTGTTTATAGTTGTCAAACTATTCCCTAGTCCATTTTAGCAATAAGGGTGTGGTGCGTTTAGGATTGTGTCAATGGTTCTTTGTAGAGTGTGTGGTCATTGTGGTGACTATTTTATGCTATTAAGTCTGTACTTTAATGAGCATATGTCATGGTTTTTTTTATTTTTTATTTTTTATTTTTATGTGAAGGTCATGTTGCTTGTTATGTTTAGGGAAAGCCACCAACGAAAACACTGAGATGGGCTACCATTCACATTCTAGATTTCACAATATCCTCCAAAACACAATTCTTACTTTATGAACTAACAACCAACTTAATCTAACTCAAGTCGATCTTATATTTCTTCTTTCTTGTGATCATAGCATCTGATGGTCCAGTTCAAGTTTACTACATAAATATTAATTGAAATTTCACTTAATATCAACCTCCATAAATATTAAGTGATCATAGCATCTGATGGTCGAGTTCAAGTTTACTACATAAATATTAAGTGCATGACCAATTCAACCTCCATAAATATTAAGTGAAATTTCACTTAATATTTCATAAACTCAGTGAAATTTCACTTATAATTCCTATATGTAAAACTTGAATTTTTTTTGACATATATGAATAATTTCAATTAATAAGTGAAATTTCACTTATTATTCATATATGTAAAATTTGAAATTTCACTTATTAATCATATATGTAAAAATTTCACTTAATAAGTGAAATATTACTTATTATTCATATATGTAAAAATTGAATGTAGGGCTTTTTGGGAGGAGCTTTTAAAACTCTAGAATGGAGCTTTTAAAAGCTCAAGGATGCTTTTTGGTTTCATGATGTTTTTTTGAAGAGTAATGTGCTACTTGTACAAAATTATCAAATAACTTAATAATAAATTTCATTAGCGACTTTTAAAAACTGCGTGGGGGCCAAACTAAGCCCTAATCTATACTTAAAAGCGTTTGCGACCCTGCTCAATTTGCCCCTTTTTAAACTAAGAAATCTTACGATAGAGAAAATTTTAACCTCCATATATATTAAATGAAATTTCACTTAATATTTCATATACTTAGTGAAATTTCACTTAATAAGTGAAATTTCACTTATTATTCATATAGGTAAAATTTTGAAAATTTTTTTTTTGCTCAAAATATATCAACAATGGTATTAGTTTTGTAGATCTCGTCGACACGATTCCAGTGGTATAAAATTTGCGAAAAATGGAGTTGTAGATCAAAAGTTATGAAGGTTTAAAGTTTAAAAATGTTTTTCGAAATTAGAAATTATAAGGTACTATACTCACACCATGTGAGTGGCTTGGGAGGCAGGTTAGCGCGTGTGGGCGAGTTGGTGAAAAATTCTGGCGCGTTGTGCGCGAGTGTGGGCGAGTTGGGGAAAAATTATGGCGCGTTGTGCGCGCTTAGGGCAAATTTGACTTGGTTATTTTACAATTCCTTTAAGGGTAGTTTGGTCTCATGGAAAGAGTAAAATGGATTTGAAAAGTGATGTTTTAATATTGTGGATGTAGGATAAAAATGGACCTGGGCTTTTGTCCTTAGTGAGTTTATTGTTAATGGGCTGTCTTTTAATCCAATTATGCCCAACTTTAAGGACCTTAAGTCAAGCCTCCCAATTAATAATAATATACTTTTTAAAGCATATCTAATCTCACCGGTATCTAATCTACCTAATCTGTTTAAATATATATATATATATATATATGTATATATACATATATCTCCAAATATACACACATACATGATACCTAAAATTTACTTAGCAAAAAAAAAAAATACATACATAAATTTGATATCATTTTGACTGAGCTCTTGACACCAAGGAAATTTCCAAAACTTCTTATAGTGAGAGATTTTTTTTTAAGATACTTACATGAACACATGCACGCGTGTGTGCGCACACACACACACACAAAACCCAAATCCAAAAAATCAATCCCAATGAATTTCACAAGCAGAAGAACAAGGGACAATTCTAGTATCCTACAATGAACAAGGATAGAAACATCTCCTCCCCACTCTCCATAAAGAGATTCGAACCATTTTCCTAAAGATTTAAGCGTCTGTTTATGTTCCTTTGAGGCTTGTATATTATTTATGTACCTTACTAATTATTCACATCATAGGAAATAGCTTGTCCAGCGACCAGCTATATGTATTTGACAAATATTCTACGACTATTTTGATGATGTGCTATCATCAACTAATAAAATTTCTGTTTTTAAAATTTGGACACATGTTTATTTTAAATTCGTGAAAAATAAAATAAAAAAGTTACACATAAACATTAGATCTTTATGTATTAGTCATGTGATAAAGATGAAGTGTTATCACAATATCTTCTCGTATATATTATCTCTTGAGAATGAATTTTTATGGAAATGTTTGGTACATACACTTTTTGACACACTTTTTAACACACTATGCTTTAAACACATGTACTTTGTGCTGTTTGAATTTTTCGCACTTTTCTGTGCACCACTTACATAGCACAAGGTACATGCACTTAAAGCTGTGTGCCAAAAAATATGTCAAAAAATGTATGTATGTAGCACTACTCAATTTTTATTGCCACATTAATTCCAAGTGGTTGCAGAGTTATGCCATATCATCACATACAATTTTTATGTGCCTGCCACTTGGCTAAAGTATGCCCAAGTCAAGTTACATAACAAAATCTAAATACAAGGTACCCATTTTTTCTTTCTTCGTATATTTAAAGGATAACTCTTGGGACACATAAAAATCTCATAAAAATAAAATATATAAATCATAATATGTCTATCTACAGAGGAGAGATATAGACACATAAAGTTTATATATCTTGTTTTTGTGAGATTCTTATGTGCCCCAAGAATTATCCATAATTCCATATTTAAAAGGGACGATTGGCCATAGGTCCCACGTTGAGCCATAATAGGGGATAGATTCTCTCATTTTTTTTTTGTGTGTTAAAATTAGTCTCTGTGATTTTCAGTTGATGAAAATGCTCACTTTTCTTATGTTTAATAATTATATTACACATATGTCACCTCAGTCCATAATTTAAGAAAGTCAGATATTGTTTGTTTTTCAAGCTTTAAATTGTCATAACTTCTAAACTACAAATTATTTTTGCATAAAAATCACATATTCATAATCTACAAAACAAGATCTATCAAATAAAATCCATAGTGCCTATAAAACTCTTTAAAAAAATTCAATGTCTTTAGGTGCTGCCCAGGTAAAAAAAAGTAACATGAAACAACAACATGATACTATCGACGGTAACATATTTTCAAATTAACCAAATAATTGCAAAATTATGGCCATTTCGTCAAATGAACTGCATTTACAATACTTTTCAAGTAAATACAGTAACATATTATTAAAAACTAAACATTTTTACAAAGATAGTAACATTATTGTTGCAAAAAGTTGCAAAATTAGGACAATTTAGTAGATGTTACTGTCTTTAAAAACTATCCACATGCAAAAAATAGTAACATACCATTAAAGATTAGCAACATAGTATTGAATAAAGAAACAGTAACATGTCGTCTACAATAACATTTCTTCGAATTAACCTAATAATCACAAAATTATGGCCAATCTTCAGATATTACTGTCTAGTTAAAGACAGTGATATATCATCAAATGCAAAAAACAAAAGTTTCAAAGGTAGTATCATATCACTGCTGCAAAAGAGACAGTGACTTTGTTATAATGGTCTGACAGTAACATGAACTTATTTATTTACTTACCTTTTTTTTTCATAGTAATTATCTATCTTGTTTGATAGATCTTTACTTATAGGTTACAAACATATTAATTTTATTCAAAATAGAGTTATGGTTTGAAAGTTATGACACTTTAAAGTTTGAAGAACAAAAGAAAACACTTCTTTGAAGAATATGATGAGGTGGCAAAACAACAAGGCATGGGTGACGAGGGTATATCTGTTAATATCCTTATTTTTAGTTTAAAAATAGACTTATGGCCATGTAATTCAAAAATGATTGCTCTTATCTCCTTAAATTCAAATCACTTATATTTATCTTCTATTTCCTTTTCTACTTGGATTTAATTTTCCCTATTTAAAATAGACTTTGTGCTCTGACTTGGGTGTGTTTATACTTTATAACTCAATAAAGTATTGAATACTAAAATTTTTAGTTCTTATTTTTTTTTTTCAACGTATTTTAAAATGTGTAAAGGTTTACCACATAATTAAAAAAACAACTAAAAATTTATTACTGGTAGTAAAAGGTTCTACTAACAAATTTAGGAAGAATATTCATTTTTAATCTTATAAACTGAATTACTTAAAATTTTCAGCATTTAAAATTCTTTACTTAATTTTCATTTCTATCGGCGTAAATTAATCTAAATTTGTCATGTGGTTGAAGCATTTCATGACCATTAAATGGGGTGGTATGGGACGATTGACAAATTCCATCCGTGCAGTAGCGGCTGTAGCGCCTATAACTTAGAAGTGAATGCAATAGACCATACCATATCTACCCACATGCCTTTCATTTAATGAGCTTGAAATTGATGGTTCCAAAAAGTTTTTTAAATTTGATCCATCGCTTTCATTTTTTATAAACAAAATTATTACCTTGTCCTGTCAAAAGCAAGATTTATGTGGGTTTGTTTAGGAATCCAAAGTGAAGAGAGAGAGGGTAGGGGGAAAAGCTGAGGAGAGAAATTTTTTTTGCCGTTTGATTCACTGCCGGTTTAACGATTCACCTTCCCATCTAGCAATAATATTGTCCGTTTTGAGCCTAAACACAAAGAACTTTTCAGGGGGTTACCCATCCTTGGTACTGCTCTGGCAGCAGCACGCTTAACTGTGAAGTTCTTTCATGTTTAGCTCCCTCACGGTTTTAAAAGGCCTTGTTGCATATAGAGGAGCGATTAATCCTTATAAACTAGTTCAGGAACTTCACCCCAGACGATATGAGACAAGCCCCCACACTCAACCTCACCTCATCCATCTTGGCCATCCTGCCTCAGGAGTATTGGCTCTTGGTCGTCACAATCCACCCTTCTTAAGGGCCACACGTCCTCGTGTGGGACCCGCCCCACACTTCCGGTTGGGTTTCCGCTCTGATATCATTTGTAACGACCCACCTCCCCATCTAGCAACAATATTGTCCGCTTTGTGCCTAAACACAAAGAACTTCCCAGGGGGTCACCCATCCCTGGTACTGCTCTGGCAGCAGCACGCTTAACTGTGAAGTTCTTTGTGTTTAGACCCAAAGCGGACAATATTGTTGCTAGACGGGGAAATGGGTCGTTACTGCCGGAGATGGAGAAATGAAAGTAGGGAAAATTAATTAGCAGTTCCTGAAATAAACAGTATTATGTAGTTAGTTCAGGCTGTTTTTTTAATGCAAGAAGGACAATTTTTTATTTTTCAAACTTTAAAATACTATAACTTTCAAACCAGAACTCCAACTAGAAGAGAAAATCTATCGGACTGAAAAATTTTAAAAAATAAAAATAAATAAATAATAAATTAGAAATTTGGCATTAAATACCAAATTAGGATAATTATTTGGTTATAACACACAAGGAAAACTTATTTGGAGATAAGTACATGATTAGTGGACATTAATAAACATAAGTCCTTTGGCCCATATAATACCATAGTTTGTGACCATTACACCCTTCAGACATTTCCCTTTACAAGTTTGCAGTTAGAGAGAGAGAGAGAGAGGATCGATCAGAGATCGTACCACCTCTGCGCGTCATCGTCTTCATCGTCGGCGTCGGCGTCGGCGTCGACGCCTCCTCTGCCATCGCTACGCATAGATCCGACCATCACCGTGTCGGCGCTGCTAAATTTTATTTGGTCGAAGCTTAGATCCATGACCAGCCCACCGCACCATCGCACCACCCGGCGCCATCAACAACCACGAGACCGCTAGTAACTAGCATCGTCTCTGTCGTCACTCTAGCCGCCGCCACCACCACCAACACCCTAGCTGCCTCCACAACCGCTGCCACCACGCGAGCAAAGGTCCGACAAAGCAGATCCAGGCCTTACAAACGCAGATCCAGTCAGGTGAACCTCCGAAGAGGCTTTTCATGCCTTCGTGACCCTCCAGCAAGGCCTCTCCAGTTCTTCCTCCTGAAATTTCAGAATCTGTTTTGGTGAACCAGTTGTGAAATTCAACAATCCCAAGCCTCAATACTCATCATCATCAGCTTGAATCTAACCTTTTACTCATCCATTGCCGCCGTGAACGCACAAATCCAAATCTAGCATCACCACGCCGGCGCTACACGAATGCGCAGAAGTTTGAAGTTGAATGTCATCTGTAATTTTGAGAAATTTCTCAAGAAATTATTTGTGAAATTCATGAAGTTCTCAAATTAATTTTGAGAAATTTCTCAAGAAATTATTTGTGAAATTTATGAAGTTCTCAAACTAATTTTGAGAAATTTCTCAAGAAATATTTTGTGAAAATTATGATGTTCTTAGACTAATTTTGATAATCTTGCGAAATTTCTCAACAACTTATTTGTGAAATTTATGATGTTCTCAGACTAATGCAAATAAGCCCTACCTCTGTATTTTGCCAAGCTCCATCCATCAATTAAACTATTTTTAAACTATTTTTCCCCCAAATTTCATCAATAGAGTTCATAATGAGAGAGATAGAGAGGGAGAGAGTATGGCCGGCGATGATGGTGTTGCTAACGACGGTAGGGAATCGAACTCAGGCGGTGAAGCTAAGTCACCATCAACGTCCAATGCTCGGTGCTCCAATGGTTCGAAGTTCACCGTACAAGTGGTCGTCGACTCCACAGTCAGATCGTTGGAGTTTGTGCTTTTGTGCTTCAGTTCAAAACTTTAGAATTCGACTTGAATGTTGAATGTTGATGCTGATTTTTGAATTCTGAAACTGAACTTTTGTGATTGATTTTGAAAATTTTTAGTATTTCACTCACGTGGCTTGCGTTGGTGTTATGAGCATGTCCCGCTTTTTTTGTCCCTCCACTAAAATTTTGGCCAAATGCTTGGGGTAGTATTGTCAAAACACTAAGGAGTGGACCAAATTCCAAATATTTTTGCTACTTATACTTAAACTACTATACTTTCCCTAATTTGGATTAATTCCTAATTGCCCCATAATAAATTCATGTCACTGTATGACGTCAGCGTCGCAACAATGACATGATACTATTTTCAAATTTTTTTTTTTTTTTTTTAATTTTAGAATTTGATGATATGTTACTGTATTTACTTGGACATCATTGTAATGACAATAACATATGAAAATTGGTCATAAATTTGCATTTTTTGGTTGATTTGAACAAATGTCACTGTCATTACCTGGTAGCATTATAATAACAGTAATATCAGACAGTAACATTTGCTAAAATGGCCATAACTTGCGATCTTGGGGCTGCTTTTAATTATTTTTTTATATGAGCTATTTTTCGAGATCTACGCAATAGAAGTGTTGATTTGACAAATATATATATATATATATTTTCAGTATCTGTGTTGGAGTTATAAAATAAAGTTTTTTTTTTGTAAAACAAATTTTTTATAGCCAATATGGATATGATTGTGTAGATTTTGTTATGTAGATCATGGATATATAAAATTTATCGAAAACTACCTTGCATTTTAAATTGAAAGACTATGCGGACTTATGGCATTAAAAAAAAACGGGCTAGACAGTTGGGAAATAATTATAATGTCAGAGCAATTTTCTTTAAAATGTCAGAGTAAATTCTAACACTTTTTTATTTATAATAAAAAAAATTCATTAGTGATGTCAACAATCCATTAGAAAAGTTATGGACTACTATGACATTAAAGAAAATTACTGTAACAATATGGACAACCTATATATATATATACCAAACTACCAATAAGTGGGACCCAACGAAGAATAGGGGTACTCACCTTGTGGCTTTAATAGCATTTAACTTCCTAAGATGGGTGTCATTATTGTCGTGCATTTCTACGTTAAAACAAGGCCTAAAAAGGAATGGGTAATGTCATGTTTTCAAATTTCTATGTCAAAAGTATTTTTTAAATAAAAAATGAGATAATAGGATTAAGCTAAAAAAACTTTTAAATAAGATTCAAATGATTCTATTATATTAGATTTAACCTCACTGTTATATTATTTAAAAAATATTTTAATATATGATAAAAATTTAAAAAATATAACACTACTCAAACAAAAAATAAAAAATATAAAATATAAAAACCTAAAGCATTAAATCAAACCCAACCACCAGCTACCAAACCACTGTATCATCTTTCTACATTCAGATGTACATACACTCGCCTCTTTGGCTCTTCCCCTATATAAACACCACATCTCGTGACAACCAGATATCCCATAAATATAGTAGAACGTAAGATTGATCAATTAAGTTGTAAGTTGTATTAACAACAACAATGGAAATGAAAAGAAATATTGCTAGTGTGTTGGTGATGTGCATGGTAGTGGGTGCAGCACTGGTCCCACTGGGTGCAGAGGGGACGGTGACTTGTAGCCAGGTGAGGGTGAACATGATACCATGCCTGGGATATCTAAGGAGTGGGGGCAGTGTTCCGATGCCATGCTGTAGGGGTGTGAACGCACTCAATGGTTTGGCTAAGAGCACTCCTGACCGTCAGGATGCTTGTAGGTGCCTACAG
This sequence comes from Hydrangea macrophylla, assembly GCA_033977485.1. Classification (NCBI taxonomy): domain Eukaryota; kingdom Viridiplantae; phylum Streptophyta; class Magnoliopsida; order Cornales; family Hydrangeaceae; genus Hydrangea; species Hydrangea macrophylla. The sequence goes on from CM066999.1 coordinate 114,743,154, forward strand.
ACAGCTGCTACTCAGATCTCTGGTATCATTCCCGCTTATGCCACTTCACTCCCTAGCAAATGTGGTGTCAACATTCCTTACAAGATTGCCCCCTCCACTGACTGCTCCAAGTAATTAACATCTACTACTCTTCATCTCTCTGCATGCATCTTGATTCTTGATCTATATCTATAAAACATGTATATATATATATATATATATCAGTCCGCTTTTAGTGCGGACGTTCGCAACTTATTAAGTTGCGGACTTCTATTTCAGTCGTTGGATCTGGTTTTCATTAAGGGTATTGTAGTAATTTCACAGGATCCAGTGGCTGAAAACAGAAGTTCGCAACTTAATAAGTTACGGACGTTCTTACTAGCTAGAAGCACTCCTTTTATATATATATATATATATACAGTCAGGCTATAAAGAGGGCGTCCTTTTTTTATTAAAGAGAGGACCTCTGTTTTGGCCGTCGGATCGTGTTTTCATTAATGGCAGTTTTGTCATTTCATAGTTTTTTAACACAATCTAACGACCAAAACAGAGGTCCTCTTTTTAATAAAAAGAGGTGACCCTCTTTAGAGAATCTTTGTATGTATATCAGTCAGGCTATAAAGAGGGCGTCCTTTTTTTATTAAAGAGAGGACCTCTGTTTTGGCCGTCGGATCGTGTTTTCATTAATGGCAGTTTTGTCATTTCATAGTTTTTTAACACAATCTAACGGCCAAAACACGATATATATATGTGTGTGCCTAGCTAGCAATCAACTGGACAAATCTTACAGGTTGTTTGTATAATACATGTATGAATCGGTTCTATGGTTTAGAAAAGAACCAAATCTAGATAGATTTGTAGAAATGTACAAAGTTGTTTTTTTTTTGGTTCATTGGAGTCCGTGTATAACTCAAAAATGTCCCAAGAATTTGTATTCTTTTTTAAAACCAACAGATGATACTGATTTTCTTAAGAATCAATAAAAATGAGACTTGAATCAATAAAAATGAGACTTGGCCGGTCTGAACATGGTACTCTTTTTATCATTTCCAAACAAGCCCTTATTTTATTGGAGTAATGCTAGGGTTTCCAAATACCTTTTGACAATTGTATCATATATGTTGTGGCAGTGGTAGTAATATCATGAACCACTGCATGTGGTATGTGGTATGACTGCCATAGCATTTGAAATATTCTAACTTTGAAAACTCTTAAACATGCATTTCTTTCTTGTTTGTGTGTTTTTTCTTCTTCTTCTAAGCACCAACTTGTGTGTACGTAGCTTAGTGATTGACTAGAGACAGTGGATGTACTATATATTCTTCGGTGCATAATGTGGTTGTACATAGAAATTAGCTGAAGTTATTTAACACCTCCCTTAAAGCAAATATTAGGAAAAAAAACTACAAAGGGGTTGAGGGTTTGACAATGTTTGATAGTAATGATATTGCTTAATGATTGAATATATAAGAGATCTACCATTCCAGAGCCATATAAATGAAAGATAGACTTGTGATATACCAAGTTGTGTGCTTATATCTTGTACTCCTACATTAGGTTTGCTAACATGTTAATTGGTTTCTTGTTTGATATTGTGTTGCAGGGTCAGGTAAAGATTATGGTAGAGAAGAGACTAGAGAGGTTCCACAGCAGTTTCTACTAGTATCTCGCTAGCTTGGTTTGAGAATAAGATAAGTGTGGACTCGGCCAGAGACCCACTTGGAGAGAGAGAGAGAGTGAGTGAGTGTGTGAGAGTCTCTTTTTGTCTGTTAGTGTGTTTTGGTGTTGTAGTGTTTGTACTTTTATGTCATTAAGTCCGGTCGTTGGATTAAATAAATTTCTGCGTAAAGAATCTTAGCATTTTGTTGTGCATCTAGCATTACTCAACAGATTATTGTTTTAGTCTTTTTTCTTTCTATTTGACCACTAAGTAATATTAGATACACCTAAATATAACACTTAAATTATCCATCAGCACTCGTGTGTTGTGGTAGTTTTAAAATTAATTCAAACTTTTTTTTGACAATTGATGTATAATTTTGGTAATTTACATTAATAGGTAGATAGTTTATGGGTAAAAAGCATTTTGCCCCCTCAAACTACACACGTTTTTGCAATTTACACCCCGAACTTTAAAAAGTTGCAATATCCCCCTGAACTATCTTCTGGGTTGCAATGTCCCCCTGAACTTCAAAAAGTTGAAATGTCCCCCCTGAACTATCGTCTGTGTTGCAATGTCACCCCTGAACTATCTTTAGTGTTGCAATGTCAACCCTGCCATCACATTCCGTCAAGAAACATGATGGAATTTGCTCATGTGGGACGCACATGCTAAATTTGAAAGGCATTTATGACATTTTACTATCCCCATCTAAATTAACAATCATAAAAAATAGGACAAATAACACTTTAGTCCATCAAACTATACATCTGTTTTCAATTGGGTCCATAAACTATTTTTTTTTTCAATTGGGTCTTTGAACTTCAAAAAATCATTCAATCAGACCCAAATTCTGACACTGTTAGCTTAAATTATTAGAAATTGTCACATTGCGCGTAATGCTTACCTGTCACATGTTAGGTTAAGACAAGCACGGGAGATTGTGAATGGCTAAAAAATTATGCGATTTTGGGTATGATTGAATGCGATTTTGGATCTAGTCAAATGTGTTTTCGAATTTGATTAAACGCGATTTCGGATATGATTGAATGTGATTTTTCACACTATTCACAATCTTCCGTGTTTTTCTTAACCTAACATGTGACAGGTAAGCATTACGTGCAACATACATGACAATTTCTAATAATTTAAGCTAACAGTGTCAGAATTTTAGTCTGATTGAATGAATTTTTGAAGTTCAAGTACCCAATTGTAAAAAAAAAATAGTTTATGGATCCAATTGAAAACAGGCATATAGTTTGATAGACTAAGGTATAATTTGTCCTAATTTTTACGATTTTTAATTTAGATGGGGATAGTAAAATGTCATAAATGCCTTTGAAATTTAGCATGTGTGTCCCACACGAGCAAATTCCATCACATTTCTTGATGGAATGTGATGGCAAGGTTGACATTGCAACACGAAAGATAGTTCAAGGGAGAGACATTGCAACACAGACGATAGTTCAGGAGGGACATTTCAACTTTTTGAAGTTCAGGGGGGACATTGCAACCCTAAAGATAATTCAGGGGGCACATTGCAACTTTTTAAAGTTTGGAGTGTAAATTACAAAAGCATGTATAATTTGAGAGGACAAAATGCTTTTTATCCATAGTTTATTTGTACCTATCATTACTCTTCACGAATTGAATAATGGTACGCTTCTTGATTTCCAAATTTAATTTTTAAATGGCTTAAGGGCATGTTAAAAACTTCTGACACTACTTCTACAAGGAACGAAAGTTTGAAAGTAGACTTTTGAGGGATGTAGCCGTTGAAGGTTACTTTTGTTTATATAAAATATATTTGGGAAAATGTATTTTGAACTCTCAAATTATATTTTATTTGGTAATTTGGTCATTAAATATTTTTTCTTTTTTTCATTTTGCTTTCTCAATTAATATTTTATGACAGTTTTACCCTTCTATTACTTTTAGTGACGAAAAAAGTTACTTTTAGTGACGCTAAAAGTGACAGAAAGGGGCAAATTGTCATAAAATATTAGTTGAGGGACCAAAATGTGAAAAGCAAATTGTTGAGGGATCAAAGTGCCAAACAGGGTGTAGTTCGAAGGTGCAAAATGCATTTAACCCAACATTTTTTTTTTTTTGACACACTGGTAAGTTAAAGGACTAGTTACAGTTACATTTTGACACCACCACTAACACAAGGGCATGGATAGATCTAGAAAATTAATCTAGCGGGGGCTTGATAGAGCCTAGTGTACGGGGGTTCGGTGGTGCTGAAATTATTTTTTTGAGACCTATTTATACATTTTGGATATATTTTGTGTAAATGATATAAAGCTAATGATATTATGATCATCACAAAACATAAAAGGAAGGGGCATTTATATAATTAGCACAAAAACATAAGAGAGAGGGGACTTAATATGATAAGTTTATAATATCATGGGAGCTTTTATAAATTTTCAGGGGGTTTAACTATAAAAAAAAAATTCTGCATGAGCACCCCCCCGAGTGAATACTCTAATAGTGCTTATAGATGTTAATCATGTTACCATACCACACTGCATGTGTGGAATAAATGAAAACGTAATTTGAGGCCATTGTCCCAAGTCCCAACTATATGAGGCCATAGTCCCAGTTGTTTGTCGACTAGAATTAGACTGAACGAATGAAAGTAAAAAGACACCAATAATGTTAGGTATATACATTTTTTTACACATTTTTTGATATACTATGCTTTAAATGCATGTACTTTGTGCTATTTGAATTTTCTACACTTTGTTTGTGCACCACTTACACAACACAGGGTACATGCATTTAAAGCTGTGTGTCAAAAAATGTGTAGAAAAGTGTGTAGATGTAGTAGTGCTCAAAAGACACCACTACAAGTAAAGCCTCTTAGGCACAGGTTTCTATAAGTTATGCGATCGACGTAGTGTGCAATATCAACATTTTTTTTTTTTTCAAAAAATGTAAATGATTGTTAACGTTCGTTCAAAAAAATAAAAAAAAAAATTAGGAGATGGAAGCTGATGAAAGATTGGATATTGCGAATCGGCTTACAAGTTCCATTCAACAGATTGTTACAAATGAAAAACAGGGACCAAATTGAGAATTAATGTACGGCTTAACGGGACAAAATGCATTTTACATGAAATTAAAATGTATATATTTATATTGTCTGAACTTAAAAAAAAAAAAATAAATAAATAAATTTTTTTTGGTTAACATTTCTGTATAATACATTTGACCGGAATGTATCGTGGAACTCCTTTAACTTCAATGCTACAAATGTAAGAACATTAAATACTGTAGCTCAAGATTTAGTTCTAAAGAATTCAAAGGGCATAGTAATTAAGCTAAAACATATACTAAGTCCACACGAAATAATGTCTCAATGAGACCATATATACTTTGATGATCAATTTGTAAATATAAGTTTACAACAGACATATACAAAACAAGTAAAAACAATCATAAGCGTTGTTATACAAAATCAATCATAAGTAAAAACTAAAAATGTGGAGCACATAAAAGTTTTTCCATTGTATCACTGGTCATCCCATATAAAAGCGTTGTTAAAACAACCAACGTTTCCTATGTTCACATTCTCACCGTTCAATCTCAATGCATTCGACCCATCCCCATGTATAAACACCACACCTGATAGCCATTCATACCACACACAAACATATCATTTGAAGCCCATTCCGATTAGAAACAGACTCACAAACGTATCATGTGGAATATCATTTGAAGCTAGCCCCTTCTTTATTATTACTGGTTGTAAAAGCATTCAATTGATCCCAAATAACTATCTATAATCTATTAAAGAATGAAATTATCTTGTGTGACGGTTGCACTCTTATGACACCCATCTATTATATCTATCTGTATAAAAAGATAAAGTCAAATCTCTTCATCTAGAGTGTCATTTGGCACTTTAGTTTTTTTTCTTTTTGCCACATAGAATTTCCTACATTTTCCAATTTTTATTTCTTTTCATTTTTCCTTTTTTTTTTTTTTTTTTTTATTTTGTTCATTTTTTTTTAGACTCAAAGGCTGAAATATCAAAGGTCACCCTAGAAGCTTTCAAAACATAAATGGCCACACGGGAGCATTCACCAATTCTATATATATCACCACTCACCACAAAGAAAAATAATACTGTAAGTAAATTTCATGCCTACTTCTCATAGTTCCTCCACTGTAAGTAAATTTCATGCATAGTTCCCCCACTGTTGTAAATTGGCATAGTTCCTCTCGAGATGCAGATAGATGGAAGATGACTTCTAAATTGGGTTAATTTTCAAATTTTTTTTTTTTTTTGGAATTGGATCTCTTTCCCTGTCTGTACATATTTGAATAGTACTGTCATGTGTATGTGTAATGTATGTCTTATTCACATATACTGATCGGTTATAATTGAACTGGTTGGAAGGAGAAAAATTGGGTAAATTGCGTGTCACATGATATGTGTAGTTATATGGGGAATTGCTCAAAATTGGGGATGGTAAGGAGTTGCTTTAATTTACAAATGCTTCTCAATTGCTTTGTGGTAATTAGAGAATATAATGGCTTGATTTATTGTTAATTTTATTTGTAATACCTGTGGTGGCTTGATATTATCCTTGATTTTATTTTTACTAGGGCTCGTTTGTTTGCCGGATTGATTGGTGGATTGGACCATTTTAGTCCAATCCGGATTATACTGTGTTTGGTTGGGCCCTTTGTAGAATTATTTAACCAAAGGTATTGTGTGATGTGGCTAACTTTAGTACTCCTTAAAAAGGATAAAACTATTAAAAAAGGGGATTAGTGTTAAGTGGGATTGTGGAATCAAAATGACATTTTTACCCTTTGTATTTAAACCACCCAACCAGGTGACTGTTCACATGTTATTCATAACAACACACAGTTGAAGAGATGGGCGATTTGGGTGATTCGCCACCATCATATCCTGCTCTGGCCGTCTCCAACCTTCTCTGACCGAGATTCATCTCCATCGCAGCCACCAAGCTTCATTTCCATTGCAAATCTGAGGTTAGGGTTTCATCTTCATCTAGTTTTTTTTGGTCTATAAATAAGGGTTTCATAAATTCGCGACAAAATCTTAGATCTGTGTTTGAATAACCACTCCCTTTTGGTGTCTTTTGAATACAATCACTACCCAAAAGCAAATATATGTGTGTGTGTGTGTGTGTGTGTAAAAGGACCACTTTGAACTAGAAATGAAGAAGGATTAATGAACTGACCATGTCACACCCGTTCCAGAAATCATTGATTTTAAAGGAATCATTTGAGATTTTGAGCGTTATTAATGTTTATTAATAATGTGAACTGGAGTTGACTGTGAGTCAACTGTAAGGTGTCGGTGAAAACATGGGAAGTTAGTAATCCATGATGCATTGGCATGGTTAAATGGCATTTATGTATATTAAATGTTATTTGACAAATCTGGTATTTTGATGAATAGTAAATTTACCTGCGTAGAGTAATTTCTGGTAATTTTGATATTGTTTTAGATCATGTTGAATACTGTGGTGAGAACGTAAGTGACACGTTACAAAAAAGGTAGGTGGTATTGTAGACACCCCAATTTTGACCAAACGTCAAATTAAGGAGAGTGTTACCTCCAAGTTCGATGATGACAACGTTCGAACAAACCTAGGACTTCCAAAGATGATTCAAGCTCTTCGAAAGACTCTCTAACCTAAGCAAAAAGCAAAAAGGGAACAGAAAAGGAAGATGGAGACAGAACGGCATTCGAGCCCTTTTGCAGCAGTCACGAGCTGCCGTTGCGGCAGTCTCTGGACTGCCGGATGGCATTCTGTGACTGCCGTGAATTTTATCAAGTGCCACCAAAAAATGAATTTTTACTAAAAAAACGGCAGTCCTTGGAGTTGTCCGTGGCATTCAGTGAATGCCGCGTCGGCATTCACTGAATGCCGCAACGGCATTTACTGAGTGCCGCTTCCATCTCTGGTGAGTGCCGCATTTTTGCATCAGACAGCTGGTATACAGCACGTTTTGTATTATCAAAAGGACGCCTGAATTAGGGTTTCTACCCCTGAAATGACTGAAATACCCCTTTTTAACTTGCCTATAAATAGAGGATGGATATCCTCTTGCAAAAGGTTGAAAAATCTAGCTAAATCCTAGAGGATATACTCCCACTTAGTCTTAAAAAAAGCTTTCTTAAACACAATTAGAAATAGGTTTTGAGAAGGTTAAGGGGAGCATTTAAGTAGAATTAGAGTGGAAGAGCTTGATTGGTCTTTGGAAGTTCTTAAAAATCACCAAGTTAAGGAAATCTTGGAGGTAGTTTTAAATCAATTAGTCTTGATTACATTCTAATCACCAAAATGCTTAGAGTCTTTGGATTTTCTTCGTCTTTTCTTTATAATCTTTGAGATTCATAAGACCCTCAATGTCTTACTTGAATCCTTAGACCTAAAAATCCTTTGATTCTTTTGTAAGTTCATGGTTTACAAGAAGATTGAGGTTGATATTAGTATCCTTGATTAATAAATCTAAACCTATTTCCATGGTTTAGGTTTGTTATGTGTAAGTCTCATGGAGTCTATCTATATTTCTTTGAGATTTACGAGACATGAACATCTTTACTCTCCAATGACCATCAAATGGTAGGAGAGCTAGCTTTAGACAAGCCCAACTCCATGGCTTATTTGTCTAAGTTGACAAGAATAAGATGAACTCACCAAATGTGCAGTGAGTTTACAATCTGTTTATGAGGGAAGTGACAGGCACCAGGGTGGATCTTTTAGGAGGCCGTTTTCACGAGGCTCTGGTTCTAGTTTTAGCGATTCTTGAAGAGTACCTAGTAACATACCACTATGTCCGCTTTGCAATCGACCACACACTGGCCGATGTTTTCTGACTAACTCCCAGGATAGGACTAAAGGGGGAAATAGTGCAAGTTCTACATCCTATCCACAACTCAAGTGTTTTGATTGTGGTACCTGTGGACATCCAGCGAAGGATTGTCTAAGGAAGCGTTCTCAACAAGGGGCAAGTTCTATGGCTTCCAGTGGTTCAAATCCTCAACAATCAAATGAGAGGAGACGAGAGATAGAACAACGTAAGGGGAGATCTTTTCAGATGAACCCTGGAGACGTGGCTGCTACTGATACAGTAGTCTTAGGTATGGGGCATGTATGTTCGCACTTAGCATGCATACTTGTTGACGTAGGATCTGCGCATTCCTTTGTATCGCATGATTTTGTTGAACATTTGAATGTTAGATCGGCACCATTAGGATTTGAACTATCTATTGTTGTACCACTTAGTAAGCCAAAAGTGACATCTACAATATATAAGAACTGTGAGATCCAACTAGACAAGAAGCTGATGACTGTGGATCTTATACCGATTGTGATGAACCACTTCGATGTCATGCTAGGGATGGATTGGTTAGCCCTTAACCAAGCCACGATAGATTGTAAATGGAAGGAAGTTAATTTTCGATCACCGGTGTGTGGGAACTTTTTTTTCTAAGGGAGTGGGGTTATAGCGCCGCTGTACTTTATTTCGGCCATTCGAGCGGGTAAATTGTTGAAGAAGGGATGTCAGGGATTTTTATGTTTGGTAATTGATACTTCGGCAACTGAATTGAAAGCAGAGGATATTCCAGTGGTGCGAAAGTATCCGGCTGTATTTCCAGATGACTTTCCAGATGTTCTTATTGAGAGGGAGGTTGAGTTTACCATTGAGATAATGTCAGACTCAAGACCAGTATCAAAAGCACCATATAGAATGGCACCCGTGGAATTGAAAGAGCTGAAAAACCAACTACAAGAACTACTTGGCAAAGGTTTCATTCGACCTAGTATATCGCTGTGGGGAGCTCTAGTGTTGTTTGTGAAAAAGAAAGTTGGCTCAATGAAAATGTGTGTGGACTATCGAGAACTGAACAAGTATCCATTGCCAAGAATTGACGATCTATTTGATCAACTTCGTGGGGCACAAGTATTTTCAAAGATCGACTTGAGATCGAGCTATCATCAGTTGAAAGTAAAAGTGAAAGATGTTGAGAAAACAGCTTTTAGAATGCGCTACGGACATTATGTGTTCCTAGTTATGCCATTTGGAGTTATAAATGCACCAGCCACGTTCATGGATCTTATGAACTGAGTCTTCAAGGACTATGACGACATCCTATTGACGCGTTTTCTTATCACACCCAAGTGTAGGTGATCGTACAAGTAATAAAGTTCTGGAAGTCCAGGTCGAACCCACAGGGAACGGAATAAAATTTTATAAAGTTAAGTATATAACTACTTTGTCACTAAAAAGAAAATAAAAGATGATGGGTTTTTGTGGGGTTTTACTAAACTACTATTTTTTATATGTTTGCAATAAAAGTAATTAAAGCTATTTTTTTCTTAACAGTTTATGGTAAAGATTTTAACAGTGCAAAATAAATTAACTAACATACTAGTAAGAAAAGGAAGAAAAATATATATAAGCTAAATTTTTGTAAGATAAACTTTTAGATTTAACAATAGCGAAAGATGGAAATAATACAGATATTTAAGCAAAATTATTATAAAACAGGAAATATTAATTAACTAGGGGAAATGATTTAAAGGAATTGGGAATATGCAAACCAACACTAGATCCCACAACTTTTGTGCATTTGAAAAGCATTTGGCATTTAAGACCGCAGAGTCATTCTTTATTTAAAAATAAACTTTCACTAATCAGGGTCATATCAAGTGTGTCAGGTTTGATATGAAACGATATCGTTTGGTTTAAAGAAAAATAAAAAGGCAATTGGGCAGTAGCCAGGTTCGAACCGTGCCCCGCCGCGGACGTGGGTTATTCGGCGTCCAGTCCCCACCACTCTGCCACTACACAATTGCCTATCCATTATTGGATAGAAATATATATAAACACATATTTGAAATATTAACTTTGTCACACCCGTTCCAGAAATCATTGATTTTAAAGGAATCATTTGAGATTTTGAGCGTTATTAATGTTTATTAATAATGTGAACTGGAGTTGACTGTGAGTCAACTGTAAGGTGTCGGTGAAAACATGGGAAGTTAGTAATCCATGATGCATTGGCATGGTTAAATGGCATTTATGTATATTAAATGTTATTTGACAAATCTGGTATTTTGATGAATAGTAAATTTACCTGCGTAGAGTAATTTCTGGTAATTTTGATATTGTTTTAGATCATGTTGAATACTGTGGTGAGAACGTAAGTGACACGTTACAAAAAAGGTAGGTGGTATTGTAGACACCCCAATTTTGACCAAACGTCAAATTAAGGAAAGTGTTACCTCCAAGTTCGATGATGACAACGTTTGAACAAACCTAGGACTTCCAAAGATGATTCAAGCTCTTCGAAAGACTCTCTAACCTAAGCAAAAAGCAAAAAGGGAACAGAAAAGGAAGATGGAGGCAGAACGGCAATCGAGCCCTTTTGCAGCAGTCACGAGCTGCCGTTGCGGCAGTCTCTGGACTGCCGGACGGCATTCTGTGACTGCCGTGAATTTTATCAAGTGCCACCAAAAAATGAATTTTTACTAAAAAAACGGCAGTCCTTGGAGTTGTCCGTGGCATTCAGTGAATGCCGCGTCGGCATTCACTGAATGCCGCAACGGCATTTACTGAGTGCCGCTTCCATCTCTGGTGAGTGCCGCATTTTTGCATCAGACAGCTGGTATACAGCACGTTTTGTATTATCAAAAGGACGCCTGAATTAGGGTTTCTACCCCTGAAATGACTGAAATACCCCTTTTTAACTTGCCTATAAATAGAGGATGGATATCCTCTTGCAAAAGGTTGAAAAATCTAGCTAAATCCTAGAGGATATACTCCCACTTAGTCTTAAAAAAAGCTTTCTTAAACACAATTAGAAATAGGTTTTGAGAAGGTTAAGGGGAGCATTTAAGTAGAATTAGAGTGGAAGAGCTTGATTAGTCTTTGGAAGTTCTTAAAAATCACCAAGTTAAGGAAATCTTGGAGGTAGTTTTAAATCAATTAGTCTTGATTACATTCTAATCACCAAAATGCTTAGAGTCTTTGAATTTTCTTCTTCTTTTCTTTATAATCTTTGAGATTCATAAGACCCTCAATGTCTTACTTGAATCCTTAGACCTAAAAATCCTTTGATTCTTTTGTAAGTTCATGGTTTACAAGAAGATTGAGGTTGATATTAGTATACTTGATTAATAAATCTAAACCTATTTCCATGGTTTAGGTTTGTTATGTGTAAGTCTCATGGAGTCTATCTATATTTCTTTGAGATTTACGAGACATGAACATCTTTACTCTCCAATGACCATCAAATGGTAGGAGAGCTAGCTTTAGACAAGCCCAACTCCATGGCTTATTTGTCTAAGTTGACAAGAATAAGATGAACTCACCAAATGTGCAGTGAGTTTACAATCTGTTTATGAGGGAAGTGACAGGCACCAGGGTGGATCTTTTAGGAGGCCGTTTTCACGAGGCTCTGGTTCTAGCTTTAGCGATTCTTGAAGAGTACCTAGTAACATACCACTATGTCCGCTTTGCAATCGACCACACACTGGCCGATGTTTTCTGACTAACTCCCAGGATAGGACTAAAGGGGGAAATAGTGCAAGTTCTACATCCTATCCACAACTCAAGTGTTTTGATTGTGGTACCTGTGGACATCCAGCGAAGGATTGTCTAAGGAAGCGTTCTCAACAAGGGGCAAGTTCTATGGCTTCCAGTGGTTCAAATCCTCAACAATCAAATGAGAGGAGACGAGAGATAGAACAACGTGAGGGGAGATCTTTTCAGATGAACCCTGGAGACGTGGCTGCTACTGATACAGTAGTCTTAGGTATGGGGCATGTATGTTCGCACTTAGCATGCATACTTGTTGACGTAGGATCTGCGCATTCCTTTGTATCGCATGATTTTGTTGAACATTTGAATGTTAGATCGGCACCATTAGGATTTGAACTATCTATTGTTGTACCACTTAGTAAGCCAAAAGTGACATCTACAATGTATAAGAACTGTGAGATCCAACTAGACAAGAAGCTGATGACTGTGGATCTTATACCGATTGTGATGAACCACTTCGATGTCATGCTAGGGATGGATTGGTTAGCCCTTAACCAAGCCACGATAGATTGTAAATGGAAGGAAGTTAATTTTCGATCACCGGTGTGTGGGAACTTTTTTTTCTAAGGGAGTGGGGTTATAGCGCCGCTGTACTTTATTTCGGCCATTCGAGCGGGTAAATTGTTGAAGAAGGGATGTCAGGGATTTTTATGTTTGGTAATTGATACTTCGGCAACTGAATTGAAAGCAGAGGATATTCCAGTGGTGCGAAAGTATCCGGCTGTATTTCCAGATGACTTTCCAGATGTTCTTATTGAGAGGGAGGTTGAGTTTACCATTGAGATAATGCCAGACTCAAGACTAGTATCAAAAGCACCATATAGAATGGCACCCGTGGAATTGAAAGAGCTGAAAAACCAACTACAAGAACTACTTGGAAAAGGTTTCATTCGACCTAGTATATCGCTGTGGGGAGCTCTAGTGTTGTTTGTGAAAAAGAAAGTTGGCTCAATGAAAATGTGTGTGGACTATCGAGAACTGAACAAGTATCCATTGCCAAGAATTGACGATCTATTTGATCAACTTCGTGGGGCACAAGTATTTTCAAAGATCGACTTGAGATCGAGCTATCATCAGTTGAAAGTAAAAGTGAAAGATGTTGAGAAAACAGCTTTTAGAATGCGCTACGGACATTATGTGTTCCTAGTTATGCCATTTGGAGTTATAAATGCACCAGCCACGTTCATGGATCTTATGAACTGAGTCTTCAAGGACTATGACGACATCTTATTGACGCGTTTTCTTATCACACCCAAGTGTAGGTGATCGTACAAGTAATAAAGTTCTGGAAGTCCAGGTCGAACCCACAGGGAACGGAATAAAATTTTATAAAGTTAAGTATATAACTACTTTGTCACTAAAAAGAAAATAAAAGATGATGGGTTTTTGTGGGGTTTTACTAAACTACTAATTTTTATATGTTTGCAATAAAAGTAATTAAAGCTATTTTTTTCTTAACAGTTTATGGTAAAGATTTTAACAGTGCAAAATAAATTAACTAACATACTAGTAAGAAAAGGAAGAAAAATATATATAAGCTAAATTTTTGTAAGATAAACTTTTTAGATTTAACAATAGCGAAAGATGGAAATAATACAGATATTTAAGCAAAATTATTATAAAACTGGAAATATTAATTAACTAGGGGAAATGATTTAAAGGAATTGGGAATATGCAAACCAACACTAGATCCCACAACTTTTGTGCATTTGAAAAGCATTTGGCATTTAAGACCGCAGAGTCATTCTTTATTTAAAAATAAACTTTCACTAGTCAGGGTCATATCAAGTGTGTCAGGTTTGATATGAAACGATATCGTTTGGTTTAACGAAAAATAAAAAGGCAATTGGGCAGTAGCCAGGTTCGAACCGTGCCCCGCCGCGGACGTGGGTTATTCGGCGTCCAGTCCCCACCACTCTGCCACTACACAATTGCCTATCCATTATTGGATAGAAATATATATAAACACATATTTGAAATATTAACTTTGTCATATGAGTTGTTTGAGTATGCTAGGTGTTTTTTAATTATGACAAAAGGCATAGTTTGACAATCCACATAATTAGGCTTTTTATTTCAAATATGTACTCTTTTGAGCCCAATATAGCCATAGTATATAAACATGTTAAATGGTCATAAACTATAGATACATAGATATTTTTGGCCATAAATGGAAAAATAACTCATCTAGATAAATTTGCCCATTTAAGTTTAGTGCACAGAAGTTGTGGTTTCTAAGTTTTTATTACATATCCCCAATTAAAGTTTTAGCCTACCATTTTGGAATTGAAACTGTCTTCCAAATAAAATTTAAAAGATAAATTAAATAGGTGTAAACAGTGACTGCTCAATTAAAACTAAAGTTGTAAAACTAAGGTAAGAGTGAAATATAATATTATTATATTATTTTCCTACTTAACATGAGCTGTGGTTGAATTTGTGGAATCTGCAAAATAACAAAGTTTAGTACAACTAGGCTAATAAAATATACATAATTGGAAATACTGAACCAAAAATAAAATACTAAACCTTTGACTTTGGATTCTTGTGGGGTCACAGTGGTTGAACTCCAAGAACACAAATAAGGTCAAACCAAATCCAAATATACTTTTGGAGTGAGATATGGGTATGATGTACTTTTAGACTTTAGTAGATGATTACAACAACTACGTGGCTAAGAAATCTGACATTTAATCGCAAAATCTGTCTTTTAGTGAATGAAAATATTGCTATGAAAATTAGAAATTTGGAGTTTCTAACTATTTTAGGGGCAACTATAAGTACTACTAGACTAGAAATATTAAATCTAATTTTAAATAGGAATATTTTACTACTAAAAATTGACAAAGGTCATACAAGAAAACAAATATTTTAAATTTAAGAAATACAGTACATAAAGTTTTGCTACATATTTTTGAACATAAAATCATCAATTACATAAAAGTGAAATTTTACAACTACTAGAACTAGAAAAGGCAAAGAAAAACTAAAGTTTCCTATTTCTAGGGACAATATAAAGTGCTCACATAATAACCTCCCCTAAACTATTCTCTCCCTAACAGTGATTGTAAACTGTTCTTTCAGTTGTTGTGCTGTCTCCTCCTTAGTTGTGTCTGAGGCTTCCTTTTATAAACGAATGCTGTGAAGTATTCGTCATTGAGTTCGTCATTTGGGCACGCGTTTGGCAATTTGTTCTTCGCAGCGTCCTGATTTTCTCCCTCTCTGACAACTCGTTTGATTTTTCTTCCCCTGCAGAAAAGGGAGAGAGAGAGAGAAAGAAAATAAGAAGAAAAAAAATATATAATAATAATAAAATATAACAAGCATCACATCCAAGCTTAGCTTGGATGTGTTTTTCTTCATTCGTCGTTTGTTTTTTTTTTTTTTTTTGTCTGATACCTACCAAACAGTAACAATTACTGTTTGGTTACTATTCACTACTATTCATTACTATTCACATTTGACTAATAATATGGGAGATACTACAGTGTGGTTGCTACCTCTTTCCTTCCCTTTATTTCACTTCATTTTTACCTAAACATATAAAATAAGTAAAAACACATAATTACATACATTTGAGTGACATCACTGTTAATTTATATTAATTCAAATATGCATGTAAAACTAGAAATTTGAGGGATTAAATTAGCATTATGTCTATTATATTGGCACATAAATGTGCAATATTCAATGTTTGTCACACCCCTCAACTAACTTATTGCTAGTCCCTAGCAATGAAGTGAAAGAGAAATTGTTCTAAAAGTTTTATTAAAATTAGGAATAAACTAAGGAAAATAAAATTATCTAACTCACTGTCGCAGGAATCGCGATTGCATTTAGCATATGCAACAAGCTGTTAAACCCCTAGGTTACCCCTAGTGGACGAGTGTTGTCTCGTGAGGGTTTGCAGTGAATATACCCACAAAATTCTTTTAAATTTTTTTTTTTTTATTTAAAAATATAGTAAAAAAATAAAGGTAGATTTTCTCCTTTTACAACAGATAAGGATAAATTTGACAATAAAATGAAATTTTCAAGTATGTAATAATAATGCAACACATATACTCACAGTTTTTCAATGGTAGCATTTTTTTTTTTTTATACTCTTTAAACTTACAGTGTGTACTTGAAAAGTCAAGCAACTGATCTTAACTTCAAAGTTTACATAACTATTAACAGTCATAAAACTTGTAGTTTTAACTCAAATCTCACTAGGATTTTACTCTTTTAAGGAGAAACTCTCAGAAACCGGTGTAGAGAACATCTCACTTGGTAGGGAAGCAAAGATAGAGGAATTGCTTTCATTTTTTGATGACTCAATATATAGACATTTGGAGTACAATAAGTCTCATGAAAGAATACTTAGCATTAGAAGAGCGATCTACCGTGGAGAACATCCTTATCACTTAAATTTAAAAATCAATTTCTTTTAAATCATTAGGACTTTGACTGGTAGTTTAGAAATTAAGATGAGTAGGAGATTTGGGGTGTATTTGTTCTAAGCATGTGATTGGAGTGTTTGCGCAATTCATTCCAACTTCTTCTTTCTCTTCTCCTTTTTTATCATTTGTACCATTTTTTTTCTTTTCTTTTTTTTTTTTTTTTTTATATATATAGTTTCTCATTTTTTTTTTAATTTTTTTTTTAAATCAACTCCTTTCTTTCTTTACCACTTCGTGCAACATCATTACAGTCCAATCACATACCTGGATATAGAAGTGAGGTTTGTACTCCCAGGTGGAGTAAGGAATGATTTGGATAGAACTGAGAATAAGGTAATATTAGGTGAAGGGGGGTGCATTTGAAAGAAAAGATGGCCTAAATCATTTTAAAAATAGATTGACTTTGTTCATTTAAGTAATTTGGACGTTCTAATGGTAAATCCTGAACGTTCTCTTCTAATGATCAGTCAAAGGAAAAAAATAATGAGACTTTCAACGAGTGATATGATAAAGAGAATAAAATGAGACTGAAAAGAATAGTAACCCTCATAAAGAAAGATTGACACAAAAGCTCACATGGGTTAATTAGTTTCCACTACTTGTTTTTAAACTGTATAGTTTATGCTTACTCATCCATTTAGATTCAGTAAATATTTTCACACTGTTTTAAAATGTTTAATGTTTAAAGAGTTTCTAGCATTTGAAAATAGTAAAACATGTGACAATGTGTTGTATGCTATTAACATACCCAAAATAACATTAATGTGTCAAATTTATCTTATATAAAGTAAAAGAAAAACTTCTGAAAAATTCTAAGCATATCCACTAAGTTGGATACATATATGGTGCAACTAGTATCCTCTGCACCTATAGAAAAGAGGCTACGTAATCCGGAGCGTCCAAGTTGTCATGATTACCCATTCACCTCTAGTAAAAGAGATGAGTCTAGAACCACTAGCAAGCTAAAAACATCAGTAAGAGGCTAGGAGATAACTCTGGCTTTACTTAGTTTTTCGCTACCTCTAGAGTCATTCACCGCACTAGACATATCTGGTGATGCTTGGATCATGCAAATTACTCCTATCGAACCAGCTAATGAAAGCTAGATGTACACGTAGGATCATTTTAAAGTCTGACCTGACTGAAAATTATTGATTGTACAAAAACTAAAAATAAAAATAAAAAGAAATGAGGGATGAGAAAACAAAATTTATTTGGGTATCAAAGGATCCAGTCCTCTTTCTCAACCAAATTTTTCTTTTGTTTTAATTTGAATTGTCTTTTGTAACAGTAGTAAACTTTAAAAGATGTGCCATTATGAGCAATTAAACCAGGACATTCTTCTCTATAACAATTCAAATACCATCCTAACCTTTTAGCTTTCCTTTTGATGGCATAAAGGCTAGTGCCAGCAAAGGGTTTCTTCTGCTCAGAAACAAGTGAGCGACCCATTAACGTCTGGTCATCGACTATTGGATTCATTTTTTATACTCTCAGCCAACAAGAGAGGCTAGACTCAACCCTCCACTCCTTCCAACTATCAACTAAGATCTAATTAAAGAGAGCTTAGAGGGGGTGGGTGGGAATTTTATTTAAAAACTAAAAATATATATAAATATATACATTCAGAAACTAAAAAAAAAAAAAAAAAAATTTATTTTTTTATTTTTAAAACAAAAAACTAGAAAATTACATTTTTCTCTCTTTTTTTTTTTTTTTTTTTTTTTTTTTTTAAAAGTCCAAGACAGCGTATCATTACAATAACAATAATAAGGAAAATTATAGTATAAACTTCGAAAATCATAAGAGCGGTGACATGTTCGTCATTCATTTTTTTTTTTTTTTTTAAACAGCAAACTTGGATTTTTTTTTTTTTTTTAACAAGGGCAACGCAGCATTATCATTACAGCAATTAAGAAAATGATAAGGTAAAGTTCAAAATACATAAGACCAATAGCTATCGCGTCGTCCATTTTTTTTTTTACAAAGAAATGGAAAAATATCACCTGTCTCTTGAAAATCTGGAAACCTGGTAGGGCCGTAGATCGAGTGATATTTCCAAGCTTCTTTGGTGTGTGAGTACCTACAACTTATGGATATCATTTTTGTTAGATAATGGAAAAGAGAGAAAATCAAAATCTAAAATAAAAAAAAATGAGCCAAAATTGGAAAAATAGAGAATAAAATCAAAATCAAGCTTTTCTCTGGATTATAGATCTTACCTTTAGTGATCAGTAGAGTGGATCTTGATTTTGGATCGAAGAAAATAAAAAAAATGAAAAGAAAATGAGAGAGAATGAGAGATTGGGGGAAGAGAGAGAGATCGCGGCGGAGAGGGAAGAGAGGAAGAAGAAAAGGAAAGGAAAAAGAGAAATAGGGAAAAGTTTTTAGGGTTCAAAGCCCTATATAAAGTCATTTTCTCTTTTTCAGTGTATCTCTCTCTAAAAAGATTAATTTTTTTTTTTTTTTTATGAAATAAAGATAAAATAAACAAACAGGTGTTAATCGTGAAACCGTCCCCCCCAACTGAGTCTGACATTGTCCTCAATGAGTGAGATGAGAAAAAGAAGCTAAGGATAACACCTGTAATAAAAAAAATACACAAAGAAAAGATAATAATAATGACACAATTAACTTATATATAAAAAGTTATCTAATTAAGAGTATAGGACTTATGAAAATATAAATACTCTGATACACTATGTCCTATACCAATTATGTTTTAAGATATTAAACAGTATTATAGTTAGGGTCCTCCAAAGGAATGGACTACAACTCAGGTTCAAATCCTTCTAAAAATGGCTTTAATCTATGTCCATTAGCTTTAAATGTATTTCCATCTTTAGGGTCCTCAATCTCGACAGTTCCATAAGGATAAACATTTTTTACAATATATGGACCAGTCCATCGAGATTTCATCTTTCCTCTAAAAAGATGTAGTCTTGAGTCGTATAATAGAACTTTTTGCGCGGGGGTAAATCTTTTGCGCAAAAGATTCTTATTATGATACATTTTAGTTCTTGCTTGATGAATTCGAGCATTATCATATGCGTCTTTACGAATTTCTTCAAGCTCACTTAATTGTAATTTTCTTAAAATTCCTCCCTCTTCAATATTACAATTTAAAGTTCTAGTAGCCCAATATGCCTTATGTTCTAATTCTACTGGTAGGTGACAAGCTTTTCCATAGACAAGTCTATATGGAGACATCCCTAAATGGGTCTTATAAGCAGTTCTATATGCCCATAAAGCATCTGTTAATTTTGAAGACCAGTCTTTACGATTAGAATCAACAGTTTTTTCGAGAATATGCTTAATTTGCCTATTAGCTAATTCAGCTTGTCAATTTGTTTGTGGATGGTATGCAGTTGACACCTTATGGGTCACTCCATATCTTTTCATTAATTTTTCAAATGGCTTGTTACAGAAATGAGTTCCTTGATCACTTATTATTGCTTTTGTAGTTCCAAATCGAGAAAGTATATTATCTTTTAAAAATGCAATAACTGTACGGTGATCATTTTTTCTTGTAGGAATAGCTTCTACCCATTTTGAAACATATTCGATTGCTAATAAAATATATTCATATTGGCAAGATGGAGGAAAAGGTCCCATAAAGTCAATGCCCCAACAATCAAATATTTCAATTGTAATTATAGGGGTCATTGACATTTGATTTCTTTTCGTAATACTGCCCAACATTTGGCAGCGGTTACAAGCTTTACAATATAAATATGAATCTTTAAATATAGTTGGCCAATATAAACCACTTTGTAAAATTTTCATGGCAGTCACTCGAGATGAAAAATGTCCTCCACAAAAGGACGAATGACACATGAAAAGTACATTTTCGATTTCTTCATTTGGGACGCATTTCCTAATTACCTGATCGGCACAATATTTAAACAGATATGGGTCATCAAAGTAGAAATGCCTAGCAATAGCTAGAAATCTCTTTTTATCTGATGATGACCAATTGCTTGGTATTTTTCCAGTTACTAAATAATTAACAAGATCAGCATACCATGGTAGAGAAGTTACAGAAAATAACTGTTCATCAGGAAAAGAGTCTTGAATAGGTAAGGGTTCACTGGTATTATCCTCAAAAGTGAGGCGGGATAAGTGATCAGCTACCACATTTTCTACTCCTTTTTTATCTTTGATTATTAAATTAAATTCCTGTAGTAGGAGTATCCACCTAATAAGCCTAGGCTTACTGTCTTTCTTTGAAAGTAGGTATTTAAGAGCTGAGTGATCAGTAAAACAGACAATAGGGGAACCAATCAAGTATTGCCTAAATTTATTAAGGGCGAATACCACGGCTAACAATTCTTTTTCAGTAGTTGAGTAGTTCATTTGAGCACTATCCAGAGTTCTACTGGCGTAGTATATAACTGATGCCTTTTTATCCTTTCTCTGCCCTAGGACAGCTCCAATGGCAAAGTCGCTAGCATCACACATTAATTCAAATGGTAAACTCCAATCAGGAGATTGCATAATAGGTGCAGTAGTGAGATGCTCTTTTAATTGCTCAAAGGAGTTTTGACGTTCTTTAGTCCATTCAAAAGGCGTGTCTTTGGCCAATAATTGACATAAAGGTCTAGAAATAGTACTGAAATTTTTTATGAATCGGCGATAAAAACCTGCATGTCCTAAGAATGAACGGATGTCTTTTACAGTCTTGGGAATGGGTAAATTAGCGATAAGATCTATTTTAGCCTTGTCTACTTGTATCCCATTTTCAGAAATAATGTGTCCTAAGACAATACCTTTAGTGACCATAAAATGACATTTTTCCCAATTTAAAACTAAACTTTTTTCTTCGCATCTCTGGAGAACTTTCTGAAGATTGCTAAGGCAATCATCATAGGTTTTGCCAAAAATTGAAAAATCATCCATAAAAACTTCTAAATTTTTTTCTACCATATCACTGAAAATACTTAGCATACACCTTTGAAAGGTCGCAGGTGCATTGCAAAGACCAAATGGCATTCGGCGATAGGCAAAAGTTCCAAATGGACATGTGAAAGTAGTTTTTTCCTGATCTTCTGGTGCGATCTCTATTTGATTGTAACCACTATATCCATCTAGAAAACAGTAATACTTATGACCCGCTATTCTTTCTAACATTTGATCCATAAAAGGTAAAGGAAAGTGATCCTTACGAGTTACAGCATTGAGTTTTCTGTAGTCTATGCATACACGCCATCCAACAGTGACACGAGTGGGAATTAATTCTCCCTTTGAATTTGGAACAACTGTAATTCCTGCTTTCTTTGGCACAACTTGTGTTGGACTTACCCATTTGCTGTCGGATATTGAATATATAATGCCCATGTCAAGTAGCTTGAGGACCTCCTTCTTAACTACTTCCTGCATAATAGGATTAAGTCTTCTTTGCATTTCTCTAGAGGTTTTAGCATTATCTTCAAGATATATATTGTGAGTGCATATTGAAGGGCTTATTCCTTTTAAATCTGCTATACTCCAACCAATGGCACTTTTATGTTTCTGCAGCATAATAATGAGTTTATTTTCTTGACTGGAGTCTAGAAAAGATGATATTATTACGGGATAAGTATTATTACTACCAAGGAAAGCATATTTAAGCTCTTTAGGGAGTTCTTTTAATTCCGACTGTGGTGTTTGTAAATTAGATGGAAGTGTTAATGTAGTCTTTGGTGGTAAAGGTTCAAAATATGTGGTCCACATTGCTTCTTGAATTATTTCTTCTGTTGAATCTTCGTTAAAACATACTTGACTCATAAGATGTTTTTGTAGATTATTATTGTCTAGCTTCTGAATAGAGTTATTAATAACAGATTCTACTGGATCATTGTAACAAGTCAAGTTAAAATATTCTCGTGATAGAGATTCAATAGCATGAACTTCTTCAATATTCTCATCTTCTTCTTGATGTTGTGGATTAGAAAAAACTTTAATATTTAAAGTCATATTTCCAAATACTACAGTCATCATACCACTGCGGATTCGAATAGTGGCATCAATGGTGGCCAAGAAGGGCCTTCCAAAAATGACTGGTATTTGTACATTAGTATCTAATACTGGTTCTGTATCAAGGATGACAAAATCTACTGGGAAAATAAATTTTTCAACTTTGACAAGAACATCTTCCAGAATTCCTCGCGGGTATTTTGTAGATCTATCAGTAAGTTGTAATACCATGCGAGTAGGCTTTAGCTCACCTAATCCAAGTTCTTGATAAACAGAATAAGGAAGCAAGTTCACACTAGCTCCTAAGTCAAGGAGTGCGTGATTAATTTTGTGATTTCCAATAATACACGATATTGTTGGTGTACCTGGATCTTTAAATTTTGTTGGTAAATTATGTTGTACGATGGAATTAATTTCTTCAACGAAGTCAGCAGAATACGCATCCTTTTGTACATTTTGCTTACGTTTGACAGTACATAAATCTTTTAAGAATTTTGCATAAGCAGGTACTTGATTAATTGCATCTAAGAGAGGAATATTAATATGTACTTGTTTAAATAATTCTAAATATTCCTGATTCTTATCATTTTGGTGTTTTCTTAAACGTTGTGGATAAGGAATTTGAGGAGAGTATTCAGGAGTTTCCTCTGTTTCTTTTTCCACTGGTAAATCAGATGTTTCAATTTTTTGAGAAATTTGTTGTTTTTCAAGGGTTTCAACTTCAACTTCACCAGTAATTTTATCTTCATCTATTTCTTCCTCAATTTCTATCATATTATCTTCCTTATTTGTATGCTCAATTTCTTCTAAAGAAGGTGAAATTTCTTGTCCAACAGCCTTACCACTTCTTAGTACAGTTATAGCTTTTACTTGTTCATGTTGATTATTACCAGAAGTTGAGGGATCACCTTGTGGTTGTCCCCTAGGATTAGGTTGTGGTTGGGCAGGAAAAATGCCTTTTCCTTTAGAATCGTGCTGATTATTAATCCTATCCACAGATGTTTGTAGTTTCCCCATGATTTGTATTAATTGTTGCATCATAGACTGTAAAGGTTCCTCTTGCACTTTCTTGTGTGGAGGCACATAAACATTAGAATTTTGCTGTGTATTAGGATATGTATTTTGTGTTTGTTGAAATTGAGGTGGAGGAGGTAAATATTGATTATTTTGAGGAGGTTGGTGTTGAGTTTGAAATTGTAAAATACCTTCTTTGGTATACATATGATTTGGAGGATTCCTCCAATTAGACTGGTATGAATTACCATAGGAGTTTTGGGGACCCCTATAACTATTCACAGCATTTATCTCTGCTGGAGCAATTTCTTGAAAATTTGAACTGTTAGGACATTCATTCGTAGAGTGTCCTAAAGTATGACAGTTGTCACAAAGTTCTCTTTTCTTCTTAGGTGGATTATTTTTTTCTACTGATATAGCTTCCACTTTACGTGCTAATTCTTCATATTTCAGTGTTAATTCATCTTCTGATTGTAATTGGTATAAACTTTTAGCTTTTTCCGTTCTACCAATTTCTTCTTTTTCCCATTGGGAAGCATTTTCGCTAAGCCAATCAAAATATGATTCAGCTTCATCGGCAGTTTTACTCAAAAATTCTCCTTGACACATAGTTTCAACTAACTTCTTTGATTTAGGTTCTAATCCTTCATAAAAGAAATTAATTAAACGCCATTTTTCAAATCCATGATGTGGACAAGCTAATAGGAGATCTTTAAAACGTTCCCAAACTTCAGAGAATGGTTCCTTTTCTTTTTGAGTAAAAAGTTTAATTTGACGCATCATGCTATTAGTTAAATTTTTTGGATAAAATTTTTTTAGAAAGACTTCATTCATATCATGCCATGAAGTTATAGATCCAGGACGGAGAGATAAAAGCCAAGCTTTAGCTTTATCTTTTAAAGAAAAAGGAAAAAGCTTAAGACGGATTATTTCAATAGGACAGCTTTGATCAGAGAACACTACACCATATGGCCTCATTACTAACGGATATATCCGTTAGAATAAATGTTACTAACGGATATATCCGTTAGTATTTTAGCGTTAGTAATATTACTAACGGATTTACTAACGGAAATATCCGTTAGTAAAATTAATTTTTCTAACGGATATATCCGTTAGAAAGCTAGTTACTAACTGTTAGTTTTCCAACAATTTTATATTGAATATTAACGGTTTGTCAACAATTTCTAACGGATATATCCGTTAGTAATTTCCAAAAAAACAAAAAAAAAATACTAACGGATTTACTAACGGTTATATCCGTTAGAAATATTAATCAAATATTAAAAAATAGTAATTAATTTATATGCTTCCCAATTTTTTTTTTTGCACCCCCAATTTAGATTACCTAATTTACAAGCATAATTAATCTCCCAGAAACACATAACAAGCACAATCTATAACAAACACAACAAATACAATCCAAAATAATTATAATAAGTACAATCATAGATAACTTACAATATTATTGGGAATATTCTCTATGAATAAAACATCAATTACAAATTTGTACTTCACAATATTCTCTATGAATTCTAAAAACAAAACATCAACATTTACAAATTACAAGCATGTATTTTACATCAAATCAAGTAAGGTACTATGATGAACGAGTGAATCCCCATAGCTACGAGAGTGAGAAAACAATGTGTATTCTAATTTTGTCATAGAAAAACAACATTTGCCACCAACTTACTTCTTAGCAAACGTGATAGCCATGGCCTTTTGAGGAATGATTTTGAAGCTCTGAAGGCCCTCCATGGCAACCGAGGACTGCACATCATCTCTATATTCTACAAAAGCAATGCCTGGCTTTGCCTCAATCATTCGGACTTTCCTGAAACCAGGGAATTGTAGGAACTGCAATTCCAACATATTACTTGTCGTGTCACGGGTCAAATTCTATATAAAAGGTATATTGTTTGGCGCTACAGTTGCTTCTTTTCCACTTGGTCTCCCTTGACGAAAGGAAGCCTGCATATAATAACCCAAAAGATAATATATAGCCACACATGACAGATCTATAGACATATAGTCACATAGTAGAGGAGTACAATGAATTTTTGATAATAGAAGCTGTGACTTCACCTATCTTCCCAAACTTCTTAGAAATTTCACATGTTCATATCACAGTACCCACACAAACTGCCCAAAATAAGTAGGACTCCAATTAAAAATGCCATAATTCATATCTTAAAGTTCATCTATACAAACCCTTTTTCACTATTTTACTCGGTCCAGAAACATAACTTCTGTTAAACCACATTCAACTATACATTTCCTATCCGTATGAACCTCCCAAGTATAACCTTCAATGGGACCATATTACTATTCTCTTCTAATGGAGCTATTAGTCTTTGCCATACATGACCAAGCCATCTAATTAGTTTTCTTTATTTTACCTACCACTGATGTTACTTCCATTATCTCAAAAATATATGTGTTCAAATTTTTGTCATTTTGCTACAGCTATCCATCTATGATTTCACTCCATCAAAATAATATCAAGATCATTCAACACATAGCATAAATGAAAGTATCCCAATGTATCCACTTGTCACAAATAAGTAAAGAAGAGAGGATCTTAATGTTCATCCTTGGCATAACATATAACGAGCTAGCCCCTGCCACCAAAATTACCCTATTATCTGTGACCATCTACAAGTATGTAGCACGGCCGCACAAGTATGTATTCGTGACACGGGTATGTGGGTACGGCAAATCCTAAAAATATTGGGTACGGGTACGACTAGGGTAAGACGAGTAAAGTATTCTTTTTGTAATTAATAATATAATGCTAATAAAAAAACATGCCCAAATAGGCTCATAACAAGAACCATAAGTATTTTTACAAGATTGTTTGCCATTAAAGATCAACATCATAAATCCATCTAATTTTTTCTTTTACTATAGGAGCATGAAAGTAAGTTATTATATATGTCTATTGCAAAGTTAATTTGGTGCCTTACAAGATTGAAGATACCGATATTAAAAATGCAAGTTGCTGGAGCTGCCAAGCCATGGACAACAATGACTTTGTAAAGTGATAATCTATGGATCTTCCATCACTGAGTTTGATTCTTCTTGGTTCAGCACCAGATGGTCTGACAAGTGGCTTCTCCAAAATAGCCCAAGAACATGACAAGAAGTCTACTGAAACCATTCTTGATTCCTGAAAGAAAAAGGCGAGTGAAATAGATATATAGCCATAAATTTATACATAAGTGTTATATATCTACACACTCTTCAAGAGGCAATGGAAATGACTTTGATCCATGATTAATCCTACAAGGGAGAGCTTAATGTATTTGACCTTTGATTCTTTAATTACTACCGTTAAAAAAAGCACAGAACTAGCTATGTGGATAGTGGATACACACAAGCATATCTACCCAGATGAATACACTTAAAACACATATCATGCATGTAACAAAGCCTTAGAAAAGAAAGGTCTAGCTGCAACAGTGGAACTCAGTGCAGATAAATCGAATTGATGCCATTTACTGCTTTAGAACAAACAAAATAAAAAGAATAACGAATCAAGTATATAGTTACACACATATCTCCGCAAACATGTAAGAATTATTAGGTAATTAATGTGCAAAGTCTACTCTCTCTTCACACATTAAAAAAAAAAAAAAAGAATATATGTGTGTGTCTGTGTGTGTGTATTCAGCGATGAGGTTAAACCCTAAACCCAATTCTCCCCTCATAAGCTATGCCGACACTTTACCATTGTCCTACAACGATTTTGGCAATGTGCATGCTCTAAGATACATGTTTGTTTTGACTCTTCAACATGTTTTACATCAAACAAAACGAAATGTTTAGTACATACAACGTCCTGATTCAGCAATTCGATCCTTGGACCCAATGCTCCAACGAAACCCATTAATCCATTTAATAACTTTTATTGAAAGTCAAGGTCTAGTAATGATTTGAAAACAATACGTGTGGGCCATGTAGAATGAAGAAGAAACATTAGCTGGAAAAAAATGTTTCTTTTTCTTGTTAACAACTCATAACAAGGACCATTACCAATGATTCATCCTTCTGAAAACAGAGTTCAGACCAATATAGACATAGCCTTTTCAGGCAACACTTGGTTAGATACCAGTCTTCATATAGTATTTGCTTTAAGCAACTTCTTTAGCTTCTTTTCAGATTTATCCCAAATTTAAATTTCTACCAAGAGTCAATATAGCAGGAAATCATTCACGGGATGGAAATTAACCTTCAAAAAAGCTTCTACTAGATGCGCCACTATTTGCAACTTTCTAACAAACATGTTATGATTCCACACCTCATTATTATTAAGATGTTTGATTTTCCTTGTCTTCTCTGTTCATTTTAAAAACAGAATGGCCTTTTATGCCTAAAAGGCAAACAGTATTCAGGAGAAAATATTCATTACAAACGTTGTTTTGCTTACATGGTATCACCGTATCTCAAGCCAATAAGAGATCACTATTCAAGCACATGTTAGTCCTAATTTTAATTTCAACGAAAAGATTGTCCCCACAAGCACTATACTCCTGGGTATTGGTGTGGGTGATACCAATCACAATTGTATTGAATATTTACCTACATATGGCAACAAATAGTTCCCCAAATTTCAATGCTGAAAAACTAAAAAGTAAAAAACTCTTAAACAAAAAAAGTAAAGCAACATTTATGAGGAGCTTCTATAAGTGATACTATACCAAGAATAAAATAAAAAGTATCTAGAACCCTGTGATTTTTTATTTTTATTTTTCTATTTCTTAAGATCAACAAATTCATAAATGGGGGAAAATCGCAGTATCAAGCATCTCCACATTCATTTCCCAAAACACATAAATTTATTTCAAAATTTCAATCCATTTTTTCTGAGTACTAATTTTCTATTTTAGAAGTTGATCGTACAAATATTTCCACAAATTGAAGTCCATTTCTTCTTTTTGATATCATACGTTCTAGAAATTCATAGATCTAAATGTTTATGTAAGCGATTTAAGTTCGCCATTACATTACTAAACAAATTTTTATCAAATCGTTTCAGTTCAATTAAGCCACATTATATCAATCATGGTTCAGAAACTCACAAATCAATTACAGAAAAAACAATCTGAACAAAAAAAATTACAACAGAGAGAGAGAGAGAGAGAGAGAGAGAGAGAGAGAGAGAGAGAGAGAGATTTTGTACATACAGTGAGGTCATCAGTGATGTTAGTGAACTCCTCCTTGGCTTTCTTTGAGATCCAGTAGCTTCCAACTTTTAAGCTCCCAACTTTTACCAGAGCTTTCTCCATTCTCTCTCTCTCTCTCTCTCTCTCTCTCTCTCGAGCTCTCGAGAAACTCTCTCTCTAAATTGCACAGTGGTAGAAGAGAGTGTGGTTTTGTTTTAAGCTCCCAACAGCAAGATTCTTTGATTTAAATGGTCCTAGGGTGATCAGAATCGTGTACCTACACAAGAAGGACCGACGAAAGGGAGAGGGAGAAGGGCCGGCGAGCGGCGACGGGGCAGATCGCCTCTGTCTCTCTCTCTCTCTCTCTCTGCGTGAGTGTTTTTGGGGGTTTGGGGGGGAAAGGATTAGGGCAAGATATATTTGGGGGGAAAAATAAAAGTCTTTTACTTTTATTTTTATTTTTCTTTTTTTCTTCTTTTCTATATTATTTATATTTAATTTCGGCATAAAACATTTCTAACGGATATGTCCGTTAGTATTTTTTTTAAAACCGTTAAAAAAATATAAGCCTATCTGAAGGGTTATTACTAACGGATTATCCTCATTTCTAACGGATATATCCATTAGTAATTAGTAACGGATATATCTGTTAGAAAGCTTAAAACATGTCCGTTAGAAATTGGTAGATATGGTGTAGTGGAACGTACTACAAACTTCTTCAAATTCACGAATATGTAAATAAGCACGTTCTGTCCCCATTCCATGGAAAGTTGGTAAGAGTGGAATCATGCCTTGTCTAAAGTGAAAATTTCCTGTGTGTCTAGGTAGAGTGATGCAAGAAGGAGTGATGTTTCTTTCTGGGGTAAATAAATAACGTAAAGGACGTTGTTCACGTTCTGGTAAAATAAATTGTGGTATATTTTCCCCCTGCTCACTATGAGCATCATCGACTATTCCTTCTATACCTTCAATTTCAGCCATGATTCTAGGAAACTGTATACTAGATGATTCACTAGAAATATTAGAATTATGTGGTACTTGATATAAAGCCTCAGTAGTATCTAAGGACATAAGAAGTAAGTGAAAACTAACTGATAATAATAATAATAATAATAATATTATTATTATTATTATTAGCTAAGTAAAAACTTTTTTTTTATTTTATATATTTTCTATTTTTTTGTTTTTTTTAGAAGATGCACAAGTACATACTTATAAACATATATTTATTTCACAAGAAAATATTATATATAGTTTTTTTTTTTAATTATTAATATATTTTTTTTATTATTTTCTTAAAAAGAAAACTAGATTATTTATAAGGTAGAATAAGTATATATATATAGTGAGTAGAGGTGTCAAACGGGCCGGGTTGGCCCGGTCCGGCCCGAGCCCGGCCCGATTTTTTTGGGCTAAAAGCCCGGCCCGGCCCGGTAGGCCCGAGCCACTATGTCCGGTCCGGGGTGGACACCCCAACTCCCGTCCACGGCCCGGCCCGGCCCGCTCTCTAGTCCGAAGCCCGGCCCGGCCCGCTAGCCCGCCGGCCCGGCCTGAAAGCCCGACATTTTTACACTAAAAGTGGCTAAGGCCGCCCCCTAGCCCGAAGCCCGGCCCGGTCCGGCCCTAAGCCCGGCCCTAGTAGGCCCGGGCCACCGGTCCGGGGCGGACATCCCCCCTCCCCTCCCAAGCCCGGCCCGGTGTTAGGTGAAGCCCGGCCCGGCCCGGCCCAAAAGCCCGGTTGGGCCCGCTTTGACCGAGCCCGGCCCGGCCCGATTGACACCTCTAATAGTGAGAGAAATAGTTTTAGACCTAACTTTTTTTTATTTATTTATTTTTAACCGTTCCCCGGCAACGGCGCCAAAAACTTGACGACATCCTATTGACGCGTTTTCTTATCACACCCAAGTGTAGGTGATCGTACAAGTAATAAAGTTCTGGAAGTCCAGGTCGAACCCACAGGGAACGGAATAAAATTTTATAAAGTTAAGTATATAACTACTTTGTCACTAAAAAGAAAATAAAAGATGATGGGTTTTTGTGGGGTTTTACTAAACTACTAATTTTTATATGTTTGCAATAAAAGTAATTAAAGCTATTTTTTTCTTAACAGTTTATGGTAAAGATTTTAACAGTGCAAAATAAATTAACTAACATACTAGTAAGAAAAGGAAGAAAAATATATATAAGCTAAATTTTTGTAAGATAAACTTTTTAGATTTAACAATAGCGAAAGATGGAAATAATACAGATATTTAAGCAAAATTATTATAAAACTGGAAATATTAATTAACTAGGGGAAATGATTTAAAGGAATTGGGAATATGCAAACCAACACTAGATCCCACAACTTTTGTGCATTTGAAAAGCATTTGGCATTTAAGACCGCAGAGTCATTCTTTATTTAAAAATAAACTTTCACTAGTCAGGGTCATATCAAGTGTGTCAGGTTTGATATGAAACGATATCGTTTGGTTTAACGAAAAATAAAAAGGCAATTGGGCAGTAGCCAGGTTCGAACCGTGCCCCGCCGCGGACGTGGGTTATTCGGCGTCCAGTCCCCACCACTCTGCCACTACACAATTGCCTATCCATTATTGGATAGAAATATATATAAACACATATTTGAAATATTAACTTTGTCATATGAGTTGTTTGAGTATGCTAGGTGTTTTTTAATTATGACAAAAGGCATAGTTTGACAATCCACATAATTAGGCTTTTTATTTCAAATATGTACTCTTTTGAGCCCAATATAGCCATAGTATATAAACATGTTAAATGGTCATAAACTATAGATACATAGATATTTTTGGCCATAAATGGAAAAATAACTCATCTAGATAAATTTGCCCATTTAAGTTTAGTGCACAGAAGTTGTGGTTTCTAAGTTTTTATTACATATCCCCAATTAAAGTTTTAGCCTACCATTTTGGAATTGAAACTGTCTTCCAAATAAAATTTAAAAGATAAATTAAATAGGTGTAAACAGTGACTGCTCAATTAAAACTAAAGTTGTAAAACTAAGGTAAGAGTGAAATATAATATTATTATATTATTTTCCTACTTAACATGAGCTGTGGTTGAATTTGTGGAATCTGCAAAATAACAAAGTTTAGTACAACTAGGCTAATAAAATATACATAATTGGAAATACTGAACCAAAAATAAAATACTAAACCTTTGACTTTGGATTCTTGTGGGGTCACAGTGGTTGAACTCCAAGAACAAAAATAAGGCCAAATCAAATCCAAATATACTTTTGGAGTGAGATATGGGTATGATGTACTTTTGGACTTTAGTAGATGATTACAACAACTACGTGGCTAAGAAATCTGACATTTAATCGCAAAATTTGTCTTTTAGTGAATGAAAATATTGCTATGAAAATTAGAAATTTGGAGTTTCTAACTATTTTAGGGGCAACTATAAGTACTACTAGACTAGAAATATTAAATCTAATTTTAAATAGGAATATTTTACTACTAAAAATTGACAAAGGTCATACAAGAAAACAAATATTTTAAATTTAAGAAATACAGTACATAAAGTTTTGCTACATATTTTTGAACATAAAATCATCAATTACATAAAAGTGAAATTTTACAACTACTAGAACTAGAAAAGGCAAAGAAAAACTAAAGTTTCCTATTTCTAGGGACAATATAAAGTGCTCACATAATAACCTCCCCTAAACTATTCTCTCCCTAACAGTGATTGTAAACTGTTCTTTCAGTTGTTGTGCTGTCTCCTCCTTAGTTGTGTCTGAGGCTTCCTTTTATAAACGAATGCTGTGAAGTATTCGTCATTGAGTTCGTCATTTGGGCACGCGTTTGGCAATTTGTTCTTCGCAGCGTCCTGATTTTCTCCCTCTCTGACAACTCGTTTGATTTTTCTTCCCCTGGAGAAAAGGGAGAGAGAGAGAGAAAGAAGAGAAGAAGAAAAAAAATATAATAATAATAAAATATAACAAGCATCACATCCAAGCTTAGCTTGGATGTGTTTTTCTTCATTCGTCGTTTTTTTTTTTTTTTTTTTTTTGTCTGATACCTACCAAACAGTAACAATTACTGTTTGGTTACTATTCACTACTATTCATTACTATTCACATTTGACTAATAATATGGGAGATACTACAGTGTGGTTGCTACCTCTTTCCTTCCCTTTATTTCACTTCATTTTTACCTAAACATATAAAATAAGTAAAAACACATAATTACATACATTTGAGTGACATCACTGTTAATTTATATTAATTCAAATATGCATGTAAAACTAGAAATTTGGGGGATTAAATTAGCATTATGCCTATTATATTGGCACATAAATGTGCAATATTCAATGTTTGTCAGACTACTTAGATGATTTTGTGATAATGTTCATAGACGATATTCTTATCTACTCGCCAAGTGAGATGGAACACGAGAACCACTTGAGGTTAATACTTCAGAGATTACGGGAAAAGCAATTATTTGGTAAATTGAAGAAGTGTGAATTCTGGTTACCTAGCATTACTTTTCTTGGTCACGTGATTGACAAGAATGGGGTTTCAGTTGATCCTCACAAGGTAGAAGCTATATCTAATTGGCAGAGACCGACATCAGTATCCGAGATTCGAAGTTTCTTGGGATTAGCTGGATACTACCGCCGTTTTATTGATAATTTCTTGAAGATTTCATTACCAATGACAAAGTTGATGAGGAAGGGTGTTACATTTGAATGGAGTCAAGAGTGTGAAGATAGTTTTCAAGAGTTGAAGTTACGGTTGACGAGAGCACCTATCTTGACAATACCATCCGAAACTGAGGGATTTGTGATCTATAGTGATGCTTCGCATCAAGGCTTGGGGCGTGTGCTCATGCAAGGGGGCAAGGTGATTGCCTATGCTTCAAGATAGTTGAAGACACACGAGGTTAAGTATCCGACTCACGATCTTGAATTGGTTGGGGTAATCCATGCCTTGAAGATTTGGAGACACTACTTGTACGGGGAAAAGTTTGAGATTTTCACAGACTATAAGAGTTTGAAATATATTTTTACTCAACGAGACTTGAATATGAGACAGAGAGGATGTTTGGAGTTTATAAAGGATTACGACCTTTCTATAGAGTATCATTCGGGGAAGGCTAATGTAGTGGCCGATGCTTTAAGTCGGAAGACAACAAGGAACCTAGCTGATGAACTAACACAACAAAAGGAACTAGTTAAAGTGATGGAACATTTGGAGTTAGATGTGATTCTAGAGACCAATGGTGGCTTGATGATGGCGATCATAGCTCATCTAGATATTATAGATGAAATCAAGGCAAAATAATTTAACGATCTCTACTTATGCAAGATGAGAGACGAGATACCTTTGGGAAAACGACTTGGATTTGTCTTAGAGCAAGGGGTTTTGATGCTTGGGAATCGTTTATGTGAACCGAGTGTGAAAGACTTGAAAAGAGAGACTCTTAGAGGAGGCTCACAGTACTAAATATTCAGTTCATCTAGGAAGTAATAACATGTACCGAAACTTGCAGGAGAACTTTTGGTGGAGAGGTATGGAATGGGAAGTTGTCAAGTATGTTTCAGAGTGTTCGGCATGTTAGCAAGTCAAGGTCGAGAGACAAGTACCTACGGGATTATTACAACCATTACCTGTGTCAAAGTGGAAATGGGATGAGATCATGATGGATTTTATTTCGGGATTTCCACGATCGTTTAATAAGAATGATAAAATTTGGTGATAGTTGATAGATTGACAAAATCAGCGCATTTTCTACCGATCAAAACGATTAAGCCATCAAGGTTGGCTGAATTGTATGTGAATGAGGTTGTGAGACTACATGGGGTTCCAACAGTGATTGTATCGGACCGTGATAGCAGTTTTACATAGAGGTTTTGGGAAGTTTGCAAAAAGCTATGGGTACCAAGTTAAGCTTCAGTACTGCATTTCATCCTCAGACCGACAGACAGTCAGAGCGTATGATTCAGACGTTAGAGGATATGCTTCGATTGTGTGTACTAGACTGTGAAAGTGATTGGGAGAAACATCTACCATTGATTGAATTTGCGTATAACAACGGATTTCAGTCAAGTATCGGTATGGCACCTTATGAGGCGTTATATGGACGCAAGTGCCGATCGCCGATTTTCTGGAACGAGGTTGGGAAAAGAAGGTTGATAGGACCTGAGATAATACAGTTGATGACTGAGAAGGTGAAATTAATTCAGGAGCAACTTAAGGTGGCTCAGAGTCGTTATAAGAGCTATGCGGACTCTAAGCGACGACTGATGGTCTTTGAAGTGGGAGGTTTCGTATACTTGAGAGTATCGCCTTCGAAAGGATTATTCGATTTGGGAAACGCGGAAAGCTTAACCCGAGATTCGTAGGACCATTTGAGATCCTAGAAAGGGTAGGACCAGTGGCTTACCGATTAGCCTTATTATCTGAGCTGGAGCATGTGCACAATGTTTTCTATGTATCGATGCTGAGACGTTGTATATCCGATACGAGTAAGATCATAGTACCGAAATCGTTGCAAATCCAAGTGGACTTGACTAACATAGAGCATTCTGTGGAGATTTTGGATCGAAAGGAACAATTACTGAGAACAAAGACGATTCCAATGGTAAACGTGTTATGGCGTAGTCACACCGTAGAGGAGCTACATGGGAGAGCGAGGAAGAAATGAGGAATGAGTATCCACACCTGTTCGACGTATGAGGTAAAGTTTGAGGACAAACTTCCTTTTTGGAGGGGAGAGTTGTCATACCCGTTCCAGAAAATCATTGATTTTAAAGGCATCATTTGAGATTTTGAGCGTTATTAATGTTTATTAATAATGTGAACTGGAGTTGACTGTGAGTCAACTGTGAGGTGTCAGTGAAGACACGGGAAGTTTGTAATCCATGATGCATTAGCATGGCTAAATGGCATTTATGTGTATTAAATGTTATTTGACATATCTGGTATTTTGATGAATAGTAAATTTACTTGCGTAGAGTAATTTTTGGTAATTTCAATATTGTTTTAGATCATGTTGAATATTGTGGCGAGAACATGAGTGACACGTTACATAAAAGGTAGGTGGTATAGAGATTCCACAAAAATTACTTTTGGATCCTTATTTTGGACCCAAACGGAACTTAGTCGAAAACTTTTAAAAATTTTAGTTTTCACTCGTGAAATAATAAAGTAGATGCTTAAGACGTTTCGGGGGATAATTAGACGTTTTGGAAACTCGTGGGGAGGTAAGCGTAATTTCCAAGTCTCGTGACTATAAATAGATAAGCTTGGGTTTCCTTTTTGTCAAAAACTTTTTAAAAATATCCTTGGAGGAGAGAAAAATGAG
Source organism: Hydrangea macrophylla (assembly GCA_033977485.1). NCBI lineage: Eukaryota > Viridiplantae > Streptophyta > Magnoliopsida > Cornales > Hydrangeaceae > Hydrangea > Hydrangea macrophylla. The sequence goes on from CM066999.1 coordinate 114,779,308, forward strand.
ATTTGGTGGCTAGGAGCTTCACGGCGCCAAACGACGAACTTCTGATCGACAGTTGATGCGTCCTGGACATTCGTGTCCAGGCTTTTCAGGTTATAACCAGGAGGAATCGTACGACTATGCTAATTGAGAATGGCTGCTTTCGGAATGAGGAAACTGTTTATTTATTATATGTTTTTAAGTTTTAAACTGTTTGTGTTATAAGGATGACTGTAACAGACTGTCACACCCCCAACCCGCCTCGGGCGAGTTGGGACACGTGTAACAAGCCCACACATCAAAATACCCTTAATTCACTAAGAAACACATGGATTAGACAACATTAAACAGCTCTGTTGACACAAAACAGACCCAAGGGCAAAATGGTCATTAATAAAGTGTAGCAAATTTTATATGGAAAGATAGCTCTTTGAGTCCCGGTTCCAACGCAAAAAACGGCGCGCGATTCCGAGTTTTCTAGAGAGAGTTATGCCCGTTTCCGTAAAAGCCGTCGGTGCTGAAACTGCACCAGCGGATCGATCCGCTCCAGATCCGGATCGATCCGGATTTAGTAAATTGTCATTTTCTGCAGTTCCAGATGCCCCGGATCGATCCTCCAGAATTGCTTTCTTGCTGCTAAAAACACCAGATTTTAACTTCAAACCAACTCCAAACATAACCAAACTTTGGAGAAACATTAAGGACCCTTAATCAAAACACTTTTAAATGTTTTAAGACGTCAACATACTCATGTTACCAAAGATCATCAATCAAAATACATCAACTCCTCTTATGATTCATTGTTCATCCCAAAATCCATGTTTCTCTCAATTACACACACAACCCTTCTATATAAAGAAAACCAAGTTAAACTTACAATCAAAATCATTTAGGTTCTTCCAAGCTACTCTTAATACACAAGACTTGTAACTAGCAACCATACACATGGTTTGCTACACAACCAAACACAAACCCACAACTTGACATATTACAAACTTTCTCCAAACAAGAGTAAAAATGCTGTCAAAACTTGATGTAACCATATCAAATCTTCATAGCCACATCCAAAACTATTTAGAAAATATTCCCAAGTGTCCCAAAACTTTACCCAAACATCATAAGAGTTTTCCCAACCATTACCAAATATTTGAAAAGTAGTTTAACCATACACAATCCATAGAATTCCAACTAGGAACCTTAATTTACCTTCAAGTTCATATTCTTAAAACATATACATAAACATCGATCCATAAGGAGAAACCAAGTTAGTTTTCAACAAAAGTTACCCTTCAAATCCTTCAACTTCTTACCCAAACTAACTACTAACATAGAGAATTACATAAGTTCCTTCACATTGACATTAACCTCATGAGTCAAGGTTTCAATTCACAAAGTTAGGGATACTAACCCACAAGTTATGCTATATTACAAGTTTAAAACATGTTTATAAGTTCTAATTCTCTCCCCCATTCCTGAGCGTGTCACCTTCTCTCCGGGCATTACTCCGTACCTGTGGTGGTTATTTAATAACCACAACAGAAAACATATTTTTCGTTTAAGCTTTCACTTAGTGAGAAAACTAATCATGCTATTGGGATGCTTATTATGCAAATGCAACAATCAATATAACAACAACAAAATTGATCTCTGGGAAGTCAAGTCATTCCAGCCACCACCCCCGGGTCCTTCTCACCCCGGATCTTTCTCACTTTTGGCGCATATAGCGCAACACACACTCTCTTGTGACCCCGAAGGCATCACCGGCATATCATTGTGGTCGTCACCACGCCCCACTCATTGAGGGCTTCCTGTCCCTTACATATGGGACCTATAAATGGTGACCACTACTTGACTTCCCTTTGATCCACATAAACATTTAAGCAACTTAGCACATAAACATAACAATTTCATCTTATTGGCATGCTTTTTGCCCAAATCCATCATCATATATATACACGAGCATGAGTTTAACAACTATGAACAACAATTATCACATTACCATAGCTAAACATCCAATTGAGAGATTAGGACACTCACCTCCTCGAATAACACGCGATTAAGCCTAGATTTTCCGAATCTCTTGCTAATTCCACCTCAAATCCTAACCGGTGTAATTCCTACATAAGTTTGGTACCAAAAACACCGTCTATCAAGAACGGATTCTGTAAAAACATTGCCAAAAATGAAATCGAAGAACATGCATGTGATCCTCTTACCTCCACGAGTCCAAATCCGGTCTCGGATTGAAAAACGAACGTCGGACGGCGAAGATACGGCGTCGGAAAGTCATGCAAAACCCCCGTCGACTTTGCCGAAGCTCTCGGTTCTCTCTCTACGTGTCTCTCTTCTTCTCAATCTGTTTTGAGACTAATGAGTCATCCTAGTGACTCATCCTAAGATATAAACACAACTTTTTAACACTTTTCATTTATACCCCCATAATTTTCTAAGTGTTTATTATAAAACCCCCAAGGTAATTCTATTAATCACCCACATTTTCTAAAAGGATTTAATCTAAGTCCCGCGTGGGTCCCAAACGTGGTCCCACATAAATTATGAGGTTGTTATTAAACCTACCAATTATCAATTATTTTCAAATACGCCCTCACATGGGTACCCTAACTGGTCCCCTTACCTATCATAAGACATCAAAATATCTTTAAGCATTTAAACAATTAATCATTTAAACATATAATGCCATCTATATGCAATTCACATCATTTAGACCTTCGTCAGGTCCCACTTTTATACCAGTCCTTCTTATCACAGGACTTTCATCTGTGTCCGCATTTGAACACCTTTTTACCTGTGGGTTCATAACCCCACCTTAAATCATTTTATGCACTAATTATCATTAATAAACACATGCTAATATCACACTAATCTTCTTTTCCGGGTACGGGTGTTACATTTCTCCCTCCCTTTTAAGAAGTTTGTCCCCAAACTTTTTCCATCTTATAGTATCAAAGAAGTATACACACATTGTTTTTTTTTTCTTGAATTTCCAACAGTCCACAATACATCCAATTCAACCCGACGCTTAACATCATAACACCAAGGCTTGAAATACATCACACTTCTGTGGTTGTTTCTAGTTGCAACCTTAATCACAAGTTACCGGTTACCAGTTCACATTCCTCTTTGACTTGGATTTGCAATGCTTTTCAATTCTTCAATTTACATTACTTACCAAACCATTTCTTTTCTCATAGTAGAAACCCTTCTTCAATTATTCTGAAAATAGAACCCAATTACATATGATGCTTTTTTTTTCCTTTCCTCAAGCATCGGCTTACGGTAGATCGTTCTACTACAACTCTGTTTCATTGTTATTACTTCTCGTAAAATTTCAGAATTTAAATACCTGCAAATTTGTCATTCTAGAATGGTAGGTATCAATGCCTACATAATCTCACAACTTCCTTTCACATATAATGCGATTACCCTTGTAGATCGGCAACTTTAACCAATAACCATTAACTGTCTAGTGCAATCTGTTCACAATCATTTATATATCAACATCTAAATCACACCAGCTTGACAATCCCACAATGAAACTCATCACGACACATGCCCCTTTTTCATTGATCATCAATATCATTTGCACTAACTCCGCAAACCCTCGGTGTCTTCGCCTTATTTTCCCATTATACAACATGTCACATAAAGTACTTTACAATTCTCATCTGAACCAATCGTTATAGTATTTCAGCTTTAATTAATAATACTCAGATTCTGAGTCAATCTTCAAGAAGACTTGTACCCCTTGTAACCGATTATCATGTCATCACATACTAGTAAAATGCGATAAATACCATTTCATACTCAATCATTAACAACTTATTCTTCACAATCTTATTTGGGACTTCAATATTTCTTCTGAATCTCCTTCTTGAGCCATCTTCATTCGAAATATTTACATATAAATTTTAGATTCAACACGTTTTATTGTAACGCAGAGTTTATCTATTGTTCCTCAACAACTCATTACATCCCCTTTATAGAGCAAACAAACAACACGGATTCTGAGGCCAACTTCTGATAACCTAACACAATATTGTCGGTTGATTTCAAACTAGGACCACCTTTTCCTTTCACAATTTCCCGAGTGATTTCAGCTTCTAGCAACTCAAATCTCCATCAATTTACCTCAACAATCAGTTCACACATTATATTTTCCTCATCAATCACTAACTAGCAGCTTCAACAACCACTTGACTTTACTTGTCCAATGTTAGGTTTTCATATTGTTGCTAACCATGAATTCCAACTATTTCGTTTACCACACACTCAATTTTCCATTACATATGTCATATTTTGAATTCCAGCAGCCCTTGTTAACTCCTTACTTTTAAAAATACCTCTGCCTATTCCAAACCTTACGTCAAATAGTATACCCATCAGGTTCCAATCTTTTATGAAGCATAAGTAATCATTTCAACGTCATATAGTCCCATCTCTGACATTGTACTTCACCCGAACTAGCACATTTCTCAATGTTAATCAATCTAGTTAAGGTCATTTTCTTCCCAAATCAAGTATGTATCTCCCAAAAGCATTCATACGTACTCCGAGTTACTAACCAAACCTATTTTGAGATTATAAGTATTATCAACCTCTAGTCTTTTATCATTTCATTTCTTGTCCACAAAATTTTAACTGTTGCTAAGTATCAAAAACCTCATGATCATACTTCATTGGAATATAACCTAATCATTAAAACAAACTTTCACCTCGAATAAAATTCCCTCGATATCGTTAAAATAGCTGATGTGTAATTCCATCTCAAGTTCATTTTAATACATCCCAAATATCCAGTTTGTAGCATGCATAGTTACGAAGGATACTCCAGTTACTTTAACTGTCATTACAATCATCATCCGTTGCAATCTTCTACCAAACTCCTCATAATATCCCTTACCTTAATCTTTTGTTAACTATTCTCGGATCTTGATCAAAAGTACCTTCGTATGAGAGAGTAGTCAATAATTTGTTTATTCGCAATTTATCATCTATTTTCAATTGTAGCTTCATCCAATCCCAATTCTCAAAATCCAATCTAGTTGTTTCATTTGTATTTCATAGTAATACCAATAATCCTCTCAATTCACTACCCAAAACATTGTGCAAGCCCTTTTGTAGTTTAGTTATCCTCTATCAAGCAAGTTATTCAATAAGTCTTCTCATCATACACTCAAAATTTAATTCACTATCAAAATATTCTTAAACTCAATTCAATTTCTACTTTTACTCTGATAAATACAAATTTTCTGGCATTTCTTCCCCACTATACGCTAAACTTTGATGATAGCACAATGCTAAATAATCTCATTATATCAATTTCTTAGAAAATAGAAGTTTGTTCAGTTTGACACTTACATCTTACATATTATACTATATTCACCTGATTGGCAATCATGTTGTACCCAGTGCTTCCTCAAATGTTGAGTAGTTATCAACACATGCCCACAGCTGACAATATTATATTACCCTTACACTATATTTTCTTGATGCACATGAATCACTAGTAGAAACTTCTAACAATTTTTCCTCAATTAGCCGACAAATTCTAATGGTTTTTCACGCTATCGAATGACAACAATATCATATTGACCATCTGGAAAATAAAACCTCATTTGACTCAGTACCCAATCATTAAACAATCAACTCTACAAATCTTGATTTGCGACCCCATCCATACCCAGCTATGCATTCAAAGAGCATCACTATAATCACTGCTAACGGTCTTGTATTATCCTTAAATCATTTACCCCTGGAATGCCAGAATTAATCACGTATACCCTCGATTAAAATATCACTTGTTAAACCAACCTCCCAAATTCCAAATAATACGCTTGATCATTCGACAATCGTTACGATGTAACCAGTACATAGTTCTTTCGAGAGCAGAAATGCTTGCATTAATTGATAAATAAATAACCCCACACATTACCTGATATTCATGGTGACTCAAAGATGAGTTTTGAACTTGTACCTTCTCGTGCTTCTCTCCCCATTATGGGTGAATGAGTTTCGAGTTAGTCTTAGATGTCAAAAAGCTTGGGCCCTCAAAATAGTCATATACCCAGTAGTCTCGTTGACCACATTCATAGAAATTTCCTCTGAACCGTGTACCCCTATTTAGACAATTCTTCATAAAGTGCCCAAGTTATCTACAAGCATAACAAATCGAGTAGCATACCCCAGTGTTGCTTTTCATACATTACACAATGCGGATCCTTCACCTTTAGAACACCACTTACCGATGAACTTCCCACATTTTTTTTAAAGCCCACCTTGACTTCCATTTAACCTTTCTCCAATCTGCTAACCTCATGTCATTGTCGAGACTTCTTTAACAACTTTTCTATGACTGGTGGTTCCGTTCTTACCTCTGAATTCGGAGTTTCCTGTGCTTTTTCCTACTACACTTACTATTATCTAAACAACTCTTTTTACCCGTTTTACTCTTGATTGTGATATCGGTCTTTTCTCGAATTCCATTACAAATAGACAAGTAAGCCTGACATCCTCATAATCATTTACATGCATGTTAACATAAATAACATGCTATGCATGCTAAACAACTTTTAAGCATGCTAAATAAACGTGTATGCATGATTTACACATCTTTAATCATTTATGTTATTACGCGTCGTAATCGTCACTCGTCCCCAAGGCTCTAACCTATTGCTCTGATACCAAAAATTGTCACACTCCAAACCCGCCTCGGGCGAGTTGGGACACGTGTAACAAGGCCACACATCAAAATACCCTTAATTCACTAAGAAACACATGGATTAGACAACATTAAACAGCTCTGTTGACACAAAACAGACCCAAGGGCAAAATTGTCATTAATAAAGTATAGAAAATTTTATATGGAAAGATAGCTCTTTGAGTCCCGGTTCCAACGCAAAAAACGGCGCGCGATTCTGAGCTTTCTAGAGAGAGTTATGCCCGTTTCCGTAAAAGCCGTCGGTGCTTAAACTGCACCAGCGGATCGATCCGCCCCAGATCTGGATCGATCCGGATTTAGCAGATTGTCATTTTCTGCAGTTCCAGATGCCCCGGATCGATCCGCACATGACTCGAATCGATCCGGATCCTCCAGAATTGCTTTCTTGCTGCTAAAAACACCAGATTTTAACTTCAAACCAACTCCAAACATAACCAAACTTTGGAGAAACATTAAGGACCCTTAATCAAAACACTTTTAAATGTTTTAAGACGTCAACATACTCATGTTACCAAAGATCATCAATCAAAATACATCAACTCCTCTTATGATTCATTGTTATCCCAAAATCCATGTTTCTCTCAATTACACACACAACCCTTCTATATAAAGAAAACCAAGTTAAACTTACAATCAAAATCATTTAGGTTCTTCCAAGCTACTCTTAATACACAAGACTTGTAACTAGCAACCATACACATGGTTTGCTACACAACCAAACACAAACCCACAACTTGACATATTACAAACTTTCTCCAAACAAGAGTAAAAATGCTGTCAAAACTTGATGTAACCATACCAAATCTTCATAGCCACATCCAAAACTATTTAGAAAATATTCCCAAGTGTCCCAAAACTTTACCCAAACATCATAAGAGTTTTCCCAACCATTACCAAATATTTGAAAAGTAGTTTAACCATACACAATCCATAGAATTTCAACTAGGAACCTTAATTTACCTTCAAGTTCATATTCTTAAAACATATACATAAACATCGATCCATAAGGAGAAACCAAGTTAGTTTTCAACAAAAGTTACCCTTCAAATCCTTCAACTTCTTACCCAAACTAACTACTAACATAGAGAATTACATAAGTTCCTTCACATTGACATTAACCTCATGAGTCAAGGTTTCAATTCACAAGTTAGGGATACTAACCCACAAGTTATGCTATATTACAAGTTTAAAACATGTTTATAAGTTCTAATTCTCTCCCCCATTCCTGAGCGCGTCACCTTCTCTCCGGGCATTGCTCCGTACCTGTGGTGGTTATTTAATAACCACAACAGAAAACATATTTTTCGTTTAAGCTTTCGCTTAGTGAGAGAACTAATCATGCTATTGGGATGCTTATTATGCAAATGCAACAATCAATATAACAACAACAAAATTGATCTCTGGGAAGTCAAGTCATTCCAGCCACCACCCCCGGGTCCTTCTCACCCCGGATCTTTCTCACTTTTGGCGCATATAGCGCAACACACACTCTCTTGTGACCCCGAAGGCATCACCGGCATATCATTGTGGTCGTCACCACGCCCCACTCATTGAGGGCTTCCTGTCCCTTACATATGGGACCTATAAATGGTGACCACTACTTGACTTCCCTTTGATCCACATAAACATTTAAGCAACTTAGCACATAAACATAACAATTTCATCTTATTGGCATGCTTTTTGCCCAAATCCATCATCATATATATACACGAGCATGAGTTTAACAACTATGAACAACAATTATCACATTACCATAGCTAAACATCCAATTGAGAGATTAGGACACTCACCTCCTCGAATAACACGCGATTAAGCCTAGATTTTCCGAATCTCTTGCTAATTCCACCTCAAATCCTAACCGGTGTAATTCCTACATAAGTTTGGTACCAAAAACACCGTCTATCAAGAACGGATTCTGTAAAAACATTGCCAAAAATGAAATCGAAGAACATGCATGTGATCCTCTTACCTCCACGAGTCCAAATCCGGTCTCGGATTGAAAAACGAACGTCGGACGGCGAAGATACGGCGTCGGAAAGTCATGCAAAACCCCCGTCGACTTTGCCGAAGCTCTCGGTTCTCTCTCTACGTGTCTCTCTTCTTCTCAATCTGTTTTGAGACTAATGAGTCATCCTAGTGACTCATCCTAAGATATAAACACAACTTTTTAACACTTTTCATTTATACCCCCATAATTTTCTAAGTGTTTATTATAAAACCCCCAAGGTAATTCTATTAATCACCCACATTTTCTAAAAGGATTTAATCTAAGTCCCGCGTGGGTCCCAAACGTGGTCCCACATAAATTATGAGGTTGTTATTAAACCTACCAATTATCAATTATTTTCAAATACGCCCTCACATGGGTACCCTAACTGGTCCCCTTACCTATCATAAGACATCAAAATATCTTTAAGCATTTAAACAATTAATCATTTAAACATATAATGCCATCTATATGCAATTCACATCATTTAGACCTTCGTCAGGTCCCACTTTTATACCAGTCCTTCTTATCACAGGACTTTCATCTGTGTCCGCATTTGAACACCTTTTTACCTGTGGGTTCATAACCCCACCTTAAATGATTTTATGCACTAATTATCATTAATAAACACATGCTAATATCACACTAATCTTCTTTTTCGGGTACGGGTGTTACATTTCTCCCTCCCTTTTAAGAAGTTTGTCCCCAAACTTTTTCCATCTTATAGTATCAAAGAAGTATACACACATTGTTTTTTTTTTTTCTTGAATTTCCAATAGTCCACAATACATCCAATTCAACCCGACGCTTAACATCATAACACCAAGGCTTGAAATACATCACACTTCTGTGGTTGTTTCTAGTTGCAACCTTAATCACAAGTTACCGGTTACCAGTTCACATTCCTCTTTGACTTGGATTTGCAATGCTTTTCAATTCTTCAATTTACATTACTTACCAAACCATTTCTTTTCTCATAGTAGAAACCCTTCTTCAATTATTCTGAAAATAGAACCCAATTACATATGATGCTTTTTTTTTTCCTTTCCTCAAGCATCGGCTTACGGTAGATCGTTCTACTACAACTCTGTTTCATTGTTATTACTTCTCGTAAAATTTCAGAATTTAAATACCTGCAAATTTGTCATTCTAGAATGGTAGGTATCAATGCCTACATAATCTCACAACTTCCTTTCACATATAATGCGATTACCCTTGTAGATCGGCAACTTTAACCAATAACCATTAACTGTCTAGTGCAATCTGTTCACAATCATTTATATATCAACATCTAAATCACACCAGCTTGACAATCCCACAATGAAACTCATCACGACACATGCCCCTTTTTCATTGATCATCAATATCATTTGCACTAACTCCGCAAACCCTCGGTGTCTTCGCCTTATTTTCCCATTATACAACATGTCACATAAAGTACTTTACAATTCTCATCTGAACCAATCGTTACAGTATTTCAGCTTTAATTAATAATACTCAGATTCTGAGTCAATCTTCAAGAAGACTTGTACCCCTTGTAACCGATTATCATGTCATCACATACTAGTAAAATGCGATAAATACCATTTCATACTCAATCATTAACAACTTATTCTTCACAATCTTATTTGGGACTTCAATATTTCTTCTGAATCTCCTTCTTGAGCCATCTTCATTCGAAATATTTACATATAAATTTTAGATTCAACACGTTTTATTGTAACGCAGAGTTTATCTATTGTTCCTCAACAACTCATTACATCCCCTTTATAGAGCAAACAAACAACACGGATTCTGAGGCCAACTTCTGATAACCTAACACAATATTGTCGGTTGATTTCAAACTAGGACCACCTTTTCCTTTCACAATTTCCCGAGTGATTTCAGCTTCTAGCAACTCAAATCTCCATCAATTTACCTCAACAATCAGTTCACACATTATATTTTCCTCATCAATCACTAACTAGCAGCTTCAACAACCACTTGACTTTACTTGTCCAATGTTAGGTTTTCATATTGTTGCTAACCATGAATTCCAACTATTTCGTTTACCACACACTCAATTTTCCATTACATATGTCATATTTTGAATTCCAGCAGCCCTTGTTAACTCCTTACTTTTAAAAATACCTCTGCCTATTCCAAACCTTACGTCAAATAGTATACCCATCAGGTTCCAATCTTTTATGAAGCATAAGTAATCATTTCAACGTCATATAGTCCCATCTCTGACATTGTACTTCACCCGAACTAGCACATTTCTCAATGTTAATCAATCTAGTTAAGGTCATTTTCTTCCCAAATCAAGTATGTATCTCCCAAAAGCATTCATACGTACTCCGAGTTACTAACCAAACCTATTTTGAGATTATAAGTATTATCAACCTCTAGTCTTTTATCATTTCATTTCTTGTCCACAAAATTTTAACTGTTGCTAAGTATCAGAAACCTCATGATCATACTTCATTGGAATATAACCTAATCATTAAAACAAACTTTCACCTCGAATAAAATTCCCTCGATATCGTTAAAATAGCTGATGTGTAATTCCATCTCAAGTTCATTTTAATACATCCCAAATATCCAGTTTGTAGCATGCATAGTTACGAAGGATACTCCAGTTACTTTAACTGTCATTACAATCATCATCCGTTGCAATCTTCTACCAAACTCCTCATAATATCCCTTACCTTAATCTTTTGTTAACTATTCTCGGATCTTGATCAAAAGTACCTTCGTATGAGAGAGTAGTCAATAATTTGTTTATTCGCAATTTATCATCTATTTTCAATTGTAGCTTCATCCAATCCCAATTCTCAAAATCCAATCTAGTTGTTTCATTTGTATTTCATAGTAATACCAATAATCCTCTCAATTCACTACCCAAAACATTGTGCAAGCCCTTTTGTAGTTTAGTTATCCTCTATCAAGCAAGTTATTCAATAAGTCTTCTCATCATACACTCAAAATTTAATTCACTATCAAAATATTCTTAAACTCAATTCAATTTCTACTTTTACTCTGATAAATACAAATTTTCTGGCATTTCTTCCCCACTATACGCTAAACTTTGATGATAGCACAATGCTAAATAATCTCATTATATCAATTTCTTAGAAAATAGAAGTTTGTTCAGTTTGACACTTACATCTTACATATTATACTATATTCACCTGATTGGCAATCATGTTGTACCCAGTGCTTCCTCAAATGTTGAGTAGTTATCAACACATGCCCACAGCTGACAATATTATATTACCCTTACACTATATTTTCTTGATGCACATGAATCACTAGTAGAAACTTCTAACAATTTTTCCTCAATTAGCCGACAAATTCTAATGGTTTTTCACGTTATCGAATGACAACAATATCATATTGACCATCTGGAAAATAAAACCTCATTTGACTCAGTACCCAATCATTAAACAATCAACTCTACAAATCTTGATTTGCGACCCCATCCATACCCAGCTATGCATTCAAAGAGCATCACTATAATCACTGCTAACGGTCTTGTATTATCCTTAAATCATTTACCCCTGGAATGCCAGAATTAATCACGTATACCCTCGATTAAAATATCACTTGTTAAACCAACCTCCCAAATTCTAAATAATACGCTTGATCATTCGACAATCGTTACGATGTAACCAGTACATAGTTCTTTCGAGAGCAGAAATGCTTGCATTAATTGATAAATAAATAACCCCACACATTACCTGATATTCATGGTGACTCAAAGATGAGTTTTGAACTTGTACCTTCTCGTGCTTCTCTCCCCATTATGGGTGAATGAGTTTCGAGTTAGTCTTAGATGTCAAAAAGCTTGGGCCCTCAAAATAGTCATATACCCAGTAGTCTCGTTGACCACATTCATAGAAATTTCCTCTGAACCGTGTACCCCTATTTAGACAATTCTTCATAAAGTGCCCAAGTTATCTACAAGCATAACAAATCGAGTAGCATACCCCAGTGTTGCTTTTCATACATTACACAATGCGGATCCTTCACCTTTAGAACACCACTTACCGATGAACTTCCCACATTTTTTTTAAAGCCCACCTTGACTTCCATTTAACCTTTCTCCAATCTGCTAACCTCATGTCATTGTCGAGACTTCTTTAACAACTTTTCTATGACTGGTGGTTCCGTTCTCACCTCTGAATTCGGAGTTTCCTGTGCTTTTTCCTACTACACTTACTATTATCTACACAACTCTTTTTACCCGTTTTACTCTTGATTGTGATATCGGTCTTTTCTCGAATTCCATTACAAATAGACAAGTAAGCCTGACATCCTCATAATCATTTACATGCATGTTAACATAAATAACATGCTATGCATGCTAAACAACTTTTAAGCATGCTAAATAAACGTGTATGCATGATTTACACATCTTTAATCATTTATGTTATTACGCGTCGTAATCGTCACTCGTCCCCAAGGCTCTAACCTATTGCTCTGATACCAAAAATTGTCACACTCCCAACCCGCCTCGGGCGAGTTGGGACACGTGTAACAAGGCCACACATCAAAATACCCTTAATTCACTAAGAAACACATGGATTAGACAACATTAAACAGCTCTGTTGACACAAAACAGACCCAAGGGCAAAATGGTCATTAATAAAGTATAGAAAATTTTATATGAAAAGATAGCTCTTTGAGTCCCGGTTCCAACGCAAAAAACGGCGCGCGATTCTGAGCTTTCTAGAGAGAGTTATGCCCGTTTCCGTAAAAGCCGTCGGTGCTTAAACTGCACCAGCGGATCGATCCGCCCCAGATCTGGATCGATCCGGATTTAGCAGATTGTCATTTTCTGCAGTTCCAGATGCCCCGGATTGATCCGCACATGACTCGAATCGATCCGGATCCTCCAGAATTGCTTTCTTGCTGCTAAAAACACCAGATTTTAACTTCAAACCAACTCCAAACATAACCAAACTTTGGAGAAACATTAAGGACCCTTAATCAAAACACTTTTAAATGTTTTAAGACGTCAACATACTCATGTTACCAAAGATCATCAATCAAAATACATCAACTCCTCTTATGATTCATTGTTCATCCCAAAATCCATGTTTCTCTCAATTACACACACAACCCTTCTATATAAAGAAAACCAAGTTAAACTTACAATCAAAATCATTTAGGTTCTTCCAAGCTACTCTTAATACACAAGACTTGTAACTAGCAACCATACACATGGTTTGCTACACAACCAAACACAAACCCACAACTTGACATATTACAAACTTTCTCCAAACAAGAGTAAAAATACTGTCAAAACTTGATGTAACCATACCAAATCTTCATAGCCACATCCAAAACTATTTAGAAAATATTCCCAAGTGTCCCAAAACTTTACCCAAACATCATAAGAGTTTTCCCAACCATTACCAAATATTTGAAAAGTAGTTTAACCATACACAATCCATAGAATTCCAACTAGGAACCTTAATTTACCTTCAAGTTCATATTCTTAAAATATATACATAAACATCGATCCATAAGGAGAAACCAAGTTAGTTTTCAACAAAAGTTACCCTTCAAATCCTTCAACTTCTTACCCAAACAAACTACTAACATAGAGAATTACATAAGTTCCTTCACATTGACATTAACCTCATGAGTCAAGGTTTCAATTCACAAGTTAGGGATACTAACCCACAAGTTATGCTATATTACAAGTTTAAAACATGTTTATAAGTTCTAATTCTCTCCCCCATTTCTGAGCGCGTCACCTTCTCTCCGGGCATTGCTCCGTACCTGTGGTGGTTATTTAATAACCACAACAGAAAACATATTTTTCGTTTAAGTTTTCGCTTAGTGAGAGAACTAATCATGCTATTGGGATGCTTATTATGCAAATGCAACAATCAATATAACAACAACAAAATTGATCTCCGGGAAGTCAAGTCATTCCAGCCACCACCCCCGGGTCCTTCTCACCCCGGATCTTTCTCACTTTTGGCGCATATAGCGCAACACACACTCTCTTGTGACCCCGAAGGCATCACCGGCATATCATTGTGGTCGTCACCACGCCCCACTCATTGAGGGCTTCATGTCCCTTACATATGGGACCTATAAATGGTGACCACTACTTGACTTCCCTTTGATCCACATAAACATTTAAGCAACTTAGCACATAAACATAACAATTTCATCTTATTGGCATGCTTTTTGCCCAAATCCATCATCATATATATACACGAGCATGAGTTTAACAACTATGAACAACAATTATCACATTACCATAGCTAAACATCCAATTGAGAGATTAGGACACTCACCTCCTCGAATAACACGCGATTAAGCCTAGATTTTCCGAATCTCTTGCTAATTCCACCTCAAATCCTAACCGGTGTAATTCCTACATAAGTTTGGTACCAAAAACACCGTCTATCAAGAACGGATTCCGTAAAAACATTGCCGAAAATGAAATCGAAGAACATGCATGTGATCCTCTTACCTCCACGAGTCCAAATCCGGTCTCGGATTGAAAAACGAACGTCGGACGGCGAAGATACGACGTCGGAAAAACATGCAAAACCCCCGTCGACTTTGCCGAAGCTCTCGGTTCTCTCTCTACGTGTCTCTCTTCTTCTCAATCTGTTTTGAGACTAATGAGTCATCCTAGTGACTCATCCTAAGATATAAGCACAACTTTTTAACACTTTTCATTTATACCCCCATAATTTTCTAAGTGTTTATTATAAAACCCCCAAGGTAATTCTATTAATCACCCACATTTTCTAAAAGGATTTAATCTAAGTCCCGCGTGGGTCCCAAACGTGGTCCCACATAAATTATGAGGTTGTTATTAAACCTACCAATTATCAATTATTTTCAAATACGCCCTCACATGGGTACCTTAACTGGTCCCCTTACCTATCATAAGACATCAAAATATCTTTAAGCATTTAAACAATTAATCATTTAAACATATAATGCCATCTATATGCAATTCACATCATTTAGACCTTCGTCAGGTCCCACTTTTATACCAGTCCTTCTTATCACAGGACTTTCATCTGTGTCCGCATTTGAACACCTTTTTACCTGTGGGTTCATAACCCCACCTTAAATCATTTTATGCACTAATTATCATTAATAAACACATGCTAATATCACACTAATCTTCTTTTCCGGGTACGGGTGTTACACAGACATTAAGCTATTATTTTATTTTAAGGCGGTTTGTGCCTTTAGATGACCCGTGCTGTAATACTCATTAAGTTAGAATAATTTGTAAGCTTTGATTGCTCTACTCTGATTATTATGTTTTGTTGTTCGACGTTTGGGACGGAATCGATCCTTCAAACTGTCGCGACCTACGGGTCCATAAAGGAAATTAAACGCTTTCTTTATTTATGCTACGTCGGGGCGTGACAAATATAATAACATTGAACACAAAATAAACTACTTTCATATACTAGTTTGATGCCCATAACAATCTCGAATACACAAAACATTGCTTTAAATTGGCTTCGAACAATTTAAAGGCTTCGAACACAAAACAATGACTTCAAAGTTGCTTCGAAGCCAATGAAAAGGATTTGAACATAAAATGATGGTTTAAAACTGTATTCGAAGTAAATATAGGGGGTTCGAACACAAATAAAGGACTTTAATTTTGCTTCGAAGCCAAAATAATAGCCTTGAACATAATATAAACTATTTTTAATTTGGTTCAAAACCAATAGATTAACTTTTAAACACCCCACCATAATATGGCTTTAGACTTAATTCGAAGCCAATAAAATAACTTCGAATATAAAATAAATTACTTTAAACATGCTTCGAAGTATTCACAATAGCTTCGAGCGCCAAAACAATGGCTTTAAACTTACTTCGAAGTCAATATAATTGCTTCGAACATTAAGTAATGGTTTTAAACTCGCTTCAAAGCCAATATAAGTATCCCAAAATACCACCATTTAACCAATCTTGTTGGTATATATATATATATATATATTATACCAATAATTAAAACTTTTGGTGGGAATATTTCACCAATTAAAGAATCAATGGTACCAACATATTGCTAGTTCCCATCCTTATCAGCCGAAGTACTATGAATAGTGGCTTTCGAAAAATCCCATGAAACTAGTGGCATATATAGTTCTTCACCGGTTCATACCACCGATTAATTGACTTGATTGTTTAGCTTTAAATTTCGGTCAAATAAATTTTGTTTTCCTCGTAAAAATCTTGCCATAGAAAAAGCCACATGGTCATAATCCATTTTTGATGAGCACCACAAGACCAAAGTGGATATTGACCAACTAAAGCCATGGATGGCTTAAATAATTCATAAATTTCAACACTTTGAATAATGTTGAAAAACTCTAATCTGTGAACAAAAGTTTGTTCATGATTCTCAACCAAAGTTGGTTGAAAAATACACCCCCCGGGTACATTTTCATCACTATTATTTAGTTGATTAACCAATATGGGTGATGAGAATGTTGGTGATTTTTTTATTTCCACCATTAAAGGATCATGAAGATTCTTTGTAATTAATTTATTTTCATTACTTGGCTCATAGTTTTGAATAAGAGTTGACACCCCTCGAGCCATTTCATACATTTTAGTTTTCAAACTAAATGCTTGATCCTTTAATTCTTCCAACAATGGAACTAAATCATTGATCCAATTTTCACCACCATAGTTTGGTGTTGATGGTGGTGAAGCATACAACACTTCAAAATTGTTGTCACCAAGATTTGGTGTTAATGGGGTGACACATACACCCATTCGTAATTGCTACTACCAAATTTTGGCGTTGACGAGGGTACAACATACCACCCTTCACAATTCATCTTGACACTTGAGTCCCACCGGGCGTGCCAAAAATGTTTGGTTGGAAAATTTATAAGTGTGATAATCCAAACTGCGCCTCACCATTCGATGCCTTGAACAGGACTTTAATCGCGTGAGATGAAATACCAACTGAAATGCCTTCGAGGCTATTCGAAGGTGTGTACGTGTGGGCTGTTCGAAATGAAACTAACTACAATAATGATACTGCTTCGAAATAAGACTACTTTGAGTACAAACTATACTACTAATTTGACAATTGACATGCATTCGAAATGAACTAAAATGCACAAAGGAATGAACAACTAAACTAAGGACAACTAAAGCATTAAAGTATAACTACAACCAAAACTAAACTAAATTACATTAAACTAAAGTAACTAAATGTAAAGTAAAGTAAATTAGACATGGCCATATATGATGACAGAATGAAAAAGATAATTCAATGCTACATTGATGTATTGATTTGTTTGTTTGGTCAAGGACCTTTACAAAGGAGTACATCATGTGTATTTATAGATACAAATCATAACTACCAATAACCACCTATTTGAATTTAAATATCTCCCTCCCAAATAACTACTAATTTAAATTCATTACACATGTGTTTCTTCTAAGAGAAACTCTTCCAAATGACTTCCACATTCATCATCACCATTGATCTTCAAGTAACCAATCTTGATCGCCCCTTGCAATGCCAAGTGTCCCTCAATTAACTTCCAAATAACCACCAACCAATTTGAATTGGTTCTTCCATGTGACAATTATAATAATAATATATAATAATATAATATAGCATGACTTTGTATACTAATACATAAAAATATTATTTATGGTCCAAACAGATTGTTGAAGTTTGTTTCAATTTTTGGACAAATTGAAAGATTTCCTAATTGTATGGGATTACTTGCAAGGGAGGTTTCTTGGTGGCAAGTATTTACCATGTAGGTAGTCTTACTCCTACAAGCATTCAGTAAGGTATTCTATTCTATATATATATATATATATAAATAGGAAACTATGGTGAAGAAGACGAGTATCTTGAAACTAGAGAGAAAATCAAGGTCCTTGAGAGAGACTCAAGTAAGATACAGGAGTTTCGGCTCACCGGTGGGCTTGGGCCCATCGTGTGGTGAAATTGGCTACGCTCATGGACGAAAAATGACGATGAAATAATTGACAGCCTAAAGATAACTTGTCGGATAGTTTTAGAGAGGTTTTTTCAAGAGTGTTTCTTGGAGAGTTGAGTGAATTAGTGATTATATTCCATATTACGTATAGTGGATTCATTGGTTCCGTATATTTTGTGTTCTTGTGTTTGATTTTGATTTCTTTGCTTGATTGTTTGATCCATTAATTATCACTTCCACCCAACATCTTGAAACATCAGTGTTACAAACTCAAGAGCATAAAACTTTTAGTACTAAAAACCTATATAAAAATTTTCAGTTTAATCAAATCGACAATAAATTATTGATTTGTGACTCTATTGAACGCTTTGTTACTGGACTGATATACACCACTAACTCAGCACCGACTTTTACATATATGCAAATATCGAGTAAAGATTGGTACAGACTCAAAGGTATAACTTTTGGGACACAACCCAAAAGATGTGTCTGTATCTCTCCTGTGATATCACTGGACCCCACAGTGACACAGGAGAGAGATAAACACATCTCTTGAGTTGTAACCCAAAAATTGTGTCTTTGAGTGTGTCCCAAATATTACCCATATGTAAGGGTGTATATGAGCTGAGCCGCTCAACAAGAGCTCGAAGCTCAGCTCGACAAAGACTAAGCTCGGCTCGTTCATTTGAGCTCGTGAACACAATCGATTAAGGCTCGTGAAAAAGCTCGTTAGTAAGTTTGATAAAGAGCTTGTGTAGTGACTTATATATATATATATAGGATTAATTACACTCACATCCCCTGTGTTTTGCCTTAATTACATGGACCTCCCTCGTATTTTGAGAAATTACACGGACTTCCCTTAAAATTATTATTCTATGACACTTTCCCCTTAAAATTAATATTCTGTAACACTTTCCCCCCTTAAAGTGTAAAAAAAATACTAGGCATAGGGGAAGTCCATGTAATTTCCCAAAATGCGAGGGAGGTTCGTGTAATTAAGGCAAAACACATAGGAGGCGAGTGTAATTAACCCATATATTTATTATAAAATTATATAATTTTAGAGAAAATATGACATATCTCGTAAATAGACTTGATAAATGATTGTTTTATTATTAAACTACATCGTTTAAAATGGTGTGCGAAAAAAGCTTGTTAAAAAGCTCGCGAGAAAACTTGCGAATACTAGAAAATTCGACTCATTTAAATTCGTAAGTAAACTCGTGAGAAATTTCACAAACAGACTCGACTCGTATACACCTCAACCCATATGCATTAGGTTCTTCCTGAACCTCTCAGAATCCTCCTACGTGAGAAATGAATTAAACTAGATGAAGCCATCAGAACAAAAAAGCAATGAAGGACTTAAATAAAATTAGGTAGTTGTTGATGGTTATACGGATCAATCGCAGCCGTTGGATTTATGAAAGGTACTATATGCATGAATGGCTCTTAACTTTTCTGCCATAGCCACGTGTTTATTAACCCAAGTGTTTTGGGTAGAAAAAATGTTCAGTATACCGGTTTGTTTATTCACATGTTGATGTGTTGTGGTAATTTTGAATTAAATTCAAATTTTATTTGATAATTGATGAATAATTTGAAAATTTTACATCAACAAGTAAATAATTTAGGTATCACATTTAAATGTACCTAACATTACTCTTTGGATACCCTAAAAAAAATAATAAATAAAAATAAAAAAATAAAAAAAACATTACTCTTTGGGAAATAATACTACTATCAAACTAGTACAATCAAAGTTCTACATATTACTTGAATGGAATTAATAGTCCCACCGACCTAGCTGTCTGATGTGGCGAAGGATGGATCTAGGGCGAGCAAAGTCGATCGTCCCTAGATTTGAAAAAATATTTTTATCTATACTATTATAATACATAAATATATTTTAGGAAAATGTTAAGTACATCGGTTTAATGCACCTAAATTATCTATCTGTTAAGTAATCGATTTTGTGCACCTAAATTATTCACGTGTTGATGTGTTGTGACAGTTTTGAAATTAATTCGAACTTTATTTGGTAACTGATGAATAATTTTGAAAATTCACATCAACAAATATATTATTTAAATGTCCCGTTTAAATGTATCTAGCATTAGTCTATACTTTAATTATACATACTTGTTCATCCCCATAGTTTTTTCGAAAATTAAGCTCGCTCCCTCACCCACCCCCCAACCTTGCTCGCCCCCTAAGTTTCATTCTTGGATCCGTCCTTGAATGTGGGGATGAGCTAGAATGTTAGTGGCACTAGGCCTAAAGGCCCTAAACTATAAAATGGATGCCGTGACCATCTATAATAATTTTTAATGTAGAAACAGACGTTCACATGTAAGGCAACGTCCAAACACATAGTCAATTTGAGGTGGAGTATATCTACTTTTAGGTACATGAGATTGTTTTTTAACATAGCTCAAATGATTTAACAACTTGTAAAATATAGTTATTCGAAGAAAAATGGAGAGAGAAGTGTATTACAAAATTCAAATTAATTGGATATTTAAACTGATATTTGCTATGGGCAGCGGACGAATTAATAAAAGAAAAGAAAAAAGAAAAAAAAAAAATATATATATATATATATACTCTTCTTTTTTGACATTTTTGTTATTCAAGGAAAATAATACATTATCAATTTAAGGTTATGATTATATATGTCATTCCCCACTTTCTTCTTATTTAACCAAACACACCTAGCGTAGCATAATTTACATATATAAAGGATATGTGTGGGAAAATGTATAACAAGTAACAGCTGCAATTCGCTTCATAGTTATATACAGCATATGCTGATATGCAGGGGCGGAGCCAGGAATTTTGGCCAAGGGGGGGCCTAGGCTATACGGGGGTTCGGGGGCCCTGCCCCCGAAAATTTTTTTTTGGGGTCTATTCATGCATAATTGACAATTTTTTTAGGGTCTACTTGTCTATAATTGTGATGTTTTGGGGATATGCTTATAATATAAGTCTATTCGGTGACACGTAAATATTATATAGTGTCTTTCAAAATTTTAAGGGGGTCTATTTCTAAAATGCACAAAATTATCACACTAAAAGTGTAATTTTTAAAATTTTAGGTG
Organism: Hydrangea macrophylla; assembly: GCA_033977485.1. NCBI lineage: Eukaryota > Viridiplantae > Streptophyta > Magnoliopsida > Cornales > Hydrangeaceae > Hydrangea > Hydrangea macrophylla. Next base: position 114,801,073 of record CM066999.1, read on the forward strand.
CATTTCTTTTTGAGTTGTATATACCAGTATATCAATATATATGTAGTTGATAGCACTAAATTGGACCTTGGACCCCTTTGAAGGCCTAAACATAAGTTGAGGGAGGCCTAAACATAATTTGAGGGGGGCCTAAACATAGTTGAGGGGGGGCCTAAATGTAAAATACTAAAAAAATTTAGGCTAAAATTTTAATTTTCAAAATCTCAGGGGGGGCCTGGGCCCCTCTGGTCCTACATTGCCTCCACCACTGCTGATATGTATATAAATTGGATGCGGTAAAACATATATAGAAGTCAAGCATATACTTATAAGAGTATCTGCTTATAAAATTAATTAACACAAAATTCATTAAACTTGACTAGTAAGAAGTCACAATCCAGACTAGAGATCATATTAAATTAAGAGAGAACAATCATTTATCACAACATTAAATTGAGGCCAACAACCAACTAAACAACACCCAACCAACCAACCAACCACTCCTACAATATACACGTATATACTATCTTCTCTTCACAGTTCACACCCACAACTCTATATAAATACCACAAACATGTGACAACTAGTACTAACACACACACACACACATACAAACAAACAAGAGTCTTTGTTTCTTAGTTTTCTCAAAAAAGCTAATTATAAGCTATATATCATTCTTAATAAGAAATACTATATATTATGGCTAGCTCAGGACGGGTGATGATATTCAAGGTGGTTGCTTGTGTGGTGCTGATGTGCATGGTAGTTAGTGCACCCCCACGTGCCGAGGCATCCGTATCATGTAACACGGTGGCGGTTGCCCTAGCACCTTGTCGCTCTTACCTGATGGGTGGTGCGTTGAGTCCACGCTGCTGCCCAGGAGTAAAGTCCCTGGCCAGCGCGGCTAATACACCAGCTGACCGCAAGACGGCTTGTTTCTGCATAAAGAAAATTTCTACAGGTGTCAACCCGGGTTTGGCTGCTGGCCTCCCTTCCAAATGTGGTGTCAGCGTTCCCTACAAGATCAGCCCCAACACTGACTGCAACAAGTATGTATATATCTCTCTCTCTCTCCCCCTCAAAATCATACAGTTGTTTGGACGAGTATGTGAGACTCACTATTTTTCGATCATAAGCAAAATAAGAATCAATAAATGATGAAAAAAATAGTGAATCCCACATATATATATATATATATATTCATCCCATCATGAGGTACTTGGGTGAACAAATGTGCATGCATGTACCAAGAAGCCTTAATTGCTAACACATGATGGTTTTGTATTGCTATGGTGTTGCAGGGTGAATTAAGGTTTGGTTGATGGAGTGAGTCTCTGCCGAAGGATCCTACTACTACTACTACTATACGATACTATAAGATACATAAAGTGGGACTCATGTGGTTCCATTCGAGCGAGTCTCGAGGTTAATTTCTGATGTTTTAAGTTCTCAGTCTAATTACGCTCTGTCATCACCATATATATATATATATATATATGGTTGTATGTAGTAGCTAGCTAAAGTCTTGTATGCATCTATATATATATAAATATATGCTATTGCCTATTTCTATATGTTACCAAAGTACTCTACCTCTCTCTCAAACACATGCACATAGGCACGATACTTACATGGCTTACAAACAAGGGAATGTTAATTAAAAATTTTCTGAAGTAGATTTTTTGGTCTTAGATCCAACTGGCTTATAAAACAGTGTAGTTTTGCTCACCCTAAAATTACTTGGGTAATATTATGTGCACATAAAATGTGGACATAAAGTGTGCTCATAAACATCTGGATCATTCATTGCGGATGCTTGTATACATGGGATCTACCAAAATGAATGACCCAGATCTTTATGTGCCCCAATCATTACTCAAATTGCTCACCCTTTGCGTACTCTCCTCTCCCATTGACTAATGCACTGGGATCCAGTATTAAATGAGAATTAATTAATGGTGATGAGTCACACTGTATTAGCTAATGGGAGAGGCGGGTGAGCAATTTTAGGGTGAACAAAAATATATTCCTTATAAAAATGCTCTTTACAGAAAATTTCAAATTATTAATTAATTAATGTGATATTTGAAATTTTCTCACAATTAGTTATATGAGATTTTGTAACATAAAGAATATTTAATTAGTTTCGCTAATTATGAACTTTTGGCCATAATTAAGAGTATGTTATCCTTTAAACTCAATTAATCTAAAATGAAAGGTTTTTATTTTCCAAAATTTTATATAAACAGAACAGGAAGAGTAATCGCAACCGTTCGATATACTACTTGCCCTTTTTTTTGGCTCTAATTCGTTTATGACATGTTGGTGTGAATTGACTGCATGGTCCTACTCTTTAATTACAACAATTTTTAGATGTCTACTTTTGCCTACCACATCTTTTGGAGAAAATTATCCCGTGTGATTGGCACACATCCCATGCAACTTTCACTACAATTTCAGTATTATGTGGATTCTATGGTATGAAGAGATCCAGTTGCACCGTCACATGATCGATGTGGCAGGCAATGGGTTGATCAATATTCAATAAAATGGGACCATGTGATTTTTATTATAAATTATTTTTGATTATTTCACTGCCACATGCATGTATTTCGAAACAAATTTTAAAATACAAATTTGATATCGTTCTTCTAAAAATAAAATAATAATACATATATGCCACCCACCCACAAAGGTATAAGAAAGAACAAGCAAAGAAGCATGGCATGCCAACACAAAGACAAACACTTTTAACCAGCAATGCTGCTACACAAGCAAAGTCAGCTTTGAAATATGCCAAGACATTGGGACTAAATTAGGGGAAGAACTACGATAAAATTAAGTAGCTAGATCTATGTTAGTACATTAATTCCTAAGTAAAATGGAAGAATAATTGCAAGCAACCATTAATTACAACCAAACTAAGCTTTCTGTGTAGATATGAACTTTTGTATTCACATCAGTTGGAAGCGATGAAAGATTATGTATCTCATGAGTGTTTGGATCATATAAGAGCATGTTTCCTCCTCCGTTGTCGTAAATGAATTCACCAGATTCCGTAAACCCAAGTGGCCTCCTAATCTGAGGAGGAATATTAGATTCAAAAACGAACTCACACCAGGAATAAGAATTCTCATTCTCCATATTTAGAACCCAAAAGTTTAAGCTTCTTCTTGTCATTCTTTTGGGAAAACATACGGCCAGAGATCCCTTAAATACTGAAAGTATAGAATGCCATGAGTCAAAAAGATCGTGACAGGAATTACAACCACCCGGCAAGTCTATCTTTCGAAAAACCTCATCAAGCATGTCAAACGAAACCAAGAATTTGTATCCGTAAGACATCATATACATGACACCATCCAAAACCGTGGCGGATATGGTACTATCAACACATTCTAAAAGAGTATTCTCAAACTCTTGTTTATCAACTTCCTTCCAACAATCCTTAGAGGCAGAGTAAATCTCCAATTTTCTCTGTTCCCGATCCCAATAACACGAAATTCTTACAAGCTTGTAATCCTTAGTTTTCGAATCAAAGCCAAACCCATAAAAGGCCTTGTACACTACTACTACTTCATCCGGCGGACCAATATTTGTGGGGGGTTCTTTTATTGCTCTAAATTCATGGGTCACCGGGTTACACAAACACAATACTGACCCTGCACCAACAAGAGTACTAAGGCAAAGTAAACCATTACAGGAACCCAAGATGTGTACCGATAGTACGCGAAAACTTTTGATAGGAAGACGATTTGAGTTCCGAGGAATTTTCTCAGATAAAGATGGAACCTCGAAAGGCCGATAGTAACGTAGACTACTAGATTGCTCGTCATGATGAAAAAGGAGAAGGCTGCTTTTGTGGCCATGGTTGAGTTGTTTTTGAATGAAACTATGGCTATTGATTTCAGTGTACCATAATTTGCAAACCAATTTGAATCTATTCAGTGATCTCACTGGCAATTTAAGGAAGATCAACCTCATAACATCTAGAGGCACATAATAAATATTGGACGAGTTGTTGTTCGACATTGCTAGCTATTGCTGTGGACGTGTCACGTGTGTATATCTTAGCAGTTATACGTATGTGTGTATATATATATATATATATATATGCGCCAAAAATTGATTTACTCTAGGATTAGGAATGAACTAAATTAAAACTAAAGATAAAAAAGGAAACTAAAAGTTGGAAAGATTCAATCTCCTAGACGGATAGGAAATTTTAAAGGTTTAACTACTAGATGTGTGCCTTTGGTTGCACGGGATAAAATAGGGATTTTAAAATCATATAATTTTTCTATAAATACTTATCAATACCAATGAAATCTATAGATTGGTTTAAAAATTTTAACTTTCTCGGTAGGCAAGTGGTGAAAAAAATTCTAACATGAAATTTCAAACCTTTTCCAGATCGATTAGGATGTAAGTGATATTATACTAATCCGTTAAGTTATATTCATCAAATGAGGAAAAAAAATATATATGCCCATGACATGCTTTTGATTGCACTTTATATATATGATGAAATAATACTATGTTTCCCAAAGTTGTTTCTCAATTGCTTTAATCGTTGTAGTTATGCGGGAGTCACATGTGCCGTCTCTCAAATTGTCAAAATTATCTAATGTATTTTATGTTGTATGCATTTGTGTTCTCTTCAACTTTCTAAATTTTTTTTTATCATTAATTATTTATAATATGTGTGTTCGTGCCCCTTTTATATCTTTTAATTTACCCTTCTAAACTCAAAAATCTAACTTTAATCCTTAAATTTTTTTTTCTATTTTTTATTCAAATAAACATCGTATTTATACAATTAGCTCAAAATAATTAAGCGCTTATAGATGTCCTTTTAAAACATAGTGAGTATTCTTTGTTTTATAATTAGTAAAAACAGAAAAGAAATTAAGCATACGAAAACAATAAAAATTTAAAGAGTTGAGAATTTCATTTGTCTTTGAATAATTATATTTTATTCCTCGCCACTAATACTATAGTGAAACCCACAGAATAACAAACATTTTTTAAAACTCGAAATTATAGCTTTTTTTTTGGGGGGGAGTGAAACCCACAGAATAACAAACATTTTTTAAAACTCGAAATTATAGCTTTTTTTTTTTTTTGGGGGGGGGGGGGGGGGGGGGGAAGAGGACCGGGGCACTATCCCCGAACCCTAATATAAGTCTGTACCCCCACTAGGATCGATCAAATCCTGGCTACCCTCCTGACAATGATCGATGGTATCACATATCATTGCATGTGTATAATTGACAAAGCATTTGGTGCCACATGATATGGCAATGAACCGACTAAATTTTGATTGGAGAATATTGAAGTGACCACACAATTGTCAATAGGTCCATTGGATTTGATTGGTGCCATATTATTTGGGATAAGGATTTGAGAAGCATAGCATTACTCAATAAAAAAAATACGTGCTTTTTTAATTTCAACCAGCTAGTCAACATGCTTCCAAAATGGTTTCAGGTTATATATATACTAGTAATTGCCCGTGCCCTCGGGGAGGGCACGCAAAGGGGAAAAAAAGCTAAAGGAAATCACAGAAAATGAAGAAATATATTTACAATTAAATAAATCACATAGGCATGGAATCAAAATATTAAGAGATGAAAGAAAGCATAGATGTATATATATATATATATATATATTTTTTTTTTTTGCAATTCGTCCATTGCAATCCATCTAAACCAAGTGTGGCAATGATAACTTATAAGGACGGACTAAGTTAAAATGAAAAATGAGCACACTCAGCCTATCTCGTGTATGTATTTCCTTTTCGTGAATCCGTGCAATGCATAGGGTAATTTAAAACGAAATAATATAGTTCCATTAAAAGTTCATTTTCTCTATAAAAGACAAAAAGACACTCTTTCGCATGAATTTTGTACATCACACATGTTGATTCATTCAAGGAAAAAAAATAGTATAGCAAATTACTTATTATTTAATTATTTAACACTTTTTTTAACAAAATAGAAACTAAAGTTATGAACACAAACCATATCAAATTAAGTGAGACGGTTAGATAAAATTCTCCATAGTTGTATGCTCTCACCATTCTGAGTAAAATAACTCGCAAGGAAAAATCTTATGAAACAACATCATAATCGAAAAAATAAATTTGGAAAAGTCTTATAAGATAACATTTGAAACAATATTTTAATATAAAGGATATACACACATGTGCACACCATCTGAGGCAGATTAGTATTCACTCTATAATAGTATGCTCCTACTATTTGAAATAATATTTTAATAGAAAAACAAATACTATGAAACAACATTATAATCTCAGTAGTAGAAATACATACATATAATGCTATATAAAATGATTTGAGCCACCACAGATTAGGAAAAGTCTTATGAAACACATACCCATAAAAGAGTACTACTTTTATATAAATAACTGGTTTCTCTCTTGCAAACCACGATTGCTTGTTAATCTAGAGGCTGCAAAATCGAGAGCAATAGTAGAATTAATATTAGAATAAAAATCTAGAAAAATGGAGACCAACTTATGTGATTTTAGTGAACGCATAAACATGTTTCAATAGAAATTGGTAGAGAAAAAAAACTGATTAAAATTTAGAGAGGTAGAAAAAGGCATAGATATAAAAAGTGTTTGGAGGGTTGTGATGAATTTTTTGGAAATAAAAGAATTGGAGGGAAAGACTAATATAAATTGGTCATGGTATTACGTGATGAGTGGATATAATTTTTTTTTGTTTAAGAGAGAGAGAGAGAGAGAGAGAGAGAGAGAGAGAGTTAAATTCCAGCTTAGAAGTCAAAAAAAAAGGGGACGGTCTAATATTCAATTACATATACATGGTAAGAGACAAAGATATATGGGAGTGGAATTAGGGGAGGGATAAAAGAGAGAGAAATGTATGGCTTAGATAGTTTACATTTTTAGGCATAAATGTTAATTTTGATATGTTATCCATATATATAAAAATCAAAATAAGTTTTTTTTTCTTCGTACGTGACACATGGGAATAAAAATTAATATAAAATGTTATTAATCTATATGTATGTGTATATATATGTGTGTGTGTGTGTGTGCGCGCGCGCGCATTTTTCATTTAAATTTTATTAGCATTAATCTTAATTAGTCATTATCATTAATTGGAATTTATTAAGAGAGAGAGAGAGAGACTTCATACAAGCTGTCACATAGGCGCTTAGGTGGTGAAATAGAATCCATCTGTTTATATATATATATATATATATATTAGATATATACGGTCAAACTCTTAAGTGACTTGGGTCGAGTGAATTTACCCTGTGAATTGGCTTTTAAGCCTAACAGGACCTGCGGGTCAGTGGGGCAGTCCGCTAGTTCTTTTAGGCTTAATAGCCAATTCACTGAGTAAGTTCACTCGACTCAATTCACTTAAGAGCCTCTCCGTAGATATATATATACACACACATAGAGTTAGGGTCCAGTGCGCACTTGGTAAGCGCACTGGGTGAACGCACTGGATATTTAAGCCTAAAAAATCCGCGGGTCAGCGGGGCGGCGTGATGGGGCGTGGGTCTGTGGAGCACTCCACGGATTTTTTAGGCTTAAATACCCAATGCGCACTGAAGCCTAACTCTATATATACACATATATATATTTATATTAGGCTTGTGAAAAATAATGAGATTAATTGTACAGGCTGAATGAAAAGTTTTTATTTTTATGTTGACCTAATTTTGGGTTTCTTCTTTAGTTGCCTTGACAGAGTTTTAACACATTAGATATGTTTTGCTTGTGTTTTTAATTTTTAATTTTTTATTTTTGGTCAAAAGTGTTTTGCTTGCTTTCAATAGATGCTAATGACTAACGCATCATGATAGGTATGTCGAATCACTTCCACAACCGCTGATTTAACCAAATTGTGTGTGCGAGCGTGAGAGAGAAAGAGAGAGAAGCTACCACACAGGCGTTGATGTGGTAAAATAAATTATTTTGTTTTCATACCTGTGCAGTGCAAGGATCTAACATTTTTAAAAGAATTTGTAGAATCCTTATGTTAGTTTTGCAAGTAAAAATAATTGTGAGTTGGTTATATAAAATGTCAATGAACTCTTTGTAAAAGGTCAGGGAAAAAAAAGAGGAATATTGAACCTTAAAATTGGAGCAATACAAAAACATGAAGAATAAACTTTTCAAATCCCGAAAATGCATAGAAAAATCAATGAAATTGGCTGGAATATAAAATGTCTAAGATATTTAATTCATATCATATCCTACAAATACGTTTGAAAAATATATATATATATATATAATGACATTAATTTATATGTACATAGCATATACATGTAGATATGTGTGTGTATTTTTATTTAAATTTCATTAGCATTAATCTCAAATTATTATTAATATTAATTACAAATTGGAGAGAGATAGAGAGAAAGAAAGGGGGAGAGGAAGGAGTGCCATGTGGCAAAAGCTTTGACTTTTGTTTTCATATATATATATTAGATATATTAGATATATATATATATATATATATAGAGAGAGAGAGAGAGAGAGAGAGAGAGCATATGTTATTGAGCAATGCTATAATTCCTAAATTTTGTATCTCAAATAGTTTTCAAACACATGTGACAATTGGTCCATTTGATTTTGATTAGAGGATGTAAAAATGGTACCACCATTATTAAAGATGGTCCCACTACCATATATATTTGAAAATCATTTGAGACAAAAAATTTGAATAACATAGCATTAAGACTCTGTGCTGATGGGTATATAATTGGATGCAATAATACTTAGCTACTTGGTCACAAAATCGGCTGAAACACAAAATTAAACTTGACCAGTAAGAAGTCACAATCCACATTAGAGAATAGAGATCATAAGAAGGAAGAATCATCACAACATTAAATTGGGGGGCAACTACCAACTAAACAACCAACCACTCCTACAATACAGGCACTTTCTTCTCTTCAGTCATAATTCTTATAGAGTAATATTTGGGGCACTAATAAAATTTATTAACATATTCTATCTCTCTCTTTTAATGGTACAGTGGAGTCCGCAGTGACTCCCGCAGTACCACTAAAAGAGAGAAAGAGTGTGTTAGTAATAAGGGTGGTAATTGGGTCGTGTCGGGCCATTATCGTGTCGGGTCATTGTCGTGTCGGGTTATAATCGTGTCATTCCTAACGTGTCATAATCGTGTCGGGTTATAATCGTGCCGGGTTATAATCGTGCCGGGTCATACACGGGTCACCCGTTTAACCCGTCTAACCCGTGTAGGGTGTCATCGGTTCGGTTCGGATCGGATTTTATTTTTTATTTTCGATTTTTTCATGTTTTGAAAACCAACCGAAGTGGTCGGTTCGGTCGGTTTTGCCAATTTGAGCGGTCGGATCGGTTTTGTAGTTGTAGGTAATTTTTAAAAAACCGTCCGGTTAGTTCGGTTCGGTTATTCGAAAAAAGCTTACAGTCCTACTAAGAACACAAACAATTCATAAAATGTATCAATTATTAAAACGTACGTCTTAAATACCAAAATATTACAAATATAACAATATCCAACTATTATAAACTTAACACCCAAGCATTTTCAAACAAAATGAATAAGAAGAAATATTGTTTTTACTAACTGTATAAAGAAATTTCTCCACTTGTCATCCATCAAGAATCAAGATTAACAATTGTATTTGTCAAACTGACTAATTTGTCTCCCTCCCAATCCAGCAATCCTGGCGGACTTCCTCCCTTTTATTTTATTTTATTTTATTATTATTATTTTTTATACAATGCTTGATGCATGAATACTTCCAGGCTCCAGCTTCCTCCCTCTCTTATTAGTTATTAATAGTTATTATTTTTTATTATATTAGTTATTAATTATTATATATAAATTTACTTGTTTGGTAAGTTGGTAACTACTCTTCTTTTTTGGTGAGCAAAAAAAAAAAAAAAAAATTTAGTTTATATATATATAAATTTTAAATAAATATGTTTTAAAAAAATACTTTTTTTTCAATTCTTATTTATATTATTTGTATTTTAGACTTCCATATTATTAAAAATTATTTTTAGAACTAAAAAAAAAAAGCCCCAACTGCACTTAAATACTTAAATCGGGTCAAACGGGTTAGACGGGTTGACCCGCTTCAACCCGTTTATTAATCATGTCACACGGGTCGACTCGTTTATGACCCGTGCCCTTATACGAGTCACCCAAACCCGTTTATTTTCGTGTCGGGTCGTGTCGGGTTGCCGTGTCGTGTCGAAAATTGCCACCCCTAGTTAGTAAGTGTTAGTGGATTATATTAATGGCCCTAGCATTGCCCTTCTTTATAAACATCACAAATGATAAACCTAGAACACACACACAAACACCAAAAACACACTATTGCTCCGTTTATTTTGATGTAAAACGTTTTTCGGAAAATGCTTTTATCTTAAACACATTTTTCAAAAAAACGTTTTACATCAAAACAAATATGAAGAAAAATGTAATTAACCATTTTCTTTCTTTTATGAAATCGCACAACTGACAAAAGGTATCTTAAGACCCTCCAATAAAAGAGTCTTTGTTTCTGTGTTTTTATCCATAAACTCTCATTTATCAAAAATGGCTAGCTTAGGACGGCTCAGGGTGGCTGCTTGTGGTGCTCATGTGCATGGTAGTGAGTGCACCCCCACCTGCCGAAGCGAGCTATATGTGCAAAATGAAGTAATAGATTTTGTTACTTTTATCTAACATCTAAATCTTTGAACAAAAAAATAAAAATAAAAATTTTAGAACATCTAAATCATTATTTATAATTGAAAAATAAAGAAATTGGCTACTTGATATAAAATAAGGTTAATTACATTTTACCCCTTGTGGTTAGACCCATTTTCACCTTATTCCTGTGGTTTAAAAGTGAACACTTAACCCCTAATAATTTTGAACTAAAGTGAAACTATTTAGATTTCTCTCAAAATACCACCGCGTGGGGATTAAGTGTGAAAATTAACCCCGCATAGGAGAATTTAGGTGACGAAATTAATAAGCAGTTAACTCCACAATTCGCCCCACAAAAGGGTTAAGTGTTAAAAATTAGCCCCACAATTGGAATTAACTCCACATGGTCAATATTGATCTCATTTGATAGATCTCAATTTGCTAATTCCAAAACATCAAATTTTACAAAAAAAACAAACTTGTAAAACAAAAGTTACAGCAATTTAAAGTCTTTTAGGTGTAACAAGGACCTAATGAGTTAAAGAAAATTAGCGTGGATTTTAGTTTGAAAGGGTTTTTAACACCCCAAGTGGTTTATTAGCCCAACAACTTGACGAGCCTACCACATTGGTCCTTAAAATGCTTAAACACAAGTTGTTAGTAGTAGACCCTTGGTTCTACATATATCAGACTAATCTTTTATATTTATCCGATGTGGAACAGGATCTCACAATCTCCACTCAAAGACGCGGCGTCCTCGTCGCATTGGCCCAGTTCTTTCCCTGGCTGGTCAATGTGGAAGCAGATCATTGGTGACCACAGAGCAACCCATTAGCGTCCACAAGGTATACTACCTCGGGGCCTCCACCCCTCTCCGGAGTCTCTACTCCTCTGCCACACCGCCCTTACGGGACCAGGGTTGGCTCTGATATCATTTGTAACGCCCCAAGTGCTCCACTAGCCCAACAACTTGACGGGCCTACCACATTAGCCCTTAAAAAGCTTAAGCCCAAGTTATTAGTAGTAGCCCCCTTGGTTCTACATATATCAGATTAAATTTTTATATTTATCCGATGTGGGACGGTATCTCACAATCTCCCTTGCTCAAAGACGCAGCGTCCTCGTCGCGTTGGCCCAGTTCTCCCCCTGGCTAGTCGATGTGGAAGCAGATTATTGGTGACCACAGAGCAGCCCATAAGCGTGCATAAGGTATACTACCTCGGGGCCTCTACCCCTGTCAGGAGCCTCTACTCCTCTGCCACACCGCCCACGGTGCACTTGCGGGACCAGGGTTGGCTCTGATACCATTTGTAATGCCCCATGTGGTCCACTAGCCTAACAACTTGACGGGCCTGTCACATTGACCCTCAAAATGCTTAAGCCCACATCGGATAAATATAAAAGATTAGTCTAATATATATAGAACAAAGGAGCTACTACTAACAACTTGGGCTTAAGCATTTTAAGGGCCAATGTGGCAAGCTCGTCAAGTTATTGGGCTAGTGGACCACTTGGGGCGTTATAAATGGTATCAGAGCTAGGTTGGTCCAGTAAGAGCGCCGTGGGCGGTGTGGCAGAGGAGTAGAGGCTCCAGAGAAGGGTAGATGCCTCGAGGTAGTATACCATGTGTACGCTTATGGGCTGCTCTGTGATCACCAACGATCTGCTTCCACATCGACCAGTCAGGGGTAGAACTGTGCCAACGCGACAAGGACGTCACATCTTTGAGTGGGGGAGATTGTGAGATCCCGTCCCACATCGAATAAATATAAAAAATTAGTCTGATATATGTAGAACCAAGGGGGCTACTACTAACAACTTGAGCTTAAGCATTTTAAGAGCTAATGTGGTAGGCTCGTCAAGTTATTGGGCTAGTGGACCTCTTAGGGCATTACAATTTGTGAGATCCCGTTCCACATCGGATAAATATAAAAGATTAGTCTAATATATGTAGAACCAAGGGGCTACTAATAACAACTTGGGCTTAAGCATTTTAAGGTCCAATGTGGCAGGCTCGTCAAATTGTTGGGCTAGTGGACCACTTGAGGCGTTATAAATGGTATCAGAGCCAACCCTGGTCCCGTAAGGGCGCCATGGGCGGTGTGGCAGAGGAGTAGAGGCTCCGGAGATGGGTAGAGGCCCCGAGGTAGTATACCTTGTGCACGCTAATGAGCTGCTCTGTGGTCACCAATGATCTGCTTCCACATCGACCAGCCAGAGAAAGAACTGGGCCAACGCGACGAGGACGCCGCATCTTTGAGTGGAAGAGATTGTGAGATCCCATTCCACATCGGATAAATATAAAAGATTAGTCTGATATGTGTAGAACCAAGGGGCTACTACTAACAACTTAGGCTTAAGCATTTTAAGGGTCAATGTGGCAGGCTCGTCATGTTGTTGGGCTAGTGGACCACTTGGGTCGTTATAAATGGTATCAGAGCCAACCCTGGTCTCGTAAGGGCGCCATGGGGGGTGTGGCAGAGGAATAGAGGCTCCAGAGAGGGGTAGAGGCCCTGAGGTAGTATACCTTGTGCACGCTTATGGGCTGCTCTGTGGTCACCAATGATATGCTTCCACATTGACCAGCCAAGGGAAGAACTGGGCCAACGCAACGAGGACGCCACATCTCTGAGTGGAGGAGATTGTGAGATCTAGTCCCACATCGGATAAATATAAAAAAAATTAGTCTGATATATGTAGAACCAAGTGGGCTACTACTAACAACTTAGGCTTAAGCATTTTAAGGGCCAATGTGACAAGCCCGTCAAATTGTTAGACTAGCGGACCACTTGGGGCTTTATAGTTTTATTTGAGGGGGACTATGGCCGAATCTCCCATAAATTGGATGCAGTGATTCGTCTTTGCTCATAATCTATTAAGCATCGAATACGGACATGTCGACACGGATATGACATGGCACGGCACAGACACAGTGACACGACAAATTCTAAAACAAAGTACAAGTCAATACACAAGAAAAGTGTACGCAAATTATCATGTCCATGTGCCTTGGCCAAATCACGTGTTTAAGAACTACTTTAGAATATAAAATTTAGTTAGCATAGCATTACTCCTTCCGGCTACTTTCTCTCTTCAAATCTGCAGCGAAGGTTCGGCAAATAGTATATTGACTCGTATATTTTCTGTCTATATATATAAAGATTTATATGGTTCCAAATCTCTAATTGGGCAGTGAAACTACACAAAACTTCTCGCCAGGGGAATTTTTGGATACCTTCAAGATACCACGTGGCATGCTACTTGGTACCCCATATCCAATAAAAGCGCGCCACACAAATATACGAGTCAAATTCTAACACCCACCAGATAAATGTGAAACTTGCCAGAGAGCCCAGAGTGAATCCCCAGATCCTCTTTGGAGCTAAGCAGTTCAAAACTAATACCTTAGAGTTTGTTTGGCTTGCGAATTTATGAAAGAAAATAAAGAGGAAGGAAAAGGCTCCCTTGGGTTTTCCCTTATGTTCTCTCTCATGCCTAAATTTTTAAAAAATACAATTGTAACTCAGCAAAATTCAAAATGTTTAATTTACTTATCAATTTATTTTCTTTTCTTTCTTATTTTCCTTACAGTTTTCATTACTAACCAAACAAGGAAACTGTTTTCCTCAGTAAATTCTTCTGCTTTATGGCCCGCCAAGCCAAATAAATCAAATCCATGTCTACAAAGGGCAATAAGTCAATAACTCAACATTCACACTAGGGAGGGCCATCAAGTGTGTGTGTGTGTGTGTGTGAGAGAGAGAGAGAGAGAGAGAGAGAGAGAGATTCCAAGAATGCTCTGAAAGATTTGATGATTCTAATTGATATTCCTAATCACATGTAACAAGCCAAGCTTATTTGGAACTTGGGGGTAGCCAAAATCTGAATCTATACGAACTAGAGATCAGGTCTTCAGCTAATACTTATATCAAAGGAGATTCTTGAAAAAGCATCTAAATTCTTAACCCTTTAATCCAATTAATATTTACATAGAATGAGGAGCAGGTATATAGAGCTTAGCCAGAAGTACCATTTTACAATGCTGTTAAAAGCTTCAACGGACTCTGAAGCTTTCTTAATTTGTTAGTTATGCTAATATGCAACTGAGGGCCTTAAGACAAACAAACATTGGTTATGTATTTATCGATCTCCCACCACTAATACTTTTACCGTTTTATATGTACGTTTTATATGTACGAGAAACATCTTTGGAGTATTACTCTCTCACCTTGCTCGTAAATGACCTTCGACTTTGGCTTCCGTGGGTAATGGCAGTCTTGTTGTGACTACCGAAACCATTAATGAATGCACAACCCGAAGATCATAGGTTGGCCAATCAATCTCCTGCAAAAAGAGAAAATATAAACGACATTACAATCATTGTCAACACTTGTAAACATCTTTCTCTCATATATTTTGAAAGAAATCAATGGCTGGTTTAAAAATATATATATATATATATATATCCATTGGACCATTACTATTTCAATGAGTGGTGATTCTATTCGTTTGTGGGATTTATAACTTCATCCGCTAAAAGTCTTTCCAATCGAGCCACGAGACCACTTGAAGAAAAACTTAGAATTTGGATTTCTCTTCTCAAGTTCTCCACTTCCTTTGTCAATTCTAAGTTCTGCTCCACTAACTTTGTATTTGAGACACTTGACAAGAGCTGATCTTTCAGAAGCTTATTTTCATTTCTCATTTCATCAATTTCCTTCTGCAATTTTTTATTCTTCTCCTCTAAAATCCGGCTTGGTGTTCTTAAGCCAACTTCATCGTCCTGTTGCATAAACATATTAGCATATTACCATAGGGGCCCAGAAGAAAATTTACGAGTCTATTTGGGTATTAGTATTACAAGAACCGGTTCTGTGGGTCAAAAAAGAACTAGTTCCAGCGTAGTTAAGTGTTTGTGTAGCTGTCTTTTTATTGCATTGGAGTCCGCATCTAACTTAAAGTACCTTCAAATCGCATTCTTTATCAAACCAACACGATATTGAACCTCGTCCTATTTAAAACGTTCCAAAATATGGCCTAGGATTGGACAAGAAACAAGAATAGTGAACTTACATCACTGATCGCAAGAATACTGGGATGGTTTGGCGATGCCGTAGGATGCTCCACATGCTCTTTTTGTACCTCTGAAGCATACTGAGAGGCCGATGAAATACCAATATTGCCTGTTGGCACCGTTGTTACATTTGGCAGTGTTCTAGAGGGCTCAGAAAAATTTTCTGTTGCACTATTTGTTTCTCCGAGCTTATCCGTTTCTGATTCATTTTCCAGGTCAATGACCCATTGCTCCAGTATTTGAGATCTAGTCCTCACGGTATTGTCCCCCTATTGAACAATACAAGTTTCTTTTCAGACCAGAACTGATCATAAGTGGAAGAGTATCGTAATACGAATGGAAAAGGCAAACTTACATTGTCAATGGAAACATTTGATGACGAGCAAAACTCTATTTTTTCACTCTCTGCCTCTAACAACTCTTTAATTATATCGAGTTCTGCCTCTTCAGAAGTCAGCTGAAGCTTCCATAATATCTGATAATAGACGTAAATAATTGGAACTTAATTGTCGAAAGATAACAAACAGTGTTCCAGATTGAAACCATAAACTTCGCTTCTAAATCATATTTCAGCTTGCAACACACTGTTTTGTGACTACAATCAACCAAAATTCACTGTTCGGAGACTATATGATGTAGTCGTATTGCAGAATAACATATCCCAATCTTTCTCTTTCCTGACTGTCATTTCAGTTATAAGTTTGTAGTGAAAGCTTTTTTAATCTTCCCTAATTCTTCTTCTCAAAATTTATTTAAAAAAAAAAAAAAAAAAAGAATAGTGATATACAAACAGAATTTCTACACAGAAATGTCCATAAAAATTTGTGGCTGATTTCAATCCAATTACTTCAAAACTAGCTACCACTCAAATCCGGATAATTTCCCATGCCACATGCACATCGACCACTCAAATGATATTCTAGGTTTTAACACCATTGATATATCAATTGGCGATTATCGACAAGGTATGTGTAGAGCATCAACAATGGGGAAGAGTTACAGGATAACTTAGGAGAACTTACGTTAAAGTCATTAACAACGCTGCCGTTTGTGCTATGTATAGGATAGTAAAACTTAAGAAAACTTAACTTTGTGGTACCACTAAGTTTCGCTAATGTAGGGAGAAACAGCACATGATGTGCCGCCCCCGTTCCAAACAGCACATGAAATGCCGCCCCCTTGCAAACGGCACATGATGTGCCGTCCCCCATGAAGCACACAGCACATGATGAGCCGCATGAAGTACACGGCATGTGATGTGCCGTCCCCCATTGCCCATGGCATATGATGTGCCGCCCCATGTATTGCCCACTGCTAACACCTTCTCTCCCCTACAATAACTTAAGGTCCGTTTGATAAAACTAAAAATTAAGTACTGAAAATTAAGTGCTGAATTTTAAATACTGTAAATTTTAAGTGATTGAACTTGCAATACTGAAAATACTATTTCAAGTACTGGAATAGAATGCATTCAGTGATTATTTTCAGTAGAAAATTTTCACTTAAAGTTCTCAGTGATTTTTTGGTTGTTTTTTCAATTAAGTGGTACATTATCAAATGCACTGACATAAAATAAGTGCTGAAAATTTTCAGCACTTAATTGGGTTATCAAACACCCCCTTAGCCTAAGTTTCCCCTTAGCCTAAGTTTCCCTTAAGTTCCACATTCCCACTATGGATGCTCTTACCAGACTCGCGCACTCAAGCGTGTGAAACCAAAATCACTGTTTCTCAAGACCCACAATCAATTATAAAAGAACTATAATGAGAGCTAAAAACTAAAGCCAGCAGTCTCGTATACCTGATTTCTCTGCAGTGCTTTGAACTTGGTGCTGAACCACTGTCTCTGATGAGAACTAATATTCCCCCATCGACGAACTCGGGGACACGTCAAGGAGAAGATAAGCAAAGGTGGCCGAGCAATATCAATATGTTCATAAGACCATATCTGTTGGATTTAACAAAAAAAAAAAAAAAAATTACGAAATCTAACATAGGACCGACAAATATGACATCCCAGGTTATTTAGCATAAAAATTTTGATGATTGACTAACGGTGGATGCAATTCTTATCTCAAAAAAATAAGGACAGTGCAATTTTTTGAGGCAAACCTATGGATGGTGTCACTGTTGTGTAGGAATTGACAGAATGATCCAAGTATACATGAAAAACGAAAGGATTTTGCACGTAATTTGATTCCTAACCTGAAAGGCACTAAATGTAACTATTGATTAGATTTAGAAGCTTACTTGGAGAAAAATAAGACAACCTCCAACATATTGTTCATTTGTCTCTTTTCTCCTACACAACCAGTTTGTTATCTCCTCAAGGACAGCTGTACCCCAGGCCAAATGTTGCACCTTATCCAAGTCTTTGAGAAGAAAAAGATATCGAGAATCTACTTTTCCATAGGAATTTGGAAAAAGTATTGTTCCCAACATATATAACAAAAATGTTCGGATAAAATCTTCGTTGACTCCGTCACCAAGGGACTCGAGCCTCTCCTCTATTGATGTGATTGTGATGTTCCTATTCTCAGTAGCACCATATTCTCTTTCTAAATCTGAAAAATGTTCATCTTCCTTTAGGATAACGGGATCACCTCTCACACGTAGTCCTAAAATCAATGCAACATCCATACAAGATATAGCAATCTCGCCAGGGAGAAGTAAAAACGCACGCTTCTCACAACTCCATCTTTCCATCAATTCAACTAGAAGATTTCTATTCAACGTTCGATTTGGAATTGTTAGCAAACTTCCAAATCCCACCCTCCTTATGGCAATTTTTTGATTGTCAGATAATTTCTCTACCCGCTTCACAAATGATGACAATGAAAATCTAGTATTGAAGCTCCTAACTTGCAGATCCTGCATTTAAAAAACATTCAGATATATAAATATGTGCTATTGCATGAGCAGGTATATAGTATCTTTTCTTGCAATGGCATGTCAAAGTAGCCTCCAATACAAAAACTAGCAAAAAAGTAGGGATTCTAAAACTGCTGCTTTTGCATTCTATAAGATTCAGTAACCATCCCTCTCCCCAAAGTTATTGTTTCAAATGTGCATGACCTAAACAGAGATCTCTTTGATGGTCTCCTGAGGATTAATCATTATTGGAAGATCAATATTTCCTCACCAACAACATAAGAGGGGACATGGGGTCCATGGTCCCCCCAAAATTTTCCAAAATTTTATTTTTTGCCTTTCTATTTTTAACATTGTCAGATTTGGCCCCTCCAACTTAGTCAAAGTCAATTTTTTTGGTACCAAGATTTAACAATAACTAAGAATTTCGATAAATGAATTGGAATAAAGTAGAAGCTACAAAACAAAAACTGTGAAAGGGTTAGAAATGACCTTTGAGCTCCAATTTAATTCTTAATCATTTACCCAGTTCGTAATGAGCACTAAATAACACGAACCTACACTATTCGATTTACCTAAGCCTGAACAAGGTCTTGAATCTTGATTGAGATTTTAGTGACCAGTCAATGGGTGATGAGATTCTGATTTTACATGAAAACCCAAAACAAAGTAGTCATTTCTCGATTGACAGAGCCCTGGGCCAAGAATGCATTATTTTTCATTTAAGATTGTTAAAATTAAAGAGTAACATCACAAATAAATAAAAGCAACAATCTTCCTGAAGTAGAAAACATCAGCGGCGTAGTCATTTTTCAGTGGTGTTATCTAATAAATTAAGATTGCATTAGAAAGAAAACACACACACACACACATTAAATTCTTCAACAAAGTTAATTAATTATTTTTCTAAATCTTAGAATTTTAGGTAAAAGAAAAGAAAAGAAAAGAAACTAGATTATAGCAATCATTCTTTCAAAAGAAAATGCTCCAATGACTAAAGGACACGTAATGCAATTATCTGCGACGATTTTTTACATGTTGATAATATTGCATTATACGTTGGCCCAGTGTTTGTGATGTCGAATGATGCAACACAGAGTAGTGAAAGGACTCAAACGTCGTTGAAATCCCTATAGAACAACCTCGGAATCCACCAGGCACCAACAAGAGACAAACTATTTCAATCCTATACAAAGTTTACCTAATTAGACTTCAACCTCGACGTCAAGCTTAAATTGGCGACATTATGGCACGCTCGGGCGAGGCTTCCCAATTTACTCCCTACATACATATTCCTCAATGTATGTAACCAAACAACCACTTATCCATTAATTTTACCCATTTGGTTGAGCAAGTGAATCAATTATTACCCATTAAAGGCTGCTGAACCTCATCAAATTACAAATTTGTCACCCCTCTCTTATTTTATTTTATTCTTCATTAAGTGGGTTCAACATAAGAAAATAAAATATTTTTTTGAAGTATCTGGGTTCAATTGTGTTAAAGTATATCATCTAATATATTAAGTCATTAACATGATTGATATGAATATATTATATGATATGTATATATATATCATGATATTATTTGATATTGGGATATTCTAAATTAATTAGCTTGATCCTCAATGGCCTATAGAGAGGCTCTCAATGTATTATGATTAATGATCCAATTCAAATATAAACCCTTCTTTTATATTTATCAAATTGAACCGACTCACAAAAGGGTTGCTTCGTTCCAGGAAGACATGTGGTGAGTGTACTTGGTTTGAGAAAGCAACAAACTTAGCGCATTTTCTATTTACCTAATTTGACTAGAATTTAGTTTACTGACTGAAGAAAGCTCAAACCTTATGGAGCAGAGTGAGAGGGGTAAGTGACAATGTCCAAAGATGAAGAAACAATCATTGATTAGGGAATCATGAAGGAACGAAATACCCGAATCACATGCTATTTGATGTATGTGTGTGTGTGTGTGTGTGTGTGTGTGTATCTCTGTGTGCAGTCGATATACATATATGAAGTATACAAGAGGTTAAAAGGAAGAAGTAAAAAGGTACCGGGTCATGTCTAATTTGGGGTCCCATGGAAGATTTCCTTGTGGATTTCTTCATTGCCATACAAAAACTGAGAGATCAGATCAATGGCTTCATCACCAACAGAACAGAACGATTGTTTGAAGCCCTAGACTAGAGTATTTCAACTGACAAAATTTGGGAGAAGAACAACATACGGACCAAACACGGCCTAAGCTGCAAAATGGAAAATCAAAACCCATTGGCAGAGAGCTGAGAAGCTGTTCATTCAAAATGCAATGTTCAAAAAGGCGCCAAACTTTAAAGCTAAAACATTTGGGATCCGTTTGCACAGGCTTGCGATTCGATTCAATGGTAAGTTAAGCTGTAAAACGTGCCGGCGGCCCAGCCCACCAAATGGCAGGTCGAGACGGATTGCGGGTTGGATCATGCCGGGCCTATGTTCTAAAAGGGTGGGGTGGGCTGGTTATAAATACTAATAGTCGGACCCAGATGGATCCACATGGCACGGCCTATGTACTAAGTAGGCTGAGATGGACTAGGTTGGCGGGTTGGGACAATAAAATTAAGGGGAAGAACTACGATAAAATTAAGAAAATACTTTTGCTTACCCAAAAAAGGTACATCAATGGTCACTCAAGCATCTCATTGGTCAATACAGTGGGACCCAAGATTTAATGTTATTTAATCCTAGATCCCACTGCATTGGCCAATGAGATACTTTGGTGAGCATATTAGTGTACTATTTTTTGGGTGAGCAAAAATGCTCTCTAAAATTAAGTGCCTAGATCTATGTTAGTACAATTCCTAATTAAGTAAAATGGAAGATTAATTGCAACCAACCACTACTACAACCACACTAAGCTTTTTATGTAGATTTGAACTTTTTTTTCCCCGATAAAAGGTTAATTCAATCCAAAAAAGGGTGATCTCATGCTACAATAAGATCAAAAACATGCTACGAATGCAAGGCACCAAGAATGATGAAAAAGAAAAGAAAAAAGAAAAACAAAAAAAACAAAAACAAAAACAAAAACAAAAACAAACAAACAAACACCATCAAACGAAACTACCATTAGCCAAAAGGCTACCAACAATGCTCAAATCAAAGAAAACCTATTGTCGTCAGCGACCCTTATGGTGACTGCTTCTAAAATTCACCTTAGTTGTTTTTTTCTTCTGTTTGGAAGACATGGAGCTTTCCGGATTGAAAGACTCATCCTTATAATTTGCATTAAACTCCTCCTCTAACTCTTCCTCCTCAAATTCATCCTCCTCCACTTCATGGAAGTAATTTCCAACCTCCCCAACTAGTTTATGCACAACAGTTGTGTGGCTAGAAGAACTAGCCTTAGAACATGCAATCCTTGCATAATGGAGGATTACCACTTCTTTCTTCTCTGACCTATGCACAACCTCTTCAGGTTCTTCTTCTTGGGACAGAACTAAGAACATATTGCCCATCTCCTGGGGTGCTGCCTGAGGGACCTTAACTTGGGGATTATGATAGAGTTCTACATTGATCTATTCCCTCTTACCTGAATTAGTGACCACTTTCCATACCCCCACCTCAGCTTTTGTCTTTTTCCTGTTGCGTGTCTGGTTGAATTTACTACGACATGGCTTTGAAATGGAGTGTTTAGGAACAAAAGTCGGTTTCGCAATCATAGAGCAATCGTGTCCAAATTTGGAGCACTTGGAACAACTTATATGGGTCTAATGGTATTCTACTCTAATTTTAGTCAAAACTGAAACCCCATTATCATCTTCAGCTTCACAATCAAACTCCTTAATAAAGTCACACTCAGGGCTAACTTCAACACACACCCTTGCATAAAAGATGCGTCTTCTACTGGCAATCATGCTATCCACATGAAGGGGTTTGCCAAGGAAGCTAGAGATGAAACTATTGCCCTTAGGATTCCATTACTCCAGTGGTATACCATAGAGGTTAAGCCAAATGGGAATCATCTGAACAACGTCCTTGTCTAAGGTAATATTAAGTGTCCATAGTCCCAAAAAAAATAGGTTGTCCAACAATAAGCCATAGACCTCCCTCTAGGATAGCATCCCTTTTCTCGACTAAAGAGAATGTAAAAAAATAAAGCCCAGAATCGGTGGCTAAGGTATCAATAAGGCCTTGCTCAGACCAAAACTCATGCGTGGCTTCAGTAACCAATGAGTATGGCAATTTCCTTCCCAAAAAATGACCAACAAGAGTGGAACTCCATTCCTTTTATCCTTCATCAGTCAACACTTTATGAACTTTGAGAACCAATTCATCACAAGAACCATGATTAAAAAAGTCTAAACCAAATCGAAAGGATCAAGGTCGACACAAGAGGGCATCAAAGATTCATCACGAGAAGAAAGAGGCCCCTCAATCCAACCACGAGATCGAGAAGCTCAATATGATAATGTGTAGGAGGCGTGCTTAGTACCTTAGCATAAGAGGAGACATTGGGAGTCTTTCCAAGCACGGGCGCATGATCAATAGGAGGACTTTTTGAGTTTCTTCCTTTCCCACTCACAAGAGCAAGTTTAGAACTAACAATCAGAGTTAAGGGTTTGTGGACATTAACATCAACTGAAAAATCTCCAGCAACAGTTTGGTCCTCAAATCTGGACAACCGTGTTTTGAGAGCATCAATCTTCTTCGCACAATCCTCCATTTGTTCTTTCCAACAACCAAGCTCGAAATCAATGGGTAATTGTTCTTCTTGCTCATATAAGAGCATATGTTTCCTCCGTTTTCATAAATGAATTCACCAGCTTCCGCAAACCCAAGTGGCCTCCTAAGCTGAGGAATATTATATTCGACAAAAACGAACTCACGCTAGTAATAATAATTCTTATACGATCTGTTGAATTCCCCTTCCAATTTGTTCTATTTCACAATATATCGAAGAGCGGGATGTTTACATTTTCTGAAACTGAGGGTGTTTGGCAACAACTTTTAGAGCTTCTAAATGACTATGGAATTCAAAAGCTCAAATGATACTTTGGTAAATTAGATTCTATGATTCAATTGTAATAAAATATGTGTCAAATGTAGAAATTTACAATTGGCCTCGGCCAGCTTTGGTCAAAAGCAATTTTTTTGGTTTTGAATCGCAGAACCAGAAATTGTGCCAAAGGGGCCCTAATAACATTTATCTTCTCTTTTTTGCAATTGACTATTTGGTCAACCTGTGATCTGCAACTTATGCATTCTTTCATGGTTCTGGTAATCACGAGTAGACTCTGCCATTATTCACTGAAACAAAAGTCAAAGCTCATTCATGATTATGGTCAAAAAGATGTTTAGCGTACATAAAAATTGTATATGTATTACCGGTGGTTGATTTGATAAATACATAATCATTTGTATGTAGGCATAATCAATGTTTTTTAACAGCACTGTAAAATGCAACTTCTGCTGAGCTATATGTTAACAACCATCTACTGTAAAAGCTTAAGTTGTTAGAGAAGGTGTAACTTGAGTATTTATACTCTAAGCACGCCTTTTCATTTGCGGCCAGACTTCCTTTGATAAGGGCCAAACAAGTAGAAATTTAAGAAATCGGGGTGACGGCGAGGATTGAACTCGAGACTTTTGCCTGCTTTGAATTTGGTAAAAACTGCATTGGAGTCATTGTTTGCAAAATTGCAATTATAAACTCTTTTATGTTAACAATATAAGAAAGGTTGCCATCATTACAACTATGTCCTCAGGCAAATAACAAAAGACTAAAGACATAAAAATCCAAAATTTAGATTTTTCGTGACCGGTCGACCGGCACAAAGGAGCTCTCTGTAGGTCGCAAAGAAGCATGCCAACAAGGTATAACAAGATGCAAGAAAAGAAGCATGCCAATACAATACCAACTTTTTAACGACTAATGCTGCTACACTTGAAAATTTGGTTTGAAATATGGCAAGACATTGGGAGAAAAATAAGGGGGAAAACTACCATTGAAGACGGAGAACAAAAAAGATATTGATAACATAAGAGTAATCAACAAATAAAAGTTACTGTCTCAATGACGAATACAAACTGTCCCAATCCCATAAAATAGCTATTGTTGATGATCCGAACAATGCACACATATACTGGCAGTAAATTAAGTAGATCTATGTTACCATTACAAAGTAAAATAGAAAATTGCAAGCAACCACTATAACCTTGTTAAGCGGGGACTCTTCTACTCTAAACAGTAGGCTGAAACTAAGCTTTCTGTGTAAATATAAACTTGTGTATTCACATCAGTTGGAAGGGTTGAAAGACAATGCATTTCGTGGGTGTTTATGTTGGGGTTAAGCCCTCAAACTAGTTAATAATTGTAATTAGACATCTTTGATTCGTATATTTATGAGCATCTTTACATATTAAGATATGTGTTATTCATGAGTTGAATGGTTTGGCGTGTTTATGAAGGAAAATTAGGTTTAAAATAATTTAAACGTGCAGCAGAAAGATTAAGTTACAAAACTTATTGGTATGCCCGGATCTACTACTTATTAACTCTATAGATGCGTATACATAAGAGGGAGAAGAGATTATACCTCAGGTCTTGAACCCAATTATGATTTTCTTCTTCCTAGATGGTGCAGCAGCCTCCATAAGATTGTCTTCACCCTTATGACTCCTGCGGATGCTTTTCGAAGAGGCTAGAGATGGTGGGATTTCTAATAGTGAAGTTAGAGAAGGTTTGGGAAGCTAAAACAGTTTCTGCAGCTTCTGGTTTATAAAAACAACGAACTCAGATTTCTGGACGCAGCTGCCCTATTTATAGATTCCCAGAACCGACCTAACTTTTAATCAAGCAAAGTGGCTTCGATCGATCAAAACTTCGATCGATTGAACCACATTCGATCAATCAAACCTGTCTAGCCTTCAATCGATCAAAACAACTTAAATCGATCGAACCAGCCTTGACAACATCCTCATGTGCCTTTCCAAGCATCCTAGCGGAGCTAAGAGTGGGACCTCCTAGGTTCCTTATTGTTGGCTCGGACCAGTTGTTAATTCCCATGATCAAACTCTTTGATCAGCAAATTAACCAACTAGTCAGCTAACGTTTACTCCACTATAAAATGATAACTGAACTCCAACGCAAAAGAACAAATCTAAATCGATAACTAGACTTGTATGGTGTACTAATGTCCCTCTACCATCAGCATTCGTAATCACATTCAGGTAGTCGGATAAACTTTTACTGTCAACCTGAATCATGATTACTTCTTGTATTCCTTGAGTCCCACTCACCACTCATATTACCAAACATATTGTAACTACTTATCAACAAGACTGTAGTTCTCAATAATCAACTTGGTGACATTCTTAAGGGAATGTTTACTCTTTACTAGAGGATAGAATCTATCTTGACAATATATGTTCACAACTCTATGAACATGACATACCCAAGATACCCAGGTGTTGATCTTTAATACCTCACTGATTGGTAAGTCAAAGTAGCCATATCCACAGTCTGTGTTCATATTCGTCTCAAGATTGAGAACACGTACCTTATATAAGTTATGATTTCCTATCGACTGTTGACAGTCTTAGGTGTCAATAGGAAAGCTCAGGTCCGTCAGTGCACTTTAAGCACTAGCATATTAACTAAGAGATATACTCTAGTGATTGAGATTCATCATTCCATCCAATGGTAGTTAATCATGATGTAGTGTAAACATGATGAGATATTCAGTCTCATCATCCACTGTGACAAATTCTAAGTATCAAAGAATAGTAATTCGTATCTCACTTGTATGTATCTCATACACACACGAATTACCTACTATGATGCTTAAGGATTAACAATCATCTCATGAAAGAAACATACACAATAAAATGTAAACTGGTATCTATATATTAAAATGTCAATGCTCATATATAAAGTAATGGTTTGAGGGCACAAAACCAACAAACTCCCACTTGCACTTATAACCATTCAGAACTACATCTAAGACCTAGACTATCTAGATGACGATCAAAGATCTTCTGTGGCAAGGCCTTTGTAAACGAATCTGTAAGATTGTTAGCGGTGGCAATCTTGGTGACAGTCACATCTCCACGTTGAACAATATCTCGAATTAGATGATATTTCCTCTCTGCGTGCTTTCTCTTTTTGTGGTTCCTTGGCTCCTTGAACTGAGTCACTGCCCACTATTATCGCAGTATAGTGTAATAGGTGACAACCACGCTGGTACCACTTCGAGCTCCATAAGAACTTCTTGAGCCAAATAGCTTCCTTTGAGGCTTCACATGCAGCCACATAATCAGCTTCTGTAGTTGAGTCTGCAATACATATATGCTTAATGCTCCTCCAACTAACAGTACCACCTCCCAAGGTAAAGAGATATCCGGATGTCGACTTTCTCGAATCTTTATCTGACATACAGTCCTAGTCAGTGTATCCTACTGGAATTAACTCACTACCACCATATATAAGCATGTAATCTTTAGTCCTTCTCAAGTACTTAAAAATGTGCTTAACGGTTGTCCAATGCTCTAGACCTGGATTCGATTGATACCTACTAATCATGCCAACAGCAAAGCAGATATCTAGTCTAGTGCATAATATCACATACATGAGACTTTCCACTACTGAGGCATAGGGACTCCTGCCATATGATTCCTCTCCTCCTGTGTCTTAGGACACTGGTCCTTGGAGAATGCTAAACCATGCCTAAAAGGTAATAAATCTTTCTTCGAATTTTCCATAGAAAACCTAGTTAGCACCTTATCGATATAACCAGCTTGAGATAATCTTATTATCTTTCGCTTGCGATCCCGAAAGAGCTTTATTCCAAGGATATAGCTCGCCTCTCCTAGATCCTTCAAATCAAATGTACTAGCTAGCTAAACCTTAACCGTTGAAAACGCTGCTACATCATTCCCAATGAGTAGAATGTCTTCAACGTAGAGAACAAGAAAAGCCACCACTTTTCCTTCACACTTCTTGCATACACAAGGCTTATCCAGATTCTATATGAAACCAAAAGACTTGATCGCTTGGTCAAAATGTATGTTCCAACTCCTGGATGCTTGTTTAAGCCCATAAATGGACTTTTGCAACTTGCATACCAAGTTACCTTTTCCACCAGCTATGAACCCTTCTGGTTGCTGTATATAGATGTCCTCCTCAAGATAGCCATTCAAAAATGCAGTCTTGACGTCCATCTGCCAGATCTCATAATCTAGGCATGCAACAATGGATAAGAGTGTTCTGATGGACTTAAGCATGGCTACTGGCGAGAAGGATTCCTTATAGTCAATGCCCCTCCCTCTGAGTATAACCTTTTGCTACAAGCCTAGCCTTAAAGGTCTCAACCTTTCCATCATATCCTTTTTTCCTCTTATAGACCCACTTACAACCAATAGGTTTATTGGCTGGAAGTTCTACAAGATCCCAGACCTGATTAGAATCCATAGATTCCAATTTAACCCTCATAGCTTTAACCCAATGAGCTGAATCAACATCAGCCATTGCCTCTTCATACGTGGTAGGATTAGATTTAGATTTTATGGAGACAGCTTCAAAAACTTCTCCTAAGAACATGTATCTATCAGGCTGGCTAATAATCCTCCCACTACGACGAGGTACCGGTGCGAAAATGGGTGAAGAAGTGGTATTATCTTATCTTACATCATTATCAACTATAGGTAGGACTGAGGGCTCTCCTTCCATCTCTCTAAGATCTATCATTCCCTTAGGTTTATAGTTCATGATATAATCATCCTCCAAGAAAATAGTATTTGTGCTAACAAACACTTTCTGTTCTTTTGGATCATAAAAATACCATCCATAAGTACCCTTTGGATATCCTACAAAATAACATACTTTCAATCTAGAATCCAATTTGCTCATCTTTCTTTTAAGCACATGTGCCGGACACCCCCATATCCGGAGATGTTGCAAAGAAGACTTGCGCCCAATCCACATCTCCCGTGGTGTCCTGGGAATAGATTTTGTTGGTACTAGATTTAGTATGTATGCATCGGTTTCCAAAGCATAATCCCAAAAGAATAATGGCAACTCGGAATAATTCATCATTGACCTAGTCATGTCTAAAAAAATCTGATTCCTTCTCTCCGCTACACGGTTCTGCTGAGGCGTACCAGGTGTAGTCAACTATGATGGAATCCTATTCTGTACGAGGTGATCAATAAACTCATTAGAGAGGTACTCGCCACCTCGATCAGATCGAATGGCCTTGATATGTGTACCCAATTGCTTCTCCATTTCAGCCCTAAACTCTTTGAACTTTTCAAAGACTTCAAACTTGTGTTGCATTAGGTACACATATTCATACCTTGAGTGGTCATCAATAAATGTTATGAAATACTCATAACCACCCCATGCTCTAATATTTATTGGTCCACACACATCAGTATGAACTAATTCCAACAATGCATTGGTACTATTGGCCTTTGCAGGAAAGGACCTTTTGGTCATCTTACCCTCTAAACAAGACTTGCAGACTTCCATTGGTTTGAGAACCAAATCTCCTAAGACCCCTTCTTTGACTAGTCTGCCAATCCTATTTAGATTGATATGGCTAAGCCTCATATGCCAAAGCCTTGTTGGATTAGTGGAAGGTTCCTTTCTTTTAGATGGTACAATTACCATTGAGTTATTAAGTTCCATACAAGAATCTTTAGAAATATTGGGAGTAATCACATACAAGCCATTAGTTTTAACACCAGAACATATAAAAGAACCATTTCTTTTAATGACAACTTCTATTCCAAAATGAAAGAATAATTTTTATTTGATATATTTGAAACAGAAATTAAATCACGTCTCATCAAAGGGACGTAAAGTACATCTGATAAAACTAAAGTCTTATTGTCTTCAAATTCTAAAACTACCACTCCTATACTAACCGCAGATACGGTAGTGCTAGAACCTAGAGTAAGTACAATCTCTTGGTTGATCTGAACCCCTTCAATGAATTACAGATATGGTTAGTCGCACCAGAATCAATGCACCAAGTGTTTAAAGTATCCATAATAAAACTTACTTCAATCACATGTGATTCAATCATACCTTGAACTCTTGTAGCTAAGAATTCTAGATAGTTCCTCTTCCAGTGGCCCTTCTCGCTGCATTAGAAACACTTTCCTTTGCCTTGTCCACCCACCTTCCCCTTACCCTTACCTTTTTCCCTTAGATTTTGCAATCTTAAGGACCGATTCAACACTTGGACCTCCAGTGCTAGCCATCTTCTTTCCTTTCTTACCTTTCGATGTAGATCGGGAAGCGGAAGAGCTTTTCTCAACATTCAGAACGTTGCCCCTAGGTTTGATCACCCCTTCTGCTTCCAGCAAAGAACTCATTAGTTCACTCATTGAAAAATTCATTTGATTCATATTATAGTTAAGTTTAAATTGAGTGAATGAAGGCGACAACGAATTGAGGATTATATAAACTGGGTCTGTGCATCGATGTTGGCTCCCAAGGTCTCTAGTTCGTTTAAATAACCAATCATTTTTAAAACATGTTCTTTGACTGGAGTCCCTTCCGACATCTTGGCACTCATTATCTTCTACATGGCAACCTGTCTGGCAGTTCTGCCGGCCTGCCATGATCCCCAAACATCTCTTTTAGGGATTTAATAATGGCACTGGCAAAATTATTTGACTGGTATTGGTGTTGTAATACATTAGCCATAGAAGCCAATGTGCAACAACGAGCCATCCCATTCGACTTTTTCCACTTATCGAACTCACGTCTAGCAGCAGCCATAGCATTTGCACCGGGTTCTTCGAGGCATAGGGTGGTGAGGACATATATGTGATCTTCCGTAGTTAAAATAATGTCAAGGTTACGTTTCCATTCTATGTAGTTATTTCCAATTAACTTGTTATGAGTGAGTATAGTGGCAAGTGGACTAAATACAGATCCAGATATTATGATTTACTGAAGAAAAAAAAAATCAAAAGACAAAATAAATATGGATATCAAAATTGACAGTTTGAAATAAAAGAATCCTTAGAACTCTTATTTAAAAAAGAAAAGAAAAAAAAAAAGCAAAGTCGCCGGAATATCAAAACGAAAAAGTAAAGCCTCCGTGTGGCGGTCATTACTCGATTCTTTGATTAATCATGACTTGTCCGCTATGCAACTCTTGCAAAACAGGTTATGACTCCAAAACCTATTTGATCTGTAAGTTTCTGAATAATGCCCCGTGTGGGATCCTTTATCCATAGCTTAGGTAGTGTATACCATTAACTAGAATCCAATCACAACCGCCTCAAGTAACACGTATGATTGATCCTATTTATAGGAAGTTCACATGTAATAACTTGTGATACGTCCAGAAATATTCTGTAACTGTCCCACCGCCACGTGGTCAGCGAATAGCCCGGTTAGTCCGAAGTGGGAGCATGGAGCCCACACTTCCGAGGTGTTCGGCTATAACCGTCCGGGATACTCGGCAGCTCGGGCACGAGGCGCAGTGACTCCCTGGTAGCGCGGAGTATATGGCGTCTCTCATCGTTTCCTTATACGGCCATGACTCTATCAAGAAAGAATCAGTGGTTGCCTAAACCACTTAGGAAACTCTCCTAACATTGTACAAATCTATTGCGATTAGATTAGGCTTCCTAATATAATAAACTTACCATGTAAGGGTGGACTCTTACATCTATAAAAGAACCCACCTATCCTCCTTAGAGGGATCCGAAAAGAATCTCTCGGAGTAAACAAGCACTTACGAAGAGAACTCACCACTTACACGCATATACCCGGCCGGTATTACTGGTAGTGTCGCCCATCTTTGTTGGCTCACCAGGCCCGCCGGTGATCTGCTAGTGAGAAGCGCTTAGACGCACACGTGGACGTAGGTCACCTCATTAACGGGGCCGAACCATACACAAACTTTTCTTTGCTTTGCCTTCTTGCATAAACCTTGCTTACCAATTTTCGGCATCATCAGTTTGGCGCCGTCTGTGGGAAATCGACACAGATTCCTCATCAACAAAAACCTTTGACTGATCGACATGCCGCCGAAGAAGGGCAAGAAGACCACCGATTCAGCCGGTCAGGAGGACCTGCAGATCGAACCTCGGGCAACCTCCATGACCACCGAACATGTTACAGCGGCGCTGGAACAGCTCTTGGAAGGTCAGCTCCAGACACAACAGCAAATAGAGGAGTTTATGGCCCAGCACGAAAAGGCGGTTGGGGACCATGAGAAAGGCCCTACGTCGGAGAAGCGGCCTGAAAAGAGCACTCCTAGCCAAGGGCCAGTTCGAACGCGCGGAAAAACCCGATCTGCTCCAGTGTCCCAACCAGACCGCGAACGTTATCCGGAGGGAGAACGTAGCCAGGCTACTAAGCGCTCGCAGAGAGGACCTCGGTACATTCCTCGCCGAGTGCGCCGAGTGGAGGACGCCAGGATCCTCATTGAGCGGCGGCGAGCTACGAGGGGATAAGCGCCCGGACGTAAAGCCCGGGAGTCGGTCAATGATCCACCCGTCCTGAGCCGGGGGGATCTTAGGCATAGACTTTCCCGGACCCACAGCCGAGTGTTATCCCCGAGGTCGACGCGCTTTGAGAATGAGGCCTCATCATCCGACGCTACCTACCACTCGGACATAGAAAGGAGGACCGGGCACACTGACGTCAAAGCCCAGGTCGAGGAACTACAGCAACAAATCGAGAGGCTAAACCGCAAGTCCGGTCACGACCTCACGAATACCAAAACAGAGTCGCCCTACACCACCCGGGTGACACAGTTTCCTATACCGCGGAAATTCAAACCCCCGTACCTTAGCTCATACGACGGCACGGGGAGTCCGGTGAACCACATCCGCACCTACAAGGCACAAATGGCGCTGGTCACCACAACAGACGAGCTGCTGTGCCTGGCTTTCCCCAGCACCCTAAAGGGATCGGCCGCACAGTGATTCCATGCCCTGAAGCCCCGGACGGTTGACAACTTCAAAGCCCTCAGCAAACTCTTCATCAGCCAGTTTGTCGGGATGCTAGACCGATCCCAGCCAGATACCCAGCTGCTAGCCGTCAAGCAGCAAAAGGGTGAATCTTTAAGGGAGTATGTGGATTGTTTCAACCAGCAGAGGCTCCTGATCCGCAACCTCAACGAGACGGCCGCAATCATGGCCTTCTGTTCAGGAGTTCAACACACCAAGGTGGCCACGTCTTTTCATCGCAACCGACCGGCAACCCTGGTGGAACTCTCAGAAAGAGTTGGGAAGTATATAGACACCGAAGAGTTTTTGAAGGAAAAACGCGCCAGCCAGGCGGGAGATGAATTCCCAAAAGCCAAGCACAAGCGCGAGGGATCAGAGAAGGGTTCGGGAAAGAAGCCGAAGCAAGATCAAAGAAATGCTAGAGATCAGCCCCTAACGGCTTTTACACCCCTTTCCCGACCTATACATGAGGTGATGGTCGCCGCAGAGGCACAGAGGCTGCTTCCGCAGCCAGCTAAACTCAGAGCCCCACCCGGTAAGAGAAACCGGGAGAAGTTTTGCCGTTATCACAGGGATCACGGCCACGAAACGGAGGATTGCTTCAAGTTAAAGATAGCAATCGAGAAGCTGATCGAGCAGGGGCATCTTGTCGAGTTTGTCACAACGGACAGACGGCCCCGACAGGAAGCCCAAGCTCCCGGTCAGCCCCCTCCACCACTCGGCCACATTAACGTGATCTCCGGAGGAACGTCTGGCGGAGGTGATTCTCAGTCGGCACGGAAGAGGCATGCCCGAGCATCCCGAGCGGATGTATGGCAGGTCCAATCCACCGGCTCCTCACCAACCGATGTTCTGACGTTCTCGTCCCGACGATGTACAGGGCCTCCACTGCCCCCATGATGACCCGCTAGTAGTAACGCTTTCTATAGCTAAGTATATGGTCCAGAGGGTACTGGTTGACACAGGCAGCTCGTCCGACATAATGTTTACAGCGGCATTCAACCAACTCAGGATCTCCCGGGATCGGCTCCGGCCGGTTGCTACTCCCCTGGTCGGATTCAACGGCTCCAGCACTCAACCGCTCGGTACGATCGAGCTCCCAGTTCTCATGGGGACCTACCCGCAGCAGGTTTCCATACTGACTAATTTCGTGATAGTGGAGGCTCCCTCGGCCTACAACGTCATCCTAGGAAGGCCGACCCTCAACAGGGCCCGAGCAGTTGTCTCCACACACAGCTTAACCGTAAAGTTCCCAACTGCCCAGGGACCCGGATGCTTGCGAGGAGACCAGACCACGGCTCGAAGTTGTTATGTTAGCTCGTTGCGCCGGGGGGGCAGTCACCGAAACGCTGACCATCCAAGAAATGGACCCCCGGGACCAGAGGGATGTGATAGGGCCTATGGAAGAATTGGAGCAGGTTGTGCTGGATCCAGAACACCCAGACCGCACGGTCAATATAGGCGCACTACTGGAGCCTACCTTGAAGGAAAAGTTGACCCAATTCCTGAGGAAAAACCAGGACGTTTTCGCTTGGAGTCATGAGGACATGCCCGGGATTGATCCCCGAGTGATGTCCCATCATCTCAACGTCAGCCCGGACTGCCGCCCGGTGAAGCAGAAACGGAGGGGCATGGCCTCCGAGAGACAAGCGGCAGTAAGCGAGGAGGTCGAGAAGCTCCTAAAAGCTAACTCCATCCGGGAGGTCCACTACCCCGATTGGCTGGCCAATGTTGTCCTGGTCAAGAAGAGCAATGGCAAGTGGAGGATGTGTGTGGACTTCACCGACCTCAACAAGGCCTGTCCCAAGGACTGTTATCCGTTGCCTAGGATAGACCTCCTTATCGACTCAACGGCAAGCCACTCACTCCTCTCGTTCATGGACGCCTACTCGGGGTATAATCAGATCAGCATGTACCCCGGGGATGAAGAGAAGACGGCGTTCATCACCGACCAAGGCACGTACTGTTACAGAGTTATGCCTTTCGGCCTCAAGAACGCCGGGGCTACATACCAGCGCCTGGTCAACTTCATGTTCAGAAACCTCATCGGAAAGTCCATGGAAGTGTACGTGGGCGATCTCCTGGTCAAGAGCCGGGATGAACCCGATCACCTTGAGCATCTGGTCGGGGCCTTCAGCATTTTGAGAAAATTCAAGATGAGATTGAACCAGGCCAAATGCACCTTTGGGGTCTCGTCCGGGAAATTCCTCGGTCATCTAGTCAGCAGACGGGGAATCGAAGCAAACCCCGATAAAATCCAAGCTATCATCAACGTGCGGTCACCTAAATCAACAAAAGAAGTTCAGAGCTTAGCCGGACGGGTGGCCGCACTGAACAGATTCGTGTCCAGAGCAACTGATCGGTGCCTGCCGTTCTTCAAAATTCTCCGCAAAGCTTTTCAATGGTCGGAGGAGTGCGAGGAGGCATTCCAGGAACTCAAGAAATACCTGGCCTCTCCTCCTCTATTGTCGACACCTACAGCCAGAGAGGAACTTTTCCTGTACCTAGCGGTGTCACCATCGGCGGTTATCTCGGCACTCATCCGGGAAGAGCACGGGATACAGTTCCCAGTGTACTACACCAGCCAGGCGTTGCAAGGTGCGGAAAGCCAGTATTCCCGTATCGAGAAGTTGGCCTTCGCCCTCATTACCTTAGCCCGAAGGCTCTGACCGTACTTCCAGGCCCATGCCATTGTAGTACTGACCGATCAGCCTCTCTGCAAAATTCTCTCTCGGCCAGACACATCCGGGAGGCTCGTCAAGTGGGCTTTGGAACTGGAAGAGTTTGAGGTAACTTATCGACCCCGGACGGCAATCAAGGGACAAGCCATCGCGGATTTTCTGGTCGAGTTTACGTATCCAGAAGATCCGGTCGAGGAACCTGAGCCTCTGGCATTACCGCCCGGATTGCTCGCCGGCATCCCCACTTGGGTATTACATGTCAATGGCTCTTCAAACCAGCAAGGTAGTGGAGCCGGAATCATCCTGACTACCCCCCGATGGCATCCAGCTAGAATATGCTTTAAGATTTGGGTTTCGTGCCTCCAACAACGAGGCCGAGTATGAAGCCCTTTTGGTCGGGTTACAGTTGGCCGTCTCAATGAGTGCACAGCAGGTCCAAGGCTACAGTGACTCCCAGCTCGTAGTCAATCAAGTAAACCAAGAATACGAAGCACGAGAAGATAGCATGGTCGCCTACTTGGCCCTCGTCTGGGCAGTTTCCAATCAGCTCCGAGGATTCTCCATCAATCGGATACCTAGAGAGGAAAACACTCGAGCTGACAAGCTAGCTCGCCTCGCTTCGTCAGCTGAGTCAGACTTACCCGGGATAAGGATACAATTCTTACCCGAGCCAAGTATGATCAACTCAGAGGGCATGGACCCGGTCACTCTGGGACCCAGTTGGATGGATCCAATCGTGACTTTCTTGACAACAGGAAGGCTGCCAGATGAGAAAGAGGAAGCAAGGCGGGTCAAATACCGGGCGGCACGATACCATGTTCTCGACGGTGTCCTATATAAGAGGGGGTTTACCATTCCATACCTCCGCTGTGTTCATCCTATGCAAGTTCAAGCAATACTGTACGAAATTCATGAAGGCGTGTGCGGGAACCACGTAGGGGGTCGGGTACTCTCGAGAAAGGCCCTACTACATGGATACTATTGGCCAACCATGGCCCGGGATTCGCAGGAGTACGTTCGAAGGTGTGACAAGTGCCAACGGTACTCTCCCATGATGAACCAACCGGGAGAACTTCATACCCCGTTACATAGTCCTTGGCCATTCGCCCAATGGGGGATCGACATTGTTGGTCCCTTACCAATGGGAAAAGGGCAGGTTAAGTTTGTTGTGATAGCCGTTGACTACTTCACCAAGTGGGCGGAGGCCGAGCCCCTGGCAACGATAACCGAGCGCAAAATGGAACATTTTGTGGAGAGAAATATCCTTAGCAGGTTCGGTATTCCACGAGTCCTGATCAGCGACAATGGAAGACAATTTGATACACCCATCTTTAGACAGTTCTGCTCGGGCTATGGGATACTGAATCGTTACTCTTCTCCCGAGCATCCACAAGCTAATGGTCAGGCCGAGGTGACCAACCGCACGATCCTGCAGTCGATTAAGACAAGGCTTGAAGGTGCCAAAGGCTTGTGGGCTGAAGAACTCCCAGCCCTCCTGTGGGCCTACCGCACCACACCCCGGGCAACTACGGGCGAAACCCCATTTTCTTTAACTTATGGTTTTGAGGCGGTAGTCCCCACCGAGCTTGGGCTGCCATCATACCGGGTGGCTACCTTTAATGACCAAGACAATGGAGAAGCCCTCAGGACGGAACTAGACCTGGTCAAAGAAAGAAGAGACCAGGCCTATCTCAGGGTGGCAGCTTACAAGCAAAGGGTCTCGAGGTATTATAATAGCAAGGTGAAGCATCGTAGCTTTCAAGTCGGGGACCTTATCCTTAAGGCAGTGAACCAGTCTACCCCGAGTTCTAAGCCATGGGAAGATGGGAGCAAACTGGGAAGGACCGTATATCGTGACTCGGGTCAACCGACCGGGAACCTACTGGTTACAAAGCATGGACGGGCACGATCTCAGTCACCCCTGGAACGTCCAACACCTCCGCAAGTATTATCAGTAGCATCTGACTACGGGTATCTAGTACTATAGGACAAGTTCTTTTTGTGTAGCCCTGTTTGGGCAGCTATTACAGATTGGCATTTTCTAAATAAGTGGATAAAGTTTATTTCGAGAATTTACGCCGTGCACAACAAAAGACCTCGGGTCTAACCCCGAGGCACTAAAAAGACCTCGGGCCTAACCCCGAGGCACTAAAAAGACCTCGGGCCTAACCCCGAGGCACTAAAAAGACCTCGGGTCCAACCCCGAGGCAGTAATAAGACCTCGGGCCCAACCATGAGGCACTAATAAGTCCTCGGGCCCAACCCCGAGGCACTAAATAGACCTCGGGCCTAACCCCGAGGCACTAAAAAGACCTCGGGCTCCGAACCCAGGCATTAAAAGCTCCTGCAACCACCCATGTTCTAGGTCGATTTCCTATGGTCGCCCCTCTGCATGCCCCCGCCTTCGCAAGAAAGTCGGGGACAAAAGGGTACTAGACCTACAAACAGGAAATTAACTAAGTTTTGCCTAGGTCCAGCCGACGATGGGGCCAAGCCCCTAGGTGGCCGACGAAGGTAAGCTTCAAAAGCTCCTGCAACCACCCATGTTCCAGGTCGGTTTCCTATGGTCGCCCCTCTGCATGCCCCCGCCTTCGCAAGAAAGTCGGGGACAAAAGGGTACTAGACCTGCAAACAGGAAATTAACTAAGTTTTGCCTAGGTCCAGCCGACGACGGGGCCAAGCCCCTAGGTGGCCGACGATGGCAAGCTTCAAAAGCTCCTGCAACCACCCATGTTCTAGGTCGGTTTCCTATGGTCGCCCCTCTGCATGCCCCCGCCTTCGCAAGAAAGTCGGGGACAAAAGGGTACTAGACCTACAAACAGGAAATTAATTAAGTTTTGCCTAGGTCCAGCCGACGACGGGGCCAAGCCCCTAGGTGGCCGACGATGGCAAGATTCAAAAGCTCCTGCAACCACCCATGTTCCAGGTCGGTTCCCTACGGCTACTTACTCCCGCACTCCCATACTCCCGCCTTAGCAAAATGCTTGGGGGGCAGGGGGTAAAGGGAATTGAGGCTAAAACAGGGAATTGTATCTTTCGACTAGGTGTTCTGTGGGTTACGGTCCTAAAGCATTTGCTAAGGCAGATGTTAGGTTGGCCAAAGCCATACGGATACTAGCAAAAGTTAAAGCACAGTACAACAAAATTAATGGAAGGATGACCTCGGGGGCCTTTTCATTAATTAGAACAAATGTACAAAGCTTTGGGGGCAGTTGTAGTGGCCTCCCCGAAAAATACTACAATGAAAACAAAGAAAAAACTACAAGCAATAAAATAAAAAAAAAAACAACAAGAAGGAACTGGGGAGTCAATCTTCCACATTGACCACATCCTCGGTCTCCCCGGTCTGCTCCCTTGGCACGAAAAGTCCTTCGTCCCCCATGTCCCCGCCCGGGGCGAGTTCTGTGGCTTCAGCAATGGCCTCAGGGCCTTCACCAACCGCAGGTGCATCACCAGCTATGGGATCTTCACCGACATCCCAGTAATCCGAGTCAATCCCCTCGTAGGCCGAAAGGACCCATTCGGGGTGATCCCGGGCTACCCGCCGCTTCAGATCGTCATAACCTTGGAAGAAGCCGTCATCAAATGCGCCCTCCAAGGCCCCTGCAGCTGGTGTCTCGGCCGCCGCCTTCGCCCGGGCTTCAGCTGCCGCAGTGAGGGTCCGAGACACCTCCAGTTCGGCCAAAGCCGCTGCCAGGTCCGCCTGAGCTGCACCCAAGCTCAAGGCCAATGACTTCGTCTTGCTTGTCTCCACGGTTAAGGTGGCTTTAGCTACTTGCAGCTCTTTCCGCTCCTTTGAAAGGGCGGCTTCAGCAGCGCCGACTTTCTCGGTCAGAGAGGACAGGACGGACTCGGATCCCGCGACCATGCAGCCAACCTATGGCAAGAGGATGAAAATCAGTTAGGCAAGTAAAAAGGGGAGCAGGCCAATATTTGAAGGGGGACAGAACACTTACCAGATGGGATATACTATACAGCCACCCTTGAAAGCCTTGGGGAGATAGCCCGGCGCATGCTTCCACCTGGCTTGGGACAAGGACGGATTTTAGCCTTTCCCGGACCTCATCAGGCCCGCCCAGGGGCAGACGTGATGGAATATCAGCCCTAGGCACGGGCTCTTCAGCAGCCAGCCTAGGGGGAGCTGACGTCCCCACAGGGTCGGGACGGTTAGTCGTCCCATGGCGAATACGCCTGAGCGGGCGCTCACCGCCCAGGGCCTCGGCGGCTGGCCTCTTTCCTTGGGCGATTGCCGCCCGAGCGACAGTAGTGGCGGCGGCGGCAGCCTGTCTCTCCCGCAGTTGGTCCAAATTGCGCTTGGGGGCCATTTCTGTAGAAACCAAGGTCGCACGGTCAGAAGTGCAAGAAAAGAAAAATGCATGGTTAACACATAATGTAGCCAGGATACTCACCAAGAATGATGGGCGAAAAGATGGGGGCTGGAACGGGTTCCTCAGGGGAGTAGGTCTCAACAAAGTCCCCTGTTCGGGATAATACGTTCCAAACACTAGTGGGCAACTCTGCTAGGTTCCAGATCCTGGCCTGGCACCGTTCGGAGATTTTGGGAGGTTCTGTCGAGCCAGCTGTGCACAGAGAAATGAATTCAGTTAGCAAGCCATTGCGTTCATAAAAACCGAAAGAACGGACAAACACGGAAGGGTGGTCTTACCCCTCAACTCCCCAGCCCAGGATGTCCTCAGCTGGGTCCCTGGGGCCATGTCACAAAGGCGAAGGGTGGACACTTGGAAGAACTTGCCCTTCCACCCCTTGTTGTTGCTAGGGCATCTGTCGATAATTTTCCTCCCGGACGGGCAGAAAATGAGAAAAACCCCACTTCCCGGTGCACAGGGAATGGTCGATGGGTCCAAAGAAACTCGTGGAGGGTAAGCTCGTACCCGAACACCTGAGGCCACAACGATATACACCCCATCAGGAACCTCCACCCGTTGGGAGCCAATTACCCGGGAGCGATATCGAGATAGATCAGGACATCCCGGGCAACGCGGTGGAGGGGTAGTCGGAGGCCCGCCATCATGGCATCCTCAAACAGGGTGACGAACCCAGGCTGATAAAGGTGCGCGCCGCCGGGGTTTACGGCTAGGGCGCAACCGTCAGGAAAAGAGTACCTCTCTCTGATCCGGAGAAGGTCTTGGGAACGCAACGAAGAAAGGGTGGACTCACAGGAAAACACTATACGATCAGTTCCCCTGGGCAACTCATCGCCCGAACCCCTCGAGACGGAGGCAATAGGGGCCTCCTGAGTAGACTCACTATCCCCGCTTTGATGATCGGTCAGGGACTCAGAAAGCCGGTCCCGACTGGCACCGGGGGATCCTGACTGATACTGTTCACTCTCCGATCTCGACGCAGAGTTGAAGCCGGAGTGTTCCATCTCTGGCACTCCGACGGAAAGGAGCGGACGCAAACTACGACCTGCGTATGGATCGGGAACCCCAAGCCTGATATACAGGGGGGGCAGAGTCACTAACCTGAATGGTAATGAATAGACACTCCTCAGCACCAGGTAATACTCTCCCAAGACAGCGCAAGGAACACCTGCTCGGCTTAGATGAGTCAAAGTTCCACCCGACTCAAAGAACGCACAAAATCTAAGGAGAAAGAAATCCCACTCCCGCTCGAACCTCACCAGATTCGTTCTCTCCAGCCTCACTCTGAAGTGAAAAAGGACGGGGGAAAAGAAAAGAAGGTAGGAGGTAGAAGATAAGGGAAGCGAGAATGAGGCAAGTACTCCTTATATAAAGGCCCTGAACGGCCAAGATCAGAGCGGATCCAGCGGTCCAGGAGATTTTTCGCCCAAACTGTCGCTTCGGTCACGTGAAGAGTCGCCTCAAAAGGCGCGCGCATTAATTGCGTGATGCGACGGTTCAGTCAGCCCGCAATCGGTTCGGTTACGATCGCATCACCATTGTTAGGTCCTAACTTGGCTAACGATTGGTTGGTACAGAGTGGTGGTGGTCCGGGCCTAGGTTGCCGCAACCCGGGCACATTCATACACCGGTCGGGCATTAGCTGCCCAGCGTAGCACAGGATTAGTAAACAGTTGAAGAAGCATATTGAAAGGTAAAACGTGGCCTCAAGGACCTTTTTATTGCAGTGAAAAGTAAAACTGTACAGAGATCGAGGGCAGTTATAGTAGCTCCCCGGTAAAAAAAAAAAAGAGAAAAAAAAGGGAGTCTTCAAGGTCCTTTGCCTTTCAGAGCTTTTACCTCCTCTTCTAGGGCCGTAATCCTCGCCACTAAATCCTTGACGATAAGCTCCGTGGCGTGAACATCCACCTCATGCATGACAGAGTTAGTCTGCAGGAGGGCAGTCTGTTTCTCCACCTCTTGAAGCCGACCCTCCAGGTTATCGAAGGCTAGGCTCGTCCAAGAGCTCGGCATATGAAGACCGGACGGGGATTCCGTCCGGCCCCTTTTTGGTGGGGGTTGAGATTCTTCCCCGACTTCTTTTTCTTTTCCCTTCCGGGATGGGCCCGGTGGCGGACTCGCATTCCCGGAGGAGGATGAGTTGCTGCTGGTGGACAGGGAGACTGGTCCCTCAGGAGGACCGGCCCTGCTTGTGGCACGCGGACCGGCGGCCATGGACCGAGTGTAGCGGCGTGACCCCAAAGCCGCAGCGGCAGGAGCAGCGGAGGAGGGACCGGCGCCCGCACTATCAGCAGGTCTCCCGACCAGATCAGAGAACAACAGGCCGACCTTGATGGCTCGGTCAATCGCCTCCGTTTCATCAGCAGTAGGGGAAGTCCAAACCTTGGACAAGGTCCCTCCCCTCGGTCCTGGGGCGGAAGTAAGGACCCCCGTGGTCGATGCCCAGGATGTAACACCTGACGACGTCGACGGAACGAAGGAGCAACATAAGCCGCTCGTTCATCACTGATATTCCCCAAAGGAGGCGGGCGACATTTGGGCGGCACTCGGAGAGCGGAATGCACAACCCCTGAAGCAGGTCACAGAAGGAGACCGGAAGGGGGAAGCGTAATCCCACAATAAGCAGCAAGTAGCTACTAATGAGGACGAAGGGGAAGGGTACTTCCTCCCCCTCAGCATACGGACGGACCACGACATCGTCCGGAATTTGACAGTCCTCTCGGAAGGCTTTAAGCCCTTCATCAGACGACAGATTGATATGGGAAGCCATTTGACGGAGATGAAAGCTTGAAGGTTAAGAATAGCAGAGGAGAGGGAGCTCGGAGTGTTTGCTCGGGCGATTCAGTTGATAATTTGCAGTGAAAAACAGAATGAACAAAGTGCTCCTTATATAAGCGCCGCGAACGGTTAGGATCAAATTTGATCGGATGGCTGACATGCTCTCCCGCCGAAACTGTCGTTTCGGGCACGTGGGGCGTCGTCTCAAAAGCGTGAGCATTGAATACACGACGTGATGGTTCGGTTGCCACCTGGACGATTCGGTTACTTCTAAACTGGCAGCTTTGGATTCGAACCAGACCAGTAACTAGTGGACACGTGGCGCCGGGGTCCCGGTCCTGCAGGGCTACCGCTCGGTCGATATACCGACCAGTCATTATAAACCGGCCCGGTTTCAATGGGGGTCCCAGTCCTTTCCCGGTCGGTATCTGGAAGACATTCTTAATTTCCAAACTTCATCTGGCAAGACGTCATCTCAACTTTGAAAAATGGGGGGCAGCTGATACGTCCAGAAATATTCTGTAACTGTCCCACCGCCACGTGGTCAGCGGATAGACCGGTTAGTCCGGAGTGGGAGCATGGAGCCCACACTTTTGAGGTGTTCGGCTATAACCGTCCGGGATACTCGGCAGCTCAGGCACGAGGCGCAGTGACTCCCCGGTAGTGCGGAGTATATGGCGTCTCTCATCGTTTCCTTATACGGCCATGACTCTATCAAGAAAGAATCAGTGGTTGCCTAAACCACTTAAGAAACTCTCCTAACATTGTACAAATCTATTGCGATTAGATTAGGCTTCCTAATCTAATAAACTTACCATGTAAGGGTGGACTCTTACATCTATAAAAGAGCCCACCTATCCTCCTTAGAGGGATCCGAAAAGAATCTCTCGGAGTAAACAAGCACTTACGAAGAGAACTCACCACTTACACGCATACACCCGGCCGGTATTACTGGTAGTGTCGCCCATCTTTGTTGGCTCACCAGGCCCGCCGGTGATCTGCTAGTGAGAAGCGCTTAGACGCACACGTGGACGTAGGTCACCTTATTAACGGGGCTGAACCACACACAAACTTTTCTTTGCTTTGCCTTCTTGCATAAACCTTGCTTACCAATTTTCGGCATCATCAACTTGCAT
This sequence comes from Hydrangea macrophylla, assembly GCA_033977485.1. Lineage (NCBI taxonomy): Eukaryota > Viridiplantae > Streptophyta > Magnoliopsida > Cornales > Hydrangeaceae > Hydrangea > Hydrangea macrophylla. The sequence continues at coordinate 114,844,637 of CM066999.1, forward strand.
TCTCATTTAATTATTTGTGAATGCATTTGTCATATTTAAATTCAAAACTTGTAAATGTCTGCTTTTATTAATTTCCCTGTGTAATTTTGTGGTTGGTCTTATTTCATAATAAAATTATTTTGGGGGGGTTCAACTGTAATTTTATGAATTTAAGAAATACCTGTGTCGAATTTTAAAACTGTATTTCAAAACGGTAGAAATAATTTATGTTGACTCAAACAGTATTTTTATAAGACCGGAAAACTATTTCTGATGTTGAAATGAATTTTTTGTATTTTTGTGGTAAACACCGCGCCATGAAAATACCAGTTTATGTTCAAAATTGTTCGCACCGTGTTGAACTTCTACATATTTTGGAAGTGATGTAAAGCAAGATTTGACATTTGCTTTATTTCTAATTATGGAAACTAATCATTGTTAAAGCCTTGTTTGGATAGACTAGCCTTGAGTGTGTTGATGTTGTGCCATAAGCTTGAATTCCCAAATACTTCAACTTTGACCCCTATATGTCTATAATTGACCCTTAACATATCTGTAGAGATGTATATACGTATGTATATCAACACACACACACACACATCTATGAATTGGTGGTTCATTTAGAAATTAAGGAAAGAAATTGAATTGTTGAGTGTTGAAGAATGGACTTGGTGGCCAAGTTTGGCTTTTCTCCTATATATACACACCACATACACTCTCATTCATACACTCTCACCATCTTCATACACTGAAATCCTATAGAGAAAAGAGAAAGAGTTTGAGAATTTAATTTCAGAAATTGAGAGAGAGTAGAAGCTTGATCACCATAGCTTGAAGCTTCAATTGGGTTTCTTATATTTCTATTCTTTCTCAACAATCTCTACTCTTCTAATCTTAGTGAGTATTTAGAACTTACTCAGAATGTAATTCATGCTTTAATTTCTTTATGCTTGTCTAATTTTGAAATCTCCATTGATGATCATACGTTTGAAATTTCATAGCTTGAAATCAAGATTTTTCAAACTCAACCAAAATTCATTTTCTTAGATAATTATGAAAGATTACATGTGGTAGATGCTATGTTTAAAGTATAAGAGCTTAATTCATTCATAGGAGGACGTATATTAAAAAGGAAGTTTTGACGTCTTTCGATTTTTCATAAAATTCGAGAGCCAAGTTTTTATTCGTGTCAAATTGATTATAGATTCATAATCCTTACAAAAAAATCGGAGAGATTCATATATATTAAGGCTTGATTTCGTTCATTTTTCAGAATGGGTCTAAAATATGAAAACAGGAGAATTCTGACGAAGAAGACAAAGCTACTGCATGAACTCGCGCGCGCGATCGCGAGCGACCCCTCGCGCAAGCGGCCTGCGCGCGAGCTGTGTATTTTCAGGCAGACAAAAAAGATATTAATAAAAAAAATGAAAATTAGGCAGATCGAACGAGCGGCCCGCGCGATCAATCCGCGCGCGCGATCTCCCTCTATTCTGGCAGTTGGAAAAGTTTTATAAAAGAAAAGGAAAAATGGGCAAATCGCGCGAGCGACCTGCGCGCGCGACTTGTGACAGTTTCTAAATTTTGCTTATTTTATGTTAAGGAACTGTTTGGGTGATATTTCATGGACTTTTAAAGCTCTGTTTGGGAAATTTACTAAAACAGAAACCTATTTGGTTATGTTTGAATGATTGTAATAATGTATTATGACTTAACAATCCCCGTACGTACGTTGTTCCTATGAGTCAGCAATTTACTTTTGTTTAAGTGCCATGACATACATGTGGAGTCAGTTGTGCATGCATGGAGAGTGTAAATGTTGGTCAGTATGGAAAAGAGTAATGGTCAGTGTGGAAAAGAGTGTGTGGATGAGATTGTGTTGTGGACACTCCCTGGTAATTATGTACCAAAGTGTGACGTGTTGAGATTGCAGTGAGAGTATCTTTGTAATGCGACGGTGGCAAAACTGGACACTCCTTGACGCCCATGGAAGCGTTAAAGTGTGTGACGCCGAACTTGGACATTTCCTGGCACCCATGGTAGTGCTAAAGTGTGGCCTACGGACACTCCCTGGTGCCCGAGTCTGGATACTGCGTGAGGTTACCTCTGATATTTACGAGGTAAATTAGGTACTAAAGTGTGAGGCATTGGACACTCCCTGGTACGCCGAACCAAAGTGTGAGGCAAACTAGACATTCCCTGGCACCCTTGTGCTAAAGTGTGGCTATCGGAGTATTACAAGGATACTGGTGTGAGATATTGGGTTATGTTTGTCGAGAGAAAAGAGTCGGTAAGATGAGATGGTGCATTATTTTTTATACACAGTCACATATATGTGGATTAAAGCTTTCAAATGATATTGATGTTGTTTTCTAAAAATGAACTTTTTACTTTAATGTAAACTTGTTGAATTAAATAGGAATTGGAAAATGGTGAATGAGTATGTGTTACATTCAAAGTTATGTTTTTAATACTCACCAGCTTCTTGAAGCTGACGGCGTCGATGCGCCCTGGACATTCGTGTTCAAGCTTTTCAGGTTATGACTATGCTGGGCCCTATGATTCTGCAAACTGAGAACGACTGCTTTGGAAGATAGAACTGTTATCAAAATCCTATGTTTTAAGCTATAAACTATTTTGTAATAAGGATGACAGTAATAGACGATAGATATGGTTTTGTTTTAAGGTGGCTTGTGCCTTAGTTGACCCCGTATTGTAATATGTAATAAGTTAGAGAAATATTTGTAAGCCTTGATTGCTCAGCTCTGATTATTATGTTTTTGTTGTTGACGTTTGGGACGGAATCGATTCTTCAAACTATCACGACCTATAGGGTCCATAAAGGAAATTAAACGCTTTTCTTATTTATGCTACGTTGGGGCGTGACAGGATTTAGTGGTATTAGAGTCAGGTTTTTATTTGTCTCAGGATAGTTTAACTAGGTTAGGATTTACCAGTTTAGACCCAATTCCATGATCTGTTAGCTTAAGCTTCACACACCCGATGTTAAGACAGGGAGGATAGACTCAGAACCCAAACGACTAAGATTATCTCTTTCCTGATTTAAGTTAGTACCTTTTTATCAGGTATGGACCCAGCTCAGCCGCTCTATGTACCAGATGGGTTTGGAGGACATTTGGTGACTCCTGGGGCAGTAGTCCCAGCTTTTCTCGATTTATATCATACCGCCATTGAGCAGCTGGCCAAGACGACTGTAGTATCAAATCTGTGGCACCAGGTTCACGTGGTGGGGATAGTTGATTTGACGCGTATTCTCCTCGAGATACGCTATTTTGCGGAAGCTCAACGCTTAGTGCTAGTTAAGATACTGAGACTAGTTGATAGTGATGCTCTCTATTTCCCCTTTGAGATCCAGGTTGTGCACGCTCATCTAGCACAGCTGGAGATGCCCTTTCCTGTAGTTCCTATGGTTGAGGATGACGGTGACGACGACATCATGGTTATCCCTATTGTCGGGGATGTTGTAGGAGAGGATGGCATAGGCCTAGATAACCTCGCCGCTGAGCTCGAGGAAGAGCTAGCAGTTTAGCTAGTTCTTCCTGAGGAGGTGCCAGTTGAGGCAGATGCCCCAGCACCTGTTTCCTCGTCCACCTCTCAGAGCTCTAATTTTGATTTGGTGGTCCCGTTCCTTGTTCAACGATTTCGCCCCGTCGATTCGCTAGATCTTCTGATAGCCACCTACAGAGACGACTGATTTCTTAGATATCACCTTGTATATATTAACTATTTTTACTAGTAGCTTTATCTCTTTTTGCAACTATATCTACATGCATTTGGGTATAGGGCAATGACCCCATTTTTGTAACATTAACTCTTGCATGGATATATGTGTCCTAACCTATACAGCTAGGGTAGGCATTAACTGATCATACATGTTTTTTGTATAAACTTGACAAGAAGTTATATATAGAAATACCCTTTTTGATATTGTCGCTGCTTAAACTGCTTTACATTTTTGCTTCATACATTCTCCTCATTCTACTATCACTATCATGCATAGAATGGCTGGAGGACTAAGGAGGAATAGGAATTTGATTGAGGGAGCACCTAAGGCTGCTGATCCCACAGGAATGTTCGAAGCTTTTGTCAAACGTCTCAAAAGGGTTAGTAATCAGAATGAAAACCAACGAGACCGACAAACTGGAGATAAACTGCTAGAGAGATTACGTACTCTAAGGCCGGAGTAGTTTGCGGGTACCGCGGAACCATGGAAAGCGAAATAGTGGTTAAGATAGATGGACCGTATGTTTGAAGCTGTCTAGTGCAATGAGATGGACAAGAGGAGGTTAGCTACTTTCTAATTGACAGATGCTGCCGCAGATTGGTGGGATTCAGTCACAGCCACCATCGGGAATGAAGCTGCGACGGGAATGACATGGACTGCATTTAAGGGGAGGTTTCTGGAAAAGTATTTTCGGCTATAGAAAGCCACAAAAGGGATAAGGAATTCACGGACTTGACTCAGGGAACTAAATCGGTGCAAGAGTGCACCACTCAGTTCGAGAGACTGTCCCAGTTTGCCCCTTATATGGTTGATACTGAGGAAAAGAGGATCCGTAAGTATAACTAAGGGCTGACACCGTAGATTCGCCGCATGACTCTCGGTCACCTAGATAAGTCTTTCGAGGGACTAGTCGGCCTGGCCACTAATCTGGAAGAAGATGCTCGAGTGAATCGGAAGCAATTTGAATTCCGGCCGCCTCAGAGGGGTAATTTTAGAAATAGACCACCAATGAATCGTACCCAAGGGTAGAAGAGGAATTTCGATGGAAGCAAGAGGACCCAAGCTATCACCTATTCGACTCAACCCCGAGTAGGAGGAGGAAGTAGTGCTGGAAAATGTTTCAATTGTGGCAACCCCGGTCATCTGGCTCGAGATTGCAAGGCACCGAGGCGTGCTGCTCAGCAAGGAATAGTCTGCTACAACTGTGGTGAACCATGTCATATCAACAAGTTCTGTACTACCCCTAAACAAGTGACTTACGGTCAGCAAGGTCAGACTCGCGTGAATATTGTTATCCCTAATGCCGCTGGATATGATGGGACTGTGTACGAAGAACGAAACTATGAAGAAGCTCAACCTGATCAGCAAACAGTAGAAGGTACCTTGACTCAGTTTAATTCCCATGTCAAAGTGTTATTTGATACTAGTGTTGCTCTTTCATTCATATCTGTTAATACGATTCGGAGATTGGGTATCTTACCTCATCGTTTAGAGAAAGCTTTGAGGGCTACCTCACCATTGGGAACCGCAGTCAAGTTAGGACATGTGTGCAAGGATTGCCCCTTATGGCTAGGAGACCGTGAAATCCCTGCAAGGCTGATTGTCCTATTGATGAAGGAGTTCGACATTATCCTAGGCATGGATTGGCTCTCTCAAAATCAAGCAAAGCTGGATTGTGCGAGGAAGAGAATTACATTCCCCGACAATGAGAATCAACCCTTTGATTTTCAATGTAACCCTTCGGGAGATATGTTCCTCACAAGGTGTTTGGCTAACATCGAAGTCGTCAGTACAGAGATGACAACGTCATCTATACCTGTAGTCAAAGACTTCGAAGAAGTATTTCAAGATGTTTCTCTGTTGAGCTTATACCAGTAGTCAAAGACTTCGTCAGTACAGTCGTCAGTTTACCGCCTGAGAGAAGTATAGAGTTCTCTGTTGAGCTTATACCAGGTACTGTTCCGATCACCAAGGTCCCCTACAGAATGGCCCCTACTGAACTATTGGAATTGAAGGAACAAGTTCAAGAGCTCAAGAACCTAGGTTTTGTACGTCCTAGTACATCGCCTTGGGGAGCACCGGTGTTATTTGTGAAGAAGAATGACGGGACACTTCAATTATGTATCGACTACAGAGAACTGAACTGAGTGACTATCAAGAACAAGTATCCCTTGCCTCGAATTGACGATTTGTTTGATCAGCTACAAGAGGCTACGACATTTTCCAAGATAGACCTAAGGTCGGGATATCATCGGTTGAGGGTACGGAAGGAAGATATACCTAAGACTGCATTCAGAACCCGATATGGTCATTATGAATTTTTGGTAATGCCGTTTGGAATGACGAATGCCCCGGCAGTGTTTATGGATCTGATGAACAGAGTGTTCAAGCCTTATTTGGATCAGTTTGTCATCGTCTTCATTGATGATATTTTGATCTATTCTGAGTCAGAGGAAGAACACGAGCAACATCTATGGATTGCAATACAGACGCTTAAGGACCATCACTTATATGCCAAGTTCAGTAAGTGTGAGTTCTGGTTACAAGAAGTAAAATATTTGGAACACAAGGTGTCATCTCAAGGAATTTCTATGGATTCGTCCAAGACAGATGCTGTGTCAAACTGGGTTAGGCCGAGCAACCCTACAGAGGTTGGGAGTTTTTTGGGACTCGCAGGCTATTACAAAAGATTTGTTGAAGGGTTTTCTAAAATATCTGCACCATTGACTGGGTTGACAAAGAAGAATTTGAAGTTCGACTGGACAGATTAGCATGAGCGCGCCTTTCTAGAGTTGAAAGAGAGATTCACTACCGCACCAGTACTAGCTATACCCAAGCCTGATGATAAGTTCACTATCTTTAGTGACGCGTCATATCAAGGACTAGGGTATGCACTTATGCAAGATGGTAGAGTTATCGCCTATGGATCTAGACAGCTGAAGCCGAACGAGTTGAACTATCCCATTCATGATTTGGAGTTGGCAGCAGTAGTATTCGCACTCAAGATCTAGAGACACTATCTCTATCGTGAGAAGTTTGATTTATTCTCCGATCACAAGAGTCTGAAATATTTGTTCACACAGAAAGAGTTGAACATGAGACAACGCAGATGGATGGAGCTGATCAAAGATTACGACTTCACGTTAGAATACCACCCTGGTAAAGCTAATGTGGCCACTGATACTTTGAGTCGGCAGACTCATGAGACGATCGCCTCCTTAATGGTTAGAGAATGGCGAGCATTGGAGACGTTGGCGGAGTTCGATGTACAGAGTGCTAAAGAATGAGAAAGACAACTTTTCAGATGTCTTATGCTACAGCATGTTCTTATCAACCGCATTATTGGAGCTCAAAAAGAAGATGAGAAATTTCAAGCATGGTTTACGAAGATGTCAGAAAAAGATCCGACAGAATGAAAGGTGGGAATCGATGGAGGACATCGATGCAGAAACAGATTATGTGTACCAAACTGTGGGGATTTGAGAAATGATATTTTGGCAGAAGCACATAAGTCAAGATATATAGTTCACCCAGGAGGAACGAAAATGTACAAGGATTTGAAAAGAAATTTCTGGTGGGAAGGTATGAAGAAGGATGTGGCCGAATTTGTATCCAAGTGTTTGACGTGTCAACAAGTCAAAGCCGAACATCAGAGACCGTCAGGATTGTTGCAACCACTACCTATTCCTGGTTGGAAATGAGAGCACATCACGATGGATTTTGTAGTGGGTTTGCCTCGATCGCAACAGAATCATGATGCCATTTGGGTAATCGTGGATCGACTGACTAAGTCGGCACATTTCATCGCTTATAGTATGACATACCCAGTAGAAAAGATGAGCCGGATGTATATACAACAAGTTGTGTGACTTAACGGTACACCTGTGTCAATTGTGTCAGATCGTGACGCACGTTTCACCTCTGGCTTTTGGGAAAGTCTGCAAGAAGCTATGGGAACCTCGCTCAAGATGAGTACTGCTTTTCACCCTCAGACAGATGGACAAACTACGCGTGTTAATCAGATCATGAAGGATATGCTTAGGGCTTGTGTCATTGATTTTGAAGAATCGTGGGAGACGCACTTGCCCTTGGTTGAATTTGCCTATAATAATAGTTATCACACGAGTATCGGGATGGCTTTGTTCAAAGCATTGTATGGACGACCATGTAGTTCTCCGTTGTGTTGGGAAGAGGTGGGAGATACAGAGTTGTTGGGACCAGATTTGGTTAAAGAAACCAACGAAAAGATTTCTTTGGTCAAGGAAAGAATGAGAACCGCTCAGAGTCGGTACAAGAGTTACGTTGATCGACGCCCAAAAGATTTGGAGTTCAGTGTTGGAGATCACGTACTTCTTAAGGTTTCACCGACCCGAGGAGTAGTATGCTTTGGTCTCAAGAGAGGGAAATTGGCTCTGCGTTTCATCGGATCGTTTGAGATTCTGGAACGTGTCGGGAAAGTGGTACATCGACTGGCGCTACCACTGAAGATGTCTGGGGTTCACATTGTATTCTATGTGAGCATGCTGAGAAAGTACATACGAGACCCCTCTAATGTGGTCAGTTATGATAATATTGAGACGAGTCATAACGTTTCTTATAAGGAGAGACCTGTGAAAATTCTGGATCAGAGTATCAAGAAGCTGAGGAATAAAGACATTCTGTTGGTAAAGGTTCAGTGGAATCACCATGACGAGAACGAAACCTCGTGGGAAGTAGAAACTGATATGAGGAAGAAGTACCCGGAGTTATTTCATGACTAGTTAGTCTTCATTTCAGGGGCAAAATCCTGTTTAAGGGAGGAAGGGTGTAATAGCCTGCATTTTCATTTAATTATTTGTGAATGCATTTGTCATATTTAAATTCAAAACTGTAAATGTCTGCTTTTATTAATTTTCCTGTGTAATTTTGTGATTAGTCTTACTTCATAATAAAATTATTTTGGGGGGTTCAACTGCAATTTTATGAATTTAAGAAATACCTGTGTCGAATTTCAAAACTGTATTTCAAAACGGTGGAAATAATTTATGTTGACTCAAATAGTATTTTTATAAAACCGGAAAACTATTTCTGATGTTGAAATAAATTTTATGTATTTTTGTGGTAAACACCGCGCCGCGAAAATACCAGTTTATGTTCAAAACTGTCCGCACCGCGTTGAACTTCCACAGATTTTGGATGTGTTGTAAAGCAAGATTTGACATTTGCTTTATTTCTAATTATGGAACCTAATCATTGTTAAAGCCTTGTTTGGCTAGACTAGCCTTGAGGGTGTTGATGTTGTGCCATAAGCTTGAATTCCCAAACACTTCAACTTTGACCCCTATATGTCTATAATTGACCCTTAACATATCTGTAGAGATGTATATACGTATATATATCAACACACACACACATCTGTGAATTGGTGGTTCATTTAGAAATTAAGGAAATAAATTGAATTGTTGAGTGTTGAAGAATGGACTTGGTGGCCAAGTTTGCTTTTTTCCTATATATACACACCATATACACTCTCATTCATACACTCTCACCATCTTCATACACTGAAATCCCAGAGAAAAAAGAGAAAGAGTTTGAGAGTTTAATTTCAGAAATTGAGAGAGAGTAGAAGCTTGATCACCATAGCTTGAAGCTTCAATTGGGTTTCTTATATTTCTATTCTTTCTCAACAATCTATGCTCTTCTAATCTTAGTGAGTATTTAGAACTCACTCAGAATGTAATTCATGCTTTAATTTCTTTATGCTTGTCTAATTTTGAAATCTCCATTGATGATCATACGTTTGAAATTTCATAGCTTGAAATCAAGATTTTTCAAACTCAACCAAAATTTGTTTTCTTAGATAATTATGAAAGATTACATGTGGTAGATGCTATGTTTAAAGTATAAGAGCTTAATTCATTTATAGGAGGACGTATATTAAAAATGAAGTTTTGACGTCTTTCGATTTTTCATAAAATTCGAGAGCCACGTTTTGATTCGTGTCAAATTGATTGTAAATTCATAATCCTTGCGAAAAACCAGAGAGATTCATATATAATAAGGCTTGATTTCGTTTATTTTTCAAAATGGGTCTAAAATCTGAAAACAGGGGAATTCTGACGAAGAAGACGAAGCTACTGCATGAACTCGCGCGCGCGATCGCGCGAGCGGCCCGCGCGCGCAAGCTATTTATTTTCAGGCAGACAGAAAAGATCTTAATAAGAAAAATAAAAATTAGGTAGATCGCGCGAGCGGCCCTCGCGAGCGATCTCCCTGTATTCTGGTAGTTGGAAAAGTTTTATAAAAGAAAAGGGAAAATGGGCAAATCGCGCGAGCTGCCCGCGCGCGCGACTTCTAATAGCTTCTAAATTTTGTTTATTTTATGTTAAGGAACTGTTTGGGTGATATTTCATGGACTTTTAAAGCTCTATTTGGGAAATTTACTAAAATAGAAACCTATTTGGTTATGTTTGGACGATTGTAATAATGTATTACGACTTAACAATCCCCGTACGTACGTTGTTCCTATGAGTCAGCAATTTACTTTTGTTTAAGTGTCATGACATACATGTGGAGTCAGTTGTACATGCATGGTGAGTGTAAATGTTGGTCAGTATGGAAAAGAGTAATGGTCAGTGTGGAAAAGAGTGTGTGGATGAGATTGTGTTGTGGACACTCCCTTGTAATTGTGTACCAAAGTGTGACGTGTTGAGATTGCGGTGAAAGTATCTTTGTAATGCGACGGTGGCAAAATTGGACACTCCCTGACGCCCATAGAAGCGTTAAAGTGTGTGACGCCGAACTTGGACATTCCCTGGCACCCATGGTAGTGCTAAAGTGTGGCCTACGGACACTCCCTGATACCCGAGTCTGGATACTGCGTGAGGTTACCTCCGGTATTTGCGAGGCGGATTAGGTACTAAAGTGTGAGGCATTGGATACTCCCTGGTACCCCGGACCAAAGTGTGAGGCAAACTGGACATTCCCTGTCACCCCTGTGCTAAAGTGTGGCTATCGGAGTATTACAAGGATACTGGTGTGAGATAGTGGGTTGTTGTGTTTGTCGAGAGAAAAGAGTCGGTAAGATGTGTTACACGGTCACATATATGTGGATTAAAACTTTCAAATGATATTGTGGTTGTTTTCTAAAAATGAACTTCTTACTTTAATGTAAACTTATTGAATTAAATGGGAATTGGAAAATGGTGAATAAGTATGTGTTACATTCAAAGTTATGTTTTTAATACTCACCAGCTTCTTGAAGCTGACGGCGTCGATGCGCCCTGGACATTCGTGTTCAGGCTTTTCAGGTTATGACTATGCTGGGCCCTGTGATAATGCAAACTGAGAACGGCTGCTTTGGAAGATAGAACTGTTATCAATATCCTATGTTTTAAGCTATAAACTGTTTTGTAATAAGGATGACAGTAATAGACGATAGATATGGTTTTGTTTTAAGGCGGCTTGTGCCTTAGTTGACCCCGTATTGTAATATGTAATAAGTTAGAGAAATATTTGTAAGCCTTGATTGCTCAGCTCTGATTATTATGTTTTTGTTGTTGACGTTTGGGATGGAATCGATCCTTCAAACTGTCACGACCTATGAGTCCATAAAGGAAATTAAACGCTTTCCTTATTTATGGTACGTCAGGGCGTGACATCACATCTAGTAACCAATGATTAGTGTACCCTCCGTATGAAATGATCACCCCTGGTGAGGTGACACAGAATGCACTACTCATCTTACAATAAATCGATAATGGAAGATCGTGGGTGTTATAAATAAAACCCTCTCCCACTAGATTTGATTGTAAAGGATTTTTCTTTTGAAAAAATTGTTTCCACACACTACCCATAAACATCTAATGTTTATTAATGCGTTGAAACCGTTTTTGAACTTTATTTTAGAAAACCTATTTTATGTGCATGTAAGTAGTAACAATATATTTAAATGTCAATCACAAACTAAGCACATAAAAAAAAATTAAATAAAAATGAAGACATTTAACAATGCCTCTATCTCCCATGACTCTATCTTCATAGAACCTCCTACTTGGTTTGATCGCCTCCGGCTCCATCTTCATGGACAATAGTTTGCTCTTCCATCTTCATGGATTTCCTAATTCTATTACATTGGCCCTATGCTTCTTTCGAAGTTTACAATTTATCTAGAAATAGAAAGATAGAAATAAAATAAAATAAAAGGCTAGGGAAATCGGTGCGACTTTCCTTTTCGTAGGATTGATGTCACAGCACCCTTTACACATGCCTTAAAACCAAACCAAAATTAAATGCAGCATACACTAATCTCAAACATTTAAATACAAAATTTAAAAGGACTTGGTGCCATGGGAGATAGTGGACTAATCTTGCTGTAAAAAGATTAGTCATACACACAACCACACATATATGATAATTATATGTATCTATTGGAACCCCTAATTGATTCACACAGTACATAAACTCTTTACATACTTAATTAGAACTTAAAACAATATCTCAATTCTCTGTCACACTTCGATCGATTGAACATAGTTCAATTGATTGAACTTTCAGTTTCACATAATGATTTGAAAAATTTACAGAATAATTTAAAAATCAAAGTATACATTTTAAAAAAAACTTTTAAAACTGTAAACTGAACACCTGGACAGAGAATTAATCTCGATCGATCAAACTCCATTCAATCGATCGAACAAAACAAAGTTCAATCGCTCGAAACTAGTTCGATCACTTGAGAACTAAGAGGTTCAATCGATCGAACATACTTCGATTGATTGAACCCACCATGAATCCAATACAATCACAGATTTGTATTCCACTGCGAAAACATTTCAAAAATAGATTTGTGAAAATGCAGTTTCAAAAACAGTTCTAAAATCAACATGCAAATCAAAACTAGTGTTCCAAAACGCATCTATAGATCTAAACAAGCGAGGCTCCTATACCAATTGAAGGAAAATTAAGTTTAAAATTATTTAAACACGTAGCTAAAATATTAATTTAGAAAAACCTATTAGTATGCCTAGATCTACTACTTATTAACTCTATAGATGCGTATGTATAAGAGGGAGAAAAGATTATACCTCAGGTATTGAACCTAATTATGATTTTCTTCTTCCTAGATTGTGCAACAGCCTCCATAAGGTTGTCTTCACCCTTATGACTCCTGCAGATGATTTCCAAAGAGGCTAGAGATGGTGGGATCTCTAATAGTAAGGATAGAGAAGGTTTGGGAAGCTAAAACAGTTTCTGTAGTTTCTGGTTTATAAAAATGATGAGCTCAGATTTTTGGACGCAGCTGCCCTATTTATAGATTCCCATAACCGACCTAACTTTCAATCGATCGAAGTGGCTTCAATTGATCAAAACTTCGATCGATTGACCACATTCAATCGATCGAACCACATTCAATCGATCGAACCTGTCTAGCCTTCAATCGATCGAAACAACTTCAATCGATCAAACCAGCCTTGATAGCATCTTCAAGTGCCTTTCCAAGCATCCTAGCAGAGCTAAGAGTGGAACCTCCTAGGTTCCTTATTATTGGCTCAGACCAATTGTTAATTCCCATGATCAAACTCTTTGATTAGCAAATAAACAAACTGGTTAGTTAACATTTATACCACTATAAAACAATAATTGAACTCCAACGCAAAAGAACAAATTTGAAGCGATAACTAGACTTCTATGGTGTACTAATATCCCTCTACCATCAGCATTCGTAATCATATTCAGGTAGTCGGATAAACTTTTACTGTCAACCTGAATCATGATTACTTCTTGTATTCCTTGAGTCCCATTTACCACTCATGATTACCAAACATCTGATAACTACTTATCAACAAGGCTGCAATTCTCAGTAATCAACTTGGTGGCATTCTCAAGGGATTGCTTACTCTTTATCAGAGGGTAGATTCTATCTTGACGATATATGTTCATAACCCTGTGAACATGACATACTCAAGATACCCAAGTGTTAATCTTTAAGACCTTATTGATTGGTAAGTCAAAGCAGTCATATCCACAGTCTGTGTTCATAATCATCTCAAGATTGAGAACACGTACCTTATACAAGTTATGAGTTCCTATCGACTGTCGACAGTCTTAGGTGTCAATAGAAAAGCTCAGATCTGTCAATGCACTTTAAGCACTAGCATATTAACTAAGAGATATACTCTAGTGATTGAGATTTGTCATTCCATCCAATTGTAGTTAATTATGTTGTAGTGTAAACCTGATAAGATATCCAGTCTCATCATCTACTGTGACAAATTCTATGTATCAAAGAATAATAATCTGTATCTCACTTGTATGTATCTCATATACACATGAATTACCTACTATGATACTTAAGGATTAACAATCATCTCATGAAAGAAACATACACAATGAAATATAAATTGATATCTATATATTAAAATGTTAATGTCTCATACATAAAGTAATGGTTTGAGGGCACAAAACCAACAGTTTATCCATAAACAACATTGCCATATTCATTTGTGTTAATGAGATTAATACAAGGGAGATATGAATCATCTTCGACAGTTATTTCAAATTGTCACAGTCAATGATAAAGTATGGGTAGCTTATCAGGTTTAGACTGTAGCACATTAACTTCTATATGATAGAGTGATGAATCTCATTCATAGAGTAGTGACTCTAAGTTAATGTGTTAATGCATTAAATGCATTGTGGCCATTGAGTTAAACCTATTAACGAATAATTTTCATAGGTTAATAGGTACTCAAACTTGTATATGCCATATGTTCTTAATCCTGAGATAACTGTGAACACAAGTTGTTGACTTGATTACTTTGACTTATCAATTAGTGAGGTCTTCATGGATCAACACCTGGATATCTTGGGTAATTAAGTGAACAGTATTGTGAACACTAGTTGTCAAGATAGAATCTACCCTCTTTAAAGAGTAAGTATTCCCTTGAGAATGTCACTGGGTTAATTACTGAGAACTGTAGTCTTGTCAGCAAGCCGTTGTTGACATGTTCAGTAATTTATTAGAAGTGGTTGGGGCTCAAGGATAATAAGAAGTAATTAATTTTGGGTTGACAGTATAGTTGATACACTAATGTCGAAGATAATTACGAATACATTGGTAGAGGAACATCACTGTATTTATTATACAAGTCTAGGTTTTATCTTCGGATAATTTTGTCAATTAAATCTGGAGTCCAATTATTATCATATAGTGGAACTGATAATAATTAATTAAAATTATTTCCTTAACTTAAGAGTTAAGTTAGATGAAAATCAGCTTTAGTTTAGCCAGAATAGTAGACCCTAGAAGTCCCATCTTTAGCTTAATGGGTGTTTGTCTTTTTAATTGTGAATTTGATTCAAATTGTATGGATTTAATAAATGTATATTGTGAATGTATGTGCTAACATCTTTTTTGCAGTTCATAAAACCCTAATCTCTCATGACACAATTAAAATTTATTTAATTTAATTATGGTTTTGTGGCAATTGTAAAGGGCATTGCAGCTCCATTCCTGTGCATAGGAGAGCTGTAATGGTTTCCCTAAGCCATTTTGCAATTTACTTTTCCTTAGAATATTGTACACCTCACAAGAGGTATAGAAATAAATGTAAATTAGCATACGGACTACTTTACAATCAAGAGAGATGGAGCAATCATGAAAGAGTTCATGAAGATGAGTCATGAAGAGTTCATGAAAACAGTCATGAGAGAGAGGGCTTTTAATTGCATTTAATTTTATTTATTCATGCTCTTTATTTAATGTTCATAATTTTATATGCTTGATATAAATATGTTGGACATCGAATATGGACCCATACTTCACTCAAAATCTTTTCTTCAAATAAATTGTTTATTTTAAAAGGAAGTTAAATGTTAACCTATTATTAAATAGGGTAAACTAATATTAAGCCCAATTAGGGCCATGTTGGTCATAATAGGCCCATCCAAAGAAAGTATCTACTAATAAGTCCACTAATATGTATATGACCATAATACCCTCTTTCCAATCCCGCGCGCAAACCGAAGCTTCCATTTCCATTCCATACATGAATCAAAATCGCAAATATATCGCTACGTGAGCTAAAATCTCGGTAAATCTGCCACAAACGTTATCATTGAGCAATTTTTGTGGGTATTTGAAATGAATACACTAAATGGATTGAAAATCATCAATGATCGTCTTCATCGCTAAGATTTACGACTCGATTCTCGCCATCAACTACAAAATCGTCGGAGCTGTTGATAATACGAAGAATGGGCAAAAAAGGTAATCATCTTCAGTGATTGATCTCTGAAACAAACTAGGGTTTGAATTAAGTTGTATTCTTTTCCGATGCCAATTTCTATGGTTAAAATCGATCGGAAATTTTGTAGAACCAATTTTGTTACTGAAATCACTTGTGTGTTCAGTGATAATTTTGACAATGAACGAATATTGCGTGTTAAACAATTGTGTTTTTATTGATTACTTTTGTCAGTGATTTTTTGTGTATTTTCGTTGTATCACACACATGCAAAAGTGATTTTACATTAAAAGAGTAAATATGCCTGGATTAAGTAGTCAATGGTGATAATTTGTTCACTATTTTCACCTTAAACAAATTATCAGGTGTGGTAATATGTCCAGTGCTAATTTGTTCACTGTTTCGCCTTTAATTTGTGTTTTTATTGATTACTTTTGTGAGTTATTTTTTGTGGATTTTCGTTGTATCACACACATGCAAAAGTGATTTTACATTAAAAGAGTAAACATGACTGGATTAAGTAGTCAATGGTGATAATTTGTTAGAACATTACATGCTAGACCTAAAAATGTCCAGTGTTGTTAATTTGTTTTGTAACCCAGAACTGTCATCATTGATAATTTGTTCACTATTTCGCCTTTAAAAATGTCTAGTGATGTTTTTTTGTTTTGTAACCCAGAAATGTCATCATTGCTATCACACACATGCAAAAGTGATTTTACATTAAAAGAGTAAACATTACTGGATTAAGTAGTCAATGGTGATAATTTGTTCATTTGGAAAAATGTTAGAACAT
This sequence comes from Hydrangea macrophylla, assembly GCA_033977485.1. Lineage (NCBI taxonomy): Eukaryota > Viridiplantae > Streptophyta > Magnoliopsida > Cornales > Hydrangeaceae > Hydrangea > Hydrangea macrophylla. The sequence goes on from CM066999.1 coordinate 114,861,384, forward strand.
TACATGCTAGACCTAAAAATGTCCAGTGTTGTTAATTTGTTTTGTAACCCAGAACTGTCAGCATTGATAATTTGTTCACTATTTCGCCTTTAAAAATGTCTAGTGATGGTTTTTTTGTTTTGTAACCCAGAAATGTCATCATTGCTAATTTGCTCACTGTTTCACCTTTAAATAGTATCAATTGTTCAGTGCTAATTTGTTCACTGTTTCGCCTTTAATTTGTGTTTTTGTTGATTACTTTTGTCAGTGATTTTTTGTGGATTTTCGTTGTATCACACACATGCAAAAGTGATTTTACATTAAAAGAGTAAACATGACTGGATTAAGTAGTCAATGGTGATAATTTGTTCATTTGAAAAAATGTTAGAACATTACATGCTAGACCTAAAAATGTCCAGTGTTGTTAATTTGTTTTGTAACCCAGAACTGTCAGCATTGATAATTTGTTCACTATTTCGCCTTTAAAAATGTCTAGTGATGTTTTTTTTGTTTTGTAACCCAGAAATGTCATCATTGCTAATTTGCTCACTGTTGCACCTTTAAATAGTATCAATTGTGATAATATGTTCAGTGCTAATTTGTTCACTGTCACAAAGCTAATATTTAGAAGCATCTTTAACCACCATCTTCTGTGGTTTGTTAAATTATAGCAACGGTATCAAAATCCCAATCCCGAAAAAAGCGGTCAAACCGTGGTCGCTCCAGTAAGCGATTCCGCAGCACACTCGTAGGCATACATGCGCTGTTTGACTCAATCAGATTACAAAGGAGGCACCTACAACTGATGCAAAGAACCCCATTCTGGTTGTTTTTCAAGTCTTTCATTGAGCAACGTGTGAAATTCGTAAAGAAAAATGATGAGCCATCCATTCGAGTCATTGGTCAGTTCAATAGAAACGATAGAACATTCACAATTGGTCCACATCGAATGAAGCTTCTAAAGTCTGATATTCAGCTCACTTTCGGGATTGTTGATGGAACGCAGTACATTGACACACACTACACAAATAAGGAGCTGAATCCAGAGGAGAAATCAGCTTTCATTTTGCGCAGATTCCCTGATGTTCAAAGTCTTAGGACACCAATCCTCAGGGCAGCATTCCTAGATGCTCTTGCGGGTCCTACCCAACAAGATGCAGTTGATTCTGTCAGATTATTATGCTTGTACCTGTTTTCAACTTTACTATTCTCGGCAGGAAGTGATTATCTCAGATGGGGCTTCATTAGGTATGTCGAAGACATCGATGCAATGTCCCGATATGATTGGTGTGGTGCAATATTAGATGAACTGGTCGACTCAATACACAAATCCCGAGGAGATCCAGAAAAAGTGTGTGGCTGCATACTTGCACTCCAGGTTATACTCAAACACAATTCAATATTGATTATATGCTTGAAAATAAACATTGTCGTTTCCATGGCACAATTTATCATTACCCCCACCCCCCCCCCAATTGACAACTGATTACTTCACATCTTGAAAACACAGTACTGGCTCTGTGAGCATACCACTCTTCTGAAACCTGATTCCCAGCAAAAGCTAACAAACAGAAGGGACGTTATGATACCTCGATTTCTAAAGTGGGACCTGGTGAAGTTAAATAGAGTATTGTTGAACAGGGGACTGTCCACACTAAGGGCTAAAGAGGTGCGTAACAAAACTCTCTTAACATTTAAATGTATATTGACACCCATAGCATCTTCAATAATCATTGAATATAACAATTAATTCCTCGCCCGCGCATGCCATATATTACATTTTACATACATTACATTCCAGGAACATTCACATTAAAAAAAATCCAATTAGAATGAAAATTTATAATGCTTCACACTTTTCATTGTAGGTGATGCCTGATGAGTTGCCAATGACAGTTAGCGAGATAGTTCTGTTTGACACACTATCCAATAAAGGAATACATGATAACAAGAAGGCAGTGGATGAAAGTGATAATATGGAAACGGATGAATCCGATTATGTCAGCGAGACGGATATGGGCAGTGGCAGCAACGACAACACAGAGTCCAACAAAGCTTCTATCAGTTATGATAACACCGACACAAATGTTAATGGTAATGACATTTCAGAAGACGCTTGTGCAGGTAATTCAGATGTGAGTCCTATTGAACATCATAACGCATCACATGAACAGGACACATCTAAGTACAATCAGGAAACAAACACAGTTGGGGCTTCCAAAAGTACATCATGTGGTGTTGTGAAAGAATGTGCTGCTGATTTCGTCACCTTGGATGTTAACAATCTCTGGAGGCCAGAACTATTTTTTACACCAACACAGCGCACTAGAACATGGGATGAAGCTGATGCTCGTGGCAAAACACAACCTACGAAGCTAATTTTCGTAGACGATAGCACTACAACAAACGAGCATGATTCTGAGGTACATGTTGTTAGCAGCAAGGTGATGGGTGAGAACATTGGAGTAGCCAACGAAGGACTTCATGAAGTAGTTGAAACTGTAATACTAGATTCCGAACCACCAGTTGTACGTAATAGCACTCTCGACAGCAAAATGACATCTATTCGTCTACAAATGGATGCTACAATTCATGCAGCAAATCAGGATTCTGAGAAAGAAGATGCAACTGATGGTACTGTAGTGTCCAATGTTGAAGCAACCAATCCACTGGTTAACATGTCAAAAAGGGTTCGAGATTTGGTTAGGGACAAAGCATTCTTATCCATTCAGGTTGAATCCTTGGAAAAAGAGCTAGCATCGCTTCGACAGGCACATGACAACATGCAATTTGAGTACGACTGTCAAATTACAAAGCTTCAACTTGAAGATGTGCAATTGGGTGCAGAGGTCGTAATTCTTACTGAAGAGGTGGACCACTTGAAGAAAATAAACAGTGAGGCTATGCATACTCTGAAAAGCCTGGTATCAACAAAGGAAGTTGAAATACAAACATTAAAGATTGAAGTGAATAAGCAGAAGGCACTGAACAAAAGACTTAGGATGGAAATGATTGTTTCACAGACACACAAGCTTACACAGAAGGTACCTGTAAAATCTAACTTTTGGGTGACAATTTTACACCATCTATAATATGTACAACAAAAATTCTAATCAATATCTACTACACGCAGGTGGCATCAACTGTCGATAGCACGCATCAGATGCAAAATCGAAAAAAAGATGGCTCTGCACGCATGGAGTTGCCCGATAGAAGGGAAATTGTGAAGAAGGCACGAACAGATACTAAACCAACCATACAGCATAAGCATAGTTCATATATCCAGGACCTGAAGAAGAGGAATAGGAAGCGATTGCGTAAGGAAGGATTTCGATACGGTAGTGAAAAATTGGACAAGCAAGCTCGTCGTAAGGCAAAGGCCTCCAAACTGAAAGATGATGATATTGCCGTTAACCTAGCTGATGATGAGGCTGACCATATCATTCAAGATGACGATACTGACTTCATAGATGTAGATGAGGTAGACGGTGAAACTTGTAAGGACCCCCATATCATCAGGTCACTTTTGCTCAGGTCACCAGTTTATGCACTCCTATCCGATTCTGAAAGGGAACTAATCAACACAATTCAAGAATCTGGACAAAGCCTGTAAGATTTACATCATATACTGCTACAAAATTCATTTATAGTTTATTTGGGAGTGTCTAATATCTCATATTGTCTAAAAACAGAACACCAGTCTACACAAGGGAAGAAGGGCAGGATTATGTTAGTATGGCTGACATTTACAACATTCTGATTGGGAACCAACTAAGTAGCAATGTAAGTACTGTGTAACACACTACTAACATATTATATTCATTACACTTGTGTATGAAAAAAAAGGCACCACTTGCTAACACTGCCGCTCAACTTTTTCAGGTGATTGACTGCTATGCAGAGATTTTAATGTCAAAACAAAGAGCTGGGTTTCTTGCATCAGACACAGATGACATATCTACTATGTCGTTCGTATTCCATAGTCATGTCGTGGTATGTTGCACCCAAAATAATCCACCAAAATAGTGTACTACTAATCGTAAAATATATCCTACTTCAAACAATAATAATTTCTGCCATCCCCTTGCTTGTGTAAATAGGATTGGGTGCGGAACAGACAACGCTCATATTTGAAAAAATTTGTTGACGACAACCTTGGTGATCCAATATCAACATTTAGATATCATATATACCCATTGATCTCCCAAGGATACAAGCAATCTGGAAATCATTGGACTCTTGCTGTGTTTGACACAGTTGATCGTGTATGGAAATTTTACAATTCATTGCTTCCGAGGACTTCAACAACTAAGGACCAGTATCTCAATGACTTACATTTGCTGGTAATTATTGTGTATAATTTTTTTTTTTTTTTTGTAATGGATATTTCATACACATATCAACTAACACCTATTGTTTGTTTTCCAGAAGCATTACATAGAAGCTTACCACAGAAGATCTAAGCTTGACAATAAATTGGAAGCAACAATGTGCTATTTGGAGGCATCAGTTGAGTATATTCTGGACGCACCTCAACAAAATGCTGGGATAGTTGACTGTGGTATTATCGTGTGTCAGATAATTACACAAATCTTCAACCAGCTCCCCATTACACCATTATACGATCCCTCCCAAAGCCGTGCAGACTTAATCCATGAGCTGATGAACACAGATGGGAGGTCGTTGACACTTGATGCATACAAAGTAATACAGCAGGCACAGGGTCGCTTTTAGAATACTATTCACTGGAAAATCTGACTATTTTTTTGGGTATAAAACTGTTTAGCGACATCAAACAACATTGTTTATAAGTTTTTGACTATGGATGTTTATATTGATTTTGATTACTACATTTCCATACTTGTTCATACTGCTATGTTTGATGCTGAACAGTTGTTTTGACCAGAACAATACATTCTGTGTGTAATTATGCAGATGTTTATATGATAACTCACTTTGACTATATTGAATGCTATAAATTATATTTGCTATCTAAAGTGTAAAAGGTTGATAGAGTTGTTTTCAAATGTGGATATTTCTATCTTTCTGCAGACTATATATCCAGTCATATATCCAGGCATGTAGCAGCACTATGACGGTTTGTCGGAACCATCTGTTGGGTGTAAAAATTTACACTCGGTTCAAAAGTGATGAATTGAACTCAATTTTGACAATGAATGTTTCTATCAATTATCATATCTACATATCCAAACTTGTTAATGCATGTATGTTTGATAGCTAACAATCTGATCATATAGTTATGTTGTGGATGTACCAATCCAGCCAGTGTTTAATTATGCACATGCCCATTGGCGAAGTCTTGTACCTACATTTTACTGCTATAAATGATGTTTGGTATCATGCAATGTAGAAAAGTGATTGCATTTTTTCTCTGGATGTGGATATTTCCACACTCCAAACTATATCTCCAACATGCATGAGAGGCAAGGAAGATTAAAAATAAAAAATGAAATTGGTGTAAACTTCTGCACTAGTGTTCCCCAAGCAAACAATAAAGTATAAAGGGAAAAAAACCCACATTTAAACAACCAAAAACATGATCTTACAAGTATCAAGTACAGTGAACAAACTGAACCCATTAAAAAACTTAAAATTGATATTGCATAAATCCATCACAATCAATAATGCAAAATCAACTTATTCGATAAAAACAAACGCGACTATGTATTTTTAATGTTAAACTAGTCCCTTATTATCTCTCTGCACGATTTTCTGTTGTGACGTGCCTTCTTTCCACACCTGCTACACCTAAGCATTCTGACTTTCTCCCCCCTTGATGGAATTCTTTTATTTTTTGGTCTTCCAGGTAGTTTCCTTGTTATTGGTGGCCATATTTCACGCTCAGCAACGCCATTGTCAGCCCTTCCAAAAGTGGTGACGGGGTGAATCGCAGTGGCAACAGCTTTTCTATAGTAACTCACATAGTAATACGGATCAATAAACTCCATAATGTCCTTCCCAGTTAGATGGCTACTACTATGGAGCACAGCAGCCGCATGAGGGCATGGAAACCCTTGATGCTGCCACATGCCACATGAACACTGCCTTAGATTTGTGTCAACATAAACTGACGGATCACTGTGTACCTCGTATAAATTCTCATGCGCTGAACTAATAGTCCATGTCGTGCCTTTATCCAATGCCTCTTGCAAACGATCATGCATCACTGGGCAAATAACACCGTTCCAATCCTTGCATTGGTTCCTCTTTCCAGCTAAACCTTCCATCGCTTGAACCCGTATGCTGTCTACCATACTGGTTATCGGCATGTGTCTAGCCTCATCAATCATCCTGTTCCAAGATTCAGCCACACTAGAGGACATCTCCCCGTACCTTTGACCCATAAAAAATGCGTTACACCAATGCTGGAGAGGTATATCGTCCACAAAATCTTTCACCCTATTCCCTCCCTCTTTAAATAACTCCTCCAGCCTTGCGTAACATTGCTCGTAATCTGCTGCATACGCACATTGATTGAATTTATACACAAGCCTACTTCGAAAACTTGGATGAACTCCCTTTAGCTTGTCTATTAAATTGTACTTCATATGGAACATGCAGAAGCTATGAAAGCAATCAGGGAATACACTTTTGATACCTTCTACAATACCAATATGCCTATCAGAGATGAAAGTTATCTTACGGTCAAACTCCAATATTGAACGAAGTTCAGTCAGGAACCATAACCAATTATCTTTGTCCTCCGCACCAACAACAGCAAATGCAAGATGGTATACTTCTGAAAAATGTTTTCAGATACTTGCGTCAGCAACAAACAGTGAATAATTTAACACCAGATAAACGTGCAGAATGGCAACATATGCCACGAAAATAATGAATTTAACATGCATCTTACGTTTATAATGAATTCTATACATAATGAATTCTGCTCAATGTACTATGTTTTTTTATAAAACAGCCCAATTATTTTGATTCACATTTATAAAGAACGAATGAAATACATATGCAAAAAAGCATATAACTTAAATAATATGAAAACATCTCACCTTGGTTTCCAGTTTTACACGTAGCACCTAACACAACCCCCCTGTGCCTTCCCTTCAAAAAAGTCCCGTCCAGAAATATCAAGGGCCTGAGGAATCGAAAACCTTGTATACAAGCAGCAAATGACACAAAACAACGTCTGAACCTTTTTGAGGTGTGGTCAACATCTAATACAAGGTGGCTCCCAGGGTTAACTCTCTGCGCTTCGTCAAAGTAAAATCTTAGTTTGTCAAATGAGTTTGCCGCATCACCATAGACCCCCCTCCTTGCATTTTCAACACCAAGCCACGCATGGTGATATTTAATATCAAGCCCATAACTTCTTTTAACTTTCCCAATAACATCAATTGGCCTATAAAGAGGTTTCCAGCGAATTGTTTCCTCCATCAAATCACCAACAAGCTGTGAGTTGACACGCGAGTGCTTAGACGAGCGTATAACTGAACCACAGGTGTGCATCTTCTCGAATGATCTAATGTAAAAGAATCCATTCAGATTCAGCATGGATGCATGAATACGCCATTTGCATCCTTTCTCTTTATGAAGACTGCACTCCGCCGTGACACGTTTGGTTTCATTTTTTAAATATTTGAAGTTGAAGCCAGATTGGATAGCATACTTGCATAGGGCTCTTCGAAACTCTTCCACACCACCTTCGAACTTTTGACCCACGTCACGGATCTCTCCAACCCATGATGCGCTTTGCAGTACTCTTTGTCGTGTACCCACGAAATTGGGTTGCATATCAGTATATTTAACCAAACTAGTATCCTGCACAGAAACAGGTGTCGACTCACCTTCATCACTGCTACTGTCCGTCTCCATCCCCATGTCAACCACACATAAATCAACCCGATTCAACCCCATCATTTTGATTAAATCAATCATGTTAACATAGTCCGTCTCGCTACTCACCATACACTTTGGTTGACCAATGATCTTGTATGATATCGCCATATCATCCCGCATTATGCTAGGCCACCTACCCAAAATAAAATCCTTCAGATCATTGAAACTGCTATTCTCTGCTATCCTGCGAACAACAGTTTCCCCGTCGTATCTACACACAATAATCCCACTGCATTCCATCATCTGAAACGCATACTGCAAGAACATAGTCATAGGTGCAATGTTAGACATACATTTTCATTTTGGTGATAAATTATGTACCACAAAATGACCAATCACTTTTGTTTGATAATCACACAGTTTGGGTGGATATTTTAACACATACAAAATTCAAATGATTTACAAACTATTGTCATAAAAATCACACCAAAGTGTATTAGTTCATCAAAACTCAAAAATACAGAATACGATTTTCAATTTGGTGATAAATTATGTACCACGAAAAATGACCAATCACTTTTGTTTGATAATCACACAGTTTGGGTGGATATTTTAACACATACAACATTCCAATGATTTACAAACGATTGTCATAAAAATCACACCAAAATGTATTAGTTCATCAAAACTCAAAATACATAATACCAAACCTAAAATCACCATTACGAAGGCTTTACACCTTTACTACCTTACATAACTAAGTGATTCAAACCTGTTGAACTGCAGAAACCTGTGAACACATTGCTATAATCGCTGCACTAAATCTCTGAATCACCAGATCCGTTTGAGAGTCTTGAGACTAATCGTTTCCTCTCGTCTGTTTAACTGCTTGTGTATATCTTTTCATGATACAAATGTCTCACAAATATGTATTAGTATCTGTTTAACAAATTCCTATAATTAAGGCACATTACACTGATTCCAATAAATGTGCTGTGAACTAAATGGGATTATATCACATCCACTACATGCATAGTATCTGTTTAACAATTTCCTATAATTAAGGCACATTACACTGATTCCATTAAATGTGCTGTGAACTAAATGGGATTATATCACATCCACTACATGCATAAAATCTGGGAGGTCATCAAAGTCAAATCTATTTCAAATTTAAACAGCATACTAAGATTTCACATTCTAAAGGGTAAATTCGTCAGCTACAAATTAATAATTGGGAATTTTGGGCTATTAATATACTAGTTTATACACATTAGGGTCTATGTTGAGATACTTGTATACAATGGGTCTTAAGTTAAAAACATTAGTAGGGAGGGATTTTCCGGTACATTTCTATATTAAATATGAGATATTTAAAATTTAAATGTGTAATTATGGATCACATAAAAATCCTTTATTATAAATAATATAGTGGGAGAGAGGATTGCAATTCATGTGACCTTACAGTCTTCCATTAATAGTTCATTGTAAAACAAATAGGATATCACAAGTCACAAATTCATCTGTGATCACTCCCTTCGGACGGTGTTCTATTCGTTGGTCACTAAACATGAACTTCCTAGAGGATATAATCAATGAAACGTATTAGAGAGTGATCTCTCTTCAGAGACACTACTTGAAACGGATGTCGTTGATTCTAATTAATGGTAAAACACTAGACTAATGTTTCATTAAGAGACTCCCCTCGGAGTTTTAATGAAGTCATTAGAGACTGAAGTGTCAAGAGTCATAAATCAATTTGTAAGAGTTACATAGCAGTTGATTATGATGGGTTTCCCAATCAATTTATAAAATGATGATCTCCCCTCGGAGGCATTATTTTATAAGTTGATATTCTGACGACACTATATTTTGTATTGTTTATGAGGACTTCAATATGATATATTACTGTCAAATAACAAGACCTTCATTTATTTATACGTGTCTGTTATTTTATTTCAGTTATCACAATGTCTGGATTCAACCCACTTGCCACTATTCTCAACCAAAACAAGTTAACTAGACCTAATTATGTGGATTGGAAAAGAAACTTAGACATAGTTTTGACTGCTAAGGGGTACAAGTATGTTCTCACCACACCTTGCCCTGCCCCTCTAGCTCTCGATGCTCCTGCTAGGGCTAATGACACTTATGCTCATTGGCAAAAGGTTGATGAGATGGCCCGCTGTTACATTTTGGCATCTATGTCAAATGTGTTGCAGCACCAACATCAGTCAGTTGCCACAACTAAAGATATGATCTTCAACCTTAATGAGATGTTTGGTTCTCAAGGTCGCACTGCTAGGCAAAGTACCATGCAGGCGATCTTAAACACTAAGATGTCAGAAGGAACACCAGTACGAGAACACATATTAAATGATTGTATTTTTTAATGTACTGGAGGTTCTAGGTGCCAAAATCGACCTTGAGACTTAGGTTGACATTGTCCTGAATTCGTTGCCATCGTCTTTCACTCGGTTCAAACTAAACTATCATTGATTATTCATTGAGTAAATTGATGAACTCTTTAACGACAACGGAGGGGATTGTCAATGAGAGTCTTCAATTTTCAATATTGAGAAGGCTACCTCTTCTAAGCCTAAGCCTAAAGGCAAAGGTTGGAGGAAGAAGAAGCAAGGGAACGAGGTTCATAAAGGTACACCTGGTCCCACTAGCAGGATCAAGAAGGGAAATGGAAAGGGAAAAGGAAAATAGGTGCCAAGCAACCCAAAGGAAAATGTTTCAATTGCAGAAAACTAGGGCACTAGAAGAGAAATTGTCCCGCATACTTGGCTACAAAGAAGGCCCAAAGTATGGCCGAATCACTTATAATTGAAGTAAGTTATTTAATGGATACTTCAACTACTTGATGCATTGATTCGGGAGCCACTAATCACGTCTGTAATTCGTTACAGGGGTTCAGGCAGACCAGCCAGTGCAGTGATGGGCAAATCAAGCTTACCTTGGGATCTAGTGCAATAGTTTCAGCTATTGCAGTTGGAGTCGTAGTTTTAGTATTTCCTAATAATAAAACTTTGGTATAATCAGACATTTTGTATGTGCCTACTATAAGGCGCAATTTTATTTTAGTTTCATTACTATCGAACAAAGGTTATTCATTTAGTTTTGGTTTTGGAGTTGTAGTTAAAAAGAATAGTTCATTTATTTGCTCTGGTAATTTATCAAATGGTTTATTTTTAGTGACACATGTATTTATGAAGCATCTGATCTGGAATTAAATAACTTAGTGGTAAACACACCCACTAAAAGAAATGAACCTTCACATAATCCAACAAGACTTGGGCACATGAGGCTAGGTCATATTAATCTGAACAGGATTAATAGGTTGGTGAAGGAAGGTATTTTAGCTTCCTTGGTTATAGAACCTATACCCGTTTGTGAATCTTGTTTGGAAGGTAAAATGACAAAGAGAACATTTTCTTCAAAAGGTAATCGGGCCAAAGACTTATTGGATTTAATACATACAGATATACGTAGTCCAATAAACATTAGAGTTAGAGGTGGATATGAATACTTTATTACATTCACCGATGACTTCTCTAGATATGGATAAGTTCACCTACTTCATAATAAGTCCGATTCTTTTGAAAAGTTCAAAGAATTTAGGGCCGAAGTGGAGAAGCAATTAGGGAAAAGTATCAAGGCCATTCGATCAGATCAAGGTGGTGAATATCTATCTAATGAATTTATTGACCATCTAACACAGAATGGGATTTTGTCTCAGATGACTACACCAGGCATGCCTCAAAAGAAAGGTGTAGCAGAACGAAGGAACCGGACACTTTTAGACATAGGTCTATGATGAGTTATTCTGAATTGCCATTGTTTCTTTGGGGTTTTGCTTTAGATACAACAAAATATATACTGAATCATGTTCCAACTAAGTCTGTTCCCAAGACACCCCGAGAGTTGTGGAGTGGACAAAAGCCCTTTTTGCAACACTTTCGTATATAGGGTTGTCCAGCATATGTGCTGAAAGGGAATACTGGGAAGTTGGAGTCAAGATTGGAAGTATGTTATTTTGTGGGATATCCAAAGGGAACAAAGAGATGGTAATTTTATAATCCTAGGGAGCAGAAAGTGTTTGTAAGCATAAATGCTATTTTCTTGGAAGAGGATTATATTATGAACCACAAACCCAAAGGAAGGATAACTATAGAAGATGATGATGCTAAAATTTAGTTAAAGTAAATTTAAGCAATTTAAGGAGAGAGAGAGAGTGAGAGACTGGTTTTTTGTATGTGGTTCGGCCCTGTTAATGAAGGTACCTACGTCCACGTATGTGTCTGAGCACGTTCACTATACTGTAAAAAGCCAGGGACTTGTGGTGAACCAACAATATTTTGGAGCTACAGTAGGTCGATCGGGCATGTTGGTGACTGCTATAGAGGTGCTATAGAGACTGAAAAGTCGGTCCCTTTAAAGGGGGGTGAGTGTTCTCTTTTATAGATGCAAGAGACCTACTCATACATGGATAAGGAAATATAATCCAATTGAGCTTGATTGGCATTAATTGTGGGGGTATCCTAATTGGATTAGGAAATAATGTCCACTTTCCATAAGTCTTCTATCTTGAGTAGGAAAATGCCTGGAATATTTGGAGCATATGTTGTGGGCCCAACTGGCCTGCACCTGTATGGATCGTGCCATTGTGGTCTTCCCAACCTGTTGGTCTGGTCGTGAATGAACTGCTTGGGATGGTGAGTCTCGGGTAGACTAGACTGCTCGGGCTGATGCTTGTCCAAGGAGTTGTGCATGATTTGACCGGGACATGAACTGGCTGCTGATTTAAACCGCTCGGTCATAGGATAGAGCCAACGTTGGGTGTATCAACTGCCCCCCATTTCCAAGGTTGGTCGGATGCTATATCGGGGCAAGTTTGGAAATCTGTTTAATGCCATTTTCCATTGTCTAAGTGCTCGGGGAAGCTACCTTGGAGCTTCTAAGTCTTGTGAGTGCTCGGGAACTGGCTAAGAGTTGAGACTTAGCCTAGCTCGGAGTCTTTAAGTGCTCGGGAATTGGCCGGGAGTTGAGACTTGACCTAATTCGGAGTCTTTTGCTTAAGTTAAGCTCCCATGATGGTTATCTTCTACCCGTAAACCTTCGTCAAGGTTGGGGGTAAAAGAATTTGACCATGTTGGAAAAGTCGACCTAAAGTGTGTTACTTTAGGGTCCTTTTGTGTTAACTCCCCAGGATGGTTATCTTCCGCCCAGCCAACCTTCGTCAAGACCGTTGGGAGAAGAGTTTGACCATATATCAAATAGAAAATCATGGTTACATATTCACAATTGATTTGTAGCAAGGAAAATTCTATGATACATCCTAGTGGTTTTGGATGTCAATACATCCAAGTAATTTTGGTTCAAAATATTGCAACTTGGTTCGAACATATTGTAATTTTAAAAACCACTTCGGTTTTAAAACTAAAGTGGTTTTCAAAGTTACCCATATTGGAAACTACTTGTAACAATTTGACCAAACTTACAATATTTTGGCAGCAAATTGGATGTAAGATACAACTAAAACTACTAAAATATATCATGGAAGATCCTATGATTAATTAGGTTCATATAGCCTTAGAACCAAATTTTGAATACAAATTTAGGAACCATAGATTTACTAGTTAAATCTAGGGAAAAAAAACTTTAAATGATTGATTTGAAGTTCTTGAAGTTTTCAAACCCTTTAAATAACTGATTTGCAAACAATGTGTACCTTTCTCTCCATATATATATATACACATATATATACATATGTGTTTCAAGGACTTGTCTATCATGCTAATACATTTATGTCCTCTGATTTTTTATTGGAAGGTATCATTAAAAAAAAGATCTAAATGATAACTAAAATTTGAGGCGATGTTGATATGGATTTCTAGTCTCATGATAATGTCAAAGACTCGTTATGAACTAGGTTCAATTGATTTAGAAAAAAAAAAAACCCACAGAGCTGTGGTTTCTATTCAATTTGGGGCCTTCTTTGTAGAATACAACACTTAACAACAATTCATTTAAAATACATGAGGGCAAGCCCCAGACTACAAGGATCCAAACTTTCCTCTTAAACATTATAGCAAACACTACATACGCACTGACAAGGATGGCATAACTCATTCCCATCTGTATCGATCTACCATAGGAGCAAACAACACAACCATGAAACGGAACACATCACACCAATGGTAGGACATTATCCCAGATTTTTCAAATATGGGATAAAATCCAAATGATTTTACAATAAAAATTTAACAAAGTTTTTAGCAATTTTCATGGAATCCAAAGGGTATAATGTATTTGCAAAGTTGTTCAATCACAGATAAATGTGTATGTGTGTGCAATTGCATTGATAGGAGTGGTACTTACAGATGAGAGAGATTTAGTTAACAGTGTAGAATCCTTGATCGAGCGACAATCGGCAATGATCAGCAACAAACATATAATTGGGTAACTTGCCGGCTGGTGTGATCGTGAGAGGAGGGAGAGATTAGGAGAGTTAAAGAACCGTGTGAGGCAAAGAGGGAGGTCATGAGAGTCATGAGAAAACCTAACTCTGCACAACTAAAAGTAATGCCAATCGTTTTCGTCTTAAGCCTTTCAAACAATAATTATTGCCTTTCAAATTCAATTAAGATTAGCTTCTGGCGGGAGATTTATTTTAGGATTTTTACTTTAGCTGCCAACTATTGCAAATGTCATTTTTGTTCTTTTTGTTTTGTTTGTTTTCTTTTTTTATTTGTTTGCTTTTGATTTTAGCAATTATTTTAGGGATGGTTTGGGAATGCGGAAAGAGTGATGTTAAATATGCTTCCTAAATTTTGATTCCTATATTGGTTCGCAAGTGCTTTGTCAGTTGGACCATGGGGTGCTATTGATCACTACCAAAGCATGTGGTACAACTAATAAACCATTTGGGAACCAATTTAGGATTCAAAATTTTGGAAGCATAGCATTATTCAAGCAGAAAATACATTAATCTTAAGCGCAGTCCAACTTTTATCAAAGAATATTTCTATGGTTCTCAAATATGAATTCCAAATTTGGTTCTCAAATGCTTTAACACTTGTATCCCTTGCATGTAGTAGTATGTGGTACCATACACATATGTAGAACAACTATTGGTGAATGTTAATCTCTTGCACGATTTCTTGGCTACTCTAAAAATTCTCTTAAAAGTACACGCTCTTTATCGAACTTACTTTGCATTGGCTTTGATAAAAATCAAATTATAAGTGAGATCTGGACTGAACCAGATCTTTTCTAAACACCCTTAAAATAAATTTAAAAAAATGTATATATTTGACAATAATTAAGCTATAAGATAAAGTTGTTCTTGTAGTACCACTGTCGTAAATAAAATAAAATAAAATAAAGTAGAAAAAATGCTCTTTTCCAGCTTTTCTACTACTACAATAAAAAGTGCGTAAAAATTGACTCTTTCCTGGCTCTTCACTAACTGCCGGGAAAAGTGACGAAAAAAGTAGTTTTTTACGACAGTTGCATTAGCGTAGCAACAACTGTCGGGAAAAACCATTTTTCCTGGCAGTTAACTTAGTGCCATATTTTTCGTCAAAAATGCCACTTTTTTCCGACACTTTTTTTACCACCACAATGTGAAGTTGAGAAAAACTATTTTTCCCGGCAGTTTTTCTAGTGTCGGAAAATAACCGCCGAGAAAAGCCTATTTTTCTATAGTGCATGTTGGTGGAGCCGACCTAAATCACGTTGCTTTAGGGTCTTTTTGCTCCTCTATCGTCGGCCAACCTAAGAGATTTTAGTCACCTTTATCGTCGGTTTGGACCTTAGTGGAGTTATTGCCTCTGAGTACTGTAGGCGCTGATGTTGTCAATATCAAGATATAAAAAGTGTTCTTTACTTTTCAGAAGATTTGTAGTGTGAAAGCAAAGGTCGAACCCACAGGGATTGGTTAACTACAGCGACTTAATTTTAAAACCTAACTTTAGTTAATTATGAAAACGGATTTTGATTTCATTTCAATTAAACTAATAACAATAGAAATAAATCTAAACTATGAAAGCAATTAAAAGTGTTTTTGTAAATATGTAAAGGGAACTTAGGATTACAATTCTACCACTAGCTTCATAATAAGAATATTTATGAATTACTCTAGCTCATTACGTTGGATGAATATGGGCAATTGTGGCTACAAGCCCAATTCCTCCGTCAAGAAAATAATCATGGTTCAAGCACCAACATAATCCATCTTCGGTTAACACGAATTATCCCACACTAAACTAGGGTTGTGACATAATTCGTCTAATCTAGGCATGGGTTATTCGGATACTTGATAGCACAAATCAATAAAGCACCATCACAAGTAAATAATCTAAACAAGCACAGCGAGCATAGATCATTGAGCACATCACAGTCAAAAATAGATCTAAGACAAGAATAAACTTTGAAAGCAATGATTTAATCAATAGAAGTACGATTTATTTATAAAAATCCTCGGAACATGTGACTGTCATCCATACATAATAAAACTAAAATAAAACATAAAATACTCCCTATTACTCGACTAGGGCTTCATTGAAACCCTAGATCTAGGTCTAAGCTGCCATGGAAGTGGAGATCGGCAAGTAGTTGATGGATGAGGCCATGGAGATCCTTGGTCTTCTTCTTCTTCTCCTTGCTGTATGTGTATGTATGTATGGGTGTGTAACCCGTCAATTGAAATAAAATAGAGTATATATAGAGTTTACAACAAGCTTTGGAAGCTTTCCTAACCCGAAACGAACTGAAACTGATATATTTTACAATCTGGACGTCATTCAGCAGTTTCGTTTGCACAGGAGTCTTCAGTATACTGAAATACGTATTATTGGTTTTTGTACGGATCGCGCGCGCGGGCCGCGCGAGCGCGTCATTTAGCAGGTCGTGCGCGCGGGTTATGCGAGCGAATTCTGGATTATCGCGCGAGCGGGTCGCGCGCGCGGGTTATGCGAGCGAATTCTGGATTATCGCGCGAGCGGGTCGCGCGAGCGAGTTGGCTTTTTCAGCTTCTTTTCTTCTGCTTTTTCACCCTATTTAGCCTGGTTTAGTTGATTTCTTCCAAATCCTGTCAGAAACTTGAAAACGAAGTAAAAATACACAAAAACAGGATAAAAAGTACTAACAAATGTGAATTAAGGCGTATAATTAGGATTAGTTCTCTCCCGATCACACCCCCAAACCTACATTTTGCTAGTCCTCGAGCAAAACTAAAAATAAAAACTAAACTACTCATAAAAATCTACTCCATTTTTGCATGGATCACGATTGCACTTAGCCTGTGCAACAAGCCTTTTAAACCTCTAGGTGTCCCTAGTCGGACGAGTGAAGTCTCGTGAGGGTTCTCATCAAGAAGTTACGCACAACCATCTTTATTAACTTAGAAATTTAAAAAAATTTATTAAAAAGAAAAACATAACATTCAATACTCCTTATTATAAAACAATGATTTGAAATAGAATAACGAACATAAAGAAACATAATGAAACATCCACCTAAATCATGAAAAACAATCTCAAGCACATGCATCGTATAAATCAATAGAGTTTATCATAAAATTGCACGTGTGTGATGTTGTAGTCAAATGAACACGCGCATGTCATGAACTTGGAATATAACTCGGATAACTATCCAACTATGCTTCGACTACGAATCTCACAATGTCAATTACACTCTAAAATGAAACACTCAGAAACATGTGTAATTTCTCTAGTATTCGTGAGCAAAGGAATTATGTTTTCAAGACGAATAACGCTCACATATGACACGAAAAAGACGCATGACACGAAAGAACAGTAGTCTCATGGATAGGATGCCAACAATCAAGAAAAATTACTCATTACCATGTCTTAATCCCCCTCCCATCGTTTACATATCAAAACCATGTTTCCTAGGATCAATTAGGACTTTTCAAAGGTTGTAACATGGCTCAGGTAATGAAAAAGGATAGAATGGATATATCAAGTAGTTTCAGAATGGCATTGTAAGGCATGTTCGATTTCTTTCATTCTTCTTCTACAAACTTTCTTCTTTTCTTTCTCTTCATTCCTTTTTATTCATTTTTCTTCTTTTCTTTCATATATATTTCTTTTTCAACCTTCCTCTTCTTTATTTTGTTTCTTTTCCTTTTTCTTTTCTCGCTTCTCAAATGACTATGCATTGAATACCAAGCAACTACCCCAATAACATCTTATTTTCTTCTTCTTCATCAACACATCGCCTTAATACTACTAAAAGTTGATCACTCTTCCAGTGGTATACTCCAAGTCGATCAAGTTGGAGCTTTTAAAGAGGATAATGGTGCACAAAGAAAAAGATGCATTGTCACGGCTCAAAGGGCAAACTAAGGAAATTTATCATTTATTTGTTAGTAGCAAACAAAGAAGGGCCTAAGATCATTTCCTAGGGTTATATGATTCTTCAACATTTACGACGGAAGATTATTTAGCATGGCAACAAATATTTTAACTTGACTATCAACCAAAACAAGAATAATGAGACTAAACAACAAGTAGATGCGCTATTTCAATGAAATTCGACAAACACAAGATGTATTTATAACCCTCTAAAAAGAAAAGATAGGCTCAAAAGCTCATCAGGTTTAGTCTCCACCTTGTGTTATCTAGAAATTCAAATCATATTATAGTTCACATGAAACATATATTCAAGCGACTACATGCAGTGCATAGGTTTGTGTGCAAATTTATGATATAAAACTACGATTCGAACGATACATAACTTAAAACGTCATATCATAAATTCAGCAAATGTTTAATCACATCTTCCCTTGTTTACCATTCTATAAAAATCATAGTTACATAACAAGAAGTATCAAATCAAGATTGCAAAAACGTCAGTAACATCGTTTATTGAAGCACAAGTATTGAAAAAAATTTCAAAATTTTGGTGTATATAATAATGTGCATGTGAGTGCATACCCCCAAAACTAAACCTTTCATTGTCCCCAATGAAACAATAAAACGAAAGATCGGAGAGTAGGTAAGAAAGGAACGATAATACCTCGATCTCGGCAATCACAAACAGGTGAACACAAAGGTAATATGTCAATAAAGGGCAATGTTACCTGTTAATACTGGATAAAAGAAACTAAACAAACAAAACAATAAAAGCAGCTAGAAGAACTATAACTAAACTAAAATAAACCAAATAAACTATAAGACTTAAAGAAAGTACAAAAAAAAAAAATTAATAAACTATAAAAGAAAGTAAAACATATCTAGAACAAAGAAAACAACAGACGACTCGATCTAAAAGTACCGAAGAAACAAAAACAGAAAAGTAAAACCTATCAGAACAGGTGTGGAGGACTGATAGAGAAAAAAAAAGAAAATATCAGAAAAATGGGGTATCGCGCGAGCGGCCGTTGCGCGCGCGATTTCTAAGTTTTTTTTTTTTTAATCAATACAAAATCTCGCGCGAGCGAGGTGCCTCGCGCCCGCGAAACCAGGCGCGAGAAAAACCTGAGGGCTCAAAACAAAAAGAAAACGAAAATTTCACTAAGGCACATTTTCGCGCCAGCGGGCCGCGCGAGCGACGTCTCGCGCGAGATTGGTATTTTCTCTTGGTCCACTTATTTTATGTATATAAATTAAAAATAATTTTACTCCAACCCCCAAACCTGTCCAGAGATTCAAAAACTGACCAAAACGACTCAAAAATGACCAAAAACAAAGAAAACAGACGAACTTAAGCTTGGGTTGCCTCCCAAGAAGCGCTAACTTTTACGTCTTTAGCTAGACCGTTCTAGCTCAAGACTCACGGAGGCCGTAAATCGGACTGTGTACCCCTAAGGATATCAGGAAGAGCTCGGTGGTAAATAGAAATAATGTTGCTTTGAATTAATTCATTTGACGGTTCATCCTTTTCGGTTTCAAATCTATTCTTCACCTTTTGAGTAAATTCGTCATTAGGATCTAAATTATTCAAATTCGTCCGCTTGTCACTAACCATAATATTTTCCTCACACGTATTTATTCCTATATTAGGTTCAATATTCCATCATACCTCACTCTCCGCCTCACATAGGTAATCGTCGTCTTTAGGAGGTTGATCAATAGCGTTAAAAACGTTCAATTTTAAGTTCATGTTCCCAAATGACACCTTCATTACCCCCGTCCGACAGTTAACACGAGCGTTAGCGGTTGCTAAGAATGGACGACCTAGAATGACTGGAGTGTGCTTCCTAGCATCTAGTACGGGTTCAGTATCAAGGACCATGAAATCAACAGGATAATAGCATTTGTCAACTTTAACTAAGACGTCCTCGACGATTCCTCTAGGTATTTTAATAGAACGATCCGCTAATTGAATAGTAGCGGCCGTAGATTTAAGTTCACCTAAACCTAGTTGTTTATAAACGTGATAAGGCAATAGATTAACACTAGCTCCTAAGTCAAGGAGAGCCCGATGAATGATAGTGTCACCTATGACACATGAAATCGTAGGCGTACCGGGATCCTTATACTTCGGAGGAGTGTGTTGAAAAATTGAACTTACTTTTTCCGTGAGGAAGACCTTTTTAGGAGTATGACTGCGTATTTTGCGTTTTTGCGTACATAGGTCTTTAAGACATTTAGCGTAAGCGGGAAATTGTTTTATCGCATCGAGGAATGGAATATTTATTTTAACTTGTTTAAACACCTCGAGTATATCCTCAGTTTTTGATTTTTTCTTTGGAAAATTAGACGGTTCCTCAACATTAGGTGGAAAAGGTAACTTTGGAATGTAATTAGTTGGGACCGGTTCTTTATCTTTTTGAATTTTACTCTCCTCACCCTCCTTATTCAATTTAATGTCATTTTGATCCGGAATCTTAACAACTTCGTCTTCCCGAATAGTCGTCCTAGTCGATACGACGTTTACTTGTTCACTTGACCCCTTAATCTCATATTGTCCCTTAGGATTTTGAATAGTTTGCGCAGGCAACTTCCCCTCGTTCCTAAGACTCAATGTATTTGCTATTTGTCCAATTTGGGATTCAAGCTTCGCAATGGATTGTGTGTGAGAGTGCACTATTTGTGCTTGTGCTTGGACTTGAGTTTCAATATTCTTAAGGGAAGCCAACACCGTCTCCTCAAAAGCGTTAGTCCTTGAGGGGTTAGGATTAGGAAGAGGGTGTTGGTATTGATTTTGTTGAAATTGGGGTCGATAAGTGTTAGGAAAATTATTCGACCTAGGCGTATAATTATTTTGTGGGAATTGTTGCATAGCATTTACGTGTTGCTCCACAAATTCGGGAAACTGAGATGCCGATGGGCATGTAAAGATATTATGTGACGGTACAGAACACAATTCACATACTTCGTGAGGAGGTGCGGTTGTCGCTTGATTCATTGTCATAAGGCGGTCAAGTTTTTTAGATAATTCTTGAAATTCTATTGAGTGACTCGACTCAAACTTCACCTCTCGTTTGGGTGGAGGACGATATCCTTCCGAACGTACCGACACAGCCTGATGCATCGAGTTCTCGCTTAAAGTTTCAAAAATTTTCCAGGCCTCGTCGGCGCTTTTGTGTAGGAAAGTTCCCGCACAAACGGCATCGACGGTATTACGGACAGAGGGAATAAGTCCCTCATAAAAGACTTATACCAACTGCCACTTAGGAACCTGATGATGTGGGCAAGAGCGTAATAATTCTTTAAATTTCTCCCACGTATCATAAAGCGTCTCCCCATCTTGCATTACAAAATTTGTTATGGATTTCCTTATCTGATTTGTACGCATAATAGGAAAAAACTTTTGTAAAAATGCGGTGTGTAAGGCTTCCCATGTTTTAATTGTGTTTGGCTCAAGTGATTGGAGCCAATGCTTCGCTTTGTCTCGTAAAGAGAATGGAAAGAGCCGCAATTTTAACTCATCGTCAGTTAGATTTTGGATTTTCAAAGTAGAGCATATATCCTGAAAATCTCCTAAGTGTTGATATGGATCTTCATTTAGACGACCATGGAAAGAAGGAAGTAGCGAGATCGTAGACGATTTTATCTCAAAGTGAGATGCTATCGCCTCCGGTAATTCGATACCGGCTTATGGCGTGTAAGTAGTAAGAATAAAATAATTTATAAGTGGAGGAGGTGGCGGTATATTAAGATTATTCATATTAACACCGTCGTTTTGATTGTTATTGTTATTTCCACCGTTAGCCATTTTAATCGGTTCAATTTTAAAAGTTCGAGTTTTCCTTAACCATTCACGGGTACTTTGAATTTCGGCCTCAAACAACGACGACGGAATCGGAGTTGATTCATCGTCTTGCAACCTAGCTCTAGAAGCTTGGGTTGTGGACTTACTAGTTCTTAAGGTACGTTCAAGTTCAAGATCGAAAGATTTTAATTCTGGTTTATTTGAACGTGTACCTAACATAAACTAAAATAAAGAAAAAGAAACTAAAAACAAAGACTGACTAAACAAAAGAAACAAATAGCAATCACGCAAATAAGACGATAATCAAGCACACAGTACTACTATGATGCATGAATATTATCCTGTAATGCAATGACCGCGTCAAGCCCAGCGCCCCGGGTTTCCTAGCTAATGCAGTGTTCACTCCACAACTAACCTAATGCAAGTAATTGCGTCTCAGCGCCCTGACTTACAGTGATTTGATGCGAAGTTAAAGCGAGCACTTTACTTAATTTTTATTTATTTTATTTGCGTAAGCTCCTTTGATGTAATTAGCTACTCCACTCAGAAACGTTGGAATTTGATGACTCAAAAACCTAGAAAATAAAAGAACAAGTTAGTAATTTAAAACAAAAACGGAAAATAAGAAGAATAAAAACTAATCGAATATTTACGAATTAACTAAACTAAGATTATAAAATTAAAGGTAGTAATGCAATCCCCGGCAACGGCGCCAAAAATTGATGTTGTCAATATCAAGATATAAAAAGTGTTCTTTACTTTTCAAAAATTTGTAGTGTGAAAGCAAAGGTCGAACCCACAGGAATTGGTTAACTACAACGACTTAATTTTAAAACCTAACTTTAGTTAATTATGAAAACGGATTTTGATTTGATTTCAATTAAACTAATAACAATAGAAATAAATCTAAACTATGAAAGCAATTAAAAGTGTTTTTGTAAATATGTAAAGGGAACCTAGGATTACAATTCTACCACTAGCTTCATAATAAGAATATTTATGAATTACTCTAGCTCATTACGTTGGATGAATATGGGGAGTTGTGGCTACAAGCCCAATTCCTCCGTCAAGAAAATAATCATGGTTCAAGCACCAACATAATCCATCTTCGGTTAGCACGAATTATCCCACACTAAACTAGGGTTGTGACATAATTCGTCTAATCTAGGCATGGGTTATTTGGATACTTGATAGCACAAATCAATAAAGCACCATCACATGTAAATAATCTAAACAAGCACAGCGATCATAGATCATTGAGCACATCACAGTCAAAAATAGATCTAAGACAAGAATAAACTTTGAAAGCAATGATTTAATCAATAGAAGTACGATTTATTTATAAAAATCCTCGGAACATGTGACTGTCATCCATACATAATAAAACTAAAATAAAACATAAAATACTCCCTATTACTCGACTAGGGCTTCATTGAAACCCTAGATCTAGGTCTAAGCTGCCATGGAAGTGGAGATCGGCAAGTAGTTGATGGAGGAGGCCATGGAGATCCTTGGTCTTCTTCTTCTTCTCCTTGCTTTTCCCTCTTCAAGGCTGGAATTTCAGTCTATATGGCTGTATGTGTATGTATGTATGGGTGTGTAACCCGTCAATTGAAATAAAATAGAGTATATATAGAGTTTACAACAAGCTTTGGAAGCTTTCCTAACCCGAAATGAACTGAAACTGATATATTTTACAGTCTGGACGTCACTCAGCAGTTTTGTTTGCACAGGAGTCTTCAGTATACTGAAATACGTATTATTAGTTTTTGTACGGATCGCGCGCGCAGGCCGCGCGAGCGCGTCATTTAGCAGGTCGCGCGCGCGGGTTGGGCGAGCGAATTCTGGATTATCGCGCGAGCGGGTCGCGCGAGCGAGTTGGCTTTTTCAGCTTCTTTTCTTCTGCTTTTTCACCCTGTTTAGCCTGGTTTAGTTGATTTCTTCCAAACCCTGTCAGAAACTTGAAAACGAAGTAAAAATACACAAAAACAGGATAAAAAGTACTAACAAATGTGAATTAAGGCGTATAATTAGGATTAGTTCTCTCCCGATCAGGCGCCCGGGTTATCTAAGAGTTTGTCTTAGTTATCGCAAGGCCTGTAAGTACTCGGTGTGATTGCCTATTTAGTCCATCGTGTCTTTCTACCCCCCAAGCTTTCGCTAAGACGAGGGTCTTATAGAGGCTAGGACTGTAGGTAACCGACCTGGAACATGGGTGGTTGCAGGGTCTTTTGAAGTTTGCCATCATCAGCCACCTAAGGGGATTTTCCCCCCATCATAGGTTGGACCTAAACGAAGCCGATGCCTTGGGCATGACCCCGAGGTCTTTTGATGTGCCTCGGGTGTGGCCCAAGGTCTTTAGTGCCTGGGTTCTGGGCCCGAGGTCTTTTGATATGCCTCGGGTGTGGCCCAAGGTCTTTAGTGCCTGGATTCAGGGCCCGAGGTCTTTTGATGTGCCTCGGGTGTGGCCCGAGGTCTTAGCGCCTGGGTTCGGAGCCCGAGGTCTTTTGTGCCTGGGTTCGGAGCCCGAGGTCTTTTGATGTGCCTCGGGTGTGGCCCGAGATCTTTTCAAGATCTCTTTGACAGTCTCCGAAGCCTCATGCGATGATCGGGCAAGTACCACTGTAGTTGGATTGGTCGAGACTGTTAGAGACAGGAAGTCGGACGGGGATCACCGGACTCCTGATTACTCTGAGCTGGATTCAAGGTCAGGATCATTGGATCCTAACTACTGCAAACTAGAGGTCGGGTCGGGGCTGCCTGACTCAGACCACTGTGAACTGGAGGTCGGGTCGGGACTGCCAGACCCTGCCAGCTGTGAGCTGGAGGTCGAGTCGAGACTGTCGGACCTGACTATTGTGAACTGGAAGAACTGTCAGAACTCCCGGGCTGATCTCGCTTTCGCTTACTTCTGGAAGACTCGTTGCTTACGTGCCTGGGGTCTTTGGTCTTTAGAAATTCTTCAGTGTCTTCAACCAAAGGTTACCGCTCGGTTTCTATGAAACGACATGGCGCACTTGGTGTGTTGAACCCCTGAGCAGAAGGCTATAATAGCAGTGGTTTCATCAAGATCATAGATTATGAGCTTCTCTTGATTAAAAAGGTCGGTGAATTCCTTGAGGGTCTCATTATTCCTTTGTATGACTGTCAGTAGCTGCATGTCAAGCTTTGGCCGTTCATGCATACCGATGAACTGGTTGATGAACTACTTGCTGAGTTGCTTAAAACTGCGGACCGATCGGGGATTCAAGGAGTAGAACCATTGCTCGGTCGGGCCTTTCAAAGTGTTGGGGAAGGCTAGGCAATGTAGTTCATTAAAGTTGGTGGCTAGGGCCATCTGAGCCTTGTAGGTTCGGACGTGGTCGACCGGGCTTCCCGAGCCGTTATAGGGATCTAGGTGAGGCTGCTTAAATTTGCGCTGGATGGAAAACCTTGTGATCTGGCTAGAGAATGGTGACTCTGTCTCGGTATTGGCGTGATTCTGAGTAGGGTTCTGGCCCAACCTTTTGGCCACTCCATCAATCTATTTCTATTAGTCCTTAATACGTATCACCACACCTTCCCGACCGGTATTCAGGCCACAGGTCGGGTTAGTGGAGGAGGCTTCCTTCTCATGGCGGTGTGCTGTCCCCTGGGATCGGACTTGGCTATAACTCCGGTTCATCGTGTGCCTAGGGACACCTCTAGGGACACCTCGGCTCTTGACCGAGTAACCCTAAACTGATTCCCGGGCCATATGCTCCTGCCTTTCCTATCGGGCAGTACGCGTACTATTGATGTCTCTGGCATCCTCAACGCGGGACGGGTTGGCTCGGGTACGTTGTCTGGTCAAGATCGGTTCCCGACCGTGCGCAACGTTCCCGGGTCGTTTCCCGACCACTGGAGAACTGCTTTGCTGGGCCAGCAGGGCTTCGATCTGTTGCTGGATTTGAAGCTGGCCCTCCAAGAGTTGTGTGAGGGTCTCGGTGATCTGCTCAAATCTCATGACTGCTGCAGCCAGTGCCGGGGCTGGCGGAACATCCCGGTTGGCCTGCTGTGCAGTCTTCTCACTGTTCTTCAGAGGCATCGCTATCAGCCAAGAGATTTGTTGATGAAGAACTTGTCATTCCCACATACGGCGCCAAGCTCATGATGCCAAAATTTGGTTAAAGTAAATTAAAGCAATTTAAGGTGAGAGGGAGAGTAAGAGACTGGTTTTTTGTATGTGGTTTGGCCCTGTTAATGAAGAAACCTACGTCCACGTGTGTGTCTGAGCACGTTCACTATACTGTAAAAAGTCGGGGACCTGTGGTGAACCAACAATATTTTGGAGCTATCGTCGGTCGGCCGGGCATGTTGGTGACCGCTATAGAGATGTTGTAGAGACTGAAAAGTCGGTCCCTTTGAAGGGGGGTGAGTGGTCTCTTTTATAGATGCAAGAAACCTACTCATACATGGATAAGGAAATATAATCCAATTGAGATTGATTGACATTAATTGTGGGGGTTTCCTAATTGGATTAGAAAATAATGTCCACTTTCCATAAGTCTTCTATCTTGAGTAGGAAACTGCCTGGAATATTCTGGGGCATGTGTTGTGGGCCCAGCTGGCCTGCGCCTGTATGGACCGTGCCATTGTGGTCTTCTCGACCTGTTGGTCTGGTCGTGAATGAACCGCTCGGGATGGTGAGTCTTGGGTAGACTAGACTGCTCGGGCTGATGCTTGTCCGAGGAATTGTGCATGATTTGACTGGGACATGGACTGACTGCTGATTTGAACCACTTGGTCATAGGATAGAGCCAACTTTGGGTGTATCAGAAGAAGTTCAAGAAAAGCCCTCAGAATCCCCAATAGTCATAACTAATCAAGAAACTGAAACTGTAACTACCACATCCTTAAAAATGCATGCAGATGAGCTTCATCATAGTGGGAGGAATATTAGGGCATCTGAAAGATTCATGTTCTTGGGAGAAGCTTATGAAGTAATTCCCGAAGAACCTAATTCTGATCCTACCATTCATAAGGAGGCAGTTGCTGACCAGGATTCAGAATCCTGGAGACTAGCTATGAAAGTTGAGATGGAGTCCAAGTACTCCAATCAGGTTTGGGCAATCAACTTGTGGATCTACATTCCAAAATTAAACCCATTAGCTGTAAGTGGGTTTACAAGAGAAAGAGAGGACCCGATGGGAAGGTAGAGACCTTCAAAGTTACGCTTGTAGAAAAAGGGTTTACTCAAAGAGAGGGCATTGACTATGAGGAAACCTTCTCGCCAGTAGCTATGCTTAAGTCCATATGAATTCTCTTATCCATTGCAGTGTGCCTCAATTACGTGATATGGCATATGGACGTCAAGACAGCATTCTTGAATGGCCATTTAGACAAGGATATCAACATGTGATAGCCCACGGGGTTCATAGTTGATAGTCAGGAAGGTATGGTATGCAAGCTGTATAAGTTCATATATAGGCTTAAGCAAGTATCCAGAAGTTGGAACATTCGTTTTGACCAGACTTTCAAATCTTTTGGATTTTATCAGAATATGGATGAGCCTTGTGTGTACAAGAAAAGTGAATTTTTAGTTCTATATGTTGATGATATCCTACTCATTGGGAATGATATAGGAGTATTGTCAACAGTGAAAGTATGGCTAGCGAGTAATTTTGACACGAAAGATCTTGGTGAGGCAAGTTATATCTTAGGGATTAAGCTTATTAGGGATCGGAAGAATAAGGTAATGGGATTATCTCAAGCTTTTTACATTGACAAAATACTGACTAGGTTTTCCATGGATAAATCCAAGAAGGGGTTTCTACCATTTAGGCATGGTCTTTCATTTTCTCAGAGTCAATGTCCCAAGACTCAGGAGGACAAAGATCGTATAGCTAAGATACCCTATGCTTCTATGGTGGGTATTCTTATGTATGCAATGCTCTGCACCATGCTTCTGTGGTGGGTACTCTTATGTATGCAATGCTCTGCACTAGACTGGATATCTGTTTTGCTGTAGGCATGGTCAGCAGATATTAGTCCAATCCTGGCCCAGATCACTGGACATTTGTGAAGCATATTCTCAAGTACTTAAGAAGAACTAGAGACTATATGCTTATCTATGTTTCAGAAGACTTAGCTCCAGTTGGCTACACAAATTCTAACTTCTTATCAGACAAGGACGCGAGGAAGTCGACGTCTGGATATGTGTTTACTCTTGGGGTGGTGATGTAAGTTGGAGAAGCATTAAGCAGAAATGCGTTGCAGATTCCACTACAGAAGCTGAATATGTTGTACCTAGTGAGGCAGCTAAGAAAGCTATCTGGCTCAAGAAGTTCTTGATAGAACTGGGAGTGGTACCTTTGGCACATTCCCCTATTACTCTTCATTGTGATAATAGTGGGGGGTTGCTCAATCCGAAGAGCCAAGGAACCATAAGGGAGGAAAGCACATGGAAAGGAAATATCATCTTATTAGAAAGATTGTACAACGTGGCGACATTGTAGTGACTAAGATTGGCACAGATGATAATCCTGTTGATCCCTTTACTAAAGCCTTACCTTCTAGGGTTTTATCGTCACTTAGACAATCTAGGCATTAGATGTAATCCTAATTGGTTGTGAGTGCTAGTGGGAGTTTTTTGGGGTTAAGCCCTCAAACCAGTTAATAATTGTAATCAGACATCTTTGATTCGTATATTTATGAGCATCTTTACATATTCAGATATGTGTTATTCATGAGTTGAATGGTTTGGCGTGTTTATCCATAAACAACATTGTCAGATTCATTTGTGTTAATGAGATTAATGCAAGGGAGATATGAATCATCTTCGACAGTTGTTTCAAATTGTCACAGTCAATGATAAAGTATGGGTAGCTTATCAGGTTTAGACGGTAGTACATTATCTTCCATATGATAGAGTGATGAATCTCATTCATTAGAATAGTGACTCTAGTTAATGTGTTAGTTCATTAAATACATTGACGGGCATCGAGTTAAACCTATTAATGAATAACTGTCATAGGTTAATAGATACTCAAACTTGTATATGACATATGTTCTTAATCTTGAGATAACTGTGAACACAAGTTGTTGACTTGATTACTTTGACTTATCAATCAGTGAGGTCTTCATGGATCAACACCTGGATATATTGGGTAACTAAGTGAACAGTATTGTGAACACTAGTTGTCAAGATGGAATCTACCCTCTATAAAGAGTAAGTATTCCCTTTGAGAATGTCACTGGGTTAATTACTGAAAACTGCAGTCTTGTCAGTAAGCCGTTGTTGACATGTTCAGTAATATATGAGAAGTGGCTAGTGCTCAAGGATAATAAAAAGTAATTAATTTCGGGTAGTTGATACACTAATGCCGGAGATAATTACGAATACATTGGTAGAGAAAAATCACTATATTTATTATACAAGTCTAGGTTTTATCTTTGGGTAATTTTTTCTATTAAATCTGGAGTCCAATTATCATCATATAGTGGAATTGATAATAATTAATTAAAATTATTTCCTTAACTTAAGAGTTAAGTTAGATGAAAATCAGTTTTAGTTTAGCCAGAATAGTAGACCCTAGAAGTCTCATCTCTAGCTTAACGGGTGTTTGGATGCAGGGATAAGATGACTAGGGTGGAGATAGAGTTGTTGCAAACTCTATATATATGAGAACATGAGGGAACCGGCCACTTGATGGTCACATAAGCCCTAGCCGATATCTCTCTCTCACATATCTCTACATTCATCTTCTCTTTTAGGGTTGCCCACACAAACCCTAGCATCCAAGACAGCATCTTGAAGCCATAGAGGTGAAGACTGCTAGGAAAGAAGGACAAGAAGTGTTCTCATTTTAGATTCAGATAATCTCAATAGGTGAAGTTTTCTTTTACTTCTCTCTTGATCATACATAATCGAATAAGTCTCAAGATCTATTTTAAAATAAGTTTTAAAACCAATTTTTCCACTGCATTTGGAAATCGTTTCTAAGAGTTTAGATCATATAAGATCATGTTTCCTCCGTTGTTTTCATCTTCGTAAACAAATTCACCACCTTCAGTAAATCCACGTGCCCTCTAAAGCCGAGGAATATGTTCAAAAATGAACTCACTCCAGGAAAAGAATTCTCATTCTCCATCCCATCACAATTTTGATTTAAAACACAAAACTCTAAGCTTCTTGTCAACCTTTTGAGATAACATACTTCAAGAGATCCCCTAAAAACTGAAAATATCGAGTGAGTTGATTGAAAAAAAATGTGACAACCTTTCAGAGTACCATAATTTTCAAACCAATTTGATTCTACTCAGTGATAGCAATGTCCACAGTAATAGCAATGTCGAGCATGCGCATGTCTTAGCAGTTATACGTATGTATATATACATTTGGGAACTAGTGGGTACCAAATTTTTGACTTAATTTTATATATATATATACTACTTCTAAGCTTTAGCCCCCTTGTACACTTCAAAGTGCATTTGCATTTGCATTCACTATTTGTACCCACTGTAGTATGTCGGACTGTCCCACAATAAACCCACTAAACATTTGACTTTTCATTTATATATATATAGCTTTAGGCTTTAGCCCCCTTGTACACTTGCAATTAGAGGAGGCATTGACCACTTGTACCCTTTTAACCATTCAATTAAACAATAACTCCAAGTCTCCATCAGATTTGAAAATGACCAAAAGGTCACTCTGTCTCTCTCTTTATTCACACATTCCAGAGCTCCCTCCCAAGATAAGACCCATCTATCGAGGCTCTTTTTTTCCAAACATGGATTAACTATATCAAGTTTACGCGGGCAAGGTTATGATGGAGCTAGCAATATGAAAGGACAATTCAACGGTCTTAAAAGTCAAATTATGGCGGAGAATGAATGTGCTTTTATGTTCATTGTTTTGCTCACTTGTAACTGTTGCAGAAATCACTCAAAGATTTATACATTCTTTGAGACTATTGTAATTCTGTCAAATGTTGTTGGAGCCTCGTACAAACGTAGAGATATTCTTCGACAGAAACATTTTGAAAAGGTTAATCAAGGAATTTGCTTAGGTGAAATACTGACTGGTACATGTTTAAATCAAGAAACAACATTGAAACGGGCAGGAGACACATGTTGGGGTTCTCATTATGTTGCACTTATAAGTTTGGTTGGCTTGTTGTCCTCTTAGTTGATGTTCTTTTGGTTATCGGAGAGGATGGCACACTTGCAAAGCAAAGAGATCAAGCAGATAATCTACTGGTACTCATTCAATATTTTGAATTTGCATTTACCTTACACTTAATGAAAACTAGCTTGGGAATTACAAATAATTTGTCACAAGCGTTACAAAGAAAAGACCAGGACATTGTAAATGTCATGGCTCTTGTGCAAGTAACCAAGCAACAACTCCAAAATATGAGAGATGATGGATGAGAATCATTGTTGAACGTAGTGTATTTGTTTTGTATTAAGCATAAGATCACCATTCCAAAGATGGAAGAATTATTTATATTTCAAAGGAGATCACGTCGCAATGTTCAAGAAAGAACAAATCTTCATTATTATCATGTTGAAATGTTCTATGCTGTAATAGATTCACAAATTCTAGAGTTGAACCGTTTTAACAAAGTGACTACGGAGTTATTGTGTATGGTTTGTCTTGATCCAACCAATTAATTCTCTACATATGATAAGACAAAAGTTGCTTCGATTTGCTGAGTTTTACCGTAATGAGTTTTCAGCAATAGAGTTAATTGCACTTGAGCATCAACTTGATAACTATATTTTGAATGTACACTCCAACACCTAATTTTATGAAGTTATGGGAGTTAGTGGACTTGCTAAGAAATTGGTTCAATTGGAAAACCATCGTGCTTATCCACTAGTATATTTGCTCGTGAATCTGGCACTACTCTTACCCGTTGCAACTGCAACTGTAGAAAGAGTATTTTCTGTAATGAAAATCATCAAGACTCAACTACGCAATCGATTGGGAGATGATTTGATGAATGATTGCTTGGTGACATATATTGAGGAAGACATATTCGAGACCATTGATAATGAAGATAGCATTCAACGTTTTCAAAATATGAAGCCTCGAAGAGGATTATTGTAAACAATATTATGTTGTTTGGATATTATGTTATGTAAGAGATGTTATATCTTTACGTGGTAATTTTTATTTTGTAGTATTCGCAGAAAAATATTTTCATGTTTCTTGAGCTCTCAATTTGGTACTCACTGGATGCAATTCCTTGCTACGCCCCTATATATATATATGCACCAAAAATTGATTTACTCTAGGATTAGGAAGGAATCAAATTAAAACTAAAGATAAAAAGGAAACTTTCTAAATTTATATGCATTTGTGTTCTCTTCAACTTTAAATTTATTTTTTTTATCCTTAATATTTTATAATATACGTGTTCGTGCCCCTTCTATATCTTTTAATTTAGGAAAAATTGGTGAAAAGGTCATTAAGAGGAGTTTTATTGGGATGAATGACAACTTAAAATACACATTGGGGATGAGTCCTCTCAAAGTCCATAGACCAAATACCTTCATCTTCATCTTCATCTTCATCTTCAACCTTTAACCTAACCAAACCCTAGCCACCATTACCACCACCCACGCCACTTCTAACCACCACTCCTGCCACCTCCGACCACCCCCCTCACCATCTCTGGCCACCACTATTGCCATCTCCAGCGACCGCCATTGCCATCTCTGGCGACCACCACCTCACAGACCATCACCACAAAATTCACAATGTTGTGTAATTGAAGTTTTGTTTCTCTCTCTCTCTATATATATATATATATGCATATAAACACATAAACACTTGTTGTAGTTGATTGGTGATTGAAAATGGTGGTCAATTATTCTGTGTGTGTGTATACAATATAGTGTAATTGATGATTAATCTCTCTCTCTCTCTAGATGTAATTGGTTTGGTTGAATGATGATTGAAAATGGTGATCAATTGATTTGTGTATATATGCAATATTGTGTAATCCAAGTTTAGTTTATACATTTCTCTCTCTCTCTCTCTAAAAGTATTTAAATACACAAACTCATGGTTTAGTTGATTGACGATTAAGTTGTTGCTCGACTCTCTTAATTCTCTCTCTCTCTGTCTCTTTCTCTCTCTATAAGTATATATATACATATATACACACATCACATATCGATATATCATATATTCATACACCATTGTTAAGCTTCAATGCAATCCGGGGATCAAAAAATTCCCCAGAGATGCTGGAAATCATTTCAAAAAATTCTCAAAAACCCACTACCCACTTTTTCCTTTGTAGAGTGCTTAAAGAGAGTCACCATTGGATAATTGTAAGCACATTTCACAAACAGAACCTGCAAACTAACAATCTTACTACAAAATTTCAATTTTCCACATGAGCTACGGAAGAAGAACATGCTCCTAAGTGAAATAAAAAATCAAAAATTTTAAGTCAAATTTGACTTGATATATATCCTAAGTGAAATTTGACTTAGGATGTCAGAAATCCTGAAATGGAAGATAAGATTCCAAAAAATTCAGATAACTTGAAGCAAATGACAAATGGGAGGAGGAGAGAGAAAGTTAGAGAGATAGTGATGGGGTGACGGCTCTGGCGGTGGTGGTCGCAATGGTGGTGATGAATAGTTGTGATCAAACTTGTGAATTTTTGTTGAATGGTGATTGTAATATAAAAAAATGTTCTCAGTTTTTTGGTCTATGAGTTTGTGATGTGAAATATTGAGAGAATGTGAAATTCTACTTAAGACGTAACTTTGCTTTGCGACGCACAATGATGATCACAAAAGAATTTATTCTAACCTTTTACGTTATATTAACTGATTATTATGTTATGAGAACATCCCATATATACTGAATGAGTTACAGGTAGTGTTCAGGGCTGAGAAACCATAAGTTGATTGAATTCTGTGCAAGTTATGTCAAATTTCTCTAAAGATATTATTCTATATACTAGCCAACCCAAGTCTTACACATACAAAAACTAACGTGTTTGTTCAGTGAGTTCCACATAAGAATGAGGATTAAGAATCAAGAACTGCCAAATCTCATTCAGTTCCAATATCATAAGAGACATTTAACTTAGGATACTGAAATTTCACTTAAACTGCCAACTTAGTTCAAACATGTAAATGTGAAGATTTATAGGTTCATTTTAACTGAAATCAACCTCACCAATCATAGGATATGGCCACGAGTGTTAAGTGATAATTCAATAAACGCACGAACAATTAAAGTTAAAGTAAGAGAAATGAACACTTGTTATTTCATTGAAGCCTATACAGTGAAGGACAATTGCATCATCAGCCAAGTTTTCATTTGTAAAATTATCTAAAACTTTTATTCATAGAACTGAAACATATAATGTGTCACACCCGTTCCAGAAATTTATGATTTTGAAAATGCATCACACTACAAGAAAAAAGGGCTTTGGCCACGGAAAAAACACGACGGTTGAACGAACCGTGGTAAATTTACCACGGTTCTTTACAAATCGTGATTAATTAACCACGGTTGTAAAACCGTGAGGAATTAACCACAGTTTTTAAAGAACTGTGGCAAATTAACAATGGTTTTAAAAAACCGTGGCAAAATAACCACGGTTTTAAAACTGTGGCTAATGTGGAGTACAAATTTGCTTCGCACCCCAACAAATGAGGCGCCTAAATTTTTTTCCCCCAATTCATTCCCCCCATTTTTCCCCAATACCAGTCTTTGTCTCTCTCTCTATTTCATCAACCCCACCTCCTCTCTCCCTCGATCTCCTTCTCCCCAGTCCGTCGCTACTCCAGTCCAACGCCACCGCCATTGCCTTTTTCTGGTAAATCTCTATCTTTATTTCCTCTCTCTCTCTCTCTCTCTCTCTCTCTCTCTCTCTCTCTCTCTCTTACTCTTCTCTTTTTTCAGATCTAGTTTAAATCCGATCATGAAGACAGATTTTGAAGGTTATTCTTTGTCATTCTTTGAGGTCTTTGTGCATGAGTTTTTGATTTAAGGCCTCTTTAAGTATTTCACGTTTTGATTTAGGGCTTCTAAGTATGCAAGGTTTTTTGGTTTCTATGTATATAATTTTTGTGGAGATTTTTTTAGTGTTTTCATTATTTTTTATTTATTAATTTTTATTTTTATTTGATTTTCTTTTCCAGATTTTGGCTTCTAATATTTCAGGTATTGAGCTCATGTAATGATCTCGGATTCTGAGTACAATGGCTGTCATTTAAGCCATTGAGAGAAAAGCAACCTTGACCAAGTACAATAGCTTGGCACCCAAAGCTGTTTTAGAAGCTCTAGACGATGTAATATGAGCAAATCAGTGGAAAAATCCTCTTAAGGTAATTCATTCTTCCTTTTAGCCCTATTTCTTAATATACATGTCAGTGTGTGTGTGTGTGTGTGTGTGTGTGTGTGTGTGTGTGTGTGTGTGTGTGTGTGTATGTGTGTATATGTGTGTTCCTTGGTATTTTGCTTATGGGTTGTAGAATAGCTTTTAATCTACTAGTCAAGGATTTTGATTGTTTTATTGTCTTCATCATTGAGACTCTGGGCACTCAGATGGGAAAAGATAGCTCTATGATAAAATAGCAATGAATAAAGTTTGGAGATTGGACATTGTGACTACTTGCATATGATCTCTTGTTTGTCAGTCTTGAGCTCTTACCATTGAACCAATTAGTAGTTTTATCTCTAACAAAATACATGGAAATATAGATGCGTGTTTGTCTTTGCTGACCTTGACTTGTTCAGAATCTACTTCAGTAGTTGGCTATATAAATGTGTCTTTTGAAGTGTGTTTATTGTCATTTATAGGCTTAGTGTTTCACAGCTAGTGGCTGCTGTCACACATATCCAGTCTCTCACTTGTCATTCTAAGCTCTTACCATTGCACCAAATAGTGGCCCTTAAATAAGACTTGAATTATATTAATTGTGTTATCCTAATTTTATTTATTAGCCAAAATTTGATTTGATTTCCATGAATATCTCTAAGTTTAAACTGAATGATTGAAAAACACTATTTTGCCTTCTCAAGAATTCTGTGGTTATGTCCTTGTCTCATAGTCATGTTCATGTTATAGATGACCAGGTCTTGTCAGTTAAGTTTTTTGCTAAGCTATGAAACTATGAAGTTGCTTGCTGACATGATGATCTAACAACAGGAGTAACATGATCACTAGTAACCTACATGATGAAAAGAAACTATATAAATCCAACTCATTCTTAGTTGACTCAAGAAAACCATTGATTTCAAATTAGTTAGAATAAAACATGAGATTATAGTAGACTGATATAAATTGAAACAAGTGGGATTTAATGAGAGCTCCATTAATTCATAGTTGACTCAAGAAAACCATTTGTTCCTCTTTTGTTGTACAAAATAGTCCTTTTGTCTTCATATTATCGATGTTGTGATTACCTTTCTCAATAGCACGATCAAAAAGATTTTCCCTTGTGTTTGCATATGCAACTGAGCGCACATTTCTACTAATATGAATTTATATGTGTGAGGATATAAACAAAATATTTCATGTTTGATAAATATGTACATGATGGGTTGTCTCAATTGTTGATACATATCTGAGCCTCAAGGAGGCCCGATGGATGATGTCATTGGTGTTGTAGAATTGACCACAATGACCAAATTGATTATCAACACGAATTATGATACACATCATTGATCACTCTCTCTCTCTCTCTCTATCTCTCTCTCTCTCTCATTGCAATGCTGCTATTATGTAATCAAAATTATATATCATGGCAACAAGTGGATATTGTGTATCATATAGGTATAGCATTAGTGGCAAGACTCTAAAAAATTATTAGTGGAAAGTACTAATTGGTAATTTACCTAAAGATTTGATTTAATCTATCTTAGTTGCTTTGGACAAGTGTTGTTCCTTACATGTATTTCAATGATTATTATTAAAATATTTTTTTTGCAACACAAATGCTCCCAGCTCTCATTAGTCAGTCATGTATTCTAGGTGATTTATAGGGGTAATTTGCTTAGCAAAACTAATGATATGGTTGTCATTAAATTTAGCATTAGAATTAACCTTTTGGCTTATAAGTTTATGAGTTACAGTACTTTTTTTAATTTAGATTAAAGACAAGACAGTCCAACAAACTATTTCAATCTCCATTATTTTGCTACTGTGGGGTTAACTAATTATTAATGCTATTTTTTTTCAGTTCAATCATTTACCAACACGTCCTTTGTCACTATGTCAATCCATGTTATTTTGGTCTTACCGTAATTCTCATTATTTACTAATACTATGATTAGTTTCCTACTGATTTAACTATTAGCAAACATTCCAGGTTCATATTGCAACCATTACTTCTTGCAAATGTTGGCACAAATTGGAAGAGGTTGTTATGATGCTGCATATGATATAGGTGAGTTGTACTAATATGAAATAGTGATTTGTCTATATTTTTAAGCTTCTTCACCACAATGTATACACCATTTGAACTCTTGTAATTGGTGTAGACTGCAAGAGGCCAATCTTACTGTTTGTGCTACAGTGTAACAAGTAGCGACAGTAAACTCTTAAGCTATTATCTATTTGTGCTCATCATGGTTTGAACGCTGCATGAAACTCCTCAAGCAACTTAGAATAATTGATACCATAATCACTTCTCTAGGGTCTTCTACAATTGATATCACTGCTTCTAGTGATTCATGTTGACTGCATTTGCAATGTTGCATCAGCTAATTATGTTTTGATTGAAACTAGTCACCAGTAATCTATACAGTATGCAATATTGATTGAATATATTTATGGCAGCCACTAGTGGGACTAACACTGACTAGTGTTTGTTTTCTTCTTTTTCTCCTCTAGAAAGGTTTTGACTTGAATTTGTTTAGTTGGAATTAGATAGAGAAGTAGGATTGCCACCTTCTTTTTTGAATTCAGTGTGGTTTTTAGATATATCTAATCCATGCTATACAATTTTCTGTTTGATCAATTGATTTGGGTCCTAAGTTAGGAATGAAATTTTATTCCCTAAAATATTTTGGCTCTATGTAAAAGAGAACCAGCACCGCCGGAGGGGACGCTACGATTTCAATGGATTTGGGGAAGGCTTAGTTGTGTAAGTCACTGCAAGTGCTTAGTTTTCTAAATACAAGTTTTTTCTTTTCCTTTTCTACGTAGATAGTTGATGATATAAATCTGAAACTAAATATTTAACATGAAGAATTATTGCAAAAATAGTGTCAAACTGGGTCACTTTGGAATAAAACACTTGCTTTTGAAAGCCATTATATTGGTACAATATTTTAGAAACAAAACGACTAGAATGTAAGAAACATCCTACACCAGTTGGGTGTATCATAGAATTTACACAACTAGTAGGTGTTTTAAATGAATGCTTTGATTCATATCATGGTATTGTTGTAGTGTTTTGATTGATATTGCATCTTAATTTTCATGGTATTTTAGTTTGGATATATTATGAACCTAACTCGGTATTGTTCAAGTACTTATGCTTTTTTTTTTTTTTTTACATTTTTTGTTCTCCAGGTTCGTGAAGAATAATATGGCGCAAAATCACCTCCAAATCAATCTTTTTCTCTTTTGTTTATTGTACCTAGTTGAGAAATAATTGTGGACATTTTATGTTTTTACGTGTATCAAGATATTGTGGAATCACAAGTTTTTTTGTTGATATTTTGGGATGTACCAATTTTCATTGCTTAGTTGATACATTTTTGTTAAACTTATTTTGGTTTATATGTTGGATTTATTTGTGGATGAATAAATGTGAGAATATGTTTTAGGAATCAAGAAATATAACAATTTACCATTCTTGTCATAGGTTTTTACTTTTAATCACAATTGTAATGGAAATAGGTAAAATATCAAAAAGTGCATTTAGCGACGGTTTACAAACTGTGACTACTTCTCTCGTGTCTTATTTAAACGAACCATTAACCACGGTTTTGAGACTGTTGCAAATACAACAGGCAATACCCACGGTTTCCTCAA
The DNA here is from genome assembly GCA_033977485.1 of Hydrangea macrophylla. Lineage (NCBI taxonomy): Eukaryota > Viridiplantae > Streptophyta > Magnoliopsida > Cornales > Hydrangeaceae > Hydrangea > Hydrangea macrophylla. The sequence continues at coordinate 114,900,359 of CM066999.1, forward strand.
CCGTCACCACAACCGTCATATAAAATACAAGAATCCAACACTTTTGGGCAATTATTTACGACGGGTGTAACCGTCGCAAAAACCGTGGGTAAAACTATTTGCCACGGTTGATAAACTGTGGCGTACCAATAACCACAGTGGCAGATTCCACGGGTGGAAAAACCATGGTAAAACTGTCGCGAAAAGTTTTACCCACGGTTTCTACTATCTTTGGCGTGGGTTTTTGAACCGTCGCTAAAGGTCATTTTTCTTGTAGTGTCATTTGAGATTTTCAAATTATTAATGTTATTAATAATTTGAGTTGAGGTTGACTGTGAGTCAACGGTAAGGTGTCAATGAGGACACGGGAACATGGCAATTCATATTGCATGGGCATGAGTAAATGGCATTTATATGATTTAAATGTTATCTGACTATTTGGTATTTGATGAATAGTAATTTTATCTGTGTTGTGGAAATTCTGGTAATCTTTGATATTGTTATATCATTTTGAGAACTGTGGTGAGAACGTGAGTGATACGTTAATTAAAAAGGTAGGTTGTGTAGAGATTCCACAGAATATAGTTTTCGGACGTTAATTTTTTTTATCCAAACGAAACCTAGTTGGAAACTTTTGAAATTTATAGTTTTCACTCGTAAAGTTATAAAATGGACGTGCGTGAAGTTTCATGGGTTAATTAGAAGTTTGAGAAACTTGCGGAGAGGTAAACGTAATTCCCTGAAAGTTTGTCTTTATATAGTAGTGGATGAGATTTATTCTCATCCAAAACTTGCCAAAAATATCTAGAGAGAGGAGAGAGAAGGGAGAAGGGAGATTGAGCCAACGGGCTTTGCGACGCCGATCGACGACCGTTCGTCCGTCAGATTTTCTCCAGATTTCATATTTGAACTCGTGGAGGTAAGAGCTACGTTTTGATAGTAATTAGGCCGCGTTTGGCAAACTTTTCCGAAATATCTAATTTCTAGAAATTGGGAAAAATCAAGTAAAACTTGTAGGAATCGTCTCAAATTTGAAATCAAGTAAAACTTGTAGGAATCGTCTCAAACTTGTAGGAATCCCCTAGACGATCCTTCAAAGTTTGAAGAGATTCGCACCAGGTATGAATTCTAGATCTATGAAATATATGAATTTTCATGTTTTGAACATCAATTTTGATTCCTTGGATCCGGGCAAAATTCATGTATTAATTAGGCCCGTTAATTATGCACGTGAAATTATATGAAAAGCACGTATAAATGCTTATGTAAGCATGTTATGTGTCTACTTGGGTCAAAGGGGAGTTTGGTGCAAATTCATCCAGGGTAAGCTCCTCGAACCTTGAGGATTGGAAATTTTAATTGTGATTGTGATGGAATTGGAATTGTGGTTGTGTCTGGAATGGAGGTGGGCCCAACCAGTACACGGTACCTGGTATGGAGGAAGGCCCAACCAGTGTACGAGATGCGTGGGAGAGGTGGGCCTCCTACGGCATCGACCGGATGAATGTGTACCACTCACCCTAGAGACTATTTCTATGTGTTTTAGATGCTTAAACCATGAACTGTCATATAAACATACATTTAGAATTGTACGCTCAGCATATAGCTGAGCAGTGGAGATGTACTCCATTGCAGGTAAGAAGAAAGACAAGAAGAACCGTGAGGAGTGAGGCCGATGAACGCCATGGAAATTATAATTGTATATGTTTTTGCTTTAACTTCTAAAAACTTGTGTAAGGATTGGGAGTTGTAATATGTTGTAATAGGATCATGAATTAGTTTCGCAGTATTGTAATCATGTAATTGAACGTCTGTAGTTATGTTTTAAATGTTGTAATTGGCATTGGTTGTGATTGTTTGTGGATATAGAGAAGCATGTATTATTATTTTCATCACAGGGCTGCCATCAGGGGAGCAGTCGACTGTACCATGGATCAGTCGACTGGATCCCGGGTGATTGAGATAATGAAAGTGAATAGTAGGAGAAGCAGTCGACTGGACCCTTGATTAGTCGACTGAACCACTGTTGGTTTTGGCTACTGCTTCTAATAATGGTAAAACCAGTCGACTGGATCTCCAGATCAGTCGACTGGACCCCTTTTGAAAATGTTGCATTTTGATTCTGCTTAACACAGTCGACTGGGGACCTTGATCAGTCGACTGAGCAGTCGACTGGGTTCCCTGATCAGTCGACTGGACCTCTGTTGAGAATTTTAGGTTTTGGTTTCTGCTCAGGACAGTCGATTGGACCCTAGGAGCAGTCGACTGAACCTCTGTTTTCAAAATTGGTTCTTTTGGATGTATTTTCATTTGGCCAAAACTTTTTATAACTCCAATTTTTCAATGGATTGTCAACTCAGAGGGCAACGTTTCCTAAGTTTTTAAATACCCAGGGTTGTTTTACAGTTCCTTCCGCTGCATATCGTTAGATGATGTTTAGATGAGCCTTGGTGGTGCGCCACGTGTCCTATTTCCACGCGTAGTGGGATGGGTCGTGACATAATGGCTCTTTACAAGTTGTCTTGTTGTGAAGCCAACAACTCCACACCTACTGCACTTTATCTTTCTCACAACTATACGAATATCTTGCAAATTTTTTCATCTTGAATAGATTGTGGTGTCCACCCCTTTTCTGATTCGGAGCAGAGTTGTGCTATGGATGAAGAATATGCTCCTAAGTGAAATCAAAAATCAAAAATCCTAAGTCAAACTTTGACTTAGGATGTCAGAAATCCTGAAATGTCATTTGTCACAGCCATACATAATCACGTATAGCACAACAAACACAAAGCTTAAATGGATAGTCAAAAATCAAAAGACACGAGTCACTGTGCTACTATTATTACCATGAACATGAACTTATGCCATACCATTTCCACATCACAATCTTACATGCCTCAATTCCTATCCATCATCCACTAAATCACGGAAAATATGTTAGAAAAAGGTTCAAATTTTATACCCATGTTTGTTAAAATTTTCAAATCGCGACCCCGAACCAAAAATATTTTCCATTTTGGACTATTTGGGAAGAAAGTTGGTGGCGATGACGACGATTCGATGGTGGTAGTGGCTATGGAGGGAGAGGGGATAGAAAGTTAGAGAGAGAAAAGAGATGGTGGTGGTGGCTATGGAAGGAGGAGTAGAGAGAGAGATAGAGAAAGAGAGAGAGAGAACAAATATGGTGGTGGGGGCAACAACTTCGGTGGTAGTGGTGGTGGCGGCGGAGACGGTCGGGTAGTGGTGGCTATGGAGGGAGGAGAGAGAAAGTTAGAGAGAGAGAAAAAAAAAAGATGGTGGTGGTGGTGGCAATCGAGGAAGGAAGAAAGAGAAGAGAGATAGTGGTGGTGGTGGTGGCTATGAGGAGAGAGAAAGTTAGAGAGAGAAAACAAATGGTGGTGGTGGCCATAGTAGGAGAGAGAGAGAGAGAAAGTGGTCCCTAATTTATTTTTTTTTGGGTAAAAATGAAGTGAGGGGTAGTTTGGTGAGTTGAAAATGTTGAAATGGACTTGAGGAGTGAATTGTTAGTGGTGTGGACTCGAGTGAAAAATGGACTTGGGCTTTTGTCCTTGTGGGGTTTTATTATTAATGGACCATCCCTTAAACCAAGAAGGACCAACCTTAGGGACCTTACAACAAACCTCTCCTTTAATTTATCTTTCTAAACTCAAAAATCAAAGTTTGATTCTTAAATTTTTCTGTTTTTTATTCAAATCAACATCTTATTTATACAATTAGCTCAAAATATTCAAGCCCTTATAGATGTTCTTTTAAAACATACTAAGCATTCTTTGTTTTATAAGTCAAATTAGTAAAAACAAAAAAAAGAAATTAAGCATATGAAAACAAAAAAAATTAAAAATAAAAAATTAAGGGTTGAGGAGAATTTCATTTGTCCTTGAATAATTATATTTTATTCCTCGGTCACTAATATTATAGTGGAACCCACATAACAACGAACATTTTTTAAAACTCGAAATTATAGTATTTTTAGGTGGAAAAAAAAAAAGATCAGGGTGCTACCCCCGAACCCTGATATAAGTTTGTGCCCCCACTAGAATCAAACCCTAAACTCTACAATAACAATGTCCCCAATAATGTTAAAAAAGCTCCCCCACTACAGTGCTTGTTGTGGCACCTATATACAAATGCAATGTAGAACTCAGATAGATGAATTAGAAATAAAATAGAAGCTACAAAATAAAAGCACTAGAGGGTTAAAAACTAAATTTCTACAACATACAAGCAACACGTGCTCTGAATGACACGACTCCACACTATCTGATTTACAAAAGCCCAAGCAAGGACTTGATTGAGGTTATAGTGAATAGTCAATGGGGGGATGGGTTCACAACTAATAATTCAGATTAACAGAGCTCTGGTCCAACCATTTACATTTTTTTTTTCATTTGTTGAAAATCAAAATACAGTAGAGCCACAAATAAACATTGTAATTAATTTGAAAAAGCAACAAACTTAGCATGTTTCCAAATTGTCCAAGTTGATCTTGCCAGAGCTTATACTAATAAATTTATACCAAGTAAGAACCCAAACATAGATGGACAGATGCACAAACACACACATGGACAAACAGAACAGAGAGAGCGCATTTCCTAAGAAAAGAAAAATAATAGACAGAAAGGAGGGGAGGGGGAATCCTACACAACAAAGAGATGCATAGAGATGAATAGCTACACAATTCTTTTTCTATTCCACTATACTAATCAACTTTATAATAGAGAGTTCAAATTACTGACTAAAAAAGCTCAAAACTTATGGAGCTCGGAGGGTAATGAGATAATGTACAAAGATGAACGAAAGATAGAGTCCTTCAAATGCCTCAATCTCACATTTCACCGCATCTACGGCTGCTTCTTGACTTCGCAAATCTTCCCTTGTTCTTCTAGTGGTGGAGCAAGACATCAAGTGTAACAACTTGCATTTTCATTTAATTATTTGTATTTGCATTTGACATTTTTAAATTCAAATTGAAATTTCATGTTTAATCTGTATTCATAGAGCTATTTTAATTTATAGTTTTCATGTTTTAGAACATTGTTACTTGTATTAATTCATATTAAAATTCTTATTGGGGTCGAACTGTAATTTTATAAATTTAGCAATACCTGTGTTGGATTTTAAAACTGTATTTCAAAGTGGTGGAAATGTTTGCTTTTGACTCAATCAGTATTTTTATAAAACCAGAAAACCATTTCTTACGTTAAAATGAATTTTTTGTATTTTTGTGGTGAACACCGCGCCGCGAAAATACCAATTTACTTTCAAAACTGTCCGCGCCGCATGGAACTTCCACAGATTTTGAAAGTGATGTAAAGCATGAAATGACTTATGCCATTCTTTTCCATTTATGGCAAGTAATCATTGGGTTGGGCTTGTTTGGGAATACTTTGTGTGTGTGTGTGTATTCTTATGCCATAAGTTTGATTTTCCAAACACCTCTAATTTGGCCCCTACTAACCTATTCTTGACCTTTGGCTCATCTGAGAATTGATATAACTGTTATACGTATGTATATCTGTGTATATACGTTAGTTATGTGCTGGGTATTAGTTTGGTTCTAACCAAACTGATATTGTAGAGTGTAGAAGGCTTTTCTTGGCCTCCAAGTCCATCAAATTAATTCTATATAAACACACACAACTCACAAATTTACACCTTACACTTTCAGCACAGAGAGAAAAGAGTGAGTTTGAGAGTTTATACAGAAAATTCAGAAGAGAGAGAGTTTGGAGAGTTCATAGGCTCTGAAATTGTAGCAAGAAAACATCAAACTCCATAGCCAAAAGTTTGGATTGGATTCTTATTTTGTTTATCTTTCTCAACAATTCCTCTATAATCAATCTCAGTGAGTATTCTAAACTCACTCCAAATGTAATTTCATGCTTAGTTACTGATTGTGTATATGTATTGATAAATCACCATTGCTAATTCCTCCATGAGAATTTGAGTTTGAAAAACATGAGTTTTCCTAAACTTAACCAAAATTCGTTTTGAAAGATGATTTTGAAAGATTATAGTTCATATAAGTGGTAATTACAATATTAGAGTTTAATTCGTTCGTAGCATGACATAAAGTGAAAACGAAGTTTCCGTCAACTCTCAATTTTTCGTAAAATCCGAGAGCTACGGATCGATTTAAGTAAAGTTGATCATAGATTCTTAATCATCGTCGAAAAATGAAGAGATTCATATATTGTATGACATATATAGTCACAGATTGCAAAATGGGTCAAATAGACCCTGAAATTCTGAAACGGGGGAGTTCCAGTGAAGAAGACGAAGCTTCTGCTGAAACTCGCGCGCGCGATCGCGCGAGTGGCCCGCACAAGCGACCCGCGCGCACGAGCTGTGTGTTTTCTGGCAGATAGAAAATTTTTATAATAAAATAGAAAAATGGGCATATCGCGCGAGCGGCCCGCGCGCGACTTCTGACAGTTTCTGGTTTCTGTCTATTTTCTGCTAAGAGACTGTTTAGATGACATTTTATGGGTTTTTGAGGCTCTGTTTGGAAGTTATGTTAAAACAGATACGTTTTGGTTGTTAAAGGATGATTATGATTTCGATTCTTTTCAAATATACATGGTTATCGATCCCGACATTTCATATGTTCTGTTGCACGATATTCATATGGTGTCAGTTGTACATGCATGGTGAGTGTAAGTGTTGGTTAGTGTGGAAAAGAGTAATGGTCAGTGTGGTATAGAGTGTGTGGTTGAGATTGTGTTGTGGACACTTCCTGGTAAGTGAGTACCAAAGTGTGTTGTGGTTGAGATTGCGGCTAGAGTGTCTTTGAAATGTGACGGTGGCAAAACTGGACACTCCCTGACTCCCATGGAAGCGTTAAAGTGTGTGACGCCGAACTTGGACATTCCCTGGCACCCATGGTAGTGCTAAAGTGTGGCCTACGGACACTCCCTGGTACCCGAGTCTGGATACTGTGTGATGCATTTACGAGGCGAATTAGGTACTAAAGTGTGAGGCTTTGGACATTCCCTGGCACCCCATGCTAAAGTGTGAGGCAAACTAGACATTCTCTGGCACCCCTGTGCTAAAGTGTGGCTGTCGGGGTATTTCAAAGATACTGGTGTAAGAGATGGTGGGTTGTTGTGTTTTGTCGAGAGAAAAGAGTTGATAAGATGAGATGGTGCATTGTTTTCATACACGGTCACATATATGTGAATTACAGTTTTCAAATGATATTGTGCTCGTTTTCTAAAATGAACTCTTTACTCTAATATAAACTTGTTGAATTAAATGGAAATTGAAAAATGGTAAATGAGTATGTGTTACATTCAAAGTTATGTTTTTAATACTCACCAGCTTCTTGAAGCTGAAGACGTTGATGCGTCCTGCACATTCGTGTCTAGGCTTTTCAGGTTTTGATCAAGCGGAACATTATGACTACGCTAACTGAGAACGGCTGCTTTTGGAAGATAAAATTGTTATCAATATCCTATGCTTTAATTTATGAACTGTTTTGTAATAAGGATGACTGTAATAGATGTTAAGTTATTGTTTTGATTTAAGGCGGTTTGTGCCTTTAGAGACCTCGTGCTGTAATAACTATTAAATTAGAAAAACATTATAAGCCTTAATTGCTCTGCTATGATTATTATGTTTTTATTGTTGATGTTTGAGACGGAATCGATCATTCAAACTGTCACGACATACGGGTCCATAAAAGAAATTAAACGATTTCCTTATATATGCTACGTCGGGGCGTGACATCACGGTTTTCCTACGTTCTTCACCACAACTTCCAAAAAGGTCTTTAGCATGGAATATAAATTCCAAGTCACATCCTCACAGTCGCCCTCCGGCTAAAATAATGTGAGCATGACTATATTCAGCAATGATTTTAGAGCATTCTCACTGCGGGTTGTAGGGTTGTCTTGAATTCACTTTTTCTCTATTCTCTAATTCAACTTCAAATATGGTTACATGGGCGGATCCAGGAATTTGTCCAAGATGCTATCTTTTATATGTTACAAGACTTAACTAGGCTTTTCATATTTGATAATAAAAAAGATATGAAGAAGTAGATAAAGCACATAAGTATGCATCTTTTACTACTAGGTCAATAAACTATATAATTCTACGAAGTGTAGTTTTTTTCTCGAAAAATTTTATAATTCTTGAATAATTTTGATGAAGGTCACCCTACTTATAAATAATAGTTAGTACGGTCAATGGCCATGATTTATATAAGGGGTGATCATCCAATGAAATAGAAATTCATGATGATATTTTAGAAGTTTTGGATATCTTAATATAGTAATATTTCAAGAAGGTCACCCTATTTATAATATTCTGTATAAGTCTCTAAAAGACACCAGAGAATTCAATGATTGTCACACCTCACAGTAGCAAAAATAGAAAAAATAAATTCTTTTTTGGACCAAAAAGCCATGACAGTTGAAAATCACCACATTGTCCATAACCAAAGTCTAATTATCAGAGTAATGAATCAAACCATGCATTAGAAAATTCTAATGTCGATATACAAAAAAAAAAAAAAAAAAAGAGCTTACTACTAAACTATTACAAAATCCATAAGTAGTAACGGAAGCATAAAATAAAGTATTATGGCAACGTATGCCGATTACAAACTTAACTATTACAGAGTCTCTAAAAACATAAGTATAAACTATCAACAGCAAGCTCCAAGTCATCAGCTTGCGTAGTAGTCAGCACCGGCATAACCTCCGTCATTGTAGGCCCCATCCTCGTAGCCTTTATCCATGTATGCATATCCTGCATACTCATAGCCCTGGTCAGCTGGATGTCGAATATCCAACGGCATAAACGTCGTCAGCTACGAAAGCAGAGTGAATGCAAACATTAATAGAGTATCTATAGATTTACAGCATATATAACAACAGCATTATAAAAAATCATCTCATCGTTCACGTTCATGAATGCACCAACTCAATATATATATATATATAATTGATATCATCACAAACCAATTCCCATCATAAAGAATCATCTCATCGCAGCATATATAACAACATTATAAAGAATCATCTCATCGTTCACGTTCATAAATGCACCAACTCAATATATATATATATATATATAATTGATATCACCACAAACCAATTCCCATCATTACATGGACTCTCGTGTCCACATCACACACGCAACCTTACTTCTTACAGTACTCAACTCGTTCTTTGACAATCTCTTCCTAACCTGGCATGTAACCCAACACAACATGACTTGTTCAAGCTCGACATGTAGTCCCCATCTTTAACACATAAATCAGACATGTAGTCCTAACTCCTAACTCATCGATCAGACACGTAGTCCTATACCACACGAGCTATCAAATCCCAACACACAGTTGTAACATTCCGGCCAACTGCCCTGACATAATACTGCAGCACTTAGCTCCATTATACCATAACACTCAGCAATACCATAGCACTCAGCAATACTACAGCACTTAGTAATACTACAGCACTTAGTAATACTACAACACTTAGCAATACTACAGCACTCAACAATATCACCGCACTCAACTTCGCAAACATTGCTCTTACCACAACACTCAGCAATATTACAATACAATTATGGCACGCAGCCCCAATGTGTTACTACGGCATGCAGCCCCAAAATGCTACGGCACGCAGCCCCGATATGCTACGGCACTCCAGCTCCAATACGGTATAGCACGCAGCCCTAATATACTACAACACTCTAACCCCAATACGTTACGGCCACCAGCCCCGATATATTAAACTCGACATGAAGTCCCACATCACATAACCTCCCAAATCTGACACGTAGTCCAACTCTATCATAAGGAAAACCTGACACATAGTCCCGATCCTACCCAGTACCTTGGGATCCTACACCCGACATCATACGATCTTAGCGACCGCATTCATACGTACAATATAAATAATATCGACCTCTGCGATCGATAAACCCACTATTATGTACGTCGGCTTCTCATTCTGATTTACAACATTATACCATCATTATACAATTGGTTCCACTGTTCAATGCATTAAGTCCATTATTCTACGTGTGTATTATTTCAATACAGCTTTTACCAATCAATGCATGATAATGTACAGCTTAACAGTTCATCGAATATAAACAAACCAAACATTTAACATTCTGTCAAGTTCGATCTATTGAAGTCATTTCAATCAATTGACAAAAGTAAAGTTCGATCGATTGAGGAATTTAAAGTTCGATCGATTGAGGAATGTTCGATCGATTGAAGTCTATCTGTGTTCAATCGCTCGAAATCAGTTCGATCGATTGAAAGTTGATTTTCTTTCCAAACTGAACTGGACCATTCACGCACGTTCGGGGTCCGTTCTTTCTTGCTGAAACACATACACACAAACATATCTACGCTACTAAGTGAGTATAAACACTCACCGGTAAAGATGGTGACGCCGGCAATGTGTGGGGTGGCCGTGGGTCCTCAGGGTGGCCTCTCTCTCCTCTTTCTCCTCCTCTGCTTTTTCTCTTCTTCTATGTCTCCTCTTTCTGCTGCTCTTACTCCTCTTCTTCTCCTCTCTTCTCTTCCCCTGAGAATGTGTATATGTTTGTGTGTATAATATATATATATATACAGGTGTGAATATATATGTATATGAGTGTGTGTATATATAAAATCTATATATCTCTCTCTCTAACTCTCTCAATTTCAGCAACCCCAAACACGCCCAAACTAACACACACACACACACACATACACACACACACACACACACACATATAGGTCAAGGAAGGAGCAGGTGGCAGCTCTGCATATACCAATAATAATAAGTTCAATCGATCGAAGTGAGTTCGATCGATTGAGAATAAGTCAGTCAGGGTTCGATCGATTGTGATGAGTTCAATCGCTTGGAAAAAGTATTCACGTCATAATTCAAGTCGACAGCTTTTCAAGCGATCGAAGTAGGTTCGATCGATTGAAGTTAGTTCGATCGATCGATCGAAGCTGAAAATACAAAAAATGTAAATACATGTATGCTGAATCTTAGTAATATCAAAAGTATTATAAAATTATAATGAAAGTACATGGTATTACAATGATTCCCTTTAAATCTAGGGAGTTTCAAGCATTCTGTACAAGTCCATGCAAAACCACTTACAACGTCAAAGTTCCTTAAAGGTTTTTTTTTTCTTTTCATTTTCATTTTTAGATCTCTCTTTTTTTTCTTTCTTTTTTTGGATTTGCAATTTTTTTTGTGTTAAAAATTAATAATTGAGTTATTATCTGGAACTTATATCCAAGCACAGAACAACATAATAACTTATCAGACATAATTACTATCATATCTGATCGTGCCTTATCATGTCTTATCTGCCAATTTTATCCGACCTGCCAAACAAGGACTAATAGAATATGGGACTTAATTAAATTTTTAGGGGAGCTTAACTTAAATATAACTTTTTTTATAGAGTATATAAAAAAAATTTCAAAACTTAGAGGGAGGTAAATATCACCTACCTCCCTTGAGGTCTGGCCTAATAACACTTACCTCCCTCCACATTTCAAAACTAATACCTACCTCCCTTATTTTTGAATTTCAGCAACACTTACCTCCCCTCCGTTACCTCCCCTCCGTTAGAGTGAGTCAAGAGAAGAGTAATTTTGGTATTTTAGATCGTTATTAAGTGATATTATCATCATTCCGTTAGTTTTTCTAACGGTTTGTTAACGGAAGGGAGGTAAGCATTACTGAAATTCAAAAATAAGAGAGATAACTGTTAATTCTGAAACGTGGAGGGAAATAAGTGTTATTAGGCCAAACCTCAAAATAGGTAGCTGATATTTACCCAAACTTAGGAGCTTGAACCGCCCTACATAAATTGGCCCATGGATGATTATCCAGAACTTAACTGCATGAAACGCCACATCATCCTCAAATTCAGGCCTCGGATAACATAATTCCTCCTCGTTCCAAAGGACCATCGAAGTAGCTTTCAGAACCAAATCCTAGGTAGCCAAAGTGGGGAGGCGGATCAAGACAGGAGGTGTTCTACCCTCTTGGTCTTGTGTTCGAAACTCCTCATGGGTAAATATTAAGGATTTGGCCAGGGCCTTTAGCCTCCCAAAAGGAGGTTAGGGATTCGAAATTCCCCAGGGGTCGTGTAAGATAGTTGGAGGGATGGATCTCAAGATGGACTTTAAAAATGTCCAGCTTGGTGTGAGTTCAAATCCTACCACTAGCTTGCCTCCCTGATTTACCTCGTGCGTGTGTTATGGGGTCGGTGCACGTGCCGAGGTTTGCCCCTTGTTCTACTCCGATAAAAGCGACAATAGGTATCAATCCCGAAGTCGCGAAGGACAGACATGGAGATTTGTCCACGTATTCCAACAAAAAAAAAAGTAGCTTTCAGAAAGTCTTTACTATATTCTTCTACTACCTCATCCGAAGCTTAAAGCCACAGATTCCATACAATCAAACGCAGCTTCTCTGAGCTCCACCTACTCTGCCTTTGCCGTGTCACAAAGGGCTTCAACAAGTGCTTCCGAGTGGTTCTTATCTGAAAAAAAATAAAATAAAATAAAATCGCTTACCCAAAGTGCACAGCTTTCTTTAGGGCCTTAGTAGCCACGAGTTGAACTTTGAGTTCGTTGCCTATGTCGTGAAATATGCTATTGACTAGAAACATCGCTGCTGGTGTCAAACGTACGTCTTTACCACAATATTTTTCATGGAATTGAATTATGCAGAGGCAGAGCCAATGAGCAAAGCTATAGGAAATGGTTTTTGTTTCAATGTATTGAGTTTTTCCCTTTTTGCTCTTCAGATTTCAGCATCCTCAGAAATAAAGACTGTAGAAACCAGTTAAAGATCAGAATTGACTCATCGTTCCTATTAGATAACATCACTCAGGCTCTGAGGAGGGCTCTTTGTCAGATCCAGTTTTTAAACACAATTTGACGGTCAAAAATAGAGACCCTCACTTTATTCTCTCTTTATTACGCCCTTACTAGAGAATTTTCGTACATAACATGTGTTCAAAAAAGTTATAAATTAAAAATGGGCTTAAACAACATTCTATACCCTCCTAGTTTACCCTTTGTGTCAATTTGGTCCCTGTTGTTTAGAAAGTGTCATTTTAGTCCCCCAAAATACTTTTTTTGACAAATTTTATACTTTCAATGACAAAATTATTCGTCACTAAAAGACTTATTCGAACTTATTTGGCACACTTATGAAAATCCAACCCTTTTGTATTCATCATTGAGACAATGACTTTTATTTGTTGATTACTCCTATGTTATCAGTATCTTTTTTTGTTGTTTTTCTCCCAATGTCTTGCCATATTTCATACCGAATTTGCAAGTGTAGCAGTATCTTTTTTTTTTTGCTAAAAGGGCAAATGCATTTAACTAGAAACAAAATACAAACAAAACTTAGTCCTAGAGTGATTTTCCTCAAGCACAAACACAAAAAGAGAAGATCACCAAATAAACTAAGATCAAACACAAGGAAAACATAAATAACAGCAAGAGCAAAAACAAAAGGTACAATAGTAAAGGAAGCATAAGTGGCCAAAGAGATCCCTCTGAAAGCTGCAAAAGAAATCCAGTAACGCGCCATAGAGACAGCATCGAGACTAGATCTGGAAACCCGGGCAACTTCATTCTTGTAGATGGTAGAAACCGCCCAAAGATAGAAGATGGCAGAGAGCCAAGCCCAAAAAGGTGAAGAAACTCCACCAAAGGGAGCAACCAAAGTTGCTTGAAAGTCTTCCATAGTAGTAGAAACTACACTATGAAAAGAGACATTACAGAAGGAGAGATCCCCAAAGCCACCAATCATACCCAATGATGACCAAAGCTAATCTACTCTTTCAAGACTAGTCTAGCCAAGCATCTAACATCTTGAACCCAAAGATTGCACAAAGAGAAAAAACAAAAGAAAATGAGACTAAAATCCCAAGAAAAACTTCCCAAATGGAAGAGGAAAACTTCACAAAGGAAGTGGAAACTTACGCTAATAAGGGAGAGAGGAAAAGTAGATGATAAAGGAAGGAGGGACTATGGCTGGTGAAGAAGAGAGAGAGGAGGGAGAGGGAAGGCGCTGCAGAGAAAGGGGGAGGGAAGGCACTGCGGCTAGGGCAAAATGAAAACCCAATCCTTACTCTCTCTCTAGAAAAACTAGAGAGAGAAGCTCTAGCCGTTCATATCAAACGAAAAAAAAAGTTGTCTTGTGATGGCATGCCTCTTTCCTTGCATCTTGTTATACCTTGTTGGCATGCTTCTGTGCAACCTGCAGAGAGCTCCTTAGTGCCGGTTGACCGGTCACAGAAAATCTGAACTTTCGTTTTTTATGTCTTTAGTCTTTTGTTATTTGCCTGAAGGCATAGTTGTAATGATAGCAACCTTTCTTATTGTTAACATAAAAGAGTTATGATTGCAAATCATGACCCTAATCCAGTTTTCCCAAATTCCACATGGATCAAAGCAGGCAAAAATCCTGAGTTCAATCCCTGTCGTCACCCAAATTTCTTAAATTTCTCTGTGTTTGGCCGTAATCAAAGAAAGTCTGGCCACACATGTGAAGGCGTGCATAGAGTATAAATACTCAAGTTATACTTTCTCTAACAGCTTAAGCTTTTAAAATCGATGGTTGTTAACATATAGCTATATAGAAGTTTGCATTTTACAGTGCTGTGAAAATATGCCTACATACAACTGAGGCCTTAAGATTTTGTATGCACAGACATTGATTATGTACTTATCAATCAACCACCAGTAATACATATACAATATCTATGTACTCTAAGCATCTTTCTACGTACTATCACTCACTGACCTTAATAATGAATGAGCTTCGACTTTTGTTTCAGTGCACCATGGCAGAGTCTTCTCGTGACTACCAGAACCATGAAAGAATGCATAAGCTGCAGATCACAGGTTGACCAAACAGTCACCTGCAAAAAAGAGAAGATAAATGTTATTAGGACCCCTTTGGCACAATTTCTGGTTCTGCGATTCAAAACCTAAAAAACTGCCTTTGATCAAAAGCTGCCCAAGTTCAATCGCAAATTTCTACATTTGACTAACATTTTATTACAATTGAATCCTAGAATCTAATTTACCAAAGTATCATTTGAGCTTTTGAAGTCCATAATTGTTTAGAAGCTCCAAAAGTTGTTGCCAAACACCCTCTTACAATCAGTTTCCGCACTTGTAAACATCTTGCTCTTCGATATATTTTGAAATAAAACAAATTGGAAGGGGAATTCAACCGATAGTATGTTTTTCCATTACCGTTTTCAATGCACTGCGAATTCTGTTCGTCTGCCGGATTTAACATTTCATCTGATACAAGTCTTTCCAATCGATCCACGAGACCACGTGAAGACAAACGTAAAAGTTGGATTTCTCTTCTCAAGTTCTCCACTTCCTTCTTCAATTCTACATTTTGCTCCACTAACATTGTACTTGATTCACTTGACAAGAGCTGATCTTTAAGAAGTTTATTTTCATTTCTAAGGTCATCGATTTCCTTCTGCAATTTCAAATTCTTAGCCTGTGAAATCTGACTTTTTGCTGTGAAGTCAACTTCATCATCCTGTTGATAAAAAAAATTCAGTGTTAGGTGTTTGTATAGCTACCTTTTATTACATATGAGTCCGCATCTGATTAAAAGTACCTTCAAAACGAGTTCTTTATCAAACCAACACAATACTGAACCTAGTCCCATTTAAAACGGTCCCAAGGGCCTAGGATTGGACGAGAATAGTGAACTTACATCACTAATGACAAGAATACTGGGATACTTTGGTGATGCCCTAGGAAGTTCCGTATGCTCTTTTTGTACCTCTGAGACATACTGAGAAGCAGATGAAATACCAATATTGCCCGTCGGCACCGTTGTCGCAGTTGCACCATTTGTCGTCAAAGATTGGGAAAAATATTCTCTTGCACCATTTGTTTCTCCGAGTTTATCCATGTTCGGTTCCTTTTCCAAGTCAACGACCCATTGCTCCATTATATGAGATCTACTCCTCACATTGTAGCCCCCCTATTGAATAATACAAATTTCTCCTCAAACAAAAAATTTAAGAAAATGTCATAAGAACTTATCGATAGTTGAAGAGTACTGTAATACGAAATAGTCCAATCTTATCTTAAAGAAAAGGAAAACTTACATTATAAGTGGAAACATCTGATAATGAGCAAACTTCTATTTCGTCACTTTCTGCCTCTAACAACTCTTTAATTACATCAATTTCAGACTCTTCAGAAGTCAGCTGAAGCTTCCATAATATCTGATAACAGATGTAAATCATTGGAAACCATGGTCGAAAGAAAACTAACAGTGTTCCACAAGGAAACCATAAACTTTACTACTACTAAATATTATTACAGCCTGCAACTCACTGTTTTGTGACTTTAATCAACAAAAAATTTGCTGTAGTCGTATTGGAGCATAACATATCCCTATCTTTCTCGTTCCTGATTGTCATTCAAGTTATAAATTTATAATGAAAGCTTATTTACTCTTCTCCAGTTCTTAAAAAGAAAAGAATAGTGATATGCAAACGGAATTTTGACACAGAAATGTGCATAAAAAATTATGTGGCTGATTTCAATCCAATTACATCAAAGCTAACTACCACTCAAATTTTAATTAATTTCACATGCCACTGCCACATCAACCACTCAAATGATACTGTAAGTTTCAACACCAATACACCATTGATATATCAATTGTATATTATCAACAAGGTATGGATATTACAAACAATTGCTACAATCAACAGAAATTCATGCATTCACGATTGTGGAACCAAAATCACAGTTTCACAAGACCCCAAATCAATATAAAAGAACTACAATGAGAACAAAAAATTACAGCCAGCGGTCTCGTATACCTGACTTTTCTGCAGTTCTTTAAACTTGGTGCTGAACCACTGTCTCTGATGAGACCTACTATTCCCCCATCGGCCAATACGGGGAAGCATCGAGAAGCAGTTTAGCAAAGTTGGCCGAGCAATGTCAATATGCTCGTAAGACCATATCTGTTGGATTTAACAATAAATGGATTGTGAAATCAAATGTAGGGCCGGCAGCATTGACATCTCAGGTTATTTAGCATAAACATTTGGATTGTTGAGCAACAGTGGATGCAATTCTTATCTCAAAATCTGAAGGACAGTGTCATTTATTTTGGCAATCTATCGACTGTTATGTAGGAAATTCAGAAATTGAAGAATGGTCCAAGTAAATATGAGAAACGAATAAGATTTTGCAAGTAATTTTATCACAAACTTAAAAGGCACTAAATGAAACTTACATACTCCGTATTACGTTTAGGAACTTACTTGGAGAAAAATAAGACAACCTCCTACATATTGTACATTTATCTCCTTCCTCCTACATAACCAATTTGTTATATCCTCAAGGACAGCTATACCCCAGGCAAAATGGCACACCTTATCCAAGTCTTTGAGAGGAGAAAGATATCGAGAATCTACTTTTCCGTTTGAATTTGGAAAAAGTAATGCCCCGAATATATATAGCAGAAACGTTCGAATAAAATCTTCACTCACTGTGCCACCAAGAGACTCGAGCCTCTCCTCAATTGATGTGATTGTGATCTTCCTATTCCAGAGAGTAGCACCATAGTCTCTTTCTAAATCTGAAAAAGGTTCTTCTTCCTTCAGGATTATGGGATCACCTATCACACGTAATCCTAAAATCACAGCAACGTCCATAGCAGTTATACTAATCTTGCCAGGGAGAAGTAAAAAAGCACGTTTCTCACAACTCCATCTTTCCATCAATTCAACTAGAAGGTTTTTGCATAACATTTGATTTGGGATTCGAAGCAAGCTTCCGAATCCCATCCTCTCTATTGCAATTCTTTGGTTGTATGACAATTTATCTACCCGCTTCACAAATGATGGCATGGAAAATCTAGTACTGAAGCTCCTAACTTGCAATTCCTGCATCAAAGAACAATCACGATCTATCCAATTAACAATAGATGAATTAGCAATAAAGCAGAAGCTACCAAACCAAAACTGCAAACGGGTTAAAAATAAAACGTTTACAACATACAAGCAACAATCTTCTCTTTTCTTCTCATTTCGAGTTCAACTCAAGTCTTAATCCTTAACCTTGTCCATCCGGAGCACTGAATAACATTGGTCCAACACTATATGATTTGAACGGTCAATTATGGTGAGGTAACTAGTTTAAGAAAGCAACAAACTTAGCATGTTTTCAATTTACCTAAGTTGATCTTGCCAGAGCTTATACCCATCAGAGTTGGCTAGAGTTTGGTGGGCATCTCAAATCCCTACCCAAAACACGTATTCTATCAAATTAAATTTGGGTAAAAAGTCCTCAAAAACCTTCTTCAATCCTTCCCTCAAACTCGTACCAAATTGAGTTTTACCCAAATTGAACCAACACTATTCACGTACTCAAATTTTGAGATGAGTTTAGTAAGGATTGGAGTGAGTTGTTTTTTTTTTTTTCTACTTTTTTACTCAAACTTGATTTGATATGAGTTTGAGTAAGTGTTGAAGACAGTGGCGGAGGGAAGTAGGGACCAGGGTGGGCCCAGGACCCCCCCTGAGATTTTGGAAATTACATTTTACTTTAAAAATTTTTAGTATTTTATGAATAGGCCTCCCTCAATTTCTGTTTAGTCACCCCATAGCAACTCATGTTTAGGCCCCCAAAGGGGCCCAAGACCCAATTTAGTGTAATCAACTACATATATATTGATAATACATGTATATACAACTCAAAAACAAAGGCCTCTAGAATTTTGAAAATTGCATTTTTAGTGTAAGAATTTTATGAATTTTAGAAATAGGCCCCCTAGAATTTTGAAAGACAGCATACAATATTTACGTATCACAGAATAGACTCATATTATAAATAGATCACAAAAAAAATACCAATTATGTATAAGTAGATCCTAAAAATCGCCTCGGGAACCCCTGTATAGCCTAGGCCCCTGACCAAAATTTCTGACTTCGCCCCTGGTTGAAGATGACTTTTACTCAAATTTTTATCAAGGGCTGGAGATGGAAAGCTCTGTGACACCCCGATTTTCACTACCAAAAATAAAAGAAATATTTACATTAAAATTGTAAATAACCAAGTGTATTTTAAAACAACAAAAATATTTACACTTGAGTGTCAAAAAAATTACAATTTAATTCGTTTACACGGCTAGGACCCAAATAACTCCAACCCACACGGTACTCTAATGTACTCCAATTTGACTGCTACCAATGGTACCTGCATCTAAAATAACACACGGGGAAGTATACAATATGACAGGAATAATAAGGGCTCAAAAGTACAATGAACAACCACAACGGATCAATAAAATAGACCAATCACTCAATCCACCCGTTCACACAATTTACCCGCTCACCCACAAGAGCCTCATACCAGGTTCCTCTTGGTCACATAGCAAAGAGTCACCTCACCTCACCTCACCCGTCACCATTCCTTGGTCCCTGAGGCCTGTTGGACTGTTGGTAGGTGCTCATTGCTCATGTACCCTTTAGTCCCATAGCACTTAGCCAAAATAATATTATAATAACATATAACCAAAAAGACATGGATTCCAATAAAAAGACAACATAAATCAAAAAGAGTACAAATAGGAATGACAAAGAAAATACTCCGGAGATTTAAGAGCATATCGTACACAACCCCGTACCTTAAAAATAATGTTGATCACTTTCTCCACTCTCTGAATATATATGTATATGTGTGTGGATCAATATATGTGTGTGTGTAAAATGAATATATATATATATATATATATGCCGAAAGATAGAGAGGCAGTGAGTGAAATGAGAGAGGCAGAGAGCTATGAGAGTTTGAGAGTTGTTGTGATTTGGAGAGATTATGTGGTGTATATATAGTTATACAAAACTTGGGCACTAAGCATAAACACACACCACACACTCAAACACACACTACACACACGCAGCAAGCACATGCACACACACTGCACATAATTTAATTGGGCTCCAAGTTGCCCCTAGAAATTATTCCGTGTGGTCACTCACACCACCACGCGCACACACAGATAAAAATGATACATTTTAAAAATCTCAAACTGGTATATTTTCTAATGAAAATAAATATATGTATTTTTAAAATACGTTTTAAATTTCTGGGTCACTACACTCTTCCCCCCTTTAAAGAATTTCGTCCTCAAAATTAAAATATAAATAGTTTGGTAAACAATTCCAAATATTTGGAATATATGTATATATAATCTATATAGTGCTTGGGGCACTAAGCATAACATAATGCATATATAGTATATAAATAGACTTTGAGTGCTTAGGCACCAAGCATATAAAATATACCAATATGCTTGCACTACACACACAAGTACACACACTAGTGCATACACACACACACGCACTGTGTATATGCACTAACCCACTGCACACACATTGTGCACTAAGTTCATATCATCGTGTGTGTTGAGCTCACGCGATGATACACACACACAGGTAAAATTACACTGTATAAATTTTAAATCTGGTATATTTTTTTATTATTTAAAAGCGAAAATAAAATACGGGGTATTACAAGCAGTTCCCATTTTGAAGGTAGAACCTGAACCTGAATCCGCTCCACTGATCCCATAAACAGAACCTCATAGTCCCAAGGTCTCTGAGATTAAGGAATCCCCTTCACCAAACATTCAGCCTTTACTGCTTGAATATCAATCAGTGGTAAGTTATCCAAGCTTTCCAAGTATCCTTTATGTTTTTGCTTTTCCTCATAAGCAGGCTCTAAATAATTGTTTGTTTCTTTGTTTGACCAGACTGAACCTATTGTTGGAGTTGAAACTGGTCCTTCGAAGGCCAGTACAAGTTCTGATCCTGAAGCTACCACAGAACAAGATCCACTTATATCTCATGCTGCTTCAGTTCCCTCAAGCTCTGGAGAGTTTCAAATATCTCTCCTTCCAAATCTTACTCCTGAAGAAGTAAAGGATTTCAAGGACAGTTTGAAATATGTTTTGAAGACAGAAGACACTACCTCGACTGATATTTAAGAATTCTTTCAGCAAATGATAGGTCAGAGTAAACCAAAGGTTCCTTCGATGGAACCCATAGTAGCAGTTGCTACATTAAGGTTTTTCAGTAAAATTCCATTCAAAGTTTTTGAAGATAAAGAAGTGCAAAAGGCTTTGAAGAGTCTGAGTCAATTCATGTTAGACAGTTTTAAAATTTCTGTCCCAGACAAAGAAGCAATTTCAGAGCTTAGGGAAACCTTTTAATTTCAACTGTTTTCTTCTTGAAAAAGCTGTCGAAGAATGGAAAAGATTGGAGGTTGACATGGAGTATACAACAGAAAAAACTCTTGCAATGAATCAGATGTTAGAAGAATTTAATGAGAGCAACATTGCAATTGATAAGCCTTCTGCAAAAAGAGATAGTCTTTTGAAGGAACTCGAGCTTGTGGAAACTGAGTTGAATGCTTTAAAATCCAATCGGGATGATGTTCGAACAAAGATTTTGGTTTTGAAGACAGAGTTTGAATCTAAGCCTTTGAAGAACCAAGAATCAATCTCTAGGCAAAAATTCATTCTTAGCCAGTCAAAATTATATACTAGGTAAATTGATATAAAGGACCATACCATAGAATTTTTGTAATTTACCAAAATCTGGTTTTGTAATCACTTCGAACGTGAATATATAGTGTTATTCAAATGACACGTCTTCATTCTAGGCTTCTTGCTTCCCAAACAATTGGATAATATTGTTTGAGAAATCTATCATTGATTTTTCTTACATGTACCTAACCATTTAAAATTTTTAAATGATAAAATCCACCTTTAAAAACTTTGTGGATTTAAAATGGACCTTCCCACTTAGGGGACCATTTCCCATACTTTGGATCTTTAGACCCAATAGGCAATATTGTTTTCCGAACCAATTCTCCTTGATCGAAGGTTCTTGGTCGAACTTTTTTATTATATCCTCTTGTTGTTATTTTCTTTTGTATCAGGATATTATTAAGGGCCTTGACTCTTTCTTCATCAATGTCTTCAAATTCAATAGCTATTGATGTTTGATAATCATCCAATGATAATTGATTCAGCTTCATAATTCGAAGAGAATTAACTTTTATCTCAATTGGTAAAACTGCCTCATGACCAAAAGTTAAAGCATAGGGAGACATCCCCGTACTTGTTCGCTTCGAAGTTCTATATGCCTATAATACTTCTGGCAAAATCTCATACCACATTCTTGGATTGTTTTTTATGACTTTAGCCATATTTTCCTTTATGATTTTATTAGTTGCTTCAGCTTGAACATTGGATTGGGCATAATATGGGGTTTATTTTGACATTAATTTACTTGCAAAAACAACTACATCCCCTTCAAATATAGATGCATTGTCAGATACAATGATTTGAGGGATACCAAATCTATAGACTATATTTTCTAAAAAATTAGTAACTACAATTTGAGTCACAGTCTGCATGGATTCTGCTTCTACCAATTTGGTGAAATAATCTGTAGCTAAAATAATGAATCCATGGCCCTTCAAAGAAGGAGGACTAATTTTTCCTATCACATCAATGGCCCATCCTCTAAAAGGCCTAGTTTCACCACATATTGAAGAATCAGTGGTTGGTAAATGTTTCAAAGGACCATGTTTTTGACATTCTTGACATCCCTTGGCAAATTCAATACAATCTTTTAATATTGTTGGCCAGTAAATGCTATGCCTTCGAAGTAACCATCTCATTTTAACTTCAAACTGATGAGCACCACATAATCCTTCATGGATTTGAGCTATAGCTTCAATTCCTTCGAGGTTACTTAAACATTCGAGTAGTAATCCATTACTTCCTCTTTTGAACAATCTTCCACTATACATAATATAATTGACAGACTTCAATCTTATGCTTCGACTAGGTTTTTCATCTACTCCTGAGAGATAATCTATAATTGGTTTTCTCTAATCAACATGAATCTCAACATTTGAGATGTTAACAAAAGGTAATCTATCTATCAATATAGGCAATAATTTCATGTAAGTAACTTGTTCTATCTCAACATTTTTGATACTTGCTCTAAATCCATATGCCTTTTGAGCCACATTATTGGCTTCTTCATTAAAGCTTTTAGGAATATGTAAGAGGTTTACATTATCAAATTTGGACAATAAACCCATTGTAGTGTTATAACATATTTTTAAAGCACTACTCATACATTTATACTCCCTATTCATATGGTTTATAACTAATTGGGAATCTCCAAAAATGTCTACAAATGTAGCTTTAAGATCTAAAAGAGTTTCGAGACCTATTATTAGAGCTTCATACTCAACTTGATTATTAGTACATTGAGTTGAATCCAGTTTAAACGTATATTTGGTTTTAATCTTCTCAAAAGATTCAATAATGAACCCAATACCTGCAGCAAATTCGGTTTTTGATCCATCGAACCATAATTTTCATGGACTAATAGTTATATATCCAATTTCATAATATTTCTCTGTTTCGAGGCAATTTGGATGATTAGCCAAAAAATCTACTAAGGCCTGCCTTTTACAGCCTTTTGTGGTACATACAATAAATAGAATTTTGATAAAGTCAAAATCCATTTATCAATTTGATTCCTTAAAATAGGTCGAGTCAACGTATACTTAATTAAATCAAACTTAGCAATAACATAGATTTCAGTAGGAAGAAGATAATATCTTAGTTTCATTACTGCAAAATATAAAGATAGACATAGTTTTTCCATAAAGGAATATTTGCATTCGACAGGATTTAAGAACCTACTAAGATAATAAATAGCTTGTTCTATTTTATCATCATTATCCTGGGCTAATAAGACCCCAATTGATGCTTCTGCTGCTGAGATATACAACTTCATAAGTCTGTCCTTTCTTGGAGGCATTAACATTGGTGGCTTCACCAAATAATCCTTCAAGGCTTGAAAGGCATCTTGGTGTTTATCTTCCTATTTTAATTCTTCAATGTTCCTTCAATTTCAACAAAGGAAAGAATATCAGAGTTCTTCCAACAGTATTGGAAATGAACCTTCGAATGAAATTAATCTGTCCTAGAAATTTTTGCAATTCCTTTTTGGTCGAAGGGGGTTTACTTTGAATAATTGCTTGAGCTTTATTGTTATCCACCTGAATTCCTTTTTCATGTACCAAATACCCTAAAAAATTTCCAGTACTAACTCCAAAAGCACATTTCAATGGATTTAATTTAAGTTTGAAAAACCTCATTCTTTCGAATGCTAATCTCATGTGCATTAGATGATCATCAAATAATTTTGATTTAACAATTATGTCATCTATATAACATTCTAAAAATGTTTCAATCATATCATAAAAAATAATAAAAAAAAAAGCATTCATAGCCCTCTGATAAGTAGCCCCTGCATTTTTCATACCAAAAGGCATTTGTACCCATTCGAAGGTACCTATATTCCTTGGACACCTAATTGCAGTCGCAATACATATTTGATCATATCCTGAGTGACCATCCATCATAGACATTATAGTATTTCCAGCAGATCTATCAATTAACAAATCAACTATTGGCATAGGATATTCATCCTTAGGTATGGCTAAATTAAGTTTCTGTAATCAATACAGACTCTTAATTTCCCATTTTTCTTTATAACTGGAACAACATTTGAAAGTCATTCAACATACCTGGCAGTTCTAATGAAACATGTCTTGAGCAACCTTTCTATCTCTTCTTTAATCTTCATGGTGACTGATCGGGAGAGAACAAATCCTATTTATACTCTTTAACTTGCGTTGGTTAGTACCTTTTTATCCTGTTCTTGTATATTTTTACTTAGTTTTCTATTTTCTGACAGGATTTGGAAGAAATCAAGTATACCAGGCTAAACAGGGTGAAAAAGCAGAGTAAAAGAAGCAAGAAAAAGCACCTCGCGCGTGCGACCCGCTCGCGCGGAAGCCCAGGAAATCGCTCGCGCGAGGTTCCCATATCGCGCTCGCGCGGCCCGCGCGCGCGACCTGTATAAAAATGGAACTTGCGTATTTCAGTATGCTAATTATTCCTATGCAAACAAAACTGCCTAATTGCGTCCAGATTGTAAAAATAGCAGTTTTAGTGCGTTTTGGGTTAGGAAAGCTTCCAAAACTTGCCTAAAATCTATATATACCCTATTTTACTTCAATTTAGGGGTTGGAAAATATTATACACACAATATACAACCATACTTTCAGCCATTGAAGAGGGGAAAGCAAGGAGAAGAAGAAAAAGACCAAGAATTTCCATGGCCTCCTCCATCAACCTCTTGCCATCTACCGCTCCCATGGCAGCTTAAACCTAGATCTAGGGTTTCAATGAAACCCTAGCCAAGTAATAGGGTGTATTTTATGTTTTTATTTTAGTTTTATTATGTATGGATGACAGTTATATGTTTAGAGGATTTTTATAAATAAATTGTGCTTCTATTGATTAAATCATTACTTTCAAAGTTTATTCTTGTCTTAGATCTATTTTGAATGTGATGTGCTCAATGATCTATGCTTGCTGTGCTTGTTTAGATTATTTACGTGTAATGATACTTAATTGAATTGTGCTATCAAGTATCTGAATAGTCCATGCCTAGATTAGACGGATTATACCACAACCCTAGTTTAGTGTGGGATAAATCGTGCTAACCGAAGATGGATTATGTTGGTGCTTGAACCATAGTTATTTTCTTGACGGAGGAATTGGGCTTGTAGCTAGAATTTCCCATTATCATCCAACTTAATAAGCTAAAGTAATTCGTAAATACACTTATTATGAAGCTAGTGGTGGATTTGTAATCCTAGGTTCCCTAAATATATTTATAAAAATAATTTTTAATTGCTTCCATAACTTAGATTTATTTTTCTTGTTCTTAGTTTAATAAAATCAAAAGCAAAATCCGTTTTCCTTAATTAACTAAATTTAGGTTTTAAAATTAAAGCGCGGTAGTTAATCAATCTCTGTGGGTTCGACCTTTACTTCCACACTACAAATCCTTAGAAAAGTAAAGAATACTTTTATATCTTGATATTGACAACATCAATTTTTGGCGCCGTTGCCGGGGATTGCATTACTACCTTTAGTTTTAGAATCCTAGTTGAGTTAATTCGTAAATATTAGATTAGGTTTTCTTTTTATTATTTTTCCTTTTTGTTTTGAGTTACTAACTTTTTATTTTATTTTGTAGTTTCTCGAGTCATTAAATTCTAACGTTTTCGGGAGGAATAGCTTAGCACATCAAAGGAGCTTACACGAAAAAATATAAATAAAATAAAATAAATTGCTTCTTGTGAAACTCGCTTTAAACCACTGTAAGTCAGGGCGCTGTGACGCACTATTTGCATTAGTTTAGGGTTAATTGCACTGCATTAGCTAAGAAACCCGGGGCGCTGGGCTTGACGCGGTCATTGCATTGCAGGATAATATTCATGCATCATAGTAGTTGAATGCTTGTTATCTTAGTTGCGTGATTGCTATTTGTTTTTTTTATTTATTTGAGTCAGTGTTTGTTTTTAGTTTATTTTCTTTTTAGTTTATGATTGGTACACGTTCTAGTAAACCTGAATTACAAACTTTTGATCCTGAACTTGAACGTACCCTTAGAATTAGTAAGTCTTCAACCCAAGCTCCGAGAGCTCAGTGGAAAATAGACGACGAATCGACTCCAGAACCATCGTCTCTATTTCAGGCCGAAATTCAAAGTACCCTTAAAAGGTTAAGGAAAACTCGAATTTTTTAAATCGAACCTATTCCAATGGCTGACATTGGAAACAACGGAAATAATGGAAATAACCTTAATATACCTCCACCTCCTCCACTTAAAGACTATTTCATTCCTACGGCATATACACCCCAAGCAAGCATAGAGTTACCGGAGGTGACGGCTTCTCACTTTGAGATAAAGTCATCTACCATCGCACTATTACCATCTTTCCATGGCCGTATTAAAGAAGACCCTTATCAGCACTTAGGTGATTTCCAAGATATATGCTCTACTTTGAAAATACAAAACCTAACTGATGATGAGTTAAAATTGCGGCTCTTTCCATTCTCTTTAAAGGACAAAGCTAAATATTGGCTTCAATCTCTTGAGCCAAATACCATTAAAACATGGGAAGCCTTACACACCGCATTTTTACAAAAGTTTTTTTCCAATCACAAGAACTAATCAGATAAGGAAATCAATAACGAACTTTGTGATGCAAGATGGGGAAACACTTTATGACACTTGGGAACAGTTTAAAGAATTGTTACGCTCATGTCCACATCATCAGGTTCCCAAGTGGCAATTAGTTCAGGTCTTCTATGAGGGACTTATTCCCTCAATACGTAACACCGTCGATGCCGTTTGTGCGGGTACCTTCCTACACAAAAGCGCCGATGAGGCATGGAAGATATTTGAAACGTTAAGCGAGAATTCGATGCACCAAACTGTGTCGATACGGCCTGAGGGGTGTCTTCCACCTAAACTTAAGCGTGAGGAGCATTTTGAGTCAAGTCAGTCAATTGACATACAAGAATTGAATAGGAAACTTGACCGACTTATGACAATAAACCAAATGTCGAACGCACCCTCTTACGAAGTATGTGCATTATGTTCTGAACCTTCTCATAATATCTTTGCATGTCCTTCCGCTTCTCAATTTCCTGAATTCGTGGAGCAACACATAAACTCTATTCAACAATACCCACGAAATAATTATAATCTTATGTCGAATAATTTTTCTAACACTTATCGACCCCAATTTCCACAAAATCAATACCAACACCCTCCTTCTAATCCTAACCCTCCAAGGGTGAACGCTTTTGAGGAGACGGTGTTGAAATCCCTTAAGACTATTGAGGCACAAGTCCAAGCACAAGCACAAATAGTGCACTCTCACACACAATCCATTGTAAAACTTGAATCCCAAATGGGACAAATAGCTAATACAATGAGTCGTAGAAACGAGGGTCAGTTTCCTAGTCAAACTATTCAGAATCCTAAGGGACAATATGGAAATGGGGGTTCGAGTGAGCACGTTAATGTCGTTTCAACTAGGACGACTATTCGGGAAAAGGAAGTAACTAAAAGTCCAGATGAGGGTGAGAAAGATATGAATAGTAACTCGACTAAAGAAAAGGGTGAGGGGACGAGTAAAATTCGAAAAGAAAAAGAACCGGTCCCAACTAACTATGTTCCAAAGTTACCTTTTCCACCTAACGTTGAGGGACCGTCACATTTGCCTAAGAAAGGGTCAAAGGTTGAGGATATACTCGAGGTATTTAAACATGTTAAAATCAATATTCCATTCCTCGATGCTATTAAACAAATTCCCGCTTACGCTAAATGTCTAAAAGACCTTTGCACGCAAAAGCGTAAATTGCGTAGTCATACTCCTAAAAAGGTCTTCCTCACTGAAAAAGTAAGTTCTATTTTTCAAAACTCACCTCCAAAGTATAAAGATCCAAGTACGCCTATGATATCATGTGTCATAGGTGACACTGTCATTAATAGGGCTCTCCTTGACTTAGGAGCTAGTGTTAATCTCTTACCTTACCACGTCTACAAAGAACTAGGACTAGGTGAACTTAAGCCTACGGCCGCTACCATCCAATTAGCGGATAGTTAAAGTTGATCAATGCTTACATCCCGTTGATTTTATGCTCCTTGATACTGAACCTATCCTAGATGCTAGGAAGCACACCCATGTTATTCTTGGTCGTCCATTTTTAGCCACTGCTAATGCGCGTGTCAATTGTCGAACGGGGGTGATGAAAGTGTCATTCGGGAATTTGAACTTAAAATTAAACGTTTTTAACGCTGTTGATCAACCTCCCAAAGACGATGATTACCAATATATAGAAGGTAGTGAGGTTAGAAGAACTGTTAGACTTAATAAAGAAATAAATATGAGTGAGGGGAATAATATAGTGAATAATGAGCGGATGGATTTGAATAACCCAGACCCTAATGAGGAATGTACTCGGAAGGTGAAAAATCGACTTGAACGTAATCAAGATGAACCGTCGAATGAATTAATTCAAAGCGACATTCTTTCGGCTTACCACCGGGCTCCTCCTGACATCTTAAGGGGTATAAACTCCGATTTACGGCCTCCATAAGTCCTGAGCTAGAATGGTCTAGCTAAAGACGTAAAAGATAGCGCTTCTTGGGAGGCAACCCAAGCTTTATTTCGTCTGTTTATCTTATTTTTGCATGTTTTTGGGTTGTTTTGATCAGTTTTTGAGTTTTCAGGGTAGGTTTGGGGGTTGGTTTTTATTTGTTTTAATTTTATTTACATTGCAAGAAAGAAAAAACGAGAAATTGGTATCTCGCCCGCGCGCGCGAGGTGTCGCTAGCGCGGACCGCTCGCTCGATTTCCCCTTTTTCTGAAATTTTCTTTTAATTTTTGTGTTCTTCCCCCACACCTGTTACATAGTTCTGACCTTTTCTGTTTTTGTTTTTTTAAGGTCCTTTTAGATCGAGTCGTTTGTTATTTGCATAAGTTCTGCTTATCTTTTCTTTCCTTTTATAGTTTATTTTCGTGTTGTCTTCATAGTGTTGTTAATTCTTATAGTTTATTTAATTTCGTTTAGTTTAGTTATAGTTCTTTTAGCTGCTTTTATTATTTTCTTTGT
Organism: Hydrangea macrophylla; assembly: GCA_033977485.1. Lineage (NCBI taxonomy): Eukaryota > Viridiplantae > Streptophyta > Magnoliopsida > Cornales > Hydrangeaceae > Hydrangea > Hydrangea macrophylla. The sequence continues at coordinate 114,929,998 of CM066999.1, forward strand.
TCGTCTTTTATCAAGAAGTAACAGGTAACATTGAACTTTATTGACATATTCCTTTGTGTTCACCTGTTTGTGATTGCCGAGATCGAGGTATTGTCGTTCCTTCTCTACGTACTCTCCTTTCTTTCATTTTATTATTTCATTGGGGACATTGAAAGGTTTAGGTTTGGGGGTATGCACACACATGCGCGGTTTAGTGGTAAGTATTCCCGCCTGTCACGCGGGTGACCTGGGTTCGATCCCCGGCAACGGCGTCAAAAATTGATGTTGTCAATATCAAGATATAAAAGTATTCTTTACTTTTCTAAGGATTTGTAGTGTGGAAGTAAAGGTCGAACCCACAGAGATTGATTAACTACCGCGCTTTAATTTTAAAACCTAAATTTAGTTAATTAAGGAAACGGATTTTGCTTTTGATTTTATTAAACTAAGAACAAGAAAAATAAATCTAAGTTATGGAAGCAATTAAAAATTGTTTTTATTAATATATTTAGGGAACCTAGGATTGCAAATCCACCACTAGCTTCATAATAAGGGTATTTACGAACTACTTTAGCTTATTAAGTTGGATGATAATGGGAAATTGTAGCTACAAGCCCAATTCCTCCGTCAAGAAAATAACTATGGTTCAAGCACCAACATAATCCATCTTCGGTTAGCACGATTTATCCCACACTAAATTAGGGTTGTGGTATAATCTGTCTAATCTAGGCATGGACTATTCGGATACTTGATAGCACAATTCAATTAAGCACCATTACACGTAAATAATCTAAACAAGCACAGCAAGCATAGATCATTGAGCACATCACATTCAAAATAGATCTAAAACAAGAATAAACTTTGAAAGTAATGATTTAATCAATAGAAGCACGATTTATTTTTAAAAATCCTCTAAACATATAACTGTCATCCATACATAATAAAACTAAAATAAAAACATAAAATACACCCTATTACTTGGCTAGGGTTTCATTGAAACCCTAGATCTAGGTTTAAGCTGCCATGGGAGCGGTAGATGGCAAGAGGTTGATGGAGGAGGCCATGGAAATCCTTGGTTTTCTTCTTCTTCTCCTTGCTTTCCCCTCTTCAATGGCTGAAAGTATGGTTGTATATTGTGTGTATAATATTTTCCAACCCCTAAATTGAAGTAAAATAGGGTATATATAGATTTTAGGCAAGTTTTGGAAGCTTTCCTAACCCGAAACGCACTAAAACTGCTATATTTTACAATCTGGACGCAATTAGGCAGTTTCGTTTGCGTAGGAATCATTAGTATACTGAAATACACAAGTTCCATTTTTATACAGGTCGTGCGCGCGGGCCGCGCGAGCGCGATATGGGGACCTCGCGCGAGCGATTTCCTGGGCTTCCGCGCGAGCGGGTCGCGGGCGCGAGGTGCTTTTTCTTGCTTCTTTTACTCTGCTTTTTCACCCTGTTTAGCCTAGTATACTTGATTTCTTCCAAATCCTGTCAGAAAATAGAAAACTAAGTAAAAATATACAAGAACATGATAAAAAGGTACTAACCAACGCAAGTTAAAGAGTATAAATAGGATTTGTTCTCTCCCGATCACACCCCCAAACCTACATTTTGTTAGTCCTCGAGCAAAACTTAATAAAAACTAAACTACTTATAAAATACTACTCCATTTTCACATGGATTGCGATTGCATTTAGCATATGCAACAAACCTTTAAACCCCTAGGTGTCCCTAGTCGGACGAGTGAAGTCTCGTGAGGGTTCTCATCAACAAGTCACCCACAACCATCTTTATTAACTTATAAATTTAAAAAGTTTTATTCAAACGAAAAACAAAACAATCAATACTCCTTATCATATAACAAAGATTTGAAATAGAATAACGAACAAGAAGAAACGGAATCAAACGTCTACCTACATCATGAAAAATAATCCCAAGCACATGCATCGTATAAATCAATAGAGTTTCTCATAAAATTGCACGTGTGTGATATGGTAGTCAAATGAACACGCGCATCTTATGAACTTGGAATATACTTCGGATAACCAATTAACTATGTCTCGACTACGAATCTCACAATGTCAATTACACTTTAAAATGAAACACTCAGAAATAGGTGTAATTTTTCTAATATATGTGAGTAAAGGAAATATGTTTTCAAAGCAAGAAATGCTCACATATGACTCAAAAAAAACGCATGACACGAAAGAATAGTAGTCTCATGGATAGCATGCCAACAATCAAGAAAAATTAATCATTACCATGTTTTAATCCCCCTCCCCTCATTTTCATATCCAAACCATGTTTCCTAGGATCAAATAGGACTTTTCAAAGGTTGTAATGTGGCTCAAGTAATGAAAAATGATAGAAATGATTCATTAGGTAGTTTTAGAATGGCATTGTAAGGCATGTTTGATTTCTTTCATTCGTCTCGTCTACCAACTTCATCTTTTCATTCTCTTCTTTTCTTTTCTTTTCTTCTTCTGTTTTTTTTTTTCAACCTGATTCTTCTTTCAACCTTTTTCTCTATTCTTTTCCTCTTCATTGCTTTTGAAACAAATATTCATTGAATACCAAGGCAACCACCCCAAACATCATCTTTTTTTCTTTTTCTTCTCAATCACACATCGCCTTAACACCACTAAAAGTTGATCAATCTTTCAGGGTTGAACTCCAAGTTGGCCAAATTAGAGCAAAAACAGGATAATGGTAATTAAAGAAAAAAATGGCATTTTAACGGCTCAAGGGGCGAACTAAGAAAATTTATCATTTATCGGTCAGTAGCAAACAAAGAAGGCCTAAAATCATGTCCTATGGTTATATGGTTCTTCAACATTTACGACGGAAGATTATTTAGCATGGTAACAAATATTTTAACTTGACTATCAACCAAAACAAGAATAATGAGACTAAACAACAAGTAGATGCGCTGTTCCAAATGAAATTCGATAAACACAAAATGTATTTATAACCCTCTAAAAAGAAAAGATAGGCTCAAAACCTCACCGGGTTTAGTCTCCACCTTGTGTTATCTAGAAATCCGAATCATATTATAGTTCACATCAAACATGTATTCAAGCAACTACGTGCAGTGCATAGGTTTATGTGCAAATCTATGATATAAAACTACGATTCGATCGATACATAACTTAAAACGTTTCATCATAACTTTAGTAAATATTTAATCACATCTTTCCTTGTTTACCATTCTATAACAATCATAGTTACATAACAAGAAGTATCAAATTGAGATTGTAAAAACGTCGGTAACATCGTTTATTTAAGCACAAGAATCAAAAAATTTTTAAAAATTAGTGCATAATAATGTGCATGTGTGTGCAGTGACTTCTGGTGTCATCGTTCGAGGTTGTTGTTTCACCGGTTTATATCTAGCCTTGATAGGCAATTTATGCTCCACTAAGCTTCTTTCGAGTCCTGGTAATTCATCATAATCCCAAGCAAAACAATTTCGAAATTCTTTTAATAATTCGACCAATTTATTTTGGTCACACTTTCCAAGTTTAGAACTTAAATAAGTAATTCTTTTTTGTTGTTCTGATCCTAAATTAATCTCTAATAAAGGATCTTGTGACTCTTCTTGTACCGAATTTTCTGGCATTACAAATAATTCTTCCTTGCCAACATGTCTTTTTCAAAGACATAACCTGACCAATTTATGGTCGAATCCTTTTCAATTATTGATTCTAAACTTTCAATCATTAATTTTTGTAAGACCAATCGAATGATCTCTTCCACATCTTCTATTTCCATAGATGTATAAGTCATTAAACTACCTTGCCATCATCCAATGGTTCCAAAGAACCAAATGGCATATCAGCCAAAATATCCCAACTCTCCTCCAGGATTCATCTTCTGACTCTTTAAGGTTAATTGGTTTAACATTCTCTTGATACAATTGAGCTTCGACGCAATTAGAGCTAGCATGGAAAGGTTGAGTATCAACCTTCACTGTTTCAATCTCATGATTTCCCTTCACAAGCAATAATTTCTGATGCATTGAAGAAGGAACACATCGATTAGCATGAATCCAATCTCTTCCAAATAAGGCATGATAACTACGATTAGCATCCACCACAAGAAAGCAATTTTGGATTTATTCGAACCTATTATAGTTTCAATAGGTATTATTCCCTTGGTGTTTTTCTTGTCACCAGTAAAGCCTGGTATCATAATGTGAGTTTGTATTAATTTTGAGTCTTGTTTATTAATTTTTCTCAAGGTACTTTGAGAAATAATATTGACAGCAGCACTATTATCAACCAATATTTTGTTTAAAAGAACTCCATTTAAACAAGCTTTTATGTACAATGGTTTAACGTGCTTAGTCATTTATGATGATGGCTCTTCGAATGAATATATGAGATTACAATCACTGAAAATGAATTTAGGAAGATTTACCTCAAACATATCTTCAGTAGATATTTCCATTTTCATTTCTTCATCCATTTGTTGATCTTTTATTGCTTTGAAGACCTTTGGTAATGTAAAAGTGGCAGTGTTGACTTCCATCTGCTCTGGAAATGTGCCAAATTGGATGTGCATATTCTCATTCTTGACAATTTCATCCTCATGTTTAATCTCAGTATTTCCCAAAACTTGGGATTCCACTGCTGTCATTTCTTCATCACCTCCATCAATACTCATGGCTTTTTCCAACTCTATAACCTTGGCCTTAATGATACTCTCCTCAGACATAGTATCATTGTCTGCCTTGATGTTCCAATTAAATCTAGGATTAGGCTTCGAAGTACTACCAGAATCTTTCTTAATCCTATTCTTTAACTCTTGGCCTTGAGTTTTCATGTTGGAAAATTCTTTCCACATGGTATATACTTCATCTGAAGTCTTCTTTGTTAAGTCTTATTTATCAAGGAAACCATCTTTTGGTTCTTTTCTTTAGGATGCTAAAGCACACATCATGTATTCATCTCAACCTGTGGAGGTTTGATCATCTTATTTTTGTTCTGAGATCTTTGTTGATCCATCATATTTTTTATCCTATCATCTTGCATGACAAACCAATTTGGTACTCCTGGCACCAATGCAGACATATTTGATTGTGATGTTTCACCATCTTTTGGTGATGAATTAGAAGTTGCCATACTCATCTCAGCTTGTACCATATTGGCTGGTACTAATTTTGATGGTATAAATTGGGCTTGTCTTTCTTTTTGCACCATGTGTGTAATACCCTGTATTTTGGTATATTAATAAAACCCGGTATTTCATTTCTATACTCGTATAAACTTTCTCTTCCTTTTGGTAAATTTTGATACCAATCGATTGATAAGTTTCCCAATCGATTGACACTTTTTAGATACCAATCGATTGATAAGTATCCCAATCGATTGACATTCAACCGACTAAAAGTGATGATGTGTCATTATCCCAATCGATTGCCATTTATTCCAATCGATTGACATTGTTTCCAATCGATTGACTACAAATATCTGTTGCCAATCGATTGACTTGTGTCCCAATCGATTGACATAACCTGAGACAAGTTTTCTTCTTTCCTTCAGCTTTAAACGTGTGGCACTCTTAACCCCTATATATACTCGTTCAATTGTGGCCTTGGGTCACTTTGGCAGCTTGAGAGAGAGAGGCATACCTCTTGTGAGATATATACATACATATATCTATCTATATATCTATATTTCTATATATACACACACACACACTGACCTTGGCAACTTGAAGAAGAGAAGAACAAGAAGGAGAAAGGAAGAAGAAGAAAGAGACAGAGAGAGAGAAGGCTGGACAGAGAAAGAGAAGAAGAGAGAGAGAGGAAAAGCTTGAGTATTCAAGACCACACCCACCCAAACGCACCCTAAGTGAGTCCTAACTCACTTGGTCACTTTATTTGATGTATTTACAAGTTGTTATGACCTTTAGATGTGATAAGAGTATGATTTCTACATTTATATATGCTATTTTTACAATCTGCTGGAGAAGACGTAGTACCAATCGATTGACATGATCTCAATCGATTGACATCAGTTGTATCCCAATCGATTGAATAGGATTTCAATCGATTGACACTTTTCAGATACCAATCGATTGACATGTTGTTCTCAATCGATTGACATGATTTTGATACCAATCGATTGAACTTAGTCCCAATCGATTGACATGATCAGAACATGGTTTCCTTTGCCTATTTATTATATAAGAGGTTTAGTTGTTCGATTTCTAAATTCGGAATTCCATTATGCGACTATGGGGTAGACAGGATTAATGTGACACCAAAGATTTATGGATAATGAATAAAAAGTAATATGAAGGCGTGGGTGACGTGTTGTTTCTGATATGAATTTGATGTCCGTTTTCTTTTAATCCAAGTAGTCAGGCCACATTGGGAATTGTCATGTGTCGATGTTAGAATGGAACGTAAGTAGGTTTGGTAAGTTCTGGGGATGGTACGTGGATGGACGATTGGTTATGATATGCTCTTAAAAGCGGTGAACCGGATACATGGTTCTTAAAAGCGGTGAGCTGGACCAAGAAGTCTTAAGATAGACTGGATGATCTGTGATATGCTCTTAAAAGCGGTGAACAGGACCATTGTTCTTAAAAGCGGTGAGCTGGGATCACTAGTAGATGACGTTGAGTCGTGGCAATAGATTGATATGCCTTGTTCGAAACGTTATATCCCTGAAATGCGGTGAACAGGACCATTGTTCTTAAAAGCTGGGGACAGACTGACGTGGAGTCCATGACATGCGGTGAGCAGGATATATTGCTCTTAAAAGCGATGGACAGAATAAGGGTGTATCCCTAGAGTTAAACGATTGAGTCTGTTCATGGAAATCAGAGTCGGTTGAGTTCGGTATTTGAGTAACAATACGATAAGGGTCGGTTTACAAGAATGAATAGAGGAACAAGATAATGTTAAGGATATAATAAGATGTTAACTCGTATTTTCATAAGCTCGTGTTTACTTCAGATAATTGGTACCTCGTTAGTTTATGCTCACTCAGCTCTCAGTAAGCTGACGGCCTTTTATTGCCTGGACTTTCCCCGTCCAGAATATCCTGCCCCTTATTTTGCAGGTAATGACCAGTACACTGATGAGTGTTATCCAGAGGAAGGCCCCACCGATGATGGTTACGCCAGGGAGAATTATCCTTATGCCAGTTGAAGACTGAAGATGTTATAGTTAGATTTCTTTTCGGTTGTTCTGTTAAACCTTTTGTTAGCGGGTACTTGGGCATTTGTTGTCTTCAGACCTGTTGTGATCCTGTGGACCATACTCTGATATTTTGCAATAGTTAGCACTGTGTGTTATTCTCAGTTGTTTACTGTTGTCTTTTTGGACTAGTGCAAAGCGGGGGTATTTGTAAAATACAACCGCGCTAAAAGGAAGAATTGTATTAGTTTTTATCATAACTTCCCGTTTTATCTGCGATTTGCATTGCAAGGCTAATTTCTATACATTATGATTAATCTATGATAAGTTGTATTGTTTTAGCTGTTGTTTGTGCAGATTACTGCTGTGTGGACTAAACAGATGAACATCAGAATAAATGGAATGCTCGAATGCAAACAAAAGAAGCCAAAGCTGAAATGTGGAGTTCGATCGATCTAAGAAGGTTCGATCGATCGAGCGTTCGATCGCTCGAAGAGAGTGGAAGCGCTTGAGGCTTAAGGGTTCGATCGATCGAGAGCAGTTCGATCGATCAAACGGGGTATTTCCAGTAACATTTACGTGCGCAGCAGATGCGGGTTTTAACCCTAGATTCTTAGGTTTTCTTATATATAGGAGTATTGTACACGTCCAGGGGAACGCCCACTTGATACTTTAGCAGTTTTATAGAGAGAGATAGAGAGGTTGTTTGGTTTTTGTAGGTTTTCATTGGATATTTACATTGTGGATTGGATTTCTCTGAGTTAATACAAGTATCTTCTATTCCAGGTTTTATATTTACTGTTTATTCATATCTTGCACTTGTTAGTCGTAGTTTAATCGCTTGTCTTATAGTGTTGCATGCTAAACATTGATAAAACCATAGATTTCGTAGTTTTCATGAATAACTCACAACCAAACAAGGTGTTAATGTTTTCTTACGTTAAAAATCAATCCTCGACACTTCAGACGATGTCTGAGTAGTCCCAGGTTGGGAGAACACGATGAAACAGTGATCTCCAGCCTCTGCCATGCAGCAGAATAATCGCTGTGTTCGATCGATCGAAGTCCGTTCGATCGATCGAACCAGAGACAGTCAATCGATCGAAGTCAGTTCGATCGATTGAGGGATGAAGGTCTTCGATCGATCGAAAGCGCGTCGATCGATCGAACTCTCGGATTCTTGAGGATGTTCCCTGCAGTATTCCAGGACCTTTTTGTTTTAGGATTTGTTATCATTCTGTCCCAATAAATGCTCAGTCTGTCAAAACAGTTTTAAAACTAAGGCCCTAAGGCATTTTCTTTCAATACATTTTGCAAACCATCTTCAATGCTAACACCATTGAGGATGCGAGTCTTAACTATTGGATTAAACCGCTTTCAAGTATTTTAATTTAACTGTGATGATATGGTCCCGGTCATGAAAGGGCCATGGATTCTCTATCTTTAGAGGAATACGGAAAACTGTGGGTAATATACTCCTTTGTGCTTCAAGGTAAATGCATGGTAGATGGCTAGGTTACTGTGGATTCGTGTAATCCCAACACTTTCTTTTTAAAGTTAAACATCCTAATTTCAAGTGCTGTTTTAATTAGCTAGTTAGATCGTTAGTCATTTTCTGTAGTAATTTTAGCTGTGGAACTTTGTGTTCCGCACCATCGTTCAATCTTATTCATTTTATTTTATTTTCTTTAGAGGTTAGTCTAATTCGATAGGTCAACACCTTCCCTGTGGGATCGACCTGGTCTTACCAGATATTACTTGCACGTCTACCTACACTTGGGTATTGCACAAGAGCGCACAAGATTTTTCTCGTGTCAACTAGTACTGCGTGGTGTGGATTATTAGTGACTTTCACTTGTCATTCCTTATGGACCCATAAAGGAAATTTATTTTTCTCTATTTATGTTGTTCCGGGGCGTGACAGGGTTTTTGGTATCAGAGCCTGCGTTTGGTACTCTAGGTTGTGATACTTTTGTTCACTAAGTATTTCCACACCATCTGGTCCTAGTATGATAGAATTTCTTTGAGATGAGATATGAGTATAAGATAAGTTCGTCTTCCTGACGATAGATAGTTTCCTTTGCAGGATAGCATGGATCCGGAGTTTCACCAGTTTGTGACTGATACTTATGGAGGACATATTATCCATGGAGATACCGTGGAGCCAGCTGACCCAGAGTTTTATCGTGAGCGTGTGTGCCAGATAGCTAGTCGACATTTAGAGGAGGACATGTGGAGAGCGCTTTATGTGACCAGGAGTACTCACCCGACGCAGATGCGCATGGATGCTTACCATACTGCGAGGGTCGGTAGAGACATTTGCCAGGAGATGTTACGACTAGTTTTGAGTAAGCCAGAGATGGACGAGATTGAGTTGAGAGCCATTATAGCCGGTCCACCAGAGCCCGTAGTTGCACCCGCAGCAGCAGCAGCAGCCCCACCATCACCAGTACCCGTCCCAGAGCCAGAGCCTGAGCCGATTGAGGATGAGGAGGATCTAGAGCCTGAGGATGAGCATCCCGATGAGGACATGGACGGAGATGGAGAAGAGGAGCCGATAGATGACGAGGACCCAGTAGAGGATGAGCATGTAGACGATGCAGATGATGATGAACCTGAGGATGACCCCGAGGAGCCAGAGTTTGAGCCAGAGGATCCAGTACCGGACCCAAAGGCTATTGAGGCAGACGTAGTAGTAGATGAGGAGGTGCCCGACGAGGAGATAGTTGTGCCAGAGATACCCGTTGTGCTTCAAATACCAGCTGGACCCATTATGCATATGGCAGCCATGGCCGATATGGCAGTAGGATGGATAGCTCAGATGGTAGCACAGCCAGCAGATTTTGTTATGGGAGAGGTAGCTATAGCAGGAGCTCTTGACATAGCTGACGGTTTTGCTGCAGTAGCTGTTGATGTCGCTAACCAGGCGATAGCAAACGTGATGGAGGACGATGATGCAGAGATGATAGAGGATTGGGATATAGGGGTAGTAGTCGGAGATCTTGTCGCACCAGTTGAGGATGATCCACTCGAGGAGATGGATATAGACCCAGAGGACGAGGCACCACCAGCAGGATCAGATGCTGACGACTTTTGAGTCAGGATCGGCAGGGTGTAGATTTTGTTAGTTTATATTAGGACATGTTGTCCATCAGATTTTTGGGATCTTGAGAGATAGCTATTGACCATAGCTTTGTATAGTATTAGCTGACTTTAGTTGTTGTAACTCTTGTCCCATATGGTACACGGTTTTACTAGTGTGTACTATACGGTACATCTTTTGATATATATATATACGAGCGGTACTTTTATTATTGTTTGGTTGTTGCGTTGTGCTGTGTTGTTTAGTAGAATGGTTAGTCTTGTTGTTTCTTGTTCTATCTTGAGTTCGTTTCTACGTGAAGACTTTCAGCTGATCCATATGTCTCTTGTAGGCGATACTCGTTAGCATCATGGTAGGACCCTTGAGAAATCACCAAGCACGTAATGGAGCACCTATTCCGGAAGGGATGGATCCGACGGGAATATTCGAAGCATTTATGCAGAGAATGGAGCATGTGGGGGATACATATAATCACTCCACCCACCAAAGACATCTTATACCCCCGCCACCAAGATAGACTGGAGATAAGTTGTTAGCAAATTTTTGTGGGTTACGTCCCGAAAAGTTCGATGGACTAACAGAACCATGGAAAGCAGAACAATGGATAAGAGAGATGGAGTTAATATTTGAAGCATTGGAATGCAATGAACAACTGCCTCCTAAAACCAAGTTGGTAATGCCCTCTAGTTTCCAGTTTCCGGAGTTAGAATTGAAGGAGCTTCCCAAAGAGCTAAAATACGCATTCCTAGGGACTGGAAAAACTTATCCTGTGATCATTTCAGCTGCTTTAACTCATGAACAGGAAAGTAAGCTAGTGGAAATGCTTACCAAGCATAAGGATGCTATGGGATGGACAATTGCTGACCTCAAAGGCATAAGCCCATCCATATGCACGCATAAGATATATCTGGAGGAAGACGCTAAACCCTCAAGGCAAATGCAAAGGCGTCTGAATCCCAACATGCAAGAAGTAGTTAAAAAGGAAGTGCTTAAACTACTTGATGTTGGGATGATATATCCGATATCTGATAGTCCTTGGGTCAGTCCTACCCAAGTAGTTCCAAAGAAAGCGGGCATAACGGTCATCCCGAACAAAGATGGTGTATTAGTACCAACACGCGTCCCCACTAGATGGAGGATGTGTATTGACTACAGGAAGTTAAATACTGTGACCCGAAAGGACCATTTTCCTTTGCCATTCATGGATCAAATGCTAGAACGTGTGGCGGGTCACAAGTATTACTGCTTCTTGGATGGATACAGTGGATATAATCAAATTGAGATTGCTCCTGAAGATCAGGAGAAAACAACATTCACGTGTCCATTCGGTACTTTTGCCTACCGACGAATGTCGTTTGGCCTATGCAATGCACCGGCTACCTTTCAGCGGTGCATGCTGAGTATATTCAGTGACATGGTCGAAAACATCCTTGAAGTTTTCATGGATGATTTTTCAGTGTTCGGCCATAGCTTTGAAGATTGCCTTAGCAATCTCGAGCAGGTTTTAATGAGGTGTGAGGACAAACACCTAGTCTTGAATTGGGAGAAGTGTCACTTCATGGTGACCAAAGGAATAGTCCTCGGCCACATAATATCCGATGAAGGCATCCAAGTGGATAAGGCTAAAATCGACATAATCTCAAATCTACCTGTCCCCCGTACAGTAAGAGACATCCGTTCATTCTTGGGGCATGCAGGATTTTATCGTCGATTTATCCAGAACTTCAGCGCAATCTCTCGACCCCTTTGTCAACTTCTTGTCAAAGATGCACCGTTCGAGTGGTCGGAGAGTTGCCAAAAGTCCTTTGAGGATCTAAAAGATCTCCTCACCTCCGCACCTATTATACAGGCACCCGACTGGAGTTTGCCTTTTGAATTAATGTGCGATGTTAGTGATTACGCCATTGGCGCAGTCCTAGGCCAGAGAAAGGACAATAAGCCACATGTGATATACTACGCCAGCCGAACCTTGAATGACGCTCAAATGAATTACACTACCACTGAGAAGGAGCTGCTGGCTGTAGTATTCGCCCTGGACAAGTTTAGGTCTTATCTGATAGGGTCACCAATCGTCTGTTTTACAGATCATTCGGCCCTCAAATATCTGCTGTCAAAGAAAGACGCTAAACAACGGCTTATTCGCTGGATACTCTTACTCCAAGAGTTTGATCTAACAATCAAAGATAAGAAAGGAGTAGAGAATGTGGTTGCGGATCATTTGTCCCGGTTGACTTTTGTTGACAATACTGAATCCCAATCCATTAAAGATGAGTTCCCAGACGAATAGCTACTGGCAGTAAGTAGTCTGCCTTGGTATGTTGATATTGTAAACTACCTCATCACGGGTGAAACACCAACTCATTGGTCGAACCAAGATAGGAAACGGTTCCTCTCGTTCGCGCGTCACTTCTTCTTTGATGACCCATATCTTTTCAAGTACTGTGCTGATCAGGTCATCAGGCGCTGCGTCCCCAATGAGGATATAATCGTAATATTAGCGTCATGCCATTCTGAGGCATGCGGTGGCCACTTCGCGTCACAAAAGACCGCACAAAAAGTCTTACAGAGCGGTTTTTACTGGCCCACAGTCTTCAAAGATGCTTATTCCTTTTGCAAGACATGCCAACGCTGTCAAAAGCTTGGAACCATTTCTAAAAGGAATTCTATGCCTTTAACCCCTATCATCACAATTGAGATATTTGATTGTTGGGGCATAGATTTTATGGGCCCATTTCCCAAGTCAAATAACTGTGAATATATACTCCTTGCTGTGGAGTATGTATCGAAATGGGTAGAAGCGATACCAACGAGACGAAATGACCATAGAACGGTCATGTCATTTCTAAGAGAGCATATTTTGTCTCGTTTTGGTACTCCGAAAGCTTTATTAAGTGACCAAGGCAAGCATTTCTGCAATAGGCCCTTGGAGTCACTTCTCAAGAAATATGGAGTCCATCATAAAATCGCTCTTGCCTATCATCCACAGTCAAATGGGCAAGCAGAATTGGCTAACCGAGAAATCAAGCATATTCTCGAGAAGACGGTTAGTTCCAATCGAAAAGACTGGGCATATAAATTGACTGACGCATTATGGGCATACCGTACTGCCTATAAGACGAATCTTGGTATGTCCCCGTACAGATTGGTTTACAGGAAAGCTTGCCATCTTCCTGTTAAAATTGAACATAAAGCTTACTGGGCAACGCGCTCATTGAACTTTGATATTCAAGAAGGAGGTCAGCTACGCAAGCTCCAACTTGCAGAGCTAGAGGAAATACGACGAGATGCGTATGACTCTGCAAAGTTGCATAAGGAAAAGTTGAAGGCTCACCACGATCGTACGATTTTTCGTAAATCATTTGAGCCGGGGCAGAAAGTATTGCTGTATGACTCTCGCCTCCACCTTTTCCCAGGTAAGCTCCGTTCCCGTTGGACAGGCCCGTTCATCGTAAAAACTGTTTTTCCACATGGGGCGGTTGAGATTGTCAATCCAAAGAACGATGATTGTTTCAAGGTCAATGGCCAAAGATTGAAACCGTTCTTGGAGAACTTCCACACTGAAGTTGAGCACATCCAGCTGGATGAGCCCAGCTATTCTCATGATTAAAGATCCAAAGTGTAGTTCCAATTGTTGTTGTATTTCTCTTCTTTCCTTGCATTTTAGTTTCTCTCTTTTGTTCCTTTTTGGTTTTCGTTCTTTATTTCGTGTTTGTGATCTAGTTCTAATCCATTATACCTTAAACCACTCTGTTGCAGGTGCATAGATGCGAGGTGATGATGTTCATTCTGTCGGTTCTTGGGCTGATTCAGAATGTCGTTGTGGTACCTGGACTGAGGGTGAGCTCACACCCTGCCCTTTGCTTCATCAAGATCCTGAAGCTCATTCTTTTATCGATGCTACTCAAGGGTACATTCCATATCCACCAGCCCTCCTGGATATCAATCCATACGAAAATATGGGATTTCAGGATGATGATGATGTGGAGGAGGATGATGACCTGTACATGGGACGCATGGTGGATGATGCACTCATGGCCCAGTGGGAAAATGATGATATGTGGGAGCCATGGGAGGATCATGACCTTCAGGATGTCGTCCCAGATCGCCACAATGCCGTCTTTGTTTTCGTGGACGATTTCCTTGTTCCTGAGTTGGTCCCATACCGCTACGTGCACCTGAGCTACCTGCTATTTAGGCTCCAATGCCCATTACCAGCCAGTGCATTATGGGAACCTATGCCAATAGTGAGGTTGGAACTTGTCACATTCCTTTGTATTTTTGTTTCTATTCTTTGTTTTTCTTTTTCGTGTTAATTCGTGTTTCTTGTGTTTTGTTATTTTAATTTCAGTTTGTTGTCTTTTGTCCAGGATTGTCACTATGTTCCTAAATGGTATTCCGGTATTTCTCCCACATCAACTGATTCATGGTCTTGGGCCCTACATAAGGCCCCCACACACTCCGCCGCGAGAGGACAGTCCGTTGCGAAATCACACTCCTTTATCCTTGTCTCCGTCCGGATCACCTCTTGCATGGGCTTTCAATTCTGTGGAGACGCCAGACTTGTTTGATGATGTCCTTGCTGCTTGTCGATTGTTCTGGGAAAGGGAATCATCGAGTTTGGACTTCACTTCTGAAGATTCGGCGGGTTATGAAGAGATTGTGGAAGAGGAAATCTTTATACTCGAAGATTAGTGCTGCATTTCAGTTGTTTCCGTTCATTTTCATCTTTTATTTATCAACTGGAATGTAATCCTTGACAAAATGTTTTTGGTTTTAGTTTTAGTTTATTTTGTTTGGTTTTCTTTAGTTAAATAAGGTTTTAACCACAGTTGGGGATAATTATGTTGCAATTTGGATGCACTTATAAAGTTTTATTTTTATATAAAATTGCAATTTTCTATTCTGAGGATGAATTTCTAGCATACATGCTTGTACGTCAACTGTTTTTCAGTCTCTCTGCATGTCCAGAATGGTTTCTGATAGTTGGGTGTGATGTGGTTCATGTTTCCCATTGAATTCTGGAATTTTTGTGTTCGATCGATCGAACCCAGTTCGATCGATCGAAACCTGGTTGTTCAAGCGCTTGTAGTTTATGTTCAATCGATTGAGGGATTTGTGTTCGATCGATCGAACTTAGTTCGATCGATCGAACGAAGCATTTAAACGAGGCGTCTTCAGGACACCTCTTTCATTTCCCTCACTCTCACTCTCAATCGCTCGAGCACAGAGGAGGGGGCGACTCGGCAATTTTCGTACCCTTGCATTCAATTAGGCGCCCTGATCACCCCTCCGATCATCCTCACCGGCATATCATCATCCCTTCCATATCCACTGCGTGTTCTACACCGAGGTAGGCCCCACTTGTTGTGTCTTCCTTTTCCTCAATGTTCGTGTTAGAAAATCCCAAGGGGGTGTCCCCTTGGTCTTAGGATCTTCTTTTGATTAGTGTAACTGTTGTTTCCTTTTCCTTTCTGCGATCTTGAACCACCGCTGTGTTCGATCGCTCGAACTCTATTCGAGCGATCGAAGGGGAGATGTTCGATCGATCGAACAATGTTCAAGCGATCGAAGTCTACTCCAGTTCAATCGATCGAACCCAGTTCAATCGATCGAACTCAAGCAGTGGCAGTTTTGTTTCTTTGTCTCCCTGATCTTATCTGTATCATGTTGTGTCTTATTTTCAGGCCTGCGCGATGAATCCAGTGACGGGCTACCATAAGTCTAAGCCCCTCAGCCGTATTATACTAGATCCGGTACCTGCACACGGGTTCCGGAATGACGAGGATAGGCTGTGGTACGAGCGGCACTTTCAGACGAGGATGGTGATGGTCGAGCGCCCTATTGAGCACATCTGGACAGAGAGCCCATGGTTCCTTACACGGATCCGCTCTATGCCTCACTGGTTCCATCTCCTGTCGTTGGCCAAGAGTGTCAATCTGTCTTGGATTCGCGGTGCTTGCGCGACTATGATCAGCGACCCGGTTGCACCATTCACCTACCATGCCTTCTTCCGGAGTCGCTCATTCATTATCAGTCCAGCCACCGTTTCAGCCGCGTTGGGGGTACCAGAGGTACCAGATTATGTTTGCCCCCACCGGCCTGATGCACCAGTGACCCCACCATCCACTATTATCCGGGAGCTCACTGGAGGCGCCGTTCCGTCTTGGGATGGCGATGCTTTGATCGAGGACCATTTTCTCACTGATGGCTACCATATGATCCACTTGGTCCTCAGTAACTGCCTCCTAGTGACTTCCTATCGAGAGAAGATCGCGGCTTGGTATGCGCGAGTCTTATATGCAGTGGGGACGGGACAGCCAGTTTGTATATCACGCCTATATATTGACTTTATGGTCCACCCCACCCGTTATATCTCGTCCAAGAAGCACCTGAAGGGTGCTTGGGCTATTCAGAGGGTGATGGCTGAGGCCGGTTTCCCCGTGCTTGCTGGCGATGATGTTCGCCCTTCTCCCCGCAGATTTAGCGAGGCGGCTGCTCGCCGCTCCGACGCTCAGAAGAGGAAGCGGAAAGGGAAAGGGAAAGCGAGAGTGAGGGGGAGGAAGAAGAGGCGTGGTGGGACAGACACGGAGGCCGGAGCTTCAGGGACACCTACTGAGGTGGAGGAGCTTGATTCGGATGATGAGGATGATCCAGTTGCTGCGGTTCAGCAGTTTGAGCTGCGACAGCGGTCGCAGACTCAGGCCCAGGGAGAGTCTTCTTCTTCTGTGCCTCTCCCGACAGTTCACGAGCTACTATTGGAGGAGAGAGAGGCCAGGATTAGACTCGAGGGCCGAATAGACCATCTCCAGACTTTACTGGAGTCCATTTTGATTCAGATTGGGGTTGAGTCGACTGTTCATTCTACTCCGCATCCATCGACGACCCCGTCTGCACCACCTACCACTGTGCCATCATCTGATGCTGCCCCAGATTCTGAGGCTGCTGATCCTTTTTCCACCGCTGCTTCCGAGCCATCTGCTGTCGCCCCTGCTACTACCATATTGCCGCCTACTCCCATCGACATCCCTTCTGATATAGCCGATGATACGCCGTCTGGGGTCGATTAGTTTTAGTTGGGGAGGGGGTATTTATGTATTTTTGGTTGGTTGGATATATGTTGGTGGTTTTGGTTGTATTATGTGGTTAGTTGTTTTTTTTTTTGTATGGACATTATGTATCTCTGTTTGTATTTTATTATGTTCATTTACAGTGGTTTAGTTTGTTGGATCATGGTTTTATCGTATTATTCTTTTTTATTGATCTTGTTTGTTTTGGAGATTGTGTTCTACTTTTCTATGCTAGGTTGCTTTGCTTGCGATCATCATTTGCTCTATACAGGTGATACCCATCTATTTTATTTATTGAAAATCAACTTCTGGGGACTTTGTTGTTTTCAATTGGGGGTATGAGACAATAGATAGGTATACACCCGTAATAATCAGGTTTTGCACTTAGATATGTTTTAAATTTAATGAGAACACAGTCTGTTAAAATTTTGAAAATTTTTAATTGTATTGTTAGAATAACTCTGAATAATCTCTCCTGCTTGTTGATTAGACAATGACACATTTGTAGTATTCTCATCTTCTTATGGATTAAATCCACGCGTTTTTCTGTATCACTGAAATAAATTGCATTTGTAAAGCTGTTATGTACCCAATACTGTGCACTAATTGGCAGCCATGTAGAAAACTTAAAAATTGAGTTAATATGAATATTGTGCAAAAAGAACAAATAGTGGAGGCTAATAACCCTTTGTGAGCTATTGATCCAGTTATCATTTCTGAGGGGATTCTCATACATTGTCGAATGGTCTTTTCTTGCATATACTTCGTGAATTCGTTGTTAAGTCTCAGTTTTCTTTAAAGTTTTGACTGCTTGTTAGAGGAGAACGTTCAGGATTTACCAATAAAACTCAATGAACATTTAAGTGCTAAAATTTGAAAGTTGAGAAAATGATTCAAGCCATCGTTTACCCATTCTTTTACCTAATAGAGTTTCACCTACATTCATTGAATTATTTCATCCCGGATCCTACCTCAATTAAATATTTCCAATATAATCATAAGAATTCATACCCTTGATCTATACCTTGACCTCATCGAGCCGTTTGATATATTTGTTGGGAATGAGTCATCAAAGTATGTGAAATGGAAGAAAAGTAGTTGTGGGATATATATTAAAAAAAAAAAAAGGGATGATGAATGAAGGTTTAAAAAAAAAAAAAAAAAAAAAAAAAAGTAAGTATATGAAATGAATGGGAGATTGGGTGGAGAAAAGAATTAAGAATAAAAAAGAGAAGTTGAAATTCCATCACATACAAAAAAAGTACACTCTTCTCTACAACCCTCCTACCTACTAAATAAAAGCCGCAAGTCAAAGTCTTGAAGATTCTCAACAATTGATTTGAACATGGAAGTGTGAGTTGAGTTATCCACGGTATTTCGCTCCTCTAGTAAGTAGTGTTCCATTCCTGAGACTATACACTCTTAAATGTCCGTTTTTCATAGAGTCGAGTATGAAAGCATTAGCACTCATAATATCATCCTTATCAAAGCTTTCATACGATGTGCGATCATTGTAAAGCAAGTTTCTGAGAGACATTCTTTTTGAGTGTGACCAATGTGAGAATTGAGCTAAAACTGCAAGTTTTCCAAAGTACAATAGTCTATATAACTCTTAATAAGGGTTGGACGCATGGTTGTTAATTTCACACACACACACGGGTGCATGATGGTAATACATTTGTTATATTTTACTTGGTGATATAGAGGAGCATGTGAATCTCTTTCATGGGTTGATAGAGGATATTATATTATTGTAGGGCTGAATTAACAATTTAAGGGGAGGGTGAATTCTACAAGTTATTCTAAATTTTTTTTTTTTTTTTTTAGCTTAAAATTGGAGAATTTTGTGGGTATATTCACTGCAAACCCTCACGAGACAACACTCGTCCACTAGGGGGAACCTAGGGGTTTAACGGCTTGTTGCATTTGCTAAATGCAACCGCGATTCCTGCGAAAGTGAGTTAGGATCTTTCTTTCTATCTTAGTTTAGGTTGTTTTTAGTTTTTCTTTGTTTCTTAGTTGTGGTAGTATTAGTTTAGGAGTTTTTATTTTATTTTATTTTTGCTTTATCGCTAGGGACTAGCAATAAGCTAGTTGGGGGTTGTGCAAAGCGGGGGTATTTGTAAAATACAACCGCGCTAAAAGGAAGAATTGTATTAGTTTTTATCACAACTTCCCGTTTTATCTGCGATTTGCATTGCAAGGCTAATTTCTATACACTATGATTAATCTATGATAAGTTGTATTGTTTTAGCTGTTGTTTGTGCAGATTACTGCTGTGTGGACTAAACAGATGAACATCAGAATAAATGGAATGCTCGAATGCAAACAAAAGAAGCCAAAGTTGAAATGTGGAGTTCGATCGATCTAAGAAGGTTCGATCGATCGAGCGTTCGATCGCTCGAAGAGAGTGGAAGCGCTTGAGGCTTAAGGGTTCGATCGATCGAGAGCAGTTCGATCGATCGAACGGGGTA